>CM074855.1:128492500-133292500 GCA_037501455.1 Lantana camara
CCTAGTTCAGCCTGATGTTTCTCTCCAAAATCAAGAATTTGGCTTTCATTGTTGCGGATCCTCAATTCGCGTACAAGGAAGTGCTCCTCTCAGGTAAGTTCCTCATCTATCCACTTTTTTCATGTACAATTAGGTGGCCTAATTTTAATTTATGGGTTTGTGTTGCTACTTTTTGATTTGGTGATATTGTGTTTATGTTAGTGTCCCTAATGTATTCAATCAATGTGTTTGATTAGGTATTTTTTTGTAACTGTGATTTTTTCTAACTTAGTCTTATTTTTATTTGTGGTTTTGAAAAAACTTTGAAAATTTTCCCCAATGGATGATGTATGTTGTTGATCAAAACTATCTTTTCTTGGAGATAACACGAGTTCATCAAATCTTGTATTTTGGTATTAGTTGCATATTTTACTTATTCTCTTGGGTCTGCAATTGTCTTCATAAATTCTTATTTGTGCTGATGAGTGATTCGTATGAGGATTAAACCTTGTTGAACTTCAATTTTTCCTATCAACATGTGGAATGATGAGAGCTCTATTTGCTATGTTAAATATCTATAATAGGAGATGTGTACTTGACTAAAAGGTTGTATTTATCCTACATCTCATGAAACTTTGTAAATATCCTGAGATTCGTATTTCAGATGTCTTCGACTCCAAACAACAAAATAATAGGAAGTTCCAGAGGAACCGTCCGAGTGGGAAAGTTTCCTTCATGTTAGATGCCCAACTTTTGCAATAGTAGCATTTTCATATTTGTAAGTTTGAACGTGATTTTCTTAACTCCATTGTATTGATACATATATATATATATATATATATTTAGTCCATTTATGTGCTAATCTGCTTCCTATTTACTACACCAATTTCCAAATCACAAATGTATAGGTGGAAAATCGTTCCCATTGTATGAGGCGTGGCTTGAGATTATCTACGACAAAGATCAGGCAGCGGGTCACCATGCAATGGAGAAGATTATCATGATACGTCCTACTACCCGACAATGCCAATTGGTTTGGTTGACGAAGAGGTTAATCAAGTAAACTGAATGGGCTCTCAATGTGTTCTTCTACTACGGTTTCTGATAAGAAAAAAAATGAAGAGATCAAAGAAGGTTGGTGAAGTCATCATCGGAAGTTATAACTGCATTTTGCAAGGAGTAAGGAGTTCACGACATCTCTTCGCGACATTATAACATGGCTTGGGGTTGCCAAAGATACCATCAAGCGGCACAAAGAAATTTTCGAGGCTATTGGATAATTGCCTATTTTCATTGACATACAAGATCACATTAATTTCTCGAACATGCAAGTGAATAACCCGATTCAAATAAACATGTTCTTTGGAATGACTATTGCGGCATGAACAACGATGGTGCAAATGGCGATTGAAGGTAAACTTCGTTGATGCTATTGGTTATGGACCACCAAGGATTTGTTGTTACAAGTAAGGTTAGAAATAATGTATTTTGAAGTCCATGATGTGTTTGTATAGTTGTTGGAGTTTGCTTTTGGGTCATGGAACTCTGATGTAGTAGGGATTGAAGGATGGTTAAGACCTGCTGTGTATGGATAACTGTTAATGCAATGTTGTTTAGAAAGGATGGTTTTACATTGGTATTGCTATTCATAATGCAGATATACACAACATAAGATGCCTTTTAAAGCAATCCAAACTTGAGGACAAATAGGTAATTTTGATGATAACACACAATAACAGGCTACACAAAGTAAACACATAGCCAAAAAAATACCCATTTTCCAAAAGACAAAAAAGAAAAGTAAACATTGGTTATTGGCATTTAGTTTAGGTACACTAACATTAGATATCCTTACTATCAATAACCATTTAAGAAAAGTAAACACGGCCTGAGAGGTGTCCAGCTTCGTTTCGCTTTCAAGAGATGTGACTTCATCACGAAGGGATTGAGGCAACCGTCAGGACTAAATGGGTGCTATCGTTGGATGGCGAAGGCCTTCTGAAACTGCATTGTATGCTTGAAATTTAGAACACCACTTCAAATGGTGGAATTGGGAAGTATTTGATAATGTCTTTGAAAATAACCACAAAGTGAGAGAGAAAATTGGAGAAGATAAACTTTCTGAATTGAATAATGATGGGTATTGATCGTGTCGGATTTCGGGCTGATGGCATGGCACGAAATGATTGACTTGACCACTCAGAATTTGTAACTGGGAGGACCTCGAATTAGGGTTGACCTGTGAGTTAGAGAAGCAAACGTGAGCTAAGGACCGACAGGGGACCAGTGGGGGTTTTACCCTTGTCGGCACTCCGACGCCCAAGTCAGTATCGAGTGGTTTGAGAGCCTTTCGAGTGGCTTGGGGTGCAATAAATGTGCTTATGAAATGGCATTTATGAGGGGGTATTTATACCTGTTTGTATAATGATTACTGAACAGTGCCGCCTGCAGGTGCATTTAATGTACTGCACCTACTTGGTACGGATTGTCAGGTTCATTAAATGCTTGGAGTGGAGGTGGGGGCCCCGGGATGAGTCGAGTATGATTCGACCTAAGTACCGCAAGGTCGACAAGTAGCCGACTTACCCTGGACTCACTCGACCTTATGTCGACTTGACTCTGGAAGGTCGGCTCGACATTGTTGGGTGGTCAAAGTCCGTCTCTTTAGACTTATCCGTTAGGGCGACTGACTTGATGTGTGCACGTAGCACGTTGACTGGTCCGCCGTACCACGTGGCAGGTGGATATTGGTCCACTTCATGCACACGTGGTGAGCCCGGAAAGGTCCATGTCATTAGCCCCCGGAAAGGCGGTGCCAGGGTGATGTGGCGGCGGCCTTTCGAATTTCGAGAAGTGGGTCCGAGGCATAATTATGGCGACGGTTCGCCTTCGATTTTTCCCGCCCAAACTACCCCTATAAATAGCCCCTTAGAGCCTTCATTTTCCACTTTTGATCTTTAGAGCATTTCGAGAACTTCAGAGCCTTTCGAGTCAAGCAATCGGTGCGTTCGAGTCGATCTCTCTCATCAGTTAATTATTCCGGTAAGCTTTCTCGACTCGATCTCCTATCTCGTAGCTTCAATTTCTTCAGTTTGTTTATTTTTTCCTGAGAGTTCGTAATCGAGTGAGAAGAACCCCATCTCGAATAACGTTCGACTCGACCCCTGACACTCACCTTAATCCTTATTTCAAGAAGAAGGCGGAATTTGAGGGAAACCAGTCGAAGTTTTTAAATTTGAGCAGTGGGATGTCTTCTTCGACCTCGACTAGTGCGGACTTATCGAATAATATCCCGGGTCCTGGGGATGAAGTTAATTCGCTCTCGTCAACTTCGAGTGAGGGAGAGTCGATTCAATCCCAAAGTGCCTCCGAATGAGGGGTAGAAGTGGTAGAGGTATCAAGGGGCTCCGAGGATAGGCATTCGATCTCTCCTGCAGGGCCGGTGACATCGGCCGTGCCGATATCTATTGTGCCGCCCATCGGGATGAGGGTTGATCCAGAAGTTTCGAGTAGATCAACCCAAGCGGGGCCTTCAACTTCTGGTAGGCACGGCCTTAGAGACAAAGATGAATAGGAGGAGTTCATCCCCTCTGGGGCTTATTCACCGTCCCAATATTTAGAGATGGACCCCCGGCTGGTTCCCTGCAAGGTTTCTCCAAAAATGTTCGAGGAGATGAGGGACCTTCTCTTTGGCGGAGCCCCCGAGTTCGAAGGGTACAAACTGATTCGACCAAGGAAAGGGGAGACGATGACAAACCCCCCGGCACAATGTATAGCCGTAACTTGGAAGATGATCAAGGCAGGCTTTAGAGTTCCCATCGACGACGAGGTGGCAAACTTGCTGAACTATCTCAACATCAGCCCGACCCAGCTGATGCCCAATGGGTACGCGATGTTGAATGGGGTGAGGATTCTGATGCGATATTTCGGAATTCCCGTGGTCGGAGTTTTCCATGAACTATTCAAGACCTCAGTGACAACCGAGAAGTCGAAGTCGGGGCCCGGGTTTGTGCAGATGTCTTTCAAGCAGAACCACAAGTTACTTACCACCCCGACTTCCTCAAATGGGCAATGGTGGAAAGAGCAATTCGTCTATATCGAGAGCCCAGTCGGTTGGCCCAATTTAATGAACCGATACTGGAATTGGAAGCCTGACGGCAAGTTGCCACCCGGAGAACCAAGGTGGTCGAGTGTTTTTCTCCGGGACATGCGATTAATCGGGTTGCTCGACTGTAAGAAGTTGATCCAGACGCAGAACTTAGTAAATTTTGGCCTAGCTGTGGGGACTCCGAGTCGTTCTTTCGACCCGGGTAAAATGGGCGGATCGAATCGATACATTTATTCCAGTTTTTTCAGTGTTTATGTTAACTTATTTCAAATTTTTTGCTCGAATTCATCCTGGTCGACTTCTAACATTTTCTCTATGGCAGATAAATTCGTCATGAGTTCTAGGCTTGCGATGATGAGGGCCGATATGGGGGAGGAAGAGCAGGCCCAGGAGATAGCCCAAGCGGCTACGGTGGTGGCTCCCCACAAAACGATGGACGCCATTTTACCTCGAGGTGGGGGCCAGCCCAGTGCGGGCTCGAGTCCGGCCGCTGACCCTTGTACCTCGACGCACAAGAGGAAAGAGAAGGAGAGCCAGACTGACGAGTCTGAGCGAAGGAAAAGGGCCCGGAAGGATAAGGAGTCGAGGCCGGAGATCCTGGGGCGTGTGAAGACCGGAAAGGCAGCTGACTTAGCTCCGGGGCCTAATCCTTCCAAAGGCACGTCGACTGGGTCTCTCCAGTCGACCCCTTCTCAGACGCCTAAATCTCCGGCACCATTTTCCCCGAAGGTGCGGAGGTCGACGGGGGAAATCTTCAAAGCCCCCGAGAAAGACATCACAGCATTCTTCAAGATGTTGAAGATCGCAAACCCCCACTTTCCTGCTGGATTTACTCTCAACGATTCTGAAGGGCGGCCTCGCCGAGTAGGGTCCAGCCCCCGAGACAATCGGGTTGTGGGGGCTCTGTACAACAACTGCCAGACCCTTGTCGACCATCGGGCTAGGTGGGGTCTAAGCGATATAGAGCTGGAGATGTCGGCGACCATCAAGGCGATTGGGGTAAGCTCTAACACTTGGCTTTTCTAATGCCACCTTTCTGATCGAAAACCTAACACTCTACTTCTCATCGACAGCTCTCCCAAGACCTCTATCACATCAGTCAGAGGGCTCAAATCTATCGGGAAGGCCGGTCTAGACTGGAGGCGAAGGCCGCGGTCGAATCCGAGGTCGAAGAGCTTAAGAGGAGGCTGATCGACGCGGAGCTTAAAGAGAAGGATTTGGGGGCCCAATTGAAGACGATGCAGCTGGCGCAGGTGAAAACCCTGCACGCCGGTTAAGAAACTCAACGCCGATTGGATGAGGCGAACAAGAATTTGGCCCAGGCCCATGAGAAGATCGACCAGCAGGCCGGCGAGATGGTCAGCCTCCACCGCTAAGGCGAGAAAGTCGGGGAAGTAAGGGGGCGCCCGAATGGCAACTGACCGGTGTCGAAGAGTCCTCGACGGGGTGGTGGCCGAGTCGAAAAGGTATGGGGCGTACCGATTCATGAAGTCCCCAGCCTACAAAAGATCGACTGTCACCTTTGGCATTGATGACATGAAGGAGGGCTTCGACTTATGCTTCGCACAGTGTCAATCCGAGGGTCTAATTCCAACCGACTACAACACTAAGAAAATTGGCGTTAGCTGTCCCGATCCTCGCCCTCCTCCCGCCGACAATCAAGCGCCGGAGCCAGAGCCCGATTGGGCCACATATGAGTTTGGCTTTGCAGTCAGCTTGGCAAAGCAGATGTATTGGGGCCGGGCGGAGGATCCGAGTAAGATGCCCCAGGGGGTCGACCGTGACGTGACGGAGCCTGCCAAGATCTACCCCGAATTGTTTGGGGACAAGCCATCGGAGGAGCCTTTGATAGACCCCAACTTTATCGTCGATGCTTCCCAGCCCAACACAACTTGAAGCCCCTACTCTACTACGATATACTTCAATTCTTGTTTTCCGCTTTTATATTTTATTGTCGCAAGTCCCAAACCGACCCGGGGTGGCCGGTGAGTGCTCCTACTCGAAAAATCCAAAATGTATTTTGTTCGACTCACAATCAGCTGCTTATGCTTTAATGAAATCGCCATTTCAAGTTTCTTTTAAATTAGCATTTTTGATTATGCATGTTCTAACTAAATTGTTAAGTCGGATAAGAAGAGGCACTAAATGTAATTTGAATCGAAGCTAATAATTCGACCTATTTAACTCATCGAGAGTATGATAGTCGAGTGGAACGTTCGATTTTATTGATATACACAAGCGATCGCTTTTTACAACTTTTCAAACATAAAATCTCCTAAGGTTGTGAGCGTTCCAAGATCGAGGCACCGGATGGCCGCTCATTTCCTCAAGGTGATAAGCGTGATTCTTCCAAACCTTGGCAATTCGAAAAGGACCCTCCCAGTTGGCATTGAGTTTGCCGACATGTTTGGTTACGTCGACCCGTTTCAGGACAAGATCGCCCACTCGAAACAGTCGAGAGAGGACCTTTCTGTTGTAACACTTAGCCATCGATGCTATATTGTTGCATTCGATGAAAACCTTGTTCTCTTTTTTCTTCATTTGTGTCCAACTCGAATTGATAGTTTTCCTGATTCTGATCGAGCTGGTAATGCGATACCCGATCGGTTTGATGTATTAATTCAGCAGGAATCATGGCTTCAGAGCCATAAACCATCGAGAAAGGCGTCTCCCCGGTGACAGTTCGAGGTGTTGTCCGGTAGGCCCATAGTACTCCGTCGAGTTCTTCAGCCCATGCTCCTTTGCTCCCGTCGAGTCGGGTCTTTAAATTTTGAACTATGGTTCGATTGGTGACTTCAGTTTGGCCATTAGCTTGAGGGTGACCAACCGAGGTGAAACGTAAGCTAATGCCATGCTTTGAGCAGAAACTCTTGAATATTTTACTTTGAAATTGAGGCCCGTTATCACAGATCAATGTCCTAGGCACCCCAAACCGGCATAGGATGTTCTTCCAGAGGAAGCGAGTCATGACTGTATGCGTGATCTTTGGGACCGGCGCGGCTTCGACCCATTTTGAGAAGTATTCGACACAGACGATGACAAATTATTGTTGGCGAGGGGCGATTGGGAGGGGCCCTATAATGTCGATCCCCCACTGGTCGAATGGTCATGCTATGTCGACGGGGATCATCTCCTTTGGGGGCTGATGAGTGAGGTTGGCGTGTTTCTGGCAACTAGGGCACCTTTTTACAAAGTTGATCGAATCTCGTATTAGGGTTGGCCAGTAATAACCAGCTCGAGATACTTTCTTGGCCAAGATTCGACCTTTTGCATGATTTCCGCAGGACCCTGCGTGCACTTCCTCGAGAACCTCCTTGGCTTGGGAAGGCTGTAAACACCTCTTTGCCGGTTCCCTAAAGGATTTCTTGAACAAAATTCCATCTGAGTCGAGCGCGTAGCTGGCCGATCGAGCCGTGAGTCGACGCCTTTCCACTTGATTCTCCGGTAGGAATCTATCTCTCAAGTGTAAAACTATGTCATCCAACCAGCAGGGTTCGAAAGGGTTGATACTGAAGACGGACTCTCGACTTTCGTCTATAGAGCGGGTCACATTCGTAAAGAATGTTATCGACCTGTCCCTGGTCCCTCTGAGGCCGTTGGCCACTTTGAAAAGGACATCGGCCCTCTCATTCTCTTCCCGCGGGACTTGCTTGAGTTTAAAGTTTTTGAACTTGGCAGCCCACATTTTTACTTTTTCGAGGTACTTAGCCATCGACTCTTCTCTCGCCTCGTACGCCCCAATGTACTGGCTTGCAACCAATTGAGAATCGGTCAAGACTGTGAGATCATCGACCCCTAAATCCTTGGCAATCTTCATTCCCGGTATGAGGGCCTCGTACTCGACCTCGTTGTTCGTCGCTGGAAATTTTAGGCAGACGGCGAAATCGAGCTCATCTCCTTCATTACTCCTCAGGGATACCCCTGCGCCTCCCCCTGATGAGGCCGAGGACCCATCGACTGATAACGTCCAATGGCCCAAACTCTAGGTTTTCACCATCGAGGAGGCTTTCTGGACCAGGAAATATGCCAAGACCTGGGCTTGGTATGCTGACCTTGGCTGATAGGTCACGTCATATTAGCCCAGCTCGACAGCCCACTTAGTTAGTCCGCCCGAGCTATCCGGCTTTGCGAGCACTTGTGGGAGGGGTTGATCTGTCAGTACAATGATCTCGTGAGCCTGGAAGTATGGCTTTAGCTTTCGGGTCGTGTGAACCAATGCAAGGGCAAATTTCTCGATCTCCAAATATCGTGTTTCAGCCCCATGTAAAATCTTGCTAACGTAGTAGACTGGCAAGTGCTTCTTATCCCGAAAGGCGACCAAAACAGAGCTAATAATCTCGCTCGACACGGCCATGTAGAGGTACAGAACCTCTCCAGGCTCAGGTTTTGCCAAGAGCGGGGGGTGATTCGAGGTATTTCTTCAGCACCTCAAACGCTTGTTCACACTCTTCAGTCCAATTGAACTCCTTGACGTTCCTCAGGATCTTGAAGAAGGGTAGGTTCTTCTCGGCATCTGGAGATAAACCGACTGAGCGAAATAATGCGGCCGACCAAACATTGGACCTCTCTAATCATTTTTGGGCTGGATAAATTTCGGATGGCACTACTCTTTTCGGGGTTTGCCTCGATTCCCCTCCGACTGACCATATAGCCCAGGAATTTTCCTCCCCCTACTCCAAAGGTGCACTTATTCGGATTGAGTTTCAAGTTGTACTTTCGCAGGAGCGTGAACGCTCGCCCAAGATCTCGGAGGTGGTCACTCGATCTAGTCGACCAAACTATCATATCATCGACGTAGACCTCCATGGTCCTGTCTATTTCTTCCTCGAAGATTCGATTCACCAATCTTTGATAGGTAGCCCCCGCATTTTTAAGTCCAAAGGGCATCACTCCAAAGTAATAGATCCCCTTGACGACTACGAAAGCGGTCATGTCCTCATCCTCGGGAGCCATGAAGATCTGATAGTAGCCTTGAAAGGCATCCACCGTACTCATCATTTCACAGCCCGCTGTAGATTCGACTAACTGGTCGATGTTGGGAAGGGGGTAGGGGTCCTTAGGACAAGCCTTGTTCAGGTCCGTGAAGTCGTTACACATCCGCCATTTTCCCCCTCGATTTGGTGACCAGGACCACGTTGCACAACCAGTTGATATACTTGGCCGGTGAAATGTACCCGACATCTAACAACTTGTTCACCTCTTCTTCGATTATCTCGTTCTGTTTCACACTCTGAGTGCGTAATCTTTGCTTGATAGGTTTAAAGGAGGGGTCGACGTTGAGGTGGTGCAAGATCACGGAAGGGTCGACCCCCACCAGATCATTGGCACTACATGCAAAGACATCGGCGTTTTCCTGGTGGAACTGGATTAGGAGTACTTGCTCGTGTTCCTTTCCCGGCTCGAGTAGGCCAACATGTGTGATCTTTTCAGCTTGGCCGGGTAGAAGTTCAATATCCACGGTTTGACTGGAGGCCTCGACTCGATTATCCGGTAGCTTTTTCTTCTTTTTTGCCCTCCTGAAAGTGCGAACAGGCTCGTCACCCTCGGCCTCCAAGTCTTCAATCTCATCCTCATCTCCTTCGGGCAGACCCAAAATAGGAACCACTCTTCGGTCGGGTAATTTTACCTTCTCCATTGAAATCGAGTAGCATACCCAAGTCATCGGGACATCGCACCTCAATTCCCCAATGCCCGCCGGTGTAGGGAGTTTGACTAACTGGTGGTAGGTTGAGATAACTACCCTGAAATCGATCAAACCTGGTCTTTCCAATATTATGTTATATGCCGATGGGTGGTCGACCACGAGGTACTCGAGCTCCATTGTCGACCTCTTAGGGAGGGTTCCCATGGAAGTGATCAAATGGACTTGGCCTTTGGGGTATACTTCCGAACCCCCAAATCCAGTCAATGGAGTTTTAAGTGGTTCGAGTTTTAAACTTTTAGCTAGATTCATTCGATTAAGAGTCGTGAGATAGATAATATTGACTGAGCTTCCATTGTCAACTAGGGTTTTGGATACAGCGTAATTGGCCACGTCTAGCGTAACCACCATCGGACAACCAGGCATTTCGCCCTCCCGACGTGGCATGCCAACTAGGTCCTTGCTACTAAACATAATATCCTGATCTACCCAACTCTTACTCGACTCGACCTCCATGACCTCATAAGGCCCATAGTAGTTCCTCTGGGCCTCTCTTCTCGTTCTCTTTCGGGCCGTTTTGGTATCTCTCCCCGTGGGTCCGCCCGCTATCATATCGATCCATCCAAGGCAAGGCAGGTTGTGTTCATCCCTTTCTGTCGGCTGTTTTGCTTCTCGATGCTAGGGAGGGGTGTGCTCCCTCACCCGGAGGGCTAGCTAATCTAGCTTCTTGATGAACTCTTGTAGCTCGCCTCCCCGAATCAACCTCTCGATCTCGTCCTATAGGGCGAAGCACTCGGAGGTGTTATGGCCCGTTTGTCGATGGAAATGACAGTACTTTCCCGAGTCCCTAGTCTTTTGAGTTTCCTTGATCGGCTTTGGGTTCTTGAATAACTTCTTGTTGGAGACGTTATAGATTTCTTAGAACGACCGATTCAGAGGAGTATAATGTTTCTTGGAGCTGCTCCCCGAAGTGGGATCGATTCGGCCTTTGTTATCTTTTCTTGGCTCGCTCCTGGACGATCGAGCAACCTCTATCCTTCGGGTCGACCCACCCTTCTGAGCCATCTCAACTTCCTCCACCCTCATCCATTTGGCAACGATATCGAGCAGCTTGGAAATCGACTCGGGATTTTTCCTGACAATATGTCGAGCATATTTTTTATCCTTTAAAGCTGTGTGAAGGGTAGGTATCAACATGTCCATACTTCGGGCTTGGACGTGGACTGCAGCTCGAGAAAATCGGGTGAAGAAATCTCTCAATGTTTCATCCTCTTTCTACACGATATTGTAGAGGTAGGTAGCCGGGAGCTTGTCACCTTTTACGGATAAGAAGTGGGCAATGAATCGTTCAACCAATTCGTCATAAGATCGGATACTTCTCAGAGCCAGCCTTGAGAACCAGTCCTGGGCCGATTCGACGAGAGTGGTAGCGAAGATTTTAGCTCGAACGTCCGGCGAATGGCCGAACATACTGATCTCGATCTCGAATCGGTCGACGTGCCTCTCGGGGTCGGTCACACCGTTATAGGTAGGGAGGTTGGTCGGTATTTTGTCCACTGCCATGGCAGCGAGTATCACCTCGCTGAAAGGAGATCGCGCTTCTCGAGCGCTCCTGAATTGATGAGCCGGTCGCCTTTCTCGAGGTGGTGGGGTGCCATCTCGGCCTCGGTGTCATGGCGACCTATCCCGTCGATTCCTAAGGTCATCTTGGCCGACCTCTAGGCCTCGATTTGAAAGTCTGGGGACTTCAGGACTGACCCTAGCCCCTAGTCGATCAAAAACCCTCGAGCCTTTGGGTATGTGATTTCTCTCTTCACTATGGGATGACCCCTTCGACTCTCCGGCAACCACGGAGCCACTAGCAGTTCTACGATCCTCCTCCCTCCTCTTCGACCCTAGCCTTGGCTCTTGGAGGGCTGGGTCAAGGGGACGTTTATCTCGTCGTCGCCCCGAGTCGGCCTCTTGCTCTTGAGGTAATATCTCAGTTCGTTGTTGCCCTCGACCTACCCCTTGCCCCTGGACTGGACCAGGGGGTGGAGGCGGGCCGTACGGATCCGGATGATAGTAGGCAGGATGCGAGTGATAGCCCCAGGGAGGCGGCGGGTACCCATAATGGGCAAGCGGCCCGTAGTAATGGTAGTATTGCCCAGGAGACGGCGTGGAGGGGTTGGCCCTTGGTTTTTCGGGAAAGATGGGAGCCCAACCCTCTGCTACTACTGCGACGGCCTCCGCTTGGCACTTTTCTAGATAGGCGTCCAAGTCGGTGGTCGTATAGACCATTGGTACTGGGATGTTCCGCGCATCGGCTACAGGAGGAGCCGGCAGGTGACTTGGCCCGCCTCCCTTACTGGGGATGACCATTTCCTGATCATCCGTCCCAGGTGTTCGGTGGCTTCGTAGTTTCATTCTTGATAGGCTTTAGTTCGAGATTTCCCACAGACGGCGCCAAAATGATCGTGTCGGATTTCAGGCTGATGGCGTGGCACGAAATGATTGACTTGACCACTCAGAATTTGTAACTGGGAGGACCTCGAATTAGGGTTGACCTGTGAGTTAGAGAAGCAAACGTGAGCTAAGGACCGACAGGGGACCAGTGGGGGTTTTACCCTTGTCGGCACTCCGACGCCCAAGTCAGTATCGAGTGGTTTGAGAGCCTTTCGAGTGGCTTGGGGTGCAATAAATGTGCTTATGAAATGGCATTTATGAGGGGGTATTTATACCTGTTTGTATAATGATTACTGAACAGTGCCGCCTGCAGGTGCATTTAATGTACTGTACCTACTTAGTACGGATTGTCAGGTTCATTAAATGCTTGGAGTGGAGGTGGGGGCCCCGGGATGAGTCGAGTATGATTCGACCTGAGTACGGCAAGGTCGACAAGTAGCCGACTTACCTTGGACTCACTCGACCTTATGTCGACTTGACTCTGGAAGGTCGGCTCCACATTGTTGGGTGGTCAAAGTCCGTCTCTTTAGACTTATCCGTTAGGGTGACCGACTTGATGTGTGCACGTGACATGTTGACTGGTCCGCCGTACCACGTGGCGGGTGGATATTGGTTCACTTCATGCACACGTGGGAAGGTGATAACTATTACTGGGAGGTTTGACCTAAACCCTGGTTATAACTTAATTCTCTTTCAGCTAACTTCTCTCGGCTTAGGGAAAAATACACGTGGCAACGCCAGCCCCACCCCCTCAAACGCAAGCATGGATGTTATACAGGCCAAGTTTGGCTAAGTGTGTAACGTCCCGGTTTTTCGATCGTACAGGTATGTTGTCACGAGTGAGTTAAGTGCGTTTTTAAATTAATTATTTATGCAATTATGTGTTTATTATATTGTTTATATGCTAATTCTTGAATTATATGAATTATTTGTTAAGAGTTATGTATGAAGTTTTTAATGTTTAAGTTCGTTTAACTTAGTATTTAACCCGTATGCCTCCGATTTTAATTCTCATTTTTGTGATAACTTCCCATGCATGAATTATATATGTTATGAACGTGTTTATATGGTTGTTTCTCATTTTTGAGTTCGTTTGTTACGGTTTTAAAACCGTTTCGTTTGTTAAGGGACTCGAGTGCCTAACGCGTTTTAGCGCACCTTTGGTTCCGTAAGGCATAACCTGAGCTCGGGAATTCGGACTCAAATTCCAAAAGTATCGCTGGACTTGCAACGAAAATTGGGAGCTATAGAACCTTCTTTATATTTTTCTAAGCCCGATTGAACCCCCGAAGTTTGTCCAAACCAAGCCTCGCGCTCAGCTTTGCCACCCTTCACCGTTTTGCCCGTAATTTACTCGTTTTAACCCTGTTTGACCCGATTCTTAAACCAATTTCTGCATAACTCAAAACCTTACTCTTCACCACTTAAACATTTCGGCCCCCAACAGCAACGAAACGAGAGAGAGAAGGAAAAGAAAAAACCTGCCACTATTCATCACCGGACACTTTCGAGCTCGTTCGACCTCCATTCTTCGACAAATCCGAGAGTAAGCACATTTTCTTGTTCTCCACTTCGTGATGCATCTTTCAAGCCATGATTCTTCCTTTTTGAGCTTCATTTGAGCATGGTATGAACAAGAACATGAATAGTAAGGTTTTTGTGCATTTTTTATGAATCCTTGCATATCCTTGATTCATTTCTTGGTTTAAAGCTATACATATGTTCTAGATGACTTCATTGTTGTGTTTTTTATCTCTAATTTTGTGGAAATTGGCTGCATATTAATCCACCATTGAAGAATATGTTGCAAACTTTAAACATTTTGCTCCCTTGCCTTGCACCTTCGTTTGTTGTTGTTATTAGGCATGATATGTGGTGTATTTTGTGTATTAATGGGTTGCATAGCTGCTGGACTCGTGCCTCCTTCTCCCTCACCAGTTTTGCCCTATTTTAGCTTCATTGGTTGCAGGTGGCGGAGGTGGTCGCGTCTGTGATCGTGCCAAGAGTAATTTTGGTCTCGGTCGCTACCATGTTTTCCTTTAGTTTTGAGTAGGGGTCGCGGCCGCTACCATTTTATGTAGGATTTGGGTCACGGCCGCTACCTATTTTTGGGGCAGTTTCGAGACTGTTGTGCGGCCTTGTAGTTTCTTTGCTTCATTATTGCTTTGCATGATCCTTATGCCTCGTTTATGGTTCGAATGCTTTACTAACAGGTCATATTATGTGTTAAGCTGTATATTATGAATTTATGGTTTATTTTAGATGCTCGTTTTCGAATTTTGGTCTTATATGCCCTCATATGCCCTTATGACCGTTTATATGCAACGTTTGACGCTTTCTTGCATCTCTTGCCTTCTTTATGAACTTTAAACTTATGAATGCATATGATTTTCTATAATATGATACGTCATGAGTTTATTTGAGGTGTCGTGTGTTTAATTCATGAATTATTTGTGTGATATTATGCTAACTGTTTCGATATACCTAAGTGTGAACTTATATGACTTGCATTGCATCATTTGCATCCATATACATTTGTTGAGCGTTTCTTTGGTTTATTTTAAGTCTTAGTGTTGTCCCGTGTTTAGATTATCCGATAAGAGTAGCTCGTTGGTGTGGAGCCACTCCGTAGGTGTGTTTTGGGCTTGTCCGTTCGGTTTGTTCATCGAGGTGAGGTTTCTTTCTTTTAGTTAATATGACCTACAACCCTACCTGAGTTTTAAGCCGCATGCGACTTACGTATATATATATATATATATATATATATATATATGTAAATAGATACGTGTTTGATATGTATTTTGTGGGAATTAGCTCAATTGTTATGAAACATTTGAAAATTGCTTTTATATATATGTGAGCTATATTTTTGTTTCTTTACTTTGAAAAGGGTTGGTGTGTGTTTTGAACTAGCGAGTTATGACTTTGAAAGATAATTCTGAATTTGAAATTTGAACTTCGAACTTCGAACTTTGAACTGGGCCCCGGAGATTTGTGTAAAGGAGCCCCGGGATGATGTTGGGCCGTTGGGTTACTCCCGAGTACGGTCTCCACTTAGAAAGGATCAACTCGGAACCCACTAGGAGGTTAGTGGGGGGGATGGAATCCTCGGGTGTGAGCGTCATGAAACTCACGACCCATACATATTGGAACCGATGGTTTGGATAGGAACAACCCTTCCATCACCCAGAGAAGAGGTATGTATGTTTGACTTTGTTTTCGTTTGAAATTTGAATTTGAATTTGATTATGAAAGGAGATAGGTTGGTTAGAAACTCTTACTTGCCGAGTTAGTATGATTTGATTATGAACTTGATTCGTGAAACGGGAGTGGAATTCTAATTATTAAAATTGATGGATTTTGACCTCTGGCCTAACTCTTTTCTATATACGTAGTATCACGGGTTAAAATGTTTTAGAGTGCAAAAACCACGCCCCGGTTCCTAAATTTTATGACTTTGAATATGCTCTGCTCTTATGTATATATACGTGAGAGTATGTTAGCCCCCTCACCAGTCTTGAGGACTGACTCTTCCTCGTTGTCTTCTTTGTCCCCCCTTGTCTTTGAGTTGCAGGTGCAGGGTTTAGTTCGAACTAGCCAGCGTTTTTTTTTTGGGTCGTTTGAGTCTTGTAGTCTGAGTCTTTTGCATACTGCATCTTTACCTTTCCGTGTTAGTATTATGTATAAGTATGAATATGTATATAATTTTGAATTTGTAAATTTGTATGATTTATTTAGCCCGGGTGGGCATGATTGTATCTTATGTAATTAATTGGATTAGTTGGTTATTATATGTATGTTTGATGATCATGTTCCTTCCGCATATGTTATGTTTTTGTTGCACGCTCTGAATTAAGGTCTAGACCACCCAACTTAGGTGTGATTTTGTTTGTCTCCCGTTCGCTGTAGCTTGATGCGTGTGCGGAGTCTTCATTTCGTTACACATATCGGGTTATGGTGCGGGGAATGTAGTGCTCTTCGCTCGAGGTGCTACATCCTAAAGTGGTATTAGAGCTTTTGGTTGCAAAACCGAAGCTCTAGTGTCCTTTCGGGTTTGTCTAGGTCATTCGGCTTAGGGTTATGTGTTTGTTTGCATTCACTATCTCATTTATTTGACTTATATGTTATTATTTGTCTTAATTGTGCACATGAACATGCACTAAACCCCACATGCATCGATACTTTCTTGGAATTGTGCTTTTACTTCAGGATATCCTCTCAACATCAACGAGTATCACCGAGAAAATGACAAGGAAGACAAGTATCTTTAGTCTACAAGAAGTTTAGAGAATTTTGGCCCTCCGAAGTTGTTTGATGGTGATGATGTCAAGGTCGAGAAAGGGACGTCCGAGATAGTATGGTTTTGGAAGATTTGTTCGGGGATATCACAAGAAAAATATGAAGTATACTACCCAGTTAATCCTAGGTCGAGCTTTAAAGTGGCTTAAGAGAGTGAGATCTAAATTTGAAGAGTTTGGGTAAGAGTTCACTCGGAAGAATTTCATTCGAAAGTTCTAATACGAGTACATCCCTCCAAGTTCAACGATAAGAAGACTTCAAGAAATTCCTAGATCTCGAACAAGGACTAAAGAAGATGGATGATCTTATGATGGAGCTTGAGAGATCAAGTGCCGATGAAGATTGCTCTAAAGTTTGAAGTTATTTACAAGGGCGTAGAGATGAATTTAGCAAATTCTTCGAACTCCAAGGGTACATACATGATCCGAGAAGATAAGAGAGGCGGTTCAAGTAGAGATGGATAAGAAACGGATAAAGTCTCACACTTCTTATATGGGATAAGAGCCCGGTTCGATTTCTAGTTCGATCAAGAGATCCGAATTACAAGAGAATCCTCAAGAATTCCAAGATATCAACAATACCAAAAATAAGAAGATTCTACTACCGAAGATGGATTCAATGCTCTTTTGCCGAGGCCCGAATCATGTGGAAGAAGTTGTAGGAAGAAGTTAGGAGGATGCTTCAAGTGTGGAGAATTTGGAGACATAGTAAGAGTTTCCCGAAGAACAAGAAGTTGAGGCCTTCAAAACGCCTTGACTTCAAGATCACGGTTCAAGTACAAGATGACACTCTAGAAAGCAAAGAAGTTGACACTGAACACGACATTTTCACCATAGTGGAACGATACACTAAACATACAGGCATCTCATACGTGCATACTTTTAATCTCGGGGAAACCCATTTATGTGATTACCTTCTCTTCGTTGCTTTTGGTGTTGCTTGTTACTTGCGTTGTTGTTTCCTTTCTTTTGGTGAACTCTCTTCTTGGAGAGAGTTTGGTGAGGTATAGTGCTCGAGTGGTCGGTGAGTTGTGAGGGCCGAGGTTGCCCGGTGTTTGCCTGAAGTTGCCTTGTTGAGATACGGAGCTACCTTAGGCACGGGTTGGTTGTTCGAGCACCGTACTAAGCTAGTGGTTGCTTCTAAGAGGTTCGTTTGGGGCTCAATGATATTTTCGGGTATTAGATTGAAGGGTAGCTCGTTTATATCCTTCTTGGAAATGGTTGTTTAGCCCGAGACGGTGCGATGAGCTTTGTGGCTTACCTTTAGTTTAACCGAGGGATCGAGCCAAGCTTGAGGAGACAAAGATCGTAGTAAGGCATTTTTAATGTTTTCTTAAAAGTTGGAATTCTCTACTATTAGATAGGGACGTCAAGATGTCGATGATCTTTATCCCAGAGTTGAACCTTGTTCGAAGGCTACCTACCGGATAATTCTAGCCAGGTTGTTGGAGTTGAAGGCGTAGTTCGATGAGCTCTTAGAAGGTGGTTTCGTCCATTAAAGTACTTTTTTATGGAGTGTTTTAGTCCTATCTAAGAAGAAATGGGACTTTAAGGTGAATATCGACTACCGTGAGCTACACAGGTTAACTGTGGAAGATAAATACCCTTTTTGCTTGCTTCGAAGAGTTGTTCGCTCTTCTCCAGAGTTCCATGGACACGCCGAGTTTGGGTTTTAACAAGGTATAACCGACTATGCATCCGGGTAGAAGAACCGAGAATTGCCTCAAAGTATGAAGTCTCTCGTGTTAATGGGGTACATTAGGCTATTCTTTCCCTTAAGATTGTCAAACCGTTGATTCTCTTGACAAGAAGAGGCACGGTTTCAGAGTGGGAAGAGGCGGTCGAAGTGAGTTGTCTTCTGCACCGGCTTTAGTCTACCCAAGGGTACTCAAGACAACTTCTTTTACAATCGAGGCACAAAGGAAGGCTTTGGTTGTGTGTTACTAGCAGGAGAGTGTAGCCTAGGTCTCGAGAAGTGCAAGATCATAAGACTTATCCCACTCTTGGATCGAGTTTGTTCGAGGACTTGAAGAACCGGTAAGGTGTAAGGGCGTAAGAAGAGATTTTGTAAACTTCATGTAGCAATGTCTAAAGCGCCATCGGTTGAAGACCAAGCATCAGGAATCGGTATGATTATCCAACTACTTCCGAATTCTAATTGGAAGTGGAAGCAAACGAATGAGGACTTCGCGTTCGGTTTGCTAAGGGTAAGGAGATTTCAATGAGATTAGAGTGATCACTCATTTCAACAAGTTGATCCACTTTCTCATGGTTTCGTTGTTTGATAAGGTTTCGAGAGCTTCGTGGTTTGGGGAAGAAGACCCCAAGAGTCGACGTGGGAGATTGAGACTTCTTGGAAGCATCTCCTACACAGTGGTTCATCGTTTGCGAGCAACCGGTTAGAGGTTGGGTTAGGCAGAGGTTCGAGTCGAAGAATAGTAGTTTTTCCTTCGGTGGAAGTCTTGTGGCGGGATTCGAAAATCCGAGAAGCCACTTGACAACCAAATAAGAGTGGCACATTAGAAGCATGGAGTTAAGCTTCGCTCCGGAGTTGATCAAGACCTTGCTTTAGGACCTGAGGACAGATCCTTTTGAAGGGGGAGAGGTTGTAACCCCCGGTTTTTCGACCGTACAGGTATGTCGTTACGAGTGAGTTAATTACGCTTTTAAATTAATTATTTATGAAATTATGTGTTTATTATATTTTTTATATGCTAATTCTTGAATTATAAGAATTATTAGTTAAGAGTTATGTATGAACTTTTTAATGTTTATGTTCGTTTAACTTTGTATTTGACCCGTATGCCTCTGATTTTAATTTCAATTTTTGTGATAACTTGCCATGCATGAATTATATGTGTTATGAATGTGTTTATATGCTCCTTTCTCATTTTTGAGTTCGTTTGTTACGGTTTTAAAACCGTTTCGTTTTCTTAAAGGACTCGAGGGCCTAACGCGTTTTAGCGCACCTTGGTTCCGTAAGGCATAACTTAAGCTCGGGAATTCAGATTTGAATTCTGTAAGTATCGTTGGACTTGTAATGAAAATTAGGAGCTAAAGAACCTAGTCTTATATTTTTCTAAGCCTGGTTGAACCCCCGAAGTTTGTCCGAACCGAGCCTCGCACTTAGCTTTGCTACCCTTTACCGTTTTTCCCGTAATTTACTCGTTTTAACTCTGTTTGACCCGATTCGTGAACCTATATCTTGATAACTCAAAACCATACCCTTCACCCCTTAAACATTTCGGCCCCAAGCAGTAATGAAATGAGAGAGAGAAGGAAAAAGACAAGGAAAAGAATAAACTCGCTACTATTCACAACCGGACCCTTTCGAGCTCGTTCGACCTCCATTCATTGTCAAATCAAAGAGGTAAGCACATTTTCTTGTTCTCTACTTCGTGATACATCTTTCAAGCCATGATTCTTCCTTTTTGAGCTTCATTTGAGCATGGTATGAACAAGAACGTGAATAGTAAGGGTTTTGTGCATTTTTTATTAAGTCTTGCATATCCTTGATTCATTTCTTGGTTTGAAGCTATACATATGTTCTAGATGACTTCATTGTTATGTTTATGAGCTCTAATTTTGTGGAAATTGGCTGTATATTAATCCACCATTGATGAACTTTCATGAAACTTAAAGAATGTTGCAAACTTGAAACCTTTTGCTCCCTTGCCTTGCACCTTCATTTGTTGTTGTTATTAGGCATGATATGTGGTGTAATTTGTGTATTAATGGGTTGCATAGCTGCTGGACTCGTGCCTCCTTCTCCCTCACCAGTTTTGCCCTATTTTAGCTTCATTGGTTGCAGGTGGCGGAGGTGGTCGCGGCTGCGATCGTGCCAAGAGTAATTTTGGTCGCGGACGCTACCATTTTGTGTGGGATTTGGGTCGCGGCCGCTACCTGTTTTTGGGGCAGTTTCGAGACTGTTGTGCGGCCTTGTACTTTCTTTGCTTCGTTTGTGTTTTGTATGATCTTTATGCCTCGTTTATGGTTCGTATGTTTTACTAACATGTCATATTATGTGTTAAGTTGTATGTTATAAATTTATGGTTTATTTTAGATGCTGGATTTTGAATTTTGGTCTTATATGCTCTCATATGCCCTTATGACTGTTTATATGCAACGTTTAGCGCTTTCTTGCATCTCTTGCCTTCTTTATGAGCTTTAAACTTATGAATACTTATGATTTGCTATAATATGATACGCCATGAGTTTATTTGACGTGTCGTGTGTTTAATTCATGAATTATTTGTGTGATATTATGCTAAGTGCTTCGATATGCCTAAGTGTGAACTTATATGACGTGCATTACATCATTTGCATCCATATGCATTTGCCGAGCATTTGTTTGGTTCATTTTAGTGTTATCCCTTGTGTTTAGAATGTCCGAGAGAAGTAGCTCGTTGGTGTGGAGCTGCTCCGTAGGTGTACTTTGGGCTTGTCTGTTTGGTTTGTTCGTCGAGGTGAGGTTGTCTTCTTTTAGTTAATATGACCGACAACCCTACCTGAGTTTTAAGCCCGCATGCGACTTACGTATATATATATATGTAAATAGATATGTGCTTGATATGTATTTTATGGGAATTAGCCCGTTTGTTTTGAAGTATTTGAAAAATGCTTTTATATATATATGTAAGCTATATTTTCGTTTGTTTGACTTTGAAAAGGGTTGGTGTGTGTTTTGAACTAGCGAGTTATGAATTTAAAAGATAATTCTAAATTTGAAATTTGAACTTCGAACTTTGAACTTTGAACTGGGTCCTGGAGATTTGTGCAGAGAAGCCCGGGACAGTGTTGGGCCGTTGGGTTACTCCCGAGTACTGTCTCCACTTAGAAAGGATCTACCCGGAACCCACTAGGAGGTTAGTGGGGGATGGAATTCTCAGGCGTGAGCATCATAAAACTCACGACCCATACATATTGGAACCGATGGTTTGGGTAGGAACAACACTTCCATCACCAAGAGAAGAGGTATGTATGTTTGACTTTGTTTTCATTTGAAATTTGAATTTAAATTTGATTATGAAACAAGATAGGTTGGTTAGAAATTCGTACTCGCCGAGTTAGTATGATTTGATTATGAACTTGATTCGTGAAACGGGAGTGGACTTCTAATTATTAAAATTGATGGATTTTGGCCTCCAGCCTAACTCTTTTCTATATACGTAGTATCACGGGCTAAAATATTTTAGATTGAAAAAACCACGCCCCGGTTCATGAATTTTATGACTTTAAATATGCTCTGCTCTTATGTATATGTACGTGTGAGTGTGTTAGCCCCCTCACCAGACTTTAGGACTGACTCCTTCTCATTGTCTTTTTTTTTCCCGTCGTCTTTGAGTTGAAGGTGCAGGTTTCGGTTAGAGCAGGCAGCAATTTTTTTTTTGGGTCGTTTGAGTCTTGTAGTGCGAGTTTTTTGCATACTACATCTTTACCTTAGTTGGGAATAGTGCCCTAGAAATCTGTTATGCTTTGGGACTTTCCCTTTATCACAGAAAATCTTTGAATAATATACGAATGATTATAATCAAAGGCGAACACTTCTTATGTGTCAATACGTGTTTTGAGTGTTTCCATTACGTGTGCATGTCTAGAACTCCCCTAATCTGATGAGACCGTTAAGAACTTTGTCCTTATGGGAATGACACATGAAACAAGTTCTTAACTCCATAGGCGAGGATTAGAAACTTCTCCAAGTCAATGAGGCCAACAGACAGTGGGAGTGTCGACTTTGCCTCTGTTGAGACTTGCTTGTGTAGTTGTGTCCTTAAGAAGGATCATCCTGTTTCATAGGGTGTAAAGTGCATAAGTTGATGCGTACACACTACACAAGGGTGCTTGTTGTAAAGACGAGTTCACTGAGAGTGCCCCACGTGAGAAGATTCCTAAATGGGAAAGGGCGTTACTAGAACTTCTAGATTAGGAAATATCTCACATGTCAATGACGTGAGAAATTAATCCTTAGACTTGAGATTCCACATTGTCTCAAATGAGCTAACTCTGTAATCTTTGATATAGGCTCAAAAGGGTGTCGCCATATAGACACCTGAACCACGGCCTATGTTGGGATTACACAAGTGGCATATGAGAATTGTTGGAACCAATAAAGGACCTACATTTGTTGTAGGCAAGATGATCTACACAAGTCATTCATGATTCCATCCGAAAATCCTTGCGCAAGCTGGTTAGATAAAGACATCAAGAAAATGGGGTTTTATTGGATTGAGATCAAATGGAATATGAAGTGAAATTTTTTTTAAGATTAAGGTTAGTAGGGCTCTCTATATTCTCATGCCCTAGATCTTAATCGAGAGATAGGATGGTAGAAGGATCGTAGCCCACATGATGTCATTGACTGAAAGGTTCTTTCGAATATACATTCACATTTCGGGTAGGGGTCACACACCTGTTGCTAGACTATGGTCGTGTGATCTGTGAGGTAGTCAGTTAATAAAGTATATTAATTAATTAGGCTCACTGCTAATTGAAATTAAACCTTGAGGGTCACACACAAATACCGGGTTCAAAGGGTATTATGGAAAGATCAAATAGTTGATCGAAACGAGACCACAGTGTAAAGTACACGTGTGGATCGAGAGCATTGTTTGGGATGTGTGATCCATTTGAGAAATTGAATCATGTGTTAATTAATTTGAGAATTAATTATCAAGCCCAAATATAATTAATTAGTGAATTAATTATAAAGTCAAGATATAATTAATTGGAGAATTAATTATATAGCCGAAATAAAATTAATTGGAGAATTAATTTTAGCCTGTTAGAATTAATTAGTGAATTAATTCTAAAGCCCTTGATGGAATTAATTGGAGAATTAATTCTAAGTATTTAATTATTTGCTTGTTCTAATTTGATTAGACTAAAGAAATAAATAAATATCTTCTATCTTATTATTCTAATAAAGTATTAGTTTTAATATGTTTAGAATAAATATTATTAGGATAAGATATCTAATTATTGCTAGAATAATTAAATATTCCTAAATTAGTTAGGAGCTCCTTTTCTAGAAAATAAATATCTTATTTTAGATAAGACATTATTTA
Source organism: Lantana camara (assembly GCA_037501455.1). Classification (NCBI taxonomy): domain Eukaryota; kingdom Viridiplantae; phylum Streptophyta; class Magnoliopsida; order Lamiales; family Verbenaceae; genus Lantana; species Lantana camara. The sequence goes on from CM074855.1 coordinate 128,516,036, forward strand.
CTTGGAGAGAAAGAAAGAATAGAAGACAAAGTCAAAGTAGGAGACCTAATTTCTACAAGCTAGGGTTTCGAACCCTAGTCTATAAAAGGGCAAGGGGCTCGATTATTTGAGCTTTACACGTGATTTGGAGAATCACATCCAACCTTCATGGAATTTTGGGGATAATTCTCTTGCTCTCTTTTCTCGTTTCTGTTTCTTTAATACGCATGTTATAGTAATAGCATACTCACTATCATGATTTGAATCTAGGTTGGTGTGGATTAAAACTCTAGAGGATTTCTACTTTGGAATCTTGAAGAAAGAATCAATCAAGAAACGGGGAATTCATGCCGCATGAAGAACGTTTGAGGGCGGCTCAAAACGTTTCAAGAAAGTTTCAATTGTTGTAAGTTTCTTGTAACCCCATAAGTTTTGAAACGAACATTGCAAGATCACGATCCCTTTTGGAAAAAAATTTTAATTTCCGCTACTTTAACTCTGCTGTTTTCCAACATATGTATATAATTTTGAATTTGTAAATTTGTATGATTTATTTGGCCCGGGGTGGGAATGATTGTATCTTATGTAATTAATTGGATTAGTTGGTTATTATATGCATGTTTGATGATCCTGTTGCTTCCGTATATGTTATGTTTTTGTTGCGCGCTCTGAATTAAGGTCTAAACCGCCTTTTTTAGGTGTGATTTTGTTTGTCTCCGGTTCGTTGTAGCTTGATGCGTGTGCGGATTCTCCATTTTGTTACATGTGTCGGGTTATGGTGCGGGAGATGTAGTGCTCTTCGCTCGGGGTGCTACAAAGTGGGAATGGAACAGGTTTGACCACAGCGGTTTTGTGATTATGTCAGCAGTCTATGCTGATGTATGTAGGGGTAATAGGTGAATAACTCCTTGTTGTAGTTTCTCTCTAACCACGTGACAATCAATCTCTATATGTTTGGTGTGTTCATGGAAGCTCAGATTTGCCGAGATGTGTAGTGCAGATTTGTTTTCACAATATATGACAACAGGCTTGTTATCTTCAATGTGTAAATCTCTGAGCAGATACTTAATCCATTGTACTTAGCAAGTTGTAGCTGCTAAGGCTCTATATTCCGCTTTTGAAGATGATCTAGAAACTGTAGTTTGCTTTTTTTATTTCCAACTTTTAGAGAATCACCAAGAAATTTGCAGTAACCGGTAATGCTTCTTCTTGTGTCTGTGCATCCAGCCTAGTCTGAATCACTGAAGGCTTTGAGATCTGAGTTAGATGTTGCAGAGAAGAATAGTCCTTGGTCTGGAGCGTTCTTGATGTATTTTAAAATGCGTATGACTTGTTCTATTGGGCAGGATAGGAACTGGCTAAGTTGTTGTACACTGAATGAGATGGCAGGCCTTGTAGTGCATAAATACAGTAGCTTCCCGATCAATTTTCTGTAGCTTGGTATGTCTTCAAATTTCTGGCCTTCATCTGTTATTTTTATATTAGATTTCATTGGTGTTGGTGAAGCTATAGCTGCTAAGAGACCCGTAACTGCTAATAACTCCAAAGCATACTTTCGTTGGTTCATGGAAATTCCATCCTTGGTCCTGGCAATCTCCAATCCTAGAAAAAACTTGAGAGAGCCTAAGTCTTTGATTTTGAAGGCATTATCCAGGAATGTTTTGACCTTGTTTATCTCATCTTGGCTATTACCTGTGAGGATAATATTATCTACATAAACAAGTAAAGCTGTGAAATAGTTAATTAGTGGTGTTTTTGACAAATAAGCTATAGTCAGATAAAGATTGAGTGAATCCTTGTAGCGCCCGAGCGTAAGCACCACATCCCCTGCACCGAGACCCGACCCGTATATGAAATGGAAAATCCATACACGTACCAAATCACGGCGAACGGGGATACAACACACACGCTAAGCTAGGCGGGAACTAACCCTTAAACCAATCAATACCAAAACATAATTAAATCAGAGCGACGAGAATGAAAGCAGAAGCAATAAATCATAACTATTCACAATAAGCATCCAACCTCCAAAATAAATTCAAAAGTATACAACGATAGAGTATCAATGCCATCATGGCTCGACATAATATGAGTATGCTCCATACATGATCATAATACAAAAGTAATAAGAACAAGTATTTGTGCGTGTAAAAGGAAATGCTAGACACCAATGCAAGACTAGACGACTCGAATTCCCGCCTAGCACTCCCCAAACCTGCACAAAACAACTGAAAACAAACCGGGTTCAGTCTAAAAGAGACTAGTGGGTAAGAAAAAAGGGGCATAGTATATAATACAAAGGAATTTAAACACATACATGCAAGCCCTAATCCCATTTGAAGTTTGATAAGAATTTCCCAAGCGGGGAAAACAAGGTGAACATCAATGGGATTACGACTATCATATTCATTCATATTTAATCTTAGGTTTTCATAGCCCGGCGAGTGGGCGTGCATAAACTCCAAGCTTCTCCTTGTGTATTCATAACATGATTCATTCGTTATCACACATATAAGTCTTTTGTGCTCATACATACATGATCATAATCATACGTATACACCTTCTTCCTCCGGGTGGTGGAAGGGTTTGCAAGACCCGACCACCTCATACATAGTGGCTAGTGACGTACATGAATCCTCAAGAGCCCGATTCCCCTTCCTCGCTAAAACTCCTAACAAGGTTGGTTGCGTCATAGTTCATGGTTGGAACTAGTGTATGGGATCACCATTGGCCCATGCCTCCCCGGATAGCCACATACACCAAGTCCCTGGGCCCGTGCTCATACATACATAATCTCGCCAAAATCATAAGGTAGGATTCATGAAAGAAAAGGCTTACAGTTGAAACCATTTACTCGAGAAAAGACTCTAATTACATATATATAATTTTGGCTTAAAACCTTTCACATAAGGGTTATACATAGGTCAAGATATCTATTAGAAGAGAAACCCACCTTGAAGCAACAAAAGAAGTAAAACAAAGCCTCAAAGGTCGCCCTCGTCTCCGACCAAACCCGTATCTATGCAAAAGAGGCAGTGTGAGACTCAAAATGACCACATACGACGCTCGTCTATGTTATGCTTATGATATGAGATGCATAAGATGTGAAAATCATGTTATGATGCCATATAGACAAGTAATTTATTCAAAAAGTTCCATACATGAAGGTTACACATTCAACCGTTTCATAACTTTCACAAATTATATTAAAACAAGTCATAAACTTGATACATTAATCATAACACATAATAATACATATTAGTATAGCATAGAAGTCATAAAAGAGGTGGAGGAAGATCAAACGAGCGAAGAAAAAGAAGAAAAACGGAACCGGAGTAACGAAAAAAGCGCAGGACAGAATCCACCCCCATGGATTTTTTCAAAGGGAAAAATCCACCCCCATGGATTCTATCTAGAAGCCTAATGACTCAAATCCACCCCCGTGGATTCTATCCAGAAGCCTAATGACTCAAATCCACCCCTTGGATTTGGGTCAGTAGCCAAAAAAACACACAAACCGGGGAAAAAACAAAATGGAAGCCAAAAGTCACCAAGCCAACACAAAACTCAACCTAAAAGTACCCTAAATCAGGTCATGAACTCATATATTCAAGCTATATCACATTAAACAACAAGAACTTCAAGTAATGCATCAAGAAGTCATCATCAAATTCATATCTTCAAGCTCCAACAATGACAAATCCAAAAATATTCAACAACCATGCAAAACAAGTTCATAACCATCTAATTACATGCCTAAGGAAACACATATTACTCATGCAACTCAAAGGAAATCCAAGGGATTCATGTTAATCAACAAAATTGCAAGAAGTCCACTATTCAACATCATCTTCATTCCTAATTCATAAATGGATGAAATCATGAAAAGCCTAATATAAAATGATCACAAGAAGCCATACTACTCAAAAATAAGCTTACCTTCAAGAAAAAGTGAGAAAAGATAGGGAGATGAGCTCAATTTCTCCAAGGTTTTGCAATGGGGTTTTCTTCTTCCTTTCCTTCTCCTTCTCTTTCACTTTGTGGCTGAAAAATATGGGTTGTGAGAGGGGTTTGGTTCGTGTGAGGGCTGATAGGGAGGGAGAGAGAGTGATTCAATTGGTTTAGGTCTTGGTTTAGGGTCTAGGGGCATTAATTAGGGCCATAACTTGGAGAAAAGTCAATGGTTTGTCATTTTAAGCGTGAGGTACTCGTTTCGGTTTAAATTTGGGAATTTAAATGATCTTAAAAAGGCATGAGGCTTGTCCCATTGTTTCCAAATCGTCGATACGGATTCAATGGAGGTGACGGAACTCGAATCCGAGTCCCGAGCTCAAGATATCAGATACGGAACCAAGGGTGCGCTAATTGCCCGTTAGCCCCCATTTTGGTTCCAAGAATCCAAATAAATTCAAAACTCATGCAACCGAGAACAAAATCATGCAAGGGACACACATGCAAGATCATAATACACATAGTTCAATTATACCAAGTTATCACGAAAAACGGAAATCGAATCGGAATCAAACAAGGCATAATCATACGCATATAAGCAAATACGTTGGGAATTCAAATAAAATTCAAATGAAACAAGAAATAAGTTCAAGTATGGCAAGAATGAAATAAATAAATGAAAGTCAATGTAATTAAACAATTAAATAAAGTCGGGGCGTTACAATCCTTAAGAAATTAGTGAAGTGGAAAGCTTTGAGAACCATTGTCTAGATGTCTGCTTGAGGCCATAATAGACGGATTTTGTCAATTTGCAGACTTTGTTAGGGCCTTCTACATGAAAACCTTGACGTAAGGTCATATAAACCTACTCATCGAAGTCCCCATGCAGAAAGGCATTGTTAACATCCAATTGTTGTTATAACCAACCTTTTTGTGCAAATAAAGCAAGAAGAAGTCTTATTGTAATTATCTTAGCTGCTGGACTGAAGGTGTCAAAATAATCCAGTTCTTTAGTTTGAGTGTAGCCTTTGGCTACTAACCTAGCTTCGTATCTTTCTATACTACCATCAGCTTTATATTTGATTTTATATACCCATTTACATCCTATGGGATGTTTGCCGGAGGGAAGATCAACAATTTCCCAAGTGTTTGTAAGTTGCAATGTTTCTATTTCTTTGTTCATGGCTTCTTGCCATTCTTCATAATTGATGGCCTGATTGTATGTTTTAGGTTCAATCTGGGAAGAAATAGTCAGAGAGTAATGCTTATAAGATAGAGCTAGCTTATGATAACTCAAAACTGAAGATAAGGGATGAGGATTGATTACACCTGAAGAGTGATTGCAAGCATCAAACTGAGAATGACTTGAAGATGTTTTTAGAAGGTTGCAATGGTAATCTCTGAGATATTGAGGTGCTGTCCTAGATCTCTGAGGTCTGATGGGACCTTAAGTTCGTGGTGAGACTGATGTGCCAGCTCCTGATGTAGAAGCTTCTGAACTTTGAGAGATGAATGATGAAGGGGAAGATAATCTAGTTGTCCCACTGATAGAGCCTGATGTTGAGATATCCTGATCTGTTTGTACTGATGGAATATCTGAAAAAGATTGGCCCTGTAAACAAGAATCATCTAATAGAGAAGGTGAAGGACTGATATCATCATAATAATGTATGGTTGATGAGTTGGGTAAAGTAATCAAGAGTTGGTTAGGAGTCTGAGTTTGTGTGATTAGTGGAAAACGATTTTCAAAGAATTTGAAATATTTCAAAAGTAGCTAAGTTCTGTAACACGAACCCCTTTGTGCCAGGTTTAAAGCCTAAGAAGACACATTTTCTGGATCTAGGATCAAATTTTGTCCTCTTAGCTGTCAAAGTTGATGCAAAAGCAAGGCAAGCAAACACCTTTAATTCAGAATAATTTGGATCAGTACCATATAGTAATTGACATGGGGTTTTGTTGTGCAAAACAGGGGTTGGCAGTCTGTTTATCAGAAAAACAGCATGAATTATGCAGTAAGACCATGGGCTCTTTGGAATATTAGATTGAAAAAGTAAAGATCTTGTGACAATGAGACTGTGCTGATGTTTTCGTTCCACGATACCATTTTGCTCTGCTGTTTCAACACAAGAGGTCTGGTGTATTATACCTCTTCCAGAGTAAAAATCATTCATAAGGAATTCTGGGCCATTATCAGCCCGAATAGCCTTTACCCTTATGCCAAATTAAGTTTCAACCATGGAAATGAAAGCTTGAACTAATTTCCTGACCTCTGACGTTTGCTTTATCAAAGTAACCCAAGTAAATCTTGAAAAATCATCAACAATTGTAACAAAATACTTATGACCATGCACAGAAGGAATGGAATAAGGACCCCAAATGTCAAGATGAATGAGATTGAAAATTCCATTAGAGACTGAAGTACTGTTACAAAAGGGTAATTTCTTCTGCTTTGCAAAATGACAGATATCACAAGCATTGATAACTTAAGATTTTTGAAGAGATTTTATAAGGATGAGTTTATACAAGATACAATATAACAGAAGTTGTCTGGTACAAACGCGACCAAGCACAAGTACAAACAGAACTAGCTTCATGACTTCAAGCTTACTAAACAAGCTGCCCACAAGAGAATAGACAACTCTGTATAAGTTTACGCACAAAATAATTGTAGTAAAAGCTTGAAAAATCACTTGAAATGTTGAGACTGAATCCTTTAAAAAGATACTTCAAAGTAGCCGTTGATTTTTCCTCCATTTAAGACAACAATCACAAACATTACGTACAATATTGTATTGAAAGCCATTTATTCGCAAGACACTAAAGCTTCAACCACCACCAAATCAATCTACTACGGTACAGTATAATATAATAGGAGAATGACAGATCAAATAGCGATGATAACATCTATTGTAACACTAATTACACTGGTCACACCCTCCAACTAATACACAAGCTCGACCGGCTCAAACCCCTTCTCAATCGACACCCTAACAGCATCCACGACCACTTGAGTCTTCCTACTAATAGTCGGCCACTTCTTCTCGCTCTCGGCACCGGAAACTTTAATCTTTCTAACCAAAGTTGAAAACTCTGTCACCATCAACGCTTCCTGAGGAAGCTCGGTCCTAACAACAATCTCACCTGGAGAAGGCTCAACCCCGATAGAATTATCAGCCCATGTAGCGTTTGAATTCACATAATACCGTCCCACATTTGCCTGAGACGGGGTCACAAAGTCGTGCAAACGCAAGAAACCTTTCGTTCCAAGAACGCTGATATCTTGGGTTTTTACGCTGAGGAAAGAACAATAGAACGTTGCGATTGTTCCATCAGGGAAATGCAGAGAAGCACCAGAAGTTAGATTCACACCGGACTCGCTGTGCTCGGCGCCCCTCAAGGCGGTGACTGTTTTCGGAAGCTGATAGTCCGTGGCCCATAAAATGGCTCTTATGCAGTACCAGCCCGTGTCACCTAAGGCGCCAAGGGCGTCAAGATTAGGATTGAGGCGAATGTCATTCTTGAAGAACTCATCACTGCCGCAGAATGACAAGATGCTGTGAACCTGTGAATCAATTATATATATGGAGATGATGTGTTCAATATTGCTTTAGGTGAAAAATGAAAAACAGATGAAGGAAGGATAACGTGATTTTCTTTGGATTTATAAGTTTTGTTAGAGATGAGTTTGATTTGTCGTATGAGATCAAGAAACAAGGAATTTGGTATTTATGTGAATCGATTATAAGTTTCAACTCATTCTAAGTACATCAAGAGTATTTACTGAGGATCGAAATTATAGAAAATCTTTTTTATTCTTTTCAACATCAAAATTATTTTGTTCCTCTAATTTCAATTATCTATAAATACTATATGTTGTGTGTATATAAGTAATATCGTAGATAAACACAAAAATGAGAAAGGAAATTCAAATCCAATCATTGGAATACTAAAAGTGGTTAACGCATAAAAAAATTGTTTGTAGAATAAAAAGTTAAAAATACTTCCATTGGAAGAATAACTTCATTTCGTTTACAAAAATAATTTAGAAGGTAGAATCAGAAGTTAAAAGCTGGTCCGTAGATATTTTTAAATTCTAATTTATCTTTTGCTTAAAATAAATCGAAGTTGGCTTTGCGAATACACCTAAAAACTTGAAAATAAAATAGAATTATATATAAAATAATTTAATCGAGACTAGTTTTGTAAATACTCCCAAAATACCGACGACAAAATAAAATTACAAATTTATATATTTTTTGAGCTTGCAATTAATTATGTAATATGTCCATTTACACATAAATACATTGAATAGTTCATGAGAAAAGTCATGTCATGATGTAACATTTATAGTGAAGAAAACAAATATAGTCACCAAACATACCAAAAATTAGAACAAAATAAAGACGGTCATTTTCAGGAGTCCTAATTACATTTACACCCCCTCCGCCAAACCACATGGAAATATACCCTACATATTATGAAATATAACAATTTCAAATCGGAATTCCGACTAAATTTTCTGGATTGATCCACTTACGTATGTAGAGTATATTGATAAGTTGTTAAGAACAGGTGATTATAAATAATTATGTTATCAAAAATTCTTTTTTCTAATCTAAACCTGAGTGAGCAGAGTAGGAGAAGAAACACGAAAATTTAATATATAAATTCTAACGGGCAACAATTCAGCCCTGTAACGCCGTTAAAACACACGTACATACCGCTTTCAGCTGGCCAAAACGCTGCGTATCAGAGAGGAAGGCCTTCATCTCCGCCGTCCGTGGGTGGTGCATCCACATGGTGCCGTCCATGAACTGCACCCCACTGGCTTCGCACGCCGCCAGAATCTCATCCAGCTCCACCACGTTGAGCGCCGGCGGCTTCTCGAGCAGCACGTGCTTCTTCTTCCTCGCCGCCTCCACCGCCCATTTGCGGTGGAGGCTGGTCGGAAGTGGGATGTACACGGCGTCGACGTCTGGGTCCTCCAGGACCTCGGCGTACGAGCCGTAGGCTTTGGCGTCAGCGGGGAAGCCGTTGGCGGCGGCGAAGGCGGTTGATTTCTCGAGTGAGCGGCTGCCGACGGCGACGATGGTGGAGTTCGGGGAGAGGAGGATCGCTCGCCCCACCTTGTGGGCTATGTTGGCGCAGCCGATTATTCCGAAGCGCACTGGCCGCGGAGATTCCACGACGGCCATTGGAGTTGAAGGTCGGTGGCTTGGGGCGGAGGATGTGAGGTCCTGGTGGATGAGGAAATGATGTTGAAGTGGAGTTTATGCAATTGGTAGAACTATTATAGCTATTCTCTACGCAAGAACTTCCTAATTAAGGAAAAAATAATTACATCTGAACCTGCATTTATACATAATTACAATACAATCCATTAAAATTAAAAAATTATATTTTAGTCTTTAATTTTTTAAGACCATTTTGGTCCAAAAGTACGTTAGGATTCCGTTATTTCATTCCAAAAATACCCGTTATTTATTATTAAATTCATAATTTGTAGGGATTATTTTATTTATATTTATAAACTTTAGAAATAATTTTATAATTTTAGTCATATATTTAATATAACACTCATGCAACCGTCAGGGGTATAAGTGCACTTTTATAAATTCCGTTAAAGACTTCAGATTAAACAAGATTTATTGGGATTAAAATATAATTGTTCAATTTAAATGAATTATATTGTAATAGGACTAAATGCTGGGTATTCATATGTGAATCACCCTAAGAAAAAAGGAAGATATTTGTAAAATTAATTAGGCAAACAATTTAAGATAATTTTAGCGTGAATGGGGTTCGGAGAGAGTATCTTATATTTTTCATATGATTAGTATAAATATTAAAAAAAATTAAATAAACTACAAATATAATATATTTATTCATATAGTTAATTGGGTTCAATATAGTTTGGATCGGTAACACCCCATTTAAAGATCTTTTGATGTTAGCAACCCTCATTGTAGTGTAAAGACTTATCAAAGATTTTATGTTGGAGCACAGAATCAATAATCCCTAAATACAATTTCTCTTGTAGAATTGATAAATTTCAATTAGGAGACTTTTCAATAATAGTATACTTTGAAAATGACATTTCAAAAATGGTGTAAAACGCTAATTCAAAAAGTGTTTCCAAAAAACCATGACACAGTTGATATTTTCTTACAAATCAATACAATAACTTTTGAAATATTATACTTTCAACCACAATATTTTTCATGTCTTTAAAATAGAATGAATATATAATACAAACATATGAAGAATATAATTATCATAAAAATTTATACTTAGAAGCAAGAAATAATAAACTTTTGTATACAATGAGATACCATAAATTTTGGGTAGAATATTATCAAAAATTGATACAAAAAACTACTTCACTACTAAAACGATTTGAAAAATAAAATGAATGAACAAAGAAAAATCAAAACCGATATAAGAAAATTGGGAAAGAAATTAGAGGTTGCAACAAAATACGATTCTATTATGAAAGAAATTTTTATATATCCCAACGAGATAAAAAATATAATAGACAATGCTAAACAAATTGATATAATAAATACAAAATTAATAGAAAAATATATCAACGGGAAATGAATGGATAAAAATGGATCAATATAATAAACAGTTAAAACGAATAGAATTAAGATTAATACGGCATATAATAAAACAAGAAACTCTAGTGTTAAGCTTAATAACTAATCCAACAAACTATAAAATTCAAGAAGAAATTCTTAATAGCAGGAAACGAAGAGAAAAAACAACTCATAAAAAACGAAATATATACTTCAGTTAATTTAATAAAATTGGGAGAATATATTAAATGGTTAAAACAAAGTAATATAGAAACAAAAGAATCTACAAAACAAATCTAAAATACAATAAATTGGTGCAAGAAACTGAGAACTAAAATAAATATACTCTCATCAGCATGAATTTTACACAAGAATTACAAAAATTTGTAGAAACATTAAACGAACAAGTACAATCCCTAAATAATACCGTAAAAACATTATCAGAACAACTAACACATACTAACGAAAAGATGTCTCAACTTGAAAATACTATTACAAACATCAATAATAATCAAGAAATAGAATCATATTATAAAATTGATCAAAACATTTTCTCTTGTCACCAGGAGGGGGGAGAATATCCACATTTATTTCATACTACTACAAACCCACAATTAAACACCATTATAGATATGTTACAACAAATTCTTTTAGATAAAAAACAAAATGTTATAAATGAAATAGATAATACGCAAGAAATTTTAGATAAACTTCTAAGAGAACTTAGAGGAAAACAAGTGGAAAACCAAATTGGTACATCTGAAGAAAAACAAATAATACTTCATATGTCAAACTGTCAAGAATTATTAAAACAACTCAAAGAGGTGATTATACGAAAAGAATATTCTAGACATATAACTATTGCTGATCTAGAAACATATTTTGGAAACAGAAATCTTAAACCTTTTCAAATAGAAGCTCCACGATTATAATGGAATCTTTTGAATTAGAAGAAAAAATTGAACAATTAAACAATTTATTAGAATCATTAAAAATAATTGATGAAGAAAATAAACAAAATCATACATTAGAAGCTATAAAACCAGAAGTAGAAAATGAAGAAGTAATATATGGATATGAGTCATTAGAAGACGATGTGTTAGGAATGGAACATGATTTAAAACAAAAAAAAAGATAAGAAAGATATTCCAGAAGCAAGTCATAAAAATAAGGAAGAAGAATTTGAATATTATCAAGAAGATAGATATACTAATCATCTAAAGAATACAAGTATACAATATAATTTTAAAAAAGGATATATTCCAAATAAAAAAGGAAGATGGTCTAAAATACCTGAACAATATATACCTACAAAGGGAGTATTAGGAGTCGATGGAATATTAGATTTAGACTGTGTTACAAACAAATCAACACTTATTACTGAATGGGCACATAAATTAGGATTAATCCTAGAAACTGAAGATAGATTAAGACAAGGAAATTTTAAAACAATATTTAATTATGTACTATATAAAACAATAGGAAATGTGACACACTTTTTATCTTCATTATCTGAAGAACAGAAAACACTCTTAAGAGTAGAAGACTCTGTAAGTACTTTTTGAAACATAGTTGAAAAAATATATTCAGAATTTGTTGGAATACCTATACAAAATTCAGGATTTTTTGTATCTGATAGAGAACAAGATAGAGCAGCATTCCATTTAGCCAATACACAAATATTAGACATGTGTGCTATAGAACATTTTAACTGTGAATACAATATGTATTACTATGGTTTAAACAGAGAAAACAGAGAAAAATATCTATCATTATACTTCAATAAATTACCCTATCCGGTAGGACAAATAGTATATGCAGAATTTAAGAAACAAGTCAATGAAGGGTTTATTTCGGAAACATTAGGAGGAGCACAAATTGTAGTAGAACAATTTCTAGGAGACAAATGTTATGAAAGAAAATTACACAATGTTGTTAAAAACAAAGTCACGATATGTTGTGAAGGAAATCCTTTAGTACCCCAACAATATGGAGAAAGTCCGTACATAATCCGTCCAAACAAAAGAAGAAAATACAGGAGAAAAGATAAAAGATACAGATGGAGAAAGAAATCTAAAAGATGAATAGACAATATAAACATAAATTTCAAAAAAGAAGAAGACGTTTCTTTAAAAAGAAAGAATATAAACCTAAACAGAAATACTGCCTAGAAGGGAAGAAAAAATGTCAATGTTGGCTTTGCCACGAAGAAGGACACTATGCAAGAGAATACCCTAAACAACAAAGACAATCTGGAAAAAGATTACATATACTTCAAGTAGCTCAAACATACGATCTAGAACCAATAGAAGAAGACTATTCTGATTTGGAAAACATATATAAAATAGAAACAGTTACAGAATCAGAAAATGGATATAGTTCAGACGAAGATTTTTAAATGAAAATTTCTAACGCTACTTTCATAGAAGTGAAAATAAAAAATAAAACAATTAAAGCATTTATAGACACAGGAACAAGTTTATGCTTTGCTTCGCCAGCTCTTACGATATCCAAATGGAAAAAACTTAAACAACCATTAAAAATAATGATAGCAGATGCAAGTCATTATTATATATGGTATGCTACATACTTAGAAAAAGCTTGGATACAGGGATATTGTTTTACTATACCATCTATATACAGACACGAAACAGGATTATCATTCATCCTAGAAAATAACTTTTTGAAACTATATAGACCTTTTTGTCAAGATTTAAAATACATCACTTTAAAATCACCTGTTAATAAAAAACTATCTCAAAAGAGTGAAACTGTTGAAATACCTATAGTAAAGATTGAAGACAGAAGTAATCTTATAGATAAAATAGATTATTTAATCAATCATGAATTAATACTTTTCATGAAAACAAATCTTGAAAAATAAATAGAAGAAATTTTAGACTTTGTCACTTGTGAAGATCCTTTAGACAAAGATAAGAATAATAATTATATGATAATTGAAATTAAACTTAAAAATCCTTTAGACGAAGTAAATGTTAAAAATAATATACCTTATTCTAAAAAAGATATTGATGAATTTAAAGAAGAATGTAAACAACTTTTGGAAAAAGGATTAATTTCTGAAAGTAAAAGTCCACACGCAGCACCTGTTTTTTATGTAGAAAACAAAATGAAATAAAACGAGGAAAACAAAGAATGGTCATAAATTATAAACAATTAAATGAGAAAACTGTAGGAGATGCATATAAACTTCCTAGAATTGATTATATCAAAGATAGGTTGAAAGGAAAAACATGGTTTAGTACTTTAGATGCTAAATCAGGATATTGACAATTAAGATTGCATGAAAACACAAAACCTTTAACGGCTTTTACACGTCCTCCACAGAAACATTAGCAATGGAATGTTTTACCATTTGGTTTAAAACAAGCACCTGGAATATATCAAAGATTTATGGATAATAACCTTGAAGGTTTGGAAAATATTTGTCTTGCTTACATTGATGATATTATCATCTTTAGTAATCATGATAAAGAAGATCATTTGAAAAAACTAAAAATAGTTTTGAAACGATGCAAAGACAAAGGACTAATTCTTTCCAAAAAGAAAACAATCTTATGTAAACAAAAAATTGATTTTCTTGGAAATACTTTTGATTCACAAGGAAATATAGTTCTTCAAGATAATATTTTGAAAAAATTAAACGATTTTCCAGATCAAATCACTGATCGAAAGCAATTACAAAGATTTCTTGGATGTTTAAACTACATTTTTTATCAAGGATTCATAAAGAACCTTGCTAAAGAAAGAACACAACTACAAAAGAAACTTTCTGAAAAAATACAATGGAATTGGCGAGTTCCTGATTCAATACAAGTACAGAAAATAAAACAGTATTGTGAAACATTACTTGTTTTATACAATCCAAAGGAAAATGATTTTATTATCATTGAGACAGATGCTTCAAACGATACATGGTCTGGTTGCATGCTTGCAATACCAGCCGAAAAAATGAATACAAACGACCTTGAAGGTCATATGAATACAAGAACCAAAAAGGTTCTCGAGATTACACAACTCTGTAAATATATATTTGGGACATTTACAGAAACCCAGAAAAATTATACAGTTCATGAAAAAGAAACACTTGCATGTCTAAAGATAATACGGAAGTGGAAACTTGAGCTTTTACCTCGAGAATTCGAACTTCGAACAGACTCAAAATACTTAACAAACTTCTACAGGTATACACTTCGAGACAACTACAATCAAGGAAGATTGATACATTGGCAACTCGAGATACGAAGATATCAGTTTCACATCGTATACATAAAATCAGAAGAGAACGCTCTCGCAGATATACTCACACGAGAATGGAGGCCGCAATAGCCTTGATAAAACAAAACATTGAAACAATTGATCGCGAGATACAACAATTCACGAAGGCTAAACATTTGGAGATACAAAGATTCACAGAATCCAAGATGACACAACGCTAAGAACTTCTTGCTGCATTACACGCTGTTCAACAAGCAGTCGGGCTTCCACCATCAGAGTTACCAGCAAGCGTGGTGGATCCATCATCAAACACAAACACACAATTAAAGGCATTCACAAAATCAAAAACATTTCCACAAACAGCAACAGAAGGGAATACTTCATCACCAGTAGCAACTACACAAAACGATGAAGATGACAAAAAACAAATTAAACAATGGTATGCTATATTCAATGGTTCAAGCCGAGGTATATATGATCAATGGTCAAAAGCCAATGTTCATATACAAGGAAACCCAGCAATATCATACAAAATA
Organism: Lantana camara; assembly: GCA_037501455.1. Taxonomy (NCBI): domain Eukaryota; kingdom Viridiplantae; phylum Streptophyta; class Magnoliopsida; order Lamiales; family Verbenaceae; genus Lantana; species Lantana camara. The sequence continues at coordinate 128,531,319 of CM074855.1, forward strand.
TACAACAGTCTTTCAGAAGCCAAACAAGCCTTTGAGGAAACGAAAACCTACAGAAATACTCTTCAAACCACTCCAACACTTCAAGCCTAAAACAGTTTCAAAGAAAGGATGAGAGTCCTTGGAAATATACCCACGGTAAATCCAATGGACCGTGTTCAAACATCAGCCCAAAAAAAGGCCCAAATAAAACCCTCAAAAGAAAATTTTGACAATCTTTTGAAAGATATTTTTTAATACAACCCAGAGACAGACAAAAACAACCTTTTTTGGTACCCAGTAAACAGAAACGGCCCAAAAGTCGTTATATTTGAACAAGCAGACCCAGACTTGATATACCAATTCTTCATACATGGATTTCTTGACACCCTATACTTCAAAAACCCAAACTGTTTTTGAAAATTCAGCCCAAAACTAATGTCGACACTTCAAGACTATGCTAGACAAGTCTCAAAAGGAAACATGGATAAAGAAATAGTCTTCAAATCTACACTTTCATACCCTATCTTCAACGAAGAAGGAGTATCAGTATACTCTCATGGAATTATCAAACATGAAGACACTGCATCGATACAAGGAAGACACTTGATGAAGACACTTGATGACATAAATGAAATAGTTGCAAAACAACTAAATCAAATATTTTATGCATCACAAGAGATAAACAAGGACAGTAATGTCAAAATAAACTACAAATCCAATTATCATCTGATATATGGATCTTCGAGATACACAATTCCACCGTTACAACTAAAAACGTTGGAAAACTTTGAGAAAACTTTTATCAAGATTGAAGAACACTGCCTGAAGACACTTCCTAAGGAAATCAAACTCATTTTTTGTGAATACAGTGAAATAATTGATGAACACAGCTGTGCAATGTGCCAAGACAAACCTGAAGACAAAGTTGAAGAAACAGGGTCCCATAATTCAAACGAGTCAATAACGGAAGACACTGTTACTGAAGAGTAATGTAAACTAACGCATGCAATGACGTTAAACACTCAAGGAAATACGCAAGCAATGACGAGCACACCTCAATAATGCAGACTTTATGTCTCTGTCTGCTTTTAGGTGCAGTTGTTGGGCACCATTATTTGTTGGAAAACACGAATCAGAAAGCAGCGGAATTTAAAATTTTCCCCAACAAAAGGACCTTGGACTCGCAATCGTGTAACCAAATTCGTAGAGATAGAAAACTTACTTTTCTTTTATTCTTTCTTGAAGCGTTTCAAGCCACCCAAGAACGCTCTTCTCGCGGCTTGACAACCCGTCCCTTGAAAGTCTCTTTCTACTTCAGAATCCATTGTCGGGATAGCAATCCACACCATCCTAGATTCAATTCATGTTAGAGATGTTCTTAACAATATAACATAAAGAAAGAAACATGAAACGAGAAAAGCAGGATTGAAACTCCCTTCGAAAACCAGTTTTGCGAAAGTAGAAAACTGCCAGTCACAAAACCCTCGTGAAAAAATTCATCCTTCAGGATATGGACGAACGGTTTTCGCCATCTTCTTTGGTTCGATTTTTTCATTCGCTTCACGTCGGGTTCCGAATCGTTACATCATCCCTTCTGATCGTTTTGCTTGATCCCCACTTTTTGGTAAAGCTCGAATCTTCAAAACTTCTAACTTGAAGCTCTCTAGAGATAGTCCACCAACTTGGCTACAATCTAACTAGTAAGGATGCTAGTTCTCTAGTTAGTGTTTAGGCTTAACCTAGGGTTTTGTTTATCTTGGAGAAAGGATGGTGTTCAACACATGAACCAAAAGAATTCAATTATTAGCTCTAAAGGGGAGCATGAGCTCATCTATATATAGGATAGGGAGAGGGGCGCCGATCCTATTCCTTGTTGGGCAAGGATTCGGTTTGTCTCTCTCCTATTACTTGATCATCAAGTATTCTCCAACTTTGACTTTGAATTCTAATTCAAATCAACTTTCAAGAGAGCTAAAAATATCCAAACTATTTTTGGATAATTTTATACTTTATTTATTATAAAATAAATAACTTATTTTTATCTAATTAATTAATTCATAATTAATTAACTAGATTATTTTCTCCAAAATAAGACTTTCTTTTTAATTCCAAATTAAACCAAAGTCTATTAAATAATTAACACATTTAATTATTTAATACATATATTTACAATATATATATATTCACACGTGTGTGACACGTGTCACTCACGTGAGCCACACGTGTGATTTCACACGTGTGGAACCCTCTTGGCCCGATTAACTCGTTTAATCATTTTTAAGCCTCAACTCATGTAACCAAGTTGTTGTGTGTGACCCTCTAGGTTCTCAATTCAATTAGCAGTGACCCTAATTAATTAATTCACTAATTAATTAATCAGTCCACAGATTAAACGACCATAGTCTAGCAACAGGTGTTTAACCCCTAGCTGAATTGGAATGTTCGGATTCGACAGAACCTTTAAGTCATTGATTCATGTGAGATACAATCCTCCTACTTACTATCTCTCAACCAAGATCTAGGGCAAGGGAATAATCAGAACCCTAATAATTCGGTCTTAAAGCTAAGTGCATTTCATATCCATTTGATCTCAATCCAAGAAACCCTTTTCTTGATGTCTTGATCTACTGCCTTGGCCAAGGACTCCATATGGCATATGAATGACTTACACAATAAGACATCACCTTGCATATGCAAGTGTAGGTCCTTTCTTGATTCTCATTCACTTTCATGAGTCACTTGTGCAGCCCCAGCATAAGCCTTGAATCAGTTGTCTAAGGCGACACCCTTTAAAGCTTATACCAAAGACTACAGAGTTAACTCATAAAGTGACATGGAACCTCAAGTCTAAGGATCAATTAATCACATCAATGACTCATGAGATATTTCCTAATCTGGAAGTTTCCATTTCCTGAAATAGAAACTTCCTTTCCCATTTAGGAATCTTCTCACACGGGGCACCTCAGTGAACTTACTTGTTAAAGTAAGCACCCTCATGTATCACGCACGTATCAACTATACACTTTACACCTCCATGAAACAAGGTGGTCCTTCTTAAGGGCGTGATCACACAAGCAAGCCTTAGAGGAGTCAGGTTGACACTCCCACTGTCTGTAGGACTCATCGGCTTGGAGTATTTTACTAATCATGACTTATGTGATATAGGGCTCGTTTCATGAACCATTTCACCTAAATGGTAGAGTCCTAAAGTCATCAGGATTAGGGGAGTTCTCATACATGCACAGCTAAAGTAAACGCATACCAAACAAGAGCATATAAAGAAGTGTTTGCCTATGATATTAATCAATCGTATATTATTCAAAGATTGTCTGTGATACTAGGAAAGTCCCAAAACGGATTATGACTAATCGGCTTTCTAGGGCACTATTCCTAACAATCTCCCACTTGCCCGTAAAAGCCATTTAGGTATTCTAAGTCCCATCTTCTCAAGATGCACTTTGAGAGCCTATTGACTTTGGGCGTTTCCAAAGTGGATCTGCTATATTATCTGCTGATGTGACCCTCTTGTTTACACATCTCTTAGGAAACACCTTTTCCTTATAAAGTGATTCGTAATCACGTGTTCAGTCTCTTGGTGAGGTCTTGGTTCTCTTACTTGAGCAACCATCCATTTTATCATACAATATGATAAAGGAGTTGTTTCATGCTAGGAACTTCATCTAACTGGTTAGATGGAGTTTCTTACCCAAACACTTAACTTAGCGTTATATAATACGACTAAGTTCTCAACTACGACAGTCGAGTTTTGCAATGTCCATCCTTGGAACCCCTTTCCAACACATTGCATTACCATTCTGGTAGAAGTTGTATCCTTTCAATGATTTCATAATCATCCATGTTTGATGAACGGTTACATCAAATATCCTTCTAACAACAAGATCTTTTGGGCTCTGTAAACTAATACATATCCTCATTTCTTCTCAAGTACTCTGAGGACATCCTTTACAGAGATCTAATGACCTTCTCTGAGGTCATATTAGATTCGGCCTACTACGCTTAGTGTTGCGCCATATCTAATTTAGTACATAACTTTTCATACATTATGCACCCTTTCACTTAAAGGGATTTTGGACATTCTAACTTTCTCAAAGTTTATCTTAGGACACATACTCTTCAAAAGAGATGTTCCATTGTCCATACTAAACTCCTTTTAGTACCGTGGTTATGTACTCATTTTGTGATAATCCTTTTATTCTCTTAGATCTATCTTCTATAGATCTGAATGTCGAGAATATAGGATAATCACTAAGATCTTTCATGTCAAATTGTTTCTTAAACAAGAATTGGTAACTTTCACGTCGTCCTTGACATTCCTAATGAGAAGGATGTCGTTTTCTAAAGAACCAAAAATTGACTCTTACATCACTAACTTTCCTATGTACACTTTTGAGACTTATTCGACTTCCATCTGTGTCAAACGATTTGACTATCCTATGGAATCAAATTGTCTAATCCTAGAAGCCTTTATCAATCCACAGATTGACTTTAGGGATTTGCATACCTTATGCATACTCCCACTGAATATGAGATTTATAGAAATACCTTATTTCAGTCTCTTTCAATCTCATATTGAACAAGATAGTTCTCATATTCATTTATCATATCTCATAGTCAGAATATGAGGATATGGTAAACAGAATCCAAATGGACTTTTGCATTTCAACCGTCAAGAAGGTTGTAATGTTTTCCTTTTACTCGAAGCTCTAGGAGCTTGATCCTATCAGGTGGATCAACCAAGGTTAAAACTCGGTTTAAGTATATGGAATCCATATTGGATTTCAAGGCTTGCTTACACTACTCAGATTCCAAATCTGACAGTGTCTCCTCTTCAAGTAATTCCTTGGCTATCTAGGAATGCGTTCTAAACGCATCTTAAGAGAAGGGTTTCACACGTGTACATACTCTAAAATTTGGCTAAGTTTTATCAGATGGGCTCGTTTCTTCTATATGTGGCATGGATATTTTTCCTCAAATTTCTTTGAGGTCTGCTTGCTTGCCTTTCTTCTTCTATAGGAACGATTCCTTAAGAAAGGTACATTCCTTTGAGACAAACAACCTTTGTGCAAGGGAATCGCAAAACTGATATCCAATATCATTGTATAAACTTGAACTCGTTTCAAGCTTGTCTCCCACTATCCTCTTCACTTAAGAGGATTCCACTATATTCTTGGACAAGAATAATTAGGGAATTTAGTATGCCACATTGCATAGTGCAACTAAAGGACTGATTTTGGAAGGTGCAAAATTCAAAATCTCTAACTGCATATTCTGGGAGTTTATTCCTAGAATGATTATAAGTCAGTAAAGCTTGCTATGGAATGGACCATATCCTATAAGGTTTCATTCCCTCATTCGGAAACACTAAGGTGTTCTCGAATTAGTTTACTGAGAGATAATCTTATTATCTCTAAGATGAGTAAGGAATTAATTGCTAAGATATTGGCTATCTCGATCATATCGATTCACCTATAACTTATGACTACTTCGGTTCCTAACCTCCTTTCGAAATTCTAAGAATTTCATATAAGTTTCAAATTTGTACTTTAACAAGTACATTCATTCATAATGATTAAACTGACGATTGTATCTAGTGCTTACATTAAGCATCTTACACTCATCAGCATGGATCGAAATCCACTATAATTTTGGAACGTTCCATGTTTCTTATAAACGGGATTCAGGAACGTTTCCCTCATGACAGGATTCACAGGAAGTCAACACTATAGGTTCATTTTCATAGAATGATCTTAAGGTGTCTGACTTGCTAATCCTTTTATATCTCAACGTTCCAAAGTAATTCGAAGCTTTGTCATCTCACTTACTTTTGTTATCTCGTTGTATGTTCAGAACATTAGTGCCTTGAGTCTTTGCACAACGGATTATGCAGAATTGACTTAAGACTAGTGAATTCTATTCCTAGTAGAATTACTAAACGAGGTAACATTTCAGAGTACTCATACTCTTTGCAGTTCCCTTTCAAAGTCCTTATTTGCTACCATAGAAGCAAACGTCCTATTTGATCTCTAGTGTCTTTTGGGCGCACCCCTTACATGCCCCTCCATTGGGCTCTTAAGGGTTTCATCTTCTTTAGGCCTTCAGGCCTTTAACTTAGTGAGTTTAGAAGAAGAATTAACCATCACAACCTTTTTATTCCTTCTTAAGGATACTCTCAACTATTATCAACTAAATGATTAACTATGCTGCATTAGCATCATTCTAGTTGAGCATAAAGGGTTCGAATGATGGTGGAAGCAATGTAAGCAATCAGTGCATAGAGAACTCTTTTCTCGGTTGATGATCGAGACCATAAGATCTTCAAATAAGATCTTTAGACCTTGTTCGTGTGCACTAGTTTCCTCATTTGGAATATTGAATAATTCCATAATGTTATACATTGTAACATTTTATGAGGTGGTTCAATTGCTCTTAAGTGGTTTGGAAAAATCCCATCACCTCAGGTTGCTTCTCTTTTGACCCGGGTCGAATTTTCACAATTGAAAAACTTCGCCCTTTAGAGAACGCCTTTCTCTATTCGGAATCTAAAACGAATTTTAGGGTCCGAAGCCAATCAGAGTTAGTTAGGACTTAGTCAACTCTTTTGACTTAAGGATGGATACAAATGGGTTTGCATTTCATATTGTAGAGAATCACAGAACTACAACCTAAATGCTAAGCAGAGAAAATGTGGGCATGCTGAATAATAACGATATACATAAGATAAGGTCTTTAATCTAATGTAGCTCCCACTGTTTTTTAAAGATCTAAGAGGAACACGTTTCCCAACGGGTACTAAGATCTTAAGCATTTTACCTCGAACCCACGACTCGCGGACATTCTAAGTAAAACCCTAGGTAGGTACAACTTACCAATTCTAACACCTTTAGAACTCTTAGTAATTGTTTTGCATCACCTATCTTTCAATATGGACCCACGACTCGTGCGACATCCATATTTACTTAGGCGTTAAGCTAGACCCATCAATCATAAGATCATGATCAAAACTTAGTTCGAACGACCCACGACTCGCGGACATCGCCCTTGCCAAAATTAACCACGAAATATTGATCATTTAAAATGATCAATTAGGTAACTAAGAACTAATAAGCTCCACTAGCTATCCCACGACTCGCGGACAATAACTAGCTTTACTTACTAAACTTAAAACCTATTGATGGAATGCTAGGAATTTAATTCCAAATTTGCATCTCGAATTAAATACCTATTATTCGAAATGAGCTTAATATTTAATGGGAATTTTCGAATCAACCGAAGAGTTGTTCGGTTCGACCTCACCAACATATATGTTATCCAATTTAATTAGTCTTGATTAATGCAAGTACAACTTAAATGCATTTCAAACAAGCACATAAACAGATAACATGTCCTAGCATGATACTAACATGTAATGATCATGGGTTCTACCTATCTTATGCGTGATATGTGGGAGCCACACCACAATCACAAGTTCTAACATACATGCCACATAAACAGTTTAAATCACATAAGGGAAAGCGGTAACAAAATACGAGCCCTATCTCTATTACATTTAACAATTGAGATTTCCCTCCCTAACATTTTGAGGGGTCTTCACTTATGGCCTCCTTGTTACTTGAATGTGGTCCATCTTACTCCATGGGTGCATTGTCTCCAAAATGAAAATAAAACCTCACCACCTATCTCTACTCTCAAATTACAATAAAAAGAAAAAGACATAAAGTACTAAGGCTCAATCTTCATATTGGCCTTAGACAATTACACGGGGCATACCCCGGCCTCAAAAACAGTAATATGGAAAGCCACATAATAAATCACATAACAGTACGCACATAAGTGAGGCTCCAACCTCAATTGAAAAACGCAACTATAGGGCTCCAACCCCAATTTAAACCATCCATGTGCATAAATTAAAACCATACATAAGTCTAAACCCATGATCACCTAACATGCTTTTGCGAGAATTTAAATTTAACCAATAAATTAAAATTCCCATTTCAAGTCCTAATGACTCAAAACACGATTTGATGCGAGTCCTATTTATAAAAGTTTTCAATAAATCCCAAATTACCAAAACAAATAAAATTCCAATTAATTTCTGAAAATTAATAATTTTATCAAAGATTGTATTTTCCCAAAATATAAACCGTTTCAATTTCTCAAAAATCCCAATTTTAAGTTTTATTCAAAAAATTAAAATAAATATTCAAAAAATAAAATTTTAAAATTAAAATAAAAATTGGGACTGGATTGCACGATAAACGAAAAACGGATTACGAAAACGGGGCCCTTGCACGAGAAGGGCCGCTCGTCGACGCGCGCACGCGACAGGCGCGCACAGCGCGCGGCCAAGGCCGCGCGAGTATGCGCGCTGGGCGTGCACGCCGCGCGCTCCTGCGCGCGGCCCTCTCGGCAAGGATGGCGGGCGGTCTAGGCGAGCTATCCCGCACGCCTTGCGGGATTCTCACCCAGCCTGGGCGGACGGCGTCGGCAGCCCTGGGCGGGCGCGCCTAGACGCGCCCGGAACACCTCCCGCGCGGTTGCGGGAGGGAGTAGGCGCACGGCCTACGAATGCCTAGGACAGGCGGGCGGTGGCGCGCGAAGCCCGCGCGCGCGACGCCTTAGCGCGCGGGGTTTCGCGTGTTCGTAATCCAGGCTTTTCGTTTCGTGTTTTCGTTCAAAAGCAAAACCAATCCAAGAAATACAAAAACAGTTTATACAGTTTCAAATCTAAAATAGTTTTCAAAAATTAAATTTTGCAAAAAACTAATTTTCAGAAACTTTCAGGAAAAAATACAGTTTCGTAATTCAGGCTTTCTAAAACAATTACAAATACTCAATCGCATCAAGCCTAAGAATTTCTACCAAATTCAGTATAATTGAGACGAATCAGAAACACGATTAACGAGGTGGCTCTGATACCACTTGTTGGAAAACACGAATCAGAAAGCAGCAGAATTTAAAAATTTTCCCAACAAAAGGACCTTGGACTCGCAATCGTGTAACCAAATTCGTAGAGATAGAAAACTTACTTTTCTTTTATTCTTTCTTGAAGCGTTTCAAGCCACCCAAGAACGCTCTTCTCGCGGCTTGACAACCCGTCCCTTGAAAGTCTCTTTCTACTTCAGAATCCATTGTCGGGATAGCAATCCACACCATCCTAGATTCAATTCATGTTAGAGATGTTCTTAACAATATAACATAAAGAAAGAAACATGAAACGAGAAAAGCAGGATTGAAACTCCCTTCGAAAACCAGTTTTGCGAAAGTAGAAAACTGCCAGTCACAAAACCCTCGTGAAAAAATTCATCCTTCAGGATATGGACGAACGGTTTTCGCCATCTTCTTTGGTTCGATTTTTTCATTCGCTTCACGTCGGGTTCCGAATCGTTACATCATCCCTTCTGATCGTTTTGCTTGATCCCCACTTTTTGGTAAAGCTCGAATCTTCAAAACTTCTAACTTGAAGCTCTCTAGAGATAGTCCACCAACTTGGCTACAATCTAACTAGTAAGGATGCTAGTTCTCTAGTTAGTGTTTAGGCTTAACCTAGGGTTTTGTTTATCTTGGAGAAAGGATGGTGTTCAACACATGAACCAAAAGAATTCAATTATTAGCTCTAAAGGGGAGCATGAGCTCATCTATATATAGGATAGGGAGAGGGGCGCCGATCCTATTCCTTGTTGGGCAAGGATTCGGTTTGTCTCTCTCCTATTACTTGATCATCAAGTATTCTCCAACTTTGACTTTGAATTCTAATTCAAATCAACTTTCAAGAGAGCTAAAAATATCCAAACTATTTTTGGATAATTTTATACTTTATTTATTATAAAATAAATAACTTATTTTTATCTAATTAATTAATTCATAATTAATTAACTAGATTATTTTCTCCAAAATAAGACTTTCTTTTTAATTCAAAATTAAACCAAAGTCTATTAAATAATTAACACATTTAATTATTTAATACATATATTTACAATATATATATATTCACACGTGTGTGACACGTGTCACTCACGTGAGCCACACGTGTGATTTCACACGTGTGGAACCCTCTTGGCCCGATTAACTCGTTTAATCATTTTTAAGCCTCAACTCATGTAACCAAGTTGTTGTGTGTGACCCTCTAGGTTCTCAATTCAATTAGCAGTGACCCTAATTAATTAATTCACTAATTAATTAATCAGTCCACAGATTAAACGACCATAGTCTAGCAACAGGTGTTTAACCCCTAGCTGAATTGGAATGTTCGGATTCGACAGAACCTTTAAGTCATTGATTCATGTGAGATACAATCCTCCTACTTACTATCTCTCAACCAAGATCTAGGGCGGCAAGGGAATAATCAGAACCCTAATAATCCGGTCTTAAAGCTAAGTGCATTTCATATCCATTTGATCTCAATCCAAGAAACCCTTTTCTTGATGTCTTGATCTACTGCCTTGGCCAAGGACTCCATATGGCATATGAATGACTTACACAATAAGACATCACCTTGCATATGCAAGTGTAGGTCCTTTCTTGATTCTCATTCACTTTCATGAGTCACTTGTGCAGCCCCAGCATAAGCCTTGAATCAGTTGTCTAAGGCGACACCCTTTAAAGCTTATACCAAAGACTACAGAGTTAACTCATAAAGTGACATGGAACCTCAAGTCTAAGGATCAATTAATCACATCAATGACTCATGAGATATTTCCTAATCTGGAAGTTTCCATTTCCTGAAATAGAAACTTCCTTTCCCATTTAGGAATCTTCTCACACGGGGCACCTCAGTGAACTTACTTGTTAAAGTAAGCACCCTCATGTATCACGCACGTATCAACTATACACTTTACACCTCCATGAAACAAGGTGGTCCTTCTTAAGGGCGTGATCACACAAGCAAGCCTTAGAGGAGTCAGGTTGACACTCCCACTGTCTGTAGGACTCATCGGCTTGGAGTATTTTACTAATCATGACTTATGTGATATAGGGCTCGTTTCATGAACCATTTCACCTAAATGGTAGAGTCCTAAAGTCATCAGGATTAGGGGAGTTCTCATACATGCACAGCTAAAGTAAACGCATACCAAACAAGAGCATATAAAGAAGTGTTTGCCTATGATATTAATCAATCGTATATTATTCAAAGATTGTCTGTGATACTAGGAAAGTCCCAAAACGGATTATGACTAATCGGCTTTCTAGGGCACTATTCCTAACAATCTCCCACTTGCCCGTAAAAGCCATTTAGGTATTCTAAGTCCCATCTTCTCAAGATGCACTTTGAGAGCCTATTGACTTTGGGCGATTCCAAAGTGGATCTGCTATATTCTCTGCTGATGTGACCCTCTTGTTTACACATCTCTTAGGAAACACCTTTTCCTTATAAAGTGATTCGTAATCACGTGTTCAGTCTCTTGGTGAGGTCTTGGTTCTCTTACTTGAGCAACCATCCATTTTATCATACAATATGATAAAGGAGTTGTTTCATGCTAGGAACTTCATCTAACTGGTTAGATGGAGTTTCTTACCCAAACACTTAACTTAGCGTTATATAATACGACTAAGTTCTCAACTACGACAGTCGAGTTTTGCAATGTCCATCCTTGGAACCCCTTTCCAACACATTGCATTACCATTCTGGTAGAAGTTGTATCCTTTCAATGATTTCATAATCATCCATGTTTGATGAATGGTTACATCAAATATCCTTCTAACAACAAGATCTTTTGGGCTCTGTAAACTAATACATATCCTCATTTCTTCTCAAGTACTCTGAGGACATCCTTTACAGAGATCTAATGACCTTCTCTGAGGTCATATTAGATTCGGCCTACTACGCTTAGTGTTGCGCCATATCTAATTTAGTACATAACTTTTCATACATTATGCACCCTTTCACTTAAAGGGATTTTGGACATTCTAACTTTCTCAAAGTTTATCTTAGGACACATACTCTTCAAAAGAGATGTTCCATTGTCCATACTAAACTCCTTTTAGTACCGTGGTTATGTACTCATTTTGTGATAATCCTTTTATTCTCTTAGATCTATCTTCTATAGATCTGAATGTCGAGAATATAGGATAATCACTAAGATCTTTCATGTCAAATTGTTTCTTAAATAAGAATTGGTAACTTTCACGTCGTCCTTGACATTCCTAATGAGAAGGATGTCGTTTTCTAAAGAACCAAAAATTGACTCTTACATCACTAACTTTCCTATGTACACTTTTGAGACTTATTCGACTTCCATCTGTGTCAAACGATTTGACTATCCTATGGAATCGAATTGTCTAATCCTAGAAGCCTTTATCAATCCACAGATTGACTTTAGGGATTTGCATACCTTATGCATACTCCCACTGAATATGAGATTTATAGAAATACCTTATTTCAGTCTCTTTCAATCTCATATTGAACAAGATAGTTCTCATATTCATTTATCATATCTCATAGTCAGAATATGAGGATATGGTAAACAGAATCCAAATGGACTTTTGCATTTCAACCGTCAAGAAGGTTGTAATGCTTTCCTTTTACTCGAAGCTCTAGGAGCTTGATCCTATCAGGTGGATCAACCAAGGTTAAAACTCGGTTTAAGTATATGGAATCCATATTGGATTTCAAGGCTTGCTTACACTACTCAGATTCCAAATCTGACAGTGTCTCCTCTTCAAGTAATTCCTTGGCTATCTAGGAATGCGTTCTAAACGCATCTTAAGAGAAGGGTTTCACACGTGTACATACTCTAAAATTTGGCTAAGTTTTATCAGATGGGCTCGTTTCTTCTATATGTGGCATGTATATTTTTCCTCAAATTTCTTTGAGGTCTGCTTGCTTGCCTTTCTTCTTCTATAGGAACGATTCCTTAAGAAAGGTACATTCCTTTGAGACAAACAACCTTTGTGCAAGGGAATCGCAAAACTGATATCCAATATCATTGTATAAACTTGAACTCGTTTCAAGCTTGTCTCCCACTATCCTCTTCACTTAAGAGGATTCCACTATATTCTTGGACAAGAATAATTAGGGAATTTAGTATGCCACATTGCATAGTGCAACTAAAGGACTGATTTTGGAAGGTGCAAAATTCAAAATCTCTAACTGCATATTCTGGGAGTTTATTCCTAGAATGATTATAAGTCAGTAAAGCTTGCTATGGAATGGACCATATCCTATAAGGTTTCATTCCCTCATTCGGAAACACTAAGGTGTTCTCGAATTAGTTTACTGAGAGATAATCTTATTATCTCTAAGATGAGTAAGGAATTAGTTGCTAAGATGTTGGCTATCTCGATCATATCGATTCACCTATAACTTATGACTACTTCGGTTCCTAACCTCCTTTCGAAATTCTAAGAATTTCATATAAGTTTCGAATTTGTACTTTAACAAGTACATTCATTCATAATGATTAAACTGACGATTCTATCTAGTGCTTACATTAAGCATCTTACACTCATCAGCATGGATCGAAATCCACTATAATTTTGGAACGTTCCATGTTTCTTATAAACGGGATTCAGGAACGTTTCCCTCATGACATGATTCATAGGAAGTCAACACTATAGGTTCATTTTCATAGAATGATCTTAAGGTGTCTGACTTGCTAATCCTTTTATATCTCAACGTTCCAAAGTAATTCGAAGCTTTGTCATCTCACTTACTTTTGTTATCTCGTTGTATGTTCAGAACATTAGTGCCTTGAGTCTTTGCACAACGGATTATGCAGAATTGACTTAAGACTAGTGAATTCTATTCCTAGTAGAATTACTAAACGAGGTAACATTTCAGAGTACTCATACTCTTTGCAGTTCCCTTTCAAAGTCCTTATTTGCTACCATAGAAGCAAACGTCTTATTTGATCTCTAGTGTCTTTTGGGCGCACCCCTTACATGCCCCTCCATTGGGCTCTTAAGGGTTTCTTCTTCTTTAGGCCTTCAGGCCTTTAACTTAGTGAGTTTAGAAGAAGAATTAACCATCACAACCTTTTTATTCCTTCTTAAGGATACTCTCAACCATTATCAACTAAATGATTAACTATGCTGCATTAGCATCATTCTAGTTGAGCATAAAGGGTTCGAATGATGGTGGAAGCAATGTAAGCAATCAGTGCATAGAGAACTCTTTTCTCGGTTGATGATCGAGACCATAAGATCTTCAAATAAGATCTTTAGACCTTGTTCGTGTGCACTAGTTTCCTCATTTGGAATATTGAATAATTCCATAATGTTATACATTGTAACATTTTATGAGGTGGTTCAATTGCTCTTAAGTGGTTTGGAAAAATCCCATCACCTCAGGTTGCTTCTCTTTTGACCCGGGTCGAATTTTCACAATTGAAAAACTTCGCCCTTTAGAGAACGCCTTTCTCTATTCGGAATCTAAAACGAATTTTAGGGTCCGAAGCCAATCAGAGTTAGTTAGGACTTAGTCAACTCTTTTGACTTAAGGATAAATACAAATGGGTTTGCATTTCATATTGTAGAGAATCACAGAACTACAACCTAAATGCTAAGCAGAGAAAATGTGGGCATGCTGAATAATAACGATATACATAAGATAAGGTCTTTAATCTAATGTAGCTCCCACTGTTTTTTAAAGATCTAAGAGGAACACGTTTCCCAACGGGTACTAAGATCTTAAGCATTTTACCTCGAACCCACGACTCGCGGACATTCTAAGTAAAACCCTAGGTAGGTACAACTTACCAATTCTAACACCTTTAGAACTCTTAGTAATTGTTTTGCATCACCTATCTTTCAATATGGACCCACGACTCGTGCGACATCCATATTTACTTAGGCGTTAAGCTAGACCCATCAATCATAAGATCATGATCAAAACTTAGTTCGAACGACCCACGACTCGCGGACATCGCCCTTGCCAAAATTAACCACGAAATATTGATCATTTAAAATGATCAATTAGGTAACTAAGAACTAATAAGCTCCACTAGCTATCCCACGACTCGCGGACAATAACTAGCTTTACTTACTAAACTTAAAACCTATTGATGGAATGCTAGGAATTTAATTCCAAATTTGCATCTCGAATTAAATACCTATTATTCGAAATGAGCTTAATATTTAATGGGAATTTTCGAATCAACCGAAGAGTTGTTCGGTTCGACCTCACCAACATATATGTTATCCAATTTAATTAGTCTTGATTAATGCAAGTACAACTTAAATGCATTTCAAACAAGCACATAAACAGATAACATGTCCTAGCATGATACTAACATGTAATGATCATGGGTTCTACCTATCTTATGCGTGATATGTGGGAGCCACACCACAATCACAAGTTCTAACATACATGCCACATAAACAGTTTAAATCACATAAGGGAAAGCGGTAACAAAATACGAGCCCTATCTCTATTACATTTAACAATTGAGATTTCCCTCCCTAACATTTTGAGGGGTCTTCACTTATGGCCTCCTTGTTACTTGAATGTGGTCCATCTTACTCCATGGGTGCATTGTCTCCAAAATGAAAATAAAACCTCACCACCTATCTCTACTCTCAAATTACAATAAAAAGAAAAAGACATAAAGTACTAAGGCTCAATCTTCATATTGGCCTTAGACAATTACACGGGGCATACCCCGGCCTCAAAAACAGTAATATGGAAAGCCACATAATAAATCACATAACAGTACGCACATAAGTGAGGCTCCAACCTCAATTGAAAAACGCAACTATAGGGCTCCAACCCCAATTTAAACCATCCATGTGCATAAATTAAAACCATACATAAGTCTAAACCCATGATCACCTAACATGCTTTTGCGAGAATTTAAATTTAACCAATAAATTAAAATTCCCATTTCAAGTCCTAATGACTCAAAACACGATTTGATGCGAGTCCTATTTATAAAAGTTTTCAATAAATCCCAAATTACCAAAACAAATAAAATTCCAATTAATTTCTGAAAATTAATAATTTTATCAAAGATTGTATTTTCCCAAAATATAAACCGTTTCAATTTCTCAAAAATCCCAATTTTAAGTTTTATTCAAAAAATTAAAATAAATATTCAAAAAATAAAATTTTAAAATTAAAATAAAAATTGGGACTGGATTGCACGATAAACGAAAAACGGATTACGAAAACGGGGCCCTTGCACGAGAAGGGCCGCTCGTCGACGCGCGCACGCGACAGGCACGCACAGCGCGCGGCCAAGGCCGCGCGAGTATGCGCGCTGGGCGTGCACGCCGCGCGCTCCTGCGCGCGGCCCTCTCGGCAAGGATGGCGGGCGGTCTAGGCGAGCTATCCCGCACGCCTTGCGGGATTCTCACCCAGCCTGGGCGGACGGCGTCGGCAGCCCTGGGCGGGCGCGCCTAGACGCGCCCGGAACACCTCCCGCGCGGTTGCGGGAGGGAGTAGGCGCACGGCCTACGAATGCCTAGGACAGGCGGGCGGTGGCGCGCGAAGCCCGCGCGCGCGACGCCTTAGCGCGCGGGGTTTCGCGTGTTCGTAATCCAGGCTTTTCGTTTCGTGTTTTCGTTCAAAAGCAAAACCAATCCAAGAAATACAAAAACAGTTTATACAGTTTCAAATCTAAAATAGTTTTCAAAAATTAAATTTTGCAAAAAACCAATTTTCAGAAACTTTCAGGAAAAAATACAGTTTCGTAATTCAGGCTTTCTAAAACAATTACAAATACTCAATCGCATCAAGCCTAAGAATTTCTACCAAATTCAGTATAATTGAGACGAATCAGAAACACGATTAACGAGGTGGCTCTGATACCACTTGTTGGAAAACACGAATCAGAAAGCAGCAGAATTTAAAAATTTTCCCAACAAAAGGACCTTGGACTCGCAATCGTGTAACCAAATTCGTAGAGATAGAAAACTTACTTTTCTTTTATTCTTTCTTGAAGCGTTTTAAGCCACCCAAGAACGCTCTTCTCGCGGCTTGACAACCCGTCCCTTGAAAGTCTCTTTCTACTTCAGAATCCATTGTCGGGATAGCAATCCACACCATCCTAGATTCAATTCATGTTAGAGATGTTCTTAACAATATAACATAAAGAAAGAAACATGAAACGAGAAAAGCAGGATTGAAACTCCCTTCGAAAACCAGTTTTGCGAAAGTAGAAAACTGCCAGTCACAAAACCCTCGTGAAAAAATTCATCCTTCAGGATATGGACGAACGGTTTTCGCCATCTTCTTTGGTTCGATTTTTTCATTCGCTTCACGTCGGGTTCCGAATCGTTACATCATCCCTTCTGATCGTTTTGCTTGATCCCCACTTTTTGGTAAAGCTCGAATCTTCAAAACTTCTAACTTGAAGCTCTCTAGAGATAGTCCACCAACTTGGCTACAATCTAACTAGTAAGGATGCTAGTTCTCTAGTTAGTGTTTAGGCTTAACCTAGGGTTTTGTTTATCTTGGAGAAAGGATGGTGTTCAACACATGAACCAAAAGAATTCAATTATTAGCTCTAAAGGGGAGCATGAGCTCCCCTATATATAGGATAGGGAGAGGGGCGCCGATCCTATTCCTTGTTGGGCAAGGATTCGGTTTGTCTCTCTCCTATTACTTGATCATCAAGTATTCTCCAACTTTGACTTTGAATTCTAATTCAAATCAACTTTCAAGAGAGCTAAAAATATCCAAACTATTTTTGGATAATTTTATACTTTATTTATTATAAAATAAATAACTTATTTTTATCTAATTAATTAATTTAATTAATTAACTAGATTATTTTCTCCAAAATAAGACTTTCTTTTTAATTCAAAATTAAACCAAAGTCTATTAAATAATTAACACATTTAATTATTTAATACATATATATACAATATATATATATTCACACGTGTGTGACACGTGTCACTCACGTGAGCCACACGTGTGATTTCACACGTGTGGAACCCTCTTGGCCCGATTAACTCGTTTAATCATTTTTAAGCCTCAACTCATGTAACCAAGTTGTTGTGTGTGACCCTCTAGGTTCTCAATTCAATTAGCAGTGACCCTAATTAATTAATTCACTAATTAATTAATCAGTCCACAGATTAAACGACCATAGTCTAGCAACAGGTGTTTAACCTCTAGCTGAATTGGAATGTTCGGATTCGACAAAACCTTTAAGTCATTGATTCATGTGAGATACAATCCTCCTACTTACTATCTCTCAACCAAGATCTAGGGCAAGGGAATAATCAGAACCCTAATAATCCGGTCTTAAAGCTAAGTGCATTTCATATCCATTTGATCTCAATCCAAGAAACCCTTTTCTTGATGTCTTGATCTACTGCCTTGGCCAAGGACTCCATATGGCATATGAATGACTTACACAATAAGAGATCACCTTGCATATGCAAGTGTAGGTCCTTTCTTGATTCTCATTCACTTTCATGAGTCACTTGTGCAGCCCCAGCATAAGCCTTGAATCAGTTGTCTAAGGCGACACCCTTTAAAGCTTATACCAAAGACTACAGAGTTAACTCATAAAGTGACATGGAACCTCAAGTCTAAGGATCAATTAATCACATCAATGACTCATGAGATATTTCCTAATCTGGAAGTTTCCATTTCCTGAAATAGAAACTTCCTTTCCCATTTAGGAATCTTCTCACACGGGGCACCTCAGTGAACTTACTTGTTAAAGTAAGCACCCTCATGTATCACGCACGTATCAACTATACACTTTACACCTCCATGAAACAAGGTGGTCCTTCTTAAGGGCGTGATCACACAAGCAAGCCTTAGAGGAGTCAGGTTGACACTCCCACTGTCTGTAGGACTCATCGGCTTGGAGTATTTTACTAATCATGACTTATGTGATATAGGGCTCGTTTCATGAACCATTTTACCTAAATGGTAGAGTCCTAAAGTCATCAGGATTAGGGGAGTTCTCATACATGCACAGCTAAAGTAAACGCATACCAAACAAGAGCATATAAAGAAGTGTTTGCCTATGATATTAATCAATCGTATATTATTCAAAGATTGTCTGTGATACTAGGAAAGTCCCAAAACGGATTATGACTAATCGGCTTTCTAGGGCACTATTCCTAACATTATTATCTTTACTTTAAGTCTTTTTCTACTTTTTGACTTTTTGTATATTAGCTGTATGAAAACGCGCCTGTAATAGTGAGTCGAGTGCCTATATATTGGCATCAATGTAGTATGTAATATTTAGACTTTAATAGAAAGAAAAAGATCATGTATTGATAAAAAAACTCCCTGATTTTTTAAGCCTTTGAGCTTTTCTTTTCTGTTGGCCTCACGCCTGAATAGCAGAACCATAAACAACCATACACAACCAAACAATTATCATACCAAGATCAAGCATATACTTCGAAAGAAGATGAACAGGTAACATGGAGTGCATGAAGACAGTAGATAGGAATACACAAACAGGTAAACAATGAGTAAAATTTAAATTACCCCCTTGTGATATTCAAAATATTTGAAATACCTCCTCATATTAGTTTTATTCTAATTAGACTCCTTGTCATTTTAAATAAATTTCAAATAGCCTCCTTAGTAGTGGCATGTGAACTTCACTCTCCAAATTTGAGAGTGAAACTCATATTTAGGTGCTAAAATATTTAAAATATTCTATTATTTTAATATAATTTTTTTTTCTCTTTTTAAATTATTTTTTTTCGTCATTTTGATTTTTCTTCCCCCCTCCCCCCCCCCCCCCCCTCACCTAGTACAAAATAAAATTCTTCAAACTTTTTTCTTTTTTTTCCTCTCTTATTTTTAGTTTATTATTATTTCTTATTATTTTCAGTTAACTGGGATGTAAACAATTTTTTAAAAATTTTCTTGAACTTTTATTTTTTCTTTAATAACAATAAAACTTATATTTTTTTGCTCAAGTTATGTTCAAATATGAAATTTTAAGAACAATTAATAAAAAAAATTGAACTTTTCTTCTCTTAATTCAACTTCAAATAAAAATTTTTAAACAACAATAATTGAAAACAACTTTAAATAACAAAAATGAATAAAATACAATTATTTAAACAAGATAAAATGTGGTCGATACAAAAATATTAATAATAGTTTAAATCTAATTAATATGTAAGCGGTCATTTTCGTTTTAAAAATATAAATATAGACTAAAAATTACTTAGGGAGGCGGTGTGAGTTTTTTTTGATATCACGAGGGGTTAGATTAAAATAAATTTCTTTCAAGGATGTATTTCAAACATTTTGAATATCACAAGGGGCTAAATTAAATTTTACTCGACATTGTATTGTATCTATGTAGGAGACATTGTATTGTATTTATGTTGGGATTGGAGAGAAACGTTCAACTGTAGCACAATAGTTCAAATTCTTTCAAGAGGAAATGCTTTAGAATATTCCAGTCCTGTAGCAGCCACCGTTTTGAATCTCATTCCTTTGTAATTTTTTGCCCCATATTCTGGGTGTGCCATGGGAGAATATGTCCGCGATATTGGAATGCACACATTAATAATCTATGATGATCTTAGTAAATAGGTCGTGACATATCGGTAAATGTCATTATTATTACACCAACTACCAGGTCGTGAGGCTTTCCCAGGAGATGTTTTCTATTTACATTCCCGTCTCTTAGAAAGAGCGGCTAAATAATCGGATCAGACCGGCGCAGGTAGCTTGACCGCCTTACCCGTCATTGAAACAGAGGCAGGAGATGTTTTGGCTTATATTCCTACTAATGTAATTTCCATTACTGATAGACGAATCTGTTTGGAAACAGAGCTCTTTTATCGCGGAATTAGACTTCGCATTAACGTCGGATTACCTGTCAGTCGCATCGGGTCTGCCGCTTATTTGAAAGCTATGAAACAAGTATGCGGGAGTTTAAAACTAGAATTAGCACAATATCGAGAAGTAACCTCCTTTGCTCAACTTGGTTTAGACCTTGATGCTACCACTCAGGCATTACTCGATAGAGCAGCGAAGCTGACAGAAATACTCAAACAACCACAATATACGTCATTGTCAATTGAAAAACAAATTCTGGTCATTTACGCAGCGGTCAACGGATTCTGCGATCGAATGCCATTAGACAAGATTGCTCAATATGAAAAAATTCTTCTCTCTACTGTAAAACCAGAGTTACTAGCTAGAATCCTTAAAAGGTAGCTTAACTAAAGAAAAAAAGATAGATACATTCTTAAATGAATGTGCTTTATCTATTGAATAGAACATATTTTAAAAGGAAAGTAGCCTTCTTAGCTCGAAAAGTGGATTGAAGAGCTAGACCTTCTTTTCTTAATTGTAGGTTTGTATTTTGTTAGGAACAACAGATCATCTAGTGTAGTAGTCTTCTTACCATAAGCAAGAGGACGAGGCCCTTCCCAGAAATGGGACGGAGAAGGAGAAGTGGGCATGTGGGTTTTCTTCGCATTTCTATCAATATTGGAATGAGGTTTGAAAGGCTGGTCGGCGGACAAGTAAGCTTTCCAGTGTGATATGGCAGAGAATAAGGTAGGCATTCTAAATCAGGCTATTCGTGAAAGGGGATTTGTATAAAGGCGACCAAACTAAATCTCTTAAGAAGAACCACTCAGAGAATGAGGATAGATATCTTTTTCTACTATTTGTACCGCTACGTGGGGTTCAGTGATGACTTATGATATTCACCCAAAGGAAACTCCTTACTCACGGGTGTGGGATTGAAGCCTGGCAACCATTGGTTATCAGAAGCCCGAAGGGTGAACCCTGTCTGTCGCTGAGTACGGCTTGTACGTGGAGGGAACTCAAACCTTTCTGGAAAAATCCTTTTTATAGCTATCCTTTCGTACTAGCATAGGACATAGTATCATTACTTCCTTAGGTAGGATGATTCCTATAGACGGGATATAAGAGATGATCGCTTAAAGCCATTAGAGCCGAGTTAGTAACGCTGTGGATTGGAGTTTAGACATAGTCCAGATAAAGTAGGAGCGAGATAAAGATAAAGAAAGTGGTCTTATAGAAGCGGCTTTAGGAGGTGTTCAAAAGACGACACCCAAAAGGGAATGGATGAAGATAGAAGCAAGACTGAGCATATAAGAGGGGACAGAAGACTACGAGACTTCAAACTAATGCCCTTCTTCCTCTTTTCCAGGTTCCTTGTAGAGTCTATCTACTTCGGTAACAGGAAAAGCAAAAACGACCATATATCATTTGTAGATAGGACTTTGCCCTTTTTTCTTCTAGCAATTCTTTTTTTTTTTTTATAAAAATGAATTTCCGTCAAGACTTCCCCTTCTTATGGGCCCACTTCGAAGTAAGTCTATTGGCCTTACGATAAGGCACTTGACTTGATGATTTGAGTCCGAAATATCGTAATAGAAGATCTATAATAAGAAGATAGCACAAAGCTTATAGAGAAAGAGCTCAAATCTAGCTCAACAAAGAAGAGAATTCGAATATCATAGATGAGAATGACATGCACCCTTCTTACCTTGACTAATTAAGGGAATCTTCTTTATACTAGGCTTTGCCTTACCTGAGTCCTTAGCTATTGCCTATCCATAAGATGTCCTTTCTTGAATGTTTCCGTCTGAACCCACAGATCCTGTTTTTTCTCAGGAATGGGCCAATCGAATTGGGCTTTTTCTGCTTATCATTAGTTCCAGTTTCGCCTCTCGCGATAGGGTCATCAAAAGGAATATTGCGTTGATGAGATGTAGATATGACGTATTTTCTCTCATTCAATAAAGATTCATTTTTTTCTTCTCTTTAATATGAGGATATCCACTACTCGTTTATGCCTCTATCCCGGTCTCTCTTACGCCTTCTTCTCTTGAAGGCAAAGTATTCCATGAAAAGAGGCATGTTTGAGTGAACGCCCTCTCGGTCCAAGGGAGTAGACCGGAAGATCAACTCTCAACCCTCTTTCAGGAAAGTTTCAGCCTAGAAGAAGTTGAAGTCAGGACTCACGATCTTTTCTATTTCTTTTGAGGAATCTTCCTCTTTTGATCAATTCGCATTCATCCCCTTTCTTAGAATGGCTTGGCCTCTAGCTGTTGGATCCTTCTTTAAGTCCTAGTTGACTAAGATTGTTGTCCCATTACTTGTTGGAAAACTGGAATCAGAAAGCAGTGGAAATTTAAATTTTTTCCAACAAAAGGATCTTGGACTCGCAATCGTGTATCCAAATTCGTAGAGAATAGAAACTTACTTTTCAATAATCTTTCTTGAAGCGTTTCAAGCCACCCAAGAATGCTCTTCTCGTGGCTTGATCCCCTCTCCTTGGTAAAGCTCGAATCTTCAAAACTTCTAACTTGAAGCTCTCTAGAGATAGTCCACCAACTTGACTACAATCTAACTAGTAAGGATGCTAGTTTTCTAGTTAGTGTTTAGGCTTAATCTAGGGTTTAATTTATCTTGGAGAAAGGATGGTGTTCAACACATGAACCAAAATAATTCAATCACTCTCTAAGGGGAGCATGAGCTACCCTATATATAGGAAAGGGAGTGGCCGAAAATCCTTAGTCCTTATAGGCTAAGGATTTTAGTCCCTCTCTCCTATTACTTGATCATCAAGTAATTTTGACTTTGACTTTGAATTCTAATTCAAAGCAACTTTTAAGAGAGCCAAAAATATATCCAAACTCCTTTTGGATAATTTTATACTTTATTTATTAAATAAATAAATAACTTATTTTATCTAATTAATTAATTCATAATTAATTAACTAGATTACCTTTTCTCCAAAATAAGACTTTCTTTTTAATTCAAAATTAAACCAAAGTCTATTAAATAATTAACACATTTAATTATTTAATATATATATATATACAATATATATATACACGTGTGAGACACGTGTCCGAAGGACACTTGCTCCTCACGTGACCCACGCGTGTGGAACCCATTTGGCTCGATTTAACTCGTTTAATCATTTTAAAGCCTTAACTCATGTAACCAAGTTGTTGTGTGTGACCCTCTAGGTTCTCAATTCAATTAGCAGTGACCCTAATTAATTAATTAATCACTTCACAGATTAAACGACCATAGTCTAGCAACAGGTGTTTAACCCCTAGCTGAATTGGAATGTTTGGATTCGACAGAACCTTTTAGTCAGTGATTCATGTGAGATACAATCCTCCTACTTACTATCTCTCAACCAAGATCTAGGGCAAGAGAATAATCAGAACCCTAATAATCCGGTCTTAAAGCAAAGTGCATTTCATATCCATTTGATCTCAATCCAAGAAACCCTTTTCTTGATGTCTTGATCTAATGCCTTGGCCAAGGACTCCATATAGTATATGAATGACTTACACAATCACTACAAGAAATTCGCCGAAATCCGACGGAAAATTCCGAGGGAAAAACTCCATCGGAATTCTCTCGGTAATTCCGACGGAATTCCGACGGAATTCGATTTTTTTAAAAAAAAATTAAAATTAAATAATTCCGATGGGATTTCCCTCGGAATCCCGTCGGTATTTTTAAAAGATAAAATAAAAATTTAACATTAGTTAATTCCGACAGGATTCCGAGGGAAATCCCGTCGGAATTTTTAAATTATAAAATTTCAAAATTAAAATTAAAATCCCGTCGATTTTTTTAATATAGATTTAATAATTAACATTATATAATTCCGACGGGATTCCGAGGGAAATCCCGTCGGAGTTTTAAATATAAAATTTAAAAATAAAAACTATTATAAATTTTAAATAATATAAAATTTCAATTAAATAAAAAATAAAATTAAAAATTAAGGGAAAAAATACAAATAATAAAAATTAAATAATTCCGACGGGATTTCCCTCGGAATCCCGTCGGGTTTTTAAAATACAAGATTTAAAAATAACATTAAATAAATCCGACGGGATTCCGAGGGAAATCCCATCGGTTTTTAAATATATAATTTAAAAATAAAGATTAAAATAAATTTTAAACAATATAATTTTTAATTAAATAAAAATATAAAATATACGAAATAAAAATTAAATAATTCCGACGGGATTTTCCTCGGAATCCCGTTGGAATTTTAAAAATAATATTAAAAAAATGACACCGACGGGTATATCCCGTCGGTTTTCCGTCGGGGTTTTTAACAAATTTAAAAACAATACAGATAGAAAAACTTAAGTTATATACGCGTGAAAACCCCTTTCCCCCCCCCCCCCCCCCCATTTCTTTTTCACCCTCATCTGTTATACGCGAAAAAACCCAAACATCTTCCCCCCGCCCGCCTGCCTCCGACACGTCCGCCGCTGCCCACCTCCGACATCGTCTACCGCCGCCCGCCTCATTCTTCACCAGCCACCCACTACGCCTCTCTATCACTCCCATTGTACAAGGGCTGAAAAACCCTTTTTCTCTTCCGCGCCTTCACCCACGCTTGCACCGCAGTCGCGCGCCTGCGCCTTCACCGCCACCGCGCGCCTGCGCCTCCTGCTACGCCACAGTCACGAATTTGGAAGGCATCCCCGTTTTCCCTTTTTCTTCCAACTCTTGGTAAACCCTTGATGCTATTTTTCTTTTTTTCCGATTAAATCTGGTGATTGTTGCTATCATGTGTATTGATTGAAATTGGTGTATGATTAACTTGTGAATTGGTTGAATTACAGTCTCTTTGCAAATTAGAATAGGGCTGATAGTTTAACTTATACTAAATTAGTCTCTTCTTGAAGCGGAATTGCTGAAAATATACTTCATAATTTCGATTATAGTGTTAGGCCTAGAAAGTATTCAACTTTATGTTGTTTTGTTTAATGGGCGTATGTATATGCATGTGATGATTAAGAGATTCAGTTATGGAAATTTATACTCAAATGAAAACAGTGTGGATTGAGGATGGTCTTTGTATATCACGTGGTAGACGTTGATTTCGATCTATCTTAGTTCTTAATAGCAGAGGTGATGGAAAATGATATATTTGTAAGCTCCAAAATCGATTTTATTAACTGTGTAGGAGCAGGCAATGCCTGTTAATACTGTCTATTGGATTTATGAGTGAAATTTGTTGGCCTTTCCTTCTTGTTACACCATCAACCTCATTATCTCAATGGGAAGCTGAGTTTGCACAACTGATGCCATCAGTTGATATAGTTGTATATAGTGGGGAAAGGGAAACAGGGAAGGGGATTATATCATCAAAATTCTATGACGAAGAAGGCAAAGTGGAAGATGTTTTACCTAGCATGTTTCCGTGCTTTTAGTACACTCCCTTCTATTGTAGCTCATATAGCTTGTTGGGGTGTTTAAGGTGTCCAGTTCAAATGGCATTGTCTGGAGGCAAACTATTATACGTGTGGCATTTTTATAATAGGAAATTTGACCACATTAGTTGTCCTAATAGAATTCAGTATTTAGGACGTAGTAGAGAGAAAGTTGGGCTTTATTTTTGTATGGAAACTTTCATCTTGTAAGGGTGAGGTAATGATGTCTGCTGTTTTTTTTTTCCTATTCTTCCACTGCTTCACCCCACCTTCTTTTTTTTATCCATTTTCATGTGGAGGAAGTGGATTATTACATAGCTGTCGTTTGTTTTCTTTAGATTGTGTGATAGAGAAAGTTAAAATACTTTTATGTCTTATGTGA
Source organism: Lantana camara (assembly GCA_037501455.1). Classification (NCBI taxonomy): domain Eukaryota; kingdom Viridiplantae; phylum Streptophyta; class Magnoliopsida; order Lamiales; family Verbenaceae; genus Lantana; species Lantana camara. The sequence goes on from CM074855.1 coordinate 128,557,819, forward strand.
TATACAGGTGCTAAGTGCATATGTCAAAAGCATTGAGGATCATGGTTTTATACTTCATTTTGGACTGCCTTCGTTCGCAGGATTTATGCCGAAACAGGAGCAATCTGGTAATTAATAGTCCACCATGCTCCAATTGTTTGACATTGATCTGTCCAAAGACAGAATACTGAAAAAAGTAGTATTTATCAATTTAAGTTGAGTTAATTTACTTGTTATGAGATTCAAACTGTGGTTTGTGATTGAGGAATTTTGAGGGAAGTTTCTTAATTTCATGATCAGAAGTACCTTTGTAGGTTATGCTTGTTCTACCTATGAAGTAGATTTTGTCATTTCTATATCTCCATAACTGTTACTATGAGTTTTGATTCAATGGTTTCCCAGTCAAGGCTGTGCTGCATTATTTTCCTAGGGAATGATATCTAGAAGTAGAGTGCGGGACTTCATGCATAAAATATGACTTGTACACATGTTTATTTTGAGCATCAAGATGCTTAAACAGCGTGTAATGCCATTTGAAGTAGATTTTTGAGAAACATCAAGGGACTTTTGTGTGATGCCTTATGCTATCAATGTATGTCTAATTGTCTCATTTATCTATGATCATACATTCTAAATATACAAGTTGGGGATGTCCTCATTGGTCTTCCTTGTTATGAGTTTATTAAATTCTGATGTTAGAAAATATCTGAAGTTTTAAACTTTAAGTACAACACATACATACGTAAAATATTGTCATCCTCCTTGTTTACTTTATCTATATATTGCTTCTTTGTGTTGATCACATAGTTTGTCAAAGTACCATTTTGTAATAGATGATGAATAGATAATTTTTGTATGAATTAGTGTGTGTATTTATAAGGTTATTTGATGAATTGGTTTTGAATAAGTACTTTTGAATGGCTGCAAATTTTTATTTTTTTAAAATTTTTTTTATCAATTCCGACGGAATTCCGAGGGAATTTCCGTTGGAATTGTTTAATTTTTTTATTAAATTTTAAAAAATCCGAGGGAATTCCGAGGGAATTTCCGTCGGAATCGTTTAATTTTTTAATTAAAATTTAAAAAATCCAACGGAATTCCGAGGGAACTTCCGTCGGAATTGTTTAATTTTTTTATTAAATTTTAAAAAATCCGACGGGATTCCGAGGGGATTCCCGTCGGAATACTGTAATTATTTTTTTTAATTTGATTATTTTTAATAAATCCGACGGTATTTCCCTCGGAATCCCATTGGAAATATTTTATTTTATTTAAAATTTTTGATTTTATTTTCCCTCGGAATTCCGTCGGTTTTCCCTCGGGATTTTGATTCGCAGGGAGGGTTTTCCTACGGACTCATTCCCGTCGGAATTCTCTCGAAATCCGACGGAATACCGAGGGAATTCCGACGGGCTTGTCCGTCGGATTTCGACGAATTTCTTGTAGTGAATAAGAGATCACCTTGCAAATGCAAGTGTAGGTCCTTTCTTGATTCTCATTCACTTTCATGAATCACTTGTGCAACCCCAGCATAAGCCTTGAATCAGTTGTCTAAGGTGACACCCTTTAAAGCTTATACCTAAGACTACAGAGTTAACTCATAAAGTGACATGGAACCTCAAGTCTAAGGATTAATTAATCACATCAATGACTCGTGAGATATTTCCTAATTTGGAAGTTTCTATTTCCTGAAATAGAAACTTCCTTTCCCATTTAGGAATGTTCTCACACAGGGCACCTCAGTGAACTTACTTATGGAAGTAAGCACCCTCATGTATCACGCACGTATCAACCATACACTTTGCACCTCCATTAAACAAGGTGATCCTTCTTAAGGGCGTGATCCCACAAGCAAGCCTTAGAGGAGTCAGGTTGACACTCCCACTGTCGGTAGGACTCATCGGCTTGGAGTATTTTACTAATCATGACTTATGTGATATAGGGCTCGTTTCATGAACCATTTCACCCAAATGGTAGAGTCCTACAGTCATCAGGATTATGGGAGTTCTCATACATGCACAGATAAAGTAAACGCATACCAAACAAGAGCATATAAAGAAGTGTTGCCTCAATTCGTTATTTCATTCAAAGATTGTCTGTGATTACAATAAGGAAAAGCACAAAGTGGATATACAATCGGCTTTCTAGGGCACTATTCCTAACAATCTCCCACTTGCCCGTCAAAGCCATTCTAAAGCTACTCTAAGTCCCATCTTCTGAAGATGACCTTGAAAAGGTTTTCGACTAAGGGGTTTAGTAAGTGGATCTACCACGTTCTGTGCTGATGCGACCCTCTCAATTTGCACATCTCCTCTTTTGATAATATCACGGATTAGGTGATACTTCCTCATAATGTGCTTGGTCCGTTGGTGAGATCTTGGTTCTCTTGCTTGAGCAACCGCCCCAGTGTTGTCACAAAACACATTAATGGGGTCTTTCATGCTAGGAACAACATTAAACTCTTGAATGAAGTTTCTAATCCAAACACCTTCCTTAGCTGCATCATTTGCAGCTAAGTATTCGGTCTCAGTGGTCGAATCTGCAGTGGTTGTTTGCTTGGAACTCTTCCAACTCACTGCTCTACCGTTTAGGTAGAAAATGTATCCTGACATTGACTTAAAATCATCTAAGTCAGATGCAAAGCTTGCATCGTAGTATCCTTCAACAGTAAGATCTTTTTGAACTCCGTAAACTAAGAATAAATCTTTAGTACTTTTCAAGTACTTAAGAATATTCTTCACGGCAGCCCAGTGACCATCTCCAGGGTCAGATATTACACTAAGTGCATAAGCCACATCCGGTCGAGTACATAACATTGCATACATTATGCTACCTATCGCTGATGCATAAGGTGTATGAGTCATTCTTTCCTTCTCAAGGTTATTCTTAGGACACATCTTCTAAGAAAGACATGTTCCTACACTCATAGGAAGGTTCTTAACCTTTGCTGACTCCATATTGAATCTCTTTAATACTTTGTCAATGTAAATCGACTGTGATAGTCCTATTAACCTTCTAGATCTATCTCGATAGATTTTAATTCCAAGGATATAGGACGCATCACCAAGATTTTTCATCTCGAATTGGTTCGATAACCATAACTTAGTTACTTTCATGTCATCCTTCAAATTCCCAATAAGAAGGATGTCATCTACATAAAGTACTAAGAATTGCACCGAGGTATCCAATTCCATTCTATACACACATGATTCATTCGAAATTTGAATGAACCCAAACGCTTTGACTGATTCATCAAATCGAATGTTCCAATTCCTAGAAGCCTGTTTCAATCCATAGATTGATCTTTGGAGTTTGCAAACCTTTTGCTCACTCCCACTGAATGTGAAACCTATGGGTTGCTCCATATAAATGTCTTTATCAATGTCACCATTGAGAAAGGCAGTTTTCACATCCATTTACCATATCTCATAGTCATAATATGCAGCAATGGCAAGCATGATCCGAATAGACTTTTGCATTGCAACTGGCGAAAAAGTTTCATCAAAGTCCACGCCGGGTCTTTGAGTGAATCCTTTTGCAACCAGTCTTGCCTTGTAGGCTGTAATGCTTCCATCAACTCCAAGCTTTCTCTTAAAGATCCATTTGCAACCTATGGGTTTTACCCCATCAGGCAAATCTACCAAGGTCCAAACTTGGTTGGAGTTCATGGAATCCATTTCGGATTTCATGGCTTCTATCCACTATTCAGAGTCAGAATTTGAAAGTGTCTCCTCATATGTTAAAGGATCATTATCCTTTTGAGAGATTTCATGGAAGAATCCATACCATCTCTCCGGCTGTCTAGGAATGCGTTCAGAACACCTTAGAGGAGGATTTACGTGTGTATCGAAATTCGTGATTGGTTGTGGTTGATCAGAAGGCGACGTCTCTTTAGTGGGTGGCGTGGGGTCACTTTGTACTTCTTCTAATTCTATGATCTTGCCTTTCTTTTCTTTAAGGAACGATTCCTCCAAAAAAAATGGCGTTTCTGGAAACAAACACTTTTTGCTCAGATTGATCATAGAAGTAGTATCCTATGGATTCCTTAGGATAACCTACAAAGTAGCATAAATTAGAATGAGATTCCAACTTATCTCCCACTGTCCTCTTCACGTAAGCAGGACAACCCCAAATTCTTAAATAAGAATAACTAGGGATTTTACCATGCCACATTTCATAGGGCGTTTTAGGGACTGACTTAGAGGGAACTAGATTCAAAATCTTTGCTGCACTTTCTAAGGCATAACCCCAGAAAGAAGGTGGTAAATCAGTGAAACTCATCATGGAACGAACCATATCGAGTAGGGTTCGATTCCTTCTCTCAGAAACTCCATTGAGTTGAGGAGTTCCCGGAGGTGTCCACTGAGAGATAATCCTATTATCTTTGAGATGATTAAGGAATTCTTCACTAAGATACTCGCCTCCTCGATCAGATCGAAGTGCTTTGATCTTGTGACCAGTTTGGTTCTCAACCTCCTTTTGAAATTCTAGGAATTTCTCAAAAGGTTCAGATTTATACTTCATTAAGTATACATAACCATATCGACTAAAGTCATCGGTAAAGGTTATGAAATACTGATGATTGTTTCTAGTGCTTACACTAAGCGGTCCACAAACATCAGAATGGATCAAATCCAAAACCTTAGTGGCACGTTCCACAGTTTCTTTAAAAGGAACTTTGGACATCTTTCCTTTGAGACAGGATTCGCAAGAAGTTAACTCTTTGAGATCATTTTCAGAGAATGATCCTAAAGTGTTTATCTTGCTAATTTTGTTCTTGAAAATGTGTCCTAATCTAGCGTGCCATAAGGGAGCTGAAACTTTATCATCTCTCTTACGTTTAGTTTCTCGTTGTATATTCATAATATTGATATTTTGAGTTAGATAAAGTCCATTACTTAGAGTACCGATGTGAACGGAAGAGTTGTTCCGTTTGATAAAGTATTTACCATTCTTAATATAAGTTTTATAACCTTCACAATCTAAAATTGGAACTGAAATTATATTACGAATAATGCTCGGTACATAAAGGACTTTATTTAAAACTAACTCAAAACTACCTAAATTTAATCTAATTGTGCCTAAAGCTCGAGCTTCAACATTTGAGCCATCGCCGATCTTCAAGACATGTTCTCCTTCTTTGAGTTTTTGGACTTCACTTAGCATCTGTACATCATTACAGATATGAGTTCCACAACCGGTATCAAGTACCCAAGAACTAGAATTAATAGAAAGATTTATTTCAACGAGAAACATACCTTTCTTTAGAGTAGCCTTGTACTCTGGGCAGTTTCTCCTCCAATGTCCAGCTTTGCCACAATGGAAGCAAACATCCTCTTTCTGATCACGTTTCTTCTTTTAGGCCTTCCCCTTCGAAATGCCACCAGTGGGCCTAAGGGATTTCTTCTTCTTCTTTTGGGCTTTCTTACCCTTACCTTTAGAAGGCCCAGAAGAGGAAGATGGAGCATTCACCATCAGAACCTTATTGTCCTTCTTGATCGTGCTTTCAGCAGTCACAAGCTGAGTAATCAGCTCAGCTACAGTAGCACCAGCATGATTCATATTGAAGTTAAGGACAAATGGGTTGAATAATGGTGGGAGCGAGGCTAGCAACAAATCCACTGAAAGCTCATCTTTCAGTGACATGTCCATGGAAGCAAGTTTCTCAGTAAGGGCGAGAAACTTGAGTCCATATTCATGGACACTTGAACCTTCCCTCATTCTCAAGTGGAACAATTCCTTTGAAGTGTTATACCTTGTAACACGTTCATGAGGGCAGTAAAGTTGCTCTAAGTGGTCGTAAATCTCCCAAGTAAATTCCATGGCCTCATGTTGCCTTTGCAAGTCCGGAGACATGTTAGCCAACATAAGGCAACGGGCTTGGAGATTATCATCCTTCCACTTCTGGAGCGCGTCCCGCTCGGCCCGAGTGGGACCGTCCCCTTCGAGACTAGGCTCCCCTTCGAAGAGAACATAAGTTCTCTTCTCAGAATCTAAAATGATTTTCAGATTCCTCAGCCAATTAGAATAGTTGGGACCAGTCAACTTGTTTGACTCGAAGATCGATACAAGAGGGTTTTTGGTTGCCATTTCAAAACACGTAGAGAATCATAGAATCTACGACCTAAATGGTAAGACAGAGAACTAGTGAGCATGCTGAATTATAACGATATACAAAAGATAAGGTCTTTAATCTAATGTAGCTCCCACTGTTTTTCATAGATCTTCAATTCCCAAAGATCTAAGAGGAACACGTTTCCTAATGGGTACTAAGATCCTAGGCATTTTACCTCGAACCCACGACTCGTGGACATTCTAAGTAAGAACCCTAGGTAGGTACAACTTGCCAATTCTAACACCTTTAGAATTCTTAGTAATTTTTTTTGCATCACCTTTCTTTCAATATGGACCCACGACTCGTGCGACATCCATATTTACTTAGGCGTTAAGCTAGACCCATCAATCATAAGATCATGATCAAAACTTAGTTCGAACGACCCACGACTCGCAGACATCGCCTTTGCCAAAATTGATCACGAAATATTGATCATTTAAAATGATCAATTAGGTAACTAAGAACTAATAAGCTCCACTAGTTATCCCACGACTAGCGGACAATAACTAGCTTTACTTACTAAACTTAAAACCTATTGATGGAATGCTAGGAATTTAATTCAAAATTTGCACCTCGAATTAAACACCTATTTATTCGAAATTAGCTTAATATTTAATGGGAATTTTTCGAATTAACCGGAGAGTTGTCCGGTTCGACCTCACCAACATATATGTTATCCAATTTTATTAGTCTTGATTAATGCAAGTACAACTTAAATGCATTTCAAACAAGCACATAAACAGATAACATGTCCGAGCATGATACTAACATGAGATGATCATGGGTCTATCCTATCTTATGCGTGATAAGTGGAGTCATTCCACTATCACAATTCTAACATACATGCCACATAAATAGTTTATATCACATAAGGGAAAGCGGTAACAAAATACGAGCCCTATCTCTATTACACTTTCAATTGAGATTCCCCTCCCTAACATGTTGAGGGGTCTTCACTTATGGCCTCCTTGTTACTTGAATGTGGTCCATCTTACTCCATGGGTGCATTGTCTCCAAAATGAAAATAAAACCTCACCATCTATCTCTACTCTCAAATTAAAAGAAAAAGACATAAAGTAATAAGGCTCAATCTTCATATTGGCCTTAGACAATTACACGGGTCATACCCCGGCCTCAAAAACAGTAATATGGAAAGCTACACAATAAATCACATAACAGTACACACATAAGTGAGGCTCCAACCTCAATTGAAAAACACAACTATAGGGCTCCAACCCCAAATGTAAACCATCCATGTGCATAAACGTAAAGCATACATAGACTAGTACCCATGATCACCTAACATGCTTTTGCGAGAATTTAAATTTAACCAATAAATTAAAATTTCCGTTTCAAGTCCTAATGACTTAAAACACGACTTGATGCGAGTCTTATTTATAAAAAATTTCAATAAATCCCAAATTACTAAAAACTAATAAAACTCCAATTAATTTCTGAAAATTAATAATTTTATTAAAGATGTAGTTTCCCAAAATATAAACCGTTTCTATTTCTCAAAAATCCCAATTTTAAGCTTTATTCAAAAATTAAAATAAATATTGATAAAATAAAATTAAAAATTAAAATTGGAACTGGATTGCACGAAATACGAAAACGGATTACGAAAAACGGGGCCCGCAAGCGAAAGGAGACTGCACGCATGCGGTGCGTACTATGCGCACACGCCGCGCGCTGCCGCACGCGGTCATCCCGCACGCATGTGGGCGGGCCTGGGCAAGAGATCCCGCACGCCTTGCGGGATCCTCGCCCAGCCTGGGCGGGCGATGGGCGGGCACGCTAAGGCCTCCCGCACGGTTGCGGGAGAGAGATGGCGCTGGGGCCTGCGCGCGCCTAGGACAGGCGGGCGGCGTTTCGCGTGTTCGTAATCCAGGCTTTTCGTTTCGTGTTTTCGTTCAGAAGCAAAACCAATCCAAGAAATCCAAAAACAGTTTATACAGGTTCAAATCTAAAACAGTTTTCAGAAACTTTCAGAAAAAATACAGTTTCGTAATTCAGGCTTTATAAAACAATTACAAATACTCAATCGCATCAAGCCTAATAATTTCTACCAAATTCAGTAAAGTGGAGACGAATCAGAAACACGATTAACGAGGTGGCTCTGATACCACTTGTTGGAAAACTGGAATCAGAAAGCAGCGGAAATTTAAAATTTTTCCAACAAAAGGATCTTGGACTCGCAATCGTGTATCTAAATTCGTAGAGATTAGAAACTTACTTTTCAATAATCTTTCTTGAAGCGTTTCAAGCCACCCAAGAACGCTCTTCTCGGAGCTTGATTCCCTCTCCTTGGTAAAGCTCGAATCTTCAAAACTTCTAACTTGAAGCTCTCTAGAGATAATCCACCAACTTGACTACAATCTAACTAGTAAGGATGTTAGTTCTCTAGTTAGTGTTTAGGCTTAACCTAGGGTTTAATTTATCTTGGAGAAAGGATGGTGTTCAACACATGAACCAAAAGAATTCAATCACTCTCTAAGGGGAGCATGAGCTCCCCTTTATATAGGAAAGGGAGTGGCCGAAAATCCCTAGTCCTTATGGGCTAAGGATTTTGGTCCCTCTCTCCTATTACTTGATCATCAAGTAATTTTGACTTTGACTTTGAATTCTAATTCAAATCAACTTTTAAGAGAGCCAAAAATATATCCAAACTCCTTTTGGATAATTTTATACTTTATTTATTAAAGAAATAAATAACTTATTTTATCTAATTAGTTAATTCATAATTAATTAACTAGATTAACTTTTCTCCAAAATAAGACTTTCCTTTTAATTCGAAATTAAATCAAAGTCTATTAAATAACACGTGTGGTTTCAAACGTGTGGAACCCACTGGCTCGATTTAACTCGTTTAATCATTTTAAAGCCTTAACTCATGTAACCAAGTTGTTGTGTGTGACCCTCTAGGTTCTCAATTCAATTAGCAGTGACCCTAATTAATTAATTCACTAATTAATTAATCAGTTCACAGATTAAACGACCATAGTCTAGCAACAGGTGTTTAACCCCTAGCTGAATTGGAATGTTCAGATTCGACAGAACCTTTAAGTCATTGATTCATGTGAGATACAATCCTCCTACTTACTTTCTCTCAACCAAGATCTAGGGCAAGGGAATAAGCAGAACCCTAACAATCCGCTCTTAAAGCAAAGTGCATTTCATATCCATTTGATCTCAATCCAAGAAACCCTTTTCTTGATGTCTTGATCTACTGCCTTGGCCAAGGACTCCATATGGTATATGAATGACTTACACAATAAGAGATCACCTTGCAAATGCAAGTGTAGGTCCTTTCTTGATTCTCATTCACTTTCATGAATTACTTGTGCAGCCCCAGCATAAGCCTTGAATCAGTTGTCTAAGGTGACACCCCTTAAAGCTTTACCTAAGACTACAGAGTTAACTCATAAAGTGCCATGGAACCTCAAGTCTAAGGATTAATTAATCACATCAATGACTCGTGAGATATTTCCTAATCTGGAAGTTTCTATTTCCTGAAATAGAAACTTCCTTTCCCATTTAGGAATGTTCTCACACGGGGCACCTCAGTGAACTTACTTATGGAAGTAAGCACCCTCATGTATCACGCACGTATCAACTATACACTTTGCACCTCCATGAAACAAGGTGATCCTTCTTAAGAGCGTGATCCCACAAGCAAGCCTTAGAGGAGTCAGGTTGACACTCCCACTGTCGGTAGGACTCATCGGCTTGGAGTATTTTACTAATCATGACTTATGTGATATAGGGCTCGTTTCATGAACCATTTCACCCAAATGGTAGAGTCCTACAGTCATCAGGATTAGGGGAGTTCTCATACATGCACAGATAAAGTAAATGCATACCAAACAAGAGCATATAAAGAAGTGTTGCCTCAATTCGTTGTTTCATTCAAAGATTGTCTGTGATTACAATAAGGAAAAGCACAAAGCGGATATACAATCGGCTTTTTATGGCACTATTCCTAACATTACTGCCATGAAGCCTCAAGGAAAGATGTACTTATGGTTCTTGTCTGAGAGAAGCATACGTTTAGTTCATCGCATACATCACTTTAGGTAGGCGCACAACAGGGATCGGTTCCAGTCGAGAGAAGAACTTGTGAGAAAGAGGCAAGGCCACCTGCACCCACTCCTTATCTTTACTTCTTTACCCAGACCAAAAGAAATGGCAATTGGCTAGATGTTTAGCAATTGCCCCCTCTAGTACTCCCCCGCCTAGACAAAATGAAAGGAAGGTGAAAAGAGAATGGGATTTTAGTTAGGAGAAGAAGACCGAAATATATATGTTCTTTTTAGGATTGAAGGAATAAGAAATGAAAAGCTAGTTTCGGAGGAGTATAAAGCAGTTAAACCTTCGGCCAGTCAAGTTAGCTCATCTCCTATATTCAATAGGCAATGTTCAAGCCTTTCGTCCTATTCGTTCAGTGCCTGTTGATGGGCCTAGCTACTAGTTAAGCTAAAAATGCTGGGTGGTGGGCCCAGAACAGTAGCAGTTCAGGACCACATTTTAAAATTTTTATTTATAATACAAGTATTAAAATATTTCTAAAACATTTTAATACTATAGCGGAAGACTAGCCAGATCTACTCGAGTATATACATGCAATTGATAATAAATTTTAAATCACTTAAGCAGATAAATATCTAACATGCAATTAACACTTAAGAGCACATAATTTATCATGCTTAAAATAAAACAACTGTAAAATATTACCGTACTACAAACATGGATATCTAACGATATTTTTCCAGCTCCTGAATTCACCTCCCGTGAACCCGATACCCGATCTCCTCGTGAAACCGGCAGAGCTTCCCTGCAATAACCCCAGAGAAACCCTCGGAGTGTGGGCTCCGAAAGTATTTCTCTAAATACTTAGGGAAAATAAACTTTAAACTAGAAAACCCTTTTCAGGGTTTAATCTCCAGAAATTAGGCGTTTTATAAAAACACCTAATTAAGATTAATTCCAAAATAAATTGGAATTAACTAGGAGAAAAGGGTTATGGTTTCAAAGCCGAGAGCTCAGCCAAAACCTCTCCCAAAGTTATGAATGAGAAATGAGGACCCAAGGCCCCCTATTTATAGGGGAAACACCGAGGGTAAAATAATAATTTCACATCCCACTTGCGTGTGCAACTTGGACACAAAAACCGAGGACACTACGTTGAAGGTCTTGTCACCACGAGTCCAACGCCGCCGAGAACGCCCCAATCGGACATCTCACGCGCCCACACGTGCCGTCTAAAGGTGGCGCGTGTCATGTACTTGCGGCTAGGGCTTGGGGCTGACGTGGCCGATTCTCATTCGGCCACGTGTCCGGGTCTGGTCTGACCCGGACCGGGTCCGACCCTACCTGAGATCCGACCCGTTAGCCCGGTTGACTGACCCGTTAACCGCCGGCCCAGATCTAATCTGGACCGTTCATCCTCATTGACGTGGCTCGATCCTAGCCGCACACGTGGCGTGCCACGCGGCCGCCCAGTCAGTGCCACCTGGGCCCACCCTGCTGACGTGGCGTGACACGTCAATATCACGTCAGCATTTTTTTTTTTTAAAAAAAAATTTTTAAATTTTATTTTATCCAAAAATTCCGGGCATTTCCAACTCTTTGGAAATTGATTTGTTTTCTTAAAATAAATCTCTTGGCTATTTTCAAACACTTTGAAAAATTCATTTCTCTTTCTCCTTTTAATATTTTCTCTTTGGGTTTTCAATTTGGGGCTTGCAGGGGGACCTGCAGGACTAATTAATTTTAGCACCAAACGGATTAATATATTATAATCTCATGATAATAATTAATTACCGTTTAACAATATTTAATTCCACTAAATAAATATTATTGCACTCTAAAATTAATTAAATTATTCACGAATTTCTCGATCTAGAATAATTTCGCATTTTACTCCTCCATGTAGATATCCATGAAAAATAAATTGCAACTACTATCATTTATTTTTTATCTCTAATCTGAAATTTACTGATTCGCCTTAAGTTCAAATTCTCTATATGTGAAACACAATAAACATACAACTTCGGTGACGTATCACGCGAAGTGCTTTGGACAAAGTCTTAATTCGAACTTTTACAAATCTATTTCAAGGATATCTCTTACCTTCCAGCAAGGCCACAGATTCCTCGATCATTATAACTCTTTAGCGCATTTCATGTAATCACCGAACATACAAAGTATTTTGGCCACCCGTTACTGAGACCTCATTTCGAGTATGTTACAGTGACTAACACTACATGCCTAAAGCCGAAATATTATCAGGATTAAGAGTACAATGCTTCCTGAGATTTTATTCATTTTAGATAGCAGTATAAAATGAATAATCTCAGTGGTCCAGTTCGATGTTTCCAATCCTATTGAAAATCATCAACGCGTTATAATTGGAATCACCATTCCTTATGACGAAAGACTAATCATCTTATATAACCACGTCATAGTATTGATAAGAACATATTCTTATCTTACTGACTAGAACTTTAATGACACGTGATTTCGGCATTCAAAGTCTTTTCTTATGAAACACATTTCATGTAAGAATACCATCACACACCATTAATCATCAATATGTGAAATACTCATTATTCGCTGTAAATTCAGTTTAATTAATTAATTCAACAAATTGAATTTTCAGGGCACTATTCCCAACAAAAAACAATGAATGAAAAAGACTTTCCTCTCCCTACTTGATGACTTAGCGAGATATATACCTCTTTCAGATCTTTTTAGTGTTATTTAAGAGATAAATAACACCAAAAAGATCTTACAACTTAGTTGGAATCGACAATTCAAGGTAGTCCTCCATAACCTAAGAAGAAATTCACTCCGTCTTAGACAAAAGCTTGAATACGTTCGTTGATTGGTAGATTGTGGACTAAAAAACTTCTTGCCGGAAGAGCTCTTAAAGACCCTATTGAGACTATGATCAATCTACAATCGAGGATTTCTCTTCCCAACACTAGCGCCAGAGAGTAAGAATCTTCCTAGCTCGAATTTCTCTCTAACCCTTTCGATCATGGCTTTCTCTATCCTATCACTCGTGGTTAGTTGGTTGCATTCTCTTACAGAGCTTACTGGGTACAGGCTTACTACAATGCGGTGGTCGACTCATTTTCTTACTCATGTAGGTCTAAGGTAGGCTTATACTTATCCTAACACGATAAACTAAAAAAGAAGGAATTACGATTACTTGTTGGCTTTCTAATTGGCTTATTCACTACTGACAGGATACAACCAAAGGATTGTTGGAAAACACGGAGTTTGCGCAGCGGAATTTATAAAAAAAAAATCCAAAAGCGAATCGAAAACTTACACTGTTCGTCTCGAAACTAAGAAGGGTTTCAAGAAACTTGCAAAGATTGAAGCTTTCTAGTGATGTTGATACCGCCTATCAAACACCCTTCGTGCGTATTGTCCCTCAAACGGTACTCAATAAGATTCCAAAGTAGGTAATCCTCCAAAACTTATCCACACCAGTCCTAGATCACGATCAAGCTATTGAGAATGCTAGTTATGTGAGTTATGTTTTGTCTAGGAATTAACTTTGAAAACTTTTCTTTTATTTTTCTCAAAAATAATTAACGCTTCAAGAACGTTGGTCTAAAATGTAAGAGAAGCCCCACCCCCTTGTATAAATAATAGGGGGTTCGAAACCTCTAGGAGAATTCCTAAGTCTTGTGGCCTTTGATTTCTTGCTCACTAATTCACTAATTAATTATTATCTTTTAATAGAAAATAAGATCATATCTTGCTCTCCAAGATAATCCAAGAAATATTTCTCTCTCTTACAATAGGAAGTTGACTATTCAACCTTATCTAGTATAAAGTCAAATATCAAGATTCAATAAGTAACTTAATTCATAATTAGTTATTTATTGGGTTAATTATTTTTAGATTGGACTTAACAATTAATTCATACCTAATTAAAAGACCAAAATTAATTAATTTAGAAAATATTTCACGTGTGGAATAAACCACACGTGTACAACCACGTGTGCGTGACATGTGGCAGCCACATACACCTGCGTGACACGTGGCAAAGGTCCAAGAAATCGTAGTCCCATTTCGATCAACATTTTGATCCTTCGTTAATCCAATTAACTTCCTACCAAAGCCCTTGTGACCTGGCATTTGTGTGTGACCCTTTAGGTTCATTACTCGATTAGCAGTGACACTAATTAATTAATTCTTATAATTAATTAATCAGCTCACAGATCACACTACCGTAATCTAGTGATTGGTGTGTGACCCCTAGCCGAATAACAAAATGAATTGAAGAATATTTCAGTCAATGACAACCAGTGAAATACGATCCTCCTACAACTCCATCTCTCAATCAAGACATTAAGGCATAGGAATAAAACCTAGAGTTTTGTTATTCTTGATCTTTAAAATTAAGTTCATTTCATATCCATTTTGATCTCAATCCAAGAAAACCTTATTTTCTTGATGTCTTGATGTTTTAACCATCGCGGCCAAGGGTTTAATATTTAATGGACTATGAACAACTTAATCAGTAAGAGATCATTCTTGTTCTTAACAAAGTGTAGGTCCTTTATTGATTCTACTGATTCTACCTATGCCACTTGTGTAATCCCAACATAGGCCATGGTTCAGGTGTTTATATGGCGACACCCTTTTGAGCCTATATCAAAGATTACAGAGTTAGCTCATATAAGACATTACAGAATCTCTAGTCAAAGGATTATTAATCACGTCATTAACCTGTGAGATATTTCCTAATCTGGAAGTTTCTGGAAACTCCCTTTCCCATTTAGGAATGTTCTCACGCGGGATATCTCAGTGATGACTTTCTTGTAACAATCATCCTTATGTATTATGAATGCATCATCGTATGCACTTACCACTCCATGAAATTGAATGATCCTTCTTAAGGACATAATCACATAAGCAAGTCTCAACGGAGTCAAGGTCGACACTCCCACTGTCTGTCGGACTCATCGACTTGGAGAAGTTTCTAATCCTTGCCTATAGAGTTAAGAACTTGTTTCATGGGTCGTTCTCGTAAGGATAAATTTCTTAACGGCCTCATCAAATTAGGGGAGTTCAAAACATACAAAACACAGTCAAATCCAAACAGACATAAATAAGTTATTGCTTATGAAAAAAATCATTTCGTTTATTATTCGAAGACTGTTTGTGATTTTATAAGGAAATAGTAAAGAAACAATACTATTATAGGGGTACTATTCCTAACAAGGATAGTTGCTGAGACTGACATACTGGCTACCCTAAGTTAAGTGCTTCCTTATTAATTAATGATCTTGCTCAGTAGGGTACTTAGTATAGTATTTTGGGGGTTGATGTTCTTGCAGGTATACGTAGCATACTGCAAAATCTCTAATACGCCTAAGGGAAAGAAAGAAAAGGAAAGGTAATAGCCTATGTGCAAACCCCAATCGTTGTCGATATGGGCTTTCCTGTCTAAATCAAATCTCTTCTCTTTGTGAATGTAGGACAGTATCAGCTTTCGAGCTAGCTGCTTAAAGACAAGCCTCATTTTCCATTCCGAAGTCTCAGAATCAGTTTACAGTTGATTAGCTGGTGGACTAAGAGCCTTTGTCGAATATCCCCTTCCATAGTCCTCTACTTATCTCATCCTAACTATCTAACCTGACTTGCTAGTAGGTTTGCTTCTTAACCTTATTCTGCTTTTTGACCCTCCTGAAATGCAAAATGCAGCTGTCTTGGATCTCTTACTCCCAAAGCTAACTAATATGGAAAGGAACTGAAGTGGATGGACCCTATCTTCGGTTATCACTGTATCGATCTAATCTCTTTTGTCCTATTCTTATATAACCCAATAGGAAGAACCTGACTCAGTTATTTCAGTACAGAAATGATCGTAGTTACAAGGTAAACCGAAGAATAAAAATAGTGGGTTCCAGCTTTTATCGAACGAGTAAGGATCCTTGGTGCGAGTAATCAATGTTTCTTCTTTTCGGATATCATAGGTTTTTGCACATCCTTTGTGTGAAATAGCCTTGACTATTGGGATAATAAACATATGACCATATTGTTAATCGATTTTCAACAGACCAGATCGGATAGTAGAATAGAGAGAAAGATTTGTTGTTTATTAAAAATGATAGAGAGTTAGGAGAGGGTGTATGTTAATAGAGCTCTAACGATAGGGATAGGTTTGTAAATGCTCGACTTCTCTATTCTGCTTAGTAGCAAAGGCTTTTCTCTTCGAGTAGAAGGTATAGGCGAAGGCAACATTCACTGTTGAGCTGATTCTATCACTCTCACTTGCAGCCGAGTCTGTAACAAGAAACATGGCCTTCGATGCTTCCTGTACTGCTCCTGTCTAGCAAAGAGCCAAGATCATAGCTTGTCTACTATTGTTATTGACTCTTCCTCATATAAAGCCAGGAGTGCCACAACTTCCTTTCCTAATTCCAATCGTGACATTGGTAATCACGCATCTGAGATGAATAAGACTAGGAATTTGAACTAAGTCAAATCTATCTTTTCTTTCAAGCGTACTAATTCTATCCTATCTATTCAAGGGACTATTGTGCTTAGGGAAGAAAGACGATGAAGGGGCTTTTAAGCATCTTTCTTCACTATCCGGCTATTGAGAATAAAAAAGAAGAAAATGTCCTGTTCAAGGAACTTATGCCAAAAAGTCTTGATAAACGATGATTCAGACGAGATTTGGCATCTGACTATTACCTGAATGGAATGTACATGTCTCGCTTTGGCTTAGCGAGCAGATGAGTTCTGACTTAATGTCGGAGAGGTTTACTTAAGCTGAAGCTGCTAAAGCAACTGCCAATTCCCAGTCCGAATCATTAGCAATCACAGGTCTTGACTCTACATGAATGAGAAAAGGGGCTTTCGGCAAAGAAGGTGTAGGCGGAATAAGTTGTGAGACTGGAGTAGGAATAGACAATAGAATGGGTGGGTTTATTTGCTCTAATCCTGTCTAGATATGAGATTTAAAGGTCTAAAAGGAGTTTGTAAGCGTATTGACTTGAGTTCTCCTCCACGGGTCTTAATGTTGGAACCAATCCACGGAATGGGGAATAAGAAGATAAGGAAGTAGGATTCATTAGTGGTCCATTCTCCTAGTACCTCAATAGGTGGGAATAGAAGGAGCAGGAACATCGCTACCTACAGACCCACCTTTGATGGGCTTCTGAAGGAAGAGAAAGGGCTCGAGGAACTTGCTTTACTCAAGCTTTCACGTGTCGACTGAGTTCATCTTTTAAGGAAAGGTGACATGCATTGATAGAGATTGAAGTAAGGGTTGAACGAAAACCAGTAGGACAGGAGATAGTGTTTCTTTTTTTTTTTTTTTTTATCTTATCATATTGATGGTTTTAAAGAATCTGCTCTTAGGTGCCTAGCCTCAAAATAGACTTCTTTATTATCGAGGGATCCTCACTGTACTTATCCGACTTTCCAAGGGTAGGAAAGGAAAGAGGAAGTTGTTCCCTCATGCCCTTCGTTGATTATCTTAATGTTTTCCAAAAAGTTGTTGAAGGAAGTTAATCATCTTAAGAGAGCACTGGCATCGCTTATTCGATATCATGATATAAAGAAAACAGAAGTAGCACTCGTCACAGGAGATCAAACAGATCGGGTTGGTTGATTTAAGTCTAAGTAGCATCAAAGAAAGTGATATATAGGTGGTTTATCCCCATTGACCGAGTGAACTAAGAAACAAATTTTTTTGATGCCGGAAAGCGTCATGAAAAATAGGTTTTTGTGACGCTGACTAAAAGCGTCACGTAAGTAAGCGTGACAATATGTTATTGTGACGTTGCTGTTATGATGGTTTAAAGTATCATTAAAGTCGTGATATTGTGACATTTTTCAACATCATATGTAATGATATTGTGACGCTTTTCAGCGTCATATGTAATGTTTAACTTCCATAACTAACTATTACTAGGACGTTTAAAAGCGTCACAATAAACTTTAATATGACACAATAAAGCGTCATTAAAAAGTATGGTATGACGGTGTAAATCATCATAACAAAGTGTATTATGACAAAAAAAACAGCATCACAATAAATGGTATTATGACGCAATAAAGCATCATCAAAAAGTTTGTAATGACAGAATATAGCGTCATAATAAGTTATATTATGATGGAATAAAACATCACAATAAGTTATATTATGACGGAGTAAAGCGTCATAAGTTGTATTATGACGAAATAAAGTGTTATTAAAACTTATATTATGACCAAAAAAAAGCATCATGATAAAATATATTATGATGAATAAAGTGTCATAATATGACCAAAAAATATGATAACATATATGTAAATAATATTATACAATTAATATTAATATTAAAATTATAATTTTCCTAATAATTGTAATTCTATTCTAGTAATTTAGTCTCAACAAACAAACGTAAGTAACAACATAATTAAAAAAACCAAATCAAATAACATAATGTTAATATATTCACAAAATTTCCAATCCAAAATAATATTAGTTACAATTTGTACCTAATATATGATATTGTTCATATCAACAAAAATGACAAAAGGTTAAGTATCAATACCGGTCAGTTACAGTAGAGTAATTGAGTATTAAACTAAAACAAACCAAGTCTCACAAATGGTGTCAATCTTGAGCCATAGCAACCTATATAAAAAATTCATTATTGTAGTTAATATTAAATAGGTAAGAAATAAATTTTCTTAGAGCTAATGCATGATCCTTACCAATCGCCACGGTTTTAGATGAGTCAAACATACTTTTTAATAACACTTTTGATCCAGACCTACATAATTTAGACAAACCAAAAAAGAAAAAATAATATAAAAAACTGTCTTGACAAACAACCACAAAAAAATATTCTGATTTAAAAAAATGCAACAGAAATACCACTAACTGAGCATTAATAATTGATAAACAGTCACAGAAAATATAGATGCTGACCATTCAAGAATGTGTCTAGGTGTTTAATTTGAATTTTACGCAATATATTCATAATTATTCCTATAAAATAGTTTTGAGAAATTCATACATTTGGCAACTTTCTGAAGCCATTATTCCAGAGTAGAAAACAGGGAATTGCTCTGATGTTTTGAATTTTTCTCGGGTATCAAATGTACTCAGATTAACATAAAATTTAATAGACTTAAACCTTAATATACTAGTAATATCCAGTTAAACCAGTTTTTAAAACCGAGATCGTATGAGTTCGGAATGCACATCTGAATTTTCTGCATACATGCTGTCACAGTTCGGTTTATGCATTCAACACTCTTGATCATGCAATACTCATCCAAAAACATCAAAACTCATGACCCAACTTTGCTTACAATGTTCCTAAACATATTTAACACATAAACACTCAGGTTTCCATGCTTCAATACAATCAAATCAGTGATTCAATCAAAATTTCTTCATATCCTTTTTAAAGCAAATTCAAGGTGATAAACTCAATGAAATTGTATCACTACCATGCTGCTAATCCTATTCAGAATATGTAACTCTATCCTAAGAAATTAGAATACAAAATCATCTCTTATTACATGCTTAAGCTAAGAACTCATGCTAAAACAAGCCAACATCACTCCTAAGCATATAGGAATAATCAAAACCACAAAATTCATCTAATCCTTCAACCTAAACATGAGTTCCTCATACCAGTTCATAAGCACTTTGAAACTAAACATCAGTTCATAAGCACAACGGGAGCCACAAATTTGCAAAAACACAACACACATTCTAAATCATCAAGAACTGAAATCCAAAGGATCAACAATAGGCAAAATGTACCTGTAGAGGTATGATGTTCATTGATGACGATGTGGATGGGCGAAATGTTGTATCATGAAATCGAGATGATGATGATGAGGCATACATTCGTACTCTTCCCCATTTGTCTTCTCCAACAACTTGAGAAAATATATCATTAGGCCAACATCTTTTGAATTAGGAGCAAGCTCCTTTTTTTTTTTTTCTCTTGCAGTTTTCTCCTATCAATTAAAGCATAAATATCAAAAGGATTAAGCATCAAAGTAAGATAATTCATATGATAGAGAGAAAAAAACTATTGGAACAAAGAAACCTTCATTTCATCTCGGATTTGAGAGAAACTCCTTTTTCCTGTGATATGCATCATTTTCTTTTGTGTCCTATTATCTTTGTTTTGAGCATTAATTTTCTAAACGTAGACAAAAGAATGACAAAAAAAAATCTTTAATGTAAAATTAGGGAGCTTAACCAGAATTCCTGCCAAAATTATCTTACCCGAGATTTATCACTACTCCAACGAATAACAAGATTCTTCCACTGATCAGGAAGAACTATTTCATCATCCGTATCAGGCTGCTTCCGCAAGTTTTCCTCTATTGATGAGTTTGGATCAAAGTATTTACTCTTAACTCTATTTTTCCAAGATCTCAAACTTTTTGATAAAGTATCCCAAGATACGTTCTCTAAGTCAAATGTTCCACAAAATTTCTCCTAAAATTTAGAAAATAAATTATCCAACACTATATGATATGTAAAAAATAGAAGTTATATATATAATAAAGGAAAATGATTGTTTCAAAAAATAATATGGAGAACCTATCAACTGATAGAATCAATTAAAAAAAAACTCCCATGTTCCTTAAAAGCTCAAGCCAAACACTAAATATTTCTGTGAGAGCGACAAAAATTGATTTTTTTTTAAAAGCTTTGGTCCAAAACAGAATTAAAATCTGACAAGCTAGGCAAACATATACCTTCTACAACAATCACATTCCTCGTCATTCCAGAACCAATTTAATCGCATTTTACTGAGGCTTTGTTAAACTCTGCATTTGAAATTAAAAGTATCGTAACTAACCAGAGTTAAAATATCAGCGAAGGTTAAGATTAAGAATTTCAAGGGGACCTGAAAAAGATGCTGAAAATATGGTCTGTAAATCTCAGAAAACTTGGCCAAGAATTCAACAAGCGAGTTAACAAGATTGATCTGCAAGATGGGGTTGAAATATCAGATTTGCACAAAAGGTGACCGATTTCTGAAATAGGACTGAATATCGGTACCTCATAAGGGGATCTGCACTACTGAGAAGTTCATCTTCATATCAACTTCTTCATCCTTAATCAACCAATACAATGGAATTCCATTAAGCATAGAGGAAAAAATTGCAAAATTATTGGAAGGTTAGGAACCAGATAAACCTCGTTTGAAGCTTTGGTCATGGAATCAAGATATGCATATGAAGGTCTGCTATGTGGTGCAGCATCAGCTGAATATAAGAAATCCTCATTATCTCCATTCTAAACTTTTTCCCAATCACTATCCTGCAAAATGAAATTTTCCAAGAAAATTCCCACTCAAGCTTAAAGTGTGAATATTGTAACAAAGGAATGCATGTTTAAATACCTCATTATCTTCATCGACCTGTTCTTGGATCTCTAATAAAGCATCCGCCAAAAGAGACAAAATTTGTCTAGCCTAGAAAATTTATAAGAATATAGACAAAAATAAAGTCTAAATTGAAAGATGAATATAACAAAAAATACCTTTGCAGGAAGTGGTATCGTTGTCCATAGAACTGGAGATAGCTTAGCTCGTGAGCATGTTGTTATCCCTGCCTCAGACTATATAATATATAAAAAAGAGTAAATTTTTTGGAAGGTGCAATAAATGCAAAATCATATGAAGAATATAAACCAACCTTGACAAGATGGTCTTGAACATTGATATTACCCAATTCAGCATGCCTCGTCAAGAGCAACAAAGCCAAAGCAGCTGTTGTTACTTTAATTTGGTAAGCTCCCTGAACTTCCCATGGATTCAATAAACAATAGACCAAATAACTTGTAAGATATTACAGACATCTATCAATGTGAAAAGCAATATGACAAAACTTAATTCCTTCATATCATAACAATATTGAATGTAGCACCCCGGACACGTGGAGGTACCACACCCCCGTACTATAGGTCAATCCACATACGAAATGGCCAATCCATACATTAACCAACCTATAGCGAACGGGTGACAATGCAATACACGATAAGCTAGGCGGGATACTCGAACATGCGACATAATAAAGCGGAAGCATAAACAGAACATTATCAACTATTTCTATTTATCCAATCATGATATTTCTCATCTTCCAAATAAAATATATTCTAGCTTACATATCAATACATTATCGTATCCTAAAATAAATAAATAACATATAACCGTAAACATGATTTTCTCGAATAATAATAAACAATCAAATAAATGCACCGTGTTTGACTCAACTCTAACACCTGGACTCGACTCACTTCCCGCCTAGCACGCACCTGCAATAACCTGAAAGGTGGAGGTGTCAGTCTGTGAAGACCGAGTGAGGGGTTTATATACATATTAGCGCAGATAACATGCAAGTCATATTCTCGGGTAAAGATTTATAAAAGATAAATATACAAGTTCAATAATAATATAGCTTTGCCTGAGAATACAACTATCAATATTAAATACTTGTTCTTTTCATGCAATCGATAAACATGCTTGCTTGCTTGTTAATCATTAGGTGATCACGTAATTCAATTATCGTGCAATCATGCATGTGTACTCAACTAGCACATTCATGGGATGGAAATCACGCAATCAATACATGGCTTGCTTGTAACACGATAGGGTTTGTTCCTCCTGTGGTTGGACGGACAACCACTAGCCCTGAGACTAGCCCAGCGCCCTCACTAAGGAGAACCTGACCAGGAGAACACGGTACACGATAGGGCTTCGTTCTTCTTGTGGTTGGACGAACAACCACCAGCCCGAAGACCAGCCCAGCGCCTTCACTAAGAAGGACCTGGCCAAGAGAACACACGTACACGATAGGGTATTGGTCTTCCTGTGATTGGACGGACAATCACCAGCCCGAAGACCAGCCCAGCACCCTCACTAAGGAGAGCCTGGCCAGGAGAACGCACGTACTTGCTTTCATGAACATGGCATGCTTGATTCGTGAACAATAACATGTTTGGAATAATAAGTGATTTCATGAAATTATAACTATAAATACCTTTGGCCAAAAATCACGTAAAGGTTATACGGGTTCTATATAACTAGAAATTAAACCTCACCTGACAGGCGACACACGACTCGTGAATGCGTGAACGTGCTCATGATCCACAATCTCCGCCCTGGAGAATAACTGGACAAGAAACGGGACCATAATTCAAGACTAAAGCTTATATTCATAATTCCAACATCATATCAGCAAGTTATTTCAAAGAAATCATAACCCTAGCTTCATAAATTGTTATCAAGAAATCACATATATGATCAAATATACCTTGGAATGAAATAATGGAAAAAGATGATGAATATGGATGCTTGAGCTTGAATCATGGAATTCTTTAGCAATTTCTAGCTTGAAGATGATGATTTCTCCATTTCCTCCTCCATGGTTTTGGCTCGGTAAAGAAGAGCAAAGAGGAAGATGATTTTGATGAATGAAAAATGATGATTGTGGAAGAGAGATGTGTATACCGATATATTTGAGGAAATATGCAATATTTATGATCAAATCCCTAAAGTTCTATCAGTTATGCAATTGGGTATCTAAGGTTTGGAAACGATCAATTAGGTCCCTTAACATATTCATGCAATTAGGTTCTTAAAGAAAGGGAAATGAACAATTAAGGACAATTATGCAATTAATACAAGTTGGATAATTAATTCATGTAACAATTAAATTCCATTCATACAAGAATTCTCAAAATGAAATGAATTTCATACAATTTTCACGTAATCATGTTGAAAACAATTTATAAGAATTAATATAACACGTTCAAATTAATTAAATGAAATTAATAGAATAAAGTCCTAACGCTCGAAACCCACACGTGTCGAGCGTACCTGACTGTCTGAAAATCGGGGTGTTACATTGAACAATAAATTGCATTATGCAATCTAGTACTTCATTTATCACTCATTCTACATCACGTGTGAAACATTTTGAGACAAAGTGTAAGAATTAGCCAGAATTGATTTCTCTTAATGATTTCCAAAATTAAAATTTAGCCAACGAAGAACATCTTTGCTCATAATACACGTAAAGGGAGATTGATGCTGAATTTTCTTAATATTTCTGTAAGTTCATTTTGATTTGTATGCACAAAGTACATTGTCAGCAGAGAAATCATCAGAGTTAATATCACGACTTGCCTTGGAGTCTGGTCTAGGGCTGTCAATGGGTTGGATTTTAATCCGAATCCGATCCGATTTTTGATATATTCGTCCGATAAAAAAATTCGATGGATCATATCCGATTATAAATATTCGAAATCCAAATTAAGTGGATCGGGTATGGAATCATACAGTCCGATCCATTAAAGATCCGAATCCGATTTTAAATATATATTCTCATATATGTATATATATTCTAATATTAATGTTTTTGTTCATTTATGTTCCAATTATATATATATATATATATATATATATATATATATATATATATATATATAATTTTGTTTTTTGGTGAACATATATATAATTTAAGTATGTTATATTAATGATGAAGTGATTTAAAAGTTATATATAATATGAAACTATGATATATATATATTTATTGTTGTTTCAATAATAATATCAAATATATTATATACCCGATATTATTTATGTCTATATTTTTATTTATATTATTTTATTAAGCAAGAGATCCAAGTTTGATCTTTTGAACTTTAAAAATATTTATTTATTAATTGATTTCATCTAGCTTTATCTCATGTATTCTTAACTTTTATTATTTTTTCTCTCATCACTTCTCTTCTTAACTAATATGACATTATATTATGCTAACTATTCATTTATTTATCATAATTTAGTGATTATATTAAAAATATAATTATGTAATATATATTTAATAAAATAATTAATTTTAATATATTTATATAATAATAATAATTATTTAGTTGCATACAAATCGAATGTGCAAAGTTGCTAGTAGTATGTGGCTTATGAATAAAATGTGTATGTATAGTAATTACATACCATATGTGGTTTGATAACATATATGGTTTGATAACATAATATAAATTCGATTTTTTATATTTGTACTCCTGTGATATTGAGTAATTACAACTCGTGCCTCCTTAAATGAAAATATTATACAACATACCCTTCTAGGTTTAAAAAATTACAAATAAATTCATTCCGGTTTTATTTTTGGCAAAATCATTATTAAATTGACTACATCTCACAACTAATTAGTTATTCATAATTATATATAAATATATATACTAAATATTATATATACATATGCATTATGTAATGTAAATACTATACATTATATATACACTTATAACTTTTATGTAATTTTAACCGAATGAATACATTGAAAGAGAAAAACCATGTATAAAAGAAAAACAATAAAAAAAAAGTAAAAAAAGTAAAGTCCATAAAGTGAAAATGCACGCATAATGTTTTCAAAATAAAACAACACAACCCTAATCTATCAAAGCCCCTATCAAAGCCGCCGTCTTCGAATGAAATCAAATCTGAGTCCCATGAACCGCGCCGCCTCACCATCTTCAATGTCCAGCACTGCTGCCTTGCCACCTTCAGTATCAGCCACCGTCGCCTCGCCACCTTCAGTATCAGCCACCGTCGCCTCGCCACCTTCATTTTCAGACGCCGCCCCTGCCTCGCTCCAACCCTTCGTTCTCCATCTCGCCAAGGTCCGTTTTCTTTCTTTTCCACATCCGCCCATCTCCATCCTGCTATCTCCACCATAGCTCCATCCTTGTGGCGCTTCCCACCATCCTCTCTCTCCCCGCTGTGCTTGTAAATTTCAGCTCCTTTCATTTTTCCGATTTGTCCCTTCGGGTCGGATTTGCCTATCGGATAATCCGATCCGATGACTCTCGAATCTGATCCAGACGAATCCGAATCCTATAGGACCCGGAGTCAGATTCAGTAAGTCAATTTCATTATCGGGTTCGGGTTCGGAAACTTTGAATCCGATCCGAGTCCGACCCGTTGACAGCCCTAGTCTGGTCCACTCAAACATTAAATAAGCAAAGGAGTTTCAATAACCTTCAGTGGGGATTGAGACCATCAAATCAATGAATTTTTCGACATGAGGCTCACTCGTGTGGACCTGAAATACAGAATAATTTTTAACATCTTAAATTTTATTAAAGTATATGTAAAACCACTCAAAAGAAACAAGTATTATTGTACGAATTGATAATGACTGAATATTATGCACGATTTTTATGACAAAATTAAGGAACTCAAACTTGTAGAATAAGAGCAGAAGAAATCTAGACACTAAAATGAAGCTTAAAAGCACTATTTAATTACACTATCAACTGATTAATATTTAATTTTAGTAAATACTTACAGAAACTCTTGTGATATGGATCCATAATTTCCTAGTTCAACAAAACACTTGAAATTGAAATTGAAGGGAACTAAACATAATTAACAAATACTCAAGCCAATTGTCAAACTAAGTAAGCTCAAACACGTTTCAAATACAAGGCAAAAAGGATAAGCAGAATCAACTTCACATTTCCATCTTCATAAATATATAAATAAAATAAAAAATTCAAAACAAATAAACCTCGAGATGAATTTCAAACTCCCAAAAAGCTAATTTATGGACTAAAATGCATCGATAATATTTCACATATCTCACTAAATGTTGTTAAACAATTTACTACACCATGGATATGAGTCAAATTCTTGGGTTATATCATTTCAACAACAAAATAAACAAACAAAGAAGAAACAAAACAAAAATTAATTAGTTTTTGCACCTAGAAAATGGATAGGTGGCAGGATCATCTTATGTTAAAGCTTCTTACATTGAATAGCAAGATATTATGTCTATCCGGAGCACACCGTGAAGAAATTCCTCACCGACCCACCAAACCTGTTCGATAATGCATCAGCTCGATGTTTTTCAGCTGCAGTTTCACCGATTAAACGTGAATTCAGACAAAAACAAACACTTTACCCAATGAAAATATCCAAACCTAATCTGAGGTACGATGAAGAAGTAAAGAGAAAGGACAATAGCCTGTTTGGATTTAAAAGAAATGGTTGATCCTTCTTCCCCTCTCCACAACAAGAGCACGCACAAATAATTTCTGTAAGCCCAAACAAACTACAACTAAAAGATGCTACACAATTACAGGAAATGCTTACAAAATCCAACAAAAACAATAACAGAAACATTACTTTCAGAAATCAAATGAATTTAGCTATTACTTTCGATCTATCCACAACCAAAAATGGATGAATTTCAGGGTTTACTATTGAAACTTTTTGGGAAAAAGGATCGGACATTCGGACTGCGACACGAACATCTAGAAAGCAAAAATTACAGCATGAACACATCGGAGAAAACTAAAATTGATTCCTATGAAATTGGAGGCCATAAACACCAAAAGAGCGAGAGGCAGAACTTACCAGAGTGAGAAGATAATCCAAAAATCCAAAATAGAAAAGAGAAAAAGATAAGGGTTGGCAAGGCAGGGCCAGGCCGCGACGGAACTTTGGAAACTGAACCCTAGTGTAGCGGCGGAGCTCTGGAGCGGCAGAACCTCCGATGCTTCCTCAATTTCTTTGAATTTGGTTGCGTAGGGTTTTTTCAATTTTAGTGTTTGATGTCTCTCACCTATTTTCTTTGTTTGAGTAGGGCTTCCCGATGCTTCAATTTTGGTTTTTGATGTTTCCCTCTTTTTTTTTTTTTTTTATCCAAACCCAAAAGTTCCTGCCCAAAAGCCAAACTCTTCTAATAAAATTAAAAAAAGAATAATATTTTATAAATATATACTATATAGAGACGCTTATATATTAAAACGTCACGATAAATCTATTATATTGTGAGGCCTTCTAGAAAAACGACTCATTATTATTAATTTAGGCAATAAATAATTTAATAATAAAATAAATTAAATCTAATTTAACGAATTTACAAAAAGCGTCACAATAGGTGGTCTATTATGACCCCTTTTTAAAATCGTCATATTAGAGCGTCATAACAGACTATTTTTCTAGAAGTGATAGGTGGTTTATCCCCATTGATCGAGAAAAGTAAGAAACAAATTTCCATACAGACAAATCACAACCATTGAATTAATAATTAGGTTATCCGCAATATTTGACTACATATTTTGTTTACGTTTTTGTTTTTCCTTTTCTTTTTTCTTTTTTTTACTTAATTTATTTATAGTTGGTTCTCAAATTTTTCAAAAATTATGTTTTAGCTACTTAATCTTTTGAATTTATTTTTGTCGCTCATTACAAATTAGATAAATAATAAAAATTATTGCTAACTAGATACAATATAATACAACACCTAAATACACAAAATATATATATATATATATTTTTTAATCAGAGAAAATAATATTAAGTTCAATAACGTAAAAAAATTAAAAAAAGATATCATGTCGGAATATTATAACGTAATAACTTTAAACTCCTGTACTCTGCAATCTAAATAGTTTCAATAATATTGAAACTCTTCTTTATCATAACTTGTTCATCTTCTTGCACTATTTTTAGAATCTTGTACTCAGCAATATAATTCTTGACATCTTTTAATTTCATCAAAATCTAAAATTTCAATAATAACTCCTTTAGCTATATATCCATTTACCAAGATTGTCCAACTTGATCCTTAACATTGCTGGACAATCAATTCTTTTTCCGTGTTTAGGATTAGCCA
Organism: Lantana camara; assembly: GCA_037501455.1. Taxonomy (NCBI): domain Eukaryota; kingdom Viridiplantae; phylum Streptophyta; class Magnoliopsida; order Lamiales; family Verbenaceae; genus Lantana; species Lantana camara. Next base: position 128,586,623 of record CM074855.1, read on the forward strand.
CTTTATTTTTTCTTTATATCCTTAATGGGCACAACAAATTCCGGGTTTAGGATTAGCCACTCTATTTTCTTCTTTATATCCTTAATGGGTACAACAAATTTCATACCTACACAAGGTGAAATTGATTTCTCCTTTGGTGGTGTAAGTAATTTACCAACTCAAATCTCGATGGTTTTACTATTTAAAGGTAAATCTTATATCTGAAAATTTAACTAAAAAAATTAAAATTTTGAAATACTATAAATGCTTGTGAATGAGAAAATATAAATATTTTATTATATAAAGTTATTTTACAATATAAAATTTAGTGTTTCAAGTAATACCTGTTCGTTTTAGGTCTGAACCTTTTCTTTTCTTTTTTTTTTTTTTTTTTTTTGAAAGGAAATGGAAGACAATTACAACGAGCTAAAGTCTCCTAATAAAGAATTCCCTAACGTCATCAGGGAGCTAAACGTCCCTTCAAAATTCAGCCCCAACCGGGCAAGTGAATGAGCCACGTGATTGCCTTCGCGACGCACAAAGCTGACAGAAACGGAAGGAACCTGGCTAAGAGTTTCCTTGATGTCATCTAAGATTGGACCAGTAGCAGACCAATCATCTGTAGACTCCTGTAGCTTACGAATTAAGTTCAAACAATCTCCTTCTAAAATCACTTGATCAAAGCCTCTGTTTCTTATCCAAGCCTCAGCTTCCTTCATCGCCATTCCTTCCACTAACTCTGGTGCAAAGGAAACCTCCTGCTGAGCCACCCTACACAAGCCCCTAAATGGTCTTGACAACAACTCCACAGCCTACCTCCCCCGTCGCCTCGAAAATTGCGCATCTGCGTTCACTTTAATCCAACCTGGCGGCTGTGTTGATCAACTCGACGACAACCTGGGCAACTCAGCCACCATTTCTGCCACATTCCCAATCCTACCAGAATCGAAAAAATTCCTAGCAAACATAGCTAAATCATAAGCTTCCATGCTTTTGTTATCTGCCCATTTTTTGTTTCGGTTTCACCACAGAGCCCAAACTGATACAAGGAACCGATTTCCCTCATCAATACTCAGGCAATCCAAGACGTACCTGATCCAGTCCTTGCCGTCTCCACACCATTGAGAAATTACATGCCAAGGTAAATGAGTACAGACCCAAAATAGCATAGCCATACTGCATTTGATGAAAGCATGCTCCAAGTTTTCTGCATCACAGCCGCACCAAGGACAAACCACGCTAATCCTACACTTCCTCTTCTCGAGAGCCATCCCTGTTGGTAGAGCATTCTTACACAATCTCCAGATAAATACCTTAACCTTCGGCACCACCCTTTGACCCCAAAGAACCTTTCACGATTGTATATGAGAGCTTTTGCTGCTACCACTTTGCTGCTTTGACATATGTAGAGCCACTAAGTACACACTTTTAACTGAGAATCTCCCATTGGTATTAAAGTGCCAAACCTGTTTATCTAGTGTTCTCCCACCTCCTAGCGGAATCGAAAGGATGGCTTCCACAGTTGCTTCCACGAAAGAATTCCTTACTAACTCCTCATCCAAACTCCCTTCCTCCATTATCAGCTGCTTCACATAAGATAACTGACCCCTTTCCACTGTCCGAACCAAAGGTTGGAAACGAGATTGTCGAGGCAACCATTTATTGTTCCAAACTTGAATACACGTCCCATTTCCAACTCTCCACCGCACCCCGCATTCTAATAGTTTCCTCGCCATCCATATGCTACGCCCTGTAAGTGAGGGATTCGATCTCAATTTCGCCTCGAAGAAATTTATGCCTCTGAAATACTTCGCTCTCAACAGCCTAGAAAGTAAACTAAGTGGTTCAGTGACTAACCTCCACCCCTGCTTTGCCAAAAGGGCCAAATTAAAAGCTCTTAAGTTTCTGAACCCCATGTCGTCCTCTTCCTTCGGGACACACAATTTCTCGTAACTCACCTAATGTATCTTGTCAATATTCTTACCACTCCAGAACCTTGCCATCATCGATGAGATTTCGCGTAACAAAGACTCGGGCAGTTTGAAACAGCTCATTGCATATGCTGAGATAGCCTGCAAAACTGTTTTAATCAAAACCTCACGCCCTGCCTGAGAAAGAGCCTTATCTACCAACCCATGTATCCATGTGCTAATTTTATCCCTAATGTTTGCGAACACCTCTTACTTCGACTTTCCAACCATCGTCGGGAGCCCTAAATATTTTTCATGTCTCTCCACCATTCGAACCCCTAACCTCCTTGCTAAATCATGTTTCACATGTTGTTCAACATTGGGGCTAAAAACCACCGTGGACTTCTCATAATTGATCAGCTGTCCTGAAACTGTCCCATATCTCCTAAGTGTTGGAAAACATGAAAGAGTGCGCAACGGAAGTTTAAAATTTTTCCAAAAGTTTAATCGTTGTCTTGCAATTTTCGTACTGTAACGTTGGGAATAACAAGAAACTCACTTTAATTGAAGCTTTCTTGTGATGGTGTTACCACCTAACAAACACCCTTCAAGCGGAAAGTCCCTCGAATGGTCCTTCAATTAGACTCCAAAGTAGAAGGCCTCCAAAGCGTATCCAAACCAGACCTAGAACACGATCAAGGTAGTGAGAATGCTAGTTCTATGGCTTGTGTTAATGGCTAAGATAATTTTTGCTTTGAAAGATTTTCTTTTATTTTTCTCAAAAACTTAACACTTCGTGAGTGTTGGTCTAAAGAATAAGAGAAGCATCACCCCTAGTATAAATACTAGGATGGTTCGAAAATCCCTAGGGTTCCCAAACCTAGTGGACTTTGTTTTCTTGCTCACTAATTAGCTGATTTAATTATTTAATTTAATTGGAGAAATAAGTTCGCAACTTGTTCTCCAAGTCTTGCAAGAATAATCTTCTCTCTCCTACAATAGGAAGTTGGATTTTTCAACTTTCCTAAGTTAAAAGTCAATATTCAATAAATAAATTAATTCCCAATTAAATAATTTAAAGGAAAATTTACATCTGATTACCCTCTATTTAGGCATAATTACAACGCAGGACCTCTTGTTTCGTTTTTTACATATTAGTTCCTAACTTTTACATTCCGTTTGAGGTCCTTCTATTCCGTTAGGGTTCCGTTAAATTTGACCACTATACTTCCCATAATACCCTTTGTATTATTTTATTATTTATGAAATTATTAAAATGCCCCCAGGGACTATTTTGTTATATACAATATATGTAGGGCTCATTTTGTAAGAAGATATAACAATGAGGGATTTATTTGTAAAAATGTTACATATTTTACATTATATTCGTTTATAGCCATTAGGTTACATTTTATATGTAGTTTTGTTGACTTTGGCATGCCTCAAACACAAATAATAACAAGGAGAATTGAAATTAATATACTCACAAATAAACGAATGAATAATATGGATAAATGAATGAATACTATGTAATTCCAGCAATTAAGATTGAAATTATATACATAACTAACATAAGACACATGTTACCTGAACCCTCAATGGACAAATCCTTCTGCTGTGACCAATTGTCATACAGATTTACATTTAACAACAACAACCCTTGGTATGGTCTGACCTTCACCAGGTTCCTTCCTCCAGTTCTTTTTTCTTGTCCTATGGAAATGAATCTTCATAGTATTCATTCATTTATTTATGAGCATATTGATTTCACTTCTCCTTGTTATTATTTGTGTTGGAGGCATGACAAAGTCAACAAAACCACATATAAAATGAAACCTAATGGCTATAAACGACTATAATGTAAAATATGTAACATTTCTACAAATAAATCCCTCATCGTTATATCGTATTACAAAACGAGCCCTATATATATTGTATATAACAAAATAGTCTTTGAGGGTATTTTAGTAATTTCATAAATAATACAAAGGGTATTATGGGAAGTACAGTGGTCAAACTTAACGGAACCTTAACGCAATAGAGGGACCTCAAACGGTATGTAAAGGTCAGGGACTAATATGTAAAAAATAAAACATGAGGTCTTGCGTTGTAAGTATGCCTAAATAGAGGGTAGTCAGATGTAAATTTCCCTAATTATTTATTGGGTTAAGTTTATTTGAGAATAGTCTTAACAATTAATTCAAAATTAATTAAAAGACCAAAATTAATTAATTACAATTTAATCAATTAATTCTAGAAAAGAATTCGTGTGTGGAAAATTCCACACGCATGAAGCCACGTGTACTCAACACGTGGCAGCTACCCACGCAATCCTTGCTCCATTTCGATCAACAATTTGATCCTTCGTTAATCATATTAACATCCTACCATAACCCTCGTATTCTGGCATTTGTGTGTGACCCTTTAGGTTCATTATTCGATTAGCAGTGACAACAATTAATTAATTCCCTAATTAATTAATCACTTCACAGATCACACTACCGTAATCTAGTAATGGGTGTGTGACCCCTAGCCGAATAACGAAATGAATCAAAGAACCTTCCAGTCAATGACAATCAGTGGAATACGATCCTCCTACAACTCCATTTCTCAATCAAGAACTAAGGCATGGGAATATTCTCAGAGCCCAAATATTCTTGATCTTTAAAGTTAAGTTCGTTTCATATCCATTTCGATCTCAATCCTAGAAAACCCCATTTTCTAGATGTCTTGATCTTTATCCACCTTGGCCAAGGGTTTAATTTTTAATGGACTACTAACAACTCAATCAGTAAGAGATCATTCTGGTTCTTAACAAGTGTAGGTCCTTTGTCGATTCTATTAATTCTACATATGCCACTTGTCTAATCCCAACATAGGCCGTGGTTCAGGTGTCAGTATGTCGGCACCCTTTTGAGCCTACATCAAATATTACAGAGTTAGCTCATATAAGACATTACAGAATCTCAAGTCTAAGGATTACTGAATCACGTCATTGACCTGTGAGATATTTCCTAATCTAGAAGTTTCAGGAAACTTCCTTTCCCATTTAGGAATGTTCTCACGCAGGACATCTCAATGATGAAGTTCTTGTAACAATCACCCTTATGTATTATGAACGCATCTGTAACGCCCGAGCGCGTGACGTCACATCCCCCGCACCATGACCCGACCCGTATACGAAATGGATTTCCATACACATGCCGAATCATAGCGAACGGAGACATACACACTCGCTAAGCCAGGTGGGACTAACCTATAACTTAAACCCCCAATAACAACAGCCAGAGCAATAAAAGGTAGCGGAAGCAATCATTCATATATTACATATTGAGCTAGAGCTCTAGGTACCAACATGTATTCCATATATAGATTGAGCTATACGCTCTATGTACCGATAGTTCAAGAAAGATACATATAGGTACCAATATTCATGTATGCTCCATACATATACAATTCAAAAGTAATCAAATGCGTGTAAAGGAAAGGCTAGACACGATGCAAGACTCTCCCTGACTGGTATCCCGCCTAGCATCCCCTTTCCTGCAAAAACAACTGAAACAACTCCGGGTTCAGTCTTAGACAGACTGGTGGGTATAAAAACAGAGGCATAATATCATAATATTGCGGAATTGAAACACATACATGCAAGTTATAATCCTTATTCGAGGTTTAGAAGCATTTCTCCCAAGCGGGAACATAAAGTACAACGAATAGGATTATAACAATTCATTCGTTCATTAGGTCATTAATAGCCCGGCGAGAGGGCGTGCATTATCTCCAACCACCACCACGTGTAATCCATTATTCATTCATTCATTCATTCATTCATTCATACATTACATTCTTTCGTGCACATACATTAGAACATTCATTCGTTCATTCATATACTCCTTTTCCCTCCGGGTAGGGAACGGGTTTGCAAGGCCCGAGCCCTCATTCATTAATGCTAGAGGGGTACATGAATCCCCAAAAGCCGGGACCCCTTTCATCCACTAATCTCCTAGTGAAATCCAGGTTGCCGAAATTGTTGGGACTAGTATATGTGGATTCCCGTCAGCCCATGCTTCCCCGGTTCACCAATACACTAAGCCCCGGGCCCTCATTCATTGTGATCATTCATACATTTCTCGCCAAAACATTTTGGTAGGACATTCATAAAAAAGGCTTTCGTTCAAAAACATTTGCTCGTTAAAACTTGGTATAAATTTAAATTAGATTATCAAATCCTTTAGTGAACGAGGAATTCTATCGCTAAAACCCTGTCACTAATTTACCACAAATTATCAATCAACTTTACATACACTTCAAGCATCATGAATGGCTATATGCAAATTAAACAACCTAGAGATCGTGCACTATCCCGAAATTATGTTAAACAATTGGAGGCAGAGTCTTGGGAGCAGCAGTTCGAAGCTTTCGAAGCCAACTTCGACATCATGATTTTTCTTCTTCTTTATTTCTTTCGCAATTTAGTTTATTTATGTTAAAGAATTCCTCTATTGTTTTTATGTATTTTAGTAGTTAAGTTCTTAATTATCTAGCTAGGGATCAATTCCAAGTAATTCACGAAAAGCAACAATTAAAAAGGGGGGTTTTGAATTATTCTAACCTAAGTATGTGATTAAAATAAATAACAAGAATTAAAAACTAACTAAAATTATCAAGCTGGATCACGTAGGATTAAATCAATCAGACGAAACATTATCTAGCCAGGGATATTCGATTCGAATTGTTATATTGATCATTGACTCAAAGATAAATTCAAGTTATTCAGATAGGTTGGCTATAGTTGATAGAGACACTCGACTCAACCTTGTTTTTACTTAATTTATCGGATAACCTAGAGACACTCGACAGTTATCTTCCCTAACAAATTCACAACCCCTAGAGACACTCGACAGGATTTAATGAATTCGCAGCATTAAGAACCATAAAAACACCAATCCTAATCAACCAAGTCGTGACACACCAATCCAATTTCTGGATTTCGCCCGCATCAAGTCAGCGACAACAACACATTCAGCCGCCGGTCGCCGAACATCTTCATAAAACAACCAATTTTGTAGTCAACCCCCGAATCTACAATAAAAACAACAAAGCATCAATTCTTTTATAGATAATATCAAATTAAGCACAATTCGGGAAATAATTCAATCATAATGACAACGAATTAACGAGTTATCAAATCCCCCCACACTTGTCCATTACTCGTCCTCGAGGAACCATGAAAATCAAATGCAAACAATACCACTCATCAAACACAATCAAAAAGGCAATCATCGAATTCTCGCCTAAACAAGCCTAGCTCATCAACACACTACGCAATTGCACAAACTTCAACAAATTAGTACAAATAACATACCCACGTGTAATGTAGTGTGAATTGAACGGAAGAATGTACAAAGACTAGATTGATTAGTCTATGATTCTCGCCTAAGTGCCAATTATCAACTTCGAATGCATCCTTCACTCCAATCTCCACTAATGTAGTTAACTCATGACTCGAGATCGATAGGTCTTTCGAGCTTGCAATATAAGGCTTGGGGTAAAGGTTAGGAAAATTTGGAATTTAGTGGCTTAACACACCAAGCTTACACACTTTACAATAAAACCCGTAGTAATTCCCTTTTCGTCTACCGGACTCCCCTTATTTGCCTTACAACTTAATTTCCCTCATTCTTCACTCATCGAACTTTTGGTACTCAAAACACACTCTTTCATTTTTTTCTGCTTTCTTTGCAATTTTTCTGTTCTTTTCTTTTGACTTTTTTTCCTTTTTCTCTTCTCATGGAATCTCTTTTTTTTTTTCAATTTTCAATTTTCAATTCAGCACAAAGGACAACAAGGAGCCCAAAGACATCTATAAATTCAAACCCAAAATGAGCAAGTAAGGTGTGATTCAAAGTAGGGTAGATATAATAATGTTGTGCATCGGCTTGTAACGTGGCTAAGAAGAATTTTTTCACAACATTCAGGCTCAGCGGGGTCAAAAAGGATAATTTTATTTGTGAAAAGATCAAGAAAAGGCTTACCACCGACAACGATCGCCTAAGTCACTTCCCAAATCAATTATTAACTAAAAATTTCGTCTCGAAGGGAGCTAAGATGCATTCTAATCAACTTTTAGACTTAATTGAAAATCACAGACTTTTCTATCTAAGCAAAGCACATTAATTCGTTCAATGGTGCGTAAGAAATAAGGGTATAAGATTATACTAATTCATCAAAATTTACACAAATTTCATGCATTTAACAAGCCTAACTCGTTCTAGCAAAATTCAACAATCAAACCTAATAGAAAGCATTCAAAACAGGGGTAAATATCCACAATTATCAGCATCCTCAAGTTCTAAGCAATATCACAAGTTCAGCCACAAAACAAAAATTTCAAAAAAATTTCAGTTCTAGCACTAATGGACCTAATCCCCCCACACTTAAATCATGCATTGTCCTCAAGGCATAAGAAAAATCAAGATCTAGAGTAAGAGGACGTCCCTGAAGTTCGGTTGGGGAGGTAGGGCATCTGGGCATGTAAATTTCCCATTGAAATTGAAATTCTGGAAGTGGCGTGGGTGTTAGGCGTGACCATGCTCAAGGGTCACGTTATCAGAAAATTGACAGCAGTTATCAGCAGCACATCAGCACTATCTGGGCCAAGTTACACACTCCTGAAAGACAGAAAAGGGCAGAAAATCAACACAAACACCACGAGAACCGAAAAAAAAAAACAAAACAAAAGAAAAAGAAACTGAGGGAAGAAAAAAACGCCTAAACCGCCAAAACTTGGGTTGCCTCCCAATAGCGCCCTTGTTTTATGTCCTAGGCTCGACAAGACTTGTTAAAGTGCTACTCAAATGGAGGTACACCCTCCATACAAATCCCCTCTACTGTGTGAAGCTGACTCTTCTAGTCCGTTGCGTCCTCTAGATTGGGGATGGTAACTCAAAGAGACACGCAACATGGCTTGATACTTCCTCATCAAAGACTCCATCAACCGTTTGTAAAAATATTTACCCCGATCACTAAGATTCCTGAACTCGAAAAAGATATGAGATCTGAGGAAGGTAGTAGTCAAATAATCAATAATATCAACATACCAGTGCGTGACCATTGAGCGTGGCCACGTCTTACGGTCACGTGTCTTGAAAAACTGCTCATCCAGGAATTCAGCTTGGGTAGGCTCTGAATCTACAAATTTTCCTCCACCTTTGAAAATATAATTCAGATTATCCACGAACTTATCGAGTTCCATAATAGGTGCCTGCAAAACGAAAGACTTTAATTTAGCCAAGCCATCAAGTAGTTTCAAATTCGAAGCCTTTATATTAAGAGGTCTAACATGTTCTAATGGTATCACCATATCAAAGATATCATCATGCAAACCAACATGTTTCGGCTTACTCTCAAAATTTTCAACTACCCAATTTTGAAAGGATTCAAAACTTAGCTTTTCCATATTGTTAGGCTCAAAAGTTTTATTACTTGAGTTCTCAGTCATATCACCGCTAAAAACACTAGATAATTCATTATGACATTTTTTTGACTCATAAACATTAAATTTTGCCATATCACCATCAAATTCAAGAGTTAATAATCCATCATGAACATCCATTTTAGCCTTAGCAGTACTGAGAAAAGGTCGCCCAAGTAAAATATCAGAAGTACACAAAGAACTTTCATCCTCCATATAGATCACATAAAAATCAGCAGGAAAGACTAATCCATCAACTTGCACAAGTACGTCCTCTAATACTCCATCTGGATATACAGCAGATCGATCAGCGAACTGAATTGTGATACCTGTATCTTTCAAAGGACCAAGATTCAGTGATGAATAAACAGATAGAGGCATAATATTAATGGGCGCACTCAAATCACACATTGCTTTCTTAATCTCAGCCTTGCCAATTTTACATGGAATGGAAAACATACCTTGGTCTCCGCACTTAGGAGGTAATTTCTTTTGCAAAACGGCGGAGACATTCTCTCCAACACTCAGGATTTCATTACCTTTTAGCTTCCTTTTGTTGGTGCAGAGTTCCTCAAGATATTTCGCATGTCGTGGGAGTCGTTAGATTGCATCCAACAAAGGAATATTGGCTTCAACCTTCCGAAAGGTCTCAAATACACTTTGCTCCTTCTTTTCTTTTCTCGCTTGGATCAGGCGCTCTGGAAACGGAGATGCTTCCACCCATGGCTTAGACTGGACTTTAATTTCTGACTCTCTGTAGTGACTGGACCCTAAGACGTGGCCACGCTCAATGGTCAAGTCGACTGTCTGTTCTGTTTCTGCTCTGTTCTGACGAGTTTTGGTCTTCTCCACTGGGGAGGCTGTTAAGCTTTAGAGAAGACATGATTTGGGAGAAAAATCTTGTATTAACTGTATTCTCTGTGTAAAACACTGTACAAGGATTACGGTATAAATAACTATACAAGACATACATATAAAAGGAAAGTCAACTATACTATACAAAAGAATCCCTAAAATCAAGCTTTCCTAACACTCCCCCTCAAGTCGAGTATCGGGTCGACGATGCTCAACTTGCTTAGAACATCAGTGAAGATCCTCCCATTAACTGCTTTTGTCAAGATATCCGCTAGCTGATCCTCTGACCTGACAAACGGGATGTCAATCACCTGCTCCTCCAACTTCTCTTTAATGAAATGTCGGTCTACCTCCACGTGTTTGGTTCGATCATGTTGAACCGGATTTTCTGATATGCTAATGGCAGCCCGATTATCACACCTCAACTTACAAGCTCCTGCTGCAGGGAAACCAATTTCTGCGAGTAACTTTCTTAACCATAAGACTTCAGTTACCCCTCGCGCAATGCCCCGAAACTCCGCCTCTGCACTCGAGAGTGCTGCAACTTTCTGTTTTTTACTCCTCCAAGTCACCACATTCCCTCCAACCAGTGTGAAATATCCAGCTATGGACCGTCTGTCTACTGGATTCCCAGCCCAGTCCGCATCAGTGTAAGCTTCAATGTCCAAGTGTCCATGATTCTGAAATAGAACACCTCTCCCGGGATGCCTTTTTAAATAGCGGCATACTCTCAAAGCTGCATCCATGTGTTCTTTCTGAGGCTGATGCATGAACTGGCTGAGAAGTCCGACCGCATAGGCTACATCTGGTCGAGTGTGGGATAGGTAAATCAGTTTCCCAACCAGCCGTTGGTATTGGCCCTTATCTGCTTCCTCTGCCCCATCTACTATCTGTAGTCCGTGATTGATAATAATTGGCGTATCAACTGGTTTGCACTCCAGAAATCCAATCTCGGCTAAGAGGTCCATAATAAACTTCCTCTGTGAGATGAAGATGCCTCGTTTAGATCTCAACACTTCTATTCCCAAGAAGTACTTCAATTCTCCCAAGTCTTTCATTTCGAACTCTGTGAATAGGTTTTCCCGTAGTTGAGACATCTCCTCTGTGTCATCCCCTGTGATAATCATGTCGTCCACGTAGATAATGAGGCAAGTAACTAGCCCATTTCTTCTCTTCAGGAAGAGTGTGTGATCTGAGTTGCTCTGGTGATAGCCATACTTCTTCATGGCAGTGGTAAACCTTCCAAACCAGGCTCGGGGTGACTGCTTCAACCCATACAGAGCTTTCTTTAACCTACATACCTCCCCTTTCCCGAAACTACTTGTGAACCCTGGTGGGGGCTCTATATACACCTCTTCCCTGAGATCCCCATGCAGAAATGCATTCTTAACATCAAACTAATGCAACTTCCAGTCTCGGTTGGCTGCTATCGAGAATATCACTCTGATTGTGTCGATCTTTGCCACAGGAGAGAAAATTTCTGAATAGTCGATGCCATAGGTCTGTGTATATCCTTTCGCAACCAACCTTGCTTTATATCTTTCAACGCTCCCATCTGCTCGGTGCTTGATTGTAAAGACCCACCTGCATCCCACTACTTTCTTTCCCGGAGGGAGCCAACATTTTTCCCATGTTCCATTTTTTTCTAAAGCTTCCATCTCAGTATCCATAGCCTGGACCCATTCCTTATCTGCAAGTGCCTCTTCTACTTTGCTCGGAACAGTGGTGGAGTAGACAGAGGTGGTATACGCACGAGCTTGCTGAGATAAGTTTCCGTTAGCCAAGTCAGCTATTGGATACTTGGTTATTCTCCCCATAAGTTCGGGTTCATATCTCTTGGGTGGCACCCCTCGAGTGACTCTAGTTGGCAAAACATATCTGTCTTCTTGAATCGTTTCAACCCTTGGCTCCCCCTGAACCTGTATCTCACTCTCTTCTGAATCTCCGGTGTGTCCTGCACTATTAGGCTCACACTGATTCGAAGAAATGCAAATAGAATCACTGTTATTACAACTACGTACCTCAGGGATATCAGTCGGAGTGATGGGATCAGGAGATTGCTCGCAGGGCTGTACTGTGGGAGGCGGATCGGTGCTTCCGCCTACTTGCTCTGTTAGGACTGTGTCTGGCCAAGAGTGTGATATCCAACTCAGTGGATCCTGCTGTTGTGGCTGCTCCCCCTGACCAGTGAGTTGGGTATAGAAATACTCTGTTTCTAGGAAATCACAATCCATAGTCGTATAGAGGCGGCGAGTGGAAGGGTGATAGCACCTATACCCTTTCTGATTAACCCCATAACCCACAAACACACATTTGAGAGAACATGGATCAAGTTTGGAACGTTCTGACTTATGGATATGAATAAAGACTGAACACCCGAATACCCGAGGGGGAAGAGCTAAACTAGAGGGAATGCTGACCTGACTACTAAGAAACTGCAGGGGTGTTTTAAATTGTAACGGCTTAGTGGGGAGGCGGTTAACAAGGTATACTGCGGTGGCTACTGCTTCGGGCCAAAGGTACTTAGGACACTTAGATTCAAGCATAAGAGCCCTAGAGATCTCAAGAAGTTGTCGATTTTTACGTTCAGCCACCCCATTCTGCTGAGGGGTGTGAGGACAAGAAGTTTGATGAATTAACCCATTTTCCTGAAAGAATTGTTTTAGAGTGGAATTAACATACTCCCCCCCATTATCGGATCGAAGGATCTGAATTTGGGACTTATACTGGGTTTGGATCATTTTGAAAAACTCCATAAATTTGATAGGTACTTCAGACTTGTTTTTCAGAAAATAGACCCACATCATGCGAGAACAATCATCCACAAATAAAACAAAATACTTAAAACCATGATCACCAATATTCGGGGCAGCGCCTCACACATCAGAATGAATCAGAGAAAAAACATCCTTAGCTCTAGAGTCCGAAAGAGAAAGATGTTGTCTATGGCTCTTCGAGAGTAAACAAGTCTCACATGATAACTGACTATTCTGTGGAAAAATCTTAGGAAATAAAAGCTGAAGATACCCTAATGATGGGTGACCTAACCGTCGATGCCACAACCACTGTTGGCGGTTCACTGTCCCGTGAGCAAGCGCTGCAGTTCCGTGTTGAGCCACCTCATCCACGTAGTACAGCCCGTTGTGCTCAGTACCACGCCCAATCACTTTCCCCGGCTGAATATCCTGCAACAAGCAAAAAGAGGGGTACATCAGGGCAATACAATTTAATTCTTTCGTTACATGACTAATAGATAACAATTTGCAGGATAAATCAGGTACAAGAAGATAATTATTTAATTTTAAAGTGGGGGAAATGGCTATAGTTCCGGATCCCTGAACTGAGGAGAGTCCCCCAATAGCATTCTTAATTCCTGGTCTGTTGGAAGGAGTGCTGTTGGTGAGATCAGTGGGGTCATATGTCATAGTATCAGTGGCCCCACAATCAAAGACCCACCGAGACTCTTTGTTTTCTTGTCTGGCGTGAAGAGCCATCCCTGCACTAATATCCTTATTTGATTGGAGACATTCTGCCTTTAAGTTATTCTCTGAATTTTTTTTCACCACCCCATGAACGGACAAATAATTGGGACTATTAAAAATAAATGGGGAACCAAAATTAGGGGAAAAACAATCAGAGGGGCATTTAAGGGATTTAACCAAACCTCCTCCCTCATAACCTGGATGAGCCGCCGTCTGTTCCTGTCTCCCATCTCCAGCGATTCCTCCTTCTCCGCCACTCTCTCTCCTTCGCGGCGGTTGCGCCACCGCCTGAGCAGCCATCCCCACCGTTCCTCCGCCCTGTTCTTCCACCTGTTCGTCAGTAGCAACCATCTTCTTTGCGCCGCCGTAGCCCGACGCGACACCATCGCGCCGCCGGCTGCGCCACCCTTCGGGGAAGCCTATAATTTCATAGCAGCCTTCCTTTTTGTGCCCGAAACGGCCGCACTTCCCACATTGAGGCCTTTCTCTGTCAGATCCGCCGCTGCTCAAACCGCTGTTTGCTTGGGGACCGGCGGAAGGGCTCCGTCGCGGTGGGGGTTTGGACCAAGGCCTGGAGGCGCTGTCCGCCGGTGAGGGGAGAGCTGGGCCTCGCGTCCCCTGATTTTTGGCGATAAGCCCTGTTCCGACCCCAAAGTTTCCTGCCGATGATGTTGTCCGATTGATGATCTCCCGCCGTGATGACTCTCGCCGGATGGTGGCATAAGCTTTTTCAACTGAGGGCAAAGGGCTTTCTTTTAGGAGGTCTCGCCGTTCTGTATCGTAACGATCATCTACCCCGGCGAGGAACTGAAACAGGCGGGTGTCGGACCTGAGGCGATTGAATACGGTGATGTCGGCTTCACAAGACATCGGATTTGGTTGCCTAACCTCAATTTCTCGCCAGATCCGCTGTAAGTTGCTGTAATACTGCTCTATTGTGTCCGTTCCTTGCTTCAAGCTATTCGCCCTGACGGTCAGATCGAATATCTGAAACCCGTCCCCACTGGAACCATAAGTAGCAGTCAGGCCCTCCCATAGTGCTCTTGCCGATGGGTACTCAGCGTAGTTGGGGACGAGCTCTGACTCCATGTTCTCAAGAATCCACGAACAAACGATGAGGTCGGTTTGTTCCCACCTGTGGTAAGTTGGGTGATCGATCGCCGGAGGTGCAGGTACTCCGGTGATGTGACTGAGTTTTCCCCTCCCCCCAATAGCCATTCTCATTAATCGGGACCATAGGGAGAAGTTGAATTGATTCAATTTTGTGGTTATGTTTACTGTTTGTGGGATCTGAATCTGATTGGTGTCTGTTTGGGGCTGTAGGGTTTGGAATTTGGTTTCAATAATGCTGGCTAGTTGTGTGGCCAAGGAATCGACCGGCTGCTGCGATTCCTTGCCGGAACTGGGTGTAACACTGCTTTCGTCCATGACTGTTGAAGGTAACGGTACGTGATGAGCTAGGGTCGGATCCGTTAATGGATCGTCGCCCGCTCTGATACCATGTTAAGCTTTAGAGAAGACATGATTTGGGAGAAAAATCTTGTATTAACTGTATTCTCTGTGTAAAACACTGTACAAGGATTACGGTATAAATAACTATACAAGACATACATATAAAAGGAAAGTCAACTATACTATACAAAAGAATCCCTAAAATCAAGCTTTCCTAATAGAGGCAGTTCCTCATCACTTAGGATCGTGATTGCACTCATGTTTTGCCTCTGATCCTCCGTTTGTGATTGAAGTTTCCTTTGATTCTCTAATCTGCTCAATGAGGCTGCAATTTGACACAATTGGGTCTCCAAGTTCTTAATTGAGGTCTCCAAGTTTTCAATCCGATCAGCTTGTGGGTTGAAAGGTGGGTACGGTTGAGGGATTGGTTGTTGGGGTTGTGGAGGTGTAGGTACGAAGTTTTGGAAGTTTGGTGGATTCGGTGTATAACTCATAGTGGGGTGATCATACCATCCGGTATTGTACATGTTGGAGTATGGATTGTACATCGGAGGTTGATATCCGAATGGGTCCACATTTTCGAAAGGGGATTCTTGAAGGGATGGACACGCGTCGGTGGGATGCAACGTGCTCGCACACAATTGACAGACCTTCACTACTTGGGATACACCTGCACCAAGGTTAGAAGCCAAAACACTTATCATGTTCTTAAGTTCATCAAAAGGTGAAGAGTTGACCTCGTTAACCTGTTGTGGAATGTTTGCATAATTGTTGAACTGTTGTGCATTCACAAACATTGTTGGATGATCGTCCTTTCCGTGAATGCTCTTGTTCTTGAAAAGAAATAAAATCGATTAAAAACACAGTCCCCGGCAACGGCGCCAAAATTTGACAGGTGTCGAATCCGTCAAAAATAAATGTAAAACCTATTCACAACTAAATAACGGAGTATAGCGTAAACAGGGTCGATCCACAGAGACTGGTTGACTTATTTCTATCAATTCCAAGTAATTCACGAAAAGCAACAATTAAAAATGGATTTTTGAATTATTCTAACCTAAGTATGCGATTAAAATAAATAACAAGAATTAAAAACTAACTAAAATTATCAAGCTGGATCACGTAGGATTAAATCAATCAGACGAAACATTATCTAGCTAGGGATATTCGATTCGAATTGTTATATTGATCATTGACTCAAAGATAAATTCAAGTTATTCAGATAGGTTGGCTATAGTTGATAGAGACACTCGACTCAACCTTGTTTTTACTTAATTTATCGGATAACCTAGAGACACTCGACAGTTATCTTCCCTAACAAATTCACAACCCCTAGAGACACTCGACAGGATTTAATGAATTCGCAGCATTAAGAAGCATAAAAACACCAATCCTAATCAACCAAGTCGTGACACATGTAAGATTTAAATTAGATTATCAAATCCCTTAGTGAACGAGGAATTCTACTAATTTACCACAAATTATCAATCAACTTTACATACACTTCAAGCATCATGAATGGCTATATGCAAATTAAACAACCTAGAGATCGTGCACTATCCCGAAATTTTCTAATCACAATAAACACGAAACACGGAGATAAGATAAATGCCTAAATAAACATGAATTGATAAAAACGTTTCGGTCTCACAATATCCAAAATCGAATCTTAATCCCTAGCTAGATAATTAAGAACTTAACTACTAAAATACATAAAAACAATAGAGGAATTCTTTAACATAAATAAACTAAATTGCGAAAGAAATAAAGAAGAAGAAAAATCGTGATGTCGAAGTTGGCTTCGAAAGCTTCGAACTGCTGCTCCCAAGACTCTGCCTCCAATTGTTACCTGATTCTCCCCCAAATCTGCTGAATATATAAGCTTTATCCGACTCCAAATCCTTATGCAAAAAGGATTGCAATTCTTGTCCCCCAAGTAAAATACTCCCGGGCCACGAGTTGGGCTCAATTAATTCCATGCATGCATGCGGCCCACTCTCCAAAATCATAACATCTTTACAATCATCACCAACTGGGCCTTCTTATCAATTCACGCAGCCCATAACAATTCCAAACAAATTGGGCCTTTCTTTTATTAATTACCATAGCAACATATAGCCCAATTTCATTTTAATTCCCACGCAACAATCACGCTCAGCCCAACACATCAATTCACTAATTGATTTTAAATCAAAAGTCTCCCAACTCCTGTGAATGCATGCATGAAATTGCTGACTTCAAAACTGCTCCAATTTCTGGATTTCGCCCGTATCAAGTCAGCGACAACAACACATTCAGCCGCCGGTCGCCGAAAATCTTCATAAAACAACCAATTTTGTATTCAACCCCCGAATCTATAATAAAAACAACAAAGCATCAATTCTTTTATAGATAACATCAAATCAAGCACAATTCGGGAAATAATTCAATCATAATGACAACGAATTAACGAGTTATCAGGTATAAATACCTATATAGGGTTTTGGCTAAAATCTTGCACATTAGGTGTTCGGGTCATATTGTTATCTAATAGAAGAGAAACCCACCTGATAGACCAAAAGAACCCGACACGCTCTCACTGCCCGACCTCGTCACCCACCGGATCAAGATCTGTGTGACAAAGGTAGTGTGAGACTCAATCATGACCACATTAGACGCTCGGCTATGCAATAACATGCTATGGAATGCTTAAAATGCAATAATATGTTCAATTATGGTCATGAATATCATAGAATTCAATTAAACACATAATTCACCAAGTTTCGTTCATTATACGGTAAAACCGTATTCGTTCCCGTTCATATCGTTCATACTCTCATACTTTGCATTCATAATTCATCAATATCACATACCAATCATAAAACATTACTTTAACATAATCATGTTACATATAATTCATAATTACGAATAATAAACGCAAAACAAACAATAAAAGAGTTCCCCCAAAGCTGCAATTTCAAATGACACGGCCGTGTTAAGTTTTCAAAGGAAACGGACATGGCCGTGTCCGAGGTTTAAAATCGGAAAAATTCAAAGTCGAGGGCTTGACACGGCCGTGTTGAGTTTTCAAAGCATTTGGACACGGCCGTGTTCGAGATTTAAATTCAGAAAAATCAAAGTCGAGAGCCCAACACGGCCGTGTCCATTTTCAGTTCAAAGCTGACACGGCCGTGTCAGCTCGTCGTTTTCAAAGAGAAAACAGAGCAAAAGCTCTGTTTCTCGAGGGAAAAGCTTTGCAAAACAGGGACAGCCATAAGGAAGCTCTTATACACACTTAGACATGTTTTCACTTCATATATTTCACATATATCATGCAATCCAATCATATATACAAGAATTCACACCGAGAGTTGGCCAAAGATCACTCAAACCAAGTTAATCATCCATGGAGGTTTCAAGCTCCATTAATGGCACAACATGCTATACCCAACCAACATGAGATTTAAAGATATAAAAATGAAGAAGAAGTTACAAGGATCATATTTCATGCATTAAGTTTCCAATTAAACCATGAGACACCATAGTTCAAGATCAAACCCTCTATTTATGCTTTCCTTCAAACTATATCAATCCTTCACTCATGCCAAGCTTTCCATAGAAGAAAAGATAGAGGAGAAGATGGAGATTCTAAATCCTAACTTACCTTGGAAGAAGATGGAAGATTGGTTGATCTTGAGCTTAGGGTTAGATTGATCAAACAAGGGTTTTCTTCAAGCTCTCTTCCTTTGCTTCTTGAGATGATGATGATCGATCAAATGTGGGAGCAAGGAGAAGGAAAATGCTGATATTTAGTGATAAAATGGGTAGAATTCGGGTCGGTCCAAGTCCGGTTCGTTTAGTAAACGGTTCAAACAAGTTATAAGAAACGAGGTTGTGAAAAGATTCGTTGTCGAGGGTTCCAATGGTATCGAAACAATACAAGGTCAAGTTTAATGGATAGGTAACGTCGAAACAAGTTCAACGCCGGTTACGGATCTCGATTTCGAGGTCCGGAGCTCAAGATATCGCGAAAACCGTTCAGGATTGCCCATATTCAAATAGGTCCCTAAACTTTCAAAAAGTGGCAATTAAGCCCAAACTCAATTTTCCAATTGAGTCCAAAACATTCAAATAAGTTACAATTAAGTCCACGATTACACGAAACACATAATTTCATTCAATTAACACCGAATTCACAAAATTCGTATTCTCACATTTTCATTCATATAGTCATAACACAAGTTAGAATTCATATAAAAATTTTAAACAATTAAATCAAATTAGAAATAATCCAATTAGTAAAACATGATATAAACTCATATAATTAAATGAAATTGCGCACGTAACTCATACCTGCACGTGTGAAAACACGGGGCGTTACAACCTCTCCCCCTTAAAAATAATCCGTCCTCGGATTCATTGCTCGGTCGGAAACAATTCTGGATAGAACTTCTTCATTTTCTCTTCCGTTTCCCAAGTGGCTTCTTCCGTCTTATCACTTCGCCATAATACCTTCACCAAGGGAAACCGTCTGTTCCGAAGTTCTTGAAATTTCCGATCCAGAATCTTCACCGGTTTCTGAACAAAGGTGAGATCCGGTTCAAGCTCCACTTCTTCAACCGGTATAATCACGGACTCATCGGGGTATACTTCCGAAGTTGTGACATATGGAAGACATTATGAATACCCGTTAAACTTGGAGGCAAATCCAATCTGTAAGCTGTATCTCCGATTCTCTCCAAAATCTCATAAGGTCCCAAATATCGGGGATTCAACTTTCCTCCTTTTCCAATTCGGGTAAATCCTTTCCGAGGTGAAGCTTTCAGGAATACCCTATCCCCAACTTCAAATTCAAGATCTTTCCTTCGCTTATCTGCATAACTTTTCTGTCGATCTTGAGCTACCTTCATCCGTTGTCAGAAAATTTGAACTTTTTCAATAGCATCTTGAATAGCTTTGGAAGGTTTATCTTTCCTTTCACCTCTTTGTACCCCTTCTTGCTTACTCCACTTCCATTCTTCCAAATCGAAAAACAACGGGGATCGACACTTCCTTCCATAAAGAAACTCATACGGTGCCATTTCTATCGAAGCTTGATAACTGTTATTGTAGGCAAACTCAATCAAGGGCAATTGTTCATTCCATGAACTCGAGAAATCCAACGCACACGCCCTTAACATATCCTCAAGATATCTGATTAATCTTTCGGATTGTCCGTCAGTCTGTGGATGAAAAGCTGTACTGAACTGAAGCTTAGTTCCCAAACACTTCTGTAACTCTTGCCAGAACTTGGAAGTGAAACTCGGATCCCTGTCTGAAACAATACTAGCTGGCACTCCATGTAACCGAACAATCTCATCACAATACCTCTTAGCCAGCTTACCTATCTTATCTGACATCCGAACTGCGAGAAAATGCGCTGACTTGGTTAACCTGTCCACTATTACCCAAATTCCATCGAATCCACCTTTCACTCTAGGTAAACCCGATACAAAATCAATTGCTATCTGTTCCCATTTCCATTCGGGAATAGGTAATGGCTGTAAAAATCCTGACGGCTTCTGATGCTCAGCTTTCACTAGCTGACAAGTCAGACAATGCTTCACATAACTCACTACATCTCTCTTCAACCCATTCCACCAATAATACTGTTTCAAGTCCCGATACATCTTGTTTCCACCAGGATGTACCGAATAGACAGTTTTATGAGCTTCATCCAGAATAGCTCTTCTCAACTCCTTTGGAACTACCACCCTGTCCTTAAATCGAAAGATCCCCATATCATCGAATCCAAACGGACACTCGAAGTCTGGTCGAGCCTTCTCAATCAACTTCTGAATCTCAACATCCGTCCGTTGTGCTTCAAATATTTGTTGCCTTAATTCTAGACGTACTGAGATATTACCAATACGAGCCTTTATCTTAACCAATTCCATTGGTTGTCCAATATTTACTTTCAAATTGGATACACTAGCCTTCCTGCTCAATGCATCCGCGACCACATTAGCTTTGCCTGGGTGATACTTAATCACACAATCATAGTCCTCAAGAGTCTCCATCCATCTTCGTTGCCTTCTATTCAACTCCTTCTGAGAGAATAAGTACTGATCGGTGAAAATCTCAAAAGAAGTTCCATACAAGTAATGTCTCCACTTCCCCAAGGCAAAAATCACCGCTGCAAGTTCAAGGTCGTGAGTAGGATAATTCTTCTCATGCTCTTTCAATTTCCTAGAGGCATAAGCAATTACTCTCCCATTTTGCATCAAAACACAACCTAAGCCTTCATGGGAAGCATCCGTATACACCATAAAACCTTCAATACCATCTGGAAGTGCAAGTATCGGTGCAGAAGTTAACTTATCTTTCAAGAGCTGAAGACTGGCTTCACACTTCTCATCCCACTTAAACCGAACTTCTTTCTTGGTTAATCGGGTTAACGGAGCCGCTATCTTAGAAAAATCCTTAACAAATCTTCGGTAATAGCCGGCTAAACCCAAGAAACTTCGGATCTCAGAAACATTCTTAGGACTCTGCCACTTCGAAACTGCCTCTACTTTCGAAGGATCCACTTCTAATCCTTTGCTCGAAATGATATGTCCCAAGAAACTCACCCTGTCAATCCAAAACTCGCATTTACTAGAACTTTGCATAGAGCTGGTTATCTCTTAAAGCTTCCAATACCAATCTCAAATGCCGAGCATGATCCTCTTCTGACCTTGAGTACACCAAAATATCATCGATGAAGATCACAACAAACTTATCCAAATACGGCCGGAAAATCCGATGCATCATGTCCATAAAAGCTGCCGGCGCGTTAGTTAATCCAAATGGCATCACCACGAATTCATAATGTCCATACCGGGTATTAAATCCTGTCTTAGGAATATCTTCCTCCTTAATCTTTAACTGATAATATCCCAGCCTTAAATCGAGCTTAGAATACACTCTTGACCTTGTAGCATGTCAAACAAATCCTCTATATTAGGCAATGGATACTTATTCTTTACAGTCATCCGATTCAACTCCCGGTAGTCAATGCACATCCTCAAGGTTCCATCTTTCTTCTTAACAAAGAGAACCGGCGCGCCCCACGGTGATGAACTCGGTCGAATATATCTATTCTTAAGAAGATCTTCCAACTGAACTTTCAACTCCTGTAACTCTGCCGGTGCCATCCGGTAAGGAGTCTTAGAATAAGGTTCAGATACCGGATATAAGTCTATTACAAATTCGATCTCTCGATCCGGAGGCAAAGAACCTAAAACTTCGGGAAACACTTCCAGATATTCCTTCACCAGTTCTGTCTCTTCGAGTTTCGCCTAATCTTTCGGCTTATTCAAGATATAGGCAATAAATCCCGTTGCCCCATTCCTTATCAACTTATGAGCCTCAGTAAACGACAAAAGAGGTGCACCCTCTGCTTCTTTTCTTACTACCACTTTCTCTCCCAACTTGACTGTCTTGGAGAAACAATCAACCGTGGCGTGGTACCGAAACAACCAATCCATTCCCAGAATAACCCCATATCTGTTCATCGGCATTACCACCAAATCTGCCTGATATTCTTCGCCTTCAAACCTAAACACACAGTCTCTGACCACCCGATCTGTCTCAAGACTTCCACCCAACGGCGAACTCACCACATAACAAGCATTCAAGCACGTAACAGGCAAACACAAAGTATCAATTAATTTGCAAGTTATAAAAGAATGAGTAGCGCCAGGGTCAAATAATGCATGTATGTTCGTGTTATGGATGCATATCGTACCTTCCACCATAGCATTGAGATTGGCTTCCACATCTTGCTCTTCACCCGCAAGGGCATATGCACGAGCTGGGATTATTGGCCTCTGAGCTCCCGGTTGATAGCCTGGAGTCTTATCTGGACAAGTATTGGCCATATGCGTCGTCTTCCCACAAATCAAACACTGTCCCAACCTCCTTCTGCAAGTATTGTAAGTGTGAGTAGGACCTCCACAATGCATACAAGGCGGCCTATCATGTCGAGGATCATTAGCAGCTGGCGGTGCTTGTGGCTTTGGCGGTGCAGCTCCCATAGGTCGAAACTTCTTAGCTTGCCCTTGAAATGGCTGAGGAGGGGATACCATAGGCCTCTTCCCTTTTCCAAACCCCGATCCTTGTCCCATTTGCATACGAGGTAAGGGGTACTTTTTCTTATACTCCTCTTCCAATACCAGAGCGCTTTGTACAGTGTCAGCGAAAGATTCGAAGTTATGGCCTGCATGCCCGTGTCTTAGATCCTGTCTCAATCCCGAAATAAACCTCTTTGCCTTTCTCTTTTCATCCCTTGTAATGTGAGGTGCATACTTTCCAAGCCTGTTGAAAAGAGAAAGATACTGAGCCACCGTTCGAGTCCCTTGCTTTAAATCCATAAACTCTTGTTCTTTCCTTTCTCGAACGACCTCGGGCACAAAAGCTTCTCTAAACTCTCTTAGGAAAACTTCCCAATTAATTTCTTCTCCTTCCACCTCGAGCTTCTCCCTAGTACGTTCCCACCAATCATACGCCTCCCCATCCAGTTGGAAAATAGCAAACTGGGCCTTCTCTTGAGAGGTAAATTGGCGAACATTGAAAATCCTCTCAATCCTTGTCAACCATCCCTCCGATATAGCATCATCCACCGAACCGGAAAACCTTGGTGGATTATAACTCAAAAACAACCCATGATGATCTCTCGGGTTATTTGGAGGAGGTGCTTGATGTTCAGCCTGCGGTTGTACTGGAGGATCCTGAGCCCTTCTATGCTCCACGTAGTTATATACCGCTTCCATAAAATACTCCATATTCATAGGCGGTTGTGGAGGATTAGGAGAACGATCTCTATGATGATGATGATCCGGAGACCTTTCCCGATGTCTTCTAGGAGGCATCCTGTTCACTCAAACACTAACATGCGTGCTAGATTTAGTTCATGCGTGACAATGTATTAAATCAATCAATCATTCAAGTCAGAGATCGAAACACCTTATCACATAAAATGCAAATGCTCCAAATTAACAAATAATTCCTACAGCCGAACGACCTACTGACTCCACACGACACTAGAACCCTGGTTTTGCAACCTTGGGCTCTGATACCACTCAAAGGATGTAACGCCCGAGCGCGTGACGTCATATCCCCCGCACCATAACCCGACCCGTATACGAAATGGATTTCCATACACGTGCCGAATCATAGCGAACGGAGACATACACACTCGCTAAGCCAGGCGGGACTAACCTATAACTTAAACCCCCAATAACAACAGCCAGAGCAATAAAAGGTAGCGGAAGCAATCATTCATATATTACATATTGAGCTAGAGCTCTAGGTACCAACATGTATTCCATATATAGATTGAGCTATACGCTCTATGTACCGATAGTTCAAGAAAGATACATATAGGTACCAATATTCATGTACGCTCCATACATATACAATTCAAAAGTAATCATGTAACGCCCCGGTTTCCGGATGAACAGGTAAGCACGCCACGTGTGAGTTTGAGTGTAGGTTTTATTTTATTTCTTTAATTTATAATATATTCTTACGTGGCATTCGCAATTTTATAACATTCATGAAACATTATTTATATCAATTCTTTGAATTCATATCATTAAAAATATTATTTCATGACACGAAAAATATTTATTGCATGAAATCAATACCGAGAGTGTTTTAAATTACCAAATTGTCCCTAGTTAAATATTCTTTAACATTCTAGGGACTTAATTGCCAATCCTTTAGGGACTTAATTGATCATATTTTAAAACCTCATATACTCAATTGCATAGATTGAATTCTTGGAGGATTTAATGGCAATTAGCATAAGTCACAAAAATCAAGAATGGAATGTAACGGTATAAGCTTCTTCAAGCTTCCTTGATCCATTCTAGCAATATTTCCCAACATATTCATCTCTCTCTCTCTCTCGGTTCCAAAGAAGAGAAAAAGGAAGGGTGATTTTTCTATCGATCATCAAGATTTCAAGAAATCTTTCAAGAAATTTGGGAGTTCATCATCATCACCATCCATCTTCTTCATTTCTTTTATCTTCAAGGTTGGTTTGCATGGAAGTGATGATTCTTGCTTATATTTGACATGCTTAGGGTTTGAGTATTATATGCTAGATGGATTAATTCTAATCGGAGGCATGATTATATGATCTTATATTGAATTATTGCATGATTTCTAGCTTGAATCCTTGAATATTTGGCTTGAATGATCAAGTGTGATCATGAACTTGAAACTATGAATTCTTGATCATATTGCATGCTTTGAGTGTTTAAATGTGATATTACTACTTCTTGAATGTGTATGCGTCATACTTCCAGAAATTATTGCATTTAGGGATCAAAAATGGATTTTTGGTGCTTGCTTTGTTGCTTCCCGTGAGCATCCCCTGTTTCTGCTCTGTTCTTCAAAGTTTCAGAAACAGGGAACGGCCGTTCCCAGCCTCAAGGCATTGCGGGAACGGGCGTTCCCATCCTTTCAAACAAAAATAGGCGGCCGACCACGGGAACGGTCGTTCCCATTTTGGCCTTGGAGCCGGAAGGGCCGTTCCCAGCTAGGCGCGTTTTTAAAATGGAAAAACGTTGGCGCGCTTTGGGGAACTCATGGGAACGACCGTTCCCATTTTGCAAAGGGGACCGGAACGGCCGTTCCCACCTGGATTGCAGAACAAAAGTTTCTACATAAAATTACGAAAATGACCCCTCGATCCAACGACTTCTTTGACCCCGAATTGCTATAATATGTGCTAAAATGATGTGAAACAACATGTTATCATACCACATTGCATTTTCATGGTCGTCTCGATACATTTCCGCCGTTCGTCATATTTTGGTCATTTTAGGTCATGTCTCACGAATATACATCGTATTTGCACAGGTCACGAGGGCGTGGACGGGGAGCAAGCTTCTTAGAACACTTCTTTATTGTATTTTGCAAGAAAGGTGAGGTTTTGTTTTGGTAAAACGAACCCTATAACCCTTATGTGCTAGTTTTCGGCCAAAGCGTATTATACTTATGAATGATTTCCAAACCATGAACATCTCAAGCAAGCAATTCATGATTTCAAGCATGTTTGGCGAGTACATGATTGCACGTGGGCCCGAGGGTAATTCTTGAGCCAACCGGGAAAGCAAGGGCTGACGGGTAACTCCTGAATTATCCTCACATTGTTGGGATCACCCCCGAAGCCACTAGGAGATTAGTGGTGGAAGGAGTTCCGTATCTAGAGGGTCATGTCCTCTACACACACCATGTCGTGGATAGTCGAGCCTTGCAAACTCGCTATCACCCGGAGGAAGAAGGAGACTGGGGATTAATCCGGCATGTCGGGTTATCCTCGGGTTATTGCATGATTTCAAGCATGAAATTATCTATGTGAGTACTAAAATATATTGCATGACCATGTATTTATCAAGCAAGCAAGCATGATCACGTATTGTTCACGATTGGGAGTTCGGTTGGAGATTGCCCTTGCTCATCGGGGCCACATGTTCATGACATTGACAAGCATGATTAAAAAAACGTGTTAAAATGATTGGTTGTAATCTCGGGCAAAGATTAAGTTCTTGAATTATATATTCCTTTCATTTCCAAAGTCTTCACCCGAGGCTACACCTTGCATGTGATGTGTGTATATATAATTATTGCCCCTCACTCAGTCTTCGGTAGACTGATACTTCACTTTTTAGGTACACTTTGAGCGTGGTCGTGCTAGGCGGGTGTCCGGTCGTCTTTTGCATTTTCACGAGTCTAGTACCGTACCCTTCATGTAAAGTACTTTTGAGGCATTTCATGTTATGATCGTTATTGTCACGTTTTGGATACTTGAACATGTATATTACCAAGAGATGATAATGTATTGATAGTTAAATTGGTATCTATAAGTATCTATTCGGTAAATATGGTACCTATATGTAAGAATGATTTAATTGCTTCCGCTTTCATTATCATGTTTGCTTTGATGTTGTTGGGGAGAGTGTCCCGCCTAGCTGGTCATTTTTATTGTCACCCGTTCGCTATAGTTTTGATTTATGTATGGATTTTCCATTTCATACGTGGATCGAGGCTATAGTGCGGGGGATGTAGTGCCCTGGGGGTTAGGGTGCTACAAATCAAATGCGTGTAAAGGAAAGGCTAGACACGATGCAAGACTCTCCCTGACTGGTATCCCGCCTAGCATCCCCTTTCCTACAAAAACAACTGAAACAACTCCGGGTTCAGTCTTAGACAGACTGGTGGGTATAAAAACAGAGGCATAATATCATAATATTGCGGAATTGAAACACATACATGCAAGTTATAATCCTTATTCGAGGTTTAGAAGCATTTCTCCCAAGCGGGAACATAAAGTACAACGAATAGGATTATAACAATTCATTCGTTCATTAGGTCATTAATAGCCCGGCGAGAGGGCGTGCATTATCTCCAACCACCACCACGTGTAATCCATTATTCATTCATTCATTCATTCATACATTACATTCTTTCGTGCACATACATTAGAACATTCATTCGTTCATTCATATACTCCTTTTCCCTCCGGGTAGGGAACGGGTTTGCAAGGCCCGAGCCCTCATTCATTAATTCTAGAGGGGTACATGAATCCCCAAAAGCCGGGACCCCTTTCATCCACTAATCTCCTAGTGAAATCCAGGTTGCCGAAATTGTTGGGACTAGTATATGTGGATTCCCGTCAGCCCATGCTTCCCCGGTTCACCAATACACTAAGCCCCGGGCCCTTATTCATTGTGAACATTCATACATTTCTCGCCAAAACATTTTGGTAGGACATTCATAAAAAAGGCTTTCGTTCAAAAACATTTGCTCGCTAAAACTTGGTATAAATACCTATATAGGGTTTTGGCTAAAATCTTGCACATTAGGTGTTCGGGTCATATTGTTATCTAATAGAAGAGAAACCCACCTGATAGACCAAAAGAACCTGACACGCTCTCACTGCCCGACCTCGTCACCCACCGGATCAAGATCTGTGTGACAAAGGTAGTGTGAGACTCAATCATGACCACATTAGATGCTCGGCTATGCAATAACATGCTATGGAATGCTTAAAATGCAATAATATGTTCAATTATGGTCATGAATATCATAGAATTCAATTAAACACATAATTCACCAAGTTTCGTTCATTATACGGTAAAACCGTATTCGTTCCCGTTCATATCGTTCATACTCTCGTACTTTGCATTCATAATTCATCAATATCACATACCAATCATAAAACATTACTTTAACATAATCATGTTACATATAATTCATAATTACGAATAATAAACGCAAAACAAACAATAAAAGAGTTCCCCCAAAGCTGCAATTTCAAATGACACGGCCGTGTTAAGTTTTCAAAGGAAACGGACATGGCCTTGTCCGAGGTTTAAAATCGGAAAAATTCAAAGTCGAGGGCTTAACAAGTCCGTGTTGAGTTTTCAAAGCATTTGGACACGGCCGTGTCCGAGATTTAAATTCAGAAAAATCAAAGTCGAGAGCCCAACACGGCCGTGTCCATTTTCAGTTCAAAGCTGACACGGCCGTGTCAGCTCGTCGTTTTCAAAGAGAAAACAGAGCAAAAGCTCTGTTTCTCGAGGGAAAAGCTTTGCAAAATAGGGGCAACCATAAGGAAGCTCTTATACACACTTAGACATGTTTTCACTTCATATATTTCACATATATCATGCAATCCAATCATATATACAAGAATTCACACCCAGAGTTGGCCAAAGATCACTCAAACCAAGTTAATCATCCATGGAGGTTTCAAGCTCCATTAATGGCACAACATGCTATACCCAACCAACATGAGATTTAAAGATATAGAAATGAAGAAGAAGTTACAAGGATCATATTTCATGCATTAAGTTTCCAATTAAACCATGAGACACCATAGTTCAAGATCAAACCCTCTATTTATGCTTTCCTTCAAACTATATCAATCCTTCACTCATGCTGAGCTTTCCATAGAAGAAAAGATAGAGGAGAAGATGGAGATTCTAAATCCTAACTTACCTTGGAAGAAGATGGAAGATTGGTTGATCTTGAGCTTAGGGTTAGATTGATCAAACAAGGGTTTTCTTCAAGCTCTCTTCCTTTGCTTCTTGAGATGATGATGATCGATCAAATGTGGGAGCAAGGAGAAGGAAAATGCTGATATTTAGTGATAAAATGGGTAGAATTCGGGTCGGTCCAAGTCCGGTTCGTTTAGTAAACGGTTCAAACAAGTTATAAGAAACGAGGTTGTGAAAAGATTCGTTGTCGAGGGTTCAAATGGTATCGAAACAGTACAAGGTCAATTTTAATGGATAGGTAACGTCGAAACAAGTTCAACACCGGTTACGAATCTCGATTTCGAGGTCCGGAGCTCAAGATATCGCGAAAACCGTTCAAGGTTGCCTATATTCAAATAGGTCCCTAAACTTTCAAAAAGTGGCAATTAAGCCCAAACTCAATTTTCCAATTGAGTCCAAAACATTCAAATAAGTTACAATTAAGTCCACGATTACACGAAACACATAATTTCATTCAATTAACACCGAATTCACAAAATTCGTATTCTCACATTTTCATTCATATAGTCATAACACAAGTTAGAATTCATATAAAAATTTTAAACAATTAAATCAAATTAGAAATAATCCAATTAGTAAAACATGATATAAACTCATATAATTAAATGAAATTGCGCACGTAACTCATACCTGCACGTGTGAAAACACGGGGCGTTACAGCATCAACGTATGCACTTATCACCCCATGAAACTGAGTTATCCTTCAAAAGGACATAATTACATAAGCAAGTCTCAGCAGAGTCAAGGTCGACACTCCCACTGTCTGTCGGACTCATTGACGTGGAGAAGTTTCTAATCCTCGCCTATGGAGTTAAGAACTTGTTTCATGTGTCGTTCCCATAACGACAAAGTTCTTAACGGCCTCATCGGATTAGGGGAGTTCAATACATACAAAACACAGTCAACCCAAACAGACATAAATAAGCACATAAAGAAGTGATTGCCTATGAACAAAATCATCTCGTTTATTATTCAAAGACTGTTTGTGACTTTACAAGGAATTAGTAAAGCAAACATCTGCTTTAAGGGCACTATTCCCAATAATCTCCCACTTGCCCGTCAAAGCCACTCAGGTGCTAATCTAAGACCCATCTTCTAAAGATGTCCTTCAAAAGCCTACTGACTAAGGGCTTTAGTAAGTGGATCTACCATGTTCTCTGTCGATGTGACCCTTTCAATTTGCACATCTCCTCTCTTGATGATATCACGGATTAAGTGATACTTCCTCAAAATGTGTTTGGTCCTTTGGTGAGATCTTGGTTCTCTTGCTTGACCAACCGCCCCGGTGTTGTCACAAAACACTGTAACGGGGTCTTTAATGCTAGGAACTACACCCAGCTCGTGGATGAAGTTTCTTACCCAAATACCTTCCTTAGCTGCGTCGTTTACAGCTAAGTATTCGGCCTCAGTGGTCGAATCTGCAGTGGTCACTTGCTTGGAACTTTTCCAACTCACTGCTCCGCCGTTCAGGCAGAATATGTATCTTGACATGTATTTAAAGTCATCCATGTCTAATGCAAAGCTTGTATCACAGTATCCTCTAATGACAAGATCTTGCTAGTCTCCGTAAACCAAGAACAAATCATTAGTTCTTCGTAAGTACTTAAGGATGTTCTTTACAGCAGTCCAGTGACCTTCACTAGGGTCAGATTGGAATCGGCTAGTCACGCTAAGTGCATATGCCACATCCGGTCGAGTACATAGCATCACATACATTATGCTTCCTATAGCTGATTTATAAGGAATTTTGGACATCCTGGACTTTTCAAGTTTAGTCTTGGGACACAGATTCTTCGAAAGAACTGTTCCCGGGCCCATTGGAAGTTTTCCATGCTTGGATTCTTCCATACTAAACGTCTTTAGTATTTTGTCTATGTAAACCGACTGTGATAATTCTAACAATCTCCTAGATCTATCCCGATAGATCTTTATCCCGAGAATGTAGGATGCATCACTAAGATCCTTCATCTCAAATTGGTTCGATAACCAAGACTATGTTACATTCATGTCATCCTTCGCATTCCCAATGAGGAGGATGTCATCTACATAAAGTATCAGAAATTGAACCGAGGTTTCCAATTCTTTCTTGTACACGCAGGACTCAATCGGATTTTGAATAAAGCCAAACGATTTGACTGCTTCATCAAATCGAATGTTCCAATTCCTAGAAGCTTGTTTCAATCCGTAGATTGATCTTTGGAGCTTACAAACCTTTTGTTCGCTCCCACTGAATGTGAAACCCATGGGTTGCTCCATGTAAATGTCTTTGTCAATGTCTCCATTGAGAAAGGCAGTTTTCACATCCATTTGCCATATCTCATAGTCATAATATGCAGCAATGGTAAGCAAGATCCGAATGGATTTTTGCACTGCAACCGGGGAGAAGGTTTCATCAAAGTCTACACCTGGTCTTTGAGTGAAACCCTTAGCAACCAATCTTGCTTTAAAGGCTGCCACACTTCCATCTACTCCAAGCTTGCGCTTATATATCCATTTACACCCTATGGGCCTGATCCCATCAGATGGATCAACCAAGGTCCAAACTTGGTTAGAGTACATGGAATCCATCTCGGATTTCATTGCTTCTTTCCACTGTTCAGAGTCCAAATCTAACAGTACCTCCTCATAAGTTAATATATCATTATCCATTCGAGATGTTTGGTGGAGAAAACCATATCATCTCTCTGGTTGTCTAGGAATGTGTTCAGAACGTCTTATTTGAGAAGGATTTTCGCGTGTATCACTCTCTGCGATTGGCTGAGGGACGCTATTCTCTGAACTTAGCGTGGGACCTTGGTCTCGAACCTCTTCGAGTTCTGCGATCTTGCCTTTCTTTTCTTTAAGGAACGAGTCCTCAAGAAAAGTATCATTTCTTGACATAAAGAACTTTTGTTCAAGAGGATCGTAGAAATAATATCCTATGGACTCTTTAGGATATCCTACGAAGTTATATAAGATTGATCTAGCTTCAAGCTTATCTCCCACTGTCCTCTTCACGTAAGCAGGATAACCCCAAATTCTTAAGTAAGAATAATTAGGGATTTTGCCAAACCACATCTCAAATGGGGTTTTGGGTACAGATTTGGAGGGAACAAGATTCAGAATCTTAACTGCTGATTCTAAGGAATAACCCCAAGGCATAACCCCAGAATGAAGGTGGCAATTCAGTGAAGCTCACCATGGAATGAACCATATCAAGTAAGGTTCTATTCCTTCTATCCGAAACTCCATTTAATTGAGGAGTTCCCGGAGGAGTCCACTGAGAGATAATTCCATTATCTCTAAGATGACTAAGGAATTCGTCACTTAGATACTCGCCACCTCGATCAGATCGAAGTGTCTTAATCTTGTGACCAGTTTGGTACTCAACCTCCTTTTGAAATTCCAAGAATTTCTCAAAGGCTTCGGATTTATACTTCATTAAGGACACATAACCAAAACGACTAAAGTCGTCTATGAAGGTTATGAAATACTGATGATTGTTTCTCGTACTTACACTAAGTGGTCCACAGACATCAGTATGGATTAAATCCAACACTTTAGTGGCACGTTCCACTTTACCATTAAAGGGAGTTTTGACCATCTTTCCTTTAAGACATGATTCACAATGAGTTAACTCTTTAAGTTCATTATCATAGAATGATCCTAAATTAGTTAACTTAGCAATCCTATCTTTAGAAATATGTCCTAAACGTGCGTGCCATAAAGAAGTCAAGATCTTGTCATCTCTTTTGCGTTTGTTTGATTGTTGTATATTCAAAATATTAGTGTCTTTAGTTGTATAAAGTTCATTTGATAATGTACCAAGCAAAACGGAAGTTTTATTCTTCTTAAGATAAAAGTTTCCATTTCTAGAGAAAGTCTCATATCCTTCACAATCTAATACTGTAATGGAAATGGTATTACGAATAATAGAAGGTACATAAAGGACTTTGTTCAAAACTAAAGTA
This sequence comes from Lantana camara, assembly GCA_037501455.1. Classification (NCBI taxonomy): domain Eukaryota; kingdom Viridiplantae; phylum Streptophyta; class Magnoliopsida; order Lamiales; family Verbenaceae; genus Lantana; species Lantana camara. Next base: position 128,619,797 of record CM074855.1, read on the forward strand.
AAGACGCCTAAATCTAATCTACACGTCCCAATGGCTTGGGCTTGAACGTTTGATCCATTCCCAACATTCAAGACCAATTCTCCTTCTTCAAGCTGCTGGACCTTATTTACCATCTGTACATCATTATAGATATGAGCTCCATAGCCGGTATCAAGTACCCAAGAATTAGAATCAATAGATTTACTGCAATAATAAACGCACCTTTCTTTTAAGTATCCTTATACTCTTGGCAGTTCCTCTTCCAATGCCCTTTCTTGCCACAATGATGGCAAATGTCCTCTCTCTGATCCTTTCTCTTCCTGGCCTTTCTCTTTTTAACCCCTCCTTCGGGTTTAAGAGATCCCTTCTTCTTGGGAACCTTCTTCCCTTTGCCTTTAGAAAGCCCAGAAGAGGAAGTGACCATCATTACTTTGCGATCCTTCTTGATTGTAGCGCCCCAAACGGAAGGCACCACATCCCCCGCACCGAGACCCGACCCGCATATGAAATGGGAAGTCCATACACGTGCTAAGTCACGGTGAACGGGGACCACTCACTCGCTATACTAGGCGGGAGCTAATTTCGAACTAAATAAACAATTCAAAAGAATAAAATGCATGTGTGGAAGCAAAACATATAATCAATCATAAATACAGTTAGCAATTGACGGGTTCAACTAACATAAATATCTAGTCCCAAATATCATAAAATACAACCTTAATATTTCATATATTCAATGCATAACTAAATCAATTTACAATATAGGTGTGGTGTGACTTAGACCTAACCAAGGACTCGACAGACCCAAAAATCCCACCTAGCACTCCAAAACCTGCAAAGAGCTGAAAACAAAGCCGGATTCAGTCTATAGGAGACTGGTGGGTATAAAACGAGGCATATCATAAATAATATCGCAGAATTTAAACACACCCACATGCAAGCTATAATCCCGTGCGAGGTTTTATTAGATATTTCCCAAGTAGGTAAAACAAAGGAAAACAACGCTCGGGATTACAACGATCAATTTCATTCATTCATTAAAATCATGCGGTCATTTCGTGAGCCCGGCGAGAGGGCGAATTCTCCAACCTTCTCCTCATGTGTGCATTATCCCTTTATTCATTCATTAGTGATCACACAATCATTCATTCAGTCACAATCATTCGTTCATTCCATCAATATCATTCATTCATGCATAACATTTACTCCTTCTCCCTTCATTTAGAAACTCGTCTACCATGCGCAGTAGAAGATATTGTCCTGGTGGACCATGGGTGAACCCATGCCACTTACAGGTTTTGTTCCTCCCGATGGTGTAACCGGTGCCCCAGAGGGACGCATCCAGGAGAACGTGTCTCCCAATCAATGACCAATGGGGTTTCATGAGTTCTCCAAAGGCGCTCAGCCCCCTTTCCTCGCTAATCTCCTAGCGAGTTTCGGATTCTGTGATTTGGTTAGGACTAGCACATAGGATCACCATCGGCCCTTGCCTCCCCAGATAGCCATATGTACCAAGCCCCGGGCCTCGATACGTGCATTCAGTCAATACTCGCCAAAACATTAGGTAAAGTGTTCAATAAAGAAAAAGGGCTTAATGTTAAAATCATTGACTCTTTAAGAGACTCGATATATACATATAATAGTTTGGCTTAAAACGTTACACATTGGGAATATATCGGGTCGTTTAACTGATAGAAGAGAAACCCACCTTTACACCTTACCGACCAATACCAAGAACAAAACAAGAGGACTTGAAAGTGTCCTATGAACCCGGCACGTCTCTACCATGGAGAAACTGTACAAGAAACGACATGGTGCATACGTGAGACTCAAGACTCCAAATGAACCATATATGATGCACGACAATGCAATGAATACGGTATGAAAGCATAAGAGATGATCTTAAATCATGAAAATGCTCATGTACACAATTAATAGCTTAAAGACATATAACCAAGTCATTCATTCATTTCAAGAGGCATTCATATCCGTACGAGTTCATAACTTCCATATTTCATATCAAATAAATCCGAGAAATTCAAATAACGATCATAACATATGATATAACATGTATACATATCATACAAGCCTTAAAATAAGAGTTACATAAGCAATTAGGGTTCACATTGAGAGCAAAGATCCATGTATGCGCATATTAGGAGCAATGATGACACGTTGAGGTATAACTCGGAAAATATTCCACGAAAGAATCATGAAACTTCATAACACACAAGGTAACACATTATAAAACATGTTAGTATATCAAAGAAGTCATAAAAGAGGTGGAGGAAGATCAAACGAGCGAAGAAAAACGGAATCGGAGTAACAAAAACAAGCTGGACAGAATCCACCCCCATGGATTCTGATCAGAAACCCACTGACCCAAATCCACCCCCATGGATTTTTCCAAAGGGAAAAATCCACCCCCGTGGATTTGTGTCTGTGGCGAAAAAAAAAACAGAAACAAGGTAAAGTCACGGGAAAGGGCAAAAAATGCAAGAAACCAATTCAAACCTCTACCAAACATACACAAATCCAAGCTAACACATTAAGATAAGTTCAAATATCAAGAATTCAAGTAATTCATGCCAAGAAATGAGTTAAAACAAGTTACACATGCAAGAGACATGATCATAAATCATTTTCTTCCAAAACCCCAAAGTTCATAAATGACAAATCCTTTAATACTTAACCACCAACCAAAATAAATCCATAAAATTATAAATACATGCTTTAGGGTTATATATAACTCATGCAACTCAAGGAAATTCCAAGAAATCAAGCTAGAATCCACAAAATACATCTAACCCTCACTATTCATCATATATATCAATTCTAATTCAAAACATGGTGAAATCATGCAAATCCTAACTTAAAATGACCACAAGGAGAAATACATCACAAAAATGAGCTTACCTTCAAGAAATGATGGAAGATGGTGAAGAGATGAGCTCAAAATCTCAAAGGGTGAATAGTATTCTTCTTTCCTTTTCCTCTTCTCTTCTTTTCCTCCTTTTTGGGTGATATTTCTTGTGTGAGAGACAGGGATTTCGGTTGGGGCTGAGTAAGGGGGGAGAGAGAGAGATGTATCAAGTTGATATAGGTCAAGGGTTTAGGGCTTAGGTGCGTTAGGGTAGGTCCGTAGTTTGGGAAAAGTCAAGAATTATCGTCTTAAGCACAAAGTGCTCGTTCCGGTTGAAATTTGGGGATCCAAATGATCTTAGAAAAATATAAGGTTTGTTCCATCGGATCCGAATCGTCGATACGAGTCCAATGGAGATGACGGAACTCGATTCCGAGTTCCCGATCTCAAGATATCACATACCGAACCAAAGGTGCGCTAATTGCTCGTTAGCCCCCGTTTTGGTTCCAAAACTCAAAATAAATTCAAAACTCAAACAAAAGAATCCGGAAACATAAAACGAGCAAAAAGATATGATCATAATGCTCATAATTCACTCATACCAAGTTTTCACGAAAAACGGAAATCAAATCGAATAGAAACGACACTTAAACACAATCACATAGGCATAAACGTTTCAAGAATTCATTTTCAAAATTAAACTAATAAGAGAAATAATAGTTGAAATTATACAAGATTAATTTAATTGCACATATTGATAAACATATACGTCATACTTGAATAACGAAAAAACTAGGGCGTTACATTGACCGTGTCTTCAGCAGTCACAAGTTGACTAATCAGCTCAGCTACAGTAGCATGAGGATGATTTATGTTGAAGTTTAGCATGAAAGGATTGAATGATGGTGGAAGCGATGCGAGCAACAAGTCCACAACGAGTTCTTCACTCAACGGCATTTCCATGGAGGTCAGTTTCTCGTTCAAAGTAAGAAACTTAAGACCGTGTTCATAGACACTTGTACCTTCTTTCATTCTGAGATGAAAGAGCTCCTTAGAGGTGTTGTACCTTAGAATATGCTCTTTGGGGCAGTACAATTGCTCGAGATGGTTGTAAATCTCCCAAGCGTTGTCCATTGACTCGTGTTGCCTCTACATGTCCGGAGACATGGTGGCCAACATGAGGCAACGGGCATGAAGATTATCTTCACACCATTTCGCAATCGCGTCCCTTTCGGCCCGAGTCGGAGCCTCGCCTTCAGCGATGGGCTCTCCCTCGAAGAGAACATATCTTCTCTTTTTAGAATCTAAAACTATCTTTAGATTCCGAAGCTAATCAGAGTAATTGGGCCCCGTCAACTTATTAGATTCGAGGATGGATACCAAAAGGTTTTTGGTTGCCATTTCAATTGTAGAGAATCATAGAACTATAACCTAAATGGAAAAACAGAGAAATCATGAGCATGCTGAATAATAACGATTAACATATTATCAAGGTCTTTAGAAATATGTTCTCTCTAGAAATCCCAATGACTTTAGAAGAAACTTATTTTCTCAATAGGTACTAGGATCCCAAGCATTCTTAGTTTTGGACCCACGACTCGTGAGACATCCAAAGGTCTAAGAATCTTTAGGTAGGTACGAATTGTCAATTCCATGCCATCCCCATGGAATTCCTAGTAATATTTTTGCATCACTAATCTTTCAATCAGGGACCCACGACTCGTGAGACATCCATATCTACTTTAGTGTTGAGCAGGACCCATCAATCATAAGATCTCGACCAAACTTAGTCCGAAACGACCCACGACTCGTGAGACATCACGCATTCTAAAATGGTCAAGAAATATTAATTATTTAAAATAATTAATCAGGAAACTAAGAGTTAATAAGCTACACTAATTACCCCACGACTCGTGAGACAGCAATTAGTTTCACTTATTAAGTCCTAAATCCTATTGATGGAATGCTAGGATAAAATACCTATTTATTCGAATTTTGCTCAATATTTAAATGGGATTTTCGAATGACCTCACCAACATATAATGTTATCCAAATTTTAATTGTCTTGTTAATGCAATTTCACATAAAGTGCATCACAGAAGCAATTAGCAGATAACATGTCCTAGCATGATACTAATTATATGTGACGATCATGGGTATCCTATCTTAGATGTGATTTTGGGAGCCACTCCAAAATCACTAGTTCTAACATTCATGCCACATAAGACAATCCATATCACATAGGGGTACAGAATTTAATGGAAAAATGCCCTATCTATTACATTTAATAGTAAACCTTCTAAACATTTTGAAGGGTCTTCTTATGGCTACCGTTCTTCAAGTACTTCTTATGGATCCTTCTTATTCCTTGGGTGTTTGTCTCCAAAATGAAAATAAAAACCTCACTTCCTAAGTTCTACTCTCTTTACATAAAGTAATATGGCTCAATTTTCATATTGACCATAGACAAGCACACGGGGCATACCCCGGCCCAAAAACAATAATAAAGCAACCCACATAATAAACACATAACAGTACGCACATAAGTAGGGTTCCAACCCCAATTGAAAACACGCAACTATGGGGCTCCGATCCCAATTGAAATAATCCATGTGCAGAATTTAAAACCATACATAAGACTAACTCATGTTCACCTAAACTAGCATGAATCCGCTCGAATTTAAATTTATCAATTAAATTTAAAATTCCCTTAACTTCAAGCTACAACTAACTTAAGTAATTTGAATATAGTTCATTAGTCAAGAATTTATTCAAAATCGAATCACCGAATCTAGACAAAACAACAATTAATTCAAAATTAAATTTTTGTCTAAAATATCATTCAAAGTGATATTTATTATTTTCTCTAAAAATTAGAACAAGACTTTAATTCATAAAATCCCAAATTTTATAATTATTTCAAATAAATAATTTTATAAAATTAAAATCAAATTTTAAAATAAAATCAGATTTTCCAAAAGCGATTTTAACAAAACTAAAACACGAAATGAAAAGCCGGGATCAACCGGCCCCTGCACGAGGCGTGCGGTCCCACGCACAGGCGTGCGCACAAGGCGCGCACCCGCCGCGTAGTCCTACGCACACAGCCCACGCGGGCGTGCCGGGGATGCCGGGCAAGGTTGGTAACCGTTCGCGTAGCAGAGCACACATCGCGCAGCAGAGCTGCGCGTGTGCGGGCGTTGCGTGCAGTGAGGGGCGAAACAAGACGGGGCGGCCGGCTGGGACGCCCGGGCGAGAGCAGACTTGGCGGGGTGGCTTTCGTCTCCCCATGCGCGGTACGCGCTTGGCCGCGCGTGGCTATGCTCTTGTTCTGGATTCGTTTCGCAATTTCATAAATTCCAACAATTCAGTTTCGAATTAAAACAGTTCAAACCAATCCAAGTTAAAATAGTTTAAAACCATATTTAAACAAAAACAGTTTTTCACAAATTTTCAAGAAACAGTTTTGATCCGGTAACTTCGTATTTCAAACAAAAACCATGAATACACAACATATACTCAATTTCAAGACTTTTCATCAAAATTCATAAAGCAGTAAAGGTACAATATGAACGTTGCAAGGTGGCTCTGATACCACTTGTTGGAAAACACGAAAGAGTGTGCAGCGGAAGTTTAAAAATTTTCCAAAAGTTTAATCGTTGTCTTGCAATTTTCGTACTGTAACGTTGAAAATAACAAGAAACTCACTTTAATTGAAGCTTTCTTGCGATGTTGTTACCGCCTAACAAACACCCTTCAAGCGGAAAATCCCTCGAACGGTCCTTCGAATTAAACTCCAAAGTAGAAGGCCTCCAAAGCGTATCCACACCAGACCTAGACTACGATCAAGCTAGTGAGAATGCTAGTTCTATGGCTTGTGTTAATGGCTAGGATAATTTTTGCTTTGAAAACTTTTCTTTTATTTTTGTCAAAACCTTAACACTTCGTGAGTGTTGGTACCGCCCCTAGTATAAATACTAGGATGGTTCGAAAATCCCTAGGGTTCCCAAACTTAGTGGACTTTGTTTTCTTGCTCACTAATTAACTGATTTGATTATTTAATTTAATTGGAGAAATAAGCTCCCAACTTGTTCTCCAAGTCTTGCAAGAATAATCTTCTCTCTCCTACAATAGGAAGTTGGACTTTTCAACTTTCCTAAGTTAAAAGTCAATATTCAATAAATAAATTAATTCCCAATTAATTATTTATTGGGTTAAGTTTATTTGAGAATAGTCTTAACAATTAATTTAAAATTAATTAAAAGACCAAAATTAATTAATTACAATTTAATTAATTAATTCTATAAAAGAATTCATGTGTGGAAAATTCCACCCGCATGAAGCCACGCACTAGCCACGTGTGCTCGACACGTGGCTGCTACCCACACTATCCTTGCTCCATTTCGATCAACAATTTGATCCTTCGTTAATCATATTAACATCCTACCATAACCCTCGTGTTCTGGCATTTGTGTGTGACCCTTTAGGTTCATTATTCGATCAGAAGTGACAATCATTAATTAATCACTTCACAGATCACAATACCGTAATCTAGCAATGGATGTGTGACCCCTAGCCGAATAACGAAATGAATCGAAGAACCTTTCAGTCAATGACAATCAGTGAAATATGATCCTCCTACAACTCCATCTCTCAATCAAGAACTAAGGTATGGGAATATTCTCAGAGCCCAAATATTCTTGATCTTTAAAGTTAAGTTCATTTCATATCCATTTCGATCTCAATCCTATAAAACCCCATTTTCTAGATGTCTTGATCGTTATCCACCTTGGCCAAGGGTTTAATGTTTAATGGACTACGAACAACTCAATCAGTAAGAGATCATTCTTGTTCTTAACAAGTGTAGGTCCTTTATCGATTCTACTAATTCTACATATGCCACTTGTGTAATCCCAACATAGGCCGTGGTTCAGGTGTCAGTATGTCGACACCCTTTTGAGCCTACATCAAAGATTACAGAGTTAGCTCATATGAGACATTACAGAATCTCAAGTCTAAGGATTAATGTATCACGTCATTGACCTGTGAGATATTTCCTAATCTGGAAGTTTCAGGAAACTTCCTTTCCCATTTAGGAATGTTTTCAAGCGGGACATCTCAATGATGAAGTTCTTGTAACAATCACCCTTATGTATTATGAATGCATTAACGTATGCACTTATCACTCCATGAAACTGAGTGATCCTTTAAAAGGACATAATCACGTAAGCAATTCTCAGCAGAGTCAAGGTCGACACTCCCACTGTCTATCAGACTCATTGAATTGGAGAAGTTTCTAATCCTCGCTTATGGAATTAAGAACTTGTTTCATGTGTCATTCCCATAACGAAAAAGTTCTTAACGACCTCATCGGATTAGGGGAGTTCAATAAATGCAAAACACAGTCAACCCAAACAGACACAAATAAGCACATAAAGAAGTGATTGCCTATGAACAAAATCATCTCGTTTATTATTCAAAGACTGCTTGTGACTTTACAAGGAATTTGTAAAGCAAACATCTGCTTTAAGGGCACTATTCCCAACACTAAGAACCACTAGAATACCATCTACCACATCCCTTGAAGCATTGCTGAAAACCATAGTATCATCTGCGAATAAGAGATGAGAAATAGCCGGCGTCTCCCTACAAATCCGAACTCCCACAACTCTCTCCTCATTTTCCAACAAACAACTCAAAACTTCTGCATATACAAGAAAGAGATAGGGTGACAAAGGATCGCCCTGCCTAAGGCCACGACCCGAAGACAAGCTACCAAAACAGGAACCATTAATAGAGAAAGAATAGTCAACCGAAGAAACGCATCTCAGGATTAAACTCACAAAAGATGAATGAAAGCCTAACCTCAACATAGTACGTTCTAGGAATTGCCACTCCACTCTATCATAAGCTTTACTCATATCCAATTTCAGGCGCTAAGAAACCATCCACACCCTGCTTCTTATGCTTAATAAAATAATTAACCTCAAAAGCGCATAAAACATTATCAGTAATGAGTCTCCAGGAACAAAAGCGTTCTGGGAAGGAGAAATCATAGATTTAAGAATCGGTTTGAGACGTAGGGAAATAGTTTTAGAAGCAATTTTGTACATAACGTTGCAAAGGCTTATGAGGCGGTGATCAGGCATGCTCTTTGGATTTTCAATTTTAGGAATAAGTACTATATTTGTAACATGCATTGTGTGATCGCAGCGCCCATGATTTAGAAAATCCAAGGTACAATTAACATTGTCATCACTAATAAAGCTCCAAAATTTTTGGAAAAAAACAAGAGGCGTACCATCCGGCCCGGGGGCTTTTAGGGGGAATATAGACTTCAATGCATTCTCAATTTGCAGGGAAGAATATGGTGTGAGGAACAGCTCGTTCATCTCCGGGGTCACCTTGCTTTGTAAATGTACCAGCATACTATCAATCTCATTCGCCGAAGTCTGATTCGATTGGAAGATCTTTTCGAAATACTTTTCCACCACCGATTGGATTTCATGCAGTTTGGTACGTTCTATTCCATCACTGTCCACCAAGCTTGCAATTCTATTTCTCTTTTCCCTGTTCTTGGTTCTGGAGAAAAATAACTGGTGTTACGGTCCCCTTCCATCATCCAAGGGGCCTTAGCCCGTTGTCTCCACCAGGACTTCTCCCTCGGGTACCACTCAGAGATCTCCTTTCTTAGAATATATTCCTGACCTTTGCTCTTCGTGGAAATAGGCCCACGCTTCAGCTCCTTGAGTTTATCCTCCAGTTTACTGATACGTTTTTTCGGAACCTCAAACTTATCTGAAGCCCAGTCCAGTAAATCAAGTTTGCAATTCTCAATCTTTTTCCAGGCAACCTCCGCACTATTTCCATTAACCCCATTACACCAGCTTTCTCTAACCGTCTTCTCACAATCGGGCTTTCGAAGCCAAGAAGATTCAAACTTAAAAGAATGTCTAGGAGGAGGAACCTTTTTAACCGTAACATTAGAGGATAGTCTCAACAGAAGGAGCATATGGTCTGAAGTGTTGGACTCTATGTTATGAACCGAGTGATTAGGGAACAGCTCCTTCCACTTTCCATTCCCCACTGCCCTATCCAGCCGACTCTCGATAGTGAACGGAGCGGGATTGTTGTTAAACCACGTGAACTTCTTACCAGAAAAACCCAAATCCACCATACTGCAATTGCATAACCACTCTCTAAAATCTAGCATCTGATGTACTGGCCGGGGCCGGCCACCTCTCTTCTCCACACCCCAAAGTATCTCATTAAAGTCTCCGAACACTAGCCACAGATTACGTGGCAAACTCTTCAACGAGTCGAGAAGATTCCAAGTGGAGTATCTCTTCGTAGCATCCGGATGGCCATAAATGCAGATGAGATGCCATTCTATCTGACAATTCAGCGTATGAACCATAACATCAAAGTGGTACTTAAAATAGCTAAGTAGCTCAACCAATAAATCTTTGTGCCACCAGAGAGCTAGCCCTCCACTCTTCCCAACAACATCCACACATAATCCAAAAAGCCCCATTTATCCATCAAAGCATTCATCCGTATTTTCTTACTCTTAGTCTCATAAAGAAACACTAACCCTGGGTCGAATTTCTGGAGAAACACCTCCAACTCATGAATTGCCCAAGCCCCAGCAGTTCCAAGCAAACAGATTCATGATGATCGATAGGGCTGCAGAACAGCCACCGTCGGAACGGAGATAGCATCAGATTCCGTCAATGAAAGTGTAGGTTGTTTTTCAAAGGACAGGAATCCAAGTTTATCTCAGATAACTCAGTAGCAAATCTCTTCCCCAGATTAGGTATTTCCACAGTAGAGCTTATCAGGGTATCAACTAACATGGTATCTAAATGTTGAGGGTGTGACGAGGAATCGTTCTCTTTGTCATGAGTTTTCTTGGAACGTTGTTTAAGTTTTCTGTTTGGGGAAGTTTTAACTGGTCTGGTAGGGTTGTTGATTTGGATTGTGGGTTTAGGAGGATTGTACGAAAAGATAAAGGTTGGTTCGTTGGGAGGGGGTTATGGTAAAGGGGTTGAGTGTTTTTTGTTAATTGGGCTAACTGGTTCTAAGGTGTTGGGTTGTCGAATAATCGGGCTTAGCTGCACTAATTGTTGTTTAATTTCTGATAATGGCCTAATCTGTAAGGAAGGGGGTAGGGTTATTAAGGGTAACAGTCCGAGTTCAGGATGAGGTAAGGTGGGTGAGAAATCTTTGGGATCCGGCGTAGCTTTTTTGTTACAGAATATATCTGGCAGGATTTCATGTGATGGGGTTTTGGATATATTTGGGGGCCTAGGTGAAATTTGAATGTGGTTCTTAGGGTGGGAAGAGATATGCACTGCAGGAGAAATCCCAGAAGTTTCGGGAATCGTTCCACCAGAATCCTTGACCACTGGATTTCTGTTAGGTACGCTTGGAAAGACTCCAGTCGTTTTCCTGAATACCGGTTTAGTAGCTTTTCCGGTGGATGAGTTGCCGAAATCTTTCCAACCTGTCTTCCCTGAATCCGACGTCGCACGGAGCCATACACCATACGGATATTCATCCTTCTCTATCGAAAATCCTTCCTCACACTTCCTAGGACAAGTATTCACTATATGATCACATAAACCACAAATGTAGCAGAAGTTGGGCAGCCTCTCGTAACTTAACAGAACAAGAATTTCTTCATCCCCTGTATTGTTCCTGATCCTTAATGCCCTTCTCAGTGGTTCCTCCATGTTTATATTAACCCTTAATCGCATATTCGGACTAAATAGATGACCATCCTTCTTCTTCTCATCATAATCTAAGAATTGCCCAATTTGATTCCCAATGAACTCCGCCATAGAGCGTGGACGTTTGTTAAACGGGAGACCTTCAACCTGGACATGAAAAGCACACATGGATAAATAAAAGCTAATCGGGTCTATAGATTCTTTGACCTCGCGAAGAATTAAAAGATGTTTCTCAAACGCCCACAGCCCTCCATTCATGATCCTTTGAAAGTCTACTTTGTGATTCAGAATGAATAAGAACCGTCCTCAATCGAGTTTCTCCACATCCATACCCCTGATCGGATTAAACACGCCCTTCATAGTAGCTTGAAAAGCATCAAAACGAAAGGATTTCCATGACAAAATCCTCCCCATGATTAGAAAGCCATCAGGACCATCACTACCCTTCCACACCGCCTCCGGAACAATTCTCCCCATATCCTCAGTCGAGGTTAGGGCCAACTCCCTACTCAACTGATCAATATCCGACTCCATAGACCGATAGTATGCTGATACACTCTAGCAATAGCCAAAGAAACGAGGCCCCAGAACTGTACCTTCCTTAAAAAGACAAAGCAAAGCGCAACGTCAGTATACCAAAACGAATCCTAAAACTAAGAAAGAAGCAAGGTGGATTAGAGTAAAGCGTATGAGAAAGTATCGTGACAAGACTGGTCGCAATGTTGGACACTCGTGTATCACTCCCTAGCTAACCCCTCGAAAAAAACTATTAGTTGCCAGGACGGAGATCGCACTGACAAGGCCACGCAGGCAGAAAACTCTCAACCGAGAAGATTAGGTATGAGCCTTTTCAGAGAGAAAAAGAAAAGGAAAAGGAAAAGAGAAGAAAAACATATTGTGACTTTTTTATTTACTTTGGATTTTGTTGAATTTTTTACAAGAAAATTAGTGATTATATTTTTCTTTTATGATTTTCTTCAACAAGTTTGGTAAGTTTTAAGTTTTACAAGAATCCTAATCATATAGATTAGTCTTTCTCTTATATCTTTAAAGTTTTAAATTTATTGGGGTTTTTATGATAATATTAATATTTAGAGTTCTACTTTATATAAATCACTATCTAAGAGAGAGAAAATAATTAATTATTGATGAGGAAAATAAAAGATACTGTGAAAAAAAATCTCAAGTTTGTAAAATAAGCAGAACCCTTAGGGAAAAACCCTTTTTTAATCTCATTTGATTGGGAGAGGAGAAAAATTAGTCCTATAAAATTTATAAATTCAAAATTCATCCCATAAAATTAAAAAAGTGGACAAATTACATCCTTCCGTTAACTTTTACAAAATTGATTTAATTTTAAAGGAAAAATTGATAGTTTTTTGAGTGATATTGATATAAAAATATATCACTTTTCATCCTATAAATATCATACATTTTTCGTACAAGCTACACAGCATAAAGATTAGGCTTAATTACATTTTTCATATAATAATTAAGCTTAATAATGAATTAAATATACAACATGAGTTAATAACAATATGATGCTAATAGATAAAATCAACAAAAAAACATTAGTCAACAAGTATAACTTAAATTTACCTATTTCAGTGACATATATAAAATTGTCCATAACATTAATAGTACCAAGTGAATATTTAAAATCATCAAGTTGTCCATAAATGTTTTTAACAGACAAAATCTAACCTAAAAGATCAAAATGATTATTCTAATTTTAATTACAATCAATTTTGTGTTGTCTTTTTTTGATTAATAGTTTTGGTCATTTGTCCGGACATCATGGTTCTTTTTATCTTTTTTTACTATGCTAGAAGTATTTCTTAGCCTCTATATTCGGATCGGAGATAAATTTGTGAACTGCTTTGCAACGTGCTCTTATTTGTCTTAGTGGTACAAATGATACACCAAAAGCTTTCTTCATAGGCAATAAACCCCATGACATGTCCCTATTTATATTTCACTCAATATTTCAAGAATATTCCAAGAATGTCCTACTTTTTTTTTTTTTTTTTTTTTTTTTTTAAAGAACCAAGAATGTCCTACTTAAAGTTTCATTGGTGGTATTTCTATGTATAATATTTTTGGAACTTACATTTATTGCATATTTCGAAGATTATATGGTAAATTTTCAAATAAGGAGGAGTTAGTTTATAATTTCACCTAAATCAAGGGATGGTATGATTGTAATTGCACAAATTATTCGAGTAATATGATCTGGTTATTAACACACACACTACTGACCAAAAAATAAAATAAAATAACACAAACACGCTCAAGACTATAGTTTATACCATATGAATTGTGAAACTTCAAAGAGCAAACATGTAATTTTGAGAAATAGAAAACACATACCACAATTTTCTCGTACTTAATTTCATCCAAATCCCACGTAAATTAAGACAACAATCAATGAAAACCATTTTATTCAAAAAACACTAAACCTTCGACATTCTAAGCCTTAACTACTGCCAAACCAATTTGATTGTCATTTGGTACCGTAGAACGAGAGAATGACCCATTAAACAACGACAACAACAACAACAGCATCTGTCGTATCACTAATTATACACAACCTCGACCGGCTCGAACCCCTTCTCAATCGACACCCTCACAGCATCCACGACCGCTTGAGTTTTCCTACTAATAGCCGGCCACTTCTTCTCGCTCTCAGCCCCAGAATCTTTAATCTTTCTCACCAAAGTCGAAAACTCTGTCACCATCAACGCTTCCTGAGGAAGCTCGGTCTTAACAACAATCTCGCTCGGAGAAGGCTCGATCCCGATCGAATTATCAGCCCACCTAGTGTTTGAGTTCACATAATACTGTCCCACATTCTCTTGAAACGGGATCACAAAGTCGTGCAAGCGCAAGAACCCTTTTGATCCAAGAAGGCTGATATCTTGGCATATGTTGCCGAGGAAAGAACAGTAGAACGTCGCGATTTTCCCGTCGGGGTAATGCAGGGAAGCACCGGAAGTTAGGTTCACGCCGAAGTCGTTGTGCTCGGCGCCCCTTAATGCAGTGACCGTTTTCGGGAGCTGATAGTCCATGGCCCACAAAATAGCTCTTATGCAGTACCAGCCGGTGTCGCCTAAGGCGCCAAGGGCGTCGAGATTAGGATTGACGCGAATGTCGTTCTTGAGGAACTCTTCACCCCCGCAGTTGTATGAGAAGATACTATGAACCTGTGAACTAATTATATGAAGATGCTTGCTCTGTTTAATATTTATTTAGCTTAATAATAAAAAATAAATGTTGTGTTTTACTATTTGCCATCTAAATACACTTCCCGACTATAAAAGTCATCAGCTTGCAACCTGAATACGCTAGCTATCCAAAAATATATATTTGGAAGGGTCATTTACATCCGACTACCATGCGTTTAGGACAAATTACAAAAATTATATTTTAATCTCCATAAATCTTATTTGTTTTGAGATCCTTAACGAAATTTGTAAAAATACACTTATACCTCTAACAGTTTGTATTAGTGTTACATTGAATATCTCACCAAAATTACAAAAACTTATAAATATAAACAAAACGATCCCTGTAAATTATTAATTTAACACTACAGTCTTTCGAGTCACAAATCAAGTTAAAGAATTGAGAGTATTTTTTAAATGACATAACAGAACTCCAACGGACGATAATAACCAGAAATAATTCTCAAAAGTTAACAATTAAAATATAATTTGTCGATATAAATAAACTGCATTATAATGAGGCATAAATGCAAAGTAGATAGATGTAATTATTTTTAATAGGAAAGTGTATTTGGGTTGCTATCCATACAAAACAACATGTTAAGGTTACAATCCACAACACTAAATTTCTTAAAATATTGTTAAACATCTCATATCTAATAAATATTGAACTACTTACTTCAAGTATCAACAATCAAGAAACCGAAAGAAAAAGAGGAAAATGTTTTTTTGGTATATCAACTAACCCAAGTAAGCAATTTTAGCATATTTTGTTTTTCGATGGCAAATAAAACTCTTAACTCAAAAAGTTAGCGAATTTATGCACAATCTCACCGGAAATGGCTTGTTGGCGCCGGAGAAAACCACATGTGCGCCAGTTGGCACTTACGTGTAAACCACGTGTACTATTGCCCTTACATCAAACAAGTCAGCAGGACACGTAACGGAAATTTAGTACCAAAATTGCTAAATGGGATCACTTGGTATACCATTTTTGCAATTTCTTCATATACCTAATTTATGAATCCTATCTTTTGAATATATCAAAGCGAACTCTATGATTTTATTAAATTAGCACTCAAAACCCTAATATCATGATTGTTGTCACACACGCTATATTTGCAGCTGGATATGTGAATTCTTATAATAATTTGTTGTCAAAAGACACTTTTACCCCACAGTAAACTTAATAATATTAAAATGGCATCTTCTCCATCCTTCTCATTGAAATCCTAATTACAACTACGGGTGGGCACATTATACTAGCCAACAGAGATGGTACGCTTTTTAGTTATGATTGTTATGTTGATGTTAATAGTTTGGGATTCAAGTTTAGGGATACTGGGTCAAGTTTGAATCTCGTAATATTGATCTTACTTTCTTACAGGATATTCTTTGTGAGTTGAATTATTTCCTAGCTTACAGTAGATTCTTTGTGAGTTGAATATTTTTGTTGTTTCTAGTTTATAAGTAAGATTCACTTTGTGATTGACTTTATGATGAATTGGATGAAAATTGATAATTTTTTATACAATTTGGTGCTACTCTTCCCAATTTTAGAGGATGCATTCACTCCACTAATTTCAAGTTTCAAGTTTCCTAATGAGATGATGCAATTGTGTGGATAAAAGAGTCTTATTTAATTCGCATTACAAATTGTAGAAGAAATTGCAAAAAATGGTATACCAAGTGACCCTATTTCATAATTTTGGTACTAAATTTTTTTGCCAGTGAAAAAAGTACCTCTTAGCTCAAAAAGTTAGCATTTTCGTACATAATATACACCTGACATTGTGACGTGGTCCACATGGTCTTCTCCGGTGCCAAAAAGGCATTTCCGGTGAGATTATGCACGAATTTGCTAACTTTTTGAGTTAAGGGTTTATTTTTTCACCGGAAAAATTCGTGTATCAAAAGTGCGAAATTGGATCAGTTAGTATATCATTTTTACAATTTCCTCAAAGAAAAATGATTGTTCCCGAATGGCTTAATTAATTACACTTATCACCCCTGAACTTTACCATTGTACCACATATACCCCACATGCTATGGAACATACCAAATAAGCCCCTCAAATTAACAGTGAAGCGTTAACAAATGGAATCTCTGAAGGTGTTAAAATTTAAAATACACATACCGCTTTCAGTCGGCCAAAACGCTGCGTATCAGAGAGGTAAGCCTTCATCTCCGCCGTCCTTGGGTGGTGCATCCACATGGTGCCGTCCATGAACTGCACCCCGTTGGACTCACACGCCGCCAGGATCTCATCCAGTTCCGCCACGTTGAGCGCCACCGGCTTATCGAGCAGCACGTGCTTCTTCTTCCTCGCGGCCTGCACCGCCCACTGGAGGTGGAGGCTGGTCGGCAGCGGGATGTACGCCGCGTCGACGTCGGGGTCCTCCAGGACCTCGGCGTACGACCCATATACGTGGGTGTCGGCGGGGAAGCCATGGGCCGCGACGAAGGCAGCGGCTTTCTCGAGGGAGCGGCTGCCGACGGCGACGATGGTGGAGTTCGGGGAGAGGAGGATGGCGCGCCCTACCTTGCGGGCTATGTTGGCGCAGCCCAGTATGCCGAAGCGCACCGGCGGTGGGGATTCCACGGCTGCCATTTGAGTTGGGTAGTGGTGGTGGGGTTGGAGAGAGGAACTGAGGAAGGTATGTGGTAAAGATGCTGAAAGTGTTGACTACTGTTGTACATATATGCAAGTGGTTCATTATGAATGCGTGGGATGATGTAACATTTACAAGTTTTTAGTCTTAATTGTAATTAAAGATTAATTAATTAATTAGTGTAGGTGTTAGATTAATTCTAATCCGAATACCCCATCATGGTTCACTTAAATCGGTATAATAAGGAGGAAAATTATTTGTACTTACTGTGTAATTAATAAAAGATTTAAAAAGAGGGATAAGTTAATTAACAAAATTAATACACTTATAATAAATAATAAATGTTTCCGCCAAGGCCGATGAATTTTCCTAATAAGCTTTGTTAGTATACATACCACAAGAAGATGCATCCCAAGCCCCTCGCTCATCCATTTGAACTAACGGAAAATTTATGGGAATTCGCGTAATCAATATTATTATATTATGTGCTATGGGTAAATAAAAAGTGTTTTGATGTCTTCCGACACTTTTAAAAATAGCATTTTATCGTGTCGTATTGTGTTTGATATTCGTATCAGACATCGTGTTCGACACTTCTCACGTGAAAAATTCAAAAAAAATATATGTGCCTCCATATCCGTGTCGTGTTATGTCCATGTCACCGTATTCATATTCGTGTATAATAGATGTTTTCGGGTCTTAACCTTTTTTTTTTTTTTTTTTTTTTTTTTGTCTTCTTAACTTTTGAAAAAGAATTATTTATTTTAATCTATTCAAGTATTATCTCTTAATTCCGCATCACGTTAATATTTTTCATAATTTTTATCTTTTTTTTTTTTATTTTTAATTTTTTATTATTATTTTAACTTATATAATTCTTAATCTTTTATTTTTAATTTATATTTATATATACTATTATATTAAGCGATAAATTTATTTAATATTTATTTAATTTTTATTAATATAAAAATTTTGATTTTAATATATATTAATAGTTTTATTTTTTCGAGCACACACATTGAGCGTGAGTAATTACCGATTCTTTTTACTCAAACTATGGAAGCCCGTTAGTAAACAAATTTGTTACATTTTTTCAATCGTGGGAGAAAATTAATTACTATAGGAAATTACTCTAATTTTATACATCAAATATATAATAAATATAAAATATTCATTATATAATTAACATCTTTTGGGTCAACGGGGGTTGGTCCAAATGGTAAATAAATTTATTCTTAAGAGCAAGATCCTAGGTTCGAATCCCATTTGGATGTACGTGTGTTTAAAAAATATATATATATCTTTTGGAGGGATTAACTAAGGTTGATACTAATTTTCTGCGAAATATATATCATTTTGTTATCCCTTAATCTTGTCTTTTATCCCTTATAAACAAGAATATATTGCAAAACATGTTGACTTGGAGAGTCCAATAGTCTTGATATGATTGGATTTGATTCTAATGATAGATCTAATTCAAATTTAAATATATTTATTAATGTTGGCTTTGACTGGGGATGACACTTATCTAAAGTGGACACTATTTGTTTCTAAAATATATTAGTTTGGATGAGAATTTCGAGGCACGATACCTATGGACAAATAGTTTAGTTAAATAAAATCAAAATGTAGATTCTAATCTTATGAAAAAAATAGGAAGTGCTACAACCAATATTGTGTTTTTCCACGAACTTTTTGTCATTTTCTTTGGACTATAGTCTATATCTGATCTAATTCATGTTAGATTCGGCCGTAACATGTAAATTAATGGTGTTTTTTTTTTCTCGACCGTACATTCAACATTTAATTATAGTGACTCTCGATTATAGTGATTAATCATTTTACTGAATTATAGACACATTATAAAATTGGACAACTGATTAAAAATTTTAAAATTATTCAATACTGAAAATCAGAATCGAACCTTAACTTTTAATTAAAGATAAACTAGTATGTTCCCCGTGCTATGCACGGAAACAGTAACAGTATATAATGCATCTAATATAACATAACAATTTGAGTATAACAATAAAAATTATTTTTAATCATTTTCATTAGTCCAACATTATATTTATTTGCGTAAAAGACGTAATCTTTCGGGAAGATGGAAGCACTCTTCAGACCAATCAATGGCTAAAATGAAATTCACCGTGCATCGAACATCTGGTCTTGCGAAACACAGAGAAAAAACTATAATTTGGATATCTACAGAAATATTAACTTGCATATCCCAATAAATCAATATAAAATTCTTGACATAATTAAAATAGGCCAATATACAAACATATAATTTTAAATTTATTAATCATAATTACTACTCCACTAATTCATTCTATAATTTATTTTCCATCCATTTTTAAACATATATTTATAGCAATAATAGAGAAAATATTTATATTTTAATCTCATGCAAACCTATATATCCATTTTTAAATTCAAAAAGTTGTTTATATTTTCAATCCATTTTTGACATATATGTGCACAGTTACTTTTAAGATCATTAAAAAAATATATAACAAATATATAAATTATTTTCGAACAAATTAAAGATATGTATAGAAATTACCTCGTCACTGATCGGTACTTATCAAAACTTCAGAAGAAGATATTTCTGTATTAAAACACGGAGAAAAAACTATAAATTAATATATAAATAATACCACAAAATATGTAAGAAACAAAAAATATATGTGCAAACATATATATCTATTTTTAAATTCAAATTTTTATTTATATTTTCTATCCATTTTTAACATATATGTGCACAGTTAATTTTAAGATCATTAAATATAAATAAACCGTTCATTGTCCAAAAACCAACTCCAAAACTATAGCAACAAATTGTAGCAACTTATAACTCCCAAAAGTAAAATGCAAAATTATAGCAATTTATGACTCATGGATGTAATTCTTACATATTTATAAATGATTTTCGATTTTCATTTTAGAATATTAAATCTTTTAGCCAATATACTAATAATTACTTTCCAAAATTAGTGCATCCTAATGAAGTTGAATCTATTTCCGTTTCTTTACGAATCATGCCACATTTTAAAAATAAATTTATAAACATTAAAATATTTTAAAATTACAACAAAAATATAATTTAATTAAAGTTAGCATAATTGATGTGTGGATATTGTTTTTACATTTAAAAAAGGGATTTGAAACATAATTTTCGTGGGCCATGTGTACATAAATTACCTCATCACTGATCGGTACTTGACAAAACTTCAAAAAAAGATATTTCTGTATTAAAACACGAAGAAAAAATTATAAATTAATATATAAATAATACCACAAAATATGTAAGAAAAAAAATATATTACCTTTTCACGCAGCGTACTTGAACCAATACTTCAAAAGGATATATTTCTCTATCCAAAAATTAAGAGAAAACCATAAAACACGAAGAAAAAATATAAATTAATATATAAATAATACCACAAAATATGTAAGAAAAAAAATATATTACCTTTTTCGCGCAGCGTAATTGAACCAATATTTCAAAAGGATATATTTCTCTATCAAAAAATTAAGAGAAAACCATAAATCAAAACACACACACACACACACAAATAATACATAAATTATCATTGAACAACTATATAAATATAATTACCTTACCACACACGGAACTTGAACAACAACTTCAAAAGAAATTTTCTACACAAAAAAAAAAAAGGGAAAAAAAAAACTATGAATTAATATACAAATAAACACCTTTAAAAACTAAAATATAAACAGGTTATGAATCATTGTTATTGTAATTGATGGCGTACGGTGTAAGAAAAGATCCAATCAAAGGAGAGATTACCTGAGGTGTATTCAAAACTTGCGTCAAAACTAATGACGTAAAAATGTTGAGAGTGTATGAATATAATCATAGAGAGACAATAAAAAGTGGATTATATTTAAAACAAAATCACGGATTAATCAATGAGTGCTTAATTTATGTTAATTAAGGAGATTGAGTGCTTAATTTCCGGTAATTATGTACTCTATATAAAAGCTATTAGCCAATATAATTACGTTAATTATGTAGCCAATATACTAATAATTACTTCTCAGTTATTTTATACTTGACATAAATTTTAAGATATGGAAAGTCAAACATCCATATAAAAGTAATTGATATAAATACAATAATATTTATTATATTTTTCTAAATTTAATGTATTCTTTATTTTTATCTATTACCTTATATGTGTTTAAGTTTTATATTTTGAAAAGTCAAACATTAAGCAGTATACATA
Source organism: Lantana camara (assembly GCA_037501455.1). NCBI lineage: Eukaryota > Viridiplantae > Streptophyta > Magnoliopsida > Lamiales > Verbenaceae > Lantana > Lantana camara. Next base: position 128,641,463 of record CM074855.1, read on the forward strand.
AATAAAACGATATTAATTATAGTTTTCTAAATTTAAGACATTAATGTCTTAATTAGTGGGATTTAATTATTATTAAAATATTAAATAGTTTGAAAAGTTAACCAACCAATCAAATAATTTTTAAAGAATAAAAAATCTCAAAAAAATCACAAAATTCCATTTGGTCAAAATTCACTCAATTTGGTCAAAAGACACCCTTCCTATATATTATAGTATAGATAAGACATTAAATTCATTCTAATTAACCACACCCTCCTAATTATGGTGATTTTATTTGTAACAATTGGACCTAAAAAAATTTAGTTAGATCAATATAACAAGGAACCATAAAATTTTGTTATTTATTACTGAAATTATAGTCTTTTAGCGCCAACGAGATTTTTCAATACCGAGGAAAAAGAATTGTTAATTACCATAGTTACAAGTTGCAAAATTGAATATGAGATTGGTAGATGGATTTTTCCGTTTTATTAGCATTGGAACTTGGAAGTATACTAATAAATGTCAAAATTGTTGACCCATTAGTTTTGTTTTATTTCTTCGTTAGTCCATGATTACGTTATAAAATACGCGTCCAAGAATATTCAACAATATCACATCACATCACATCAAACTAAACTTTCTTTTAGAAGTGGAATATTCAAAAACACCACATTATATCAAACCAATGTTTTCAAAACCGGACCGGACCGGCCGGTTCGATCGGTGGCCGGTGCCTGGTCCGGTCCGAATCACCATACGAAACCAGTTGGAATCGGACCGGTACAGGGCCGGAAAAACCGGCCGGTTAACCGCCGGTTTTGGTCCCGTGAACCGGACCGGACCGGCGGTTCACATATTTTTCATTTTTTATTTTTTTTTTATAAAAAAAACTTAAAATTCTCACATCCTTTAACCTTTTTTGAGTTTTAGAAAATATTTTTTGCACACTTACAATTCCCAAATCCCAAATTTAAAATCACAGGCCTCAAATTAGACGTTAAACCCTTGAATATGACTCTTTTATTCTAAAATTGAACTATATTATATATTATATTTTTAATTTTAACATATTATTATATATATATATTATTAAAAATAATATTTTTATTTATTACGTCATACCGGTTCGACCGGTGGTTGAACCGGTCGAACCGGTCCGACCGATGACCAGTAAGGCTGCCGCTTTGACCTCCGGTCCGCTTTTGAAAACATTGCATCAAACTAAACTCTTTTTAGAACTTGTATACTTCATCACTTGTTATCAATTCATTAGGTTTGGATTTTCCAAAAAACAAAAATAAAAAAATCATGGGCGGTTAATTATACGAACCAAATATCTTCAAAAGTTATCCTAAACATCCTAGTCTGAAAAATGTATGTTTTAGGTTACCAAAATACAAGTTATTTTTCCTAAACTCCTATGACCCTGAAAAGTATGTTTTGCCCCTGTTATTTTATTTTATTCTTTTTTTTTCCTTCCTAAATTGATTCTCAATTTGGGAACAATTTACCACACATTCTTCAACCACATTTCCACATTTTCACTTCGTCGGCAACGAGAGCGAACGGCGACGACTGCAGGATAAAGATAGGCGGCGGCAACGGTGACGAAGACAGCAGGATATTGAAGTGGCGCAACGAGAATCGATTTAGTTACCGTGCCCTATTTGCTTCTACAAGGTAGTCTTAGCGTTAAATGTTAATTGAATGTATGTTTGGCGTTAATTGAATGTTAATTATGTCAATTAGACAGTATAATTCATTGATAATTTGTATCGAATTGAATTACTGATAATTTGTATCGATTCGAATTGTTGATCACTGCAAACTGATAGTTCGAATTGGTATCTGAAGATTGCGATGGCCAGTGATGAAGCTCAGGACAAGCAAACCCTAGAAAGTTGTTGGTTTAACAGCGAAATTACGGTATTTCCAATTTGTCGGAGCGCGTCAGTTGAGGAGATTCACGCGCAACTTGGTTAAGAGTGGTCAGACTTCAACTCTGATTCTTACCTGGTAGAGTACCTTGCCCCCCATAAAAAAGGGGTTGTCGGTCAGCTTGCGACGAGCTGGGCAGATTCCGACTATGATCCAACTGCATCAACTTGCTAAACTCAACATTGTGGAGATGAGGGCGATTCAGCCTCCTGCCTATTTAGGTGGGAAGCAGTCATCGAGGAGAAGGTATGAGATTTCTAATTAATTCTGTTTTGTATTAACACTATATTAATACTGGTCAGTAATCTCATTATGTGTCAGGAAGAGAAGATATAACCCCTACACTTGTGATTCATGTTTGGCCACTATTCGTTCTGAAGTTGAGGATTGACCAGATACACTGCGTGTTCTGGAGTTGAGGATTGATTTTATTCACTTTTTCTTAAGGAATTTTATTTGTTGTTGTAATCGAATACACTCCCTCATATGATTGTTTCTGTTTTTTTGAAAATACGTTAATAAATTGCTTGATGATGTTTTCTCAATTTGATCTATGAAAATGAATTGCTTGATGATGTTTTCTCAATTTCAGGTTGTTGCAGTTTGTTCACTTATCTGGTAATGAATAGCTTGTTCAGTTTGTTGCAGTTTGTTCACTTATGTGGTAATGAATTGTCTGTTCAGGTTGTTGCATATATGGGTTAAATATTCGTAGTTAAAAGCAGATTTTATAGAATTATAGGTTAAATATTCGGAATTAAAACCTGACTTTGTAGAGTGATGCGTTAAATATTCGTAGTTAAAAGCAGATTTTGTAGAGTTATGGGTTAAATATTCAGAATTAAAACCTGACTTTGTACAGTTATGGGTTAAATATTCGTAGTTAAAAGCAAACTTTGTAGAGTTATGGGTTAAATTTGGAATTAAAACCTGACTTTGTACAGTTATGGATTAAATATTCGTAGTTAAAAGCAAACTTTGTACAGTTATGGGTTAAATATTTTGAATTTATTGTGAAACACTAACTAGGAATGAACGTACACAACTAAGCCTGTAGTTAGTGTTCACAAAAGTTACCATTATAATTCAATAACACTCAAGAATACTTGGAAGGATTTCATGATTACATGGACACCTACATATGTTACCATCATAAACAATAGCGCTCAAGATTAATTGGAAGGATTTCATGATTACATGTTGTGGACACTTACATGTTCTTTTTGTATAGTAATTGAATTATAATGGTAATTTTTGTGAACCTAACTACAAACTTTTTTTTTTTTTTTTGACAACCAAAACCCTCAAAGGGGAATATTATAGCAAATCATGAGGAACAATATCAAGAATACAAGAAGCAACAACAGAAAAATTAACGCAGGCCGAAGCCGCAATTCCAACAGATTTGTGAGCTATTATATTAGCATCACATTTAGTAAAAGAAAAGGACTATTTGAAGATTGGTCCTCTCAAGTTGATCTTGATCTGATGCGGCTGTAGTTCCACAGTTGCTTTTTCTCCGAATTGAGCACAAATAGCTGGGCCTACAACAGATAACTCGGCCAAAAAATTTTCCGGATAAACACAGGAAAAGATAAAACTAAACTTCCAAGCAGAAGGGACAAAACTTCCATACGGAAGGGACGAAACTTCCATACGGAAGGGATAAAACTTCCATACGGAAGAAACGAAAGAAAACATACCAAAAAGAAAAAAAACAGATAAAGAAATCGTCTGTGAACAGAGAAATCCGCTAGATCTGGAAGGATACCAGAAACTTACTGTAGATCCGTGAGAGTGACAAGAGGATCCCGACGGACGAAAAAGAATAGAGTAAAACAGAACAGATTTGGGTCGATCCGGCGGTGGAACTGTGTTCTTCACCGCCGGATCGGAGTTGAGAGGGAAGCTTTTGCTTTGTTCAGAGAGAGAACTCGTGTGGGGGCTAGGGTTTGATAAATCAAATGAATTTAATCTGCAATTAAAGGCGGATGCCAACAGAGTTTGAAAATAACTACAAACTTAGTTGTACGTTCATTTCTAGTTAGTGTTTCAAAATAAATTGTAGTCAGGTTTTCATTACGAATATTTAAGTCATCACTCTACAAAGTCAGGTTTTAATAACGAATATTTAACCCATAACTCTACAAAGTCTGCTTTTAATTACGAATACGAATATTTAACGCATCACTCTACAAAGTCTTCTTTTAATTACGAATATCTAACGCATCACTCTACAAAAGTTTTAATTCCGAATATTTAACACATCACTCTACAAAGTTTGCTTTTAACTACGAATATTTAACCCATAATTGTACAAAGTCAGGTTTTAATTCCGAATATTTAACGCATCACTCTACAAAGTCTGCTTTTAATTCCAAATATTTAACGCATCACTCTACAAAGTTTGCTTTTAATTCTGAATATTTAACGCATCACTCTACAAAGTCTGCCTTTAATTCCAAATATTTAACACATCACTCTACAAAGTCTGCTTTTAACTACGAATATTTAGCTCATCACTCTACAAAGTCAGGTTTTAATTCCTAATATTTAATGCATCACTCTACAAAGTCTGCTTTTAACTACGAATATTTAACCCATAACCGTACAAAGTCAGGTTTTAATTCCGAATATTTAATGCATCACCGTACAAAGTCTTTTTTTAATTACGAACATTTAACCCATAATTATACAAAGTCAGGTTTTAATTCCAAATATTTAACCCATAACTCTACAAAGTCAGGTTTTAATTCCAAATATCTAACGCATCACTCTACGCAGTCAGGTTTTCATTACGGATATTTAACGCATCACTCTACCATTACTCAACAATCTGCACAATTAGTTTCACATGACCACACCCTTACTCAACATATTAACATACCAAAAAAATAGAACCAGCAGGATATATAACAAACAATCTACACCATTACACCATATATAACAAACTAAAGCAAACTGTCAGTCTGTCATATATAAGATACCAAAAAACAGAACCAATAGGAAATACTATAATCAAACAATAATAAACATTTCATTATAGAACCAATAATATACACTACAATCAAACTAGCTGTAATATTTGAACATTTCATGGATACTTAATGGGCGGGAGGAAATTGATTAACATTATCCGAATCTTCCTGTGGGGTGTTGGAATTAACACTCTCCTCAGAGTGTTTATATCCGTGGTAATCCTTGTTGTCAAAGGACTCGAGGTCCGAGTCCCTAACATCAATGTTGTACGCATGGAGGTGCTCTTCTTCGGCCTCCAAAAGGTGTGCTTGCCGCACTTAGAAAACAAACCTAAGGTCGTCGTAATAAGGGCATCCACGTGCCCTCACCCCAGAATGCCGGCGAATGTCCTGTGTAAAACTGTACATTAAATAATGAACAAAGTTTTAAAAAAATGGATTGAGTATGAATTTGACTTACATCTATGTTATTCATTCGAAAATTATTTATGGTATCAATTCGGGCATGAATGCCATCATTACCCATTTCAACTCCAGGACACCCCAAAAATCTACGGAAGCTGTAAAATATTATCCACAGTCTCTTCACCGCTTCTATAACATCTAGGGGCCAGTATTATCGTTGGAATCGCACTAACAAATCAACCGACACTCAAAACAGGGCTGACTCGAAGCCTTTTAGCCGATCGATTTGGTTGTCTGCAGCATATACGTGAAGACGTTCAACCATGTAGGCTTCGGTCTCGCCATTAATGGGTGTTGGATTGCCAGGGTGATTCATGACTTTGTTTATCAAGGATTCGATCTGAGAGAGAAAGAGAAGAAGGACTTTTTGGAGGTGATTTCAGCGTCTAGGGCAAGGCAAGATATTAATAAAGGTGAATGGGTTGGGAAACCTAACATCACAACCCTTCGTCGTCACCTCTGCAATTTTGGACAGCCAAACTACGGGAAATAGTGCAGGCAGCTTTTCATTTAATTCAGGCGCCCCATCGGGAATGCAAGACAATCTATTAAGTTTGGAGCCAACAACCCCAAAAACCCTGTGTAATTCGAAATGTTCACAAAAAACCCCGACAAAAAAAAAAAGTACTTTAAAAAACCCTCTGTTTTTCAAAATAATCTCACCACCCCCTAATCCCATTTGGTCAACGAAAAAGTGTAAAATCCCCATAATACCCTCATGTACTGTTGTAGCAGTTGTATATATTATATACTTATTTAATATCTAAAAATAAATATTAATAAATTAACAAATTTATAAAAATAGTATATATGTATATATATACATAATATATATATATATATATATATATATAAACTTATTTAATATATAGAAATACATAAAAATATTTTAATTATAATATAAATATAATTATATATTATATTATCATAATGTATTTTAATTTGATATATATTTCTTAAATATTATACATTATATTTATACTTAATATATATAATTCAAATTTACTAAATATATATATATACATATATATATATATATATATATATATATGTATATATTATACACTATTATAATCATTGATACATATATTTATAAATGAATTTTATATAACACACATATATATATATATATATATATAATAATAAATTAACAATTTTATAGAAATAATATATATATGCATAATTCATATTAATATATATACACACTATTATATATAGCATTATATATATATATATATATATATATATATATATATATATATATATATATATATATATATAATTTCTAATATACATAATATACATATAAAATATTATTATTTTATATGTATATTATGTATATTAGAAATTATATATATATATAATGAATTTATAAAAAAACATTTAATATATATATGTAAGTAATATAAATAATTAATCATATTTACTAAAACTATTAATAATTTAATAAATATATATACAATTATCATGAAAATTATATATATGTATATATTATACCCTATTATAATAATTAATATATATATATATATATATATATATATATATATATTTGTAAATGTATTTATATTTACGCAATATATATATATATATATATGAAATATATTATTTCATATATATATATATATTGCGTAAATATAAATACATTTACAAATATATATATATATATGAATTTATTTATATATATATATATATATGATATTATATATACGTATATGCATATAGATACATCATCTTCTTCCTCTCCAAACCCAGAAGCGCCGCCGCCCAATGCCCAGAAGCAGCCTCCGTCTCTCATTCTCTCCACCTCCACCTCCACCTCCACCTCGGCTCTTTCTCTCCACCTCCACCGCCCAACACGGCCGCCGTCTCTCCACCTTCAGTCACCGAAACACCATCGCCGCCGCTGGATCTGTTTCTCTACCTCCACTGCCCAACGCCGCCGCTGGATCTGTTTCTCTACCTCCACCGCCACCCTGGGTCAGCCTCACACCAACTTCACCCAGACCACGCCGCCAAATTCGAGTATGTGTGTGTAGATCTGAGTTTCAATTTGAGTTGATGTGTGGCGTAGATCTGGATTCGATTTTGGGTGATTGTTCGTGGTGGTCGTCGTTGTTGTGGTGGTGTATGGCAGGTGGAGGCTAGGTGGCGGTGGCGCCGGCGCCGGCTGTGGCGGTGAAGGGGATGGCCACCGGAGGTTGGGGACGACGATGATGATGATATATATATATGTATAAGTCATTTTACAAACACTGGGTTTTCCATGACAGATTATGAAAACATAGGGTATTTGGTAAAAATTTAGCCAACTGTATTAAAAATTCCTGAAGAGGGGCATATAAGTCATTTTACACTCCAAAAGTGGTAGAAAACGCTATCATACTTGCTGTCAACGCGCGTGAATTGCACCGCCTAGTTTCAGGGTTTTATTTGCATACTTTAAAAAATACAAGGTTTTTTAAAGTACTTTTTTTTTGTCGAGATTTTTAGTGATACATTCAAATTACACGAGAGAGCTGGGTGCAATTTACCCATTAAGTTTGTAGTGTAAATATTCATTTTATTAGTTATTCAAAGGTTTGTTTGTCTAGTTAAAGAGAAATAAATCAAGAAATTTTAAAAAAGTCTGTTTTGAACGTCGACGGACAGTTTTTGTAGGTATAACAATCTAGCCGGAATAAAAATCACCGGTGCTAATTTTTCTGTTAGTCGTCGAAAAAGGGTTGTCAGAAAAAAGAGGTCGGAAAAGAGTCAGGCCGATGAGTTTACTGTCAAGAAAAAACATCAAACGCGAGGAAGAAGAAAATCGATATTTGTGTCCTTCTTCATTTTAGTAAGGGCGTTATGGTACTTTTACATGATTTGGAGGGTTTACAAAAAATAGAAAGGATAACAGAGATGTTATATAGTTATTTTCTAGGTTGAGGGGTTTAGGATAAATTTTTTGCCTTATTAGTGTTGGGATTAATGCCCTGAAAATCCAATTATATTATAAATATTTTTGGATTAATAAAACTGAAATTATAGCAAGTTATGAGTATTTTACAAATTTAATAATTAATGACGTGTGATGGTATTTTTATATGAAACGTGTTTCATAGGAAAAGACTTTAAATACCAAAAATCACGTGTCATTAAAGTTCTAGTCGGTATGATAAGAAAATGTTCTTATCGAGATTATAATGTGTTATATAAGATGATTAGTCTTTCGTCATAGGGAAATGGAGTTTCCGGTTATAACACATTGATGATTTTCAATGAGATTAGAAACATCGAACTGGACCACTGAGATTGTTCATTTTATACTACTATCTAAAATGAACAAAATCTCGGAAGCATTAAACTCATAATCTTGGCAGTGTTTCTACTTTAGGCATGTAGTGTTGATCACTGTGATGTACTCAGAATTGAGGTCTCAGTAACGGGTGGCGAAAATACTTTGTACGTTCGGTGATTGCATGAAATTTGCTAAAGAGAAATATTGATCGAGGACTCTGTAGCCTTGCTGGAAGGTTATAAGATATCCACTGCAATAGATTTGCAAAAGGTTCGAATTAAAACTTTGGCCAAAGTACTTTGTGTGTGCGTCACCGAAGTTGTATGTTGAATGTGTTTCACATACAGAGAATTTGGACTTAAGGCGAATCAAGAAATTTCAGATTGGAAGTGAAAATAAATGATAGTAATATTGATTTATTTTTCATAGATATCTGTACAAAGGAGTAAAATGCAAAATTTTTCTAGATCGAGAAATTCGTGAATAATTTAATTTATTTAAGAGTGCAACAATATTTATTTAGTTGAATTAAATATTGTTAAATGGTAATCAATTATTATCATGGGATGGTAATAGATTGGCCCGTTTAGAGCTAAAATTAATTAGTCCTGCAGGTTCCCCCGCAAGCCCCAACGAAGACCAAAGAGAAAATATTAAAAGGAGAGAGAGAAATGAATTTTCAAAGAGTTTGAAGATAGCCAAGGGATTTATTTTGAGAAAATAAATTAAATTCCAAAGAGTTGAAAATGCACGAAATTTTATTTTGGAGAAAATAAAATTTTTCAAAAAAAAATAAAAAATTGATAACGTGGCACGTTGACGTGGTCAGCTGACATGTCAAGCCACGTCAGTAAATTAAGGTTGTATGGCGCTGACTCAGTGTCCGCGTGGAGGGCCACATGGACGGACCAGATCGCGCTGCGTCAGCTCGCGTGAATGGCCCAGATTTGATTTGGGCTGGGCTGGGCCGGTCAACGGGTGAGTCAACAGGTTAGCGGGTCGGAAACTGGATAGGACCAACGGGTCGGATCGGGTTCGGACCGGATCCGGACACTTGGCAATTTTTGGTGGCCTACATGTGTAGAGTATACAGCCAGCCTTCAGGCGGCACGTGCAGCGTCCGATTGGCGCGCGGTCGGCGCCGCCGTGCTCGTGGTGGCGTGGGCTGCACGGAGATGTGTTCTGATTGGCTGACGAGACTTGGAGTACACGGCGAGCGAAGGGGTAGCGGAGAAGGACATGAAGGATGTCTTCGTTAAGTGAGTCACACAAAGGGCATGATCACTTAGGTGTTTCTGGATGGCTTGACCATGCTCTTCAAACGATGGACACCACCAATGGAGGTTTCAACCATTTGGGCACTCTAGTGGAATAGAAATGCTAAGCTTATGGATTCGGAGTCCCTTCCCCTAGACAAACTCGTTCAATTTATTCTCTTCTTCACGGATAGTTATGAAGCTGCAAACAAGCCTCAACACTCCTCACTTGTTCCCCACTGTCCCGTCCTGTGGCAAAGACCTCCTTCAGGCATGATTAAAGTTAACTTTGATGGAGCTGTTTTCAAAAACAGTCAATAATTTGGTATTGAGGTTATCGCTCGTGACTCAATAGGTTTGTGCGTTGGTTGGCTTACAGACAGAAGGACAAGCTTGATTGCCCCGAAGACGGTGGAAGCTTTGGCAACTCTCGAGGCTGTCCGTTTGGAAGTCGACCGAGGTTAGACTACGGTATTCTTCGAAGGTGATTGTTTGAACCTCATTGAAAAAATTGGGATTCATGATCATGGTTGCTCTCCTATCGGTAATATCCTAACGGACATCAGCAATCTTTCCAGCCGTTTTAGTGTCGTTAAATTCGGTTTTACTCCTCGTCGGGCAAACTTTGTCGCCCACTCGCTTGCCTGTCATGCGGTCCCGAACTGCTCTGGTGTTTGTAATCTCCCTACTTCTGCTAGCTGTTGTTTTCTTAAGGACTTGACCTCTGTTGTTTAGGTTTCGTTACCCACGCTGTTTTGTGGGCGTTTTGCTTCAAAAAAAAAAAGACTTGGAGTGCACGGAAAATTCACGAAAAAAGGACGAATATAACCCTTAATTTAGTCCTATAAATAGAGCCTTCAGCTCTCCTTTTAAATGTATCAATTTCAGAACATTTTGTTCTGTTCTTTTTCGGCAACTTGCAATATTTCTCTCTCTAGTTAATTAATCCTTAATTAAGGATTAATTAATTACTTAATTAGGTGGATATATAATTAATATATAATCTACTTAATTATTAAAAAATAGGGATTTTCTTAAATTAGAAAAAAGGGTTTTTCTAGAAAATATTTTCTCAAAGTATTTAGCGAAATACTGCCGGAGCCCACACTCCGAAATCTTTACCGGGGAAATTGTGGGAAAGCTCTGCCAGTTTCACGACAAAATATCGAGCTACTGGAAAAGTATCGTTGAGAGCCAAATTTGCAATACGGTAATTAGGGGTGTGCACAATTCGGTAAAACCGACCGAAACCGAAATTTCGGTCGGTACCGATTACCGAACCGAAAATTCGGTTCGGTATTGAATTATTTTTTTTAAAACTTCGTTATTCGATTCGGTATCGGTATTTCGATACGGTATACCGTACCGTACCGAATACCGAAATTATATATAATATATAAATATATATATATAATATTATTAACACATGTTATATTTATGCATAATAGAGTCAGATTATTATTAATATATGATATATATATATATATATAATACTTTTAATATATAATATAATATATATTTTTTGGTTTTTTTTTAAAAAAGATTTCAGTAAAACGGTTTTTTACCGAACCAAACCGAAATAATTTCGGTTTTTACCGAACCGAACCGTGAAATTCGGTTCGGTATTTGGTTCTTCAAAATGATGAACCGAAATTTCGGTTCGGTTCGGTATTACCGAATGAACACCCCTAACGGTAATATCGTTATGCTGTCAAAATTGTTATTTGCATATTATGATTATATCCTATGTGATTTAAAATTATGTTATCGATGCATGCATATATATTAGAGTTATTCTGCCCGATTTGTTCCGTTGCTTATTAACATATTTTGGAAATATTTTGATAATGAGGTTATGGCGAATTTTTTTTGAATATTACGTTATACCTTCACTCTGTTTTGAGCCTGCCACCCAGCAATTAGGGATTGATTATTAATTCTCCAAAAAATCATTAGGTTTGGATTAGTAAAAGGGAGGAAGTGGGAAATTTATCGAAACTAAAAAAATCAAAACTTGTTTAAGTTTCTTTTTAAGCCTACAAGGCAACAAAACATTGAGCAACAACACATTCCGCCTGCAACAAACTAGAGATTGTAACCGGCAAGGAGCAGGCACTAAAGCTAGCCGAGACTACATATCTAATATGAGAATGAACGATATAATTACTCCAAACGAATATAGTTAAACGTGTTATAACTAAATGTGTTTAGCCTGTGGTACGAGCTCGACGGATGATGGCCTCATGGGTTCGAGGGGCTCGAAATGCGAGGAGTGCCTTTAATGTAATTTGAACCTCCCCAACCATGTTGAAGTTTAGGGAATGGCACACCATGTGTTATAATGTCCACGTGGCATGCTTTCATTGAATATAAAATGTTGACATGGCCGTATTATATTTCGACATATCATAGTTGATTTTATTTTAAAGAAAAAATAAAATATTCTTAAATTGTGGAAAACAATTCCAATTGTGGGAATTTATCATCATAATCATGTTTTCAGTCATGGTCAATTATATGTTGCTTTTTTGCATGATATTTCTTGTAGCGCCCTAGCGCGTAACGCCACATCCCCCGCACTAAGACCCGACCCACATATGAACTAGGTAATCCATACACATGCCAGATCAGAGCAAACGAGAACACAACTCACTCACTATGCTAGGCGGGAGCTAACCTTTGAAACCAAATAAGTAATAAAGGAGACAAGTGTAGGATGAACAAACATGAGCGGAAACATTAATGTTACAATAACATAATCAATGAGCTCACAGGCTCCAGTAATAAAATATTAAAGTGCTTGTAGGCGTTCATAATCATAAACAACACCTAAATGATGTGAGTATACTCAAGGTAAAGCTATACACGACTCCAAGACCCTTTGGACTTGAATTCCCGTCTAGCACTCCAAAACTTGCAAGAGAAACTGAAACAAACCGGGTTCAGTCTTTAAGAGACTGGTGGGTATAAAACAAGGGTTTAGTACAATAATAATACAGAATTTAAACACATACATGCAAGCTATAATCCCGTACGAGGTTTTGAAATATTTTCCCAAGTGGGTGAAAACAAAAAAAAACAACGCGCGGGATTACAACAATCAATTTCATTCATTCATTCGTTAGGTCATTACGTGAGCCCGGCGAGTGGGTGAATTCTCCAACCTTCTCCTTGTGTGTGCATTAGTCATTCCGTTATTAGCGATCACACAATATTCTTTCATTTATAATCATTCATTCAATCATTTATCCCTTTTTTCTTCGGTTAGTGGACGGACTCGGCCAAAGACCCGTCCATCCATTCATTATGGCCAATGAGGTTCATGACTCCCCAAAGGCCCGGTTCCCATTCCTCGCTAATCTCCTAGTGAGGGCCGGTATCGCCGTCATGTGTTGGAACTAGTGCACAGGGATCACCGTCAGCCCATGCTTCCCCGGATAGCCACGTGCACTTAGTCCTAGGGCCCCCATTCATTGTGATCACTGATCTCGCCAAACATTGGGTAAGGATTCATTTCAAAGAAAAGGGCTTTAATGTTAAATCATTGACTCTTTGAAAAGACTCGATATATATATATATATTTAATACTTTGGCCAAAAGCTTGCACGTTGGGATATATCGGGTCAATTTATAACTAATAGAAGAGAAATCCACTTAGCTACACCTTATCGAACAAAACCAAGAAGACAAGAAAACTTGAAGATAACCTATAAACCCGGCAGGTCTCAGCCCTGGAGAAAACTGTACAAAAGATAACATGGTGCATTCGTGAGACTCAAGACTCCAAATGAACCATATATAACGCACGCCAATGCATTAAATTGATATGACATGCATAAGAAACAACAATGTGCTATGAAGATGTTCATATGCACAATTAATGCCACTTAGAGACATAAAAATGCTATTAATTCGTTACACGAATAAGTCGTGTCCATTCATTATCATTCTTTCATTCAATATCAATCGCTCATTCAATACTCAATTCATAATGTAACGCCCCATTTTTCAGTCATGCATTATGTTACCTTATATTAAATTTCATCACATTATATGCCTTATATTCTCATGTGTTTATATGAACTTCCATTAACGTGAAAATTACGTGAATTAATTGATAACGTGTCTAATTGATATTATGTGACCTTATTTTACCATTTCATAAATTTAATGACTTAATTGCATAACATGAATTGAAGTTAAGTGATCATATTCCATGAGATGAGATTTCATTGCATTCATTCATATAGACTAGGGACTTAATTGCAAAAAGTGATGATTCATGCATTTGAGTGCAAGACTTTCAAAATATCTATTGCATCTCATTTCTTCCATTTATTTCATCAAATTCCACACACACACCCACACACTAATACACGGTATTTACACCAAGGAAGGAGAAGAGGAGATTTCATCAATTCAAGCTATAATTCAAGGAATTAGCAACCAAGTTGGAGCATCATCTTCATCTCTTCATCTCATCTCATTCTTCTTTCATTTCAAGGTATAACATGAGAATGGATTGAATCTATTGATTGACTATATGAGTAGGGTTTGATGTTAGCTTGATGCTTTCATGTGTGTTCATGATTAGAAGCATGTTTAGCTCATATTCCCTTCCTTTCTTGCATAAAACATGAAGTTATGTGAAGTTTGGAAAGCATGTATATTTTTGGGGTTTTCATGAGGAATTCTTGATGCTTAGATGTTTATTTCTTGGATGAAATGATGAATACTTGAAGTATGATGTATATATGAGGTGTTTCAACATTTGTTATGGTTGGAGTTTGGATTATGTTGGTTTGGAGTTGGTTTGTGCATGGAAACCCCTGTTTTTGCCCTGTTTTTCTGTCACGCACAGATGACACGGGCGTGTCATCTTTGCTTTGTGTTGGGTGACACGGGGGTGCATGTTGGAGAGTTGGGATTTTCTGTACCGTGACACGGGGGTGTCACGGTTTGCCTTGAAATGGTGACACGGGCGTGTCACTTTCCTGCATTTTGTCCAACTTCGGACGAACGCCATTTTCACCTCGGTTTGAATTAGAAAACGTGCCATATAGAGTTGGAAAGGTCTATGTGTCTAATTTCATATCCAACAAACAAAACTCAATTCCCACTTCTAGAATTTAAGATATTCCAGTTTTCCCACAACATGTACATTTCCAAAAATTGTCGGTTTTGGCCAAACTTCACCAAAACCTTTCTTATTGCATTTCTTTCACTTCCTTGGCTCCCATATGTGAATTATATGAGTTATATACTTGTTTAATTGATAAGTATGCTCCTACTTGATACTTCTTGGTACTTAATTGCTCAAATGTATTGTGTGACTCCATGCCGTATATGAATTGAACTTGAAATGATTGAATGCTTTAAATATGTGACTCCTTGAGATTTATTTCATCTTTTAAGTGTTAGTTGGTTCTCATATATGATTAAGTGCCACTTAATTGTTAATATGTATGGTTATTAAAGTGTTGGGATGGTTATTTATTTACATGAGCATTGTCGTGCGTCATACTTGGTCTCATATTGAGTCTTGTCCCACGAGTTCACGCTATTTCCTTTCTTGTCCAGTTTTTCTCCAGGGCGGAGATCATTGATCGTTGGGCACTTTCTAGTATCCTTGTTTTGTTCCGTCGCTCGTCAGGTGAGGTTTAAATTCTAGATATATAGAACCTTACAACCCTTATGTGATTTTCGGCCAAAACGTATCTATATATATATCTATAGTTTTCGAACCTTATGATTTTCAATTGATTTCACGGAATTGGATTGATTGATTGATTGATTGATTAACGCATTGATTGTTTTGGCGAGTAACTATTGTTCACGTTGGGCCCGAGGGTAGTGTATTGAGCCAACCGGGAAAGCAAGGGCTGACGGGTAACTCTTGCACTATCCTCACCATTGTGGGATCACCTCTGAATCCACCAGGAGGTTTGGTGGAGGAAGAAATCCCGTACGTGGGAGTCATGCTCCTGACGTACACCGTGCCTGGATGGTTGGGTCTTGCAAGTCCGCCATCACCCGGAGGAAGAAGGAGTTATTGATTGAAATTGCTAATTGTGCACTAAGTTCTATTGCTTGATCACTTAATTAATTACAACTGAATTATTGTACACTGTTGGAGAAAGGTTGGAGAATTGCCCTCACTCGCCGGGCCACGTACTGAATTGATAATGATTGAATTATTAAATTGATTAGTTGTAATCTCGGGCGAGTTATCTTTTACTATTAAACTTATATTGTTTCTATTTTATGAACCCTTACCCGAGATTATGGCTTGCATGTTACTTGCGCGAATATTTATTTATAAACCCCTCACTCAGTCTGTGGTAGACTGACACCTCACACTTTTCAGGTACTGTCAGTGGCGTGCTAGGCGGGAGTCCGAGTCGTGTCCAGTTGTCGAGTTGAGTCTATCATTGCATTTTCATGTTATGGATATGTTGGAGATGATAATGTATTGATAAGTGTTGGTACCTACTACTATATAAATGTTGGTATCTATAAGTAAATATGTAAATATGGTACCTATAAGTATTGATTGCTATTGCTTCCGCTTTTATTGTTCTGAATTGTTTATTGGTGGTATTTGAGGGTACCCGCCTAGCTTTTGAGTTTTTTTTTATTGTCACCCGTTCGCCATGAGTCCGATTCATATATGGACTACCCATTTCATGTGTGAGCTAGACTTATGGTGCGGGGGTGTGGCATCTCGGCGTTCCGGGTGCTACATCTTAGGTGGTATCAGAGCCCGGTTGCAAAACCGCGGTTCTAGTGTTGTGTCTTGTGAGTCTAAGTCGTACGACATAGGATTATTTGATAATTGCGAGTCTTGCATCTTATTTGGAACTACTTGAACTTATTTGAATTTATTTGAACTTACCTGAACATCTTTGAGCTACTTGATGACTTGTGCATGGCATTGATTTATGTTACTACTTGATGATTAATTGATCTTCTATGACTTGGAATTTATATGTTTGATGGGTTTTCTTTAATTTAGTTGAATTAATTATTGCGTTTTGCATCAAATTTGTGGTTAAATGCTAATTATGTGACATGAGCATGTACTAACCGCATGCATTTAGCTTTGAACTAATTTGGAGTTATAAGTTATGAAGATTATATCAAACCACGACCAATTTCTACAACAACTTCAATCTACCCCCATGTTCTTTTCTTTTGCTTTGAAGTTGTAAGGAATGCACCGGGGAACTTCACACAAGAAAATCAAGAGTCATGGATTGCTCTAGTTGGGTTATACTTCCAGTGTTAAGATTCGGGAATTGAAGGGCCAAAGGTGGGAGTAACTTTCAAGCTCTAATGAAGCTGGTAGATATTTAACGGGATAGTGGTAGGGCGTGATGCCTACAACTTGCAAGATTAACACTCACATGCCTATATTGCAAAAGTCTTTTCAACGGGAATCCGTAGGATCATTTCATTCAAGAGCAAATCTGAAGAAAACCTCTAGAGTGTTTTAAGGTTCAAGGTCTCAATCACCGAGGAGGCCTCGAGGGTACTAGGGACTTAGGGTTCGGAGTTGAAAGCAAGTTGAGGATTTTCCACTATTGGAATCGAAAATCAAGTTGTGGGATGACCTACGAGCTTTAGGTAAGTTGAAGAAGTTCAAAGAGGTGGAGTTGGGGTAGATGATGCTAAGTCATCATAAGATTAATACATACACCATGCCATATCAAAAGTTAAGTTAGTCAACCAAACTCAACGGGGTTGTGCAAACCAAGGGATGGAACGAAGGGAATCTTGGAGGAGGTTAGATCAATGAAGAAGAATGAAGAGATTAAGAAAAAGGGGAATTGAAGTCACTACGGATTTTGAGTAAGGAAGAAGTTGAATTGGAAGATATGGAGCAAAAATGGAAACGGTTAAAGAAGGTAACGAGCTTATAGAAGGAAACTATATGCTTGAGTGTAAGCAATTGGAGGGTCAGTTCGTTCGACTATTTAAACTTATACAAATTAAATCGAGGATTTCGATTGAGGTGATAACTAGGTGAAGACTTTGGATAACAATTAGAGACTACTTTTCGAAAGAGGGCTAGTTATCAATTTCACGGAAGTAGAAGCATTGGAGTTCAAGAATCATAATTTGATTACCAAGTTATACGAGTCGAGATAAGGAAGCTTTGAACAAGAAAATATTTAAGGTGAAGGCTCGAACCACACTTAGAATCTATAAATTGGAAGGAATACTTGGGGACAGAATTGAGTTCAAGAAATTTCAATCCTCGAGTGATGGAAACGTACGGGTTGATGCTGGGGATTTTGAAGAAAATTGGAAGACCGTGGGTAACCAGGAATAACCAACAAATTCGAGGCAAGCTCGTAATTCAACAAAACAAAGAACAAGTGCTAAGTTAAAGGATGCAGCTACGGTGACAGGTTCAAAGCATTCATGGCACGTGCATCATACATTGTTTAAATTATTTAAATTTCTTTAACTATATATGCATTCCTACTTGAGCGTAAATTTTCCAACTTGTGTATTTATTATTTATAAGTGTAATATGTGCATCAACATCTTAACCCAACATGCACTTTAAGTGTTTTCTTGATAGAAAATCTCTCCACCTCATCTATCAAGCATTACTTCAACCGAGACACAACCAAAGTATGATACGGAAAGAATTGGGTTGCAAAGTGAGGAACAAAAGGGAGAAAGAACAATTGAAAGGCCGGGAAAAGTAGTTAGGAGTTGGATGGAAGAAGTTGTCACTTCAAAAAAATAAACGTGAGATGAAATGTCCGAACAAGTGGCGAAATTTAAGATTGCTGATATCAAGGAAGTTGAGTCGACTGGGGAAATGACTTCAAATTTGTGGTTGTGCTCAAAGGAATTACATTTGTTAGAAGCAACAAAAGTGTAAGGGTTACAAATGATGGGGTTACTTGAGAGCAACAACAAGGGATGAATTAGGAGATTGAGATGCTTGATGACCTCCAAGGTCAGGATGAGGATATTTAGGAAATGATTTTGGAAAGGGTGAGAGCTTCAAGAAATGGAATGGATATTCAAGAAATGAGGAAGGATTCAGTGTTCGTTGGATTTCCAATTGAGATAGAGAAATATTTCGAGAATGAGATCGAGAGTTAGAGGTACTTCAAGAGAATTAGAAAGAAGAGAAGCTTGGATTGAGAAAGGGTAGAACTAGTTCTAGAAGTTAGACATAAAATATTCCTATTTTCTTAAGGGGGAGAGCCGGTCGGGGAACAACTTAAAGTCAATGTTTGGATCTCACTTGGGAGAGTTGAAACTTCAAGGAAAATGGTTCTTTCGGAAACTCCCTATCGGAACTAGGTGAATGAAGTCTTCAATAGTTTAAATCTCGTGCGCCTAGAGTTCTCAAATGGAGATTTTAAAAGCCATAAAGAGGCATATCTTGAGCCGAGTTGAAATTTAAACAAATTTGATGAGAAATGGGAGAGATCATGATTTTTATAAGTTGAGTAAGTTTACTTTGATCAAAGGTAAGAATTTTTCAAGGAAAGCGACTGTCATTCAAGATTTGCACGAAGTGACCAAAGAGGTTCGGCACTATTACCATATTACAAGATAAAAACAACTCGACGGGAACATTCTCTATCGCAAGGGATCACCTGAGAGTTACTTGGATCGGGAATATTTTGAAGGATAAAAGGTAGACCTAGAGTCATCAAATAATTAGTCCGGGCATCGGAGGAGGTCAACTATAATTGGTAAGAAGAATGGGTGGTCGGATTACTACCAAGTGCATATTCAAGAATTGAATCTTTGAACCGTGGTGGTAGAAAGGTTAGAAAATTTGATCGCGGGATGGAGATTGAGTAATTATTGGGGTACATACTGACATCAGGCATCCGAGGAATGACATTTTGGTTAGAAGGGATTCTGATCAAAGAATCAAGTATTAAATCAAGTCACTGCCATTGAAGTTTCTAAGACCATGGTGAATGGTACACCTAATCATGCATATCATGTATAATATACATTTTATTATCAACCGTATGGTTCTTTGTCTTTATTAATTGCTTTTGTAAAACTAGATGGTATATTTGATTTCCTCCACTTGTTCATTACGTGAAGTTCTGTATGAATGTTTAATTAAGTGTTCTCTTACGTGAAGTTCTGTATGAATGTTTAATTAAGTGTTCTCTTGGAATTCTTGCTTGTGTGAGAGTCGGGGTACTCTCCTTAGTTGTTTGAGAGACGGGGAGCTCTCACTACGTGTTAGAGAGACGGGGTTCTCTCTTTACTTGTTAGAGAGACGGGGTTCTCTCTTTACTTGTTAGAGAGACGGGGTTCTCTCTTTACTTGTTAGAGAGAGGGGGTTCTCTCATTTCTTGTGGAGAGACGGGGCTCTCTCGTTACTTGTCTAAGAGACGGGGATCTCTTGTTGCTTGTGCATCATTTTAAAACTCGGCAGTGGACCTGGGGACCAGGTCCTATTAAGGGGGAGAGAATTGTAACGCCCCATTTTTCAGTCATGCATTATGTTACCTTATATTAAATTTCATCACATTATATGCCTTATATTCTCATGTGTTTATATGAACTTCCATTAACGTGAAAATTACGTGAATTAATTGATAACGTGTCTAATTGATATTATGTGACCTTATTTTACCATTTCATAAATTTAATGACTTAATTGCATAACATGAATTGAAGTTAAGTGATCATATTCCATGAGATGAGATTTCATTGCATTCATTCATATAGACTAGGGACTTAATTGCAAAAAGTGATGATTCATGCATTTGAGTGCAAGACTTTCAAAATATCTATTGCATCTCATTTCTTCCATTTATTTCATCAAATTCCACACACACACCCACACACTAATACACGGTATTTACACCAAGGAAGGAGAAGAGGAGATTTCATCAATTCAAGCTATAATTCAAGGAATTAGCAACCAAGTTGGAGCATCATCTTCATCTCTTCATCTCATCTCATTCTTCTTTCATTTCAAGGTATAACATGAGAATGGATTGAATCTATTGATTGACTATATGAGTAGGGTTTGATGTTAGCTTGATGCTTTCATGTGTGTTCATGATTAGAAGCATGTTTAGCTCATATTCCCTTCCTTTCTTGCATAAAACATGAAGTTATGTGAAGTTTGGAAAGCATGTATATTTTTGGGGTTTTCATGAGGAATTCTTGATGCTTAGATGTTTATTTCTTGGATGAAATGATGAATACTTGAAGTATGATGTATATATGAGGTGTTTCAACATTTGTTATGGTTGGAGTTTGGATTATGTTGGTTTGGAGTTGGTTTGTGCATGGAAACCCCTGTTTTTGCCCTGTTTTTCTATCACGCACAGATGACACGGGCGTGTCATCTTTGCTTTGTGTTGGGTGACACGGGGGTGCATGTTGGAGAGTTGGGATTTTCTGTACCGTGACACGGGGGTGTCACGGTTTGCCTTGAAATGGTGACACGGGCGTGTCACTTTCCTGCATTTTGTCCAACTTCGGACGAACGCCATTTTCACCTCGGTTTGAATTAGAAAACGTGCCATATAGCGTTGGAAAGGTCTATGTGTCTACTTTCATATCCAACAAACAAAACTCAATTCCCACTTCTAGAATTTAAGATATTCCAGTTTTCCCACAACATGTACATTTCCAAAAATTGTCGGTTTTGGCCAAACTTCACCAAAACCTTTCTTATTGCATTTCTTTCACTTCCTTGGCTCCCATATGTGAATTATATGAGTTATATACTTGTTTAATTGATAAGTATGCTCCTACTTGATACTTCTTGGTACTTAATTGCTCAAATGTATTGTGTGACTCCATGCCCTATATGAATTGAACTTGAAATGATTGAATGCTTTAAATATGTGACTCCTTGAGATTTATTTCATCTTTTAAGTGTTAGTTGGTTCTCATATATGATTAAGTGCCACTTAATTGTTAATATGTATGGTTATTAAAGTGTTGGGATGGTTATTTATTTACATGAGCATTGTCGTGCGTCATACTTGGTCTCATATTGAGTCTTGTCCCACGAGTTCACGTTATTTCCTTTCTTGTCCAGTTTTTCTCCAGGGCGGAGATCATTGATCGTTGGGCACTTTCTAGTATCCTTGTCTTGTTCCGTCGCTCGTCAGGTGAGGTTTAAATTCTAGATATATAGAACCTTACAACCCTTATGTGATTTTCGGCCAAAACGTATCTATATATATATCTATAGTTTTCGAACCTTATGATTTTCAATTGATTTCACGGAATTGGATTGATTGATTGATTGATTGATTAACGCATTGATTGTTTTGGCGAGTAACTATTGTTCACGTTGGGCCCGAGGGTAGTGTATTGAGCCAACCGGGAAAGCAAGGGCTGACGGGTAACTCTTGCACTATCCTCACCATTGTGGGATCACCTCTGAATCCACCAGGAGGTTTGGTGGAGGAAGAAATCCCGTACGTGGGAGTCATGCTCCTGACGTACACCGTGCCTGGATGGTTGGGTCTTGCAAGTCCGCCATCACCCGGAGGAAGAAGGAGTTATTGATTGAAATTGCTAATTGTGCACTAAGTTCTATTGCTTGATCACTTAATTAATTACAACTGAATTATTGTACACTGTTGGAGAAAGGTTGGAGAATTGCCCTCACTCGCCGGGCCACGTACTGAATTGATAATGATTGAATTATTAAATTGATTAGTTGTAATCTCGGGCGAGTTATCTTTTACTATTAAACTTATATTGTTTCTATTTTATGAACCCTTACCCGAGATTATGGCTTGCATGTTACTTGCGCGAATATTTATTTATAAACCCCTCACTCAGTCTGTGGTAGACTGACACCTCACACTTTTCAGGTACTGTCAGTGGCGTGCTAGGCGGGAGTCCGAGTCGTGTCCAGTTGTCGAGTTGAGTCTATCATTGCATTTTCATGTTATGGATATGTTGGAGATGATAATGTATTGATAAGTGTTGGTACCTACTACTATATAAATGTTGGTATCTATAAGTAAATATGTAAATATGGTACCTATAAGTATTGATTGCTATTGCTTCCGCTTTTATTGTTCTGAATTGTTTATTGGTGGTATTTGAGGGTACCCGCCTAGCTTTTGAGTTTTTTTTTATTGTCACCCGTTCGCCATGAGTCCGGTTCATATATGGACTACCCATTTCATGTGTGAGCTAGACTTATGGTGCGGGGGTGTGGCATCTCGGCGTTCCGGGTGCTACACATAATACATGTAAACAATGCATATGAATCAATTAGAGGTGAAAGGAATTCATTAAACACATAAAGAATGCAATAATTGCAAACAAGGTCACATTGTTGCACTTAAGTGTTCATACATGAAAGTCATGTTTATACCTCGTAAATCAAGCCATAAAATTCATAAAAATATCATGACTATCATTCAATAAGCTATTAGTAGCAGAAATACAAGTTTGAGGCAAAATAGGTCAATTAAACCACATACGGAAGTCAAGGAAGTGAAAGGAACGCAAGGAAATGGATTTTAGCAAAGCTGACAGTTTTACTATATGCACAAGCTGTAGAAAAAAGGAGATATCTCGAGTTCTAGAAGTTGGAATTAAGTTTTGTTTGTTGGATATAAAACTAGACAAATAGGTCTTTCCAAAGACATATGACTTGAATTTTAGTTCAAAGCGATGTGAAAATGGCGTAAGCTTGGAGTGGGACAAAAGCAGATTTTCGGTGAAATGGCAACACCAAAATGGATTGATTATATCTCATAATCAAGGAATAATTTTAATGGGATAATACTCTAGACTTCAAAAGGTTTCTGTGATTAAAATTTCAGATCAATCGGAGCTCGTTTGAATAGGTAATGGTGAACAAAACAGTACATATCTGCAGGCATGGGGAGACACCCAAGGCAAAAGAGAGACATGGCCGTGTCTGGGTACAGGCGTGAAAAAGGGTTGGAGACACAAGAGTGTCTCATGCTAAGGAATAAGTGAGACACTCCCGTGTCTGGGTACAGAACGAGGAGAGCTGGGAGACACGCCCATGTCTCCAAAGAGACACAGGGGTGTCTCTATACGAGCAACAGCTTCCTTGTGAAATTGATAGATATTGATAGATAGATATTGATAGATATATATAATATACATTATTTGACAAAAACCTTACCCCCCCCCCCCAATTTGCTTTGCCCCTCACGCCGTCACCTCATTCCAGCCACACACCTCTCATTTTACTTTCAGCAGCAAATCCAACCAGATCTACAATTTGTTTCTCACTCCATTTTCAACCAGGGTGAAAACCCAGCCAATCGCACCTCGTCTTACGCCAAGTTCAACAATCAGCAGCACAGAGCCTCCCACCATCGAAGCGCCGCCATCTCACTTCATCGCCACCCCCTCTAGCACTCCAGGCCGCCTTCACCGCCGCCGCCATCTATCTCACCACTTCTTGCAGGTTGAAGGACTTAACCACCTCCAACGCATCGCCGGTTACGGAGATTCAAAAAGTTCTCTAGGATGAAGATTTCGATTTTAACTATTGATTTTATTTTTTCTTCATGGTTCGTTTCCATCTCTTTTTCTTCTGCTTTGGTTATATATAAGAGAATAAATCTAGATTTTTGTTCTTTTTTGGATGTAGATAAAGAATGAATTAGAATTGGGGTTGAAAGAAGGAAAAGAAATCCAGATTTGGGTATATTTAATTCAAAATTGGGTTTGAAAGAAGGAAAAAAATGCAGATTTGGGGAGATTCAATGGAATTTTCAGGGTTTTCTCTTTGGCTCGTGGGCTCGGCTCAGCTCGGCCGAACCTCAATGCGAACCAAGCCCGAACCCCCTCCACCACGTCTCGCTGGCTTGCGAGCCAAGCCCAAGCCAACATTTTTAGGGGCGAGCCCGAGCCTGAGCCAGTAAAAAGTGCCAAGGCTCGGCTCGGCTCGGCTCGGCTCGGCTCGTTTGCATCCCTAGGCCAGCATGACTCGATCAGAATCCTGTCTGCAGGGTGCTGATGGGTCAAATTGGCATGTCTCTGACAACGATCGCATTTTTTCACAAACTCGAGCGCATCCTTGCGTAGGGTAGGCCAAAAGAATCCGGATCGAGATACCTTCAGGGCGAGGGACCGCCCCCCGGCATGGTTTCCGCATGACCCTTCATGGACTTCAGCCAAGATTTCTCGACCTTGAGATGGTCGAAGACACTGTTTTGTTGGACCGATGGGTGAACGTTTGTATAGGCGACCCTCCTGGTCTAGCGTATAACTTAGGGCGCGTTGTTTGAGTCTTCTTACTTCTAGCGAATCCACTGGTAAAGTACCATCCCGTAGATACGAGATTATATCATCGAACCAGCATGGGTCAGCTGCGTCGATGGGGTTGACCTCTGGAGTTATTGGATCGATGGATCAGGCGGAGGATGTCGTGAAGGTTATGGTCCGATCTTGTGTGCCAATCGATCCACTCGCAAACTTAGAGAGAGCGTCTGCTTGAAGATTCTCTTCTCGAGGAACCTGGGAGATCTTAAATTCTTCGAACCCCGATACAGCCTTCTTGACTAAGGCGAGATACTTGATCATGGATTCCTCTCGAGCTTCGTACTCGCCAGTGACTTGACCGGCGACCAGTTGTGAGTCGGTTAAGACTCTGAGTTTTTTTATGTTTTGCATTTTTGCGATTCTCAGTCCTGCCAAAAGAGCTTCATATTCTGCCTCGTTGTTAGTTGCAGGATACTCGAGGGCGACGGCGTATTCGATCTGTTGACCTTTCATGTTAGAGAGGGATATGCCGGCTCCCCCTCACCCCCCCCGAGGCAGTCGAAGAGCCATCGACCGATAAAGTCCAAACGGTGTGATCGCTTCTGGTAGTCGAGTGAGGATCCTTTTCGACCAAAAAATCGGCTAAGATCTATGCCTGATACGCTATCCGGGGGCGATATGTCACCTTGAACTGTCCGAGTTCGATCGCCCATTTCGTAAGTCGACCAGAAACTTCTGGCTTGTCCAGGACGGTCTTCAGCGGTTGGTCGGTGAGAACTATGATGGGATGTGCTTGGAAGTACGGTCGAAGCTTGCGGGAAGTGTGGACCATCCCAAGAGCAAATTTTTCAATCTCGAGATAACACACTTCAGGGCCATGGAGAATTTTACTCACGTAGTATACAGGGAGGTGTTTTCGATCTCGAACGGTGACAAGTACAGAGCTGATTGTTTCTGTGGACACGACCAGATAGAGATACAACGTTTCCCCATCGACCGGCTTGGCAAGTAGAGGTGGGGAGGAAAGATACTTCTTCAGATCTTCAAGGGCTTGGTCGCACTCCGGAGTCCATTCAAAATTTTTGATGTTTCGCAAGATTTTGAAGAATGGCAAGTTCTTTTCGGAAGATCAAGCTATGAATCGGTTTAGTGAGATGATGCGACCGACCAACCTCTGTACGTCGCGGATCGAATTGGGAGTTGGAAGCAGCTGTATAGCTTTTATCTTGGCCGGGTTGGCTTTGATCCCCCTCTGGCTGACCATATAACCAAGAAACTTCCCACCGTCGACCCCGAATGTACACTTGGCTGGGTTGAGTTTCAAATTGTATTTTCGGAGGAGGTAGAAGGCTCTCTTTAGGTGGTCGAGATGGTCAGCGGCCTTTTCACTTTTCACGAGCATTTCATTGACGTATACCTCGATGGTGTTCCCGATTTTTGGATCGAATACCCTGTTCATCATTCGTTGGTACGTTGCTCCTGCATTCTTGAGCCCGAATGGCATAACCTTGAAGCAGTAAATGCCATTGAAAACGACGAAGGCTGTCTTGGGTTGATCTTCGATGGCCATGAAAATTTGGTAGTAGCCTTGGAAAGTGTCCATCATGCTCAATCGCTAGCATCCGGCCGTGGAATCGACAAGCTGGTCGATTCGTGGCAATGGGTAAGGATCCATCGGACATGCTTTATTCAGATCGGTGAAATCATTGCACCTTCGCCACTTTCCTCCTGACTTGGGTACAAGGACAACATTGCAAAGCCACTCGACATATTGGATCGGCATGATGTATCTCGCATCGAGGAGTTTGTTTACTTCAGATTCAATGATGGCGTTTCGAGAGTCGCTCTGAGAGCGCAATTTTTGCTTGATCGGCTTGTAGGACGGGTCAACATTCAGGTGATGTTCGATCACTTTCCTGTCGACTCCTACAAGGTCGGAAGCGCTCCAAGCGAACACGTCAAGGTTATCTCGAAGGAATTGTATGAGCATGCATTGTTCTTTGCCCTTTCGACCGCTCCCTATGCGTGTAATTTTCTCAGCTTGCCACGGAATCAATTTAATTTCTTCAAACTCTTCTATGGGCTCGAGCTTTTTATCCTCTTGTTTCTTTCTTTTTGCAGCATGAGAGGAACTCATTTTCTTAGAATTTTCTGGATCGATTGCTTCTGGGTTTACGAACTCATCTTCGATGATGGGGTCATCAATAATCAGAGGCACATGTTTCCCTGTGGATGGTTTGGGCTTTTCCAATGAGATGGAATAACAACTCCAGGCGGTCGATATATCGCACCTTAATTCCCCAATCCCGGAGGGGGTGGGCAATTTTACCATTTGGTGGTAAGTGGATATGACCGCTCGAAAATCGATGAGACCCGGTCGACCGAAGATGGCATTTCGATGACAAGATATTCGATCTCGCGTGTAGCCCGTCTGGGCAAGGTACCCATGGACGTGATCAAACGTACCCGACCTTTGGTGTAGACCTCCGCTCCTCCGAATCCTGTAAGAGGTGTTCGAATAGGATCTAGAAGTAATTTATCATGTAAATTCATGCGAATAAGAGTCGAGTAAAGGATAATGTTGCTAGAGCTTCCATTATCTATCAAAGTGCGGGATACAACAAAGTTGGCGACATCGAGCGTGACGACCATAGGACAGCTAGGTGTCTCGCTCGACTGTGTCGGTACATCGATTACATCGTTTTCGCTAAACGCTACTTCTTCATTAATCCAGGCATCTTCTGGTCGAACCTGCATAACTTCTCGAGGCCCATAGAAGCTTTGGGCGGCTGCTCGTCGTGTCTTCTTCCGAGCGGACTTTGAATCTCCTCCAGATGGTCCTCCGGAAATCATGTCAATCCGGCCAAGGCACGGTCGGTTGTGCGGGTCGCGTTCGGTCGGAGGCTTGGCCTGTCGTTGTCTGGGTGGCGACCTGTCATGGTGGTTTCGGTTCGGAGCATTGTCGTCCATTTTCTTTACAAACTCAAGAAGGTGACCTCCCTTGATTAAGCGTTCGATCTCATCTCTTAATGCATTGCACTCGGAAGTGTTATGCCCCTTCTACTGGTGAAAGTTGCAGAATTTGTTGCTTTCTCGAGACTTGGGAGTCTCTCGCATTGGTTTGGGTTTTTTGAGAAGAGCGGGATCGATGACGTTGTAAATTTCGTCGATCGGTCGAGTTAACTGAGTGAAGTGCTTCCGAGGGGTAGATCCGGTCGGTACATCGTTCTTGGGACGGATATCTTGCCTAATGGGACGGTTAGTCTCCGTTTTTCGACCATGAGTCGGGCTCCTCTGGGAATTTTCCAATTCCTCAAGTTGCATCCAATCGCAGGCGGCAGCCTGGATGTCTGCTAAATTCCTTGGTTTCTGCAAGAAGATGTATCGAGTGGCCTCAATGCTAACCAAAGCCTTGTGAACAATGGGTCTCAAGAGGTCGATGCTCGGTTCTTCTGTCTTGACCACTGCTTGAGAAAAGCGAGTGAAGAAGTCTCGAAGAGATTCATTAGGACTTTGCTTGATGGTGTACAAGTAAGTCGGAGGTAATTTATCTCCCTTCATGGCAGAGAACTGAGCCTTGAATCGATCAACCAGAACCTTGTACGTAGGTATGGATCGAGGAGGAAGCCTCGAGAACCATTCCAGCGCCGGCCCATCGAGAGTTGTGACAAAGATCTTAGCCCAAATGTCGGGCGAGTGACCGAACATGCTGAGTTGCATCTTGAGGCGCGACACATGTTTTTCAGGATCAGTCGACCCGTTATACGTGGGTAACCCAATGGGGATCTTTTCTTCGGTGGTGGATTCAATGATCGCGTCACAAAACGGAGACTGAGCTTCTCTTTCGCTGCGGTGTCTCCACTGTCGGGCTGGTCAGGGGATCGACGGTGTACGCCGGGGTGATCTAGATCGTTGACGCCGAGTATAGCGGGATCGGTTGGGAGAATGGCTATGCGACCCTTGGCTCTCACTTCGATATTGACTATCATGTCGACTGGGATGGGGAGGTATTTGATTCCGAAGGTCATTTGACCTCACAATGTGCCCCCTATTTGATCTCCTGATCTGGTTAACTCGACCATGGGGCCCGAGTCGGCTAAAGATCCCACTCGAACTGTGAGGGAATTTATCACGCTGGAAGGAGCCTCGTTCCTTTCGGTCGTTATTCTTTCCTCGAGAATGAGAGGGTCGAGATCTTTGCCGGGATACACTTGGTCCTCGATGGTCGTCATTTCGACGTATCCTGGTGTCAGTGGGGGTCCTAGAGTCAACTTCATCGTTCGGTCGGAGTGACAAGCGATCTTGAACTGGCCTTCTGGCACTTCTCTGTGCAGGCTGTGGCTGCTGATGCTGAGGTTGAGGGTGTATAGTTTGTCCAATTTCAGCCCAATATCCGACTGGTGGTTGATAATGCAGCGGTTGTACATACCCAGGATGATTCATTACAGGCTGAATGACCTCCACCGGTCGAGTTTGGGGGCACTCCGGCATCCGTGGTTCTCTCCCTTCTGCAACTGCAGCTACAGCTTCATCTCAACAAGCTTTTAAGTATTTATCTAACTCGGGCATCGAGTAGACTAGTTGTGGTGCGATGATTGTAGGTGCAGCAACTTGCAAAGGAATTTGAGGAATGACTTCCCGACCATTCTTGTCGAATAAGCGATTGCTGGTGATATTGTGGGCAGTCATGTTCGATGGCTTATTGTTGCGGTTCCCACAGATGGCGCCAAATGATCGAGCCAAATCTCTGTCTGATGTCCGATCGAGAGATCCGACACGGTCACTCTATTTGTTGAGGGAAAACGGCCATTTGACTGCTCGAAATCTGCACAGATCGAGATAAACGTGAGCTCTGGGACCAACTCGGGAAAGGTGGGTGTGAGACCCGGGTTGGTACTCCGACGCTCAAGTCAGGTTCGATGAAGATGGTCGAAGTAATTGAGCGGTGAAAAGAGTTAGGTGAGAAAACTTACCGTGCAATAAATGAGGAGGGACTATTTATACTGTGAGGAGAGAGAAGTTACCGCCTCGACGTGTTGGCGTGGAGAGCTGACAGGTGCCCCATTAAAACCGTGCATTAAATGCGTGGTCGGCCACTCTTTCCTGTTAGTGGAACAGTGCGCTGGCCGGTCGAGGGGTCTGGGTCGCCCGTAGCGGCCTGGAGGTCCGACTGTGGTAACTTATATGGGGTAAGTGGATCTTCGATCGTGATGGTCGAGAGGTAAGCTTCGATCGAATCGCGACCGGGACATGACCTTCGATCATACACGTGGATCAAGGTGATTGGCCCAACTCGACAGCGAGTACGTGCCACGTCACAATGTTATTTTCCTTATTTGTGAGATCAATATACCAAAAATTAAAAGTTTTTGTAAAGCATAACCCAACAATTAATTAATACTATTATTCATCGGTAAACATTTAAAGAACAAGGTGTCATTCTCTATAGCACGGACACGCCTAAAAATTGATCCGTGCAGTGTCCGACACGTGTCGGACACAGACACGCGTCCAACACGCCTCCGACACGTGTCGGACACGCCGGATCCGTGTCCTAAATTAAAAAAAAATGAAATGAAAAAAAGACACGGTGTCGGACACTCCGCTGCGGAGTGTCCGACACGGCTGGAGAAACGGACACGGTTGGGGAAGAAAAGGGAAAGAAATATTGTGTGTTGAGAAAAAAAGGGGAAGAGATCCCGCACGACCCTCACCACGTTGAGAAGAAAGGGGAACCCAAGACCACCATCTTCTTGAGAAGAAAAGGGGAAGAAATTCTCAGCACCCAAGTAGCAGCAACTGTGTCAACACGCCGGCCGCCACTGAGACGCGCTGCGCTCTCTCCGACTCCGAGCACAGCGATGGCAGAGCAGCTCCACCGTGGCCAGAGCTCTCTCCGCCTCGCACTTCTCGAACTCCGCCAGTCTGTCGATCAACACATCCGCCGCACCAGCA
The DNA here is from genome assembly GCA_037501455.1 of Lantana camara. Lineage (NCBI taxonomy): Eukaryota > Viridiplantae > Streptophyta > Magnoliopsida > Lamiales > Verbenaceae > Lantana > Lantana camara. The sequence goes on from CM074855.1 coordinate 128,672,548, forward strand.
GCCACCTCCTTGTGGTGGTGCTGTTTCGCGAGAGATAGAGCAAATAAATCTTTGATTCTGATTTTCAGTGCCCTAGGATGGACTAGAGGAGAATTCGAAATTCCGATGATACCGTCAAACACACCGTCGGCGTTGCTATTGCTACTGCGAAACCTCCTTTTGCCGTCGCCAAAACCAGCCACCACAGCGAGCCTCCACACCATCTTCTCCAGCCACGACAGCAAGCTCCTATGTCTCTGACTCTCTGTAGCCGAAGTAGGGAAAAAGAAAGAAAAGAGAATGGGCTAAGCCCTAGCCATCCCACCACTTTCAAAAAGAAAAAGTAACTAGATTAATGGGCCATACGTTTTTAGTATTGGGCTCTTTGTGTTTTTTTTATTAAATTCATAATTGTTAAAAGATTTAAAATTTTTGGGCTAATATAAGGATCCACATAGTTAAAAAAATAAACTAATATTTATAAAATATATAATTTATATATAAAATATAGCCGTGTCGGAGCCGTGTCGTGTCCTAAAATTTTTGAAAAATCCGTATCGCCGTATCCGTGTCGTGTCTGTGTCCGTGCATTATAGGTGTCATTTTTAGAAGGAAATAACATATTTATTCTTTTATAACTACATATGTATGAACGAGCATAAAAATATATTCAACTTAAATAAGTTATTTTTATGCGCAAAGACGGCGTGCCCCCGTTGCTAATGTAAATAAAGTATAATAACAATTATTAAACTAATTCAAGCAATTACCATGCATTTTACGAAGCCCAAATTTTCAAGCCCAATAGATATAATCACGGCCCAGATCCAAATAATAAATAGAATATTTTCGACCGTCGGATCACACCTAATCTGACGATCTAGATTAACCCAGATACACACGCCCAAACACCATTCTGAATTCTCCGATTATTCGCCTAAACTTCAGGTCCAGAGACACCACCGCCACCGCTACGCTGCCGCCGCCGCCTTCGATGAACTAGTTGTAATTTCCCTCTTATTAACCGGAAAATAGCCTCTCCAAAATCAGTGGCCTTCATTGATACCTGTTGGCTTGTCGGAATTAGGATTCAGCCTTTTGTATTCTTTTCTGGTAATTTGCTCGAGCATTTCAACATCAATTCTGTGTTGTGTTACTTTTAGAATTCAAATTGGGTAGTTAATTTTTGGTTGAAGTCTAGGCTTGGTTACATAGCTCTTTGCTTGGTTTGTTAAAGGAGTATTTGGGAAGCTCCATGTTATATTATCATACCAGATCTTTCTGTGAACTTACTTTGTAGCATAACGTAATTTTCGTGAGATTTCGATGAACTTTGTTAAGCCTTTGCTTAGTGTAGAGAGATAGGGGTTGTGGTGCTAGTTTTGGCCCTACTATGGAGTTAGCCATTTATTCCTGAACTCTGTGATTTGTAGTTTGCAGATTATGTACATGGCTGTAAATATATGCCAATTAAAGAACATAAATTGGATCTCTGGACGAATGTGAAGAGTTGTTCCAAGAATCTTGAGTTGTTCTAATATAAATTTTTATGGTTGGTGTTGTTTTTGCATGGCTAAAGATGAAATCTTTGAGCTCTTGCCAAAGGTAATAGAAAGCTTGAATCTTGTTTAAGAAGATTGCAACTGGGGCAATTGTTGGTAAAATTTATATCTTAAGCTGTCCTTGAGATTTTGGGAATGAATACTTTTAAATTATCAATTGTATTGATTGTTGATGCCTGGTTCAGTTTTACTAATGGCCAAATGTCTTGTAATTGCTCATGGAGATTTTAGCATTACCTCAAATTTCAGTCTTTTAATTAGTCAGATTGTTTGAGGAATCTGTTACTGGTTGTTTCCCTTTATGTATTTGTATCTTGGTTTGTAGTTTCAGTTTATCTGGTTTCAGCGTCGTTGTATATATTTGCTTAATTCTTTTGATCTGTATAAGATGCAGTTTGGATTGGTATTATTGCATGTGTTTAATTAGTCTTAGATGTTAGAAGTATGCTGGACCTAGACATGTTAAGATTTTTAGGCAACTGTATCATGGCTATGGTAATTTGGCGTACACTTGTCTGAGCTTAGAAGTTTTGCCAAGCTTGTTTGAAGTACCTTGTTAGTAGTTATTATTTTTATGGTTGCAGTGTTTTCCCTTCCTAATATTATGGCATGATGTAATTAAATATTGTCGAACATGATTAACTAGCAATTGATAAGGATGCATTTTGTCTGCTTTTTTCTGCAGTCACATGTTAAGAGAGATTTTCTGAGTAACAGATTACTGCTTCTTATTAATTACTGATGGATCGGCAGCTACACGACTATGGTGCTCCAATGTATGGTGGGCAGCAGCAGCAAGCAACTAATATGCAACAGCAGCAACAGTATGGATTTCATCCCCAGCATCAACAATTTCCTCCATCTGTTCACGGTCCTCCATTTATGCCACCTCATCCTTCTCTCCAACAGTTTCCATATCCTCGTCCAATGCAACAAACCCAACTTTACCCTCATATGCCTCCCCACCCCCACCTCCATCAGCAGTCACCTACTTCTTTCCCTCCCCACATGGCCCCCCATCTTGGTCCACCACCTTTCCATGCTCCATATGATTCTGCCCCCCCACCCCCATCTCCACCACCATCCGATCCCGAACTTCAAAAGCGAATTGACAAGTTGGTTGAATATGCTGTGAAGAATGGGCCTGAGTTTGAAGCCGTGGTCCGTGAAAGGGAGCAAGATAATCCTGCTTACGGTTTCCTCTTCGGTGGTGAAGGCCATAATTACTACAGATATAAGCTTTGGGCGTCAACAAGACCCCTCGTGGCACCCCCCTTCAATCCTCCTTTCCCTTCTTCTATGATGCATCCTCCAAACCCCATGATGAGTCCAGCTCCTATTAGTGCTCCAAATGCTGCTGCTCCTCCTTTTCCACCTTACTATGAGCAGCAGCATCCTCATCAGCCATTGGTCGGTCATGGCCGTCCTGAATTTGATCAGTCTTATAGGCCTTTTAAAGGTCTATCTAGACCTCTTCCTGCTGATATAGAGATGGAGATGAATGGTGTTCTCAACAATCTTACTGGTACTAAGGAGTCGATAAAAGGTGCAAAGACTTGGTTTATGCAGAGGTCTGCTTTTGCTCCCCTACTGGCTGAGGCGCTCCGTGATCGGGTGTTTTCCCTGGATGATTCTGAGAGACAGCTGCATATAATTTACCTTGCCAATGATATTCTGTTTGACAGGTGGGCTTTGCTTTGTTTGCTCTAAGTTCTTGAAAATTGGGCGCTTCTGTGTGGATATCTCTTGGCTCTTCTGTAAAATTGGATGCTTCTGTGTAACTGCCTTTTCTTTCTTTCTCTTTTTCTTTGTTATATTGGTTTTTGAGGGGTAGGGGTCGGTTGGGGCAACTTCATGAAATATGATAATATTTGTAATAGTGTTTGATAATATTGTCACGGGAAAGATAGCATGTACTTGGACCTATGGAAGCTTATCGTCGGCCATGTTCCTATTGTCACAATTTGTATCGTTATTCACATGTTGTTTCTGAATATACAGCTTGCAGAGGCGGGTCAATCCAAAGGAGCTTGATAATGAGGCACTTGCATTTAAGCCAGTTTTGGGTTCTATATTGGGGAGGATATACCACAACCCACACAACCAGGAGGAAAACCAGTCACGTCTTCAGAAAATAGTACAATTCTGGGCTTCCAAAGAAGTCTTTGATCAAGATACCATTTTCAATCTTGATAACGAGATGACGAGTGGGATGCCACCAAATCCTTTTCCTGGGCCCCACACAGATACACCTGCTGTTGCAGGAGATCGCTCTGCTGCACCAGGTAGCTCCCCTGGATTCAACTTTTACTTCTAGAAAATGTTTGTTTCAGTAAATTTTGTTGAGGACAGCAAAATGCTAGGGATAAGAAAAGAAAAGAGAAGAAGTATATAAGATCTCAATTTTGTTTGGTACTCTGGTTATTCAAAAAAGAGGTGGGGAAAATGAATTGAAAAGAAGAAAGATGATTGATATATTAGAGAAGAGTGTGTCCAGATAAGTTCCTCTCATTTTCAACTGCCGTTTTGTAAGGAAATTGATTTCTCTCAGTTGCACTACATTTTCCCTAACATTTCCTTAGTATTTTCCTTAAACAATCAAAATCACTCTCTCTTGCGTTTTCTTACCCGCCAATTTTTTTGAACCAAACTTTTTCGTTGTAAGAATATCATTAACACCATGTTTCGAGGATTATAGAAAGGAAAAAAAGAAAATGGTAGCAAAAGTATGGTTGGTATTTGATTGCTAATGGAAATAGAAAGGAAACTTGAGAGATGATGACACTGGGAAAATTACACTTTTGGTCCCATTAGACTGACTCAATGCCACATTTGGTCTCATACGATTTTTTATTTACACATTTGAGTCCCATAAGAAATAATTCTGAACACATTGAGTCCCAACATTAAATTTTAACTCTATAAATGGAAGAAACGTTATTTTAATGTTAATTTTTACTGAGAGAGACTAAATTAATCTGATGTGAAGCTTAGGGTTTAGTCATTTTAAGTCTTGTTTATTTTTGTCTTCAACGATGTCGATAAAAGAAAGAATGAATTTTGAATGGGAAGTGTTTATGGTTTTTGAAAAATTTAATTAAAGAATGTCATCTACGCTTCACGTCATGGTAATTCAGTCCCTCTCAGCGAAAATTAACATTAAGATAACGTTTCTTCCATTTTTAGAGTCAAAAGTTAACGGTCGGGAGTTAATGTGTTCAAAATGATTTCTTATGGGACTTAATGTGTAAACAAAAAATCTTATGGGACCAAATGTGATATTCAGTCAGTCTAATGGGACCAAAAGTGTATTTTTCCCTGGTGACACTAAAGAACGAAGTCCCTTTTCGTCACAAAATGGTGAGGGAAAGGGAAAAACAAGAATAAGCTTATACAATAACATTTTCATAACTGATTTGTATTCTAATCCACCATGCATTTCCTTTCTATTAGTTAATTTCACCATGTTTTCTCAATATGGAAGGTTAATCATTTTCCTCACTTTTCGTAAACAACTAACATATTGAAAGTGTTGATTTTATTTAGAGCAAATTACATTTTTGGTCCCATAGGATTAGACCTTTTGCAATTTTAGTCCCATGTTTTTGAAATTAGATACATTTAGTCCCATTATTTCAAAAAGTTGCAATTCTGGTCCCATCCGTTAAATAATGGATAGAAAATGCATTTTTGCCGTTAAGTGCAATTTGGGGGGAAAGTTATTGTTCATTAGGTGGTTTTTTGCGGGAGTTTGCTTATATTATAACTCATTTTGGCACCCTAAATCAATTTTGAAGCATTACTCTGAATCAGTCTCATTAAGGTAATGCGGTGCTAAAATGAGGTATTAGTAAGCAAACTCCCACAAAAAACGACCTAATGAACAATAGGGTTTCCTCCAAATTGTACTTAACGTCAAAAAAAATACATTTTCCATCGATTATTTGATGGATGGGGTCAGAATTGCAACTTTTTAAAATAATGGGACTAAATGTGTCTAATTTCAAAGATATGGGACAAAAATTGCAAAAGGCCTAATCCTATAGGATCAAAAATGTAATTTTCTCTTTTATTTTACTTTACTTTCAAAAAATCTTAAGAGCTATCATTGTGTAAGCATCTGATGAAAGCTTGTTGAGTTCATCCATTTCTGTAATTTACTCATTTCTTTCTCGAAACGTCTCTCTAGCAGGAATACCAAACCATAATTCATTACAGTGGCAGCCTGATACTAAACACAGCTCAATTTCCCATCCCCCAGACGCCGACAAACTGCCGCCTCAGCAATTTCATCCCACTCCAATTCCTTCTGGTGGGTTCGCCGCACCAGTACCCGTGCAATCACAGCCACCTCTGCCCAAACCTGGCGAAAAACTGCCCCCTTACCCCCTTTTCCCTCCCGGTCTAATTCCAGGCATGGTCAGAAAGATGCAGATAGGTAGTGGGGTGCCCTACTCCCCTATGAGCCTCCTCGATATCCCTACTGTGATTCCACCTTCCAATGTTTCACCATCAGAAGTTCTAGAAAGAGTTTCAAAATTCTTCAGAGAGATTGGAGAGGTAAACCCGTCAGAGGGGCCTATGAAGTCATCAGAAACAAGAGATGATGACGAGTATGATAGAGATGATTACGAGTATGAGAGAGAATTACAGGTTCGTAAGGGAGGAGCTTGTATTCCTCCTCCTCCTAGCCTAAACGATACGGGGGCCCTTGCTGATGGAAGTGTGGAAAGAAAGTCCGGTTCAGGCAGGTTGGGACTCGGTGCAACTGCTGACCCAAATGAGCCGAGTCAGTACGACGATGTATACTCTTCGTATAGGAAACAGAGGAGCACTAATTATCATTCCTCTATGAGTGCTAGAGCTGCAACAAGGTAACAATGTAGCTGTCAAAGAAATGAATGTAGTTTTGGAGAAATTGGGTAATGTTTCTGAATTTTCTGAGATCAATGATGTGAAGAAATTTAGATATGTAGATTTTGATCTCTCATTGTAATGATTTCCTTTTCCTATTTGAGAGCCTAATTTTGTACTTCTGTGGTGATCAAAATTGTAGCTGAAGAAGATTAGTTGAAACATGAAACTGAATTTTGGATGCCTTTGCCTAAGTATTCATTTTCTTGATAGTCTCAAAGACTTTATGGAATATTTACTAGATGGGGTCAAACGATTCCAGCCTATATGCAAAGAATTTAGTATAAAGTATAAACTCTTTCTATTGATGATAAATCGGTAATTGTATTCCTAAATATTGCTTCAAAAGTTCAAAATTCTGTCTATTCATTGTAATTGTGTTTTTAGATACTTGAATATTGAGATAATTCTAAGTAAGAATTTGAATACATGATTTTGAATATTGAGATAATTCTAAGTAAGAATTTGAATACAAGATTTTGAATTAAATAGTCAAATTGAATATGAGATTTCTAATTGAATACGAGATATAATTAAATTAGTATAGTGTTAAAATTTTAAAATATACCACTCAAAATTTTGAATTTCTCTATGAATGAACTCTTGAACTACAACGCTCACCGCGACATTTAAGGTTGATTTTGAAAAATGTGCATGTTAGTCTGGATCAAATGTTACAGATCTTTTACCTAATTAGATGAAGCATAATCATAAGCTAAGTTTGAGCTTATAAGTAGAAAAACGAACATAAAAGTACTATTATTTTTCATAAATTTCCCACCTTATCATACGATATGTTAATTTTTTTTGATTTTTTATGGGTTAAACGAGACGAACCACTTAAGGTGTAAAGTTCTCTTTATTCATCGTAGCGACGTTCTCACTTTTTAGAAATTTAAACTTGAGACCTCATATTAAACTGACATGGCGTCGAATCCTTAAGTTACTATCACTTGATATTACATATGAGATGTCAATGGTTGACTACCCTATAATGACGCAATTTCTTGTTGATAGGGAAAGTAATTACTTTAACTTCAGTACTAATGGACAAAAATAGAAATGTACACATAAATATGTATAATATAAATTCGACCCCCAAATAATAATAGGGAATAATAATAATAATAATAATAATAATGTTTTTCAAAAATAATAATAAAATTATCCGTAAAATAAACTCTTTGCGGCATTTCGCCAATGAAAGTTAAAGAAACCCCACTCCAGATTAGAAGCATTGCTAGCAGAAATTTTCTTGAAATCCAACTGAAATTATTTTGATAAATTAAGAGTTCTACTGAGATTTTATGCTTGATCGATCCGCCAGACTTTGTGGTTTCCCCCAATTCAATTAGGTTCCGTAAGATTTGGTACTATTTTACTGTCCAAGAGCTTCGGAGAAGCCATTGATGACAACCGCGGCGGCGAAGCGGTGGTGGGTCGGAGAACTAAGTTGAGAGGCATTGTGAATCTGGGGTGGAATTTGCGAATAAAGCCAGAAAAAGGATAAGCAATAGCGGTGTTGTGTTGGGAGAGCAAGAATCGAGATGGGGTGGGGTAGGGTGGTGTATGAGGGGGTGGTGGCGGTGGGGTCTCTGCTACTGCTTGGTTGGGGTGGGCTATGGTTCTTGAATCGACGCCTTTACAAGGAGTATGAAGAGAAGAGGGTGTTGGTTCAGATCATATTCAGCGTTGTTTTTGCCTTTTCGTGCAATCTCTTCCAGCTTGTTATCTTCGAGATCGTTCCCGTTCTCTCCAAAGAGTAAGAATTTCAGAGTCGTACTGATAGTATATAGTTTTATATAGTTTCCTTTTTTGCTGTTTGTATGGATAATGCATTGTTTGTGCAGCATTTGTTAGTCTGGATTTATTAGATTTTATCTGAAATCCCTGTTTCTGAAATGGTTGTATGATGTCGGTAATAGAGTGGGATGCTGCGAATTCATTTTGATTCTGGATTGAAGGTGTTCTATGTGTTGGATATTTTGGTTTTTGGGTATTCTGTGTGTGATAGTTGTATATCTTAGATCCCATGATAAAGAACTAAATGAATTGAGTTTGTTTAGCATTTAAGGTATATGATTTGGTGCCTCGTTCAGTTTGGGGAACTTTGATCTGATTCTGAATCATTGTTTTCTGTAGGGCAAGATGGATGAATTGGAAGGTGGACTTGTTTTGTCTTATAATGTTGCTTGTCTTCATGTTGCCTTATTATCATTGCTATTTGATGCTTTGTAACAGTGGTAAGTTTGACATCTAGAAAAATGTGCTTATTCTTTGCTATACTTATTCTACACATATATGCAGATTCTACCCATATCATCATATTCTTAACTTTGTAATATCAGGTGTTAGAAAGGAACGTGCTTCGCTTGGTGCTGTTTTGTTCTTGTTGGCTTTTCTTTATGGATTTTGGCGAATGGGCATTCATTTTCCAATGCCTTCTCCAGATAAAGGTAAGGATTCAATTGTTGAGATTGCCGAGGGTTGAAGTATATGTTTGGCTTTTGTTCTTTAATTTGGCTGTCTCTATCTAAGTACTGTTCTCTTTCCAAGTTATTTACTTCAGTCCTTGCACTCTTTACATTTTCCCTATCTTGTGATGTGAAAATATAAATTGGCCTTGTTAGAACCTCTATTTTATCGTAATTTCTTTCTTCTGATCAAGTTTGTTTCTTTTAATTAGCTATTTAGTTCATTACTTGTCTTTATCTCTTGATTATATTTTGTGCAGGTTTTTTCACCATGGCTCAGTTGGTTAGTAGAATTGGGGTCATTGGTGTGACTGTCATGTCTGTGCTATCTGGTTTCGGAGCTGTGAATTTGCCATACAGTTATCTATCTCTCTTTATTCGGTAAGTGTGGAGTTAGTTATATGGATTGAATTAGTGTGAAAATAGAAATCTTTGGTTAGTCATATTGTTCCTGCCTAGCTTTTTTATGAAAATTCATTCTTTGATTCTCAAATCATTTACATTTACTGTATTTTTGCTTCATTTGAAGAGAAATTGAGGAAACAGAAATCAAGGCACTTGAAAGGCAGCTAATGCAGTCAATTGAGACTTGCATTGGGAAGAAAAAGAGGATAATTCTCTGTCAAAGGGATATGGAACGAAAACAAGGGTCAGACGAGGTTGGCTTGCATTGCTACACACTTAACGTGTGTATTTTGTTATTATCTATGAAAATTCAGACATTTTTTACCTAGTAAATTTAATTGCATATAAAAATAGAAATTACTGCTTATAGTTTTCTCACATTACTCTAGAGATAATTGCTCTGTAATTGCAGATACGTTAATCACATTTTGACAACTACAATAGAGCTGCCTTTTAATATCACTTCGTAGTTCTTTGTCATACTACTTGTGTGAGTCATTTTGATAATTGTTGCTGCATTGTAGAGAATGTATCACCTTCTACATTATTTTCTATGATATTGAAGTATAATTGCTGCTAAAATATTGATGTGACAGAAATTAAACAATAGATCCTTCCTAAAGCGAATTGTTGGGACTGTTGTTCGATCAGTTCAGGATGACCAAAATGAGCAAGGTAAATTTAGAACATTTATTTTCCTATAGTAACTTAATAACTGTCAAGATTATTCTAATTTTTAAATACGATGCTCTACAATATAGGTTGCTGCATTCTAATCATTTGGTTTATGCATTCTTGTACATCTTTCTTACCCATATCTCAAGAGAAATCCTTGTATTTTTCAGTCTTTGTACTTTTAACATGTATCGCTTGACTTAAAAGGATATAATAAAACTTGGTTTCCGTGAATATTGCCGACCCCTTTTAGAAATTAAAACAAATAATATTAATTAATGCAAATTCCGAGACTTTAAGCTCTTTCGTGAAGTTGGAAGGTACTAAAAGAGTTCTATTCATAGTGCTTTACGTTTGGCTTCCGGAATTCGTTTTACGTTCTTATGGATTCTTTTCTTCGTGAAGAAATCAAAACAATGGAAGCAGAGGTACAATCTTTAGAGGAGCTCTCAAAGCAACTCTTTTTGGAAATTTACGAGCTTCGTCAAGCTAAGGTATACTTAGTTTTGCATCTTTCCTTTATGTGCCCACTTGCTAGTGCTATTTGTTGTCTAATGTTATTTTCTCCTTTTTTCCGGTGTTGTTTTGCTCCAATAATTTCAGGAAGCCGCTGCTTATTCCCGAACCTGGAAGGGTCACATGCAGAATCTTTTGGGCTATGCGTGTTCAGTATATTGTGTCTATAAAATGATTAGGGTAATCTTCCCTCATCTATTATAATTGCTTTTCGTTGGGGGGTCCATTTTTTGTTTCATTTGAAATTGCACTAGTTTCAGTGCCAGCGGCCACCCTTGTACTGTTTGCAATTACATAAATAAGCCACTTTGATTTTGGATTTCTACATACCTCGTAACTCATTTTCATGTTGCAGTTACCGCTTTCTTGTTGATTATTTATCCATTTACTTGTGATTAATGGTGCTATATTCGAAATTAAGTTAATTTTTCGAATTGCTTCTGCATGTATAGATGACGTTATCCAAGCTTTAAAGTAAATCAAATTTGAGTAATTTTTTATGATCGAAAGGGGGTATGTGCAATATCATTTTTCTCTTTTGAGAAAATTATACATTAGTTATGATACATGGGTGGTCATTGTAATAGACCCGAAAAGTAGTTATCTGTGAACCCCCTATATTCAAGATCATCTAAGAGTCTATATTATGGTTTAACTGACGTTGGAAGTATGTTTGTTTGTTTTCATTGTGCAGTCTTTGCAAAGCGTGGTATTCAAAGAGGTAATTTTCCAGTTTCCGTTTATCTGCTCCCAATTGTTGCACTTACTCATTTGATTTTCATCTTGGTTTACGTATTTTGAAGTTTACAGAATAATTAATTTAGCGAACTTTTGTTTCAGGCTGGTTCTGTTGATCCTGTGACGAGATCAATCAGCATCTTTCTGCAGTTCTTCGACATTGGCATCAATGTGACTTTATTATCACAGGTTAGTGTCCTTTCTATGTCTAAGAGAGGACTGGATCTCTCTCTCTCTCTCTCTAGTGAATCATCAGAAGCTGCATATAGTATTTCAAATGAGAATCATCTTTCTTTTGTCTTCTTTTATGCAGTATATATCCCTTTTATTCATCGGGATGCTGATAGTCATATCTGTTAGAGGATTCTTGACAAATTTGATGAAGGTAATCTTTATTCCTTTTTCTCATCAAAGACTTCATTTCTTATTGGAATATGAATTTTCTTCTTCTTCCCTTTCTTGAAATTAAACTAGTTTGAACTGCTGTATTCCACAATCTGCTATCTGATCCTGTTCCTGTTGTCCAGTTCTTTTTCGCTGTTTCCAGAGTTGGGAGCGGATCTTCAAGCAATGTTGTCCTTTTCCTCTCTGAAATAATGGGAATGTACTTTGTTTCTTCCATATTGTTAATCAGAAAAAGCTTGGCTACCGAATACAGGTAATATACATTCTTATTTTTTAGACTCTTTCTCTACTACTCACTATGTTTGCACTGTTGTTTGAGTTTTGATTCTTGAACGATAAATTGTTTTCGTAAAATTTGGAAAATTTGCCCCTCCAAAATAATGAAAGTACCTTCTATCTTTTGTAAGAACCAAATCTCGGCCCGGGAAATAAATACAAATTTCAGGCTCCCACCTGCAGATATTTCAAGTTAAGATTTCATTATTGAGGATGTCTTAATTCAAATCACGGTGTTCTCCTGCAGGCTGATTATAACAGATGTATTGGGTGGCGATATTCAATTCGACTTCTACCACAGATGGTTCGACGCCATCTTCGTAGCAAGTGCTTTTCTTTCCCTGCTCTTGCTATCTGCTCATTACACTTCTCGTCAGGCCGACAAACACCCTATAGATTAAGTCTTCCATATTCGACCGCCGAGATAAAAGAAACGAAACTACGAAATACGGGTTGATTTTCGATTGGATGTTTGTGAGTGATGTTGCCATGTTACTGGGTGATTCTTGGTTAGATATATACATGTGAGCATTGTAAAGATGAATATGGTTAACTACTTTGCAGTTCCCTTGCCTATTTTGTATTCAAATTTCTTCTGCAATTCCATTCTTTATTTGGCATAACTTTAGTCTTGATAAAATGATTCTTGGAAAAATATTAAATGTTTTATATGATAAGGTATATGTTACAATGTACACTAGCTTATGAAATATTCTTATGTTTGTTTAGCTGTATATGAAATTTCATTCTTGTTATATTAATTTGATCGAATTATATTCGAGCAAGAATCACTCGTTCTTATTTTCGTTAGTTGTATACATTTATATGACTAAGCAAATACATCATTTGGACATTTAAGTACGTGATTTCGGGGTTCGGGTACGCGATTCTTGAATTTTTATACAACCTTTCAAAAAAACGGGGAGTAAAGAGGAACTTTGATTTTCATCTGGGGAGTTCAGAGGAACTTTTTTGAAAGTGGGGAGTAAAGAGGAATTTGAGTTCCCATATGGGGATTTTTCGGGAATTTCCCGATAAAAGATAGTGTTAATATCATTTGTTCCCACTAAATTAAGAAATTACAATATCACTCAAATAGTCTAGAATCCAATTTAAAATTCATTTATATAAAGTAAGATACGAGCGATAGATTCAGATAAACATCTATAGTCTCCAACTGCTCTTCCTCCAATTCAGTCTCATCGGGGATTAGAGACATTTAAAGCTCAGAAACGGTTGTGTTATAGACAGACATTGAGATCTTCTTTTCCCATGCCATCTTAAAAGTAGATAAAATTGAAAAGAAAAAAAAAAGATTTGGGTTGTGATAATACCTACATTCAAACTAAGAAGGTGTTTCGATCGAATTCTCTCAAGCTTGTCTCTCGAAACTCAGACTAAGACAACTCTACGAATAACACTTTCTCTGGCTCGCTCAATATGCTTTTTAATAAAAGTAACTTCTAGAAATGATTGGAAAGCCCTATTTACAAGGAATGAAAAAATAAAACGTTGTCATGATTACTGTTTAGCAAGTCGATCTGCGTGTGAATAGCGCATCTATAAGTCGAAAGATCATCAACCAAGTTAGCCCTACCTGATGATTTTGGGGGGCTTATGACGACGTAGCATGATGTTGAGAAGATACCTAGCACGACGTGGAATGATACAAGGCATGACACGTAAGTCTTAGTTGCATGCTCAACCTCTCTCCCGACCTAAGATAGAGGGGTCAATTTATGCCTGAGGAATCGATCGGGTGATCAGGTCCCTCCACCTCCCTAGTTGAGATGCAAGTCAAGGATCTTGCATGATCTGCATTAAATGTAGATAATCTCCTGACATATTTCAATCAAGTGCACCATATCCACAACTATCAACTCTACAGATGCATTTAATGCACCTTAAGTTTTTGTACCTAGGCACGCACAAATGCCCACCATCATAATACCCGTAGAATTCATGTCAGATGGCAAACATATTTATTGCACTTTTCGAGTCCTTTAATTTACTGTTGAGATTCTCGAGCTATCTGCTGAGTTAGGCAACAGAGTATTTATGTCATGACCACCTGACCTAATTCACTTTTTTTTTTTTCCCTTGTCCAATTTTCATGTCGAAAAGACTTTCTCACAAATAAATTCTTGAGTCATCAAGTTGGTCGATTCAGCACCTTCACCAGCCACCAAATTCTGACTTGATCATATACTGTAACTTTAATATAATATGACAAATATTTTTTTCATATTAACAAATTGTATTGATAAAAATATTATTCATATTATTAGTTAATTAATTATAACAAAAATTAGTGACATTAATGTGTACTAATTATCTTCTATGTTAAATTATAAGTCACTTCCAAAATCTCTAACTCTATATGACATCTTTCTCCAGGGCCACGACCTCTTTCTCTCCGCCCCAAACCACCACCATGATAACATTTCAACATCAATTTTTCTCGATCAAATCTCACTTCTTTCAACTATCTTTGTTTTTTATCCTCTCGATCAAATATTGTTCTCAACTATTTTTCGATAATCAATATCAATATTACAATCACTACGTTTGATTATGTTCATAGTCTATCAACAATTAATTTTTCTTAAACATATTGATCATTTCTGCGTTTAGAAAGACAGTATGTCTCAGCTTCATAATAAAAATTTTGTTCTTTAAGATTTATACGCATTCGCTCTAGTACTATTTCATTAAATTTATATTGAAACGGTATAATTTTAATATTACAAGATATTGATGAGGCCAAATTACGCTCAGATCAGCACCGCACACGTGTCACGATCTGAAGGACCCAGGGCTCTAACGCTCGCGATAATGGGCTCATGAAGTTGACCCGGCCCATTCCCTCATCACCTATACGTTCCAGACTTACGTGCTTCGGCCCAAGTCACGAGCGCGGGATCGGTCCACTAATTCCCTTGGACGCTCGCACTACGGTCCCAAGGGACGCTCCACGCTCGGATTCCCCCCTCTTCTGCGCCGGGGACCCCGCTATAATTGTGCTCGGGCTCTATACGCTCAACGCTCGTACACTTAGTGCTCGTGGTCACCTCCCAGGGGAACTTCTCCTAGGAGGTGAAGTTCATAGTCTATCAACAATTAATTTTTCTTAAACATATTGATCATTTCTGCGTTTAGAAAGACAGTATGTCTCAGCTTCATAATAAAAATTTTGTTCTTTAAGATTTATACGCATTCGCTCTAGTACTATTTCATTAAATTTATATTGAAACGGTATTATTTTAATGGTACAAGATATTGATGAGGCCAAATTACGCTCAGATCAGCACCGCACACGTGTCGCGATCTGAAGGACCCAGGGCTCTAACGCTCGCGATAATGGGCTCATGAATTTGACCCGGCCCATTCCCTCATCACCTATACGTTCCAGACTTGCGCGCTTCGGCCCAAGTCACGAGCGCGGGATCGGTCCACTAATTCCCTTGGACGCTCGCACTACGGTCCCAAGGGATGCTCCACGCCCGGATTCCCCCCCCTCTTCTGCGCCGGGGACCCCCGTTGTAATTGCGCTCGGGCTCTATATGCTCAACGCTCGTACACCTAGTGCTCGTGGTCACCTCCCAGGGAAACTTCTCCCGAGCTTCGCTAGCGCTCGGGTTCAGTGTCAAAAGGCGTTATTCGCCTCGAGGGCCAGTTCCACCGCAGTGAAAAAGGCCCTCTCGAAGGCACTTTCAGAGGTATGGGGAGCGTAGCGGAGTCTCTCCGCGTTCGCAGCTCGCCAACGACCTCTGACACAGTGGTAGTGCGCACCTCGTACCTGGCACCCCACAGGCTTTTCAGAGCCATCACTTTCACACCATCACATGGCGCCACGTGTCTAGGGCAACACGGGATTTGGGACCACTTGGTCAGATTACCCAAAATAACCTGGCCCCTAACATATAAATATGGGAATGCATGTGCACACTCCCTAAGTCATCTTCTCCAAGCTTACCTGCACTGAACTGGGCATTCACCTCCATCTTTCTTCTTCTCCAAACTTTGCAATTCACATACGCACCCTTGTTGCACCCTCACTGCATCCTGATCCTTGGTGTTATCCTAGCTGGAAGAACCCACACTACAGAGGAGACCCAGTTCCTGAGGCTCTAACGCCTATGATGGTCTTCCCTTCCCCAAACAAATCTTAAAGTGTTGGTGTTTTAGTACACTTCCTGTTTTCCGCGCCATCAGATATAAAGCATTGGGTTGTGTGCACCGTTATTTACATAAAACCTTTTTAGTCCCACAAGATGTTAATTTATTTATGAAAAAGACTTGTGCGCTTCACGTGCACCGTTAGTAGAGGCTCTCCCACCACTCGTGTTTTAGGTGATATTCAATCAGTTCGAATCATATTTAGAAGTTAAATTATCTGTACATTAATTAGTAAAATACAAGTCAATTCAAGATTTTTTCAATAAATATAGTTAGAATTGATACCATCCCGTTTAAAATACAAGTAATGAACTCCACTAATGACACATATGAAACGTTTATATCTTTTCCGTTCAAAAAAGTGAGAGTGAAACTTAAATTATAATTTTCTTTAAAAGTTAAGACTAAAAAAATTAAATAAAAATAGCGGGACCTACATTGCAATTTTATACCATATGAGAATAAAATTGTATTTTTTTTTAAAATTTTATATTGTTAAAGAAATTCTTGAATTCCAAAACATATTATTATATAACTCATAAGATTTCTATATTGAAATGAGAGTATACACACGGTAGCAATATTCAATTCAAAACACCCTTTGCCAAAATTTATATTATAAATTAATTTATTATCTTTCAATTCATTAAACATCTATTATTATAATAAACACTTTAAATCGTAGGTTTTATAAATGAAATTTTTTACATCTTAATTTCACACGCTTTAGCAATACGTAATTGAAAACATTCCATTTGTCAAAATTTATTATCTTTCCATTTGTTAGACATCTCTTATTATACTAAACACTTTAGATTGTAGACAAATTTAACATCTTATATTTTCAAATTTGAATACAATTACTCAATATATTAATATCAAAAGAATCCCTATTGAACTACACCTATTTTTAATAAATTAAAGAAGTTAAATTCGGGTCAGAATTATTTGTGATCGAGATATACTGATTTGATTTAATCCAATTAAATTCAAGTTAAAATTATTCATCCGTTTAATGGTAATTGAAAATTGGGACATGACACGGCATAATAGTACATGGCCACGTGGCCGCCCCCGGTTGGTGCCACGTGGACCTTTGCGCCACCTGGGCAGATCAGATCATCAGATCTATTCGCCAGATCGTGACTAATCATTATTCAACGATCTGAAGAATCCGTTGACCTCGATCCGAGTAGCATGTCTCTCGATCTGCCCTCTACTCCTTGGGGGAAAACCTAAGCAGAACGGAGGAATCCGGTCGACGATATCGATCCGTAGATCGATTACATACGTCACGGGACACCCGATACTGTAAAGCACTCCTGTCGGGACACGTGTATCCTTCCCATTCCCTGGAACAGGCGTACTACGGCTCATTAATGACCGTCAATCCCTGCTTTTACCCAAAGGGGAAAGAAGGTACAAACGACCCGCCTCAAGCCGGTTCCATCGTCCGACATTCAGATCGACGACTGGCAACGCCATTAATGCACACCTACAGTACACACATTACTGTGTTATTTGGCTATGGCTATAAATACTCGCCCTTGGAACAGTAGTTGGTAAGCCTTTAATACGCATTCAATTGCATTTATTCTCTTTCTAAAGAGCCCTTTTACTGACTTGAGCGTCGGAGTGCCAAACTTGGGTAAAACCCCAAGTCCCCCAAGTCGGCTTCGAGCTCACGTTTGCTAGTGCTTTCAGGTCGATAAAGAACCCACTCAAATAAATTCTTGATTGATTGACCCAAATCTGACCCTTAGATCGTCCATCTCAAATCGACCGGATTTGAGCTAGATCAGTTTGGCGCCGTCTGTGGGAAACCCTTTTTCGCATCGACCTAGATAAAAGTCCTTTCATACCTCCCTTTTCAAGACAATGGTTAACACAAGGAACACCCATCGGGAAGACGACACGGAGGAGGTTGCCAAAGACAAGCATGATCACAACGCGCCGCTTGGCAACGTCTCCGCTGTCCCTCCCGCCGGGCCCAGTGCCAATGTCCCACTGCTTCAGCCTGAGGTCACTCCCAGGATCACCGTCACCCAGACGGACCTGGATGCCTTCCTCGACCGGTCGAGATCGAGCGAGCCCAGGCGGAGGGCCGCGAGCCAAGGCGCCCTGAGCTACCAAGGGCCAGCCCAACCACCACCATCCCAAGCCCTGTGGTGGGCAACGCACTGGGCCCACCGGTCCAAACATACGGAACCCAGTTACCTATGTCTTCTAGCCGCTCGACGGGCGTCCCGCCCACATCATTTGGGGCCTCAGTCCCCAGATCGGAGTAGGTCTCGTCCAAGAGTATACTCCACCGCCGCCCCTCCCCCCCCGGCCGGCAAGCAAAGAGGTCCCGCGCGAGGGCCACGGAGAATCTGAACACCCCAGCCGCAACAATCGCGGCAAGCGTGCGGTCGACGAAGACCATGAGGAATACGATGACCTCAGAATGCGGATCCCCGCCCGTTTCGCAAGGGAGGAGGCCGCCAGAATCGCCACAGCTCGGGTTGAAAACAAGGCAGATCGTTACATGGACCCGCCACGCAGACGGGTCCAAGACCGCCTGGGCCACCGAGGTTCTCAGGTCACCCAGAGGCATGTCGACCTGCGCGACGGGTTGAAACGACGCCCTCTCCGTTACCGCAATGACCGAGAGGAAGCCTCCCCCTTCTGCGAAGATATTCTCCGCACGACCTGTGATGGAGATCGAATTCCAGTCGGCCTGCCCATGTATAACGGGACCATCGATCCCGAAATGCATGTAACGGCTTTTGAAAATCGCATGCTGTTGCACTCTCACCCCCAACAGATTTGGGCCAAACTCTTCGTTACTACGTTGACGGGCCTCGTTCAGGATTGGTTCATCCGTCTGCCACCGTTGTGCATAACGACCTACAACCGGTTCGTAGATCAGTTCACAGCGCACTTCTCCTCAATGACTGGAGAAAAGCTCCCCCCCTTTTATCTCAACAGCATCTACCAGAGGGAGGGCGAGTCCCTGCGAGATTTCATGACTCGCTTTTCGAGGGAAGTGGTTCGGGTCGAAAACCCGACGATGGACACCTTGCTCTCTGTGGTCCATCGAGCTCTCCGCAACCGCCTATGGGCAGATGAGATCGTCAGGGCCGGACCCCTCAACCTGACGGAGATACAAGATATTGCCCATGGCTTCATGCGCGTAGAGGAGATAGCCCTCGCGCATGGGCCCCAGCCTCGATCTGAGAGGTAGGCCATTGGGTCAAGCTCGTCCCTCAACCGGAAGGGGAACGAGCAAAAGAAGATCAAGGAAAAAGTCGACCTACCGACCTAGGTTGACCGACGAAACTATATCCCCTTGACCAAGCCCATCGACCAGATCTACGTGGTCATGGATCAGAGCCTTCTGAAGAAACCAAAGCCCATCCGAGAGGGCCCGAAGGCTGAAAATTCGGGAAAATTCTGCGGCTACCATCAACAATGGGGCCACACCACCGCAGAATGCAACGCCCTCCGTGATGAGATCGAAAGACTCATCCAAGGAGGGCACCTGAAGGATTTTGTTCGGAAAATCGACCACTACTCTGAGAGGGCGGGACGACCTAACGACCGCGACCGTTCCAGGTCAAGGTCTCCCCCGAAAAGATCTGGGAAGCAGCCGCTGGAAAGAGCTGAGGACAATCCCCCCACCAACGGCAAGATCTATATGATAGCCTGGGGGCATGAGGGCGGCGACTCCAATGCAGCTCGAAAGAGGAACGTCAGGCGCGCAGCTCGAGAGTTCAACGACCCCCACGAAGAGGTCTTCCAGATCGATCAGGGTAGAGAGTGGGAGAGGCAGGAGGTTAGCTTTAGCGAGAGTGATAGCCGCCCAGGCCCCCATCGGGGAAGGCGGAGCACCTAGTTGTCCGATGGTGGTGACCTTAGGCGTGGCTAATTATGATGTAACCAAATGCCTAGTTGATAATGGAAGTAGCTCGAACATTATCCCTTACTCGACTCTTGTAAAAATGAAATTGCATAATCTAAAACTCGATCCGATCCGAACACCGCTCTCTGGGTTCGGGGGATCGGAAGTTATTCCGCTAGGGTGCATCCGACTCCTCACCTCGATGGGAACATCCCCCAAGAGGGTGACCCAAGAGGTCGAGTACGTCATCATCAACATGCCCCTAGCGTATAACATGATCTTCGATCGACCTGGCCTCATACAATTCAAAGCAATCATCTCGACATACCACCAAAAGCTGAAAATGCCCACCCCGAATGGGGTTGGGGAGGTGACTTGCGACGTCATGGACAGTTGGGCTTGCTATGCCATCGTTTTGAAAAAGCCTTCTGGAAAAGAGGTAGTTGCAGATCTAGACCTCCAGACCTATGTCGATGGGGAGATCGAGCTCCCCACGAAGGAAAACGAGGCAGAGATATCCTCGACAACTCAAAAAAGGAAGGCTAGCGATCGACTCGAGCCTGCCGAAGAGGTTAAGGAGATTGCCCTTATCCCCGAAGATAGCAGCAAGACCACCAAGATTGGGGCGAACATGCACCCCCAACATGAGATCATGATGATAGAGTTCTTGCGGGATAACTCGGACATCTTCGCGTGGGCGGCCAGAGATCTGATCGGTGTCGATCCGAAAGTGATCTGTCACCGGCTCGGGATCGATCCGTAGGTTAAACCGATCAAACAAAAGCTAAGATCTCAAAGTCGAGCAAGGAATGATTTCATTGAGGCGGAGGTCAATAAGCTTCTCAACGCAGGATACGTTACCCCAGCTCAATACGTTGACTGGTTGTGCAATAATGTTGTCCTTGTACAAAAAACAGGCGGGAAATGGAGAATGTGCAACGACTTCACCGACCTCAATAAGGCTTGCCCGAAAGATCCATATCCGCTGCCTCGCATCGATCAGCTCGTCGACTCAACAGCCGGATGTGAGATGCTCAGTATGATGGATGCTTTCCAAGGCTATTACCAGATCTCTATGGTCCCCGAAGATCGAAAGCACACGGCCTTCATTGTGGTAAAGGGAATATACTGCTTCAAGGTCATGCCCTTCGGATTGAAGAATGCAGGAGCCACGTACCAAAGACTGGTCAACCTGATGTTTAAAGACGAGATCGGGAAGCCCATGGAGGTCTACGTCGACGACATGATCGTGAAGAGCCGCTGGGCGTACCACCATCTAGATCATCTACGCAAATCGTTTGAGATCTTACGGCGATACGGGATGAAGCTCAACCCTGAAAAGTACACGTTCGGGGTCGAAGGGGGAAAGTTTCTAGGATACATGGTGAGCCAGCGGGGCATCGAAGCCAATCCTACGAAGATCAAGGCGATTCAGATCATCCCTCGACCTCAATGCATCAACCAGGTACAATCCCTGGTGGGTCGGGTAATCTCTCTCAACCAGTTCATATCGCGATCGTCCGAGCGCAACCTCCCGTTCTTCAAAATCTTGAGAAATCTGAAGAAGTTCGAATGGAACGAGGAGTGCGACCGAGCGTTCGAGCAACTGAAAGAGTACTTGGCATCTCCCCCATTGCTGGCAAAGCCAAATGAGGGTGAGACCTTATATCTCTACCTGTCCCTTTCCAACGAGACCTTCAGCTCAGTCTTGGTCGCCATCCGAGATCGAAAACACCTGCCGATCTACTACCTAAGCAAGATCATGCACGAAGCATAACAGAATTATCTCGAGATCGAGAAGTTCGTGTTCACCCTCACACATGCAGCTCGGAAGCTACGACCGTACTTCCAGGCTCACCCCATAGTCGTCCTAACGGATCAGCCGCTTAGGCAGGTGTTATCCAAACCCGATGTGTCGGGTCGAATGATGAAATGGGCGGTCGAGTTGAGTCAGCATGACATCACCTACCAATCTCGAGCCGCCCAGCAAGCTCAAGTTTTGGCTGACTTCTTAGTCAAAAAGAACACCAGCTCGATGGAGATCGTTCCCACCTCGCCAAGCTGGACCATGTACACAGATGGCTCATCGACCTCTCAGGGAGGGGGAGTGGGCATATCCCTTACAAGCTCAGAGGGACTCCAGCTCGATTTCGCCATTAAACTCGATTTTAAAGCAAGTAACAACGAGGCGGAGTACGAAGCGCTCGTGGCAGGACTAAGATACGCCACGAAAAATAAGATCGACAAGCTATCCGTGGTAACTGACTCTCAGCTCGTCGCCGGCCATGTCAATGGCACATACGAGGCTCGGGAAGAGTCTATGGCAGCGTATCTCAAAATGGTAAAAGAGCGGGCCTCGAAGCTAAAAGAATTCAAAATTGAACAGGTTCCCCGTAAGGAGAACAGTCGAGTTGATGCCCTATCAAAGTTGGCGAATGGATTCCAAGGAACAAAAGATGCAACCATCTCGTTCATGGTCTCGGGGGCCATGTGACCGATGAAGGAAAGGTCGAGATCGCCACCATCGATCCGCCGGAGCCTTGCTGGATGGACGAACTGATCGCTTACCTCAAAGACAGGCTTTTGCCCTAAAATCGAACTGAAGCCAGGAGAATAAAATATCGATCTCTGCTCTATATGATAGATCATGAAGGCAGGTTGTTCAAAAAATCCTTCATCGGTCCCCCTCTAAGGTGCCTACGACCTAGCCAAGCCAAAGATGTCCTAGAAGAAGTCCATGAGGGATGCTGCGGAAACCATTCCAGTGGTCGAGATCTAGCTCGAAAGATCTTAAGGAGTGGGTATTTTTGGCCAACTATGGTGTGAGATGCGAAGATCCACTCTAAAAAATGCCCCAAGTGCCAAAAACACGGCAACCTAATCCACACTCACCCGACATCCATGATACCGATCGACGTATGCTTGACCTTCGACCAATGGGGGATCGACATCATCGGTCCCTTCCCCTTGGCACCCAGACAGAAAAAGTTTGCCATAGTATGCGTCGAGTACTTCTCAAAGTGGGTTGAGGCCGAGGCAGTCCCCAAAATTACTGATGCAGTGATAAGAAATTTCCTCTGGAGGAATATAATCTGCCGTTTTGGGGTTCTGAGGGTACTCATCAGTGACAATGGTCCTCAATTTCGATCTGAAAATACTAAGAGCTATTGTCGAGACCTCGGGATCGACCTCAGATTCACTACTGTTGGTCATATGCAAGCAAATGGCCAAGCTGAAGTCACCAACCGAATAATTATCCAAAATCTCAAGACCCGCCTCGATGCCAAACTGGGGGCGTGGGCGGACAAGCTCGACGGCGTACTATGGGCTTATCGAACTACCCCGCGGACAGCCACGGGACAAACACCATACTCTCTGGTTTACGGATCCGAAGCCGTCATCCCATCAAAGCTGTTACACGAAACTGCTCGTATATCGCAATACCAGCTCGACCGGAATACAGAGATCAGAGCTGAAGATCTAGATGTGATTGAAGAAAGCAGATAACACGCCTATAAGAAGCTCAAACAGTACAAGACAGCGGCGGCTCGATCATACAACAAACACGTGAAGCCCAGATCGTTTCAGATCGGCGACCTAGTGTTAAAGAAGGTCAAAGTCTTGCAACATGTTGAAAAACTTGAGCCTAACTGGGAAGGACCCTATCGCGTCACGGAGATCGGGAAAAACATGGCATACCGGCTCGAAGATATGGCCGGGTAGCCATTACCCAGACCGTGGAATGCGCACAACTTGAGGAAATTTTACACTTAGCCTTCAAATTATTTCAATTTGTAACGGTCAAAGCGATCTATTCAGTAAATTAATATACATGTTTTGGGACGACATCCGATTGGAGTCAATCCGTAATCCCACACCAGGTTACTATCCCCTCGATTAAGCTCTCATTCGACCTACGGTCATGAGTCGAGGTGGGAGCGAACCCCCCCTCCCCAAGTCCAATTGTTAGAGATCGAGATCCAATGAGGTCGTTTTTAGACCCAAGGAGATCCTAAAAATCCTAATGTATTTAATACTTTTAAATTATTGTTAGAGATCGAGATCCAATGAGGTCATTTTTAGACCCAAAGAGATCCTAAAAATCCTAACGTATTTAATGCTTTTAAATCATTGTTAGAGATCGAGATCCAATGAGGTCATTTTTAGACCCAAAGAGATCCTAAAAATCCTAACGTATCTAATGATCCGGAGATCTAAGGAGATTGATTTAGATCCGAAGAGATCCAAAGATTAATGACTCAAAAATTTTACGATCCGGAGACCCGGTGAGATCGATTTAGATCCAGAAGGGTCCAGAGATTGATTCAAAAATTCTTGATCACCACTTTACGGTCTTAGAGATCCGATGAGATCGATTTAGATCCAATGAGATCCAGAGAGACCAAACCTAAAAAGTTGGCACACCCCAGAGATCGCCATCGATCCGATGAGAACGCCATAAACAGTATAATAACTAAGGAAAAACACGAACGCCCAATGAAACTAGATCGACATCCAAACGAGATCGAATAGCTTTGCGAACCCATCGATCCGAAAGCGATAAAAATCTAGCTAAGGGGTAAGCAAAACTTAGATCGACAAACCACATGCATGCCAGATAGAATAAATGCTCAACTTGCAAAGTAAAACAAAACACAAGTATGAAAAACATAATTCATTCATGCGAATATTGATCTCCAAAAACTAACGGAGATCGATCATACCTAGCGCATCGAGCTCACCACGCGACATGGCTCGATGGGCAAAACATTCATAAATGCAAAAGCAGAAATAAAAACAAAGTATTCACCCAGCCACAACTCGGCTGGAAGGTGAAATTAGTTTGAAGAGCAAGATCGGATCAGTCGAGCTCAACCAGAGCCGATGTAGATTCCGAAGCAGATCGACTGAGGGCTCTCTCGAGCTCTCTCACGGTAGGAAGGAAGCTCTCGACCTGGACCGGCATGGGAAGCTCACATGCAACTGGGCGCTTGTCCTTCTTTGCTTGAGCAATCTCAATGGCGTGGCCATATTTGTAGATCGCCCAGTCGATCCGGACCGGTTCTTCCTCCTCTTGCACATCGGTAGCACCTGGGTCGGGGAGCATGGGGCCAATTGTCTCAAAGTTGAAGTTGGGAATGATGGCATCCTGGGCTTTGAGCTGGTTAATGGCGATCTGGAACCCCTCAGCAACATCGTTCATGCCCACGATCAAGCTCGTCTCTTCGAAGCCAGGACCCTCCATGAACTCACGAACTGCATACCGTTCGATCTCCAACATGCATTTCTTCATGCCTTCGGCAACTTTGCAGATCTTCGTCCGGGCGAGATCGAAAACCTCATTTCGCCCCTCTTCCTTTGAAGCAGCAACAGCAGCCTCGAGCTGCTTGGTGAAGTCCTCCCTCATCCTGGCCAGCTCGTTCGCATGAGCCTTCTCCGTCTCCCCAAGGGCCTCTTGCGAACTCTTCCAATGAGCCTCCATGGTCTCCTTCTCTTCGACCCGTTTCCTCTTCTCCTCTCGGGCCTCCCGGAGTTCCTGCTCGAGCTGTTCAACCTTCTCGGGGTTCGCTAAAGCGAGCCGGCCCTTCATCAGCTGGTACTTTTCCTTGTATTTCTCCTTGCCAGTCTTGAAAACCTCAGCCTCGTGGATCGAGTTGATGAGGACAGGGAGAACGTCCTGAGATCGAGCAATCAGATCGACTTAGTCCGATCCCCTGGGGTTGTTTAAAAAAAAAAAACAAACTAAACTTACCCCAAAAAGACCTCTGGCAGCCTGGTACCTTTTCTGCCTCGCAGATTGCCCAGAGAGCTTCTTCTGCTCGTCGATGATGCACCCGGTATTGAATAGGGCAGCAAGGAGATCGGGGTCTGCTTTTCCGAATGCCAGAGCTCGATCTGTACCATCCGCCTTCTTGAGCTCGAGGCCGGCAGGTCACTAAGGAAGTGGGGTCTTGGGAAAATTCAAAAGCTGGGACTCCTTGTCAGATTCTTCTGAGTCCTGCAGTTCGTGAACCAATTTTCTAAAGGGTCTCTTACCTACCCCATGCCTCGCCTGAACAAACTGGAGTTGAGGATCAACATCTTCATCAAAATATAAAGGGAGATGATCTAAATTTATTACTTGTTCGACGTCATCCCCGATCTGACCGGTCGGCTGTGCTGATGACCCGGCATGACCCTCGAGCTCCTGACCACGGAGTGGCTCCCCAGCAGTCTGCTCAGCTAGATCGGCATCTAGATCGTGCAGCTCCTTCGAGCACCTTTCCTGCTGAGCTCGTTGCGCGTCAGGGAGAGAATTGATTATCGCTCGAGCGGCCTCTGCCACAGGTCGAAGTTCATCCGGGGTGGTATTCCTTTGATTCATCGCCCTCATCCTCGCAGCTCGAGACATTATCAACGGACGGAGATCTGCAAGATGAAAGGAGGTTCAGATCGACGGAGTAGATCAGCGGAAAGCAAGAAAATAATTTTAAATAAGACCCTGATCGAGTAGGGGTCCGTTCGAAGTGAGAGCATACCGAAGCGAAAGTTCTTTCTCCGAGTCCTGATTATAATGCCCGCTTCGACCAGATTCCCCGTCCTCGTCAGGTTAGTATGGTCTAGGAGCCCCATATTGGTCAACAGTTCGAAGTGTTTGTGGATCCAGGTCGACGATTTAGTCGCGAGCCGCCTTGGGCTGTTGTTCCCCCAGGTAATCCGGAAACGAGGTACGATGGGCAGATCGATGAAGAAGAATTTGGACTTCCAATTGATCCCATGAGACGTAGACGGGATCGATACAATTTTCCGGTTCGGCTTGGATTGAAGATTGAAGTATCCTACCCCGGACTTGGTGGCACTGTTAAGCGTGAAGAACTCCCCGAAGTCCCAGATCTCCGGCTCGAACCCGAGGCACTTCATCGTAATGATCATGCAGTGCATTAGCGAGAAAGAGCTGGGAGTCAGCTGGGAAGGGGACAGGTTATATCGAACTAAGAAATCCGAAATGACCTGGGGAAGAGGGAGCCTAAATCCATATTTGACGGAGGCATAATACATACCAACCAACCTCAGTCCCCTCGGTCTCTCAACGGTCTCTTCCTCCTTCGGCATACGAACTGTGTACTGGGGGCCTAACCCCAGTAACCTTGCGACCTCCGCTAGCTCCTGAGGGGTTATCTTAGAAAACCTCTCAGAAACGTGCGAGAGGGTCCTGTAGACATGTGGAGGTCGAGCGGGGGAATTCACGATGCGTACCCCCGGTTCCCCATCATGGACCTGCCTCTCTCCGACCTGTCCTTCCTCCCCAGCCTCCTCTTCTGGTTTGTCTAACAGTCCTATGGGTCGCCGCACCCTCGATGTCGAAGCCAACCCCCCCTCTATACGACCACCACAAACCCAAATTAACGCAGTACTGCACGTACGACAGCTATACATTAAATGCGGTTAAGCGATTGTCCCGAAGAGGAAATACTCGACCTCACCAAGGGGGCGTGAAGCGCGCTATTTTTCCCTTTTTGGTAAGACCTAGCATAGTAGGCATTAAATACGCTGATGTGCGTCAATACCGGGGAATTAGAGTGGGATACGTGTCTTCTCAGTCTCGGCATGGGAAAGGTCTCCAACTCATGGCGTCGGAGACTGAGGTCGATAACCTCTAATTCTGGAGTGCCAAGGGGCCCAAGGGTTGGACCTTTGGAGAGGAGCCTTTGGCCCATGTTGGGAGCAGACCTGCACTGATCCGACCCCATGTTGGCAATTTGGGTTTGTGGTGGTCGTGACGAGATTGTTACCGGCGGTGATTTGGGGTTGTGGAAATTTACGGCGAATTTGTCATTAAATTGACACATTCTTTGAGTTAGTGGACTATTTTGTTACTGGAATAATAAGTGTCCCGAAATTGCTAGCTAGGTTCAGTTAGTATCCCAGTTTTACAATTTTCTCACGTCATATGCCCCCTGTACAATACGTGAAAATATTATCTGACGTGGAAATGTTGTCATCGTCCACAACATCATAAATGCCACGTGTCCATAGTCTCCAGTATGAAACAGTGGATTCCGGCAAAAATTATCCCGAAATTGACATATTTTTGGAGTTAGTGGACTTTTTTGTCGCCAGAAAATTTATTGTCCTGCAAACGTTAGAGAGGGTCAGTTGGTATCCTGATTTTGTATTTTTTCCCAAAATTTATAGTATCTTACAAGAAGAATCTCCTTAAAATTTTGACGAATTTGATAGCAATCTTTTCCTATTGAATCAAAATATAACTATATATAACTCTCTCTCTATATATATATGTTGGGCCCTACTTACCTAGCCCAAAGTCTGTCAAAAGACATGATAAATAGAACAAAAGACCAAGTATGAGGTAGCGAACAGATAACACGAATATTGGTCAAGAGTAGTTGGGAAAGATAACGTTCACTTCACAAGAAGATATCAGATTACGATGAAAGCAAGAGTCAAATTTTAGTAGTATTTGAGAAAACCCTATGTCCAATATTCTATAAATATGACCCTTGAGATATGACGATCTAAACTTTTTGGTCTGATCTCTTGATTAATCTCTCCGAAACCCTAGCTTAGTTCAGTAAGACCGAGGAAAGAGGGATTAATCTTAAGGGTTTTGGGCTGAAACGCATCATTGGCACCGTTTACAGAAATCGACACAAAAAGCTTATGTTGTTGCCGGTGAGAATGGATGAGCAAGAAACCTAGATACAATCAATGAATGGTAAAATCGAGTTTGTAGGATAGATACAATGACACCTATTGGAAAGATGCTTGACAAGGGTGATATTAGCGACCGAGGAAATCAATTATATGATCGAGATAAGTCTTCTAATCTTATTTTTTTCTTTTTTTTAATTGTCGGGTCTTTGATTACCCCATGATTGATTAGAACAGATAGCCTTTATAAAATCATCAAATATTAAATTAAAAATACTAGATTCTATTTTTTATTTATTTTGTTCAAGTGTTTACAATTTAAAATTTTGTAAAATTAATCGTTTTTTATGTTCGTTATTTATTTATGCTTTTTTCAGAAAAATATTGGACTCTTTCGATCAGCAATTCAGTATATTAATACGACTAAGTTAATGAAAAGACGGAGATGGAATTACAAGCAATGTGCATCAAGATAGATACAAGCAAGATAGATTCTTTGAGAATCGATGAGGACGATAGATTCGTATGATTCTAAGATCGAATTTGTTATGGGAAAGCTAAGTGAGATGATGACCACACGACACAACGAGATCGAGGAGCAAACGGGCGAATCTAGTCAAGGTGATTATGTTCGGTGGAGGCAGAGCAGATTACACGGTATTTTTGAGACGTTTCAATTAGCTTAACGGACTCAAAATAAAAATTTCAGAGATGGTCTAAAAATCAAAGATAAGTTATTTATTAATTTATACCTCGTGAATTGATCCTATATGATTTATATGCTTCGGATACTTTAAATTAAAATGTGATTTTTTTTTCTTGAAATTGTAACTATTGATATATATATCTATATATATATATATATATATATATATAAACAAAGGAGGTTATCCTCGGTTGTGTACTTTAAATTTAATAACGAAAGAGATTGTGTATTTTCTGCTCGAATTTGTTATGAGATAAATGTGTATTAATGAAGTCTGATAAGAGTTGTTTTGCTTCGGATCTCGATTTGCAAGGGTGTGTACTTACTTCGGATCCCAATTGGCTAGGTCAAACATTTACTTCGGATCCCGATCAGTTAGGGCAAGCAATACTTCAGATCCCAATCACTAGGACAAGTAATACTTCGGATCCCGACACTTTAGGGTAAGTATTTGTTTGGATGCCGACCCATATCCCAACCCATTAGGACAAGCATCATAAATTGTAATTTGATTGTGTTAAACGAGAAATTTCATAAATTCGAGCAGAAAATATGTTGTATTTCAATCTATTTCACCGTAAAAATCATAACATTTTTTGATTGATATATGATATATAATTTTGAAATTGTGATTTTTGCAAACAGACGAATCGTATATATTATGGCGAATAGAAGAACAAGAGGCAAACAAACAAATAGGAGGCGAATATTGGTCAGAGCATGAAGAAGGAAACATGGAGGGATTATTTGGGCTGAACCTTCTATCTATCAATCCCCTCTGCTCTACGAACATGACTTAGACTTGGGAAAGATAACGTTAAAGTCAGAAGAAGATATCACATTACGATGAAAGCAAGAATCAAACTTTGGCAGGATTTGAGAAAACCCTAAGTCCAATATTCTATAAATATGACCTTGAGATATGACGATCTAAACTTTTTGGTGTGATCTCTTGATTAATCTCTTCGAAGCCCTGGTTTACTTCGGTAAGACCTTGAGGAAAGAGGGAATAATTTTAAAGGGTTTTGGGCTGAAACGCATCAATATATACTTGTTTGCATTAAAAATTCGCGTTTATTGATTTTTAGTCAACACCGAATAGATAATACAAATTATTTGATAATTCAAGTAAAAGTGAGTCTTCAATCTTCAACTTGGTCATCTGATTCTTCCTTCGAATTAAAGTTGTTGAAATCTTCAAAGCTCCTTGATGGATTTGGTGGTTTGATCTTGTTCAACTTCAAATTCGGCTTTTAATAACGTTAATCCGTAGGTCTTTCGACTTATTTACGAATCAAACGCCAAATTTTGGAAAATTTCGCCAAGAATACCTTTGAACTTGTTGGAAACTCTATGGATTTAGCTTGAATATAACGTCGATTCGCCGATATAACACCTTGGTAACGGATCAAACACCTTAATTTGGTGACTTCGGGGAAGAACGCCTTTGAATACCTTAGAATTCCGTCTTGAACTTGTAGAGAAAACCTTGACCTTCTTCTTCTCCTTAGCTTCTTGGATTTATGTTGTGTTAAATGAACTATTCCATGACCTCTTTATATAAGTGTAGGATTCAAGACTTGTGGTTCAAGTCAACCCTTATTTAATAATTATCTCTTATATTTTTTCAAGAGATAATATCATATAAACTATTTATCTCTCTAATATTTTATTATTTTTTAAAGAGATAATATCACATAAATATTTATCTCTTTATATTTTTTTATTTTAAAGAGATAATATCACATGAATATTTATCTCTTTATATTTTTTTATTTTAAAGAGATAATATCATATAAGACTTGAATTTGATTGGTCGGTGTGACACAATACGCCACGTGTCGCCATATGATTTGTCTGGACTTTCTTTGACTGCAAGACTTGATTTAATTGGTCAAAAAATGTCACTTTGACACGTGTCATCACTTGATTTGTTGATAAAATAAAATATTATAATATCAATTTAATTTATCTATTTAATTTTGAAATTAAATTTAGGATAATTTCAAAATATAAAATTGTAAATTAAATTAAGAGCAAATTCCATTTTTAGTCCCATACTAATAGGGCATTATCACTTTTGGTCCCATATTTTTCAAAAGTGGTTTTTTTGGTCCCATAGTAATTTTTTTTTTATCAGTTTGAGGACTTCCATCAAATATTTAACGGAAGTTACTGTTCATCAGTTGACAGAAGTCACTGTTCATCCAATTTAATGGATGAAAAGTGACTTCCTCAAAATGATAAAAAAAAAATTACTATGGGACCAAAAAAACCACTTTTGAAAAACATGGGACCAAAAGTGATAATGACTCATTAGTATGGGACCAAAAATACAATTTGCTCTTAAATTAATAATATAAAGTTTATTTGCTCGTCTACAATACTATATAGTTACAAAATATAATTTATGATGCATTGTAAATTTTAAAAATATCATTTCGCGTGTCGTGTCTAATACTCAGGTTAAATCATGTTGCACTTCTCATGTGAAAATTTTTAAAAAGAAAATTCGTATCTCGTACCCCATGTTGTTGTGTTCATATTCGTGCATTATAAGTAATAAAACATGTCACCCCCAAGTGGGTCGGGCCGAACAATCTTTAGTATATGGATATATAATTTTGAAACTAATTAGCTACAGGCAGCAACAATAATTATATATTTAGCGAAGGGTAAGGGTAGCTTAAATGTAGCTTTTTCTACTTCAACATCTCTTATTTTCGGCACTAGCCACTAGTTAATTAAGTTTAAATTGAACGATAAAGGAACAGAGACGTATAGACATTTGGCTCAAAAGTGGACCATATTCCATATTGAAGACGTGGATTCATGGCGTCCCCATATTCTTTTCTGGAAGTTGGAACTCAGCGACTCAAATGGCTTGTCAAAGACTAGAGAAAACACCAAAGGCCCACAAATTACAATCGAATTTCGGAGCTTCAAAAGGTCCCATCAATGGCGGCAGCAGGCGCAGTTGGGCTGAGAGCAGCTTTCATAGTGGTGGGATGCTTGGCGACAGCAACTGTTGTTTACACAGTTGCCACTGATGGACTCCCTTTCCGCAAAGAACTCCTCACCCCGTATGCTTTCTCTCCAAGTCTTGATTTGATTAGTAAAACTTGTGTGTGTGCGCTTTTTGCTAGGAGATTGAGAAGGGTGCTAGAATTTTGCCGTATATGTGTTTGATCATCTGCTAAAACGAACTCTAATGACCGAATTGCTTCATGGGAATGGTCATTTGACTCTTTTATTTCCATTTTTCTGTGGTTGCTAATAATATATGAGAAATACTGAAATAGCTTCCATTTTTCAGGTAATGGGGCCGTTAGATATGACAATATGATGTTGTATTATCTGATATTATTTTCATTAGTTCTCTCTTTAAGCAATGTAAAAGCTTTTGCATGGGTTTATGTAAAAATATGAACAGATTAGTCAAGTTAATTTGATTTTTTTTTTTAAAATAGTTGAAATTGTGGGAAATTTTCTTTATGCAGGTGGATGGCAGCTACCCTTGTGGATTTCTATATCACTATCCTAGCAATAGGGGTATGCTATCTTTTCATGTTAAGAGGTTTTTACATTTCAAATATGAATTCGTTCGCTCTGTGTGTGTGTGTGTTCATTTATGTACATGTTGGATCGTCTAGATTCTTGAATATGCAATCTCTGATATTCGTCAGCCTTCTTTAACATATCAGGCATGGGTTGTGTATAAGGAATCAAACTGGATTCAGACTCTGATTTGGATAGTTTTGCTTATATGCTTTGGAAGGTACGCCTGATCTTACGTATCGAGATTGCCTAATATTCGCCAAAATAACTTTTCATTAAATTAATCTCATATTTTCTGGCCTTGGTAAATGCAGATAACACTTTGTCTTGTCGCCATTGCTCTTAATACATTTTGTCAATAATTTTGAGTGAATTTGATATTACATCTACTTGTTTGAGATCAAGTATCATAAATTGTCTCTTTTTTCCGTTTCTCATTTGCAGCATTACTACTTGCGCATACATTGTTTTACAGTTCCTGAAACTGACTCCTCAAGAATCACTACAAGATCCTATTTACTTTGTTTTGTTAAGAAATAGGAAAAGGTAAGTTCTTTTATGTCATATATCAGTTTGGATTTTGTCAGCTTAAATTTTCTAATTATTGTTGAATTCTTTTTGAGTTCTTACTGATAGTCCTTTAATTTTTTTTTTACCTGACAGAGCAGAGACAAAGAGCATACTATCCGTTGTAAGCGCAAGGGTTCTTTTCGGCGTCTTGGGCTGTATTATGGTTGGGACTTTGATTTACACCATTGCCACTGATGGATCTCCATTTCGCATTGATCTTTTAACTCCGTAAGTATCTTCCTGTTAATATAGAAATTAGAAAGTCGAAATCCATGAAAATGATTGGAATAAACATGACTGTTTCTTCCTCTTTTAATTAAAAAAATTTGAACTTGTTATGATTGGTGTGATTTTTAGGCCGAATGCATTTATATATATATATATATATATATATGTGCAAAGAATTTGCTCCATCCATTTATTTAAACATGTTTTTGCAACTTATATTTCTTGAATCTCTCTAACACGTAGCCACTTTCGCAGGTGGCTATCAGCTACACTGGTTGATTTGTATGCTAATTTCTTAGCTATAGCGGTAATTCTCGAAGGCTAAATTCTTTTCTTGATATTTTACTGAAATTATGTATATTCATATGACGATTAAACACAATTTTGATATTTTGCATGTATTATCAGGTTTGGATAGCGTACAAAGAATCAAACTGGACAACTGCAACAATTTGGATTATTTTGTTGATCTGCCTTGGGAGGTAAGTTGTTCTTATGTTGCAAGGTGCATCATATGATATTCATATTGTGATATATATAATTCATGGTTTGCTGTGTTTTTCAGTGTCACGACGTGTACCTATATCGTGGTACAGCTTTTCCATCTCTCGCCTCAAGATCCCGTGTTCCTTGTTCTTTTCAGTAGCATCAGCAGGCAAGTCTATGATATACTTATGAAGTCTGGATAAAAGTAAGGGATAATTACACCGATATATCCTAAGGTTTGACATAAATACACAAACTTCCCCTGAGAATTGAGAAATTACCAAAACTTCCCATTTGGTTCAACACATGCTACTATAATCATATATTGATGTCAAGGAAAAAATAGGGTATTCATGGAAAACTAGACATGAAATCATCAAAATGGATGATCCTTTGACAGGAAAAAGTTTAAATTGTAATTTCTCAAACCTAGGGGAGGTTTGTGTGATTATGCCAAACCACAGGGTATGTCACCATAATTATCCCTAAAATAAAATCTAGACAACTTATAGTTTTCAAAATGTCATTAAGCTGATAATGACCACAAACCCACCAAGGTTTGCCTCAATCACGAAAAACTCCCTCTATCTGTCGGAATCACAACTACAAAAAGCTGGTGTATTGCAAGACGAAAGCAAACCTCAAGGGTGGTTATCCTCACAAGATTGATGGAGGGTGTTTTACGTAGTTGTCGAATTTTGGAGTGGTTTCCCCTTAATTAACTATAGAGCTTGAATACATGGTAAGGGAGTTTTTATGTAATTAGGGTAAACCTTAGGTGGTTCATTTAATTATCCCTTTACGAAACTACTAAGCGTCGAGCTCGAATTTTGAGTAAATTAACTTTCTCAAATATTTAAATTAGAGATTCAAACTCAAAGCTAAGTGATATTATGTTGTTGATGATAAAATTAAACATTTGAACTCAAAGTTAAGTGATATTACATTGTTGATGATAGGGCAGTAAATGGGTATGAAGGAGCTTTACAGACTTGAAAACGGTGAAGTTATGCACAAGATATCATTTATCTGATTGAACAGTTGCCACTGATGGACTCCCTTTCCGCAAAGAACTCCTCACGGCATATGCTTTCTCATCACGTCTTGATTTGATTAGTAAAACTTGTGTGTGTGTGTGTGTGTGTGTGTGTTGCTAGGAGATTGAGAAGGGTGCTAGAATTTTGCCTTACATGTATTTGATAATATGTTAAAACGAACTCTATTGCCGAATTGCTTCATGGGAATGATCATTTGACTCTTTTATTTCCAGTTTTCTGTGATTAATAATAATATATGAGAAATCCTTGAATAATATATGAGAAATTCATTCGCCCCTCAAAACACCTTCTATCAAGGAACCTCAAGGGTTCTTCCTGAAATTTGTGGGGTGAATGACAGAAATTTGTCACTGTATGTGTGTTGAGTTATACAAGGAAACTCTTAACAGATTGGAGTGTGAGGAAGGGGTTTCGGAGACCTAAGAAGATGAGGAGGAAGGGTGCAAATGAAGGTGAGACAACCGGTACAAGAGTGGGACTAACACACGCTTGCAGCAGATGTTTACAGCATGGACACAACAAAAGGAGCTGAAAAGGCAAGCCCCATCCAAAATCAAGATTTTTCAATGTAAGTTTTCAGTAAGCTTCATTATAAGTTTGAATAAGTTATTGAATTATTTATTTGAACGACTGTAGGATGGAAATGATGCACGTAGTGATGGTGGTATAGTCTCGAGTAAGGTAAAGTAATCTGATAACTCTGTACTACTATTATAGTCAAGCTTATTGAGTTATCTTTATATTACCTGTCTGCACAATTAGGGCACAGGGGGTGGAGGTGGAAGAAGGGTGGAGGAAGAGTTGCTTCATATATTTCAAGGCATAGAGGTGTATTAACCGAAAGAACTGCTGCTGCACCAACTCTAGTTGCACCACCTCCTGCTGCACAAACACCTATTCCACCAAGATCTCATTTTCATAATCAACCTTTTGTAGCACGAGCTGCTGTGGGACAATCTTCTGTTGCTGCAACAGCTACTACAAACCAAAAGAAAAGAAGATCGACCGAGGCTGAAGCTTTTCAGTATGTGAAGGAGAGATCCGGATGAAGACGAATCCAACACCTTGGAAGCCTTAGCTTCGTATGTTTTTAGGTCATGTGCAATGGACCATATGTTATATTATTGTTGTTAGTCAG
This sequence comes from Lantana camara, assembly GCA_037501455.1. Classification (NCBI taxonomy): domain Eukaryota; kingdom Viridiplantae; phylum Streptophyta; class Magnoliopsida; order Lamiales; family Verbenaceae; genus Lantana; species Lantana camara. Next base: position 128,708,950 of record CM074855.1, read on the forward strand.
ACAGGCTGTTGTCTTTTTGTTGGGCAAATAACCTTTTGTTAGTAGAAAGTATGGGTCATGGTTGTCTGTAGTGATTGAACTATTTACTTATTTTTTTCTTAAAAGCTTTGTAATGGTTTGGTGATCCAGAACATATTGGCATTAATACATTGCTTTGTTGGGAATTGGTTGTCATACTATTCTCTTCTGCTTGGTATATATATTGCAGCTTTGTTGGGAATTGGTTGTTATACTATTATCTTCTTCTTGGGTATACAAATTACAGTTCGTACGCAAATGTTGACAGTTCTTGGCCCGGGTTTTTCGTGCAATATAGTCGGTTAGGGTTTTTCGTGCAATATAATTGTAACAGAAGCTAAACCCTGAACATTGCGATTGAAAATGAGTTAAAAAGCCAAAAACGTGGAAGAACACAAACAAAACCAAAGCATAGTTGGACATACATACAACAAAGATACTATGAATATAAGCCCTCAAGAACAGAAAAAAAACCGGAGCACCATTGGACATACATACAACAAAGATACTAGACTATAAGGGCTCAACGCTCAAAATGGGGAAGTCATGAAAAAGCTAGACACGCTACTCATCATCAGAAGCTAACTTTTGTTTCTTCTTCCATTTATAAGCAGCTTCCAAAATCTTGAGGCTTGTACTTTCTTCTGGGAACGTGTAGTCAATGTATTCCTCGTACCCAGCAGGACCATCATCGGGTTCTACGCGCCTTCTCTTTTTGAGCTTCGTTGGCAGCTTAGCACGCATCAATTCAGCATCACCAACCTCGCCAAAACTGCTTTCCATGTCCAACCATTCCTCTAGAAGCATGCCCTTTCATCTTTCAGTTTGGGTGCATGAGTTCTCAAGTAACTGAGGGCTCTTTCAAACACAGCTCTGGCATGCTGGATACATTTTCTTTTCTGTTCAGTCTCCGGCAATTCTGTTTCCATAGCAGATGCCTCAAACTTGGCGTAGCGAATCCACACCTTCACGTGCTTTGTTCTGTTTAAAAACCTCTCGTAAAGTGCTCTGGTTCTTTCATATTCGCCCTCAGATATCTCAAAGTCAATATATGCCTGCCATAGAATAGATAGAAGATGAATACTCATTCACTTTATCAAACTAGAGAATTGAAATAATATCACCTCATAAACCAGGTTTCACAAGATAAATGAGTAATTCAGAGAGTATTGTCTATACATGAGAAAATCTGATGAAGAGAGAGAGAGTAAAACTATGTATCATGTATGTATTTCCAAATAAAACAATCACTGGAGCAAAGTCACAAGTTCAAGCATTTCAATTAGATAAATAAATTGCAAGTAGAGTTGCATAATATTAAGCCAATGCTCCATCCTAGAGCTAATTAAGCGACAGACTCCAAAACAACACTTCTTCAAATTCATTACCTTCCATAGCTGCTCGGTTTTGTCGAGTGCAGGCTGGTCAACTGCAACCTCGAAAAGAGCTCTCGCTCGTTTAGTTTCTCCCAAGGATCTCTCCAGCTCGGCAAACTTGGTCCACGCATCCCACTTCTCTGGTGCCCACCCCAGGTACTTCTCATACAGTTTCTTGCCTCTTTCAATATTACCAAGTTGCAGCTCGATAGCGATGTACTCCTTAAATATCTTGTCTTTCGGAGCCATACCAATTGCTGATCCCAATATTTTGCCCGATCAATATTTAACTGTTGTATTTCAAACCATGCAGACATAATCCAAACCTTTCCGAAAGAAAATTTCTTGTGAGGGATGATCTTTAGGCACAGGTTGTATACTTCTCTGGTACGATCGAGATCACGCGCTTCAAGCTCCTCGTACAAAGCATAATTTATCCACAAGTATATGTACCGCTCCTAGTACCGCTTCTCCTCAGCAGGAGGAACATTCGCAATAGCTCTCTCGTACACATCCTCAATCCTTTTCCTATCCCCACAGGTCTCTTCTAAACGAATGTAATCAAACCAACAGTCATAGTTATGAGGTTCTTCCTAACCTCATCTTCATACTCAAACCTCCTCTTCCCAACAATGCATCCTCAATCCCTTCACTGTCACCATTTCTCTTTTCGGATGCAAGAAACTTCTTGTACAGCTCCTCCGCCCTCCCTTTCGGAATATGTGTCAAGCACTCAACAAGTAATATATAATATCTAATAAAATAACACACCAAACTGATTGAAATTGATGAAATTGTATTGAAATGTAATGCTGTAAAACGGAGTATGAGGTGAGGAAGAAGAGAGAATTGGAGATGAGATAATTCAGACTGCTACAACTTTCTTAGCTCACAAAAAATGATCCAACACAACCTAATAAGCAACCCTAACGAGCTGGCTCAGAACGTCAACATCTCAGAAATGATCAGCAACAGATGAGCCATGGTCATGATCTTCATCAGCATTTGCTCCACCACCATCTGGTCCCCCTTGCTGCATTCAACTTTGTCATCAGCCGTTGGATCTTCATGGTAATGGATGGTTTGATGTTTAATTGCCTTAGTATGAATCTCAGCCATTATTTCTTTGTCGCGGTCATCAACGGTCTGGATATCTTGAATATATGTTGTTGCGGCGTCGTTTTTAAGCTTAAATTTAAATCCAATCTGACCGCTAGGATAAAAGCAGATCCAAGGGCCCAAGTTTAAACTTATTTTGGAGCCGTCATTAACCCACTCCATGACATTACACACCCCTATTTGAGATCCTTGACTCCAAGGATCTATGTAACGCCCCGTAATTTCAAATTATCCAGGTACGCTTGCCACACGCGTGAGTTTGAGAGTTAGATTGTTAAACATGCTTAATTGAATTTGAGACTAAATGGATTATGTGAATAATTGTCTAATTGCTTATGTGATCATTTTAATTGCAATTCCATTTCTCAATATATGCATAATTGGGGAAAATTGTACAATCCCTCCACCCGAATAGTCCCACTTGGAATTTATAGACAGAGTTTTGACTTTTAGCAAATTTGGGACATCAATTTTAAAGTCAATGAAATTATAGGACATTGACCAACCGAAAATCTCAATCCCAATCTGAGTTGTCCACGTGGCAGCCGAACATACACGTAGATGACCACATAGGATGACACGTATGACTTTTTTGCCAACTCAATAATTAAATTTAAAAAGAAAATAAAAAGTTAATCTTTTTTTAATGCAAAAAATAATAATAATAATAATAAAAAAAAAAAAGTTAATGGCATGTGCAATTAAACAACTTAAAACTTGCCAAAAATATCAGATTTTTAGAAATTAAACAAGAGAGAAGGAAAACCTCACCCTCGAACAAGCACAAGAGTTGAATCTTCACCCAGGATTTTAGTCGGTCCAAGAAATTCGAGTGACGGCATGATTTCCACAGTAGCAATGATCGTCACTTTGAATTTCGGACATTCTCACTTGGGTTTTGGCTTTTTTCTTTTTATGAGACTTGTGTTTTGGTTTTTTGCTTCAATGGAGATATGAAATCCTAAGTGAGAAAATTTTGGAGGCAAAATTCCCCCCATTTTCTGTGATTTCGCTCCACAAATCAATGGCAGGCTTATTGCACATGCCATTAACTTTTTTTTTTTTTTTTTTTTTTTTTGTTTTTTTGCATTAAAAAAAGATTAACTTTTTTTTATTTTTTTTTAATTTAATTATTGAGTTGGCAAAAAAGTCATACATGTCATCCTATGTGGCCATCTACATGTATGTTCGGTGGCCACGTGGACAACTCAGATTGGGATTGAGATTTTCGGTCGGTCAATGTCTTATAATTTCATTGACTTTAAAATCGATGTCCCAAATTTGCTAAAAGCCAAAACTCTGTCTATAAATTCTAAGTGGGACTATTTGAGTGGAGGGATTGTACAATTTTGCCTATGCATAATTTATACATTCCATCCCATAACATATTTTCATATATATATATATATATATACACTTATATAAACTTAAACTAATTTCATAAGAGTAAAATTTATATACTACATTCATGAAACATGTATTATATATATACATAATTTCATCCTACACTAATACACTCACACATACATTATATATGTATATATTATTAGAGCCCTAAGAATTATATACATATAATATACATAATATCTAAACTTTCAACTTTATACATATATGATATATATCTATAATTATACTACATATATTGTATATACACTACATTACATACACACAAGACTCATACACAAGAACACACACACTAAACCCTTTCATTCATCATCTTCATCACATCTTTGATCCCCAAGCAAGAAAAAGAGGAAGAGTTGGATCATCCATCAAGAAGCATTAGCAATCATCATCATCTTCATCATCTCCATCATTTCATTCCTCCATCTCCCTCATCCCATCCCAAGGTGTGTATATAGATATATATATAGATATGTGTGTTTTGTTAGAGATTGTTATGATTTAAGTTTAAATTCTTGTTCCTTGATGATATTAAGCTAATATATGTTAGGATCTATGATTTTATTTCAAGAATTAGTTGATGTATGTGTGTATGTATATGTGTGTATGCATATATGTGTGTTTTGATGTGGGTTGGATGAATTCATGGATTTAAACTTGTTTTAATGTGTGTTTGGTGTGCTATATCTTGTGTTTTGATGTTCTTGTGAGTTGTTTTGGTTAGGGTGATGTTTTGGGGTGATTTTGGAACCACCCCTTCGAGCTGTTGTGGTTCCCCTGCTGTTTTTTAGATCAGAGCCTACCCAAACGGGCGTTTGGGTACCTAGTTCATTCACCAAACGCCCATGTAGCAACCTACTGCCTCACCCGAGGAGCTTCACACTCCCGTTTCTCCTTTCAGACCATTTTTCAAACGGCCGTTTCTCCCTCATACGAGCTCCGATTGACCTGATTTTTGAACCATTGGAAACCTCTTGAAGTCTAAAATATTCTACAATTGGAATCATCTCAATATCTTTTCTTGTTTGTGAGATATAATCAATTTTTTTTGGTGTCACCACTTTACCGAAAATCTGCACTCCTTCAACTTCAGACCTACGCCATTTACTCCTCGCTTTGAACCACGATACGACCCATATATCATTTTAAAGGCCTATGTGTCTAATTTTATATCCAATAAACAAAACTCCATTTCAACTTCTAGAACTCAAGATATTCCTATTTTTCCACAGCTTGGACACCGGCTCGGCATCGGGCCGTCGGGCAACCCCTTAGCACGTAGTACCCTCTGAGATTATCCTCGCGCAACTAGGGAGGCAGGAAGGCGGGATATTCTTGAGCCGATGGTCAACCCATCGAAGGAGCGGGTAGGAGTCATGAGCCCCCGTCTCGACATGGTTATTATTAAATGGTTCGGGTCTGCAGGCCCGACCATTATGGAGGGAGAAGGTTGGAAATATTTTATGATCATCTTCATGTAATATTATTATCATGCACCGTACGGGAAGGCCGGGACACGGATTGCCCAAACGATTATGTCTCATGTTTATGTCTCGCATGTAGTATTATGTATTGCATGATCACATATTTAAAGTATTAAATCATGTACATTGTACACGGTCGGAGTTTGGTTGAAGAATTATGCACACTCACTCGTCGAGCCATTATGATTATTCATGAATTATGAACTTAAGGAATTTAATATGAATTAGTCGTAAAGTCTGAGCATTACTTGTCTATTTTCTTGCCCTTCGCAGGAACTAACTTCCAGGAAACCTTGCTCTGGATTTATGACGTGCATGTGCATGTTTTTATGTATATGTATAGCTTCTGCTCACTCAGTCTTCTAGAGACTGACCCCTCTTTTCCCCACTTCTCAGTTCTTTGCAGGTTTTGCTAGGCGGGAGTCAAGTCTTAGTGGTTGTCTCGAGTCTCACTCGTACACTCGAGTCATATTTCACATTTATTATGTTTAATTGTATCATGTATTTAATAGGCCTGTGTGCCAACGTATGATTTATGAATTATTGAATTATTAAATATTGGTTCGGGACAGGTTGCATGCTTAGTTGAACCCGTTGTTATGCTTAGTTGAACCCGTTGTTAGGTGTATGTTGAATTTACTTATGTTTATGGATTTAGGGCTTGTAACCCATTGTTGTTTATGTTGAGCCGATGAGCTATTGTTGTGATAAATTATTATTAATTGTTTCCGCATTGCACTCGTTGAGTTGTCGAATTATTTGGTACGGGGTTAGATTCCGCGTAGCCAGGGAGTTGTTTTTATTTTGTCACCCATTTGCTATGAGTCTGGTTCATGCTGGATCATCAATTTCATGTGTGGACTAGACTTGTAATGCGGGGGATGTGGTGCCTATCGTTGCGGGTGCTACAATCTAAGTCTGGAAATTTCCTGATGATGTCGTTGTAATCTTCCCATGTAGCCTCTTCAAGAGTTGTATGATCCCATTGCACCAAAATCTGAGCAATGGGTCTATTGTTTCTCGGAACAATACGCCTGTCAAGAATAGCAATGGAGTGAATCTTGAATATTCCATCATCTGTCATCACTGGCAATGAGTGGCTAGGTGAGTGCTTCTTGCCAATTTTCTTCTTTAGCAAAGAAACGTGGAAAACAGGATATATTAGACTTCTAGCCGGTAAAGCCAACTTATATGCTACCTTCCCAATCTAGCAACAATTGGATATGGCCCATAATACTTTGGAGACAGTTTCAAATTCCTTCTTACAGCAATTGAAGATTGTCTTTAAGGTTGGAGCCTTAAATACACCAGGTCTCCCAACTCAAAGGGTCTTTCAGAACGATTCTTGTCAGCATACATCTTGATTCTTTGCTGAGCCTTTTCTAAATTCTCTTTAAGTGCATCATTAAACCTCTCTCTCTCTTATATCAGATCTTTAACTCCACTGTCTACTGCTTCAAAATATGGTCCTAACACAGTAGCAATAGGGGAATAGCCATATAGTGCCTGGAATGGAGTTAAATTGAGACTAGTGTGATAGTTGGTATTATACCAATATTTTGCTAAGGATAGCCACTTCTTCCAATTCTTGGGCCTAAGATGACACATGCATCACAAATTAGTCTCCAGCATTGGTTTATCCTCTCACTTTATCCAACAGACTAGGGATGATATGCAGCTGTCATGGATAACGTTGTTCCCAACGTTTTAAAAAGCTCCTTCCAGAATGTGCTGGTGAAAATCCAGTCTCTATCTGTGACCAAAGACTGAGGCATACCATGCAATTTATATATGTTATCCAAGAATAGCTTAGCCACTGTCTCAGTTGAAAATGGGTGTGATAGAGCAAAGAAAGGTGAGTACTTGCTGAATCCATCAACAACTACCATGATTGTATCTTGTCCCTCAGATTTTGGAAGACCTTCAATAAAATCCATGGTAACATGCATCCAAGCTTGATCTGGCATTTGTAAAGGCTGTAACAGCCCTGGATACTTGACATTTTCGTGCTTAACTCTCTGACAAACATCACATTACTTAACCCATTGTTCAATATCTTCTTTCATCTTGGACCAAATAAACATAGATTTGACCCTTTGATAAGTGCCATTTATCCCAGAATGTCCCCCAAGAGATGTGTCATGTAGAGTTTGAATAATGTGATTCCTCAAAGTATGATCATTTCCCACACATATTCTTCCATGTTTTCTCAATAATCCCTCATTCCACACAAATTCAGAAATAGCAGTAGCATCAATTGACTTGGCACTTAATATTTCTTTATAAATGGGGTCATTGGTGTAAGAATTGCTTACTTCTGTAACCCAAGTTGGAATGATTGAAGTCATGAGATCACATTGAGCAGATGAATGATCAATTCTAGATAGTGCATCAGCTGTCTTGTTCTCCAACCCTTTCTTATATTGGACCTCATAGTCAAATCCCAGTAGCTTTGAGATCCACTTTTGCTGCAAAATGGTGCCCATTCTCTGTTCCAACATGTGTTTCAAGCTCTGTTGGTCTGATTTGATCACAAAGTGATTGCCTAATAAATAGTGTTTCCATTTGTTAACTACCAACAACAGAGCTAAGAACTCTTTCTCATAGACAGAAAATCCCAAATTCTTTTCACCCAAAGCCTTACTCAAATAAGCAATTGGTTTTCCCTTCTGCATCAAAACAGCTCCAATACCCTTGTTACAAGCATCTGTTTCAAGTACAAATTGTTCATTGAAATCAGGTAATCTTAGCACAAGAGCAAAAGATAAGGTTATTTTCAGATTTTCAAATGTTGTCTTAGCTATTTCATTCCATAAGAAACTATCTTTCTTTAAAACATCAATCAACAGTTTACTTATAATACCATAATGTTGGATGAATTTTCTGTAATAACCAGTTAGCCCTAAGAATCTTCTTAATTCTTTGATGTTTTTAGGAACTGGCCATTTCAACATTGCTTCTACCTTCTCAGGATCTGTTGACACACCCTCTCTTATTATAATGTGCCCCAAGTAATCAACACTTTTCTTTCCAAAGCTGCGTTTACTCCTCTTGGCAAACAATTGATGTGTTCTCAAAATGCTAAGCACAATTTGCAGATGTTGCATATGATCCTTCCAACTTTTAATGTAGACTAGGATGTCATAAAAAAAGACCAATATGAACTTTCTGAGATGTGGGAAAAAAATCTAATTCATGAGAGATTGGAAAAGTGGAGGGGGCATTGCATAAACCAAATGGCATTACCAAGAACTCATAGTGCCCACTGTGAGTGACAAAGCTTGTTTTGGGAACGTCATTGTCCTTCATTCTAATTTGGAAGTATCCTGACCTCATCTAGCAGCTCATCTATCACTGGAATAGGGGAGTTGTGTTTGATGGTGAGAGTATTCAAATATCTATAACCTACACACATCCTCCATGTTCCATCTTTCTTCTTGACTAATAGAACAGGAGAGGCAAAAGAACTCTGACTATTTTGGATTATTCCCTCTTTAAGCATTCCCTTGATCTGATTTTCAATCTCATTCTTTTGTACATGAGAGTACCTATAGGGAAGTTGTTTCTTGGGCACTGCATCATTTTTTAGCTCAATTTGATGCTCTATTTCCCTCCTTGGTGGTAAAGACTTGGGTTCAACAAACACATCATCAAATTGGTTCAATAATCCCTGTAATTCTTGACCTCAATCTCCTGAATTTCTTCTTCATTTGGTTGTATCACTGTAATAGCAAATATATATGCCATATTTTCCTGACATTCACCCCTGATCAGTTTTTCAATGCTATTAGCAGTTATGAACTTGGTCTCATCAAGGTTCTTGACTGCCTTAGTATTAACTCTCTTATCATCCTTGGAGATAGTTATACTCCTGTCCTTATAATTTAGCTCAACAGGCTCCACGTTGTTCAACCAATCTCCTCCTAACAACACAGCCGTACCCCCCAGATTTAACACTCTCACATGGAAAGTAAAAGTGTGTTCCTACATTTCCCATTTAAAATCTGGACAAATGACCCTACTCATTCCTTCCCCCAGCAACTTTCACAAAGATAGGGGTAGTGAGTATTTTCTTACAACTTAGTTTCTTAGCCACTTCCTCATCCACAAAACAATTAGTGGCCCCAAAGTCAATCATCATCAACACTTCTATGTTCTCAACAGTACCATTAATTTTAAAGATATGAGGATTACTATTACATGAAATAGAGTGTATAGACACCGTGGTATCTTCCTTTTCACCAAGCATTTCTTCAAACTCTCAGGTTCCATTTCCTGTTCTTCATCATCACCCCAAGCCATGTCTTTTGGGATAATGACAAACACTTGCATTTGAGTGCATTTATGTCCAAGAGCATATACATCATCACAGTTATAGCATAGATTTTTTTCTCTTCTCACTCTCATTTCAGCAGCAGTTAGTAATCTTTTCTGATGAAATGTTTTACTGCTCTGATTGAACTTGTTACCATTGAAGTTTCTTTTGAATGATGAACTGGAATTACTAATCTTAGTGACAGCTTTAGGTGAATGTTGATGTTTTACATTTCCACTAGCTCTCATAATAGCATTCACAACTGCTTCTTGTTTCCTCGCTGCATGAATGGCATCACCCGAGTTTTGTGGCTTCAATGTAAACACATTAGCTTGGATTTCTTCCCTTAATCCACAGACAAAGGCCGCCACAAAGTATTCCTTTGTTAAATCTTTGCAGAACAAAAGCAATTGAGACTTAATTTCTTCAAAATGCATCAGATATTCTTCCACAGTTTTTGTTTGTTTAAGTTTGTGAAATTCACCCACAACCATTTGTTTGTCTATAGTGTCAAATCTTTTCAGCAATTCATCATTTAATTGTTCCCATGATATCCTAGGTGAAACTTCAACTAAACTTTGAAACCATGTCTCTGCTACATCTTTAAAGTAGATTGAAGCCAGAGTTACCTTATCACCTTCCAGAACAGTAGGCAGCAGTTGGAAATACTTCTGGGCCTTCCTGATCCAAGCCCTGGGATTGGTTCCATCAAAGTATGGGAATTCAATTCGATGATTATCCCACTTATGATTAACATTATCATTGACAGGATTTATCTGTGTTTCGACCTCAGGTTGCTGGAAATTTGTCGTTACCGATCCAGAGCCTTTGGTACGTATTAGAAGCAGACAATCCTTCTCCCAGAACTGACTGATGTTTGTTGTAGCTTTGCATCTGCTCCTCTATAGCTCCAATCTGCATAGTCAGTTTCTCTAAAGCTCTTGAGAGCTCATTGAATCTACCATCATTCTTTTGATCCGAAGCTAGGCGCATGGCTCTTTCCTCAATCAGTGCCCCTTCCTGCTTCTTGATCAACTCCTGTAACTTTTTGGATCAAAGTCCTTCCGCAATGGCTCTAGGTCTGTTTGGATAAACCGGCTCTAGATACCAAATGTCAAACACTCAACAAGTAATATATAATATCTAATAAAATAACACACCAAACTGACTGAAATTGATGAAATTGTATTGAAATGTAATGTTGTAAAACAGAGTATGAGGTGAGGAAGAAGAGAGAATTGGAAATGAGATAATTCAGACGACTACAACTTTCTTAGCTCACAAAAACTGATCCAACACAACCTAATAAGCAACCATAATGAGTTGGCTCAGCTCACAACATCAACATCTCAGAAATGATCAGCAACAGATGAGCCATGGCCATGATCTTCATCAACATTTACTCCACCACCATCTGGTCCCCCCTTGCTGCATTCAACTTTGTCATCAGCCATTGGATCTTCATGGTAATGGATGGTTTGATTTTAATTGCCTTAGTATAAATCTCAGCCATTAAGATCTTTGTCGCGGTCATCAACGGTCTGGATATCTTGAATATAAGTTGTTGCAGCGTCGCTTTTAAGCTTAAACTTAAATCCAATCTGACGACTAGGATAAAAGCAGATCCAAGAGCCCAAGTTTAAACTTATTTTGGAGCCACCATTAACCCACTCCATGACAATATGATCCAATGCATACTTATATATACCTTTGGCCCTCTTTGTCTCCTTACACATCTCTTCAAACTCTGCAAAAGCCACAAACAACTCCTCTGCTTCATCATCATCTCCCAGTTTACCCACTACCCTCTTATAACAATCAGGCAAGGGCTATGTCTCCATTTCAAAATTCAAACTTAGCAAACTTATTCCACTCCCTAACCTTTGGATGACAATCAACAAAACGTTCAAAAATAAACCGTGCACGCTCAACCTCACCATACCTTAAACTCAAACTTTATGTAGGAAAGCCATCCTTGCTGATGAGGCATCATCTTCACCATCCATCACTCAAATATCTGCCTCGCACCAGCTAGGTTGCCCAGCAATTCCTCCATGTGAATATACTTATACCACAACTGATCGACTCTAGGCAACAATTGTGTAGCACGATCCTAGACATTCCTTGCATGATTCACGAACTTGTTCTTCATTTCAAACTCAGTGTACTTGAGCCACAAGGTATGATACTTGTAGTCCACCTCAAGCGCCCATTCCCACCACTACCAAAAAAAAAACAGGATTAGTGACCGCCGGATCGGTCACTAATCCTATAAAAATCGGTCACTGATTGACATCAGTGACCGATCACGATCGGTTGGTAAAACCCTCGTAACTATATCAGTCACTAAATTAGTGACCGATATATCAGTCACTAATATGAAAATGACGGTCACTAACCAAATTTTTGTGTTTTATTAAATCAGTCACAAAGTGGTCACTAATTTAGTGACCGCTTATGTTCGGTCACTAAAAATTTATATTTTCGACCTAATGATCGGTCACAAATTGTGACTGGCGGTCACTAATTTTCTCAAATACATTTTTCATTTTGTGATGAATTAGTGGTCTTATTTAGCTAATTACTAATTTTATATTATTAAAAATAATATTTTTTATTTTTTATTCCTCTATTATTCTCATGCATCAATTAAAAATCTAATCATAACAAACAAAAATAATAATATGAAATTAAATATATAAAATTCTATCATAATTCCATAATCGTTATTACAAATTATCAAATTAAAAATAAAATTTCTCAAACCACTAATAAACAAATCAAAAAAGTTTTTCATCAAAGCTATTCTACCTTCATCTATTTCCATGTTAAACTTCAAAAAACTTCTACTTGTGTTGTATTAGCTGCTTCTAAAGTCCAATCTCTCCATGCAATTGGCCAACGTCTCCGATAAAACTTCTTCTCTATCTTGCCCCGTCGACCACTTTCTATCTCTTCGGCTATCTTTCTTGCTTCCTCAATGATCAATAAATTGTAAGTATAAAAAAATTGACAACTAAATTAGCATATTAATAGTAACTCATTTTCAAACAATTTCTAAACGTAAACAACATTAAACCTCAATATCTACATTTGGAAATTTTCTCAAAGAATAGCTCATATTCCTGAGAGATCATCAAATTCACCAATACCAATAATACCATAAGAATCACAAATCAATTATTCCTACATGAAATTAAATCCTAAATCCATCTTTTCAAAAATAATGTTAAACAACTTGCGAAATTCACAAATATACCATCAATACCAGTATACCACAATCACAAATGAAAGAAATGTCAAATTCACCATCTCAAAGTAGAAATTATTTTTAATATTTCTTACCCAAACTGAATCTGCTAAACTTGATCCTCCTGCATCTAAACTTGATCCTCCTGCAGCTCGGTCCACCAAAACTGAAAGTTCCTTCTTGTATTTCCATAGACCAGTACTTTGCATCAATCCTAAATATGTTCATCACAAATCTTTCTTGTTAAACAAAAATAAGAAACAATAAACTCTTGAGCAATGCTTCAGATGACTTCAAAGTATATATAACATGCAATAAATCCATTAGAAAGAAAAAAAATGGCTTGTGGCATGGCAGAAAATTGAACTCCACGAAAATTATATGGTGATGATGCAGGGAAATTTAGGGTGTTTTTCGTAATTATTCAAAGTTTGAGGGTGTTTTGTATTTAGAGCTAAACTCATGGGGTTATTCATAATTATCCCTTCACTTTAACTGGTTGCTATTACGAAACCTTATAATTAACCCAATAATTATCTCAAGACTCAGAAAGGTTGTCTCCAGTGTTACTCAAAAGAAGCAAGCATGACAAAAAAAGTTGAACTCATTATATAGTCAAAAGAAATATAGAAATTTTCATAGAGAGAAAATCATAATCAAGTCACCGAACATTGCCAGCAGCTGATAAAACATTTTGGCAATATGAATTCAGACTTCAGTTAATAAAACATATAATCCAGAGGCATCGGAAAACAGGAAAAAGAAACACTGAATACATGCTAAATTAATGAAGTATTATTCTGAGTAATAAACATAAAGGTGTAAATTAAAACCAAATGAAGACAATATCTTACCTGTTCCTTCACCTCATAATAAACCAAAGAACATTAAAACATCAGAATTAAGTCAGAAAACCTGAATTCAGGAATATCTTCTGTGTGTCCACAAAGGATTCAGTGAGCGCCTGCCCAATGACCCTTTTTGTTGTTCCTACAATCAAAGTCAAAAGCCATTCCTTCCTGCTCAAACAAAAAGTTGCAACAGTCAATAGAGTAACAAATTATCAAATCAAACGAACAAACTATTTGCAATCGAATCAAGAATGTAACTAAGTGTACCATCTTCTTTCTCATTTCGAGGAAAAGGTGCCGAAGTTTCCTAGCATCAACCTTAAATCAATGGAAACAGTTTTCCCCAAATCACTTGTTTACCAAATTAGCAATGCCAGTAAGGGGCATATACAATTTGTAAATCAAATGAACAACATCAACAACAAGCAGATGATAGATGTTTGCACATAATGCAATTGATGAACAAAAACAGGGCATAACAATTAGATCCAACAGACAAAGAAAAAGACAGAACTCACAATGAACTAAAACATCACTGGGATAAGCCTTCAAGAATTGCTTCGCAGCATACCTCCAATTTTGAGCACTGCACTCATGAGCAAAATTACCAATAACAAATCATTAGCATATATGAATCCAACTTCATTCTCGTAGTCAGTAAGAAATAGAAAGAAATCAAAGCTCATATTTTGTTTCATTTTTTTCTAGCTTCTTGGATAAAATCAAGCTCATGATTTATACAAAAATGACATTGCAATTAGTACGGAACCTTCCAACAATTCCATTGACCATAACAACCAAATGGGTCAGCGAGTGACCCCTCCCATTGCAACCGACTTCAACGTCGAACCCTCCACCGCCGCCGCCGACTGATCTCACACAGCTTAATTTTCGAATAAAGCAATAAATTTTCATCGAAAGTAAGAGACAAAGAAATTAGAGCTAGTAAAGTGCTCTAAGCAATACTAAAAACTTACTTCAAGCATTGCCTTAGACTCTCGCCCTTCACCCGTCATCGTCGATAATCGTGTCTCTCCGTCGCCTCCGAGTCTTCCCTCACTCCGTCGTCGTCGATTGTCGCCGATTGTCGCGTTCTCGCCTTCGCCCTCGATAGGAGAAGGGCTTTTGGGGTGGGCAAAGTGAGGACTGACGAGGCTAGGGCTCTTTCCCCCCCTAAATCTCGTCTAATGTTTTGGGCTTTTGGGTGTTTTGGGGTCCAGCGGGAAACTTACCGCTTATTTTTTGCCATTACTTTATTAAATTAATGAAATCTTAGAATATTAATCACAAATAACTTTGAATATGAAATAAATTTAAAATATGCAAAAATAAATTTCATTCTAAAAATAACATAAATACACGAAAGTATTATATTTTATAACTTTACTTTAGTTATAAAAATAGTTTATATAATTAGTAGAAAGTTAATGATTCAAGTTGTTATTTAATATATGTTTAATTTTTTATTAATTTAAAATTTTAATTAAGATTAATTCAATTATTATATATAACGAACTTAAAAAAACTGCTTTAATTGAAACAAACTCAAATCAAGTTCAGTGGCTTTGAATTTACATAACTTACTTTAAATTGATCCAACAAATTTAAGTTGAGTTTTAAATTGAATAAAATAGAGAACTTATAATGTTGAAACTTTATTTGATTTTGATAAAATTTCAAATTAAATTTAATAAAATTTCGAAACTAGATCTAATTCACGAATCGATTCTAACATTCTTCTAAATTATGAACTTCGAATCAATTCTAGGTGGGTGACTTTGATTTAATGAATAATTCAAAACATAGTTTTTCAAATTAACCTAACAAAGTTAAGTCGAGTTTCAAATTAAATTTAATAAAATTTTGAAACTAGATCTAATTCACGAATCAATTCTAACATTCTTATAAATTATGAACTTCAAATCAATTCTTAGTGGATCATTTGGATTCAACGAATAATTCAAAATATCTTTTGTAAGCTAATCTAACCAAATTAAGTCGAGTTTTAAATTTAAATTTAATAAAGCTGAAACTTGATCTGATTCACGAATTGATTCTAATAATATTCTTCCAAATTATAAACTTCGAATCAATTCTCAAGTGGATCATTTTGATTCAATTAATATTTCGAAACATATTTAAATAGTTAATGATCAAACTTTGTTCAAAGAATGAAAAGCCAATGTTCGGTATAAATTTGATTAAATAGTTAATGATCAAATTTATACTTTGTTCAAAGAATGCAAATAATTACATTAAATAGTTTGATGTATATGTTCGGTTTAAATTTTATTATCAATCGAACAGTTTGACGTCGGTCAGTTTTGAAAATCTAACGGGCGGTTTTACGGATTGATACTTTATCAATTTTTTTTATTTCAAATTGAAAACATATAAAGCACTACTCAAATTAGGAATTACAAACTTGTAAAATTAGAAAAACTAAATCAGGTTGAAGGAAAAGAAACAAATAGGAAAATTAATTAAATTACTAACTTTAATTGTATAACCCGACACTCGATTCTCAAAGTGACAAATTAAATAATATAAGTGTGGATGCCCTGAACTAGTTATCTTAGTCCGCAAACTAATTTATCTTGGTCCGTGAATTAAGAATAGGTAATGCACGGGTTAGTGGCTTAATTATTCTAAATTTATCTTGGTCCGTGAATTAAGAATAAGTTTTGTGGGACTCTCTTGTCTAACAGATAGCTGATAAATTAAAATTTCATAACATGATTTAGGCACTCAAGCATTAAATTCTTTTACTAAAATAATTTCATTAAATAGTTTTTAGATATTTTAAAACTTTTTCTCTAATATTAAAAAATAAAAGTATTAATAAATTCAAAATTGATTTATTTATATTTATATATATATTTTTTGGAAATAACTAAAATATCATGAAAATTTCATTAGTGACCGATTAGTGACTGATTTAATTTTCAGCTATAAAATTAATGACCGATTAGTGACCGCCGTATACCAAAATTAAAGAATCAGTGACCGATCTGTGACCGACAAAAATCAGTCACAGTATCAGTGACCGATCAGTGACCGATTAGGATTTGGGTCACAAAATCACTAAAAGATTAGGGTTTGGGTCACAAAATCTGTGACCGATTAGTGACCGATAAAAATGAATCACAAAATCAGTGACCGATAAAAATGAATCACAAAATCAGTGACCGATTAGTGACCGATAGAATATCAGTCACAAAATCAGTGACCGCAATACACCATAATCGCACAATTTGTGACCGATCTATGACCGATATTAATCAGTCACAGAATCAGTGACCGACTAAATTCGGGGTCACAAAATCAATGATCGATTAGTGACCGATAAAATTGGAGTCATTAAATCAATGACCGATTAGTGACCGATTTGTTACTGAAATTTGTGCGGTCACTAATCGGTCACTGATTACTATATGTTTGTAACATCGGTCACTAATCGGTCACTGATCGGTCACTGATCAGTGACCGATCAATTGGTCACTGAAAATCGGTCACTAATCCCGTTTTTTTTTTGTAGTGCACACTGACATCGCACTAACAAAGTCCTTATGGGACTCTTCCCACTGAGCATACTTCACCCACACACTCTTATTCCGTCGGGATTTTCGAATTACATCTTCAAATTCTTTGCGTTTACTGAGGCAATACTCACCCAACTCACTTCGGTCAGTTATCTTGGTGGCCAGATTTCCACCGCATTTTGTCGTTCCTGAGCTTCACGAAGGATCTGCTCCGCCGTGATATGAACTGGTGCCGGCATCTTGTTCTTGACGGGGGTCGGCCGAGACAGCTTTACCGTCGTCTCCTTCTTCGTCAGAAATCCAACATTTGCATCGGGATATCCTTCCTCAGCCATTGCGAAGATATTGCAGATGAGAAGTTGGGGTTTTTGTTTTTCAATTTGACAATTAGGGTTTTCCAATTCTCTTTCCCGATTTGGGAGATTTAAATATATATAATATTTTATTATTAAAAAATAAAAAAAAAACATTAATTTCAGTTTTATTTCTTTTATTAAATATTTATTTAATTGAAATCGTATAATTATGTTTACGTTGAAAACTAATGCTAAATATTGCCACTTAGAAATAGTTGAAAGGAATGGTTTACCCAATGCAGGCCATGCAGCCATCCACTCATTTTCCTATTTAGTTATGGATTATCACTATTTAATCATACTTTTAACGTAATTAGGAGATGTAATTTCTCGTGTAAATAGGCTACTTCTTTTCATTTAATGTGCCAGTATAATTCTCTATAATTTTTGTCCATATTTTTTGGCTTTTATTATTTAATTTTATAACACGTACGTTATTAGCACTATAATTCTAATTTTCCAGCACACCAACTTTAGCTTTCTTCGAAAATAATTTCAGCCTTTCCGACAAATTATTCTAGTTTTCCCCATGAATCAACTCTAATCTTTTTTGAAAAATCAATTCCAAGACAAAGTAAAATTTTCTACCCACAAAGTATTATTATGAATGAATATACCACATTTTAATACCTATTTATACATAATGATAGGATGTGTCTCCTATTAATACGTATCTATTTGATGGAAGGCCAAGCCTCCGAATAATTATATTTACTTATATATGATAGAAGGATAAACCTCCCAACAATGATATTTACTTATATATGATGGGAGTTACAAACCTCCTGATAATAATATTTACTTATATAACAGAAGGTCGTGTCTTCTATTTATATTTATTCTATTATATGATCTATAATTTGTACACTTAAATTTTGCACTAACTATTGATATTTCTACTTATATATTTATTATTTTACATAAGAAAATTATTATTATTAATTTCTGAATTTATGCTTGTTTGTGTTTTAAATAAAATAATTATATATATATATATAACATTGATTTATGCCTCTATGCTTGTTTGTGTTACAAATAAAATAAATGACTATATATATTGTTTGATATTTTTTTTTTAAATCCATGTATCTAGATATTATCAAACTTGGCGTTTTTTCTCAATAGTTGCAATAATCGTTTTTTTTCCCTCAATACTTGCAATAATTGCTTTTATTATACTCGTTTTTAGTGTAGATACTAGATATACCAAAAGTGGATCATGATACGTACATTATTACATTATTAAATTTTTAATGTAAATAATTTTATTATTCAAATTAAAGTTTCAATAATCACTTTTTTCTCAATAGTTGCAATAATCTGCGTTAATAGAATATACATTATTATAAATTCAAGTTTTAATGTAAATGATTTTATTATTCAAAATAAAAATAATATTAATGAAGAAAATCAAATAACAGTTTGATGTTCTTAATTTTTTAGGGCAAGATCTTGTACTTTTTAATTGAATTATTGTTTTAAAAAAAATTGAATTACACATAAAAAATAGATATATGATAAAATAACAATTTCTTAATAAAATATATTGTGGCGGCCGTGGTCCCTTAAAACCTAACTTGGGACCGAAGTCTGTCTTTCTATTATGTAAAAATATCATCTTTCTCATCAAAAACATTTCTATGGAAGAAGGACAAAATATGGCGCCATCGCCGCCATGCAATCGTAAATCCGAAGGCGACACGGCGGCGATGGACACTTCTCCGCCTCCGATCCAAAGAGACATGATCGTTTTAGCCCTTTGCGCGCCGCGGATGGAAAAAGATAACAATCCCACGGTCCAAAACCCTAAAATCAAGAATTCCGGCACAGCCACCCACCAGAAAGAGCAGAGACGGTGGCCTCCGCCGTTATCGCCGCCGCAGAAGAAGAACATCAGCCCCACAAAGAAAAACCCTAAAAGCAAGAATCTTGATAGGTTTACAGCAGTGTCAGTCTACAAGATCAGTGATCTCTCCTGTTGTTGCTGCAGTTTGTTCCCAGAGAGTGTTTGCCGACTGAAATTGAGCGGTTGCGCCGTGATTTCGAAAGGGATTGTGGTGGTTGAGGGCGGAATAAGCTCGATTAGGAGATACTTAAAGTTCTTGATTGGGAGGAGGAGATTGAAGGAGAAAGAAGAGGAATCTGTGAGGGTTGTTTGGCAGGGGAAGGTTGCGAAGCCGAGCTTTGGTAAATTCTCTATCTTGCATTGTACTAATGAAGTTGCTGCCTGGAAATTTTTTGCAGCTCATGGAGCTTCCCATTATTGGGATCTTGCGGTTAAATCGACATGATATCGATGAGATAAGTTTTGTTTTCGAATGTATATGATAGATTGATTTTGATGTTGCTATTCAATGTTTATATAATGTGGATGATGATGAGACTGATTCTTTTTAGGTTGAATGGCGTTCTTTGTAATTTGTTTATGTTTTCGTACATCTAGCTTCTTGACATCTCACTACAAAGGTGAATTTTTTATTGGTTTCTTCTAGGAAAGAGCCCGTCCCTGACATGCTCGTTGGAACAAATAATACTAATGGACATCCATCGGGTTCCAGATGGGAAGATAATTCGGAAAAAATAAAACTTTAAACTTTCCGACTTGAATACCATCGGAAAACCCCCTCGGTTCTTGGTAATTTGTTTATGTTTGTACGAATAGCTTCTTCCTGAGATTATTTGATGCAGTTATATAGTGTACTTATGTTTGTAATGTTGTTCGCAAGTGTTGGGTGTGGTTTCAATTCGAAGTGCTAGTCATTCGCATTAATCTTATTTGTAAACTAATTCCTAGTGTGCTTAAACTTTAGTTCATGCTTACAAACATCCTAACACTATCCATATTTCAGGAACATGCATTCCTTAGCATGAGGCTATGCTAGCTGATATCAGATATGGTCCTTGGGATTCATGGAAGTTTGATGTTTAATCTCAAACTTCAAATTTTGTGGTATATTAATCCCTTTCTGTTCACGGGTTGCAGTTCTTTGGCGCAAGACGTGCGAAACTCGTGGACTTGAATGGCTATTTGAGTTTGATGGCCGTCAGGTCTGTGACTTTCACATGGCTGTCGTTTGGTCAAAAATTAACTATGGAAGGATCAAATATGTGCACAACAAAGTTTTGAAAATTTTAGAGACAAAGCAAGGGACTAAAGTGTAATTTCCAAAACATATTACAGTTTCTTGTGTGTCTACAACAGACTTGCATTGGGATAGAAGCTTTGAGAGAATTGTGTGTCTGCAACAGCTTGCACTAGGATAGAAGGTTCGAGAAAATTGTTGTGGAGACGAATTCAGAGGCTGTTGTGGCACTCATAACGGGTGTTGAGCTCTGCTGGGACTTCCATGGGAGAGTCTACTCATTCACACACATTGAGAAGTGGTAACGTATGTGCAGACGCCCTCGCCCATAGGGATTACAAGGTGTGTGAAATGATTATTTTCGACATGCTGGATGAGATCAATGGCACGGCTTGTTAATTGCTATTCTTAATCTTTTGCACCAGAAAAATACATAGTTTTCTTCCGTACGAGTCATCAAGTAGAATATATTTTATAAATTACACTTTGGTCCCTTGCTCAAGTATGTGCCTTCCAAAAGTCGATCTTCAGTACTCATTACCTATTACTGACTTAGATATCGGAGGGATTCCGCTTAGGTAACCCTAAACCCTAACTAGAAGTTACAGTTCTCTAATCATGACCTATTGTTGAGTCAAGGTTTTCAAATGGTTTGATTCTATCACACATGTGCACCACATTCCCTTTTCTTGTTTCATATTGATTACCATTATAACTAAAACTAACCCTTCTTTTTAGAATTGTTTGATTTCACATGAGTAGAGAAGTGAGTCACACTCACTATAATGTGCAAGAATTGTTTGTTGGAATGTCGTGACGCGGCCAAAACGGGTGTTTCAAAGCTGGAACAAGTCTGTGTTGCCATTCCACCTCGACGGAGCAGAACAATCTTTATTACGTACTATTAAGCATAAATAATTGATATTTTCTTTAATTATTTTATTACTTCATTAAGTCAGTATATAGAGTTTTTTATCAATTTTCTATCTTTATATCTTTTTTGGTTTTTATGTACTTTGTATTTCTTCCCATCATTTTTTTTCTCCACCTTGACAAGTTTGCCATTTTTTTCTCCGCCTTAGCAAGTTCGCTACGAACAATCCTTTGTCTGGTTCATCATCCATGAACACAATGTCTACAAACAGTGGCACGTCGGCTATTGACGATCAATTTAGTAGTCCTCCTTATCTTCAACACACTGGCAGTCCGGGTGTCGTGGATCCAAAACAACAATGTTGTCTTTTCTTGGCTTCTCAATTCAATTTCAGAAAGACCATTTTCTACAAAGCAATGCAAGTTGCATCAATTTCGTAAGTGATGTCAAATATGTCTATAAAAAGCTTTTATAGTACATCTCGAGGGAGACTATTAATCATAAATAATCGATAGGAATCTCTATATTTTATATTTTGAAGTGAGAAGAATAATTCTCCAAATGTAATAGTTACATATAGTTGATATTTATGCTACTTTCTCATGTTACAACAAAGGTTAGTTTGTTAATTTCTTTTTTTTGAATGCAAACACCACAACTCGTTCGATTTGGTGTAATGAAATTTCTGAGTTACTTCGTTATCTTGTCATGAGTTTTTGTATATATACAGACACGATACAAATTAGTACGTTGTTTGCTAAGGTTTGGTTGTTCTTTTAATTAAGTTCTTTAGAGTGAACAAGCAAATGGCTTTATCATTGGAGAAGCTTATTAAATTAATCTTGAATTACATATCGTTGTATTTGAAATTTCATCTTGTGATAATTTAAGTTGATGAGATTTATACCCTAACGGTATGATTGGTATGCATGAATGGAATGGGATAGGAAATGAATGAACTTTACGATGGAATGAGTAAAGAAATGGAATGACTTTATTATAAAATTGAAATGGAATGACTTTATTATAAAATTACTATGATTGGTATGTCAAGTAACAAAGTTAGGACTTAGGAATAAAACAAAAAATTTGAACTTATTTCATTAATATTATTCATAGATAATAATAATAATAATAATAATAATAATAATAATAATAATAATAATAACAACAACAACAACAACAATAATAATAATAATAATAATAATTAAGTATATGATTAAAAATATTTTTATATTAAATATATATTTTAAATTTTTTAGTTTGATCAATAATATATTTTCATGTAAAATATATTGTTATTATTTTATAACATCGAATGTGTTATACATATATGATATTTATTTTATGTATATATATATATATATACATATGTGTGTGAGAGTGAGTTTGTGATATATATTATTATTATTATTATTATTATTATTATTATTATTATTATTATTATTATTTCCGTATTCATGCATAGATTATGTAATAATTATTTATTATATTTAATATAATGCTTGACATTTAAAAATAAATTTTAATATAAGTAACAAAATTTGTTATTTTTAGAAAATTATAAATAAAATAATATATTGAACATGTTATATATATATATATATATATATATATATATATATATATATATATATAATATGTTTATATTTACATATATTTAATATAATTTATTAAATTTTCAAGGTGATTAATAATATTTAATTTTTATTTATGAAAATAATAAAATATAATATGCATTTAACAAATATGTGATGACAATATAAAAATAATAATAAATTTTGTACCTTGGGAATGACTAATACCATGGGGAACCAAAGGAATGAGTAATCTCATACTTGCAATAATAGGCATTACCGTGGGAATGCGCATTTCTAATCATGTTTTGTACCAATTGGGAATGGATATCGTAATGCCCATTCCATTCTCACCTCATTGCATCATATCAATCATGTCGTAGAATCAGTCTGACACAACATGGATATACCATCTAATATAGTACGAAACAATAAATCAAGTATAGCGTACATAAAGACATACATGAAATAACAAAATAATTTAGGTACGAAGCTAATGAGTTTTATATCTTAAGGATGTATTCAACACAAAGTTGATGAGATTTATACCTTAAGAATCAAGTATAGCGTACACAAAAGACCACGAAATAACAAGATGAGCAGTATATTCTAAAAATCAATCTGACACAACACGAGTATAATATCAAATGCAACATGAAATAATAAATTAGGTATAAGTATAACATACACGAAAAATATACACAAAATAACAAAATGAACTGCGATGCAGAAAATTAACTCCTGAATCTCAATTAACCATAATACCAAAAAATATATATATATAAAAAAAAAAAAGAACGATATTCTCACCCTAACTAATATTACTTTTGTTTCAAGTAAAATAGAGTCTAAAATAAAGACAAAAACCGGAAAATGTAACTATAATACTACACTACACCCAAAGCCAAAATATAATAATAATTAGTAATTTCGCATGCTTATTGCATGTGCAGATAAAAAAATACTATTATTTGAATATATTAAAATTAATTTTTCTATTGATATATATTTTATAGTTATTGTTAATTTAATTTTTAAATATATTAAATAAATTATAAATAGCATAAAATATAAGAAAAAAAATTATATAAAAAAATAGA
This sequence comes from Lantana camara, assembly GCA_037501455.1. Lineage (NCBI taxonomy): Eukaryota > Viridiplantae > Streptophyta > Magnoliopsida > Lamiales > Verbenaceae > Lantana > Lantana camara. The sequence goes on from CM074855.1 coordinate 128,733,299, forward strand.
ATTGAAACAAACAAGAGAAGAAAAGTAGAAGCCAACAGGGGTTGATCAAGTGATGTGAGGGTTCTTTCTCGACGGTAAGATCCCAAGTTCGAGGTGTATATGTTAAAAAAAAAAAAAAGAGAGAGAAGAAAAATAGAAAAAAATAAATGTAATAAATAAATAAAAGTCCAAAAAACTATTATCTACTTTTTCTTGTTTATTATTTAATATAATAGTAGAGATAATAATAAATCGCACGTGTTAATAACAAAGTCGAGTGCCACGTCAACACATCCCCGGTCGCACGTGTCGCTTCACAAACGTCGCTTTCCTACTTTGAACCGGTTAGCCAACAATGGCGACCACCCCGCAGCAATAATCCCCTACACCCGCACCCTCTCCTACACCCGCACAACCAGTTGTACCTTACAAACCCAGCCACCACAACACTACACAACTCAACGGTCAAACACCAAGGTACAACACATTTCATTCGCCTACGGAAAACTGATGCCACGTGGGATCCCTCACCCTCACCTATATAAACCCCAAACATCCACCTACTCTCTTCTTTCTCTGCACTTCTTCTCCTCTTCTCTCATATGGATATGCTCTGATCCTACACAGAGAGATAGAGATACACATTTTCTCATTTTCATACGTATATTGATAGATACAGAGATTGTACGTATATAAGCGTACGTATTTTCAACGTTTTCAGCATTTTCGCGTTCTCGATTTCGTGAATTGGAGGAATGGCGACGACGGCGGTTCCGCCACCGGTGGCGACGGAAGTGACGGGGGCGAATGTGGTTCCGGCGATTCCGGCGCCGCTTCCGGCTCCGGCTCCGGCGGCGGTGAGTGGTGTTGTGTTCCCTAACTCGTCGCTTTACGTGGGTGATCTGGAGGCGACGGTGGATGAGAGCAAATTGTACGATCTGTTCAGTCAGGTGGCGCCGGTGGCGTCGGTGAGGGTGTGCAGGGATCAGACGCGACGGTCGTCGCTCGGTTATGCCTATGTCAATTTCAACACTCCTATTGACGGTGATCGTCGTTGATCAAAGACTCTGTTTTTGTTTTGTTTGTTCCTTTTTTTCGTGAATTTGTGCTTGGTGTTGGTTTTGTGTGAGTCTCGGTTACGTTGATGTGCTGTGTGTGGATTCGCATGCATGTGAAATTGAGTGGTATTCTGTTGGAATTGTAGGGTTGTTCGAGTCGTTACAGTTATAGTGAGTGATGTGAGAGTGATCGCTTCGATGATCTCGTTGTTCCATTTTTGGGTTTTTCTGCCATTAATGTCGATTACGTGATCTGAAGGGTGTGAGTTTGTTCGATTAACTTTTATCCTGGAATGGAAAAAGTGGTGAAAAGTAAGTGAAGGAGTGTTAACGTTCTCATTACTTCTGTGGAATTAACGTGTTGATAAGTCTTTTAATTGAAATGATGTGATCTGCAGTCCTAATTTTCGATTTTGAGCAATATTTTTCTAAGTTCTCATTATGAATTTGTTTCCAATTGCAGCTTCTAATGCGAGGGATGCTTTGAATTACACCCCTATCAATGGAAAGCCTATGAGGATTATGTTTTCTCATAGAGATCCAAGCCTGAGGAAAAGTGGATATGCTAATCTGTTCATCAAGAATTTGGATTCTTCACTGGACAATAAGGCGCTTTATGAAACTTTCTCTAGCTTTGGGACCGTTCTTTCATGCAAGATTGCCCTCGACAACAATGGCAAATCAAAGGGCTATGGATTCGTGCAGTTTGATAAGGAGGAAGCTGCGCAGAATGCTATTAATAGGTTGAATGGCATGCTGATAAATGACAAGCAAGTCTATGTTGGAACTTTTGTTCATCGCCAAGAAAGGAATCGAACAAAAGGGTCGCCAAAGTTTACAAATGTTTATGTGAAAAACTTACCTGAAAATATTTCGGACGAGAAACTTAAGGAAATGTTCGAAAATTTTGGTACCATCACGAGCGCAATTGTTATGAAAGATGCAAATGGAAAGTCGAGGTGTTTTGGGTTTGTGAATTTTGAAAGCTGTGATTCTGCAGCTGCTGCAGTTGAGAAAATGAATGGCTCCTCGTTGGATGAGAAAGAACTGTATGTAGGAAAGGCTGAAAAGAAATCCGAAAGGGAAGCCGAACTCAGAGCTAAATTTGAACAGGAGAGGAAAAGTAGGTTTGAAAAACTAAAAGGCGCGAACCTCTACTTGAAAAATCTTGAAGATAGCATGACTGAGGAAAAGCTTAAAGAGTTATTTTCAGAGTATGGAACCATTACATCATGCAAGGTATTGAAACACTATGTCCTGTATCTTCTGTTTGTGCCAAATTTGATCATATCATCATCTTCCTATAAATATCAAATTCACTACTTTCAGCTTACTAATTTTTTATTTTCTTTAGCTCATGCGCGATCCAAATGGAGTGAGCAAGGGTGCAGGTTTTGTGGCATTTTCCACCCCTGAAGAAGCTACCAAAGCAGTAAGATAAAAGCTCCATAAGGGTGTTTATTTTCAAATTACATCTTCCTTGGTTTTTCACATGCAATTGCTCTTTTGTTTTTTGTTTTCTTTTATCACTTTTTCAGATGAATGAAATGAATGGGAAGATGCTTGGAAAAAAGCCTTTATATATTGCAGTAGCTCAACGGAAAGATGAAAGGAAGGCTTGGCTGCAGGTAATATACTTTATTGTTTGCTAAGTTTCATTTTGTTAGCACGGATGAAGAACACAACATAGTGTCGGGTTATGTATTGTATTTAAACATCAGATTATACAGATTTAATGGAATGGTTTTGATATTATCTGTTAGTAGCTGAATTCCACACGAGACATGATGTGTTTCTTCCTTAGATCTTTATCTGGGAAAAAAAAAAATAACGATACGGTGATGCATCTTTTGAAATTTTGTAATCGTTTATGATAGGTCCTAGTTCTCGAGTAGTGAAATGTTTGAATATATACAAAGAGAATCACCTCAAATTTCCATGAACAATCATGGATGTGTTAGTGTTTTGTTTCACTGCTTGTGCTTAAAAATAAGGAGGATGCTACTTTGATACTCCTTTTCCAATATCTAGCATCTTTTTTCTACTGTTTTGATGTATTTTTCACTTTCTTGCTCGACTTTCTAAAACTTTCGCTTCTCTAAAAGCAATAGCTCTTGCAGACACCTGTTTCCATAACAGTAATTTCTTTTTACAGGCACATTTTGCTCAAATGCGGACACCCGGCACAATGTCGCCTATATCAGGAATGCCTGGATATCATGCTGGTGCACCTAGGCTTGCCGCCCATCAGCAACTTTACTTTGGGCAGGTGGGACCCGGAGGACTGATCCCTCAGGGACCCACATACGGATATCAGCAGCAGCCCCTGCCGGGAGTTCCCTCCAATTTTGTAATGCCATTCCAACTCCAAAGACCCGGTCAGCCCGGACAGCAGCGATTGGGCACAAGGCGAGGAGGTGGAGTCAATCAACAACAACAGCAGCAGCAGCAACTGGTTTGTTTTCTGTCATGCGTTTCACAATATGCAAGAGTCTGTTCTGGTTTTGTTTTATGCAAATTTCAATGTAATGTGTTTGGTGCAGCGCAATTCGAATCAAAATGCCAATAGGTACATGGCCAATGGGAGAAACGGTGCCAATCCTTCAATTGTTCCTCAAAATCTAATGGGACCAATCATGCCGATGCCTCTTGATGCCTCTGCTGTTCAAGGAGCTCCTTTTGAGGCTCCACTTTCCGCGCCATTGTCTAGATCGACACTTGCTTCCGCTCTCGCTTCTGCCTCACCAGAAAACCAGCGCATGGTTAGTCCAATTCATTTTCCCTGTTCAGCAGTAAATAAAATACACAGAGACACACGTATATACATATAATAAAACCATTTTAGTATAGTTGATGGTGGCTTGTAGTACTATATACCATGCATATTACATGAAGTGTGACTTTGTTTTAATTTGTGCAGATGTTAGGCGAACAGCTCTATCCGCTGGTTGAACGCATCGAACACAATAATGCAGGAAAAGTAACTGGTATGCTATTGGAGATGGACCAAACCGAGGTACTTCATCTGATTGAGTCTCCCGATGCTCTAAAGAAGAAGGTCGTCGAGGCTATGGATGTTCTTCGTTTGGCATCATCGGGTACCGACATCGCTGATCAAATCAGCTCCACTGTCCTAAATTAAGAAGAACAAGAAGAAGTTGCAGCAATATTCTTTCCAGAGGGCTCCTAGAAAACATCAGTTTTATTCATAGGCTACCTGCTAGTAGTTATCTAGACAGAAAATTGATAAAATAAACAAGAAAAAAGAAAGACTTGTTTCTGTTTCCTGCTTTAGTGGCAGCAGAAGTTATCTTTTTCTTTATTCAATTGTTTTAGACTCAAAAATTATTTTTGGAAAAAATAAATTTTGGCCTTCTGCTTTTTATATTGGTGAAATTGCATTTTTCCTCTAGAATTTACTTGTGCTCATACAATTGAGTTATCTATCATTTGAATGGTGCATATTACTTGTGATGTTATTTCCAAGTGTAGTAATGTAGCAAATGTTATAGGTTGTTTAACGTTATTTGGGGTATATTCTATCTTTAACGTTATAAGAATACCATATTATCGTGACATCCCTCATGTCGGATACATGTAAGAATACCATATTATCGTGACGTTACTCATGTCAGATACATGTTGCATAGTAAATTTTGAGTTAAAAAAGTTGTTTTTCTAACATCATATTCATAATCATGTTTATATCTTCATATTCATAACGTACCCAAGAGGTAGACCGAAGGTAATTTAACAATTTCAGTTTTTTGAATCGTTAAAGTAAAATAAAAGGGAAAATCAAAATGTCTAGTTGTTACACAGACTATATTGCATCCGAGATTCAAGAGAACATGGAAATCTGCAAATATTTCGCACTTACAAGATGTTGAATGGGTCTGAGTAACTGTCCTTAAGAAGATACTGAAAAGGCTGAATTGTGATCCGAAGAAGTGGAGATCTTGTCTCAGGTGGTTTGATGCTAACGAACAACAATGGCTGTAGACTTTTGTAGTTATGATCCCAATGACCAGGACAATTTACAGGCAACAATCAACATCCCGTGGTAGTAGAAAATTTTCAGAAATAATCGGACAACATAAAAACCCAATTGTAAGAACTTGAAAAATTGACAAAAATATTAATTATATGATTTGATTGACGAAGCTCGTTAAAAAGTATCTTGAATCGTTTACCATTTGATACCATATAATCTGTAAAAATTATATCAAGAAATCATTTTTCAAATCTACTGTAAGTTTTTATATTAGTTTGTTGCTTCAAAGCTAATAATACCCTTATTCTCTCTATCCTCTCTTAAATCTCAATATAAACATTAAGAATCAAATATTTCATATTATAAACTTCAATAGTTGAATTGAAATTTATTTTTCCCATCCAAGATGATTGGTTTTCAAGATTGTCAAAGTGCCGCTTTATTTACAATCACATTCATTTTTGAAGTATTGCTAAAAGGAACACTTTGTGTAGCCCAAAGGGTACTAACCTTTATGCTTTGCTACATTCCAAGAGCCAAGCATCATGATCATATAGTTGGGAAATTGATGACCCTCATAGGAAATCAGGGTGGATATCATCCTCTACTTTTTCAACATTCATTAATGGCTCCAAAAGATCGAATTTCGGCTGATCAACACGAACCAACTCGTTATCATCATCCTCTTCTTCTTCAGTTAGAAAGCTGCTCCACTTAGAAACTAGTCCCTTGCTTGTTCTTGTCTGATTTACCTGCCCTATCCGTGCCTCATTGACTTGTCTCTCGCCATCTTGTGCAATGCAACCACTCCAGGTTGAAATTGATCTCGTGGCTTCTTTTCTTGATTGTTGTACAAATGGCTTCTCTTTGTTAGCTGAAATGATGCTGGGATCTTGAATCTGTGCTCTGAAGCTGTTCCATTTGGAAGCCCTCTCTGATGAATGTAAACCAATAGCTTCCTCACTGGGACGACAAATGTTCAACGCCCTTGTTTGAAAACTCCGCTTGGGTGCTCCTTCTTGCTCGAATTCTGTTAACTTTGCACCTGCATTTCAAGCCAAAAATCATCACCATATAATGTCTGAAATAAATCTAACTTCATCAACTTAGCATGTGTTCAGGAATTTCTATATAATGCCTCAAATAAATCTTTACCACCATTTCTTCTTCAAACTCTTGATCAAAAAGAAGTGCTTTAATAAATTATGGGGAAAATTGCAATTTTAGTCCTATTGGATTCAAACCGTTGCAATAAAGGTCACATTGGTTTGAAATATCCAAAATACATCTCATTGGATTCTAAAATGTTGCAATAAAGGTCCCATTGGTTTAAAATTCCAAAATACATCCCATTTGATTCTAAAACATTGCAAGATTAGTCTCATATTTGATCAACTAACAAAATAATTACCTATTTCATTAGTGTCTATCTTTTTTGCTTATTTTATTGGGAAATAACCTTTTTTTATAAAATATTTTATTTTCACTCTTATTTCTCTTAGTTTCGATATTTTATTTTCGTTCACATTTCTCCTATTTTTCACCCCATTTCTACGGTCTCATTAAGGAGTTCTTTTTCAAAAATTTAATTATTTCCACCCCATATCTCTTGATTTCCATCAAAATTTTCTATCTTTTTATTAGGAGTATTTTTTTTTTTTTAAAATTCTACATTACTCTTAATAAAAATTAAAAAGAACTTCAAATTTTTCAATGTTTTTATTTGTAGGGGAGGAAATAAAAAATATTATTTGGCACATTTATATGATTTTTTTAAGTAAGAAATGAAAATCTCCTTTTCGATTACTCATTAGAGTACTTATTTATTTATTTATTTTTTGTTATGAGTATTTTTAATTTTAAAGTATTTTTCTATCATTTTATTAAAGAGTTCTTTTTTAAAAAAATTACCTTTTTTCCCCTTATAAATGAAAACATTGTTTAGCACTTTTATATATATATATATATATATATATATATATATATATGATACTTTTGATGTGAGAAATGAAAATCTCCTTTTGAATTACTTACAATAGGAGTTATTTATTTCATTGTAATCCATAGTGCATTATAGAAATTTTTTAAAAAAATACTCATAATAAAAAAATAGAAAATTTTGGTGGAAATCAAAAGATATAGGGAAGGAAATAATTTAATTTTTTTTAAAAAAATATTTAATAAAATGACATAAATGAGGTGGAAATTAGGAGAAAAATATGGGGGAAAATAAAATATTAAAAATTTGAATAAATATGGGTGAAAATAAAATATTTTATAAAAAAAGTTTATTTCCCAATAAAATAGTCAAAAAAGAGAGACACTAATGAAATAGGTAATTATTTTGTTAGTTGATCAAATATGGAACTAATCTTGAAATGTTTTAGAATCAAATGGGATGTATTTTGGAATTTTAAACCAATGGGACCTTTATTGCAACCTTTTAGAATTCAATGGGATGTGTTTTGGATATTTCAAACCAATGGGACCTTTATTGCAACGATTTGAATCCAATGGGACTAAAATTGCAATTTTCCCTAAATTATGGTTCGGTCGCTAAAAGAAATTATTCATTATCGAAATTCCATCAGAAAGACATGAAATCTGTTATTCTATTTACCTTGAGGATGATCAGTTTGATGCTTTTTGGAATTACTTCTGTTTGAAAACACGGGCTTGATGAGCTTTTCCCCCATGTGCCCACGGGATGAATAGTCCTTCAATTTTGGCTTCTTGAACAGTGCCTTGGGTATCTCCGTCACAACCATAGGCTCAAATCCACCATCCCCTGCTCGTCCCAAAATTCAACATCAAAAACCACTAACACAGACACACACACACACACAAAATTGTTTTGTGAATTTTGTCAAACACCTTCAGTGTAATTTCCACCTTTCTCGAATTCTCCAAATTGTTCTTCCCGATCATCATCTACGTACTCAGTCCAATCATTCCTTCTCTTCGGCTTCGGCTTCTGCTTCAATTCCATACTGGCAGAATCGGATGTTTCCATCTCGTCTTCAATTAGCTGCTTCTGATCCGAGAATTGGCGAGACATGTTGAAATTCTGGACGAATTTACGAACGTCCTTGGCCATGCCACCCTGGGCGAAAACCTTGCGCACCGACTGCTTTTCATTGCACACCACGCAGATCCACTTGTTGCTGCTCTTCTTCTGCTGCTTCACCTGCATCCTCATTCCAATAGCAATTTTCACACATACACAGATATACATACATGTATAGATATATAGGGAGCGAGAAAGAGAGATACAGATATTGGAACACCTGCATAGTGGAGCATTGGAAGCATTGAACAGCGATGAAGGTCTGCATTTTCGGTTGCTGTAATCGTCTCTCTCTCCCCCCCTGCGAGAGAGATCGCGAAATGAAGCTCAATCAATTTGGCGGGAAAATTGTTTTCGAACAGATTTCAAAAAGCGCGCCTTTTTTTATATAATTAAATGGCCCATCGATTTGGATATCACTGGGCTTGAACTCGGCCCATATTCTATCTGGGCCTTCAACTTTCACAGGCCCAATAAACATTAGCCATGGTGCAGGTGCAGGTGCAGCCTTTCAATTTTGGGCTTGAATATTTTTAAACTAAAGTTTTGCCCGCGCTGTGTTAGCTTAATCAGATAGAAATGCTATTTCGAAGAGAATGTCCATCCAACTCGGAACCCTTAATTAGGAAGATTGCAGTTTTCGGATAATTTTCTCAAACTATCCAAAGCATTATAAAGGTCCTCCCTTAATGCACAAACACTATCATCCTATTGGGAAATTTAATATTTTTTTACGTAAAATCTATTTAAAGAAATATATCGTCGTACTCATATCATATCGTATTTTTTTTTTATTTTTTATTTTGAATAAATCATATCATATTTATATTGCTATATCCGTATTCATGCGTCCTCTCAAGTTCTCAAAAATTTGCAATATGACCGACTATTTTTTCTACCCCACACACCTCCAACTTGCCCCTTATTATATATTTCTTTTTTTTTCTCTCTCAAACCATAACTTTGTCTCTTTTCTATAAATTCTTCTTCTTTTTATATTTCTTACTTTATATCCCGGCCTACCAACTTTACACTGCATGCATGCTTATTCCATTTCATTCTTTTATTTTTATCCCAAATCCTATATTTAATCCTTTTCTTTTCTTTTATTTATCCAAAAATAAAGTCGCTAAATTCCATGACATCTTCACTCTACTCTATCATATCAGAATTCTTGCTGTTTGTAGAAAAATATATTCTTTATCTGATTAATATCAAATCACAAACGCTTATTATTATTATGACGCAACCAATATTAGTATCAAGAGTATCCAACGATCAATACAAATATCATAGATAATACTCAATATAAAGGTCCTTAGACAAATACATTAAAAGATACATGCATTTCACTATATATATATATATATGTGAGAGATTTTCATTTTATAGAGAACCCCATCTCAATATAAAAAAGTATGAAAAAACAAATACAACTAATTTAGCATATATATATGGATCAAAGGTATCTTCATCACTATATCCATCTTTATAAATTATCGGTCAATCAAAAGGAGCTTCTCTAAATAAAAATCTATTTAAAACTGTAAGATTTTCACTAAGATCTTACAAAAATAATTTCTTCTCTATATTTTTATTAAACCAATTTAAGCATCTAATTATTATATGCACCTAAATGTATTCTATATTATCCATATATTTGAGGTCTTAACTATTAAAACATTGTGTGCGGGAAAAACTACAAATATAATTATTACGACTACAAATTGAGATTAATCAAATCAAATTTATAATCGAGTTCGATCCAATCAAATTTGAGAGGAAATGTTATCCGGAGGATAGAAATGTACTTTGAGTAAAACAAAGTTGATGCCTCCATAGTCAAGAATCAACCAATGAGGATCCGCCACGTCAGCCAACACCTGATTAAAGTGTAAAAAAAGAAAATTGACACAGTGACGCCGTTATGTTCCCATCCCTTTTCTTTAACTTTACTTTATATATATTTTTTCCCCAAAAAGAAAATTAAAAAGAAAAAGAAAAAGAAAAGCCATTTTAGCGAACAGTACATACAATCAATCACAAAGAAAAAGACCAGATTACAGATTAGATCTGAGCTTCGCTTTTCCTTTCCCTTTCATACACACATTACACACACACACTGATTCTTCACTAGCTGATGTGCTGCTTAGCCTCTCCAGATCTCTTCAGGTTTCTGTTAATCCCGTTTCGTTCTTTGCTTTTTATTTTTGTTGCAGTAGCTGAATTAATGGAAATGTAGGTGTTTCTTGGGTCAGTGCTGCGAATTTTACTGTTAATTTATGTGGGGTTTGGTGATTTTCGGTGATGGGCTCGTTTAATTTTGTGTTTTCTTTGATGGGTTTTTTTAGTGTTCCCTGATTTTTGTTAAAGATTGAGTTTTTAGTGTGTGTGCACCCTTTACTGTGTGTGTTTTTGGATAATGATGTGATGTTGAAACTTGGAAGAATTTTTGGAGGTGGTTGAGGAATTTTCTGGGTAGAGTGATGGCGGCAGATTTTCCTCTTGTTTTTCTTTAATAAAATTTTAGTGGGGTCATTTTCGTGTATATTTGTTTACAAGTTATGCTTGTATTTGGGGTCCCAAAATGGAGTATAATTTATTTGTTAATGGAACTGACAAGAACAGCACGATAAATTCCAAATTTTTGATGGGTTAGAATTGGAAGTATCTGTGCTTCATGAAATTGGAATTATCTGATGTCAAGTGAGCAATTTAATATAATTTTTGTTGAAAAGAAAGATCATGCTGTAGCTTTAAAGGGATCTGGTGTTTGATTTACATGGATTTCATTTACAGCCATTTTGCCAGCAAATTGGGTTGTTGAAATTCTGTAGAAAGTTTTCAGATTATTTTCCATCAAATTGACTGCTTATCGAGCTATCGAATGGGTTTGCTTACGGTTGAGAGGTTCGAATGAACAGATAGGAGCCGAAAAGTTGCTGATCTGTCATTGTAATAAAAACTGCTGCTTTCCGGGGTACGTAGACCAACTCGTACATGGGGTCAGAGCAGAATAGATTTCTGCTGCCACAGCACGCAGCGGCACCTCGGGTAAATTGCTCTGTGAAGGCTATGCATTTCTCTGTTCGATACTATATGCGCTTTGACTGTTGCATTGACTATATGTGTGCCCCAGTTAAGAAAGATCGTGCTGATTGGATGATTATGGTTCATGTTACACCTTTAATGTGTTAGTTTTACGGTTGACTAATGAAGCATTAGGTGGAAAGGACTGTAGGTTTGAAGAAATTCAAACAAATTAAGAAAAAAAAGGCTGTCTTTTCCTGTTGTGAGAAGTTCATATAATGATGAAAGATGAAATAAAAACTTTTCCTTCTTGTTAACTCTTTAGCTAAATTTACTTGGTTTTATGGTACTTATATGGTTTAAGCTATTTCGTAGGCATATAGTGATCATGCCCTTTTTGTATCTTGATTCTGCGTATATGTCTGTAACTAAGATCTTTGTCTTATGTAATAAATAATGAATGGAGTTATGACTGATCTAGGCTGCAATACAATAAGAGCATGTTAGATTCGACAAAGAATGTTGTATTCCTTCACTCAGCGCTTTTGAAATGTTTAGGATGTCGAATCAGACAAGCGTTGATTGATTAATGTGATAACTCGATAATGGAATTGGCACCTAGAAGTCGGTCTTTTGTTTCTTCTTTCTCTTTATGGCCTTGATCAGGGCTTGTAATTTTTTCCTTTTTCATTTTCTTTTTTATTGCAGCGCAAGAGGTGGGGGAGTTGTTTGCCCAAACTCTCATGCTTCCGGAAACAAAAGGGTGGTGGAAAACGAATAGTACCCGCGACCCGTCTACCCGAATCGAACTCCAATCCAAACCAGCCAAACGGCCCCCACCAACCCCTTCCCCAACCCCCTGGCATACCCCCCTCCCTCTACGCCCCACCCTCCTCCCCTGCTTCCTTCTCTCACTCAGCCGTACCCTCCACAGCCCCGTCCCCCCCGTGCTTCCTCTCAGCTAATTCGCCCCCTCCTGGGCCCACCATGTTTGTAACCGGGCCCTACGCCCACGAAACCCAGCTCGTTTCCCCACCCGTTTTCTCCACCTTCACAACCGAACCCTCAACTGCCCCGCTAACCCCACCGCCCGAACTAGCCCACCTAACCACCCCCTCCTCTCCCGACGTGCCCTATGCACATTTCCTCTCATCTTCTAGAAGCTCAGACAAAACAGGCTACAACATCAATGATCTTCAAGCCACCTACTCTCTCTACCCGGGCAGCCCGGCAAGCGCGCTGCGATCACCTGCTTCTCACACGCCGCGATCACATGCTTCTCTCACACCTCAGTGGAGTGGGCCCTCGCCAGAACCTGCGTCTGATTCAGGGAGGGCCCGTCAAGATTCAAACTTTTTCTGCCCTGAGACGTTTGCGCAGTTCTATTTGGACCAGTCCTCGTTCTCTAATGGAAGGCTGAGTATTTCAAGGGAAGCGGATGGGGGGCAGGTTCAAGTGCAAAATAGGCAGACCAAGATTTGTAAGGCAGACGCTGAGGAGCTGGAAGCTTATAGGGCCTCGTTCGGGTTCAGTGCTGATGAGATTGTTACCACAGCTCATTATGTGGAGATATCGGACGGTTTGGATGAGCCGTTTAGTATGGCCCCTATTGTTAACAGTAAATCTGGTGTAGAGGAACAGAGACGAGAAGATTCTTTTCCTAGCCCGCAGCTTGGGAAAGTAGAAACTCAAGGTCAGCTAATCTATTTCTGGATTGTATAATATTTTATTGACTAGTATTTGAAGTAAAATTTGTCAGCGACTTATTGAGATAATTACACAAAACCCCTCTTTGAGTTTTTTCACAATACAAGATTTTTTACCTACTCAATTTATGAAAACCCACCTAAAATGACATTTTTACACCTGTTTTCAACATTTTATTTTGAGTGGGGCATCAGCAATTTCTATCAAGTCTTCTAATGGCAGGTACAATTGGTAAGATGGAAACAAAAGTCAGGGGTCGTTTTTGTAATTTTAGTTAGTCCGGGGTGTTGTTTTAGTAAATGGTCTAAACTTTCCAAATGAATCTGTAATCCTGGCCATCGATATGCTGACTTTTTCTATTATCGTACGTCTCAGGTCAAGCCCCACAGAAGCAACCTGGAGATACTTCTGCAAAACCGATCCAAAGCGCGCATATTCTGAGCGACGACGAGGATATATTTGCAAAAATGGAATCTTCTAGAGTTGGAAGGAAGCATCACTTTGGCTCATCAAATTCTGATGCAGAAATCGAGTACAGGAGAGGGCGAAGCCTGAGACAGCGAAGCAGACGAGAAAGCTAAGGTTGGGTTTGGCATCGTATGAAATCATCGTTATCGGGACACCAGAACCGGGAAAGCTTGTATGTATTTTGCAGCTGTTTTATGTCGTTTTCACCCAAAAAGATCCAACCGTTGATCTGAGGCCCCCGTTTTGTGTGGTTGCCCGTTCGTATAATATTTATTCCCTGTTGAGTGTTTATTATACACTAGTAGCTGAAGAATTCTGCCTGTGAATCTATCTCTTTGAACCTGATATGGATCAACTGGAGCAGAAAATAGAATGTTGTGGGACTTTTGTGTTCTTGTTTGTAAATGCTAGCTTATGCAATTATGCATGATTTTAAGAACGATAGTGTATTTCAATCTTGTTTCATGAAGAGAAATGTGTGATTGTCTTCATTCCCAGATGACTATGGATGTATTTTTATTTGTTGCTAATTTCTTTGTGACATCTTTATCTATTTCATGTACGTATTGGTCATTTAGTTAGGTTGCATGGCAATTATTAATGTTTTACTTTGTTAGGGTTAAGTCCTTGTAATTTATGGGCTCGATTAATTTATTGGTTAGAAATTTAGAATATAGAATAGACTATATAGCTTCATGGGCATATAACCCTGTAAAGTAAATATTGGGCTATAAATATATAAAAATAAAAATAAAAATTTAATGTTAAGTTGCTAACTCAATCCAATAATTGGATCTTTTTTGAAAACTCCCCATGTGATCTGGCTCAAATTTGGTCGATCTGGCTGTCAGATATGAGTCAATCAGTCAAGAATTTGTTTGAGTAGGTTCTTATCGACCTGAAAGCACTAACACACGTGAGCTAAGTACCAAATTGGGGGACTTGGGGTTTTACCCAAGTTTGGCACTCCGACGCTCAAGTCAGTAAAGGAGCTCTATAGAGAGAGAATAAATGCAATTGAATGCGTATTAAAGGCTTACCAACTACTGTTCAAAGGGCGAGTATTTATAACTATGGTCAAATGACACAGTAATGTGGGTATTGTAGGTGTGCATTAATGGCGTTGTCAGTCGTCGATCTGGATGTCAGACGATGGAACCGGCTTGAGGCGGGTCGTTTGTACCTTCTTTCCCCTTTGGGTAAAAGCAAGGACTGACGGTCATTAATGAGCCGTAGTACGCCTGTTCCAGGGAATGAGAAGTATACACGTGTCCCGACAGGAGTGCTTTACAGTATTTGGGTGTCCGGTGACGTATGTAGTCGATCTAGAGATCGACATTGCCTTCCGGGATCCTCAACTGTGGGTTTCCTCATAGGAGAGGTCTGATGGGTCTGATGATCGGGTGACATGTAAATCGACCTGATGTCCTTGTGCAGACCTGATGATCTGAGGACCTTATATCGATGACGATCTGTCCAAAAAGGCCGTTTCTGGTTTGTCCAGGTTGGCGCAAAGGTCCACGTGGCACCAACTGGGCTGGCCAGTGGCCTCGTACTATTATGCCATGTCAGAGGGCCCAAATTACCAGTGTGAATTTTCGCAGTGGTAATTTCATCGATCTGGCAATGGTTAGGGGAACCGTCGTGACCGTTTAAATGAGCCGTCGCCTCAGTTATGGCCGTGACCTTTTGAGTCAGATCGGTCCGACAAAGCATTTAATGCGACGCGACCTTCCATAGCATAAGCGTGTGCAGGGTAATTATGGTGTCGTTTCGTATTTAGAGGCGTTACTTTTCAACTCCTATTTATAGGAGGTTAACCCCAGGCCTTATTTCACCACTTTCTCACTCAGAGATTTCGAACTGCTCCCGCCTTCATCAGCTCGTCAGAGACCACCGCCTCCGACTTCCATCGTTTTTAAAGGTAAAAATCTTTTCCTATCCCCATCTTTATGGCTCAGGAAAAGGCAGCGTTCACGCCTTCGCTGGAACGAGACGACGATCTGCCGGCCCCCCCTTTGCCAAGCGAGAGTTTTGAGTTTGTGTTGGGATCGTCTTCGGGAAGGGACGAAGTTTTGACGGCGAATAGAGGGGGATTGGCATCGACGCCGAGGGTGCGGCGACCTATGGGGCTTTTGGACGAACTGGAAGAGGAGGAAACCGGACAGGATCAGGTCGGTGGGAGGCAGATCGGTGTAAGCGAACCTACTGCGTAGGTTGGGAACCCTCCAGCTCGACCTCCACATGTTTACAAGACCCTCTCGCATGTTTCCGAGAGATTTTCCAAGATAACTCCTCAGGAGCTCACGGAGGTCACGAAGCTGTTAGGGTTAGGTCCCCAGTACACAGTTCGTAGGCCGGAGGAGGGGGAGACCGTCGAGAGACCGAGGGGGTTGAGGTTGGTTGGTATATACTACGCCTCCGTCAAGTATGGATTTAGGCTCCCTCTTCCTCAAGTCATCATTACGATGAAGTGCCTCGGGTTCGAACCGGAGATCTGGGACTTCGGGGAGTTCTTCACAATTAACAGTGCCACCAAGTCCGGGGTTGGATACTTCAATCTCCAATCAAAGCCGAACCGGAAAATTGTATCGATCCCGTCTACATCACATGGGATCAATTGGAAGTCCAAGTTCTTCTTCATCGATCTGTCCGTCGTACCCCGCTTCCGGATCACTTGGGGGGACAGCGGCCCAAGGCGGCTCGTGACCAAGTCGTCGACCTGGCTGCACAACCACTTCGAACTATTAACTAATATCGGGCTCCTTGATCATACCTACCTGTCGAGGACGGGGCATCTGGTCGAAGCGGGCATTATTCTTGGGACTCGGAGAAAGAACTTCCGCTTCGGTATGCTCTTACTTCGACCAGACCCCTACTCGTTCAGGGTCTTAAATTATTTTGCTTTTCTGGTTTATTATTTCGATCTGACTCTTTTCGTTCTGTAGATCTAAGACCGTTGATCATGTCTCGAGCTGCCAAGATGAGGGCGATGAACCAAAGGAACGCCACCCCAGACGAGCTTCGACCTGTGGCGGATGCCGCTCGTGCCATAATCGACTCCCTCCCGGTGGCCCAATGCGCTCAACAGGAAAGGTGCTCGAAGGAGCTACACTATCTGGACGCCGACCTGGATGAACAGCCAGCTGGGGATCGCCTTCGCGGTCAGGAGCTTGAGGGGCATGCCGGGTCATCTGCACAGCCGATTGGTCAGGTCGGGGAGGACGTCGAACAAGTAATAAATTTAGACCATCTCCCTTTATATTTTGATGAAGATGTTGATCCTCAACTCCATTTTGTTCAGGCGAGGCATGTGGTAGGCAAGAGACCTTTTAGAGAACTGGTTCACGAACTGCAGGACTCAGAAGAATCTAACGAGGAGGCCCAGCTCTTGAATTTTCCCAAAACACCTCTTCCCCAATGGCCTGCCGGTCTCGAGCTCGAAAAGGAAGATGGTACCAAACGAGCTCTGGCGTTCGGAAAGGCTGATCCCGAACTACTGGTTGCCCTCTTCAACTCCGGATGCATTATCGATGAGCAGAAGAAGCTCTCTGAGAGGTCGGCGAGGCAGAAGAGGTATCAAGCTGCCAGAGGTCTTTTTGGGGTAAGTTCAGTTCGTTTCGGTTTTTTTTTTTTTTAAACAACTCCGAGGGATTAATTCGATCTGATTGATCGATCTCAGGACGTTCTTCCGGTTCTTATCAACTCAATCCACGAGGCAGAGGTCTTCAAGGCCGGCAAGGAAAAGTACAAAGAGAAGTACTATATGATGAAGGGCCGGCTCGTTTCAACGAACCCCGAGAAGGTTGAACAGCTCGAGCAGGAACTCTGGGAAGCTCGCGAAGAGAAGAGGAAACGGGTCGAAGAGAAGGAGACTTTGGAGGCTCAGTGGGCGAGTTCGCAGGAGGCCCTTAAGGAGGCGGAGAAGGCTCATGCGAACGAGCTGGCCAAGATGAAGGAGGACTACGCCAAGCAGCTCGAGGTTGCTGTTGCTGCGTCAAAGGAAGTGGGACGGAATGAAGTCTTTGATCTCGCTCGGACGAAGATCTGCAAGGCTGCCGACGAGATGAAGAAATGCATGTCGGAGATCGAGCGGTATGCCGTTCGTGAGTTCATGGAGGGTCCTGGCTTCGAAGAGGCGAGCCTGATCCTTGGCATGAACGATGTTGCTGAGGGGTTTCAAATAGCCATTAATCAGCTCAAAGCCCAAGATGCTATCGTTCCTAACTTTAACTTTGAGACAATTGGCCCCATGCTCCCCGACCCAGGTGCTATCGAAGTACAAGAGGAGGAGGAGCCGGTTCAGATCGACTGGGCGACCTACAAATATGGCCATGCCATTGAGATCGTTCGTGTCAAGAAGGATAAGCGCCCAGTTGCATGTGAGCTTCCCATGCCGGTCCAGGTCGAGAGCTTCCTTCCTACCGTTAGAGAACTCGAGAGAACCCTCCGTCGATCTGCTTCGGAATCCACATCGGCTCTTGTTGAGCTCGGCTGATTCGATCCAACTGGGTTGTGGCTGGGTGAATACTTGTTTTATTTTCGTTGCTTAAACAATTGCCCATCGAGCCACGTCGTGTGGTGAGCTCGTTGCGCTAGGTGTAATCGATCCTCATTAATTTTTGAGATCGATATTTGCATGAATGAATTGTTTCATACTTGTCTTTTACTTCGCAAGTTGAGTATTTGTTCGTTCTGGCATGCGTGTGGTTTGTCGATCTCGGTTTTGCTTACCCCTTAGCTAGATTTTTACCGCTTTTCAGATTGATAGGTGCATCACGCTCTCGATCTCCTTTGGGTGCTTATCTAGCATCGTTGGGTGCTCGCATTTTTCCTTAGTCATCATACTGTTTACGGTGTTCTCTTCGGATCGATGGCGATCTCTAAGATATGCCAGCTCTTTAGGTTTGACCTCTCTGGATCTCACTGGATCTAAATCGATCTCGTCGGATCTCTTAGACCATAAAGTGGCGATCCAGAATTTCTGAATCGTTAATCTCTGGACCTTTTCGGATCTAAATCGATCTCCTCGGGTCTCCGGATCGTAAGATTTTTGAGTCATTAATCTCTGGATCTCCTTGGATCTCTGGATCTACCTTTTCGAAGATCATTAATCTCTGGATCTCCTCGGATCTAAAACGATCTCCTTGGATCTCTGGATCTACCTTTTCGAAGATCGTTAATCTCTGGATCTCCTCGGATCTAAAACGATCTCCTTGGATCTCTGGATCATCAGGTTCGTTAGGATTTTTAGGATCTCTTTGGGTCTTAAAAACGACCTCGTTGGAAGAACATTAAATACGTTAGGATTTTTAGGATCTCTTTGGGCCTAAAAGCGACCTCATTGGATCTCGATCTCTAACGGCGTTTGAGAACATTATATACGTTAGGATTTTTAGGATCTCTTTGGGTCTAAAAGCGACCTCATCGGATCTCTATCTTTAACGGCGTTTGAGAACATTAAATACGTTAGGATTTTTTGGATCTCGTTGGGTCTACAAACGACCTCATTGGATCTCGATCACTAACGATTGGATGTGGGGGGGGGGGGGTTCGCTCCCACCTCGACTCATGACCGTAGGTCGAATGAGAGCTTACCGGAGGGGATAGTAACCTGGTATGGGATTACGGATTGACTCCAATCGGATGTCGTCCCAAAGACATGTATATTAATTTACTGAATAGAGATCGATTCTCAGGCGAATTCAACCGTTTTAACCGTTACAACTTGAAATAATTTGAAAGCTAAGTGTAAAATTTCTTCAAGTTGTTCGCATTCCACGGTCTGGGTAATGGCTCCCCGGCCATGTCTTCTAGCCGGTAGGCCATGTTTTTCCCGATTTCCGTGACGCGATAGGGTCCTTCCCAGTTAGGCTTAAGTTTTCCGACATGCTGCAAGACTTCGACCTTTTTTAACACTAGGTCGCCGATCTGAAACGATCTGGGCTTCACGTGTTTGTTGTATGATCGAGCCGCTGCTGCTTTGTACTGTTTGAGCTTCTGATAGGCATGCTCGCGGCTTTCTTCAATCACGTCTAGATCTTCAGCTCTGATCTCTGTATTCTGGTCGAGCTGGTATTGCGACACACGAGCTGTTTCGTGTAATAGCTCCGTTGGGATCACGGCCTCGGATCCGTAGACCAAAGAGTATGGGGTTTGCCCAGTGGCTGTCCGCGGAGTAGTTCGGTAAGCCCATAGCACACCGTCGAGTTCGTCCGCCCACGCGCCCAGTTTGGCATCCAGGCGGGTCTTGAGATTTTGGATAATGATTCGGTTGGTGACTTCAGCTTGGCCATTTGCTTGCGGATGACCAACGGTAGTGAATCTGAGGTCGATCCCGAGGTCTCGACAATAGCTCTTAGTATTCTCAGATCGAAATTGAGGGCCATTGTCGCAGATGAGTACCCTCGGAACCCCGAAACGGCAGATTATGTTTTTCCAGAGGAAGTTCCTTATCACCGCATCAGTAATCTTGGGGACTGTCTCGGCCTCAACCCACTTTGAGTACTCAACGCATACTATTGCAAACTTTTTCTGTCTGGGTGCCAAGGGGAAGGGACCCGATGATGTCGATCCCCCATTGGTCGAAGGGCCAGCAGACATCAATCGGGATCATGGATGCCGGGTGAGTATGGATTAGGTTGCCGTGTTTTTGGCACTTGGGGCATTTCCTAGAGTGGAGCTTTGCGTCCCAGACCATAGTTGGCCAGAAATACCCACTCCTTAAGATCTTTCGAGCTAGAGCTCGACCTCCGGAGTGGTTTCCGCAACATCCGTCATGGACTTCTTCCAGGATATCTTGGGCTTGGCTAGGTCGTAGGCACCTTAGAGGGGTACCCGTGAAGGACTTTTTGAACAACCTACCCTCACGATCAATTATGTACAGCAGAGATCGATATTTGACCCTTCTGGCCTCAGTTCGATTTTGGGGCAAAAGCCCGTCTTTGAGGTAAGCGATCAGATCGTCCATCCAGCAAGGTTCCGGCGGGTCGATGGCGGCGATCTCGACCTTTCCTTCATCAATCGCACGGCCCCCCGAGACCATGAACGAGATGGTTGCATCTTTTGTTCCTTGGAATCCATTCACCAGCTTTGATAGGGCATCAGCTCGACCGTTCTCCTCACTTAGCTTCGAGGCCAGCTCTTTCACCATTTTGAGATACGCTACCATGGACTCTTCTCAAGCCTCGTATGTGCCATTGACTTGGCCGGCAACGAGCTGAGATTCAGTTACCACGGATAGCTTGTCGATCTTATTTTCCGTAGCGTATCTTAGTCCTGCCACGAGCGCTGCGTACTCCGCCTCGTTGTTAGTTGCTTTAAAATCGAGTTTAATGGCGAAATTGAGCTGGAGACCCTCTGAGCTTGTAAGGGATATGCCCACTCCCCCACCTTGAGAGGTCGATGAGCCATCCGTGTACATGGTCCAGCTTGGCGAGGTGGGAACAATCTCCATTGAGCTGGTGTTCTTTTCGACTAGGAAGTCAGCCAGAACTTGAGCTTGCTGGGCGGCTCGAGGTTCGTAGGTGATGTCATGCTGACTCAACTCGACCGCCCATTTCAACATTCGACCCGACACATCGGGTTTGGACAAGACCTGCCTAAGCGGCTGATTCGTTAAGACGATTATGCGGTGAGCTTGGAAGTATGGACGTAGCTTCCGAGTTGCATGTGTCAGAGCGAACACGAATTTCTCGATCTCGAGATAATTCCGCTCCGCTCCGTGCAGGATCTTGCTCAGGTAGTAGATCGGTAGATGTTTTCGATCTCGAATGGCGACCAAAACTGAGCTGAAGGTTTCGTTAGAAAGGGACAGGTATAGGTATAGGGTCTCACCCTCATGTGGCTTTGCCAGCAATGAGGGAGATGCCAAGTATTCTTTCAGTTGCTCGAAAGCTCGGTCGCATTCCTCGTTCCATTTGAACTTTTTAAGATTCCTTAAAACTTTGAAAAACGGGAGGTTTCGTTCTGACGATCGCGATATGAACCGATTGAGGGAGATTATTCATCCTACGAGTGATTGGACTTGGTTGATGCACCGAGATCGGGGTATGATCTGGATAGCTTTGATCTTTGTGGGGTTGACCTCGATGCCTCGCTGGCTCACCATGTACCCCAGAAACTTTCCCCCTTCGACCCCGAATGTGCACTTGTCAGGGTTGAGCTTCATCCCGTATTGTCGTAGGATCTCAAACGATCTGCATAGATGATGGTACGCCCAGCGGCTCTTTACGATCATGTCATCGACGTAGACCTCCATGGTTTTCCCGATCTCGTCTTTAAACATCAGGTTGACCAGTCTTTGGTACGTGGCTCCTGCGTTCTTCAACCTAAATGGCATGACCTTGAAGCAGTATATTCCCTTTACCACAATGAAGGAAGTGTGTTTTCGATCTTCGGGGGCCATAGAGATCTGATAATAGCCTTGGAAGGCATCCATCATGCTGAGCATCTCACATCCAGCTGTCGAGTCGACGAGCTGATCGATGCGAGACAGCGGATATGGATCTTTCAGGCAAGCCTTATTGAGGTCAGTGAAGTCGTTGCACATTCTCCATTTCCCGCCTGTTTTTTGCACAAGGACAACATTGCATAACCAGTCCACGTATTGAGCTGGGGTAACGTATCCTGCGTCGAGGAGCTTATTGACCTCCGCCTCAATGATATCATTCCTTGCTCGACTTTGAGGTCTTAGCTTTTGTTTGATCGGCTTAACTGACGGATCGATCCCGAACCGGTGGCAGATCACCTCCGGGTCGACACCAATCAGATCTTTGACTGCCCACGCGAAGATGTCCAAGTTATCCCGCAAGAATTCTATCATCATGATCTCATGTTGGGGGTGCATGTTTGCCCCAATCTTGGTGGTCTTGTTGCTATCTCCGGGGATGAGGGCAATCTCCTTAAGCTCTTCGGCAGGTTCGAGTCGCTCGCTGGCCTTCCTCTTTCGAGCTGTCGGGGATCTCTCAGCTTCGCTTTCCTTCGTGGGGAGCTCGATCTCCCCGTCGGCGTAGGTCTGGAGGTCGAGATCTGCATCTACCTCTTTTCCAGAAGGCTTTTTCAGAACGATGGCGTAGCAGGCCCAGCTATCCATGACATCACAAGTCATCTTCCCGACCCCATTTAGGGTGGGCATTTTCAGCTTTTGGTGGTATGTCGAGATGATTGCTTTGAATTGTATGAGGCCAGGTCGGCCGAAGATCATGTTATACGCTAGGGGCATGTTGACGATGACGTACTCGACCTATTGGGTCACCCTCTTGGGGGATGTTCCCATCGAGGTGAGGAGTCGGATGCGCCCTAGCGGAATAACTTCCGATCCCCCGAACCCTGAGAGTGTTGTTCGGATCGGATCGAGCTTTAGATTATGTAATTTCATTTTTTCAAGAGTCGATTAAGGGATAATGTTCGAGCTACTTCCATTATCAACTAGGCATTTGGTTACATCATAATTAGCCACGCCTAAGGTCACCACCATCGGACAACTAGGCGCTCCGCCTTCCCGATGCGGGCCCGAGCGACTATCACTCTCACTAAAACTAACCTCCTGCCTCTCCCACTCCCTACCCTGGTCGATCTGGAAGACCTCTTCGTGGGGCCCGTTGAACTCTCGAGCTGCTCGCCTGATGTTCCTCTTTCGAGCTGCATTGGAATCGCCGCCCTCATGCCCCCCGGCTATCATATAGATCTTGCCGTTGGTGGGAGGATTGTCTTCGGCTCTTCCTAGCGGCTGCTTCCCAGATCTTTTCGGGGGAGATCTCGACCTGGAGCGGTCGTTAGGTCGTCCCGCCCTCTCAGAGTAGTGGTCGATCTTTCGAACAAAATCCTTCAAATGCCCTCCTTGGATGAGTCTTTCGATCTCATCACGGAGGGCGTTGCATTCGGCGGTGGTGTGGCCCCATTGTTGATGGTAGCCGCAGAACTTCCCTGACTTTTCAGCCTTCGGGCCCTCCCGGATGGGCTTCGGTTTTTTCAGAAGGCTTTGGTCCAAGACCACGTAGATCTGGTCTATGGACTTGGTTAAGGGGATATAGTTTCGTCGGTCGACCTGGGTCGGTTGGTCGACTTTCCCCTTGATTTTCTTTTGCTCGTTCCCTTTCCGGTGTAGGGGCGAGCTGGACCCAATGACCTGCCTCTCAGATCGAGGCGGAGGTCCATGCGCGAGGGCTATCTCCTCAACGCGCATGAAGCCGTGGGCGATATCTTGTATTTTCGTTAGGTTTCGGGGCCTGGCCCTGACGATCTCATCTGCCCAGAGGCGGTTGCAAAAGGCCCGATGGACTACGGAGAGCAAGGTGTCCATCGTCAGGTTCTCGACCCGAACCACTTTTCTCAAAAAGCGAGTCATGAAATCTCGCAGGGACTCGCCCTCCTTCTGGTAGATGCTATTGAGATAGGAGGGTGGCAGCTTCTCCGCGGACATCGAGGAGAAGTGCGCCGTGAACCGATCTACAAATCCGTTGTAGGTTGATATGCACCGCGGCGGTAGGCGGATGAACCAATCTTCCGCGGGGCCCGTCAACATGGTGAGGAAGAGTTTGGCCCAAATCTGCTGCGGGTGGGAGTGTAGCAGCATCCGATTCTCGAAGACTGTCACATATTTTTCGGGATCTGTGATCCCGTTATACATGGGCAGGCCGGTCGGAATTCGATGTCCATCACAGGTCGTGCGAAGAATGTCCTCGCAGAAGGGGGAAGCTTCCTCCCTGTCGCTGCGGTAACGGAGAGGGCGTCGGTTCAGCCCGTCTCGAAGGTCGACCTGTCTCTGGGTGACGTGGGAGCCACGGTCACCCAGGCGGTCTTGGACCCGTCTACGCGGTGGGTCCACACAATGATCCTGCTCTTTCCCAACACGAGCTGCGGCGATTCGGGCGGCCTCCTCGCTAGCGGATCGAGCGGGGATCCACGCTCGGAGGTCGTTGAACTCCTCATTGTCCTCGTCGACCACGCGTTTGCCACGGTTGTTACGGCTTGGGTGGTCGGAGTCCCCGTGGCCTTCGCGGGGAATTTCTTTGCTCGTTGCAGGGGGTGGCGGTGGCGGAGCGAATTCTTGGACCTGCCCCGCTCCTATCTGGGGACTAAGACCCCAGATGATGTGAGCCGGTCGCCCATCTAGTGGTTGAAAGACATAGGGAACCGAGTTCCCGTATGCTTGGACGGTGGGGGCCAATGCATTGCCCACCACAGGGCTAGGTATGGTGGTGGCTGGGCTGGCCCTTGGCAGCTCGGGGCGCCTGGGTTAGCAGCCCTCCATCTGGGCGCGCTCGAGCTAGACCCGCCACTGGTCGAGGAAGGCGTCTAGGTCCGCCTGGGTGACCGTGATCCGGGGAGTGGCGTCAGGCGGAGGAATGGAAGCGTTGGCGCTGGGCCCGATTGGAGGAGCAGTGGGGGTGTTGCCAAGCGGTTCGTTGTGATCATGCCTGCCTTTGGCTATCTCCTCCATGTCCTCTTCTCGGTAGGTGTTTCTGGTGTTAACCATGTTGGGAGAAAGTGGTGCAGAAGGGCTTTTATCTAGGTCGATGCGAAAAAGGGGTTTCCCACAGACGGCGCCAAACTGATCTGGCTGAAATCTGGTCGATCTGACGTGGTTGATCTGGCTGTCAGATATGGGTCAATCAGTCAAGAATTTGTTTGAGTGGGTTCTTATCGACCTGAAAGCACTAACACACGTGAGCTAAGTACCAAATTGGGGGACTTGGGGTTTTACCCAAGTTTCGCACTCCGACGCTCAAGTCAGTAAAGGAGCTCTATAGAGAGAGAGAATAAATGCAATTGAATGCGTATTAAAGGCTTACCAACTACTGTTCAAAGGGCGAGTATTTATAGCTATGGCCAAATGACACAGTAATGTGTGTACTTTAGGAGTGCATTAATGGCGTTGCCAGTCGTCGATCTGGATGTCGGACGATGGAACTGTTAGGAATAGTGTCCTAGAAAGCCGATTGTATATCCGCTTTGTGCTTTTCCTTATTGTAATCGCAGACAATCTTTAATGAAATAACGAATTGAGGCAACACTTCTTTATATGCTCTTGTTTGGTATGCGTTTACTTTAGCTGTGCATGTATGAGAACTCCCCTAATCCTGATGACTTTAGGACTCTACCATTTAGGTGAAATGGTTCATGAAACGAGCCCTATATCACATAAGCCATGATTAGTAAAATACTCCAAGCTGATGAGTCCTACAGACAGTGGAAGTGTCAACCTGACTCCTCTAAGGCTTGCTTGTGGGATCACGCCCTTAAGAAGGACCACCTTGTTTCATGGAGGTGCAAAGTGTATAATTGTTACGTGCGTGATACGTGAGGGTGCTTACTTTAATAAGTAAGTTCACTGAGGTGCCCCGTGTGAGAACATTCCTAAATGGGAAAGGAAATTTCTATTTCAGGAAACGGAAACTTTCAGATTAGGAAATATCTCACGAGTCATTGATGTGATTAATTGATCCTTAGACTTGAGGTTCCTTGCCACTTTATGAGTTAACTCTGTAGTCTTAGGTATAAGCTTTAAAGGGTGTCGCCTTAGACAACTTATTCAAGGCTTATGATGGGGCTGCACAAGTGATTCATGAAAGTGAATGAGAATCAAGAGAGGACCTACACTTGCATTTGCAAGGTGATCTCTTATTGTGTAAGTCATTCATATGCCATATGGAGTCCTTGGCCAAGGCAATAGATCAAGACATCAAGAAAAGGGTTTCTTGGATTGAGATCAAATGGATATGAAATGCACTTAGCTTTAAGACCGGATTATTAGGGTTCTGATTATTCCCTTACCCTAGATCTTGGTTGAGAGATAGTAAGTAGGAGGATTGTATCTCACATGAATCAATGACTTAAAGGTTCTGTCGAATCCGAACATTCCAATTCAGCTAGGGATTAAACACCTGTTGCTAGACTATGGTCGTTTAATCTGTGGACTGATTAATTAATTGGTGAATTAATTAATTAGGGTCACTGCTAATTGAATTGAGAACCTAGAGGGTCACACACAACAACCTGGTTACATGAGTTGAGGCTTAAAAATGATTAAACGAGTTAATCGGGCCTAGAGGGTTCCACACGTGTGAAACCACACGTGTGTGTATATATATATTGTATATATATATTAAATAATTAAATGTGTTAATTATTTAATAGACTTTGGTTTAATTTTGAATTAAAAAGAAAGTCTAATTTTGGAGAAAAATAATCTAGTTAATTAATTATGAATTAATTAATTAGATAAAATAAGTTATTTATTTTAAATAAATAAAGTATAAAATTATCCAAAAATAGTTTGGATATTTTTAGCTCTCTTGAAAGTTGATTTGAATTAGAATTCAAAGTCAAAGTCAAAATTACTTGATGATCAAGTAATAGGAGAGAGAGAGACCAAAATCCTAGCCCATTAAGGACTAGGAATTCCGGCACTCCCCCTCTTATAAATAGGGGAGCTCGAGCTCCTCTAGGAGCTAATTGGCAGTTCTTTTGGTTCATGTGTTGAACACCTTCCTTTCTCCAAGATCAAATAAACCCTAGGTTAAGCCTAAACACTAACTAGAGAACTAGCATCCTTACTAGTTAGATTGTGATCAAGTTGGTGGACTATCTCTAGAGAGCTTCAAGTTAGAAGTTTGAAGATTCGAGCTTTACCAAGGAGAGGGGATCAAGCCGCGAGAAGAGCGTTCTTGGGTGGCTTGAAACGCTTAAAGAAAGAATAAAAGAAAAGTAAGTTTTCTATCTCTACGAATTTGGTTACATGATTGCGAGTCCAAGGTCCTTTTGTTGGGAAAATTTTTTAAATTCCGCTGCTTTCTGATTCGTGTTTTCCAACAAGTGGTATCAGAGCCACCTCGTTAATCGTGTTTCTGATTCGTCTCAATTATATTGAATTTGGTAGAAATTCTTAGGCTTGATGCGATTGAGTATTTGTAATTGTTTTAGAAAGCCTGAATTACGAAACTGTATTTTTTCCTGAAAGTTTCTGAAAATTGGTTTTTACAAAATTTAATTTTTTGAAAACTATTTTAGATTTGAAACTGTATAAACTGTTTTTGGATTTCTTGGTTTGGTTTTGCTTTTGAACGAAAACACGAAACAAAAAACCGGATTACGACGAACACTCGAAACCCCTCGCGCCACCGCCCGCCTAGCCTAGGCGTGCGCAGGGCATCCGCCCAGCACCCTCCCGCAACCGCGCGGGGGGCGTGCCCGCCCACACACGCCCGGGAGGAGCCGCGCGCAGCAGCGCATGGCTCTTTTAGCGTACGGGCCCCGTTTTTCCGTAATTCATGTTTTTCGTGTTTCGTGCAATCCAGTCCCAATTTTTATTTTAATTTTTAAAATTTTATTTTTTGAATATTTAATTTAATTTTTGAATAAAACTTAAAATTGAGATTTTTGAGAAATTGAAACGGTTTATATTTTGGGAAAATACAATCTTTGATAAAATTATTAATTTTCAGAAATTAATTGGAATTTTATTTGTTTTGGTAATTTGGGATTTATTGAAAACTTTTATAAATAAGACTCGCATCAAGTCGTGTTTTAAGTCATTAGGACTTGAAACGAGAATTTTAATTTATTGGCTAAATTTAAATTCTCGCAAAAGCATGTTAGGTGATCATGGGTTTAGATCTATGTATGGTTTTAATTTATGCACATGGATGGTTTAAATTGGGCTTGGAGCCCTATAGTTGCGTTTTTTCAATTGAGGTTGGAGTCTCACTTATGTGCGTACTGTTATGTGATTTATTATGTGGCTTTCCATATTACTGTTTTTGAGGCCGGGGTATGCCCCGTGTAATTGTCTAAGGCCAATATGAAGATTGAGCCTTATTACTTTATGTCTTTTTCTTTTTATTGTAATTTGAGAGTAGAGATAGGTGGTGAGGTTTTATTTTCATTTTGGAGACAATGCACCCATGGAGTAAGATGGACCACATTCAAGTAACAAGGAGGCCATAAGTGAAGACCCCTCAAAATGTTAGGGAGGGGAATCTCAATTGTTAAATGTAATAGAGATAGGGCTCGTATTTTGTTACCGCTTTCCCTTATGTGATTTAAACTGTTTATGTGGCATGTATGTTAGAACTTGTGATTGTGGAGTGGCTCCCACATATCACGCATAAGATAGGTAGAACCCATGATCATTACATGTTAGTATCATGCTAGGACATGTTATCTGTTGATGTTCTTGTTTGAAATGCATTTAAGTGTACTTGCATTAATCAAGACTAATAAAATTGGATAACATATATGTTGGTGAGGTCGAACCGGACAACTCTCCGATTGATTCGAAAATTCCCATTAAATATTAAGCTAATTTCGAACAAATAGGTATTTAATTCGAGATGCAAATTTTGAATTAAATTCCTAGCATTCCAACAATAGGTTTTAAGTTTAGTAAGTGAAGCTAGTTATTGTTCGCGAGTCGTGGGATAGCTAGTGGAGCTTATTAGTTCTTAGTTACCTAATTGATCATTTTAAATGATCAATATTTCATGGTCAATTTTAGCAAGGGCGATGTCCGCGAGTCGTGGGTCGTTCGAACTAAGTTTTGGTCATTATCTTATGATTGATGGGTCTATCTTAACACCAAAGTAAATATGGATGTCGCACGAGTCGTGGGTCCATATTGAAAGATAGGTGATGCAAAAACAATTACTAAGAGTTCTAAAGGTGTTAGAATTGATAAGTTTTACCTACCTAGGGTTCTTACTTAGAATGTCCGCGAGTTGTGGGTTCAAAGGTAAAATGCCTAGGATCTTAGTACCCATTGGGAATCGTGTTCCTCTTAGATCTTTGGGAATTATAGATCTTTGAAAAACAGTGGGAGCTACATTAGATTAAAGACCTTATCTTTTGTATATCGTTATAATTCAGCATGCTCACTAGTTCTCTGTTTTACCATTTAGGTCGTAGATTCTGTGATTCTCTACGTGTTTTGAAATGGCAACCAAAAACCCTCTTGTATCGATCCTCGAGTCAAACAAGTTGACTGGTCCCAACTATTCTGATTGGCTGAGGAATCTAAAAATTATTTTAGATTCTGAGAAGAGAACTTATGTTCTCTTCGAAGGG
This sequence comes from Lantana camara, assembly GCA_037501455.1. Lineage (NCBI taxonomy): Eukaryota > Viridiplantae > Streptophyta > Magnoliopsida > Lamiales > Verbenaceae > Lantana > Lantana camara. Next base: position 128,762,667 of record CM074855.1, read on the forward strand.
GAGCCTAGTCCCGAAGGGGAGGCTCCCACTCGGGCCGAGCGGGATGCGATTCAGAAGTGGAAGGATGATAATCTCCAAGCCCGTTGCCTTATGTTGGCTAACATGTCTCCGGACTTGCCAAGGCAACATGAGGCCATGGAATTTGCTTGGGAGATTTACGACCACTTAGAGCAACTTTACCGTCCTCATGAACGTGTTACAAGGTATAACACTTCAAAGGAATTGTTCCACTTAAGAATGAGGGAAGGTTCAAGTGTCCATGAATATGGACTCAAGTTTCTTGCCCTTACTGAGAAACTTGCCTCCATGGACATGCCACTGAAAGATGAGCTTTCGGTGGATTTGTTGCTAGCTTCGCTCCCTCCATCATTCAACCCATTTGTCCTTAACTTCAATATGAATCATGCTGGTGCTACTGTAGCTGAGCTGATTAGTCAGCTTGTGACTGCTGAAAGCACGATCAAGAAGGACAATAAGGTTTTGATGGTGAATGCTCCATCTTCCTCTTCTGGGCCTTCTAAAGGTAAGGGCAAGAAAGCCCAAAAGAAGAAAAAGAAACCCCTTAGGCCCACTGGTGGCATTTCGAAGGGGAAGACCCAAAAGAAGAAGCGTGATCAGAAAGAGGATGTTTGCTTCCATTGTGGCAAAGCGGGACATTGGAGGAGAAACTGCCCAGAGTACAAGGCTACTCTGAAGAAAGGTATCTTTCTCGTTGAAATAAATCTTTCTATTAATTCTAGTTCTTGGGTACTTGATACCGGTTGTGGAACTCATATCTGTAATGATGTACAGATGCTAAGTGAAGTCCAACAACTCAAAGAAGGAGAATGTGTCTTGAAGATCGGTGATGGCTCAAACGTTGAAGCTCGAGCTTTAGGCACAATTAGATAAGATTTAGGTAGTTTTGAGTTAGTCTTAAATAAAGTCCTTTATGTACCGAGCATTATTCGTAATATAATTTCTGTTCCAATTTTAGATTGTGAAGGTTATGAAACTTATATTAAGAATGGTAAATACTTTATCAAACGGAACAACTCTTCCGTTCACATCGGTACTCTAAGTAATGGACTATATCTAACTCAGAATATCAATATCATGAATATACAACGAGAAACGAAGCGTAAGAGAGATGATAAAGTTTCAGCTCCCTTATGGCACGCTAGATTATGACACATTTCCAAGAACAGAATTAGCAAGATAAACACTTTAGGATCATTCTCTGAAAATGATCTCAAAGAGTTAACTTCTTACGAATCCTGTCTCAAAGGAAAGATGTCCAAAGTTCCTTTTAAAGGAACTGTGGAACGTGCCACTAAGGTCTTGGATTTGATCCATTCTGATGTTTGTGGACCGCTCAGTGTAAGCACTAGAAACAATCATCAGTATTTCATAACCTTTACCGATGACTTTAGTCGATATGGTTATGTATACTTAATGAAGTATAAATCTGAAGCTTTTGAGAAATTCTTGGAATTTCGAAAGGAGGTTGAGAACCAAACTGGTCACAAGATCAAAGCACTTCGATCTGATCGAGGAGGCGAATATCTTAGTGAAGAATTCCTTAATCATCTCAAAGATAATGGGATTATCTCTCAGTGGACTCCTCCGGGAACTCCTCAGCTTAATGGAGTTTCTGAGAGAAGGAATCGAACCTTACTTGATATGGTTCGTTCCATGATGAGTTTCACTGACTTACCGCCTTCTTTCTGGGGTTATGCCCTAGAAAATGCAGCAAAGATTCTGAATCTAGTTCCCTCTAAGTCAGTCCCTAAGACACCCTATGAAATGTGGCATGGTAAAAGCCCTAGCTATTCTTACTTAAGAATTTGGGGTTGTCCTGCTTACGTGAAGAGGACAGTGGGAGATAAGTTAGAATCTCGTTCTAACTTATGCTACTTTGTAGGTTATCCTAAGGAATCCATAGGATACTACTTCTATGATCAATCTGAGCAAAAGGTGTTTGTTTCCAGAAATGCCATTTTTCTTGAGGAACCGTTCCTTAAAGAAAAGAAAGGTAAGATCATAGAATTAGAAGAAGTACAAAGTGATCCCACACCACCCACTGAAGAAACGTCTCCTCCTGATCAACCATAACCAATCACGAATTTCGATACACACGAAAATCCTCCTCTGAGGCATTCTGAACGCACTCCTAGACAGCCGGAGAGATGGTATGGATTCTTCCATGAAATCTCTCAAAAGGATAATGATCCTTCAACATATGAGGAGGCACTTTCAGATTCTGACTCTGAACAGTGGATAGAAGCCATGAAATCCGAAATGGACTCCATGAACTCCAACCAAGTTTGGACCTTGGTAGATTTGCCTGATGGGGTCAAACCCATAGGTTGCAAATGGATCTTTAAGAGAAAGCTTGGAGTTGATGGAAGCATTACAGCCTACAAAGCAAGACTGGTTGCAAAAGGATTCACTCAAAGACCCGGCATGGACTTTGATGAAACTTTTTCGCCAATTGTAATGCAAAAGTCTATTCGGATCATGCTTGCCATTGCTGCATATTATGACTATGAGATATGGTAAATGGATGTGAAAACTGTCTTTCTCAATGGTGACATTGACAAAGACATTTATATGGAGCAACCCATAGGTTTCACATTCAGTGGGAGTGAGCAAAAGGTTTGCAAACTCCAAAGATCAATCTATGGATTGAAACAGACTTCTAGGAATTGGAACATTAGATTTGATGAATCAGTCAAAGCATTTGGCTTCATTCAAATTTCGAATGAGTCCTATGTGTATAGAAAGGAATTGGAGACCTCAGTGCAATTCTTAGTACTTTATGTTGATGACATCCTTCTTATTGGGAATTCGAAGGATGACATGAAAGTGACTAAGTTATGGTTATCAAACAAATTCGAGATGAAAGATCTTGGTGATGCGTCCTATATCCTTGGAATTAAAATCTATAGAGATAGATCTAGAAGGTTAATAGGACTATCACAGTCGATGTACATTGACAAAGCATTGAAGAGATTCAATATGGAGTCAGCAAAGGTTAAGAACCTTCCTATGAGTGTAGGAACATGTCTTTCAAAGAAGATGTGTCCTAAGACTAACCTTGAGAAGGAAAGAATGACTCATACACCTTATGCATCAGCAATAGGTAGCATAATGTATGCAATGTTATGTACTCGACCGGATGTGGCTTATGCACTTAGTGTAACAAGTCGTTTCCAATCTGACCCTGGAGATGGTCACTGGGCTGCCGTGAAGAATATTCTTAAGTACTTGAAAAGTACTAAAGATTTATTCTTAGTTTACGGAGGTCAGAAAGATCTTAATGTCGAAGGATACTGCGATGCAAGCTTTGCATCTGATTTAGATGATTTTAAGTCAATGTCAGGATACATTTTCTGCCTAAACGACGGAGCAGTGAGTTGGAAGAGTTCCAAGCAAACAACCACTGCAGATTCGACCACTGAGGCCGAATACTTAGCTGCAAATGATGCAGCTAAGGAAGGTGTTTGGATTAGAAACTTCATTCAAGAATTGAATGTTGTTCCTAGCATGAAAGACCCCATTTCTGTGTTTTGTGACAACACTGGGGCGGTTGCTCAAGCAAGAGAACCAAGATCTCACCAACGGACCAAGCACATTATGAGGAAGTATCACCTAATCCGTGATATTATCAAAAGAGGAGATGTGCAAATTGAGAGGGTCACATCAGCAGAGAACGTGGCAGATCCACTTACTGAACCCCTTAGTCGAGAAGCTTTCCAAGGTCATCTTCAGAAGATGGGACTTAGAGTAGCTTTAGAATGGCTTTGACGGGCAAGTGGGAGATTGTTAGGAATAGTGCCCTAGAAAGCCGATTGTATATCCGCTTTGTGCTTTTCCTTATTGTAATCGCAGACAATCTTTGAATGAAATAACGAATTGAGGCAACACTTCTTTATATGCTCTTGTTTGGTATGCGTTTACTTTAGCTGTGCATGTATGAGAACTCCCCTAATCCTGATGACTTTAGGACTCTACCATTTAGGTGAAATGGTTCATGAAACGAGCCCTATATCACATAAGTCATGATTAGTAAAATACTCCAAGCCGATGAGTCCTACAGACAGTGGAAGTGTCAACCTGACTCCTCTAAGGCTTACTTGTGGGATCACGCCCTTAAGAAGGACCACCTTGTTTCATGGAGGTGCAAAGTAATTGTTACGTGCGTGATACATGAGGGTGCTTACTTTAATAAGTAAGTTCACTGAGGTGCCCCGTGTGAGAACATTCCTAAATGGGAAAGGAAATTTCTATTTCAGGAAATGGAAACTTCCAGATTAGGAAATATCTCACGAGTCATTGATGTAATTAATTGATCCTTAGAGTTGAGGTTCCTTGTCACTTTATGAGTTAACTCTGTAGTCTTAGGTATAAGCTTTAAAGGGTGTCGCCTTAGATAACTGATTCAAGGCTTATGTTGGGGCTGCACAAGTGATTCATGAAAGTGAATGAGAATCAAGAAATGACCTACACTTGCATTTGCAAGGTGATCTCTTATTGTGTAAGTCATTCATATGCCATATGGAGTCCTTAGCCAAGGCAGTAGATCAAGACATCAAGAAAAGGGTTTCTTGGATTGAGATCAAAAGGATATGAAATGCACTTAGCTTTAAGACCGGATTATTAAGGTTCTGATTATTCCCTTACCCTAGATCTTGGTTGAGAGATAGTAAGTAGGAGGATTGTATCTCACATGAATCAATGACTTAAAGGTTCTGTCGAATCCGAACATTCCAATTCAGCTAGGGGTTAAACACCTGTTGTTAGACTATGGTCGTTTAATCTGTGGACTGATTAATTAATTGGTGAATTAATTAATTAGGGTCACTGCTAATTGAATTGAGAACCTAGAGGGTCACACACAACAACCTGGTTACATGAGTTGAGGCTTAAAAATGATTAAACGAGTTAATCGGGCCTAGAGGGTTCCACACGTGTCCTTGTGACACGTGTCCCACACGTGTGTGTATATATATATTATATATATATATTAAATAATTAAATGTGTTAATTATTTAATAGACTTTTGTTTAATTTTGAATTAAAAAGAAAGTCTAATTTTGGAGAAAAATAATCTAGTTAATTAATTATGAATTAATTAATTAGATAAAATAAGTTATTTATTTTAAATAAATAAAGTATAAAATTATCCAAAAATAGTTTGGATATTTTTAGCTCTCTTGAAAGTTGATTTGAATTAGAATTCAAAGTCAAAGTCAAAATTACTTGATGATCAAGTAATAGGAGAGAGAGAGACCAAAATCCTAGCCCATTAAGGACTAGGAATTTCGGCACTCCCCCTCTTATAAATAGGGGAGCTCGAGCTCCTCTAGGAGCTAATTGGCAGTTCTTTTGGTTCATGTGTTGAACACCTTCCTTTCTCCAAGATCAAATAAACCCTAGGTTAAGCCTAAACACTAACTAGAGAACTAGCATCCTTACTAGTTAGATTGTGATCAAGTTGGTGGACTATCTCTAGAGAGCTTCAAGTTAGAAGTTTGAAAATTCGAGCTTTACCAAGGAGAGGGGATCAAGCCGCGAGAAGAGCGTTCTTGGGTGGCTTGAAACGCTTCAAGAAAGAATAAAAGAAAAGTAAGTTTTCTATCTCTACGAATTTGGTTACACGATTGCGAGTCCAAGGTCCTTTTGTTGGGAAAAATTTTTAAATTCCGCTGCTTTCTGATTCGTGTTTTCCAACAGGAACCAGCTTGAGAAGGGTCGTTTGTACCTTCTTTCCCCTTTGGGTAAAAGCAAGGACTGACGGTCATTAATGAGCCGTAGTACGCCTGTTCCAGGGAATGGGAAGTATACACGTGTCCCAACAGGAGTGCTTTATAGTATTTGGGTGTCCGGTGACGTATGTAGTCGATCTGGAGATCGACATTGCCTTCCGGGATCCTCAACTGTGGGTTTCCTCATAGGAGAGGTCTGATCGGTCTGATGATCTGAGGATCGGGTGACATGCAAATCGACCTGATGTCCTTGTGCAGACCCGATGATCTGAGGACCTTATATCGATCTGACGATCTGTCCAAAAAGGCCGTTTCTGGTTTGTCCAGGTTGGCGCAAAGGTCCACGTGGCACCAACTGGGGCGGCCACGTGGCCTCGTACTATTATGTCATGTCACCATGAGTTGAAAAAATTCCCCTTTGCTCCCCATTTTCAAAAAAGTTCCTCTGAACTCCTCAGATGAAAATCAAAAGTTTCATTTACTCCCAATTTTTTTGAAATGTTGTATAAACCAGATCTGGTGATTTAGTTACGTGATTCTTGAATTTTTATACAATATTTCAAAAAAATGGGGAGCAAAGAGGGAGTTTGATTTTCATTTGGGGAGTTCAGAGGAACATTTTTTAAAATGGAGAGCAAAGAGAAATTTGAGTTCTCATATGGAGATTTTCTGGGAATTCCGCACCAATTTTGGTGTCTATCAATATAAAATATAAATTAGTTCTAACTGTTTTATGATTCTGTCTATCAATTTAAATAAATAAAATTTCACAACTATATTCTTTTATCAATTTTGGTAGGTAACTTCAGTCACTAACTTGTTTTGACCAAATTAATGTGATGAGTGAATGAATATTCTATATTTATGATTTATTAGTGTAATTTATAGGAGGGGGAGAGCCTCATGCACAATTTTTTTTAAGAATATCATTTTAGTGTGTCGTGCGGTACTTCTCCCATGAAAAAATTCAAGAAAAAAATTTGTGTTATCATATCCGTATCGTATTCGTATTATATCCGTATTCATGCATTATCAGACATTAGGGAGAATGTTTTACATGTATCGTGTTATAAGTAGTTTTTAGAAAAAATTATGAATCTAACAATAAATATAATATTCTTTTTATCTAATTGATTGAGATTCCATCGAGCATATTCGAATTAGAATTTCCTCCCACGAATATCAATAAATACACATTTTTCACCAAATATTTCATTGGACCCAACAATTCTTGGGCCCAATTTGAAACAGAATTTTGGACTTGAAAGCCCATTAACTTAATCAAGCCCAACACCCCATTTCATAAACCCTTCATCAAATCACATAAGCCCCATCCCAAAGGTTTTTCTTCAATTTTTTTTCAGGATTCTCTTCCCACAATCCTGCTTACGATCCACGAAGATGCTTCCACGTTCATCTCTTCACCTTCGAAATCTACTCTCCAGACACCCTTTTGGAAGATCTTCAAAACCCAAATCCCCATTTCCGATAACTCCACTCTCAAATCTCCCAAATCACCACTCCTCCCACTCCAATCCTGTAAAACCTCATCATTTTCACAGCCCAACGAGTACAAATTCACCCACCCAATTCAAAATCTTCAGCAACTGCAGAAACTACAGCGCCGAAACCGACAGGGAAGTTGATACAATCAACCTCAAATTCGCGGAAGCTCGGGAGGAGATCGAGTCGGCGATGGAGTCGAAGGAAACCGTGTATTTCGACGAGGAAGCTGAGTGTGCGCGCGCGGCGGTCGGAGAAGTCCTCGAAATGTACGACGGATTGCTGAAGAAGCTGCCGGAGAAAGAGAAATCGGCGATTCAGAGGTCCATGGGGCTGAAGATTGAGCAGCTGAAAGCTGAGCTTGAACAGTTGAACGAGTAATGTGAGTTTCAAAATCTGACCTTTTTGAGTAATTATTGTTCTCATATGATTGTTGTCTGGGGCTGTTTGAATTTTGTTTGGTGATTGATGCTGTGCTGTGGATTATGTAGAATTTTCGGCCGATATTGAAATGTGGGATTGAGAATAGGATTATTGAATAATGGAGCTTGTGATTTGGGAGTTTTGGTTCTGAATTGAGGAATTGTTACTTTGATTGCTAATTTGAGTCACTTGCCTTTAAATGTTGAAGTTCTTTAAATGTTGAAGTTCATAAAAGGAAGGGAAAATGATTTTTTGCCATCAGAACTTTGTGTCTTTTTGTAATTTACCATCCCAACAAGTTTTCGTTGTAAACAGCCGTCCAATTTTTGCATTTATAATATATAACCATCTAAATATTTTTTTTAATGGTTTTGGCTAAAAGTCATGACACGTGGCATGTTCTTAAAACATATACGTCAGTTGTATTTTTACCAAAACCATAAAAAAAAAAGTTTGGATGGCGGTATGTTACAAATATAAAGATTGAAAAAAAAATCTTACCCTAACAGGAATCAGAACGATAAGTACTTTCAACGCATACATTTCCCAGAAAAGAAATTTGATCAAAGATTCAAAGTGATGGAGTTTTGTTATCAAAGTTCCAATTTTAAACTGGAAAACGTAGTTTGAATTAGAGGTTTTGTTACTCTGTTTCTTATCTCAGAGGTTTGATCTTAGGAGATTCAGAGTTTATTGATATAAGTCTTCACCTCTTGGGAACAACTTATAAAAGAAGAAAATGTAGCATGGAGCCTTGTTATGTTAAGCCTTCGAATTCTTGCAGTTGTTATATGTAGGTTTCTTCTGTTTTAAGCACTTCTTTGATATGAATTATGGTACTTGCTTAGTTCGTTTGAGTACTCTAAACACAATGTTCATCGCTTCATCTGCTGGTAAATGTGAGTACATGAAAGTAGGAACTCAAACGAGTCGAGCTGGACTTTGATTAGTTCTCAGGCTCAAGCTCAAATTCCATGATGTTTGAGTTTGTGCCTAGGCTCGAGTTTGGAAACTAATATACTTTTGTAGTTACACATATAACAAGTATTCTAAAATAAAGTTGCTTATGACTTTGGAAGTCATAGTTGTTCAAATTCATGGTGTGAGGAGTGCTTACAAACATAAAAAATTTAATAAACAAATAAAATTTTGCACTTGTTGCAAATATAAGCAGAAGTAAGTTAGAAGGTACAAGCATTTAAAGATTAAGTTCTAGCTTCTGCCTATAGATTATTTTTGTCAATAAATAGAGTTTGTTTAGCCTAACTGTAGTATTTCTCAAACTTTTCTTCCAAACGTTGGTTCCAAACACTCATTGCTTTTACTATTTTTAACCTTTCGGTTTTTTAGCTTTTACTTTTACTCCAAAAAACATAAGTTTTTGCAAATGACCTCAGTGCAGGAACATTCATGTTCTCAATCTCCCTATGGTTGCTGAAGAAACTAGGAAAGGATAAGAAAGAGAGAACATGGAAAAGCTTTCAAGTTACAAATTATTTCTTCAAATATCTGGACTTGTGGGCTTTATCAATCTAAAGGGCTTGACATTTTAATTTCTAAAGCCTGTTTAGAATTGGGCATCTACACTTGTAGCCCAAAAGCAATTATGAAATCTTTAATGTTTCGAGTCCAAAAGAGTTGTTAGTGAAATTAGTGTGTGGGCTTCATCAATTTTGAACTCATATTTGATTTTGTAATCTTAAATATTTAAAATACCAAGAATGTTATAAATTTTTTACCAAATGGAGAAAAAATATTTTTTCAGTGGACTTAGTATTAAAAATCCAAAATGGTACTCTCTCTGTCCTGTAAAAATGATTTCATTTCTCTTTTTTGATATACCGATGAAGAAATAATAGTTAGCCTATCAAATAGACAAAATAAATCCATAAATTGTCAATTACACACCTCATTAACTACGATACATGAGTGATTATTATCTCCGAAAATGGAAAATAAGAAAGAATTAAGTAGGATATGAAAGAGAATTTAAATATCAACTTAAATAGGAAAAAAAAAAAGGAAAAAAAGACCATCCTTTGGAAAAAGTGGGAGCACTTATAATGCACGAATATTTTTAAAAATATTGTTTTGTTGTGTCGTACCGTGTCAGTTACTCGTGAGTCGTGTCTGACATTCTACACATTAAAAATTTGAAAAAAATGTATTATCGTATTCGTATCGTATCGTGTTTGTATTTATGTATGATAGGAGAGCACATGGTCTAAGTTAACTTGAGAAAAATGTATCTATAACCAAATAAATTTAATTTTCTTGAATCCAAACAAGCAATTTGAGTGCAATGAATGCTAGGCAAGAAAATGATTTCCTTTTAGAATTGGTGCAAATTTTCAGTATGGTTCCAAAAGCACTAAATTGGTAGGTATTGTTGAAGGCCATCCACAATCCATGTGGGGAATGGAGAAGCATAATGGCTTCCTCTTTCATGTCCCCTTTGTGGATTGCAACATTTGGCCCTACATATATCTCTTATATCCCTAGGATTTCCTAATATATTCAAGAACCGTTCATATAGTTATATCACATCCGAATATCTTGATTTAGTGGTGATTAACTACATCACGTGTAGTCGATTTTACCTAACTTTTTAAGAAGTTAGGGGTTTGAAACGTACTTGTTAAAAAGGTTATTGAGATAATTTTACTTGTCGTCCGATTAGAACCCAATTAAATGAAATATTAAAAAAAAATTATATAGTTCTATTTGAGATATTCTTGTATGCATCAACCATTAGGTTCATTATGTATTCACCTGCAAAATTATATCATGTTTTGTATATAATTATTTTTTTGTTGAAGAAGATTTCATGGTATTTAGACGACAACAGAGTTAGGATCCTGAAATTCGCGGGATCACTTGGTAAAATATATACCGATTATATAGGGGGTAATTTTGAAATTAGGAGTCACGAGCAGTCGATCGATCCGTGGCAATCGAGAATTAATTATTCATGAAGAAATGGGGATAAATCCAATGTGCATGCACCAACTAGAATGTGTTGGAAGCATACGATCATAAGGGTCTGCTTTAGTGGCATCTTCTGGCCCAGAAACTCATTGCAGCACGCACAAACACAAACATAAACAAAATCTTGAAAAGGTACAACATGTTTTGTTTGAATGTGTAGCCATGGATACATGTCATAATGTAAGGATATGTACACGGTGATATAAATACGATACAATACGGATACGACGATACATATTTTTTCTTAAATTTTACATGAGAGAAGTGTCGAACATAATATTCGATATGACACGACAAGACACAACAAAATAATATTTTTTAAAATATCTATTCATCATAAATCTATGTTATATCCAAGTCAAATGAATCGCCCCTGTATCATGAATCCCCGCAGCTTACCGATGTTTTTAAAAATATCTTATTATCATGTCGTATCGAACAAGCGCTTTCCAAATGAAAAATTTAAGAAAAAATTCATATCGTCGTATCAGTGTCATGTTATGTTTGTATTGCTATATTTATATCGGTGCATCATAATGAATACCAACAATAATTTATTTTTTTGGAGAGAAATAAAACTTGACAAAATCAATCATGCAACATTGGATTAATGCAAAACCCTACTAAAAACTGTACAAGAAAGGTCTCCAAAGGCATTGTTCCCTACAAATGACTTGCATTTCCCTTTAAAGGAAATCAAATGACTAACTCCCTGAAAATTTTAACTCAGAAAAGAAAAAGAGAAAGAAGAGCATAAATCAGCTGTGATTTGCTGATTGTTTTATTAAGGGCTGAGAAGTTTTCGCCGACTCCTCCGGTGTACTCTTCACTTCCATAAGGAGCGCCACGACTTCCTTCATCGTCGGTCTCTCTGCGGGCGATGAATTCACGCAGAACATGGCGATCCCAAGTGTTTGCAGCATTTCTTGCACCATCTGATCGGGCAAACCTTGGAGCTTTGAGTCAAGTATTGTCACAGCCGGCTCAAAGCTTCCCATTTTCTTCTTCACCCACTCCACTATGTGCAGACTGTCTCCTATCTGAGACCCGACCGCACTTCGACCGCTTAGTATCTCGAGTAGAACAACCCCATAGCTGTAGACATCGCTCTTTTCTGTTATGTTCACGGTGTATCCATACTCTGAAAGAACAGATAGAAGTCGTGTTTCATGAGTATGCAACGAATTATGTAACAGGGCTGAAGTTAGAAAAGTTTAAAATGGCCAAGTTAGATGAGTTTTTCTAAAATTAACCGTTGAAAGCTTGTTAATGTTGTTGCAAACAAGTTTCTGTAATTTTTCAAGGGGATGTTTGTGTAATTAAGTCAAATTTCAAACAGTATGATCCTCTAAGATGGTATTCATATTAGAAAACTAAACAAGAAAGATTGCAAAATTATTAAACAGGATAATTGCGAATGGCGTTCGAGAAATACTTGCCTGGTGCAATGTAACCATACGACCCTGCGACTCTCGACATTGCTTGCTGATAGTTTGGAGAGTTCATTAGCTTCGCTAGTCCGAAATCAGCCAGATAAGCTTCATACTTCGAATCAAGAAGTATATTATTGCATTTCACGTCCCTATGAAGAATCGCGGGCACACAATCATGGTGAAGATAAGCAAGACCCTGCGCTGATCCAACCGCGATCTTATACCTCGTCTCCCAATCCAAGTTCCTATTGTTCAACAAAAGCTGCTGGAGATTCCCATTGGGGATGTAATTATAGAGAAGAAGCTTCACACTCCTATTCGAACAATACCCCAAGAGCTTGACAATATTTCGATGCCTAATATGTCCAAGAATCTGAATCTCAGCAGCAAAAGAATCAACAGGATCTTCCTCCTTCGTGGTTTTCCAAAGCTTTTTAACTGCGATCACCTCGCCATTCGGCAATTCTACCTTGTAAACAACTCCCGAACACCCTTTCCCGAGGACATTTTCATCCTTCAAGCAACTCAATATGCTCTCAATGGAAAAGTTGAGCTTTTGGAACGGAATGAAAGTCCATGGATAGGAGAAATCCTCTTCCCGAGAAGAGTTCATCGCGTTCGACTTTTCTATCACGTATTTATGCTTACGTGCCATTATGATCCATACAGCCACAACTGCTAAAAACACAGAAATCATGATCACAGCAACTAAGGCTATTGTCTTGGGTGATTTGAGCCCATTTCGTCTGGTGAAACGAGAGGAGCAACTCGACCCATCAATGGATTCACAAAGGTGAGGATTGTCAAGAAAAGAATTTACGGTTAAGGTACGGAAAAATGGGGTAACTGGAATCGGTCCCGAGAAATTGTTGTAGGAAACATTAAGGTTTGTTAAGCTTGTAAGAGAGCTTAAAATGGCAATCTTTCCATACAGCATGTTACGAGACAGGTCGAGAGATTGTAACTGTCTTAAATCAGACATCGACTCCGGGAGTTCACCGGATAATTTATTACAGCTCAGATCAAGACTAATCGTCAAACTACTCAAATACCCGATTTCAGGTGGGATTTCTCCGGAAAGACTATTGAAGCTCAAATCAAGAAGGGTTATCTTCTGCAAATATCTAAAAGACTTTGGAATCTCCCCAGTTAAGAGATTGTTATTCAAGATGAGCTTATTCAAATAACTAAAATTACCAAAGCTTTCAGGAATCTCACCACTGAAGCTATTTCTACTAAGATCAAGCTGCTCCAAATTAACAAGACCCCCCAACTGAAACGGGATTTCGCCCGTAATGTAATTGTTGTGAACATCCAAAAGCTCCAAAACCGTTATGTTTGCAATCTCATAAGGCAAACGGCCCGAAAAGTGATTCATGTATAAATCAAGAAACACGAGATTTTCCAAGTTTCCAATCTCTTTAGGAATCTGACCTGAGAGCTGGTTCTCCCCGAGCCTCAGTCGAACAAGAGACTGGCATTTTGCCACACTGAGTGGCAGTCCGCCGGTTAATGCATTCCCCAGCAGGAGAAGTTTGCTGAGCTTCTTTAAGTTGAAAATCTCTTCTGGGATCGAGCCGGTTAGTCTGTTGCGCGACAGGTCGAGAGCATACAGTTCTGTACAGTTTCCGAATGCAGGAGGAATTGTGCCGGAGACTGAATTCCCCCACAGGAAAAAGCTCTGCAAATACTTCAATTTACCAACTTGCCACGGGATTGGACCGGATAACTGGTTCTTGTCAAGCTGAAGGGCTGTTAGGCTCGTGCAATTACCGAGTTGCCATGGGATTGAGCCTGTTAATGCATTATCAGATAAGTGAAGCTGCTCAAGAACATCTAGCTTCCCCAAATCACCCGGGATTTCGCCTGATAAATCATTTGCAGACACATCAAGAACAACAAGGGATGAAATATTGGATATTTCAGCCGGGATTCGACCCGACAACGTATTCCCCCACAAAAGCATGGAAGTTAGCTTCTGCAGCTTGCCGAGCTGAGATGGGATTGGCCCAGATAGCTTGTTCATGTGCAGGTACATGTTCCTCAATTCGGACAACGAACCCAACTCCGGCGGGGTCGACCCCGAAACCTCGGTGTCGTAAAGCGCCAGTGTCTGAAGATTGATGAGATTACCTAATGTGGGTGGGATAACGCCGGAGAGTCCCGTTGCAGCTGCTCCAAAGGTGGTGAGATTGGTTAGAAGCCCTAACTGCGGAGGAATTTCGCCGGTTAGATACGGATTTCCGCCGATTCTGAGCTGCTGGAGGGAGATTAAAGACCCTAGCTGAGATGGGATGGAGCCGTTTATGAGATTGTCTTGGAGACAGAGCACTTGGAGTGAAGAAAGATTAGCAAGCTGTGGTGGGATTACGCCGGTTAATCTGTTTGTGTTCAAGAAGAGGAATTGGAGGGCTGTGAGCTTGCCTAGCTCCGGCGGAATAGGCCCCCAGAGGTTGTTCGACGAAAGGTCCAAGAGACGGAGTTGGGAAAACGAGCCGAATGACGGCGGGATTGCGCCGGAAATGTTGGTGGAGGAGAGATTGAGGAGCTGGAGAGACGAAAGGGAAGAGATTTGAGGTGGGATTGAGGAGAGGTTGAGGAAAGTATCGGGTATGGAAATGGAAATTACTCTTTCCTGAGGCGAGCATGTTATCCCCTGCCATGAACACGGCGTTGAGCTTGAAGGGTTCCAAGAAGAGAGCACCGGAGATGATTTTCTGTAGTAAGGGTCGGCGGAGGAGAGGAGAGAGAGAAGGGCTTCGCCGTCGGGGGAGAGAGAGTTTATAGCTATGAAGGTTGAGCTGAAACAGAGGATGAAAATGGAGAAGAGAAATGGGCCTGTTTTGGTCTCCATTTTCGGGTCTTGAAAATGGGTTCTGTTCTTGATTGTAAAGGGGCTGCGGCGGCGGTGGTGTTGTCGGCGGTGGCGGTGGCGGTGGCGGTGGTGGTAGGGGTGGAGGTTCAGTCTATTGGGACAACATTACATGTGGGAAAAAGAGTTCTGATGCTTCAAATACAGACAATGCACCTTTCTCGAACTCCATGCATGTGAATATTTTAGCTTAATGCTCACCGGAGATGGAGACTACGTCCTCTCAGCTCTGCCGTGTGCGGCGGCGCAGGTGGTGGTGGGATTCTGGAGAGAGGAACAGAGGAAGCTCAACTGCAAATTCTTATGGAGTCGCCATTAATGGTGCCCATTTCTTGCATTTGGTATGTTTTCATCAATTCTTGATATTTTTTTGGAGGGATTGTGAGAGATTTGAGTTCTAAGTTCCTTTATCTTTGTGCAACAATATATTTTTCTATTTTTATTTTTTAAGTTTTTGAGTTTCTCAAAGTTTCATTAAGATATTTTTTTTCTTTATTTAATACAGATTAGGGTTCTACTTATAATTATTAATTGTTCCTAATTCCAAGAAACTGTATAATAGGTCATTTGTGAGGTGCTGAATTTCCCAAATTGCCCTTGCAAGTTTTGAAATTGCATGCAAAATAAACAAGCTTTTTTGGAATTAAGCACTGTAATTTTGTGTACAAAAGGGTAAATTTGCGATTAAATGCATTGGGAAGAGGAGATTTTGATGATAATAGGAGTGAGGTAGCTTAGGGGATTGTGAAAGGCAAAAGAGGCTTAAGTTAGATTAAGATACCAATTTCCATGTCTTTTTCTTTCTCATGGCTTTTCACTTATAGTCGAAAATTGTATCAAAACACTTGGCACTTAAAAATTTAAAGAAGAAATTTATATTACGGTATTTATATCGTCATATTTGTATGTATATATTATAAATTAAATTTTTTTTTGATAAATGATCTTTTTTATGCAAACACCCTCTTAATAGGCAATATTTAACTTTATATATAGAATAATTTAAATTTTCTAATCCATTTTCCAACTCTTTTAACGGGAAATGTGAGGAAAATTCCCAAATGGGGACTCAAATTTGCTTTTGCTCCCTATTTACAAAAAAAAATTTGCGTTTGTTCCTCAGATGAGAGGTAAACTTTTCGTTTGCTCCCCATTTTTCGTAAACGTGGTATAAAAACTCAAGGATCACGTAACTAAATCCCCAAATATTGTATATTTTTCGCAATATGATGTATATACATGATATTGCGAAAAATATACAACATTTGGGGATTTATTTACGTGATCTTTGAGTTTTTATACCACGTTTGCAAAAAATGGGGAGTAAACAAACATTTTGCCTCTCATCTGGGGAGCAAACGAAAAGTTTTTTTGAAAATGGGGAGTAAACAAATATTTTTTCAACTCATGGGTACTATTAAAAAAAAAAAACCTCTTTTAATGTACTCATAATTAAACCAAAATCAAAAAAATTAGTCACCGTAGTTGAAAACTATTTTTTTTAGAGTAAAAAATAATTTACCCTTATATTGTAATCGTTTTTTCAATTTTATATTAAAACTTTCAAATGTTTTAAATTGTTATTTGTACTTTGTAAAAAATTTTAAATTGTCATATCGGCTATTTAGGTGTTAATATGTATCTCATTTTTGATGAAAAATTATCAATTTTTGGCAATAATGAGCTGCGTATTAACAACTAAATGACCCAGATGACAATCTAAATTTTTTTTCTAAAATACAATGATAATTTAAAAAA
This sequence comes from Lantana camara, assembly GCA_037501455.1. Lineage (NCBI taxonomy): Eukaryota > Viridiplantae > Streptophyta > Magnoliopsida > Lamiales > Verbenaceae > Lantana > Lantana camara. The sequence goes on from CM074855.1 coordinate 128,779,394, forward strand.
TTTTACTAAGTACATACGATAATTTAAAATATTTAAAAGTTTTGGATAAAAAAAATTAAAAATAAAAAAGCTCCGTAAGTTATTTTTCCCTCATTTTTTTTTTATATGTATAACATTTGCATAAATCATATGTTCCAAAATGGCATGTCAAAAACTAACTGGACAAGTAATTAAGTGGTTAGTGTAGGCGTGGATAAAGAGGCAAACTTAATTGGATTGTCTTTTTTGTTAGGGTGAAAGTAATTATTTATTATTGACTCACTGTGATTATTAAATTATTTAAGTGTCTGTATGGTAAATATCAGTGTAATGGGTTGATTTGGTTATCGAGGAAAGGCTAGTGGCTCTGTTTTGGGAATTGGACTCAGTAAAAAACCAAGTCACGTGATTCAGTAAAAAAAATAACAAATGTTACATATGTGATGGGTCTAAATATGGGGTACAGAGTCCAATCACTTTAGAATGTGTTTAGGTGAGGAAACCACTTGAAGAACACCGGAAAAGATGGGGGTTCTACCTGTTAGGACAAACACATAGACAAAGTCAGAAGGCCAAGTTGGGGGAACTGGGGGTGATTCTCAGTTTGGCTCTCCGACGCTCAAGTCAGATGAAGATCTGAAAGAGATAATATGCTAAGTACGGAGTTGCAGTAATGGAGATTGCTTACAGTGGAGAAGATGAACTCGCATATTTATAGTTGAGGGTCAGGGACCCTTTAGTCATTTACATCGTGTGGTCCTGGCCGAATGTTGCCCTAACACGTGGCGTTGCAAGAGAGAAACCTAGGAGGAATCTTCTGCAAAAGCTAGTGAAAGTTAGTGTTGACAACAGTGGTAGGTGCGCGGGCATGTACGGGGTGTCAGAGAGCCGTTTTGGGGGTTGGTAACAAGGGCTTAAGAGCACGCTCGTGTCAACCAAGAGCCTTGGAGACCAAGAAATCCGCTAGAAGACCAAGAGCCGTTTTGGGGGTTGGTAACGAAGAGAAGTGGAAGCTTCCCTGAGGGAGAGTGGCGCTCGAAGAGAGCTTCTTTAGCCGGCTGGAGCCTTAGCCATGTAGTATGAATCACGCTCGTTAGAGAGCGGTGATGTTGAACACGTGTACGCATAGCAGAGATGACACATATTTTTTAGGAACGCTGACGCTTTGGGAGGTTAGAACGCTCGTGTATAATTACCTCAATCATAGGAGGATAAGTGTCGTTGTCTTGAGTTGCCACGTGTCCAAACGTGGCAGGAGCGTGTGTTGACCCCATCATTTTGCCTCCCAATTCTGTAGTCCTTAGCGATAAGGACTATAGAAATCTACCAAGGTAAGTCATCGAGCGTCGCGCTTGTATGGGGCATGGCGTGTTGGACAATCACCTTTCTGATGGTGCCATAAATGCAGTCTCTTCATCTGACCGCTTGTAACGTTCAAGCATTAAATGCAGTCCTTTCTTCTGACCACTTGGAGCGTCTAAGCATTAAATGCTGATGCGCATGAACCGCGTGAGACTTGGGAAGTACGTGACGGTTCAATAAAGTGAACGGTTTCCTAGGCGGAAAATGATTATAATTTTGAATTCTTTGCAAGAAACGTACCAACTTCCATCCCTATAAATAAGGGATTCTGTACCCATTCCATCTTTTATGCGAACAAATCTTCAGAGCACCAACTTGCAGAAAAACTCTTTGCAAACAAGTTTCCGGCACTCACAATCTTCTTCCCAACTTTTCCAGAGAACCCAAGGTAATTCTCGGTGAAATCTTCTAACTTTGCTAACCTTAGGATCAAATTAGGAGATAGTAAATCCACAAACTTTACTTTCTCCAGAAATCCCTAAATTTCTCTTCGAAAATCCCTCACTTCCGAAATCCTCATACATTTCCCAAATTTCACCATAGTCATGGCCAAAGATCATGCGGAAGAATTCGCCCGTGAAGTTGAGGACATGGCTACCCAGAGTTCATCTCCTCCGGGTTCCCCTAGAGACGAGGGGTTGGACGCGGCCGTTATGGCCATAGATGAAAGGAACCCAGGTGGGGTTGAACATCTCTTTGAAGAGATGAATCTAGTGATGGAGGCGGAGAGGCAGGGGGTGACTCTCCCGATAACAGAGAGCGTAACTCACCCTCATCGCCACACCGTGACGGTGGCCATTGCAGCCCCAGCTCCGGAACCCGAAGAAGGAGCGGGGCTCTCAGAAAGATCCCGTGACAAGGGTAAGGGCAAGAAAACTCAGAAGCCCAAGAAAACCAAGAAGACCAAAGGGCCAAACGAGGGTGAAGGCTCGGGCATGCAGGCGACCGATCGCACCCCGGACGAGACTCCAAACACCATCACTCTGGGGGAAATAAAGTCTGTTATGGCCCCAATCTATTTGGACGAGCGCTACAAATGGAAAATCCCCGATAAGCACGAGCACGCCAATCATCCCCCACCTGGCGAAATGGCGGTTTACAAGGACGCAATTGGCTCGGGGGGCCTATGATTTCCCATTCCAGTCCCAGTGGCCTCCATTCTGAATGACTTGAACCTCTGCCCTTCGCAAATCGTGCCCAACGGTCTCGCTTTGATAACCAGTTTTGTGATCCTTATGAAATGCGTTGGATTCGAGCCCTTCATGCGGAATTTCAACGCCTTTCTCCAAGTAATGAGCTCACCGCGCTCGTCACCTGAGGCGGGTTACTTTTACTATATTCAAGCGAAGGCCCACTTAAAATTGATTAATTCTCCCTCAACCACTTATGGCCCCGACTAGAAGGAGAAATATATTTTCGTTAAAGCCCCAGAAGATGATGATTTCGGGGTGGCCCGAGAGTGGATATCTCATGGGAAGGGATCCCTTGTAAAGAGCTGCTGGGAGTCTGCCTTCCCGAGGGACTGGGCCAAGAACTTGGCTGGGGCATTGAGGGACGAGGGCCACCTAATTCAAGCCAAGGACTGGATAGATGATGCAGAACTTATGTTTCTTTACGGGCTCACTAACGACCCCCACTATCTCAGCAACCCTCCCACTCGAGATGTGGAGAGAGATGGTTAGACTTTAGGGCGCTAATTTTTAGATAGGGATGCTAACCATACTTTGCTTTTTTTCTTCCTCTCTTTTTTTTTTTGTAAAATTTCCAAGGATTTCTAACCCTCGTTTTCGTCTTCTTTACAGGAGTAGAAATTTTAAGTATGGCTGGAGGTATTAGAAGTGCAGCTAGATTCGCTAACGCCAACAGGCGTCAGGCTCAACAAGATGACCAGCAAAATCCCCGAGGTCGTGGAGCAGGCCGGGGTGACGGTCGTAGCGGCCACCGAGGCGCCAGCTCAAGTGCCGCACCTGGCGCTCAAGGGCCACAAGGGCGAGGGGAGAACAGAGCGGCGAATACTGAAAATCGCCTGGTGGTGCGGCCACCAGTCGCTGCAGATACTAGGGGGGCCAACCCTAACGCTGTCAACCAAACGAGGTCCCCTGCGAGTGTGGTAATAAGTGAGCCTCAAGGGAGCGCCAGCCAACCTTCCCCGTAAGAAGAAGAGAATGCCCGATGCCTTTGCCATAACCGGCAAAGGCAAGCAAGTTGTGGAAGGCCCCAAGGGCGGCGACGGTGAAACTTCCTCCTCGGAAGAGGAGCATTTATGGGACTTCGACCGTCGGGGGGACAGGAGCTATAAGGGCTCCGCAGACGGGGGTGCAGTATTGCTAAGGCATGGGACACTGTCCCATGGTATTAGGCAGAATCTATACGAGAGGGCCCAATTTACTACGGATCACAAGCACCTGTACTCCGAGTATGTGGTGAAGGTGACAGGCGACATGGTTTAAGCCATAATCTCCGTAAGTTTCCTTTCACTTGTAATTTCAATTCCTTTTTGAAAGTGTTGTTCTTCAATTTATTTGTTAACACTTTTACTCTTTCGAGCCCGTGCAGCAAGTGCTTCCGAGGGCGAGGAACATCCAGATGTGCGCCACGGTTTACGCTGACCGGAAGGCAAAATACGAGAAGATGGCACGCTCGAATGACCCTGTCCAGCTTCAGGAGGAACTGGACACAGAGAAGGCCATGTACATTTCCCTTAAGGAGGAGCACAGCAAAATGGAGGCTGAGATGAAGAGTTTGCAAGAGGACTTCAAAACGCTGAGGACGCTCGGAGGAGTTGGCGCAACCAATTTAGACAGCTGGAGGAGAATCATAACAAACTTACTGCCGAGCGTGACAGTTGGAAGACGAGGGCCATGGAGGCGGAAAAGAAATATGTTGATGCCATGAACCAAGTCCCTCGTCGCATTGAGCAATCCAACAAGGAAGCGCTTATCAAATTCTGTCACTCCAAGGCGTTCAATTTTGCGGCCTCTCTCCATTGCCTCAATGAAGCCAAAAAAGCGTTTAATTTGGCTATTGAGCAAGGCATCCATAAGGGCTTGACGGATCCGGCCATTCGTGGGGCGCAAGATATGGGGCTCATGTTCAACGAGCGCTGCGAGGAGGATGATGACGATCGTGATGATCCTGAGGCCAGCATCTCCGAGCCTGAATACAATTTCTTGGTCAATCTTATCCAAGATGAGTACATGGCGGCCCATCCCCCAGCAGAAGCCTCCCAAACAGAACAAAATGAGGGGAATAACAATGCCGGTGCTATTTCTGAAAACCCTCCAGCGAACGAGCCCGCAGCGCCTGTTGTGAACGCTCTAGCTCCTAATGCCGAGAACGCCCTCATTCCTGCCAATAATGCCAATGAGCCCAATGCTCCACAAGCGCCTGGAAATAATGAGCCTGAGCCTCCAGCTGCCCAGCACCAAGAGGAAAATGCCCCCCCAGCACAAGAGCCGGAGGACCCAATTCATGGGCCTGTGGCTCAAAATATCTTGGTGGTTTTAGATGAAGATGTCGCTCTTGCCGCTTGAAGTCCCTTCTCAGCCTGCCTATGTTGTAACTCCCCTCTTCTGATTTAATGCCCCTTTTTTTTTGTAAAGATGTTATGGGCCTTTGAGCCATTGTCTTGTAACTCTGGCGAAAGCTTTAAATTAATGAAGTTCTTCTTTTCCCTCATAATGTTCTCTTTTTAGCTTCTTGAGTACAACATTTTACTTTGCGCTTGTTATAACAAAATCTTGTAGTAATAAGATTGTGTGTAACATGCTTAGTAAAAATTGCATTACTTAGTTAAGTCTTTGAAACTTGAAAAATTTTGCTAAGCCTTGAGTAATCATGGGGGTCTTACTGTGAGGCTGCCCTCATTCAAGACTTGTGAAAATTTTGCTTAACTTGGAAAATTTTGCTAAGTCTTGAGTAATTGCGAGGGTCTTACTGAGAGGTTGTCCTCGTCCAAGACTTGTGAAAATTTTGCTTAATCTTGGAAAATTTTGCTAAGTCTTGAGTAATTACGAGGGTCTTACTGAGAGGCTGCCCTTGTTCAAGACTTGTGAAAATTTATTCCGAATGTCCTTACCGTTTAACGAGTGCGCTTGTACCTGTTAATTTTTAGGACTGGTAGGCGATCTCATTTTCGAGCGCAAGGCGTTGTGACAAACGACCAAGGCCTACTAGGATTTTCCTCGCATTCTTTCTCCGATTCATCTGATTGGTTGTGAGCGTTACCAGGCTACCCTTATGAGGGCGTCCCCCCATGTGGAGTAGTGCACTGGCAAGCGTAACCCATGGGCAGTAACATCGTGCGTACTGGGACGGATTACCAACCATTCTCGTGGAAACGAGAGACGTGGGTTATATCCGTTTGCGTAATTTAAAAGCAATAATAAAAAAATATTCAAGAGAATGCATTATAACTTACTTGAGATTTGAAGTAGTACATAGAACCCATTAGTGGGATTGTTACATCATCATTCCTAGAGATCTCTTAAACGTAAAACCGCCGGAGGTTACATGCGTTCCAAGGGCGAGGCAAACGCTCGCCTTGAAGTGTCTCCAGGATGTAAGTGTTGTTAGCTCTGATTTGTATGACTTTGAACGGACCTTTCCAGTTAGGGTCCAATTTCCCCACATGTTTGGATACTTCCACCTTCTTCAAGACCAAGTCTCCCAGCTGGAATGTTCTTTCTTTCACACGCTTGTTGTATTGTTGTGCCACGGCTGCCTTATATCTGTGTATTTTTGCCCAGGCCTTGTCTCTTCTCTCCTCCAGTAGGTCCAACTCCAGGCTCCTGTTATCTTCGTTAAGCTAAGGCTCGAAATAGGCTATACGAGCGGATTCATTTACAATTTCTACTGGTATCATGGCTTCTGACCCATATACGAGCGCGAAAGGCGTCTCACCAGTGGCCGCTCGTGGAGTAGTGCGATAAGCCCAGAGTGCCCCTTGCAATTCTTTCGCCCATTCACTCTTTTTGCTCTCTAGCATCGTTTTCAGATGCTGCAGAATGACCCTATTGGTGACTTCCGCCTATCCATTAGCTTGGGGATGGCCCACGGAGGTAAAGCGCTGTTCAATCCCTAACTCTGAACACCATTCTCGTGTGTCGGCTACTATGAATTGGGATCCATTGTCTGAAATGAGCACCCTTGGTATACCATACCTGCAGATAATGTTTTTCCAAATGAAGTCCCTCACGACCCTCAATGTAATTTTTGCCACGGCTTCAGCCTCTGCCCATTTGGTAAAATAATCGACAGCTAAAATGACAAACTTCTTCTATCCGACCGCGATGGGTAAGGGGCCCACGATGTCGATTCCCCACTTGTCAAAGGGCCATGAGACATCTATAGGGATCATTTGAGCGACTGGCAGTTGAGGGAGGTTAGAATGGAATTGACACTTAGGGCACTTTCTGGAAAACTCAATGGTGTCTTGGAGAATTGTGGGCCAATAAAACCCACTCCTCAGAATTTTCTTAGCAAGGATACGTCCTCCTGAATGGTTTCCACAACTTCCATTGTGAACAAGTTCGAGCATTTCTTTTGCTTGCGAGGGTCTTAGACACCTTATCGGAGGCCCTTGAAATGACTTCCTGAATAATCTCCCTTCAAAGTTTATAGAAAACCGAGGGGCCTTGTTCCGGATTTTCCGAGCCTCCACCTTGTCAGTGGGACAAACACCATCTTTAAGGTGTCTAATTATATCATCGAGCCAACAAGGCTCGTGCGGATCAATCATAGCAACCATCTCCTTGGCGATTCTCTCCTTGATCAAAGGTTTTTCTGTTCTAAGGAACGTGACAGAACGCTCAGAGGTACCCTCCAACGCCGAAGCAAATTTTGGTAGAGCGTCAGCAAGCTCGTTCTCTGCCCGTGGGACCTGAAGTAGGTGGAATTCTTTGAACTTCCCAATGATTTCTCTGGCCTTGCTCAAATACTACACCATGGTGGTTTCTCGAGCCTCAGAAGTTCCTTCAATTTGGTGCGAATCAACATAAGTGGTGATTTTGGAGGCTCCGTTCTGAAAAGCAATTTTTAATCCTTGCACAAGGGCTTCATATTCTGCCTCATTATTGGTGACTTGAAAATCCAACCTGATTGCAAAGTCTAACTCAATCCCATTGGGGTCTCTAAGGGTTACCCCTGCTCCTCTCCCTTGAGAGGTTGAGGAACCATCCGTGTGCAGGATCCATAGCCCCTTGTTCTCTGGAGCAGCAGGTTCTAAACTGAAGCGTTCAACCAGCAAATCCGCTACAACCTGCGCTTGTATAGCGGTTCTGGGCTCGAAACTTAAGTCAAACTGACTCAACTTGATGGCCCATTTTATCAATCTCCCAAACACTTCTGGTTTGGATAACACTTGCTTCAAAGGCTGGTCAGTGAGGACTATTACTGAGTGTGCTTGAAAGTAAGGCCTCAATCGTCTTGATGCGTTGATGAGGGCAAATGCAAATTTCTCGATTTCCAAGTACTTCTTTTCGGCTCCTTGTAATGTTTTGCTCAAATAATAAACAGGCAAGTGCTTACGTTCCCGTACAGCTATCAGTATCGCACTCGTTATCTCGGTTGAAACGGAGAGGTACATAAATAGCCTTTCGCCTTCAACGGGTTTGGTCAGGAGCGGAGCGCTCGAAAGGTAAGCCTTCATGTCTTGCAATGCCTTTTCACACTCTTCAGTCCAAGCAAAATTTCGTGCGTTTCGCAAAATTTTGAAGAAATGAAGGTTTCTGTCCGCCGAGCGTGAAATGAACCTGTTCAGAGAAATGATTTTTCCTACTAGCACTTGCACTTCTCGGAGATTTCGAGGGGAGGGGATCTCCAAGATAGCCTTGATCTTCTCTGGGTTGGCCTCAATCCCTCTCTGGCTGACCATATAGCTTAAGAACTTTCCCCCTCGTACTCCAAAAGTACATTTTGAAGGGTTCAATTTCATCCCGTACTGGCGCAAAATGGAAAAAGTGCGCTTGAGATCCTCCAGATATGAGCCCTGACGCTCGCTCTTGACAATCATATCATCAACGTAAACCTACATGGATCCTCCAATTTCTTTTTCGAACATCTTGTTGACGAGACGCTGATAGGTGGCTCCAGCATTCTTGAGTCCAAAAGGCATGACTAAGAAGCAATAAACCCCCAAGTGAACAACAAATGAAGTTTTGGGGCGGTCCTCTGGGGCCATAAAGATTTGATAGTACCCCTGACAGGCGTCCATCATGCTCATGAGTTCACATCCGGCGGTCGAATCCACCAGTTGGTCTATCCGGGGCAATGGGTATGGATCCTTGGGGCAAGCCTTGTTAAGATCAGTAAAGTCATTGCACATGCGCCATTTATTTGCACTCTTGGGCACCAATACCACGTTGCACAACCATTCTGGGTACAAGGTGGGCTCAATGTACTGGGCCTCTAGAAGCTTGTTAACTTCTTCTTCAATGACTTTCTTCCAAAAATCGTGCACATCTCGTTTCTTCTGTTTTATGGGTTTAAACGAGGGATCCACATTGAGTCTATGGACTATGACGCTCGGATCAATCCCTGTAAGGTCAGATGCTTTCCATGCAAAAACGTTAAGGTTATCTCTGAGGAAGTCAATTATCATAATCTGCGCGGGTCCAGAGAGGTTGGACCCAATCTGAGTAGTTTTATCCTTGTTCCCTGGTTCTAGCTCAATAGTAAGAAATTTTTCTGAGGGCTCGATCCTCACTTCTGGACGGGGAAGTTCGAGCGCCCTCTTCTTTCCTGTCAAACGTCCATCATTAAGGGACTCGTCACCCTTGTGCTCATCCCCCGCAGAGGAGGATTTTTCTACTATCCCTGGCAGAGCATTTTCGAGGGAGCCCTTGGCGGTGGGATCTTTCTTCTTGTTCTTTTTCTTGTTCAACTTGGCCCTCTTGCGCATGGGACCATCATCTTCCAAATTGGGGAAGTCAACGGATTTCTTGGTGGACCCCAATTTGGAATGTTTTCTCTGCCTTAGGCTTTCTGAGGGATAACATGTAGCATTCTCAGGCCTCTCACACGTTGCACAAAACTTCTCCAACGCTCTCGGGGGTGGGGAACTTGATTTTCTGGTGGTAGGTGGAGATAATAGCTTTGAAATCAACGACGGCTGGTCGACCGATTATGATGTTGTAGGGAATATCAATTTCTACCACTGCATATGTGACCAATAGCGTTTTACGCTGTGGGGCTCGGCCAAATGAAGTGGCCAAGCGAATCTGCCCTCGTGGGACGACCTCAGAACCTCCAAAGCCAATGAGGGCTGTTTTGAGGGGTTCGAGCGGGATGTTGGTAACATTCATCTTTTGGAACGTGGTGTAGGGCAAAACGTTAACAGAGCTTCCACTATCCACTAACACCCTCTTTACAACGTGATTGTGGACATCTATGCTAACCATTATGGGGCAGTCAGAGGTTTCACTGCCCCCATGGGGTGTTACAATATGCTCTAAGTCTTTATCAGTAAACCCTATCACGTCATTCTCTTCCGAGCGCTGATCTTTTGCCCCTTGGATGGCGTAGACGGATTTGGGCGCTGAGGGGCGTTGATCATAGCTCCGGACGTACTGTCGCCGGGCCACGTTAGAATCTCCCCCGGAGGAACCCCCTGCTATCATGTTGATGACCGCAAAAGGGGTATTCTCTTGCTCAGGAGCTTTTCCTTTGTTGCGGTGGCTGCTCTCAGGAGGGCCTCTCCCTCGCGGCCTCCTTGAACGAGACGGGCTCCTCCTCCTTTCTCTTGAACGATCATGACAGCGCTCATCATAGTGTTCCAATATCTTCACAAATTCTTTTAGATGGCCCCCTCTGACGAGCCTCTGAATTTTCACTTCCGGCTGGCGGCATTCATCCGTGTCGTGCCCCTTTTGCTTGTGGAAAGCACAGTATTTGTTCGAGCGCCTCAATGTCTCCGTCTCCCTCATTTTGATGGGTCTCTTGAAGAGTTTTTTGTCGGAGAGGTTATAAACTTCGGAGTTTGGCCTTGTAAGTGGGATGCGCTCAAAACGACGAGGAGGCGGGGGCGATTTCTTGCGCTCCTTTTTTATAACAACTTCCCGGCCCCGCTACTGGTGACGCTCATGTCTCGCTGGGCTGTGATGCCGGGGCCCATTCGTCCCATACATATCTTCGAGCGCAAAGAACGGCTCGGCAACTTCTCTTAAGGCCATGAGGGTTCTTGGCCTTCTCTCCACGATGGCGTCGGCAAACTTTTTGCTCACGTACTGCTTGTGATCCACAGCCTGAAAGAGCACTGGGATCAAGAAATCCATGGAAGGCCTCTCCACTTGCAAGATTTCCTTGTTGAAGCGGGCGAAGAACGAGCGAAGAGACTCATTCTTGCCTTGCACTATATTGTAGAGGGCAGTGGGCGCAGTGACGGGGGCCTTCAAAGAATTGAAATGGTTGAGGAAAACGTTGGCCAACTCTTCATATGAATGTATCGAGCGTGGCGGCAGTCGCTTATACCACTCCTGTGCCATTCCTACTAGGGAAGTGACAAAAACTTTGGCCCAGTAGTGGCTCGAATGCTCGTACAAATGCATCAAGTGTAAAAAATGATCCAGGTGTTCCGCTGGATCGGTTGTACCGTCGTAGCGATTGACGGAAGTGGGGATTTTTGTCATTCCTGCTTGGGCCATTAAAACTTCTTCCACGAGGGGGGTGCCCCTCGCCAGCGGATGATATTCATAAGTGCAGAAGTTCTCCTCCTGATCCTTGCGGTGGGGGATCTGTGGCTGGCGGTCTTTGGGGCGAGCGTCTCTGGCATCGGCTCGTTCATCCCTACTGTGGGAGATTTGAGACCACGCTCGAGAGAGCTGCCCAACCATATCCTTTATCCCCTGCAGCTGGTCTTGCACAGGCGCGAGGAGATTAAGATTTACATCTCCTTATTTATCCCCTTGTTTAGTGGCTCGGGAGGCCCTTTTGGAGGCATGAGAGTCCCCTTCATTTTCGTTGACTCTTTCTGTGGGCTCTTTGCCCCTCTCCCCTCGGGGACGCTCATTTTTGCCCTGGTTGGGCGTTTCTCTGGCGGGCGGGGGCGGCGGTTGAGCCCTTAGGATGGCCTGTGCCTCCCTGAGCGGGTAGGTCTGCAATCCGCCCAAAGGGGCGGCGGCTTGAGTGACCTGCCCAGAAGGAAAATACATGGAATGAAATCTCTCCCATGCCCCCTGGGCCGCCTGAACCTCGCACTGGGCGTAAAGAGCCCTCAACTGCTGGGGAGTTAGAGGGGTTAGCTCAACCCCTTCAATCTCCCTGGGAATCACCACCTGGAGCTGGATCTGTCCAGCCTGGTAGGGCTGAATCGGCGGCATCATAACAGTGGGGGTAAGCGTGTATCCAAGCGGCGGCATCATGTAGTGTTGCCCTCCTGGATTCGCATGAGGATGCATCCACTGGTTCTGGGGAGGTTGTGGGAGAGTGGGGAGGGAGGTACCTCCAATGGCGCTAGAAACGGGTAGTGCCAGTGGCGCTGGTGGCGGAATCATAGGATCCGTCGGCGGAGGCACCCCTCCTACTGGTGGCGCTCCACCAACTGTAACGGACGGGATGGTGGAGGTATCGACATTATGGGTAAGATCTTCTCCTCCTCCCGCAGCTCCGGACCTGGTAGTCACCATGGTTGAGAAGATACTGAATGTTTGTTTTTCAACTAGCAGAAAGGAAGAAATGAATTAAGAGCTGGTTTCCCACAGACGGAGCCAAAAATGATGGGTCTGAATATGGGGTATAGAGTCCAATCACTTTAGAATTTGTTTAGGTGAGGAAACCACTTGAAGAACGCCGAAAAAGATGGGGGTTCTACCTGCTAGGACAAACACACAGACAAAGTCAGAAGGCCAAGTTGGGGGAATTGGGGGTGATTCCCAGTTTGGCTCTCCGACGCTCAAGTCAGATGAAGATCTGAAAGAGATAATATGCTAAGTATGGAGTTGCAGTAATGGAGATTGCTTACAGTGGAGAAGATGAACTCGCATATTTATAGTTGAGGGTCAGGGACCCTTTAGTCATTTACATCGTGTGGTCCTGGCCGAATGTTGCCCTAACACGTGGCGTTGCAAGAGAGAAACCTAGGAGGAATCTTCTACAAAAGCTGGTGAAAGTTAGTGTTGGCAACAGTGGTAGGTGCGCGGGCATTACGGGGTGTCAGAGAGCCGTTTTGGGGGTTGGTAACGAGGGGCTTAAGAGCATGCTCGTGTCAACCAAGAGCCTTGGAGACCAAAAAATCCGCAAGGGGATGAAGGCCAAGGCTCATACGAAGAGGAGTGGAAGCTTCCCTGAGGGAGAGTGGCGCTCGAAGAGAGCTTCTTTGGCCGGCTGGAGCCTTAGCCATGTAGTATGAATCGCGCTCGTTAGAGAGCGGTGATGTTGAACACGTGTACGCATAGCAGAGATGGCACATGTTTTTTAGGAACGCTGACGCTTTGGGAGGTTGGAACGCTCGTGTATAATTACCTCAATCATAGGAGGACAAGTGTCGTTGTCTTGAGTTGCCACATGTCCAAACGTGGCAAGAGCTTGTTTTGACCCCATCAATATGTAATATACTAAATAAAATATTAAATATCTGTATTTATATTTACATTTCTTTATATTAATGATAATTTTAACACTCTCATTTGATTAGGTTTTTATTTTGTTAAATGTCTTGTAAATTTAGGTCCTAAATATGACTTCAAAATTGCGTACTTTTTTTTTTTAATACATGCACGTCCAAATGGAATTTAAACCCAAAATTTTGCATTGAAGAATGAATTCATTAACTACTTGGATTAACCTCTGTTGACTCAAAATTGCCTACTTTACTTTGATGCACTTACATTTTTAGAGATAATAGTCGTGTATTATGTTGCATATTTATTATATAATTTTTTAAAAAAAAAATTTGTAACGCCCTATTGATATATCGTATCATGTTTGTAAATCATAAATACGATATCTTATGATGTATAGATACTTTTAAAAATATTATTTTGTCGTGTCGTGTTGGAACTCATTTTTTATATTATATCCGATACTCCTCATGTAGAAAATTTAAGAAAAAATTTGGATAATCGCATTCGGATCGTGTCATGTTCGTATCCATACATTATAGACGATAACATAATTAGTATCAAAGAGGGGCTTCTCGAACAAAATGCAATTTCAAAAATTAAGAACATATTATTAGTTTATAATTATGTGAATTTTAGAGTAATATTAAGAGCCATAAATGTTAGAGCAAAGAATATATGCATTGATTACGGCACAACAAACAATTAGGGTTTTGGAAGCTAGGGTTGTGAGTCACTTAATTTTAATTTTTTTTAATTCTTTTGCTTCTCACGAGAAATTAAGTTAATCTTTTAATGTACAATTAATTAATTATATCTTTTCATACCACCCCTAAATCGAGGTGTTGTGAATTCTTTTTTTTTATTTTTTTTATTTAAATATTTGGTTAAGTGTTCTTTTTTATTTATTATATATATGGGAAAAAAATAAATATAAAGTATATATATATATATATACGAATATGATATACTTTCATGCAATAACTTTACGTATTAAAATTTAATTCTAACATATTAAGTTGTATTTTTAAATATATTATTCATTTTAGGGCTAATCACATAAAACCCCCCATCCTTTCGGGGTTTTGGCACTTTCCCCCCTGTCCTTTCATTTTTGGCATTAAACCCCCTAACCTTTGAAAAATATCACACTTAACCCCTTGTAACAAACTTTAACAAAGCAAATCTATACAAAGTTGATCTCAAATGTGTAGATATTATATATCAAACCGAAGCTCTCGACGCAAGAAACACAACAATGGTCTCGAAATCAAAATCCGACAACCGACGAAGTAGAAATCATCGGTCAAAGACAACGCACGATGAACTAAGGTTTTGACGGCCAATAGGGTTGGCTGGGGTATAGGCTTTGTTCTCCTTGGAGAGAGGAACACGATGGCGGTGGTCTTGAAGCTTGGGTCGCTATGACGGAGGAGAAATCGATGATTAAATTTTTTTGAAGGGGTTAAATGTAATATTTTTCAAAGGTTAGGGGGTTTAATGGCAAGAATGAAAGTATAGGGGGGAAAGTGCCAAAACCCCCAAAGGATGGGGGGTTTATGTGATTAGCCCTTCATTTTATCACATTTAATCTATCAAACTAAGCATGCTTTAAATTTTCGATTTTATCATTATTCTATTTTGAAGCTTGATACACACACAAAAAAAAAAAGAGTATAAATCTCTTGAAAAACATAATTATATAAAGATTGCATAATTTGATTTGATTGTTAGCATATTTTATTGACTTAAAATCTAGAAATAAACAATATAGGTAGCTATAAGGTTAATTTTGTTGTGGGATTGTCTTTGTTATCTCCCCAAGGTTTGTTAAAATCCTCATTCACTCCCTCATTTTTAGCCCATCCCTACTAACTCCCCAAATCAAAGTTTGAATTTTTATTTGCTCCCTAATGGCCTTAATTGAGTGATTAACCCCTAATAACTTAATTGAGTGATTAACTATTAATAATATTACCCACCTTTATTACTATTATTATTGTTATTGTATATATTTCAACATTGACAACCAGAAAAAAGGAAAAGGGGATCGGTGCAGCTTTGAGGAAGAAAGTGTTCTACCGCCGGTGCCGATTTGAAGACGTTCCCTGTAACGCCCCGAATTCTCGGACGTAAAGGTACGATGTATGTGTTTACTAATTTGCGCGAATTAATTGTTTTTACGTGTTTTATATTTAATTTTATTATAATTGTTATTATTTTATTATATTATATTATAATATTTTATTCTAATACTATTAATTATATATATATATATTTCGTATTATATGTATATATATATATATATATATATGTCTACTTATTATATTATTAATTTAATGATTATACTAATTATATGTTTTATTAATTAATCATGTTTTAATTAACTAATTATTTATGTATATATTTATACGTGAAATCAAATATATGCACGAAATCATATATTTTTGCATGGGTTTAACATATTGATGCATGAGATTATATTTTGCATGGAAAATCATAATTTATGCATGAAATCCTGATTATGCATGGGAATTATTTTGCATGGAGTTTATTTCATTTTGCATGGGATTTATGTAATTATGCATGAATTGCATGTATGAGCTTGTTCGTTTAATTTGTGCTTCGTTCTTATATAATATGATATCAAATTGCCACGATTTTGTAATATGTTGTACATACATGTGTTATGAACATGATTTTATACTCAATTTATGTTTTCGAATTCATTTGATCGGTTAACGAATTTAATTTGTTTCGAGGAACCAAAACGGGAGCTAACGAGCAATTAGCGTACCCTTGGTTCCGAATTTAATATCTTCAGCTCGGGAACTCGGATTCGAGTTCCGTCAAATCCGTTGAACTCGTAACGAAGTTTCGAGTTTAGTAAACCTAGCCTTACATTTTTCCTAAGTCGTTTGAACCTTCGAATTTCAACCGAAAAACGAATCGGTGATCAACTTGACCTTGTTGCATTAATTCAGCCATATCTTGGACAAACCATAACCAAATTAACCATGGTTGGATTCTTTGAAACCCTAACTCAACCCTCTATCATGCTATAATCAGCCTTGACCGAGATAATCATCACACAAGCCCCAAAACTCAGCCAAAGCTACTGTTTTTCTCTCCAGTCCCGTAACCCTTCACCATTTGGAGAATTTGGAGCTCAAATCTCATCCAAACCTCAACCAATCATCAAGGTAAGCTTAGGGTTGTATTGTATGATTAATTCTGGTCATTTTCATCTTTTTATTCATGATTTTGAGCATGGTTTCATCCATTTCTGGGCTTATTACCGAAAATATGAGTTTTGAGCAATATGTTGATCTTCTTCATTTCTCAACGGTTTTGCTTGATTCCAAGCTTGAGATTGATTATTTTGACATCCTCATATCATTTATGATCATTAATTTTGTGGTTGTTGAAGTATTTATGACATATCATTTATGACAAATTTCAGAATTTTCACGTATAGGTCACGTATGTCTTCTCCTCTTGTTTGAGCTTGTTTGGAATTGATTTACTTGATGAATATATAATGTTTTGCTGCTTCTTGGTTGGCCTTAACTGAGTTGATTGATGGAGAAGGAGTGAATTCGATCATGCCCTGTTTCTTCGAGTTTTTGCCCTGTTTTCACGCAGAGAAAGTTGCTGTCAATTTGTTGTTTTTCCTTCTCCTTGTTGCTGTCATCTTTCATGGCTTTTTAGTGTGTATTATGGTGGAGTTATTGCAGCAATTTGTGCCTTGTATTGTTGCCTTTCTTGCTCGTTCATGGCTGCCTTTCTTCCTACTCTGTTTCTGCGTATTTTCTGTCAAAAACTGGGCTGTTGCTGTTGCACGACACGGGGGTGTCGTTTGCTGCCTTTCCGGCGAGGCACGGGGGTGCTGCAAGGCCTGAACTTGCTGTACCGAGACACGGGGGTGTCTCGGTCCAGGCTTTGTGGGTGACACGGGGGTGTCACCCCGTTTTGCTTGATTTATTTTGCTTCGTTCTCGGGTTGCTGCTGCTTTGATGTTTGCTTGGTTGATGGACTGTTACTGCTGCTACTAATGTAATTGCATGCATGGCTGTTTGTTGGTGTGTGCATGCATGTGTATGTAACTAATATATAGTATACATATATTATAGGTATATAGTTCTATATAATGCATGCATGGTTTTGGGATTCTATATGCATGTAATAAATCTATAATGCATGCATGTGTGTGTGAGTACGTACGTATAAATATATATATTATATATATATTGTATATTATATATATATTATATGTTATTATATATATTATATATATTTATTATATATTTTAATTATTATTTGATTTAATTTAATTATTGAAATTAATTGATTTCTATTTCGCGTATTTAATTATCGACTTTTGATTGAACGTTCTATTTAATTTATTCCTATTTGTGAATTATGAACACTATGAATTTATGAAATTGATATGAATTTATGAATATTATATGTGTTATGCTTATTAATTGAATGTTAGATTAATCGATATGAATTATGAATTTATGAATTTGCGAATATTATGAATTTATGAATTTATGTAATTTATGTGAATTTATGAACTTATGAAATTGAATGAAATATATGAACGAATGCATGGTTATATGTTTTAAATTTATTAATCGTGCACATGAACATTTTTATGATATAACATGATCATTTATGCATTCATGTCATATGCACTTCATTGCCGAGCGTCATATGTGGTCATGAGTCTCATACCTTTTCTTTTGCACAGATTCGGGTTTGGTCGGAGACGAGGGCGAGCCGTGAGACGCTTGTGCCTTATTTCTACTTTGGTAAAGGTGGGTTTTTCTTCTATTAGTTAAAACAACCTTATATATTCCTTATGTGCAAAGTTTTAAGCCAAAACCGTATATTTATATATATTGAGTCCTTTCGGGTAAATCATTTCAAACGTATGACCCCTTTCTTTTATTTATGAACCCTACCTTATGTTTGGCGAGATATTTATGATTTATGATTGCACGGGCCCCGGGACTTAGTATATGTGGCTAACCGAGGAAGCAAGGGCTGACGGGGATCCCATATACTAGTTCCAACCAAACTACGGTGATACCGGCCCTCGCTAGGAGTTTTAGCGGGGAATGGGAGCTGAGTGCCTTTGGGGGATTCATGTACCCCCATTGGTCCATGTATGAACCGGTGGCCGGGTCTTGCAAGCCCGTCCACCACCCGGAGGAAAAAGGAGTATATGAATGATTATGATCATGTATTTATGAGCACAAAAGATTTATGTATGATAATGAATTATTGAATAATTAATTATGATTACACGAGGAGTAGGTTGGAGATTGTGCACGCCCACTCGCCGGGCCATAAACCCTTATGAACATTTATGATCAATTGTGAATGAATATGAACGTCGTAATCCCGTTGATGTCTTCTTTTGTTTAACCACTTGGTAAAATCTTACTAAACTTCATACGGGATTAGGGCTTGCATGTATGTGTTTAAATTATGCAATATTATATATTTATGCCCCGTTTTTTTATACCCACCAGTCTCTTTTAGACTGAACCCGGTTGTTTTCAGTTGTTTTGTGCAGGGATAGGAGTGCTAGGCGGGAATACAGGTCGTCTAGGTCTTGCATTTTTGTTTAGCACTTCCTTTTGTCTCATATTCACACTATTGTTGATACTTGCTTATGATTATAATTATAGTTGGAGCGTTATGATTTTTGTAGGCCGTGAGCGCCGTTGAATATTTGGATGATCTTGTATATCTATTTTTGGAGCTTGGTGGCTCACTGTATATATGTTTGGTTATTCTTGCTTCCGCGAACTTTATTTTACTCTGATTTTATGATTCTTGCACTGAGTGGTTTAAGGGTTAGTCCCGCCTAGCATAGCGTGTGTGTTGTGTCCCCGTTCGCCGTGGATTTGGCACGTGTGTGGACTTCCATTTCATATACGGGTCGGGTCCCGGTGCGGGGGATGTGGTACCTCACGCTCGGGTGCTACATCCTTAAGTGGTATCAGAGCTTAGGGTTGCAAAACCCGGGCTCTAGTGTCGAGTTGAGTCAGTTAGGTCGTTCGGCTTTAGGAACAACTTGTCAATGTGATGCATATGCATTGTTTATGTGCTTGTGTGTTTTAAATCCTGAATTTTGATCGAATTACTTGCACTTGCATGCATGGACTAAAAATAGCATGCATTTCAGTGTTTCTTGAACAGAATGCCTCCGCGTAGACACCGTGAGAGATCTCCCGGACACCGTCGTCATCATGATCGATCTCCTACGCCTCCACCCCAACCACAAGCAGCACCGGTGGATATGGGAAATTTTATGGAAGCAGTTTTCAACTATGTGGAGCATCGGAGGGCTCAAGCTCCCCCACCACATCAGGCAGAACAACAAGCTCCTCCACCAAATCATAATAACAATAGAGACCCTCATGGGGTGTTTCTGAGTTATAACCCCCCTCGGTTTTCTGGTTCTATTGACGATGCGGTCTCGGAGGGTTGGTTGATTAGATTGGAAAGGATATTTGGGGTTCGACAGTTCAGTACGCAAGAGAAGGCCCAATTTGCTATCTTCCAACTCGATGGGGATGCATATGAATGGTGGGAACGAACAAGGGAGAAGCTTGAAGTCGATGAAGAGGAAATAACTTGGGAAGTTTTCAAGAGAGAATTCCGGGATTGCTTTGTACCGGAAGTGGTAAGAGAAAGGAAGGAGCAAGAATTTATGGAGTTAAAGCAAGGTACTCGTACGGTGACTCAATACCTCGCCGTATTTAATAGGCTTGGGAAATATGCTCCTCATGTCACCCGGGATGAGAAGAGGAAAGCAAGGAAATTCATAGCGGGATTGCGAC
Organism: Lantana camara; assembly: GCA_037501455.1. Classification (NCBI taxonomy): domain Eukaryota; kingdom Viridiplantae; phylum Streptophyta; class Magnoliopsida; order Lamiales; family Verbenaceae; genus Lantana; species Lantana camara. The sequence goes on from CM074855.1 coordinate 128,799,150, forward strand.
AGGACTTGAGGCACGGGCAAGCGGGGCACAACTTCGAGTCATTTGCCGACACCGTGCAAAGGGCTTTGGTTCAAGAGGAGGAATTCAAGAAGAAGGATCCGATGTTTAGAGCTCCTATGGGAAGAGGATCCGGATCGAATTCGGGAAAGAGGCCGATGATTCAAGCTAGTCTGCCTCCTAAAGGTCCGTTTAAGAAGCCTAGGTTTGGAGGGCAAGGTTCTCAGGCCTTACCGACTCGACCGAAGGCTCTACCTATGGCTCCGGCACCTACGAATTCAAACCCGGATGTACCTCCATGTACTCATTGTGGAGGACCGACCCATACCTACAATAATTGTCGGAGAAGGTTGAACTTGTGCCTCATTTGTGGAAAAGGTGATCATATGGCGGAGACATGTCCCTACAAGAACCCCGGATTTCAGAAAGGAGCTCAAAGGCCAATGATTCAGGCTCGTGCTTACGCCCTCGAGGGTGAGGAACAAGATGCAGAGATTGATCCCACAGCCGTGGTGGAAGGTACCCTATGCATACATAACATGAGCATACATGCACTCTTTGATCCGGGTGCCACGCATTCCTTTATTTCTTGTGATATAGTTGCCACTCTGTGCTTGCCTGTTATCTGTCTTTCTTCTTGTTATTTGGTGAGTTCGCCACTTGGAGGGAGTCTTCAAACAGATCAGTTGGTTCGGGAATGTTCGGTTTTGATTGAAGGGAGAGAGTATCCGGCTGATTTAATTGTTATGCCCATGAAGCGGTATGGAGTTATCTTGGGTATGGACTGGTTGTTCAGGCATCGGGCCACTGTTGATTGTTTTACGAAGAAGGTGATTTTGGGGAAAGAATTGGTGATTGGTAGTGGATCAAGAATGGTATCTCTCTTGTCATATATGGAAGCTCACAAGTTGATGAGAGAAGGAGCAACGGGATTTATTGCTTACCTTCTTAATAGGCCGAAGGATCAAGTTAAGTTGGAAGATACCGAGGTTGTTAAGGACTTCTCCGATGTGTTTCCGGAGAATTTGAGCTCTCTACCGCCCGACCGTGAGATTGAGTTCGTTATTGATTTACATCCAGGATCCACACCGTATTCTAAGACTCCGTATCGGATGGCACCGGCCGAGTTGAAAGAATTAAAGATTCAATTAGAGGAATTGCTTGAAGTTGGATATATTCGGCCAAGTTCGTCACCTTGGGGTGCTCCGGTTCTCTTTGTTAAGAAAAAAGATGGAACCTTAAGAATGTGCATAGATTACCGAGAGCTTAATCGGATGACTGTAAAGAATAAGTATCCTTTGCCCCATATTGAGGATTTATTCGACATGTTACAAGGTTCGGGGGTTTACTCAAAATTGGATTTGAGACAAGGATATTATCAATTGAAGATCCGAGAAGAGGATATTCCGAAGACGGGATTTAACACCCGGTATGGACACTATGAGTTCGTAGTGATGCCTTTTGGATTGACTAATGCTCCGGCTGCTTTTATGGATATGATGCATCGAATTTTCCGGCCCTATTTGGATAAGTTTGTGGTAATTTTCATCGATGACATCTTGGTTTATTCGAGAACTCCGGAGGATCATGCCAGGCACCTCAGAATTGTGTTGGAGACCTTAAGGGAACATCGGTTGTTTGCTAAGTTTAGCAAATGCGAGTTCTGGATTGATCGGGTAGCATTTTTGGGTCATATTATTTCGAGGAAAGGTTTGGAAGTAGACCCTTCTAAGATTGAGACGGTTATTCAATGGCAAAGCCCGAAAAATGCTTCAGAAATAAGGAGTTTCTTGGGTTTGGCAGGCTACTATCGAAGATTCGTTCAGGACTTCTCAAAGATTGCGGCTCCTTTAACCCGATTGACTAAGAAAGCGGTTAAGTTTGAGTGGGACGAGGCATGTGAAGCTAGTTTCCAACTGCTAAAGGAAAAGTTGACTACCGCTCCTGTATTAGCACTTCCCGAAGGTACAGAAGGATATACAGTTTATACGGACGCCTCAAAGGAAGGTTTGGGATGTGTGTTGATGCAGAATGGAAAAGTGATCGCCTATGCCTCAAGGAAATTAAAAGAGCATGAACAGAACTACCCCACTCACGATTTGGAATTAGCGGCAGTGATCTTTGCTTTGGGTAAGTGGAGACACTATCTTTATGGAGTTTCGTTCGAAGTCTTTTCCGATCACAAGAGCCTCCAATACTTATTCTCGCAAAAGGAATTGAATAAGAGACAACGGCGTTGGATGGAACTGTTGGCGGATTATGAGTGTACAATCCGATACCATCCCGGCAAAGCCAATTTGGTTGCGGATGCGCTTAGTCGGAAAGCTAGCGTGTCCAATGTGAAAGTGGAGATTGGAGATGAGAATGAGTTGTTCAGACTGAGGGCTAGTGTTCGGAATATTACGGTTCAACCAGACCTTAAACAGAAATTATTTGATGCTCAGAGGATTGATCCCGAAGTTCAGAAATTAGCTGAGAAGGCTCGAGCTGATTCAGAGAGTCCGTTTGGGTTTGACGATACGGGACTTCTAAGATTCAAGAATAGAGTGGTCGTCCCGGAAGAGTTAAAAAGGATTATTCTTGAGGAAGCCCATCGGTCAGGTTATTCGATACATCCCGGAGGGAACAAAATGTATAAGGATCTTAAGCAATTTTATTGGTGGAATGGATTGAAACGGGATGTGATCGACTTCGTGAAACACTGCATGACTTGTCAAGTGGTAAAGGCAGAACATCAAAAGCCATCGGGGCTACTTCAACCATTGCCTATCCCGGAATGGAAATGGGAACAAATAGCTATGGATTTTGTTTCGGGATTACCAAAAGTGAGAGGAGGTTTCGATGGAATTTGGGTTATTGTGGACAGGTTGACGAAGTCAGCTCATTTTCTTGCTATCAGAATGTCCGATAAGGTGAGTAAGTTGGCCAAGAGGTACAATGATGAGATTGTCAGGCTTCATGGCGTACCTGTTAGCATTGTCTCGGATCGGGATCCCAGATTTACTTCACGGTTATGGCAAGAATTACAGAAGTGTTTGGGGACAAGGCTTCAATTCAGCACAGCTTTCCATCCTCAGACCGACGGACAATCAGAAAGGTTAATTAAGTATCTGGAGGATTTGTTGAGAGCATGTGCATTGGACTTTCAAAGCTCGTGGAATGAACAGTTGCCGTTAATCGAGTTTGCTTACAATAATAGCTATCAAGCCTCGATTGAAATGGCCCCTTATGAAGCTCTGTATGGACGTAAGTGTCGATCACCGTTGTTCTTTGATTTGGAGGAATGGAATTGGACCAAGCAAGAAGGGATTAAAAGAGGGGAAAGGAAGGAAAAACCCTCTAAGGCTGTACAAGAGGCTATTGATAAGGTCCAGATGATTAGACAACGGATGAAGGCTGCTCAGGATCGACAAAAGAGTTATGCAGATCTTCGAAGGAAGAATTTGGAGTTTGAGATTGGAGATAGGGTTTTCTTAAAGGCTTCCCCACGAAAAGGATTTTCAAGGATTGGACGGGGAGGAAAGTTAAACCCTCGGTATATGGGACCGTATGAGATTTTGGAGAAGATTGGGGATACGGCCTATCGTTTGGATTTGCCGCCGAATTTGACTGGAATCCATAACGTGTTTCATGTCTCACAGCTCCGAAAGTACTATCGAGATGAGTCCGAGGTTCTACCGGATGAAGAAGTGGAATTAGAACCGGATCTCACCTTCGTTCAGAAGCCGATTAAGATATTGGATCGAAAGTTTCAGGAACTTCGAAATCGGCGTATTCCACTAGTCAAGGTTCTTTGGAGAAGTGATAAAACCGAAGAGGCTACGTGGGAAACGGAGGATAAGATGAAAAGGTTTCACCCCGAGCTGTTTCCAAGCGAGCAGTGAATCCGAGGACGGATTCTTTTAAGGGGGAGAGATTGTAACGCCCCGAATTCTCGGACGTAAAGGTACGATGTATGTGTTTACTAATTTGCGCGAATTAATTGTTTTTACGTGTTTTATATTTAATTTTATTATAATTGTTATTATTTTATTATATTATATTATAATATTTTATTCTAATACTATTAATTATATATATATATATTTCGTATTATATGTATATATATATATATATATATATATGTCTACTTATTATATTATTAATTTAATGATTATACTAATTATATGTTTTATTAATTAATCATGTTTTAATTAACTAATTATTTATGTATATATTTATACGTGAAATCAAATATATGCACGAAATCATATATTTTTGCATGGGTTTAACATATTGATGCATGAGATTATATTTTGCATGGAAAATCATAATTTATGCATGAAATCCTGATTATGCATGGGAATTATTTTGCATGGAGTTTATTTCATTTTGCATGGGATTTATGTAATTATGCATGAATTGCATGTATGAGCTTGTTCGTTTAATTTGTGCTTCGTTCTTATATAATATGATATCAAATTGCCACGATTTTGTAATATGTTGTACATACATGTGTTATGAACATGATTTTATACTCAATTTATGTTTTCGAATTCATTTGATCGGTTAACGAATTTAATTTGTTTCGAGGAACCAAAACGGGAGCTAACGAGCAATTAGCATACCCTTGGTTCCGAATTTAATATCTTCAGCTCGGGAACTCGGATTCGAGTTCCGTCAAATCCGTTGAACTCGTAACGAAGTTTCGAGTTTAGTAAACCTAGCCTTACATTTTTCCTAAGTCGTTTGAACCTTCGAATTTCAACCGAAAAACGAATCGGTGATCAACTTGACCTTGTTGCATTAATTCAGCCATATCTTGGACAAACCATAACCAAATTAACCATGGTTGGATTCTTTGAAACCCTAACTCAACCCTCTATCATGCTATAATCAGCCTTGACCGAGATAATCATCACACAAGCCCCAAAACTCAGCCAAAGCTACTGTTTTTCTCTCCAGTCCCGTAACCCTTCACCATTTGGAGAATTTGGAGCTCAAATCTCATCCAAACCTCAACCAATCATCAAGGTAAGCTTAGGGTTGTATTGTATGATTAATTCTGGTCATTTTCATCTTTTTATTCATGATTTTGAGCATGGTTTCATCCATTTCTGGGCTTATTACCGAAAATATGAGTTTTGAGCAATATGTTGATCTTCTTCATTTCTCAACGGTTTTGCTTGATTCCAAGCTTGAGATTGATTATTTTGACATCCTCATATCATTTATGATCATTAATTTTGTGGTTGTTGAAGTATTTATGACATATCATTTATGACAAATTTCAGAATTTTCACGTATAGGTCACGTATGTCTTCTCCTCTTGTTTGAGCTTGTTTGGAATTGATTTACTTGATGAATATATAATGTTTTGCTGCTTCTTGGTTGGCCTTAACTGAGTTGATTGATGGAGAAGGAGTGAATTCGATCATGCCCTGTTTCTTCGAGTTTTTGCCCTGTTTTCACGCAGAGAAAGTTGCTGTCAATTTGTTGTTTTTCCTTCTCCTTGTTGCTGTCATCTTTCATGGCTTTTTAGTGTGTATTATGGTGGAGTTATTGCAGCAATTTGTGCCTTGTATTGTTGCCTTTCTTGCTCGTTCATGGCTGCCTTTCTTCCTACTCTGTTTCTGCGTATTTTCTGTCAAAAACTGGGCTGTTGCTGTTGCACGACACGGGGGTGTCGTTTGCTGCCTTTCCGGCGAGGCACGGGGGTGCTGCAAGGCCTGAACTTGCTGTACCGAGACACGGGGGTGTCTCGGTCCAGGCTTTGTGGGTGACACGGGGGTGTCACCCCGTTTTGCTTGATTTATTTTGCTTCGTTCTCGGGTTGCTGCTGCTTTGATGTTTGCTTGGTTGATGGACTGTTACTGCTGCTACTAATGTAATTGCATGCATGGCTGTTTGTTGGTGTGTGCATGCATGTGTATGTAACTAATATATAGTATACATATATTATAGGTATATAGTTCTATATAATGCATGCATGGTTTTGGGATTCTATATGCATGTAATAAATCTATAATGCATGCATGTGTGTGTGAGTACGTACGTATAAATATATATATTATATATATATTGTATATTATATATATATTATATGTTATTATATATATTATATATATTTATTATATATTTTAATTATTATTTGATTTAATTTAATTATTGAAATTAATTGATTTCTATTTCGCGTATTTAATTATCGACTTTTGATTGAACGTTCTATTTAATTTATTCCTATTTGTGAATTATGAACACTATGAATTTATGAAATTGATATGAATTTATGAATATTATATGTGTTATGCTTATTAATTGAATGTTAGATTAATCGATATGAATTATGAATTTATGAATTTGCGAATATTATGAATTTATGAATTTATGTAATTTATGTGAATTTATGAACTTATGAAATTGAATGAAATATATGAACGAATGCATGGTTATATGTTTTAAATTTATTAATCGTGCACATGAACATTTTTATGATATAACATGATCATTTATGCATTCATGTCATATGCACTTCATTGCCGAGCGTCATATGTGGTCATGAGTCTCATACCTTTTCTTTTGCACAGATTCGGGTTTGGTCGGAGACGAGGGCGAGCCGTGAGACGCTTGTGCCTTATTTCTACTTTGGTAAAGGTGGGTTTTTCTTCTATTAGTTAAAACAACCTTATATATTCCTTATGTGCAAAGTTTTAAGCCAAAACCGTATATTTATATATATTGAGTCCTTTCGGGTAAATCATTTCAAACGTATGACCCCTTTCTTTTATTTATGAACCCTACCTTATGTTTGGCGAGATATTTATGATTTATGATTGCACGGGCCCCGGGACTTAGTATATGTGGCTAACCGAGGAAGCAAGGGCTGACGGGGATCCCATATACTAGTTCCAACCAAACTACGGTGATACCGGCCCTCGCTAGGAGTTTTAGCGGGGAATGGGAGCTGAGTGCCTTTGGGGGATTCATGTACCCCCATTGGTCCATGTATGAACCGGTGGCCGGGTCTTGCAAGCCCGTCCACCACCCGGAGGAAAAAGGAGTATATGAATGATTATGATCATGTATTTATGAGCACAAAAGATTTATGTATGATAATGAATTATTGAATAATTAATTATGATTACACGAGGAGTAGGTTGGAGATTGTGCACGCCCACTCGCCGGGCCATAAACCCTTATGAACATTTATGATCAATTGTGAATGAATATGAACGTCGTAATCCCGTTGATGTCTTCTTTTGTTTAACCACTTGGTAAAATCTTACTAAACTTCATACGGGATTAGGGCTTGCATGTATGTGTTTAAATTATGCAATATTATATATTTATGCCCCGTTTTTTTATACCCACCAGTCTCTTTTAGACTGAACCCGGTTGTTTTCAGTTGTTTTGTGCAGGGATAGGAGTGCTAGGCGGGAATACAGGTCGTCTAGGTCTTGCATTTTTGTTTAGCACTTCCTTTTGTCTCATATTCACACTATTGTTGATACTTGCTTATGATTATAATTATAGTTGGAGCGTTATGATTTTTGTAGGCCGTGAGCGCCGTTGAATATTTGGATGATCTTGTATATCTATTTTTGGAGCTTGGTGGCTCACTGTATATATGTTTGGTTATTCTTGCTTCCGCGAACTTTATTTTACTCTGATTTTATGATTCTTGCACTGAGTGGTTTAAGGGTTAGTCCCGCCTAGCATAGCGTGTGTGTTGTGTCCCCGTTCGCCGTGGATTTGGCACGTGTGTGGACTTCCATTTCATATACGGGTCGGGTCCCGGTGCGGGGGATGTGGTACCTCACGCTCGGGTGCTACATTCCCGGTGGGTTTCCGGCGACGACTAGGGATGCAAACGAGCCGAGCCGAGTCTTGGCCTTTTTTTCAGCTCGAGCCAAATGAAAATATATTATTTTTAATTAAAAATTAGTTTTTTTAAAATAATTTAATATATTTTTATATATAATAATATATATTTATTAAATATATATACATATATATTATAAATATATTAATTTTTTATTAATTTTATATAAAAATCAATAAAAATATATATAATATTATATAAAAATAAAAATATTATTTTTTAATTAAATATATTAGCTCGCGAGCCACGAGCCTAACTAAAAGGGGCTTGAGTTCGGGCTTGGCTCGAGCTCGCGAGCCAGCTCGGCTCGTTTGCATCCCTAGCGATGACTCCATCTTGCCTAGCGTACCAACCTGTCCCGCAATTTCTCTGCACATTTAGAAGATGCCATCTCTCTCGCCGATCCCGTCGATGCAATTTACTGTAATCGGCTCCGACGACCTTCGCCGACGAAATGTAGGACTGATTATTGACTCCCCTCGTTGCTAATCTCAGGCAATTTCTGAATTAATTGTTGCCTCTGTTTCGGCATTAATTGTTGCCTCTGAATTAATTCTTTCCTTTCACCATTTTTTAGCTCAATTTGCTGAATTAATTGTTGCCTCAGTTTCGGCATTAGACATGGGTAGCCCACATGAAGTTGGTGAATGTAGCACACCTGTGCGTCTTCTTAGTGGTATTCGTTATAATCACAAATTGCAGGTAATCTCAATTAGGGTCGACTTTAATTTGACCACTTTGAAGACAATTGTATGTGGTTGTTGGCCTGAGGTAAACATGAATGAATTAAGATTGACCTACACTGCACCTCATGCTAAGGATCATGAAGTTAGGTTATTGAGTGATGAAGATGTTTATAACATGATCGATCTACATAAAACGTTCAATTTGACATATGTTGATATTAAGGCCACTGATAGGGATGATGAAACCGAGCATATGGGATCGACTGGGTTCAGGTACTTTGTATTTTGCTACAATGTTGTATTTTGCTACAATGATGAAACTGACCTGTTGTATTTTGCTACATTATTTTGTTTGGCAGCCTTGTTAGGTACCGAGGAGAAGATGCGAGAACGTCACTTACACCCCAATCTGAGGCTATGGCTTCTAATTCCCGAGATTCGTGGAGTATGGCTTTCAGTTGTGGTGACTTGTGTTTGATGTATTGACTTGTGTTTGTTGTGGTGACTTGTGTTTGTTTTACGAGATATGGCAAATTAGATGCATGTACCAACACATTGATAAGTGTATACAAGATTGTTTTTCAGAAATTATACGAGATATTGCCAATTAGATGCGGTATTCGGCCATTTATGTACGAACATATTGATAAGTGTGTACGAGATTGTTTTCCAGAAATTATACGAGATATGACAAATTAGATGCATGTACCAACATATTGATAAGTGTATACGAGATTGTTTTCCAGAAATTATACGAGATATGGCCAATTAGATTCGGCATTCGGCCATTTATGTACGAACATATTGATAAGTGTGTACGAGATTGTTTTCTAGAAATTATACGAGATATGGCAAATTAGATGCATGTACCAACATATTGATAAGTGTATACGAGATTGTTTTCCAGAAATTATACGAGATATGGCTAATTAGATGCGGCATTCGGCCATTTATGTACGAACATATTGATAAGTGTGTACGAGATTGTTTTCCAGAAATTATACGAGATATGGCAAATTAGATGCATGTACCAACATATTGATAAGTGTATACGAGATTGTTTTCCAGAAATTATACAAGCTATGGCCAATTAGATGCGGCATTCGGCCATTTATGTACGAACATATTGATAAGTGTGTACGAGATTGTTTTCCAGAAATTATACGAGATATGGCAAATTAGATGCATGTACCAATATATTGATAAGTGTATACGAGATTGTTTTCTAGAAATTATACAAGATATGGCCAATTAGATGCGGCATTCGGCCATTTATGTACGAACATATTGATAAGTGTGTACGAGATTGTTTTCCAGAAATTATACGAGATATGGCCGATTAGATGCGGCATTCGACCATTTATGTACGAACATATTCACAAGTGTATACGAGATGAAGAAAGATGTGTCATCACAACAAAGGATACGTACAATTACTGAATTAGTACGAATGGTATGCCGTGTGATACTATAATGCATTATTATGTGCTATACGTACTAAATGAGATTCGTTAATTGAAGCGTTTGGGACATTGCACCAAGTGATACATACTAGAGTAACATATATGTGGTGGTGCCACGTAGCAATTGAGACACAAATGCTATTATGGGATCTTATATTACATGCAATGTAATTATGTCAACTTGTTCTACCAACAATGACCACTCATACGACTAAAAGCTGTGTAATTCAGGCTTACGGGGGGTTGATAGAAGTTTATACGCGGAACTTCTCAAGAAATTATACGAGATATGGCCGATTAGATGCGGCATTCGGCCATTTATGTACGAACATATTCATAAGTTTATACGAAATTGTCTTCCAGAAATTACACGAGATATGGCCGATTAGATGCGGCATTCGGCCATTTATGTACGAACATATTCACAAGTGTATACGAGATGAAGAAAGATATGTCATCGCAACAAAGGATGCGTACAATTACTGAATTAGTACGAATGGTATGCCGTTTGATACTATAATGCACTATACGTACTAAATGAGATTCATTAATTGAATCGTTTGGGACATTGCACCAAGTGATACATACTAGAGTAACATATATGTGGTGGTGCCATGTAGCAATTGAGACACAAATGCTATTATGGGATCTTATATTACATGCAATGTAATTATGTCACCTTGTTCTACCAACAATGACCACTTATACGACTAAAAGTTGTGTAATTCAGGCTTACGGTGGGTTGATAGAAGTTTATACGTGGAACTTCTCAAGAAATTATACGAGATATGGCCGATTAGATGCGGCATTCGGCCATTTATGTACGAACATATTCATAAGTTTATACGAGATTGTCTTCCAGAAATTACACGAGATATGACCGATTAGATGCGGCATTCGGCCATTTATGTACGAACATATTCACAAGTGTATACGAGATGAAGAAAGATGTGTCATCGCAACAAAGGATGCGTACAATTACTGAATTAGTACGAATTGTATGCCGTGTGATACTATAATGCACTATACGTACTAAATGAGATTCATTAATTGAAGCGTTTGGGACATTGCACCAAGTGATACATACTAGAGTAACATATATGTGGTGGTTCCATGTAGCAATTGAGACACAAATGCTATTATGGGATCTTATATTACATGCAATGTAATTATGTCACCTTGTTCTACCAACAATGACCACTTATACGACTAAAAGTTGTGTAATTCAGGCTTACGGGGGGTTGATAGAAGTTTATACGTGGAACTTCTCAAGAAATTATACGAGATATGGCCGATTAGATGCGGCATTCGGCCATTTATGTACGAACATATTCATAAGTTTATACGAGATTGTCTTCCAGAAATTACACGAGATATGGCCGATTAGATGCGGCATTCGGCCATTTATGTACGAACATATTCACAAGTGTATACGAGATGAAGAAAGATGTGTCGTCGCAACAAAGGATGCGTACAATTACTGAATTAGTACGAATGGTATGCCGTGTGATACTATAATGCACTATACGTACTAAATGAGATTCATTAATTGAAGCGTTTGGGACATTGCACCAAGTGATACATACTAGAATAACATATATGTGGTGGTGCCATGTAGCAATTGAGATACAAATGCTATTATGGGACCTTATATTACATGCAATGTAATCATGTCACCTTGTTCTACCAACAATGACCACTTATACGACTAAAAGTTGTGTAATTTAGGCTTACGGGGGGTTGATAGAAGTTTATACGTGGAACTTCTCAAGAAATTATACGAGATATGGCCGATTAGATGCGGCATTCGGCCATTTATGTACGAACATATTCATAAGTTTATACGAGATTGTCTTCCAGAAATTACACGAGATATGGCCGATTAGATGCGGCATTCGGCCATTTATGTACGAACATATTCACAAGTGTATACGAGATGAAGAAAGATGTGTCATCGCAACAAAGGATACGTACAATTACTGAATTAGTACGAATGGTATGCCGTGTGATATTATAATGCATTATTATGTGCTATACGTACTAAATGAGATTCGTTAATTGAAGCGTTTGGGACATTGCACCAAGTGATACATACTAGAGTAACATATATGTGGTGGTGCCATGTAGCAATTGAGACACAAATGCTATTATGGGATCTTATATTACATGCAATGTAATTATGTCACCTTGTTCTACCAACAATGACCACTCATACGACTAAAAGTTGTGTAATTCAGGCTTACGGGGGGTTGATAGAAGTTTATACGCGGAACTTCTCAAGAAATTATACAAGATATGGCCGATTAGATGCGGCATTCGGCCATTTATGTACGAACATATTCATAACTTTATACGAGATTGTCTTCCAGAAATTACACGAGATATGGCCGATTAGATGCGGCATTCGGCCACTTATGTACGAACATATTCACAAGTGTATACGAGATGAAGAAAGATGTGTCATCGCAACAAAAGATACGTACAATTACTGAATTAGTACGAATGGTATGCCGTGTAATACTATAATGCACTATACGTACTAAATGAGATTCATTAATTGAAGCGTTTGGGATATTGCACCAAGTGATACATACTAGAGTAACATATATGTGGTGGTGTCATGTAGTAATTGAGACACAAATGCTATTATGGGATCTTATATTACATGCAGTGGAATTATGTCACCTTGTTCTACCAACAATGACCACTTATACGACTAAAAGTTGTGTAATTCAGGCTTACGTGGGGTTGATAGAAGTTTATACGCGGAACTTCTCAAGAAATTATACGAGATATGGACGATTAGATGCGGCATTTGGCCATTTATGTACGAACATATTCATAAGTTTATACTAGATTGTCTTCCAGAAATTACAAGAGATATGGCCGATTAGATGCGGCATTCGGCCATTTATGTACGAACATATTCACAAGTGTATACGAGATGAAGAAAGATGTGTCATCGCAACAAAGGAGACGTACAATTACTGAATTAGTACGAATGGTATGCCGTGTGATACTATAATGCATTATTATTTCCATCATTCAACAATTATACAGCAATTCTTGACCTCAATTAACTACAAATCCAAAAGGGCTACACAGTAAAGATGGAATTTTTATTTTCAAGAAACAGGGAGCACCTTCTTGACAATCTCCTAACTAAGATCAGCAATCTGCACATCAAGAGCCTTCACAGTCTCGTCCCTCTGCGTCTCCAAGCTCGCCAACGCCTCTTGCAGCTCCGCCTCCACTTTCTTCCTCCCCTCCGCCCGCGTCTCCTCCACCTCAATCTGCGTTTCCTTCTTCATCTTGTTCAGCGCCACCGCGATCTCCACCCTCGCCGCCCTCATCACCGCCGCCACCTGCTCCTCGAGCTGCTTCACCTCGCCGGAGGTGTCCTTCACGCTGTTCAGGTTCTCCCTAATGGCGGCGTCTCTCTCATCCATGAATTTCCCGAGCGGGGTGTAGTAGACCTTGTCCAAGGCGAACATGAGGAACAGGAATTCCAAGGCGATGATGGGGAGGGTGAGGTTGAAGTCGAAAAGAGCAGCTTTTTCGATCTCACGGCGAAAGACGGCGGCGGCGGCGAGGAGGGAGGGGAGCTGGTGGGGTTTTAGGAATTTGGGCATTGATATTTTGGGGAGAGAGATTTGGGTTTTGGGGTGGATTTGGGGTTTGAGCTTTGGGGTGGAGGAGATGATTAGGGCTCTGGAAGAGGCCATGATCATGCTCGCCATGGCTTCTGTTATGCTGCTTCTGTATATTCTTGATGGATAAATCTCTTCACAGTAGAGCTTTCTAGAGTGAGGAAGAAATATATATATATATATATATATATATATATATATATATATATATATATGGGTTTTGATTTAATTAAGGAATTAGAAGTGTTTGTGAGGAAAATTAATAAGCTTGAAGGGCATCTTCGTAAATTCAACCAAAATAGGGAGTAAAGGGAGATTTATAAAGTATGTTGGGGAGTTAGTGGGGAGAGAATAAAAATGGGGGAGTTGAAGGAAATTGGACCAATGGATGGGGGAGTTATTTAGGATTTTCCGTTTTGTTAATGCCTTGTTCAAAATATAAATTTATAGTACAATCATTTAAATCTTAATCTTTGGAACTACTATTACCTTCAAGCCGAATCAAATTTTCGGAAGCCTCACGTTTTAATAATTATGAGGTCACACGCAGTCGAGTATTCACTACATACATTATTAGTGTTCACTGTTCATATATATAAATAATTTTAAAATTAAGAGGTCACCAACACTCGACCTGTACTACGGTCTACAAAAAAGTTCTTTTAAAAAAATTGATATGCACAAATAAAAATCTTTATTATTTATTTAGGGCACTAAAATTTTCGCTTTCTATATGAGTTTGGAATTAATATGCAAAATTTTATAGGGGGGTTGTTGTAATTTTGAAAGGAAAATTGGTATATACCTAATATTTTGGAGGAGATATTCGTGTAATTAACCCTACATATTCGTGAAATATTATATGAAAACCAATAAAATCATTACATATTATTCAAATATAATACAAATGCAAAAAATTCTTTTCGATATTATTATTATTATTATTATTATTTTAGTTTGACTTTAAGCATATATATAAAGTGATCTCAATTTGATCTTTAAAGTTAGATCTTTTGTTAAAGAATTATTAGATAAAAACATGCAATTAATGCATTAGATTTATTATTAATAGACAAGGGAGTGTATTTCACTCAAACCACAACTAAGTGATATTAATGACAAATTTAAATTTATAATTCTACTTGAAGCAAAATTCATCATCAATGGGAAGATATTATTGATGATTTGATCAATTTATTAAGAATATGAAACCTGTTTCATAAGCAAATAAAATCTAGTTCTTGTATTATTGTTTAGATCTCGGCACATAGTGTGGATCAAGGAATGATTAAAATTTAAACCCAATTTTCTTCTATTATACTAGCAGTTCGATTATATGTTGTTTAAATCGAAATCTCTGATACGTATTCGTATTCTAAAGAGATTTTAGAGCAGTCTCGGACTTGTAAGAATAAAGGGATGAGAGGGAGGGATAATCCGGAGGACCGTCCGGCCTAGGGATGTAAACGAACCGAGCCGAGCCGAACCTTGACCATATTTTCAGGTTCGAGTTCGAGTTCGTCTCATTTTTCTCGAACCCGAACTCGAACTCGAGCCTGACGAACACCCAAATTTGTGGTTCGAGTTCGGTTCGAATGGGGGTTCGCGTTCGGTTCGGCTCGACTAAGTTCGAGTTCGGTTCGCCGGCTTGTGCTCTACCAGGTGATTCCACAAAACCAAAAGAAAGAAAATGGTGGAAGAAACGGAGCAAAAAAGGGATAGAAAATGGAAAGGGAAAATAGATTAAACCACAATCTATTTAATTTCTACATCAAATAGAGCAAACTGACTAGATCTATGGAGAAATAGAAGAAAGCTTCAGAAAAATTATTGAATCTTAGATTTATACTTGGAAAAGTTGTTGGGTCGCCATGGTGCGTCGTGGTGCTGGCGGCTGGTGGTGCGCCGCCGTGCTTATGTCGAAGATGGTGGTATCGAGGCGGAGTGCGGGGGTCTCAGTGCGCAGCGGGCATCGGGCGTAGGGCGGTGGTGGAAACTGGAAATGGTGTTGACTGTTGATAGACTTGGGCGGCTGAGGAGACTTGGGCCATTGGGCGGCTGAGGAAGAAAACACTCTGCTAGGTTTTTGATTATGATTTGGAAATATATTATGATTGGGAGAGAGAATTAGTTTAATACTTAATACTTATTTTGTTTTTCAATATATTTTAGATATATATATATATATAACTGTATAATAAATAATATATATAATAAATATTTTATTTTTTTAATTAAAATAATAAGGTTCGCGAGCCGGCTCGCGAGCCTAATCTTTAGAAAGAAAAGGTTCGAGTTCGGTTCGTTAAAGTCACAAATCGAGCCAAGGTTCGATTCGAGTTCGACTACCTCCAACTCGAGCCCGAACCTTCATTGATTCGGTTCGTTAGGCTCGCGAACGGGCTCGTCTCGTTTACATCCCTAGTCCGGCCAGTTGAAGATTAAGAGAGAAAGAGATTTGAGAGAGATAGTTTAGGAATTGAGATTTTTATTCATGTTACGGTTCTGATGCCCCTTTCACAATATATTAAGGAGGTCACCCAAAGCTAAAGGCTATGTTGCACGGACACGGACACGGCGACACGGACACGACACGACACGGATTTTTTCAAAATTTTAGGACACGACACGGCTTCGACACGACTATATTTTATATAAATAAATATATTTTATATATAAATAAAAATATTTTATAAGTATAATCTATGTAACATAAAATATTTATAAAAATATATAATATTAAAAACTAAAATAAGTTGTGTTATTTCAATTTTCTCTCCAAAAAATTCAAAAAATATTAAAAAAAGCATAAAAAAATGATCAAATTTGCCCCGCCGTGTCCGACACCGTGTCCCTTTTTTTTTTTTTTTTTTTTTCCGGACACTCCTTCAGCCGTGTCCGACACGTGTCCGAGCCGTGTCCGTGTCCGACACGTGTCGGACACTGCACGGGCCATTTTTTAGGCGTGTCCGTGCTTTAGAGGCTAAAGGACTCTTAAAGGAAAATACCAAACTAAATAATATATTAATAAAGTACTATATATTAATAAAAATAGAGAATCCTATCCTATTCCAACTAATGCATAACATATCACTTCAACGTCCAGCCACTTCTTCGCAGAATAGATTACGTCCCAATTAATTCTGTCTTCATGAACCCGTACACTCCCATCCATATCAGTCTCTCGCCCTTCACAAACCACCTTGTCCTCAAGGTGTAACTCGGGAACAACCGGTCGAACATTGCCCTCGGGTTCCCGTGAGATGGCATCAAGAGACTCATGCGGAGTTGTTTCTGAAATTACAGAAGTTGGCTCTTTCGAAATTGGCTGCTCAGGAGGTGTTTCTAAAACTATATGTGATACGGGATATTGACAAGTGGCCAATGATGGGGAAAATTTATCATGAGTGAGCGCAGCATCTTGTCCAGCAAAATCTCCCAAAATTTGGGCAGCAGGCAATTTATCATTAACTACATGAGTATTTTCTTCAAATACCATTGCAATAGAGGAAACATCCTTAGTTATCGAATTGGTTTCCTCAGTTATAGGATTGGGGTTGAAGGTTGGATGGGTTTCGGCACACCGAATCACACTGGACGATTCCGAATCTGTTCGCGATTTCTCTGTTCGCGAAAGGTAGACTGTCAAGTCGTGTTGCAATTTCTGCATTGTTTAATTGAGTTGTTGCAACACCGAGGTGTGGGAAATCATTTGTCATTTGTCCAACCACTCGTTGTTGGAATTGTTGAAAACTTTTCGTGCTAACGAATTCAGCCATGATTGAAATTTAATAAAAGCACCAATGAAACGTATTCGTATCCGAAAGAGACTTTAGATCAGTCTTGGGCTTGTAAGAATAAAGGGATGAGAGGGAGGGATAATCCGGAGGACCGTCCGGCCGGTTGAAGATTAGGAGAGAAAGAGATTTGAGAGAGATAGTTTAGGAATTTGGATTATTATTCATGTTACGGTTCTGATGCCCCTTTCACAATATATTAAGGAGGTCACCCAAAGATAAAGGATTCTTAAAGGAACATACCAAACTAAATAATATATTAATAAAGTACTATTAATAAAAATAGAGAATCATATCCTATTCTAACTAATGCATAACATATCACTTCAACGTCCAGCCACTTCTTCGCACAATAGATTACGTCCCAATCAATTCTGTCTTCATAAACCTGTATACTCCCATCCATATCAATCTCATATTTAATTACCTAAATATGCATCTATTATTAATGGAGAAAAATTAATTATACATAAATGGTTCATCCTGTCTCCTATCCATTATAAATGGTATGCTAGCTTAGTAGATCATAAATCATGTAATTAGAGGAAGGAAGCATCTCTTTATATATATATATATATATATAGAGCGTGGATCAATCATCAATAGATGATTAAACCTGATTTTCACCATTAAGTGATGTAATTAATAGTTTAACTGGGTACGTACTATTTTAATCGAGAGTTTCGTATTCAAGTATTTTCATATTGAACCTTGAATTTCGAATCTCTTTAGAGAGAACATCTTATATCTCATGATAGCTTGCTTCAATCCCCACATCGATGTAATGAAAGTGAAGGACCTACAGCAATGACGGAACATCCCGAATAATCAACCCGTTTGTCAAGCAGAGTCTCACAAAATCTTCCCTGCCTGCCTTCAATGACATTTGAAAGTAACTTGTAAACTTTATTATGACCGTCCTCATTGGCTGCCCGCACAACCATTATTAATAGAGAAAAAGTTATACATTAATGGTTCACCTTGTATCGCATATATCTATTATAAATGGTATATATACTTAATCGATTATAAATCATGTAATTAGTGGAATGAAGCATCTCTTAAATCTTAATTAATTAAGTTTATATATATATATATATATATGTGTGTGTGTGTGTGTGTGTGTATAGGTGGTCCAGCAAAGTTCCTTGTTAAGGGACAAAGCAACTACATATTTCCAGGATTTATCCAGACATATGTTAGTGATGACGTTTATGAGGTTTTGACCATTATACTTTTGTCTTCAGATGTTGATGTGGTATTCATAATTCTGCACATACACCATATACAATCATTACGTGACGAATTCCACAATTTTCTCTTTGAATTTCGTCAAAATACACGTGTCTTTTGCAGCTGACCTTTGATCGTTAATAAAGTTTTAAATTTGATTCATTGTTTTATTAAAATTCTAAATCAGACATTGTAGGAACAAATAATAGGACTAACCTTTTGCGGAAGCGAATTCGGATTCGATTGTCGCTTTACGCCCACTGCAACCTCGACTGTAATCCTTGAAGGTGCTACTAGAGTCACCGTGTTTCCACGCCCCAAATCCTTAGTCTCCGGATGATGGACTACGTGAGAGAGATCTATTATCTGAGTATGTTGTATATCGTGTCTCCGTTATCTCACAGATAACCCCTGTATATATAGGATAGAATTAGGGTTACATAAACTCTAATCTTATGGGCTTGTCATAGGCCCACATCAGTTACTTAAACTGATTCCTATTATTTAAGGATGTGGTCGGACCCACTTTTAACTATAGCTCCCACTCGGCCACATAAGCCACTTAATTATACAAAATAATTTTATAAGAATACCTCTCCTACGTTTCATACAAGAAATGGGGTGTGCGACCAAAAAGTAACAATAAATGTTATATTAAGTCATCATCCAACTAACATAACATTTTCACATCTACGATACCCCAAATCATTTGAGTCATCACCAATAGCATACAATGTCCCTTTATGCCATATCGATATTATATGACTATAACGCATATAGTCGCCCGGGCTAATACGGTGAAGACAAAATGATTGTTCCCTAGACACCACGACAATACATCTTAGCTCGACTGCTTTCCTATTGTGCACCGCTGGACTGTATAAATCTTAGCCCTTGGAAAAACACAATAAAGTAGCATCATCAAACTTCGACTTCAAGTCATAGTTCTAGGTCGAAGAGCATCGGTCAAATGGACACACAAGTCCGCAGGGTCACACAGTGACAAAGGAAGGGAATCGATTGTCACCCTTTGTAACGGTCGTCAAAGAGCACACACAGTATGATATGTGTGTCATGGCATAACTCCCACTAAGGTAAGCATGTCACGTATCTATGCCATGCGAATTCTTAAGTCTAGATTTTTACTCAAAAAATCTAACTTGAACCTCTCGATCAAACACACTCAGTGTTCATCTACCATTCTGAATTCGGCTTTAAGGCTTTAATATGAAAAATCAAAATTTCATATTCGACTCATTTGGAGTCTCATCTTAGACTTACTAAGGCGACTACTAAGTTTATCATTATTATCTTTTACAACTTAAGTAAGATAATAATCCAATGTTACACACACCTAGTGTTAACATGGTTCAGTCTCATCCTAATCGCGACTCATGCATCAGGGCGATTACTCGTGTGACAGAGTGAATCAAAAGCCTCGTGGCAATTTTATGTGCCTAATAAAACAATTGTGTACGCAAAAGCATTGGTCATGAAATAATAATTTCATTTCAATAATGCTCAACACAAATAAAAAATCCAGTACATAATAAAATTGATCCAATACACTAAATCCTTCGCAAACCTAGGCTTAACATATAAGCTTTAAAAGCATCCATAGGAATAGGTTTAGATAATGGATCAACAAACATTTTATTAGTGGATATATACTTAAAGACAACTTCATTCTTCTGCATGGCGTCTCTTACGAAATGATAACGCCTCTTGATATGCTTGGTCTTTCGATGGCATTTCGGATCCTTGCCAAATTGGATGACAGCCGTATTGTCACATCTTATTTCTGTAGGTTCATCAACCCCCGAGGTGAGGTTGAGGTCCTTTAGAAACTCTTTCAGCCATATCGCCTCCTGCGTGGCAAGACAACATGCAACATACTCTGCTTCCATGGTTGATAAGGCTATGCAGTCTTGCTTCTTACTGCACCACGATACGGCTCCTCCACTAAGGATGAAAACGTATCCGGAGGTGGGCTTAGATTCATCTACATCACCTCCCCAATCAGCATCCGAATACCCCTTAAGTCTCAAGTCCCCACCTTGATAGCAAAGGACTAAGTCACTGGTACCGCGAAGGTATCACATGATTTTCTTGACTGCTTGCCAATGAGCAGGTCCTGGGTTACTTTGATAACGGCTCACCAAACCAACCACAAAACAAATGTCAGGCCTTGTACATAACACGACATACATCAAGCTCCCTACGGCACTAGCATAAGGAACGTTGCTCATTTGCTCTTTTTCTTTATCTGTTTTAGGGCATTGATCAAGGCTTAAGGTCAGACCCTTCTCAACTCGAGTATTAACGGGTTTGGAATAATGCATTCGAAAGCGTTCCAAGATTTTCTTAATGTAAGTTTCTTGAGACAAACCAAGAAGTTTCTTAGAACGATTTCTCATTATTTCAACACCATGGACATACCTTGCCTCACCCATATCCTTCATCTCAAAGACAGAGGATAGCTACTGCTTAGTAGCATTGATCATCTTCATGTTGTTCCCAGCCAAAAGAATGTCATCAACATACAGAGAAAGAAACATAATCCCTTCTGTAGTTTTCTTGACATATACACAATGGTCTTCATCTACCATATTCAAGGCAAACTCAGAAATGGCTTCATGGAATCTGAAGTACCATGATCTGGAGGACTGCTTTAGACCATATATGGATCTATGTAGACGACAAACTTTGTCTTCTTGACCTTTTGATACAAAACCAATAGGTTGGTCCATATAAATCTCTTCCTCAAGGTTACCATTGAGGAAAGCAGCCTTTACGTCCATTTGGAATAATTCTAAATCCAAATGGGCAACCAGGCCTAAGAGTAGGCGAATAGAGGCTAGTCTCCTCACAGGAGAAAAAGTCTTTTCATAGTCTATACCCTCAATTTGGGTAAAACCATTCGCCACTAGTTGGGCCTTGAATTTATCAGTTGATCCATCCGTCTTGCGTTTTATCTTGAAAACCCATTTGTTTCCAATTGATTTACGCTTAGGTGGAAGGTCAACTAAATCCCAAACCTTATTCTTTGCCATTGATTCCATCTCGCCCCTCATAGCATCCATCCATTCAGAACTATTCGGTGAATTTATCGCCTCCTTAAAGGGAGAAGGCTCCTCAATTTCTAAAGGAGTGCATAGGAACATTTCCTCTTCGAACTGAAAGTATCGTCGAGGAATTCTTCCACGTTCACTTCTTCGTAATCTAAGACCTTGATTACTTGTCGGCTCGGGTATCAAATCACTCCCACTATCCCTTGGTGGTGTGGGGAGTTGAACATTTGGACCGACCTCATGTTCGGATTGATGTTCATTAGCAGACAAGTTTCCACTACCTGGGATTGTAGGACTAATCCCACTGTCTCCTTCATTTAATGGAATTATATTATCCTTGGTGACTTGGTGAGTTCTTATTTCCCTTCCCTCACCAAGAGATAAATCATCATTAAGTTGCAACTCATGCAACTCAAGGTCTTGTTTAATTTCACCGATACTTGGAAACTTATTCTCAAGAAATTCAACATTGCGGGAATCCATTTCTGTCATGCCACCATCTGGGTGTTCACCAAACATTACATATCCTTTTGAATGTTCGGGATACCTTATGAACACCATCTTGGTGGCTCTTGGACCAAGTTTTCCATGTTTGTGGTTTGGATTGTGCACATAGCCAGCCGAACCCCACGGGCGTAAGTGGTCCAAGGAAGGTTTTCTACCATTCCATAACTCATATGGAGTGGCGGGTACACTTTTACTTGGTACACGGTTAAGTATGTATACTGCCGTCAGCAGTGCATCTGCCCAATAACTGATCGGGAGACTAGCTTGCGCCATCATTGATCTAACCATGTCAAGTAAAGTACGATTCCTTCGTTCCGCAACACCATTTGTTGTGGAGTTCTAGGAATAGTAAGTTGTCTACGTATACCCTTTCCTTCGCAATACTCCTTGAACATATCAGAGAGATATTCACGACCTCGATCAGTTCGAAGAGTTTTAACTTTTCGTTCCAATTGAGTTTCTACTTCCGCCACAAAACGTTTAAACACATCTAGTGCTCCATAGCGGTGGGATAGTAGGTACACATACCCATATCGTGAATAGTCATCTATGAGAGTAAGGAAATAAATAGCTCCATGACGTCCCTTGACGCTCATGGGTCCGCATATGTCAGAATGGACTAACTCTAAGGGACTGGATACCCTTGAAGCCTTACCAAAAGGTTTTCGGGTTGCCTTACCAGCTAAGCATGACTCACATTTAGGTAACTTAACCCTAGTAAGTCGGTCTAAAAGACCTTCTTTAGCTAGTTGACTCATCCTATCTTGGCCAATGTGGCCTAGTCTAGAATGTCATTTCACAGATTCAGAATTGCAATCGAAATTAGCAACTCAGGTAAGTGAGGAATTATGATTATAAATATCATCCAAGTCAAGAACAAAGAAACCATTATGTAATGAACCATGGCCAAACACATTGTCATGATACAAAATCTCTAAACCACTAGAATTGAAGTTAAAGGAAAAACCAAGTCTCAACAAAGAAACTACTGAAATTAAAGAACATTGCACCCCTGGTGCATAGAGAGCATCATGAAGGAACAACGTATTTCCTCCACGAAGCTTCAGCTGGTATGTTCTTATGCCGAGGACGTCTTCCTCGCTGCCATTTCCTAAAACGACTGTTTGAGTTCCTACCGGATAACGATGAAACTCTCGAAAACCAGCTCGATCTTATACTATATGTTTGCTTGCTCCCGAATCTACAATCCAATTTGGGAAATGATTAGCAACTAATGCATGTGCACAAACATATAGTTCAAGAAGGGAATGGGAAGTAGGTTCCTTCTTTGTTTATTTATTTTATTTTTTTTTTTTTGGTTCGGGGCAATCCCGAGCAAAGTGACCCTTCTTCCCACAATTGTAGCGCTTCACACGCGCCATGTTCTTTTCTTTAGGTTTTCCTACTTTGGTCACGCCCGTTAGTCTGAGAAGGACGTTTTCCTTTCTTAGACTCAGTAGGGGTGATCTCACTAGTAGTTAAGGGGTTCATTACTTCGCAGTCATGAAGGTTGTACTGGATTTTTCTATGCCAAAAGTCATAGTTCGACCCATCGAGTTTGTCTAAAGTCTCAGGTGCCAAGCGTTTCGAAGACATGTCTCTAAGTATATAATAAAAGGACTATTTATTAGGCACATAACTAAATAATTAAATTAACAAGAATTTCCTTCATTCACATTACATGTTCGAAAATTTCGCTAAACTCATAATCATCACACATAATATGATTTCAGATTTTCAAATAATTTAATTATCATATGTCCAAATGAAACGAATTCATAAAATTTAAATTATTGTTAAACAAATTAACATAATTCGTATTAAATTATCACAGAGATAAATTTTTAATCAACTAATGATTTTTTTTTTTTTTTAATTATGTAAAACGAATTTACATAAAAAAAATTGAACTAACTTAATTTAGTAAAACTAATTTACTAAATAAAATATTACATAAATAAATTATATAATATTATATAAAACATATTTATAAAAATTAGTTCAGACGGACTTATATAAAACACATGCATATGATAATTCAATTTGGGCCTTAATATATAAAACACATTTATATATATTAGCGGGTTTGGACTTATATATATAAAACATATTTATATAATAGTTCGGTTGGGCTTAGAGTATATAAAACACATTTATATAACTAGGGCTGTCAATGGATCGGATTTTAATCCGAATCCGGTCCGAATTCGATCCGAATTTTAGCATATTCGTCCGATAAAAATGTCCGATGGATCATATCCGATTATAAATATTCGAAATCCGAAATAAATGGATCGAATATGGAATTAAGGAATCCGATCCGTTAAGAATCCGAATCCGATTATATATATAATATTTAATTAAATAAATTATTTACTAGTACATAATACTAAGTAAAATGATTAAAATTATAATTTTTACATATTTATCACTTTAAATAATAACAATTTTTGAATTGTTTACCCTAAAACTATATTTTTTTCTTTATTAATAAGTTTAAATTAACCTATCTTAAGTAAATATTAACAAAATCTTCAAATAATCTATTAAATAACAATTGTTTATTAAATATTATCTAATTATATTTATTTTTTTATATTAAATTTATTGTTTAAAAAATTAAATTTTATTATTAATCGGGTCGGATCTTTTATCGGATCTGGTCCAACCCGATTACATATGGATTCAAAATAAATGAATCCGAATCCTATAGGACTCGGATTCGGATCCGGTTATCGGATTTTCTTATCGGATTCGGATCCGGAATCTCCTGATCCGGTCCGAATCCGACCCGTTGACAGCCCTATATATAACATTATATATATAGGCTCATATAAAACATATTTATATAAGAATTAATTTTTGATAAGTATGTAAAACAAATTTACATAAAGACGAACTAATTTAATTAGCAAAACAAATTTACTAAAACGAAACTATTATATGAACACATTGTATAATATTAAATAAAACACATTTATGCAATTAGTTCGTCTGGACCAAGTTTTCATATAAAACTTATTTGGGCTTTAACATTAAACAGATTTATATTAACTAGAGTGGGCCTATAAATTCGTTCAACTAAAACTTCAATGTCTCAACCCATTAAAACATTAGAAATTCCAAAAAGAACTATGAATTCTAAAGGCACAATACATATTATACTTAATAATATAATTAGCCCAATATTTTGAAGCCCACCAAAAGTTCTGTTAAAACAAGGAAATATAACCCTAACGGCAAATTCCCCATGCCCGCCGCCCGCTACGATTGTGGCCCCTAAATTTCTGGCACGATTCCTTCATCCCCGAAAAATGGGGAACGTCTCAGGCCCTCAACCTCGTGGACGGAGCACTACTGTCGAACGACCACTTGCCACCTGGGCTCCACGACGGCGCCGCCTCCCTCTCCGACCACGACTCCTTCTCAGCTTTCGGTGAAGCTTCTTTGCCCTCCGATTCTCTGCCGTAGCCTGCTTCTGCCGCGATGATGGCGGAGATAAAAACGTTGGCACCGCGCCACATAGGCGGCGGCGGAGGTGTTAAAGTTTTGTTTCTCCTCGTTTTTCTTTATTATTAACTAAGCAGCGGTGTGGTGTTGGTGCCGTGAGGTGGTTGTTGGCCGAGATCCGCGTGGTTGGAATCCGCCGCCACAGAGGCGACAACGGCGGTAGGGTTCCGCCGCTACGGAAGCGGCGGCGGCGTCGATGTTAGGGGGCATTCTAAACTAGGTTTAACTATGCCGAACAATTAACAAATAATTGATACTAAAACTAATCAACATGCATAAACTCATTCTCATAATCACAAACATGCTCGTATAGTATTAACATATAGTTACAATAATCAACAAATAATTATCATACCAACATGCTCGAAAATTTGAGAAATAATTAACATATAATTATCAAGTAATAATCACAGCATGCTTAGCGGAATAATTAACAGATAATTATCATACATTTTAAAATAACAACATGCTCGGTAAATCAGTAGATAATTAACAAATAATTATTAGACACATCTCGAATTTTGCAGATTTCATGTAAAACTCAAAAGTAGGGCATGCATAATTTCATAGATTAACAAATAATCTTAAATCTGGGCATGAGATAATAAAAAAAACTATATTGATTTTAGGTGGACTAACACATAATCTGAATATTATCTCATAAGCAAATTAACACATAATTTCGTTGAATTACAGTCTTGGTAACAGAGACATAAAACGAACAATTTAGGCTCTGATACCACTGTAGGAACAAATAATAGGACTAACCTTTTGCGGAAGCGAATTCGGATTCGATTGTCGCTTTACGCCCACTGCAACCTCGACTGTAATCCTTGAAGGTGCTACTAGAGTCACCGTGTTTCCACGCCCCAAATCCTTAGTCTCCGGATGATGGACTACGTGAGAGAGATCTATTATCTGAGTATGTTGTATATCGTGTCTCCGTTATCTCACAGATAACCCCTGTATATATAGGATAGAATTAGGGTTACATAAACTCTAATCTTATGGGTTTGTCATAGGCCCACATCAGTTACTTAAACTGATTTCTATTATTTAAGGATGTGGTCGGACCCACTTTTAACTACAGACATGATTAAGTTCAATCGAATCTAACTAATAATATAAACAAGTATATATTATATTTATGATTTGATTGATTTTTTAAAAACTTTACATTAATAACACAATAAAATAAAAGCTCTCTCCGTTACATAATTATTTGTCCCAATTAAGTTTGAGCTAAAATTATCGGTTCTAATGCACACACTTTTAAAAATGCAGACAGTCTATTGAACATCATATTAAATATTTCTCAATTTGTATCACCTTTTTCGCATTACATTGTATCCGTGTCCATGCATAAGATATTATTCATTATTTTCTTGCGTGAAACTAATAGGTCAAGAGAAGCATAACGGGAAAGTTTGCGGTTCGAGAGCTCGCTCCCTGGAATTTCTATATGAGGGGACACTCATTTAATTACAAATATTAGAGATAACTTGGTGGAATGAAAAAGGATTCTTACATAATTAAGTCTCAATATGATATTAGGTAAAGAGTTAAACCCCAATAAGATTTTGAACCTATATAAGGAGAATTTAGATCAATACCCTAAAACAACAACAAAATAAAGGAAGAGAAAGAATTCGATGAGTACCATATCAGGACATTTTTGGGCTCGCGAACAAAAGTCATGGAAGATTAATTAACTCAAACGGTGTACTTAATTCGACTATGAATACAAAAGTATTGGAATTAAAATATAGAGAAACCATGCATCTCTTTAGCAGAAAGTCATAATAGCTAGGTATATATATCAAAAATAAATTTAATTATTAACTAGCTTGCCTAGCTGAATAATTTAATAAAAACAACAAGGGAACAAAGAAAATAGAGGGCATATAGTGTTTGGCCTGATTTAGACTTAGCAATTTTTTTGCTATTTTAATTGCCTTTTGGATTCATGGAGCCCCAAACCTACTCAATATAGAGTATATGACTCCAATTATTTACCTTTATAACCAAGAAAATGATTAATATATATACCTAAGAAGACATAAATAAGGAACTAAGGAAGGAAGACAAAATCGAATGGAGCTACGCCCACTTTTTATAATTTTCCAATTTTACTATGTGTTTCTTTCAAAACTTAAACAGGTAAAATTATTAGGGCTAATCTCGGTCACCCCTTGTCCTTTAGGGAGTTTTGTACTTCTCCCCTATGCTTTGATTTTTAATATTTATCTCCATAACCTTTTAAAAATATCACACTTAGCCCCTTGTAACAAACTTTAACAAAGTAATTCTATACAAAGCTGATCTCATGTGTGTTAATATTATATATCAAATTGAAACTCTAGACACAAGGAACACAACAATGGTCTCGAAATCAAATCCGACAATCGACGAAGCAGAAATCATTGGTTAAAGATGACGCACGATGAACGAAGCTTTTGGCGGCTAATAGGGTCGACTGAGGTATGGACTCTGTTCTCCTTGGAGAGACGAACACGATGACGGTGGTCTTGAAGCTTGGGTCGCCATGACGGAGGAGAAATCGATGGTCAAAGTTTTTTAAAGGGGTTAAGTGTGATATTTTTCAAAGGTTAGAAGGGTAAATGCTAAAAATCAAAGCATAGGGGGGAAAGTGCAAAACCTCCCAAAGGATAGGGGGCCGACCGGGATTAACCCAAAATTTTAATCAGTCTGATCCAACACAATATAATATCATCTAATGTAAGGATACTTTTAAAAATATCATTTTATTGTATCGTGTTGTGTCGGACACTCTTTACATGAAAAATTCAAGAATCGATGTATACCGTTATCGTGTTATATCTGTGTCGTCGTGTCTATATCCATGCATCATGAACAATAACAAACAAAAGAAAGATCAGTATGGTAGGAAGCATGCAAATTGAAGTTGTAATCCTAATAACTGAGTGAATCGCACAATTTGTCGACATTGCACCGAATTATAAAGAGTCCGAAGTAAATTAATTACACGAAATACGACTTGTGACAAGCACTCTGACCAAACGAGAGACTCAACTTTCCATATGAGAGACAAAAAATTAGAAAACACTAATTTCGAGTGGCGATTGCGACAATAACTAACGACCAACGATGAACAAAGATAGTGAAATGTGGATACAACAACGATGAATAAATCTATACATTCGAATCGCGGAATAAAGAGTAAATCGGTATTTGATACAAATAATTAAGATTAAATACAATGGGAAAATGCCCAAGCTCCTAGAGGATGAGGAGGCCATAGGTTTTTGCAACGATTGAAGAAAGAAACACTAGCATTAATATTGTTGTTTTATCCCCTTTCTTTGGGGGTGTTATTATGGGATGTTGCTTCGAGCCAAGAGATTGTATTGTCATATTCGGATGAAGTGAGATCTAAGCTTCTTTTCTTGTAAAGAAGAAGTCAAATGTATGGTGGATTGCACAATCCATGCCAGCATAAGCGTACAACCCAAACAATACTAAGAAATTTGAGGCACTTCAGATAATCAAATTCACCTTGCTTGGGGTAAGACTTTTGAGAATAGTATATGTATTTTTCACATTCAACCTAGGGCTGTCAATGGGCAGAATTTCAATTTGAGTTGATCAGAATTTTACTATATTCGTCTGATAAATATGTTCGATGGATCATTTTCGATTATAATTTTTTTTAATCCGAAATAAATGAATCGGATATAAAATTAAGGAATTTGATCTGTTAAAAATCCAAATCCGAATCCGATTTTATATATAATGTTTAATAAATAAATTATTTACTAGTAAAAAATATCAAGCTAAGTAAAATGATTAAAATATAAAAGTTTACATATTTATCACTTTAAACAATAATAAAATTTGAATTGTCTACTCTAAAAAAATATATTCTCCTTTATTAATAAGTTTAAATTAACTTATTTAAAATAAATATGAATAAAACCATCAATAATCCATTAAATAATAATTATTTGTTAGATATTATGTAATTTGACAGGTGTCGAATCCGTCAAAAAATAAATAAATAAAGTTCCTATTTAAATTCCAAGAAATTCACGAAAAGCAACAATTAAAGGGGGGGGGGGGGAGGGGTATTTGAATTATTCTAACCTAAGTATGCGATTAAAATAAATAACAAGAATTAAAAAGCTAACTAGAACTAAACAAGTAAGATCACGTAGGATTAAATCAATCAGAGAGGGAAAATTACCTAGCCAGGGATATTCGATTCGAATTGTTATATTGATCATTGACTCAAAGATGAATTCAAGTTATTCAGACAGATTGACTATAGTTGATAGAGACACTCGACTCAACCTCGTTTTTACTTAATTCGTTGGATAATCTAGAGACACTCGACAGTTATCTTCCCTAACAAATTTACAACCCCTAGAGACACTCGACATGATTTAATGAATTCGCAGCATTAAGAACCATAAAAACACCAATCCTAATTAACCAAGTCGTGACACACGCAAGATTTAAATTAGATTATCAAATCCCTTAGTGAACGAGGAATGTTATCACTAAGACCCTGCCACTAATTTACCACAATTTATCAATCAAACTCTACTACACTTCAAGCATCATGAATGACAATATGCAATTTAAACAACCTAGAGATCGTGCACTATCCCGAAATTGCCTAATCACAATAAACACGAAACACGGAGATAAGATAAATGCCTAAATAAACATGAATTAAATAAAACGTTTAGGTCTCACAATATCCAAAATCGAATCTTAATCCCTAGTTAGATAATTAAGAACTTAGCTACTAAAATCCATAAAAACAATAACAGAGGAATTCTTTAACGTAAATAAACTAAATTGCTTAAGAAAATCGAAAATTAAAAACAATGAGAAAAACTCCCAAATTAATCAAATCTGTTCCTCGCGTGCCTCCCAAAGTGACGTCCCCGTTCTCCTCCAAAGCTGTTGTGCCAAGATATAAATACACGCTCCAAGTCTCCTTAACCCCCACGGATTCCTAAATCGTCATGCAATAGAAATTGGACTTGTCCTCCAAGCAATCATCACACACGGACCTCTTACAAATAGTTCCAAGCAATTGGGCTTCTATAATAAATTCCAATGGTAGGCGCGGCCCACTAACATTAAATTCAATACTAAACCCACAACGTGCAGCCCGAGTCAAAGCAAAGTGTTTCTCAACATTCTCAATGTACACCAGCCCCATGCAATTAATTGCATGAGCCATAAGTCAACTAAGCCCACCTCAGTTAAATTCCAAAGCATATATAATGCATCCAACAGCCTTCATAATCCCCAACATTAATGTGCATGCATGCTTTCCAAAACTCATCCAAATAATCAGTCTTCATGCAGCAAGTCCGCCACAACCAAGCCCAATTTCTAATTATTCCAGCTTCGGATTCGGATATGGTTACCAAATTTTCTTATCGGATTTGGATTCAGAATCTCCAAGTGTATGTGCATTACAGCTCGTGCTTATGTTAAAAGTGTTTGTGCATCATCTCAGCTCGTGCTTATGTTTTAACTTTTAAGCTTTTAAGTAAACAAAATGCTTATACTGAAAGCTAGAAGAACACATTAATAACAAGCAGCTGCTCTGTTAAGCACAAATTAGTAAAATGTTAAAACTTAAAAGTGATACATACAACAAACAGAGGAACCTTTACAAGAACTGCAGCAAACATGTTCCCTTCTCTCTATCAAAATTGCAAGGCATTCACAGAAGTGATTTCCCTCACCTTTTTACGGGCTCAATTAAAAGCTCGAGAACGTGTAACTGCGAATCTACCTTGATAACGACCATGCCTCGTTTTTCAAGAAATTTCTTTGTAGCACACGAATCGAGAAATTAGGCGAGAGGATTGATTAAAAATATCCTCCGTCCCCTTTCCAGGATAATTTGTTGTTCTGTCCGGATTTTGTGCATCACGGATTGATTTGACTGTCGCTCTCGAATTTAAACCATTTCCAATTGGAATATAACCTCTCTTCGTCTTCAAAAGGTAAGCCCTCAGTTGAAAGGGGTTCCGACTTTTGCGTTCGCGAAATGGAGGGAAGTTTCCGCCTGTACTTCTTTGCCATCTCTTGGGCTTCAGAAAATACTTTCTGAATATATACGAAAAAGGGATAATTACACTTGATGAAAAGTTTGAAAGATTGTTTCTTTTTGTATGTGTATGATGTGGAAATAGACGAAGTAATTAAACATGCTGGTTACATTGCTTTACCTCCTTGTTCGACAAAAATAAACCTGGTTCGCTCTCGAGGTCCGCAATGCTGCATGGAGAAAAGATCACATTTTTAAGGGGTGGTAGCTAAAACTTCTACTTTTGGAGCATTAGTTAACTATAGGAGCACCAATCTGTGTACCTCAGAGCAATCTTGTCGGGGAACATTGACTTCAAGACGAGAACTTTGACCACCTCATCAACTGCTAGTAGGTCACTAACAGATTCAATTCGCTGTCGAGTTATGTTCGAGATATGCAACAACCCACTTCAAGAAAATTTAAAAAAAGAAAAGGAAAAAGAAAGGGTTAGACATATATTTCGCGTATATATTTACTAGTGTTTGAAATTTTACCCTTCCATTACAATAAAAAGAGAAAAACAAAGAACAATCACGTAATATCAAACTACATTTGCGAAAAGGAATATCATTTCAGTAATTTAGTGCTCACCTCCTATTGCTATCACCGATCCTTATCTGCGCGCCATATGGATAAATTTTCTTAACCGTTCCTTCAAGAAGTGTTCCCTCTTTAAGATGCATCATTGCCTATCACATTGAATATCTAAGTTAAAAAGCATCATAGATAAACACGAAAAGACCACAGACAATTCATTTTAAATGAAAATACATACCCACGCTGCCTTCTCACTGAGTATTAAGTCATTGGTATCTTCGTTTATTCTAGTAATTACCACGTGTATTCTCCTCCCCACCTACAACATTAAGATATAAACCTCATGTATGGATTATTTTTTCCAAGTTTCTCCATAATTCATTTCAACTTCCACTAAATTTGATGAACAAAGGGGGCATCTGTAATATATGGAACTAAGAGGGGAAATATATGTAATTATACAAGAAGCGTGAAATGGTAATTGGCCGTACATTCTCTTTAAGCTCTGTGAAGTTGTTTACTCTATTTGTCAACTCAGCTTTAGGTAAAAAGGCCCTCAAGCCCTGCAAAATCAAATACCATAAAGTTTATAATAAATAGGAAATTTCTGCGTGAAGTATGAATCTCGAAAAGATATAGATCTTTCACCTCTATTCTTGTAAGAAGACCTCCGGTATTCCACTCCATTATTTTAACCTCAATCGGCTCGTTCAGTTGCTTAATCTGCCAACATAAAATAGTACAATACTTCATATATGATTATATTGTCTGTCCCAAAAACATTAAGAGAAAAATGAAAATTCCATGTATTTCCAATTCCGAAGCAACTCAAAACAGACTTTGCATATTCCCTCTACCTTAAATGACAAGAACACTCGATGAAATTGCAACAAAAAGAACAATATAAAGAATAACATAAACAAAATTTAAGCTGTAAATGATTAAGCTTGAACATTTAGCACAAGCATTGCCATAATTTTTAGCTGAAACTCAGCACGCGGAGAAGCTCAAGCTGGAGCTCGAAAAATCCAACTCATGTGAGCCTCACTCGAGCCAATTCACTTAACTCAACTTGACTCGGCTCAATAGACACCCTAGATATACATATTCATGTAAGTAGTTGAAGGAAAAGGTACATGAAAGCTTTGCTAAATGGCTGTCGTAATTACTTTATCAAACTCTCCAAGAAATAGTGCAAATTTATCAATCACATTAGCCTCAAAATTTCCAACAAACTCACCAAACAACCAAGTCTGCATCAAAATAGACAGAAAAAAGAAAGAAAAAAGACCTGCCTCACACGGTGCCAAGCAATTCGTCTAAAAAATTTTCGGGCCGAAAGCAACGGCCTGCCACCAAGAGTCCTTCCTAAAACCTCAGCAAAAATAACCGTACCGGGCTCGACAACGGGCTTGCCAATCATCACTTTCCCACCTACAGCCTCATCATTCCTCACAATTCCCACTTTCCCCCTCACCAAAGCATCCTCCTCAACATCACACAACAAATAATCCATCTCCTTATCATACAAAGGCAGCACTTCTTTGGTCAGCATTGTGCCCAACAAATCAGCTCCCACATTCACATCAAGCTTATTTTCATTACCCGAAACAACAACTCCAACAACCAAATCACCAGATTTTGGCTCATAATACTCAACACTAATCTTCCCACTTTCCTCCTCAAATGAACTCAAAATTTCACCATCTAATTCATTTTCCTGCTCCACCGGCTTGAAAAACTTGTAAAAGGGCTTCAACATCTCATCTTTATCCGGCTTCTCAGGCTCTTTTTCCTCTACTTCCAAATTTTCAAAGGACCCATTATCAATTTGCTTTGGAGAAGGCTTGTTGAGCAATTCCAGCTCCTCGATATCCTCATTTTCAGGCTTCTTCGACAAAAGGGTCTCCATAAATCCCTCAGAGACTCCATTTTTAGAGCACAATGCTACGTGGGTCGGTCTGAATTTCGGTAATTTAAGAGAAACACACAATCTTTTGCGAGAATTCGAATTGGGGTAGGGGGTTTTAGCAGGTGGGGAGATGGAAGATGAGATTGTAACACTGGCTAAGAGCAGAGATGAGTAGAAGGAAGAGGAGTTAAGCTTACAGGGATGAACAAGGATTGACATGTCTTCTCTGCTTATCCTGCGCACCTTCGTCAGCCGGAGTTCAGCTGGGTTTGTTTTTTTGCCGCTTCTTTTTATCCGTTTCAGTTCGTGCGCCGTGTGTGCATTGCTCCCAGAATCTTTTGTGTGGAGTAAAAGTTGTAAACCAATTTAAAATTAGCCATTTTTTTTTTATAAAATAATAATTTTCCTAATTATCATATAGTTAATATTTGCAATCATGCCCTGTAAAATTATTATTTTTAACTTCAGTTAATTTGTATTATTATATTAAATTAGAGACCCCTGCAGAAACTGTTTTGATCTCTTTGACTCTAAAATTATTATTATTTTATTTTTTTATCACATTTTCAACGTCTTATTTTATATTTATCTTTAACTTCTTTTTTCTTCCCTTTCACTTTACTCCCATTTTTTTATTATATATATTTTTTAATTTAATTTTGAATTATCTTTTAAAGTTAGAATTATATTTGATGGGTTCAGAAATGTGAGGGTCCGAATCCGATCACTTTACGATTTGTATTTGTGGAGGAAACCGCCGGAGATTCGCCGGAGATGAGAAAGGGGGTTCTATCTGTTGGGACAAGCACAATAAAAGTCAGAAGGCCAAGCTGGGGGAACTGGGGGTGATACCCAGTTTGGCTCTCCGACGCTCAAGTCAGTTCAAGGTCTGAAGAAATGTAAGTTCAGTCACAGTTTTAGTGATGAAGAATGCTTACCAGTGTAGAAGATGACTTTAGCTATTTATAGTTGAGGGTCAAGGGCCCTTTGGTCATTTGCCTCAAGTGGTCCTGGCCGAATGTTGCCCTAACACGTGGCGCCGTGAGAGAGAAACCTAGGAGGAATCTTCTGCAAAAGCGGCCAAAAGTTGGTGCTGGCAACAGTGGCAGGTGCGCGGGCATGTACGTTGTGTCAGAGAGCCATTTGGGTGGTTGGTAACGAGGGCTTGAGAGCGCGCTCGTGACAACCTAGAGTATTGGAAGCCAAGATATCCGCTGGGGGGAATGAAGGCTCCAGTTCAAGTGACGAGCCAAAGGGGAGGCCACTCTGAGGGAGTGTGACGCTCGAAGAGGGCTCCCTTGGCACGTGGGCGTGCCAATCATACAGTATGAAGGACGCTCGTGAGAGTAACAGCGCTCGTTGGGTTTGACTCATGAAGAAGGATTGCGCTCGTTAGGCTTAGCGCTCGTGTGCTGATGGGTGCAACCTTGGGGAGACAGATGTCATCATCTCGGTGATGCCACGTGTCCTAACGTGGGACGATCGTATTTTGACCCCATCATTTTGGCCCCCAATTCTGTAGTCCTTAGTGATAAGGACTGTATAATTTTGACACGTTCTAACTTTCGCATGTAACGCTCGTATAGGATTTGGCGTGCTGAGCAATTTTTCCTCTGATTGCGCTATAAATGCGGTCTTTTCAACTGACCGCTCTTAACGCTCCCGCATTAAATGTTGTACTATTCTGAAGCATTCGAAACGTCAGAGCATTAAATGCGGGCGCGCGTGGGGCGCGTGAGCATTGGGAAGCATGTGACGGTTCCACAAAGTGGGCGGTTTCCCAGGCGGGAAATGATTATCATTTTGAATTTATTGCCGAAAACGGTACCAACTCCCATCCCTATAAATGTGGGATTCTGAAATCTTGCTACTCTTTACGCATTCAGAACTTCCAAGCATCCTTTGCAAAAAGAATTCTCTCGCACTCCAGTTCTTAGAGCATCTTCAACCTCTTCTCTAGTTTTTATCAGAAACCTTCAAGGTAAACTTCCAGCGTAATTTTCTAACTCTGCTAACTTTAGATTCAGACTCTAGGATTTCATAACCCCTTAGATTTTTCTCCTTGAGGAAACCCTAATCTCTTTCCAAGAAAACCCCATTGTCTAACCGAGACTGAATTTCTCCCAAATCTCAGCTTCTGCCATGGCTGACCAACATGTTGAGGAATTTGCCCGTGAAATCAATGAAATGGCCACTGAAAGTTCCTCTTCCCCCGATTCCCTCAGAGATGAGGAGTTGGGGGCGGCAGTGATGGCCATGGAGGATAGGAATCCTGGCGGAGTGGATCCTCTCTTTGAGGAGATGAATCTGGTTATGGAGGCAGAGAGGCAAGGGGTTGTTCTCCCCATAACTCAGAGTGCCACTCATCCCCACCGCCATACCGTGACTGTGGCCGTCGCGAACCCGCTTCCAGTGGCTGAAGCCATAACCGGGCCTTCAGAAAGAGCCCGTGATAAAGGAAAAAGCAAGAAATCCCAAAAATCCAAAGGGCCTAACGTGGGTGAAGGATCAGGCTATCAGGCTACCGAGCGCACGCCCGATGAGACTCCCAGCACAGTTACCGTGGGAGAAGTGAAAACGATGATGGCGCCCATTTACTGGGATGAGCGGTATACGTGGAGGATCCCAGAGAACCACGAGCGTGCTAATAATCCACCTCCTGGAGAAATGGCGGTGTACGTGGCCTCGGTCAGCTCAGGGGGTTTGAGGTTCCCCATTTCGATCCTAATGGCCCACCTGTTGAATGACTTAAACCTCTGTCCTTCGCAAATAGTGCCCAACGGCTTGGCTCTGCTGACAAGCTTCGTGATCCTGATGAGGAGTGTTGGATACGAGCCCTTTGTGCGGAACTTTCATGCGCTTTTCCAAGTAGTTAGCTCGTCACGCTCGTCTCCTGAGGCGGGCTTCTACTATATTCAAGCAAAGGCTCGTACAAAGCTAATCAACTCTCCCACAAGCACATATGACCCCAATTGGAAGGAGAAGTTCATCTTTGTTAAGGCCCCCACAGGAGAGGGCTTTGGGGTGTCCACAAATTGGGGCTCGGTTGCGAAGAGCCGTTTGGAGCCGGCCCTCCCCAGAGATTGGGCAAAGTATTTAGCTGAAGCCTTAAGGGACGAGGGTCACCTTATACAGGCGAAGGACTGGATAGACGATGCGGAGCTCATGTTCCTGTGTGGTCTTTCCGACGACCCTTATTACCTTGACAACCCTCCGGCTCGTGATATAGAGAGAGACGGTTAGATTCTTAGGGCACTAACTTTAGATAGGAATGAATACTAACTGCTTTTCTGTACTTGTAACTTGCAATCTGAGTAAATGGTTTGAGGATTTCTAACCCTCGAAATTTCCATTCGTGCAGGAGTTGCGATATTAGAGATGACAGGAGGAATCAGACAAGGCGTACGCTTCGCTCATGCCAACAGGAACCAATCCCAACAAGGGGATCAACAGCGCGAGCAACAGCGCCCTCGCAATCGTAACAATCGCGGGGACGCTCGTAGCGGTAGCCAAGGCGCTAGTTCGAGCGCTATTCCAGAGGTCCAACCCCCTCGTGGCCGGGGGGAGAGTAAACTGGCCAACAGAGAGACCAGGAGACGGTCGGCTTCAGAACGAGCGGGAGACGTTCAACCCCCTCTGGCCACCGAACAGACGAGGCCAATAACAACCCTGGCAATAGCCGAGGCCCCACAGAGCGCCAGTGGGCCTTCTCGCAAGAAGAAGAGAATGCCCGATTCAGCGGCAATAAGAGGTAAAGGCAAGCAGGTGGCCGAGGGCCCCAGGGGCGAAGAAGATACTTCCTCTTCAGAGGAGGAACACTTTTGGGAGTTCTCCCGGCGAGGGGACAGAGACTATACAGGTGCCCCCGACGGTGGGCCCGTTCTGCTGAGGCCGGGCACGCTCGCCCAGGCTGTCACCGAGAATCTCTACAACAAGGCCCAATTCTCGGCGGACCATCGGCATCTCTACAGTGAATCTGTGGAGAAGGTGACCCTTGATGCAGCCCACGCTCTAATCTCTGTAAGTCTTCACTCCTTGCTTTCTTTGCTAATTTCTGTAAGTTAGCATTTATTGGCTAACACTCCTTTTCCTCCAACTTATGCAGCAAGTCCTTCCCCGGCTCCAAAATGTGCAAATGCGAGCCTCCACTTATGCCGAGCGCAAGGCCAAGTACAAGAGGATGGCCCGTTCCAACGACCCGACTCAGATTCAGTCAGAGTTGGACGCAGAAATTGCGAAGTATGAATCCCTCAAGGATTTGTACAACAAAACGGAGGAAGAGCTGGGAAAATTGAGGGAGGATTTCCAGGCGGTAGAGAGCGCTCGAAGTGGCTTAAGTGACCAGTTGGCCCAAGTAAACGAGCGCTACAAGAAGGCAGAGACCGAGCGGGAAAGCTGGAAGGCGAGGGCTCTGGAGGCCGAGAGGAAATTTAACGACACCATGAGCGAGTGGCCTCGGAGTCTGGAACGTGCGAGCAAGGAGGCCCTTATCCGGTTCTGCCATTCGAAGGCCTTCAACTTTGCTGCTTCCCTGCATTGCCTGGATGAGGCTCAGAAGGCTTTCAATTTAGCCATCGAGCAGGGCATACATAAAGGGCTAACGGATCCTGCCATGAAAGAGGCCGAGGGCACGGGGCTCATATTCAATGAGCGCTGCGAGGAGGAGGATGACGAGGGGGATAACCCTGCGGATTCCATTGCGGAGCCAGAGTATGAATTCCTGGTCAAACTCCTTCAGGATGAGTATATGGAAGCTCACCCGTCGGAGGGTGCCTCTCAGGCCGCGCAAAATGACCAGCCTGAAGATGAGCCTCAAGAGCTTGTCATGGAGGATGCCCCTGTCCCAGCCGCCGAGGGTGCCAACCTTCCTG
Source organism: Lantana camara (assembly GCA_037501455.1). Taxonomy (NCBI): domain Eukaryota; kingdom Viridiplantae; phylum Streptophyta; class Magnoliopsida; order Lamiales; family Verbenaceae; genus Lantana; species Lantana camara. The sequence goes on from CM074855.1 coordinate 128,838,345, forward strand.
CTCCCGCTGTCAACGAGCCCGACGATCCCCAAGCTCAACCGCAAGAGCCTGAGGGCCCAGTTCACGATCCCGTGGCTCAGAACATTCTGGTGATCGTCGATGAAGACATTGCTCCTGCCGCTTGAAGTCTTTCTCTACCAGCTTTCTGTGTATTTTCTCCATTTTATATAGATGTCTGTGAGCCTTTGAGCCCTTATCTTGTAATTCAGGCCATGGCCTTTTATGAATAAAATTTATCTCTTTCTTGACAGCAAGTTTTCAGACTGCGCTTGTTGTGAACAAATCTTGTGGTGGTAAGATTGTGTGTAACATTTTTAGCAGAAATTGCATTATTATGGTAAGCCTTTGGGAACTTTGAGTAATCTTGTTAACTCCTGTAAAACTTCAAAATTTGTCTAAGTCTTGAGCGATCGTGAGGGTCTTATTGTGAGATTGCCCCCCCACTCAAGACTTGTATAAATTTTTGCCTTTGTCATAAATCTTGAAAATTTGTCTAAGTCTTGAGCGATCGTGAGGGTCTTATTGTGAGATTACCCCCCCACTCAAGACTTGTATAAATTTTTGCCTTTGTCATAAATCTTGAAAATTTGTCTAAGTCTTGAGCGATCGTGAGGGTCTTATTGTGAGATTGCCCCCCCACTCAAGACTTGTATAAATTTTTGCCTTCTGTAAATCTTTGTCTAAGTCTTGAGCGATCGTGAGGGTCTTACTGTGAGATTGCCCCCCCACTCAAGACTTGTATAAATTTTGTTTTTGCTCTTAAAAATTTGGCTGAGTCTTGAGTATGTACGAGGGTCTTATGGAGAGGCTGCCCTCGTTCAAGGCTCGTGCGATTTCTTCTTAACTTTGGGGGAATTTTGCTAAGTCTTGAGTGTGTGCGAGGGTCTTACTTAGTGGTTGCCCTCGTTCAAGACTTGTTCAATACCTTCTTGATTCTGAGGCCATCGTTCGAGCGCTCTGGCTCTTGTCGTATCTCTGGCTCTGCAGGAAATCCCATTTTCGAGCGCAAGGCGTTATAAGAAACGGCCACGGCCTACTAGGATTTGCTCTTGTAGGAGATCCCGTTTTCGAGCGCCAGGCGTTTTAAGAAACGGCCAAGGCCTACTAGGACTTTCTCTGTAGGTGATCCAGTTTTCGAGCGCAAAGCGTTTTAAGAAACGGCCAAGGCCTACTAGGATTTGCTCTTGTAGGAGATCCCGTTTTCGAGCGCAAGGTGTTTTAAGAAACGGCCAAGGCCTACTAGGACTTTCTCTGTAGGAGATCCCGTTTTCGAGCGCAAGGCGTTTTAAGAAACAGCCAAGGCCTACTAGGATTTTCTTCATAATCTTCTTCCAATTCGCCTAATTTGTTGTGAGCGTAACCAATCTATCCTCATGAGGGCGTCCCCCCATGTGGAGTAGAGTGCTGGCAAGCGTAACCCATACAAGATAACATCATACATATTGGAATGGGTTGCCAACCACGCTCGCGAAGACGAGGGACGCGGGACTTATCCATTCAACCAAAGAAACAGGAATATTAGAGAAATTAGAAATACTATGTTACCGCTTACTTGTGATTGGAAGTACATAGAACCCGTCAAAGAGGGTTGTTACATCAGGGTTTGCAAAGAGCTTTTAAACATAAAACCGCCGGAGGTTACATGCGTTCCAAGGGCGAGGCAAGCGCTCACCTTGAAGTGTCTCCAGGGTGTAAGTGTTGTTAGCTCTGAGTTGTACGACCTTGAATGGGCCTTCCCAATTGGGGTCCAATTTCCCCACGTGCTTGGATACTTCCACTTTCTTCAAAACCAAGTCTCCCAGCTGGAAATTTCTTTCCCTTACACGCTTGTTGTACTGTTGGGCCACAGAGGCTTTATAATGGTGGATCTTAGCCTAGGCTTTATCTCTCCTTTCATCCAGTAAGTCCAACTCCAAGCTCCTGTTGCCCTCGTTGAGCTGAGGCTCGAAATAACCGACCCGAGCGGATTCATTTACTATCTCCGCAGGTATCATCGCTTTAGATCCATAAACGAGCGCGTAAGGCGTTTCTCCAGTGGCCGCTTTTGGGGTAGTGCGATATGCCCAAAGCGCTCCTTGCAGCTCTTCAGCCCATTCACTTTTCTTGCTCTCAAGCATGGTTTTCAGATGTTGCAAGATAATCCTGTTGGTAACTTCTACTTGCCCATTGGCTTGAGGATGTCCTACAGAGGTAAATCGCTGCTCGATCCCCAACTGAGAACACCATTCTCGCTTGTCAGCTGCTATGAACTGGGATCCGTTGTCAGAAATGAGCACCCTCGGTATGCCGTACCTGCAAATGATGTTTTTCCAAATGAAGTCCCTCACAACCCTGAAAGTAATTTTTGCAACAGCTTCGGCCTCGGCCCACTTGGTGAAGTAGTCGACGGCTAAAATGACAAACTTCTTTTATCCCGCAGCCATGGGCAAGGGGCCCACGATGTCTATTCCCCACTGGTCAAAAGGCCAAGAGACGTCTATTGGGATCATCTGTGCGGCTGGCAATTGAGGGAGATTTGAATGAAATTGACATTTAGGGCACTTCCTCGAGAATTCAATGGCATCTTGGAGTACTGTAGGCCAATAAAACCCACTTCTCATAACCTTTTTTGCCAAGATACGCCCTCCGGAATGATTCCCACAGCTTCCATTGTGGATGAGTTCGAGCGTCTCCTTCGCTTGTGAGGGCCTCAGGCATCTCATTGGGGGTCCTTGAAATGATTTCTTGAACAACCTCCCCTCGGGATCCAAAGCGAAACGAGGGGCCTTACTTCGGACTTTCCTAGCTTCCACCTTGTCAGTGGGAGGAATCCCATCCCTAAGGAAAATGACGATGTCGTCAAGCCAACAGGGCTCGTTTGGATCAATCATGGCGATTATCTTGGTTGCGACCCTTTCCTTGATCAAAGGTTCCTCAGCTCTAAGGAACGTAACAGGACGCTCGGAAGTGCCCTCTAAAGCTGATGCAAACTTTGACAGAGCGTCCGCACGCTCGTTTTCTCCTTGGGGCACTTGAAGTAGATGAAATTCCTTGAACTTTCCAATGATTTCTCTGGCTTTACTCAAGTACTGAACCATGGTGGTTTCTCGAGCCTCATAAGTTCCTTCAATCTGACTTGCAATTAGCTGTGAATCCACATAAGCGGTGATTCTGGAGGCTCCATTCTGAAAAGCAATATTCAATCCTTGCACGAGGGCTTCATATTCTGCTTCGTTATTAGTGACTTGGAAATCCAGCTTGATTGCAAAGTCCAGTTCAATCCCATCGGGGTTTCTGAGGGCCACTCCTACTCCTCCTCCTTGAGAGGTTGAGGAACCATCCGTGTGCAGTACCCATAACCCCTCATTCTCCGCAACGGTGGGCTCTAAACCAAAGCGTTCGACCAATAAATCTGCTACAACCTGAGCCTGTATCGCGGTCCTGGGCTCGAAACATAAGTCGAACTGACTCAATTCGATGGCCCATTTGATTAATCTTCTGGACACATCTGGTTTGGACAACACTTGCTTCAAGGGTTGGTCGGTGAGAACCGTTATGGAGTGCGCTTGAAAGTAAGGTCTCAGCCTTCTTGAGGCGTTAATAAGAGCAAACACGAATTTCTCAATCTCCAAATACTTCTTTTCGGCTCCTTGCAATGTTTTGCTCAGATAATAGACAGGTAAATGTTTCCGCTCCCGTACAGCGATCAGAACAGCGCTTGTGGCCTCGGAAGAAACGGAAAGATACATAAATAATCTCTCACCTTCGACGGGCTTAGTCAGCAGTGGTGCGCTAGATAAGTACGCCTTCATATCTTGCAGCGCCCTTTCGCATTCTTCTGTCCAAGCAAAGTTACGTGCGTTCCTCAAAATTTTGAAGAAGGGAAGGTTCCTGTCCGCCGAGCGCGAAATAAACCTGTTCAACGAGATGATTTTTCCTACTGGGACTTGCACTTCCCGCAAATTTCGAGGGGAGGGGATTTCCAAAATGGCCTTGATCTTCTCCGGATTGGCCTCAATTCCCCTCTGGCTGACCATGTACCCTAAGAACTTTCCCCCTTGTACTCCAAAGGTGCACTTTGAAGGGTTCAACTTCATCCCATACTGACGCAAGATTGAAAAAGTGCGCTTGAGATCTTCAAAGTGGGAATCCTGGCGCTCGCTTTTGACAATCATATCATCCACGTAAACCTCCATGGACCTTCCAATTTCTTTTTCAAACATCTTGTTGACGAGCCGCTGATACGTAGCTCCGGCGTTCTTGAGTCCGAAAGGCATGACTAAGAAGCAATATACCCCCAGATGGACAACAAACGAGGTTTTGGGGCGGTCTTCTGGGGAAGATCTGATAGTATCCCTGGAAAGCGTCCATCATGCTCATGAGCTCGCAGCCAGCGGTCGAATCCACCAATTGGTCAATCCGGGGCAGCGGGTAAGGATCTTTAGGGCAGGCTTTGTTGAGATCAGTAAAATCGTTGCACATGCGCCATTTATTCGCGCTCTTGGGTACCAAAACGACATTACACAACCATTCCGGGTACAAGATGGGCTCGATATATTGAGCCTCCAAGAGTTTATTAACTTCCTCTTCAATGACTTTCTTTCGAAAGCCATGTACATCCCGCTTTTTCTGCTTGATGGGTCTGAAAGAGGGATCCACATTAAGCCTATGGACAATGACGCTCGGGTCAATCCCTGTGAGGTCGGAGGCTTTCCACGCAAATACATCCCTGTTTTCCCTGAGAAAATCAATCATCATGATCTGAGAAGGCCCCGAGAGGTTAGATCCTATCTGAGTAGTCTTATCCTTGTTTCCGGGCTCCAGCTCAATGGTAAGGAACTTCTCCGAGGGTTCGATTCTTATCTCAGGGCGAGGAAGTTCGAGCGCCCTCTTCTTTCCTGTCAAACGGTCACCGGGTGCTGGTTCACCCTCTCCCGGCTCGTCTCCTTCTGAGGACGATCCACCAACGGTCCCTGGTGGTGCACTTTCGAGGGGATTCTCCACGTTGTCTCCCCTCTTCTTTTTGTTCTTCTTCTTGTTCAATTTCGCCCTTTTCCGTGCTGGGCTGTCCTCATCTAGATTGGGGAAATCCACTGACTTCTTGGTGGAGCCAATTTGGAAGGTTTTCTCCGCTTTAGGCTTTCTAAGGGACAGCATGTAACATTCCCAAGCCTCTCACACATTGCACAGTACTTCTCCCACGCCCTCGGAGGTAGGGAATTTAATCTTCTGGTGGTAGGTGGAGATGATGGCTTTGAAATCCACGAGGGCTGGGCGCCCGATTATGATGTTATAAGGGATGTCAATCTCCACCACCGCGTATGTTACCAATAGTGTTTTGCGCTGAGGGGCTCGGCCGAACGAAGTAGCTAGGCAAATTTGCCCTCGTGGGACAACTTCCGAGCCTCCAAAGCCAATGAGGGCTGTTTTGAGGGGCTCGAGCGGGAGGTCAGCCTTGATCTTTAAAAATGTAGAATAAGGCAAAACATTAACGGAGCTTCCACTATCCACCAACACCCTTTTTACAACATGATTATGAACATCTACACTAACCACCATGGGACAATCGGAGGTTATACCCTCCCCATGGGGTGTTACAATGTGCTCTAAATCCCTATCATCAAAGCCTATTACATCATTCTCTCTAGACCTTTGAGCGCTTGAACTCTGGATGGCGTAGATGGGTTTAGGCACTGCTGGGCGTTGGTTGTAGCTCCGGACATACCTCCGTCGGGAGGCGTTGGAATCCCCTCCTGACGAGCCTCCTGCAATCATATTTATGACTGCGAAAGGTTCGTTTTCTTGCTCAGGGGCTTTTCCTTTATTGTCCCGGCGGCTGCTACTTTCAGGGGGTCCCCTACCCCTTGGGCTCTTTGACCGGGACGGACTCCTCCTCCTTCCTCCAACGCGCTCGTTACAGCGTTCATCGTAACGCTCGAGCACCCGGACGAATTCCTTCAGGTGGCCCCCTGCGACGAGCCTCTGAATTTCAGCTTCCAACTGGCGGCACTCATCCGTGTCGTGCCCCCTCTGCTTGTGGAATGCGCAGTATTTGTTCGAGCGCCTGAGCGAGTCCGTTTCCCTCATCTTGATGGGTCTTTTAAAGAGCTTTTTATCTGAGAGGTTGTAGACTTCTGAATTCGGCCTGGTGAGCGGAATTCGCTCGAATCGACGAGGGGGTGGTGGCGACCTTCTGCGCTCTTGAGGGCGCTCCTTCTTGATAGCCACGTCCCGTCCCCGCTCGTGATGGGGTCGCTCGTTCCTGGCCGGACTGTGATGCCGGGGACCATTCGTCCCATACATGTCTTCGAGCGCGAAGAACGGCTCGGCTACTTCTCTTAAGGCCATTAGGGTCCCAGGCCTCCTTTCCACAATGGCGTCGGCAAATTTCTTGCTCACATACTGCTTGTGATCCACAGCCTGAAAGAGCACTGGGATCAAGAAATCCATTGAAGGCCTCTCCACCTGTAGGATCTCCTTGTTGAAGCGGGTGAAGAACGAGCGCAGAGATTCGCTCTTGCCTTGCACCACGTTGTACAGGGCATTGAAGTGGTTGAGGAAAGCATGAGCCAGCTCTTTATATGAGTGAATCGAGCGCGGCGGCAGCCGTTTGTACCACTCCTGAGCCATTCCTACCAAGGAAGTGACGAAGACTTTCGCCCAATAGTTGCTGGAATGCTCGTAAAGGTGCATAAGATGCAAAAAATGATCCAAGTGTTTAGCTGGATCAGTTGTCCCGTCGTAACGGTTGATGGAAGTGGGGATTTTGGCCATGCCTGCTTGGGCCATCAAAACCTCCTCCAAGAGGGGCGAGCCCCTCGCCAACGGGTGATACTCATACGTGCCGAAGTTTTCCTCCGGCTCCTTGCGGCGGGGGACCTTTGGTGGAGGGTCCTTGGTACGGGTGCTTCTGGCGTCAACCCGTTCATCCCGACTAGGGGAGATCTGAGTTGAACGCCCTCGTGAGAGCTGTCCCACAATATCCTTTAGACCCTGCAGATGGTCTTGCACAACCGCGAGGATGTCAGGATTCACATCTACTTGTTTGTCCCCTTGTCTGGGGGCTCGAGAGCCTCTTCTGGAGACATGAGAGTCTCTTTCATTTTCGTTCACTCGTTCTGTGGGCTCTTTATTCTTGCCCATGGAGGGACGCTTGTTGCCCTCCTGCTGGGGCACTTCACTGGCTGGTGGTGGTGGCGGTTGTGCCCTCAGGACAGCCTGGGCTTCTCTGAGGGGAAAGTTTTGTTGTCCGCCCAAAGGGGCTGCAATTTGAGTGGCCTGCCCAGAAGGAAAGTACATGGAGTGGAACCTCTCCCATGCTCCCTGGGCCGCCTGAACCTCACACTGGGCATAGAGAGCCCTCAACTGCTGGGTGGTTAGTGGAGGTAACTCCACTCCTTCAATCTCCCTGGGGACCACCACTGGGAGCTGGATCTGACCAGCATGATATGGCTGGACCGGCGGCATCATAACGGCCGGAGTGAGGGTATACCCGGGTGGGGGCATCATGTAACCCTGTACTCCGAGGTTCATCTGGGGATGGACCCATGGGTTCTGAGCGGGCTGTGGAGGAGCAGAGAGAGAGACTCCTCCAGCGGCGGCGGGAATCGGCAGTGCCGGCGGTGTAGGTGGAGGTATTGAGGACTCTGCTTGTGGAGTCACTCCTGCAGCGGGAGGTGCTCCACCAACGGTGACGGAAGGTGGCGGGGCTCCACCAGCAGCGGTGGAGGGAATAATGACATTGGCATCCTGGGAGGCGTTATCTCCTCCTCCCACAGCTCCAGATCTTGTAGCGACCATGACTGTCAAAGGTAAGAGCGTGCTTGCTTTTCTACCAACAAAAAGAAAGAAAGGGATAGAGGAACGGTTTCCCACAGACGGCGCCAAAAATGATGGGTTCAGAAATGTGAGGGTCCGAATCCGATCACTTTACGATTTGTATTTGTGGAGGAAACCGCTGGAGATTCGCCGGAGATGAGAAAGGGGGTTCTACCTGTTGGGACAAGCACAATAAAAGTCAGAAGGCCAAGCTGGGGGAACTGGGGGTGATACCCAGTTTGGCTCTCCGACGCTCAAGTCAGTTCAAGGTCTGAAGAAATGTAAGTTCAGTCACAGTTTTAGTGATGAAGAATGCTTACCAGTGTAGAAGATGACTTTAGCTATTTATAGTTGAGGGTCAAGGGCCCTTTGGTCATTTGCCTCAAGTGGTCCTGGCCGAATGTTGCCCTAACACGTGGCGCCGTGAGAGAGAAACCTAGGAGGAATCTTCTGCAAAAGCGGCCAAAAGTTGGTGCTGGCAACAGTGGCAGGTGCGCGGGCATGTACGTTGTGTCAGAGAGCCATTTGGGTGGTTGGTAACGAGGGCTTGAGAGCGCGCTCGTGACAACCTAGAGTATTGGAAGCCAAGATATCCGCTGGGGGGAATGAAGGCTCCAGTTCAAGTGACGAGCCAAAGGGGAGGCCACTCTGAGGGAGTGTGACGCTCGAAGAGGGCTCCCTTGGCACGTGGGCGTGCCAATCATACAGTATGAAGGACGCTCGTGAGAGTAACAGCGCTCGTTGGGCTTGACTCATGAAGAAGGATTGCGCTCGTTAGGCTTAGCGCTCGTGTGCTGATGGGTGCAACCTTGGGGAGACAGATGTCATCATCTCGGTGATGCCACGTGTCCTAACGTGGGACGATCGTATTTTGACCCCATCAATATTAAAAATAATTATAAAATAAATATTAATATAAAAATTTTAATTTAATATTTATTTAAATAATAATAATTTTATTATTTGCACACACTGGGTGTGTGTAGGAATTTAAAGGATTTTAATTGATATGTCCTTTTTCTAGAAATCTATTTTGAAAAGTAAAAGAAAAACTAATAAATTATACGGCAAATTATTGAACAATCCCTAGTAAGATAATAATGTTATCCTAAATCCCCCAATTTGAAATCCAACTATTTTACATCCCCAATACACTACATATTTTTTCAAAAACCCCCCTAAATCTCAGAAAATTACCCAATTATCCATGCTAAAATTGAATAATCACAATCCATACCAAACATCAAACTCCCTGCTTCATCGGCGGGAATTTCACATTCTTCACCATCTCCCACCACCGCCTGCCACCGCTGAACACCGCACACCACCGTTGACAAGTGTAGAGGAAGTAATTGGAGAGCCAACGACCGACACACCCACGTTAGAAGAGAAACCCCTACAAGCTACCAACCACTCCCCCACGACGCACACTCGGGTGTAGCTCGTCGCTTGAAATGGTAAGGTCTGAGAGGAAGGTACGTCGCACCCAACCTGCCGAAGTTAGTTTTCTTCCATAAATGGTCAGAAATTCAATTTTTTTCCATTCTATTCCAGTTTCTAGTTGGTAATTGATGATTTTAACTCAACAAGTAAGGGTTTCATTAGTTTGTTAAATAATGAATATTGAATCGATTTTTATTCGATAGATGGTTCGCTCAATGTCGACGACGCCTTTGATGATTGTTCCTTCCCCGGCGGAAACAAGCAGGGGAAAGAGAAAAAGATCAGAGGTAAACATCCATGAGGCTGATAAGGGCCAACTTTCGAAGAAGTGGGTGTTTTCGATTTTGCATCAGTGCGTGTTGGAGAGATTCAGTGAGTTTATCTATAAAATTCGTGACCAAATGTCTCCTGGTCAACTCGATGCAGTTAACAAATCGCCGTTTGGTTATTTTCTAGGAGCGTCTGTTCAAAAGGGGAGCATTAACAGAGTTGGGTTCTTGCTCGATTACTACAACCGCAACACTAATACATTTAAATTTGGAAGCCAAGAAGTTTTATGTTGTGAGAAGGAATTCAACATTGTTATTGGTATGCGACATTCCGGTCATCCTATCGTGGTAGTGGGCAAGAGTAAATCCAATATCTTGATCAAACATTTTTGCAATAAGGGAAACAATGTCTCTCGAGCTAACATCGAGAGTAAACTGTACAAATTCGTCGGAAGGACTGATGACGATGGCATTGACGATTTTGTACGGATGTACATTTTATACATTTTTAATTGATTGTTGTTCCCGCATAGCAGTGTACGTGTGCCTGCTGCGCTTATTTGGTATGTTGATGATTTGTCCAGGATTGGACAATACGCGTGGGGCACGACGGCTCATATGTTTTTGATCCAAGGTATCAAGAAGCCTGTTGTGGGTAAACATGATTTTCTCGATGGGTGTACTATAGGTTTGTTGGTAAGTCGTTGGCTTGGTTTTGCAGATTGTGTCGTTTATACCTATATATACACGTACTTAAGTTATTGTTTATGTCAGGCATGGTTTCATGAAAGAATTCAGAAGTTTGGCATCTCGAGAAGGTTGGCAGCATTCCCTCGGTTGTTGAAATAGAAGGGGAGTGCACTGCCTAATACGAAAGAGAATGCAAAGAAGGCACTGGAAAGTATTTACCGATCAGATGTAAGTCCGTAATCTTTCAAATTTACACCAATATGCATATTTTATTCCACTGATTTGTAACAAAGTCTGTTGATTTAAAAATACGCAGATTGTTCCCTTACGAGCGACTAGGAAAACGGAGAGAAGTCTGTCCAGAGTGGAGGAAGAAGTTTTTGTTGACGAAGGGGTTTGTGTGGAAGAGCCACCTGAATGTGTCGATCAAGAAGTTCAAACGGTTTTTGTGGAAGAGACACCTGAATGTGTCGATGTAGGAGTTCAAGTTGATTTGATTGAGGATGGGGAAGGTGATCGGGATGGCGAAGGTGATAATGATTCCGGAAGAGATGAGGTTTGATCGAAGCGGAAGAATGATGTGAGGGGGCGTGTGGAAGAAACAGTGAGAAAATATTCCATACTAGATTTAATATTACAATGTCTTTTGTTTATGCCTGTGTTTTTGATTTGTCATTGGATACTTTTGTATTATGTTGTGTTTGCTGGAGCTCATGTGGACAGTAGGCCTAAGGATGCCCCAGGCTGTGAGGTGGTCACTGAGGAGCAACGGACTAGGGCATTTAACATGATTATAAGCTACACGGAGGTACAAAGGTAAATGTTCTTACTTAATTCAATGAGTTTAGTTGACAGAGGCGTGTTGATTGTTTTATTATAATCTTTTGCAGCCATGATGTTGTGTATACAAGTAAGTCGAGTTTTGTCTTCGTGTACCATCTACAAGATCTAATTTTGGGGAAAGAGACCAATGAGAATGTTATTCTATCCTATTACGACCTGCTAACAAGTCCTGGTTACCTTGTGCCCAAATTTCACGATGTACATTTTGTCAACCCTCATGTGTCAGCTGAGTTTGTGAGGAAATTGAAGGACAGCGCCACAGGAAAGACAAAGAAGAAGACTGTCCCTTATATTGTCCCATTTGCAATCAATGAGTTCATGACGAACCAGGTGAAAAGTGACTACGCCATGACTCTGAACGATATGTCTTCAACCGCTATGTTCTCATGTCATTATGTTATTTTCCCTCTAATGACAAATTCTCACTGGTACATGTTGGTGTATGAGACCGAGCACAAACGTTTCAATCACTACAACTCAATGCATACAGAAGAAGCTGCCACCGATGTCGCATTATACTCAGATTTCCTCTGTAAGTTGAGGATTAAGAACAATGTTGTCAGGAGTTCCAAAGAGAGGGAATTGGTGCGGGCACAAATGATAATTCAGGATAACGGGAGCAGTGATTGTGGCGTATTAATGTGTCTGTATGGTGAGATGCTTGTTCGAGAGTCTGACGAGTTCAAGACATATGCCGAGATGTGCAGCATCGGCGAATACCGATTTAAGTTAGCCAATATTTTTATAGGAAAACAATCTGGTTCATCTGTATAATTGAAGCTGTAATTGGATTGTTATTTATTTTTGGATATCTTTTACCAATTTTAGTGTCCAAAAAATCCGTAATTGAATAGGTGTTTTGTCCAGTGAAACTGTAATAATGCGTAATTGAATGGGTGCTTTGTCCAGTGAAAGGGAAATAATGCGTAATTGGATGGGTGCTATGTCCAGTGAAACTGTAATAATGCGTAATTGGATAGGTACTTTGTCCAGTGAATCGGTAATAATGCGTAATTAAATGGGTGTTTTGTCCAGTGAAAGGGAAATAATGCGTAATTGAATGGGTGCTTTGTCCAGTGAAAGGGAAATAATGCGTAATTGGATGGGTGCTTTGTCCAGTGAAACGATAATAATGCGTAATTGGATGGGTATTATGTCCAGTTAAACTGTAATAATGCGTAATTGGATGGGTATTTTGTCAAGTGAAATGGTAATAATTCATAAATGAATGGGTGCTTTGTCCTGTGAAAGGGAGATAATGCGTAATTGAATGGGTGATTTGTCCAGTGAAACGATAATAATGCGTAATTGGATGGGTGCTTTGTCTAGTGAAACTGTAATAATGCGTAATTGGATCGATGTTTTGTACAGTGAAACGGTAATAATGTGTAACTGTAATAAATCTTGAGTATCATTATTTTAATGTTATGGATAATCAATAAATCAATAACGTACCATTACATGTTGTGGATACTTCATTGATTTATTGATTATCCACAACATTACAATAATGATACTCAAGGTTTATTGATTATCCATTACAAAAATATACTCAAGGTTTATTGATTATCCACAACATTACAATAATGATACTCAAGATTTATTGATTACTATCCATTACATGTTGTGGGTACTTTATTGATTTGTTGATTATCCACAACATTACAATAATGATACTCAAGATTTATTGATTATCCATTACATATTGTGGGTACTTTATTGATTATCCACAACATTACTATAATGATACTCAAGATTTATTGATTATCCATTACATATTGTGGGTACTTTATTGATTATCCACAACATTACATGTTGTGGCTACTTTATTGATTATCTACAAAGTACCCATCCAATTACACATTATTACAGTTTCACTGAACAAAACACCCATTCACTTACGCATTATTACAGTTTCACTGGACAACGCACCCATTCAATTACGCATTATTACAGTTTCACTAGACATAGCACCCATCCAATTATGCATTATTACAGTTTCACTTGACATAACATCCATCCAATTATGCATTATTTCCCTTTCACCGGACAAAACACCCATTCAATTACGCATTATTACAGTTTCACTGGACAAAGCACCCATTCAATTACGAATTATTTTCCTTTCATTGGACAAAACACCCATCCAATTACGCATTATTTCCCTTTCACTGGACAAAGTACCCTTTCAATTACGTATTATTACAGTTTCACTGGACAAAACACCCATCCAATTACGCATTATTACAGTTTCACTGGACAAAGCACCCATTCAGTTACGCATTATTTCCCTTTCACTGGACAAAACACCCATTCAATTACGCATTATTTCCCTTTCACTGGACAAAGCACCCATTCATTTACGAATTATTACCGTTTACTGGACAAAGTACCCATCCAATTACGCATTATTACAGTTTCACTGGACAAAACACCCATTTAATTACTCATTATTTCCCTTTCACTGGACAAAGCACCCATTCAATTACGCATTATTACAGTTTAACTGGACATAACACCCATCCAATTACGCATTATTACCGTTTCACTGTACAAAGCACCGATCCAATTATGCATTATTATAGTTTCACTGGACAAAGCACCCATCCAATTACGCATTATTATAGTTTCACTGGACAAAGCACCCATTCAATTACGCATTATTTCCCTTTCACTGGACAAAGCACCCATTCATTTATGAATTATTACCGTTTCACTGGACAAAGTACCCATCCAATTACGCATTATTACAGTTTCACTGGACATAGCACCCATCCAATTACGCATTATTATCGTTTCACTGGATAAAGCACCCATCCAATTGCGCATTATTTCCCTTTCACTGGACAAAGCACCCATTCAATTACGCATTATTACCGATTCACTGGACAAAGTACCCATCCAATTACGCATTATTACAGTTTCACTGGACATAGCCCCCATCCAATTACGCATTATTTCCCTTTCACTGGACAAAGCACCCATTCAATTACGCATTATTACAGTTTTCCTGGACAAAGCACCCATTCAATTACACATTATTTCCCTTTCACTGGACAAAGCACCCATCCAATTATGCATTATTTCCCTTTCACTAGACAAAGCACCCATCCAATTATGCATCATTTCCCTTTCACTGGACAAAGCACCCATTCAATTACGCATTATTTCCCTTTCATTGGACAAAGTACCCATCCAATTACGCATTAGCACCCATCCGATTACGCATTATTTCCCTTTCACTGGACAACGCACCCATTCAATTACGCATTATTATAGTTTCACTGGACATAGCATGTAACACCCCGATTTTCAGATGGTCAGGTACGCTCGACACTTGTGAGTTTCGAGCGTTAGGGTTTTATTTTATTATTTTCGTTTATGCAATTTATATATGTTATATTACTTTTATAAATTGTATTTCGACATGAATTCGCGAAAATATATGAAATATGTGTCAACTTGGGAATTATTGAATAAATGGAATTTAATTGTTACATGAATTAAGTGTCCAACTTGTATTAACTGCTCAATTGTCCCTAAATGATTATTCTTGTAAATGTGAGGACCAAATTGCATGATTCTTTGTTGGGCCTAATTGATCATTTTCCAAACTTCCTATACTTAATTGTATAACTTATAGAACTTGAGGATTTAATTGCAAATATTACATTTTTCCCCAAAAATATAACGATATATGTTTCTTCATTCTTCTTCCATCTTCATTCCATTTCCAAGACATACAATCATCATCATCTCTCTCTCGGCAAGCTTCTACAAGAGGAAGAGATGGTTTCATCTTATTCAAGTTAAATCATCAAGAATTTAGGAGCTTGGAAGCATCATCATCCCCATAACTTCATCTTTCATCTTCTCTTTTCATTCCAAGGTATATATGAGCATATATGTGATTTCTTGAATTAATAGGTGAAGCTAGGGTTTATGATTCAAGCTTGATAATTTGTGTATTTGAAGTTAGGAGTATGATTAGAAGCTTTGAGATTTAATTAGAGCAAGAAATCATGAGTTTTATGGAAATATTGGATAAATTCATAATTGGGTTCAAAGTGGAAATTCTTGATATTCAAGCATGATTTATGTGTTTTGATTGCATATTAGTGCATATTGAACATGTATATATGTTAATCTTCAGAATTCTTGCATATTATGAATGAAAGCATGAAGTTTGGAGTGATTTTGGCCATGGTTCGAAGGTCCCCTGTTTTGTCCCCTACTTCTGTGTCTTCTGTAAAACGGGAACGGCCCTTCCCGTTCCCTTTGTAATTGGGGAACGGCCATTCCAATAGATTTGAATAATGTGCAGGCGGCGAGAACGGGAACGACCGTTCCCACTTTATCTCACAGACGGGAACGGCCGTTCCCATCTTCGGGGAGCAGTTTCGGTAGTGGGGGAACAGCCCTTCCCAATTTGTACTAAAACCTGGAACGGTCGTTCCCAGTCCTCTGGTAGTGCAGAAACATTCTGCATAAAACTGTAATTTTGGATTCCAATTCCAATGGATTAATTGACCCCAATTTGTGATTATATGATTAATTACATGCCAAAACATGATATTTGCATGCTACACTGTTTATTGCATGATGTCTCGTACTTGATCACGCCGTGCGTCTTCTATGGAGTAATATACTTGAATTGTGGTCTCATGCACGTACATTGTCCCGTTTCTTGTTCAGTTACTCTCCAGGGAGGAGATTGTCGAGCATGAGCACGTTCACGTGTCCACAAGTCGTTGTGTCGCCTGTCAGGTGAGGTTTAATTGCTAGTTATACAGAACCCGTATAACCTTTACGTGATCTTTCGGCCAAAGGTATTTATATCTATAATTTCCATGAAATTATTTATCATTTCAAGTCATGATCATGAAAAGCAAGCAAGCAAGCAAGCCATGTTTCGTGCATGTTTTAGGCGAGTACCATGACCGTTCACGTTAGGCCCGAGGGTAGTGACTAGAGCTAATCCAGAAAGCAAGGGCTGACGGGTAACTCTGGCACTATCCTCACCACATTTGGGATGACCCCTGAATCTGCTAGGAGATTAGTGGAGGAACGAGTTTCGGGCTTAGGGATTCATGTACCCTCTGCTCAATGAGCATGGATGATAGGACCCTGCAATCCTATCATCAACCGGAGGAAGAAGGAGACTGAGGACGGGTCCGGAACCACGGATTGTCCTCGGGTTATTGCATGATTTCCATTCCATGAATGTGTTACATGAATACACTATCGCACGATTGCACGGTAAATTGAATTGCATGATCACCTATTAATTAACAATCAAGCAAACATGTTTCATGTTCATTTGGAGTACGGTTGGAGACTGCCCTCACTCGCCGGGGCCATGTATTGATTGCATGAAAATGAACAAGTATTTAATATTGATAGTTGTATTCTCGGGCGAAGAGTACATTCTTGAACTTATATGTTACCTTTTATAAACCTTTACCCGAAAATATAACTTGCATGTTATTTGCGTTAATATGTATTTAAACCCCTCACTCGGTCTTCACAGACTGACGCCTCCACCTTTCAGGTTATTGCAGGTACACGCTAGGCGGGAGTCCAGTCGAGTCGAGTCGAGTCCAGTTCATGTAGTTGAGTCAACCATGGTTCGTGTATTTGGTTAATCGTTATTGCTTATGGTTGTGGTTAATACTATTGTTTTATATTTGGAGATGATAATGTATTGATATGTAAAGTTGGAATATATTTTATTGGGTAAATGAGAAATGACATGACATGGCAAATGGAAATAATTGATTGTGATTACTTTATGCTTCCGCTTAATTCCGTTGCACTATAAGTTAATCCCGCCTAGCTTGTTAGTTATTGCATTGTTACCCATTCGCTATAGGTTAGTTCATGCACGGATTGGCCGTTTCGTGTGTGGATTGACCTATAGTGCGGGGGTGTGGCACCTCCACGTGTACGGAGTGCTACATAGCACCCGTCCAATTACGTATTATTACAGTTTCACTAGACATAACACCCATTCAATTACGCATTATTATAGTTTCACTGGACAAAACACTCATCCAATTACGCATTATTTCCCTTTCACTGGAGAAAGCACCCATCTAATTACGCATTATTTCCCTTTCACTGGACAAAGTACCCATCTAATTTCGCATTATAACAGTTTCACTGGACATAACACCCATCCAATTACGCATTATTTCCATTTCACTGGACAAAGCACCCATTCAATTACATATTATTATAGTTTAACTGGACATAGTACCCATCCAATTAAGCATTATTTAAAGAACAATCATTTACATCATAGAATAAAAAATACAAAGACAAAATAGACCTCTTCCATAGACAAAGCATCCTGCCAAGTCGATCATCAACCCCAAATTGTCATGCATCCACCGAAATCTCGGCCAATCTTCAGTTTCTGTGTGAAAACAAATCATATAAACGTGATTAGAATCCCGAATTCAACAACATACCCAACAATATACAAACAGTCAATTTGACACAGGTCCCCTGCATGTTCTCTTGCTATGCCCAGGCCTTTTACATGATGAGCATACTGTAACAGCTTTTACACATGCGATGGGAACCTAGTCCTCTTCGATCGACCAGACTGAGGCCTCACATCGGGAGGCCTGATCAGAACATCGACATTTGAGTCCATATCAGCATTTGGTACAAGAAAAATAATGTTCTCATATGCTTTTTTATACGTTTCAATTGAATAAGCATCATCACAAAAATCGTATACCGACCACCCTTTCTTGACAATGTATGCACAAGCATGCTTGCAGGGGAGCTTTAATACTTACTAGTAATTACAAGAACATTCCCGCTTGTCAAGGTCTACTGTGTGGCGGAATTCCCCTTCATTCACCTCAAATGTCACTGAGTTGGCTCGCACAACATCCAAGCTCCTCCCTACTTCAAATTCAGCCTTGACCATCACCTCTATATCCAGCCAAAGGTGCGTTCACCATTCATGACTTTGCTCCCTTCTATTGCACATCATGGTCATTATCTGCTGCCTAATCCGGTCAATCAAAGCAACAATTGGGAGGGATCTCACATCCTTCACCCAACTGTTCCAACACTCTACAATGTTGTTGTTGATAATACCAAATCGATTACCGGTAAATAATGAATTAGTCCAGCTTTCAGGAGAGGAGTTATTTATGAAATTTACGGCCAAATGCATTGCTTTAAGGATTTTGTTGATGTGCAGGGAGTACTCGGCCCTAGTAGGAGCATATGCTGCTGCATTGAATACATTGGTCCAATATTTTTTGTTCAATTTGGGATGCTTCCTAAGGACCTGCGATAATGACAACCAACAACCACTTTATTATCAAGAAAATGAGCAGACATATCAACTCATCACACTAATCAGTAAACAAATACCTGAGTTCTGAAGTTATCCACCAAATGTCTGAGGCAGAAGGCATGTTGGGGAGCTTGGAAATACCCGTGGCACATGCGTAACAAGTCCCAGGTGCCTGTCGGAGAAGAATATGTACTGTCTAAAATCATAAAGCACAGGCTAACTTTCAAGAGCATGTCTCAACTTTTGGCAAAACCATTCACAATTTTCATCATTCTCTGAGTCAACGACAGCGTATGCTATTGTAAACAACTAATTGTTCCCATCCTTCGCTGTCGCACAAAGCAAATGACCTTTGAATTTGTTCTTGATATGAGTGCCATCAAGGAAAACTATTTTCCTACCACTAAAAGAAAACAGCGGAATTCCGACGGCACTGTTCGTCGGAATTCCGTCGGAAACATCAAATACAGACGGATTTTCGACGGATGATTGTTGTCGCATAACTAGTCCTCGGAAAAATTTGCCGAAGGATTTCCGACGGAAATTTTGACGAAATGTTAAAAATAATAAACGACTTTCCGACGGAAAATCAGTCGGAAAATAGAATAAAAGTAAATAATCTAAAAAAAATAAAAAAATCATTTGTGAGACTCGAACCACCCCCGAAACAAGCCACACCAACACCTCAGACGAGCCACGAGCCGAGCTTAAGCTCGGCGAGCCAACCCAATGCGAGAATTAAATCCCACGATTATTGTGCTCGCGGGGATTCGAACTCGGGTCTCCAAGAGAGAATGGTGACCCCCTTACCAACTTGGCTAACTTGCTTATTGTTAATATTTTGTCTTTAAATATATTTATATACTTATTTAAAATAATTATTTAAATACATTTTGTTATTAATTTAAAATATAAAATTTTAAATATATGATTATATGAATTAAATATAATCATATTTATTGGAATTTTTTAAAAGTACTTATTCAAATGAAAATAAAACTCATTAGAATTAAGAGTTCTCCGATCTATTGAAAATATATAGAGTATGATAATAAGAATTTTTTCTAAAATTAATATATTAATTATAAGTTACATTATAAGATATTTGTACATTTAAAAATAAAATTAGTAATTAGAAAAAAATTTATTTAATTAAATTTAATAGTTTCAGACGGATTACCGACGGAATTTTCGTCGGAAATATTTATTTTTATTTTTATATTTTTATATTTTTATAGTTTCCGACGGATTACCGACGAAATTTCCGTCGGAAAATATTTATTTTTATTTTCATATTTTTATATTTTCCGACGGATTACTGACGGAATTTCCGTCGGAAAATATTTATTTTTATATCTTTATATTTTTATAGTTTCCGACGGATTACCGACGGAATTTCCGTCGTAAAATATTTATTTTTGTTTTTATATTTTCCAACAAATTCCGTCGGAAAACAGTCGGTATTCCGTCGGAAACTATTTATTTTTATTTTTATTTTTATATTTTTATATTTTCCGACGGAATTACCGACGGAATTGTCCGTTGGAAATGTTTCTGACGGATTCCCGACGGAATTTCCGTCGAAAAATATTTATTTTTATTTTTATATTTTTGAACAAATTCCGTCGGAAAACCGTCGGTATTCCGTCGAAAAATAATAATTTTCCGACGGATTTGATTCCGTCGGAAATTTTCGTCGGAAATTGACAGTTTTCTTGTAGTGTACATCCTCTGGGAAATCCTACCAAACAAGCATTCTAAGTCATAAACAAGCGGTTAAACCTGTTATCCGGTTGTTTTGTCTCCAAATCACAGATGCTGTCGGGATTCGATCGTCTCACAGCATCTACATACCAATGGAGTCGGTTATAGGACCCAACATCAGAACCGTGGATTTCATGCGATGCTATCTCCTTCCCCATCCACGCAATATGGTATGGAATTTCCACATTGTGCTCCTTCTGGATTTAAGAAACTATATCTTTCGGTCTGTATTTAGGATTTGCCTGGATATGAGCCTTCATTACACTCGCAACCCAATTTCAATCGGCATTGGGGTGTGACCTTTTATTCGTAACAGTTTCCAAACCACAAACATGGTCAGGATTTAACTTTCTTATGGCAAACTCACCATCTCTCCTACAGTAAGAGGCATATAACCTCCAGTTGCAGTTCTGATCCGTGCAAATAGCTATAATCTTATCAGTATCATTCTTCAAATATTTAAACTTTCGATTCACAACAATATGATAATTTTTTAAATGAACCCTGCAGTCATTAGCACCCTTAAAGGTTTGACCAATGCGACGGATGCAACGACTCCTGGATTCATTGTTATTGGTTGAATGAATGACTGGGCTTGACTTGTCGAGGTCATTCCCTGGTCATCCCTTTTCAAATAAAACACATACTGAACGAATAACGCATCACAGACATATAACAACCACAAGAAAAAAAATAGAGCAAATTAAAATATAGGGACTTACCTACTCTGAGATGAATTTGAAGGGGGCTGAATTGCTCTCAATTTTGCAATGTGTTGTTTTGCCAGACCATGCACTGCCACCATACTCTCAACAGCTTTATCTTTCTTCAAACTAATCCATGATTCATCTTCCACATGGGCAGCCTTGTACTGCACCACATATGCATCACAATCGAAATCAGGCCAATGGGTCTCAATCTCCGAAAACACTTTTGCAAGCGTATCGCTCTCCCGAAGTTGAAAGACATGATTTTCGCCTTCAAGAAATACACTACACCATATCAAACCAGTCACCAAGCTTCCGGAATCCATCTTCACAGAGTGGGTTTTATAGATTTCGTATCAAACAAGTGGTGTCCTCTTCGGTTATCGAATCAAAAAAGCAACATGAACAATTGGGGGTGCTATGATAATAGGATTATGGCTGAGACGGCAGCGACGGTGGACTCAGAATCGCGGGAAGAAGAAGAGGGAATTTAGTTGCAAGGTGATGAATCCGAATCGTGTGTGTATCAATTTTAGAGTAAAACTTGAGGGCAAAACAGTCTTTTTAGGTGTTTGGGGGGTTTACAAAAAATATGTGTTCTATTGGTGATCACAAATGAAGAATTTTCAAATTAAGGGTTTTAGGATAACTTTTGAGGATATTTGATCCTCTTTAATAAAAACCCCATTAAGGTTTTATTTTTACAAAGAAAGATTTACTGTCAAAAGGACTTAAAGGAGTATGCACGTCCCATGGGCCAATAATTTGTAAAAAGGGCCGGGCTTGGGATATTATATGGGCCTGGTCAAGATTTGTAGCTGACTAAAGGTATGAAACAATTACAGCCCAAAAGGGTAGATTTTGTCTTCTTCGGTGTAATTTAGTAATTCGGAAAAAATATTAACTTATAACCAAGTTGTCTTGTGTTCAAATTTCTGGATACGTAACTATTCTTGATATATAGACAGACTTTTATAATTTAGAGTACGATTCTACTCGAATTCATAATGAGATGTAAGAAAAATTTTATGGATATCCATATTTGGAATATATTTTTCTTTCCTGTATTTCCAAATAAGAAGCAATTCAAAATTAAATAGTAAATTGGAAAATGAATGATGCAATTTGAAATATCTGTGACAAACCAAACCTAAGTAATAATCTCTCAAAGAATTTGCAATATATGTTACATGACATGTAATAAAACAATCAATAATAGTTGCTAACACGAAATGGAATCATAAATTTATAAAAAGAGGCAGATTGAGAGGGGTTCGCCCCCAAATGCCCTCGTTGGCTCCGTCACTTACCATGATAGCGCTTATTCAATCCACGTAAGAACTTCTCTGAATGTTTCACCATGCATTCAAAGGGTAATTGTGAATACAATCGTTCCATGGATTATCATTTTCTTGTGTGGAGTCGTGAAGCCACTCCACCACCAAACTACCAACTTTAAAACCGGTCCCGAATGCTAAGATCCACATTCTATCTCCCCTTTTGACCCTTCTTTTCGCTTCGAAATAAGCCAATTCGTAGAACACGAGACTGCTCGATGTGTTCCCAAATCGATTGAGGCTCATTCGAGCCGGTTCGGTGACTTCGTGCCCTAATTTCAAAACTCGAGCCACGTTCTCGATCACAGCCTTCCCACCTGTATGTATGCATATGTGCTGGAAGGCCGTGGTGAAATCGGGCACCACGCGCTTCAACGAGTCGCCGGCCACCACCGAGTAGGCGTAATGGGCGAGTTGACTCAGTGACAAAAACCTTAGGGCTAGAATCTTGATGTGCTGCCTCAAGTTGACCCCGGCCACCCTTATCAAATCTTTGGTGAGCGAAATTCCGGTAATACCTCTATCATCCTCCTCTTGAAAAGCAGCTCTGTACGAGCTGTCGTCGGCCCCGTGGTGAGTTCGAAGCGAGTCGACGAGTTTCATCTTGGCCACTTGGCGGCGACTCGGGTCGTTCGTGATGATTGTCGCCGCGCAGCCTATGCGGAAGATACAGTTAGTGACGAGCATTGGGCGGTTATCGCCGTTGTACCAGTTCAAAGTGATGCTCTCCGTGATGACGACAAGGGCATTTTGGACTTTTGGTGTGGCCCTCAAAACCTTGGCGGCGAAGTCGACGGAGATGACGCCGGAGCTGCATCCCATGCCGCTTAAATTGTATGTTTTCACGTCGGGTTTGAGGTTGTAACGGTGGACGATGAGAGAGGAGAGAGAAGGAGAGGGAGAAAAGCTTCCACATGTGACAATGACAACGTCAATGTTTGAAGTGTCGATTAGGGTTTTGGAAAGAAGTGCATCAATGGCGGAAAAGATTCCTTCTTGAGCTTCTTGGACGGCGCATTGTAGCATGGGGACGCCTTCTTCTTCAAAAATGAACGGGGGTGCGTAGGTTTCTTCACCCAGTCCCGACTTGAGGTATATGTTCCGCATGAAATCGATGGATTCTTGGGTGATGTGGGCCTGGCGGAGCATGAAAGACTCCGCCGCCGCGAAGGAACACTTCTGGTTCGGCGGCGGCTTGTAGCATGAGTAATTGAGGATGTAAACAGCGCGGCGGCGCCTGGAGAAGAAGTGGTGTAAGATGAGCAGCAAGAAGGCGGCGAACGAGAGAGAGAGGCGGAGGTTGGCGGCAGAGAGGAGGCGGAGGCTGGCGACGGAGGAGAGGATGAAGGTGAAGAACAGTAGTAGGGCTAGAAATGAGATTTGGAGGATTTGCAGGTTTAGTAGTGGTTTCATGTTTCCAGTTTATGTATATAAAATTGGGTTCTTTCTTTCTTTGTTCGGGTTATACATACATACATACATATATATATAGAGAGAGAGAGAGAGAGAATCAGTGTGCTTACAAGCTAGAATACAAAATATTGTGGGCTGTTGCCTGTGAGATCGTATAATAAATGAATCCATCTGTTTTCTTGGGAGGTTGCTGATTGGGGGCTTTGTGTAATTAATTCCTGATTTGTTTGTAAGAGGAACAAATTATATGGAAATAATTTTTCACAATAATCCAAACGTATTTATTATCTGCAGAAATCAAGTTGAACAGTTTCAGATTTCCTATTCTTATATTTGTATTTTATCTCCTGTTTTGTTCACAGATTCACATCATGTGTACAGTGGCGGAGCCACACTTGGGTGAGATGATACAATTGACCCCCCTCAAATTTTTTTTTTTTTTTTAATTATATATATATATAGATATATATATATATATTTTTTAGAACGTATATATATAGATATTTTGTATATGTAATTTTATGGGATTTTTCATTATTGACCCCCCTTATCAAAGTTAAAATTAATACTAGTGAGGGTCAATATAGTAAATTATTAAAACCCCTTTAGTATGATGCTTTGGTCGATCCCCCTAACTAAAATTTCTGGCTCCGCCACTGCATGTGTATAATTAGGCATTACAAATTCACAGATAGATCTTTTAAGATGAAATACAAACTTGAAATGAGCCATTTTAAACTGGTATTTGCCGGGATGCAGGGGCATTAAGAAACACTCTTTTTTTTTTCTTTTTCTTAAATACCATAAATATATAGGGGGCAACGATCGAAAATTAGATTAATATATGTATAGAAAGGAAAATTCTAGCCCAGACCCAGTTTGGCTGAATCCAACCAATTAAAAAGGCAAGTACATTACACTTGCTATTTGATTGGTCACTGTCCCTAAATTTTTCACCAACCACACGGCAAGTGTAAAACACTCGCCCTCTCGTTACACTGGTTTGGCCGAGTCAGGCTCGGGCTAGAATTAGCCCGTATAGAAAAGCATTACCCCATTTGTAATTTGAATTTAACTGTATATCATCTAGAAATTGCAAGAGAGGTAAATTAATAAAGCTCTCCTATTTGGGCAATTTAATATTAATTGAACTTTAAATTATGATACAAATATAATTAAGCTACATGTCATGAAATTAAAATTTGATTCCT
The DNA here is from genome assembly GCA_037501455.1 of Lantana camara. Classification (NCBI taxonomy): domain Eukaryota; kingdom Viridiplantae; phylum Streptophyta; class Magnoliopsida; order Lamiales; family Verbenaceae; genus Lantana; species Lantana camara. The sequence goes on from CM074855.1 coordinate 128,863,140, forward strand.
AAGTTGGTTGCAGCGCCAGTGCTAAAAGATCTGGCATTAGGACCATATATGGCACAAAAAGATTACTGTCACAATGTATTTTCTTTTGAAAATTAAAGGGAAAATTGCAAAATTGGTATACCATCTCTTCCCATTCAACCGATCTGGTACACTAATTTTCCAGTCAGCAAATAAACCCCATAACTTCAAAAAATAAGCAATTTAGCGCACATTTGACCCGAATAAGGCTCAACCCGCCGGAAATCCGACCCATATGACAATATGGGTCGGATTTCCGATGGGTTGAGCATTATCCGGGTCAAATGTGCGCTAAATTGCTTATTTTTGGGTATTTGCTGACCGGAAAATTAGTGTATCAGATCGGTTGTGTAACACCCCAAGCGGTGGGGCATCACACCCCCGCACTATGGCCCGACACGTGTACGAAATGGAAGGTCCGCACACGCACCAAGTCACAGCGAACGGGTGACAAACGAAAAACAACCTAAGCTAGGCGGTACCTAAACCCTGTACAGAAACAGATATGGAGAACCTGAATAAGGAAGCAATGCAAAAATACGAATTTTCAAAAACTTAAATCAGCAATCATATATTCATATATCCAGAAAGTAAAACAACATCAACCTAAACGGGTTCAACTAAACAAGGCAACCTGTCCTAGCCTGTCCCGAATAACTATACAACAAAATGGGTTCAACTGGCCCTAGAAACCTGTCTCGATCAAACATATAGTCAAACGGGTTCGACTAATCCGAGCACCTGTCCTAACCTGTCCCGAATTCTATACATTCAAATCATAAGTACGAACTTGCATAAAATATATCATAGCTTGTACAAAATTAACAAATGTAATTCGACTAAAACACTTATCAAACTCAGACAAACTGACACCGACTCGACAGACACTAACAACCGCCTAGCTCCAACGAACTCCAAGGCAAAACCTGCAAACTAAAACATAAAAGGCGAGGGGTCAGTCCAAAGACTGAGCGAGGGGTTAACACACGCACGCTATACATATATATAGAGCACAACACAAAGTAGAAGTAATATTCGTGAACCCGGGGTTAGTTTTTGCACGCCAAAACATTTTCCCGTGATAATATACATATAGGGAGACTTATCAAAACATAACGAATAAAACTTAGCTTATGCATATCTCAAAACATACGTTCAACTCATGCAGACTTGACACACGTATCAAAACATAACTTATTAGTTTAATAGCAAAAATCCAATTTTTATCTTAATTTAAGAATCTACCTCCGTTTCACGAACTTATGATAGACGGACAGACAGAACACTCGGCGGGTACGAATTTAATCCAACCAAACTCCTCAGATCACACACAGGCATAAACAAACGGAATCAAATCAAACGTACCTTCCTTCATACCGTTTGGGGAAGAAAGGTGCCCCTCTCAACCCCCACACAGAAATGTAATGAGACGGGGGATCCACCCGCTCCTTCGACGGGTCACGTAGCACGCCGTCGGCTCAAGAAGACCCGCTTTCCCCTCGACCTCCCGAGGATGAGCCAAGTCTCCCTTTTGTGGAGAAGTGCACAGGGGTCGTAACAAGCGACCCCATGGTCGTCCCGGGTCTCCCTTATCCACAACTCCGGGGCCCATCACACAGATAACACACATATATCGGAAACTTAACCCGCCACACACAGACAGACAGACTTATCTTATGCATATCGTACTTATCATATCACACGTACATATCACGCAGACTGACCTCGAAGTCATAACAAACCGAAACTAAGCATACATAGGCTCATACATAGCGTTCTTTACTTTCAAACTTATGACAAAACCATCAAAGTACATATTTCACACATATCTACGTATATACCTGTTGGAAAACACGAATCAGAAAGCAGCGGAATTTAAAAAATTTTCCCAACAAAAGGACCTTGAACTCGCAATCGTGTAACCAAATTCGTAAAGATAGAAAACTTACTTTTCTTTTATTCTTTCTTGAAGTGTTTCAAGCCACCCAAGAACACTCTTCTCGCGGCTTGATCCCCTCTCCTTGGTAAAGCTCGAATCTTCAAACTTCTAACTTGAAGTCTCTAGAGAAAGTCCACCAACTTGATCACAATCTAACTAGTAAGGATGCTAGTTCTCTAGTTAGTGTTTAGGCTTAACCTAGGGTTTAATTTAATCTTGGAGAAAGGAAGGTGTTCAACACATGAACCAAGAATTATCTATTAGCTCCATAAGGAGCTCGAGCTCCCCTATTTATAGGGAAGGGGTGCCGAAATTCCTAGTCCTTTATGGGCTAGGATTTTGGTCCCTCTCTCCTATTACTTGATCATCAAGTATTTTCCAACTTTGACTTTGAATTCTAATTCAAGTCAACTTTTAAGAGAGCTAAAAATATCCAAACTATTTTTGGATAATTTTATACTTTATTTATTATAAAATAAATAACTTATTTTTATCTAATTAATTAATTCGTAATTAATTAACTAGATTATTTTCTCCAAAATTAGACTTTCCTTTTTAATTCAAAATTAAACCAAAGTCTATTAAATAATTAACTAATTAATTATTTAATATATATATAATATATATATATACACACGTGTGTGACACGTGTCACTCACGTGAGCCACACGTGTGACTTCACACGTGTGGAACCCTCTTGGCCCGATTAACTCGTTTAATCATTTTAAAGCCTCAACTCATGTAACCAAGTTGTTGTGTGTGACCCTCTAGGTTCTCAATTCAATTAGCAGTGACCCTAATTAATTAATTCACTAATTAATTAATCAGTCCACAGATTAAACGACCATAGTCTAGCAACAGGTGTTTAACCCCTAGCTGAATTGGAATGTTCGGATTCGACAGAACCTTTAAGTCATTGATTCATGTGAGATACAATCCTCCTACTTACTATCTCTCAACCAAGATCTAGGGCAAGGGAATAATCAGAACCCTAATAATCCGGTCTTAAAGCTAAGTGCATTTCATACCCATTTGATCTCAATCCAAGAAACCCTTTTCTTGATGTCTTGATCTACTGCCTTGGCCAAGGACTCCATATGGCATATGAATGACTTACACAATAAGAGATCACCTTGCATATGCAAGTGTAAGTCCTTTCTTGATTCTCATTCACTTTCATGAATCACTTGTGCAGCCCCAGCATAAGCCTTGAATCAGTTGTCTAAGGCGACACCCTTTAAAGCTTATACCAAAGACTACAGAGTTAACTCATAAAGTAACATGGAACCTCAAGTCTAAGGATCAATTAATCACATCAATGACTCGTGAGATATTTCCTAATCTGGAAGTTTCCATTTCCTGAAATAGAAACTTCATTTCCCATTTAGGAATGTTCTCACACGGGGCACCTCAGTGAACTTACTTATTAAAGCAAGCACCCTCATGTATCACGCACGTATCAACTATACACTTTCCACCTCCATGAAACAAGGTGGTCCTTCTTAAGGGCGTGATCCCACAAGCAAGCCTTAGAGGAGTCAGGTTGACACTCCCACTGTCTGTAGGACTCATCGGCTTGGAGTATTTTACTAATCATGACTTATGTGATATAGGGATCGTTTCATGAACCATTTCACCTAAATGGTAGAGTCCTAAAGTCATCAGGATTAGGGGAGTTCTCATACATGCACAGCTAAAGTAAACGCATACCAAACAAGAGCATATAAAGAAGTGTTGGCTCAATTCGTTATTTCATTCAAAGATTGTCTGTGATTACAATAAGGAAAAGCACAAAGCGGATATACAATCGGCTTTTAGGGCACTATTCCTAACAATCTCCCACTTGCCCGTCAAAGCCATTCTAAAGCTACTCTAAGTCCCATCTTCTGAAGATGACCTTGGAAAGCTTCTTAACTAAGGGGTTTAGTAAGTGGATCTGCCACGTTCTCTGCTGATGTGACCCTCTCAATTAGCACATCTCCTCTTTTGATAATATCACGGATTAGGTGATACTTCCTCATAATGTGCTTGGTCCGTTGGTGAGATCTTGGTTCTCTTGCTTGAGCAACCGCCCCAGTGTTGTCACAAAACATAGTAATGGGGTCTTTCATGCTAGGAACAACATTCAACTCTTGAATGAAGTTTCTAATCCAAACACCTTCCTTAGCTGCATCATTTGCAGCTAAGTATTAGGCCTCAGTGGTCGAATCTGCAGTGGTAGTTTGCTTGGAACTCTTCCAACTCACTGCTCCGCCGTTTAGGCAGAAAATGTATCCTGACATTGACTTAAAATCATCTAAGTCAGATGCAAAGCTTGCATCGCAGTATCCTTCGACAGTAAGATCTTTCTGACCTCCGTAAACTAAGAATAAATCTTTAGTACTTTTCAAGTACTTAAGAATATTCTTCACGGCAGCCCAGTGACCATCTCCAGGGTCAGTTTGGAAACGACTTGTCACACTAAGTGCATAAGCCACATCCGGTCGAGTACATAACATTGCATACATTATGCTACCTATTGCTGACGCATAAGGTGTATGAGTCATTCTCTCCTTCTCAAGGTTAGTCTTAAGACACATCTTCTTTGAAAGACATGTTCCTACACTCATAGTAAGGTTCTTAACCTCTGCTGACTCCATATTGAATCACTTCAATACTTTGTCAATGTACATCGACTGTGATAGTCCTATTAACCTTCTAGATCTATCTCTATAGATTTTGATTCCAAGGATATAGGACGTATCACCAAGATCTTTCATCTCGAATTGGTTCGATAACCATAACTTAGTCACTTTCATGTCATCCTTCGAATTCCCAATAAGAAGGATGTCATCAACATAAAGTACTAAGAATTGCACTGAGGTCTCCAATTCCTTTCTATACACACATGATTCATTCGTAATTTGGATGAAGCCAAACGCTTTGACCGATTCATCAAATCGAATGTTCCAATTCCTAGAAGCCTGTTTCAATCCATAGATTGATCTTTGGAGTTTGCAAACCTTTTGCTCACTCCCACTGAATTGAAACCTATGGGTTGCTCCATATAAATGTCTTTATCAATGTCACCATTGAGAAAGGCAGTTTTCACATCCATTTGCCATATCTCATAGTCATAATATGCAGCAATGGCAAGCATGATTCGAATGGACTTTTGCATTGCAACTGGTGAAAAGGTTTCGTCAAAGTCCACGCCGGGTCTCTGAGTGAATCCTTTTGCAACCAGTCTTGCTTTGTAGGCTGCAATGCTTCCATCAACTCCAAGCTTTCTCTTAAAGATCCATTTGCAACCTATGGGTTTGACCCCATCAGGCAAATCTACCAAGGTCCAAACTTGGTTGGAGTTCATGGAATCCATTTCGGATTTTATGGCTTCTATCCACTGTTCAGAGTCAGAATCTGAAAGTGCCTCCTCATATGTTAAAGGATCATTATCCTTTTGAGAGATTTCATGGAAGAATCCATACCATCTCTCCGGCTGTCTAGGAGTGCGTTCAGAACGCCTTAGAGGAGGATTTTCATGTGTATCGAAATTCGTGATTGGTTGTGGTTGATCAGAGTGGGACGTTTCTTCAGTGGGTGGTGGGGGGTCACTTTGTACTTCTTCTAATTCTATGATCTTGCCTTTCTTTTCTTTAAGGAACGGTTCCTCAAGAAAAGTGGCATTTCTGGAAACAAACACCTTTTGCTCAGATTGATCATAGAAATAGTATCCTATGGATTCCTTAGGATAACCTACAAAGTAGCATAAGTTAGAACGAGATTCTAACTTATCTCCCACTGTCCTCTTCACGTAAGCAGGACAACCCCAAATTCTTAAGTAAGAATAACTAGGGATTTTACCATGCCACATTTCATAGGGCGTTTTGGGGACTGACTTAGAGGGAACTAGATTCAAAATCTTTGCTGCACTTTCTAGGGCATAACCCCAGAAAGAAGGTGGTAAGTCAGTGAAACTCATCATGGAACGAACCATATCAAGTAGGGTTCGATTCCTTCTCTCAGAAACTCCATTAAGCTGAGGAGTTCCCGGAGGAGTCCACTGAGAGATAATCCCATTATCTTTGAGATGATTAAGGAATTCTTCACTAAGATACTCGCCTCCTCGATCAGATCGAAGTGCTTTGATCTTGTGACCAGTTTGGTTCTCAACCTCCTTTTGAAATTCTAAGAATTTCTCAAAAGCTTCAGATTTATACTTCATTAAGTATACATAACCATACCGACTAAAGTCATCAGTAAAGGTTATGAAATACTGATGATTGCTTCTAGTGCTTACACTAAGCGGTCCACAAACATCAGTATGGATCAAATCCAAAACCTCAGTGGCACGTTCCACAGTTCCTTTAAAGGGACTTTGGACATTTTTCCTTTGAGACAGGATTCGCAAGAAGTTAACTCTTTGAGATCATTTTCAGAGAATGATCCTAAAGTGTTTATCTTGCTAATTCTGTTCTTGGAAATGTGTCCTAATCTAGCGTGCCATAAGGGAGCTGAAACTTTGTCATCTCTCTTACGCTTTGTTTCTCGTTGTATATTCATAATATTGATATTTTGAGTTAGGTAAAGTCCATTACTTAGAGTACCGATGTGAACGGAAGAGTTGTTCCGTTTGATAAAATATTTACCATTCTTAATATAAGTTTCATAACCTTCACAATCTAATATTGGAACTGAAATTATATTACGAATAATGCTCGGTACATAAAGGACTTTGTTTAATACTAACTCAAAACTACCTAAATCTAATCTAATTGTGCCTAAAGCTCGAGCTTCAACGTTTGAGCCATCGCCGATCTTCAAGACACATTCTCCTTCTTTGAGTTGTTGGACCTCACTTAGCATCTGTACATCATTACAGATATGAGTTCCACAACCGGTATCAAGTACCCAAGAACTAGAATTAATAGAAAGATTTACTTCAACGAGAAAGATACCTTTCTTTAGAGTAGCCTTGTACTCTGGGCAGTTTCTCCTCCAATGTCCGGCTTTGCCACAATAGAAGCAAACATCCTCTTTCTGATCACGCTTCTTCTTTTGGGCCTTTCCCTTCGAAATGCCACCAGTGGGCCTAAGGGGTTTCTTCTTCTTCTTTTGAGTTTTCTTGCCCTTACCTTTAGAAGGCCCAGAAGAGGAAGATGGAGCATTCACCATCAAAATATTATTGTCCTTCTTGATCGTGCTTTCAGCAGTCACAAGCTGACTAATCAGCTCAGCTACAGTAGCACCAGCATGATTCATGTTGAAGTTAAGGACAAATGGGTTGAATGATGGTGGGAGCGAAGCTAGCAACAAATCCACTGAAAGCTCATCTTTCAGTGGCATGTCCATGGAAGCAAGTTTCTCAGTAAGGGCAAGAAACTTGAGTCCATATTCATGGACACTTGAACCTTCCCTCATTCTCAAGTGGAACAATTCCTTTGAAGTGTTATACCTTGTAACACGTTCATGAGGGCGGTAAAGTTGCTCTAAGTGGTCGTAAATCTCCCAAGCAAATTCCATGGCCTCATGTTGCCTTTGCAAGTCCGGAGACATGTTAGCCAACATAAGGCAACGGGCTTGGAGATTATCATCCTTCCACTTCTGAATCGCGTCCCGCTCGGCCCGAGTGGGAGCCTCCCCTTCGGGACTAGGCTCCCCTTCGAAGAGAACATAAGTTCTCTTCTCAGAATCTAAAATGATTTTTAGATTCCTCAGCCAATCAGAATAGTTGGGACCAGTCAACTTGTTTGACTCGAGGATCGATACAAGAGGGCTTTTGGTTGCCATTTCAAAACACGTAGAGAATCACAGAATCTACGACCTAAATGGTAAAACAGAGAACTAGTGAGCATGCTGAATTATAACGATATACAAAAGATAAGGTCTTTATTCTATTGTAGCTCCCACTGTTTTTCAAAGATCTAGAATTCCCAAAGATCTAAGAGGAACACGTTTCCCAATGGGTACCAAGATCCTAGGCATTTTACCTCGAACCCACGACTCGCGGACATTCTAAGTAAGAACCCTAGGTAGGTACAACTTACCAATTCTAACACCTTTAGAACTCTTAGTAATTGTTTTTGCATCACCTATCTTTCAATATGGACCTACGACTCGTGCAACATCCATATTTACTTAGGCGTTAAGCTAGACTCATCAATCATAAGATCATGACCAAAACTTAGTTCGAACGACCCACGACTCGCGGACATCGCCCTTGCTAAAATTGACCACAAAATATTGATCATTTAAAATAATTAATTAGGTAACTAAGAATTAATAAGCTCCACTAGCTATCCCATGACTCGCGGACAATAACTAGCTTTACTTACTAAACTTAAAACCTATTGATGGAATGCTAGGAATTTAATTCAAAATTTGCATCTCGAATTAAACACCTATTTGTTCGAAATTAGCTTAATATTTAATGGGAATTTTCGAATCAACCGGAGAGTTGTCCGGTTCGACCTCACCAACATATATGTTATCCAATTTTATTAGTCTTGATTAATGCAAGTACACTTAAATGCATATCAAACAAGCACATAAACAGATAACATGTCCTAGCATGATACTAACATGTAATGATCATGGGTTCTACCTATCTTATGCGTGATATGTGGGAGCCACTCCACAATCACAAGTTCTAACATACATGCCACATAAACAGTTTAAATCACATAAGGGAAAGCGGTAACAAAATACGAGTCCTATCTCTATTACATTTAACAATTGAGATTCCCCTCCCTAACATTTTGAGGGGCCTTCACTTTTGGCCTCCTTGTTACTTGAATGTGGTCCATCTTACTCCATGGGTGCATTGTCTCCAAAATGAAAATAAAACCTCACCACCTATCTCTACTCTCAAATTACAATAAAAAGAAAAAGACATAAAGTAATAAGGCTCAATCTTCATATTGGCCTTAGACAATTACACGAGGCATACCCCGGCCTCAAAAACAGTAATATGGAAAGCCACATAATAAATCACATAACAGTACGCACATAAGTGAGGCTCCAACCTCAATTGAAAAACGCAACTATAGGGCTCCAACCCCAATTTAAACCATCCATGTGCACAAATTAAAACCATACATAGATCTAAACCCATGATCACCTAACATGCTTTTGCGAGAATTTAAATTTAGCCAATAAATTAAAATTCTCGTTTCAAGTCCTAATGACTTAAAACACGACTTAGATGCAATTCTTGTTCAAGAGCCTTTTCAATAAAACCCGAAAAACAACAAACCAATAAAATTCCAATTAATTTCCAAAATTAATAATTTTATTCTTTCATTATTTTCAGAAAATAAAATTCATAATTTTCCCAAAATCCAAATCGCTTCAATTTCTCAAAAATCCATATTTAATCAAAATTTTAAAATAATTTTATTTTAACAAAACTGATTTTAAAGGATAAAATTAAAATTAAATTAAATCGGGATTTTAAGGACCGAAAACACGAAAAATACGAAACACGAAAAACGAGCCCAAAAAAAAGTGCCCAGCCGCGTGAGGCACCGCCGCGCAGCAGCGCGCGCAGACGCGAGCCAGCGGCGCGCACAGCGCGCAGCAGTTGCCGCTCGCGTGCGCACGCTGGGCGTGCATCATGCGCGCGCCGCGCGCAGCAGCGCCCGCCGCGACTAGGCGGGCTGAACAGGCATCCCGCACGGTTGCGGGACGGACTGGGCTAGGCGCGCCCGGGACGGCTCCCGCGCTGTTGCGGGAGGAGCTGGGCGGCGGCGACGGGCCTGGGCGTGCGACGTGCTAGCACGCCTAGGCTCGTTGCTTTTCGTGTTCGTTTCGTATTTCTGGGTTTCTCGAAAACCCGGTTCAATCCAAAAATTAAAATTCGATTTAAACATATTTCAATCAAAACGGTTTTCAAAATCACAATTTAAGAAAACAGTTTCAGAAATTCAGGAAAAATTACAGTTTCGTATTTCAGGCTCTCTAAAAGAACTCATGAATACCTAATTCGCATCTAAGCCTAAGAATTTCTACCAAATTCAGAATAATTGAGACGAATCAGAAACACGATTAACGAGGTGGCTTTGATACCACTTGTTGGAAAACACGAATCAGAAAGCAGCGGAATTTACAAAATTTTCCCAACAAAAGGACCTTGAACTCGCAATCGTGTAACCAAACTCGTAAAGATAGAAAACTTACTTTTCTTTTATTCTTTCTTGAAGCGTTTCAAGCCACCCAAGAACGCTCTTCTCGCGGCTTGATCCCCTCTCCTTGGTAAAGCTCGAATCTTCAAACTTCTAACTTGAAGTCTCTAGAGAAAGTCCACCAACTTGATCACAATCTAACTAGTAAGGATGCTAGTTCTCTAGTTAGTGTTTAGGCTTAACCTAGGGTTTAATTTAATCTTGGAGAAAGGAAGGTGTTCAACACATGAACCAAGAATTGTCTATTAGCTCCATAAGGAGCTCGAGCTCCCCTATTTATAGGGAAGGGGTGCCGAAATTCCTAGTCCTTTATGGGCTAGGATTTTGGTCCCTCTCTCCTATTACTTGATCATCAAGTATTTTCCAACTTTGACTTTGAATTCTAATTCAAGTCAACTTTTAAGAGAGCTAAAAATATCCAAACTATTTTTGGATAATTTTATACTTTATTTATTATAAAATAAATAACTTATTTTTATCTAATTAATTAATTCGTAATTAATTAACTAGATTATTTTCTCCAAAATTAGACTTTCCTTTTTAATTCAAAATTAAACCAAAGTCTATTAAATAATTAACTAATTAATTATTTAACATATATATAATATATATATATATATACACACGTGTGTGACACGTGTCACAGTGACACGTGTCACTCACGTGAGCCACACGTGTGACTTCACACGTGTGGAACCCTCTTGGCCCGATTAACTCGTTTAATCATTTTAAAGCCTCAACTCATGTAACCAAGTTGTTGTGTGTGACCCTCTAGGTTCTCAATTCAATTAGCAGTGACCCTAATTAATTAATTCACTAATTAATTAATCAGTCCACAGATTAAACGACCATAGTCTAGCAACAGGTGTTTAACCCCTAGCTGAATTGGAATGTTCGGATTCGACAGAACCTTTAAGTCATTGATTCATGTGAGATACAATCCTCCTACTTACTATCTCTCAACCAAGATCTAGGGCAAGGGAATAATCAGAACCCTAATAATCCGGTCTTAAAGCTAAGTGCATTTCATACCCATTTGATCTCAATCCAAGAAACCCTTTTCTTGATGTCTTGATCTACTGCCTTGGCCAAGGACTCCATATGGCATATGAATGACTTACACAATAAGAGATCACCTTGCATATGCAAGTGTAGGTCCTTTCTTGATTCTCATTCACTTTCATGAATCACTTGTGCAGCCCCAGCATAAGCCTTGAATCAGTTGTCTAAGGCGACACCCTTTAAAGCTTATACCAAAGACTACAGAGTTAACTCATAAAGTAACATGGAACCTCAAGTCTAAGGATCAATTAATCACATCAATGACTCGTGAGATATTTCCTAATCTGGAAGTTTCCATTTCCTGAAATAGAAACTTCCTTTCCCATTTAGGAATGTTCTCACACGGGGCACCTCAGTGAACTTACTTATTAAAGCAAGCACCCTCATGTATCACGCACGTATCAACTATACACTTTTCACCTCCATGAAACAAGGTGGTCCTTCTTAAGGGCGTGATCCCACAAGCAAGCCTTAGAGGAGTCAGGTTGACACTCCCACTGTCTGTAGGACTCATCGGCTTGGAGTATTTTACTAATCATGACTTATGTGATATAGGGCTCTTTTCATGAACCATTTCACCTAAATGGTAGAGTCCTAAAGTCATCAGGATTAGGGGAGTTCTCATACATGCACAGCTAAAGTAAACGCATACCAAACAATAACATATATAGAAGTGTTGGCTCAATTCGTTATTTCATTCAAAGATTGTCTGTGATTACAATAAGGAAAAGCACAAAGCGGATATACAATCGGCTTTTAGGGCACTATTCCTAACAATACCAGGCTTCCAAATCACACACATTCGAAAATGGGCACATAGCAATAGGGTATAACTATATCCTAACCTCACCTGGCACCAATCACAGCCGAAGACACAACAAATGGTTCACCCCGGAGCCTGCACGACTCACTTGTCACCACCCTGGGTGCACCTGTACCAACTGAACACACCAAATACAGTACATAACTCAGACTCAGACTCAGACAACCATATAAAGACGCACGGCACATGGTCAAGCACTTAAGAAATGCAATCACATAAGCAGAGCTCACATTATTTCATATAAATTCATATATCAAATAACCAATTCATATTCGTACGAATAACTTATTTCTTACGTGCAAAAGTTTCTAATTTAATCATATAAGCTTCATACAATTCATATATCGCATAATAAGATTATTTAAAATTAAATAATTATCCTGCATTACAAAGTTAGAAATTAAATCATCCAAGACATACTAATTTCATTCTTACTAAATCATAAATTGCATAACAAATTCTTATATCATATAATAAATTTCAATTCAATTTAAGTGATTAGACTAATTAAAAGCTTCTAGCTTAGGCGTAATAATTTCTCTTAATCGAAATCGTAATTAGCATATTTGTTTACCAATCGACAAGGATTAATTAATTGAAGTCATACAATTTATATGTTTAGCGAAATTACACATACACCCCCTTCAAGTTAGATAAATAGCCCACATTCGATATATCGGAATTCAAATGGCATATCAAAGCATAAATATATTTCATAATTCATTTAATACATAATTTCGTACACACTGAAATACAATTCGATCGACAAATCAAGCAATTAGCAATTAAAACAATTAATTTCAAATATTCAAGTTATACAAAATAAATCACAACAAATCAACCGGACATCCGATTGACGAACGGAAAGTGGCATTGGACTCACCACGACGAGAGGAACTTGCTGCCTGAAGGGCGTCGAAATGTTGCCCCCGGAACCAGTCGAACCGCCACGTGCAGCCGCCGGACCACCACCTGCGGTGGTCGGAAAATTCCACGGAAGAACAGGAACGTACGCCTCGGCCTGCTTGACAAAAGCCCTCAACCAATTTCTCGAGTCGGGACCGACGCCATCAGCTATGTATCATCATTCTAAGCAACTTCCGTGAAGGAGCTACCACCAAAACCGGCCGGAAAAAGGCCCCAAACCGCCGCCGAAAGTCCGCCGCTGCGCCACTCGCCGGTTCAGCCACCTCCGGCCTTCCTTGGCCCAAAATGACGCCGGAAATGGAATCAGGAGGCCAAAATACGTCGGAAACCACCAAGGCTCGATCGCGAATCTCGCCGGAACGCGGCGGAGCGAGGTGCTACAATGCACGCGCCACCGCCGCCGGTCTTCAGTCGGCGTGTGCGCCGCCGTCCGTCCACCGTGGCCATGCCGCTGGAACTGGAGCTGCACATGGAGGTTGTCTAACAGGTGGGGTGGCGCATGACGGAGAAAAGTCGCCGGAGACCGCCGAGAAGAGGCGGCGAAGTGGCGGTTGTCCGTTCCGCCGCCACTGCTTTGCCGTAGCGCCACCACCGCTGAGTTTCAGGCTATGATTCTTGTACCATCGTGTCGGGCTCGTCGAGATGATAAATTTCCACTACTCAAACGTCAAATTCCGTCGAGAAACGAGCGAGAACGGACATGTGTATGTTTTCACACCTCCACTGTGTGAATAGTGCCAATCGTGGGAGGAAGACGATGAGTCTGGAGCTGAAGTTCTGGCACACAAAACGAGGATCCGGGGTATATATCTCGGGTCCTCTTACGCAAAAACGGTCGGAAGAACGGGCTAACGAAGTCGGAATGGGGCAAACTTAGAGTCTACGGACTCGTCTCGATGCCCCGAACGCGTTGAAGGGGTCAAAAAGGTCGAAAACTTGATCGAATGAGAAATGACCAAAAAACCCCTAAAAAGAGAAAATTACAAAGGGGTCCCTAAACTCTAAAAGAGTTCAAAATAGAGCCACGAAAAACATAAAATCATATAATTAAACACATAAAAAGGTTGAAACGTGGCGCACCTTATAAATCGGACGAGCGGGATGTTATAGGCTTAATGGGGGGAGATGGTATACCAATTTTGCAATTTTCCCAAAAATTAAATGAGCACTTATTTTAATTAATTTGAATGAAACAATCAATATACTTAGGTTATGTCCAACCTTGACTAGGATATCAACACATTCATTTTCCTGTTTTTTTTCTTCTCTTTAAGTACGTTGTATCACGAAATTCCAAAGGAATTTTGAAAAAGTTCTACAATCTTTAATGATCATAAATTTATAATACAGCGAGTTACGTTGAAGTATCAATACTTTTGAGCCAAATAAGACTTGAGAGTCGACATGGAGGAGAAAAAGAGAGGCACGTACGAGACCACAACTTCGATCCGGCGGTAGAGAACGCAGTTCCACCGCCGGATCGGCTCAAATCTATTATATTTTACTCAATTTTATTCCATCGTCACCTCCTCAGATTTGTTCCGTCGAAATCTGCCCAGATCTGCTGCGAGTGTTCCATCGAAATCTGCCCAGATCTGCTGTCACTCTCACGGATCTACCGTAAGTTTCATCGACATTTTTCTAGATCTATTGGCTTCTTCCCAGATCTAGCGGATTTCTTTGGTACACAGACGATTTCGTTATCTGTTTTTTTTCTTTTCGCTATGTTTTCTTTCATTTCTTCCATATAGAAGCTTTATCTCTTCCATATGGAAGTTTTGTCCCTTCCGTTATGGAAGTTTTGCTTTATCTTTTCTGTGTTTATCTGGGAAAATTTGTGGCCGAGTTCTCTGTTGTAGGCCAAGCTATCTGTTCTCAATCAGAAGAAAAAGCGGTTGTGGAACTTCAGCCGGATCAGATCGAGATCCACTTGAAAGGAACAATTTTCAAAGAGTTCTTTTCTTTTACTAAATGTGATACTAATATGAGAGCTCACAAATCTGTTGGAATTGCGACTTCGGTCTGCGTTAATTTTTATGTTGTTGCTTCTTGTAATTTTTTCTTATTGTTCCTCATGATATGATATAATATTCCCCTTTGAGGGATTTGGTTATAAAAAAAAAAAAAGAGACTTGAGAGTCGGCTTGAAAGATCAAACTAGAAATTTTATGGCCCGATGCTATAGAAAGACCTTCTTTTAATTAATCCAATTAACTCGTTGTGGTAATAGAATTGTGACCAAGTTTCTTGGAGAAGCAGACAATCTACTCCTCCTATCATCTGTAATGACACCGTCAATCGCTTCCAAATTTATGAGGATTACGTGTCAATTACGTGCAAGTTCCGACAAAAAATTAAAAATCCAATTAAAATTGGATCAAAATTGTGAAATTAAATTTATTAAACTCAACCGTTAAACAGGATTCCGACATAATAGAATTATAAAATTGACAAGTTTACGGGACTAATTTTGCATACAAGAAAAGAAATTCAGTTTTACATGTTGATGTGATACTTGACAACACATTTCAAATACATTAATAATCCAAAAAACATTGACTAATTCGTGGATAATGTTTGTGGGGTTTCATCAACCAACACTTGAAGCCATCGAGGAAATGGAGGCAAATTGACATCAATAGCCCCTTCAAGAATCTGATCCACTCGCCCCATGGATGGCCTAATACTCTCATCACTTTGCACACACCAACATGCTACTTTGCATATCCTTGTAACTTCTTCTCCATTTGCATTCCCTTCTAGCTTAGGATCCACAAGGCTGAGTATATTATCCTCGCCCTCTGTGATCACACAGCTTGCAGCCAAGCTAGGGAAATATCGTGCATTCTCCTCGTCTCGAATATCCCGCCAGTTTCTCTTCCCTGATACCAGTTCGAAAAGCATCATTCCATAGCTATACACGTCGACTTTGGCTGTTATTGCAACTCCTGATATCCATTCTGGTGCTAGATAACCCAAAGTACCCCTCATGGTTGTCAGAGCACGACTAAAATCGCGCCCCACGAGCTTCGCCAATCTGAAATCTGCCACTTTGGGACAAAACTCAGCATCGAGTAGGACATTTTCAGGCTTTATATCACAATGAACAATGCAGTCTCTGCATTTCTCATGGAGGTAGGCCAACCCCCGAGCTACTCCCAACGCAATTTGGTACCTCGTTTTCCAATCCAATACTTTGGAATCCTTAAAAAGATGAGAATCCAAGGAACGATTTTCCATGTAATCATAAACCAGCAAATTTTGAGTACCATGCACACAGAACCCACGGAGCCTTACAAGATTAATGTGCTGAATTATTCCAATGGTGTTGACTTCGGCCCGGAATTGCTTCTCCCCTTGACTTATGCTTTCGAGTTTCTTTACTGCAATAACACTTGAATCGGGTAAAGTTCCTTTGAAGACAGACCCAAAACGTCCTCCTCCCAACTTGGTCGAAAAGTTCCTGGTTGCATTTTTCAAGTCTTTGTACCCAAAAGCCACCAAAAAGCCCTCAACAACAATAGAAGCTCTAATCTTTTTCTTTCGACGAGTGTACAGCACCACAACCCAAATCACTACCAAGAAGACAAATGCAGAAACAATAGAACCCAAGATTACATTCTTCGGACTCTTAGTCTTCTCATGAAACACAGAGGAAGAAGCAGAGAGCCTGATGTAGAAGGCGTTTTCCCTATCTTCCCTTTCGAGCAATTTTCACATGTCCTTTAGCTCACCACTCCAAATATAACAACCTTTTTCATCATATGCATAGGCCGTGCACGAGCAATTATTCAAACAAGTAGATTCACATTCCCCTTTGCCTATACCTGCCAACAACTGATAATCTCCGGGTAAACTCAAGCAAAGATCCCTCAGAAACCTATCTTTTCTACCCTCAGAATCAGTACCATTACCACTCCCACATGATAAACTAAACTCCCTCACACATTCAAAATCACCATCCTGCAAGAACTGATAATAATCGATAGATCTAGACTTCTTTTTGAATCCCGGTAAACAAGTACAAAAGGGCCGTTGCTTATTATCACAGAGGCCAAATGCCCCACAGTAAGCAGAGACCAAACATTGTCGCGTTGGCTGAGACCAAAACAAGACCCAATCATCTCCAACCCAAGATAACATCTTAATCGGACCCGAATCCAAATGAGCCTCGAAATGATTGACGAATTATAGAGCGAATATGTAAAAGAAGTCTCATTCTCAGTATCAACATAACTATAATTATAGATATAATTCAATCTCATTTCAGGGACCAGGCTAAAAGTATGAGTACGATCACTCCAAGCCCCACTTACCCAATACTCAACCCCATTCTGCATGACAAGTTGACAACAAACTGTTTATTTTTTGGATCAATCTCAAGAGTGAAAGAACCAGGTGAAGGATCCTCAGAATTTTTCCAGGAAGTTAATCTAGTTTTCTTCTGTGTTCTTTTATCGTAACCCATCTTTGCCCCGGGCATAAATGTATGAGTTGGATTATCAAAGCTTTCCCATGAATTTTCACTAAAACCACTCGAATCTGACGAATTGGACGACCCATCTCTCAAAACCAAGTTCCCATTACCAAGAAGTACTGCAACAACAGATTTAAACCTCGATAGAACTGGGGAGCTCAAATTCGTGGACCAAATCTCGATCTGAGACTCATTTAAAAGCACTAAATTACCATCTAATATCTTTAATTGAGCAGAGTACTTGTCTCTAATGGGGGTCTCTCTATTTGCAACCCAAATTACAGTCCGTTCTTTAACTTTTTTGTACCAAATGCATACATAATGTCTTCGAAAGAACTCACCTGGAGAGAAGAAATCAACGAATCCCAGCTCAAAGTTACCCCCAGAAGAAACGATGGTTTGATCACCAGAGAGAGTTTGGTTTGCTGAAATGGTGTCTGCTGCTTCCGACAGAAATAATGGGTTGATAATGCAAGAAAATAGGCACAAGAGTTTGAAAAGATTCCTATTTGATAAGATTTTGATGCTCATGACAGTGTGTCTGGACAAGATGATGATCAATTGTGCATTTGTGCTTGTATAGTTGTATAAGACTATAAGAGCCGTGCATGGGAGACTTGAAGTCAAAGGAAAGAGTTCCTGTGTGGCCAAAATAAAGAAAATTCTATGTAATTTTGGTCTTCGATCATTGATTAGTTATATGTGACCTTTATTGAACAGGTCAACTACACGTTGTTATAGAGAGATATTCTTTGTATTTTACCATTATATTAATAATATTATTAGTTAAGTTTAAGTATCTATAGGTAGTAATTCTTATTTGGAGATATGTGTTTAAAAAAATGGAAATCTATTAATAACAAGTGATAATGGTGCTCAACTATTTGTGATCTAATCACACGATCAACAAGTGGTCCTATTTTCCTCATAGCTGAAAAAAAAAATCTACATTGCACCAAAAAAAAATAAAAAAATCTACCATTACGAGATAAATTTTTTCTTTTTTTAAAATTTTTATAAATTTATAAATAAAGGTATATAAAGAATAATTTTATATTTTATTAATTTAAAATAATCTCATAAAAAATTATAATAATTTTTATATTAATATATTACTTAAATCATATTATAATACCAAAAAGTGTTTTAAAATATTTCAGGGTAAATTAGTAATTTTATAAAAGTTAAAGTGATTATCAACTTTTTTCTGCAAATATCGAGCCATGATGTTCTGCTTATCACTTTTTTTTTCAAACATTCACGACTTTCAATGAGTGTGCCGATTTCATGGCGAAGAAGAATCATGAGCTGGAGGGTATTTGGTTGGATCCGCCGCCGGATATTCTTGAGTTGATTGTTTGAGAGATGTGAGCTTGTCTTGTTTGTATTTCAACCAAAAAAAAAAAAAATTAATGCTTTTACTACTGTAATTTTTTACAGTTTTTACTTTTGCTTTAACTTCTACTTTTAATGTAGAGTTTGCAAACATCCTCTTAATTGAATTTGAATAGGATAGAATCCCTTAGGTATAATGCTCCCCTTATAAATGATAGCTATGTTTTCAAGGTCTCGAGTATAGGGCCAAAAATAAGGTTGCCAGTTAAAATTCAAACAATGACTAAGAATGATGAGATATTGTTCAAAAGATTCTATTCTTATCGGCGTGCTTTGAAAAATGGGTTACTTGATGATTGTCGACCTATAATATATTTGGGTGGTTGTCACTCGAAGTCAATTTGCGATGAAGTTCCTCTAATAGTTGTTGGTGTTGATCTAATTAATGCAACTTTTCCATTTACATATGACATAGTTGAGAAAGAGAAGATAAATACTTGATTGTGGTTTTCGAAGCTCTTGATTGTTGATCTGGCGGAGTAAAATTTAATTTACCTTCTTGTTATATATTTAAAATGTTTGAAATACCTCCTTGAAAAATTTTATTTTAATCTAACCCTCATGATATCTAAAAAAATTCACACCGCCTCCCTAATTAATTTTTAGACTAATTTTATATTTTTAAAGCTAAAATGACCTCTTATATATTAATTAGGTTTAAATTAGTATTAATATTTTTGTATTAACCACATACTATTTTTGTTATTTAAAGTAATATTTGATTTTTGCTGTTAAGAATCTTTTATTTGAAATTGAATTAAGAGAAGAAAAGTATAATTTTTTTTATTGATTTTTGTTAAAAGTTCATATTTGAACATAAATTGAGAGTAGAAAAATATAAGTTTTTATTGTTATTAAAAAAGATGATGTTTTCATCGTTACTAACTAAAAATATTAAAAAATTAAGAATAAACTAAAAATAAGAGAGAGAGAAAAAAAAAATTGAAGTAAAAAAAAAAATTGTAGTAGATGGATATAGGAAAAAAAAATCAAGATGAAGAAAAAAATAATTTAAAAAAACAAAAAAATTATTTTATATTAAAATAATATAATATTTTAAATACTTTAACATCTAAATGTGAATTACACTCTCAAATTTGGAGAGTGAAGTTCACATGCAACTACAAAGGAGGTTATTTAAAATTTATTTAAAATGACAAGGAGTCTAATTGAAATAAAATTAATATAAGGAGTTATTTCAAACATTTTAAATATCGCAAGAGGGCAAATTAAATTTTACTCTGATCTGACGTATTATCTCCGATAAACAGAAGGGTCTCATTGATGTTGTGAAGACCATTTTCCCATATGCTGAACACAAACTTGTTTGATGGGATAAAAACTTGAGAGTTATATCGATGCATGTTATCATAATAACATTTATCTCAGGGTGTATAACCTTATAATGCATCCACTTCATGCCCTGGATGTAACACCCCAAACGGAGGATGCCACATTCCCCGCACTAAGACCCAGACCCGGTCACGAAATGGAAAGTCCATGCCCGAATCCGAATCAAAGCGAACGGGAGACCAACTCACACACTAGGCTAGGCGGATCTAACTCGACAGACTCAGAGCGCGGAAGCAATTTAAACAATTATCATCAGATAGCAGAAGCAATTAAATCAACATACAAAATAAGTGACGAGTTCAACTAGCATAGATACCTAGTCCCGAATATCAGCATACATAACAGGTGACGGGTTCAACTAGCATAGATACCTAGTCCCGAATCTCAAATCATCGCAACGTAATAAACCAATATAAGTATCAACAGAATAGCTAATTACATCCAAATGCTAGCATACTAACCCCACACGGGTCTAAGTCTAAGTAGAGCATAAAACATAATCTCCAAAAGCGAAATAAGAATACATAACATAAATAGAGTATGTGACAAATGCATCTTAACACCAACTAAACCGACAAGTGTGACTCAGAAGACTCACTTCCGCCTAGCTCAAGCCAAAAGAAACCTGCAACTAAAAGATAAAATAAGGTGTCAGTCAACTGACTGAGTGAGGGGGCTAACGCACACCTACCGTATATATATAGAGCATAACACATATCAGAAGGGTGGACTCATGAACCGGAGATAGGTGTTGCATACCAAAGACATTTCCAAAAGTACCCAAAAGATAGTTATAAGTATAAGCTTTAGAAAATATTTCAGAAACTCTATCTCGATTCATGATTCCCAGACAGAATAGAACATATGCTCGGCGAGTACGAGCTTCCAACCTTTACTCCTCAGAACATATCAAATCATAGAATACAAAAGTCAATCCAACCGTCACACCAATGATGGAGGGGATGTACCGTCCCCAAACCATCCATATCAGACAAACCCTCAAGGGGTAGCGAACCCACAAGAGTCCTCCTCGGCTGTACACCGAAGGCTCAAGATATCACGCCTCCCCTATCTCCCTGAGTCGCGCAATGATATCTCAAATGGAGACTATGCACAGGCCGAGCCCTGACGGCCCTATACCATCCCTGGGATTCCTTACCCATAGCTCCTCAGATCCATAACAGAACAGAACAGAACAGAACAGAACAGATACCATATATCATGGCTAACTCGCTACAGAACAGATCATAACATAACATAACTTTTCAAAACAGCTTACATATGCTTCCATATCTAATTTTCCAAAACAGAGCTGATTCACAAGGCCATAAACATATCATATCCAACACATACGTATTTATAATAGATATACTCACATGCAAGGGTTGAAATCAGCATATTAAGGCCATAGGTCGCATAACTATACAAAATCCTAAACCTCATCTCGTGAAAGTAGAGTCTGAGATGTGAAGGGCCAAACACTCTAAACCTCGGGCCCACCGGCACCACCAAACTCTGTGACAAGACATACAGAAGCCCAGACTTAGACTCTATATGAACCAAACAAGACGCACGGCGTTGCTCAACATGATCGTGGTTATGCATAAGTGCTCATGTTGTGCTTGGATAAGGTGTCGTGGTCATTCAAGGCATATCAATGCTCAATAAGGTCATATTTACAAGCAACCATCATGCAATTCCATATCCAAAGATGCAAGATCAATTTAGGAAGTCAATCTATTCACAAAATGCATATTAAATCATCCAATGTCACAGGGTTCAATTATAATATTAGAATTAAGGATCAAGTTCATGACGAGTTGTAAAGTGCATAAGTATGAACAACTTGATCATATAAACATACAAAGTTGTTGTACGTAGATAGCATGCTTGATACAAATAAAGAGTGCATTTAATTCACTTAAGATCATACTTTACAACTTCACCACATGTTTGGTACACAAGCTCAAGTCACATTCATAGTTTCATAAGTATTACACTTACATCCCCTAAGTTATTTATAAAAGTTTAGAATTATTACACATACATCCCCTTAGTCGATTGCTAAACATAATTGTTCGTTTAAAGTGTTTATATAATTATTCAACTAGGAATTAATTACTTACAAACATGACAATTATCAATTTATCGTAATTCATAATATACCATTTCCGAGTAGTAAGAGTAAGTCAAGATATTACAATTCTAACTCCTATCATGCATCAAGTCTCAAGTTGTTCAAGCATCTTTCATGTATCTCAATTTTATATTTGAAACATAATTTAAAACAAACATAACATTGAGAACGTCTCAAATCCATATAGAGAAATCACAACATGTTCGTTCTTCTAAAATATCATTCAAGTTCATTTAGTCACATAAAAGATTAGTTTCTAAATATTACACTAAGACCCCTTCATATCTAAACACATAGCATAAATTTATCACATCGGGATTCAAATTGTAAATCGAAACATTCATGCATATCACAATTCATTCAATACATATTTTTGAATATGATTGGAATACATCTCGATCAACAAACCAACAATAAACAATTTATTTGCACTTAAAACAATTAATTCAAATAATCACTGTAACGCCCCAGTTTTTCAATTATAATAATGTGGCGTATTTGTTTATAAATTACGCGATTTAATTATTTATTTATATGATTAATTGTTTATAAATGTTTATATTTGATCTAAACTATAGACTATGGTTATTTTAATTAATTCACTTTATTTCCACTTGATATTTAGTGTTTAACTTCTTAATTTAAGGTTTCATGTTACCTTAACTATTTTGGTAATTTTGTTAATTAATTTCAACATGTTGTTAGTTGGCTTTAAATTATTTAAAATGGAAATTAAGTTTTAGTAATTAAATTATAACGTTATGAATTCGTTCATGCGCATGAGTGTTCTATTTGTACTTCGTTCATATATGTAATGATATCGGATTGGTATGAAAATTTAGTATGTCGTAAATATGTGTGATATGAACATGCCTATATGCTCGGTTTATGTTTTCGGATTCATTTGACGTGTTAACGAATTTAATGTTGGTTGTGGAACCAAGTCGGGGGCTAACGAGCAATTAGCGCACCCTTGGTTCCATGGGTGATATCTTGAGCTCGGGAATTCGGATTCGAAATCCGACACCTCCGTTGCCTTCGTATCGACGATTTGGAGACAATGGAACAAGCCTCATACCTTTTTGAGAACATTAAGACCTTCGAAATCCAACCGTAACGGGCAACTCGTGCAAGAAGAGCTCCTTTTGGTTGACTAGTCTTCATGGTGGGACCCTTAACACCTCCCTAACCTAACCATATCTTAACCATGGCTTGTGTACCTTGGGTTAAGCCTTTCTCTTCCCTTTTTGTTCTGAAAACCGAACCAAACCCTTCCCTTCTCAGCTGGAACTGATCGAGAGAGAGAGAGAGAGAGAGAGAGAGGAGAAAGAAGAAGAAAATCTTGGCCCTTTTGTGATTTTGAGCTCAAATCACCATCTTCCTTCACCAAATCTTCAAGGTATGAATATTTATGTCTCCTCTACTCTATTATGCTTGATTTAATCTACTTACATCATGATTTGGATCAGATTTGGTTAGGGTTTGGGTGATGAGTTTGGTATGAACTTTTAGGGATTTTTGTTCTAGTGACCTATTTGCTTGTGTGGCTGATTTTCTTGCTTATACATGAGTATATGAGCTTGTTTCTTGACCTATTTCTTTCCTAACTGATAGTATATGGTGTTAGGAGGATTTCATCTCTTGACCCTTTTATGAAATTATGAGATATGGAGCTCCAAACTTGATGATCAAACTACTTCCCCTGTTTTTCGAATTGCTGTGTGAAATTTTGTGTTGTTGCTTGATCAAATGGTCTCCATTTCGTGTGAAATTGCATGGATTTGTTGTACACTCATTACTCTATATGTTAACATTCATGTTTCAAGTATTTGGATCCATTTTAAGCTGCAAAACCGAAAGACATGGCCTGTTTGTATGCATGCTTCATGACAGACTTGTTGCTGTTACGTTTTGTAACTTGTTGATCATTCTAATGTGCTTTAAATTGTACCATTTTGCATATATATGAATTATATTAGTTGTTTAGTATGTTAGCATGCATTCCCCAAAGTTTCAGATGCAAATTCAACCCCTAAGTACTTGATCAAGGCATGATGGAATCATTAGGGCACATATGTGCGATTTTGGCGACCCAGTTTTGTTGCATGGATTAGATGGCCTTAATGTGTGATTTAGCCTTTTCACTCTAAATGAAATATGTTCATTACATTCCAAATATGTTGTATATTAAGTTTCATAGCATTTGGAGTTGGTTTGGTATGCCTTTGGATTGAGTTTGTATGAGTTCAGTTTTGCCGGTTAGGTCTTGCATGCGTTTTAAGTTCTGTACCGTGACACCCCCGTGTCTCATTTACACATAAGTGTGAGACACGGGCGTGTCACACCTTCTGGGCAGCTCTGTACTGAGCCACGGTCGTGGCTCAGTTTGGCTAGGGTTGGTGACACCCCCGTGTCCCTTCCCTTGTGCAGTCCTCGTTACTTCCTCTTCGGTTTTTGATTTGTTTCCCCTCCTTAATGACTTTATCTTCTTGTGCGTTGAACTATGAACTTGTTTTGCTATGTGTTAGGAGTATTTTGGTTCAATTTCATGGTATTTGGATGAGGTTTAACGCATACTTTTGGTGAATTGCTACGACGTGGCTTGAATGCTTCTATATGAAATACTAAGTACATTCTTGCATTCTTTCGATGTCTTAAGTGATGTTCTTTGACTTTTTATGAATCATACTCAATGTAAACATGGTTGAAGGTATAATGTGATTATGGTTCCAAGATTTTGTAAGATATTGCTATGAATTATGAAGGATATGAAATAAATGAGTATGATACCTTCATTTCTTGAAAGTATTTGAATGAATGGCTTGTTTATATGCCCTAATTGCATTGATAGTGCACATGAACATTTTTATGATATAACATGATCATATATGCATTCATGTCATATTCACTTCATTGTCGTGCGTCATATATGGTTCATTAAGAGTCTTGAGTCTCACGAACACGTCGTGTGGTCTTTTGTACAGTTTGTCTCCAGGGTGGAGAGATCTTGTTCAGGCACTTGGTACTCGTTCCTTGTTTCATCACGGTTCAGGTGAGGGTGTTTTTGTTTTAGCTATGTAACAAACCCTACAACCCTTATGTGAAAAGCTTTGGCCAAAACCTTATGATTATATATATATATGGGTTTCAAATGAAGTCATCGAGTAAATATTGATCGAGTAAACCCTTTTCAAATGATTTATGAATTATGTTATGTATTTATGAATTGAAATGTTTGGCGAGACACATTTAGGATTTCTGATTGTACGGGCCCCGGGACTTAGTATATGTGGCTAACCGAGGAAGCAAGGGCTGACGGGGATCCCATATACTAGTCCCAACAAAACTGCGGTGATACCGGCCCTCGCTAGGAGGTTTAGCGGGGAATGGGAGCTGAGTGCCTTTGGGGGATTCATGTACCCCCATTGGCCTATGTATGAACCGGTGGCCGGGACTTGGAAGCCCGTCCACCACCCGGAGGAAGAAGGTTGGTTATGATTTTTGCCTTTTCTTATGTATATGTTATGATATGATTATGCACCGTGCGGGAAGGCCGGGATCCGGATCGCCCAAACGCATACGTTTATGACTTGATTTATAGTCTGTGTGTATTATGATATATTGCATGATCGCCTAATCAATATATTAATGATATTTGTCGTACACGGTCGGAGTTTGGTTGGAGATTGTGCACGCTCACTCGCCGAGCCTTATATTTATGTATGATTTATGAAAGTAATGAATTTAATATGAATTAGTCGTAAAAGTCGAGCATTGTTTATCTATTTTCTTGCCCTTTTTGGGAACTAATTCCAAATAAAACCTTGTTCGGAATTTATGACTTGCATGTGCATGTTTTATATATGTATATCGCTCCTGCTCACTCAGTCTTCTAGAGACTGACCCTCTCCCTCCCCAACACTTTAGTGTGCAGGTTTGGCTTCAGAGTTTCGAGCTAGGCGGAGGTGTTGGAGTCTTTGAGTTGGTCAAGTTAGGTTAGGAGAGTCTCTGCACTCATATATGTATTGGAATTATGTATGATTCGTTCTATTATACCATGAACTTGAATAATTATGTAATTGTTATTGAATTGCTGTTACTGAGTTTTGCTATTGAATTAAAAGAGGCCTGAAGAACCCAAATTCTGCTTATGGTTGGTATACTTGAACTTTGGCTTTACTATGCATTATACTCTGTTGATTGGTTCTCATTGCAGGGTCTAGTTCCGCCTAGCTTAGGAAAGTTTTTTTTTATGTTTGTCTCCCGTTCGCTAGGGTTTGATACGGGTGCGGACTTATTATTTCGTTACTCGTGTTGAGCCTTAGTGCGGGGGGATGTGGTGCCTCACGTGCGGGGTGCTACATCCTTAAGTGGTATCAGAGCCCGGTTGCAAAACCGGTGTTCTCGTGTCGTGTGTGAGTCAGTCTAGGTCGTACGGCTTAGGGACTATATGACAATGTGTGCATTGCATTGATCTTGAACATGAATTTGGCTTTCCTTTTTGAATTTTGCTAGACTATCTGTTGCATTTACATAAGGATCCTTGCATTAATTGTTAAAAATGTGTCATGAGCATGCACTAATCGCATGCATCTACTCTTGAAGTAAGCTATGATTTATAGGTTATGGAGATAATATCAAACCACGGCCAAGTTCGACGACAAAGAAGATCGATTGCAAACCTTTCTGAGACATGGAAGATGGGCAGGATACTCTGGGAAGAATGTAGAGAATTAGAGATGTGAGACTTCCCAAATGGAGCTAGAGTCAAGGATGAGGATTCGAAATGGGAAGATTGAATCTAGAGATACGATGGCAGAGAGACATTTGGTGAAATCGG
The DNA here is from genome assembly GCA_037501455.1 of Lantana camara. Lineage (NCBI taxonomy): Eukaryota > Viridiplantae > Streptophyta > Magnoliopsida > Lamiales > Verbenaceae > Lantana > Lantana camara. The sequence goes on from CM074855.1 coordinate 128,890,273, forward strand.
AATAGGAGTTAATCATGGGATTGTTGGGACTCAAAAGACTAATTTATGAGAATCTGCTACTTGGAGTGTTTTAATTGGATTCAGCAAGATCTTTCAACCTAAAGAATGAAGTGAACGAACCTTGAAGATATTTTGATCCCGAATTGGATCGGTGAAGAGGTCTCAATAATTAGGAGAGACTAAGATAAAATGGGTCCGGTAGGAGCTGTGTACCTGGGGTCGACAAGAAGGATTTCTGATTAAGCCTAGTGAATTGAAATCAAGTCTGTCGAAGTTAAGACCGGGAAGAGTTGGACTTGGGTGCTCTGGATTTCGATCGTGATGGGAAACTCATAAACAATAGTCACGGGAATCTTGATCAAGGTGTTGATTGGGATATGAGTTCGTTTTTCCAAAACCAAGCTGAATTGCCATGTTGTGAAGTAAAACGGAAGATATGAAACAACAAATGGAAACGGTAAAGAAAGGCAATCACTCCTTGCGAGGATATCATGCGCTCAAATGTAAGCAATTGGAGATGAATTGAATTCACAAAGGATAGGCACGGGATTCTTGATTAAGGTGACGATTAGGAGTAAAGGTCGAATTACGAGAAGAAGTGTGGATGCTAACTCAGTGGAAGTGGAAGAATTAAGGATCAAGATATTGCAATCTCGGACAGTGGAAGATACAAGTTGATTTACAAAGATGCATGGAAGTCTCGAAGACCGTGGGAAAGGCAAGGAATAATTACCAGGTCAAGTGACCTTGGGATCGGAAGAACGAGGAAAGCTACCGAGCTAATAACTTCCCACATCGGTGACAGGTTCCAAAGCATTCATAGCACGTGCATCATATTTTACATTAATTATTTATTCTTTTGACCTTATTTTATCCGTGTATTTCTAAATGGGTTTCGTTGCGCTAATGTGTGGTATAATTGCTTGATGTAAACGTGACCCATGCATTGTCATTTTAACCCAACATGCATTTTAGTGTTTACTTGATAGGAAGTCCTTTCTCCTCAACTATCAAGTATCAGTTCAACCGAGCCGCATCTGAGTTATGAGGAAGAGAAATAATAGGATGACATTAGAAGGAAGGTGAATTTGGGAAATAAGAACTTCTATTAAGGGATAGGTTAACGGAAACAAGAATTCAGAAGGAGAAGTGAGACTAGAGTTCCGGACAAGATTAAGAAAGGAGTTCGGACATCAAGAGAACTAGGGAAGGAGTTGAAAAGCCAAATATTTGATTTCTATATCAGTTAAACTCCACCTAATGGGATTTACTCATCAAGAGTTTCGATAAAAGAAGAACCGGTGGAGTTCAACCCGGGACAACAGAAATTTAAGGGGGAGAGCACGACCGAGGAACGAATTGGACGATTGAAAGGGTGCTCGAAGAAATATTTTAGTAAGAATAACGAAATTGCAAATTAAGGAAGACCTGGGAGTCCTATTAGTGATGATCAGAAATAAACAAGACGGCTTGAATGGTTAAGTTGTTAAGAAGAGAGTTAAGTTACTCAAGTCGGGTTGGAGTCCCTCATTAGGTATAACGGAAATGGCTTGGAGAATATTCCTATGTATAGAACAGGGATCTGGGGATAACAGAATTATAAGGGAGCTTTTGGAAACTCCTAAGTCAGAATTGACCAGAGAAAGTGTCGAAACAAGTTGGCATATGATGGAATGATGGCGATCACGAGTAATCCAATAGGGTACAAAAGGGGGTTCAATAATGAAAATATTATCAAGTCTTCGGTTAGTCCCACGATACTTCGGAAGGAAATCTAAGAAGAAACCAAACCGGAAAAGGTGATCATTGGAGGATTTACATCAAACTACAAGAATCATCAAGAACATTCTATCTTCAATACAAGAAATGTGGGGCTTGATGCCGAATGTAACCTTAAGGGGTTAAAGAGAATGAATGGATAATATGCACGGAAGATGAAAAAGGATTCGTGTTAAGGTAGATCCTATTGACAAATACCTCAAGGTAGGGATTGAATCGTCAAGGTGGTCAGGGGTAGTTATTCTCGAGGGTATTTTAAACTTTGATATGAGTAAGATAGTAGCTATGGGTCTAACTTCGAGACAGATGGTCTAAAGGTATTCGGGATGCCAAGCGTGGTTAATTAAAAAGAGTTGGTTGGTTGAATGAGGGTTAAAGGAAATGGTGAAGACTGGAAACAGTACAAGTCAGAACGGATCTAAGAATATGATCCTTAAAGGATTTATCAATTGTTTCACCAAGGAACCTTGAAGAGGTTCAAGACAAGCTGACCACTGAGTTATCTTCAGGACAGATCATGCACTGGATAACAACAACCCACAACTTTAAATTTTGCAACTACGGTGAACGGTACCTATAGCATCCATGATACATGCATCCATGCAAATTTAATTCAAATAATTTCTTTGTTATGTGTTCCGAATTCTTATCGTAATAAATTACTTGGAGTAATTGCTGACCAAAGTGGGAGTTTACGTGATTTTAATTTTGGTTTTTGCGTGTGTTACTTGGGAGTATTGGAGACTCCCTTGCTCTTATTTTTGTTTGAGAGACGGGGTACTCTCTTTACTTGCGAGAGACGGGGTTCTCTCATTGCTGTGCGAGAGACGGGGTTCTCTCATTGTTGTTCGAGAGACGGGGCTCTCTCCTTGTTGCTTGTGAGAGACGGGGAATCTCTCATTGTTTGTTTTCAAGCGTGTTGTGAATCCGAGGACGGATTCTTTTTAAGGGGGAGAGATTGTAACGCCCCAGTTTTTCAATTATAATAATGTGGCGTATTTGTTTATAAATTACGCGATTTAATTATTTATTTATATGATTAATTGTTTATAAATGTTTATATTTGATCTAAACTATAGACTATGGTTATTTTAATTAATTCACTTTATTTCCACTTGATATTTAGTGTTTAACTTCTTAATTTAAGGTTTCATGTTACCTTAACTATTTCGGTAATTTCGTTAATTAATTTCAACATGTTGTTAGTTGGCTTTAAATTATTTAAAATGGAAATTAAGTTTTAGTAATTAAATTATAACGTTATGAATTCGTTCATGCGCATGAGTGTTCTATTTGTACTTCGTTCATATATGTAATGATATCGGATTGGTATGGAAATTTAGTATGTCGTAAATATGTGTGATATGAACATGCCTATATGCTCGGTTTATGTTTTCGGATTCATTTGACGTGTTAACGAATTTAATGTTGGTTGTGGAACCAAGTCGGGGGCTAACGAGCAATTAGCGCACCCTTGGTTCCGTGCGTGATATCTTGAGCTCGGGAATTCGGATTCGAAATCCGACACCTCCGTTGCCTTCGTATCGACGATTCGGAGACAATGGAACAAGCCTCATACCTTTTTGAGAACATTAAGACCTTCGAAATCCAACCGTAACGGGCGACTCGTGCAAGAAGAGCTCATTTTGGTTGACTAGTCTTCATGGTGGGACCCTTAACACCTCCCTAACCTAACCATATCTTAACCATGGCTTGTGTACCTTGGGTTAAGCCTTTCTCTTCCCTTTTTGTTCTGAAAACCGAACCAAACCCTTCCCTTCTTAGCTGGAACTGATCGAGAGAGAGAGAGAGGAGAAAGAAGAAGAAAATCTTGGCCCTTTTGTGATTTTGAGCTCAAATCACCATCTTCCTTCACCAAATCTTCAAGGTATGAATATTTATGTCTCCTATACTCTATTATGCTTGATTTAATCTACTTACATCATGATTTGGATCAGATTTGATTAGGGTTTGGGTGATGAGTTTGGTATGAACTTTTAGGGATTTTTGTTCTAGTGACCTATTTGCTTGTGTGGCTGATTTTCTTGCTTATACATGAGTATATGAGCTTGTTTCTTGACCTATTTCTTTCCTAACTGATAGTATATGGTGTTAGGAGGATTTCATCTCTTGACCCTTTTATGAAATTATGAGATATGGAGCTCCAAACTTGATGATCAAACTACTTCCCCTGTTTTTCGAATTGCTGTGTGAAATTTTGTGTTGTTGCTTGATCAAATGGTCTCCATTTCGTGTGAAATTGCATGGATTTGTTGTACACTCATTACTCTATATTTTAACATTCATGTTTCAAGTATTTGGATCCATTTTAAGCTGCAAAACCGAAAGACATGGCCTGTTTGTATGCATGCTTCATGACAGACTTGTTGCTGTTACGTTTTGTAACTTGTTGATCATTCTAATGTGCTTTAAATTGTACCATTTTGCATATATATGAATTATATTAGTTGTTTAGTATGTTAGCATGCATTCCCCAAAGTTTTAGATGCAAATTCAACCCCTAAGTACTTGATCAAGGCATGATGGAATCATTAGGGCACATATGTGCGATTTTGGCGACCCAGTTTTGTTGCATGGATTAGATGGCCTTAATGTGTGATTTAGCCTTTTCACTCTAAATGAAATATGTTCATTACATTCCAAATATGCTGTATATTAAGTTTCATAGCATTTGGAGTTGGTTTGGTATGCCTTTGGATTGAGTTTGTATGAGTTCAGTTTTGCCGGTTAGGTCTTGCATGCGTTTTAAGTTCTGTACCGTGACACCCCCGTGTCTCATTTACACATAAGTGTGAGACACGGGCGTGTCACACCTTCTGGGAAGCTCTGTACTGAGCCACGGTCGTGGCTCAGTTTGGCTAGGGTTGGTGACACCCCCGTGTCCCTTCCCTTGCGCAGTCCTCGTTACTTCCTCTTCGGTTTTTGATTTGTTTCCCCTCCTTAATGACTTTATCTTCTTGTGTGTTGAACTATGAACTTGTTTTGCTATGTGTTAGGAGTATTGCGGTTCAATTTCATGGTATTTGGATGAGGTTTAACGCATACTTTTGGTGAATTGCTACGACGTGGCTTGAATGCTTCTATATGAAATACTAAGTACATTCTTGCATTCTTTCGATGTCTTAAGTGATGTTCTTTGACTTTTTATGAATCATACTCAATGTAAACATGGTTGAAGGTATAATGTGATTATGGTTCCAAGATTTTGTAAGATATTGCTATGAATTATGAAGGATATGAAATAAATGAGTATGATACCTTCATTTCTTGAAAGTATTTGAATGAATGGCTTGTTTATATGCCCTAATTGCATTGATAGTGCACATGAACATTTTTATGATATAACATGATCATATATGCATTCATGTCATATTCACTTCATTGTCGTGCGTCATATATGGTTCATTAAGAGTCTTGAGTCTCACGAACACGTCGTGTGGTCTTTTGTACAGTTTGTCTCCAGGGTGGAGAGATCTTGTTCAGGCACTTGGTACTCGTTCCTTGTTTCATCACGGTTTAGGTGAGGGTGTTTTTGTTTTAGCTATGTAACAAACCCTACAACCCTTATGTGAAAAGCTTTGGCCAAAACCTTATGATTATATATATATATGGGTTTCAAATGAAGTCATCGAGTAAATATTGATCGAGTAAACCCTTTTCAAATGATTTATGAATTATGTTATGTATTTATGAATTGAAATGTTTGGCGAGACACATTTAGGATTTCTGATTGTACGGGCCCCGGGACTTAGTATATGTGGCTAACCGAGGAAGCAAGGGCTGACGGGGATCCCTTATACTAGTCCCAACAAAACTACGGTGATACCGGCCCTCGCTAGGAGGTTTAGCGGGGAATGGGAGCTGAGTGCCTTTGGGGGATTCATGTACCCCCATTGGCCTATGTATGAACCGGTGGCCGGGACTTGCAAGCCCGTCCACCACCCGGAGGAAGAAGGTTGGTTATGATTTATGCCTTTTCTTATGTATATGTTATGATATGATTATGCACCGTGCGGGAAGGCCGGGATCCGGATCGCCCAAACGCATACGTTTATGACTTGATTTATGGTCTGTGTGTATTATGATATATTGCATGATCGCCTAATCAATATATTAATGATATTTGTCGTACACGGTCGGAGTTTGGTTGGAGATTGTGCACGCTCACTCGCCGAGCCTTATATTTATGTATGATTTATGAAAGTAATGAATTTAATATGAATTAGTCGTAAAAGTCGAGCATTGTTTATCTATTTTCTTGCCCTTTTTGGGAACTAATTCCAAATAAAACCTTGTTCGGAATTTATGACTTGCATGTGCATGTTTTATATATGTATATCGCTCCTGCTCACTCAGTCTTCTAGAGACTGACCCTCTCCCTCCCCAACACTTTAGTGTGCAGGTTTGGCTTCAGAGTTTCGAGCTAGGCGGAGGTGTTGGAGTCTTTGAGTTGGTCAAGTTAGGTTAGGAGAGTCTCTGCACTCATATATGTATTGGAATTATGTATGATTCGTTCTATTATACCATGAACTTGAATAATTATGTAATTGTTATTGAATTGCTGTTACTGAGTTTTGCTATTGAATTAAAAGAGGCCTGAAGAACCCAAATTCTGCTTATGGTTGGTATACTTGAACTTTGGCTTTACTATGCATTATACTCTGTTGATTGGTTCTCATTGCAGGGTCTAGTTCCGCCTAGCTTAGGAAAGTTTTTTTTTATGTTTGTCTCCCGTTCGCTAGGGTTTGATACGGGTGCGGACTTACTATTTCGTTACTCGTGTTGAGCCTTAGTGCGGGGGGATGTGGTGCCTCACGTGCGGGGTGCTACAATCACAATTACGCAAAATAATTCGTAATAAATAGATCGAGTGTCCGATTAACGAACGGAAAGTGGCGTTGAACTCACCACAACGAGAAGAACATTCTGTCCGAAAGTCACCGGAGTGCCGCCACCGGAGCCGTCGGAAAGTCGCCGGGCCGCCACCGGGCCGCCATCGAAAGTCGCCGGAAAAATCCCGAAAAATCAATCCTGAATGAAGTCTTCGTGCCCATTCCGAATCCTCGATCAATTTCTGGAAATTCCAAGCCGATTGTCCTAGATCTGAAATCTAAGAACACGAAAACCCTAAATCTTCAAACTCAAATTACTTCCAAACCAGTGAACCAAAATGCGATCCGTAAAAGGCATTGTCTTACCCATGACGAGATCTTCGAAAGCCCTAAGGTAGCTCGGCGAAAAAATCCTCGGAGCTAGCTCCGCCGTTGCACCGCCACTATGCCATCACGATCCGCAGCCAAACCACAGAATCTGGAGTCGCCTGATCACAGGCCACTAGTTCTCGTCGTTCCGAACAACTTTCGTGAAGAGCCCGAGGCCAAAAGATGGCCGGAAAAGGCCCTCGTTGGCCGCTGAATAATCTGCCACCGCACACGTCGCCGGAACCACCACATACGGCCAAGATCTGGTGAAATTGATGTCGGAAATGAACTCAGGGGGTCGAAAAACCTTGGAAACCATCAAGCCCCGTCGAAAACCACCACTGGAAGCGGCGGAATCGCGCTGCTACAGTAACCCGCCCCGCCGCCGCGAGCTTCAGGCGGCGCGTGCGGCTCCTTCGCTACTCCGATGGCCGTGCCGTCGACGTCAACCGATGTGCCGGGATGTCTACTTTCTGGTTCTCCGGCTCGTGTAAGAATTAGGTGGCCGGAAAACGCCGTGAAACGCAGGCGAAGTGGTGGCGGTCTGACAGCTCCGCCGCTGCTACTGAAATCGGGCCATAACCCCGCCACCGTTCGTTGTTAGGCCGTGAAGTTGGTACTCTTGCGTTGGTCTCGCCGAGATAATCGAAATGGACTATTCGTTTGTTGAATTCCGTCGAGAAACGATCGAGTTATGGGCTCGTAACCGAAGCCGCGCATAGTGACCCGGGGGAGAGAGAGTGGGAGAGGAGAGAGAGAGAGAGAAAAGGGATTGGGAGAAATGTGTCTTGTGCACAAGCTAAATACAACCGGGTATCCTTATCGCGTAGCAAAGAGACATATTGCGTACAAATAATCGTAAATAAAATTGGTAAAGTTACGAACAAACATTCAAGCTCCGAATTAATTTTATAAATTAAAATGAAAGAGATAGATTTACCAATTAGAGTTTAATTCAATTTAATTTTAGAAACCTTTCGTACAATTTAACGACACTTCGTAAATATATGATTGACAATTAATCTCAAGGAATTCAAGTAAACCGAAATTAAACAAGTTAAGTAACATGATGGATTTTGACAATTATTTCATGGAATAAATTTGAATTAAATCAAATTAGACAGTTAGGGTTAAATATGCGCGTAATTAATCAAGTTAACAATTAATCTTAGAATACGTATTAAATCGAATTTACATTAATTCACATAATTCAAGAACTCTTAAATTAAACACATACAAGTGTAGAGACTTACTTGTTAATATCGTCAGGACGCCCTTCGAGAATATGGGGCGTCACACTGGAGGAATGACCCCTATCTGAAAGAAAGACATTGCCACCTCCTATAAAAGAGATGTTTCCAAGTAGACTGAGAAAACATAACAAAAGAAGAGATGATGATGAGACTACTGATAAGCATAGCAAAAAACGAATTGTTTAATTGAATTTGGCTTTCGACTTTCGTACTTTCGATTTAACTTTTATTCGTAACAGTTTTTAAACGACAAACATGGTCAAGATTTAACTTTCTTATGGCAAACTCACCATCTATCCTACTGTAAGAGGCATATAACCTCCAATTGCAGTTCTGATCCGTGTAAATAGCTATAATCTTATCAGTATCATTCTTCAAATATTTAAACTTTCGATTCACAACAATATGATAATTTTTTAAATGAACCCTGCAGTCATTATCACCCTTAAAGTTTTGACCTATGCGACGGATGCAATGACTCCTGGATTCATTGTTATTGGTTGAATGAACGACTAGGGCTTGACTTGTCGAGGTCATTCCCTGGTCATCCCTTTTCAAATAAAACACATACTGAACGAATAACGCATCACAGACATATACCAACCATAAGAAAAAAAAAAAAACAGAGCAAATTAAAATATAGGGACTTAATTACTCTGAGATGAACTTGAAGGGGGCTGAATTGCTCTCAATTTTGCAATGTGTTGTTTTGTCAGACCATGCACTGCCACCATACTCTCAACATCTTTATCTTTCTTCAAACTAATCCATGATTCATCTTCCATATGGGCAGCCTTGTACTGCACCACATATGCATCACAATCGAAATCAGGCCAATGAGTCTCGATCTCCAAAAACACTTTTGCAAGCGTATCGCTCTCCCGAAGTTGAAAGACATGATTTTCGCCTTCAAAAAATACACTACATCATATCGAACCAGTCACCAAGCTTCCGGAATCCATCTTCACAGAGTGGGTTTTATAGATTTCGTATCAAACAAGTGGTGTCCTCTTCGGTTATCGAATCAAAAAAGCAACATGAACAATTGGGGGTGCTATGATAATAGGATTATGGCTGAGACGGCGGCGACGGTGGACTCTGAATCGCGGGAAGAATAAGTGGGAATTTAGTTGCCGAATCGTGTGTGTATCAATTTTAGAGTAAAACTTGAGGGCAAAGCAGTCTTTTTAGGTGTTTGGGGGTTTTACAAAAAATATGTATTCTATTGGTGATCACAAATAAAGAATTTTCAAATTAAGGGTTTTAGGATAACTTTTGAGGATATTTGGTCCTCTTTAATAAAAACCCCATTATTATAAGGTTTTATTTTTACAAGGAAAGATTTACTGTCAAAAGGACTTAAAGGAGTATGCACGTCCCATGGGCCAATAATTTGTAAAAAGGGCCGGGCTTGGGATATTATATGGGCCTGGTCAAGATTTGTAGCTAACTAAAGGTATGAAACAATTACAGCCCAAAAGGGTAGATTTTGTCTTCTTCGGTGTAATTTAGTAATTCGGAAAAAATATTAACTTATAACCAAGTTGTTTTGTGTTCAAATTTTTGGATACGTAACTTTTTTGACGGGGGGCCAAACCGGCCGAGTCAAGCAACATCAACAGAAACAGCGTCCGAAACAAATAAAGGGAAATCAGAAGAGCCAACGCAGGCATAAGCCGCATTACGAGCAAGCGTGTGGGCTACGACATTAGCTCCACGACGACAAAAAGAGAAACGGACATCATCAAAACAAGAACAAGTGAGCTTGATGTCCTCGAGAATATTACCAATGTACGAGAGGTCTTCTCCACCTCCCCGAAGGCCGTTAATCACATTCAAACAATCACCTTCGATGATCACCTTCTTCCATCCAAAGTCACGGCCAAGGCGAGCTGCTGAGAGAGCGGCGCTAACTTCAGCAACAAGCGGGTCGGAAGTGTTCCGTCTCCTATCAGTTTCCCAGCCGACCACGTTACCCTCAAAATCCCGCGCAACAACACCAATACCAATCGCCGAGGAGCTCGCGAAAACGGCACCGTCGAAGTTGATCTTAATCCAGTCCCTCTCCGGTTTCTTCCAACGAGTGGAAGTGTCAGGCAAATTCGCTGCAGTCCCCTCATCATCAATTGCCTGAACCATTCCTAAGTTCCGAAGTGCAAGCGACACAACGTCGTGAGGTTGCCAAATATCATTCTCGATACGTTTCTGATTACGCACAAACCAAATGGACCACATTAGCACCAGCGCTTTCTCGCACTCCAGAGGATCGAGCTCCTTCATGAGGCCAAGGAGGCCTTCGCTAAACTGGTGAGGTAGGCGCTGGATGATACGCCAGGGAAGGTTAGAAAGCGCCCACACTTGTCTCACGAAAGGGCACAGAAAGAGAGCGTGAGACAAGTCTTCGTCCGTGTTCCCACAATGAACACAGGTAACATCGAACACACAATGTCGCCGGGCCAGATTTGCACCAGTAGGGAGGATGTTGTGATTGCATCTCCAAATAAAATTCTTAACTTTAGGCTGGATACGCAGCCGCCAGAGTCCATGCCAACTGCCGTGGTTAGAGGAAGCGGCCGAAGAAGCATTGTCTCGGTTCGCAATATCCATAGCGAGCTTATGCGCACTCCTTACCGTGAAGCTACCATTCTTGGTGAAGTGCCATATAAGTGCGTCGTCTCTAGGCGTACTACCAAGTGGAATACTCAGGATCAAATCGGCGTCCCGAGGGTGGAACGCATTTCTAACTAACACTTCATCCCATTCAATAAGACCAGGTTTGAACAAGTCCGAAACCCACTCCGGGGCAATACTAGCGTCCTGGCGGAACCGTGGCCGAAAATCTGGGCCCAGGGGAAGCCACCGGTCACGCCAGACGTGAACCGAACGCCCATCTCCAATCCGCCACCTAGTACCTGCAGCAAGCAAATATCTCGCCTCAAAGAGGCTTCTCCAAGTGAAGGAGGGGGACCTGCCCAAAGAGGCGTTCCAGATATCCGAGTTGGGAAAATACTTAGCCTTGAGAATCCGACTGATGAGGCTGTTTGGGTACCGCACTAATCTCCACACTTGTTTGGCCAGCATCGCTAAGTTGAAGAATCTGAATTGGCGAAAACCCATACCACCAACCTTCTTTCCCATACATAAATTCTTCCAAGCAAGCCAATGAATCTTCCTATCATTACCGTTATTCCACCAGAATCGGGAAATGGTGGAGTCAATCTCACTGACAAAACCGCCCGGGAGGAGGAAGCAACTCATCGCATAAGTGGGGATAGCCTGAAGAACCGCTTTAATCAAGACTTCCTTGCCCGCTTTGGAGAGGAACTTCTCCGAGAAGCCCCTAACCCTCCCTTTAATTCTGTCTAGAATGCTAGCGAACACCTCTTTTTTAGACCTACCCACAACTGAAGGTAAACCCAGGTAAAGATCAAGTTTAGGCACACATCTCACTCCTAAAACGGCTGCCAAGTCACGCTGCTCAGCCTCACCCACATTCTTACTGAAGACTATCGAGGACTTCTCATAATTCATCGTTTGGCCAGAGAGTCTGCTGTAACGATCTAACACTCCTTTGATGCAAACAAGATCCTCCCTATTAGCTCGCCCACAAATCATAGTGTCATCGGCAAAGAGCAAGTGAGACACAATGGGGGCTCCCCGGCACACCTCAATGCCCCTGATCCGCCCGTTTCTCTCCTCCTCCTGTAAGAGCATCGAAAGGACTTCTGCACAAAGGAGAAACAGATAAGGGGAGAGGGGATCACCTTGGCGAATCCCCCTCTCCGGGACCAGGGAACCGAACTCACAACCATCAAGCAGAAAGGAAAAAGAAACAGTGGAGACACAAGTCATAATGCGGGAAATGAACACAGAAGGAAAACCTAACCTGGCCAGAAGTCGATCGAGGAACCGCCATTCGACCCGGTCAAAAGCTTTGCTCATGTCGAGCTTCAGGTTATAGAAACCCTTCTTTCCTGTATTCTTTCGCTTCAAGAAGTGATTAATCTCAAAGGCCACTAAAGCATTATCAGTGATTAAGCGATTAGAGAGAAAGGCAGATTGGCTAGGGGAAATCAAGGAATTAAGAATCGGTTTGATGCGGTTGGCAAGCACTTTAGAAGCAATCTTATAAATGACATTACATAAGCTGATGGGCCTAAATTGAGTGATAACTTCAGGGGATTTGCATTTAGGAATTAAGACGATGTGGGTAAAGTTTAATTTCTTGTCAAAGCTCCCACCATTAAGAAAATCGATGACACAAGCAACAACATTACGACCCACAATATCCCAATAATGCTGGAAAAAATACGGGGGAAGACCGTCCGGGCCAGGGGATTTGAGAGGATACATACCTTTGAGTGCACATTTTGGATACGTAACTATTCTTGATATATAGACAGACTTTTATAATTTAGAGTAAGATTCTACTCGAATTCATAATGAGATGTACAGAAAAATTTTATGGATATCCATATTTGGAATATATTTTTCTTTCCTGTATTTCCAAATAAGAAGCAATTCCAAATTAAATAGTAAATTGGAAAATGAATGATGCAATTTCAAATATCTGTGACAAACCAAACCTAAGTAATAATCTCTCAAAGAATTTGCAATATATGTTACATGACATGTAATAAAACAATCAATAATAGTTGCTAACACGAAATGGAATCATAAATTTATAAAAAGAGGCAGATTGAGAGGGGTTCGCCCCCAAATGCCCTCGTTGGCTCCGTCACTTACCATGATAGGGCTTATTCAATCCACGTAAGAACTTCTCTGAATGTTTCACAATGCATTCAAAGGGTAATTGTGAATACAATCGTTCCATGGATTATCATTTTCTTGTGAGGAGTCGTGAAGCCACTCCACCACCAAACTACCAACTTTAAAACCGGTCCCGAATGCTAAGATCCACATTCTATCTCCCCTTTTGACCCTTCTTTTCGCTTCGAAATAAGCCAATTCGTAGAACACGAGACTGCTCGATGTGTTCCCAAATCGATTGAGGCTCATTCGAGCCGGTTCGGTGACTTCGTGCCCTAATTTCAAAACTCGAGCCACGTTCTCGATCACAGCCTTCCCGCCTGTATGTATGCATATGTGCTGGAAGACCGTGGTGAAATCGGGCACCACGGGCTTCAATGAGTCGCCGGCCACCACCGAGTAGGCGTAATGGGCGAGTTGTCTCAGTGACAAAACCCTTAGGGCTAGAATCTTGATGTGCTGCCTCAAGTTGACCCCGGCCACACTTATCAAATCTTTGGTCAGCGAAATTCCGGTAATACCCCTATCATCCTCCTCTTGAAAAGCAGCTCTGTACGAGCTGTCGTCGGCCCCGTGGTGAGTTCGGAGCGAGTCGACGAGTTTCATCTTGGCCACTCGGCGGCGACTCGGGTCGTTCGTGATGATTGTCGCCGCGCAGCCGATGCGGAAGATACAGTTAGTGACGAGCATTGGGCGGTTATCGCCGTTGTACCAGTTCAAAGTGATGCTCTCCGTGATGACGACAAGGGCATTTTGGACTTTCGGGGTGGCCCTCAAAACCTTGGCGGCGAAGTCGACGGAGATGACGCCGGAGCTGCATCCCATGCCGCTTAAATTGTATGTTTTCACGTTGGGTTTGAGGTTGTAACGGTGGACGATGAGAGAGGAGAGAGAAGGAGAGGGAGAAAAGCTTCCACATGTGACAATGACAACGTCAATGTTTGAAGGGTCGATTAGGGTTTTGGAAAGAAGTGCATCAATGGCGGAAAAGATTCCTTCTTGAGCTTCTTGGACGGCGCACTGTAGCGTGGGGACGCCTTCTTCTTCGAAAATGAACGGGGGTGCGTAGGTTTCTTCACCCAGTCCCGACTTGAGGTATAAGTTCCGCATGAAATCGATGGATTCTCGGGTGATGTGGGCCTGGCGGCGCAAGAAAGACTCAGCCGCCGCGAAGGAACATTTCTGGTTCGGCGGTGGCTTGTAGCATGAGTAATTGAGGATGTAAACAGCGCGGCGGCGCCTGGAGAAGAAGTGGCGTAAGATGAGCAGCAAGAAGGCGGCGAACGAGAGAGAGAGGCGGAGGTTGACGGCAGAGAGGAGGCGGAGGCTGGCGGCGGAGGAGAGGATGAAGGTGAAGAACAGTAGGGCTAGAAATGAGATTTGGAGGATTTGCAGGTTTGGTAGTGGTTTCATGTTTCCAGTTAATGTATATAAAAATGGGTTCTTTCTTTCTTTGTTCGGGTTATACATACATATAGGGCTGTAAATGGATATTCGAAAATCCGATATCCGTCCGCATCCGAATTCGTTTACAGATGATATTATCCGAATCCGTCTCAAGAGGATATTATCCGTATTCGATTATAGACATCCGAATTATAAACGGATAAGGATATGGTAATAAGGCATCCGATCCGTTTCATTATCCGTTAGATATATCCGTTATCCGATTTATCCGTAATCCGTATCCGATAAATAATGTATTATATTAAAATATATACACAAAACTGTGCATATATGATAAATTATTAGTATTAAGTAAATTTTTTAGCGCATTTATTAAAGAAAAACTTTAGGTTTTATTAGTAACTATATGTTCACGTCAATATTCATATAGAGATAATATAATTAACATATATTACGTTATTTATAAAAGTATTATATTTCAAATTAATTATATGATAAAATTTATAATTTCACCACATTTATACATTTGCTAAAACATAAAAATGATCTATATAGATATACTTATTATTTCTCTATTCGTCTAAAATATATATATTCAAAGTTATATAATTATTAAATAATTTATCTATATATGAATAGTTGATAATCTGATTAAAAGTTCGAAGTTATATAAATAAATAATTTATGTCAAATTTTGAATAGTTGAAAATCCGATTAAAATCCGAATCCGTCCGAATCTGTCTTGTATCCGTATAAAAAGGATATTATCCGAATTCGATTTAAAAGAATACTATCCGCATCCGTCCGAATCATAAACGGATAAGGATATGGTAATCATACATCCGATCCGTTTATTATCTGTTTACACCCCTACATACATACATATATATATAGAAAGAGAGAGAGAGAATCAGTGTGCTTACAAACTAGAATACAAAATATTGTGGGCTGTTGCCCGTGAGATCGTATAATAAATGTATCCATCTGTTTTCTTGGGAGGTTGCTGATTGGGGGCTTTGTGTAATTAATTCCTGATTTGTTTGTAAGAGGAACAAGTTATATGGAAATAATTTTTCACAATAATCCAAAAGTATTTATTATCTGCAGAAATCAAGTTGAACAGTTTCAGATTTCCTAGTCTTATATTTGTATTTTATCTTCTGTTTCGTTCACAGATACGCATCGTGATATGTATAATTAGGCTTTACAAATTAAGAGATAAATATTTTAAGATGAAATACAAACTTGAAATGAGAGATTCGAAGCCATTTTAAACTGTTATTTGCCGGGATGCAGGGGCATTAAGAAACACTCTTTTTTTTTTTCCCTTTAAATACCATAAATATATAGGGGGGCAACGATCGAAAATTAGATTAATATATGTATAGAAAAGCATTACCCCATTTGTAATTTGAATTTAACTGTATATCATCTTAGCCAACAGGGGTTGGTCAAGTGGTCTGAGGGTTCTTTCTCGAAGGCAAGGTCCGGGTTCGAATCCCTTGGGATGTTTGTGAAAAAAAAAAAAATAATAAAAAATTAACTGCATATCATCTTGAAATTGCAAGAGAGGTAAATTAATAAAGCTCTCCTATTTGGGAAATTTAATATTAATTGAACTTTAAATTATGATACAAATATAATTAAGCTACATGTCATGAAATTAAAATTGATTCCTAAGTTGGTTGCAGCGCCAGTGCTAAAAGATCTGGCATTAGGACCATATATAGTACAAAAAGATTACTGTCACAATGTATTTTCTTTTGAAAATTAAATGAACACTTATTTTAATTAATTATTTGAATGAAACAATCAATATACTTAGGTTATGTCCAACCTTGACTAGGATATCAGCACATTCATTTTCTTCTCTTTTAGTACGTTGTATCATGAAATTTCAAAGGAATTTTGAAAAAGTTCTACAATCTTCAAGTATCAATACTTTTGAGCCAAATAAGACTTGAGAGTCAATTTGAAAGATCAAGCTTGAAATTTTACGGCCCGATGCTATAGAAAGACCTTCTAATTAACCCAATTAACTCGTCGTGGTAATAGAATTGTGACCAAGTTTCTTGGAGAAGCAGACAATCGATGCCTCCTATCATCTCTAATGACACCGTCAATCGCTTCCAAATTTATGAGGATTACGTGTAAGTTCCGACAAAAAATTAAAAATCCAATTAAAACTGGATCAAAATTGTGAAATTATATTTATTTAACTCAACCGTTAAACAGGATTCCGACATAAAAGAATTATAAAATTGACAAGTTCACGTACGGGACTAATTTTGCATACAAGAAAAGAAATTCAGTTTTACATGTTGATGTGATACTTCACAACACATTTCAAATACATTAATAATCCAAAAAAGGAAAAATTGCAAAATTGGTATATCATCTCCCCCCATTCAGCCGATCTGGTACACTAATTTTCCGGTCAGCAAATAAACCCCATAACTCCCAAAAATAAGCATTTTGTGCACATTTGACCCGAATAACGCTCAACCCGCCGGAAATCCGACTCATATGACAATATGGGTCGGATTTCAATATGGGTCAATTTAGCGTACAAGTGACACATGTCAATATGGGTCGGATTTCCGGTGGGTTGAGCGTTATTCGGGTAAAATGTGCACTAAATTGCTTATTTTTGAGAGTTATGAGGTTTATTTGCTGACCGGAAAATTAGTGTACCAGATCGGTTGAATGGGGGGAAATGGTATACCAATTTTACAATTTTCCCATCCAAAAAACATTGACTAATTCGTGGACCATGTTTGTGGGGTTTCATCAACCAACACTTGAAGCCATCGAGGAAATGGAGGCAAATTGACATCAATAGCCCCTTCAAGAATCTGAACCACTTGCCCCATTGATGGCCTAATACTCTCATCACTTTGCACACACCAACATGCTACTTTGCATATCTTTGTAACTTCTTCTCCATTTGCATTCCCTTTTAGCTTAGGATCCACAAGGCTGAGTATATTATCCTCGCCCTCTGTGATCACACAGCTTGCAGCCAAGCTAGGGAAGTATCGCGCATTCTCCTTCTCTCGAATATCCCGCCAGTTTCTCTTCCCTGATACCAGTTCGAAAAGCATCATTCCATAGTTATACACGTCGGCTTTGGCTGTTATTGCAACTCCTGATATCCATTATGGTGCTAGATAACCCAACGTACCCCTCATGGTTGTCAGAGCACGACTAAAATCGCGCCCCACGAGCTTCGCCAATCTGAAATCCGCCACTTTGGGACAAAACTCAGCATCGAGTAGGACAGTTTCAGGCTTTATATCACAATGAACAATGCAGTCTCTGCATTTCTCATGGAGGTAGGCCAATCCCCGAGCTACTCCCAACGCAATTTGGTACCTCGATCGGTTTCCAATCCAATACTTTGGAATCCTTAAAAAGATGAGAATCCAAGGAACCATTTTCCATGTAATCATAAACCAACAAATTTTGAGTACCTTGCACACAGAACCCGCGGAGCCTTACAAGATTAACGTGCTGAATTATTCCAATGGTGCTGACTTCGGCCCGGAATTGCTTCTCCCCTTGACTTATGCTTTCGAGTTTCTTTACTGCAACAACACTTGAATCGGGTAAAGTTCCTTTGAAGACATACCCAAAACCTCCTCCTCCCAACTTGGTCGAAAAGTTCCTGGTTGCATTTTGCAAGTCTTTGTACCCAAAAGCCACCAAAAAGCCCTCAACAACATTAGAAGCTCTAATCTTTGTCTTTCGACGAGTGTACATCACCACAACCCAAATCACTACCAAGAAGACAAATGCAGAAACAATAGAACCCAAGATTACATTCTTCGGACTCTTAGTCTTCTCATGAAACACAGAGGAAGAAGCAGAGAGCCTGATGTAGATGGCGTTTTCCCTATCTTCCCTTTCGAGCAATTTTTGCATGTCCTTTAGCTCACCACTCCAAATATAAAAACCTTTTTCATCATATGCGTAGGCCGTGCACGAGCAATTATTCAAACAAGTAGATTCACATTCCCCTTTTCCTATACCTGCCAACAACTGATAATCTCCGGGTAAACTCAAGCTACGATCCCTCAGAAACCTATCTTTTCTACCCTCAGAATCAGTAACATTACCACTCCCACATGATATACTAAACTCCCTTACACATTCAAAATCACCATCCTGCAAGAACTGATAATAATCCATAGATCTAGACTTCTTTTTGAATCCCGATAAACAAGTACAAAAGGGCCGTTGCTTATTATCACAGAGGCCAAATGCCCCACAGTAAGCAGAGACCAATCATTGTCGCGTTGGCTGAGACCAAAACAAGACCCAATCATCTCCAACCCAAGATAACATCTTAATCGGACCCGAATCCAAAATGAACCTCGAAATGATTGACGAATTATAGAGCGAATATGTAAAATAAGTCTCATTGTCAGTATCAACATAACTATAATTATAGATATAATTCAATCTCATTTCAGGGACCAGGCTAAAAGTATGAGTACGATCACACCAAGCCCCACTTACCCAATACTCAACCCCATTCTGCATGACAACAAACTGATTATTTTTTGGATCAATCTCAAGAGTGAAAGAACCAGGTGAAGGATCCTCAGAATTTTTCCAGGAAGTTAATCTAGTTTTCTTCTGTGTTCTTTTATCGTAACCCATCTTTGCCCCGGGCATAAATATATGAGTTGGATTATCAAAGCTTTCCCATGAATTTTCACTAAAACCACTCGAATCTGACGAATTGGACAACCCATCTCTCAAAACCAAGTTCCCATTATCAAGAAGTACTGAAACAATAGATTTAAACCTCGATTGAACTGGGGAGCTCAAATTCGTGGACTAAATCTCGATCTGAGACTCATTTAAAAGCACTAAATTACCATCTAATATCTTTAATTGAGCAGAATACTTGTCTCTAATGGGGGTCTCTCTGTTTGCAACCCAAATTACGGATGGTTCCCCGGAACGCCGCGATAACGGCCGGAACGGGCGTTCCGGAACCGGATCGGCAGTGGCCGTTCCACCTTGACGGGGTTGGAATGCTGGAAACTTGATTTCTCGGCGTTCCACCCCGTTTTCTCGGTCGGAAACCGAATGGAACCGTGCTTTCACGGGATGGAACGCTGGTGAGAAGATGACATCCACGAAAAAAAACAGAAGACGACGGCTGCTTGCATGGAATGGCTGAAGAGAAATGAGAGAGACAAAAACTAGGTCTTTTTTCGTTTAATTAGAACTAGCACATTCCATGCGTATGTGCAAATAAAAATAATTATTATATAAATATATTAAAATTAATTTTTTATTAAATATATATTCTATAATTATTTTTAATAAAATCATTAAATTATGATAAATAAATGAATGACTGCATAAAATAATGTCATATTAATAATTATAAAAAATTAAAATATAAGTGAAAACTGATAAAAATTAAAAGAAAAAGAATCTAACTGATGAGAAATAAAAGATAAATTAGTTTTTAAAAAAAAAGAAATAAAAGATAAGTTAAGAACAGAAGTAATGAGAGAGAAAAGAGAAGTTAAAAAATGTGCAAGAGATAAAGTAGGATAAAAAAAATTAATAAAAAAATAGAAAAAAAAATATTTTTAGAGTCAAAGAGGCCAAACTTGGGTCTCTCGCTTAATATAATAGTATAAATAATTAATGAGTTAGTAACTAACGGCTATTGGCACAAAAAAAACTAAAGGGCTTTACTTTCATTTATTGGGTTATTGGTTTGATTTAATAATTAATTGAATATTTAAAAAATTTGGGGTAACCAATTAGTTTGTAATTTTTATATAATAATTATATATTTAATAAAATTAAATTATACTAGTGAAAAAAATAAAATATATGAATAGTGAGCACATGCATATTATAATTATGAATTTGTGTTTAGTAATTTATGCTTTTAACTTTTCACATTTTTCCTTCAAGAAAATATTAGTTTAAATTGAATGGGGATATTTTTATGAATAAATAATTTATTTTAACGATTATTATATTGTAGAATTATTTTTTATTGTTATATTTTTTTAATTATGTATTAAATGAATAAAGGGATAATTACAATTTTGGTCATCCAACTATACAACTTATTCTCTTTTAGTCCCCGACTTTCCAATTTTACAAGAATGGTCACAGAACTACCACTTTTTTTACAATTTTGGTCCTGCCGTCAGCCTTGCCGTTAACTGAAACGGAATATTCGTATTAGTTACTCATGTGCGGGTCATGTGACTAACTTTGTTAACCCTATTTCGGAAATCACCTGAATTAGAGAAAAATTGCAACATTTTCACCCCCAAATCGAATGCACCCTAGACCCCAACTTCCCCCAATTCTTCTTTGTGCTAAAATCTCCAGAATTTTTCAACTTCGCTGCTCTAAAGCATGTTATAGAAGATTAAATTTTGTGTTGTTGGTGATTGCAAGCTGTCGGAGTGTAATTTTTCGAAGAGACACAAGGTGCGGGAGTGCAAGCTCTTGAAATTGACAAAACTTTCACAAGTATTAGGAGGAGATAAGGCTCTCAGGCCTCCATGGGTGCGGACACAACCTGAATATTGTGAGTATTTTTATTTCTTGGTTTGAATTTTTTTGGGGTGACAATGTTTGCTTGGTTTGCGATAACACTACAAGAAAACTGTTAAATTCCTACGACAGCAGCCGTCGGAAATCCGTCGGAAACACAGTATTCCGACGGAGTTCCGACGGATTTCCGACGAAGCATAGTAGTCGGATAAAGCCTCCTCGGAAACCTGTTCCGACGAACTTCCGACGGAAATTAACAGGTCAAAAAAAACGAAATTACCGACGGATACTCCGTCGGAAAAGCTTCAGAAATTTATGTCTACCGACGGATATTCCGTCGGAAAGTTTAAAGGAAAAAATAAGTTAGTAAATATTCCGACGGAGTTTCTGTCGGTAATCCATCGGAACATTAAAGTTTCCGACGGAATGTTTGTCGGTAATCCGTCGGAAAGTTTTAAATTAAAAAAAATTTAATAAATTTTCCGACGGATTTCCGACAGAAACTCCGTCGGAATATTTAGGCGGAGGTCTGTAATCGCACAACAATGCACCATTTGAGAGAGAAAGAAAGAGGGAGAGAGAGGGCTGAGATGGAGAGGGCTGACTTACCTGTGTGGCGGACGGCTGAGACGGCAGCGGACTGCGTCGCGGCAGAGACAGAGATATTTTCGCCTCTGAAAATTGGGGGAGAGGGTTTAATTATTTTGGCATCTGAAAGTTGGTAATGATATTAAATGAGGTGAATTTTTTTTTAAGTTTCCGACAGAATACAGACGGAATGTCTGTCGGTATGTTTTAAAATTAAATAAAATATAACGCTAATTAAATAAATTTTGGTTACCGCGGTGGGTGAAAGCATTAAACGCGCCAAATACCGACGGAATATTCTTCGGTATTCCGTCGGTAATTTTTAAAATTAAACAAAATATAATGTTAAATAAATTTTGGTTGCCGCGGTGGGTGAAAGCATTAAGTGCGCCAAATAAATTTTGCTTTTCAATTTAATATTTTCTGACGGATTACCGACGAATATTCCGTCGGTAAAATTTTTGTATTTTTAATGAGTTTCCGTCGATAATCCGTCGCCAACCCGTCGCTAAAATCTTTAAATTATATAAAAAATAACTTTAAAATTTTGGAAACAATGCATGTTTAATTTTTACGAGTTTTCCGACGGATTACTGACGGATTTTCCATCGGTAACATTTTTTTATTGAATTCAATATATTGTATTGTTGGCCGTCGGTAATCCGCCGGAATTTTTATTTTTCCGACAGACTTGTTTCCGTCGGAAAAACGCAGATTTCTTGTAGTGTAAGTTCTTGGTGTTGAATGGGTATTTTTTGAAACTTCTTGAGTATTTCATTTCTTAAGTATTTTCCAATGGGTATTTTCTAGAGTCCATCTATTCATATTGGTATTTCGTTTCTTGAGGTGATTCGTTGAATGAGTATTTCATTTCTTGAGTATTTTCCAATGGTTTGCTTGGTTCTCAGCCTCCAACTTCTTTGATTCTGAGCCTCTGATTGACTTCTCATTTCTTGATGATCCACCCACTAAAGAGCATGTTACACCCAATTCTGATGATAGTGATGATAGTGAGTGTGAGTCATTTGAAGATAGTGACTATGATATGTAAGAAGATAATGCAAATTACGGTGACTTAGTTGATAGTGATGTTGAATTGTATGGATGTGAGGAATAAGCTAAAAACAAGGACAAAGTTGATTTTTTAACACAAGAGGAGGTGGAAAAATTTGAGGCAGAGATTTATGGGGATGTAGAGGACAGTGATGAGTTTGAGAGTGTGTATGGGTCAGATGAAGAAACTGGGCAACCATTCCCTAGATTTAATCCCAAAACTGATGGTAAGGCAACAAGGATTAAGATAGGTGGCTCCTCAAACAAAATAAAATCAGTCAATGTAAGTTGGAATACATTCTTGCACAATTTGTTTTTATTCCTTGGTTATCTTATGGTACACTGTTCTAAATAATGTGGTTTTTTTTTTTTTTTTAGCTCACTCAAAACTCCACATCAAATACACCAATGATAGTACGAGGAGGTGTAAATTTCATCACAGTGTCCAACCTCCAAAAAGCAAGTCAGAAAGGAAAAGGAAAGGCAACAAAGTAGGAGTGGCTGGAATGAATGTTGTTCTTAAAACATTGTTGTTTGGTGTTAACTTTGAAAACATATAATTTGAAGACCTGTTGTTTTATGTTATTGCACTTTTGTTTTGTGTTAGACCGAGTTTTTCAGTAGTTTGAAACAAAAATAGATTATCATGTTTTATCTTATTCCATGATGTTTTAAATAGGTTGTTGTACTGTTTTTATTCAGACTATTTGTTGTTATGTTCCTATGGCATACATATTGGCATTATCAGTTTGTTTGATCTATTTTGATTTTCAAGATGGTATAGAGTTATAAAAAACAGAATTTTGGCACACAGTTTATTACACAACAACAACAAACTGGAGAAAAGAGGGAAAACGCAAAAAAAGGCGCCAAAATTGGTTAAAAATTAGGGTTCCGTCTTCAATTAATGGCAAGAGTGATGACAGGACCAAAACTGTAAAAAAAGTGGTAGTTCAGTGACCATTCTTGTAAAATTGGAAAGTCGGGGAGTAAAAGAGAATAAGTTGTATAGTTGGATGACCAAAATTGTAATTATCCCATGAATAAATTATATTTATTGTTAATGTGGTTAGTAAAATCATTTAGGGAAATTGACTCTTAGATGATGACACCTAAGCAAAAGAGAACATAAAAAAATTAATTTGTTCTAAAAAAAAAAAGAAAAAGCAGTAGATAAGTTTATTTCAAAATCCCTTTTATCAATCTATGATTCTTATGCATCCATATCATGTTCATTACATTGCCGTGCGTCTTATATGGTCATTTTGAGTCTCACTTCACTTTCCTTACACAAATTTGGGTCCAGTTGGTGACGAGGCCTAGCAGTAAGGTCCTTGTGCCGTTTCTTTTTGTCTTACAAGGTGAGTTTCTCTTCTATTAGTTAAACGACCAGATATATTCCCAATGTGTAACGTTTTAAGCCAAACTATTATATGTATATATCGAGTCTTTGAAAGAGTCAATGATTTTAACGTTAAGCCTTTTTCTTTATTAAATACCCTACCTAATGATTTGGCGAGACATGAATGAATGCACGGGCCCTGAGACTTGGCACATAGGGCTATCCGGGGAGGCAAGGACCGACGGTGATCCTATGTGCTAATCTCAACCAAACTTCGGCGATACCGTCTCTCGCTAGGAGGTTAGCGAGGAATGGGAACCGGGCTTTTGGGGATTCATGTACCCCACTAGCCACAATGATTAAGGTGGCCGGGTCTTGCAAGCCCGTCCACCGCCCGGAGGGAAAAGGAGTTTAATTGAATGATTAAGAATGATCGAATGATTATGATTGATCGATTGAATATGCACGAAAGATTGTATGCGTGAAAACCTAATAAACACTTTAATGGTTACACAAAGTAGAGGTTGGAGACTTAGCCTTCTCGCCGGGCTCACGTATAACCTATTGAATGAATTTGATTGTTATAATCCCGTTTGATGATTTTCTTGTTTTACCCACTTGGGAATTATTCTAAAATCTCTTTCGGGATTATAACTTGCATGAACGTGTTTAAATTTCGTATTATTTATATATTATGCCCCGCTTTTATACCCACCAGTCCCTTTTGGACTGAACCCGTTTGGTTTTCAGTTTGTGCAGGTTTTAGGAGTTAGTAGGCGGGAATTCAAGTTCTAGAAGTCTTGCATTCGAGTCTAGCATCTCTTTCATTATTACACTCATCTCATTTTGGTATTATGAATATTGATTATGTATATGATGGGGGTACATGATAGATTAGGCCGTGATGGCATTTTGAATACTTGAACCTATGTATTATTTTGGAGCTTGAGTGCTCATTGTATATATATCATGAGCGTGTATTGCTTTCGCTTCGATTACATACTTTATTTCATTGTTTGGTATTGAATGGTTGAAGGGTTAGCTCCCGCCTAGCATAGCGAGTGTGTTGTGTCCCCGTTCACCGGGACTTGACACGTGTATGAACTTTCCATTTCATATACGGGTCGTGTCTCAGTGCGGGGGATGTGGTACCTTGCGCTCGGGTGCTACAGAAAGTTAATCAGGCTCAGAAGTTATTCAAACACTAATTAAACCTTAATTTATTCACAAATAAATAGGTTTTTAACATTCATAACACCAATTGATAGTATACGTAACCACTACTATGTAAATGAAATATAAATTTTTACTTAATGCTTTGTTTGAAACAATTGAAAATCTCAAATCATAATCACATAATGAAACATCCAACAAATGTTTGGAATAAATTTAAATTCACAATTAATTCTCCATTAAATATTTTATAACTCCTCATATATGAATTAACATTAAATTCTAGTCAATTTGATAATTTACGAACTTTGTAAAATTTCCTAGCTTCACAAAATTTACTAGCTACTAAACCTTTATTTATCATATAACACCCACACTACATTTATCATAAAATTTATTATTAATAGTTAGATAAATTTTATTCCATAACATTTGTTGGATGTTTCATTATGTGATTATGATTTGAGATTTTCAATTGTTTAGCATTAAGTAAAAATTTATATTTCATTTACATAGTAGTGGTTACGTATATATCAATTGGTGTTATGAATGTTAAAAACATATTTATTTGTGAATAAATTATGGTTTAATTAGTGTTTGAATAACTTCTGAGCCTGATTAATTTTCTGTAGCACCCGAGCACAACGTACCACATCGCCTGCATCGAAACCCGATCCGTATATGAAATGGAAAGTCTATACACGTGCCAAGTCCCGGTGAGCGGGGACACAACACACTCGCTATGCTAGGCGGGAGCTAACCCTTAAACCATTCAATACCAAACAATGAAATAAAGTAGGTAATCGAAGCGGAAGCAATACACGATCATGATATATATACAATGAGCATTCGAGCTCCAAAATAATACATAGGTTCAAGTATTCAAAATGCCATCACATCCTAATCAATCATGTACACCCATCATATGCATAATCAATATTCATAATACCAAAATGAGATGAGTGTAATAACGAAAGAGCTGCTAGACTCGAATGCAAGACATCTAAAACTTGAATTCCCGCCTAGCAACTCCCAAAACCTGCACAAACTAAAAACCAAACGGGTTCAGTCCAAAAGGAACTGGTGGGTATAAAAGCGAGGCATTATATATAAATAATACGAAATTTAAACACGTTCATGCAAGTTATAATCCCGAAAGAGGTTTTATAACAATTCCTAAGTGGGTAAAACAAGAAAATCATCAAACGGGATTATAACAATCAAATTCATTTAATAGGTTATACGTGAGCCCGGCGAGAAGGCTAAGTCTCCAACCTCCACCTTGTGTAATCATTAAAGTATTTATTAGGTTTTCACGCATACAATCTTTCGTGCATATTCAATCGATCAATCATAATCATTCGATCATTCTTAATCATTCAATTAAACTCCTTTTCCCTCCGGGCGGTGGACGGGCTTGCAAGACCCGGCCACCTCAATCATTGTGGCTAGTGGGGTACATGAATCCCCAAAAGCCCGGTTCCCATTCCACGTTAACCTCCTAGCGAGGGCCGGTATCGTCAAAGTTTGGTTGAGATTAGCACATATAGGATCACCGTCGGCCCTTGCCTCCCTGGATAGCCCTATGTGCCAAGTCTCAGGGCCCGTGCATTCATTCATGTCTCGCCAAATCATTAGGTAGGGTATTTAATAAAGAAAAAGGCTTAACATTAAAATCATTGACTCTTTAAAAGACTCGATATATACTTATAATAGTTTAGCTTAAAACGTTACACATTGGGAATATATCGGGTCGTTTAACTAATAGAAGAGAAACCCACCTTGTAAGACAAAAAGAAACGGCACAAGGACCTTACTGCTCGGTCTCGTCACCAGCTGGACCCGAATCTGTGTAAGGAAAGTGAAGTGAGACTCAAAATGACCATATAAGATGCACGACAATGTAATGAACATGATATGGATGTATAAGAGATGATATTATGTCATGAAGATGTCCATGTGTATGATTAATGCCTTTAAGGCATGTGAACAAGCAATTCATTCATTTAAGGAAGCGTTCGTGTTCAAACAAGTTCATATCTTTCACATGTAATATCAAATCAATCCATGAATTTCATATAATGATCATAACATGTACTTTAACATGTATACAATTCATACGAGTCATGAAAGAAGATAAAACTTATCATTTAGGGTTCATATATGAGGCAACAAAGCATGCATGTGCGTTCTTGAAGCAAGGAAGACATATTAGAGCATAGCTCGTAAAATGAAATCCCCCGCACCAAGACCCGACCCGTATATTACAAGGTATAATTCATATACCCCGAGCGCAAGGTATCACATCCCCCACACCAAGACCCGACCCGTATATGAAATGAAAAGTCCATACACGTGCCAAGTCCCAGCAAACGGGGACATAACACACTCGCTATGCTAGGCGGGAGCTAACCCTTAAACCATTCAATACCAAACAATGAAATAAAGTATGTAATCGAAGCGGAAGCAATACACGATCATGATATATATACAATGAGCATTCAAGCTCCAAAATAATACATAGGTTCAAGTATTCAAAATGCCATCACGGCCTAATCTATCATGTACGCCCATCATATACATAACCAATATTAATAATACCAAAATGAGATGAGTATAATAACGAAAGAGATACTAGACTCGAATGCAAGACATCTAAAACTTGAATTCCCGCCTACCAACTCCCAAAACCTGCACAAACTGAAAACCAAACAGGTTCAGTCCAAAAGGAACTGGTGGGTATAAAAGCGGGGCACAATATATAAATAATACGGAATTTAAACACGTTCATGCAAGTTATAATCCCGAAAGAGGTTTTAGAACAATTCCCAAGTGGGTAAAACAAGAAAATCATCAAACGGGATTATAACAATCAAATTCATTTAATAGGTTATACGTGAGCCCGGCAAGAAGGCTAAGTCTCTGTAGCACCCCGAGCTAAGGGTACCACATCCCCCGCACCATAGCCCGACACGTGGAACGAAATGCGACTTCCACACACGTCCCAAGCCATAGCGAACAGGAGACAAACAAAAACACACCCCTAGGCTAGGCGGTCTAGCCCTAACACAGAGTCGGCAACCAAAAGAATAAAATCAATAGCGGAAGTAACAGGATCAACAAATATAAACATGCAAGATTTCAAATAGAAACAGGTGACGGGTTCAACTAGCATAGATACCTAATCCCGTAAATCAAATATAAAAGATAAATGCGCAACGGGTTTATACTATCCCTAGAAGCCTGTCCCGAATCATATTAAGTCAATAAGATAGATCAAATACAGACTATGCCACCCCAGGGCTGAATAAAACATATATAATCTCTGAAATTCAAATTTAAATCATAACATATTCATAAATTCAAATTAAAGATGCAGAATGCAAAAGACTCTAAAGACTCGACTCAAAGACCCCAAAAGAAGAAGACCGCACCTAGTTCGAACCAACTCAGCACCTGCAACTGAAGGGGGAAAAGGAGAGGGGTCAGTCTACAACTCGACTGAGTGAGGGGGCTGAACACACACCCTATACATAATATAAGGCATAGCACGTATTAAACAAAAGACTATGAACCGGGAATAGGATTTTGCACACTGAAATCCATTTTTCAAAACAAACGTATTTATAACATATAAAAAACATAGCATATCTTTAACTTAAAAGTCCTATCCCGTTCCATAATCAACATAACATATAAAAAGCTCGGTGAGTACGAGCACAAATCCCATCCCGGGCTCCTCATACGAATCATACATTACAAATCAAAACAAAAGTAACATTAAAGAACAAACCTCCTTCTTCGGTGATGGAAGGGTTGTGGACCCTAACCATCCATTACATTATGTATGGGTCGTGAGTCTCATGACGCTCACGCCCGAGGATTCCATCCCCCACCAAACCTCCTAGTGGGTTCCGAGTTGATCCTATCAAACTGTGGAAATGTGTACAGGGGTTTCGACCCCATGACTGTCCCGGGTCTCCCTTACCCACAACTCCGGGGCCCATCATTACCGTTACATTACATTACCTTATCATTACATTCTCGCTCAATACAGATCATTAACATTGCAAAACTTACGTACCTTATCAGTGCATACCTTACCTTGAAACTTAGCGTATGCTATAGATGTACCTCTCCGTGTCATCCTAATCTTTAGCTAGCATGAAGCCACACGGTTTGGAGCATAGTCTCGTTGTAAAACATTTTCAAGCTTATATACGCTCATATATATAGTTCGAAAACCTTTAATCGTATGACAAAGTCATAAACATATCGTATAAACACATATCTATTATATAAATATAATAATATATTCGCATGCGGGCTTGAAAACGAGCATATAGGGTTGTAGGTCACATTAACTACAAAGAAACAAACCTAAACCTCACCTTGACGAACAAACCGAACGAACGGCTCAAAGCACCCCACGAGCAACTCCTTTCGAACAATCTAAACACAAGAAACAAAGCTAAGACTCCATATGAACCATAGAAACGCTCGGCTAATACATATGGATGCAAATGATGCAATGCACTTCATATAAGTTCATACTTAGGCATATTGGAGCAATTAACGAAATATCACATAAATAATTCAAGAATCAAACTCATAACACGTCAAATAAATTCATATCATCTCATATAATAGCATAACATATGCATTCACAAGGTTAAAGTTCATATGTACAATCTCGAATTAATTAAGATCATACTAAACAAAAACTAATTCAAATAATTCATTAATTAAAATACAATATATAATATATCATATATATAAATACACATGCAACAAAAGCTTATACATATATATATATATATATATATATATATATATATATACCCCCACATGCATACATAAGTTACATATATATATATATATATATATATATACACACAAACCTTCACAACATATAAATATATGTAATACATACACACCCATGCAATGTACGATAAACAAATAAACATTACGTATACGTATTTAAGCAAAGCTCTAAATAAACCAAGGTACAGGTAACATGCGCAACAGCAGTTCGAATTTTGCCCAAAATGGGGTCACGGTCGTGACCCCAAACCAGCTCAAGGGTGGTCGTGGGCGCAACCACCACCTTCTCCAGCCTTCCAAGCAGCAACATCTCGAAGCTGGGCCAAAATCCGGTCGCGGGCACGACCGAAAAACACCTATCTTCGGTCGCGGGCGCGACCAAGAGTTGCAGACGCGATCATGGTGGCTTCTAGCCCCTGTTTTTCTTCTCAAAGAAACACAACCATAGCAGCAACTCCACGCAACGAAAGCAGCAGCAAAAGCGACAATAAAACGCAGCAAAAGCAACACGCAACAACAGCAAATCACATAACAACAAAGGATGCAACAAGGATGAAGTTAAAACTCATTTTCTCCAAATTTTCATGATGTGCAGCTATGGTAGGTTGAGATGCAAGCAAAACCCATGAAATTAATCAACATTCAAGAATTTAGGAAGTCATAGTGATCATATATTCAGTTCGAATTCAAGTTATGCATTAAGAAATTCCAAGAAATCATCAAATTCTCACATTAACCTAACTATTCATGTCATGATCCATTACATGCTCAAATCCCCATTAAATTCAGAAAAAATGGGACTTAAATGAAAGGCAAGAAGATGGAGAATAAGAATTCATTCATACCTTTTGAATTCAAGAGGGATCGAAGAAGATACGAGCGTGAAATCGAAGATTCAATTTTTGGACGAAATACGGAGGTTCAAACGGGCTTACAAAAATTCAAGGCTAGGTTCCTTAGTTCCCAAATCTCGTCATAAGTCCGGTAATACTTTCGAAATTTGAATCCGAATTCCCTAGCTCAAGATATAAATTCCGGAACACAAGGCGCGCTAAAACTAGTTAGGCCCTCGAGTCCTCAACAAATAAAATATGGTGCATTACCATATCAAACAAGTCAGAAAAATTAAAACAAGCACATAAACGAATTCATAACACGTATAATTCATGCATATCAAATTTTCATGAAATTTCGAAACAAATTGAAACTCAAACGAAATAAAAACAAGTTCAAAAGCTTAAAACGTTTAAATATTCAAAAGTGTAATTAACAAATAATTTAAATCATAAAAAAAATAGTAATGAATAATTAAAATAAATAAACAATTACATAAATAAATAATTTAAATACGCAATTAGTTCTCTCGTAAGGGCGTACCTGTACGGCCGAAAAACCGGGGTGTCACAGTCTCCAACCTCCACCTTGTGTAATCATTAAAGTGTTTATTAGGTTTTCACGCATACAATCTTTCGTGCATATTCAATCGATCAATCATAATCATTCGATCATTCTTTATCATTCAATTAAACTCCTTTTCCCTCCGGGAGGTGGACGGGCTTGCAAGACCCGGCCACCTCAATCATTGTGGCTAGTGGGGTACATAAATCCACAAAATCCCGGTTCCCATTCCTCGCTAAACTCCTAGCGAGGGCCGGTATCGCCGAAGTTTGGTTGAGATTAGCACATAGGATCACCGTCAGCCCTTACCTCCCCAGATAGCCCTATGTGCCAAGTCTCAGGGCCCGTGCATTCATTCATGTCTCGTCAAATCATTAGGTAGGGTATTTAATAAAGAAAAAGGCTTATCGTTAAAATCATTGACTCTTTAAAAGACTCGATATATACTTATAATAGTTTGGCTTAAAACGTTACACATTGGGAATGTATCGGGTCGTTTAACTAATAGAAGAGAAACCCACCTTGTAAGACAAAAAGAAACGGCACAAGGACCTTACTGCTCGGCCTCGTCACCAACTGGACCTGAATCTGTGTAAGGAAAGTGAAGTGAGACTCAAAATGACCATATAAGACGCACGGCAATGTAATGAACATGATATGGATGCATAAGAGATGATGTTATGTCATGAAGACGTCTATGTGTACGATTAATACCTTTAAGGCATGTAAACAAGCAATTCATTCATTTAAGGAAGCGTTTGTGTTCAAACAAGTTTATATCTTTCACATTTAAGATCAAATCAATCCATGAATATCATATAACGATCATAACATGTACTTTAACATGTATACAATTCATACGAGTCATGAAAGAAGATAAAACTTATCATTTAGGGTTCATATATGAGGCAACAAAGCATGCATGTACGTTCTTGAAGCAAGGAAGACATATTAGAGCATAACTCGTAAAATATTCAACCAAAAATCATGAAACTTCATAACATACAGGTTAGCATATAATATGACATGTTAATGAAGTGTATGAACTGGAAATGAACCAAGAAAACCCCACAAAACAAGTTTGAATTTCAAAATCATGCATGCATTACGTGAGGGTCGCGGCCACGACCCATTTTCTTCATAAAATGGTAGCGGCCGTTACCTCAATTTTTTCCCCAAATTTTCATGAATAGAAAGAGTACATGAGCAGCCCCAAAATGGGTCACGTGAACAACATGAAATGTAGATGGTTCAGGTCGCGTGTGTGACCTAAAAATTTGAGGAAAAATCAAACATGGGTCGCAGTCGCTACCAAGTTTGTTCTTGGTTCGATCGCGGCCTCGACCTGCACAAAATAGTAGCAGTTCGCAGCAAAAACAGAGCATGAACAACACAAAGCCTCATCCAATCTTATGCTAACATGATCACCAATTAAGCCGTAATTCAGTCCCAAAACAACACCCAAACATGCCACAAAGGTATCATACGTGAGTGAGGGAGGCAAGAGATCATTTTCATCCAATTCTTCCATGTTCTCATTAATAGCATCTCACTTAATCCTCAACTACCATAAAATACATGTTCATAAATGCAATAAGAAAGCTAAGGTGACCTATTTCATTCATTAAATCAATCAAAAGCTCCAACGAAACGATGAGATCAAGAAATCAATCCATAACCTAACTATTCATTCAAGCTATCAAAACTCCATCAATACTAGCTCAAAATTAGGGATGCATGGCTTAAAATGACCAGAAATGAGTTCATATAACAATCCTATAATTACCTCTTGAATTTGTTGGAAGTTGGAAGAGATTAGAGCTCAAAATCTTCAATTTTGGAATAGTGACCGGATAAAGCTTGGAAATCTGACTTTGGAGGAGTTTTTCTCTCTTGCTTTGGTTGTGGTTCGAAGTGGAGAGAGTAGGAGATGATAGTGGCTTAAACTAGGGTTACATAGAGTCAAACCATGGTTAATTTGGTCAAGTATGGTGGGAGTTATAAGAAAAATGGCTAAGTGTGGTAAATCTGCAGACGAGTCTCACTTTGGTTGAATTTCAGAGGTGCAAATAGGCTTAGAAAAATATGAGGCTTGGTTCATTAAATCTAAATCATCGATACGACTCCAACGAAGTTGACGAAACTCGAATCCGAGTTCCCGAGCTCAATATATCACACTCGGAACCAAGGGTGCGCTAATTGCTCGTTAGCCCCCGTTTTGGTTCCAAAACTCAAAATAAATTCAAAACTCAAGCAAATGAATCCGAAAACATAAAACAAGTATATATACACGTTCATAACACACATAACTCCAACATATTAAATTTTCACAATTATCCGAATTCAAATCATATAGAAACGGCACACGGAGTTGTCACAAAAGTGCATATAGTTCAAGAATTCGTATAAATTTCAATTCAAACAATTCATATATTCAAGAATTTCAAATAATATAAAAGTAAAACATATAATCACATAATTATAATAATTCAAATGCGTAAATAGTGAGCACATAAGTTATACCTATACGGCCGAAACATCGGGGCGTCACATTTTCTGTGTATTCTTTTCGAGAGATAAATTACTAGAGAATGATAACCTTGTTGATTTCGGGTGGAAGTTATTATATCAAATCAGTGCAGCTTGAGTCGTGCAAGTAAGTCTTATTTGATAGGAAGATCTAAATCTTATCCGAATATAAGGTAAGATCCTCATAGATTAAATATAAATTAATGTTCTTTGAGTGCTTATTACAAAAGAGGTAAAGAGGTGTCATATTTCCTTACATTTTATTTGTGGATGTGATTAATTTAAAGAGTAGATGTCATTCAAAATATTTATAATGAAATACTGAATATGCTAGTTAATGTGGCACTTATAGGATGATAATTGCAATTTTAATGTTATTGGCCAACTTTGTCTTAAATGAATTCATGTGAATTTATTTATACTAAAAAAAAAATCATATCATGTGCAATGTACTAACGGTTACTTTAATTATGGATAGAAAATATTGTGTTGACCTTTATGGATTTATTATATTGATTTTGTGAAGTTAGTATTTTTACCAGGGATAATCCATATGCAAATTTTGGTGAAGGAAAATAAAATGTGGAGTTGTTTATATTGTTATCTATATTTGTGGATATTGGTACATGAAATTGTGGTGGTATAACTTTTCATAATAATTGAGAAATGTGGGGGTACAAAGATGTTTTCCTAATTTATTGGGTGATGATAAAGTGCACAACTTGTTTATCAAAAGAGAGTGCAAATTTCTTCTTTATATAAGTGAAGTGTGGGGGTTAATGTGATGAAATTGAGGACGGTAAAAATCTTATTTTATCACTTTTCATGTGTACCCAATTTTGGATATATAAATTTAGAATTGATTTTTATGTGCTGGAACTTTATTCAAAGGAAATGTGGGGGTTTAATTTGATCATCATGAAATTATCAAAATATAGTATACTTCTTTGCGTTATAAACACAATCTGAGGAAAATAAATGTTTTAAAAGAAAAGTGTTTAAATGATTGGCCGAAAGAGGGATAAACGAGATATTCTTATAATAACAATTTCTAGTTAATCATAATAATATATAGGTTCTAATGAATATTGACCTATTGAGAAAGAACCGATACAAGGAAAATGACATATAGAGAGTAATGATAGTCAAGAGATTCGGTGGTGATATTTTAATTAAAATTATTCTATTCAGATGATATTATTTTGTGGTGTTTATTTTGTGAAACAGGTATATAAACACACATGGAAAAATATACGAGAAGAGACAAAGAAAAAAAAATTATAAGCAGCATTACATATTATTCCACGAAGTGGAAAATTGCCACAAATAACTAGCGAGGCTAGTAAGAGGCATTGTGTTTGATTCCATGAGATGGAAAAATTACCTCGGGGGACTAGTGTAGAGGCTAGATCCTTTATCATCAAGGGGGATGGGCTAAGTTCATAAGGGATTCACCTCCGGGAGTAACCCAACCTTTGTGATTGAAGACCCCATGAATTAGGTTCAATGTGGTAGAAACAACCCGCAATGCGTGACTTGTTATATAGCACATTTTGAGGAGTGTGTTCAAAAGAAACCTCCTTCCCATCCCTAAGGTGAGTGCTATAAAAGAAAGGTGCGACAGGCTGGGCCTTGACCCTTAATGAGACCAAAACGGGAAAATCCGCGAGGTATGGGCACACATACCTTCGAAGGCACACCTAAGTGAGAGTTTCCATGGGGCCGTGGCTATGGGTTTGGGCTAACCCTAGAGACTCTCATGAAAATCAAGATAAGAGTGCATGGATGTTAACACGCTAACCCATTTAAACGAAAACCGATGTTAATACCGTGTGTGTGATGTATTGAAATTTGGCCAAGGGACCTAATTCAAGGCATAGTCCATTACGGCTCCCTCAAATGGAAATCATCAACACTAAGTATAGGCTCAAGCCCGAAAGGCTCCTATACCCATTGCATGGTATTTAGTTGCCTTAATATATTTTTGTATATACATATATCTTTGATGTTTTAAACCTTGTGGGGGACTGTTGAAATTTCATAGTTTTAAAACTCTAAAACTCATAACATGCAAATTACGTTTGTAACTCCCACATTTGCATTCATTTGGTTTTAATACCTTAAGTTACACATTGCATCCTAACACTATAAATAGGGACCTAGGAATCTAGATTAGAACACACACAAACATTATATATCTCACTATATATCTATTTTCATATACTATGTTTGGGCTACATGATAAGGTTTCGTTCTTTAGTTTCCTTGTGATCGTGCTCACAATAGGAGACGCCAGCTGTGGCCTTTTGGGTTTTATCTTGGGATGGTGATGAGTTGACAATACCCGCTCGAAGGGGAGACCATCACGAACTTAGGACAGTATCAAGTGGCGTGACTCCTACAGGCCAACCGTTTCTATACTTATTCTTCTAACTATTATTATTACTAGTTTAGTGCATTCTATAATCATGAGAAAATTGATTCAATTTCCACAGCAAGGATATCAATGTATTAATCATTTCCTTCTCTTTCAATGTGTCCAAGAAAACTTCTAAAAATATATTAATGTCTCAATGGGTGAGTTGAAGTATCTAACACTTTTGAACGAAATATGAATGACTTGGATGATGTCAACTTTAGA
Organism: Lantana camara; assembly: GCA_037501455.1. Lineage (NCBI taxonomy): Eukaryota > Viridiplantae > Streptophyta > Magnoliopsida > Lamiales > Verbenaceae > Lantana > Lantana camara. Next base: position 128,926,798 of record CM074855.1, read on the forward strand.
ACGCCCCCATGCTACAGAATAACCATGGTGATAGAATTGTGACACCACCAGCCGCTTCCCCAGTTTACGTCGATTGCATGTCGACGTTGCGACGAAAAATAAAAAATCCAATGAAAATCGGATTAAAGTTATGAAATTAAACTTATTAGACTCAACTGCTAAACAAAAATATTCCAGCAAAGCAAAATTATGTGTAGCACCCGGAACGCTAGGTAGCCACATCCCCCGCACTATAGTTCAATCCACACATGGAACGAGCACCCATACATGAATTAAGCCTATAGTGAACGGGAGACAATAAAGAAAACAACTCTCTAGCTAGGCGGGACTAACCCTCAATTAAATACCAACATGCATAAAGATAAACGCAAGCATGATAATTTACATTCACTTCATTAACATCATTCAAGTCCATGACCATTACTTTTATTCATATACCATATCAATTATCCATAATCAATTTATAATATACATAAGTACCAAAACCGTTCATAAGTAATAGAAATGCATCAATAAATTACATGAGCTATAATGGACCCAAAATGAAAGACTCAAATCCCGTCTAGCACGCACCCTGCAACCTGAAAATGTGAGGTGTCAGTCTATGAAAGACTGAGTGAGGGGTTTATAAATATAAGCGCAATTACCATGCAAGCTATAATCTCGGGTAAGATTTTATAAAAAGAACAATATAAGTTTAAGAATACAATAATTCCTCACCCGAGATTACAACTATTCCAATTTAACAATACAATCAATTCAATTCAATCAATCAGTGGCCCGGCGAGTGAGGGCAAATCTCCAACCTTTCTCCGACTGTGTACAATAATTCCATTATTCAACGATTAGGTGATCAAGCAATCAATTACAGTGCACAATTAGCAATTTCAATAACCCTTTTTCCTCCGGTTGATGGTGGGATTGCAAGGCCCCACCACCCAATCAGTTTGAGCATAGGGTTCATGAGTCCCTATGCCCAGAACTCCTTCCTCCACTAATCTCCTAGTGGATTTAGGGGTCATCCCAAAGTTGGTGAGGATAGTGCAAGAGTTACCCGTCAGCCCTTGCTTTCCCGGTTGGCTCAATATACTACCCTTGGCCCAAAGTGAACATGCTTTACTTGCCAAAACAATCAATCAATCACGATAAGTTCAATGTCACAAAAACCATTTGCAATCACTTGAGGTTTTGAGAAAGATATATAGATATATATATATACATTTTGGCCAAAAACATTATGTAGGGTTATAGGGTTCTATATATCTAGAAATTAAACCTCACCTGTGCCGACAATTAACAAGGATATAACTATGAAGCTTGCTTCTCATCAATGGGAAGAAGATCTATGCAACAAGGACAAGTGTTCGTGAGACACGACGCGTATGAACCATTTACGACGCACGACAAAGTCATGATCAATATGTCATGCAATAACAATTAAGGAATGTCAAATAAGAGCATAATTATCAATAAACCAAGTATATAACTCATATAAGTCACATATGGGAGCCAAGGAAGTGAAAGAAATGCAATATGAGGGGTTTTGGTGAAGTTTGGCAAAAACGGACAATTTTCAGAAATGCGCATGCTGTGGAAAAAGGGGAATATCTCAAGTTCTAGAAGTTGGGATTGAGTTTTGTTTGCTGTATATGAAACTAGACACAAAGACCTTTCCGATGGTATATGACTCGTTTTCTAGTTCAAAGTGAGGAGAAAATGGTGTAAGCTTGAAGTTAGACGAGTGCAGTTTTCCGGGAAAGTGGCGACACCTAAAAGAATGGATTATAACTCTCATATGGAAAACTATATTGAGGTAATTACAATTGGAGATTGTTCTAGACTTCAATATCTTTCCGTGAGTTTAAAAATCAGGTCAATCGTAGTTTGTATGAACGAGAAACGGGCGTTTGCAAAATGGCCTGGAAACCCAAACGGGCGTTTGGGAGCTCTCGGGTGAGGCAGTAGGTTCCTACACGGGCGTTTTGTGTTATAACTAGGATCCCAAACGGGCGTTTGGAAGAGATCTGGGCAAAAAATAGGGGCTATGCATGGGAATTGGTTCCCAATCCTTTCCAACACTAAATCAATGCAAGAATTCAACTCCAAACTAACATATAACATGTATATGATCATATATATCAATTAGGCACCATTTAATCCATGAAAGCATGTATAGATCATCAAGAATTCCTTAACCAAACCCTATATAATATCATATCTTCCAACTCTCATATTATGCAAGATTTTATGCAAGTTTCTAACTTCAATGATGCTAAGTATGCTTCTACACACATATAACCAAGGAATCACATCACAATCAACAAACCCTACTCTATAACCAACTCAAGAGATTCATCACATACTCATATATATACCTTGAAATGGAAGAAAGAAGGAATGAAGTGATGATATGGTGGGGATGCTTCAACTTATGCACTTTCCTCTTTGAATCAAACTTGAATTTTGGTGAAATCTTCCTTCTTCTCTTCTTGGTGTTTGCAACGTTATTTAGTGTGTGTGAGTGTGTGTGATTTTCATGAAATTAGATGAATGGAATGAAGAGATGAAATGAATAAGATATTTATCAAAGTCTTCCACTAATGTACATGAGTCACCATATTTTGCACTTTAGTCCCTCAATTATTTGAATGCATTCACTCAAGTATTCTCTCATGGAATATGATCATATAACTCCATTTATGTCAATGCAATTAAGTTCACATTTTTATGAAGTGGTCAAGTAAGGTCACATATAAGCAATTAGACACGTTATCAATTAATTCACGTAAATTCCACATTAACGTTTATTTCACATAAGTTTATGTAAACATAATGCATATAATGTTATGAAAATTATAAAGTAACATATAATATCACATAATGATTGAATGAAAAAACCTGGGCGTTACATTATGAAACGGACCGATTTTATAATTTTGCCTCCATTTTACATGTAGAGATGATGCATCATTATATATTAGACACTTCACATACATTAATAGTCTAAAACCATTGAACTAATTCGTCGATGATGGTTCTGGGGTTTCACCAAATAACATTTGAATCCATTGAGGAAATGGAGGCAAGTTGACATCGATAATCCCTTCAAGAATATGAACCACCTGCCCCATTGATGGCCTGATACTCTCATGCATCAACTTGCACACACCAACATGCTACTTTACATATCTTCATCACTTCTTCTGCATTTGCATTTCTTTCTAGCTTAGGATCCACAAGGCTGAGTACGTTATCCCTACCCTCTATGATCACACAACTTGCAACCAAGCAAGGGAAGTAACGTGTATTCTCCTCGTCTCGAATATCCGGCCAGTTTCTCTTCCCCGATACCAGTTCAAAAAGCATCATTCCATAGCTATACACATCGGCTTTGGCTGTTATTGCAACTCCTGATATCCATTCTAGTGCCAGATAACCCAACGTACCCCTTATGGTTGTCAAAGCACCGTTGAAATTGCACCCCACTATCTTTGCTAGTCCAAAATCTGCCACTATGGGACAAAACTCAGTGTCGAGTAGGACATTTTCAGGCTTTATATCACAATGAACAATACAGTCTCTGCATTTCTCATGGAGGTAGGCCAACCCCCTAGCTACCCCCAACGCGATTTGGTACCTCATTTTCCAATCCAATACTTTGGAATCCTTAAAAAGATGTGAATCCAATTAGCCATTTTCCATTTCGTCATAAACCAGCAACTTTTTAGTACCTTGTACACAGAATCCGCGGAGCCTTACAAGATTAACGTGCTGAATTATTCCAATAGTGCTGACTTCGGCCCTAAATTGCTTCTCTCCTGGCTTATGCTTTCGAGCTTCTTTACCACGATAACACTAGAATCGGGTAAAGTTCCTTTGAAGAAGAACCCGAAACCTCCTCCTCCCAACTTGGTCGAGAAGTTCCTGGTTGCATTTTTCAAGTCTTTGTACCCAAACGCCACCAAAAAAGCCTCAACTACATTAATAGTAGTTCTAATCTTTTTCTTTCGACGAGTGTACACCACCAAAACCCAAATAATTACCAAGACAACAAATGCAGAAACAATTAGAACCCAAGATTATATTCTTAGGACTCTTAGTCCCACGAAACACAGAGGAAGAAGCAGAGAGTCTGATGTAAAAGATGTTTTCCCTATCTTCCCCTTCGAGCAATTTCCGCATGTTCGATAGCTCACCACTCCAAATATAACACCCTTTCTCATCGTAAGAATAAGTCGTGCACGAGCAATTATTCAAGCAAGCAGATTCACATTAGCCTTTGCCTATGCCTGCTAAACCGGGAATCTCCGGGTAAACTCAAGTTATGATCACTCAGAAACCTATCTCTTCTACCTTGAGTATTACCATTCCCACATGATAAACTAAACTCCCTCACACATTCAAAATCATCATCCTGCAAGAACTGATAATAATCATTCGATCTAAACTTCTTCTCGAATCCTGGTAAACACTTACAAAAGGGCAGTTGATTATCATCACAAAGGCCAAATGCCCCACAGTAAGCATAGACCGCACATTGTTGCCTTGGCTGAGCCCAAAACAAGAACCAATCATCTCTAGCCCAAGATAACATCTTAACCTGACCAGAAACATCCAAAATGAACCTCGATATTATTGAGGCATTGTAGAGAGAATATGTAAAATAAGTCTCATTCTTATTAACACCAAAAGTATAATTGTAGATATAATGCAACCTCATTTCAGGGACTAGGCTAAAAATATAAGTACGATCAATCCAAGTCCCACTCACCCAATAATCCAAAACCCCATTTTGCATGACAACAAACAAATTATTATTTAGATCAACCTCAAGAGTGAAAGAAGCAGGTGAAGGATCTTCAGAATTTTTCCAAGAAGTTAATCTAGTTTTCTTCTGTGTTCTTTTATCAATACCCATCTTTGCCCTAGGCATAAATGTATGAGTTGGATTGGCAAAACTTTCACATAAATTTCAACGAAAACCACTCGAATCTGACTAATTAGATGACCCGTCTCTCAAAACCAAGTTCCCATTATCAAGAAGCAACCCAATAACATATTTAAACCTCAATTGAACTGGGAAGCTCAAATTCGTGGACCAAATCTCGATCTGAGACTCATTTAAAAGCACTAAATTACCATCTAATATATTTAATTGAGCCGAGTACTTGTCTTTAATGGGGGTTTCTCTGTCAGCAACCCAAATTACAGCCCGTTCTTTAACTTTTTTGTACCAAATGCATACGCAATGTTGACAAGGAAAGTTAGGTTTTAGGGGATTTGGAGAAATCTCGTGATTTTAGTTGTAATTGTGCATAATATTCTCCTTCCTTTCTTAGACTAGTGTTGTATTTTTATACAGAGTCTTATTGTACAATGTACATATAGCTTTCATATTCAGTAATATAATCAAAACAATTCACCAAGTATGGCGTTCCTAATTCTTAACATGGTATCAGAGTGGGCGACGATCCATTAATCGGATCAGAACCTTGCTCATCACGTACCATTACCTCTCTCAGCCATTACCTCTCTCGGTCATGGCCGACATCAGTAGCACATCTAGTTCCGATAAGGAATTGCAGCAACTCATCGCTTCCTTGGCCACACAGTTAGCAAGTATCATCGAAACCAAATTCAAACTCCACAGCCACAACCCCAAACAGATTCCAATCAATTTCAGATGCCACAAATAGTCAACATAAGCGTAAAATTAAATCAGTTCAATTAGTCCCTGTGGTCGCGACTCATGATGATGGCAATCTGAGGGAGAGAAAAGCTCCACCACCTCACCGGTGCTACACCACCACCGTTGGATGGTGACCCGACATATCCCAAATGGCAGTAAATAGATCTGATCGTGTGTTCATCGCTTCTCGATAACATGGAACAAGATTTGATCACCCTCTACACTAAATACCCATCGGCTATAACCCTGTGGGATGAGTTAAAATCTACTTACAGCTAGAGTAGTGACGGACTCCAGATTTACGATCTCACGGTCCGAGCCAATAATCTGAAGCAAGGGACCGACAACATTGAGAAGTATTACAGAAACCTCCAACGAATCTGGAGGGAGATTGAGATTCGACAACTAAACCCAATGGCTTGTCAACGGGACATATCCATTTTTAATCGCCTCAGGTCCAAAACCCAACTCTTTCAATTTCTCACCGGGATTGACGATAGATACGACCCGGAACGGAGAGACCTATTGAAATAGGATCCGTTACCAACCGTCAAAAAGGCCGATGGCACCATCCGATGAGAAGGAACCCAAGGTAAAATTATGGGAAATCGGAGCTCATCATCGGCGGGTGATAAGGGTATTGAAGTAGGACTTGCCGCTGCGAGACAGGGGCGAGAAATCACAGCAGCGCGGCGCGTGGACAGAAATCACAACATGTGTGGTCAAGGCATGCGCCGATGGCTTCACGCCGGAACTCTGGCAATAACAGTAACAGCGGAGAGCCGATCACGTGTGGGTATTGCAGACGTCCTAGTCACAACAATGACAGTTGCTATGAATTGATAGGCTGGCTGGATGGCTGGCAGAGCCACCGCCGGGACAACACTGTGCCGGTGGGCTACGGCGCAGCGTCAATCACTGTCGAAGACGATGCAGATGCCACGGATAAAAAACAGAAGAAAGAAATAGAGAAATCAGGAGAGGCGGATTCTGATGGCAACGAGAAGGGGCAAGCTTTTTTAGGTATAGGGTTTGGGCGGAAATTACTATCCTACCCTCCGTCCTCTCTCCCATTTAATTCTTGTAATGTTTTTAATTCTGGCCCAGCACTTTATGATTGTTGCAGTTCCACCCCAAGTAATGTTTTTATTAAAGATGGGCCCCATAATTTAGAGAAATGTAAAAGGGGACCCACCGTGATTGATAATTCATTAGGTACAACACTTCAGACAATCAAAGTCAGTGACAAATAGACTCCCAGGTGGAAAAATAGGTGGATTTTTTACTGTTGGGCCACCGATTGCATGACTCATGATAAAGGACACTTGGTTGATTTCACAATTCCAACCAAAGTTGCAATTCAGAGTGCAAATGGGGGAGTTTCACTGGTACACGGTGCAGGAACCGTGCCTTTATCTCCTGTGTTGAAACTGAAAAATTACCTCTATGTTCCCAACTTATCTTGCAAACTACTTTATCTTAGTCAAGTTACTAAAGAATTGAACTGTGTGGTACTCATATTCCCAACTTTCTGCTTGTTACAGGATATTCGGTCGGGGAAAGTGATTGGGTGTGGTACTGAAGAAGGCGGGTTGTATTATGTCAATGAGGTGGCTCAACACGGAACTGCAGCGCTTGCTCATGGGACAGTGAACTGCCAATAGTGGTTGTGGCACCGTAGATTGGGTCATCCCTCTGCTGGGTACCTTCATTTGTTATTCCCTCAGATTTTTCCTAAAGACAGTGATTTTTCTTGTGAGACATGTATACTTGCCAAAAGTCATAGGCCAGCTTTTCCCATTTCTAGTTCTCGAGCTAAAACTGTGTTTTCACTAGTTCATTCGGATATATGGGGACCTGCCCCGAACACTGGTTATGGTCATGGTTTGAAGTATTTTGTTTTATTTATTGATGATTTTTCGCGCATGACGTGGGTATATTTGCTTAAGAATAAATCTAAGGTTTCTTCAAAGTTCATTGATTTCTTTAACATGGTACTCACACAATATAAGTCTCATATCCAGGTTCTTAGGTCCAATAATGGGAGCAAGTATATTAACTCTACTTTGACACAGTTCTTTCAGAGTCATGGGCTGATCCATCAGACTTCTTGCCCACGTACCCCTCAGCAAAACGGGGTGGTAAAACGCAGAAACCGCCAGTTACTTGAAATGTTCGGGTCTCTCCTCATTGAGTCTCATTGCCCCCAGTTTATGTGGCCCGAGGCACTTGCTACCTCCGTTTATCTGATTAACCGGTTACCTACTAAAGCTTTGAACTTTGAAACTCCTCTTCAGTGTCTAGCAAACCACGTAAGTATTCCGTCGGTCTTGACCCTTCCTCCCTGGGTATTTGGGTATTCCGTGTTTGTCTATTTACCTAAATCCACTCGAACTAAACTTGATCCATGTTCAGTTAAGTGTGTATTTGTAGGGTACGGGGTCAAACAGAAAGGTTATAAGTGTTACTATCCAACCACTAGACGGGTGTATACAACCATGAATTGTAATTTTGTTGAAACTGAGTTTTTCTTTACCTTCCCACTCATTGGTCAAGGGGAGGATCCACAGCAGGATCCACTGAGTGGGTTACCACCACACTCTTGGCCAAACACAGTCCTAACAGAGTAGGTAGGCGAAACCACCGAGCCGCCATGTCCCGTGACACAACCCCCCAATCCTTCCACAGAGCCCATCACATCGACGAATACTCCTGGGGTTAGTACTCATAACATGGACATCTCTGTTTTTGCTATTTTGTATGATCCTAACAGTGCAGGAAACAGCCAGGGATAGGGGAAGAGTAATGATGAGATACAGGGTGGTGAAGAATCAGGTGGTGGGAGAATAGAGAGGCATGTGTTGCCACCGCGAACAAACAGGGGTGTATCGCCTAGAAGATATGAGCCAGAGCATACGGGCAGAACTTCGAGATATCCCCTAGCCTGTTTACGTATGGGGAATCTTGCTGTACAGGCTCGTGCCTACACAACACGAGATATCCCCTGTCTATATAGACAGGGTTCCGAGGAAAATTTAAGAAGCACTTACAGAAAGTAAGTGGGTTTAGGCTATGGAAGTAGAAATGGATGCACTGGAAAAAAAATAGGACATGGGAGAAATTCACACTCCCTCCAGGAAAAAAAGTGGTGGGATGCCGATGGGTGTATACGGTAAAACACCGAGCAGATGGGAGTGTTGAAAGATATAAGCCGAGATTAGTGGCTAAAGGGTACACACAGACCTATGGCATTGATTATTCAGAAACCTTCTCCCTCGTGGAAAAAATTGACACCATCAGGGTTCTGCTCTCTGTAGCAGCAAATCGAGATTGGGAACTGCATCAATTCGATGTGAAGAATGCTTTTCTGCATAGAGACCTTCGAGATGAAGTTTATATAGAACCTCCTCCGGGGTTCACACAGGGTTTTAGGGATAAGGAGGTGTGCAGGCTAAGAAAGGCTCTTTACGAGTTGAAGCAGTCACTTCGAGCCTGGTTTGGGAGGTTTTCAGCAGTAATGAAGAAGTATGGTTACTATAAGAGTAATTCTGATCACACACTCTTCATCAAAAGTAGGGATGGACTTGTGACCTGTCTTATTATCTATGTCGACGATATGATAATTACGGGAGTAATACGGAAGAGATCGCACGGATGAGAGAGAATTTATTCATAGAATTCGAGATGAAAGATCTTGGGCAGCTGAAGTACTTTCTTAGGATCGAGGTTTTACGATCCAAGAACGGTATCTATATCTCACAGCGTAAGTTCGTTCTTAATCTGCTTGCAGAAACCGGATTATTGGAGTGTAGACTAGCTGACACTCCCATGGTGGTCAATCACGGATTAAGGATTGTTGAGGGAGCAAAAGGAATGGACAAGACACAGTATCAACACTTAGTGGGGAAGTTGATATACTTGTCCCACACTAGACCCGACATAGCATATGTTGTTGGGGTATTGAGCCAGTTCATGCATCAACCCCAGAAGGAGCATATGGATGCAGCAATCAGGGTGTGTCGATACCTGAAAGGGTGCCCTGGGAGAGGTGTTGTGTTTTGGAAGCACGGTAATCAGGGTGTGTCGGTACCTGAAAGGGTGCCCTGGGAGAGGTGTTGTGTTACGGAAGTACGGTCACCTAAGGATTGAGGCCTATACAGACATTGATTAGGCGGGAAGCCCAGGGGATCGTAGGTCTACCTCAGGATACTTCACTCTTATTGGAGGAAATCTGGTAACGTGGAGGAGTAAGAAACAGAAAGTAGTGGCTCTTTCGAGTGCCGAGGCAGAGTTCAGGGGAGTAGCCGAGGTTTTATGGTTAAGGAAGTTACTTGGTGAGATTGAGTGTCCCATTGGTGAGGCTTGTAGCCTAAGGTGCGATAATCGGGCAGCGATTAGCATATTTGAGAATCCTGTGCAACACGATCGTACAAAACATGTTGAAGTGGATCGACATTTCATCAAGGAGAAGATTGAAGAAGGGGTCATCAAACTCCCTTTCGTGAGGTCAGAGGACCAACTAGTGGATATCCTAACTAAAGCCGTGAATGGCAGGATTTTTTGTAAAGTCTTGAGCAAGTTGCAAATCGGGGATCCAACTGTACAACTTGAGGGGGAGTGTTTACAAGGAAAGTTCGGTTTTAGGGGATTTGGAGAAATCCCGTGATTTTTGTTGCAATTGTGCATAATATTCTCCTTCCTTAGACTAGTGTTGTATTCTTATACAGAGTCTTGTTGTACAATGTACATACAGCTTTCATATTCAGTAATACAATCAAAACAATTCACCAAGTATGGTGTTCCTAATTCTTAACTGTTGGATTATTAAGTTTTTTCTTTATTTTTAGTTTATTTCTTGTATTAAGAGTCGTGTGCTCTTAGTCTGTGTAAATAGCGTTTTTGTCACGTTCCTTTTATTTTGCTTGACATGTGTCCCTATAAATAGGGAGTCTTGTACGCTTTGTAAATACACCTTTATGAAATAATATTTTGCTGCATTCAAACCCTAAATTGTCTCTTCATTCTCTGCATCTTCTTTCTTCCGCCGTTAGGGTTTGCAACATGGTATCAGAGCAGGATTCCAGATCCTGACTTCTTACCTTTGATTTTACACAGATCTCTTGTTTGCTTAGATAGATCTGCTCTTTCTCTCCTTTTTCACCGATTGTTTCTGTGTTTTTCCGCCGTTTTCCCCTCAATACTTTCACCATTTGATTCGGTGTTTCTAACCTTTTCACCGTTTTTATTTGCCGATTAATCGGAGTTTCACCGATTAATTCCACGTTTCAAGCTTTTTCTTCGTCCGATCCCTTTCTGTGGTTTCTGGTTCTATTTCCTTGGCTCACCATGTCTACGGAGGAGAAGAACAAGGCTGTTGCTTCTTCATCCCCACACGATGAATCGCTCACTATGTCAAATAGTGATTCATCTCTTCTTGCTGTTGTCACAGTCATTATGGACGGTAAGAACTATCTCACTTGGCGCAGAACAATGAAAATCGCGTTAGAGTCAAAGATGAAGCTAGGTTTTGTTGATGGAACCATTACATTGCCACCTCTTGAGGATCCGTCTTATAAGGCCTGGAAACGGGTTGATTCTACTGTTAAGGCTTGGATCCTCAATTCACTTGCTCCAGAGATCCATCAGACGTTCTTATATGCCAACACAGCCAGAGAACTCTGGGAGGACCTTGACCAGAGATACGGACAGTGCAATGGTCCTCTGTTGTACCAGCTGAAACGAGATCTATCTTCCATCTCTCAAGGTAACCTCTCCTTGGCTTCCTATTTCAACCGCCTGAAGATTCTGTGGGATGAGCTTGGGAATCTCAACGATCCCCCTACTTGCGCTATTGGTAACACCTGTGTTGTTTCTCGATATATTTCTGATTCTCAGTCGTCCGACATGCTTATTCAGTTTCTTATGGGATTAAATGACTCTTACAATGCGGTTAGGAATCAGATTCTTGTCATGGACCCTCTCCCTAGTGTTAACAAAGCCTACTCTATTATCTCTAGGGTTGAGTCACAGAGGGATGCTCATGTTGCCTTTAATGACATTTCCAATAATTCTGTAATGTTTTCTAAAGCTACTACTAGTAGTAGAGGGAATGGAATGGGTAGAGGTCAGAATAAAAGAAAAGACAAGTCTGATAGGCATTGTGATATCTGTAATAAAAATTCCCATAATACTGATGCCTGTTTCAAACTGACTGGAGAGCCGGATTGGTACAAAGTTTATAAAGAGAAAATGTCCAGTGGAGCTAGTTCTTCCAGACAATCTTTTAAAAATATGGCCAATGCTGTGGCAGACTCTCCACTGGACTTGAATCAAACCTCTACTAATGTTGTTTCTCATGGTTCTGGTGTAAATGTGTCTGATTTGATTAGACAGGAATTGGTTAAGTTCTTCAAGGACAATAAAGGTGGAGGCTCAGAACAACTGTTCTTTACGTCTGAGTTTTCAGGTATTTCCTGGCATAATACACTTATGTCTTGCAATAAAATTAACTCTTACCATTGGATTATTGATTCAGGAGCAACTAGCCATATATGCTCCAAACTTGAATTTTTTACCAACTATTGTGCTCCTGAAAACAATATACCAATCTACTTACCTGATGGAACTTCCCATCAAGTTAAATTCATTGGAACGGTTAAGCTGTCTTCTAAGCTTGAACTTGTTAATGTCCTTTACATACCAACTTTTAAGTTCAATTTGGTCTCAGTTAATAAAGTGATTGAAACCACTGATGGTGAATTTGTTTTCTCTAAAAACTACTGGACATTGCAGGTCCAGAAAACTAAAGAGGTTCTGGCTTCTGGACAAGTTTATAATCACCTTTAAGTTCTTGATAACTCTGTTTTCAATGAAAATCAGAATACTGTTATTCCTCATACTCTTTTGAACTGTAATTTCCTTAAGGATGATGGTAATAAGTCTACTGCTGTTTGTAGCAGAAACAATAATTGTTTTGCTGTAAAAACTCAGGACTGTGGTGTTTGGCATGAGAGACTAGGACATGTCTCTGCTGAGACATTAAGACATTTACATATTCCTATATCTGTTGATGCTAACGCTTTTGTTTGTGATACTTGTCAAAAATCTAAGCAGCACAGGCTTCCTTTTCCCACTAGTAATATATCTTCTAGGGAACCTTTTGATCTTATACATTTAGATCTTTGGGGACCCTATAAGGTCAAGACCCATTCAGGTTGTCATTATTTTGTCACTGTAGTAGATGACTTTACCAGGTGTGTTTGGACTTTTCTTATACCCTATAAATATCATACTTATTCTTGCATAAAAGATTTCCTCACTTATGTACAAACACAGTTTGTTAAAGTTGTTAAGACAGTGAGAAGTGATAATGGTAGAGAGTTTGTAAATTCCAATTGCAAAACTCTCTTCCAAGAAAGGGGTATCACACATCAAACTAGTTGTGCCTATACTCCACAACAAAATGGGGTTGTGGAGATTAAGCACAAACATTTATTGCAAATAGCTAGGGCCCTCATGTTTCAATCCAGTTTACCTATTCAATTCTGGGGAGATGCCATTTTAACTGCTACATACATTATTAATAGATTGCCTAGCAGGGTATTAAATTGGGAAACTCCCTATTACAGGCTTTTTCATATCAATCCTTCTTATGATAACCTTAAAGTGTTTGGATGTCTCTGTTATGCTGTTATCAATGGCCCTGGAAAGGGTAAGTTTTCTCCAAGAGCCACTAAGTGTGTTATGATAGGGTATGTGCATGGCAAGAAGGGTTATAAGTTGTTTGATATTGAGAATAAGTCTGTTTTGGTTTCTAGGGATGTTAGATTCTTTGAAGATGTATTCCCTTTTAATACTTTGGAAAAATCTGTCTCTACTTCCCCTAAGATCATTACCAGTGGCTCTGTTGTTCCTGATGATGAACAAGGCTTTAACCTTCCTATTGATAATAACACTGTGGACAGTTCCAATAATGCTAATCTTGATTTGCCCACTACTGTTGTTAATGTTGATAATCCTGAGTTTGATGTTAGAGTCAGTCAGAGAACCAGGGTTCCTCCTGTCTGGATGCAGGATTATGTTTCTAATGTGAACTTTGTTGTTGCTTACAATATGAATAATTGCAACTTTATTTGTAATAAGGACCTTTTTCCTTTTGCTACCTCCTATGTTACTTTCATGGCCAAAATAGCTCCTGTTCCAGAGCCTGTCACCTATAAACAAGCTATCAAATTTCCGGAATGGGTGAAAGCTATGGAAAAGGAGCTTGAGGCTCTTGAAACCAATCATACTTGGGAAGTTACTAATTTGCCCTCTGGTAAGAAGACAATCGGGTCTAAATGGGTTTTTAAAATTAAATACAACTCTGATGGTTCTGTTGAGAGGCATAAAGCTAGGTTAGTTGCCAAGGGTTTTAATCAAACCTTTGGCATAGATTATTTTGATAGCTTTTCCCCAGTGGCCAAGCTTGTAACTGTCAGAGTGTTTCTTTCCATTGCCACTATTAAGGGCTGGGGTCTTTACTAGCTTGATATCAATAATGCTTTCCTTCATGGTTTTTTGGATGAAGATGTTTATTTGAATCCCCCTGAAGGATACACCAAAACCCTGCCAGGCCAAGTCTGTAAGTTAAAAAAATCCCTTTATGGTCTTAAACAGGCCTCCCGGCAATGGAATATTGAATTTACTGACAAGCTCATTGCATATGGGTTTGTGCAATCTGCTCACGATCACTGTTTATTTACTTTGTCCTCTGATTCTTATTTTCTCATGTTACTTGTTTATGTTGATGATGTTCTTATTTCAGGATCTGATGATGAGGCTATTCTTGCTGTTAAGCAATATTTAAATAGTGTTTTTACTACTAAAGATTTGGGTCCTGCCAAATATTTTTTGGGCCTTGAAATTTTTAGATGCTCAAATGGATTGGTGCTCACACAGACCAAATATATTACTGATTTGCTAAATGATGTTGGGCTTCTTGCTGCCAAGCCAGCTTCTACCCCGTTGGTCAGTGGTCACAGGTTCACTTCCGGAAATGATGATGTATATTCTGATCCTGCCCAGTATAGACGTTTAATTGGTCGTTTGCTGTACTTAAATATGACAAGACCAGACTTGAGCTATCCTGTTCAACAGCTGAGTCAGTTTGTGTCTAATCCTCAACAGGCACATTGGGATGCCGCCTTGCATGTGTTGCGATATCTTGCTGGCACCCGCACAGCTGGAATTTTCTTTCCAGCAGCTAGTTCTTTTACTCTTACTGCTTTTAGTGACGCAGATTGGGCTGCATGTGCTTTAACTCGACGTTCACTGACAGGTTTCTGTGTTTTGCTAGGTAATTCGTTGATTTCGTGGAAAACTAAAAAACAGGCCACGGTGAGTAGGTCCTCGTGTGAAGCGGAGTATCGCAGTTTGGGTGCCACTGTTGCTGAATTGCAGTGGCTCAGCTATTTGCTTGCTGATCTTCGAATTCCCTTATCTTTGCCAATTTTCGTATGGTGTGATAATCAAGCTGCTGTCCATATTACTGAAAATCTGGTGTTTCATGAGCGCACCAAACACTTGGAAATCGACTGCCACGTTGTCCGTAATCAGTTTAAAAAGGGGTTTATTACTCTCAAGCACATTTCCCATGATCAATTAGCTGATGTTTTTACCAAGTCCTTGGGCGGCCCCCTGTTTCGACGTATTCTTTGCAAGTTGGGATTTGTCACGGGGTGAAAGTCAGATTACGAATTTTTCGCTTCCGAAATCCTTCCGTGCGGCAGGATTTCCACACAAAATCCCTCAGCCCTTCCCAACTCACAAGTTCACTCGTGTTTCCCTTAAGTTTCCCGACACTCGTTTAACTTGTGCTTAGAATTTGAGTAGAATTGTTCAAGCACCAAGCTAACTCACGTTTTAGCATCAACTCAACAAGCAAAGACTCACTCACACTTGCGGAATTGAAAGAACACACTATATACGGGAAAGTCCCGGCTCTTCCCAACCTTTTATTATTTTACCGAATAATACAAGGAAATAGCTCAGCTTGCACACAAATTCTCACTAACTCGTGCAAATCAAAGCACTCACATATTTATAGCTGATTACAGCCCAATCAGCTAGGCAAAACCGACTATCTAAGGAGCTGACATCTGTCCGGGCGGTTACGGTCAAATCTGGCAGCCTTTAGTGGGGATAACCACCCACTTAGCCCACTAAAGTGGCGGTTATGAGGCCATCCGCGCGTAGCTCTCTTGGGCAAGCTTTTCTTTTGAATTTTCGGCGCTTCAAAGTCGTAACCGCTCAATATAACCGTTCCCGCTCAATTTTCAACCTTGCCCGCATGCGCGCGCGTCCGCCTCGCCATCCCGCCTAGCATTCTCGCCTTGTGCGCGCACGGATGCGCCATGCGCGCGCAGCCCTCGCACGCTGCGCGCGCGGCACTTGCCCGGCACGCCGGCTTCCCGTAACCTTCCGCCAATCAGCTCCTTTGTGCGCACCATCTCGCACAAGCTTCCGACACTTAGCCAATTTCTCCCTTCATTCGCGTAAGGCCCCAGCCCTTACGCATAAGTCTTGCGCAACACATGCGTAAGTCCATGCCCGATGCCCAACTTCATCGGACCAATCCCGCAATCTTGCATCAAACCCACAATCTATTCCGGGACAACTTACTTTGCTTCCGAGCCAAAGTACTTTCCATCATGGTGCTTAGTGAACCAAGCACCCTTTTTGTGCCTTTCCTAGCCATCCGCCTAGTCCAAGGCACCCAACACCCGAAGGGGCTTACAAACCACCCCCACCAGAAGAATCCGACGCCCTCGTCGGAGTAGGGGATCTTCCTTCGAACGCAACCGAACCAACATCCTTTCTCAACCCTTCGTGCTCTTTCCCAGCACTTCCTTTTGATAATAGGGCCTCCTTGAATGTTTTAGTCCGGACATCTTTTGCTTCCTCAACCGCTCTTCGCCATCGATGATTGAACTTAGCCTTCAACTTTTCCGCACAACATAAACCGACAATCTGAGAATCGTGGGAACATCCCAGATTTTGGCCAGGCTTTATCACACCATCATCCTTCCCTTGGCTCTCATTTAACTTGCTAGCTTTCGCTCGCCTAGCCCCGTCTCCCTTAGGAAACCATTTTGCGACTTCCTCTTTCACATGAACTCGCTTTTTTCTTTTGGCACGAATAACAAATTGGACAGGTCTCAAGCCGGCATTCCTCGTCTCCTCTCTATTTGTCATATTCCGAACCAAGGTATTAAGGCTCGGGCCAATCTTCTGTTTGCCTTTCTCCTTAACTCGCCTTGCTTCCACCGATTTCTCTAGAACAGCTCCGATATTGGTGTCCATGAACTCGCACTCCACAAATCCCGGGCACTTCTTCTCATTAACCAATAATCCGCCCAAGAATGGCAACACGGACACTTCAGCCTTCTCCAAGAAATCCATCCCAAGAATGAGATGAAAGTCATCAAGCGGGACAGCCAAAACCGCACACCGCCCTTGCCACGGACCAACCTTCAAACTCACGTCGGCCTCTCCCTTGATTGACTTTATTTTTGAGTTCACCGCTTTCATCTCGCTGCAACTCTTTTTAAGATTCAAGCCCAACTCTTGAACCAAATTTTCTGAAATGAAGTTATGAGTAGCGCCCGTATCGATCATCGCCCTCATTTCCTTCCCATCAACAAGAGCTTTCACGTACATCAGCCCCTTGTTCTTCCTCGTCATGCCTTGGATTGCGTTTAGCAATGCCAAAGCTCCAACTCTTTGAGCCTTGAAATCTTCATCACTTGTCTCGTTGTTCGCCTCATTACTTGCTATCAAAGCATTCAATTTTCCTCGGTTTGGGCACTCACGCATCCGGTGATCTCCGCCACAAAGGTAGCAACCAGTTTTGAGTTTTCCAGCAGCACTTTCGGGCATAACCACCACCTCTTTGGTTTCTTTCTTCTTGAATTTTGCCTTCCCCTTATCCTTGAACGCATCTCTCTTAGCATTCGTCAGATCAGGCGCCCCAACCACACTGAAATCCACCAAGCGGTCAGCGGCGGCAATGGCGGAAGGAAGGTCCTTCACGCCTTGCCTTCGGAGTTCAGCTTGCGCCCAAGCTTGCAAACCCGCCATGAAATTGAACAGCTTGTCCTCGTCCGACATATCCTTGATATCCAACAAAAGCGACGTAAACTCCTTGACGTATTTCCGAACCGTCCCAACATGTTTCAGATTTCGTAAAGACTCCCTTGCAATCCAAGATGAGTTGCAAGGAAGGAACTGATCCTTCAATTCCTTCTTAAGTGCATCCCACGTCTCGATTCCTTCTCGATTTGCACTCGCATCGTCCGACAAGCGAGATCGCCACCACAGCTTGGCATCTCCCGTTAAATACATGGAAGTAATAGTAACCTTCTCGGCATCACGGACCTTCATAGCCTTGAAGTATTGCTCCATGTCCCACAGAAAATTCTCGAGTTCTTTGGCATTTCGCTCACCACCAAAGGTTTTAGGCTTCGGAATTTTCACATTTGATGGTCCCGGTCTCGATTCAAGGACACCCCCACCGATTGCCTTCTTCATCAACCGAATCTCGGCATTTATAGCATCAAATTTCAATTCCGTGGCTTCATGGGAATCGGCCACTTCTTCCGAAACTGACGCTAAACGCCTTTCAACAAAATCCGGCAAATCGGACATCGATTTCCTCATATTATCAACAACCGCAAAGAGACTTTGAATCTGTTGGAAGATGGAGACGATGCTTCCTTCAGGAGGAGTCCCGCAAAGTTCTTCCAATCTGCTCAGCCTTGAATTCAGGCCATCGCACACTTCACGCAGCGGACTTGCTTCAGCCATAGCCTCGAATTTTCCGGTCAGAACCCGTAAACGGGCTCTAATACCACTTGTCACGGGGTGAAAGTTAGATTACGAATTTTTCGCTTCCGAAATCCTTCCGTGCGGCAGGATTTCCACACAAAATCCCTCAGCCCTTCCCAACTCACAAGTTCACTCGTGTTTCCCTTAAGTTTCCCGACACTCGTTTAACTTGTGCTTAGAATTTGAGTAGAATTGTTCAAGCACCAAGCTAACTCACGTTTTAGCATCAACTCAACAAGCAAAGACTCACTCACACTTGCGGAATTGAAAGAACACACTGTATACGAGAAAGTCCCGGCTCTTCCCAACCTTTTATTATTTTACCGAATAATACAAGGAAATAGCTCAGCTTGCACACAAATTCTCACTAACTCGTGCAAATCAAAGCACTCACATATTTATAGCTGATTACAGCCCAATCAGCTAGGCAAAACCGACTATCTAAGGAGATGACATCTGTCCGGGCGGTTACGGTCAAATCTGGCAGCCTTTAGTGGGGATAACCGCCCACTTAGCCCACTAAAGTGGCGGTTATGAGGCCATCCGCGCGCAGCTCTCTTGGGCAAGCTTTTCTTTTGAATTTTCGGCGCTTCAAAGTCGTAACCGCTCAATATAACCGTTCCCGCCTTTGTAACCGTTCCCGCTCAATTTTCAACCTTGCCCGCATGCGCGCGCCTCCGCCTCGCCATCCCGCCTAGCATTCTCGCCTTGTGCGCGCACGGATGCGCCATGCGCGCGCAGCCCTCGCACACTACGCGCGCGGCACTTGCCCGGCACGCTGGCTTCCCGTAACCTTCCGCCAATCAGCTCCTTTGTGCGCACCATCTCGCACAAGCTTCCGACACTTAGCCAATTTCGCCCTTCATTCGCGTAAGGCCCCAGCCCTTACGCATAAGTCTTGCGCAACACATGCGTAAGTCCATGCCCGATGCCCAACTTCATCGGACCAATCCCGCAATCTTGCATCAAACCCACAATCTATTCCGGGACAACTTACTTTGCTTCCGAGCCAAAGTACTTTCCATCATGGTGCTTAGTGAACCAAGCACCCTTTTTGTGCCTTTCCTAGCCATCCGCCTAGTCCAAGGCACCCAACACCCGAAGGGGCTTACAGGATTCCTGTTCAATGAAGCTCCAACTTGAGGGGGGGTGTTGGATTATTAAGTTTTTTCTTTATTTTTAGTTTATTTCTTGTATTAAGAGTCGTGTGCTCTTAGTCTGTGTAAATAGCGTTTTTGTCACGTTCCTTTTATTTTGCTTGACATGTGTCCCTATAAATAGGGAGTCTTGTACGCTTTGTAAATACACCTTTATGAAATAATATTTTGCTGCATTCAAACCCTAAATTGTCTCTTCATTCTCTGCATCTTCTTTCTTCCGCCGTTAGGGTTTGCAACATTAACACGTAATGTCTCCGAAAGAACGCACCTGGAGAGAAGAAATCGACGAATCCCAGCTCAAAGTTACCCCCTGAAGAAACGATGGTTTGATCACCAGAGAGAGTTTGGTTTGCTGAAATGGTGTCTGCAGCTTCGGACAGAACTAATGGTATGCAAAAACATAGGCACAAGAGTATGAAAAGGGCCATATTAGATAATCTTTTGATGCTCATGACAGTTAGAAAAATGATGATCAATCATTCAATTGCGTCTGTATAACAGTATAAGAGCCCTGCATGGAAGTACATGGAAATAGTTTATGTACGGCCCAAATAAAGAGAATTCAATGTAATTCTCTTCTTCAATAATTAATTATATGTCGGTTTTAGTGAACAATTCAACTACACGTTATTATTATTATTATTATTATTGTTATTATTATTTATTATTAGGGATAAAAAGTTTGACCATTCTAAATTATTTTGTCTTTTGAAGTTTGCAACTCGAATTATAAAATATTTAAATTTGTAACATCAATTATTATTTTGTAACAAAGTGCAATCTGAGCCCATTCATTGTGTAACACGTGAAAGAAATTTTATGTACGTGTCACACGATGAGTGGAATCAGGATGCAATTTCTTAAAAATCAATAGTTGAGGTTGCAAACTTGGACATTCTATAATTCGGATTGCAAACTAAAAAAAAAAGAAAAAAAAAGGTTGATTAGAATGTTACAAATAGTTATTTATTATTATTATTATTATTATTATTAGAACAGTTATTTTTAAATATATAATAACGGGAGTAAACCCGGTGATTAAACTTTTAGTACTACTTTCTTATTTTTAAACTTTGAATTTTATTCACCTTCCAAGCACCTAAATTAATTGTAGTATTCTTCATTGTGTCATTTTCATTTTCTTATTCTTTGTTTTTCTTTTTTATACTTTAATTTTAAGCTTGAGTATTTTGATTTTTACAATTAATACTCTAATTTCAAATTTAAATATTTTAACATTTTTGAACAATACTCCAATTATAAATCTAGATACTTTAACTTTTATGAATAATACTCTAATTTAAAATGTAAGTAATTTAACTTTTACGAATATTTTTTTTTTCCTTTTCTTTTTCTTTATTTTTCCTTTTCATACTTTAATTTTAAATTTAAGTACTTTAACTTTTGCAAATAATACTCTAATTTTAAATTTGGATACTATAACGTTTTTGAATAATATTTCAATTATACAGATTGATATTTTATCTTTTATGAATAGTACTCTAATTTGAAACGTAAGTATTTTAACTTTTACGAACAATGCTTTGTTTTATAATTTTGATATTTTATAGTTTCTAAATAATATTCTAAAATATAAATTAACAATTAATCTTTACTCCCATATTAATCCATCTACATAGAAAAAAAATATTAATTTTTACGTATAAAGTATGAAAATTATATTTTGAAGTATTAACATACAAAATAAAAGTATGAAATTGTGTATATATGGTATTATATTAATAAAATGATTTGTCTGTCTTTTTTTTTTTTTCTTCCTGTGGGAGGTAGTTGAGTATTTTTATACAAATGGGGAGCAAACAAAAATTATAACTTGAAAGTGGGGAGTTAGTACTAAAAATTTTAGCATTGAATAGTAAATTGAATTTTCTCCCACTACTACACACTTAACATTCATTGTCCGTTATTGTGCACCAAAAAAAATTGTCCGTTATTAGTATTATTATTTATAGAGACATATTGTTTGTATTTTATCATTATATTAAGGGGCCAAAATTAATAACTCCCACCAATTAGAAATAATTTAGTTTACTTCCTCATGTAAAAAAAATCTATACTAACTCCCCAATTCAAATTTATAATTTGGTTTCCCTTCCCACTTAATATCCTTTTTTCTTTTCATATTACAATTTTAATGAGTACTTCAATTTTTACGAATAATACTCTATTTTTAAGTTTGAATACTTCAATGTTTTTTTTTCAATACTCCAATTATAAACCTAGGTATTCTAACTTTTGTGAATAATACTCTAATTTAAAACATAAGTATTTTAACCTTTACGAACAATACCTTTTTTCTTTTTTCTTTTCTTGGTTTTTCCTTCTCATACTTCAATTTTAAACCTGAGTATTTTAACTTTTATAAATAATACTCAACTTTTAAATCTAGATACTCTGTGTTATAATTCAAAAAATTTATAATACTCTATTTTATAATTTGAATACTATGTTTTATAATTTTAATACTCTGTTTTGTAATTTGAAGTATGAAAATTATATTTTGAAATATTAACATACAAAATAAATGTATAAAATCGTGTATATGAGGTATTATGTTAACGAAACGATTTGTGTGGGAGTGAAGAGTGATGTGTTATGTCATGTTATGTGTCTTCAAGGCTATTTTGATAACTTCATCAAAAATAGAGAGTAAAATTAAATTACAAATTTAAATTAGAGAGTTAGTATTAATTTTTCTCTTTTGGGAGAGAGTGATGTCAAATTTATTTTGTAGTTTGAAGAGTTTTATCACATTCTCCCTTGTATTAAAGATATTATTAGTTAAATTTAAGTATTTAGTGAAGGTTTACTATATGCTAGGTTCATACTCATTAGGTCATTCCTTTCAAATCCTGACACTTGTCATTTTCTCTCTCATTTTACTTTTTATAAATTATCCTTATTTTTTTTTAAAATTTTTCTCACTTTTTTTATTTCATTAGATTATTTTTCTTATAAAATATAATTCAAACAAACTTTCATTGCAAACCACTATCCAATCTTTGCATTTGTAATATACCGCCATCTAATTTTATTTTTTTTTTGGTGATTTTAGTGAAAATGCAACTGACGTATATGTTTTATAAATATGCCACATGTCATGTTTTTTAGCCAAAACCACTAAAAACAAAGTTTAGATGACGGTATGTTACAAATGTAAAGATTGGATGACGGTTTGCAACGAAAGTTTGTCGGGATGGTAAATCGCAAAAAGGCACAAAGTTGGGATGGTAAAATGTCTTTTTCTCTTGAACATATTATATATAGATTACATAAAATTTATTTTTTCTAAACATATTATTCGATAATGAAATATTATTAATTATTAAAAAATCAAATATAACTAATTTGAGTCGTTAAAATATAAAATGAATACATTTTGAAAGTAAAATTAATTTGTAGATAGAAAAGAATTAATTCTCCATGTACAATATTTTATTAGATATAAAACATAATATAAATAATTAAGTTTTATTTCATACATGTCATAATTGAAAAATAAATTGAATTATATATTTTATAAGAAAAATAATCTAGCGAAATAGAAAAAGTGAGAATTTTTTTTTAAAAATAAGGGTAATGTATCAAAAGTAAAAAAGAGAGAGAAAGTGACAAGTGTCAGAATTTGGAAGGAATGACCTAGTGGGTATGGACCTAACATATAATGGGTATGGACCTAGCATATAGTAAACCGTTAGTGACCCAACTACCTAGGAGTGGGGCCTCTGCCTTGGTTGATGACCTCACAACCTACTCATCGGAACGAGATTTGTGCCCTTCACTACAACAAAATTTACTTGTTAGGACACAAGAAAGCATCCCTATATGGTACATATTGGGGCACTTAATATAAATGTCGCATGTATTGGCGTCGCGTAAAATTTTGGAACATTTAAAATGCCTCGATAACATATTTTATTGAGATATTTATATGTGTCCTTTTAGTATATTTATAAGGCACAAATAAGTGTCCCTATACAAGATTGCAAATATATTAAATAATTAATTTGGGACACTTATTTATGTCTTTAAATTTATAGATGACACTTATATGCATTGTATAAAATAAAAAAAGCGTCCCTAAATATTATACTACGATATTTCTAGCAACTTTTGAGGACACATATTTATGTCCAATAAACTTAATAAGGATATTGATTTGTATCCTTAATATTTATGTATACATGTCTTTCTATACTGTATTATGATATTTTAAACTTTAATTTAAAATACTTAATAATGGCTTCAAATTAAAACTGAGACATTAAATATAACAAACAAACAATGATCGCTTCAAAAAATAGATATAAAAAAGAAAAAAAAAATAAAAGACGCCAATTACTTCAAAATATAAATAAAAATCTCATCAAATCCTTTAATTGAAAAATAATCTATTTCAAGAATGTCAACAAGCCACCCAAAACTACCAACAAAAAATTCTAACCAAGTTTTCTAATAAAAAGAATTGAACACTGACAGGTTCTCTAGCTACTTAAAAACCAGCTGACTATTTTATGCAAAATATCCAACAAGCCTTAGTCTCTATCTTCATCCAAAGCAACCTGCACATTAATATTATATAGATCAATAATTCATTCAGCATTTTAAATTCAATTTACTAACTTTAATATATAATCTAATGATGTCAATATATCAATCATTGTGAATATCAAGGCATGAAATGTCAGAATCAAAACATATAATTAAACATAGATACCAACCAATTTTCCTCCCATTAAACATGTCATTTTAATACTTAAAAGCATATTCAAATTTCACCTGCCTTCATCAGTAACTCACCCTTTGGTAGAAAATTCCAGAAAACAGAGAGTATGAGTACAATCAAAAGTTTATTGCCAATAAACATAAATTTTTCTTACAAAAGAGATAACATACGAATACCGAATCCCAAAAAGCACTTACATAATGCAAATAAAATATTCCAAAAGAATCAGTACATGACAACACAAATACCATTTATGCACCTCAACCTAATTCCTAATTCATTCTATCAAATAGTAGGAATCATGGTACTCTATTTTTATCCCAATCTATATTCTTTTTATTCAAGAAAATAAAGACTTCCAAATAACGAATAAAACCGCTAATTTTATCTAAAAAATAATGACTACTGAAATAAAATTTGTTGGTACATACCAAGGATAAAGGCCAAGCAATAGGGGCTCCAAGAGAATCTCCAATAGTCTGTATATGATCAAAAGGTTTGAGCAAGCGTACATCTCTTTTCATTATTGATTGGATAGTTATCTCACACCATTCAGACCCCAACTCCTCACCATTTACTCTAATTTGATTCATTGCATTAACATAGCCACTTGCTACAATCTCATTTATATTCCCCAAGCTCTTTAAAACAACAAAAGATTTAACCTGCATTTTTATGAGCCCGTGAATTTAATAGTTGGAAAAGGAAGATAAATGTATATATTATACGAAATATCAAACTCAATTACCCGAATCCGTCTTGGTTGTGTCATGGATCTAGATGAGGGATGATAATTCTGAGATGCAGGAAGAGCACCTTGATTGTTAGAGTGTTCTTCAACTTGTGATCTCTCATGGACTATTGTTGTTAGATTTTCTAACTTCTCATTTAGAGCATCGTATTTATCTGCGATATGCTGATACTTGTCCTTATACTCCATGGCCATTCTGTAGCTTGCATCACGACTTGGAATTGCTCCATAAACATCAGCGGGTGTCACTCCCATACCATACATACGAACATGTCCATACTTATCTGCTCCCATTACCTTTGCATATGCGTCATCACGAATAGGATTAGAACCATCGTCAGTGGAAGTTTGCGATTCTTGCTCTGTCATTTCCTTCATTTGTTCCTATAACACAATAATATGATATTTTATACTCAAGGTATGACATAATAGTTCATTCATTGTTATAAAAATTTCAAGATAAAAAATATAGCCTGACAATTGACATAATTTATAAATATTTACCATTATTTCTTTCACCAATGCGAAGCTCTTCTTACCGATACGATGAAACAACTCCAATTGAGCACGAGTTTCTTTGTTCTTGCCACTTATTCTCTAAGCAAATTCAATATTAAAATGTAATAATCATACATTCAGCTAATTGAACTGTATGAATGGAAATCTAATATACTTAATATAAGTATGCAATATTCTAACATCTATGAGGTATAATATTGTGCACCTGAAACTTATCAGATCTCCAATGCTCAATTAAAGCTCTATACTGCTCTTCATCAACCCTATCAGGTACATTAAGCATTTGTTCCTCAATAGGTATATTAGGATCAAAGTTCAAACTTTTCACGTAACTCTTCCAATTCCGCCACTTTTTGTTGATTGATTTCAAGACGTAGACTTCTCTTCCTGGCATTAACTCAAACTTTGTCTATGCCAAACAAAATTGAATTGATTAATAATATATTAGTAATTGTAAATTGTGAAAATATAATTTAATTGATAAAAAACTAGAGACAATAAAATTAATGACCTTTACAATCTTCAACATTTCTTCTTTATAAGTATATGGCATCAATCTCCAGTCTTTGTAGTGAAGAGGACAATATCTTCCATTTCTTGCAATAGTACCCAGGAAATGAGCTAGAGTACTTGTCTTACAATCATCATTTGGTTGTCCAAAATCATTAAAAGAAACAGAAATAAGGTCATCCTGTGGTTGTCCCCAAACTTTAGGCATACAAGTAGGCCCTCGAACCCTCTTTCTTTTGCTACAAACTGTAATATATAATAATAAACATGCCCTTTTCATTAATTATAATTCAATTAGAATATATGAAACATGTTAACTTACTTAATTGCAATATAGAAACGAAAATGAATATCACCTTGCTCAATAATAATATTAGAATAATCATCTTGAGCATCCGAAACTCTACACACATGAGGTGCATTTGGCTGCATAGTAGGTTCTATTGCTTCTTTAAGAAATAAATATAGTTTATATTAGTATGGATAATAAGACTTTTGTAGATAATAAAACTACCAGAATTAAAACAAAAACAGAAAAGAATTACGAATAAAACCTGGTTCTCGTCTTGCATCATGCGTACTGAAACCAATCAATGATTGAGTAGGTTGCCCAATTACCTTAAGTCTGTTGTGCCAGTTATAAGCTCTAGTTTTAGGGGGCATAATCTGCAAAAGAAGTAATTAAATCAATACAAAATTATGAAGGGACACATCAACTATAAATTAAAAAGTCTAGACATATTATAAAAATAGAATCAAATATAAAAGACTTACTGTGCTAATACTATGAAGTATAGTTCCTGATAAGAAAACATGTACACACACTAAAAGATAATGAAAACTAAACATTATAAAAGGATACAAATTTCAAACTCAGAAACAAAGTCAATACAAGCATATTCAAAATTGTTCAAGTCAAAATATAATATTTTATTAATAAGCTAAATGAACCACAATTTTCTTAAACTAGAGTTCCTTCTACATCTTCTCTAACCCAGCTGCCATCGTTCTCACAATTTCGCTGTACATTATTATCATCATCCCTTTGAACAAGAATCCCTCCATTTAAACTAAAAGTTGGATTCATATCAAATGAATCCCTGGCATTTATTTTCACTACCACATGCCATCCCTTTTCTGCTGGATCTTCTACGTAAAAACCTTGTTGTGCTTGAGAAGCAAGCACAAAAGGTTCATCATGTTTTCTCGACTTAGAAAAGTTAACCAATATGAAGCCATTGTCATCGGTTTTCTGTGCTCTTCCTGGTGAGACCCAATCACACTCGAACATTACAATTTTTCCACCCCCAAAGTATTCTAATTCGATTATATCCGTAATAACCCCATAATAAGCAACATCACCAACGATTGGATTGTTGTCACTTCTACTAGAAAAACTGCTAGTTTGTGCGACAACAATTAACCCACTATTTTGGGTTCTTCTATGCTTTTCCAACTTTTTCACATGGAACCAAAAACCATTTACGATAAATCCTCTATATCGTTTTCCAACTGGATTTGGACCTCGAGCTAACGCCCTAAGTTCCTCTGACAATTGATTTCCTTTGAGATGTAATTCTTCTACCTGATAGATAGTTCAATAAAAAAGAATTAGACAACTCAAACATATAATAAAATATTTAAACAAAATAATAATCAATTACATGATTCATAAGCCACTTGGAAAAAGATTCACTGTGAATGCGTTCTATATCCTTTTTACCAAGACGAGGATTTTGATCTTTGACAAGGATTTTGTGTTGCCTGCATATGATATAAAGTTAGAATTAGAATGATATATATATTTTTAGCATAATAATTAAAATTACAATACAGAAAATCTTACTCAATATATGATTCAATTGAATTGCAATTGAACAACACGTATTGATGTGCTTTAGTAAGTGTTTCCTTGTCAAGAACTACAGAATCTTGTCTCCCAATGTGACGCCCAGGATTAGAGAAAATAGGAAATTCTGTCCTGATATGATCACTATTATCATCATTTCTTTTGACCTTATTGAATTTAGTTTCAACATCTTCTAAGTATCTTGAACAAAAGGTCAGACTTTCTTCCATCAAATATGCTTCTGCAATAGAACCCTCAGGACGACTTCGATTACGCACATAAGATTTTAGTGTAGATAAATACCTAAATATTCAATCCTATAGTTATTAGCAAAATCACTATAATGAACATGAACAAAGAGTAATGATATTTAAAAGTAATGTTACCTCTCAATAGGATACATCCAACGATATTGCACGGGTCCTGCAATTCGAGCCTCATATGCCAAGTGAATGGGTAAATGAACCATCACATCAAAGAATGATGGTGGGAAAATCTTTTCCATGTCACAAAGAGTTTTAGCAATCTCTTTTTCCAAACGAATAAGGTCTCGAGGATTAAGAACTTTCAGACAAAGTTCTCTAAAAAATCGGCATAAATTGATCAAAGTTGTTCTAACATGCTTTGGTAGTACTTTACGCAAAGCAATCGGAAGTAATTGTTGCATCAATATATGGTTGTCATGGCTTTTTAAACCTGAAATTTTATGAGGCTTAAGTTGTACACGCCGTGATATATTAGATGCATAACCATCAGGAACCTTCAATGTACGTAGAACTTCAAGAAATATATCTTTCTCCGTTTTACTCATCGAAAAACATGCCGCAGGCAAGTATTTTCCCAGAATCAAGATAAACAGGATGAAGATCACTTCTAATTCCCATATCTTGCAAATCAAGTCGAGAATTTTCGTGATCTTTGTTTTTTCCATCTATATTCAATAAGGTCCCAAGAACACTATCACACACATTTTTTTCAATGTGCATTACATCTAAATTGTGACGCAACAAGTTATCCTTCCAATACGGCAAATCAAAAAATACACTTCTCTTTTTCCAATTGTGAGGAAAAGTTGGATTATCACTAACTTTCTTCCCGAATTTCATGTTTAACCCAAATAATTCCTCTAACACCATGTCTCCCGTTAATGGGATAGGAGCTGTGCGATGTTCTTCATTCCCATCAAATGATTTAGCATCTTTTCTATAGGGATGATCAGAACTTAGAAACCTAAGGTGCCCCATATAACACTCTTTATGACTATTATACAAATATCTAAAGCATGTATCCTTGTGGCATATTGGACAAGCTAGTTCCCCTTTTGTGCTCCAACCAGATAAGTGTGCATATGCCGGAAAGTCATTGATGGTCCACAACAAAGCAGCACGCATGCAAAAATTTTGCTTGCTTGATGCATCATAAGTATCAACTCCATCCCATAATTCTTTTAATTCCTCCACAAGAGGTTGCATGTAGACGTCAATATTATTTCCAGGAGCTGTTGGACCAGGAATGAGCAATGTCAAAAAGAAAAATGGTTCTTTCATGCACATCCATGGAGGCATGTTATATGGGGTTAGTATGACTGGCCATGTGCTATGAGTAACACTCATAGTCTTAAATGGACTAAACCCATCAGCTGCCAAACCAAGTCTTACATTTCTTGGGTCTTTAGCAAAATCACGATGTCGACGATCAAAATCATGCCAAAGAGGAGAGTCACTAGGATGTCTCATGCAACCATCCTTAGTACGTTCATCGTGGTGCCATCTCATAAATGATGTTGTTTTAGATGACATGAAGAGTCTTTGAAGTTTAGGCTTTAGCGGAAAGTATCTTAAAACTTTTGCCGGAATTTTTTTAAACTTAGTGGCTGAATCTTCATCACTAGGAGAAGCTTTTTCGGCTTGAATATACCGGGAAGTTTTACAAACCTTACAATGTGTATCATTCTCATGCTCTTTCCAATATAACATGCAGTCATTTGGACAGGCATGTATTTTGATACACGTGAGTCCTAAGGCCCCAATTATCTTTTGAACTTCATAAAAGGATTTCGGCAATGTCTCTGTTGAATCAGGAAATGCCTCTTTCAACAGTTCAAGAAGCATTGTAAATGATTTGTTAGACCATTTACCAGTGCATTTCAAGTGAAATAATCGAATAAGAAAAGCAAGCTTTGAAAATTACTTACATCCTGGATATAGTTCTGTTTGAGCATCAGCTAATAATTTATAAAAAGTCTTAGCTTGCTCATTAGGTTCCTCTTCCGCATTCATATTTGTGACCCCAAAAGCATCATGTACCAACTCACTCATATCATCTACCATATTAAACCCATCTTGCTGGTCAATATTACCTTGATTTGATGAAGATACCTCACCGTGTGCAACCCAATTTGTATAACCTTTAATGAAACCATCGACAATCAAATGTTCTTTAGCAAGCTCTCTACTTACCCATTTTCCATTCTTACAATGTTTGCATGGACAAATTATTTTTCCACTAAGGCATACATCAAAAGCCATATCAAGAAACTGATTTACGCCTATTTTATATTCTTTTGAAGATCTTGGTTTACTCATCCAACTTTTATCCATTGTGTACCTATCAAAACTGAAACGATTTAATATTCCTTGGTCAAAACTATTCAAAGAATTTCTTTAGTCTGTCACATATTTTTTCAATGGAAACTTCAATGAACAATTTCAATGTATAGATCAAAAAGAAATATAAGTGGAACTTATATAAGTGAAATACAAAGTTGCAAAGGAGTTCCAAGAGTTACTGAAATTTTATTTCAAACTTTCCAACTTACAAATTCTTACACATACAATATTCCTAAAAAATAGCAAATTGCAATAGGTGGTGACTGCATTAAATATCATAAGTTTGCCTGATTTGCATTGCATGTATTTTCGATTTATGTTTTTCTCATTTTCAATTTCTTTTCCACTAAAAATATTTGCGTTTGTCAAAACTTAACTAAATTACAACTCATTTTCATTCATCTTAGGAAACCACTACATAAAGAACCCTATGGAAATTGAAAATGTCAGTAAGTCTATTACCCTAAGATAGTTTTTCTAAAGGCACGACATTTAATATCAGTAAAGTTTTAGTGATCATAAAGTAGAGAAAAAAAGTTACCAACATCAGCTTTTAACAATTATTTTGTTATTATTTGCAACTTTGGGCATCTGTAAGGAAATCATACACTTAGAGAACATTTTCAATCCTAAACTCACAGCTCATAATCTTTAGATTAACCACAAACCATTCCTAAGTCCGCTCAACCAAACATTAATTCCAGTAAACAGTTTCACCACAAATCACAAACATTTAATCCATATTAGAGACTACATATCAGTTGGGCCAATACACAAATCATAAATTTTAGAAATTCCTAATTAGGAAAATAATAGGACAACATGTA
Source organism: Lantana camara (assembly GCA_037501455.1). Lineage (NCBI taxonomy): Eukaryota > Viridiplantae > Streptophyta > Magnoliopsida > Lamiales > Verbenaceae > Lantana > Lantana camara. The sequence goes on from CM074855.1 coordinate 128,958,326, forward strand.
AAATTTTGAAAGTTCTGTTTTTCCTTTACATATTCATGCAAGAATCATAAAAGATCATCAAAGACAACACTGTACTACAAAAATTCAGAACCGGAAAAAGGAAGAATTGGGTTACCCACAAAGACCTGAATTCTTTACACAGAAAATTGAGTTGAGTACCAACAAAGGGATTCTATATATTCTGGAAAACACAACTCCAATTAGAAAATTCTATAAATTCAATTTGGTGGAGCCGTGGAGCTCCAGCTCATAATCAAATATAATTTGAAGAATTAGCTGATGCAATATCAAACTTTGTATAAGCATCAATTCAAATTCAACTAATTAAGCTACAAAAATCGATCATCAACGACCATTAACCACTAAGCTCAAACGGCAGCAAATTCAGATAAAATCCCATTACCTAAACTAGAATTATTAGACCATCCATCATTCAACATGTGTGTGGTGTGTTGTGCTTGCGCAGCTTGAATATTTACCAAGGAGAAACATGAGCTAAAATTATACATATGAAAGGAAGGACGAAAATTGAAAGCTTACCAATTTGCTCAATTCAACACAATCAAAGATTCAGCTCACTGAAACACTCTCACTCCCTCTTGGTTGATGAATAGATTAATTCCAACTCTCTCAGGTTCTTGAAATTACCAAGTGTTTTGTAAATCGCGATTTCAGATGGAGCTTGGAAGAATTGAAGGCAATACCGTCTGCTATCTGGGGACGGGGAAGGCAACTGTTGTATAATTAACCGTTGTCATTGGGCTTGGGGGTGTTTTTGATAGAAAAATTTTTGTAGCTGAGGAATAAAAAAAAAAAAATTCAAGAACAGAAAATTGAGATGGATTACCTTACGATTCAAATTTGAAGACGCAATTGCACCTCCACCCAGCTTTCCAAAAGCAAGAGAAGAAGTAGAGCAAATCGATTCACAGACCGTAGCTTTGTTTATTGAAAAACTTCACAAACCCAAAATCGATTCGACTGAAAGCGAAACAAAAATAAAAATCGAATAAGAAGAACAAGTAATTGAGAAATAATAGCTCAAATAAAACAACCAAAACAAAGGTGACACTCTTGACTTAACAACAAAAGGATATTACGTATTTCTTTTCCTAATTTCTGTTTTTCCACATGAAAATCCAATCCAAATTGAAAAGAAACATCAAGGTTCCAGCTTCAACGAAACAACTCGGGACTGTCTTCTCCTCCTAAGACCCTTAATTTCCACCGTCGATCATTTTTCCAAAATGCACAGAATTAAATAACCAAAATTCTCACAAAACACACACAGAAACACCAACTAATCCACCACAGCAAGCTCATATCTTCACACACACAGAGAGAGTTTACCCTCGAGCTTAATTAGGGTTTTCGAAAGCATACCTTTGGAAGAATAATTCCCTCTCCGTAATCTGATTATGCTCTATTCAGTTTGTGCCTTTGGGAAGAATGAAGAGTTTTCTGGATATTGAGTATCTGTTAGTGTATTGAGAGGAAAAAAAGATAAAAAAAATCTAAAAAGAGAGAAAATGGTGTAGTGGACTTCGTGATGATACCCACCAAATTAGAATATTAATTAAATAATTGCAATTAATTTGTTGAAGCCCGCCAGATTACCAAATAAGTAGATAATTAGATTTTTTTTAAGCGCCAATTTTAATTAGATAAGTATACTTAGTTTGATAAGTGTCCCAAAAAATAATTTGAGACATTTTTTTAAAAATGTCCTATAAAGATAAACTAGTATGTACCCCGTGCTATGCACGGAAACAGTAACAGTATATAATGCATCTAACATAATATAATAATTTGAGTATAATAATAATAAATATCTTTAATTATTTTCATGAGTCCAACATTATATTTATTTTGTAAAAGAAACAATCTTTCGAAAAGATGGAAGCACTCTTCAGACCAATCAATAATTAGAACAAAATTCATCGTGCATCGAACATCTAATCTTACGAAATTCGGTAGTACGGGAATGATAAATGTGAAAACGCGCCCTTTAAAAGAACTTATATAATTTTTCGCTATTTTCCTAAAAATAATGAAGGGGTAAACATATGTAAATATGTTAAAATTCAATAAATATAAAATTTTATTATACCTTTTCTTGCAAGATCTTGAAATAAATAGTCTTGTCGCGAAATATATATTCAGCCTGCTTGTTTAGTGATTTTAAGTTAATCGTACCACTTTTGTCTTTTACCCTCAAATATACACGAAATCTACATTAAAAAAAATATATATATTGTTTGCATCAAATAAACTTTTATAATGAATAAATACATATCTGAAAAAGATTACCTGATAGTGGCATTAACAACGTCGTTGCAACTAATGCATATCATTTATCCTGAATAAGGTATGCAACCACTCTGGTAATGATTACAGGTTGTATACCATAATTTATCACAATTTATTTTCTCAATTCATAATTCTATTAACATACAATGAATTGGACATTTAAAAGTTTCAAAAAAAAAAATGTGAATATTTATCGTTAACAAAAGAATTAAATTAAATATCACATATTTGGATAAGAATAGTAAGAAAAGAAAGAAAGAAATATATATATATATATATATATATATATATATATTTCTGTGTAGAGTACAAATAAATAAAAATTATTTACGTGTGGATATATACAAATAATTTGTATTAAAAATTATTTTTGTACTCTAAATATACAAATAATCTATATTAAAAAAATCAATACATAATATATAAATTATTCTTGAACAAATTAATAATATGTGTACAAATTACCTCTTTACTGATAGGTACTTGAACAAAACTTCAGAAGAAGATAATTCTGTGTTAAAACACGGAGGAAAAACTATAAATTAATATATAAGTAAATACCACAATATATTAAAATACAAATGTATTGTAAATGTGCAAGAAAAAAACACACTACTAATTCATAAATTGTCATTAAAATTATATATATACACAAAAAATTACCTTTCACACACAGCGCACTTGGACAACAGCTTCACAAGGATATAATTCTCTATCAAAAAATCAAGAAAAATCATAAAATCAAAAAACACATACACACAATACATAAATTATCACTGAACAAAAATACATATAAAATTATTGTGTCACATATGCTATCTAAAAAGAAAAAAGAGACGAAAAATTATGAATTAGCATACAATAGATACCTTAAACAATTAAAATATAAATATATTGTGAATCATTATAATCATAATTTATGATATACGGTGCAAAAACAGATTCAATAATTAAAGAAGAGATTACCTGAGTTGTATTGAAAGTTTGTGCCAAAAGTAACATTATAAAACTAATGTCGTATATAAGATTCGTGCCAACTACATCTCTATATATAAAAGTCTTTGTGCAGGTTAATTAATGATTTGGCTTAATTATATAGCTTAATATTAGTTTAGATTTATAAATTAGTAACGGTAACAATTTATATAATTATATGGCTTAATTATGTCGTGCATATCCCGCTTAATTATATGACTTAATTATAGCATGGATTATAAATTAGTAATAGTAACAATTTATATAATTATATGGCTTAATTATACCGTGCATATCCCAATAAATTAGAATTATAAATTTACCTATAAAATTCTTGACATAAATTGATATTAATTGAGGTTTTTTATATTTATGGGATTAATATCTCAATTAGTGGGATTGAGTAAATAATTTAAAAAGTTGACAAAAATAAAATGATATTAGTTGACTTTTCTAAATTTATGATATTAATGTCTTAATTAGTGGAATTTAGTAAATAATTAAAATATTAAATAGGTTGAAAAATTAATTGACCAATGAAATAATTTTTAAAGAATAAAAATATTTAAAAAATCATAAAATTCTTAAATGGAGCATAGATTAAGGGGTTTTCATTCATTTATTTAGTTAGCAAATTAAATCCTTTATTATGGGCAACTCAATAATAGTACAAATAATGAATATGACAAATTTATGTAATTAATGTGCCCTTTTTCCGGGTTTTGAAAATTAAAATTTACAAATTAACATAGTTCCACATCATCAATAATTATACCGTGCATATCCCAATAAATTAGAATTTTAAATTTACCTGTAAAATTCTTGACATAAATTGGTATTAATTGAGGTTTTCTATATTTATGGGATTAATATCTCAATTAGTGGGATTGAGTAAATAATTTGAAAAGTTTTCATAAATAAAATGATATTAGTTGACTTTTCCAAATTTATGATATTAATGTCTTAATTAGTGGAATTTAGTAAATAATTAAAATATTAAATAGGTTGAAAATTTAATTGACCAATGAAATAATTTTGAAAGAATAAAAATGTTAAAAAAATCATAAAATTCTTAAATGGAGCATAGATTAAGGGGTTTTCATTCATTTATTTATTTAGCAAACTAAATCCTTTATTATGGGCAACTCAATAATAGTACAAATAATGAATATGACAAATTTTTGTAATTAATGTGCCATTTTTTCAGGTTTTGAAAATTAAAATTTACAAATTAACATAGTTCCACATCATCAATAATTATACCGTGCATATCCCAATAAATTAGAATTATAAATTTACCTGTAAAATTCTTGAGATAAATTGATATTAATTGAGGTTTTCTATATTTATGGGATTAATATCTCAATTAGTGGGATTGAGTAAATAATTTGAAAAGTTGACATAAATAAAATGATATTAGTTGACTTTTCCAAATTTATGATATTAATGTCTTAATTAGTGGAATTTAGTAAATAATTAAAATATTAAATAGGTTGAAAAATTAATTGACCAATGAAATAATTTTTAAAGTATAATATAATAAGTATTAATTTTAAGTTTGAAAAAAATTAATTAATTGGATGGAGTAATTTAAGCAATTAATTAATTAATTCACTTTTAGGAGATTAATTATATTGACACTCAATTAAAACTTTTGAATTTATTTTATAATTGATGATTAGGATAAATAAAAATTAATTTATATCTCATAAAATAATTAATACTGAATTTATATCAAATATGTTTTTCTTTTCTAATTGCATAACTTATGTTCTAATATATAGTGTTTATGGTCATGTTTAGCATAATGTGTTTATGGTCATGTTTAGCATAATTATGTAATTAAAGTGCCCTTTTTCCGGGTTTTGAAAATTAAAATTTACAAATTAACATAGTTCCACATCATCAAAATGCACAAAAAATCAAATAATCAAATGTGATTTTCAAATATATAATAATATCGATAGATATAGATTTAGATATAGATATAAATTTATTAAGTATTAATTTTAAATTTGAAAAAATTAATTAATTGGATGGAGTAATTTAATTAATTAATTAATTAATTAGCTTTTAAGAGATTAATTATATTGACACTCAATTAAAACTCTTGAATTTATTTTATAATTGATGATTAGGATAAATAAAAATTAATTTATATCTCGTAAAATAATTAATAGTGAGTTTATATCAAATAAGAAAAGATTTATTTTGGAAATATCAATAATAATCTTTTTAAATATAAAAATAATTCGAAATTCTAAGAATTATACATTATAAAAAAAAGTAAACATAAAAAATTACATTATGAATTTTTTCAAAAATAATTATTTTTCTTAATTATTATTTATTTTCAGGATAAAATAATATACAAAAATAAAATGCGCCAATCATATTTTTATTATTTATTGAAAATCTAAAAAAACACAAAATATCATTTAGTCAACCTTGTCAAAGATAATTATTTTTCTTATTTATTACTGCCTTTCGTAATAAAATAAAATCAAACAATCACATTTTTTTATTTGATTAAAAATTCCAAAAAAACCACAAAATGCCACATCATCAAAATGCACAAAAAGTCAAATAGTCAAATATGGTTTTTAAATATATAATAGTATAGATGTCCTTGATTTGATAAGTGTCCCAAAAATTATTTTTTGGGATATTTTTTAAAAAATGACCCAAACAAAGTGTCCTATAATATATATTTTGTTGTAGTGCTTGGCTGATGATTTTTATTTATTTTTTATTTTTTATTTTATTTATTTCAATTCAAATAAGGTTTGATCACTTAAGTGTAATACTTTTTTAGAAAAAATTTATTTTTGGTCTTTTAAATATGTTATTTTTTTAATTTTGATCCTATTTTTTTAATTTTTCTCACATTGTATCATTTTTTATTCAATATTTCTCAATTTTAATCTTTTCTTGCTTACGTGACACAAATTTAGGATTTTTTTAAAATTTTCCCTCCAAAACCTGAGTGGACATATTATGTGGATTATTAATAACTAAAAAAAAAACTAAAAAATACCACATAATTAATTAAACTTTCATTATTTAAAAAAAAAACCCACTTATAATTCTGTTATTTTACTCAACTTCATCTGGATTTTTACTGAATTAGGGTTTTCCTCTCTCGCCAACTGACGGCGATGGGGGACTTTCAGCCACCGGCGGCAGCTAAACCGCCGGAAGAAACTCTCTCTTACGCAAAAGTCACCGCGACTAAGTCACGAGATTTCAGGTCTCCGGATGAAATTGCAAAACTCAAGTCTTTCGACCTTGACACCTTCTCACCACTAGGGCGCGTCACAGAATACCGGGGGAGACCAGCAGTGGTTTTTTCGCCCGAAGAAGAAGACGAACTATGTGAAGATTTCAGGTTTGCGTTGGTTGGCAAATTCACAAGAGGATACCCCTCAATGCGGTATCTAGAGTTCTGTTTCCAACAAATGGCGTTTGCAAAGGAAGTAAAGCTCAGTCTTCTGAATAGGAACCACGTACTTATCAGATGTGAAGACCACGACGACTATGCGAGGATTTTCTCGAAAGACACTTGGTATTTCAAAGATTTTCCGATGCGAATCTTAAAATGGACACCAGACTTCGACCCTAACGTCGAATCTTCGATCGTGCCTGTATGGGTATCTTTTCCAAACCTTAAAGCACAAATGGCTAAAAAGAAGGGACTATATACAATAGCCTCAGCAATCGGAACTCCTCTGAGAGCGGACGAGGCCACAGCACGCGTAAAGAATACAGCAGACCCCAGGGTGTTAGTGGAACTTGATGTGTCCCAGCCTTTGCAGAAATCTATCTTTGTTTGGGCAATTAATAGGTACGTGGAACAAGAGGTTACCTATGGCCCAATCCCCGACTATTGCAAACGATGCTCCAGATTGTACCATAAGACAAAACAGTGCCCCATGAAGGAAGGGATGGAGGACGAAGAAGACGAACCGAATAACACACCGGAGGAACAGATGGATAAAGAGCCAGAGGAAGATAAGCAACAACCTGTACAACGGATAGTGAAACAGAAGAAAGCGAGACAGGAATGGACTAAAGTGCAACCGCATGAGAAACACACACACCCAAAAGAACAACATAAGCCCAGTAACAGGTTTGAAGTTCTGGCCGAAGAAGAAGATGCACAAGTAAGAACTGATACAGGGGAAGGGGAAGAGGGCCTGGAAAAATCTGAGAATTTCGGTCACAGCCCAAAGGAGATGGATGAATCGGCCAAAGTCGCTACAGAAACAACCGATAGTGAGAATTTGACAACCGAGGGCGATGCCCTCCAGATCGTCCCTGCCACCCTTGAAACAGAGGAGTATGAAGATGCAGCGATTAGACAGGCTTTAGCGGAAAGCTACGCAGGCATTGGCTCGCTCGTAGCAAACAATGAAGATCAGGAAAATCAGTCCCCTAACAAAGGACATTGTGATGATCTCCTTCTGGAAGACGATATTGATACCCTGAAAGAGAAAGCTCTTCATAGACGCTCATCCTCAGTTGAAAAGGCACGAAATGTGGACACGACAGTAACACAGAAAAGTCGAAAGAAGAAGCAACCTGCGACAACAATTGATCAAGCCCCTAAAAGGACCCTCCGGTCGGGCTTTCTTAACGGTGTCCAATGATCGTAAAGAGCCTAATATGGAATGTCCGAGGAATCGGCAATAAGGGAAGATTTCGAATCCTCAAGCGACTTTACAATAAGAATAAGTTTACTTTTATCTCTATTCTCGAACCTATGATCCGTCTAGATGCCGATCACATGTGTCGTAGCTTAAAGTTCAACTCTGCTATTTCTAATACTTCTAATCACATTTGGTTTTTCTTTGATGATAATTTGCGTGTGGAAGTGATTGAGGATAATAGACAATTCCTGCACTTGAAAATTGGCTGTAAAGATTGGAATAAGGATATTTTTGTTACTGTGGTGTATGCTTTATGTGATACTGGGCAAAGACGTGAGATTTGGGAGTATTTTCATGCCCATAAACCTACTAATGAACCTTGGCTTATAGGTGGGGACTTCAATATCATTTCAAAATTGGAGGAACGACGAGGCGGAAGTGGAATGCCTGACTGGCGAGGCATGGCAGATTTTAATGAATTCATTCATGACAGCAGCCTTCTTGAGCCGCCTTTTCAGGGCTCTATCTTCACTTGGACCAACAAGTCTCTTTGGGACCGACTTGATCGCATTCTTATCTCGGGGGAATGGAATGACTTATTCCCTAACATGAATGTCAGACATCTGGTTAGGAATACATCTGATCATGCGCCACTTCTCATTACTTTTGACGATGGAACGGAGCGAGCTCCTTCTACATTCCGCTTCCAGGATATGTGGCTCAGGCACCCGCACATCGTAACTGTCATTAAAGAGAGTTGGAGATTACCAGTTCCTAGTCATGGAATGTGGGGTCTTCACCAGAAGCTATTTCGGCTAAAACAATGTTTAAAATCTTGGAACAAAGAAATCTTCGGGAATGTGTTCGACCGAGTTAAAGAGGCAGAAAAAGAAGTGCAGGCAGCAGAACATGATTACGATGCAGAGCCATTAGACAGTAATTTGATGATACTTAATGAGAAGTCGGCCAAACTTCAACTACAGCTTGCTATGGAAGAGGACTTTTGGAAACAAAAACCATCTTGTCGTTGGGTTTCGGAAGGTGAAAGAAACACGGGATACTTTCATTCTTTAGTGAAAAAAAAAGAGATTTCGGTGTTCTATTCGGAGCATCTTACAAGGAGATGAAGAAATCAAGGAAACTAACCAATTACGAGCCTCCGCAAATGCCTATTTCGAGAAACTTCTGACCAAGCAACAGAACCTTTCTCCTAATGTCTTTGACCGCAGTGTTTTGACTTCCTCCTTAAGTCATTCTGAGGCGGAAGCTCTATGTGTGCGGCCTTCTTTGGAAGAAATTAAGAAGGCAGTCTGGGACATCCCAACCCAAAGTGCAGCGGGGCCCGACGGATTTGGGTCAAGTTTTTATCAGAAATTCTGGGATATAATCCGCGAAGATGTTTGTACAGCAGTGTGGGATTTTTGGGATGGCTCTCCCATTCCAAGAGCTTTAACAGCCACCTCCATAGCTCTTATTCCTAAAAAAGAGAACCCTGTTTATTGGAGTGATTATCGACCCATCAGCATATGTAATGTCTCGAATAAAATTCTCACCAAGGTCTTGAATAATAGATTGGCTGTTTTACTCCCCAAGGTGATTGCATCGAATCAAAGTGGCTTCATTAGAGGCAGGCTCATCAGTGATAATATCCTCCTAGCACAAGAACTAGTCCACACAATTAACAGTCAGAGATGCGATCAAAATGTGGTCCTCAAACTAGACATGGAAAAGGCTTATGATCGTCTTGATTGGGGTTTTCTGCTAAAAGTCCTCAGACACAAGGGTTTTCCTGAGAAGTGGATTGATTGGATATTTAAATGCATATCTAATTGTTGGTTCTCAGTGGTGGTTAATGGAGCTTCAGCAGGAATTTTCAAGTCTTCCAGAGGCCTCCGACAAGGTGACCCATTATCACCTTCACTTTTCGTAATAGCGGCCGACTACTTGTCCTGTTGTTTGAATAAAATGGCAGCTAATGATGTGAATAGCAGATACGACACTCGAACCCCTTCTTACATCTCACATCTGGCATATGCTGATGATAACATCATTTTCACCAACTCTAGACGTACATCTCTGTATCAGATAAAAGAGACCTTAAGTCACTATGAGGCTCTCTCAGGACAGAAAGTTAATATCAATAAAAGCGAGTTCTACGTCAGTAGGAATGGAGAATGGGCGGCGGATATTATCAAAGAAATCTTGGGATTTAAACAGGGAACACTTCCTATGAAATACCTGGGTGCCCCAATTTTCACAGGTAGAAAGAGGATAAAATATTTTGATGAAATGATGGATAAGCTAAGGAAAAGACTTCAAGGATGGGAGGCCGTTATGCTTTCTCACGGAGGACGTCTCCAACTGATTAAAGCCGTGTTATACTCTATGCAAACACACCTATTTCAAGTCATTGATCCACCCAATAACGTTACGGAAACAATTCAGAGACTTTGTAATAAGTTTTTTTGGGGTTCCGACTCGGCGAACCGACATTTACATTGGGCTAGTTGGGAGAAGACTTGTTTCCCAATGAGTGAGGGAGGGCTGGGGTGCCGAAATTTGAACGATACTATTACTTCCTTTACATGGAAGCTTTGGTGGAGACTCCGAACCCAAAACAACGTTTGGTCCAATTTTATGAGGAGGAAATACTGCTCCAAGAACCACCCGAGCATGGCTGTGGTTATACCAAGCCATTCGCACACCTGGAGACGTTTATGCCTGGTAAGAGAAGAGGCAGAACCGTACGTAGGTTGGAGTATTGGCAGCGGAAAAATCTCCATATTACATGACAGGTGGATGAAAGAAGGGAAGCTAGATGCTAGAATTGAAGGGGATTTATTTGATGGAAAAGTTTCCAGCTTATGGCAAGATAAAATTTGGAATGAGGAGAAGATTCAAAGTCTTTTCGAACAACAAATTAAAGAGGAGATACTGCAGGTTCCTATTGACACTGAGGATAGAGACATACCGCTATGGCTCGAGAGTTCCTCTGGCGAATTTTCTGTCAAATCAGCGTGGAGTATTTTCCGGCAAAGACGACCTCATTCAGCCACCTGGGAGGCTATATGGTCCACAAACCTTACTCCGACCATCTTAGTGTTCATATGGAGACTCATAAATGACTGGATTCCGATTGATGAACGACTCCAAAGAAAAGGAATTAATCTTGCTTCTAAATGCTACTGCTGCATGCATGTGGAGACGCGGTGCCATCTCTCTTTTCGAATCAGAAAAGGTGGCTCGGGTCTGGGCTTACTTTGAGGATCGATTTGGCATGACAAGATCGTATTCTTGCCCGGCTAATTGTATAATGGAATGGGCTAGATCTTCTCCATATAGCTCTAAGAAACACATCCGTATTGTGATCCCAATCTTGGTGCTCTGGTTTATTTGGTTAGAACGCAACAACACGAAACACAACAATGGAACTTTCAACCCGTATAACATTATCCGTCGTGTTTGCAACCACTTGTATTTGCTTGTTAAAACAAACAAAATGGATTGCTCGTGGTGGAAGGGGGACATGCATCTCGCAGCTTTGTTTGGCATACAAATGAGAGGACTTAAGCTCAAAAGACCGATCGTGGTGAGTTGGAAACTACCAGAACAGGGTTGGCATAAACTAAATACTGATGGATCAGCACGTGGCTGCCCGGGCCCTGCAGGAATAGGTGGGGTCATACGTGATTACAAGGGGGACCTTATCGTGGCTTTCAGCTCAGGAATTGGGATATCTACGAACATTACTGCTGAAATTGAAGCTATGGTGGAGGGTGTCCGGGAGGCCCGACAACTGGGAAGTCGGAACCTCTGGATTGAAGTTGATGCGAAAGTGGTGATTGATATTCTTAGCAGAGGAAGCACGGGCGGAATTCGGACCCAAAACCTGATAACCGAATACAAGAATCTCACCAAAGGTATGAATATCAAGCTATCTCATGTCTATAGAGAAGGAAATGCGGTGGCAGATAGGCTAGCAAATAATGGCTCCTTAAATCCGACTTCGTGGAGATATCCGGAGAGCCCGATCCCTCAAGAACTCAAAGGGCTTCTCCGTGTGGATGCTTGGGAGCTCCCTTCAATCCGTAATCTATGAAACAACTGATGGAGATTCTGCATAGCAAAGAAATTTCAGTTTTGATCATGCAGGTAAAAGGCTGGGACATCATAAAATGCGTTAATTACCTTTTGTACATGTGCAAGGATCCGAACTTGCCAGTTCAGTCACTTATGGAATTGACGGTCTCTGGAGGCCTTGGGAACCTGATTCAGTTCACGCCCTTGCCTTCTTGTACAACATGTCGTAGTGCGGCTTTAATAGTCGCACGTTTTTCTTTTAAGATATCACTAGTAAGAGTGAGTGTTTCCTTTACGAGCGGAAAAATCATTTGGGCGGAGGGAGTGATCCAGATATTGAGAAACCCGAACCACACAAGACACAGAACATTTAAACCTCACCTTCACCATGTAACCTCCACGCCGCGGTTCTCCCCATGGTCCGTTTCTCTAACGCCCCCTCCCCTCATTTTAATGGCAGGTACGAGTGCCCCCATTTGGGACTTTGTCCCCGCAAGGAACCATCAATGTGGTACGCCGATGATTGTGATTGAGGCGAGACCAATCCTTGTCGTTCGGGCGGGCATCCTTTGTTTTGGGATTGCTACGGGTAGTCAAAGTCAGCTACCTATGTGGAGATCTGGTATTACTGCATTAAGAGTCTGCAGGGTAATTACCACTGTGACTCAATTCCCTAATAACAAAGTTCACTCTATACCTCACGAGCGTCTCCTGGAGGACATTGTTTTGGGTAATCATGATGGTACCAAGAATCATAAGAAGGCTCACAGATTCTGTTTGAAGCATAAAGGAGAAATCAATCCTAGAGATGAGCTTAATGGTCAAGGCTTCAGTTGCGGTGTCAACATTCGATTAAATATTGCGTGCTCTACCATTATTGAGCTTCCTTGCTCTAGAACTTTGTCTTTTATTTGCGGTTTTTGGCCTTTTGTGACCGACAACTTGTTTCTCTGTCGGGCTTGGCTTTTGCTTTTTCTGGCTATGTACTTTCTTAATTTTCCGTTGTGACTTTTGGTCGCTTTATTCTTGAGGTGGGGACTCGTTAAAACTCCACGGATCTTTTGATCCGGTTTCACCAAAAAAAAAAAAAAAAAAAAAAAAAAAACTTCATCTTCTTCCCCAATTTTTAAAAAAAGAAAACCTAACCCACCACCACCATCATCACCATCACCACCACCAACAATCATCACACCACTGATCATCCTGAAATCACATTTTTGGAACTATCAACTATGTTCAAAGCAGCTCAATCAGATTCACGCACGGGTGCTGCGAGTCAGGCTGTTTTTTGACTCATTCTTCGCCATCAAACTCCTTAAATTGTCTGCGCTATCCGAATTCTCCAGCGTCAACTATGCACACAACGTGTTCGAGCAAATTCCCGAGCCAAATATTTACTCTTGGAACATCCTAATTCATGTGTATGCCTCTAGAGGGCAGAATCCCTTCCCAACCTTTCTATGTTTATCCGTTTGCTTCATGAGTGTGGCGAGGAGCCCAATAAGTTCACTTACCCTTTTGTTGTTAAAGCCTCGGCCAAGATTGCTGATTTGCAGTTTGGGAAGGAAGTTCATGTGACGAAGATTAAGGAGGGCTATATTTCCGATTTGTTTGTGAGCAATTGTTTGATTAATTTCTATGTGGCATGCGGGGTTAAGGTGGGCGAACTCGATGATTGGTGGATGTGGGTTAATTAATTTTTTTTTTTTTAAAGGGGAAGAAGATGAAGTTGGGTGAAATAATAGAAGAAATTATAATAGTGGGGCTTCTTTCCCTAAATAGGGAGAATTACATCCACCTTCCCTGAGTTTAGGCCTAATTACATCCCGGTCGCTATTCTTTTCGATATTACCATTTAGTCCCCCAGGTTTGGTTCCGTTTGAAATCCATTTTTACCGTTAGGGTTCAGTCAGCTTTTAGGGCTGTCCTTCCAAAATTACCCCTGAATATTTTATTATTATTTGTAAAATGACCAAAATGCCCCAGGGACTGTTCTGTTAGTTTCATAAAATATAAGGATCGTTATGTTATGAAATATCAACATTAGGGACCTATATGTAACATAATTGAATATCATAATATAGTCATTTATAGCCTTTGGGACTGAGTCTATGTATATGTGCAGGCCATATTTCCACCATTAAAACTCACATAAATCATGGGAATCTCCAACAAATCATCCTACACATCTAATAGTTGCTTGAAATACAGGAGGGAGAGGTGTAGGGAAGAATATTGCAACCGTTGGGCTACCATCAAGGTTGTGGAGAAGAATAATGGTAACCGGGGAAAGCTATTCTATTGTTGCCATATTCATGGTTTTTCTCATTGGTGTAATCCCATAGATGAGCAATCATTTGATTATTGGAGCAACGAGGAAGATGAAGCAACTAGCAGTGCACCTTGTGATGTTCGTGTTGGGGGAGAAACAAATCATTCACAGTTATTGTACAAACTTTTGTTGTTGAACTTGTCCCTGTTTGCTGTGTTGTTGTTGTTTCACATATTCCAAATGATCATGTAATTGTTCCTACATAATAATAGCATGATTGAATGATAAAAAGTGTTACATACACTTGCGAAGGTGTACAATTACATTCAGTTAATTTAAGTGGGCATGCAAGCCCCAAAAACCACATCATTCACATACAGAATCCAAAAAGAGTGATGATAGAGAGATTGTTTTGTTTCTGAACATGATATCACCTGGCCAAAAAGACAGACATAAAGGACCTACTTCCTAAACAAACATAGATGATCAAACTCCAACTTTTTCTTGCTCTTAGGGGGTGAGTGCAACTGAAATTTTTTGGTGACCAATGCAGGGGTGTGCACTACAGCTTCACTTTGCTTAGACTTCAACCTTGCAGAAGCCCTGGGCACCAAATTTTTCTGTTTTCCAATTGAACTTGCTATAGGTTGGGTGTATGACTTGGTGACATTGCCCCTGGTTAGTTTGGACAGAATTTCATCCACCTTTTTAGCTGGTTGAGGCTTAGACATGACCATCTTTTCCTTACCCTTGCCTTTGCCTTGCACTTCAATTGACCTTTGTGGTTGTGTTGAAGTTGGTTCATTGATTTGGATGCCTTTGGCAGAGTACCTTTTCTTGGCATATGTTTTCTGCATTGTTAATCTCTTCTTCTTTGGTGCATGTTCTGCAGCCGCAGCTGAAACTAAAACCAAATTCAACTGAGTTCAAAATCAACTATCACATATGCTTTAAGTTACAGCTAAGTTTAATGCACATTTGCTACTAATTACAGTTCAAAATCAACCAAATTCAACTTAGTCCAATACACATATGCTATGAAATACAACTCAAAATTAATTAACACATATGATCCAAGTTACAGCTAAGTTCAATGCATAAGCTAAGGCACATATGATATAAAGTAATCTTAATTTGTAAACCTGGTGCATCTTGTGTAAGCTCAGTTAGAGTTCTCTTCTTACTGGTTACCATTCCAGAAATTTCATTGTCCAAAGCTGTAAATTCAGTCTGCATTTTAGACTCTGTTATGTTAATGTTCTGTGGCAGATCTGTTTGGGCATCTGTGTTGTATAAGTTTGCATACAAATCATCCAATTCAGCTTTAGCCCAGTCATCAATATCCTCCCTGTTTTGGGATCCTCCTGTGGCAGCTCCAGTTTGCTTCAATAAGATAATAACAACAAATGAAACAGTTATTTAATAACAAAATATATGTATTAAACAATCAAAGTTATTAAATACTATATATAATTACCTGGCCTCTTGATGGTCAAGTTCTTCTGTTATGGCTCATTTGCTGACAAAGTTTACATCTCACAATTGTAGATCTGGGTACTTTCTAGTTCTCTCCAGGTTCTTTTCTCCTATTTTTCTTGTTGGAAAACATACATAGTTGTGTAGCGGAAGTATAAAATTTTTTCCACAAGAAGATCTAAAAGACTTGCAATGTTCGTATCGTATCGTAGGGTGTATCAAGAAACTCACGTTCATTGAATCTTTCTTGTGATGTTGATACCGCCTATCGAACACCCTTCAAGCGGAGTGTCCCTCGAACATCATTCGATTAGATCCCAAAGTAGGCAATCCTCCAAAGCGTATCCATACCAGTCCTAGAACACGATCAAGCGAGTGAGAATGCTAGTTCTATGGCTTGTGTTTGGCTAGGATTTTTACTTTGAAAACTTTTCTTTTATTTTTCTAAAAAACTTAACACTTATTGAGTGTTAGTCTCAAGAATAAGAGAAGCACCACCCCTTGTATTTATACAAGGTGGTTCGAACCCCTAGGGTTTCCAAGACCCAATGGGATTAGCTTTCTTACTCACTAATTAACTCATTTAATTATTAATTTTATTGGAATAATAAGTTCTTAACTTATTCTCCAAGTCTTACAAGAGATGCCTTCTCTCTCCTACAGTAGGAAGTTTGACTTTTGAACCTTTACTTACTAAAGTCAAAAGTCAAGATTTAATAAATAATTTAATTTCTAATTAATTATTTATTGGGTTAAGTAATTTGAGAATAGTCTTAATAATTAATTCATAATTAATTAAAAGACCAAAATTAATTAATTACAATTTAATTAATTAATTCTAGAAAAGAATTCGCGTGTGGAATAAATCACACGCACGGGGCCACGCATGAAGCCACGTGTGCTCGACACATGGCAGCAGTCACGTTTCATGCCCCGTTTTGATAAACTATTTTGATTCTTAGTTAAACCAATTAACATCCTACCATAACCCTCGTATTTTGGCATTTGTGTGTGACCCTTAAGGTTTATTACTCGATTAGCAGTGACAGTAATTAATTAATTCCCTAATTAATTAATCACTTCACAGATCACACTACCGTAATCTAGCAATGGGTGTGTGACCCCTAGCCGAATAACGAAATGAATCGAAGAACCTTTCAGTCAATGACAATCAGTGAAATACGATCCTCCTACAACTCCATTTCTCAATCAAGAACTAAGGCATGGGAATATTCTCAGAGCCTTAATATTCTTGATCTTTAAAGTTAAGTTTGCTCCATATCCATTTAGATCTCAATCCAAGAAAACCCCATTTTCTTGATGTCTTGATCTTTTATCCTCCTTAGCCAAGGGTTTAATATTTACGAATGTCTCACGCGGGACATCTTAGTGATGAAGTTCTTGTAACAATCACCCTTATGTATTATGAACGCATCATCGTATGCACTTATCATTCCATGAAATTGAATGATCCTTCAAAAGGACATTATCATATAAGCAAGTCTCAATGGAGTCAAGGTCGACACTCTCACTGTTTGTCGGACTCATCGACTTAAAGAAGTTTCTAATCCTCACCTATGGGGTTAAAAACTTATTTCATGTGCTGTTCCCATAAGGGCAAATTTCTTAATGGCCTCATCGGATTAGGGGAGTTCAAAACATGCAAAACACAGTCAACCCAAACAGACATAAATAAGCACATAAAGAAGTGATTGCATATGAACAAAATCATCTCGTTTATTATTCAAAGACTGTTTATGATTTTACAAGGAAATAGTAAAGCACAAATGCTACTTTAAGGGCACTATTCCTAACAATCTCCCACTTGACCGTCAAAGCCATTCAAGTGCTAATATAAGTCCCATCTTCTAAAGATGTCCTTCGAAAGCTAGTTGACTAAGGGCTTTTGTAAGTGGATCTGCCATGTTCTCTGTCGATGTGACCCTTTCAATTTGCACATCTCCTCTCTTGATTATATCACGGATTAACTGATATTTGCTCAAAATGTGCTTGGTCCTTTGGTGAGATCTTGGTTCTCTTGCTTGAGCAACCGCCCCTGCGTTGTCACAAAACACCATAACGGGGCCTTTTATGCTAGGAACTACACCCAGCTCGTAGATGAAGTTTCTTACCCAAACATGTTCCTTAACAACATCATTTGCAGCTAAGTATTCGGCCTCAGTGGTCGAATCTGCAGTGGTCGCTTGCTTGGAACTTTTCCAACTCACTGCTCCGCCATTCAGGCAGAATATGTATCCTGACATGGATTTAAGGTCATCCATGTCCGATGCAAAGCTTGCATCATAGTATCCTCTAATGATAAGATCTTGCTGGCCTTCGTAAACTAAGAACAAATCCTTAGTTTTTCTTAAGTACTTAAGGATGTTCTTTACAGCAGTCCAGTGACCTTCACTAGGGTCAGATTGGAATCGGCTAGTTAAGCTGAGCGCATAAGCCACATCTGGTCGAGTACATAGCATCGAATACATTATGCTTCCTATTGCTGATGCATGACAATGTCGAATCCATCAAAATATAAATTATAATCCGATTTACAACTAAAACAGAGTATAGTGTAAACGGGTCGAACCACAGAGATTGGGAGGAATTAATTCAATTAAAATCACAGGAAAACTCACAAGAATTAACAAGTAAAAGTGGGGGGGTTTGGATTTAACTAAACTAATTAAATTAAACTAATAAAGCAATTAAAATTAATAAACTAGAAGAAAACAATAAATCACGTTGAGAATTGGTTTTGATAAATCAGATGGAATACAATACCTAACTAGGAATCACAATTTAGTTAAGACATCAATCACAGACTCAAAGATAAAATCAATTTATTCAAGTAGATTAGCTATAGCAGATAGAGACACTCGACTCCGTCTCGTTTTCTCTTAAATAGTAGAATAATCTAGAGACACTCGACAATTATTCCCTAATCAATTCACAACCCCTAGAGACACTCGACTGTATTTAATGAATCAACATCATTAAGAATCAAGAAAACATTAACCCGAATTAATCTAGTCACGACAAGTGCAAGATTTAAACCCGATTATTAACTCCCTTAACAAGTTGAGAACTGCAACCAATCCTTCTTGTTAATGTACCTCTAATTATCTATGAAGCACTACGTATACTTCATGCAATCAAGAATGGCTTTATACAACTAACCTACGTAGATGATCCGGCCGTAATCACTTAAGCAAATAAATCACAAAAACACGACACTCGGAGAATTAATAAATACTTGAATTAAAATTGAATTATAAACGCCAATTAGGCCTCACAATGTCAAAAACATAAATTGTAAATTCCTAACTAAGTACTAAGAAAATTAGCTACTCATAGTTCTAAAATACGAAAATATAAAAATAAATTAAAGGGATAATTACATACAGGTCCCTGAGGTTAGGCCTAATTACAAGCCGGTCCCTATTCTTTTAAATATTACACTGTAGTCCCTATGCCTTGTTAATTTGTTAATTTTTGTATACTTTAAGGGACGATTTTGCATTTTTGGTCATACATTATGTGTAACTCTCACAAAACCTTTAGGGACATAAGTGTACTTTTACAAAATTCGTTAATGGACCTCACACAAAACAAGAAATATAGGGACTACAATGTAATATTTAGAAGAATAGGTACCGACTTGTAATTAGGCCTAACCTCAAGAACCTGTATGCAATTATCCCTAAATTAAAATTATAGTCTAACTATAGTCTAGAAAGCAATGAAATCAAAACAAGGAAGAAAGAATGGAAGAGGTCGCCGCTGCTCCAGAAGTTCTCCAAGTTGCTGCGTGTTGCTGCTCAAAATTGGCGTCCGAATCTCTTCAATGTGGTGCTGAAGACCTCCATAAATAGCCTGCCCCAAGTCTCCTAAATACACGCACTCCAAGACAACTATCTCTCAAGAATCCTAATCAAAAACGGATTTGTAATACTTGCAGCCCAAGTCCCCAAAAGTTGTCTTTTCCAATTAATTCCAAACTCTCTCTCAGCCCAAATAATGCTCAAACCCACTGCTCTCAATAAATAATTAACCAATTCCACAATGGCTTTTCCTTAATACAACAGTCTCGACTTGCACTCCAAATTAAACATCAAGCTGGGCCTCTATTAAATTCAGCTTCAAGACTCCTCTCGGCCCAATAGGAACAGGCCCAAAACTGGAATAAATCAAGCTACCTCCACTATCCACAATTAATGCACAAGTCCAGCCCCATAATGCCTTTATAATCGGGCCATAAGTATCCCAATTTCATAAAAATGACCCACTGCACTCAAATCATAAAAACACATCAAATGCACCAAAATATATCACTTTAAGCTCTAAAATTCATTCACACATGCCCGGAAAATATGAGGTTTATGCGTGTTATCAATGCATAAGGAATTTTGGACATCATGGACTTTTCAAGTTCAGCCTTGGGACACTGTAACATCCCGACTCTTCGGCCTTTTAGGTACGAATGTCACAAGTGTGCTAAGTGTGCTTTTAATTAATTAAATATACAATTATATGATTTATTTGAATATTTGGATATTTGTGATATGCTTTATGTTCAAAATTTTAAACGTTTTAAACCTTTCTCACTCGTTTTTAATTCGTTTAACTCCGTTTTTATTCCGATTTTTGTGATAACTTGCCATACTTAAATTATGTGATTTATAAACTTAGTAGCATGCTTCTTTTTTGTGTTCGTTTGATACGGTTCTTAATGTTGGAAAACATGAAAGAGTAATGCAGCGGAAGTTTAAAATTCTTCCAAAAGTTTAATCGTTGTCTTACAATTTTTGTTCTGTAACGTTGGGTGTCTAGAAACTTACGAAGTTAAGAGCTTTCTAATGATGTCGTTACCGCCTAATGAACACCCTTCAAGCGGAAAGTCCCTCGAACGGCCTTCGATTAGATCCAAAAGTAGCGATCCTCCAAAGCGTATCCACACCAGACCTAGTTCTATGGTTTGTGTTAAAGGCTAGGATTTTGCTTTGAAAACTTTTCTTTTATTTTTCTCAAAAACTTAACACTTCTTGAGTGTTGGTCTAAAGAATAAGAGAAGCATCTCCACTAGTATTTATACTAGGGATTTTTGAACTCCTAGGATTTCCCAAACCTATGGGAGTTGTTTTCCTGCTTACTAATTAATAATTTAATTATTCATTTAATTGGAGAAAATAAGTTCCCAACTTGTTCTCCAAGTCTTGCAAGAATAACCTTCTCTCTCCTACAATAGGAAGTTGGACTTTTCAACTTTCCTAAAGTTAAAAGTCAATATTCAATAAATAAATTAATTCCCAATTAATTATTTATTGGGTTAAGTTTATTTGATAATAGTCTTAACAATTAAGACAATAATTAATTAAAAGACCAAAATTAATTAATTAATTCTAGAAAAGAATTCGCATGTGGAAAATCCCACACGCATGAAGCCACGCACGAACCACGTGTGCGTGACACGTGGCAGCGCTTGACACGTGGCAGCTACCCACGCAATCCATGCTCCATTTCGATCAACAATTTGATCCTTCGTTAATCATATTAACATCCTACCATAACCCTCGTGTTCTGGCATTTGTGTGTGACCCCTTAGGTTCATTATTCGATTAGCAGTGACAGCAATTAATTAATTCCCTAATTAACTAATCATTTCACAAATCACACTACCGTAATCTAGCAATGGGTGTGTGACCCCTAGCCGAATAACGAAATGAATCAAAAAACCTTTCAGTCAATGACAATCAATGAAATACGATCCTCCTACAACTTCATCTCTCAATCAAGAACTAAGGCATGGGAAGATTCTCAGAGCCTAAATATTCTTGATCTTTAAAGTTAAGTTCATTTCATATCCATTTCGATCTCAATCCTAGAAAACCCCATTTTCTAGATGTCTTGATCTTTTATCCACCTTGGCCAAAGGTTTAATGTTTAATGGACTACGAACAACTCAATCAGTAAGAGATCATTCTTGTTCTTAACAAGTGTAGGTCCTTTATCGATTCTACTAATTCTACATATGCTACTTGTGTAATCCCAACATAGGCCGTGGTTCAGGTGTCTATATGGCGATACCCATTTTGAGCCTATATCAAAGATTACAGAGTTAGCTCATATGAGACATTACAGAATCTCAAGTCTAAAGATTAATGAATCACGTCATTGACCTGTGAGATATTTCCTAATCTAGAAGTTTCAGGAAACTTCCTTTCCCATTTAGGAATGTTCTCACGCGGGACATCTCAGTGATGAAGTTCTTGTAACAATCACCCTTATATATTATGAATGCATCAACGTATGCACTTATCACTACATGAAACTGAATGATCCTTCAAAAGGACATAATCACATAAGCAAGTCTCAGTAGAGTCAAGGTCAACACTCCCACTGTCTGTCGGACTCATTGACATGGAGAAGTTTCTAATCCTCGCCTATGGAGTTAAGAACTTGTTTCATGTGTCGTTCCCATAACGACAAAGTTCTTAACGGCCTCATCGGATTAGGGAGTTCAATACATGCAAAACACAGTCAACCCAAACAGACATAAATAAGCACATAAAGAAGTGATTACCCATGAACAAAATCATTTCGTTTATTATTCAAAGACTGTTTGTGATTTTACAAGGAATTAGTAAAGCAAACATCTGCTTTATGGGCACCATTCCCAACAATCTCCCACTTGCCAATCAAAGCCACACAGGTGCTAATCTAAGACCCATCTTCTGAAGATGTCCTTCGAAAGCCTGTTGACTAAGGTCTTTAGTAAGTGGATCTATCATGTTCTCTATTGATGTGACCCTTTCAATTTGCATATGTCCTCTCTTGATTATATCACGGATTAAGTAATACTTCCTCAAAATGTGCTTGGTCCTTTGGTGAGATCTTGGTTCTCTAGCTTGAGCAACCGTCCCGGTGTTGCCACAAAACACTGTAACGGGGTCTTTAATGCTAGGAACTACACCCAGCTCGTGGATGAAGTTTCTTACCCAAACACCTTCCTTAGCTACGTCGTTTGTAACTAAGTATTCGGCCTCAGTGGTCGAATCTGCAGTGGTTGTTTGCTTGGAACTTTTCCAATTCACTGCTCCGCCGTTCAGGCAGAATATATATCCTGACATGGATTTAAAGTCATCCATGTCTGATGCAAAGCTTGCATCACAGTATCCTCTAATAACAAGATCTTGCTGGCCTCCGTAAACCAAGAACAAATCCTTAGTTCTTCGTAACTACTTAAGGATATTCTTTACAGTAGTCCAGTGACCTTCACCAGTGTCAGATTGGAATCGGCTAGTCACGCTAAGTGCATCAGCCACATCCGGTCGAGTACATAGCATTGCATAAATTATGCTTCCCATTGCTGATGCATAAGGAATTATGGATATCCTGGACTTTTCAAGTTCAGTCTTGGGGCACAGCTTCTTCGAAAGAACTGTTCCCGGGCCCATTGGAAGTTATCCACGCTTGAATTCTTCCATACTAAACCTCTTTAGTACTTTATCTATGTAAAGCGACTGTGATAATCCTAAAAATCTCCTAGATCTATCCTGATAGATCTTTATCCCGAGAATGTAGGATGCACCAAGATCCTTCATCTTAAATTAGTTTGACAACTAAGACTTTGTTGCTTTCATGTCATCCTTCGCATTCCCAATGAGAAGGATGTCATCTACATAAAGTATCAGAAATTGAACCGAGGTTTCCAATTCTTTCTTGTACATGCAGTACTCATTCGGATTTTGAATAAAGCCAAATGATTTGACTGCTTTATCCAATCGAATGTTCTAATTCCTAGACGTTTGTTTCTATCCATGGATTGAACGTTGGAGCTTACAAACCTTTTGTTCG
The DNA here is from genome assembly GCA_037501455.1 of Lantana camara. Taxonomy (NCBI): domain Eukaryota; kingdom Viridiplantae; phylum Streptophyta; class Magnoliopsida; order Lamiales; family Verbenaceae; genus Lantana; species Lantana camara. The sequence continues at coordinate 128,981,945 of CM074855.1, forward strand.
CTCCCACTGAATGTGAAACCCTTGGGTTGCTCCATGTAAATGTCTTTATCAATGTCTCCATTGAGACAGACAGTTTTCACATCCATTTTCCATATCTCATAGTCATAATATGCTGCAATGGCAAGCAAGATCCGAATAGAGTTTCGCATTGCAACCGGGGAGAAGGTTTCATCAAAGTCTACACCTGGTCTTTGAGTGAAACCCTTAGCAACTAATCTTGCTTTAAAGGCTGCCACGCTTCCATCTACTCCACGGCCTCATCGGATTAGGGGAGTTCAATACATGCAAAACACAGTCAACCTAAACAGACATAAATAAGCACATAAAGAAGTGATTGGCCATGAACAAAATCATTTCATTTATTATTCAAAGACTGTTTGTGATTTTACAAGGAATTAGTAAAGCAAACATCTGCTTTATGGGCATTATTCCCAACAATCTCCCACTTGCCCATCAAAGCCACTCAGGTGCTAATCTAAGACCCATCTTCTGAAGATGTCCTTCGAAAGCCTGTTGACTAAGGTCTTTAGTAAGTGGATCTATCATGTTCTCTATTGATGTGACCCTTTCAATTTGCATATGTCCTCTCTTGATTATATCACGGATTAAGTGATACTTCCTCAAAATGTTCTGGGTCCTTTGGTGAGATCTTGGTTCTCTAGCTTGAGCAACCGTCCCGGTGTTGTCACAAAACACTGTAATGGGGTCTTTAATGCTAGGAACTACACCCAGCTCGTGGATGAAGTTTCTTACCCAAACACCGTCCTTAGCTACGTCGTTTGTAACTAAGTGTTCGGCCTCAGTAGTCGAATCTACAGTGGTTGTTTGCTTGGAACTTTTCCAATCCACTGCTCCGCCGTTCAGGCAGAATATATATCCTGACATGGATTTAAAGTCATCCATGTCTGATGCAAAGCTTGCATCACAGTATCCACTAATGACAAGATCTTGCTGGCCTCCGTAAACCAAGAACAAATCCTTAGTTCTTCGTAACTACTTAAGGATATTCTTTACAGTAGTCCAGTGACCTTCACCAGGGTCAGATTGGAATCGGCTAGTCACGCTAAGTGCATCAGCCACATCTGGTCGAGTACATAGCATTGCATAAATTATGCTTCCTATTGCTGATGCATAAGGAATTATGGACATCCTGGACTTTTCAAGTTCAGTCTTGGGGCACAGCTTCTTCGAAAGAACTGTTCCCGGGCACATTGGAAGTTATCCACGCTTGGATTCTTCCATACTAAACCTCTTTAGTACTTTATCTATGTAAAGCGGCTACGATAATCCTAACAATCTCCTAGATCTATCCTGATAGATCTTTATCCCGAGAATGTAGGATGCATCACCAATATCCTTCATCTCAAATTAGTTCGATAACTAAGACTTTGTCACTTTCATGTCATCCTTCGCATTCCCAATGAGAAGGATATCATCTACATAAAGTATCAGAAATTGAACCGAGGTTTCCAATTCTTTCTTGTACATGCAGTACTCATTCGGATTTTGAATAAAGCCAAATGATTTGACTGCTTTATCCAATCGAATGTTCTAATTCCTAGACGCTTGTTTCAATGCATGGATTGAACGTTGGAGCTTACAAACCTTTTGTTCGCTCCCACTGAATGTGAAACCCTTGGGTTGCTCCATGTAAATGTCTTTGTCAATGTCTCCATTGAGACAGACAATTTTCACATCCATTTGCCATATCTCATAGTCATAATATGCTGCAATGGCAAGCAAGATCCGAATGGAGTTTCGCATTGCAACCGGGGAAAAGGTTTCATCAAAGTTTACACCTGGTCTTTGAGTGATACCCTTAGGGACTAATCTTGCTTTAAAGGCTGCCACGCTTCCATCTACACCACGGCCTCATCGGATTAGGGGAGTTCAATACATGCAAAATACAGTCAACCCAAATAGACATAAATAAGCACATAAAGAAGTGATTACCCATGAACAAAATCATTTCGTTTATTATTCAAAGACTGCTTGTGATTTTACAAGGAATTAGTAAAGCAAACATCTGCTTTATGGGCACTATTCCCAACAATCTCCCACTTGCCCAGCAAAGCTACTCAGGTGCTAATCTAAGACCCATCTTCAGAAGATGTCCTTCGAAAGCCTGTTGACTAAGGTCTTTAGTAAGTGGATCTATCATGTTCTCTATTGATGTGACCCTTTCAATTTGCATATGTCCTCTCTTAATTATATCACGGATTAAGTGATACTTCCTCAAAATGTTCTTGGTCCTTTGGTGAGATCTTGGTTCTCTAGCTTGACAACCGTCTCGGTGTTGTCACAAAACACTGTAACGGGGTCTTTAATGCTAGGAACTACACCCAGCTCGTGGATGAAGTTTCTTACCCAAACACCGTCCTTAGCTACGTCGTTTATAACTAAGTATTCGGCCTCAGTGGTCTAATCTGCAGTGGTTGTTTGCTTGGAACTTTTCCAATCCACTTCTCCGTCGTTTAGGCAGAATATATATCCTGACATGGATTTAAAGTCATCCATGTCTGATGCAAAGCTTGCATCACAGTATCCACTAATGACAAGATCTTGCTGGCCTCCGTAAACCAAGAACAAATCCTTAGTTCTTCGTAACTACTTAAGGATGTTCTTTACAGTAGTCCAGTGACCTTCACCAGGGTCAGATTGGAATCGGCTAGTCACGCTAAGTGCATCAGCCACATCCGGTCGAGTACATAGCATTGCATAAATTATGCTTCCTATTGGTGATGCATAAGGAATTATGGACATCCTTGACTTTTCAAGTTCAGTCTTGGGGCACAGCTTCTTCGAAAGAACTGTTCCCGGGCCCATTGGAAGTTATCCACGCTTGGATTCTTCCATACTAAACCTCTTTAATACTTTATCTATGTAAAGCGACTATGATAATCCTAACAATCTCCTAGATCTATCCTGATAGATCTTTATCCCGAGAATGTAGGATGCATCACCAAGATCCTTCATCTCAAATTAGTTCGATAACTAAGACTTTGTCACTTTCATGTCATCCTTCGCATTCCCAATGAGAAGGATGTCATCTACATAAAGTATCAGAAATTGAACCGAGGTTTCCAATTCTTTCTTGTACATGCAGGACTCATTCGGATTTTGAATAAAGCCAAATGATTTGACTGCTTTATCCAATCGAATGTTCTAATTCCTAGACGCTTGTTTCAATGCATGGATTGAACGTTGGAGCTTACAAACCTTTTGTTCGCTCCCACTGAATGTGAAACCCTTGGGTTGTTCCATGTAAATGTCTTTGTCAATGTCTGCATTGAGACAGACAATTTTCACATCCATTTGCCATATCTCATAGTCATAATATGCTGCAATGGCAAGCAAGATCCGAATGGAGTTTCGCATTGCAACCGGGGAGAAGGTTTCATCAAAGTTTACACATGGTCTTTGAGTGAAACCCTTAGGGACTAATCTTGCTTTAAAGGCTGCCACACTTCCATCTACACCACGGCCTCATCGGATTAGGGGAGTTCAATACATGCAAAACACAGTCAACCCAAATAGACATAAATAAGCACATAAAGAAGTGATTACCCATGAACAAAATCATTTCGTTTGTTATTCAAAGACTGCTTGTGATTTTACAAGGAATTAGTAAAGCAAACATCTGCTTTATGGGCACTATTCCCAACAATCTCCCACTTGCCCATCAAAGCTACTCAGGTGCTAATCTAAGACCCATCTTCTGAAGATGTCCTTCGAAAGCCTGTTGACTAAGGTCTTTAGTAAGTGGATCTATCATGTTCTCTATTGATGTGACCCTTTCAATTTGCATATGTCCTCTCTTGATTATATCACGGATTAAGTAATACTTCCTCAAAATGTGCTTGGTCCGTTGGTGAGATCTTGTTTCTCTAGCTTGAGCAACCGTCCCGGTGTTGCCACAAAACACTGTAACGGGGTCTTTAATGCTAGGAACTACACCCAGCTCGTGGATGAAGTTTCTTACCCAAACACCTTCCTTAGCTACGTCGTTTGTAACTAAGTATTCGGCCTCAGTGGTCGAATCTGCAGTGGTTGTTTGCTTGGAACTTTTCCAATTCATTACTCCGCCGTTCAGGCAAAATATATATCCTGACATGGATTTAAAGTCATCCATGTCTGATGCAAAGCTTGCATCACAGTATCCTCTAATGACAAGATCTTGCTGGCCTCCGTAAACCAAGAACAAATCCTTAGTTCTTCGTAAGTACTTAAGGATGTTCTTTACAGTAGTCCAGTGACCTTCACCAGGGTCAGATTGGAATCGGCTAGTCACGCTAAGTGCATCAGCCACATCCGGTCGAGTACATAGCATTGCATAAATTATGCTTCCTATTGCTGATGCATAAGGAATTATGGACATCCTTGACTTTTCAAGTTCAGTCTTGGGGCGCAGCTTCTTCGAAAGAACTGTTCCCGGGCCAATTGGAAGTTATCCACACTTGGATTCTTCCATACTAAACCTCTTTAGTACTTTATCTATGTAAAGCGACTGTGATAATCCTAACAATGTCCTAGATCTATCCTGATAGATCTTTATCCCGAGAATGTAGGATGCATCACCAAGATCCTTCATCTCAAATTAGTTCGATAACTAAGACTTTGTTACTTTCATGTCATCGTTCGCATTCCCAATGAGAAGGATGTCATCTACATAAAGTATCAGAAATTGAACCGAGGTTTCCAATTCTTTCTTGTACATGCAGGACTCATTCGGATTTTGAATAAAGCCAAACGATTTGACTGCTTTATCCAATCGAATGTTCTAATTCCTAGACGCTTGTTTCAATCCATGGATTGAACGTTGGAGCTTACAAACCTTTTGTTCGCTCCCACTGAATATGAAACCCTTGGCTTGCTCCATGTAAATGTCTTTGTAAATGTCTCCATTGAGACAGACAGTTTTCACATCCATTTGCCATATTTCATAGTCATAATATGCGGCAATGGCAAGCAAGATCCGAATGGAGTTTCGCATTGCAACCGGGGAGAAGGTTTCATCAAAGTCTACACCTGGTCTTTGAGTGAAACCCTTAGCAACTAATCTTGCTTTAAAGGTTGCCACGCTTCCATCTACTCCACGGCCTCATCGGATTAGGGGAGTTCAATACATGCAAAACACAGTCAACCCAAACAGACATAAATAAGCACATAAAGAAGTGATTACCCATGAACAAAATCATTTCGTTTATTATTCAAAGACTGTTTGTGATTTTACAAGGAATTAGTAAAGCAAACATCTGCTTTATGGGCACTATTCCCAACAATCTCCCACTTGCCCATCAAAGCCACTCAGGTGTTAATCTAAGACCCATCTTCTGAAGATGTCCTTCGAAAGCCTGTTAACTAAGGTCTTTAGTAAGTGGATCTATCATGTTCTCTATTGATGTGACCCTTTCAATTTGCATATGTCCTCTCTTGATTATATCACGGATTAAGTAATAGTTCCTCAAAATGTGCTTGGTCCTTTGGTGAGAAATTGTTTCTCTAGCTTGAGCAACCGTCCCGGTGTTGCCACAAAACACTGTAACGGGGTCTTTAAAGCTAGGAACTACACCCAGCTCGTGGATGAAGTTTCTTACCCAAACACCTTCCTTAGCTACGTCATTTGTAAATAAGTATTCGGCCTCAGTGGTCGAATCTGGAGTGGTTGTTTGCTTGGAACTTTTCCAATTCACTGCTCCGCCGTTCAGGCAAAATATATATCCTGACATGGATTTAAAGTCATCCATGTCTGATGCAAAGCTTGCATCACAGTATCCTCTAATGACAAGATCTTGCTGGCCTCCGTAAACCAAGAACAAATCCTTAGTTCTTCGTAACTACTTAAGGATGTTCTTTACAGTAGTCCAGTTACCTTCACCAGGGTCAGATTGGAATCGGCTAGTCACGCTAAGTGCATCAGCCACATCTGGTCGAGTACATAGCATTGCATAAATTATGGTTCCCATTGCTGATGCATAAGGAATTATGGACATCCTGGACTTTTCAAGTTCAGTCTTGGGGCACAGCTTCTTCGAGAGAACTGTTCCCGGGCCCATTGGAAGTTATCCACGCTTGGATTCTTCCATACTAAACCTCTTTAGTACTTTATCTATGTAAAGCGACTGTGATAATCCTAACAATCTCCTAGATCTATCCTGATAGATCTTTATCCCGAGAATGTAGGATGCATCACCAAGATCCTTCATCTCAAATTAGTTCGATAACTAAGACTTTGTTACTTTCATGTCATCCTTCGCATTCCCAATGAGAAGGATGTCATCCACATAAAGTATCAAAAATTGAACCGAGGTTTCCAATTCTTTCTTGTACATGCAGGACTCATTCGGATTTTGAATAAAGCCAAACGATTTGACTGCTTTATCCAATCGAATGTTCTAATTCCTAGACGCTTGTTTCAATCCATGGATTGAACGTTGGAGCTTACAAACCTTTTGTTCGCTCCCACTGAATATGAAACCCTTGGCTTGCTCCATGTAAATGTCTTTGTAAATGTCTCCATTGAGACAGACAGTTTTCACATCCATTTGCCATATTTCATAGTCATAATATGCTGCAATGGCAAGCAAGATCCGAATGGAGTTTCGCATTGCAACCGGGGAGAAGGTTTCATCAAAGTCTACACCTGGTCTTTGAGTGAAACCCTTAGCAACTAATCTTGCTTTAAAGGCTGCCACGATTCCATCTACTCCACGGCCTCATCGGATTAGGGGAGTTCAATACATGCAAAACACAGTCAACCCAAACAGACATAAATAAGCACATAAAGAAGTGATTACCCATGAACAAAATCATTTCGTTTATTATTCAAAGACTGTTTGTGATTTTACAAGGAATTAGTAAAGCAAACATCTGCTTTAAGGGCACTATTCCCAACAATCTCCCACTTGCCCATCAAAGCCACTCAGGTGTTAATCTAAGACCCATCTTCTGAACATGTCCTTCGAAAGCCTGTTGACTAAGGTCTTTAGTAAGTGGATCTATCATGTTCTCTATTGATGTGACCCTTTCAATTTGCATATGTCCTCTCTTGATTATATCACGGATTAAGTAATACTTCCTCAAACGTGCTTGGTCCTTTGGTGAGATCTTGTTTCTCTAGCTTGAGCAACCGTCCCGGTGTTGCCACAAAACACTGTAACGGGGTCTTTAAAGCTAGGAACTACACCCAGCTCGTGGATGAAGTTTCTTACCCAAACACCTTCCTTAGCTATGTCGTTTGTAACTAAGTATTCGGCCTCGGTGGTCGAATCTGCAGTGGTTGTTTGCTTGGAACTTTTCCAATTCACTGCTCCGCCGTTCAGGCAAAATATATATCCTGACATGGATTTAAAGTCATCCATGTCTGATGCAAAGCTTGCATCACAGTATCCTCTAATGACAAGATCTTGCTGGCCTCCGTAAACCAAGAACAGATCCTTAGTTCTTCGTAAGTACTTAAGGATGTTCTTTACAGTAGTCCAGTGACCTTCACCAGGGTCAGATTGGAATCGGCTAGTTACGCTAAGTGCATCAGCCACATCCGGCCGAGTACATAGCATTGCATAAATTATGGTTCCCATTGCTGATGCATAAGGAATTATGGACATCCTGGACTTTTCAAGTTCAGTCTTGGGGCACAGCTTTTTCGAGAGAACTGTTCCCGGGCCCATTGGAAGTTATCCACGCTTGGATTCTTCCATACTAAACCTCTTTAGTACTTTATCTATGTAAAGCCACTGTGATAATCCTAACAATCTCCTAGATCTATCCTGATAGATCTTTATCCCGAGAATGTAGGATGCATCACCAAGATCCTTCATCTCAAATTAGTTTGATAACTAAGACTTTGTTACTTTCATGTCATCCTTCGCATTCCCAATGAGAAGGATGTCATCTACATAAAGTATCAGAAATTGAACCGAGGTTTCCAATTCTTTCTTGTAAATGCAGGACTCATTCGGATTTTGAATAAAGCCAAACGGTTTGACTGTTTTATCCAATCGAATGTTCTAATTCCTAGACGCTTGTTTCAATCCATGGATTGAACGTTGGAGCTTACAAACCTTTTGTTCGCTCCCACTGAATGTGAAACCCTTGGGTTGCTCCATGTAAATGTCTTTATCAATGTCTCCATTGAGACAGACAGTTTTCACATCCATTTGCCAAATCTCATAGTCATAATATGCTGTAATGGCAAGCAATATCCGAATGGAGTTTCGCATTGCAACCGGGGAGAAGCTTTCATCAAAGTCAACACCTGGTCTTTGAGTGAAACCCTTAGCAACTAATCTTGCTTTAAAGGCTGCCACGCTTCCATCTACTCCACGGCCTCATCGGATTAGGGGAGTTCAATACATGTAAAACACAGTCAACCCAAACAGACATAAATAAGCACATAAAGAAGTGATTGCCCATGAAAAAAATCATTTCGTTTATTATTCAAAGACTGTTTGGGATTTTACAAGGAATTAGTAAAGCAAACATCTGCTTTATGGGCACTATTCCCAACAATCTCCCACTTGCCCATCAAAGCCACTCAGGTGCTAATCTAAGACCCATCTTCTGAAGATGTCCTTCGAAAGCCTGTTGACTAAGGTCTTTAGTAAGTGGATCTATCATGTTCTCTATTGATGTGACCCTTTCAATTTGCATATGTCCTCTCTTGATTATATCACGGATTAAGTAATACTTCCTCAAAATGCGCTTGGTCCTTTGGTGAGATCTTGGTTCTCTAGCTTGAGCAACCGTCCCGGTGTTGTCACAAAACACTGTAACGGGGTCTTTAATGCTAGGAACTACACCCAGCTCGTGGATGAAGTTTCTTACCCAAACACCTTCCTTAGCTACGTCGTTTGTAACTAAGTATTCGGCCTCAGTGGTCGAATCTGCAGTGGTTGTTTGCTTGGAACTTTTCCAATTCACTGCTCCGTCGTTCAGCCAAAATATATATCCTGACATGGATTTTAAGTCATCCATGTCTGATGCAAAGCTTGCATCACAGTATCCTCGAATGACAAGATCTTGCTGGCCTCCGTAAACCAAGAACAAATCCTTAGTTCTTCGTAAGTACTTAAGGATGTTCTTTACAGTAGTCCAGTGACCTTCACCAGGGTCAGATTGGAATCGGCTAGTCACGCTAAGTGCATCAGCCGCATCCGGTCGAGTACATAGCATTGCATAAATTATGCTTCCCATTGCTGATGCATAAGGAATTATGGACATCCTGGACTTTTCAAGTTCAGTCTTGGGGCACAGCTTCTTCGAAAGAACTGTTCCCGGGCCCATTGGAATTTATCCATGCTTGGATTCTTCCATACTAAACCTCTTTAGTGCTTTATCTATGTAAAGCGACTGTGATAATCCTAACAATCTCCTAGATCTATCCTTATAGATCTTTATCCCGAGAATGTAGGATGCATCACCAAGATCCTTCTTCTCAAATTAGTTCGATAACTAAGACTTTGTTACTTTCATGTCATCCTTCGCATTCCCAATGAGAAGGATGTCATCTACATAAAGTATCAAAAATTGAACCGAGGTTTCCAATTCTTTCTTGTACATGCAGGACTCATTCGGATTTTGAATAAAGCCAAACGATTTGAATGCATTATCCAATCGAATGTTCTAATTCCTAGACGCTTGTTTCAATCCATGGATTGAACGTTGGAGCTTACAAACCTTTTGTTCGCTCCCACTGAATGTGAAACCCTTGGCTTGCTCCATGTAAATTGTAAATGTCTCCATTGAGACAAACAGTTTTCACATCCATTTGCCATATCTCATAGTCATAATATGCTGCAATGGCAAGCAAGATCCGAATGGAGTTTCGCATTGCAACCGGGGAGAAGGTTTCATCAAAGTCTACACCTGGTCTTTGAGTGAAACCCTTAGCAACTAATCTTGCTTTAAAGGCTGCCACGCTTCCATCTACTCCACGGCCTCATCGGATTAGGGGAGTTCAATACATGCAAAACACAGTCAACCCAAACAGACATAAATAAACACATAAAGAAGTGATTGCCCATGAACAAAATCATTTCGTTTATTATTCAAAGACTGTTTGTGATTTTACAAGGAATTAGTAAAGCAAACATCTGCTTTATGGGCACTATTCCCAACAATCTCCCACTTGCCCATCAAAGCCACTCAGGTGCTAATCTAAGACCCATCTTTTGAAGATGTCCTTCGAAAGCCTGTTGACTAAGGTCTTTAGTAAGTGGATGTATCATGTTCTCTATTGATGTGACCCTTTCAATTTGCATATGTCCTCTCTTGATTATATCACGGATTAAGTAATACTTCCTCAAAATGCGATTGGTCCTTTGGTGAGATCTTGGTTCTCTAGCTTGAGCAACCGTCCCTGTGTTATCACAAAACACTGTAACGGGGTCTTTAATGCTAGGAACTACACCCAGCTCGTGGATGAAGTTTCTTACCCAAACACCTTCCTTAGCTACGTCGTTTGTAACTAAGTATTCGGCCTCAGTGGTCGAATCTACAGTGGTTGTTTGCTTGGAACTTTTCCAATTCACTGCTCCGCCGTTCAGCCAAAATATATATCCTGACATGGATTTTAAGTCATCCATGTCTGATGCAAAGCTTGCATCACAGTATCCTCTAATGACAAGATCTTGCTGGCCTCCGTAAACCAAGAACAAATCCTTAGTTCTTCGTAAGTACTTAAGGATGTTCTTTACAGTAGTCCAGTGACCTTCACCAGGGTCAGATTGGAATCGGCTAGTCACGCTAAGTGCATCAGCCGCATCCGGTCGAGTACATAGCATTGCATAAATTATGCTTCCCATTGCTGATGCATAAGGAATTATGGACATCCTGGACTTTTCAAGTTCAGTCTTGGGGCACAGCTTCTTCGAAAGAACTGTTCCCGGGCCCATTGGAATTTATCCATGCTTGGATTCTTCCATACTAAACCTCTTTAGTGCTTTATCTATGTAAAGCGACTGTGATAATCCTAACAATCTCCTAGATCTATCCTGATAGATCTTTATCCCGAGAATGTAGGATGCATCACCAAGATCCTTCTTCTCAAATTAGTTCGATAACTAAGACTTTGTTACTTTCATGTCATCCTTCGCATTCCCAATGAGAAGGATGTCATCTACATAAAGTATCAAAAATTGAACCGAGGTTTCCAATTCTTTCTTGTACATGCAGGACTCATTCGGATTTTGAATAAAGCCAAACGATTTGACTGCATTATCCAATCGAATGTTCTAATTCCTAGACGCTTGTTTCAATCCATGGATTGAACGTTGGAGCTTACAAACCTTTTGTTCGCTCCCACTGAATGTGAAACCCTTGGCTTGCTCCATGTAAATTGTAAATGTCTCCATTGAGACAAACAGTTTTCACATCCATTTGCCATATCTCATAGTCATAATATGCTGCAATGGCAAGCAAGATCCGAATGGAGTTTCGCATTGCAACCGGGGAGAAGGTTTCATCAAAGTCTACACCTGGTCTTTGAGTGAAACCCTTAGCAACTAATCTTGCTTTAAAGGCTGCCACGCTTCCATCTACTCCACGGCCTCATCGGATTAGGGGAGTTCAATACATGCAAAACACAGTCAACCCAAACAGACATAAATAAACACATAAAGAAGTGATTGCCCATGAACAAAATCATTTCGTTTATTATTCAAAGACTGTTTGTGATTTTACAAGGAATTAGTAAAGCAAACATCTGCTTTATGGGCACTATTCCCAACAATCTCCCACTTGCCCATCAAAGCCACTCAGGTGCTAATCTAAGACCCATCTTCTGAAGATGTCCTTCGAAAGCCTGTTGACTAAGGTCTTTAGTAAGTGGATCTATCATGTTCTCTATTGATGTGACCCTTTCAATTTGCATATGTCCTCTCTTGATTATATCACGGATTAAGTAATACTTCCTCAAAATGCGCTTGGTCCTTTGGTGAGATCTTGGTTCTCTAGCTTGAGCAACCGTCCAGGTGTTGTCACAAAACACTGTAACGGGGTCTTTAATGCTAGGAACTACACCCAGCTCGTGGATGAAGTTTCTTACCCAAACACCTTCCTTAGCTACGTCGTTTGTAACTAAGTATTCGGCCTCAGTGGTCGAATCTACAGTGGTTGTTTGCTTGGAACTTTTCCAATTCACTGCTCCGCCGTTCAGCCAAAATATATATCCTGACATGGATTTTAAGTCATCCATGTCTGATGCAAAGCTTACATCACAGTATCCTCTAATGACAAGATCTTGCTGGCCTCCGTAAACCAAGAACAAATCCTTAGTTCTTCGTAAGTACTTAAGGATGTTCTTTACAGTAGTCCAGTGACCTTCACCAGGGTCAGATTGGAATCGGCTAGTCACGCTAAGTGCATCAGCCGCATCCGGTCGAGTACATAGCATTGCATAAATTATGCTTCCCATTGCTGATGCATAAGGAATTATGGATATCCTTGACTTTTCAAGTTCAGTCTTGGGGCACAGCTTCTTCGAAAGAACTGTTCCCGGGCCCATTGGAAGTTATCCACGCTTGGATTCTTCCATACTAAACCTCTTTAGTACTTTATCTATGTAAAGCGACTGTGATAATCCTAACAATCTCCTAGATCTATCCTGATAGATCTTTATCCCAAGAATGTAGGATGCATCACCAAGATCCTTCATCTCAAATTAGTTCGATAACTAAGACTTTGTTACTTTCATGTCATCCTTCGCATTCCCAATGAGAAGGATGTCATCTACATAAAGTATCAGAAATTGAACCGAGGTTTCCAATTCTTTCTTGTACATGCAGGACTCATTCGGATTTTGAATAAAGCCAAACGATTTGACTGCTTTATCCAATCGAATGTTCTAATTCCTAGACGCTTGTTTCAATCCATGATTGAACGTTGGAGCTTACAAACCTCTTATTCTGTAGCACCCGGGACGATAGGCACCACATTCCCCGCACTATGAGTCTAATCCACATATGAAATAGGCAGTCCATAAATGAATCGGTCTCACAGAGAACGGGTGACAAACAAAAGAACAGTCTTGACTAGGCGGAAGCTAACCCTGGGACAATCAACAATAACCAAAAGGCGGAAGCAAGGAAATCATTTATGTAATATCGTAGAAATAAATGAAATCCAATACGAATATAAATACGGGTTCCACTAACCAGTACACCTGTCCTAACCTGTCCCGAATCAATACAAGGAAACAACATAACAACGGGTTCAACTGGCTCCAGAACCTGGCCCGAAATAATATCAATTCAATAAGGGCACATCGGCCAACAATAATAAATCAATAATATAGTATGCAGTGAGTGTAAATGAGTGAGACTAGAACAATGACTCGACACTCTAACTCCGCCTAATAACTAACACCTGCAAAAGAAACTGGAAAAGTGGGAAAGAGGGGTCAGTCTCTAGAAGACTGAGTGAGCTGGAGCGATATATATAATATAGAAACATGCACATGCAAACCATAAATCCCGAGCAAAGTTTTATTTAAAGTTAGTTCTCAAGAGGACAAGAAAATAACGAAGCGATGCTCGGACTTTACGACTACTCATATTAAATTCATTAAATCCATAAATCATACTTAATCAATAAGGCTCGGCGAGTGAGCGTGCACAATCTCCAACCAAACTCCGACCGTGTACGACATATATCATTAATACATTAAACAGGTGATCATGCAATATATCATAATACACACAGATCACATATCATGTCCTAAACATATTCGTTTGGGCAATCCATTTCCCGGCCTTCCCGTACGGTGCATAACAATCATAATACAATCATAATCAATCATAATCATAAATAAGTTCCAACCTTCTTCCTCCGGGTTGGTGGTGGGTTTGCAAGGCCCGACCACCCAATCATTGACCAAAAGGGGAACATGACTCCCCAGATGGCACTCAGCTCCCTTTCCCCGCCAATCTCCTGACGAGGTCTGGTACCGCCGTTCATTAGTGGGACTAGTGTGAGGGTTTACCGTCAGCCCTTGCCTCCTCGGGTCCCCACTCACACCAAGCCCCTGGGCCCCATTCTGTACATATCATTCATTCTTTCTTTTCTCGCCAAAACATTTGATCCATGAGTAACATGACATATCCATCATTTATTAGAAAAGAGTTACTCGATAATAATTTACTCGATGACTCCACTTTGAAAATGGTATATGTATATATATATATATATAAGGTTTTGGCCCAAAACTTATCACATAAGGGTTGTAGGGATTGATATGTAACTAGAACGAAAACACCCTCACCTGGAATACCACGAGACAAGAAACAAGAGTAATACGGGTGCCTATTCAATTTGGAAGTCTCCGCCCTGGAAACAAACTGTACAAGAGAAGGAACAATGTGTACTTGTGAGAATTGACTCAATATGAAACCACATAGACGCACGGCAATGCTAAACACATGATATGAGAGGTATAAGAAGTAAAATGATGTTATGGAGTTACATAATCAAGTAATTCGTTCAAGTACATTCCATACATGAGGGTTTCAAGCCCAATCATTTCATATCTTTCACAATTCCTAGCAATCAAGTCATGAACTTCATATAACATTTATAACTCAAGTATATCGAGTTTACAATTATAAAATAGACAAAATAGAGACATTCAAATCACTTAAATCTCACAAAGTCACATATCAATTCCAACTATATCAATTTTATATAATTCACACATGGCATACTCAATTCATATATCACTAAACGGATTCAATTAACAAGGTTACCTAATTAAATCAAACAATATTCATATTGTTTACAAAGTTACACATACACCCCTTCAAGTTAGACAAATAGCTCAAATACGGCATATCGGAATTCAAATTGCAAATCAAAGCATCAACATATATCATAGTTCATTTAATACATGCTTTCGTACACATTGGAATTCATATTGATCGACAAATCAAGCAATTGACAATTCATTGCAATTAAAACAATTAATTTCAAATAAATAGAAATACACAAAATAAATCACAACAAATCAACCGGGCATCCGATTGACGAACGGAAAGTGGCGTTGGACTCACCACAACGAAAGGGACCTTCTGTCCGAAAGTCACTGGAATGCCGCTACCGTAGCCGGCCGAACAGTCACCGGCCGCCACCGGAACACCGCCTCCGGTGGTCGGAAAAATCCCCGGAAGGACAGAAACGTACCCCTCGGCCTGCTTAACAAAAGCCCTCAACCAATTTCAGAAAATACCAAACACGTCGGACTTCGTTGATGAAAAACCGAACCAAATTCCAAGGACGAAAACTAAAATTAAACGTAAACCGTAAAACGAAAATGAAATCCGAGCATACCGTTAGAAAGCCCGTAACGAGCCCTACAAAAGCCCCAAGTCAAATCACCGGAAAAATCGCTGGAGAGAGAAGCCGCCGGTCCAGGCCGGTTCACCACCGGTCCACCACCGGTCCTCCGCCAACGGCCGGTTCCTGGAACGCCGCCGATGCCATCCGCTAATTTTCGTCATTCCAAGCAACTTTTGTAAAGGGAGTACCTCCAAAACCGGTCGGAAAATGGCCGAACCGCCACCCCAAAGCTGCGCCGCTGCTACCTTGCTGGAAAACCCCACCTACGGCCATCTTCTGCTCAAACCACCAATGGAAACGGACTCAGGGGGTTGAAAACGTCCGGAAACCGCCAAACCCCGTCGGAAAAAGTCGTCGGAAAGCGGCGGGAGAAGCCGCTACAGTGAGACGCCGCCTCCGCGACCACTTCAGGCGGAGCGTGAGCCGCCGTCCCACCACCAATGGCCGCGCCGTTAAGACTGGAGTTGCGCCGGGAATTCCTCGATCAGGTGGGGTGGCGCGTGTCGACGGAAGTTCGCCGGAGGCCGCCGCGAAGAGGCGGCGAAGTGGCGGGCGTACGTTCCGCCGCCGCTGCTCTGCCGTAGTGCCACCACCGTTGGTTTTCGGGCCTCGATTCTTGTACCATCATGACGGGCTCGTCGAGCTGATGAATTTCCACTACTCAAACGTCGAATTCCGTCGAGAAACGAACGAGAACGGATATGTGTGTGTAATTACACCCCCACTGTGTGTGAACAGTAACTGATCGCTGGAGGAAGACGATGCAGGAAGGCTGGTCTGATTTGGCACGCAAAACGAGGAAATCCAAGTATATATCTCGGGTCCTCGTACGCAGAAACGATCGGGAGAACGGGCTAACGAAGTCAGAATTGGGCAAACTTAGAGTCTACGTACTCGTTTCGCTGCCCCGGACGCGTTAAAGGGATCAAAGAAGTCAAAATCTCTACTGAACGAGAAGTGACCGGAAAACCCCCTAAAAGAAGAAAATTACAAAAAGGGCCCTAACTCTAAAAGAGTCCAAAAGAGGCCCACACAACGCACCAACCACATAATTAAACACATAAAAAGGTTGGAAGGTGACGTACCTTATTTATCGGATGAGCGGGGCGGTACAATCTTCCCTCCTTCAAAAGGACTTGTCCTCAGGTCCTACTGTTAGACCGAAAAAGTTTCAAACTAAAATGTATCGATCTGTTTCCCGAAATTGCTTAGCATCATAGCCGTGGTTGTGAAGTTTACTCCCCTTTATTTGTATCAACCCCCTTCAGAGTCTGGTAGTCACAAAGATCTACTCGAACACTTGGCCGTTAGTCACTTCAAAACTCGTTCGACCGCTACTAGTCCATTGCCTCGTCACTTGTTACCCCTTGTCTATCCAGGCGTAACGCAAACACGACAAACAAGAGAGAATCCCATCTCTCAACACACAAGTGAGGAAACCCCGTCCCTCAGCACACACAAAAGAGAGAACCCCGTCTCTCGGGCATAGAATTGAGAGAACCCCGTCTCCCAGCCTAAGTCTGTCAGATTCCACATTTTTCCAGACATTCTAGTTTGAGAAAATCCAGCATTTCTCAAACTCCTAAATCCAAGAGAATCCAACATCCCTCGAATACCTAAGTACAAGAGAATCCAGCATCTCTCGTGCACAGAAAACAGAAAGAATCCAGCATCTTTCTATCACATAGACAGGGAGAATCCACATCTTCCTGGCACGTAATCAGAGAGAATCAAATCTCCCTTTCACTCAAGCACACAAGCAGAAGCAAGGTTCACAATAATCAACACACACCCCACTGGCCAGGGTATCACATAATAACAAAATTTTAATATGTAAACGATGCATGTATGCTCGTGCGATGGATGCTTAGTGTACCGTTCACCGTAGTAATGGAATTGATGTTGTGACTTTACTCTACGATTGGATAGTCTGAGCTCTAGCTGGCTTGATTCCCAACTTATCTTTCCTATCTTTAGTATATGTTTGACTGAGAAAGTCAGGCCCTTGGTTGATCCTATTCTCGATTCCATTCGGATCCTTACTCACAGTTATCTTCTGCAATTAACTGAGCACTAGTTTATTCCGCCTACGATCAGAACATTTATCTTTGTACCAGGTTCATTATATTGTCTTTGGCCGTACAAGAATCTTAAATTTTAACTCCCACTTCGTGCATTGTCACCAACTGGTTTAATTCTTTGTTGAAGATTTGGTCATCTGAAACTAGTTGACATCCTTCTTAAAGGTGATAAATTTGACCAATTTTCCTTTCTTGAAACTAATTTAGGAATCCATCAGAAGTTCCTTGATAATATCATCATCCTCGCTGTCTGAATCACGTGCTTATAACTTTCCAAACGAACCACTCTCTTCAATGCCTTATGAAGATCTTCATCCTGGGTATATTAACTTAACTCCCACTTTGAAGGTTTAAACTGATAAAGCCGCCTTATTCTTTTCCTGTCACTATCATTAGGTTATTCATGTCCGTGAGAAGTATCTTCCTCGAGCACAACTGTGAATTTAAGTTTCATGTCTAGTCGTGCTCTCCCCCATAAGAAATTTTATCTCAACTCCTTAGACTTTTTCTACCACTTCTCGGATCAAAACACCTCAATTTCTTCAACTTAGCTTCCTCGGTATAAGTGGTTTAATCACGCCACTTGTCTAGTGATAGTTCTCACATTTCCTTTGAAGCAATTAGTAGGAATGACAACCTGCTTCTTTCGTTCCCACTTTCGATTCTATTTCCCCAAACCTCAGAATTTTCCATTTCCTTTTTAACCAACTAGTGCAGCCCAGAATTTCTTCTTTTCTTGATTCCAGCAAGAATCAGTCGGAGTATCACTTGATAAATAAGATGTGGGGAATTCCTATCAAGTAAACACTAAAATGCATGTCGGGTTAGGGTGCCAATGCAGTATCACACTTGTAAACAATGAAAGATGCAACACATTGGAACAATTATACAAATTAGAGATGCGCATATAAATAGAGAAATTTAAACAATTAAAGCGATGTATGATGCACGTGCTTATGAATGCATAGAACCTGTCACCGTAGTTGTAAACTTTAACTTGGCATATTTCTTTGTTTCTCAAATTGCAGGTTTGTCTTGAATTAATTGTTCCCCTCTTCTTTACCCACGGTCTTCCAAATCTTCAAAGTTCCCGTGTATCGACTTATGGATCTCCCAAGTCCGAGATTGAAATCTCTTGAACCCAAATTCTTCAACACCCATGAAGTTGGTATCTTGACTTCTCTTGAAGAATCAATCTCCAATTGTTGTCCTAGTCCTTACCATAGTTGTTCCTTTGATTAAAACATCTCTGGTTTATTCCTTATGAGTTCGAATAGTTGTATGAGCTCAACCCCCAATTGTTTACATTTGAATACATAATTTCCCTCCAATAGTTCTTTGTCTTTCTTTATCGTTTCCATTTGTTGCTCCAAAGCTCTTAATTCAATCTCACAACTCGACACTTCATCTTGAATTTGGAAGATGAACTCATATCCGGCCGAAGATAAAATCCTTAGCATTGTCATTTTCCATGAACTTATACTTACCACGTCGACTAATTTTTTTTAATTCTTCTCAATTCAACTCCTATCTCATCTCAATTCTGAAGTATGTGAATTCCCTCTTCGTAGGCTCTTCATCCTTTTTCATCGATCTAAATCCCAAGCTATATTATTCTTCATATTTTCTTTCGCCTCTTTCTCAAGTTAGATGGTCTTTACTGCTTCTCAACCACGAACCTACTTTACTTTAATTCTCTTGAAGGTCATCACCTCCACGTTGATAGAAACCTCGAATCTAAAACATCTTCGAGATTTCTCTTCTTTGGAATCTGGTTGACAATTCGTAGTGTAAACAAACATGTTGATCTCGTGAAACCAAATCATTACACACCACAAATCCCGTCTCATCATGGATTCACCATCGGTAATAGAGCTTGCAAACTTCTCCTTCGAACTGACCTCTTATTCTGGACTTTGTCACTCGAGCCCAAACCTTATTTTAGAAAAGGTTTGACTCTTAAATTTCTGTAGAAATTCCCAAGCCATTCCTTACAGCTTCCGAGCTAGAAAGAAGAGCTTGTGGTAGCCTGTGGTTGTCGTAAAGATTGGCCGTGGTTTGATATTGTCTTCATATCCTATGAATCACAGCTCATTTTGAAAATAAATGCATGCGATTAGTATATGCTCATGCCACATAATTAACACCAAAAGAATGGATTCAATGAAAAATGCAACAAATAATCTAATAAAGTTTGAAAAAATCACAATTCAGTGTTCAAGAATGATGCAATGCACACATTGACAATTAGTTCCTATGCCGTGCGACCTATACTCGAGACAACACAACCCAGAGCACCGGTTCTGAACCTGGTAGCTCTGATACCACTTAAAGATGTAGCACCCGGGACGATAGGCACCACATCCCCCGCACTATGAGTCTAATCCACATATGAAATAGGCAGTCCATACATGAATCGGACTCACAGCGAACGGGTGACAAACAAAAGAACAGTCCTGACTAGGCGGAAGCTAACCCTGGGACAATCAACAATAACCAAAATGCGGAAGCAAGGAAATCATTTATGTAATATCGTAGAAATAAATGAAATCCAATACGAATATAAATACGGGTTCCACTAACCAGTACACCTGCCTAACCTGTCCCGAATCAATACAAGGAAACAACATAACAACGGGTTCAACTGGCTCCAGAACCTGACCCGAAATAATATCAATTCAATAAGGGCACACCGGCCAACAATAATAAATCAATAATATAGTATACAGTGAGTGTAAATGAGTGAGACTAGAACAATGACTCGACACTCTAACTCCGCCTAGTAACCAACACCTGCAAAAAAAACTGGAAAAGTGGGAAAGAGGGGTCAGTCTCTAGAAGACTGAGTGAGCTGGAGCGATACATATACTATAGAAACATGCACATGCAAGTCATAAATCCCGAGCAAAGTTTTATTTAAAGTTAGTTCTCAAGAGGACAAGAAAATAACGAAGCGATGCTCGGACTTTACGACTACTCATATTAAATTCATTAAATCCATAAATCATACTTAATGAATAAGGGTCGGCGAGTGAGTGTGCACAATCTCCAACCAAACTCCGACCGTGTACGACAAATATCATTAATACATTAAACAGGTGATCATGCAATATATCATAATACACACAGATCACATATCATGTCCTAAACATATTCGTTTGGGCAATCCGTTTCCCGGCCTTCCCGTACGGTGCATAACAATCATAATACAATCACAATCAATCATAATCATAAATAAGTTCCAACCTTCTTCCTCCGGGTTGGTGGTGGGTTTGCAAGGCCCGGCCACCCAATCATTGACCAAAAGGGGAACATGACTCCCCAGATGGCACTCAGCTCCCTTTCCCCGCCAATCTCCTGACGAGGTCCGGTACCGCCGTTCATTAGTGGGACTAGTGTGAGGGTTTACCGTCAGCCCTTGCCTCCTCGGGTCCCCACTCACACCAAGCACCTGGGCCCCATTCTGTGCATATCATTCATTCTTTCTTTTCTCGCCAAAATATTTGATCCATGAGTAACATAACATATCCATCAATTATTAGAAAAGAGTTACTCGATAATAATTTACTCGATGACTCCACTTTGAAAATGGTATATGTATATATATATATATAAGGTTTTGGCCCAAAACTTATCACATAAGGGTTGTAGGGATTGATATGTAACTAGAACGAAAACACCCTCACTTGGAATACCACGAGACAAGAAACAAGAGTAATACGGGTGCCTATTCAATTTGGAAGTCTCCGCCCTGGAAACAAACTGTACAAGAGAAGGAACAATGTGTACTTGTGAGAATTGACTCAATATGAAACCACATAGGCGCACGACAATGCTAAACACATGATATGAGAGGTATAAGAAGTAAAATGATGTTATGGAGTTACATAATCAAGTAATTCGTTCAAGTACATTCCATGCATGAGGGTTTCAAGCCCAATCATTTCATATCTTTCATAATTCCTAGAAATAAAGTCATGAACTTCATATAACATTTATAACTCAAGTATATCGAGTTTACAATTATAAAATAGACAAAATAGCGACATTCAAATCACTTAAATCTCACAAAGTCACATATCAATTCCAACTATATCAATTTTATATAATTCACACATGGCATACTCAATTCATATATCACTAAACGGATTCAATTAAAAAGGTTACCTAATTAAATCAAACAATATTCATATTGTTTACAAAATTACACATACAACCCTTCAAGTTAGACAAATAGCTCAAATACGGCATATCGGAATTCAAATTGCAAATCAAAGCATCAACATATATCATAGTTCATTTAATACATGCTTTCGTACACATTGGAATTCATATTGATCGACAAATCAAGCAATTGACAATTCATTGCAATTAAAAAAATTAATTTCAAATAAATAGAAATGCACAAAATAAATCACAACAAATCAACCGGGCATCCGATTGACGAACGGAAAGTGGCGTTGGACTCACCACAACGAAAGGGACCTTCTGTCCGAAAGTCACTGGAATGCCGCTACCGTAGCCGGCCGAACAGTCATCGGCCGCCACCGGAACACCGCCTCTGGTGGTCGGAAAAATCCCCGGAAAGACAGAAACGTACCCCTCGGCCTGCTTAACAAAAGCCCTCAACAAATTTCAGAATATACCAAACACGTCGGACTTCGTTGACGAAAAACCGAACCAAATTCCAAGGACGAAAACTGAAATTAAACGTAAACCGTAAAACGAAAATGAAATCCGAGCATACCGTTGGAAAGCCCGTAACGAGCCCTACAAAAGCCCCTTGTCAAATCGCCGGAAAAATCACCGGAGAGAGAAGCCGCTGGTCCAGGCCGGTTCACCACCGGTCCACCACCGGTCCGCCGCCAACGGTCGGTTCCTGGAACGCCGCCGATGCCATCCGCTAAGTTTCGTCATTCCAAGCAACTTTTGTAAAGGGAGTACCTCCAAAACCGGCCGGAAAATGGCCGAACCGCCACCCCAAAGCTGCGCCGCTGCTACCTTACCGGAAAACCCCACCTACGGCCATCTTCTGCTCAAACCACCAACGGAAACGGACTCAGGGGGTCGAAAACGTTCGGAAACCGCCAAACCCCGTCGGAAAAAGTCACCGGAAAGCGGCGGGAGAAGCCGCTACAGTGACGCGCCGCCGCGACCACTTCAGGCGGCGCGTGAGCCGCCGTCCCCCCACCAATGGCCGCTCCGTTAAGACTGGAGTTGCGTCGGGAATTCCTCGATCAAGTGGGGTGGCGCGTGTCGACGGAAGTTCGCCGGAGGCCGCTGCGAAGAGGCGGCGAAGTGGCGGGCGTACGTTCCGCCGCCGCTGCTCTGCCGTAGCGCCACCACCATTCGTTTTCGGGCCTCGATTCTTGTACCATCATGACGGGCTCGTTGAGCTGATGAATTTCCACTACTCAAACGTCGAATTCCGTCGAGAAACGAATGAGAACGGACATGTGTGTGTAATTACACCTCCACTGTGTGTGAACAGTAACTGATCGCTGGAGGAAGACGATGCAGGAAGGCTGGTCTGATTTGGCACGCAAAACGAGGAAATCCGAGTATATATCTCGGGAGAACGGGCTAACGAAGTCAGAATTGGGCAAACTTAGAGTCTACGGACTCGTTTCGCTGCCCCGGATGCGTTAAAGGGATCAAAGAAGTCAAAATCTCTACCGAACAAGAAGTGATCGGAAAACCCCCTAAAAGAAGAAAATTACAAAAAGGGCCCTAACTCTAAAAGAGTACAAAAGAGGGCCACACAACGCACCAATCACATATTTAAACACATAAAAAGGTTGGAAGGTGACGTACCTTATTTATCGGATGAGCGGGGCATTACATGTTCGCTCCCACTGAATATGAAACCCTTGGGTTGCTCCATGTAAATGTCTTTATCAATGTCTCTATCAATGTCTCCATTGAGACAGACAGTTTTCACATCCATTTTCCATATCTCAAAGTCATAATATGTTGCAATGGCAAGCAAGATCCGAATGGAGTTTCGCATTGCAACCGGGGAGAAGGTTTCATCAAAGGCTACACCTGGTCTTTGAGTGAAACCCTTAGCAACTAATCTTGCTTTAAAGGCTGCCACGCTTCCATCTACTCCACGGCCTCTTCGGATTAGGGGAGTTCAATACATGCAAAACACAGTCAACCCAAACAGACATAAATAAGCACATAAAGAAGTGATTGCCCATGAACAAAATCATTTCGTTTATTATTCAAAGACTGTTTGTGATTTTACAAGGAATTAGTAAAGCAAACATCTGCTTTATGGGCACTATTCCCAACAATCTCCCACTTGCCCATCAAAGCCACGCAGGTGCTAATCGAAGACCCATCTTCTGAAGATGTCCTTCGAAAGCCTGTTGACTAAGGGCTTTAGTATGTGGATCTATCATGTTCTCTATTGATGTGACCCTTTCAATTTGCATATGTCCTCTCTTGATTATATCACGGATTAAGTGATACTTCCTCAAAATGTGCTTGGTCCTTTGGTGAGATCTTGGTTCTCTAGCTTGAGCAACCGTCCCGATGTTGTCACAAAACACTGTAACGGGGTCTTTAATGCTAGGAACTACACCCAGCTTCGTGGATGAAGTTTCTTACCCAAACACCTTCCTTAGCTACGTTGTTTGTAACTAAGTATTCGGCCTCAGTGGTCGAATCTGCAGTGGTTGTTTGCTTGGAACTTTTCCAATTCACTGCTCCGCCGTTCAGGCAGAATATATATCCTGACATGGATTTAAAGTCATCCATGTCTGATACAAAGCTTGCATCACAGTATCCTCTAATGACAAGATATTGTTGGCCTCCGTAAACCAAGAACAAATCCTTAGTTCTTCGTAACTACTTAAGGATGTTCTTTACAGTAGTCCAGTGACCTTCCCCAGGGTCAGATTGGAATCGGCTAGTCACGCTAAGTGCATCAGCCACATCCGGTCGAGTACATAGCATTGCATAAATTATGCTTCCTATTGCTGATGCATAAGGAATTATGGACATCCTGGACTTTTCAAGTTCAGTCTTGGGGCACAGCTTCTTCTAAAGAACTGTTCCCGGGCCCATTGGAAGTTATCCACGCTTGGATTCTTCCATACTAAACCTCTTTAGCACTTTATCTATGTAAAGCGACTGTGATAATCCTAACAATCTCCTAGATCTATCCTGATAGATCTTTATCCCGAGAATGTAGGATGCATCACCAAGATCCTTCATCTCAAATTAGTTCGATAACTAAGACTTTGTTACTTTCGTGTCATCCTTCGCATTCCAAATGAGAAGGATGTCATCTACATAAAGTATCAGAAATTGAACCGAGGTTTCCAATTCTTTCTTGTACATGCATGACTCATTCGGATTTTGAATAAAGCCAAACGATTTGACTGCTTTATCCAATCGAATGTTCTAATTCCTAGACGCTTGTTTCAATCCATGGATTGAACGTTGGAGCTTACAAACCT
This sequence comes from Lantana camara, assembly GCA_037501455.1. Lineage (NCBI taxonomy): Eukaryota > Viridiplantae > Streptophyta > Magnoliopsida > Lamiales > Verbenaceae > Lantana > Lantana camara. The sequence goes on from CM074855.1 coordinate 129,006,825, forward strand.
TTTGTTCGCTCCCACTGAATGTGAAACCCTTGGGTTGCTCCATGTAAATGTCTTTGTCAATGTCTCCATTGAGACAGACAGTTTTCACATCCGTTTGCCATATCTCATAGTCATAATATGCTGCAATGGCAAGCAAGATCCGAATGGAGTTTCGCATTGCAACCGGGGAGAAGGTTTCATCAAAGTCTACACCTGGTCTTTGAGTGCAAACCTTAGCAACTAATCTTGCTTTAAAGGCTGCCACGCTTCCTTCTACTCGAAGCTTGTGCTTATATATCCATTTGCACCCTATGGGCCTGATCCCATCAGGTGGATCAACCGAGGTCCAAACTTGGTTAGAGTACATGGAATCCGTTTCGGATTTCATTGCTTCTTTCCACTGTTCAGAGTCCGAATCTAACAGTGCCTCTTCATAAGTTAATGGATCATTATCCATTTGAGATGTTTGGTGGAGAAAACCATACCATCTCTTTGGTTGTCTAGGAATGCGTTCAGAGCGTCTTACTAGAAGAGGATTTTCGCGTGTATCACTCTCTACGATTGGCTGAGGGACGTTAGTCTCCAAACTTTGTGTGGGACCTTGGTCTCGAACCTCTTCGAGTTCTGCGATCTTGCCTTTCTTTTCTTTAAGGAACAAGTCCTCTAGAAAAGTAACATTTCTTGACACAAAGACCTTTTGTTCAAGAGGATCGTAGAAATAATATCCTATTGACCCTTTAGGATATCCTACAAAGTTACATAAGCTTGATCTCCCACTGTCCTCTTCACGTAAGCAGGACAACCCCAAATTCTTAAGTAAGAATAGTTAGGGATTTTGCCAAAACACATGTCAAATGGGGTTTTGGGTACAGATTTGGAGGGAACAAGATTCAGAATCTTAACTGTTGATTCTAAGGCATAACCCCAGAATGAAGGTGGCAATTCAGTGAAACTCATCATGGAGCGAACCATATCAAGTAGGGTTCTGTTCATTCTCTCCAAAACTCCATTTAATTGAGGAGTTCCCGGAGGAGTCCACTGAGAGATAATTCCATTATCTCTGAGATGACTAAGGAATTCGCCACTTAGATACTTGCCACCTCGATTAGATCGAAGTGTCTTAATCTTGTGACCAATTTGGTTCTCAACCTCCTTTTGAAATTCCAAGAATTTCTCAAAGGCTTCAGATTTATACTTCATTAAGTGCACATAACCAAAACGACTAAAGTCGTTTATGAAGGTTATGAAATACTGATGGTTGTTTCTCGTACTTACACTAAGTGGTCCACAAACATCAGTATGGATTAAATCCAACACTTTAGTGGCACGTTCCACTTTACCACTAAAGGGAGTTTTGGTCATTTTTCCTTTAAGACATGATTCACAATGAGTTAACCCTTTAAGTTCATTATCATAGAATGATCCTAAATTAGTTAACTTAGCAATCCTATCTTTAGAAATTTGCCCTAAACGCGCGTGCCATAAAGAAGCCGAGATCTTCTCATCTCTTTTGCGTTTGTTTAATTGTTGTATATTCAAAATATTATTGTCTTTAGTTGTATAAAGTCCATTAGATAATGTACCAAGCAAAACGAAAGTTTTATTCTTCTTAAGATAAAAGTTTCCATTTCTGGAGAAGTCTCATATCCTTCACAATCTAATATTGGAATGGAAATTATATTACGAATAATAGAAGGTACATAAAGGACTTTGTTCAGAACTAAAGTAAAGACACCTAAATCTAATCTACATGTCCCAATGGCTTGGGCTAGAACGCTTGATCCATTCCCAACCTTCAAGAAGCATTCTCCTTCTTCAAGCTGCCGGACCTCATTTAGAATCTGTACATCATTGCAGAGATGAGCCCCACATCCGGTATCAAGCACCCTAGAAGTAGAATCAATAGATAGATTTACTTCAACAATAAACGCACCTTTCTTTAGAGTATCCCTGTACTCTTAGCAGTTCCTCTTCCAATGCCCTTTCTTGCCACAATGATGGCAAACGTCCTTTGTCTGATCCTTTCTCTTCCTGGCCTTTCCCTTTTTAACCCCCCCATCGGGTTTAAGAGGTCCCTTCTTCTTGGGAACTTTCTTCCCTTTGCCTTTAGAAGGCCTAGACGAGTAAGTGACCATAATTACTTTGTGATCCTTCTTGATCATGTCTTCAGCAGTCACAAGTTGACTAATCAGCTCAGCTACAGTAGCATGAGGATGATTCATGTTGAAGTTTAACACAAAAGGATTGAATGATGGTGGAAGCGATGCGAGCAACAAATCCACAACGAGTTTTTCACTCGGTGGTATTTCCATAGAGGTCAGTTTCTCGTTCAAAGCAAGAAACTTTAAACCGTGCTCATGGACACTTGTACCTTCTTTTATTCAGAGATGAAAGAGCTCCTTAGAGGTGTTGTACCGTAGAACACGCTCTTTGGGGTGGTACAATTGCTCGAGATGGTCATAAATCTCCCAAGCATTTTCCATTGACTCGTGTTGCCTTTACATGTCCGGAGACATGGTGGCTAACATGGGGCAACGGGCTTGAAGATTGTCTTCAGACCATTTCACAATCGCGTCTCTTTCGGCCCGAGTCGGAGCCTCGCCTTCAGCGATGGGCTCTCCCTCGAAGAGAACATATCTTCTCTTTTCAGAATCTAAAACTATCTTTAGATTCCGAAGCCAATCAGAGTAATTAATCAGAGTAATTGGGCCCCGTCAACTTGTTTGATTCGAGGATGGATACCAAAGGGTTTTTGGTTGCCATTTCAATTGTAGAGAATCACAGAACTACAACCTAAATGGAAAAATAGAAAATCATGAGCTGAATAATAACGATTACATATTATCAATGTCTTTAGAAATATGTTCTCCCACTGTTTTTAGAAAGTCTAGAAATCCCAACGACTTTAGAAGAAACTTATTTTCTCAATGGGTACTAGGATCCCAAGCATTCTTAGTTTTGGACCCACGACTCGTGAGACATCCAAAGGTCTAAGAATCTTTAGGTAGGTACTAATTGCAGATTGAATTCCCATGGAATTCCTAGTAATATTTTTGTATCACTAATCTTTCGATCATAGACCCACGACTCGTGAGATATCTATATCTACTTTAGTGTTGAGCTGGACCCATCAATCATAAGATCTCAACCAAACTTAGTCCGGAACAACCCATGACTCATGAGACATCGCCCATTCTAAAATGGTTAAGAAATATTAATTATTTAAAATAATTAATGAGGAAATTAAGAGTTAATAAGCTACACTAATTACCCCATGACTTGTGAGACATCAATTAGTTTCACTTATTAAGTCCTAAATCCTATTGATGGAATGCTAGGAATTTTATTACCGTGATAAAACACCTATTTATTCGAATTTTGCTCAATATTTAAATGGGATTTTCGAATAACCTCACCAACATATAATGTTATCCAAATTTTAATTGTCTTGTTAATGCAATTTCACATAAAGTGCATCACAGAAGCAATTAGCATATAACATGTCCTAGTATGATACTAATTATGTGATGATCATGGGTATCCTATCTTATATGTGATTTTGGGAGCCACTCCAAAATCACTAGTTCTAACATTCATGCCACATAAGACAATTCATATCACATAGGGGCACAATATTTAATAGAAAAACGCCCTATCTATTACATTTAATAGAAACCCTTCTAAACATTTTGAGAGGTCTTCTTATGGCCACCGTTCTTCAAGTGTTCCTTGTGGATCCTTCTTATTCCATGGGTGCTTATCTCCAAAATGAAAATAAAAACCTCACTTCCTAAGTTCTAATCTCTTTACATAAAGTAATATGGCTCAATTTTCATATTGACCATAGACAAGTACATGGGGCATACCCCGGCCCAAAAAGAATAATAAGGAAAACCACATAATAAACACATAACGGTACGCACATAAGTAGGGCTCCAACCCCAATTGAAAATGCGTAACTATGGGGCTCCGACCCCAATTGAAATCATCCATGTGCAGAATTTAAAACCATACAAAAGACTAACCCATGATCACCTAAACTAGCATGCTTCCGCTTGAATTTAAATTTACCAACTAAATTTAAAATTCCCTTGACTTCAAGTTACAATTAACATAAGTAATTTGAATATTGTTCATTATTCAAGAATTTATTCAAAATCGAACTCCGGATCAGTTTGACAAAACCACAATTAATTCAAAATTAAATTTTTGTCAAAAATATCATTCAAAGTGATATTCATTATTTTCTCGAAAAATTAGAACCGACTTTAATTCATAAAAATCCCAAATTTTATAATTATTAAAAATAAATAATTTTAAAATTAAAATCTAATTTTAAAATAAAATCAAATTTTACAAAATGGGATTTTAACGAAACCAAAAACAAGAGACGAAATCCGGACCCGAGACAGTCCGCGTGGGATAGCCCGCAAGCTCGAGCGCAAGGCACGCGCGAGTAGGCCGTCTCGCGCACACGGCCAGCGCGACCATTCTAGGCAGCCTCGGCATCACCAGCAGGGCCACACGCAAAGGCCGCGTGCACAGCGTGCGTGCAGCTTCAGGCGCTGCCCGAGCAAGGATTGCCGAGCCGGGGGGGGGGGAACGATGCGGGCAGCTGGCCTGGGATGCCCGAGCACTGCGCCCGTGGATACGCCCCATGCGCGTGATGCGCTAAGGCCGCGAGCACGCGGCTACGCACTAGTTCCGATTTCGTGTCGTAATTTCACAAATTCAACCAATTCAGTTTTGAATTAAAACAGTTCAAATCAATCTGAATTAAAACAGTTTAAAACCAGATTTATTCGGGAAACAAATTTTGCAAAATTTTCAAGAAACAACATTGATCCGACAGATTCGTTTTTAAACTAAAAACCAAGAATACGTAACTAATACCCAAATTCAAGAATTTTTATCAAAATTCCAAAGCAGTAAAAATACAATACGAACGTTGCAAGGTGGCTCTGATACCACTTGTTGGAAAACATGAAAGAGTAACGTAGCGGAAGTGTAACCCATTTTCTACATGCCTTGATCTTTTATCCACCTTGGCCAAGGGTTCAATGTTTAATGGACTACGAACAACTCAATCAGTAAGAGATCATTCTTGTTCTTAACAAGTGTAGGTGCTTTATCGATTCTACTAATTCTACATATGCCACTTGTGTAATCCCAACATAGGTCGTGGTTCAGGTGTTTATATGGCGACACCCTTTTGAGCCTATATCAAAGATTACAGAGTTAGCTCATATGAGACATTACAAAACCTCAAGTCTAAGGATTAATGAATCACGTCATTGACCTGTGAGATATTTCCTAATCTGGAAGTTTCAGAAAACTTCCTTTCCCGTTTAGGAATGTTCTCACGTGGGACATCTCAGTGATGAAGTTCTTGTAACAATCACCCTTATATATTATGAACCACCAACGTACGCACTTATCACTCCATGAAACTGAGTGATCCTTCAAAATGACATAATCAAATAAGCAAGTCTCGGCAGAGTCAAGTTTGACACTCTCACTGTCTGTCGGACTCATTGACTTGGAGAAGTTTCTAATCCTCGCCTATGGAGTTAAGAACTTGTTTCATGTTTCGTTCTCATAACGACAAAGTTCTTAACGGCCTCATCGGATTAGGGGAGTTCAATACATGCAAAACACAGTGAACCCAAACATACATAAATAAGCACATAAAGAAGTAATTGCCCATGAACAAAATCATTTCGGTTATTATTCAAAGACTGTTTGTGATTTTACAAGGAATTAGTAAAGCAAACATCTGCTTTAAGGGCACTATTCCCAACACTTAAACCGTTTTATTTGTTAGAGACTCGAGGGCCTAACTTGTTTTAGTGCACCTTGGGTTCCGGAAGGCGTAACTTGAGATTGGGAATTCGGATTCAAATCTCGGAAGTGGTTCCGGACTTGTAACGAAGAAAGGAAGCCAAGGAACTTAGATTTATATTTTTCTAAGCCTGTTTGAACCTTCAAATTTTGTCCAAAACCTCAAGCTCACGCATAATTTTCACCTTTCACGTTTTTTAATGTAACTCCTTCATTCTTTGACCAAATCCACCCAAGTTTAAACCTATGTAACGATGGTTTAATACTCTTTCACCCCTAACCCTCCTCATTTCGTCCACATGAAGAGAGAAAGAGGAATAACTACTGCAAACCGAGATAGAGAGAGAGAAGGATTCTGCAGTATTCACTTTCCAAGTTTTGTGATCAAACTCCCCCATTTCTTCTCCAAATCGAAAGGTTAGTCCATGAATTTTTTTCTCCAGCTTCTTGTGGTTAATTGGAGTCATGATTTGTGCATTTTCATCCATGTTTGGCCATGCTATGAATATCTTAATGAATAGTTAGGTTAAAGCTTCAATTTTTGAATCCTTGTCTTGTGTTCGGTTTTGTATGAATTTGAGACATGAAATGTGATCACTCAAGCTTCTTTTATGTATATATAAGTATGAGTTTGATGAATGAGCTGTGAATGAAGTTCCTCCACTGTTAAACCTTGATTTTCTCCAAGCTTTTTGAATGATTTTTGAACTCCATGGCTGCTCCTCGTTTGCTACGTGAATTACCATTGATTCGGGAAAGTTTTTAGCATGAAATCTGATAGTTTGATGCATGATTTAGTGGTATATGTTGTTGCTCTGTTGTTGTCCTATTTTCCTTAGTTTTTCCCTTCGTTTTTGGAGTATCAGCTTCGCGAGGAAGAAGCTCGCTGCGTAGGGTAACGGCCGTTACCCTACTTTTGCCTTTAGGAAGTAACGCCCATTACTCCCTTGCTTGGAAGGCCTACCTCCCTTAACGGGGGTTACCCCCTTTGTGCATGGGAGGAGTAACCCCCGTTATCCCATTCAGTTTTGTGGGTGTACGTGTGGTATTGTTTGCTTTGCTCTAGGCTTCGTTTCGTTGTTTGTTTCTTACTTCGTTCTTGATTTTATTCGTATTATCCCACCCTAATTATGATCCCTACATGCTAATATTTGATTATATGATACGTTTGGTTATTCATTGTAATTCTATGGATTCATCTGATAAGTGTAAACATGATTTGAAACGATATGCGTTTAAGTGATACGTGTGATAACTCTGTGCATCTCTAGCCTTATTTATGTGATTTAAACATGAATATGCATGTGTTATGATATAACATAATATATTATGTGATTATTTAACATGCTATGTGTTTATATTACGTGTCATTTATGGAATTTCAATGCATTTATGCAACATATGAACTTATATGCTCCATATGTTATCCTTTGTTGCTCCCTTTATATCTTTTGCTTCCTTATGTGTTTTAACTTTGTATATGCTCTTGATATGCTATTATTTGATATCTTATGAGTTCGATTTATGTGCTATTGATATGATAACGTTGCAATTGATTCGATATGTCTAAGTTTGAACGTTTGTGAATTGCATCGCATCATTTGCATCCATATCCATTTACCGAGCGTTTATATGGTTTATTTTAAGTCTAAGTGTGTCTTTGATGTTTGTCTTGTTCAGAGGAGTATCCCGTTGGTGACGAGATTGCTCCGTAGGCGTTGGTTTTATCCCCGTTTGCCCGGTTTCATTGGTGCAAGGTGAGGTTAGGTCATAGTTAAACCCTAAAGATATGTGCCCGATATGTATGCATGTGATATAAGCCTTATGTATATAGAATGTGTGTGAGCTATGATTATGCAATATACGATCTCCGTTATAGTATAAGAATATGATATGATATGCATGGTATGACGAGTGCTATGTTAGGTTCGTTAGCAAGTATGGTTATGATTATGCCAGAATAGGATTATGCTAGGTTATGATTATGATAGGATTATGATTATGATTATGAATATGTTATGTTTATGTCTATTATATGCCTATGCTTATGATATGATATGCCTCCGGATATGATCTGCACTTGGTCTTGGACCTTGTTTTGACTCGGATTCTGGTAAGACTCCGATTCTGTATGTGTCTGGGGCTCGGTAATTATGGGTAAGGGAGACTCGGGGCGACGATTGTTACTCATGTGCATGATCATCGAGATTTGGGTAAGGGTGATCCGAGATGGATTATATCCCTGTGCATATTTCCCCGTTTGCTTTGTGGTCGTGTTGTATGTGCGTTTTCGTTATGTTATTTGGTTATGTAATAGTTTGTGAAACGGGAGTGGATTCTTAATTATGTAAAATTTGGTTGTTTTGGCCTTCAGCTTAACTCTTTTACTCCCTATATCTATTATCACATATGAAAATGTTTTTGAATGTAAAAACCACGCCTTGGTTCATGAACTCCTTTCTTTATTATATGTTGTGCTCCGTATACGTATGTATGTGTGCGTGTGTAGCCCCTCACTCAGTCTTTGGACTGACCCCTCCCTTTTTATGTTTTTAGCTGCAGGTTCCAGTCCGTTGGTTCGAGCTAGGCGGTTTGGTTTCTTTTGAGTCCTTGGTTGCTTTGGTCGAGTCTGCATTCGGTCTAGAGCATGTTCTGCATTGTATACTTTAATGTTTTGTAATTTGCGTTATGTATTTATAGGTTTGGCCGTGGAGGCAAGTTTGTGTTTAATTTGTTTTAGTTTTGTATAACTTCACATTCTGCCTATGTTTGTTTTGTTAATGCTTCCGCTCTTGTACATTTATGTTTTACGCGCTCTGTTTGAAAGGTTTAGACCGCCTAGCTTAGAAGGGTCTTTTGTTTGTCACCCGTTTGCTAGTGCTTGGTGCGTTCACGGATTCTCCATTTCGTTACACGTGTCGGGCTCTAGTGCAGGGGATGTGGCGCCTGACGCTAGGGGTGCTACAGACACAGTTTCTTCGAAAGAACTGTTCCCGGCCCCATTGGAAGTTTTCCTCGTTTGGAATCTTCCATACTAAACGTCTTTAGTAGTTTGTCTATGTAAATCGACTGTGATAATCCTAACAGTCTCCTAGATCTATCTAGATAGATCTTTATACCGAGAATGTAGGATGCATCACCAAGATCCTTCATCTCAAATTGGTTCGATAATCAAGATTTTGTTACTTTCATGTCATCCTTCGCATTCCGAAAGAGGAGGATGTCATCTACATAAAGTATCAGAAATTGAACCGAGGTTTCCAATTCTTTCTTGTACACGCAGGACTCATTCGGATTTTGAATAAAGCCAAATGATTTGACCGCTTCATCAAATTGAATGTTCCAATTCCTAGAAACTTGTTTCAATCTGTAGATTGATCTTTGGAGCTTACAAATCTTTTGTTCGCTCCCACTGAATGTGAAACCCATGGGATGCTCCATGTAAATGTCTTTGTCAATATATCCATTAAGAAAGGCAGTTTTCACATTCATTTTCCATATCTCATATTCAAAATATGCAGCAATGGTAAGCAAGATCCGAATGGATTTTTGCATTGCAACCGGTGAGAAGGTTTCATCAAAGTCTACACGTCGTCTTTGAGTAAAACCCTTAGCAACTAATCTTGCTTTAAAGGTTGCTACGCTTCCATCTACTCCAAGCTTGTGCTTATACATCCATTTACACCCTATGAGCCTGATCCTATCAGATGGATCAACCAAGGTCCAAACTTGATTAGAGTACATGGAATCCATTTCAGATTTCATTGCTTCTTTCCACTGTTCAGAGTCCGAATCTAACAGTGCCTCCTCATAATTTAATGGATTGTTATCCATTTGAGATGTTTGGTGGAGAAAACCATACCATCTCTCTAGTTGTCTAGGAATGCATTCCGAACGTCTTACTAGAGGAGGATTTTCGCGTGTATCACTCTCTGCGATTGGCTGATGGACGTTCATCTCCAAACATGGCGTGAGAGCTTGGTCTTAAACCTCTTCGAGTTCTGAGATCTTGCCTTTCTTTTCTTTAAGGAATGAGTCCTCAAGAAAAGTAGCATTTCTTGATACAAAGACCTTTTGTTGAAGAGGATCATAGAAATAATATCCTATCTACTCTTTAGGATATTCTACAAAGTTGCACAAGCTTGATCTAGCTTCAAGCCTATCTCCCACTGTCTTCTTCACGTAAGCAGGACAACCCCAAATTCTTAAGTAAGAATAATTCGGGATTTTACCAAACCACATTTCAAATGGGGTCTTGGGTACAGATTTGGAAGGAATAAGATTCATAATCTTAACTGCGGATTCTAAGGCATAACCCCAGAATGAAGGTGGCAATTCAGTGAAGCTCATCATGGAATGAACCATATCAAGTAGGGTTTTGTTCCTTCTTTTTGAAAATCCATTTAACTTAGGAGTTCCCGAAGGAGTACACTGAGAGATAATTCCATTATCTCTGAGATAACTAAGGAATTCATCACTTAGATACTCGCTACCTCGATCAGATCGAAGTGTCTTAATCTTGTGACCGATTTAGTTCTCAACCTCCTTTAGAAATTCCAAGAATTTCTCAAAGGCTTCAGATTTATAATTCATTAAGTACACATAACCAAAACGACTAAAATCGTCCATAAAAATTTCATAATGATTGTTTCTCATACTTACACTTAGTGGTCCACAAACATCAGTATGGATTAAATCCAATACTTTAGTGGCACGTTCCACTTTACCATTAAAGGGAGTTTTGGCAATTTTTCCTTTAAGACATGATTCATAATGAGTTAACTCTTTACGTTCATTATCATAGAATGATCCTAAATTAGTTAACTTAGCAATCCTATCTTTCGAAATATGCCCTAAACTTACGTGCCATAAAGAAGCCGAGATCTTGTCATCTCTTTTGCATTTGTTTATTTGTTGTATATTCAAAATATTAGTGTTTTTAGTTATATAAAGTCCATTAGGTAATGTACCAAGCAAAACAGAAGTTTTATTCTTCTTAAGATAAAAGTTTCCATTTCTAGAAAAAGTCTCAAAACCTTCACAATCCAGTATTGGAATGGAAATGATATTACGAATAATAAAAGGTACATAAAGGACTTTGTTCAAAACTAAAGTAAAGACACCTAAATCTAATCTACATGTCCCAATGGCTTGAGCTTGAATGCTTGATCCATTCCCAACCTTCAAGATGCAGTCTCCTTCTTCAAGTCGCCGAACCTCATTTAGCATCTGTACATCATTACAGATATGAGCTCCACAACCGGTATCAAGTACCCAAGAATTAGAATCAATAGATAGATTTACTTCAACAATAAACCCACCTTTCTTTAGAGTATCCTTATACTCTTGGCAGTTCCTCTTCCAATGCCCTTTCTTGCCACAATGGTGGCAAATGTCCTCTCTCTGATCTTTTTTCTTCTTGGCCTTTCTCTTTTTATCCCCTCCATCGGGTTTAAGAGATCCTTTTTTCTTAGGAACTTTCTTTCCTTTGCCTTTGGAAGGCCTAGAAGAGGAAGTGACCATCATTAGTTTGTGATCCTTCTTAATCGTGACTTCAGCAGTCACAAGTTGACTAATCAGCTCAGCTACAGTAGCCTGAGGATGATTCATGTTGAAGTTTAGCACAAAAGGATTAAATGATGGTGGAAGCGATGCGAGCAACAAGTCCACAACGAGTTCTTTACTCAGTGGCATTTCCATGGAGGTCAATTTCTTGTTCAAAGTAAGAAACTTGAGACCGTGCTGATGGACACTTGTGCCTTCTTTCATTCTGAGATGAAAGAGCTCCTTAGAGGTGTTGTACCTTAAAACACGCTCTTTGGGACAGTACAATTTCTCAAGATGGTCATAAATCTCCCAAGCGTTTTCTGTTGACTCATGTTGCCTTTGCATGTCCGGAGACATGTTGACCAACATGAGGCAATGGGCTTGAAGATTGTCTTCAGACCATTTCGCAATTGTCTCTCTTTCGGCTCGAGTCGGAGCCTTGCCTTCAGCGAAAGGCTCTCCCTCGAAGAGAACATATCTTCTCTTTTCAGAATCTAAAACTATCTTTAGATTCCAAAGCCAATTAAAGTAATTGGGCCCGTTCAACTTGTTTGATTTTAGGATGGATACTAGAGGGTTTTTAGTTGCCATTTCAATTGTAGAGAATCACAGAACTACAACCTAAATGAAAAACAGAGAAATCATGAGCATGCTGAATGATAACGATTATACATATTATCAAGGTCTTTAGAAATATGTTCTTCCACTGTTTTTAGAAGGTCTATAAATCCCTACGACCTTAGAAGAAACTTATTTTCTCAATGGGTACTAGGATCCCAAGCATTCTTAGTTTTGGACCCACGACTCGTGAGATATCCAAAGGTCTAAGAATCTTTAGGTAGGTACTAATTGCCGATTCCATTCCCATGGAATTCCTAGTAATATTTTTGCATCACTAATCTTTCGATCATAGACCCACGACTCGTGAGACATCCATATCTACTTTAGTGTTGAGCAGGACCCATCAATCATAAGATCTCAACCAAACTTAGTCCGGAACGACCTAGGACTCGTGAGACATCGCCCATTCTAAAATGGTCAAGAAATATTAATCACTTAAAGTGATTAATCGGGAAACTAGAATTAATAAGCTACACTAATTACCCCCACGACTCGTGAGACATCAATTAGTTTATTAAGTCCTAAATCCTATTGATGGAATGCTAGGAATTTTGTTACCGTGATAAAATACCTATTTATTCAAATTTCTTAATATTTAAATGGGATTTTCGAAATTCCAGAAGGTTATCCGGAAATACCTCACCAACATATAATGTTATCCAAATTTTAATTGTCTTATTTAATGCAGCTTCACATAAAGTGCATCACAAAAGCAATTAGCAGATAACATGTCCTAGCATGATACTAATTATGAGATGATCAGGGGTATCCTCTCTTATATGCAATTATGGGAGCCACTCCATATTCACTAGTTCTAACATTCATGCCACATAAGACAGTTCATATCACATAGGGGTATAAAATTTAATGGAAAGCCCTATCTATTACATTAATAGAAACCCTCCTAAACATTTTGAGGGGTCTCCACTTATGGCCACCGTTCTTCAAGTGTTCCTTGTGGATCCTTCTTGCTCCTTGGGTGCTTGTCTCCCAAATGAAAAGAAAAATCCTCACTTCCTAAGTTCTACTCTCTAAACATAAAGTAATATGGCTCAATCTTCATATTGACCATACACAAATACACGGGGCATACCCCTGTCCAAAAACAATAATAAGGAAAGCCACATAATAAACACATAACAGTACGCACATAAGTAGGGCTCCAACCCCAACTGAACACGCGCAACTATAGGGCTCCGACCCCAATTGAAATAATCCATGTGTGAAATTTAAAACATTCATAAGACTAACCCATGATCACCTAAACTAGCATGCTTCCGTTTGAATTTAAATTTACCAATTAAATTTAAATTTCCCTTAACTTCAAGTTACAACTAACTTAAGTAATTTGAATATTAGTTCATTATTCAAGAATTTATTCAAAATCAAACCTGGATCAATTTGAAAAATCTCAATTAATTCAAAATTAAATTTTTGTCAAAAATTCCATTCAAAATGATATTTACTATTTTATCAAAAAAATAGAACTTGACTTTAATTCATAAAAATCCCAACTTTTATAATTATCTCAAATAAATAATTTTATAAAATTAAAATTAAATTTTAAAATAAAATCAGATTTTACAAAACGTGATTTTACGAAACTAAAACACGAAACGAAAAGCCCGAGATCAAGCAGCCCCGCGTGAGGCGTAGGAAGCCTCGCAGAGTCGCGCGCACAAGGTGCTCGTCCAACTCGCAGCTCCGCATACACAACTCGCGCGGGCATGCGGTGGATACCGAGCACGGCAGCAGTAGCTCGCACAGCAACTCGCAGCTCACGTACAAGACAGTGAGCGCAGAGTGCAGCCAGGCTGCGGGTCGCGCGCGAAAGCCTACGCATCACACGTGGGTGGGTTTAGGCAGAACGGTACGGGCGGATGGCGGTCAGGCCCGGGCGATGCGCGCGCCATCTCGGCGAGCCTTCCGCCACCGCCTAGGTGGGCGTAGACAAGGCGGGGCGGCAAAACGAGCTAGGCCGCGGGCAGTTTCGCGCGACTATACTCCCGTTCCAAATTCGTTTCGTAATTTCACTAATTCAATAATTTAACTTCGAATTAATACAGTTCAACATAATCCAGATTAAAATAGCTTAAAACCAGATTAATACGAAAATAATTTTTCTCGAATTTTCAAGAAACAGTTTTGATCCGACAGATTCGTTTTTAAACAAAGACCAAGAATACATAACCAATAATCCAAATTCAATAATTTTCAGTCAAAATTTATAAAGCAGTAAAGATACAATACGAACGTTGCAAGGTGGCTCTGATACCACTTGTTGGAAAACATACAGAGTTGTGCAGCGGAAGTATAAAAAATTTTCCACAAGAAGTTCTAAAAGACTTACAATGTTCAGACCGTATCGTAGGGTGTATCAAGAAACTCACGTTAATTGAAACTTTCTTGTGATGTCGATACCGCCTATCGAACACCCTTCAAGCGGAATGTCCCTCGAACGTCCTTCGATTAGATCTCAAAGTAGTCAATCCTCTAAAGTGTATCCACACCAGTCCTAGAACACGATCAAGTGAGTAAGAATGCTAGTCCTATGGCTTGTGTTTGGCTAGGATTTTTACTTTGAAAACTTTTCTTTTATTTTTCTCAAAAACTTAACACTTCTTGAGTGTTGGTCTAAAGAATAAGAGAAGCACCACCCTTTGTATTTATACAAGGTGGTTTGATCCCCTAGGGTTTCCAAGACCCAATGGGATTGGCTTTCTTGCTCACTAATTAACTCATTTAATTATTAATTTAATTGGAATAATAAATTCTTAACTTATTCTCTAATCCTTGCAAAAGATGACTTCTCTCTTCTACAATAGGAAGTTTGACTTTTCAACCTTTACTTACTAAAGTCAAAAGTCAAGATTCAATAAATAATTTAATTTCTAATTAATTATTTATTGGGTTAAGTAATTTGAGAATAGTCTTAACAATTAATTCATAATTAATTAAAAGAAAAAAATTAATTAATTACAATTTAATTAATTAATTCTAGAAAATAATTCGCATGTGGAATAAATCACACGCACGGGGCCACGCGTGAAGCCACGTGTGCGTGACACGTGGCAGCCACGTTAGCCGCGTGACACGTGGCAGCCACGTGTGCTCGACACATGGCAGCAGTCACGTTTCATGCCCTGTTTTGATCCTTCGTTAATCCAATTAACATCCTACCATACCCCTCGTATTCTGGCATTTGTGTGTGACCCTTTAGGTTCATTACACGATTAGCAGTAACAGTAATTAATTAATTCCCTAATTAATTAATCACTTCACGGATCACACTAATGTAATCTAGCAATGGGTGTGTGATCTCTAGCCGAATAACGAAATGAATCGAAGAACCTTTCAGGCAATGACAATCAGTGAAATACGATCATTTTATAACTCCATCTCTCAATCAAGAACTAAGGCATAGGAATATTCTCAGAGCTTTAATATTCTTGATATTTAAAGTTAAGTTTGTTTCATATCCATTTAGATCTCAATCCAAGAAAACCCCATTTTCTTGTTGTCTTGATCTTTTATCCACCTTGGCCAAGGGTTTAATATTTAATGGACTACGAACAACTCAATCAGTAATAGATCATTCTTGTTCTTAACAAGTGTAGGTCCTTTATCAATTCTACTAATTCTACATATGCCACTTGTGTAATCCCAACATAGGCCGTGGTTCAGGTGTCTATTTGGCGACACCCTTTTGAGCCTATATCAAAGATTACAGAGTTAGCTCATATGAGATATTATAAAATCTCAAGTCTAAGTATTATTAATCACGTCATTGTTAGTGAGATATTTCCTAATCTGGAAGTTTCTAGGAGACTTTTTTTCCCATTTACGAATGTTCTCAAACGGGACATATCAGTGATGAAGTTCTTCTAACAATCACGTTTATGTATTATGAACGGATCATCGTATGCACTTATTATTCCATGAAACTGAATGATCCTTCAAAAGGACATAATCACATAAGCAAGTCTCAACGGAGTCAAGGTCGATACTCCCACTGTCTGTCGGACTCATCAACTTGGAGAAGTTTCTAATCCTCGCCTATGGAGTGAAGAACTTGTTTCATGCGCCGTTCCCATAAGAGCAAAGTTCTTAAAGGCCTCATCAGTTTAGGGGAGTTCAAAACATGCAAAACACAGTCAACCCAAACACACATAAATAAGCGCATAAAGAAGTGATTGCCTATGAACAAAATCATCTCGTTTATTATTCAAAGACTGTTTGTGATTTTACAAGGAAATAGTAAAACACAAATGCTACTTTAAAGGCACTATTCTTAACATTTCTTAGGCCTTCCAGGCAGCCTCCTCTTCTTTGGTGGTAACGAGTCCCTTGGCCGGACATCAGGCATGTCTTCCCACAAAGACTTATCTGGGACAGGTGATATCATATGGCTGTAGCAGCTCATATATTTGGCTCTTGAGAAAAGATGGTCCGTGTAATCCTCTAATCCTTCTCTCCTGAAGGAAATGTAAGCATGTGCATGCATGCAAGGGATACCAGTGATGTCTCATTCTTTACATTAACAAGTTTTGGCATTCATATCTACTACGTAATATGTGGGACCCTTCTGAATCTCATACTTGTCATCACTAGCCATTAAAACTTTTCACGTCTTAGTATCACTCCTAATCTTATTCAATCGTTTCACAACTACTGGTGCAAGTTGATTTTTCCATTTCTAGCCTCTAACTCTTCTTTGATTTAACCTACTCGTCATTTTTCCCCTAATGCCATCAACAAGAGCAATTATTGGTTTACCTCTGAGTTTGCCCACCCAATGATTGAATGATTCTAATATGTTGTGGGTAAAGTGGTCATTTTTCAGCACTAGATCAAACGCATGCCTTGACCACATGGATGGTGGGATCTCCAACAGATATCTATGTGCTCTCGGGTTTAATTCCATTATCTTGTTCATTGCAAAAGTGAAGCCCCTTATGTTGTATGATCTGGCAGCTTCCCAAAAGTACTTCTTTAGTGCATGCCTAGCAAACCTGGATCTAAAATTGGCATATATGTGTCTTGCAGGGGGGGGACAATCTCATTTATTATTTTAGTTAACCCCTGTCAATGAAAGTTACAATTAAATTGAGTACGTAGATAATATAAATTACAACATGCTAAATTAAAAAGGATAACAACATTAATACCTTCTGTCTATCAGACATAAAGGTCCATGGGATATTCTCATCAAATCCTCCCAACATCTTCCATAAATTTTGAAAGAAAAACATCCAGCTGTCCTTGTTCTCAGTTTCTACAACCGCATATGCTAAAGGGTATAATCCATTATTGCCATCAAGGGCTATGACAGCCAATAGAACTCCACCAAATTCACCCTTAAGGTGGCAGCCATCAAAACCAACAAAAGGTGTGCAACCTGCATAAAAACCCTTTGCAGTTGCTGCTAAGCCAATGAAAATTCTCTCAAAAGTGGGAGTTATATTCAAACTGGGACCATCAGAAATTGCAGATTGTATAGTCACAATAGTACCCTCATTAAACTGTTGTAACACCTTAGCATAATATGGTAACTTACTATAGGACTTGCTATGGCTACCTTCAATTTCCCTTACAGCTTTACCCTTGGCTCTGTACACTTGCATATAACTTGGTTTTAAGTTATACTTATCCAATCTTGCATGAATCTCTCTTGGCGTAATGTCAGGTGTCTTCCTCATCCACTTTACAACCTTTGTTGCAATCCAATCAACACTTGCTTCCTTGGTACAATCAGCCCTCAAACATGTATGTACACTGTTATAGGTCTTAATTCGAAAAGTTGAACCATCAGGTAACACAAAAGCATGTAATCGCCAATTGTAACTAGCATTCTCACATTCAACAGTCACTCTCTTTAAATCATTTTTCTTCCTAATCATATGTTGGAAAACAGGAATCAGAAAGCTGCGGAAATTTAAAATTTTCCAACAAAAAGAATCGAAACTCGCAATCGTGAATCCGAATTCGTAGAGATTAGAAAACGCTCTTCTCGCGGCTTGATCCCCTTTCCTTGATGAAGCTCGAATCTTTAAAACTTCTAAATTGAAGCTCTCTAGAGATAGTCCACCAACTTGACTACAATCTAACTAGTAAGGATGCTAGTTCTCTAGTTAGTGTTTAGGTTTAACCTAGGGTTTATTTGATCTTGGAGAAAGGATGGTGTTCTACACATGAACCAAAAGAAATTCTCAATTACCCTCTAAGGGGAGCTCGAGCTCCCCTATATATAGGAAGGAGAGGGGCGGCCGAAACTTAGTCCTATTGGACTAAGGATTTGGTCCCTCTCTCTTATTACTTGATCATCAAGTAATTCCAAACTTTGACTTTTGAATTCTAATTCAAATCAACTTTTAAGAGAGCTAAAATATCCAAAACCCTTTTTGGATAATATTATACTTTATTTATTAATAAATAAATAACTTATTTTATCTAATGAATTAATTCATAATTAATTAACTAGATTATTTTTCTCCAAAATAAGACTTTTCTTTTAATTCAAAAATTAAACCAAAGTCTATTAAATAATTAATACATTAATTATTTAATCACATATACTTATATATGCACGTGTGACACACGTGTCCCCAAGGAGACGTGTCACTCACGTGACCCACACGTGTGATTCACACGTGTGGAACCCTCTCGGCATGAACAACTCGTTTAATCATTTTAAAGCCTTAACTCATGCAACCAAGTTATTGTGTGTGACCCTCTAGGTTCTCAATTCAATTAGCAGTGACCCTAATAATTAATTCACTAATTAATTAATCAGTCCACAGATTAAACGAACATAGTCTAGCAACAGGTGTTTAACCCCTAGCTGAATTAGAATGTCTCGATTCGACAGAACCTTTAAGTCATTGATTCATGTGAGATACAATCCTCCTACTTACTATCTCTCAACCAAGATCTAGGGTAAGGGAATAATCAGAACCCTAGTAATCTGGTCTTAAAGCTAAGCGCATTTCATATCCATTTGATCTCAATCCAAGAAACCCTTTTCTTGATGTCTTGATCTACTGCCTTGGCCAAGGACTCCATATGGCATTTGAATGACTTACACAATAAGAGATCACCTTGCAAATGCAAGTGTAGGCCCTTTCTTGATTCTCATTCACTTTCATGAGTCACTTGTGCAGCCCCAGCATAAGCCTTGAATCAGTTGTCTAAGGCGACACCCTTTAAAGCTTATACCTAAGACTACAGAGTTAACTCATAAAGTGACATGGAACCTCAAGTCTAAGGATCAATTAATCACATCAATGACTCGTGAGATATTTCCTAATCTGGAAGTTTCCATTTCCTGAAATAGAAACTTCCTTTCCCATTTAGGAATCTTCTCACACGGGGCACCTCAGTGAACTTACTTATGGAAGTAAGCACCCTCATGTATCACGCACGTATCAACTATACACTTTGCACCTCCATGAAACAATGTGGCCCTTCTTAAGGGCGTGATCCCACAAGCAAGCCTTAGAGGAGTCAGGTTGACACTCCCACTGTCTGTAGGACTCATTGGATAGGAGTATTTTACTAATCATGACTTATGTGATATAGGGCTCGTTTCATGAACCATTTCACCTAAATGGTAGAGTCCTAAAGTCATCAAGACTAGGGGAGTTCTCATACATGCACAGTTAAAGTAAACGCATACCAAACAAGAGCATATAAAGAAGTGTTGCCTTACTTCGTTATTTTATTCAAAGATTGTTTGTGATTACAATAAGGAAAAGTACAAAGCGGATATACAATCGGCTTTCTAGGGCACTATTCCTAACAATCTCCCACTTGCCCGTCAAAGCCATTCTAAAGCTACTCTAAGTCTCATCTTCTGAAGATGACCCTGGAAAGCTTCTCGACTAAGGGGTTTAGTAAGTGGATCTGCCACGTTCTCTGCTGATGTGACCCTCTCAATTTGTACATCTCCTCTTTTGATAATATCACGGATTAGGTGATACTTCCTCATAATGTGCTTGGTCCATTGGGGAGATCTTGGTTCTCTTGCTTGAGCAACCGCCCCAGTGTTGTCACAAAACACAGTAATGGGGTCTTTCATGCTAGGAACAACATTCAACTCTTGAATGAAGTTTCTAATCCAAACACCTTCCTTAGCTGCATCATTTGCAGCTAAGTATTTGGCCTCAGTGGTCGAATCTGCAGTGGTCGTTTGCTTGGAACTCTTCCAACTCACTGCTCCACCGTTTAGGTAGAAAATGTATCCTGACATTGACTTAAAATCATCTAAGTCAGATGTAAAGCTTACATCGCAGTATCCTTCGACAGTAAGATCTTTCCGACCTCCGTAAACTAAGAATAAATCTTTAGTACTTTTCAAGTACTTAAGAATATTCTTCACGGTAGCCCAGTGACCATCTCCAGGGTCAGATTGGAAACGACTTGTTACACTAAGTGCATAAGCCACATCCGATCGAGTACAAAACATTGCATACATTATGCTACCTATTGCTGATACATAAGGAGTATGAGTCATTCTTGCCTTCTCAAGGTCAGTCTTAGGACACATCTTCGTAGAAAGACATGTTCCTACACTCATAGAAAGGTTCTTGACCTTTGCTGACTCCATATTGAATCTCTTCAATACTTTGTCAATGTACATCGACTGTGATAGTCCTAATAACCTTCTAGATCTATCTCGATAGATTTTAATTCCAAGGATATAGGACGCATCACCAAGATCTTTCATCTCGAATTGGTTCGATAACCATAACTTAGTTACTTTCATGTCATCCTTTGAATTCCCAATAAGAAGGATGTCATCAACATAAAGTACTAAGAATTGCACTGAGGTCTCCAATTCCTTTCTATACACACATGATTCGTTTGAAATTTGAATGAAGCCAAACGCTTTGACTGATTCATCAAATCGGATGTTCCAATTCCTAGAAGCCTGTTTCAATCCATAGATTGATCTTTGGAGTTTGCAAACCTTTTCCTCACTCCCACTGAATGTGAAACCTATGGGTTGCTCCATATAAATGTCTTTATCAATATTGCCATTGAGAAAGGCAGTTTTCACATCCATTTGCCATATCTCATACTCATAATATGCAGCAATGGCAAGCATGATCCGAATAGACTTTTGCATTGCAACTGATGAAAAGGTTTCATCAAAGTCCACGCCGGGTCTTTGAGTGAATCCTTTTGCAACCAGTCTTGCCTTGTAGGTTGCAATGCTTCCATCAACTCCAAGCTTTCTCTTAAAGATCCATTTGCAACCTATGGGTTTGACCCCATCAGGCAAATCTACCAAGGTCCAAACTTAGTTGGAGTTCATGGAATCCATTTCGGATTTCATGGCTTCTATCCACTGTTCAGAGTCAGAATCTGAAAGTGCCTCCTCATATGTTAAAGGATCATTATCCTTTTGAGAGATCTCATGGAGGAATCCATACCATCGCTCCGGCTGTCTAGGAGTGCGTTCAGAACGCCTTAGAGGAGGATTTACGTGTGTATCGAAATTCGTGATTTGTTGTGGTTGATCAGAAGGGGATATTTCTTCAGTGGGTGGCGTGGGGTCACTTTGTATTTCCTCTAATTCTATGATCTTGCCTTTCTTTTCTTTAAGGAACGGTTCCTTAAGAAAAGTAGCATTTCTGGAAACAAACACCTTTTGCTCAGATTGATCATAGAAGTAGTATCCTATGGATTCCTTAGGATAACCTACAAAGTAGCATAAGTTAGAACGAGATTCTAACTTATCTCCCACTGTCCTCTTCACGTAAGCAGGACAACCCCAAACTCTTAAGTAAGAATAACTAGAGATTTTACCATGCCACATTTCATAAGGCGTTTTAGGGGCTGACTTAGAGGGAACTAGATTCAAAATCTTTGCTGCACTTTCTAGGGCATAACCCCAGAAAGAAGATGGTAAGTCAGTGAAACTCATCATGGAACGAACCATATCAAGTAGAGTCCGATTCCTACTCTCAGAAACTCCATTGAGTTGAGGAGTTCCCGGAGGAGTCCACTGAGAGATAATCCCATTATCTTTGAGATGACTAAGGAATTCTTCACTAAGATACTCGCCTCCTCGATCAGATCAAAGTGCTTTGATCTTGTGACCAATTTAGTTCTCAACCTCCTTTTGAAATTCTAGGAATTTCTCAAAAGCTTCAGATTTATACTTCATTAAGTATACATAACCATACCGACTAAAGTCATCGGTAAAGGTTATGAAATACTGATGATTGTTTCTTGTGCTTACACTAAGCGGCCCACAAACATCAGAATGGATCAAATCCAAGACCTTAGTGGCACGTTCCACAGTTCATTTAAAAGGAACTTTGGACATCTTTCCTTTGAGACAGTACTCGCAAGAAGTTAACTCTTTGAGATCATTTTCAGAGAATGATCCTAAAGTGTTCATCTTGCTAATTCTGTTCTTGGAAATGTGTCCTAATCTAGCGTGCCTTAAGGGAGCTGAAACTTTGTCATCTCTCTTACGTTTCGTTTCTCGTTGTATATTCATAATATTGATATTTTGAGTTAGATAAAGTCCATTACTTAGAGTACCGATGTGAACGGAAGAGTTGTTCCGTTTGATAAAGTACTTACCATTCTTAATATAAGTTTCATAACCTTCACAATCTAAAATTGGAACTGAAATTATATTACGAATAATGCTCGGTATATAAAGGACTTTGTTTAAAACTAACTCAAAACTACCTAAATCTAATCTAATTGTGCCTAAAGCTCGAGCTTCAACATTTGAGCCATCGTTGATCTTCAAGACACATTCTCCTTCTCTGAGTTGTTGGACTTCATTTAGCATCTATACATCATTACAGATATGAGCTCCACAACCGGTATCAAGTACCCAAGAACTAGAATTAATAGATAGATTTACTTCAACGAAAAATATACCTTTCTTTAGAGTAGCCTTGTACTCTGGGTAGTTTCTCCTCCAATGTCCCGCTTTGCCACAATGGAAGCAAACATCCTCTTTCTGATCACGTTTCTTCTTTTGGGCCTTCCCTTTCGAAATGCCTCCAGTAGGCCTAAGGGGTTTCCTTTTCTTCTTTTGGGCTTTCTTGCCCTTACCTTTAGAAGGCCCAGAAGAGAAAGATGGAGCATTCACCATCAGAACCTTATTGTCCTTCTTGATCGTGCTTTCAGCAGTCACAAGCTGACTAATCAGCTCAGCTACTGTAGCGCTAGCATGATTCATATTAAAGTTAAGGACAAATGGGTTGAATGATGGTGGGAGCGAGGCTAGCAACAATTCCACTGAAAGCTCACCTTTCAGTGGCATGTCCTTGGAAGCAAGTTTCTCAGTAAGGGCGATAAACTTGAGTCCATATTCATGGACACTTGAACCTTCTCTCATTCTCAAGTGGAACAATTCCTTTGAAGTGTTATACCTTGTAACACGTTCATGAGGGCGGTAAAGTTTCTCTAAGTGGTCGTAAATCTCCCAAGCAAATTCCATGGCCTCTTGTTGCCTTTGCAAGTCCGGAGACATGTTAGCCAACATAAGGCAATGGGCTTAGAGATTATCATCCTTCCACTTCTGGATCGCGTCCCGCTCGGCCCGAGTGGGAGCTTCCCCTTCGGGACTAGGCTCCCCTTCGAAGAGAACATAAGTTCTCTTCTCAGAATCTAAAATGATTTTCAGATTCCTCAGCCAATCAGAATAGTTGGGACCAGTCAACTTGTTTGACTCGATGATCGATACAAGAGGGTTTTTGGTTGCCATTTCAAAACACGTAGAGAATCACAGTATCTACGACCTAAATGGTAAAACAGAGAACTAGTGAGCATGCTGAATTATAACGATATACAAAAGATAAGGTCTTTAATCTAATGTAGCTCCCACTGTTTTTCAGAGATCTATAATTCCCAAAGATCTAAGAGGAACACGTTTCCCAATGGGTACTAAGATCCTGAGCATTTTACCTCGAACCCACGACTCGCGGGCATTCTAAGCAAAACCTTAGGTAGGTACAACTTACCAATTCTAACACCTTTAGAACTCTTAGTAATTGTTTTTGCATCACCTATCTTTCAACATGGACCCACGACTCGTGCGACATCCATATTTACTTAGGCGTTAAGCTAGACCCATCAATCATAAGATCATGATCAAAACTTAGTTCGAACGACCCACGACTCGTGGACATCGCCCTTGCCAAAATTGACCATGAAATATTGATCATTTAAAATGATCAGTTAGGTAACTAAGAACTAATAAGCTCCACTAGCTATCCCACGACTCGCGGACAATAACTAGTTTCACTTACTAAACCTAAAACCTATTGATGGAATGCTAGGAATTTAATTCAAAATTTGCATCTCGAATTAAACACCTATTGTTCGAAATTAGCTTAATATTTAATGGGAATTTTCGAATCAACCGGAGAGTTGTCCGGTTCGACCTCACCAACATATATGTTATCCAATTTTATTAGTCTTGATTAATGCAAGTACAATTTAAATGCATTTCAAACAAGTACATAAACAGATAACATGTCCTAGCATGATACTAACATGAGATGATCATGGGTCTATCCTATCTTATGCGTGAAAAGTGGGAGCCACTCCACTATCACAATTCTAACATACATGCCACATAAACAGTTTCTATCACGTAAGGGAAAGCTGTAACAAATTACGAGCCCTATCTCTATTACATTTTAAATTGAGATTCCCCTCCCAAACATTTTGAGGGGTCTTCACTTATAGTCTCCTCGTTACTTGAATGTGGTCCATCTTACTCCATGGGTGTATTGTCTCCAAAATGAAAATAAAACCTCACCACCTATATCTACTCTCAAATTACAATAAAAGGAAAAAGACATAAAGTAATAAGGCTCAATCTTCATATTGGCCTTAGACAATTACACGGGGCATACCCCGGCCTCAAAAACAGTAATATGGAAAGCCACATAATAAATCACATGACAGTACGCACATAAGTGAGGCTCCCACCTCAATTGAAAAATGCAACTATAGGGCTCCAACCCCAAATGTAAACCATCCATGTGCATAAATGTAAAGCATACAAAGACTAGTACCCATGATCACCTAACATGCTTTTGCAAGAATTTAAACTTAGCCAATAAATTAAAATTCCCGTTTCAAGTCCCAATGACTTAAAACACGACTTGATGCGAGTCTTGTTTATAAAAGCTTTCAATAAATCCCAAATTACTTAAACAAATAAAATTCCAATTCATTTCTGAAAATTAATAATTTTATTAAAGGTGTAATTTCCCAAATTATAAACCGTTTCTATTTCTCAAAAATTTCCCAATTTTAACTCTTATTCAAAAATAAATTAATTTAATTAAAAACAAGTTTTAATAAAATAAATAAAATTGGGACTTGATTGCACGAGATACTAAAAAAACAGATTACGAGGGGAAAAAAGGGGCCCGTACGCGAAGGGCTGCACGCATCGCAAGCGCGCGAGCGCTGCGTGCGGCCCTTCTCGGCCTGCTTGCGGGCGGCCTGGGCGGGATTCTCGCCCAGCCTGAGCGGGCGTCTCAGCAGCCCTTGGCGGCCGTGCCTAGACGCTCCCGAGACGCCTCCCGCGCGGTTGCGGGAGGGAGTAGGCGCTAGGCCTGCGCCCGCCTAGGTCAGGCAGGCGGTGGCGTGCGAAGCCCTCGTGCGCGATGCCTTCGCGCGCGGGGTTTCGCGTGTTCGTCGTAATCCGGGTTTTCGTTCAAAAGCAAAACCAAACCAAGAAATCCAAAAACAGTTTATACAGTTTCTAATCTAAAACAGATTTTCAAAAACAAAAATTTTTCAAAACAGTTTTCAGAAACTTTCAGGAAAAATACAGTTTCGTAATTTAGGCTTTCTAAAACAGTTACAAACACTCAATCGCATCAAGCCTAAGAATTTCTACTAAATTCAATAAAGTGGAGATGAATTAGAAACATGATTAACGAGTTGGCTCTAATACCACTTGTTGGAAAACATGTATAAGAAAGAAGCGGAAATTTAAAATTTTCCAACAAAAAGAATCGAAACTCGCAATCGTGAATCCGAATTCGTAGAGATTAGAAATTTACTTTTCAATAGTCTTTCTTGAAGCGTTTCAAGCCACCCAAGAACGCTCTTCTCGCGGCTTGATCCCCTTTCCTTGGTGAAGCTCGAATCTTTAAAACTTCTAACTTGAAGCTCTCTAGAGATAGTCCACCAACTTGACTACAATATAACTAGTAAGGATGCTAGTTCTCTAGTTAGTGTTTAGGCTTAACCTAGGGTTTATTTGATCTTGGAGAAAGGATGGTGTTCAACACATGAACCAAAAGAAATTCTCAATTACCCTCTAAGGGGAGCTCGAGCTCCCCTATATATAGGAAGGAGAGGGGCGGCCAAAACTTAGTCCTATTATACTAAGGATTTGGTCCCTCTCTCTTATTACTTGATCATCAAGTAATTCTAAACTTTGACTTTTGAATTCTAATTCAAATCAACTTTTAAGAGAGCTAAAATATCCAAAACCCTTTTTGGATAATATTGTACTTTATTTATTAATAAATAAATAACTTATTTTATCTAATTAATTAATTCATAATTAATTAAATAGATTGTTTTTCTCCAAGTAAAACTTTCCTTTTAATTCAAAAATTAAACCAAAGTCTATTAAATAATTAACACATTAATTATTTAGTCACATATACATATATATGCACGTGTGACACACGTGTGCCCAAGGACACGTGTCACTCAAGTGGCCCACACGTGTGATTCACACGTGTGGAACCCTCTCGGCATGATCAACTCGTTTAATCATTTTAAAGCCTTAACTCATGCAACCAAGTTGTTGTGTGTGACCCTCTAGGTTCTAAATTCAATTAGCAGTGACCCTAATTAATTAATTCACTAATTAATTAATCAGTCTACAGATTAAACGACCATAGTCTAGCAACAGGTGTTTAACCCCTAGTTGAATTAGAATGTCTCGATTCGACAGAACCTTTAAGTCATTGATTCATGTGAGATACAATCCTCCTACTTACTATCTCTCAACCAAGATCTAGGGTAATGGAATAATCAGAACCCTAATAATCTGGTCTTAAAGCTAAGTGCATTTCATATCCATTTGATCTCAATCCAAGAAACCCTTTTCTTGATGTCTTGATCTACTGCCTTGGCCAAGGACTCCATATGGCATTTGAATGACTTACACAATAAGAGATCACCTTGCAAATGCAAGTGTAGGTCCTTTCTTGATTCTCATTCACTTTCATGAGTCACTTGTGCAGCCCCAGCATAAGCCTTGAATCAGTTGTCTAAGGCGACACCCTTTAAAGCTTATACCTAAGACTACAGAGTTAACTCATAAAGTGACATGGAACCTCAAGTCTAAAGATCAATTAATCACATCAATGACTCGTGAGATATTTCCTAATCTGGAAGTTTCCATTTCCTGAAATAGAAACTTCATTTCCCATTTAGGAATCTTCTCACACGGGGCACCTCAGTGAACTTACTTATGGAAGTAAGCACCCTCATGTATCACGCACGTATCAACTATACACTTTGCACCTCCATGAAACAATGTGGTCCTTCCTAAGGGCGTGATCCCACAAGCAAGCTTTAGAGGATTCAGGTTGACACTCCCACTGTCTGTAGGACTCATTGGATAGGAGTATTTTACTAATAATGACTTATGTGATATAGGGCTCGTTTCATGAACTATTTCACCTAAATGGTAGAGTCCTAAAGTCATCAGGATTAGGGGAGTTCTCATACATGCACAGTTAATGTAAACGCATACCAAACAAGAGCATATAAAGAAGTGTTGCCTTACTTCGTTATTTTATTCAAAGATTGTCTGTGATTACAATAAGGAAAAGTACAAAGCGGATATACAATCGGCTTTCTAGGGTACTATTCCTAACATCATATTAAATCCCTCCTTAATCACATAATCTTTAAGCCTCTTCCTTAAGTGCTCCACACCAGTACAGTATTTCCCAACACTTAGAATAATCGACCCACTATATGATCAACTAGACAGTTATAAGTATTCTTAAAGAGATCATTATCAAATTCCTCATCAGATTCATCCATAGCCTCACAGTGGTCATCTGACTTATAATTGGACATGTTATCAGAATCATTAACAACATCAAAATCAATGTTGTCCACCTTCTCCACATCAATTTCTGGCACATACAAACTATCATCACTATTATCATCTTCTTTATCAGATAGAACAGATTTGTCTTTCACCTTGTCACTGTTAGGTACCCTTTTATGTTTACCAGCTTTATTAGTAGAATGTTTCTTCTTTCTGGATTTAGAGCTATCAACATCTAACCTCCTACTGGTACCCCCTCTTGTAACATTTTCAGATGTGTTACCATGGCCTATTACAATGTTAACATTAACTTGACCATGTACATTATCTACTTGAACCCTAGCATCAACAGACTCCACATTTACAGAAGCATTCAGATTCTGTATATTCACAGACACCTCATTCATAGTAGATAACAAGTACACATCAAATGCAACATCATTAGAGTTCACATTGAACATATTTAACACATCATGATCACTTTCCACTGTTACCCTACACTTATCACTATATGCGGATGCAACTATAGTAAACGGATCATCATCAAGCTTGAAAAGATCCTTAAGATCATCCTTCAAATCAAATATACTATACTTATCTGGATCAATGTCATAAAGACTTGCAATCTGGTCCTTGTAATGACATACCAATGTGAATGTTTCAGCAGACATTGTTCCTGCAAAGAAAACAACAAAAACAACTTAAAATCAGAACCCTAGCCCTCAAAATTTTGGGGCTTTTTACACAACCCAAAAAAATACCCCATAAAAATAGGGAAATATAACGCCACAAACATAGTAAAGGGTTTTTGTAGGCATGAATCGTACAATCCCAATCGCCAAAAACTCAAAATTCTGGAAAGATATCGTATAACTAAAAATAAAACTTACATTCGGACGTCAAAACCAAGATTTTTTAAAGAAACAAACTTTTGAACAAAAAACTTTGAAAAACATGGGTTTCATGTTCTATTCTGGACTCACCTAGCACATTTGATTTGGAAAATTTTCAAGGTTTATGGCAACCCAATGTCTCCAATGCCCGAGAACACTAAAATCAGCCTTAAAACAGCCTCCCAGGAACGGCGATAGAGGATTTGCTTTGTCTCCACCTAGGGTTTTCTCTCGTTTCCAGTGAGAGTGAGAGTTTGATGTGTTGATCAATTTTCAAGATTCTCAATAGTCGCGTATTGCTAAAGCAATTCAAGGGGGCATAAAAGTCATTTGATATATTTTTAAAATAATTAATTTTCAAATAAAAAAATTAAGAGATGGAACGTCAGGGGTATGAGTGACACTTTAGCTTTTCCGTCAGGGACCTCATAGCAAGTTTGTAAAGTAGGGACTAAATGGTAATATCAAAAAATAAGGATCGAGATGTAATTAGGCCTAAACTCAGGGTAGGCGGATGTAATTCTCCCTTTTAAATAATGAAAGTTTGATTAATTATGTGGAAATTTTTTAAATTTTTTTAGTTATTAATGATCCACATAATATGCCAACTCAGATTTTGGAGGGAGAATTAAAAAAAAAATCCTCAAATTTGTGCCACGTAAACAAGAGATGACTAAAACTGAGAAATGTTAAATAAA
Source organism: Lantana camara (assembly GCA_037501455.1). Taxonomy (NCBI): domain Eukaryota; kingdom Viridiplantae; phylum Streptophyta; class Magnoliopsida; order Lamiales; family Verbenaceae; genus Lantana; species Lantana camara. The sequence goes on from CM074855.1 coordinate 129,036,482, forward strand.
ATAGGATGCAATGTTAGAAAAGCTAAAAGGTCATGACCAAAATTTAAAAAAAAAATAACATATTAGAGCACTAAAAATGATATTTTTCCTATTTCTTTATTAACGTTGAAAAATCGACAATTATTATTTAATGACTCAAAATAAAATTGATTATTAACTATTAATTTCATTTATAAGTCCATATTAAATTTGATTTTTTATATAGATTGTTTCAAAATAATAAATATAAATTTATTATTATTTTTAGGGCTAAACCCGGCAACCCCCCCGTCCTTTCAGGGTTTTTGCACTTTCCTCCCTGTCCTTTTTTTTTTTGGCATTAAACCCCCAAACCTTTCAAAAATCGCACACTTGACCCCTTTGATCAAGCTTTGACTCGCGATTTCTCCTCCGTCATAGTGATCCAAGTTCCAAGACCACCGCCATCATGCTCGTCTCTCCAAGGAGAACAAAATCCATACCCAATCCGACCCTATTAGCCGCCAAACACTTCGTTTGTCGTGAGTCACCTTTGACCGATAATTTATTCTTCGTCCGTTGTTGGATTTTGATTTCGAGACCATTGTTGTGTTCCTTGCGTCGAGAGCTTCAATTTGATATATCATATCAACACATTTGATATCAGCATCGTATAGATATGCTTTGTTAAAGTTTTTTAGAAGGGGTGAAGCGCAAAGGTTGGGGGGTTTAATGCCAAAAAAAAAAAAGGACAGGGGGGAAAATGCAAAAACCCTGAAAGGATAGGGGGGTTTCCGGGTTTAGCCCTTATTTTTAATTAAATGAGTTAACATAATAGTCCCAAAAAAAAATTCATTTAAATAAAATATAAGTGGCTTGACTGCATGAAGTCAAGTGAGGTCCGCACATGCCTATAAATAAAACGTGTGAGCTAAGAAATCAAGAGATCATCAAAGGCACAGGTCATCAAGCACATGAAGGATGAGAGATATTCAAGCATTCAAAATCTGAAATGTTCGTGAATCTAAATTTCCAACCAAAATTCAACCTTTCAATTCAATCAAACTACATTCTATTCGAGACTAAACTTTAAGCCCTTGAATCAATCCACCAAAAAATCATAAGAACTCTATGCACATATTGTATTGAATAATATGCTTGGCCTTACTCACCCCCCAAAAGTTAGTTTTTTAGTGTAGCACCCGGAACGCTAGGTAGCCACATCCCCCGAACCATAGTTCAATCTATATATGGAACGAACACCCATACATGAATCAAGCCTATAGCGAATGAGAGACAATAAAAAAAACGACTCACTAGCTAGGCGGGACTAACCCTCAATTAAAAGCAACATGCGTAACAATAAAGCGGAAGCAAAATAAAATACATTCATTCATTCCTTTCCAAGAGTCCATAACCAACATTGCAATATGTACAATCCAAACTTCCCAAGAACAATTCATAATATACATATGTATCATCAAGGTTCAAAAATAATACATAATTATCAACAGGAGAATGGAATGCTAGACCCAACAAAAGACTCAAACCCCACCTAGCACTCAACCTGCAAAACTTGTAAATGTGAGGTGTCAGTCTATGAAAGACTGAGTGAGAGGTTTATAATTATAAACGCAATTACCATGCAAGCTATAATCTCGGGTAAGATTTTATAAAAGAAAGAATACAAGTTCAAGAATAGAATAATTCCTCGCCCGGGATTACAATAAATCCAATTTAACAATACAATCAATTCAATTTAATCAATCAGTGGCCCAGCGAGTGAGGGCAAATCTCCAACCTTCCTCCGACAGTGTATAATAATTTAGTTTTTTAAGTGTTTAGGTGATCAAGCAATCAATTACAGTGCACAAATAGCAGTTTCAATAATCCCTTTTTCCTCCGGGTGATGGTGGGATTGCAAGGCCCCATAATCCAGTCAATCTAGGCATAGGGTACATGAATCCCTCTGCCCGGAACTCCTTCCTCCACTAATCTCCTAGTGGGTTCAGGGGTCATCCCAAGATTGTGAGGATAGTGCAAGAGTTACCCATCAGCCCAGGCTTTCCCGGTTGGCTCAATACATTACCCTCGGGCCCACAGTGCAGTACAATAACTCGCCAAAACAATCAATCAATCAGTACGATACAGTTTGGTAATTCATTTGAAAATTAATAATGTTTGAAAACTATAGATATATAGATACGTTTTGGCTTAAAACATCACATAAGGTCGTATGGGTTCTATATATCTAGAATTAAACCTCACCTTTACCAACCGAAAGTAGAAAGAAAACACCCTATGGAGCGTGCTCCTCGTCTCCGGGAACGTGATCTGTGTTAACAAGGACAAGTGATCGTGAGACCCGACTCAAATGAACCATTTAAGATGAACAGCGTATTCACACAATACAATACCATGTTTTGTCAATTCAAGCACATAATCATTCATTTCAATAAGCATCCAAGTTCATATGAGGTCATATTGATAAGAAGGATCAATGCATACACATACTTGGAATAATGACACGTTGAAGCACAATTCGTAAAATATTTCACGAAAAATCATGAAACTTCATAACACATTAAATAACACATTATATGACATGTTAATGAAGTGTACACCCCGGAAATGAGTCAAGAAAGCCATGCAAATTAAGTTTGAAATTGGAATTTTCATGCAGAATGAGGGAGGGTCGCGACCGTGACCTATTTTGCTCACAAAATGGTAGCGGGCGCGACCAAATTATGTGTATTTCAGGTCGTGGGCACGACCTGAAGCGGTGCACAATGTGTGAGTGGGTCACGGGCGCGACCATTTTTGCTCTATTTTTGGCCGCGACCGCGACCTTCAATGCGGCAGAAATAAAAACAGGGCAGAACAGGGGATTCGAACCAAAACCAACAACAAATCAAATTTCACTCCATGACAAATACTCAAACATACCAACTACATGTTATACTTCATTTAGGCATCATATAATCTAACAAAACTTTCTCAAATCCTCAAAGATCAACAACCAAAACCCGAAAATTTCTCATGCCATCAACTTTCATAGAATTTAAGATTTCATGCAAGTTTCCGATTCTAAAGACCCTAGACATGCTTCTAATCCACCAATAATCATGAAGTCATAAAATACTCATCAAACCCTACATCATACATCTTAAGAGATTCACCCAAATTTGCCATTTATACCTTAAAATGAAAGGAAGAAAGGATGAAATGAAGAGATGATGATGGTGATCCAATTTGTGCAAATTTTCCTTGAATTCTAGCTTGAATTATGAGATGAAACCTTCTCTTCCTTCCTTGGTGTTTTGATCGAGCTTGAGTGTGTGTAAGTGTGTGTGATTCTTGTATATACTTGGAATGAAATGAAATAAAATGGAAGAGATGAAATGATATACTCAAAAGTCTTCCAAGAGTATGCATGACTCAACTCATTTTGCAATTAGGTCCTTAGAAAATTTGAATTAATGCAAACAAATTTCATTTCTAGACAATTAATCAATTAACTTCAATTCATTAAATACAATTAAGTTCACACATTTAAGTAAAAGACCAATTAAGAACATTTAGAGCAATTAAATCATGTTTAGCAAGTAATTCACATAATTTATCACATTAGCACTAATCTCACCGAAGTTCATACAACCATAGTGCATATAATGATATGAATTTTATAACTAAATGAACGAAATAATTAAATAAAATAGACCCCCAACTCCCGAAGACCTGCGCGTGGTGTGCTTACCTGAACTTCCGGAAATTGAGGCGTTACATTGTGGGGAGGGTTGTCAAGCCATTATTAATTGAGCACCACATCTTTGATAATTCGATGTGGGATACATAACATACCCCCGTCACGCCCACCACATCTTTGATGATTCGATGTCGGACACATAACATACCCCCGTCGCGCCCAGGGCCGCGAAATGCGGGTAGAGAGACAGGCACAAGAATCGAAATATTTGTGACCCTGCTCTAATACCATATTAAATAATATGTTTGACTTTACTCATCCCCAAAAGCTATATGTTGATGGGAGGATTGTCAAGCCATTATATATTGAATATCACATCTTTGATAATTTGATGTGGGACACATAACATATTGCACCACTTTTCAAATTAAATTGATATTATTCTTGTTCCCTGTTTTCTTGTTTTGTGTAATCATTTATTATAGATTCAACAAAAAATTGTAAAAACACCAACAAAAATTTGTAAAAACACTCTCCTTACAAATAGTACGTAGCTACATTCTCAAACTCTCAAAATAAAATTTTTGGTTAAATTATTATAACATTTAAACAGTACCAACACCACTTGATGGTAGGCGATGACCTTTATAACTACATTTATTTGTCTTTCTCTCTCTATATATACTAGCAAATGCCGCACACTCATTGCGTGTGCAAATAAAAATAATACTATTATTAAATATATTAAAATTAATCTTTATATTGATGTATATTCTATAATCAATTTTAATATAATTATTAAATTATGATAAATAAAAAATATAAAATATAAAGAGAAAAAGATAAAAATTATACATTAAAGAAAAAAAAGAATTGAAGTAGAGTGAGAGAAAAATGAAATAATGAAGATGGTGTTGGAGCCGTAAATAAATAAATAAGAAAATAATTTAAGAGTGAATAGGGAAGAGATTAAGCAAAAAAACTGTTGAAATACGTGGTTGCGTCTGAAAATAAAGAAAAAAAAGAGTTCATAAATTCAGGGATAATACGTTAATAAATAAAAAGAAAAGAAAAAATTAAAAAGTTAGAGACAGAAAAGAAAAGAGTCCAAGATACCACAGTTGCCCTGACGCTTAATAATATATTATAGATAACTATATATGCAATAATACCCGCAGAAAATGAGTAAGTGTTGGGACTTTTGATAGCTTCTTTAATATAGAGTTTTCTGAAATATGTTGCAACATCTTATTAATTTAACTTAAATATAAGGAGCGTAAAGTCCAAATTGAGGTTAATTGTGATAAATGCAGAACAATAAATGTGTTCAAGACTAAATGCGAGTAAAATCGACCTCTGTAATAATTTGATGTGATTATACCGCTATAGTTGAAAAGTACTCATTTCCATTGGCTAGTTCTGTGCATCAGTGCATGTATATATGTAAAGTACAAAGAGATTAATGTCCTATCTTTTTTATCTGGTTGCAAGATATTTTTCTTTGCATCTCTTTTTTGAACTATCTTAGTCATTTTCATTTTTTTTAATTATTATTTATTTATTTGGTGAGGAAGGTCCGACCACAAACAATCACACCGGTCCAGGATCTTTCCACGAAGCAAAATTTACATCTAGGCCATGTCCAAACTTGACTAGGTTATCAACACATTGATTTTCTTTATTTTTAGTGCGTTGTATCACAAAATCTCAATGAGAAAAATGCCGGAAACTACCTCGTGTTAGGCGAAAAGAACAGAAAAACCCCCGTCATATGGAATATCATCCAAAGAACCCTATATTTTCTAAAAGTTTGCAAAAAAACCCTGAGCGCGTTGTGTGGCCCTCACGCGCGTTGACTGCGTGTGTGGAAGGGTTTTTGGGAGTGAAGAGTCACTTATGCCCATAATGATATATATATATTATAATATTATATTTTATATATATATATATATATATATATATATATATATATGTGTGTGTGTGTGTGTGTCTGTGTGTGTTTGTGTGGGCGTGGCGGGGCTCCGGCAGCTGTTGGTCGGGGAAGGAGAAGTTGGCCGGCGGCAGCTGTTCGGCGGGGAAGGAGAAGAGTGAGTGGCCGCAGCCGTCGGCAAATCGGGGAAGGAGAAGAGTAGTGGGGGCAACGGCGGTGACGGTGAATCGAGTAAGGAGAAGGGGGTCGGCGGCAACGGCGGTGGATCGGGGGAGGAGAAGGACGACGGTTGTTTGATGTTGGGCGAGGAAGGAAGCGAGTGGTGGGGTGGGGTGGGGCGGGGCTGAGGGGAAGGAGATGGTGGATTGGTGTGGCTGGGGGCAGGGGCGGATCCAGGATTTTTCGCCAGTCGGGGCTGAAAATTCTTGTGGCGAAATATATCTATTAATACGAGCAAGGTCCCTTAGATATATATTCTCTTCGACTGCGACCTCTAGACGGAACATCATAACTTTCAATTGGTTTTCGTAGTCCCGGATCACTAATTATGTTTTCAGGATTAAATTCTACACTACCAACATTGATTCTTTCTTGGTTGGCAATCGAACTTTATGATTCAATAGAACTTTTCAATTTTTTACTAAAATACCGATGCATGATTACAAACTACGATACCAATTCAAAAAAAAAAAAAATTTAACGAGTTTACACTCTCAATAAACATATAAAGATTGAACATTTTATAAACATACAAAACTTAAACATTCAATAAGAATTTACAAAAAATTAAGAACTAAGTAACCCATTTTACAAAAATTTTCAAAAAAATTAAGAATTAAAAACTAAAATTTTTTGTTTAGGGGGTGGAGGCTAATGTGGGGTGGGGGGTGGCAGAAGGGGGGGCTCAAGCCCCCCCTTGGCCTATGCTGAAGAAGAAGAGGGGGGAGGTTTTTGATATTAAATATTTTATATACATATATATATAAATAATATATTTTTTAATGAAAAAATATAAATAATTATCTATGTATATTTTTATTTATTAATAATATTTGAAATACATTATACACATATAATATAATATATAAATATAAAATATTGTATATTGTATTATGTATATATTTATTTAGTATATATATGTATAAGTAATTGTATATATATATATATATATATAATATTTTTAATGAAAATATATAAACAATATTGATGTATATTTTTATTTATTAATAATATTTTCAAATAATAGAAGTACATTATACACATATAATATAATATATAAATATAAAATATTTGTATTATGTATATATTTATTTAGTATATATATGTATAAGTAATTGTGTGTGTATATATACATATATATATATATATATATATATATATCAATAATATATTTTTTTATGAAAATATATAAATAATATCTATGTATATTTTTATTTAGTAATAATATTTTTAAAAATAATTATTCATTTATATCTATATTTTAATATATATTTAAAACTATTAAAAATGATTTTTAATATTTATATATTTTTATTTTTTAATATAATATGCATATATTAAATATGTATATTTTAAAAATAATATAGTTATAATATTTTTATTCTTAATACATTAAATATTTACATTTTTAATATTATTTTAATATGTAAAGTAAGGGTATTTTAGAGTTATCACATTTTACATTTGACCAAATGAGTTCGAGGGCCGGTGTGTAAAATTTAAAGTAACACAGGGTTTTTTTAGCTAATTTTTATAATTGAGGGTTTTTTCTGCAAATTGAAACTAACACAGGGGGTTAGGTGCAGTTAACTCAAATCTCAATACAACTTCGAATATATTCTACAGTCTTCAATAATATGTGTTGAATATAAATTGCTTTTGTTGATTTCGGCTTAACCTATTTTTCTCTATTAGCTTATGTTTTGTTTAGGAATCCAACAAGGCAAGTTCCGGCAAATCAGCACTAATGGAAGGAAGGATGGCAAGTTCCAGTCAGATCTCCAAGATTGGTGGAACTGAAATCAAATCTCCAAATCACTCCAATAAGAGATTAAGCAAATCAAGCAAAGACCAAATATGGCAAGGAGTTTTTCCCAACGGCTAGTGTGTCTTGAAAGCACTATATAAAGCAGATCTTCAAAGGAATAATTACACGAGTTGTCAGGCATCTTCGAGTAAGATCAGTGAAAGCTTAGTGCAGAGTATAGAATCCGAGTGATTCAGATTGGTTGTGAGAATCCGAGTGATTCAGAGTGTGTTGTAAGAATCCGAGTGATTCAACATTGGTAGGGATTTGAGTGATTCCAGAGAGACAGTCGGTCTCAGTTTTGAAATCTCTGGTACTACTGTGGTTAGTTCCAAAGAGGAGGTAACTTTCATTTAGTGTGTGTTAGTGAGGAAGATAAGTAGGTGAAACTTATTTATCTCACTAGAGTGTTTGTGTATGAGATTGCAAGGTTTTTCTTGTAATCCTAAGTGCTTAATAAGAATATCTTTAAAAACTCACAAGCTCACAACTTGGGGACAGGAGTAGGCTTACCGAACCTGTATAAATCGCACGTGTCATCTTTGCTTCATTTGCTATTCCATTATTAACACTTGTTTGAAGTTTTTGTTCAAACTGGAATTAGTGCCATTGTTTATCAATATGTCTTAATGGGTAAGTTGAAATACTAACACTTTTGATCAAAGCAAGAATGATTTTGGAGTCAACTTTGATCATATCAACCTTAAAACTCTATGTCTCATGGCTCATGCTATAGAAAGACCATTTTTGAGATCAATTAAGGCGATCATGGTGATAGAATTGTGACCAAACTACTTCGATAAGCCCACAGTCCAATCCCCTATCATCTCTAATAACACAGTCAGCCGCTTCCTTGAATGACGCAATAATTGTTTGTAGCTAGTTATAATAAACATGGAGTCCAAAAAAAATTGTATTAGAATATTATCTTAGTTTGTCTTTCAAATTAAAAAAATAAATAAAATGATATGGTCATTTTCCCCAATTTAAGTGGGCAACATGTCAGCCACACGGATCTTTCGATATGAAAAACTAAAAAGCCAGTTAAGATCGGATCAAAAGTGTGTGAAAATGAACTTATAAGACTTAACTTTAAAACAAGATTCATACACAGAAAAACTATGAAACCGACAAACTTAGGAGACCAATCTTGTATACAAAACAAAGAAATTCAATCTTGCATATCATTACATATTTCACATACACTGAACTAATTCGTCCATGATGTTTGTGGGGTTTCATCAGCCAACACTTGAAGCAATCTTGGAAATGGAGGCAAGCTCACATCAATAATCCCTTCAAGAATCTGAACCACTTGACCCATTGATGGCCTAATACTCTCATCAATTTGCACACACCAACAAGCAACCTTACAAATCTTCATCACTTCTTCTGCATTTGCATTTCCTTCTAGCTTAGGATCCACAAGGCTAAGCATATTATCTCCACCCTCTGTGATCACATAGCTCGCAGCCAAGCAAGGGAAGTACCGCACATTCTCCTCTTCTCGAACATCTGCCCAGTTCCTCTTTCCCGATACCAGTTCGAATAGCATCATTCCATAGCTATAAACGTCCGCTTTAGCTGTTATCGCAACTCCTGATATCCATTCCGGTGCCAGATAACCCAACGTACCCCTCATGGTTGTCAGCGCACGACTAAAATCGCGCCCCACGAGCTTCGCCAATCCGAAATCCGCCACTTTGGGACAAAACTCAGTGTCAAGTAGGACATTTTCAGGCTTTATATCACAATGAATGATGCAGTCTCTGCATTTCTCATGGAGGTAGGCCAACCCCCGAGCTACCCCCAATGCGACTTGGTACCTCATTTTCCAATCCAATACTTTGGATTCCTTAAAAAGATGTGAATCCAAGGAGCCATTTTCCATGTAATCATAAACAAGCAACTTTTTAGTACCTTGCGCACAGAATCCGCGGAGCCTTACAAGATTAACGTGCTGAATTATCCCAATCGTGCTGACTTCGGCCCTGAATTGCTTCTCTCCCTGGCTTATGCTTTCGAGCTTCTTTACCGCAATAACACTTGAATCGGGTAAAGTTCCTTTGAACACGGACCCAAAACCTCCTCCTCCCAACTTGGTTGAGAAGTTCCTGGTTGCATTTTGCAAGTCTTTGTACCCAAAGGCCACCAAAAACCCCTCAACTACATTAGAAGTTCTAATTTTTTTCTTTCGACGTGTGTAGACCACCACAACCCATATCACTGCCGAGAGGACAATTGCAAAAACAATAGAACCCAAGATTACATTGTTGGGACTCTTAGTCCCACGAGACACAGAGGAAGAAGCAGAGAGTCTGATGTGGATGGTAGGTTCCCCACCTTCCCCACCGGGCAATTTTCGCAAGTTCCATAGCTCACCACTCCAAATATAACAACCTTTTTCATCATACGCGTAAGCCGTGCATGAGCAATTATTCAAGCAAGTAGATTCACATTCGTCGTTGCCTACACCTGCCAACAACCGAAAATCTCCAGGTAAACTTAAGTTGCGATCACTCAGAAACCTATCTTTTCTAGCCTTAGAATCAATAACATTACCATTCCCGCATGATAAACCGAACTCCCTCACACATTCAAAATCATCCTTCAAATACTGAAAATAATCAATATACTTCTTCTTGAATCCCGGTAAACATTCACAAAAGGTCTGTTGCTTATCATCACAGATGCTAAATGCACCACAGTAAGCATGGACCTGACATTGCTCCCTTGGCTGAGCCCAAAACAAGACCCAATCAACTCGATCCCAAGATAACATCGTAATCTGACCCGAAACATCCAAAATCAACCTCGATGATATGATTGACGGATTATAGAGCGAATATGTAAAATAAGTCTCATTCTCATTATCAACATAACTAAAATTGTAGATATAATTCAACCTCATTTCAGGGACTAGGCTAAAAATATGACCATTCCAAGTCCCACTTACCCAATACTTCACCAACCTATTCTTCATAATAGCAAACTGAGGATAATTTGGATCAATCTCAAGAGAGAAAGAACCAGGTGAAGGATCTTCAGAATTTTTCCAGGAAGTTAATCTAGTTTTCTTCTGTGTTCTTTTATCATAACCCATCTTCGCCCTTGGCATAAATGTATGAGTTGGATTATCAAAACTCTCCCATGAATTTTCACTAAAACCAGTCAAATCTGACGAATTAGACGACCCATCTCTCAAAACCAAGTTCCCATTATCAAGAAGTATTGCAACAACAGATTTAAACCTCGATTGATCTGGGGTGCTCGAATTCGTGGACCAAATCTCGATCTGAGACTCATTTAAAAGCACTAAGTTACCATCTAATATCTTTAATTGAGCAGAATGCTTGTCTCTAATGGGGGTCTCTCTGTTTGCAACCCAAATTACAGTCCGATCTTTAACTTTTTTGTACCAAATGCATACATAATGTCTCGGAAAGAACTCACCTGGAGAGAAGAAATCAACGAATCCCAGCTCAAAGTTGCCCCCTGAAGAAACGATGGTTTGATCACCAGAGAGAGTTTGGTTTGCTGAAATGGTGTCTGCTGCTTCGGACAGAATTAATGGATTTATAATGCAACAACATAGGCACAAGACTATGAAAAGGGTCATTTTATGTAAGCTTTTGATGCTCATGATAACAGTAAGAAAAATGATGATCAATTGTGTCTATATAAGAGGCGTGCATGGAAGACTTGAAGTAAACGGAAATAGTTTGCGTGTGTGGCCCAAATGAAGAAAATTAAACGTATTTCTGGCCTTCATTCAATTTTGTATGGCCACTCCTTTTTTTCAATTTTGTTTGTATGCTAAATTAGAGAATATTCAATAATTCAAGCAAAATTGCATTTTTTTGGGTCCCTAAATACATTCCAACTTCATTTTGTCTTATAAGTACTACCAAAACACATTTAGTCTTGTAAATTTGTGAATTTTTAATACAATTTCTCATTTTAATCCAGTTTTAAGACATTTGATCGTCGTAATTCATCGGCCTGATAAATAACTAGAATATTTAACCTAACTAATTATTATTATTATTATTTTTTTTTAAATCCGCAAATGGAGCCGTAGGGTTATTACCGAGGCCCCCTTATATATAAACAACCTCATACGCTTGGCTTGTATTATCGAGGCCCCCCTTATATATAAACAACAGAGGCTCCCTTTCCAAATCTTAACCGCTCACCAATACACTTGGTGTGTATTTAGGATAAAACAGGAGATGAAGTAAAATAATGTAGCAGAAGATCCGATCTGCAAAACAACCAAAGTTAAGAGACAAAATGTTTATGATCCAAGGATTGTCAATACTATTCATACTCGAATGTCCACCACAAAATATATATGTATATATATATATACATATGAGCACATATCCTAGCTAGCTCTCGACAGCATATTCAGCCTCTTGAAATATGAAGTCTGTGTAAAAAAGAGCTCCAACCCCTAGTGCTACATAACTTAATCGGATCAGCCACTAATTGTGATAAAGGCAAATTCACTAAACGTGTTCAAGACCAGGATCAAATGTGAGAAATTAGATTAATATATCACCGAATTACGAACTTATCAGACTAAAAGATAGTTTACTTTATTAGAAATAAATGTATTAGTTATTTAACACACCAGTTTCTATGTTTACTAAAATATTGTAAGTGCCCTATGTTATTGGCCAAACCCAAAGAAAATATAAGAATACACTATGTTATTTAATAACTCTAAAAAATAGATTTTAATTAACTAGAATAATCTATTGTAGGAAATAAAATAAATTGGATATTTAACAAAATTTTAACATGATCATATTAAATCCAACTAGATAACAAGCCAAAAAAGTAAACATTTTCTAAAGGTATTAGATCAATATTTATACAACTAAAATTAGAATGAGCATATATTTAGAGTATCAAAATTACAATTTTTATCTTGTGTTTACAAAACAATATCATCATAATAAAGTGTAGAAAATTCCTTGGAATTGTTCAAGGAAAGTGACTCAAATCTACCTATTTAATGGAAGATATCCAACTTGATTGCTACTATATTGCCATAATTGAAAACTGAAAACTCATTTCCAATGACGTAATCAAGTCAGTCAACCACTTCTCATGAACACAGTTTCTCTCCTTCTTCTTCAACGTACAACCATGTTTAGCAGTCGTGGTCGCGGGAAACAGAACAGGGGGCGCCGTTCCAGTTCCAGCGTCATATCGCGGAACGGTCGTGGTAATTTGTGGAACGGAAGATATTTTTACGATTAATATAATTGATTAATGTATCAATACAAATAAAAATTCATCCACTATCCTACAATAACACAAAGATGATTATATTAAATAGTAAGAGATAATTACATACAGGTCCCTAAGGTTAGGCCTAATTACAAGTCAGTCCTTATTCTTTTAAATATTACACTGCAGTCCCCTTTTTTTTGTTAAATTACACTGTAGTCCCTATATTTTTTGTTTTATGTGAGGTCCATTAATGAATTTTGTAAAAATACACTTATGTCCCTGAAGGTTTTGAGAGTGTTACATATAATGTATGACCAAAAATGCAAAATCGTCCCTAAAAGTATATAAAAATTAACAAATTAACAGGCTTAGGGACTATAGTGTAATATTTAAAAGAATAGGAACCATTTTATAATTAGGCCTAACCTCAGGGACCTGTATGTAGTTATCCCTATTAAATAATATATATATATATATATATATATATATATATATATATATATATATATATATGTTATAGGCAATTAATTGCCAATGTTTTCATCGGGAATACTAAATTGATAATAAATATAATTTGGCATATAACATTTAATTCAAGAAAAACGACAATATTAAAGTAGTATAATAAATATTAAAATAAACGATATTAAAACTAATGATAAATGATGTCTTTATCATTCCACAATATATATAACAAAAATTAAAATAAATAATATTAAAATTATGGAACATTAATAAAAATATTATTCATATAATTCAATTCAATTAAATGTATCATTCCATTTTATTTGCCACAGTATTTAAACCTCTTAATAATTATCAATTAATATAAGCAACTTAAATGATAAAAAAAAGTAGTGCATAAGAATTAGAAAATTAGCCCATTAATTACTTGCAGTGCATAAGAATAAGAAATTTAGCCCATTTAATTACTTATTAAAACATAAAAATAGCCCGTTCATTCATTACTTAAATAAAACATAGCCTCATTAATACATCTCTCGAGGATTTTTTTTTTTTTAACACACACCCCAAATGGCCAGAGGAATTTAAACCCGGGTCTTTGCCTTCGAGAATCAACCCTCAAACCACTTGGTCAACCCCCTGTTGGCATACATCTCTCGAGGATTAAAAATTGAGAAAGAGCCGTCGTCTTCATCTCCCGTTCCGGCCGTTTTGTAACGTTAAAACGCCGTTCCATGCCGATTCCAACCGAAAAAACGGGGTGAAACACCTTTCCGGCCGATTTCATGGCATTCCACGCCGTCAAGGTGGAACGCCCACTACCGATCTGGTTTCGGAACGCCCGTTCCGACCATTATCGCGGCATTCCGGCGAACCATGTACAACAAAGCCATGAGCATCATCAGAAGCATCAAGCTCCTGTTCCTGTGTTTCTTCATCAACTCGTTGATTCTTGCCCATGCCGCAGATCTTGTTTTCATCTCAGCCAACCAATCTCTATCTGGAAATCAAACCCTCGGTTCTCCAGGTGGGAATTTCGAGCTGGGATTCTTTTCTCCGGAGAATTCCTCCAAATTTTACATCGGCATTTGGTACAAAGAGTTCGTAAACGAACTGTGATATGGGTGTTAAACATTGGACGCCCAATTTTAGACCAGGATTCTGCTCAGCTCGCGCTTTCAGATGGCGATTTAGTACTTTTTGACGAGCATCGAATCAGGAGGTGGTCAACTTATTTGTTCTCCACAGGTCCAATGAAGTTTAATTCTGTAGTTGCATTATGCTTGACGATGGGAATTGGCCTTACTAGAAAAAACATGGTTTTGCAACCGAAAAATTCACTTGCAAATTTGACGGATTTTGCAACTGAATTTGCAACGGAAGACCAAAATTTGCCTATTTAACTTTGCAACCGAATATTCGGTTGCCAAATCGGTTGTTAAAAATTTGCAACCGAAATTCGGTTGCAATATCAATCGGAAAAAAATTCAAATGGTCAACATTTTCTTATTGTCTTTGCAATGTAATATTCAGTTACTAAATTTGGTTGCAAAACATTTGCAACCGAATTTCAGTCGCGAAATCGGCTGCAAAAGAAATGGTTAAAGTCAATCTCAGGTCAATATTTCCACCTTAACGACCAACAATGAATAGAGACAGTGAAATGCGAGTACAACAATGATGGATAAATCTACACAAGAGGATTTGATGGTGATAAATAAATCTGTATTTGATATAAATAATTAAGATTAAAGACAATGGGAAAATGCCCAGGCTCCTAGAGGATGAGGCCATACTCCCTAGGTTTTTGCAAGGATTGAAGAAAGAAACACTAGCGTTAATATTGTTGTTTTATCCCCTTTCTTTGGGGGTGTTATTATGGGGATCTTGCTTCGAGCCAAGAGATTGTATTGTCATATTCGGATGAAGTGAGATCTAAGCTACTTTTCTTGTAAAGAAGAAGTCAAATGGATTGTGGATTGGACAATCCATGCCAGCATAAGCTTACAACCCAAACAATACTAAGAAATTTGAGGCACTTCAAATTCACCTTGCTTCAGGTAAGACTTTCGAGAATAGTATATGTATTTTTCACTTTCAATCTAAAGCTGTTAACGGGCTTGATTTTAATCTGAATTCGATCTAAATATACTTAATTTTAGTATATTCGTTCGATAAAAATATTCGACGGATCATATCCAATTATAAATATTCTTTATCCGAAATAAAGGGACTAGATATTGTTGGGATTGATGCCCTGAAAATCCAATTATATTGTAAATATTTTGGATTAATAAAACTGAAATTATAGCCAGTTATGAGTATTTTACAAATTTAATAATTAATGACGTGTGATGGTATTTCTATATGAAATGTGTTTCATAGGAAAAGACTTTAAATACCAAAAATCACGTGTCATTAAAGTTCTAGTCGGTATGATAAGAAAATATTTTTATCAAGACTATAATGTGTTATATAAGATGATTAGTCTTTCGTCATAGGGAAATGGAGTTTCCGGTTACAACACATTGACGATTTTCAATGAGATTGGAAACATCGAACTGGACCACTGAGATTGTTCATTTTATACTGCTATCTAAAATGAACAAAATCTCGGAAGCATTAGACTCTTAATCCTGACAGTGTTTCTACTTTAGACATGTAGTGTAATCACTGTGACGTACTCAGAAGTGAGGTCTTGGTAACGGGTGGTCAAAATACTTTGTACGTTCAGTGATTGCATGAAATGTGCTAAAGAGAAATATTGATCGAGGAATCTGTAGCATTGCTGGAAGGCTAAAAGATATCCCTAAAATAGATTTGCAAAAAGTTCGGATTAAAACTTTGGCCAAAGTACTTCGTGTGTGCGTCACCAAAGTTGTATGTTGAATGTGTTTCACATACATGAAATTTGGACTTAAGGCGAATCAAGAGATTGCAAATTGGAAATGAAAAATAAATGATAGTAGTATGTATTTATTTTTCATAGATATCTGTGCAGAGGAGTAAAATGCAAAATTATTCTAGATCGAGAAATTCGTGAATAATTTAATTAATTTTAGAGTTCAACAATATTTATTTTGTGGAATTAAATATTATTAAACGGTAATCAATTATTGTCATGGGATGATAATAGATTGACCCGTTTGGAGCTAAAACTAATTAGTCCTGCAGGTCCCCCCACAAGCCCCAACGAAGATCAAAGAGAAAATATTAAAAGGAGAGAGAGAAATGAATTTTCAAAGAGTTTGAAAATAGCCAAGGGATTTATTTTGAGAAAATAAATTAAATTCCAAAGAGTTGGAAATGCCCGAAATTTTATTTTGGAGAAAATAAAAATTTTCAAAAAAAAAGTTTTTGCTGACGTGGCAGATGACGTGTCACGCCACGTCAGCGGGCCAGCCGCCAAGTGGCGCTGACAGGGCGCCAAGTGGTATGCCAAATGGAAGGCCGGGATTGTGCCAAGTCACGCAAGTCAAACGGTCCAGCTTAGATCTGGAACAGACCAGGTCAGTGGGCAGGGTCGGTAATGGTTCGGGTAGGGTCGGTCAAAGATTGACCGACCCGGACACGTGGGCTTGCCACGTATCAGAGGGCCAGACCGTTCAAACCGACCGGTTCATGGTGAACCAGTTTGGGGTTGGACCGCCGGTTCGACCGGACCGGACCGGCCACGTGGCAGCTGCTCGTGGCAGCATGACTCTCACGCGCGCCAAGCACACAGCCACCACATGGGCGGCGCGTGCGGCCTCCTTTCGGTGCGTGGCCGGCGCCGCTGCAATCCTTGGTCTCCAAGCTTTGACGTGGCGTGATCGGATTTGCTGATGGAACTTGGAAGCTACGGAATTTTTTGGAAAAATGGCGATGATGTCCCATTTCCTATGCTATAAATAGGGGATGAATTGTTCGTTTCAAAAACCAATTCAGTAGCCTTTCATTCCTCAGTTTATAAAAGTCCGAAATCACTTTCTTTCTCTAGGATTAATTAATCCTATTTAAGGATTAGTTAATTACTTAATTAGGTGGTTATATAATTAATATATAATTCACTTAATTAATAGAAAATAAGGATTTTTTAGTTTTAGAAAAAGATTTTTTTCTATAAAATATTTTCTCGAGTATTTAGCGAAATACTGCTAGAGCCCACACTCCAATTTCTTAATCGGGGATATTGCGGGGAAGCTCTACCGGTTTCACGAGAAAATACCGAGGTGCTGAAAAAGTGTCGTTGATAGCTATTTTTGCAATATGGTAATACCGTTATACTGCTCAAATTATTATTTGCATATTGTGATTATAAGCTATGTGATTTAAAATTATGTTATCGATGCCTATATATATTAGAGTTATGCTGCCCGATTTGTTCCGTTACTTTATTAAAATATTTTGGAAATATTTTGATAACGAGGTTATGGCGAAATTTTTTATATTACCCTATACCGTCACTCTGTCTCTGGCCCGCCACACCAACAACTGGTATCAGAGCTGGGCTCTGATTATATACTCGCATTGATAAAGCATAAGATGCATAATTTTAAATCTGATACTGTGCACGTAAATTCTGTCTAAGGTGGCTGGTTTTTAAGTGGGACCGTTGTGACCCCTCCAGTCTTTCCTGGGAATTTGCGTGGAATGGTAATTTTCTGGGAATCGAGTTCAATAATCTTCCTGGTTAATTGCTGAATCAGCAAATATGATTTAAATTATGTGATAATTTATAACATATTTACTTAAAGGGCCATTAAAATTTTAAGCGTGATAATTATGTGATAATTATTTGCAAGCATGCTTTAATTTTAAAAATGGCATGATAATATGAGATATTATATTATTTCAATTATGCAAGATTTATTTAATATGATTAGATAAATAATGTTTGATAGAGATTAAACACGATGCATAATTGGATTAATATTTTTTGGTTTATTAATAAATAGTTATTAATGCCTTAAAATATTATTAGGATTATTTAATAATCCTAGTGGGAGAATATTAATTAGATTAATTACTTCCAAGAATAATTATAAGACGCCAAAAGTGATTATTTAATAATTAAAGATAATCCACAAATCTAAAAAAAAAAAAATTCAAGTGGGAGCGAGATGAAAAGAGTTGGATTCTCAAGGCCTCCATTACCCGTCTATAGTATAGTGGATATATACTACTCCCTTCGGCGGGTATGTATTCGCGGCATACGAGATTAGACTTCTACGGATAGAATGAAGCCCGAAGAAAGTCAACTCGACCACGCCTCCGTGGAGTGCTTGATCTACTCGTACGAATTTCTAGGTAATGGTGTACGCTTGACTAAGTGATGTATTAACCTCCCTTCGGAGCTATGTTACATTTACTTAGAGGCCAAAGGTTAACATGGTGGATTAACATAGTTTGGTAAGAGTTACCTATATGACATGTTAATTAAGAATAATTCTTGCTTTTCTAAGCGATTTTCGACCTCGCTTCCGGGGAGTCAACTGCGGTTAGATAAGTCACCATTGTGTAAACCAAAAATGCTTACGTGGATTTCATTTATTGGTTAGACGCAAAAGAAGCAAAATACAAGATCATAACTTGTTTTTTTTTTCTAAATATTTCAATTTTAAAGCAATGACGACCGCTAGCCCGCTTCAATCGAACCTAAAGGAAAATAGGCTTGAAGGGTCTAACTATGCTGACTGGAAAATAAATATTGACATCGTGTTTGGTCACAAGAATCTAAAACAAGTGCTCACTGAACCTTGTTCGGGGGTACCAGAAACTACAACCAATCAGGATATGAGAAATGCTTATGCCAATTGGATCAAGTCCAATGATTTGGCTAGGTCTTATATCTTGGCATCTGTCTCCAATGTTCTTAAGCATCAAATGCACGAGATGCCAATTGCTAGGAACATGATGGATCATCTCCATCAAATGTTTGGAGGACAGAATCGAGCCAAGAGGCTGGAATTGATGAGAAGGCTGTTAGTTACAAAGATGTCTGAGGGATCACCTGTTCAGGATCATGTTATGAACATGATGGCTTGCCTTAACGAAATTGAAAGCATTGGTGCTAAATTTGATGATCTCAGTAAACAGGATATGATCCTATACTCTCTGCCAAAGTCGTTCGACACATTCAGGCAAAATTATTCTATGAATAAATTGGATTTTTCTCTGCCTGAATTGATGAACGAACTTAGAGTTGCAGAAGGAGTGATGAAAGCTAAGGGAACTGTTCTCCTGGCATAGGCATCAACTTCCACAGCTCCAAAAGCCAATAAGTGGAAAAAGTGAAAGTGAAAGATTCTCAATCCCAAGAAAAAGGTTCAGAAGAAGAAGTGTAAACCTAGCAAAGGAAAATGTTTCCACTACGGTGAAAATGGGCACTGGAAGAAGAATTGTCCAAAATATTTAGCAAGTCTTCCTGGTAAACCATCTGGACAAGGTATATCGATATCTTGTTTAATAGAATTATGTTTGGTTGGAAGTCCACCAGATTCCTGGTGTGTGGACTCGGGTTCAACTAATCATATCTGCAATTCGTTGCAGAGGTTCAAGCTAACCAGAAAGCTTGAAGATGGTGAGATGCAGCTACTGCTCGGGGATAATACAAGTATATCTGTATTAGCAGTAGGGACTGTAAATTTGTATTTTGGCGATAGGGTTTTGATACTGAAAGACTCTCTGTACATACCGTGTGTTCGCAGAAATTTGATTTCTGTGAGTTATTTAATAAATAATGGTTTCAGTGTTTGTTTTGAACAAAATTTTACTATTAAGCAAAATAAAAGTTTATTTGCTCTGGCACGGTAAAAGATGGTCTTTTCTTGTTATACCCCAATAAAAATCCTAATTCCGAACTTAACACTACTAAGCTTGACTTACCATCCAAAAGAAAAACTCTTATGCCTAACGAGACGTACAAGTGGCATTTACGTCTTGGTCATATTAATCCAAAAAGGATCCAAAGACTAATTTCAAACGAATTGTTGAGTCCCTTGGACTTAACAGAATTACCGATCTGTGAATCCTGCTTGGAAGGTAAAATAACCAAGAGATCTTTTAAAACTAAAGGTAGTCGAGCCATGAAATTGCTTGAGTTAATTCATACGGATGTGTGTGGTCCTATGAGTATTCAAGCAAGAGGAGGTTTTGAGTATTTCATCACTTTTACGGATGATTACTCCAGATACGGATACGTTTATTTGATGAGATATAAGTCTGAATCTTTTGAAAAGTTCAAAGAATTCAAGGCTTAAGTTGAAAATCAAACCGGAAAACGTATCAAAGTACTTCGATCAGATCGTGGTGGTGAGTATCTGTCTACAGAGTTTCTAGAATTTCTCACTGCAAATGGGATTAGATCTCAATTATCTGCACCGAGTACACCCCAGCAGAACGGTGTTGCAGAAAGGAGAAATAGAACTCTGATGGAAACGGTAAGATCTATGACGAGTCATGCTACCCTACCAAGTTCGTTTTAGGGCTTTGCACTCAAAACGGCAGCACACATATTAAACCTTGTTCCATCCAAGTCGGTTCCTAAAACACCAATGGAACTGTGGCGAGGGCGAAAGCCCAGTGTCTCCTATCTTCGGATATGGGGAACCCCAGCTCATGTGTTAAGGAAAGATCCTGACAAGTTGGAATCAAGAACAGAGGTTTGCTTGTTCATAGGTTATCCTAAAGGAACAAGAGGTGGTATATTTTACGATCCGAGAGATCACAAAGTTTTTGTGAGCACTAACGCTAAATATCTCGAAGACGATTTCGTAAATGACCACAAGGGTAGAAGCAAAATTATGTTAGAAGAAATGACAATATCAGATTCTGAATTCCAAGAACCCGTAGTAACTGAAAATGTGTTAGATGCATATGATGTACCAGATACAACATATGATGTAGGGACAAGTACACAACAACCTCATCGTAGTGGGAGGATTGTCAGAGCACCTGACAGATATCTAGGATTAACCCAGGTGGTTGAATTTGACGTATCTGATCCTGTCACATATGATGAAGCTATAAAGGATATAGACGCTGACCGTTGGGTCAGAGCCATGGAATCTGAATTAGATTCATTGTATTCCAATAAAGTTTGGGAACTTGTAGAGGCGCCTGAGGGCATTAAACCTATTGGATGTTAATGGGTCTACAAGAGAAAAAAGGGGAGTGGACGAAAACGTTGAGACCTTTAAAGCAAGGCTTGTGGCAAAGGGTTATACCCAGAAAGAAGGTATCGATTATGATGAGACCTTCTCGTCTGTAGCAATGTTTAAGTCCATAAGAATTCTCCTATCCATTGCTGCTTATTTTAATTATGCGATTTGGCATATGGGTGTAAAGACTGCCTTCTTGAACGGGCACCTTCAAGAAGAAATATACATGGCTCAGCCTGAAGGCTTTATAGCCAGAAATCAGGAGCATATGGTATGCAAGCTTGATAGATCTATTTATGGTCTTAAGCAAGCGTCTAGATCATGGAACATCAGATTTAATGAAGCAATTAAATCCTTTGGATTTATACAATTGTCTGATGAACCATGTGTGTACAAGAGACATCATGATAGTGTTGTAACATTTTTAGTTCTATACGTGGACGATATTCTGCTCATTGGGAATGATACAAGAATATTGTCAGCAGTCAAGATTTGGTTGTCAAATCAGTTTGACATGAAAGACCTTGGTGAGGCCAGTTATATTCTAAGGATCAGACTTTGTCGTGATCGTAAGAATAAAATGATTGGTTTATCACAAGCAACATATATAGATAAGATGCTAGCAAGATATAATATGGCTAATTCCAAGAAAGGTTCATTACCTTTCAGACATGGAGTTCATCTGTCTCGGGATCAGTGTCTCAAGACCCCAGAAGAGACAGAAGAAATGAAAGATGTTTCGTATGCTTCGGCAGTCGGAAGCCTCATGTATGCCTTGTTATGTACAAGGCCAGATATTTGTTATGTTGTAGGTCTAGTCAGCAGATATCAGTCGAACCCTGGACCCCAACACTGGATAGCTGTAAAGCATATACTAAAGTACTTGAGAAGGACTCGGGATTATATGCTTGTCTATCGCAGTGATGAGCTCATTCCTATTAGGTACATAGATTAGGATTTCCAATCTGATTTGGATTCTAGGCGTTCGACGTCTAGATATGTGTTTACTCTAGGAGGAGCGGCCGTAAGTTGGAGGAGTATTAAGCAATCTTGCATTGCTGACTCCACCATGGAAGCCGAATACGTGGGAGCTTCAGAAGCAGCTAAAGAGGCGTATTGGTTTCAGAATTTCCTAATGGATCTAGAAGTCGTTAAGGATGGACTTACACCGATCACATTATACTGTGACAATGCTGGAGCGGTGGCCAACTCCAAGGAACCTCGAAGTCATAAACGTGCAAAGCACATCGAGAGGAAGTTTCACATTATACGAGATTATGTGGAACGTGGAGAAGTGGCAGTGGTGAAAATTGGCTCAGTAAATAATCTGTCAGATCCCTTCACTAAGACCTTGGCGCAAAAGAGTTTTGACACTCATGTAGAAGGGATGAGTCTTAGATGTGTAGCCAATTGGATTTAGGGCAAGTGGGAGTTTGTTGGGATTGATGCCCTGAAGATTCAATTATATTGTAAATATTTTGGATTAATAAAACTGAAATTATAGCCAGTTATGAGTATTTTACAAATTTAATAATTAATGACGTGTGATGGTATTTCTATATGAAATGTGTTTCATCGGAAAAGACTTTAAATACCAAAAATCACGTGTGTTCTAGTTGGTATGATAAGAAAATATTCTTATCAAGACTATAATGTGTTATATAAGATGATTAGTCTTTCGTCATAGAGAAACGAAGTTTCCGGTTATAACACATTGAGGATTTTCAATGAGATTGGAAACATCGAACTGGACCACTGAGATTGTTCATTTTATACTGTTATCTAAAATGAACAAAATCTCGGAAGCATTAGACTCTTAATCCTGACAGTGTTTCTACTTTAAGCATGTAGTGTTAATCACTGTGATGTACTCAGAAGTGAGGTCTCGGTAACGGGTGGTCAAAATACTTTGTACGTTCAGTGATTGCATGAAATGTACTAAAGAGAAATATTGATCGAGGAATCTGAAGCCTTGCTGGAAGGTTTAAAGATATCCCTGAAATAGATTTGCAAAAAGTTCGAATTAAAACTTTGGCCAAAGTACTTCGTGTGTACGTCACCGAAGTTGTATGTTGAATGTGTTTCACATACAGGGAATTTGGACTTAAGGCGAATCAAGAAATTTCAAATTGGAAGTGAAAAATAAATGATAGTAGTATTGATTTATTTTTCATAGATATCTGTGCAGAGGAGTAAAATGCAAAATTATTCTAGATCGAGAAATTCGTAAATAATTTAATTAATTTTAGAGTTCAACAATATTTGTTTATTGGAATTAAATATTATTAAACGGTTATCAATTATTGTCATGGGATGATAATAGATTGACCCGTTTGGAGCTAAAACTAATTAGTCCTGCAGGTCCCCCCACAAGCCCCAACGAAGATCAAAGAGAAAATATTAAAAGGAGAGAGAGAAATGAATTTTCAAAGAGTTTGAAAATAGCCAAGGGATTTATTTTGAGAAAATAAATTAAATTCCAAAGAGTTGGAAATGCCCGAAGTTTTATTTTAGAGAAAATAAAAATTTTCAAAAAAAAAGGTTTTTGCTTACGTGGTAGATGACGTGTCACGCCACGTCAGCGGGCCAGCCGCCAAGTGGCGCTGACAGGGCGCTATGTGGTATGCCAAATGGACGGCCGGGATTGCGTCAAGTCACGTAAGTCAAACGGTCCAAATTATATCTGGAACAGACCGGGTCAGTGGGCAGGGTCGGTCAAAGTTTGACTGACCCGGACACGTGGCACCACGTGGGCTTGCCACGTATCAGAGGGCCAGACCGTTCAAACCGACCGGTTCATGGTGAACCGGTTTGGGGTTGGATCGCCGGTCGAACGGACCGGACCGGCCACGTGGCAGCTGCTCGTGGCAGCGTGACTCTCACACGCGCCAAGCACACATCCGCCACATGGGCGGCGCGTGCG
This sequence comes from Lantana camara, assembly GCA_037501455.1. NCBI lineage: Eukaryota > Viridiplantae > Streptophyta > Magnoliopsida > Lamiales > Verbenaceae > Lantana > Lantana camara. The sequence continues at coordinate 129,060,875 of CM074855.1, forward strand.
GCCTCCTTTCGGCGCGTGGTCGGCGCCGCTGCAATCCTTGGTCCCCAAGCTTTGACATGGCGTGGTCGGATTGGCTGATGGAACTTGGAAGCTACGGAATATTTTGGAAAAATGGCGATGATGTCCCATTTCCTATGCTATAAATAGGGAATGAATTGTTCATTTCAAAAACCAATTCAGTAGCCTTTCATTCCTCAGTTTATAAAAGTCCGAAGTCACTTTCTTTCTCTAGGATTAATTAATCCTATTTAAGGATTAATTAATTACTTAATTAGGTGGTCATATAATTAATATATAATCCACTTAATTAATAGAAAATAAGGATTTTCTAGTTTTAGAAAATGGTGTTTTTCTATAAAATATTTTCTTGAGTATTTAGCGAAATACTGCCGGAGCCCACACTCCAATTTCTTAATCGGGGATATTGCGGGGAAGCTCTGCCGGTTTCACGTGAAAATATCGAGGTGCTGGAAAAGTACCGTTGATAGCCATTTTTGCAATACGGTAATACCGTTATGCTGCTCAAATTATTATTTGCATATTGTGATTATATGCTATGTGATTTAAAATTATGTTATCGATGTCTATATATATTAGAGTTATGTTGCCCGATTTGTTCCGCTGCTTTATTAAAATATTTTGGAAATATTTTGATAACGAGGTTATGGCAAAATTTTTTATATTACGCTATACCGTCACTCTGTCTCGGGCCCACCACACCAACAGATTTAAGGAATTTGATCCATTGAAAATCCGAATCCGATTTTACATATAATATTTAATATATAAATTATTTACTAGTAAAGAATATTAAGTAAAATGATTAAAATACAAAATTTCACATATTTATCACTTTAAATACTAATAAAACTTGAATTGTCTACTCTAAAAAAATATATTCTCCTTTATTAATAAGTTTAAATTAACCTATTTAAAATAAATATAAACAAAACCATCAATAATCCATTAAATAATAATTATTTGTTAAATATTATGTAATTATATTTATTTTTCATAAAAAAAGATATTTTATTGTTAATCGGACCAGGTCTTTTATGGGACCTGATCTAACCCAATTACGTATGAATTCAAAATTGATGAATCCGAATCCTAGGATTTGGATTCGAATATGGTCACTGAATTTTTTTATTGGATTTGGATCCGAAATCTTCTAATCCGATTCGAATCGGACATCTTGACAGCCCTATTAATTTTAACCTAACTATGTAAAATAATATACATTTTTTAAGCGTTTGGGTTCAAACCAACATTACTATTTCTTAACTATTTGTTGCCAAGTATATGGATTCAAACCAATAGGATTTGGGCCTAGCCTGAGCTGGGTCTTCGATTAAGCGGACCGGGCCCATTTTAGTTTCAACCCATAAAAGGTGCAAATATGTTGAGTCGAGCTTTTAGTTTCAGAATATATTTTAAAGGTGGAGCTTTAGCTCGAATAAAATGAGTCAAGCTCAAACTCTGGTCGCTCAAACTCTGGATCGACCGGGTTGCTTTTCTAGGCCATATTATTTCAAGTAAGGGTTTGGAAGTTGATCCTTCAAAGATCGAGACGGTTATTCAGTGGCAGAGTCCGAAGAATGCTTCCGAGGTTAGAAGTTTCTTGGGATTGGCAGGTTATTACCGAAGGTTTGTGAAGGATTTTTCGAAGATAGTCGGTCCTTTAACTCGATTAACTAAGAAGGAAGCTAAATTTGAGTGGGACGAGGCATGCGAAGCGAGTTTTCAGCTCTTGAAGGAAAAATTGACTACTGCACCGGTCTTAGCACTCCCCGAGGGCACTGAAGGATACATGGTTTATACGGACGCCTCGAAAGAAGAGTTAGGATGTGTTTTGATGCAGAATGGTAAGGTGATAGCTTATGCCTCGAGGAAATTGAAAGGTCATGAACAGAATTATCCCACTCATGATCTCGAGCTTGCGGCAGTGATCTTTGCTTTGGGAAAGTGGAGACACTATCTCTACGGAGTTTCTTTTGAGATCTTTTCCGACCACAAAAGTCTCCAGTATTTGTTTTCTCATAAGGAATTAAACAAGAGACAGAGGCGTTGGATGGAGATGTTGGCTGATTATGAGTGTACGATTCGATATCATCCAGGAAAGGCCAACGTGGTCGCGGATGCGCTTAGTAGGAAAGCTAGTGTGTCAAGTGTTAAGGTGGAAGTTGAGGATGAATCTGAGTCTTTTAAGCTGAGAGCTAGTATTCGGAATATTACGGTTCAACCGGATCTTCAACAGAGATTGTTTGAAGCTCAGAGAGTGGATTCCGAGGTTCAGAGGTTAGTGCAGAAAGCTAGGAATGATTCGGAGAGTCCGTTCGGATTTGATGACACCGGACTTCTAAGGTTTAAGAACAGAGTTGTGGTTCCGGAAGAGTTGAGACGGTTGATTTTGGAAGAAGCTCATCGGTCAGGGTATTCGATATATCCCGGGGGAAATAAGATGTATAAGGATTTAAAGAAATTTTATTGGTGGAATGGACTTAAACGGGATGTAATCAACTTCGTGAGACATTGCTTGACTTGCCAAGTGGTGAAAGCAGAGCATTAGAAGCTATCGAGGCTACTGCAACCGTTACCTATCCTAGAATGGAAGTGGCAGCAAGTGGCGATGGATTTCGTTACGGGTCTTCCACGAGTGAAAGGTGGTTTAGATGGAATTTGGGTAATAGTGGATCGACTGACGAAATCGGCACATTTTCTTGCTGTTCGGATGTCGGATAAGGTGAATAAATTAGCTAAGAAGTATGTGGAGGAAATCGTCCGACTTCATGGGGTACCGGTTAGCATTGTATCAGATCGGGATCCGAGGTTTACTTCTAGATTTTGGCAAGAATTGCAAAGGAATCTGGGCACAAGGCTTCAATTCAGCACAGCTTTCCATCCTCAGACGGACGGGCAATCAGAGAGATTAATTAAATATTTGGAGGATATGTTGAGAGCATGTGCATTGGATTTTTCGAGTTCGTGGAACGAACAATTGCCTTTAATTGAATTTGCCTATAATAACAGCTTTCAAGCATCGATAGAAATGGCTCCATATGAGGCTCTCTACGGACGGAAATGCAGGTCCCCGTTGTTCTTTGATTTGGAAGAATGGAATTGGACGAAGCAAGAGGGTGTGAAACGAGGGGAGAAAAAGGAAAAACCCTCTAGGGCCGTGCAAGAGGCAATTAATAAGGTCCAAATAATTAGACAACGGATGAAAGCAGCCCAGGACAGACAGAAAAGCTATGCCGATCATCGAAGGAAAGATCTTAAGTTTGAGGTTGGTGATAGGGTGTTCTTGAAAGCCTCACCTCGTAAGGGATTCTCGAGGATTGGAAAAGGAGGGAAATTGAATCCTCGGTATTTAGGACCGTATGAGATTCTTGAGAAAATTGGAGATACGGCCTACCGTTTGGACTTACCCCCGAGTTTGACCGGAATTCATAATGTATTTCATGTGTCTCAGCTTCGGAAATATTATCCGGATGAATCCGAGATCCTACCCGTTGAGGAAGTGGAACTTGAGCCTAACCTTACCTTCGTTCAGAAACCGGTTAGAATTTTGGATCGAAAATTTCAAGAATTAAGAAACCGGCAAATCCCACTAGTTAAAGTCTTATGGAGAAGTGACAAAACAGAAGAGGCTACGTGGGAGACGGAGGATAAAATGAGGAAATTCCATCCCGAGTTGTTTCCGAGCGATCAATGAATCCGAGGACGGATTCTTTTAAGGGGGAGAGGTTGTGACGCCCCGATATTTCGGCCGTACAGGTATGACGTAAGTGTTTACCAAAATGCGCAAAATGATTAATTATACGTGTTTTATATCTTTAATTTTGCTTTAATTATATTAAATGTTAATTATTTTATTTAATGTTATTAATATTAAATACATTTATACAATATATATATATATATATATATATATATTAATGTGTACGTGTGCATGAATATAATTATGCATGCATAATTAATTATAAATCATATATGCATGCATGTATTCATTATATATATATATACACGTATGCATGCATTTTATTTATAATATATTATATATGAATTTAATTGTTTATTAATGTTAATATTATGGCTTTTATTGTTACTTTGCAGTGACATTTACGTGCTTCGTTTCTATTTGAATTGATACCGGAATTTCGTGCGAATTTAATATGTTGAACTTATACGTGTCTTGTATATGAATATTTGTTCGTTTCGTATTTTCGGATTCATTTGCATGTGTTTCGGATTTAATTTGAATTTTGGAATCCAAGTCGGGGGCTAACGAGCACTTAGCGCACCCTTGGTTCCGTATTTAATATCTTGAGCTCGGGAACTCGGATTCGAGTTCCGTCAACTTCGCTGAACTCGAAACGAAAATTCGAGTTTAGTAAACTTAGCCTTATATTTTTCTAACGTCAGTTGAACCTCCGAAATTCAACCGAAAAACGAAACGGCGACGAAACTGACCTTGTTGCACTAAAATGGCCATAACTTATTCATTTGTTGACCAAATTAACCATGGTTTGATGCTGTAGAACCCTAACTCAACCACCTAACCTGCTGGGCCAAGCCCTAACCGAACCAACCCTCACACAACTCACAAATCTCAGCTAAAGTTACTGCCTTCCAGTGCTCTCCAGTAACCTTGCTTTCCTTGGAGATTTTGGGGCTCAAATCTCATCCAATCTTCATCCAATCCACAAGGTAAGCTTAGGGTTGTAATATATGTTCATTCCTGATCATTTTCATTCATTCATCCCCAAATTTGATCATGGTTTCATGGGAGTTTGATTGATTTTCGAATATAAGAGGTTTAAAGCAAATTTATTGATCTCATTCAATTCTTGATAGATTTGATTGATTTCAAGCTTGAAAATGATTGTTTTGACATCCTCTTCTCACTTATGATCATTGATTTCATGGTAGTTGAAGTATTTATGAGATATCATTTATGGCTTCTTGAGAAACTTTCATGAAATGTCACGTATGACAGCTTTTCTTGGTTGAGCTTGTTTGGAACTGATTTATAAGTTGAATTTGTGGTGTTTTGCTGCACATTTGATAGCCTAACTTATATGAATGTGTTGGGATTAATGGAGATCATTTCATGCCCTGTTTTTCGCCATTTATACCCTGTTTTTGGGCCTGAAAGTTGCTGTCAAAACTGTTGCGTTTCCTCCTTACTTTTGCTGTCAATTTTGTGCTTTGTTAAGGCTGATTTGTTGCTGCTTTTCTTGCCCATATATTGCACCAGTTGTTGTTGCGTTTAAGCTAGAAAAACAGGGGAAAGTCTGCGTTTGTTGCTGCTGCTGAACGGGTTGACACGGGTGTGTCGTTCTCGTGTGTTCCAACGTGAAACGGGGGTGTTCTTGTGGTCTGAATTTCTGTACCGAGACACGGGGGTGTCTCGGTTTGTTCTTTGGAGGTGACACGGGGGTGTCACCTTGAACTCTCCATGTATGTCTGATGCCGTGAGCTGCTGCTGTGGTTGCTGCTCGTTTCTTTTCCTTTTCTTCTTGCATGAGAAATTGATTGATGCATGGAATTGCATGCACTTTAATGATAGTTGCATGCATGTATTAGTTTTGCATGCTTTTTTAAGATATTTTGCATGCATGAAATACGTATGCATTATATTTTATATATATATATATATATATATATATATATATATATATATATATAATATAATATATAATATATTATAGGTATATATTTATTATATATTTATATATGTTTATTAAATATTAATTGTTATTTGATTTAATTGAATATTAGAATTTAAATGTTACCTATTTCATGTTTTATTTAATTTTCGATATTTAATTGAATGTATTTAATTGTTTAATTTCTAATTGTAAATGCGATTGAATGAGTTTAATTGTCCATGTTCTAAATTTTAAATGTGATTTAATTGTGCTATGAATATATTTGAATTAATTTGATTGAAAATGTGGAATCATGAAAGTGAATGACTTGATTATATGATTTAAATGTATTATTAGTGCACATGAACATTTTCATAACATAATTTTATCTTTTATACATTTATATCATGATCATTGCATTGCCGAGCGTCTTATTTGGTCATATTGAGTCTCACTTCACTTTTCTTGCACAGATTTTGATCACGTTGGAGACGAGGCCGGTCAGTGAGGCTCGTGTTTGCTCCTTTTGCGGTTTAAGGTGGGTTTCTCTTCTATGTAGATATATGACCCTATATATACCTTCAATGTGAAAGTTTTCGACCAAAATTAATATATATATAGAGAGTCGTTTTAAAGAGTAAATGTTTTCAACGTAAAGCCTTATTTTATGAACCCTGCCTAATGTTTTGGCGAGAAATGATCGAATGCACGAATGGGGCCCAGGGACTTAGTGTGAGTGGCTATCCGGGGAGGCACGGGTCGACGGTGATCCCTCACACTAGTTCCACCAATGAACGGCGTAACCGGACCTCGTTAGTAGTTAGCGAGGAATGGACGTTGAGCGCCATCTGGGGAGTCATGTAACCCCTTTTGGTCAATGAATGGGTGGTCGGGCCTTGCAAACCCGCCACCAACCCGGAGGAAGAAGGTGTAAATGTTAATGATTGTGCACAAAAGAATGTTTGCATGAAAAGAAAGAATGAATGAATGTTTAAATGGTTTACACAAGGTGTTGGTTGGAGATAATACACGCCCACTCGCCGGGCCACTAATGACCTAATGTTAATGATTAGTTATAATCCCTTTTGATGATTTCTATTCACCCACTTGGGAAATTCTTAAAAAACCTCACTTGGGATTATAGCTTGCATGTGATTGTTTAATTACCGTCATATATTCTATTTATGCCCTGTTTTATACCCACCAGTCCCTTTTGGACTGAACCCGTTTGGTTTTCAGTTGTTTTGTGCAGGTGTTGAGGGAGCTAGGCGGGAATACGAGTCCTAGGTCTTGCATTCGTCTCTAGCTCTTATATTTTGGGTCTTACACTTGCATACTTTTATTTTGATCACTGTATATGTATAATGATGTGGAGCGTACATGTTTTGGGCCGTGATGGCAATTGATGATGTATATGAATGATTTTTGGAGCTTGGATGCTCATGGTACATATATATATATGGTATATGTTTGTTTATTGCTTCCGCTTTAATGTTTTATGTTGTTTTATGGTTTTAAGGGTTAGCCCGCCTAGCTTAGAGTGTGTGTTTGTCCCCGTTCGCCGTGATATGGCTCGGGTATGGATCGTCCATTTCATATTCGGGTCGGGTCTCGGTGCGGGGGATGTGACACCTTGCGCTCGGGTGTTACAGTGTCAGAGGTGGTTAGCGTGCATCGAGCGCATAGGCATTCAACCAAGCTTCCTGCGCTCCTGAAGCATTCCTGGAGGGTGCATTCTACGCCGCGGGGATGAATCCTCGAAGGGAGATGCCTTGGAGTACCAACCCGAGCGTTGGCTAAGCTTGAAGAGCCCTAGGAGGGGGTTACCGACTATGGGGATCCGAGCGTCAGGATCGACGACGCCTGAGCTCTATTATCGAGGGTGTCCCCTGAGGTGAGAGGATAGGAACCCTAGGAATAGAGCGTCACTGGCGTTATTGATGCGAACGCTTAAAGAGATCCGTGGGGGATCGCACGCTCGTAACTTGAGCGGAGACCCGCAAGGGTTGCTTGGAGTAGAGTCGTATAGAATGGGCCGAGACGGGCCCTCGATCCCATTATTGCGAGCGTTAGACCGGTGGACCCCTTAGAATGCGACACGTGTATAGTGCTGACATGAGCGCATTTTGACCTCATAATTTGCCCCCAAATTCTATAGCATCGCTTGCGCGTGCTGTAGAATTTAAAGAGACGGGTTTTGCCTTTTGAATACCGGAGGGTCAAGCCTCAGAGAATGAAGTGACGGTTCGTCTTCAGTAACGGACATCTTCTGACATTGCCACAAATGAAGTCACATCCGCATTTAATGCAGAGTGAAGACGTGGGCGCGTGTACTCCAGGATGTGTGATGCGGTTACCAAAAGCAGGGTTGTTCCCAAGGCGGGAAATGATTGCGATTTGAATTCTGACCCCTAATTAATGCAAGCCTTTCCCTATAAATAGGGGTGTTGAGACCCTTCATTCCTTTTACGCATCCTGTATCTCCTAAAGCAAAAAAGAAAGTAATACTCTTCTGCAATTTCCGGCGTTTTCCAGCATTCTCCGACGGATTCTTCTCCAAACTTAGGTAACTCCTTGTAATCTTGATACTAACCCTAGATTTTAGGTCAATTTGAGCGTAGTTTAGTGTGTGAGGAAGCTATTAAGCTAACTCATCCATCCCGTAATCCTTCTTCTTCTTCCCCTGAACTTTTGTTGGAAAGCTTCAGCACTAGGGATACAGAGCATCCATGGCGGAACAAGTTGTAGACGCTCTGGTGAGGGAGATAGACGAGATGTCCGTCGGGAGCTCCTCTCCTCATGATGAGATTCCCATCGCTGTCCCATTGGCAGAAGCTTCTCCAGATGAAGCGGTTCCGATCGCTATTCCTGTAGCAGGGGCTCAAGGAGATGTTGGCGACGAGGATTTGAATGCAGCGGTTCAGGGGATGAACGAGCGTGACCCCCAAGGTGTCAACCAAATTTTCGAAGAGATGGACAATATGATGGAAATGCAAAGGCAGGGAGAAAGGGTATTCCCCTTGCTACCCAGTTCGGTAAGGCCACAGGACCATCGAGTAACTGTGACTATCGCTGGCCCTCCAGAAGAGACGGGGGTTTCCGAGCGTAGGGTTGGCGAGGAACCACCTCGTAAGCGTCGTCGGCAAGGGAAGGAACCTTTGACGCAAGTGAGGGACAGATCCCCGGATGAGATAAAAAGCACTATGACACTCGCAGAATTAGCCGAATTGAAGTCCAAGGCCTATTGGGACAACGTTGTGTATAAAACACACCTCCCAAACGACCGCGAGCGTGCCAACAATCCGCCTTCTGAGATGATGACAGTGTATAGCACAACTGTTCTTGTTGGGGGTCTAAGGTTTCCGATCCCGACCCCGATTGTCGACATTTTGAACTTTCTCAACCTTTGCCCTTCACAAATTCTGCCTAATGGGATCACCCTCCTGAACACCTTCGTGATATTGATGAAGGCAACGGGCCAAGAGCCTTCAGTTGATAATTTTAACAGCATGATCCAAGTATCCCAATCCCCCGCTCATCCCCTAGGGACGGTTTCTACTACTTGCAAGCCAAGTCAGGCTTGAAGATGATCGATTCGCCTTCCTCGTCATATGGGGAAAATTGGAAGGAGAAATTTTTCTTTGTGAAGGCGCCCGAGGTTTTTTTTAGGGTTCCCAGGGAGTGGGTGGCACACGGTGAGGGGCCCCTTGTGAGACAGAGGCATGGGGATAAGTTGTTCGAGCAATGGGCAAAGAGTCTGGCCCTCGTGATGAAGAATGAGCGTTGGCTGATCAAGGCCAAAACACTGATGCAGCACGAGGGGGTGTTGTTCCGCTACGAGCTCGTGAGTCCCCCTGAGATGGTCTCTCGCCCTCCCATCGGGATAATGAACATGGACGGTTATACTCTAGGAACTAACTCTGCTAACTTTGCGGATAGGAATACTAACTCTTTTAAGTTGTTATTGGCTTGTTCTTTGAGTAGGTGTGTTGAGCGTGAGATCTAATGCTCGTTTACTTCCTTGTTTGCAGGCGTAGAAATACTCATGGCGGGATCAAGCATTGAGAGTATCGCTGCTATGATGCGCGCTCGTAGGGCGGCCGGTCAGCAACAACCGCAGCAGCAGCAGCAGCAGCCGGCTAATCCCTCGAACGTACCCCGAGGAGGTAGGGATACCCGGTGAGGGTCAGGAAGAGGAGCTGGAGGTCGCGGGAGAGACTCCAAGGCTCATATTGAGGATTTGACACTGGAGGATGTTCAGGTTCTTCCTCCCCATGCCATCCCTGAGGGCCCATCTCAGCAAGGGTCTGATGGGTCGCACGCAAACTGCTTGGGGACCCTAGCGCAGCTGGTGGAAGAAGTGCGGGCTCAACGCTCGCGGAAGAGGAAGAGGATGCCCGACTCCTTGTCCATTTCTGGCAAGGGAAATGATGTAGTGGTGGGCCCGAGGGGCGATGAAGGCGACACTTCGTCCTCTGAAGAAGAGGACTTCTGGAAGTTTGAACGCACAGGGGATGAGCGCTACCGGCGCTCGGTGGAGGAGGGCCCGGTACTCCTAAAGAAGAGCCCTTCCACCCACAATCTGGTCATAGGGATTGTGCACAGGCTCCAATTCTCAGGGGACCATGAAAAGTTGAACAAGCATGGGATCGCTCGGGTTGCTAGAGATGCTTGCCATGCCCTCCTGACGGTGAGTGCTTACCTCTTTGCGTACCCATTTTTATTCTTTCTTCACAACTGCAGAAACTAACATATTTGGTGGCATCAGGAGGTGATTCCCCGACTCAAGAACTTGGAGAGGCGACCGGAGATATACTCGGAACATAAGGATAAGTACAAGAAGTTGCTGCGTATCTCCGACCCCAGCCAACTGCAAGAGGGCTATAACAATGTCTCTGCTGAGCTCGCAGCGCTCAAACTCGAGAATGCCAAGGTGAAAGCGGGGCTCAAAGACCGAGAGGATGTATGGCTGAAACTGGATGAGCTCCATAAAGAGTTGAAGGGGGAACACAATAAGTTGAAGGCTGATCGTGAGAAGCTGAGTAAGCACCTAACCGAGCGTAACCGGGACTTTGAACTGGTAAGGAAGGAGCTAGCTGATCTTCAGGCCCAAACTGCAGATCTGGAAATGAGGGTGTCTAGGGAGGCCCTTCTCAAATTCGTGCATTCTAAGGCCTTTGCTTTCGCCGCCAACCTCCACTGCTTTTCCAATGCTAAGCGGTTTTTCTGGAAGTCCGTGGGCCAACTGATCAAGTTGGGAGAGGTGCCACCCAGTATCCGTAATGACCCTCGCCTCCGCATGGACCTTGATGAGAACTTGGAGCAACCCAACCAGGATAGGGACCCTAGCGAGGATCTGACAGAGCCAGAGTACAACGATCTAGTCATCATGCTTCAAAACGAGTTTATGGAGGCTAACCCCCCTGAACCCGAGCCTGCAATGCTTGACGGTCATGGCAATGGGGGCCTCCTGGAGGTGGAAGGCCACGATGATGCTTAGCCTTCTAGTGCGGAGGTCCTTGCACCGGTGCCTTTAGCGACCGCACCTCCTGAACCCGACATCTCTAATGTGCCGCCCATCGATGCTGTGGAGGGCCCTCAATAGGCTTCCTGATGTCGACCCCAAAGACCACTCTTCTTTCTTTTGACAAACCCTGATGTCCATTGTTCCCCTTCATTCTTGTAACGACCGTCTTGTGCGATTTTGAACTTCTATACCTAAGTTTTTTTCTTTTACGCTTTTTGGTACTGTACTTTGCTTGTTCTCTGCAACAGTCATTTATCTACTTTCCGAATTGAGTTTTAAATGTTCTCTTGGCTCCTACTGCTTGAATGTTTTTAACGTAAACGTTAGGGAGGGCATTCTTTTGAGAGGGCAACTTGGTTGTATTTCACTATAAGGCTCGTGTTGGAAACTTTTAGAGATCTACCGTTGGTTTTCGTTAAGTGTTTGCCCTTGTTAAAAATCAACTCCAAGAATCAACATTAGCGAGCGTAGCAATAATTATAAGCATAGTATTTGCGGCCCTGTGAGGATTTGCTGAGAGCTTTTCTTTGGCGAAAGCCAGCGTAGGAGCTTGAGCAACAACGAGCGTAATAATGGTATAAACTGGAACTTAGAAATCAACAATGGGATTTGCTAAAGTTTGACCGTGGGCTAAGAGCTAGCCTGAGTGTTGCAATCCCACGAGAATAGCCGGGGTTTGAACTTGAACTTTAAAAAAATAATTAAGTGCCACCCTTAACGAGCGTAGGCGACACAATGCAATGGGAACATTTAAGAAGGGATTTATGAGCGCGAACTGGGGTATTCGATACCCAGTTGATGTAATTAATCATGTAGCCATCCTCAATTGCGACCCGTTCGTCTAAGAAGGGTTTTCACGATCCTGGGTGTCCAGGAGATTAGTCATTAGGCCGTTCGACGTGGAGTATCCTCGACACGGAGTTGGCGTGGACTCAATTGATAGCGTAGCTTATAATAAACTGAATCAGTAAATAAACAATGAGCAATGAAGTATGAAAACACTTACTAATAAATTTGTATTTCTGTCAAAAGAAGATACAGTGTGCCCCGAGCGGGGGGAATTACAAATTTTCTGCCTTAAACATAGAACTTTCTCAGGTTGCAGGCATTCCATGGTCGGGGGGAGACGCTCGCCTTGCAAAGTCTCCAGCAGGTAGGTGTTGTTCGCACGTACCTGGATGACTTTGAAGGAGCCTTCCCAATTGGGGTCTAGCTTACCCACATGTTTTGTAACGCCCCAGTTTTTCAGAGGTTTGAGCATTACGTATTTGTTACCAATGTGCGCAATTTAATGAATGATATATGCTTCAATATTATTTCTTTTATTGATTTTATTAATTGATTGTGAATTCTTGAGACGTTTGAGCATGTGTGTTTATGTTTGATACCGTTTCTATTTGATTCGAATTCTGTTTTTCGTGGAAACTTAGCATGAGTGAATTATGTGACTTATGATTATGTTTATATGCTCTTTGCATGATTTTATTCTCGTATGTGTGAGTTTTGGATTCTTTTGTGTGATCGGAACCGAAAAGGGGGCTAAAGAGCATTTAGCGCACCTTGTGTTCCGGGCGGCATATCTTGAGCTCGGGAACTCGGAATCGAGTTCCGTCACCTCCATTGGATCCGGATCGACGAATCGGAGACAATGGGATAAGCCTCATATTTTTCTAAGATTATTTGACTTTCCAAATTTTAACCGAAACAAGCCCCTTGCGCCAAAAATGACAAATAATAGCTATTTCACGTTCACGGACCTATCCTAACGTACCTAGACCCTAACCATTGACCTATACCCACTTGCACACTCTCTCTCTCCCCCATTTCAGCCCCCCCCCCCCCCCCCCCCCACCGAACCAAACCCCCTCTCACTCACCAAACTCAGCCAAAATGGAGAGAGAAAGAAGGAAATAAGAAGGAAGAAGGAGAACTATTCAACCCTTGGGTATTTGAGCTCATACCCCCTCCATTTCTCCTCCAAATTGAAAGGTAAGACCATATTTGTGATGTACATCTCCTCATAGTCATTTTGAGTTAAGGTTTACATGATTTCTCCAAGTGATGAGCATGTATTAGCATATGGGGTGAATAGTGAGGGTTTGAGAAGAATTGATGAATTCTAGCTTGCTTCCTTGTAGATTCTTTTGGTATGAAGTATGTATATTGCTCCTAAGACATCATTTTTGACATGTATGAACTTTGTTTGTTTGTTGGGTTAGGATTCATGATTTTGCCAATTATGAAATTGAAGTATTGCTTGAGCTTGCTCCATATTCATTCCTTGCATGAGTTGTTGCAACTTTGGACCATTAATTGGCTTGAAATGCATGAATTCTTGCTACCTTAACTTACCTATGTGTGTTAATTTGATGTTTATATGGTTTAGCATGAGTTTTGCCCTGTTTGTTGTGTGTTTTTCACCACTGACCTAAATCCGCGAGGGTGGATTTTTCCTTTTGGAAAAATCCACGGGGGTGAATTTGAGGCAGAAACTTTGGATCCTCCCATGTTTTCTGACTGAGATTGTTTTGTCCCGTTTACCCTCATACGAACTCGGATTGACCTGATTTTTGAACCCACAGAAACCTCTTGAAGTCTAGAACATTCTCCAATTGGAATAAACTCGATATTTTTTCTCAATTGTGAGTTATAATTGTTTTAAAATTGTGTCGCCACTTCACCGAACTTCTACATTAGCCCAAACTTCAAACCTACGCCATTTTCACCTTGCATTGAACCGTGATTCGTGCCATATATCCTTGAAAACATCTATGTGTCTAGTTTCACCTCCAACAAGCAAAACTTAATTCCAATTTCTCAAACTCAAGATATACCCATTTTTCCACAGCTTGCACATTTCCGACAATTGTCAACTTTTCCTAACTTTTGCTAAACTATGCCAAAACTCGTTCTATCGCCTTTCTTGCACTTCCTCGACCCCTTATGTGACTTATATGCATTATATAAATGCCTAATTAATCCTTATGCATTGTTAACATGTATTGTAATATATTATGAATTGAATGATTAAAACATGTATATGTCTAAATGGCTTTATTGGTGTGTATGAACATGAATCACATCAACTCATGACATCTTATGATCTATTGTATATTGAAACATGACATAGCATTTCACGAACACCTCATGTTAATGTCGTGCGTCCTAATTGGTTTCATATTGAGTCGTTTCTCATGAGTACACATTATGTCTTTCTCTTGTACAGTTCATCTCCAGGGTGGAGATATCGTGATCGATAGGCTCACGGCCTAGCTTGTATCCTTGTATCGTCATCTTCCAGGTGAGGGTGTTTTCGTTCTAGTTACATATCAAACCCTAAAACCCTTATTGAAAAGCTTTGGCCAAAACCTTATAAATATATATATGATATTTTCAAAGTAGAGTCCTCGAGTAATTTATGATCGAGTAAACCCTTTTCTAATGAATTAGGAAATATGATATGTTTCACATGAACTGATATGTTTTGGCAAGATTACGTATGTATGATATGTTCACGGGCCCAGGAATTAGTACATGTGGCTATCCGGGGAGGCAAGGGCCGACGGTGATCCCATGTGCTGATTCCATTATATTAACGGCGTAACCGGACCTCGTTAGGAGTTAGCGAGGAATGGACGCTGAGTGCCACTAGGGGAGTCATGAAACCCTTTTGGTCCATGAATGGATGGTTCGGGCCGATCACCCGGCCATCACCCGGAGGAAGAAGGTTGGAACTTATTTTATGATTATGATTGTTATGCACCGTGCGGGAAGGCCGAGACACGGATTGCCCAAACGACTATGTCTTATGTTATGTTATATGACTTGTGTGTATTATATATATATTGCATGATCACGTATTCAATGTATTAATGATATTTGTCGTACACGGTCGGAGTTTGGTTAGAGATTATGCACGCTCACTCGCCGAGCCATTATGTTTATGTATGAATTATGAACTTATTGAATTTAATATGAATTAGTCGTAAAACCCGAGCATTGCTTAGTCCTTTTATTGCCCTCGTGGGAACTAACTTTAAAACTTTGCTCGGGATTTATGACCTGCATGTGCATGTTTTTATATATGTGTATAGCTCCTGCTCACTCAGTCTTCTAGAGACTGACCCCTCTTTCCCACTTCTCAGTTCTTGCAGGTTTTGGCTAGGCGGGAGTCGAGTCATTGCATTCTTGATCGAGTCACACTTGTACACTCGAGTCACATTTCATATTGATATGTTATAATTGTATCTCCTGACGTAATTGGGCCTGCATGCCAACTATGATTCATTGTTGATTATTGATTCGGGACAGGTTGCATGTTTAGTTGAACCCGTTGTTAGGATGCATGATGGATTTAAATTATGTATTGGAATTGTTGGACTTGTAGTAATTGTTGAAAAGTATGAATTATATGTTATTGCTTCTGCATTGCACATTTGGTTTTTTTTCTTGAGTTATTTGGTATGGGGTTAGATTCCGCCTAGCAAGGTTGTTTTTATTTTGTCTCCCGTTTGCTATGAGTCCGGTTCATGCTTGGACTATCCATTTCATGTGTGGACTAGACTCATAGTGCGGGGGATGTGGTACCTATCGTCCCGGGTGCTACATGTTTGGAGACTTCAACTTTCTTGAGGACCAAGTCCCCTAGCTGGAAGGTCCTTTCTCTGACGCACTTGTTATACTAGCAGGCTACAGTCGCTTTGTACTTGTGCATCCGAGCCCAAGCAGTATGTCTCTTTTCATCTAGCATATCCAGTTCGAATGCCCGGTTTTTCTCATTAAGCGCGGGCTCAAAATAAGCAACACACGCGGATTCTTGAGTAACTTCCACAGGTATCATGGCCTTGGAGCCATAAACGAGGGAGTAAGGTGTCTCTCCTGTTGCCAGTCGCGGGGTAGTACGGTACGCCCAGAGGGCTCCCTGGAGTTCTTCTGACCATTCTCCCTTTTTGCTTTCGAGCATCGTTTTCAGATGCTGGAGTATGGTTCTGTTGGTCACTTCAGCTTGACCGTTGGCCTGTGGATGGCCCACGGAAGTGAAGCGTTGCTCGATGCCTAGTTCGTAGCACCACTCCCTCGTGTCAGCTGCGATGAACTGTGAGCCGTTGTCTGAGATTAGCACCCTCGGGATGCCATATCTGCAAATGATGCTCTTCCAAATGAAGTCCCTCACAACTTTGAATGTTATCTTTGCGACCGCTTCAGCCTCGGCCCACTTGGTGAAATAATCCACAGCGAGGATTACAAATTTCTTTTGTCCAACCGCCATCAGCAGAGGTCCCACTATATCGATGCCCCACTGGTCAAAGGGCCACGAAACATCAACGGGCATAATCTGAGCAGCTGGCAGTGGAGGGGTGTTGGAATGAAACTGGCACCTGGGACATTTCCTAGAGTAGCTGATGGCATCCTGCAGTAGCGAGGGCCAGTAGAACCCACTCCTTAATACTTTCTTTGCCAGAATTCGACCGCCAGAATGGTTTCCACAACTTCCGCTGTGAACATGCTCTAATACTTCTTTGGCTTGCAAGGGTCTCAGGCGCCTTAATGGTGGGCCCTGGAAAGACCGTTTGAAGAGCCAACCCTTGCTATTTAGTGAAAAACGAGGAGCCTTACTCCTAATCTTCTGCGCCTGAACCTTGTCACTCGGGCAAGTTCCATCCCTTAGGAATCTGACAATATCGTCGAGCCAGCAAGGCTCACATGGATCGATCATGTTCACTCCCGCCGATGGGTCCGCCTCACGGATAAGCTGCTTCTCCGTTCGTAGAAATGTGACAGAATGCTCGCAGGAGCCTTCCAGAGCAGACGCAAATTTAGAAAGAGCATCCGCACGCTCGTTTTCTGTTCGAGGGACCTGCAGCAAGTGGAACTCTTTGAACTTAGATACAACCTCCTTGGCTTTTGCTAGGTACCGCACCATGGTGGCTTCTCGAGCCTCATAAGTGCCATCAATTTGACTTGCGATCAGCTGGGAGTTAACATAAGCAGTGACCCGAGCGACCCATTCTGAAGGGCGATCCTGAGCCCTTGGATGAGGGCCTCATATTCCGCCTCGTTGTTGGTGACCTGGAACGTTAGTTTGATTGCGTAGTCCACTTCGTTCCCATGAGGGTCCCTGAGGGTCACCCCGGCTCCCCCCCCCCCCCCTTGTGAGGTCGAGGAGCCATCCGTGTGCAAAAGCCATAACCCATCTGCTACCGAGGGCTCGTTAGCGAGGCCGAAGCGCTCGACAAGCAAGTCCGCCACTGCCTGAGCCTGTATCGCTGTGCGAGGCTCAAATTTGATGTCGAATTGTCTGAGTTCAATTGACCACTTGATTAACCTCCCTGAGACGTCCGGTTTCGTATATTATATTATATTTACACACGTACATATTATATATTATATATATACACGTATACATGTACATATTATACTTATATTTAATATATAACAAAATATATATTAAAAATATAAACACGTATATATGCACTATATATAATATATACGTGTATTTTATATGATATATTATATTTTAAAATATAAACACGTATATATGTATACTATATATATTATATTTATACACGTATATATTATATATTGTATATTATATCTATACACGTACATATTATATTATATTTATACACGTACATATTATATATTATATATTATATATATATATACACGTATACTATATTTTAAAATATAAACATGTAATATATGCATTATATATAATATATATACGTGTATTTTAAATGATATATAATATATGTATTACAATAATATGTATATATTTTATAATATATGTGCACACATACATTTATATATATAATTCACGTAAATACATATATTATATATATGTATTACACATATTTTATTATATATAATATATAACAAAATATATATTATTAATACAAGTGTACATAATATATAATATATAATACGCATATATATTAAAATACATATAACAAAATGCATATTATAAACTACATATTTTAATATATACGTGTATTACATATTATATAAAATATAATACATATATTATATATAATAAATATATAATATATGAAATTAAAGGATATGGACACAAAAAAAAAAAAAAAATTGATGGATGATTATGGGATCTGAATCGGGATGTATCAAGCTCCGATCACCTTCTATTTGATATTGTGGGGAAACTGGAAAACACGCGCCGGAAGGGAGGTGGATTCTACCTGCTAAGACAAACACCAAGAACAAACCGTCAGAAGGCCAAGCAGGGGGGACTGGGGGTGATGCCCAGTTTGGCTCTACGACTCTCAAGTCAGTTAGGGAACTGAGAGAGAAGATAAGATAAGTATTTGTAGAGCTCAGGTATGGAAGCTTGCCTCAGTGAAGGTGAAGACATCGCCTATTTATAGTTGAGGGTCAGGGACCCTTTGGTCATTTGCTCCGTGTGGTCCTGGCCAAATGTTGCCCTAACACGTGGCGTCATGAGAGAAACCTAGGAGGAATCTTCTGCAAAAGCCGGTGAGAGTTAGTGCCGGCAGCAGTGGCAGGTGCACGGGCATGTATGGGATGTCAGAGAGCCATTTTAGGGGTTGGTAACGAGGGCGTGGGGCACGCTCGTGTCAACCGAGACTGATGAACGGGAGGCCCGCATTGGGCTTAATGTTCAAGCAACGCAACGAGGGGGTGAAGGACCCCTCTGTTCTGTTGCATGTTGGTATGTCTGTAGAGACATGGCGCTCGTCTTTACGGGTACACTGGAGCCATGGAGATGGTCTTGGCAAAGCGGGTGAGGCGCTCGTTTGGAGCCCGGTGCGGCGTTCGATAATGAGCATTGGGGTGACCATCATTGAAGAAGATCCAGGACGCTTGGGGATAGGTGAACCCACATGTCATGCGTTGACCGTGCCACGTGTCAAGCTTATTTTATCCCCATCATTTTGCCCCCCAATTCTGTAGTCCTTAGTGATTAGGACTGTAGAATTCTGTCAACGTAACACTTCGAGCGTTGCGCTCGAGGAAGGCATAGCGTGTTGAGCAATTATTCTCCTGACTTTGCCATAAATGCGGTCCTTTCATCTGGCCGCTTGAAATACTTATGCATTTAATGCTGATGCGCGTGTGTTTCATTTGACCGCTTAAAATACTTATGCATTTAATGCTGATGCGCGTGTGGCGCGTGGTCTTTGGGATATGTGTGACGGTTCAATAAAGTGAACGGTTTCCTAGGCGGGAAATGATTACACTTTCAAATTTCTTGTCAGAGACGTACCAACACCATTTCCTATAAATAAGGGATTTCGTATCCATTTCATCTTTTACACAAACATATCTTCAAAGCTTATTTTGCAGAGAACTCTTTGCAAAGCAAATTCCAAGCATTTGCAATTCTCTTCCAAGTTCTTCCAAAAAATACTCAAGGTAATCTCTGGTGAAATTTTCTAACTTTGCTAACCTTAAAACCAGATTAGGATTTTGTTTTCAATACACTTCCCTTAATTCTCAAAATCCTTGAATCCCGCGTCTCCTCCCGATCCTAAAAAAAGAAACTCTTCCAATCCTTGAAAACCCTTCTCGCACTATGTCTAGAAATCATGTCGAAGAATTTGCCCGGGAAGTTGATGATATGGTAAGTCAAAGTTCATCTTCAAGGGATGAAGAACTGCACGCTGTCGTTTCTGCTATGGAGGAGAGGAACCCAAGTGGGGTTGAGCACCTTTTTGAAGAAATGGATGCCTCTTTGGAGGCAATTAGGCAAGGGAAGGTTTTGGCCTTGACGGAGAGGTCTACTCACCCTCATCGCTACGCCGTGACGGTGGCGATGCCTGCTCCTGCTCCGGAGGGGAATGAGGGGGCTGAGCCCTCAAGGGCACCTCCCAAGAAAAGAAAGGCTAAAAAAGCTAAAAAAGCCCAGAAAACTCAAGGCCCAAACGAGGGTGAGGGCTCGGGTATGCAGGCGACCGAGCGCACTCCCGACGAGACTCCCAGTGCCATCACTTTGGGAGAGGTAAAGACCATGCTATCGCCGATATACTGGGACGAACGCTTCTCCTGGTAAATCCCTGCCCATCACGAGCGTGCTAACCGCCCACCCCCGGTGAGATGGCGGTTTATAAGGACGCAGTCAGTTCTGGGGGCTTGAGGTTCCCAATCCCGATTCTAGTGGCTACCATTCTTAACAACCTGAACCTGTGCCCCTCGCAAATCGTGCCCAACGGTCTTGCTTTGATAACTTGCTTCGTGATCCTCATGAAGTGCACAAACTATGAGCCTTCCATGCAGAATTTCAACGCCCTTCTCCAAGTAGTTAGCTCACCGCGCTTGTCCCCCGAGGTGGGTTATTTCTACTATGTTCAAGCGAAGGCTCACCTAAAATTGATCAATTCCCCTTCCTCCACTTACGGCCCAGATTGGAAGGAGAAGTTTATTTTTGTCAAAGCCCCAGCGGACGATGATTTTGGGGTGTCACGGGAGTGGATCTCGCATGGGAAAGGCTCCCTTGTGAAGAATCGCCTAGACCCTACTTTTCCTGAGAATTGGGCTAAAGATTTGGCTGGAGCGTTGAAAGACGAGGGCTGGTTGATTCAAGCCAAAGAGTTGATAGATGATGGCGAACTTATGTTCCTCTGTGGGCTCTCAAATGATCCTCACTATCTCAGCCACCCCCCCGCCCGAGATTTGGATAGAGATGGTTAGACTTTAGGGCGCTAAGTTTTAGATAGGAATGCTAAATGCACTCTTGTATTTGTAACTTGTATTTGGTGAAGTTCGCCTAATGGTTTCTAACCCTCGTTCTTTCCTTCCTTGTAGGAGCAGATATTATAAGAATGGCCGGAGGAGGAATTAGAAACGTTGCCCAATTTGTCAACGCACGCAATCGCCAGCAACGCCAACAACATCAAGAAAACCCACAGAACCCCCGAGGCCAAGGAGCAGGCCAGGGTGACGGTCGTGGTGGTCATCAAGGCGCTAGCTCAAGCGCTGCAGCTGACGCTCAAACATCCCAAGGCCGCGGAGAGAATCGAGCGACAAATACAGAAAATAGAATAGTGGCGCGGCCACCAGTTGCACCGGATACAAGGGTGGTTAACCCCAACACTGCCAATCCAACGAGGCCCGCTATGAACGTGGTAATCAGCGGGGCTCAGGGGAGCACTGGTCAAACTTCCCGAAAAAGGAAGAGGATGCCCAATACCTTTTCCATAACTGGAAAGGGCAAACAAGTGGTTGAAGGCCCCAAGGGTGACGGAGATACTTCTTCCTCAGAGGAAGAGCACTTGTGGGCCTTCGAACGCCGAGGGGATAGGAGCTATAAGGGTTCCACGTATGAAGGACAAGTATTATTGGGCCCAGGATCGCCCTCGAGGACCGTCACCGAAGGGCTCTTTGAAAGGGTTCAATTCACAGGGGACCACAAGGCCTTATATTCCCAGTCGGTGGAAAAGGTGACCAACGACATGATACATACCCTAATTTCTGTAAGTCCCCTTCCTCCTTTATTATTATTATACTATTTTTCAAAGATGTTCTTCTCTAGAATTTTCACTAACACTCGTGCCCTTTTGAATTCATGCAACAAGTTCTTCCGAGGGCGAAGAATATCCAAATGCGCGCCACGGTTTACGCTGACCGGAAGGCCAAATACAAGAGGATAGCGCGCTCGAATGACCCCGCTCAAATCCAATAATAATTGGATGTAGAGAAGGCCAAGTTCCTTTCTCTTAAAACAGAGCATAAGAAGCTGGAGGCTGAGACGAAGAAGCTGCAGGAGGATTTTACGAGCTCCGAGACCGCTCGGAGGAGTTGGCGCACGCAGTACAACAACCTTAATGAGAACCATCAAAAGCTTACGGCCGACAGTAACGTATGGAGGACGAGGGCTACTGAGGCGGAGAAGAAGTATACGGATACCCTGAACTAGCTCTCTCATCGCATCGAGCAATCGGTCAAAGAGGCGCTCATCAAGTTTTGCCATTCCAAGGCATTCAACTTTGTGGCCTCGTTACACTGTCTCGACGAGGCTCAAAAGGCCTACAATTTGGCGATTAAGTAGGGTATCTTTAAGGGCCTAACAGATCCATCCGCTCGAGGTATGCCGGACATGGGGCTCATGTACAACGAGCGTTGTGTAGAGGAAGATGACGATCGTGAAGATCCTGAAGCAAACCTCTCCGAGCCGGAATATAACTTTCTGGTCACGCTCCTCCAGGATGAATACATGGCGGCTCACCCTTCAGTGGAAGCCCCTCGTGCAGAACAAAATGAGGGTGTTGATGCTGCCACTGTCTCCTCCGAGATCCTTCCTGCGAATGAGCCTTCAGCGCCCGTCGTCAGTACTCCTGCTCCAGTTGCTGAGAACACCCTTATTCTAGCGAATGAGGTTAATGAGCCTAATGCCCCCGAAGCGCGAGGAAATAACGAGCCCGCTCCTCCTCCTCAAGAGCCTGCAGATCCAGCACAGCAAGAAATTGTAAATTTGGAAGAGGATGTGGCGCCTGCGGCTTAACCTTTCATTGTTTTCCCTTTCAGTATTCTCCAAGGGCTATGACGCCCTTGTTTCGAATTATTGTAATCATTCCTATGTTCTGAATGAAATCTCTCTCTCTTTTTTTTTTTTCATGATATGTCTTTGTTTTCTTGCTTACGCTCATTGTTGTCGAGATCCCGTTTAAGATTCTGACTAATTCCTGAGCTCAAGTAAAAGGCATAATAAAACTTGGAAAATTTTGCTAAGTCATTGAGTAAATACGAGGTTCTTACTTTGCACGTGCCCCCATTTCAAGACTTGTGAAAATTCTTGCCTAAGTATGGATTTAATTTCAAGTTTTGCACGAGCGTGATGGTTCGTTTAATATTGAACCTCAGCTTCGTAACTGATGAAAGTTTGCAAATCCATGTATAATGAATTTGTGCCCTTGAGGGTACCCTTGTAGCTGTCTCCCCTTGAGGGTACCCTTGTAGCTGGGAATTGTGCAAATCCATGTATAATGAATTTGTGTCATTCCGTGGACGCACGAAAGGGCAGCACTCCTATGGCGACGCTCGTGATCTTCTTTGCTCATCATCATCACCATTCATCATTCTTTTTTAAGGGTCCCATCTCGAGCGCTGAGTGTTAACTCAAGCCTGCTAGGACTTTGCATTTTCAAGGGTCCCGCTTTCGAGCGCTGGCTATTAACCAGGTCTACTAGGACTTTCCTGAATGTGTTTTCCTTCAATTCATCATATTGGTTGCGAGCGTTACCAGGCTGTCCTTATGAGGGCGTCCCCCCTATATGGAGCAAAGCGCTGGCAAGCGTGATCCATGTGCAATAATGTTGTGTGTATTGAGATTGATTGCCAACCACGTTTGTAGTAACGAGGGATGTAGGTCTTATCCATTTGCATAATTTTAAGAACAGAAGTATAAAAATATTTAGGAGAACGTATCACAACTTACTTAAGATTTGAAGTAGTACACAGGGCCCATCAGTGGGATTGTTATATCATTATTTTAGAGAACTTAGACATAGAACCGTCGGAGGTTACACGCGTTCCAAGGGCGAGGCAGGCGCTCGCCTTAAAGTGTCTCCGGGGCATAAGTGTTGTTAGATCTGACTTGTATGATTTTGAATGGACCTTCCCAGTTGGGGTCCAATTTTCCCACATGCTTGGATACCTCCACCTTCTTCAGGACCAGGTCTCCTAGTTGGAAGGTTCTCACCTTAACACGCTTGTTATATTGTCGTGCCACAACCACTTTGTATCTACGCATTTTTGCCCATGCGTTCTCTCGTCTCTCTTCTAGTAAATCCAATTCGAGGCTCCTGCTAGCCTCGTTGTCCTGGGGCTCGAAGTAGGCTACTCGGGCGGATTCATGTGCGATTTTCGCAGGTATCATTGCTTCTGACCCGTAAACGAGGGCAAACGGCGTTTCGCCTTTTGCCGCACGTGGGGTCGTACGATATGCCCACATAGCCCCCTGTAGTTCTTCAGCCCATTCACTTTTCTTACTCTCCAGCATGGTTTTCAGATGTTGGAGAATAATCCTGTTGGTGACTTCTGCTTGTCCTTTGGCTTGAGGGTGGCCCACGGAAGTGAAACGCTGCTCAATACCCAACTCGGAACACCATTCCCTAGTATCCGCTGCGATAAACTGTGACCCATTGTCTGATATAAGCACCCTCGGAATGTTATATCTGCAGATGATATTCTTCCATAAGAAATCCCTCAACACCCTGAAGGTAATTTTCGCGACGACTTCAGCCTCTGCCCACTTTGTAAAATAATCAACGGCCAAGATGACAAATTTCTTTTGCCCGACCGCCATTGGCAATGGACCCACAATGTCTATACCCCGCTGGTCAAAGGGCCACGAGACGTCTATGGGGACCATCTGGGCTGCTAGCAACTGAGGGACGTTCGAATGGAATTGACATTTGGGACACCTTTTGGAGAATTCGAGGGTATCCTGTAGAACAGTAGGCCAGTAAAATCCACTCCTTAGTATTTTTTTGGCAAGGATGCGCCCTCCTGAGTGATTCCCACAAATCCCTCCATGTACATGCTCAAGGGTTTCTTTGGCTTGCGAGGGCCTCAAACATCTCATTGGTGGGCCCCGGAAAGACTTTTTGAAAAGCCTGCCCTCGTTGTCCAGAGAGAAATGAGGGGCCTTGTTCCTGATCTTCCGGGCCGCTACCTTGTCAGTTGGACAAGTTCCATCTCTGAGGAACTTAACAATGTCGTCGAGCCAACAAGGCTCATTAGGATCAATCATGATTACAGCTTGTGTCATGCTTTTTTCCTTAATCAAAGGCCCTTCAGCCCTGAGAAATGTGACTGAGCGCTCGCAGTTACTCTCCAGCGCGGAGGTAAATTTGGATAGAGCATCAGCTCGCTCGTTCTCCGCACGTGGGACCTACAACAAGTTAAATTCTTTAAACCTCTGAATAACTTCCCTCGCCTTTCCTAAGTACTGCACCAAGGTGGCTTCTCGAGCTTCGTAAGTTCTTTCAATCTGGCTTGCAATCAGCTGTGAATCCACGTAGGCTGTGATCCTGGAGGCTCCGTTTTGAAAGGCAATTTTCAATCCCTGGATAAGAGCCTCGTACTCCACCTCGTTGTTCGTGACCTGGAAGTCTAGCCCGATTGCAAAGTCTATATCTGTTCCTTGTGGATCTCTAATGGTCACTCCTGCCCCTTCTCCTTAAGAGGTCGAGGAGCCATCCGTATGCAGGACCCACAACCCTGTATCCTCATTCGCCCCAGGCTCCAGACCGAAACGCTCAACCAAAAAATCGGCTACTACCTGCGCTTGTATAGCAGTTCTAGGCTCGAAGCTCAAGTCAAACTGGCTCAGCTTAATGGCCCACTTGATTAGCCTCCCAGAAACATCAGGCTTAGAAAGGACCTGCCTGAGCGGTTGATCCGTGAGCACCATGATGGAGTGCGCTTGAAAATAGGGTCACAACCTCCTTGACGCGTTGATGAGAGCAAAAGCAAACTTCTCGATTTTTAAGTACTTCTTCTCTGCCCCTTGCAATGTTTTGCTCAAGTAATAGACAGACAGGTGCTTGCGGTCATGCAAAGCGACTAATACGGCGCTCGTTGTCTCTGTGGAAACAGAGAGGTAAACATACAGCTTCTCCCCCTCTATTGGCTTGGTAAGTAGCGGAGCGCTCGAGAGGTACGCCTTCATGTCTTGCAGCGCTTTCTCGCACTCTTCAGTCCATGCAAAATTTCTGGCATTATGCAAGATTTTGAAAAATGGCAGGTTCCTATCTGTCGAGCGCGATATGAATCTATTCAGAGAGATAATCTTCCCCACCAGTACTTGCACCTCCCTAAGATTACGAGGGGAAGGGATGTCCAGAATAGCCTTGATTTTCTCAGGATTAGCTTCTATCCCTCTCTGGCTGACCATATATCCCAGGAATTTTCCTCCTCTCACCCCGAATGTACACTTGGAAGGATTTAACTTCATACCGTACCGGCGCAGGATGTTGAAGGTGCGCTTTAAATCCTCCAGGTGCG
Source organism: Lantana camara (assembly GCA_037501455.1). Lineage (NCBI taxonomy): Eukaryota > Viridiplantae > Streptophyta > Magnoliopsida > Lamiales > Verbenaceae > Lantana > Lantana camara. Next base: position 129,087,038 of record CM074855.1, read on the forward strand.
AGTCTTGGTGCTCGCTCTTGACTATCATGCCGTCTACATAGACCTCCATCGAGCCCCCAATCTCCTCTTCGAACATCCGGTTTACGAGGCGATGGTATGTGGCGCCCGCGTTTTTGAGCCCAAACGGCATAACCTTGAAGCAATAAACCCCCATATGCACAACGAACGAAGTTTTCGTGCGGTCTTCCGGCGCTATAAAGATTTGGTAATACCCCTGGAAGGCGTCCATCATGCTCATGAGCTCACAGCCAGCAGTCGAATCCACCAATTGATCGATCTGTGGCAGAGGATAAGGGTCTTTGGGGCAAGCTTTGTTGAGGTCCGTGAAGTCATTACACATGTGCCACTTATTTGTACTTTTAGGCACAAGGACCACGTTGCACAACCATTCTGGGTATAGTATGGGCTCGATGTACCGAGCCTCTAGTAGCTTGTTAACTTCCTCCTCAATAACTTTCTTCCGAAAATCATGTACATCCGGCTTCTTCTGTTTAACTGGTTTAAATGAGGGGTCCACGTTGAGCCTGTGGACGATGACGCTCGGATCAATCCCAGTAAGGTCGGATGCTTTCCACGTAAAAACATCGATATTTTCCCAGAGAAAATCGATCATCATGATCTGTGAAGGTCCTGAGAGGTTGGACCCGATCTGAGTGGTTTTCTCCTTATTTCCTAGTTCCAACTCGATAGAGAGAAACTTTTTCGTGGGCTCGATCCGTATCTCTGGGCGAGGGAGCTCAAGCTCCCTTTTCTTTCCTGTCAACTGGCCATCACTCGTGGGTTCACCTGTATCACGCTCGTCTTCCTCGGATGAGGATTCACCCACCATCCCTGGAGGAGCGGTCCCAAGAGTGCCTTTGTCGTTGGGGTCTTTCTTTTTGTTCTTCTTTCTGTTCAGCTTGGCCCTCTTGCGCACGGGACCATCCTCGTCCAGATTAGGGAAATCCACTGATTTCTTGGTGGACCCCATTTGGAGCGTTTTCTCCATTTTGGGCTCTTTAAGGGATAGCATGTAACATTCCTAGGCCTCTCGGACATTGCACAAAACTTCTCCAACACCCTCAGAGGTAGGAAATTTGATTTTCTGATGATACGTAGAGATGATAGCTTTAAAATCTACGAGGGCTGGCCTCCCAATTATGATGTTATAAGGGATTTCAATTTCTACCATTGCGTAGGTGACCATGAGTGTTTTTCGCTGCGGGGGACGACCAAATGAGGTGGCCAAGCGAATTTGTCCTCGTGGAAGAGGGGCTCGAGCGGAGTATTAGTGACATTCATTTTTTGGAACGTGGCGTAGGGCAAAACGTTAACAGAGCTTCCACTATCCACTAATACCCTCTTTATAACGTGGTTGTAGACATCTAAACTAACCACCATGGGGCAGTCAGAGGTTTCACCGACCCCATGGGGCGTTACAATATTTTCCAAATCCCTATCTGTAAATCCTATTACATCATGTTCCTTTGAGCCCTCATCCTTGGACTCTCGGATGGCATAAACTGATTTGGACACCGAAGGGCGTTGGTCGTAGCTTCGGACATACCGGCGTCGAGAAGAGTTGGAATCTCCTCCCTAGGAGCCCCCTGCTATCATGTTGATAATTGCGAAAGGGGTATTTTCTTGCTCTGGAGTCTTCCCTTTGCCACGGTAGCTACTTTCTGTGGGGCCTCGTCCCCGTGGGCTCCTCGAACGCGAAGGACTCCTTCTTCTTTCTTTCGAACGCTCGTTCCAACGTTCATCATAACGCTCCAGCATCTTCACAAACTCCTTCAAGTGGCCCCCCGCGATGAGCCTCTGAATTTCAGCCTCCAATTGTCGGCATTCATCCGTGTCATGCCCTTTTTGTTTGTGGAAGGCACCGTATTTGTGCGAGCGTCTCAAAGCCTCTGTGTCCTTCATTTTCGTTGGCCTTTTGAAGAGCTTCTTGTCAGACAAGGCATATACTTCAGAGATAGGCCTGTTAAGGGGAACACGCTCGAATCTCCGTGGGGGTGGCGGCGACTTGTGTCGCTCCCTGTGGGGAGGTTCCTCTCGCCCTCGCTCGTTTCTAGAGGGCCTCGGGCCCCGAATGCCTGGGGGCATTGGACCCGTACATGTCTTCGAGCGCGAAGTAGGGCTCGGCCATCTCCCTCATCGCCATGAGGGACGTGGGGCGTTTCTTCACAATGGAGTCAGCGAATTTCTTGCTCACATATTGCTTGTGATTGCAGGCTTTAAAAAGAACGTGGATCAGAAAATCCATAGATGGCCTTTCAACCAGGAGCACCTCCTTGTTGAAACGAGCAAAGAAGGACCGGAGGGACTCATGCTCGCCTTGGACCAGGTTGTACAGGGCAGTGGGCGCAGTGACTGGGGCTTTCAATGAGTTGAAGTGGTTCAGGAAAGCGTCAGTGAGTTCACCGTATGAGTAGATCGAGCCAGGAGGCAGACGTTTGTACCATTCTTGGGCCATCCCCACGAGGGAGGTGACAAAGACCTTAGCCCAATAATGGCTAGAATGCTCATATAAATGCATCAGGTGCAGAAAATGATCCAGATGCTCTGCAGGGTCTGTGGTTCCATCGTAGCGGTTGACAGATGTTGGAACCTTGCCCAGGCCTGCTTGGGCCAACAGGACCTCCTCCACGAGGGGGTACCCTTTTGCGAGAGGATGGTGGTTGTAGCACCCAAAATTCTCTTCTTGATCCACATGACGTGGATCACGCTGTTGACGGGCTGGGTGACGAGCGTCTCTGGCTTTGTCTCGTTCGTCCCCAGCGTGGGGGACTTGAGATCTTGCACGAGAGAGCAGTCCCACTATGTCTTGCAACCCCTGCAGCTAGGCTTGCACAACCTCGAGGAGCTTGGGATTGGGATCTTCTCTTCGGATTTGGCTCCCTCGCTGGGATGCTTGTGGTCTTCGTTTGGAGGCACGAGAATGGGCTTCGTCCTCCATGTTGATTCTTTCTGTGGGCTCCCTCCCCCTGTCTCCTTGATGACGCTCGTTTTGCCCTTGGTTGGGGATCTCCTTGACAGGTGGTGGTGGCGGTTGAGCCCTCAAGGTGGCCTAAGCCTCCATGAGCGGGTGATTCATCAATCCTCCCAAAGGAAGGGCAACCTGAGTGGCCTGCCCAGAAGGAAAATACAGGGAGTGGAACTTCTCCCATGCTCCTTGGGCTGCTTGAATCTCACATTGGGCATATATTGCTTGCAACTACTATGAAGTCATGGGGGGTAACTCTACTCTCTCAATCTCTCGGGGAACCACTACCGGAAGCTGGATTCGTCCGGCTTGGTACGGATGGAACGGCGGTAGCATAACGGTGGGAGTCAGTGTGTACCCCGGTGGCGGCATCATGTAGTGCTACCCCCCGGATTCGCCTGAGTGTTGATCCATTGATTCTGGGGCGCTGGCGGAAGAGATGAAAGTTGGGATCCTCCAACAGCGGCAGAGGTAGGTGGTCCTGGCAGCGCTGGCGGCAGAACCATTGGTTCTGTAAGCGGAGGTGCTCCTCCAGTGGGCGGTGCTGGGATGGCAGTGATATTGGCATCACGGGGAGGGTCATCTCCCCCTCCCACAGCTCCAGATCTCGTAGTTACCATGGTTCGAAAGTTGTTGGGTGTTTGTTTCTCAACTAGCGAAAGAGAGAAGAATAGGCTGGAACTGGGTTTCCCACAGACGGCGCCAAAAATGATGGGGTCTGAATCGGGATGTATCAAACTCCGATCACCTTCTATTTGATATTGTGGGAAAACTGGAAAACACTTGCCGGAAGGGAGGTGGATTCTACCTGCTAGGACAAACACCAAGAACAAACCGTCAGAAGGCCAAGCTGGGGGGACTGGGGGTGATGCCCAGTTTGGCTCTCTGATGCTCAAGTCAGTTAGGGAACTGAGAGAGAAGATAAGATAAGTATTTGCAGAGCTCAGGTATGGAAGCTTGCCTCAGTGAAGGTGAAGACATCGCCTATTTATAGTTGAGGGTCAGGGACCCTTTGGTCATTTGCTCCGTGTGGTCCTGGCCAAATATTGCCCTAACACGTGGCGTCATGAGAGAAACCTAGGAGGAATCTTCTGCAAAAGCCGGTGAGAGTTAGTGCTGGCAGCAGTGACAGGTGCGCGGGCATGTACGGGATGTCAGAGAGCCGTTTTAGGGGTTGGTAACGAGGGCGTGGGGCACGCTCGTGTCAACCGAGACTGATGAACGGGAGGCCCGCATGGGGTTTAATGTCCAAGCAACGCAACGAGGGGGTGAAGGACCCCTCTGTTCTGTTGCATGTTGGTATGTCCGTAGAGACATAGCGCTCGTCTTTGCGGGTACACTAGAGCCATGGAGATGTTCATGGCAAAGCGGGTGAGGTGCTCGTTTGGAGGCCGGTGCGGCGCTCGATAATGAGCGTTGGGGTGACCATCGTTGAAGAAGATCCGGGACGCTTGGGGATAGGTGAATCCACATGTCATGCGTTGACCGTGCCACGTGTCAAAACGTGGGGTCAAGCTTATTTTATCCCCATCAGATAAACAGTAAATTGACGGATGAACAGTGACTTCCGTCAATTATTTGACGGAAGTCCTCAAATTGACAAAAAAAAAATTACTACGGGATTAAAAAAACCAGATCTGAAAAACATGGGACTAAAAATGAAAATGACCTATTAATATGGGACAAAAAATGCAATTTGCCCTTATTTTTACAAAGAAAGATTTACTTTCAAAGAAGGATCCACGTCCCATGGGCCAATAAGGTGTAAAAAGGGCCGGGCTTGGGATATTTATATGGGCCTATTCAAGATTTGTAGCTGACAAAAGGTATGAAACAATTACAGCCCGAAAGGGTAGGTTTTGTTAATTTAGTAATTCGAATAAAATATTAGCTTATGACCAAGTTGTCTTGTGTTCAAATTTCTGGATACGTAGCTATTCTTGATATATAGAAAGACTTTTATAATTTAGAGTACGACCCTACTCGAATTCATAATGAGAAGTAAAGAAAAATATTACGATATCCATATTTGGAATATATTTTTCTTTTCTGTATTTCCAAATAAGAAGCAATTCAAAATTAAATAGTAAATTGGAAAATGAATGATGCAATTTGAAATATTTGTGACAATCCAAACCTTAAGTAATAATCTCTCAAAGAATTTGTTACAACTTACATGACATGTAATAAAACAATCAATAATTTGCACTAACAAGGAATGTTCGTAGCTGCTAACACGAATGGAATCATAAATTCATAAAAAGAGGCAGATTGATAGGGGGTCGCCCCCAAATGCCCTCATTGGCTCCGTCACTTACCATGATAGCACCTATTCAATCCATGTAAGAACTTCTCTGAATGTTTCACCATGCAGCCAAAGGGTAATTGTGAAATTCCGGTAATACCCCTATCAAATCTTTGGTGAGCGAAATTCCGGTAATACCCCTATCATCCTCCTCTTGAAAAGCAGCTCTGTACGAGCTGTCGTCGGCCCCGTGGTGAGTTCGGAGTGAGTCGACGAGTTTCATCTTGGCCACTCGGCGGCGACTCGGGTCGTTCGTGATGATTGTCGCCGCGCAGCCGATGCGGAAGATACAGTTAGTGACGAGCATTGGGCGGTTATCGCCGTTGTACCAGTTCAAAGTGATGCTCTCCGTGATGACGACAAGGGCATTTTGGACTTTTGGGGTGGCCCTCAAAACCTTGGCGGCGAAGTCGACGGAGATGACGCCGGAGCTGCATCCCATGCCGCTTAAATTGTATGTTTTCACGTCGGGTTTGAGGTTGTAACGGTGGACGATGAGAGAGGAGAGGGAGAAAAGCTTCCACATGTGACAATGACAACGTCAATGTTTGAAGGGTCGATTAGGGTTTTGGAAAGAAATGCATCAATGGCGGAAAAGATTCCTTCTTGAGCTTCTTGGACGGCGCATTGTAGCGGGGGGACGCCTTCTTCTTCGAAAATGAACGGGGGTGCGTAAGTTTCTTCACCCAGTCCCGACTTGAGGTATAAGTTCCGCATGAAATCGATGGATTCTCGGGTGATGTGGGCCTGGCGGCGCAAGAAAGACTCCGCCGCCGCGAAGGAACACTTCTGGTTCGGCGGCGGCTTGTAGCATGAGTAATTGAGGATGTAAACAGCGCGGCGGCGCCTGGAGAAGAAGTGGTGTAAGATGAGCAGCAAGAAGGCGGCGAACGAGAGAGAGAGGCGGAGGCTGGCGGCGGAGGAGAGGATGAAGGTGAAGAACAGTAGGGCTAGAAATGAGATTTGGAGGATTTGCAGGTTTAGTAGTGGTTTCATGGTTCCAGTTTATGTATATATATAAAAATGGGTTCGTTCTTTCTTTGTTCAGATTTGGGGTTATACATACATATATATTAGAGAGAGAGAGAGAGAGAGAGAGAGAGCAAGAATCAGTTATCAGTGTGCTTCATGGTTCACCGTCGCGGTCGCGGGGAACGGAACGGAGGCCACCGTTCCAATTCCGTTGCAATGACGCGGAACGGTCGCGGCAAAATCGCGGTCACTTCCTAAAAAGATGTATAAAATGCCTAAAAATGTTTAAAACTTATTAATTTATCAATTTATGTTAATATTAGTTTGTATTATATTTATATTTGTCAATTGCATTATATGTTTTTATCCCAAATAACATTTATTGTCGTTTTCCTTTGTCGTTTAATAATTTCTTTCTCAATTTTCAAATTTTGAATGTGCTTCTTCATCATTTTTCGAATTTCATTTGGAATCTTTGTGCAAGATTTCATATTTTCACTCACATGTGCAATATATTGTTTTAATCTTGTGGTTCCATGGTAATAACTTTGTTGCAATATTTACATTTTACATTCTTATGGTGTTGCAATATTACATTTTACATTCTTACTGTCTTCGCAAGTAGGTTCACCAAAATCCCAACTAATATCACCCTTTGGAGGTATCTAAAAAATAATTAACAACTAGTAATCTTGTAGATTCGTTGCGTGTGCAAGTAAAAGAATTATTATTATTTAAATATATATTAAATTGAATTGTATAAAAAAAAAATATATTAAATTGAATTCTTCATGTTAATATTTATTTTTAGTATTATTATGATCTATGATACATAAATGAATAAAAATATAATAAAATAATATCATATTCATATAAAATAATAGAATAGAAATTTAAAAATATAGGAAAAAGATAAAATATATTACAAATAAAAATAAAATAAAATAATTAATTCAAAAAATCAGTTCATTAAATAAAAATGCAGCCCATTAGTCACTTTTTAATACTTCAGCCCATTATATTTTATTGATCAAATGAAAAACCTAGATTTTATGACTTTATCTATCCCTGGCCTTCAGCAGAAATGTCGTTCTAATCCAACCGTCGTCGTCTTCTTCGTCTTCTTCTCCATTTCTTTCCGATCCGTTCCGTTCCGGCCGTTATAACGCCACGGAACGCCGTTCCATGGCAGAGAAACGCCGTTCCAGATAAGCCAGCGTTCCACACCGGAACAGCGGAACGGAGGCCGCCGTTCCCGTTCCGGAACGGCCGTTCCGCCCGTTCCAGCCGTTCCGGCGAACCATGGTGTGCTTACAAGCTCGAATACAAAATATTGTGGGCTGTTGCCTGTGAGATCGTATAATAAATGTAATCCATCTGTTTTCTTAGGAGGTTGCTGATTGGGGCTTTGTGTAATTAATTTCTGATGTCTGTAAGAGTAGCAAGTCATATGGAAATAATTTTTTACAATAATCAAAAGTATTTATTATCCACAGAAATCAAGTTGAACAGTTTCTGCATTTTATCTCCAATTTCGCTCATAGATACGCATCTTACGTATAATTAGGTGTTCCGAACTAGGAAAGAGATCTTTTAAAATGAAATACGAACTTAAAACATGAAATTCGAAGCCATTTTGAATTGATATTTGCCAGGATGCAGGGGCATTAAGAAACACTCTTTTTTTTTTTTTTCTTAAATGTCATAAATATTTAGGGGGCGAACACCCTCACAAATTTCTTTTACGATCGAAAGTTAGATGAATATATGTATAGAAATTAGAAAGCATTACCCAATTTGTAATTTGAATTTAAGTATATATCATCTTGAAATTGCAAGAGGGATAAATTAATAAGGGAGAATTACATCCAACTACCCTTAATTTAGGCCTAATTATAACCCGGTCCACATTCTTTTAAATATTACATTGTAGTCCCTAAGCCTTATTAATTTGTTAATTTTTGTATACTTTTAGGGATGATTTTGCATTTTTGGTCATACATAATTATATGTAACCTATGATGCACGGATACGGACACGGCGACACCGACACGACACGACACGGATACGGCGACACGGATTTTTTCTTGAATTTCCCACGTGAGGAGTGTCGGATACGGTGTCCGACACGGGTGTCCGACACGACACGACACGGCAAAATTATATTTTTAGGAGTGTCCGTGCATCATAGTATGTAACACTCACAAAACCTTCAGGAATATAAGTGTAATTTTATAAAATTCGTTAATGAACCTCACACAAAACAAAAAATATATGGATCCTATAATGTAATATTTAAAAGAATAGTAACCGGGTTATAATTAGGCCTACACTGAGGGTAGTTGGATGTAATTCTCCCGATTAATAAAGCTCTCCCATTTGGGCAATTATATCTATATATTGATACAAATATATTAAGCTGCATGCCATGAAATTAAAATTGATTCCTAATTAAGTTGGTTGCAGCGCCAGTACTAAAAGATCTGGCATTAGGTCCATATATAGCACAAAGAGATTAATGTCGTATCCTTTTTTATGCCAATTTCCATGGTGTTACAAGAGAATAAATGTTCTTTTGAAAATGAAAACTTATTTTAATTTGAATGAAACAATCAATATACTTGGGCTTTGTCCAACCTTGGCTAGCTAGGATATATCATCACATTCATTTTCTTCTCTTTTAGTATGTTGTATCACGAAATTCCAAAGGAATTTTGAAAAAATTCTACAATCTTCAATGATCATAAATTCATAATGCAGCGAGTTGAAGTATCAATACTCACTACAAGAAATTATGCGAATTCCGACTGGAGCTCCCGTCGGAATTCCCTCGGTTTTCATACGGGAGACAGTCCCTTGAAAAAACCCTCATCGGAATTTATAAACCGACGGAAAACAGAGGGACCAAAACCAAAAAAAAAAAAATTAAATTAAAATAATTCCGACGGGATTCTGAGGGAAATCCCGTCAGAAATGTCCTAGGGTGATTAAAGAAAAAATATATATCTTCCGATGGGATTTCCTCGGAATACCGTCGGTTTTTTATTAAAATAAAAATATAATTAATTAATTCCGACGAAATTTCCCTCGAAATTCCCTCGGAATCCCGTCGGATTTATTAAAACTGAAAAAAAAAATTTAATAATTCCGCCGTCGGAAATTATTTAAAAAAATTTTAAAAAAAATATTATTTTACAACCATTCAAAATTATTATTCAAAACCAATTCTTCAAATATCAGTACATATACACACACTAACCCATACAAAAATTATCTATTCATAATCTATTACAAAATGATACTTTGACAATTATTACACAACTGTGACATCGACACGTCACACGAGGTAGCAATTCATAATCTGTTCTATTTGAAGTTAAAAACTTCACATATTTTCTAACATCAAAATTTAAATAAAGTCATGACAAAATAAAATCAAATGGGCATACTGATAAGCTGCAGTAATGTCGACATTGTCGCTGCTAACTCCTGCACGGCATAATCGCTTGGTCCTCATCAATGCTCCTCTCAATTCTTTCCCCACCATAATTGCAAGTTCCCTCTCCTCCATTGCACAACAACACTACCAACTGAAATCACAAGCTCATTCTGTCAAATTTGAAGTTATACTATCATTGGGAAAATAAGCTCCTTAATACAGACTTCCAGTATGACAGATGCTTTTATAAAGCAGCAGAACTTGTCAGGTAGATTTATTGGCTGCCCAAGGGAGATAAACAAGGATCATATAGAAAATGCTCTAACATGCTAGAAATTTGATGAGACGTAGCATTATATAGAATAATGGAATCATATTATGATCATCTCACATATACTGTTGTGACAGTGAAAATATTGATAATCGATTAATGTGGTGGAATGTTAAGTGTTTCAGTCCTTCAAGGTTGTATTTAATGAAGTTCCAGTCAGAGCAACACAACACAATTGTAAAACCAAGAATTTCACATCTCAATAGAATATACCGTGGAAACTTGGCACCAGAATTTACCGCACTGTCCCCATCTTGAACTTCGGATTTGTTTGCGAGAGGTTCCAGATTAGGAGAAGAGCCAAAGGCTGGAGTGGATGGACGCTGAATTAAAAACGAGCAGTAAATATTACTACACCCAATCAAAATGTGAATAAAGAGATTGATAGTAAACCATGAACAGATGGCCAATACCTTCCTCTTCTTGGTGAACGTGAATGAAGTGTATCTCTTCCGACTTGCAATTTGAAGAAATCTCCTCAACCCACCTGCCAAATTAGAGAACAAAACAAAATTAGAAGCCAAATAAGATTTACATAGCTAAACAAAGTTTATAAAAGTTCCATGTAATTACATATTAGCCCCTTATTGAATTCCAAGTGTTTAAAGAGACCTACATAGTTCGGTTTAACGAGACACAAGCTAAGTATTCATACATATTATTACATACAAAGTATAAGTACAAGCCTTGAAAGTTGGAAAGATACAAAGAAAAGGCACGAAAACGGATTAGGAAAACTCCACAACAAAATTTATCAAGTATTCATATATGCATGGTTGTGCAGAAATATTTTACAGACACATCGTAGAAAAACGACCATAACTCCTTGCTTAGAACGAATTTTAACAAACTGATAAATTCCTAAGAAACTAGACACGTATATCTTTCAAACGGTGTAAGTCTCAATTTTTAGATGTCTCTTTAAAAATACAGATTTTAGTGTGAAATTGACAAAAAAACAGAAATATCAATGCACACACATTTCAAAGAGAATGTAATGTTTTGAATTTTTCTCGGGTATCAAACGGACTCGGATGAATGTAAAATTTTGCAGACACAAACCTTGATATACTAGGAACATGTAGTTAAAACAGTTTTGAAAATGGATTTCGTATGAACTCAGAATTTGCGTCTGAATTCGCTGCATACAAGCTGTCAGTTTTTGTGCTATGCATTCCCTAACTATAAGCATGCAAGAACTCAGCCAAAACCCTCAAAACTCATGCAAAAACATACCTATAACATCCCTTAATTAAAATAAACAATAAAATGTCAACAATTGTAAAATACGAACCATTTCCACTCATCCAAGTTATAGCACTCCATCAAGCATTACATGCAAAAGCAATATTATCTGCATTAAGAATTGCATAAAAACATCCATCAAAGGGAAGATCTTATCAAACTCCACAAAACTCATCCCATATTTAAATAGGCCATAATCTGATTTTGTGCTTACCTTTATACCAACTACAAAATTGAAGTGGCCATTCATCCGGATACTGCCAAAAGTAGAAACCAAATAACCTTTATCATGCTAGAATAAGATAAGTAAAAGCATATCCATTAATGACCAATAAACCTACTTATCATAGAATCTAGATATCAAACAACTTTTCTTAATTTCCTTGTCCAAAATCTTTTTATAGAAATACTTTTTTTTTTTTTTTTCCTCCTATTTTTTCCCATCAGTTACCGATTTAAGGACATCACAAGGAACCAACACGGGTATATGAGAGTGTAGTTAAGAAAAACCAATATAACAGCTTTCCTACATTGCCTATTTCTCTACAAAATTAAAGGACAACTAACTTTCAGCAATAGCAATTAGCAGAACAGACTAGTGAACCAAGCATATATCCACGATTCCAAATAACTGAAATTTTGTCTTAGAAGAAATGAGTAAATAGTAGCAACTTACAAAGTGCAATTGCCAACCAGGTAATTGTCCATATGATGAGCATTTACGAATTCTCTCCTTTCTTAACTCCCAAAGTTACATAATAAGTACATAATTCATGAATCTATATGAAATAACTACAATAGACTATTCAGAAAGTCACCACCGAGCATTATTCAAGCATCAAAATAACAAAATTAAGTTCACCCTCAAGATACATGTTCAGACCCTTCCCACTAAACCTTTTGGATTTTGGGATTTCATTCAAGTTCACAAAGGTTAAGGACTTCATCGCCTAAGAGACATCAGCGGATTAAAAGACTACCAGCCCTAATCTAATTTGCAAAGAGACTATAACTCAACTAATTCACAAGAGACTATAACTTAACCAATTCACAAATTAATCATACACCAATTTCAATCAGTACAAATGACAGCAAAAACCACCAGATTCAATTGGAAAAAAAAAAGGAAAATAACATTAACGGTTTACCAAAAGCTGGAAGAAAAGCGGAAAACGGGGAAGGATTCCAAATCCGTGGCTGGCGGAGGCGAGCGAGGGTGGTGCAGGCGGAGGCGGAGCGAGGGCGGTGCTGAGGGAGGCGGAGCGAGGGCGGTGCAGGAGGCGCGGGAGAGAAAAGAGATTTTTCAGCCCTTATACAATGGGAGCGATGGAAAGGCAGTCGGTAGCTGGTGCAGGCGGAGACTGTCGGAGGCAATGGCGGCGGACGCTCTGGGAGGAGAAGGGAAAAATTTTGGGTTTTTACGCATTTGAAAATGAATGCAAAAAAATGACTCCCAAGTCTTTAACCTAATAAACAAAAACCGACGGGAGTATGCCGTCGGTTTAATTTTTAAATTTTTTTTAGTTATAATTATTTAATGTTGTCCGACGGCTAACCGACGGGGTTCCGTCGGTATATTTTTTACAATTTACTTAATAAATACCGGCGGGAATCCCGTCGGATTTCCATCGAAAATTTTAAATTTTACTTTTTTTATATGTTATTATTTATTTATAATTTTATTTTTAATTCAGTCCGATGGCTAACCGATGGAGAACTTTGTCGGTTTATTTTTTAAATTTTATTTTATAAGTTTCGACGGGAATTTCATCAGATTTTCGTCGGAATTATTTATTATTTATTTTTTAAAAAAAATAGAACTGTCCGTCGGAATACCGTCGGATTTCCCTCGGTTTATCTGATGAAATACCGACGGAATGATTCCGTCGGAATTTTCCGTCGGAAATCGCAATAGTGACTTTTGATGTCCTAATACTCTCGTCACCTTGCACACACCAACATGCTACTTTACATATCTTCATCACTTCTTCCGCATTTGCATTCACTTCTAGCTTAGGATCCACAAGGTTGACTACATTATCCCCCTTTGTAATCACACAATTTGAGCCAAGCAAGGGAAGTATCACATTTTCTTCGAGTTTCGAATATCCTACCAGTTTCTCTTCCCCGATACAAGTTCGAAAAACATCATTCCATAGACACATCGGCTTTGGCTGTTATTGCAACTCCTGATATCCATTCGATCGGCTGCCAGATAACCCAAGGCACCCCTCAGTGTCGAGTAGGACATTTTCAGGCTTTATATCACAATGAACGATGCAGTCTCTGCATTTCTCATGGAGGTAGGCCAACCCCCGAGCTACGCCCAACGCGATTTGGTACCTCATTTTCCCATCCAATACTTTGGAATCCTTAAAAATATGTTAATCAAAGGAGCCATTTTCCATGGTCATAATACAATAACTTTTTAGTACCTTGCGCACGAAATCCGTGAAGCCTTACAAGATTAACGTGCTGAATTATCCCAATCGTGCTGACTTCGACCCTGCATTGCTTCTATCCTTAGCTTATGCTTTGGAGCTTCTTTATTCCGATAACACTTGAATCGGGTAAAGTTCCTTTGAAGAATGACCCAAAACCTCCTCGATCCTCCCAACTTGGTCGAGAAGTTCCTGTTTGCATTTTTCAAGTCTTTGTACCCAAACACCACCAAAAGTCCCTCAACTACATTAATAGTAGTTCTAGTGACTATGGAAAGAACATCTTGTTAAAATGACTCAAGTAACTTCAAATCTGCGATAGGCGTTGGAAGATAGAGGCTTTCAAATCTCTCAAATTATGGACAAACTAGAAAACTGCAACCCTGATCAGTTTAGTCTCAACAAACAACCAGGAAAATTATGGGGGCAATTGAATCTAACGTGAAAGTTAGAGTTACTCCCTGATAAGAGTCTAAACTGTCAAAATACTCCTTAAACACAAGTACAAACTGTTTAAAACAAAAATCAAGTACACTCCTTAACACGAGAATAAACTATTTAAAACAAAGTTCAAGTGCAATACTCCTAAACACGAGAATAAATTGATTAAAATCAAGCTCAAGTCTCTCCAAAATACGAGATTAAACACTGTTATACAGGATTCATACAGAGCAAAATTATGAAATTCACAAACTTACGAGCCCAATTTACGTATACAAAACAAGAAATTCAATTTTACATGTAAGATGACATCTCATTACACATTTCAGATACATTAATAATCTAAGCAAACACTAGACTAATTCGTGGATGATGCTTATGGGGTTTCATGAACCAACACTTGAAGTCATCGAGGAAATGGAGGCAAGTTGACATCTATATCCCCTTCAAGAAATTGAACAACCTGCCCCGTTCATGGCCTAATACTCTCATCACCTTTCACACACAACTACATATCTTCATCACTTCTTCCGTATTTGCATTCACTTCTAGCTTAGGATCCACAAGGTTGACTACATTATCCCCACCCTCTGTGATCACAAAGTTTGCAGCCAAGCAAGGGAAGTATCACATTTTCTCCTCGTCTCGAATGTCCTTCCAGTTTCGCTTCCCCGGTAGCAATTTGAAAAGCATCATTCCATAGCTATGCACATCGTCTTTGGTTGTTATTGCAACTCCTGATATCCATTCGGGTGGAAGAAAACCTAAGGTACCCCTCATAGCTGTTAGAGCACGGCAGAAATAATGCCCCACGAGCTTTGCCAGTACGAAATCTACCATTTTGGGATAAAATTCAGTGTCGAGTAGGACATTTTCAGGCTTTATATCACAATGAACGATGCAGTCTCTGCATTTCTCATGGAGGTAGGCCAACCCCCGAGTTATGCCCAACGCGATTTGGTACCTCATTTTCCCATCCAATACTTTGGAATCCTTAGAAAGATGTCAACCCAAGGAGCCATTTTCCATGTAGTCATAATAAAACAAATTTTTAGTACATTGCGCACACAATCCGTGAAGCCTTACAAGATTAACTTGCTAAATTATCCCAATCGTGCTGACTTCGACCCTGAATTGCTTCTATCCTTGGCTTATGCTTTAGAGCTTCTTTATTATGATAACACTTGAATCGGGTAAAGTTCCTTTAAAGACAGACCCAAAACCTCCTCGATTCTCCCAACTTGGCCGAGAAGTTCCTGGTTGCAGTTTTCAAGTCTTTGTACCCAAACACCACCAAAAGTCCCTCAACTACATTAATAGTAGTTATAATGACTATGGAAAGAACATCTTGTTAAAATGACTCAAGTAACTTCAAATCCGCGATAGTCGTTGGAAGATAGAGGCTTTCAAATCGCTCAAATTATGGACAAACTAGAAAACTGCAACCCTGATCAGTTTAGTCTCAACAAACACCCAAGAAAATTATGGGGGCAATTGAATCTAACATGAAAGTTAGAGATACTCCCTGATAAGAGTCTAAACTGTCAAAATACTCCTTAAACACAAGTATAAACTGTTTAAAATAAAAATCAAGTACACTCCTTAACACGAGTATAAACTATTTAAAACAAAGTTCAAGGGCAATACTCCTAAACACGAGTATAAATTGTTAAAAATCAAGCTCAATTCTCTCCAAAATACGGGATTAAACACTGTTATACAGGATTTATATAGAGAAAAATTATGAAATTCACAAACTAACGAGCCCAATTTACGTATACAAAACAAGAAATTCAATTTTACATGTAAGATGACATTTCATTACACATTTCACATACATTAATAATCTAAGCAAACACTAGACTAATTCGTGGATGATGCTTATGGGGTTTCATCAACCAACACTTGAAGTCATCAAGGAAATGGAGGCAAGTTGACATTGATATCCCCTTAAAGAATCTGAACAACCTTCCCGTTGATGGCCGAATACTCTCATCACCTTGTACACACCAACATGCTACTTTACATATCTTCATCACTTCTTCCGCATTTGCATTCACTTCTAGCTTAGGATTCACACGGTTGACTACATTATCCCCATCCTCTGTAATCACAAAGTTTGCAGCCAAGCAAGGGAAGTATCACATTTCCCTCCTAGTCTCGAATGTCCCGCCAGTTTCTCTTCCCCGATACAAGTTCAAAAAGCATCATTCCAAAGCTATACACATCGGCTTTGGCTGTTATTGCAACTCCTGATATCCATTCGTGTGCCAGAAAACCTAAGGAACCCCTCATGGTTGTCAGAGCAGAGCACGGCAGAAATCATGTCGCACGAGCTTTGCCTATCCGAAATCTACCATTTTGGGACAAAACTCAGTGTCGAGTAGGACATTTTCAGGCTTTATATCACAATAAACGATGCGGTCTCTGCATTTCTCATGGAGGCAGCCCAACCCCCGAGCTACGCCCAACGCGATTTGGTACCTCATTTTCCCATCCAATACTTTGGAATCCTTAAAAAGATGTCAATCCAAGGAGCCATTTACCATGTAGTCATAATACAACAACTTTTTAGTACCTTGCGTACACAATCCGTGAAGCCTTACAAGATTGACGTGCTGAATTATCCCAATCGTGCTGACTTCGACCCTGAATTGCTTCTATCCTTGGCTTATGCTTTAGAGTTTCTTTTTTGCGATAACACTTGAATCGGGTAAAGTTCCTTTGAAGACAGACACAAAACCTCCTCGATTCTCCCAACTTGGCCGAGAAGTTCCTGGTTGCAGTTTTCAAGTCTTTGTACCCAAACACCACCAAAAGTCCCTCAACTACATTAATAGTAGTTCTAGTGACTATCGAAAGAACATCTTGTTAAAATTACTCAAGTAACTTCAAATCTGTGATAGGCGTTGGAAGATAGAGGCTTTCAAATCTCTCAAATTATGGACAAACTAGAAAACTGCAACCTTGATCAGTTTAGTCTCAACAAACACCTAGGAAAATTATGGGGGCAATTGAATCTAACGTGAAAGTTAGAGTTACTCCCTGATAAGAGTCTAAACTGTCAAAATACTCCTTAAACACAAGTATAAACTGTTTAAAACCCAAATCAAGTACACTCCTTAACACGAGAATAAACTATTTAAAACAAAGTTCAAGTGCAATACTCCTAAACACAAGCATAAATTGTCTAAAATCAAGCTCAAGTCTCTCCAAAATACGAGATTAAACACTGTTATACAGGATTCATACAGAGCAAAATTATGAAATTCACAAACTTACGAGCCCAATTTACGTATACAAAACAAGGAATTCAATTTTACATGTAAGATGACATCTCATTACACATTTCACATACATTAATAATCTAAGCAAACATTAGACTAATTGTCGGATGATGCTTAAGGGGTTTCATTAACCCACACTAGAAGTCATCGAGGAAACGGAGGCAAGTTGACATCCATATCCCCTTTAAGAATCTGAACAACCTGCCTCGTTGATGGCCTAATACTCTCATCACCTTGCACACACCAACCTGCTACTTTACATATCTTCATCACTTCTTCCGCATTTGCATTCACTTCTAGCTTAGGATCCACAAGGTTGATTACATCATCCCCACCCTCTGTGATCACAAAATTTGCAGCCAAGCAAGAGAAGTATCACATTTTCTCCTCGTCTCGAATGTCCCGCCAATTTCTCTTCCCCGATACAAGTTCGAAAAGTATCATTCCATAGCTATACACATCGGCTTTTGCTGTTATTGCAACTCCTGATATCCATTCGGGTGTCAGAAAACCTATGGTACCCCTCATGGCTGTCAGAGCACGGCAGAAATCATGCCCCACGAGCTTTGCCAGTCCGAAATGTACCATTTTGGGACAAAACTCAGTGTCGAGTAGGACATTTTCAGGCTTTATATCACAATGAACGATGTAGTCTCTGCATTTCTCATGGAGGTAGGCCAACCCCCGAGCTACGCCCATTGCGATTTGGTACCTCATTTTCCCATCCAGTACTTTGGAATCCTTAAAAATATGTCAATCCAAGGAGCCATTTTCCATGTAGTCATAATACAATATGTAACGCCCCGGTTCCGGAGGAACAGGTAAGCACGCCACGTGTGAGATTTTGAGCGTAGGAATTTTTTTTATTCTTTAAATTCATAATATTCCTACGTGACATCTCATATTTTATAAAATTCATGAAACATTATTTATATGAATTATGTGAATTCATATCATTGGAAAATTATTTTATATCATGGAAAAATATTTATTACGAAAAACAACTACCGAGAGTGTTCAAATTACGAAATTATCCCTACTTGGTTATTTCTTTAAACTTTAGGGACTTAATTGCATAGTTTTCATGGATCTAATTGACAATCTTTTAAAATCACATACACCTGATTGCATAACTTGAATTCTTGGAGGATTAATTGGCAAATTGGACTTTCACTCATTTCAAAATTTGATGAATCGTTATATCATCTCAAAGCTTCCATAATCT
Organism: Lantana camara; assembly: GCA_037501455.1. Taxonomy (NCBI): domain Eukaryota; kingdom Viridiplantae; phylum Streptophyta; class Magnoliopsida; order Lamiales; family Verbenaceae; genus Lantana; species Lantana camara. Next base: position 129,105,689 of record CM074855.1, read on the forward strand.
CATTTCATTCAAGAAATTCCCAACCTAATTACTTCCTTTCACTCTCGGTCCACCAAGCTAAAAAGGGAGAAGAAGTTTTCATCCTTTACATCAAGAATTTCCAAGAAATATTGCAGGAATTGAAGTTGATTAACATCATCATCTATTTTCTCCATTTCTTTACATTTCAAGGTCACGAGGTCGTGGACGAGGAGCAGGCTCCGTAGAGCATATCCTTGTTGTGTTTTGTAAGAAAAGGTGAGGTTTTGTTTTAGATACATAGGACCCTACAACCTTTATGTGCTATTTTGGCCAAAACGTATTATAATTATAAACGTTTTCCAAAGTACAAATATTTCAAGCAAGCAAGCCATGATTATCATGATTTTCAAGCATGTTTGGCGAGTACATGATTGCACGTGGGCCCGAGGATAGTTCTTGAGCCAACCGGGAAAGCAAGGGCTGACGGGTAACTCTTGAGCTATTCTCACCTCATTGGGATCACCCCCGAGCCACTAGGAGATTAGTGGTGGAAGGAGTTCCGTGCTTAGGGAGTCATGTTCCCTATGCACACCATGTCGTGGATAGTTGGGCCTTGCAAACCCACTATCACCCGGAGGAAAAAGAGACTGGGGATGAATCCGGCATGTCGGGTTATCCTCGGGTTATTGCATGTTTCAAACATGAATATGTTTATTTGAGCACTAAAGGAAATGTATGATCACGTATTGAATAAATCATGCAAGCACGTATTGTCACGTTTGGTGTAAAGGTTGGAGAATCGCCCTTACTCGCCGGGGCTACATGCTCATGAAATAATCAAGTTAACGTGTTAAAATGATTAGTCGTAATCTCGGGCAAAGAACAAGTTTTCTTGAATTGTATATTTATTTTATTTCTAAGTCTTCACCCGAGGCTACAACTTGCATGTGACGTGTGTTATATATAATTATTGCCCCTCACTCAGTCTTCGGTAGACTGATACTTCACTTTTCAGGTACTTTTGAGAGTGGTCGTGCTAGGCGGGAGTCCGGTCAAGTCTTGCATTTTCCCGGGTCTACCATTACACCTTTCATGTATAGCCTTTTGATATAGCATGTATAGAACTTTTGGGAAAGACATGTCATGATAATTGTTAGCATATTTTGAGTACTCGAGCATGTACATAGTATAAAGAGATGATAATGTATTGATAGTTAAATATGGTACCTATATGTATGATTGACGTATTGCTTCCGCTTTTAAATTCATGTTTTGATGTAATTATGTTGGGGAGTGTCCCGCCTATCGCGTTTCTTTTGATTGTCACCCGTTCGCTATAGTTTTGATTTATGTACGGATTGTCCATTTCGTATGTGGATCGAGGCTATAGTGCGGGGGATGTAGTGCCTTGGGGTTAGGGTGCTACACAATAAAATTTTAGTACCTTGCGCACGCAATCCGTGAAGCCTTACAAGATTACCGTGCTGAATTATCCCAATCGTGCTGACTTCGACCTTGCATTGCTTCTATCCTTAGCTTATGCTTTAGAGCTTTTTTATTCCGATAACACTTGAATAGGGTAAAGCTCCTTTGAAGAATGACCCAAAACCTCCTCGATCCTCCCAACTTGGTCGAGAAGTTCCTGTTTGCATTTTTCAAGTCTTTGTACCCAAACACCACCAAAAGTCCCTCAACTACATTAATAGTATTTCTAGTGACTATGGAAAGAACATCTTGTTAAAATGACTCAAGTAACTTCAAATCTGGGATAGGCGTTGGAAGATAGAGGCTTTCAAATCTCTCAAATAATGGACAAACTAGAAAACTGCAACCCTGATCAGTTTAGTCTCAACAAACACCCAGGAAAATTATGGGGGCAATTGAATCTAACGTGAAAGTTAGAGTTACTCCCTGATAAGAGTCTAAACTGTCAAAATACTCCTTAAACACAAGTACAAACTGTTTAAAACAAAAATCAAGTACACTCATTAACATGAGAATAAACTATTTAAAACAAAGTTCAAGTGCAATACTCCTAAACACGAGTATAAATTGTTTAAAATCAAGCTCAAGTCTCTTCAAAATACGAGATTAAACACTGTTATATAGGATTCATACAGAGCAAAATTATGAAATTCACAAACTTACGAGCCTAATTTACGTATACAAAACAAGGAATTCAATTTTACATGTAAGATGACATCTCATTACACATTTCACATACATTAATAATCTAAGCAAACACTAGACTAATTCTCGGATGATGCTTAAGGGGTTTCATCAACCCATACTAGAAGTCATCGAGGAAACGGAGGCAAGTTGACATCCATATCCCCTTCAAGAATCTGAACAACCTGCCCCGTTGATGGCCTAATACTCTCATCACCTTGCACACACCAACCTGCTACTTTACATATCTTCATCACTTCTTCCGCATTTGCATTCACTTCTAGCTTAGGATCAACAAGGTTGACTACATCATCCCCACCCTCTGTGATCACAAAATTTGCAGCTAAGTAAGAGAAGTATCACATTTTCTCCTCATCTCGAATGTCCCGCCAGTTTCTCTTCTCCGATACAAGTTAGAAAAGTATCATTCCATAGCTACACACATCGGCTTTGGCTGTTATTGCAACTCCTGATATCCATTCGGGTGTCAGAAAGCCTATGGTACCCATCATGGCTGTCAGAGCACGGCAGAAATCATGCCCCACGAGCTTTGCCAGTCCAAAATGTACCATTTTGGGACAAAACTCAGTGTCGAGTAGGACATTTTCAGGCTTTATATCACAATGAACGATGTAGTCTGTGCATTTCTCATGGAGGTAGGCCAACCCCCGAGCTACGCCCAACGCGATTTGGTACCTCATTTTCCCATCCAGTACTTTGGAATCCTTAAAAATATGTCAATCAAAGGAGCCATTTTCCATGTAGTCATAATACAATATGTAACGCCCCGGTTCCGGAGGAACAGGTAAGCACGCCACGTGTGAGATTTTGAGCGTAGGAATTTATTTTATTCTTTAAATTCATAATATTCCTTCGTGACATCTCATATTTTATAAAATTCATGAAACATTATTTATATGAATTTTGTGAATTCATATCACTGGAAAATTATTTTATATCATGGAAAAATATTTATTACGAAAAGCAACTACCGAGAGTGTTCAAATTACGAAATTGTCCCTACTTGGTTATTTCTTTAAACTTTAGGGACTTAATTGCATAGTTTTCAAGGATCTAATTGACAATCTTTTAAAATCACATACACCTGATTGTATAACTTGAATTCTTGGAGGATTAATTAGCAAATTGGACATTTCACTCATTTCAAAATTTGATGAATCGTTATATCATCTCAAAGCTTCCATGATCTCATTTCATTCAAGAAATTCCCAACCTAATTGCTTCCTTTCACTCTCGGTCCACCAAGCTAAAAAGGGAGAAGAAGTTTTCATCGTTTACATCAAGAATTTCCAAAAAATATTGCAGGAATTGTAGTTGATCAGCATCATCATCTATTTTCTCCATTTCTTTTCATTTCAAGGTCACGAGGTCGTGGACGAGGAGCAGGCTCCGTAGAACATATCCTTGTTGTGTTTTGTAAGAAAAGGTGAGGTTTTGTTTTAGATACATAGGACCCTACAACCTTTATGTGCTATTTTGGCCAAAACGTATTATAATTATAAACGTTTTCCAAAGTACAAATATTTCAAGCAAGCAAGCCATGATTATCATGATTTTCAAGCATGTTTGGCGAGTACATGATTGCACGTGGGCCCGAGGATAGTTCTTGAGCCAACCGGGAAAGCAAGGGCTGACGAGTAACTCTTGAGCTATTCTCACCTCATTGGGATCACCCCCGAAGCCACTAGGAGATTAGTGGTGGAAGGAGTTCCGTGCTTAGGGAGTCATGTTCCCTATGCACACCATGTCGTGGATAGTTGGGCTTTGCAAACCCACTATCACCCGGAGGAAGAAAGAGACTGGGGATGAATCCGGCATGTCGGGTTATCCTCGGGTTATTGCATGTTTCAAACATGAATATGTTTATTTGAGCACTAAAGGAAATGTATGATCACGTATTGAATAAATCATGCAAGCACGTATTGTCACGTTTGGTGTAAAGGTTGGAGAATCGCCCTTACTCGCCGGGCCACATGCTCATGAAATAATCAAGTTAACGTGTTAAAATGATTAGTCGTAATCTCGGGCAAAGAATAAGTTTTCTTGAATTGTATATTTATTTTATTTCCAAGTCTTCACCCGAGGCTACAACTTGCATGTGACGTGTGTTATATATAATTATTGCCCCTCACTCAGTCTTCGGTAGACTGATACTTCACTTTTCAGGTACTTTTGAGTGTGGTCGTGCTAGGCGGGAGTCCGGTCAAGTCTTGCATTTTCACGGGTCTAGCATTACACCTTTCATGTATAGCCTTTTGATATAGCATGTATAGAACTTTTGGGAAAGACATGTCATGATAATTGTTAGCATATTTTGAGTACTCGAGCATGTACATAGTATAAAGAGATGATAATGTATTGATAGTTAAATATGGTACCTATATGTATGATTGACGTGTTGCTTCCGCTTTTAAATTCATGTTTTGATGTAATTATGTTGGGGAGTGTCCCGCCTAGCGCATTTCTTTTGATTATCACCCGTTCGCTATAGTTTTGATTTATGTACGGATTGTCCATTTCGTATGTGGATCGAGGCTATAGTGCGGGGGATGTAGTGCCTTGGGGTTAGGGTGCTACACAATAAAATTTTAGTACCTTGCGCACGCAATCCGTGAAGCCTTACAAGATTAACGTGCTGAATTATCCCAATCGTGCTGACTTCGACCCTGCATTGCTTCTATCCTTAGTTTATGCTTTAGAGCTTCTTTATTCCGATAACACTTGAATCGGGTAAAGTTCCTTTGAAGAATGACCCAAAACCTCCTCGATCCTCCCAACTTGGTCGAGAAGTTCCTGTTTGCATTTTTCAAGTCGTTGTACCCAAACACCACCAAAAGTCCCTCAACTAAATTAATAGTAGTTCTAGTGACTATGGAAAGAACATCATGTTAAAATGACTTAAGTAACTTCAAATCTGCGATAGGCATTGGAAGATAGAGGCTTTCAAATCTCTCAAATTATGGACAAACTAGAAAACTGCAACCCTGATCAGTTTAGTCTCAACAAACACCCAGGAAAATTATGGGGGCAATTGAATCTAACGTGAAAGTTAGAGTTACTCCCTGATAAGAGTCTAAACTGTCAAAATACTCCTTCAACACAAGTACAAACTGTTTAAAACAAAAATCAAGTACACTCCTTAACACGAGAATAAACTATTTAAAACAAAGTTCAAGTGCAATACTCCTAAACACGAGAATAAATTGATTAAAATCAAGCTCAAGTCTCTCCAAAATACGAGATTAAACACTGTTATACAGGATTCATACAGAGCAAAATTATGAAATTCACAAACTTACGAGCCCAATTTACGTATACAAAACAAGAAATTCAATTTTACATGTAAGATGACATCTCATTACACATTTCGGATACATTAATAATCTAAGCAAACACTAAACTAATTCGTGGATGATGCTTATGGGGTTTCATGAACCAACACTTGAAGTCATCGAGGAAATGGAGGCAAGTTGACATCTATATCCCCTTCAAGAATTTGAACAACCTGCCCCGTTCATGGCTTAATACTCTCATCACCTTTCACACACAACTACATATCTTCATCACTTCTTCCGAATTTGCATTCACTTCTAGCTTAGGATCCACGAGGTTGACTACATTATCCCCACCCTCTGTGATCACAAAGTTTGCAGCCAAGCAAGGGAAGTATCACATTTTCTCCTCGTCTCGAATTTTTGCCAGTTTCTCTTCCCCGGTAGCAGTTTGAAAAGCATCATTCCATAGCTATGCACATCGTCTTTGGTTGTTATTGCAACTCCTGATATCCATTCGGGTGGAAGAAAACCTAAGGTACCCTCATGGTTGTCAGAGCACGGCAGAAATCATGCCCCACGAGCTTTGCCAGTACGAAATCTACCATTTTGGGACAAAATTCAGTGTCGAGTAGGACATTTTCAGGCTTTATATCACAATGAACGATGCAGTCTCTGCATTTCTCATGGAGGTAAGCCAACCCCCGAGCTATGCCCAACGCGATTTGGTACCTTATTTTCCCATCCAATACTTTGGAATCCTTAGAAAGATGTCAACCCAAGGAGCCATTTACCATGTAGTCATAATACAACAACTATTTAGTACATTGCGCACACAATCCGTGAAGCCTTACAAGATTAACTTGCTAAATTATCCCAATCGTGCTGACTTCGACCCTGAATTGCTTCTATTCTTGGCTTATGCTTTAGACCTTCTTTATTACGATAACACTTGAATCGGGTAAAGTTCCTTTGAAGACAGACCCAAAACCTCCTCGATTCTCCCAACTTGGCCAAGAAGTTCCTGGTTGCAGTTTTCAAGTCTTTGTACCCAAACACCACCAAAAGTCCCTCAACTACATTAATAGTAGTTCTAATGACTATGGAAAGAACATCTTGTTAAAATGACTCAAGTAACTTCAAATCCGCGATAGTCGTTGGAAGATAGAGGCTTTCAAATCCCTCAAATTATGGACAAACTAGAAAACTGCAACCTTGATCAGTTTAGTCTCAACAAACACCCAAGAAAATTATGGGGGCAATTGAATCTAACATGAAAGTTAGAGTCACTCCCTGATAAGAGTCTAAACTGTCAAAATACTCCTTAAACACAAGTATAAACTGTTTAAAATAAAAATCAAGTACACTCCTTAACACGAGTATAAACTATTTAAAACAAAGTTCAAGGGCAATACTCTTAAACACGGGTATAAATTGTTAAAAATCAAGCTCAAGTCTCTCTAAAATACGGGATTAAACACTGTTATACAGGATTTATATAGAGAAAAATAATGAAATTCACAAACTAACGAGCCCAATTTACGTATACAAAACAAGAAATTCAATTTTACATGTAAGATGACATTTCATTACACATTTCACATACATTAATAATCTAAGCAAACACTAGACTAATTCGTGGACGATGCTTATGGGGTTTCATCAACCAACATTTGAAGTCATCGTGGAAACGGAGGCAAGTTGACATCCATATCCCCTTCAAGAATCTGAACAACCTGCCCCGTTGATGGCCTAATACTCTCATCACCTTGCACACACCAACCTGCTGCTTTACATATCTTCATCACTTCTTCCGCATTTGCATTCACTTCTAGCTTAGTATCCACAAGGTTGACTACATCATCCCCACCCTCTGTGATCACAAAATTTGCTGCCAAGCAAGAGAAGTATCACATTTTCTCCTCGTCTCGAATGTCCCGCCAGTTTCTCTTCCCTGATACAAGTTCGAAAAGTATCATACCATAGCAATACACATCGGGTTTAGTTGTTATTGCAACTCCTGATATACATTCGGGTGCCAGAAAACCTAAGGTACCCCTCATGGCTGTCAGAGCACGGCAAAAATCATGCCCCACGAGCTTTGCCAGTCCGAAATGTACCATTTTGGGACAAAACTCAGTGTCGAGTAGGACATTTTCAGGCTTTATATCACAATGAACGATGCAGTTGTTGGGATAGATACCCTGAAAATCCAATTATATTGTAAATATTTTGGATTAATAAAACTGAAATTATCGCAAGTTATGAGTATTTTACAAATTTAATAATTAATATTGTGTGATGGTATTTTTATATGAAATGTGTTTCATAGGAAAAGACTTTAAATACCAGAAGTCACGTGTCATTAAAGTTCTAGTCAGTATGATAGGAAGATGTTCTTATCAAGACTATAATGTGTTATATAAGATGATTAGTCTTTCGTCATAGGGAAATGGAGTTTCCAATTATAACACATTGATGATTTTCAATGAGATTGGAAACATCGAACTGGACCACTGAGATTGTTCATTTTATACTGCTATCTAAAATGAACAAAATCTCGGAAGCATTAGACTCTTAATCCTGATAGTATTTCGACTTTAGGCATGTAGTATTAATCACTGTGATGTACTCAGAAGTGAGGTCTCGGTAACGGGTGGCCAAAATACTTTGTACGTTCGGTGATTGCATGAAATGTGCTAGAGAGAAATATTGATCAAGGAATCTGTAGCCTTGCTGGAAGGTTTAAAGTTATCCCTGAAATAGATTTGCAAAAAGTTCGAATTAAAACTTTGGCTAAAGTACTTCGTGTGTTCGTCACCGAAGTTGTATGTTGAATGCGTTTCACTTACAGGGAATTTGGACTTAAGGCAAATCAAGAAATTTCAGATTGGAAGTGAAAAATAAATGATAGTAGTATTGATTTATTTTTCATGGATATCTGTACAGAGGAGTAAAATACAAAATTATTCTAGATCGAGAAATTCGTGAATAATTTAATTGATTTTAGAGTTCAACAATAATTATTTAGTGGAATTAAATATTGTTAAACGGTAATCAATTAATATCATGGGATGATAATAGATTGACCCGTTTGGAGCTAAAGTTAATTAGTCCTGCAGGTCCCCCCGCAAGCCCCAACGAAGATCAAAGAGAAAATATTTAAAGGAGAGAGATAAATGAATTTTTCAAAAGAGTTTGAAAATAGCTAAGAAATTTATTTTGAGAAAATAAATTAAAATTCCAAAGAGTTGGAAATGCCCAAAATTTTATTTTGGAGAAAATAAAATTTCTCGAAAAAAAAATAAATACTTTTTTTTTTGCTTACGTGGCAGTGATGACGTGTCATGCCACGTCAGCAGGTCAGCGCCACGGGTGTCACATGGCATGCCGTGTGGATGGCCAGGATTTCTCCACGTCATCGAGAAGTAGCGGCCCAGATCATGTTGACTGAAAAGTCAACGGGTCGTGGTAGCGGGTCAGCGGGTCGGGTCTTCGGATAGGGTCGGGTCACGGTTTGCCCGACCCGGACACGTGGACGAATAGGGATTCGCCACGTGTCAGCCGAGTCAGACCGCTTGGACCGACCGGTTCTCTACCGAACCGGTCTAAACCGTGAACCGCCGGTCGGACCGGACCGCCACGTGGCTGCTGCCTGTTGTGCCGTGCGTGCCACACGCGCCAAGCACACAGCCGCCACATGGACGGCGCGTGTGGGCTCCGTTCGGCGCGTGCCGGGCACCGCTGTGTACGGCTTGGAGTGCACTCCACTCCGGTATGCTATGATTGGCCATCGGTGCTTGGGGCGCAAGGCTAAAAGCTGAAAATGCCGCGGGTATCCCTTATTTGAAGCCATAAATAAGGGGTTCAACTTTGTTATTTCATTCAATTAATTTGGCAATTCTCTTTCTCACTCCTAAAGCATCCGAGAGTCTCTCTCTCTAGCTTATTAATTAATCCTTAATTAAGGATTAATTAATTACTTAATTAGGTGGTTATATAATTAATATATAATCCACTTAATTAATAGAAAATAGGGATTTTCTGAAATTAGAAAAAAGGGTTTTTCTAGAAAAATATTTTCTCAAAGTATTTAGCGAAATACTGTCGGAGCCCACACTCCAATTTCTTAATCGGGGATATTGCGGGGAAGCTCTGCCGGTTTCACGAGAAGATATCGAGGTGCTGGAAAAGTGCCGTTGATAGCCAATTTTGCAGTACGGTAATACCGTTGTGCTGCCAAAATTATTATTTGCATATTGTGATTATATGCTAGATGATTAAAAATTATGTTATCGATGCCTATATATATTAGAGTTATGCTGCCCGATTTAGTCCGCTGCTTTATTAAAATATTTTTGAAATATTTTGATAACGAGGTTATGACGAAATTTTTTGAATATTACGCTATACTGTCACTCTGCTTCGGGCCCGCCACACCAACAACTGGTATCAGAGCGGGGCTCTGATTATATACTCGCATTGATAAAGCATAAGATGCGTAATTTTAAATCTGATACTGTGCACGTAAGTTCTGTCTAAGAAGGCTGGGTTTTAAGTGGGACCGTTGTGACCCCTCCAGTGTTTCTGGGAATTTGCGTGGAATGGTAATTTTCTAGGAATTGATTTCAATAATCTTCCTGGTTAATTACCGAATCAGTAAATATGATTTCAATTATGTGATAATTTAAAACATATTTGTTTAAGGGGCCATAAAAATTTATAGCGTGATAATTATGTGATAATTATTTGCAAGCATGCTTTTAATTTTAAAAATGGCATGATAATATGTGATATTATGTTGTTTTAATTATGCATGATTTATTTAATGTGATTAGATAAATAATGTTTAATAAAAATTAAATATGATGCATAATTTGATTAATATTTTTGGCTAAAATTAATAAAGAGTTATTAAAGCCTCAAAATATTATTAGGATTATTTAATAATCCTAGTGGGAGCATATTAATTAGATTAATTACTTCCAAAATTAATAAAACGCCAAAAGTGATTATTTAATAATCTAAGATAATCCACAGATTTTATAAAATTCAAGTGGGAGCGGGATGAAAAGAGTTGGATTCTCACGGCCTCCATTACCCGTCTATAGTATAGTGAATATATACTACTCCCTTCGGCGGGTATGTATTCGCGGTATACAAGATTAGGCTTCTACGGATAGAATGAAATACGGGGAAAGTCAGCTCGACCATGCCTCCGTGGAGTGTCTGATCTACTCGTACGAATTTCTAGGTAATGGTATACGCTTGACTAAGTAATGTATTAACCTCCCTTCGGAGCTATGTTACATTTACTTAGAGGCCAAAGGTTAACGTGGTGGATTAACATACTTTGGTAAGAGTTACCTAGATGGCATGTTAATTAAGATTAATACTTGCTTTTCTAAGCGGTTTTCGACCTCGCTTCCGGGGAGTCAACTGCGGTTAGATAAGTCACCATTGTGTAAACCAAAAATGCTTACGTGGATTTCATTTATTGGTTAGATGCAAAAGATGTAAAATACAGAATCATAACTTGCACCTTTTAAAATATTTCAGTTTTAAAGCAATGACGACCGCTAGCCCGCTTCAATCGATCCTAAAGGAAAATAGGCTTGAAGGGTCTAACTATACTGACTGGAAGATGAATCTTGACATCGTGTTTGGTCACGAGAATCTGAAACAAGTGCTCACTGAACCTTGTCCGGGGGTACCGGAAACTACGGCCAATCAGGATATGAGAAATGTTTATGCCAATTGGATCAAGTCCAATGATTTGGCTAGGTCTTATATCCTGGCATTTGTCTCCAATGTTCTCAAGCATCAAATGCATGAGATGCCAACTGCTAGGAACATGATGGATCATCTCCATCAAATGTTTAGAGGACAGAATCGAGCCAAGAGGCTCGAACTGATGAGGAGGCTGTTAGTTACCAAGATGTCTGAGGGATCACCTGTTCAGGATCATGTTATGAACATGATGGCTTGCCTGAATGAAATTGAAAGCCTTGGTGCTAAATTTGATGATCTCGCAAACAGGATATGATCCTATGCTCTCTGCCAAAGTCGTTCGACACATTCAGGCAAAATTATTCTATGAACAAATTGGATTTTTCTCTACCTGAATTGATGAACGAACTTAAAGTGGCAGAGGGAGTGATGAAAGCTAAGGGAACTGTTCTCCTGGCACAGGCATCAACTTCCACTGCTCCAAAAGCCAATAAGTGGAAAAAGGGAAAGGGAATGGTTCTCAATCCCAAGAAAAAGGTTCAGAAGAAGAAGGGTAAACCTAGCAAGGGAAAATGTTTCCACTATGGTGAAAATGGGCACTGGAAGAGGAATTGTCCAAAATACTTAGCAAGTCTTCCTGCTAAGCCATCTGGACAAGGTATATTGATATCTTGTTTGATTGAATTATGTTTAGTTGGAAGTCCACCAAATTCCTGGTGTGTGGACTCTGGTTCAACTAATCATATCTGTAATTCGTTACAGGGGTTCAAGCTAACCAGAAAGCTTGAAGATGGCTAGATGCAGCTACTGCTCGGGGATAATACAAGTATATCTGTATTAGCAGTAGGGACTGTAAATTTGTATTTAGGAGATAGGGTTTTGATGTTAAAAGACACTCTGTACATACCGTGTGTTCGCAGAAATCTAATTTCTGTGAGTTGTTTAATAAATAATGGTTTCAGTGTTTGTTTTGAACAAAACTTTACCATTAAGCAAAATAAAAGGTTTATTTGCTCTGGCACGGTAAAAGATGGCCTTTTCTTGTTATACCCCGATAAAAACCCTAATTCCGAACTTAACACTACTAAGCTTGACTTACCATCCAAAAGAAAAACTCCTATGCCTAACGAGGCGTACAAGTGGCATTTACGTCTTGGTCATATTAATCCAAAAAGGATCCAAAGACTAATTTCAGATGAATTGTTGAGTCCCTTGGACTTAACAGAACTGTGAATCCTGCTTGGAAGGTAAAATGACCAAGAGATATTTTAAATCTAAAGGTAATCGAGCCACAAAATTGCTTGAGTTAATTCATACGGATGTGTGTGGTCCTATGAGTATTCAAGCAAGAGGAGATTTTGAGTATTTCATCACTTTTACGGATGATTACTCCAGATACGGATACGTTTATTTGATGAGATATAAGTCTGAATCTTTTGAAAAGTTCAAAGAATTCAAGGCTGAAATTGAAAATCAAACTGGAAAACGTGTCAAGGCACTTCGATCAGATCGTGGTGGTGAGTATCTGTCTACAGAGTTTCTAGAATTTCTCACTGCAAATGGGATTAGATCTCAATTATCTGCACCGGGTACACCCCAGCAGAACGGTGTTGTAGAAAGGAGAAATAGAACTCTGATGGAAATGGTAAGATCTATGATGAGTCATGCTACCCTACCAAGTTCGTTTTGGGGCTTTGCACTCGAAACGACAACACACATATTAAACCATGTTCCATCCAAGTTGGTTCCTAAAACACCAATGGAACTGTGGCGAGGGCGAAAGCCCAGTGTCTCCTATCTTCGGATATGGGGAACCCCAGCTCATATGTTAAGGAAAGATCCTGACAAGTTGGAATCAAGAACAGAGGTTTGCTTGTTCATAGGTTATCCTAAAGGAACAAGAGGTGGTATATTTTACGATCCGAGCGATCACAAAGTGTTTGTGAGCACTAATGCCAAATATCTTGAAGATGATTTCGTAAATGACCACAAGGGTAGAAGCAAAATTGTGTTAGAAGAAATGACAACATCAGATTCTGAATTCCAAAAACCCGTAGTAACTGAAAATGTGTTAGATACATATGATGTACCAGATACAACATATGATGTAGGGACAAGTACACAACAGCCTCGTCGTAGTGGGAGGATTGTCAGGGCACCTGACAGATACTTAGGATTAACCCAAGTGGTTGAATCTGACGTATCTGATCCTGTCACATATGATGAAGCCATAAAGGATATAGACGCTGACAGTTGGGTCAGAGCCATGGAATCTGAATTAGATTCAATGTATTCCAATAAAGTCTGGGAACTTATAGAGGCGCCTGGGGGCATTAAACCTATTGGATGCAAATGGGTCTACAAGAGAAAAAGGGGAATAGATGGAAAGGTTGAGACCTTTAAGGCAAGGCTTGTGGCAAAGGGTTATACCCAGAAAGAAGGTATCGATTATGACGAAACCTTCTCGCCTGTAGCAATGCTTAAGTCCATAAGAATTCTCCTATCCATTGTCGCTCATTTTGATTATGAGATTTGGCAAATGGATGTAAAGACTGCTTTCTTGAACGGGCACCTTCAAGAAGAGATATACATGGCTCAACCTGAAGGCTTTATAGCCAGAAATCAGAAGCATATGGTATGCAAGCTTGATAGATATATTTATGGTCTTAAGCAAGCGTCTAGATCATGGAACATCAGATTTAATGAAGCAATTAAATCCTTTGGATTTATACAATTGCCTGATGAACCATGTGTGTACAAGAGACATCATGATAGTGTTGTAGCATTTTTAATTCTATACGTTGACGATATTCTACTCATTGGAAATGATACAGGAATATTGTCAGCAGTTAAGATTTGGTTGTCAAACCAGTTTGACATGAAAGACTTAGGTGAGGCTAGTTATATTCTAGGGATCAGACTTTGTCGTGATCGTAAGAATAAAATGATTGGCTTATCACAAGCAGCATATATAGATAAGATTTTGGCAAGATATAATATGGCTAACTCCAAGAAAGGATCGTTACCTTTCAGACATGGAGTTCATCTGTCTCGGGATCAGTGTCCCAAGAACCCAGAAGAGACAGAAGAAATGAAAGATGTTCCGTATGCTTCGGCAGTCGGAAGCCTCATGTAAGCCATGTTATGTACAAGGCCAGATATCTGTTATGTTGTAGGTCTAGTCAGCAGATATCAGTCAAACCCTGGACCCCAACACTGGATAGCTGTAAAGCATATATTAAAGTACTTGAGAAGGACTCGGGATTATATGCTTGTCTATCGCAGTGATGAGTTCATTCCTATAGGATACACAGATTCGGATTTTCAATCCGATTTGGATTCTAGGCGTTCAACGTTTGGATATGTGTTTACTCTGGGAGGAGCAGCCGTTAGTTGGAGGAGTATTAAGCAATCTTGCATTGCTGACTCCACCATGGAAGCCGAATACGTGGCAGCTTCGGAAGCAGCCAAAGAGGCGTATTGGTTCCGGAATTTCCTAATGGATCTAGAAGTCGTCAAGGACGGACTTATGCCGATCACATTGTACTGTGACAATGCTGGAGCGGTGGCCAACTCCAAGGAACCTCGAAGTCATAAACGTGCAAAGCACATCGAGAGGAAGTTTCACATTATACGTGGATATGTGGAACGTGGAGAAGTGGCAGTGGTGAAAATTGGCTCAGTAAATAATCTGGCAGATCCCTTCACTAAGACTTTGGCGCAAAAGAGTTTTGACACTCATGTAGAAGGGATGGGCCTTAGATATGTAGCCAATTGGATTTAGGGCAAGTGGGAGATTGTTGGGATAAATGCCCTGAAAATCCAATTATATTGTAAATATTTTGGATTAATAAAACTGAAATTATCGCAAGTTATGAGTATTTTACAAATTTAATAATTAATGATGTGTGATGGTATTTTTATATAAAATGTGTTTCATAGGAAAAGACTTTAAATACCAGAAGTCACGTGTCATTAAAGTTCTAGTCAGTATGATAGGAAGATGTTCTTATCAAGACTATAATGTGTTATATAAGATGATTAGTCTTTCGTCATAGGGAAATGGAGTTTCCAATTATAACACATTGATGATTTTCAATGAGATTGGAAACATCGAACTGGACCACTGAGATTGTTTATTTTATACTGCTATCTAAAATGAACAAAATCTCGGAAGCATTAGACTCTTAATCCTGATAGTATTTCGACTTTAGGCATGTAGTGTTAATCACTGTGATGTACTCAGAAGTGAGGTCTCGGTAACGGGTGGCCAAAATACTTTGTACGTTCGGTGATTGCATGAAATGTGCTAGAGAGAAATATTGATCAAGGAATCTGTAGCCTTGCTGGAAGGTTTAAAGATATCCCTGAAATAGATTTGCAAAAAGTTCGAATTAAAACTTTGGCCAAAGTACTTCGTGTGTTCGTCACCGAAGTTGTATGTTGAATGTGTTTCACATACAGGGAATTTGGACTTAAGGCGAATCAAGAAATTTCAGATTGGAAGTGAAAAATAAATGATAGTAGTATTGGAAGTGGTTAAAGGGTTAGTTTTCGAAAGCAAGAACTCGAGTTCGAATCCTTATGACAGTTTGGGGGTATTTTTTTAAAAAAAAGGAGGAAAAAAAATAACGTTAAGAATTTATTTCAATTAAACATTGGGCTATTATAAGGGCCTAAATATAATTTATCTTATAAAAAAGTAATATAAGGTATGAAAATTTCAATTAATTAGAGTCAAAATTAATATTCCTATATTCCAATTAATTAAACTCAATCAAATTTAAAATTTTCTTCTTTTCATTTAAACATTGGGCTTATTTTCGAATTTCAGATTGGAACTCGAATTTGGACTTAAGGCGAATCAATAAATCAATACTACTATCATTTATTTTTCATGGATATCTGTACAGAGGAGTAAAATACAAAATTATTCTAGATCGAGAAATTCGTGAATAATTTAATTGATTTTAGAGTTCAACAATATTTATTTAGTGGAATTAAATATTGTTAAACGGTAATCAATTATTATCATGGGATGATAATAGATTGACCCCGTTTGGAGCTAAAGTTAATTAGTCCTGCAGGTCCCCCCACAAGCCCCAACGAAGATAAAAGAGAAAATATTAAAAGGAGAGAGAGAAATGAATTTTTCAAAAGAGTTTGAAAATAGCCAAGAAATTTATTTTGAGAAAATAAATTAAAATTCCAAAGGGTTGGAAATGCCCGAAATTTTATTTTGGAGAAAATAAAAATTTTCGAAAAAAAAAAAAACGTTTCATGCCACGTCAGCGGGTCAACGCCACGGGCGCCACATGGCACGCCGCGTGGACGGCCAGGATTTCTCCACGTCATCGAGAAGTAGCGGCCCAGATCACGTTGACTGAAAAGTCAACGGGTCGTGGTAGCGGGTCAGCGGGTCGGGTCTTCGGATAGGGTCGGGTCACGGTTTCCCCTACCCGGACACGTGGACGAATAGGGATTCGCCACGTGTCAGCCGAGTCAGACCGCTTGGACCGACCGGTTCTCTACCGAACCGGCCTAAACCGTGAACCGCCGGTCGGACCGGACCGCCACGTGGCTGCTGCCTGTTGTGCCGTGCGTGCCACACGTGCAAAGCACACAGCCGCCACATGGGCGGCGCGTGCGGGCCCCGTTCGGCGCGTGCCGGGCACCGTTGTGTACGGCTTGGAGTGCACTCCACTCCGGTATACTGTGATTGGCCATCGGTGCTTGGGGCGCAAGGCAAAAAGCTGAAAATGCCGCGGGTATCCCTTATTTGAGGGTATAAATAAGGGGTTCAGCTTTGTTATTTCATTCAATTAATTTGGCAATTCTCTTTCTCACTCCTAAAGCATCCGAGAGTCTCTCTCTCTAGCTTATTAATTAATCCTTAATTAAGGATTAATTAATTACTTAATTAGGTGGTTATATAATTAATATATAATCCATTTAATTAATAGAAAATAGGGATTTTCTGAAATTAGAAAAAAGGGTTTTTCTAGAAAAATATTTTCTCAAAGTATTTAGCGAAATACTGTCGGAGCCCACATTCCAATTTCTTAATCGGGGATATTGCGGGAAAGCTCTGCCGGTTTCACGAGAAGATATCGAGGTGCTGGAAAAGTGCCGTTGATAGCCAATTTTGCAGTACGGGAATACCGCTATGCTGCCAAAATTATTATTTGCATATTGTGATTATATGCTAGATGATTTAAAATTTTGTTATCGATGCCTGTATATATTAGAGTTATGCTGGCCGATTTAGTCCGCTGCTTTATTAAAATATTTTTGAAATATTTTGATAACGAGGTTATGGCGAAATTTTTTGAATATTACGCTATACCGTCACTCTGCTTCGGGCCCGCCGCACCAACAGCAGTCTCTGAATTTCTCTTGGAGGTAGGCCAACCCCCGAGCTACGCCGAACGCGATTTGGTACCTCATTTTCCCATCCAATACTTTGGAATCCTTAAAAATATGTCAATCTAAGGAGCCATTTTCCTTGTAGTCATAATACAATAACTTTTTATTACCTTGCGCACGCAATCCGTTAAGCCTTACAAGATTAACGTGCTGAATTATCCCAATCTTGCTGACTTCGACCCTGCATTGCTTCTATCCTTAGCTTATGCTTTAGAGCTTCTTTATTCCGATAACACTTGAATCGGGTAAAGTTCCTTTGAAGAATGACCCAAAACCTCCTCGATCCTCCCAACTTGGTCGAGAAGTTCCTGTTAGCGTTTTTCAAGTCTTTGTACCCAAACACCACCAAAAGTCCCTCAACTACATTAATAGTAGTTCTAGTGACTATGGAAAGAACATCCTGTTAAAATAACACAAGTAACTTCAAATCTGCGATAGGCGTTGGAGGGTAGAGTCTTTCAAATCGGTCAAATTGTGGACAAACTAGAAAACTGCAACCCTGATCAATTTAGTCTCAACAAACACCCAGGAAAATTATGGGGGCAATTGAATCTAACATGAAAGTTAGAGTTACTCCCTGATAAGAGTCTAAACTGTCAAAATACTCCTTAAACACAAGTATAAACTGTTCAAAACCAAAATCAAGTACACTCCTTAACACGAGTATAAACTATTTAAAACAAAGTTCAAGGGCATTACTTCTAAACACGAGTATAAATTGTGTAAAATCAAGCTCAGGTCTCTTCAAAATACGAGATTAAACGCTGTTATACAGGATTCATACAGAGCAAAATTATGAAATTCACAAACTTACGAACCCAATTTACCTATATAAAACAAGAAATTCAATTTTACATGTAAGATGACATCTCATTACACATTTCACATACATTAATATTCTAAGCAAACACTAGACTAATTCGTGGATGATGCTTATGGGGTTTCATCAACCAACACTTGAAGTCATCGAGGAAATGGAGGCAAGTTGACATCTATATCCCCTTCAAGAAATTGAACAACCTGCCCCGTTCATGGCCTAATACTCTCATCACCTTTCACACACAACTACATATCTTCATCACTTCTTCCGTATTTGCATTCACTTCTAGCTTAGGATCCACAAGGTTGACTACATTATCCCCACCCTCTGTGATCACAAAGTTTGCAGCCAACCAAGAGAAGTATCACATTTTCTCCTCGTCTCGAATGTCCCTCCAGTTTCTCTTCCCCGATACAAGTTCGAAAAGCATCATTCCATAGCTATACACATCGGCTTTGGCTGTTATTGCAACTCCTGATATCCATTAGGGTGCTAGAAAAACTAAGGTACCCCTCATGGTTGACAGAGCACGGTAGAAATCATGTCCCACGAGCTTTGCCAGTCCGACATCTATCATTTTGGGGCAAAACTCAGTGTCGAGTAGGACATTTTCAGGCTTTATATCACAATGAACAATGCAGTCTCTGCATTTCTCATAGAGGTAGGCCAACCCCCGAACTACGCCTAACGCGATTTGGTACTTCATTTTCCCATCCAATACTTTGGAATCCTTAAAAATATGTCAATCCAAGGAGCCATTTTCAATGTAGTCATAGTACAATAACTTTTTAGTACCTTGCACACGCAATACGTGAAGCCTTACAAGATTAACGTGCTGAATTATCCCAATTGTGCTGACTTCGACCCTGAATTGCTTCTATCCTTGACTTATGCTTTAGAGCTTCTTTATTGCGATAACACTTGAATCGGGTAAAGTCCCTTTGAAGACAGACCCAAAACCTCCTTGATCCTCCCAACTTTGTTGAGAAGTTCGTGGTTGCATTTTTCAAGTCTTTGTACCCAACACCACCAAAAGTCCCTCAACTACATTAATAGTAGTTCTAGTGACTATGGAAAGAACATCTTGTTAAAATGACTCAAGTAACTTCAAATCCGCGATAGGCGTTGGAAGATAGAGGCTTTCAAATCGCTCAAATTATGGACAAACTAGAAAACTGCAACCTTGATCAATTTAGTCTCAACAAACACCCGGGAAAATTATGGGGGCCATTGAATCTAACGTGAAAGTTAGAGTTACTCCCTGATAAGAGTCTAAACTATCAAAATACTCCTTAAACACAAGTATAAACTGTTTAAAACAAAAATCAAGTACACTCCTTAACACGAGTATAAACTATTTAAAACAAAGTTCAAGTGCAATACTCCTAAACACGAGTATAAATTGTTTAAAATCAAGCTCAAGTCTCTCCAAAATACGAGATTAAACACTGTCATACAGGATTCATACTGAGCAAAATTATGAAATTCACAAACTTACGAACCCAATTTACGTATACAAAACAAGAAATTCAATTTTACATGTAAGATGACATCTCATTACACATTTTACATACATTAATAATCTAAGCATACACTAGACTAATTCGTGGATGATGCTTATGGGGTTTCATCAACTAACACTTGAAGTCATCAAGGAAATGGAGGCAAGTTGACATCCATATCCCCTTCAAGAATCTGAACAACCTGCCCCGTTGAAGGCCTAATACTCTCATCACCTTGCACTTACCAACATGATACTTTACATATCTTCATCACTTCTTCCGCATTTACATTCACTTCTAGCTTAGGATCCACAAGGTTGACTACATTATCCCCACCCTCTGTGATCACAATGTTTGCAGCCAAGTAAGGGAAGTATCACATTTTCTCCTCGTCTCGAATGTCCCACCAGTTTCTCTTCCCCGATACAATTTCGAAAAGCTTCATTCCATAGCTATACACATCGACTTTGGCTGTTAACTCCTGATACCCATCCGGGTGCCAAAAAGCCTAAGGTACCCCTCATAGTTATCAGAGCACGACAGAAATCATGCCCCACGAGCTTTGCCAGTCCGAAATCTACCATTTTGGGACAAAACTCAGTGTCGAGTAGGACATTTTCAGGCTTTATATCACAATGAACGATGCAGTCTCTGCATTTCTCATGGAGGTAGGCCAACCCTCGAGCTACGCCCAACGCGATTTGTTACCTCATTTTCCCATCCAATACTTTGGAATCCTTAAAAAGATGTCAATCCAAGGAGCCATTTTCCATGTAGTCATAATACAACAACTTTTTAGTACCTTGCGCACACAATCCGTGAAGCCTTATAAGATTAACGTGCTGAATTATCCCAATCGTGCTGACTTCGACCTTGAATTGCTTCTATCCTTGGCTTATGCTTTAGAGCTTCTTTACTACGATAAAACTTGAATCGGGTAAAGTTCAATTGAGGACACACCCAAAACCTCCTCGATCCTCCCAACTTGGTCGAGAAGTTCCTGGTTGCATTTTTCAACCAGGAAAATATTTTTGCCACATCGGCTTTTGATGTGTTTCGGGACAAACTGACTACAAGTGGGTTCAAGTAAGTAAAAACATCACGAATCCCTTCATTTTCAACAAATCGGTAAGGATAGTTATGTTTAATAACTGCAGTAGCTAATTTTTCCCTAAATACAGATTGGTCAAATTCCTCATTTTGGACCCCATATTGGCGCACCTCACGATATGGACACCTTTCAGCTATATGACGCTTTAAATTTGACGTTCCAACACTACCGCAAACATAAACTTGTCCACACTTTTTACATTTAGCTTTTTGTTTCTCATTCTCAATAAACTGATCAAAATATTTCCAGACATTCGGAGAAGATCCCTTAGAATTCCTAACCACTACACTATCTGCACTTTCTTCTTCCATATCTAACTGCAAACTAACAACATAACCAAGAATCAAGAATTCAAATTATCAAGATCTTGAGCTCATTTGTCATTGGAGCCCATTTGGGAACTAAGAATGTAATACACAATAAAACAAGAGAATCAAAGCTTTTGTCACATTATGAACAAATATTTGAACTCCAAATCTTTTCTGATCGCATAAGCTTTTGTAATTCCACTTTCCTATATTATTTTCAGTTACATACCAACAAAGCTTTACTCTTTTGGCCGACAAATTGACAAATTCATACAAATTGATAACATGAATTTGAACTCTAAAGTAATCCTCAAATTTCAATTTTCCAATAAACTAACTATTAATTCATTTTATATGTTCTTTTTCTTTGCCAAATTGCTGTAAGAATAAGAATAAAAAAAAAAGTCCAACTTTGAATTAGAGTTCCTGCACAAGAGTTGGTTTCAAGTTCAACCACTTCAGACATATTTCAGAAACAATATCTTTGAGATCGACCAAGTCTTTGATATATTTCAGAAACAAAAATCATTAAGCTAATTAATCACAAATTTCAAGTTCAATAAGTTCAAAAACCCATTTCAGATTTTATCGAAACAAATTTCAAAAAAAAAAAACAAAATATCACAAATTCCAGAAAATTAGTTAAGAAGACCGACCTAGAGATCGAAGGCTGGAGACGGAGTCTGGTGGCTCGAGGCGTCGACGATTGAAGCTCAGAGGCGGCAATAGGAAGATAGCAACGTCGGTTAGGGATGACGGCGACGACGCCCGTGAGGGGGTGACCGGTGGCGGGACAACGCCGAAAGGGGTGGCGCAGTTTGTGGCTGAGAAAGCTATTGGCGGCTGAGAAAGAATTGGGTTTGTAACTCTGTATCTCTGTGACTTTGTCCCAGGTACCGAATATAAATAAGTTGCAAATAGTGGTAAAAGGGGTTGATCCACGAAGAGATTGGACAATATGTGACTTTCAATTAAACCAAGGAACGTGCTAAAATAATCAGGGGAAGGGGGTAGGGGGTTGAGATTTTGAACTAAACTAACAACAATTAAATTAAACAGTTAACAAGAAATAATCAAACTTAGCTAAAACTCAAAGTAAACTCAAGTAATTCAGTAGATAACAAATAATCGGGAAATTCCTAATCATGCAAGACTACGATCATCGACTCAAGCTTTTCATTGGTTTAATGCTAGATTAGCTATGATTACCAACTACTTCTGGCTCCCTCATTTTTTCTTAGTTTTAGAGTAATTAAAGAAACTCCTAAAAATTACTCCCTAATTAATCGATAACCTTTTCGAGACTCTCTCCAAGATTCAATCAAGTACCAGCTTTGAAACCAAAGAAACACTAATACTAACCGGTTATGCATAGACTCATGCTTCACTCGATTAGACCGCAAACTCCTCGACACGAAATTAGACAAACATTATATCCTAGTATCGATTGCTACAAATTATAATTATTTAGCTAACACCGCCAAATGAATTAGATAGCTATATGCAAATTAACAATTCAAGGCGCAATAATCCAAATATTTTCAACTCCAATAGGTGCACATTCCTCGAAAAAGACGTATTCTGCTTGAGAATCGTCATGTTGACAAAGTTAACTCCCCCAGATAAGTTGCCTTTTAATTGTTGAATTGAATCCATAAGAGACCTACAAGGGAAACATTCTCCAATCAATTATCCATAATGAAATCAAATCGTGCGGTAAAGTATTACAATTCATACTTTATAATTAGACGAATATACAAGCTAACAAATCCCCCCACACTTAGGCCAAGCTTGCCCTCAAGCATAAACTAGGATCAAGATAAGGGAAAAATTCAATTTCACTCAATGAAAACACGAAGATAGGTAATGTAACTAGGAACAAAAGCATAGCCTTGCCCAACGCCATAAAACATTAAACTAACGCAATGAGATTCTCACACGAGAAAACACAAGCCCAGTCACAACTTAAAGTATATGCATGAATTACCGAAGTTTAATTACAAACCAATCCATCCTAGAAACCATATTCTACTTATTAGATGGCCGAAATGCATGAAGAATTCCCAAATGAAATGGTAGTTATGGGGAGTTCGGGTTATTCACCATTGGTTAATTAAAGGACTTTAGCTATAAATTTCTTGAAATTGTCAGTGGCATTTTTACACGAACGCGAACATTTATGATGAATGCCATCCAGTTACTTATCCAATCACAATGCCAAGTGGCTTTAGCCATACTCATAATTACCCACACAATTGTAATTTATCACTTATTCGGTCGGGTAATTAGTGGAGTATTCAATTTTTGCTTCACTCGACGGGATTATTTGGGACCTTTTTACGTGAGTACAAACATTTGTGATGAATGTCACCCGGTTACTAAGCCCCATTTAATCATTTTGACGGATTTTTGGCTACAAATAACGGACTTTAACATGTAATATTCCAGCTTATTCATGTTCCCCTAGCTCCACCACAACTTCCCACAATCAAATGAAAATTCATCATACATACCAACTCAATTTCTAAGTTTTATATGTTTCTATTCAAGAACGGTGCCATTTAATCACACAATGTTAACGTTCTAACCATTTAAACCGGGCATGCAATTTTCAACATGTGAAAACATCATTAACAGTTAGCCAACGTCAAGTAATGCAAGACTCAACCATACTCCATTACCTAAGTCGTACAAATTCATCAAGTAAGAAGCAAATTTAACCAAATCTTATCACCTAATCATGCATACAGAGTGCACAACACTTAAAAATACTATTCATAACCACAAACACACACTAAAACAAGCACCAAATCAGCTCTAATGCAGGATATAGCTACAACAATATACGGAATTTGAACTTAAGCCAAATCAAGAATTTCAGATTGGAAGTGAAAAATAAATGATAATAATATTGGTTTATTTTTCATCGATATCTGTACAGAGGAGTAAAATGTAAAATTATTCTAGATCGAGAAATTCGTGAATAATTTAATTAATTTTAGAGTGAAAAAATATTTATTTAGTAGAATTAAATATTGTTAAACGGTAATCAATTATTGTCATGAGATGATAATAGATTGACCCATTTGGAGCTAAAGTTAATTAGTCTTGCGGGTCCCCCCGCAAGCCCCAACGAAGATCAACGAGAAAATATTAAAAGGAGAGAGAGAAATGAATTTTCAAAGTGTTTGAAAATAGCCAAGGAATTTATTTTGAGAAATTAAATTAAATTCCAAAGAGTTGGAAGTGCCCGAAATTTTATTTTGGAGAAAATAAAATTTTTCAAAAAAAAAAAAAAAGTTTTTTGCTGACGTAGCGGGTGATGATGTGTCGTTGATGTGTCATGCCACGTCAGCGGGTCACTCGCCAAGTGGCGCTGACTGGGCACCGCATGGCTCGACACGTGGACAGTCAAGATCGTGCCAACGTGTGCAGATCAGCGGCCCAGAATAGATCTGGCCGAACCGGGTCAGGACGTGGGTTCGGGTGCGGGTCGGATAGGGTTGGTCATGGTTGATCGACCCGGACACGTGGACGAATGCGATTCAGCCACGTGGCTAGTGGTACGGACCAAGTCAAACCGGTCTAAGGATTGAACCGCCCGACCGAACCGGACCGGTCTGACTCGTGGCAGCTACTTGTGGCTACGTGTGCACACAGCCGCCATATGGGCGGCGCGTGCTCGGCGGCGCTGCATACCGCGCACTCCAAGCTTCCACGTGGCGTGCTCATATTGGCCATGGGACCTTGGAGGCCACGACAAAAGTTTGAAAAATTACACGGATGACCATAATTTGTGCCTATAAATATCGCTGCCAATTTCATTTTAAAAAGGCAACTTTCAGTTTTCAATTTTTCAGTTCTAAATGGCTTCCGAGACACTCTCTCACTCTTTCTAAAATTAGTCCTTTTAATTAAGGATTAATTAATTATTAATTAGGTGGTTATCTAATTAATATATAATCCACTTAATTAATTAGAAACTAGGGATTTTCTAGTTTTAGGAAAAAGGGTTTTTCTAGTAAAATATTTCCTCGACTATTTAGCAAAATACTGCCGGAGCCCACACTCGAAATTCTTAAATGGGGACATTGCGGGGAAGCTCTACCGGTTTCACGAGAACATATCGAGGTGCTGGAAAAGTGTCGTTGATAGCCATTTTTACAGTACGGTAATATCGTTATGCTGCCGAAATTATTATTTGCATATTGTGATTATATGCTATGTGATTTAAAATTATGTTTCGATGCCTGTATATATTTGAGTTATGCTGCCCAATTTATTCCGCTGCTTATTAAAATATTTTAGAAATATTTTGATAACGAGGTTACGGCGATTTTTTTTTGAAATATTACGCTATACTGTCACTCTGATTCGGGCCCGCCACACCAACAACTGGTATCAGAGCTGGGCTCTAAATATATACTCGCATTGATAAAGTATAAGATGCATAATTTTAAATCTGATACTGTGCACGTAAATTCTGTCTAAGGAGACTGGTTTTTAAGTGGGACCATTGTGACCCCTCCAGTCTTTCCTGAGAATTTACGTGGAATGGTAATTTTTTGGGAATCGATTCAATTATCTTTCTGCTTATTTCCGAATCAGTAGATATGATTTAAATTATGTGATAATTTATAAACATATTTACTTTGGGGGCCATTAAAATTTTAACGCGTGATAATTATTTGTAAGCATGCTTTTAATTTTTAAAATGGCATGATAATATGAGATATTATATTGTTCCAATTATGCATGATTTATTTAATATGATTATATAAAAAATGTTTAATAGAGATTAAACACGATGCATGATTGGATTAATATTTTTCGGCTTAATTAATAAAAAGTTATTAATGCCTTAAAATATTATTAGGTTTATTTAATAATCCTAGTGGTAGAATATTAATTAGATTAATTACTTCCAATAATTATAAGACACCAAAGGTGATTATTTAATAATCAAAGATAATCCACAAATCTTAAAAATTCAAGTGGGAGCGAGATGAAAAGAGTCGGATTCTCACGGCCTCCATTACCCGTCTATAGTATAGTGGATATATACTACTCCCTTCGGCGGGTATGTATCCACGGTATACAAGATTAGACTTCTACGGATAGAATAAAGTACGGGGAAAGTCAACTCGACCACGTCTCCATGGAGTGCTTTATCTACTCGTACGAATTTCTAGGTAATGGTGTACGCTTGACTAAGTAATGTATTAACCTTCTTTCGGAGCTATGTTACATTCACATAGAGGCCAAAGGTTGAATTGGTGGATTAACATAGTTTGGTAAGAATTACCAAGATGGCATGTTAATTAAGATTAATTCTTGCTTTTCTAAGCGGTTTTCGACCTCGCTTCTGGGGAGTCAACTGCGGTTAGATAAGTCACCATTGCGTAAACCAAAAATTGCTTACATGGATTTCATTTATTGGTTAAACGCAGAAAAAGTAAAATACAAGATCATAACTTGCACTATTTTAAAATATTTCAGTTTTAAAACAATGACGACTGCTAGCCCGCTTCAATCGCTCCTAAAGGAAAATAGACTTGAAGGGTCTAACTATGCTGACTGGAAGATGAATCTTGACATCGTGTTTGGTCACGAGAATCTGAAACAAGTGCTCACTGAACCTTGTCCGGGGGTAACAGAAACTACTACCAATCAGGATATGAGAAATGCTTATGTTAATTGGATCAAGTCCAATGATTTAGCTAGGTCTTATATCCTGACATCTGTCTCCAATGTTCTTAAGCATCAAATGCATGAGATGCCAATTGCTAGGAACATGATGGATCATCTCCATAAAATGTTTGGAGGACAAAATTGAGCCAAGAGGCTCGAATTGATGCGGAGGATGTTAGTTACCATGATGTCTGAGGGATCACCTGTTCAGGATCATGTTATGAACATGATAGCTTGCCTGAACGAAATTGAAAGCCTTGGTGCTAAATTTGATGATCTCAGCAAACAGGATATGATCCTATGCTCTCTACCAAAATCGTTCGATACATTCAGGCAAAATTATTCTATGAATAAATTGGATTTTTCTCTGCCTGAATTGATGAGCGAACTAAGAGTAGCAGAGGGAGTGATGAAAGCTAAGGGAACTGTTCGCCTGGATCAGGCATCGACTTCCAAGGCCTCAAAAGCCAACAAGTGGAAAAAGAGAAAGGGAAAGGTTCTCAATCCCAAGAAAAAGATTCAGAAGAAGAAGGGTAAACCTAGCAAGGGAAAGTGTTTCCACTGAGGTGAAAATGGGCACTGGAAGAGGAATTGTCCAAAATACTTAGCAAGTCTTCCTGCTAAGCCATCTGGACAAGTTATATCGATATCTTGTTTAATAGAATTATGTTTAGTTGGAAGTCCACCAGATTCCTGGTGTGTGGACTCGAGTTCAACTAATCATATCTGTAATTCGTTGCAGGGGTTCAAGCTAACCAGAAATCTTGAAGATGGTGAGATGCAGCTATTGCTCGGGGATAATACAAGTATATCTGTATTAGCAGTAGGGACTGTAAATTTATTGGCGATAGGGTTTTGATGTTGAAAGACACTCCGTACATATCGTTTGTTCGCAGAAATTTGATTTCTGTGAGTTGTTTAATAAATAATGGTTTCAGTGTTTGTTTTGAACAAAATTTTACCATTAAGCAAAATAAAAGGTTTATTTGCTCTAGCACGGTAAAAGATGGTCTTTTCTTGTTATACCCCGATAAAAACCCTAATTCCAAACTTAACACTACTAAGCTTGACTTACCATCTAAAAGAAAAACTCCTATGCCTAACGAGACGTACAAGTGGCATTTACGTCTTGGTCATATTAATCCAAATAGGATCTAAAGACTAATTTCAGATGAATTGTTGAGTCCCTTGGACTTAACAGAACTACCAGTTTGTGAATCCTGCTTGGAGGAAAAATGACCAAGAGATCTTTTAAAACCAAAGGTAATCGAGCCACGAAATTGCTTGAGTTAATTCATACGGATGTGTGTGGTCCTATGAGTATTTAAGCAAGATGATGTTTTGAGTATTTCATCACTTTCACGAATAATTACTCCAGATACGGATACGTTTATTTGATGAGATATAAGTCTGAATCTTTTGAAAAGTTCAAAGAATTCAAGGCTGAAGTTGAAAATCAAACTGGAAAACGTATCAAAGCACTTCGATCAGATCGTGGTGGTGAGTATCTGTCTACAGAATTTCTAGAATTTCTCACAGCAAATGGGATTAGATCTCAATTATCTGCAACGGGTACACCCCAGCAGAACGGTGTTGTAGAAAGGAGAAATAGAACTCTGATGGAAATGGTAAGATATATGATGAGTCATGCTACCCTACCAAGTTTGTTTTGGGGCTTTGCACTCGAAACGACAGCACACATTTTAAACCTTGTTCCATCTAAGTCGGTTCCTAAAACACCAATGGAATTGTGGCGAGGGCGAAAGCCCACTGTCTCCTATCTTCGGATATGGGGAACCCCAGCTCATTTGTTAAGGAAAGATCCTGACAAGTTGGAATCAAGAACAGAGGTTTGCTTGTTCATAGGTTATCCTAAAGGAACAAGAGGTGGTATATTTTTCGATCCGAGAGATCACAAAGTGTTTGTGAGCACTAATGTTAAATATCTCGAAGATGATTTCGTAAATGACCACAAGGCTAGAAGCAAAATTGTGTTAAAAGAAATGACAACGTCAGATTCTGAATTCCAAGAACCCATAATAATTGAAAATGTGTTAGATATATATGATGTACCAAATACAACATATGATGTAGGGACGAGTACATAACAACCTCGTCGTAGTGGGAGGATTGTCAAGGCATCTGACAGATACCTGTAACATCCCGCTCGTCCGATTTATAAGGTACGCCAAGTTTCAACCTTTTAATGTGTTTAATTATGTGATTTTATATTTTTTTCGTGGCCCTATTTTGAACTCTTTAAGAGTTTAGGGGTCTTTTTGTAATTTTCTCTTTTTAGGGGTTTTTCGGTCATTTATCGTTCGAATGAGATTTTGACCATTTTGACCCCTTCAACGCGTTCGGGGCATCGAAACGAGTCCGTAGACTCTGAGTTTGCCCTATTCTGACGTCGTTAACCCCTTCTTCCGACCGTTTTCGTGTACGAGGACCCGAGATATAATACCCCGGATCCTCGTTTTGCGTGCCAAACGCAGCGGACCCAGCTCTCTCTCTTCTCTCCCGCGATTCGGTCACTGTTCACACACACTCACGGTGTATTTTCACACACAACCCAAACTCGCTCGTTTCTCGACGGATTTCGACGAACCAATAGTCCATTTCGATTGTCTCGATGACGCGGTCGCAACCGTACCAAGAACTCGACCAACCGACGACCGACGACGAAGATATTCGCGATTTTCAGTCGCGGCTGTAGGAGGTGGCGGAGCTGCCACTTTACCGGCCTCCCGCGGTGGCTTCCGGGGACCCTCCGGCGACACGCGCCCCACAGCCGGTGAGAGGAGCTCCTGGCGCAGCGGATGACGTTGGCGGCGCGGCCAACGGCCACCGGACGGCGGCGCACGCACCGCCTGAAGTTCACGCCGCCGTCGCGTAAACAGTGTCGCGGCGGCGCTCCGGTGACTTTTTCCGACCAAGGTTAGTGTTTTCCAAGGTTTTTCGACCTCCCGAGTCCATTTCTGGCATCGTTTTCACCGAATTTTGGCCGTAGGTGGTGGTTCCGGCGATGTGGTGGCGGCAGAAACTTCGGAGCTCAACGGGGGCCTTTTCCGGCCATCTTTTGGCCTCGGGCCCTTCACGAAAGTTATTCGGAATGACGAGAACTAATGAACCCCATTTGCTCGACTTCAGATTTTGCCGTTTGGCGGCGGTTCGCGGCGGCACAGTGGTGGCGCACCGGCGGCGCCACCTCCGAGGATTTTTCCGGCTTGATAGCTTAGGGTTTTCGTAAAGCTCGTCACGGGTAAGCTGATGCCTCTTTCGGATCGCATTTTGGTTCACCGGTTTGAAAGTAATTGAAGTTTGAAGATTAGGGTTTTCGTATTGTTGGATCTGAAATTGGAGACAATTGGCTTGGAATTTGTAGGAATTGATCGAGGAATTGGATTGAGCACGACGAATCTTTGCACGGGTGATTTTTCGGGATTTTTCCGGCACGTTCCGGCGGCGGCCGAACGGCGGCCGGCCACTATTCCGGCGGCTCCGGCAGCGGCGTTCCGGCGGGCTTCGGACAGCTCGTTCGCCTCGTTGTGGTGAGTCCATCACCACTTTCCGTTCGTCAATCGGGCACTCGGTTTAATTTCTGCTTATTTATTTGTGTATTTGGGACTTATTTGAATTAATTGTTTAAATGTGAATTAATTGTCATATGCTTGAATTGCCGATTGAAATATATTCCATTGTGTATGAAATCATGTATAATATGAAATGTGATAAGTATGGACTTTGTATTTTGTAAATTGAATTCCGATTTATTGAATTTATGCTAATTGATTAGGTTAGAGGGGGTGTTTGTGTAATTTTTGGAAACAGGATGAATTTATTTGATTGATTGGTTCGACCTTAATAATTGAATCCGTTATGTGATATATGAATTGATATGAAATAAAGTGAATCCCATTGCCTTTCAGTTTCCCTAATTTGCATTAATTGTGCGTATGAATATGCCTTAGTGTTTTGTTTTGCATAGAATTAATATGAATTTGAAACCTGCTTATGTGATTGCATCTCATAAGTGCTTGAGCTTTGCCGTGCGTCTCTGTGTGGTTGTCTGAGTTTGAGTCTGAGCCCTGTGTTGTGTTTGTGTGTTCAGTTGTTCAGGTGCACCCGGGGTGGTGACTTTTGGTCGTGCAGGTTCCGGGGTGGACCGTTTGCTTTGTGTGCAGCTGTGTTTGGTGCCAGGTGAGGTTAGGATATAGTTATACCCTATTGATATGTGTCTATATGTTTGCATGCGAATATAAGCCTTACGTATATATGTAGATACGTGTGCCATACGAATATGTGTGACTTTGTGTTATGTTGGATATAAGATATGTAAGTACGATATGTATGAATGTACGTGTATGTTTGTGATTGAGTGTGTGGGAGGTGTGTGCGTTGGGATATGTTTCGTTTCGATTCGAATGGGTAACTATGATATGATTATGATTATGAACGTGGCGTGCGTGAGTTTGTGAGTGCGTGCGTGTGTGTGTGCGTGAGTTTGTGAGTGTATGCGTGTGTGTGTGCGTGCGTGGTCGTGTATGTGTGTCAGTGCGTGTGTGGTGGTGTTGTGTGTGTGTGTAGGGCCGGTGATTATGGGTAAGGAGCCTCGGAGCGTCGAGTATTACTCCTGTGCATGATCATCGGGATGTGGGTAAGGAGCCTCGGAGCGTCGAGTATTACTCCTGTGCACATTTCCCCTTTGATTTGATGGTTTGATTCTGTTTTGCTTTGGGACACGGTGATTATGGGTAAGGAGGCTCGGAGCGTCGAGTATTGCTCCTGTGCATGATCATCGGGATGTGGGTAAGGAGCCTCGGAGCGTCGAGTATTACTCCTGTGCACATTTTCCCCTTTTGTCTGAACGTTTGCTTGGTGTGCTTGTTTTCGTTAAGTTAGTTTGTTAGGAAATTGTTCGAGAAACGGGAGTGAATTTCTAATTAATAAAATTGGGACTGTTTTGGCCTTTGGCCTAACTCTTTTAATCTCCTATATCTAGTATCACGTGAGAAATATTTTAGAATGCAAAAACCACGCCCCGGTTCACGAACTCCCTTTTATGATATGTGCTGTGCTCTGTATATGTATTTACGCGTGTGTGTGTAGCCCCTCGCTCAGTCTTTGGACTGACCCCTCCCCCTTTTATGTTTTTAGTGTGCAGGTTTCGGTTTGGGTTCGCGTTGGTGTTCGTGCTAGGCGGCGGTGTGTCGTGTCTTTTGAGTCTGTGTCTGCACGTTTCAGTTTGTTAAGTATTTTGTTCTGATTTATGATTTGTAAATTTTGTATAAGATATGTTTGTGCAGGTTTGAGTTTATGATTTGAATTTAGGGAATTCGGGACAGGTTAGGACAGGTGCTCGGATTAGTTGAACCCGTTGTGAATATATGATTGCTCGGGACAGGTTAGGACAGGTTGCTGGATTAGTCAAACCCGTTTAGTTGTTTCTGATGTTTGTATGTTACTGTATGTTCAAGGTATGAAAGTTTTTGTATGTTGGTATTTCGTGCTACTTCCGCTGTCATGCTTCGCATATTTACTTTTGAACAGAGTTAGATACCGCCTAGCTAGTGCGTGTGTTTTTGTTTGTCACCCGTTCGCTGTGACTTGGTGCGTGTGCGGACTTTCCATTTCGTACACGTGTCGGGTCATAGTGCGGGGGTGTGGTACCCCACCGTGCGGGGTGCTACATCTTAAGTGGTATCAGAGCTACCAGGTTCAGAACCGGTGCTCTGGAGTCGTGTCGCGTCAGTCTAGGTCGTACGGCATAGGAATATGTGCGCATTGCATCCGTTTGGCCTGTGATTTTGCTTCCTCAATTTGAATTGTATTGAGTTATGTGACTAAGTGCGCAAAATGATTATGAATATGCTTTTAATTGCTTTTCATTATTGCACTTAGATGACTTAAATGCAACATTACATTTGCATTCTTAACCCTCATGCACCAACTCTAGTGTTTTAATTGCAGGGTTCCAATACCAACAATTTAACTAGCTTCCATGACATCATTGCAACATTACAGTCAAGATTTCAAACACCACGGTGAACGGTACACTAAGCATTCATGGCATGAGCATATATGCATCGTTTACTTAATTAATTCTTGTTGTTACGTGATTTATTTGCTAAGTATGTTATGTGTTAACTATTGTGATTTCCTGATTCTGCTTTTGTGCTTGAGTGAAAGGGAGATTTAATTCTCTCTGTTTACGTGCTAGGGAGATGCAGGATTCTCTCTATTTGTGTGGTAGAAAGATGTTGGATTCTTTCTGAGTTTTGTGCACAAGAGATGCTGGATTCTCTTGTACTTAGGAATTCGAGGGATGCTGGATTCCCTTGGATTTAGGGTTTGAGAAATGCCGGATTTTCTCAAACTAGATTGTCTGAGAGATGTGGAATCAATCAGACTTAGGTTGAGAGACGGGGTTCTCTCAATTGTGTGCCTGAGAGACGGGGCTCTCTCTTTTGTGTGTTGAGAAACGAGGTTTCTCTCTTTTGTGTGTGCCGAGGGACGGGGTTCTCTCACTTGGGTGTAGAGAGATGGGATTCTCTCTTGTTTGTTGTAGTTGAGCAACGCACAGCCTGACGACAGTCTGCAAGCAACGAGGACGTGACGGTATCAAGCTTTGGGTACAGTGGCCTATTCGTGATCAAATGAGCTTGAAGTGACCAACGGTCAAGCGCTCAGTGGGACCACTATGACAACGAATCACTATAAAGGGAGTTGATGCCAACCAAGGGAGAAATATCCTGCAGAGATTGCAATCCGCTTAGATCAGAGTTGCGCAGCGGAAGCTTGAAGTGGAATTCGTTTCAGCGTCGTTCAGGATCCGACCTTAGGACCTGAGGACAGGTCCTTTTGAAGGAGGGAAGTTTGTAACATCCCGCTCGTCCGATTTATAAGGTACGCCAAGTTTCAACCTTTTAATGTGTTTAATTATGTGATTTTATATTTTTTTCGTGGCCCTATTTTGAACTCTTTAAGAGTTTAGGGGTCTTTTTGTAATTTTCTCTTTTTAGGGGTTTTTCGGTCATTTATCGTTCGAATGAGATTTTGACCATTTTGACCCCTTCAACGCGTTCGGGGCATCGAAACGAGTCCGTAGACTCTGAGTTTGCCCTATTCTGACGTCGTTAACCCCTTCTTCCGACCGTTTTCGTGTACGAGGACCCGAGATATAATACCCCGGATCCTCGTTTTGCGTGCCAAACGCAGCGGACCCAGCTCTCTCTCTTCTCTCCCGCGATTCGGTCACTGTTCACACACACTCACGGTGTGTTTTCACACATAACCCAAACTCGCTCGTTTCTCGACGGATTTCGACGAACCAATAGTCCATTTCGATTGTCTCGACGACGCGGTCGCAACCGTACCAAGAACTCAACCAACCGACGACCGACGACGGAGATATTCGCGATTTTCAGTCGCGGCTGTAGGAGGTGGCGGAGCTGCCACTTTACCGGCCTCCCGCGGTGGCTTCCGGGGACCCTCCGGCGACACGCGCCCCACAGCCGGTGAGAGGAGCTCCTGGCGCAGCGGATGACGTTGGCGGCGCGGCCAACGGCCACCGGATGGCGGCGCACGCGCCGCCTGAAGTTCACGCCGCCGCCGCGTGAACAGTGTCGCGGCGGCGCTCCGGCGATTTTTTCCGACCAAGGTTAGTGTTTTCCAAGGTTTTTCGTCCTCCCGAGTCCATTTCTGGCATCGTTTTCACCGAATTTTGGCCGTAGGTGGTGGTTCCGGCGATGTGGTGGCGGCAGAAACTTCGGAGCTCAACGGGGGCCTTTTCCGGCCATCTTTTGGCCTCGGGCCCTTCACGAAAGTTGTTCGGAATGACGAGAACTAATGAACCCCATTTGCTCGACTCCAGATTTTGCCGTTTGGCGGCGTTTCGCGGCGGCACAGTGGTGGCGCACCGGCGGCGCCACCTCCGAGGATTTTTCCGGCTTGATAGCTTAGGGTTTTCGTAAAGCTCGTCACGGGTAAGCTGATGCCTCTTTCGGATCGCATTTTGGTTCACCGGTTTGAAAGTAATTGAAGTTTGAAGATTAGGGTTTTCGTATTGTTGGATCTGAAATTGGAGACAATTGGCTTGGAATTTGTAGGAATTGATCGAGGAATTGGATTGAGCACGACGAATCTTTGCACAGGTGATTTTTCGGGATTTTTCCGGCACGTTCCGGCGGCGGCCGAACGGCGGCCGGCCACTATTCCGGCGGCTCCGGCAGCGGCGTTCCGACGGGCTTCGGACAGCTCGTTCGCCTCGTTGTGGTGAGTCCATCACCACTTTCCGTTCGTCAATCGGGCACTCGGTTTAATTTCTGCTTATTTATTTGTGTATTTGGGACTTATTTGAATTAATTGTTTAAATGTGAATTAATTGTCATATGCTTGAATTGCCGATTGAAATATATTCCATTGTGTATGAAATCATGTATAATATGAAATGTGATAAGTATGGACTTTGTATTTTGTAAATTGAATTCCGATTTATTGAATTTATGCTAATTGATTAGGTTAGAGGGGGTGTTTGTGTAATTTTTGGAAACAGGATGAATTTATTTGATTTGATTGGTTCGACCTTAATAATTGAATCCGTTATGTGATATATGAATTGATATGAAATAAAGTGAATCCCATTGCCTTTCAGTTTCCCTAATTTGCATTAATTGTGCGTATGAATATGCCTTAGTGTTTTGTTTTGCATAGAATTAATATGAATTTGAAACCTGCTTATGTGATTGCATCTCATAAGTGCTTGAGCTTTGCCGTGCGTCTCTGTGTGGTTGTCTGAGTTTGAGTCTGAGCCCTGTGTTGTGTTTGTGTGTTCAGTTGTTCAGGTGCACCCGGGGTGGTGACTTTTGGTCGTGCAGGTTCCGGGGTGGACCGTTTGCTTTGTGTGCAGCTGTGTTTGGTGCCAGGTGAGGTTAGGATATAGTTATACCCTATTGATATGTGTCTATATGTTTGCATGCGAATATAAGCCTTACGTATATATGTAGATACGTGTGCCATACGAATATGTGTGACTTTGTGTTATGTTGGATATAAGATATGTAAGTACGATATGTATGAATGTACGTGTATGTTTGTGATTGAGTGTGTGGGAGGTGTGTGCGTTGGGATATGTTTCGTTTCGATTCGAATGGGTAACTATGATATGATTATGATTATGAACGTGGCGTGCGTGAGTTTGTGAGTGCGTGCGTATGTGTGTGCGTGAGTTTGTGAGTGTGTGCGTGTGTGTGTGCGTGCGTGGTCGTGTATGTGTGTCAGTGCGTGTGTGGTGGTGTTGTGTGTGTGTGTAGGGCCGGTGATTATGGGTAAAGAGCCTCGGAGCGTCGAGTATTACTCCTGTGCATGATCATCGGGATGTGGGTAAGGAGCCTCGGAGCGTCGAGTATTACTCCTGTGCACATTTCCCCTTTGATTTGATGGTTTGATTCTGTTTTGCTTTGGGACACGGTGATTATGGGTAAGGAGCCTCGGAGCGTCGAGTATTACTCCTGTGCATGATCATCGGGATGTGGGTAAGGAGCCTCGGAGCGTCGAGTATTACTCCTGTGCACATTTTCCCCTTTTGTCTGAACATTTGCTTGGTGTGCTTGTTTTCGTTAAGTTAGTTTGTTAGGAAATTGTTCGGGAAACGGGAGTGAATTTCTAATTAATAAAATTGGGACTGTTTTGGCCTTTGGCCTAACTCTTTTAATCTCCTATATCTAGTATTACGTGAGAAATATTTTAGAATGCAAAAACCACGCCCCGGTTCACGAACTTCCTTTTATGATATGTGCTGTGCTCTGTATATGTATTTACGCGTGTGTGTGTAGCCCCTCGCTCAGTCTTTGGACTGACCCCTCCCCCTTTTATGTTTTTAGTGTGCAGGTTTCGGTTTGGGTTCGCGTTGGTGTTCGTGCTAGGCGGCGGTGTGTCGTGTCTTTTGAGTCTGTGTCTGCACGTTTCAGTTTGTTAAGTATTTTGTTCTGATTTATGATTTGTAAATTTTGTATAAGATATGTTTGTGCAGGTTTGAGTTTATGATTTGAATTTAGGGAATTCGGGACAGGTTAGGACAGGTGCTCGGATTAGTTGAACCCGTTGTGAATATATGATTGCTCGGGACAGGTTAGGACAGGTTGCTGGATTAGTCAAACCCGTTTAGTTGTTTCTGATGTTTGTATGTTACTGTATGTTCAAGGTATGAAAGTTTTTGTATGTTGGTATTTCGTGCTACTTCCGCTGTCATGCTTCGCATATTTACTTTTGAACAGGGTTAGATACCGCCTAGCTAGTGCGTGTGTTTTTGTTTGTCACCCGTTCGCTGTGACTTGGTGCGTGTGCGGACTTTCCATTTCGTACACGTGTCGGGTCATAGTGCGGGGGTGTGGTACCCCACCGTGCGGGGTGCTACATACCTGGGATTAGCCCAAGTGGCTGAATCTGATGTATCAGATCCTGTCACATATGATGAAGCTATAAAGGATATAGATGCTGACCGTTGGGTCAGAGCCATGGAATCTGAATTAGATTTAATGTATTCCAATAAAGTCTGGGAACTTGTAGAGGCGCCTGATGGAATTAAACCTATTGGTTGCAAATGGGTCTACAAGAGAAAAATGGGAGTGGACGGAAAGGTTGAGACCTTTAAAGCAAGGCTTGTAGCAAAGGGTTATAGCCAGAAAGAAGGTATCGATTATGACGAAACCTTCTCACCTGTAGCAATGCTTAAGTCCATAAGAATTCTCCTTTCCATTGCAGCTCATTTTGATTATGAAATTTGGCAAATGGATGTAAGGACTGCCTTCTTGAACGGGCACCTTCAAGAAGAAATATACATGGCTCAACCTGAAGGCTTTATAGCCAGAAATCAGGAGCATATGGTATGCAAGCTTGATAGATCTATTTATGGTCTTAAGCAAGGGTCCAGGTCATGGAACATCATATTTAGTGAGGCAATTAAATCCTTTGGACTTATATAATTGCCTGATGAAACATGTGTGTACAAGAGACATCATGATAGTGTTGTAACACTTTTAGTTCTATAAGTGGACGATATTCTGCTCATTGGGAATGATACGAGAATATTGTCAGTAGTTAAGATTTATTTATCGAATCAGTTTGACATGAAAGACCTAGGTGAAGCCAGTTATATTCTAGGGATCAGACTTTGTCGTGATCGTAAGAATAAAATGATTGGTTTATCACAAACAACACATATAGATAAGATGTTGGCAAGATATAATATGGCGAATTCCAAGAAAGGATCGTTACCTTTCAGACATGGAGTTCATCTGTCTCGGGATCAGTGTTCAAAGACCCCAGAAGAGACAGAAGAAATGAAAGATGTTCCGTATGACTCGGCAGTCGGAAGCCTCATGTATGCCAAGTTATGTACAAGGCCAGATATCTGTTATGTTGTAGGTCTAGTCAGCAGATATCAGTCAAACCCTGGACCCCAACACTAGATAGCTGTAAAGCATATATTAAAGTACTTGAGAAGGACTCGGGATTATATGTTTGTCTATCGCAGTGATGAGCTCATTCCTATAGGGTA
The DNA here is from genome assembly GCA_037501455.1 of Lantana camara. Lineage (NCBI taxonomy): Eukaryota > Viridiplantae > Streptophyta > Magnoliopsida > Lamiales > Verbenaceae > Lantana > Lantana camara. Next base: position 129,144,257 of record CM074855.1, read on the forward strand.
CAGGATTCGAATTTTCAATCTGATTTGGACTCTAGACGTTCGACATCTGGATACGTGTTTACTCTAGGAGGAGCAGCCATAAGTTGGAGGAGTATTAAGCAAACTTACATTGCTGACTCCACCATGGAAGCCGAATACGTGGCAGCTTCGGAAGCAGCCAAAGAAGCGTATTGGTTTTGGAATTTCCTAATGGATCTGGAAGTCTTCAAGGAGGGACTTACGCCGATCACATTGTACTGTGACAATGCTGGAGCGGTGGCCAACTCCAAGGAACCTCGAAGTCATAAACGTGCAAAGCACATTGAGAGGAAGTTTCACATTATACAAAATTATATGGAACGTGGAGAAGTGGCAGTGGTGAAAATTGGCTCAGTAAACAATCTAGCAGATCCCTTCACTAAGACTTTGGCGCAAAAGAGTTTTGACACTCATGTAGAAGGGATGGGCCTTAGATGTGTAGCCTATTGGATTTAGGGCAAGTGGGAGTTTGTTGGGATTAATGCCCTGAAAATCCAATTATATTGTAAATATTTTGGATTAATAAAACTAAAATTATCGCAAGTTATGAGTATTTTACAAATTTAATAATTAATTACGTGTGATGGTATTTTTATATGAAATGTGTTTCATAGGAAAAGACTTTAAGTACCAGAAACCACGTTTCATTAAAGTTCTAGTCGGTATGATAAGAAAATGTTCTTATCAAGACTATAATGTGTTATATAAGATGATTAGTCTTTCGTCATAGTGAAATGGAGTTTCCGATTATAACACATTGATGATTTTCAATGGGATTGGAAACATCAAACTGGACCACTGAGATTGTTCATTTTATACTACTATCTAAAATGAACAAAATCTCAGAAGCATTAGACTCTTAATCCTGGCAGTGTTTCGACTTTAGGCATGTAGTGTTAATCACTGTGATGTACTCAGAAGTGAGGTCTCGGTAATGGGTGGCCAAAATACTTTGTACGTTCGGTGATTGCATGAAATGTGCTAAAGAGAAATACTAACCAAGGAATTTGTAGCCTTGTTGGAAGGTTAAAAGATATCCCTGAAATAGATTTGCAAAAAGTTCGAATTAAAACTTTGGCCAAAGTACTTCGTGTGTGCGTTACCGCAGTTGTATGTTGAATGTGTTTCACATACAGGGAATTTAAACTTAAGGCAAATCAAGAATTTCGGATTGGAAGTGAAAAATAAATGATAGTAGTATTGATTTATTATTCACGGATATCTGTACAGAGGAGTAAAATGCAAAATTATTCTAGATCGAGAAATTCGTGAATAATTTAATTAATTTTAGAGTGCAACAATATTTATTTAGTGGAATTAAATATTGTTAAACGTTAATCAATTATTGCCATGAGATGATAATAGATTGACCCGTTTAGAGCTAAAATTAATTAGTCGAGCAAGCCCCCCCGTAAGCCCCAACGAAGATCAACGAGAAAATATTAGGAGAGAGATAAATGAATTTTCAAAGTGTTTGAAAATAGCCAAGGAATTTATTTTTAGAAAGTAAATTAAATTCCAAAGAGTTGGAAGTGCCCAAAATTTTATTTTGGAGAAAATAAAAATTTTCAAAAAAAAAAAAATTTTTTTTGCTGACGTGGCGGGTGATGGCGTGTCAGCTGACGTGTCATGCCACGTCAGCGGGTCACTCGCCAAGTGGTGCTAACTGGGCGCCGCATGGAGTGACACATGGACAGTCAAGATCGCGCCAACGTGTGCAGATTAGCGGCCCAGATTAGATCTGGCCGAACCGAGTCAGGACGTGGGTTCGGGTGCGGGTCGGATAGGGTCGGTCATCGTTGACCAACCCGGACATGTGGACGAATGAGATTCAGCCACGTGGCTAGTGGTCCGGACCAAGTCGAATCGACCGGTTCACTATCGAACCGGTCTAAGGATTGAACCGCCCGATTGGACCCGACCGGTCTGACGCGTGGCAGCTACTTGTGGCTGCGTGCATCTCACACACGCCAAGCACACAGCCGCCACATGGCGGCGCGTGTGCGCACGTGCGTGGCCCAATTGGCGCGTACTCGGCGGCGCTGCATGCGCGCACTCCAAGCTTCCACGGGCGTGCTCATATTGGCCATCGAACCTTGGAGGCCACCGCAAAAGTTTGAAAAATTGCTCGGATGACCCTAATTTGTGCTTATAAATATGGCTCCCAATTTCATTTTAAAAAGGCAACTTTCAGTTTTCAAATTTTCAGTTCTAAATGGCTTCCGAGACACTCTCTCACTCTTTCTAAAATTAACCCTTTTAATTAACGATTAATTAATTATTAATTAGGTGGTTATATAATTAATATATAATCCACTTAATTAATTAGAAAATAGGAATTTTCTAGTTTTAGGAAAAAGGGTTTTTCTAGTAAAATATTTTCTCGAGTATTTAGCGAAATACTGTCGGAGCCCACACTCCAAATTCTTAATTGGGGACATTGCGGGGAAGCTCTGTTGGTTTCACAAGAAAATATCGAGGTGCTGGAAAAGTGTTGTTGATAACCATTGTTACAGTACGGTAATATCGTTACGCTGCCGAAATTATTATTTGCATCTTGTGATTATATTCTATGTGATTTAAAATTATGCTATCGATGTCAGTATATATTCGAGTTATGCTGCCCGATTTATTCCGCGGCTTATTTAAATATTTTAGAAATATTTTGATAACGAGGTTATGGCGAATTTTTTTGAAATATTACGCTATACCGTCACTCTGATTCAGGCCCGCCACACCAACAGTCCTTAACATAAAAATAAAGATAAGATGTAAACTGAGGACTTCCCTGAACCCGGGGGGTGTGATGGTTGGGAGTCAGACTCGGGGGATGTAGCACCCGGAACGCTAGACACTACATCCCCCGCACCATAGCCTCAATCCACATATGAAATGGTCGATCCACACATGAACCAAAGCTATGGCGAACGGGAGACAATAAAAAAACTACACAAGGCTAGGCGGGACTAACCCCAAACCATACAATCAAACCAGAGTAATAAAAGCGGAAGCAATATTTCATTCAATACTTATAGGTACCATATTTATTTATTTACTAATAGGTACCAACATTTACACTATCAATACAATATCATCTCCAAAAATAACTAACAAGGCATGCTACAAAATATATAGAGTATCTGTACATGAACAAAATGTGAGAATGAAGTGTGCTAGACCCGAATTAAAGACCCTCTAGACTCTAATTCCCACCTAGCACGCCCTGCAAAACAACTGAAAAGTTGAGGTGTCAGTCCCACACGGACTGAGCGAGGGGTATAAATAAATATAAGCGCACAGACATGCAAGTTATAATCTCGGGTAATAATTTTGGAGAAATAACAATACAATTTTGTAAAAGAGGAGATTCTATCGCCCGAGGTTACAACTAATTCAATTTGTCAGTTAAATCAATTCAATACAATCAATTTGTGGCCCGGCGAGTGGGCAATTCTCCAACCTTACACCGACTGTGTACAATCAATCAATCAATCAGTTATTAGGTGATAAGGTGATCAAGCAATTCATTACTGTGCACAATTAGCAAGTTCAATAACGCCTTCTTCCTCCGGGTGATGGTGGGATTGCAAGGCCCCACCATCCAATTAGTCTGGGCAGAGGGTACATGAATCCCTAAGCCCGGAACTCCTTCATCCCCTAATCTCCTAGGGGGTTCAGGGGTCATCCCAATTTGGTGAGGATAGCTCTCGAGTTGCCCATCAGCCCATGCTTTCCCGGTTGGCTCGAGCAACTACCCTCGGGCCCACAGTGCTATACAATACTCGCCAAAACAATCAATCAATCAATCAATAGTTCGATAAATCCTTTGAAAACCAATAACATTTGCAAACTATAGATATATAGATAGGTTTTGGCTTAAAACTTCACATAGGGTTATACGGGTCCTATGTATCTAAAATTAAACCTCACCTGAACGACCCAAAACAAACAAAGGAAACAGCTCACGGGGCCTGCTCCTCGTCACCAGGAAGCTGGTCTGTGCAAGAAAGACAACTAACGGTGAGACACGACTCAAAATGTACCAATTAGGAAGAATGGCGAAAATGCAACGAGATGACGAGTATGATGGAATGTGCCATGAAAATATCTTGTTCTAGCATGTATTCTATCATATAATAGCAATTAGGGGTCAAAGAAATGATTGGAACAAAATGTGACATTAATGCAGAAAATTTTCAACATGTGCATGTTGTAATCAAATGAGCATAACTCCTTCATCGGAATGAATTTTAACGAACCGCAAAATTCCTAGAAAACTAGACAAACATATCTTTACAACAATGTAAGGCTCACATTCTAATTCATCCCGAGCAAATACCAGATTTCGTTTGAATATGACCCAAAGCAGAAAATTTCCTGCAGCGTTAGTAGTGAAAAATGATCGTCGTTCCCTTATCAAACGAAGTCGAAACGATCTAAAAATCTGTGGAAATACTTATAACATATCCAGAAATATCCCCGTAAAACAGTTTTAAAAACTTCCACCATTTAGTTTCTCTGATCAAGTCAAAACCGAAATATGAAAACAGGGGACAGCAGGGAATGTTGCTATTTTTCTCGGGGTTCAAATCAATTCGGATTGACACGAATTTTTGCAGAGAACATCTATAATATATCAAGATTATCCCCATAAAACAGTTTTGAAAAACTCCAACTCAACAAGCCACAATTCGATTTTAAATTGGGTTAACGCAGATTCGCGACAGTTTGGCGGCACCAAATTAAAACGACCATAACTCACAAACGAAAATAGATATTGACGAACCGTAAAAAGGAGAGTGCTCTACACTTCAAATACTTACTACAGTAGAAAAACCAGAGCAATTGGAGCAGGGGAGGGTGTCGGGAAAAACAGGGGAAAACTCGGCCAAAATCAAGATCAACCAAAACAACAATTTCCAAGCTCCAAAATGATATATTTATGTAAGGACTCATGCATATATGCTTATACTACCATAAAACTTCATATAAACATTTAAATCCACCAAGATCATCAAGAATCATCAATCCAAACCCATATACTCATTCATACTCCAAGTCCAAAATTCATAAGATATATGCATCCAACTTAAGCTCAAAGTTCATAAACATATTTCCAACAACCAATACCCAATTTAACCAATCCATTACAAAGCCCTATCTATGCCATATTTTCAAGAAAATCATCAAAGTTCCAAAATTACCTCAAATGAAAGAAATGAGAGAAAAGATGAAGAGATGATGTTGATGATGCTTCTATGATCACAAATCCCACAATTTCTAGCTTGAATGATGAAATCTCCCACCTCTCTTGGTAGGGTTTGGATCGGTTGAAGAAGGAAGAAAGGAGCAAATGTGTATGAATGTTTGTATGAGAAATGAAGACAAGGTACGTGAAATGCTGCTAAGTATCAAGAAGAAAAGCCCCAATTTGCTAATAAATCCCTCAATTTATTAAGTTATGCAATTAGGTCCAATTCCATATTAATTGATCAATCAAGTCCAATGCAATTAAGTCCCAAATTCATGAAAATAAACAAGTAAGGACATAGAAGAAATTAACTCATGTTCGGAAAAATAATTCACGTTGCAATCACATTCAATTTATACAACAATTATAATATGATATGAATTCCACTAAAAGAATGATAATATAATTTTATAAAATTTATGTCATGACATGAAAAGTTAAGGAAATGCTCAATTAATAATTAAAATCTAACTCTCAAACGCACACGTGTCAATCATACCTGAATTGCCTAAAGTTGGGGCGTTACAGGGGATGCTGTCTATGATCACGATCAGTCTCCCGTCAGTAGCAGTCTGCCACTTTCTTTAATTTTTACTGATTGTTCGTTGGCCTTGATTGTTGTGTGAGGTTCAGGCCAGTGGAGTCTGTTCCCACTGTGGGAAACTTGACGGTAGCGTCGTTTGTAGACGTGGCAGCCGGTGAGGTGGTGGTGACGCCTGGGTCGCTGGCGCTGTGAGTGGAGACGGGTGAAGAGAAAGTACTTGGTGGGGCCTGGCTAAAAGTGGTGGAAGTAGATGAGACGGGGGTCTCTTCGTCTGAGTCGGATGGAGTGTTGGTTTGTTTGGTCGGTGTATTATGCCATTACCCATGGTGGAATTAAGGTTAAGATGTTTCTCAATTTGGGATTTGGGAGTATTGGGAGAGATTTGATTTGGTTGTGGAGTTTGGGGGAAGGCGTCTGATATGGGGTTTGAGGGTTAGGATTTGGAGCGGGTCGGTTCATGGGTTAGGGTTGCTGGTCAGAGAATGGTTTGATGCAACTTTACAAAAACGGGTTAGGAATCCTGATCGTGACCTTAAGAAAGCTTCCTCTCAATAGCATAAAGACAATTTTCACCATCTTTGACAAGTTTTTGCACTTGAATTCTCCCCCACACTTATCAAAATATATCAGCTGCACATTCACCTGTTAAACACGAGAAGAGAAGAGAATTACAACGGGACGAGGGAAACGAGAAAAGCAAAGGAACGGAACCAAAGGGAAAGAAACATGGGTTGCCTCCCGTTAGCACTCTTGTTTAACGTCACGGACTCGACATGCCTTCGTTTTGAAGTTAAGCTCCTAGAGGAGGGTCCTCTAGATTATCCCTTTCAACCGTGTGCGGTTCAAATTCTTCATAAAAAAAAATTCAGTCCATGTCTCTTCACCTTACTATCCGAATTTTCAGTCACTCGATCGGGGGCTTAAGGATCTTCCTTTTCACTGTCTCCATTATAGGTAGGTCTAGCCTACGTCAGGCTTTTCTATAGGGCTTAGCTCCATCTTCTAGAATAATCGTATGCATGCTCGCAAAAGAGCCCAGACCCTTGATGTTGGCGATAGTCCATTCAATTGCCTCATTATATTTTTGCAGTGCTTTGATCAATTTCTCCTCTTCCATGTCGTCAAGTGTGTTGGCTATGGCCACTGGCAGTGTCTCCCTATCACCCAAATAGGCGTACTTCAAGTGTTCTAGGAGTGTTATGAGTTTTAGCTTCGGTGCCTGTAAAATTGAAGGCAACAATTTAGTTTTAGACCTAGATAGCTCAACAGGCACAAATTTTGAACTTGTACCATGAAGAGCTTCCAAAGCATACACCATCCCAAGAATATCTTTGTAGAGATCAAATCCACCACCAAATTTCTTAATTCTATCAACGGATAGGCTATGACATAAAGCATAATTCATTTCATCATCGTGATTCAAAGCAAAGATGTAGCACCCCGTGACGGGAGCACCACATCCCCCGCACTGTGAGTTCGGTCCACATATGAAATGGAATGATCCATACATGAACTAAACTTACAGCGAACGGAAGACAATGAAAAGACAGTCCTAGCTAGGCGGAATCTAACCCTGAAACAATCAACAATGATAAATGTGCGGAAGTAAGGCAATTATCTATTCAATATCAATAAAATGAATGCAAGTTCAAGAAGAGTAAATACGGGTTCTACTAATTCAATGAACCTATCCTAACCTGTCCCGATTCACTTCAATACAATAACATAAACGGGTTCAACTAAAGCCCTAGAAACCTGTCCCGAATTCAATTTAATTCAGTCAGTAGCATACTAATCCAGTAGCAAATTCAGTACAGTAATTAAAGTACAATATGCAGTGGGTGTAAGTGGAGAGACTGGAACACGACTCAAAAGGAAAGACAAGACACAACTCTGACTCCCGCCTAGCACACCACCTGAAAAATTGAAAAGTGAGGTGTCAGTCTCCACAAGACTGAGCGAGGGGCAATATATATATAAGCGCAAATAACATGCAAGTTGTAACCTCGAGTAAGGTTTTATAACAGAAACAAAATAGGTTCAATAATACTTTGAACTCGCCCGAGATTACAACTATCAGATTAGACACTTCAATCAATTTCAATCAATCAATCAGTGGCCCGACGAGTGAGGGCAATTCTCCAACCTTACTCCGACAGTGTACAATAATTTAATTATTCAATAATTAGGTGATCAAGCAATCAATTACAGTGCACAATTAGTAGTTTCAATACCTCCTTCACGCCACCCAATCAATCTGGATTGCAAGGCCCCCGTCGGTATTGTCCGTTTTGGGTGGGAACCAGACCCCGTAGGGAACCACCCTCACGGTTTGTTTCTCGCTGGTGGGAACCAGACCCCAAAGGGAACCACCAGGAGAAGGCCTCACTACCCAGTCTCATTGAGCATAGGATTCATGAGTCCCTATGCCCGGAGCTCCTTCCTTCCCTAATCTCCTAGGGAATTCAGGGGCATCCCAATTTGGTGAGAATAGCGCTCGAGTTACCCGTCAGCCCTTGCTTTCCCGGTGGGCTCAAGCCACTACCCTCGGGCCCACAGTGCACGGTACAATATACTCGCCAACACAATCAATACAGTACAATTCAATAGATCAGTGGAAAATCAACAGAGTTTAGAAAACTATAGATATATAGATACCTTTTAGCTGAAAGTTCACGTAAGGGTTGTAATGGTTCTATGTATCTAGAAATTAAACCTCACCTGACCAGAGACAGAACAAGACAACGTGCAAGAAAGTGTTCACTCGATCGATGATCTCCGCCCTGGAGAAGAACTGGACAAGAAAGGAAACAATGTGTACTCGTGAGAGGAGACTTAATAATGATACCAATTATGACGCACGACATTGATATGAAATGGCACGAAAGTCATGGGGCGATACATAAGATAACAAGCTAAGTCATGATCATGCTCTAATATGCAATTAAGGGCAATTAAATCAATTAGCACTTACATTCAATAAACGAATTCAATTACATGAAATTATGCAAGTAAAACGATGAAATAATACTTAGGCATGCAAAGGAAAACACGAAATAACAATACACGAATAAAACACATAAAAGCACTGGAACAGTGCCGGGAACGGCCTCGCTAGCTCTGGGAACGGCCATGCTCAGCAGTCCCGCCCATGGGAACAGCCGTTCCGGTCCACGCTTGAGCTGGGAACGGCCGTTCCCAGCTCCCCGAACTCCTCCCCGCGGCTCAGTAAAGAAAAGGCTGGTAAGACTCCTGGGAATGGCCGTTCCCAACTCCAGTACAACACGGGAACGGCCGTTCCCAACTGGTTCGTCCAAGAAGAAGCAGAAACAGCAACAATGGCGCCTGGAGCACCATTCAAACACCAACACCTCTCCAAACCACTCCAAAACACACGAAAATAATACCACGGACCAAGTAAGACACGTAAATCACATATATACACATTAGAACTCGTAAAACGGCCTTGAACACAAAGAATCCATACCCCGGTTACTATTCATCATCTTCCCAAATCATCACATAGGCATAAATCCGGGGCACGAAAGCTACAACAAATTAAAGCACTTAACGAATAGAGCACGAATCATACCTTAAGTCGTTAATCGGACGGTTAGATCATGAAAACCCAAACTTGAGGTCTTGGAGCCAAAAATGGGAATTTCTCCTTCCTTCCTTGGAGTGCTGCTGTTGAACGATCAAAAATGGGGAAAAAGAATAAGGCTGGCCCTTTTAGGGCTGGTCAAACGGGTAGGGTCAAACGGTATCCGGTCCACCCGGATCGGATTTAGAACGGTTGGGCAATCAAATAGCTTTAGAAAAATAAAAGGTTAAGTAATTGAATCTGAATCACCGAAACGAACTCAATAATAAGGTTGGAATTCGAATCCGAATCCCCGGGCTCAAAGTAGCCACGAAGGCCTCAAAACACCCTAAATAAAATTAGGTTCCTAACTTGCAATTTATTGGACAATTGAGTCCAAGACCAAATAAATAAAATTCTAAAGCGCACATAATTAAATAAATTACACGTGGACACATATCACATGCGACGTCACATAAATCCCATAATTACTAAATTAAACTCTCTCGTGACGTCGTACTTGACTTGTCGGGAAACCGGGCGTTACAACCTCTCCCCCTTAAGAAGGACCTGTCCTCAGGTCCACTGCCTCGAGTTCTGGACTCTAAGCAAAACTCTCTGTGTTCATCCCACGCGGGGTTCATGACATCCCGATAGAGATTAGTTCAGAAAGGCCTTCAAGCACAAGGGAAGTCTTCCACCGCTCACGAACTTGACCCAACTATGAGTAGTCCGGACATCTCGCAGGATAGGAGGGTCTACCCGAGATACAACTCCCACCGTTTGATCTATCCTAACCGTCCCACACTTGGTATCACAAGTGGAGTAGTTAACGAACTTCCACCACTCGTTCTCCAACCCAAGCGGATTCTCCATCATCTCATCAACTTCATGATTTGAAGTTGGTTTCTTGAACCGTCACTAGCTTTAAAACATGGTCTCCGAAGACCCTGTGCAAAGCACGGCCCTCGTCTCACCGTGTGACTAAGGCACTCGCTCACTCCAAAGTAACAACAAATAACAATAAATTACATACAATAATAATTAAAGATATGCGTGATGCACGTGGTATGCATGTTGAAATATACCGTTCATCGTTGGTTGGAAATCTTCCATTAGTTTGATCCGATTTGATACTTGACTCGTTGTTGAAGATTCATTTAATCATAATGCCTTATCTCGAGTTACCCATTGTTTCCAATACTTCGGTGATCACCCGGTTTTTCCTCCACTATCTACCTTCTCATCCAATTACCGTACCTCAAAAAATCCAATGTAGGTATAAGGATCTTCGTGATTACTCAGCCTTTAACTTACAATCAAATCCTTTACTCTCTTTATCACCATGATCAGAGGATTTAATTCTTGAATGTGTGCTTAATTTGAACCATAACTAATTCGTTCCTCTTGTCAAAACATATTCAACATGCTCGAATATTCAGGGTGTTCCTTTAATAACTCAAAACCTAGTCTCTAATTTTTATAGCATTTTCGGTTCATCATGGGAAACCCAAAGAGCCGATAATCCATCTCATTCATGTAGTGTTTTCCTTTTTAAATACTTCACTTCCAACGCTCAAAGAAACGGTCTTTCATTTTCATCCCAACAAATCCCACTATCATGATTTCGTTATGTCTCAGTTGGAGTGATGCTTGCCGGATAAAGTGGAGAGAATTCCTACGAAGAAAACACTTAAGATGCATGTTGGGTAAAAATGCCGATGCACATATCACTCTTATAATTAATTTAAAGATGCAACATGTTGGAGCAACTATATCAATTAAAGATACAACATAAATAAAAGAAGTTAAATAATTTAAAATAACGTATGATGCACGTACCATGAATGCGCTGCGCTGAACCTGTCACCGTAGTTGATCCTTTAGCTTGGCACTTGTTCTTTGTTCGTTGAATTGAAGCGTGTCCCGAATTTATTGATCATCTCTTGTTACCCACGGTCTTCCAATTCTTCAAAATTCTCTATCATTGATTTATATTATTCTTTGACCGAGGTCGAAATTTCTTGAATCCGATTCTTTTCCCAATTACCGATCTTCAAGGTTAGCCGAACCTTCCCCCCAATTATTTCCTTGATCAATGTTCTCTTGTATCAAACCGTATAACTTTGAAATCCGAAATTGTGACTCTTGAACTCAAATGCTTCTACCCCATGAAGTTGCTACCATGACTTCTCTTGAAAAAATTTAATCTCTAATTATTGCTCCAAATCTTCAACTAGTCTTCACCTAGTCTTCACCTTAATTGAATTTATCGGAATCTACTTTTCTTGAACTTCAATGGGTGGTACAATTTGTCCTTTAGCTACTTACACTCGAGCATATAACTTCCCTCCGAAAAATCTTTGCCTTTCTTTATCGCCTTCATTTGTTATTCCATATCTTCCAAGTCAACCTCACAACACGATAATTCAGCTTGGATCTGGAAGATAAACTCAATCTGCACGAATCTAGAATCTTTAACATAATAGCTTCTCTTGAACTTGGCATCATTAGATCGATCGATTCACTTTAATTCCCATCTTAAAGGTACTTCACCATGGACACTAGAGTTTGCAAACTTTTCCTCCCACAACTTGAATGTAGTTAAACTAACCGAAGATCCTCAATTTGTTTATGAGTCCGAACCTTGAATCATTATTACCCCCAAAGCTTCCTTCATTCTTCCTGGAATTGAATAAGTCTTCTAGACCCGGTTGATCCACTTCCTTTCATAATGAAATCTCATGTAGCTATCTTGTAAATCATAAATATCACTTCCTACCAATTTCCCACCAAGTATCCACCAATTTCCATAAAACTTGTAAGTGCTCCCAATTTAATTCTTCCATTCCAGACTTTACACCCGGTCCATAACTCAATTAGAAAAGAAGGTCCCGACTTGGGTATATTGTAGTTGTTGTAGAAATTGGTCGTGGTTTCATATTATCCTCATAACCTAGAAATCACAACTCATTCCCGAATAAATGCATGGGTTTAGTATATGCTCATGCACATAATCACAACCAAAAGCATGGATTCGATGCAACAAGCAACATGCAATTCAACAAAATCTTAAAAGAAGCATGTATAATAATATTTTCCATATCAAGTAACAATAACAATACTCATGTTCAATGCGGTGCACACGTTGGCAAATAGTTCCTAAGCCGTTCGACCTATACTTTACAAGGCAAGAAACTAGAACTCCAATTTTGCAACCTAGAGCTCTGATACCACCTAAAGATGTAGCACCCCGTAACGGGAGCACCACATCCCCTGCACTGTGAGTTCGGTCCACATATGAAATGGAATGATCCATACATGAACTAAACTTACAGCGAACGGAAGACAATGAAAAGACAGTCCTAGCTAGGCGGAATCTAACCCTGAAACAATCAACAATGATAAATGTGCGGAAGTAAGGCAATTATCTATTCAATATCAATAAAATGAATGCAAGTTCAAGAAGAGTAAATACGGGTTCTACTAATTCAATGAACCTGTCCTAACCTGTCCCGATTCACTTCAATACAATAACATAAACGGGTTCAACTAAAGCCCTAGAAACCTGTCTCGAATTCAATTTAATTCAGTAAGTAGCATACTAATCCAGTAGCAAATTCAGTACAGTAATTAAAGTACAATATGCAGTGGGTGTAAGTGGAGAGACTGGAACACGACTCAAAAGGAAAGACAAGATACAACTCTGACTCCCACCTAGCACACCACCTGAAAAACTGAAAAGTGACGTGTCAGTCTCCACAAGACTGAGCGAGGGGCAATATATATATAAGCGCAAATAACATGCAAGTTGTAACCTCGGGTAAGGTTTTATAACAGAAACAAAATAGGTTCAATAATACTTTGAACTCGCCCGAGATTACAACTATCAGATTAGACACTTCAATCAATTTAAATCAATCAATCAGTGGCCCGGCGAGTGAGGGCAATTCTCCAACCTTACTCCGACAGTGTACAATAATTTAATTATTCAATAATTAGGTGATCAAGCAATCAATTACAGTGCACAATTAGCAGTTTCAATAGCTCTTTCACGCCACCCAATCAATCTAGATTGCAAGGCCCCCGTCGGTATTGTCCGCTTTGGGTGGGAACCAGACCCCGAAGGGAACCACCCTCACGGTTTTGTTTCTCACTGGTGGGAACCAGACCCCGAAGGGAACCACCAGGAGAAGGCCTCACTACCCAGTCTCATTGAGCATAGGATTCATGAGTCCCTATGCCCGAAGCTCCTTCCTTCCCTAATCTCCTAGGGAATTCAGGGGCATCCCAATTTGGTGAGAATAGCGCTCGAGTTACCCGTCAGCCCTTGCTTTCCCGGTGGGCTCAAGCCACTACCCCCGGGCCCACAGTGCACGGTACAATATACTCGCCAACACAATCAATACAGTACAATTCAATAGATCAGTGGAAAATCAATAGAGTTTAGAAAACTATAGATATATAGATACCTTTTAGCTGAAAGTTCACGTAAGGGTTGTAATGGTTCTATGTATCTAGAAATTAAACCTCACCTGACCAGAGACAGAATAAGACAACGTGCAAGAAAGTGTTCACTCGATCGATGATCTCCGCCCTGGAGAAGAACTGGACAAGAAAGGAAATAATGTGTACTCATGAGATGAGACTTAATAATGATACCAATTACGACGCACGACAATGATATGAAATGGCACGAAAGTCATGGGGCGATACATAAGATAACAAGCTAAGTCATGATCATGCTCTAATATGCAATTAAGGGCAATTAAATCAATTAGCACTTACATTCAATAAACGAATTCAATTACATGAAATTATGCAAGTAAAACGATGAAATAATACTTAGGCATGCAAAGGAAAACACGAAATAACAATACACGAATAAAACACATAAAAGCACTGGAACAGTGCCGGGAACGGCCTCGCTAGCTCTGGGAACGGCCATGCTCAGCAGTCCCGCCCATTGGAACGGCCGTTCCGGTCCACGCTTGAGCTGGGAACGGCCGTTCCCAGCTCCCCGAACTCCTCCCCGCGGCTCAGTAAAGAAAAGGCTGGTAAGACTCCTGGGAATGGTCGTTCCCAACTCCAGTACAACACGGGAACGGCCGTTCCCAACTGGTTCGTCCAAGAAGAAGCAGAAACAGCAACAATGGCGCCTGGAGCACCATTCAAACACCAACACCTCTCCAAACCACTCCAAAACACACGAAAATAATACCACGGACCAAGTAAGACACGTAAATCACATATATACACATTAGAACTCGTAAAACGGCCTTGAACACAAAGAACTCATACCCCGGTTACCATTCATCATTTTCCCAAATCATCACATAGGCATAAATCCGGGGCACGAAAGCTACAACAAATTAAAGCACGTAACGAATAGAGCACGAATCATACCTTAAGTCGTTAATCGGACGGTTGGATCATGAAAACCCAAACTTGAGGTCTTGGAGCCAAAAATGGGAATTTCTCCTTCCTTCCTTGGAGTGCTGCTGTTGAATGATCAAAAATGGGGAAAAAGAATAAGGCTGGCCCTTTTAGGGCTGGTCAAACGGGTAGGGTCAAACGGTATCCGGTCCACCCGGATCGGATTTAGAACGGTTGGGCAATCAAATAACTTTAGAAAAATAAAAGGTTAAGTAATTGAATCTGAATCACCGAAACGAACTCAATAATAAGGTTGGAATTCGAATCCGAATCCCTGGGCTCAAAGTAGCCACGAAGGCCTCAAAACACCCTAAATAAATTTAGGTTCCTAACTTGCAATTTATTGGACAATTGAGTCCAAGAACAAATAAATAAAATTCTAAAGCGCACATAATTAAATAAATTACACGTGGACACATATCACATGCGACGTCACATAAATCCCATAATTAATAAATTAAACTCTCTCGTGACGTCGTACCTGACTTGTCGGGAAAACGGGGCGTTACAAAACATCTTATGAGTCAAGTTTTCAATGATATCAACATTACAAATACAAGACATATCATCGACATGTTTTATAGCATCATACATATTAAACTTGACCATTTCACCATCAAACTCTAGAGTCAAAGAACCACTATGAACATCAATTTTTGCTTTAGTTGTGCTAAGGAAAAACTTACCCAACAAGCTATCAGAGGACTCAGATGAATAATTGTTTTCCATATCAATCACAAGGAAATCAGCAGAAAAAATCAATTCATTAACTTGAACTAACACATCCTCTAAAAGACGTACCTGAGCCCGGAGGGTGTTGTGGTTGTGGTGGTGGTGGAGGTGGACGGAAGTTCTGATTGTTTGGTTGGTTGTTGATGTAGCTGAAATGCGGGTGGTACTTCCATCCAGGATTGTAAGTGTTCGAATAAGGATCGAAATTTCTCTGCTGAAAATCTATGGCATTCACTTTCTTGGATGTTTCCTCGAGGAGTGTAGGGCACGCATCGGTTGGGTGCTCTGGACTAGTGCAAATGCCACACACTCTTGCAAGTGGAGTAGTACCTTCATTTATCTTCTGAACCAAGGTCGTTTACCCTCCTAGGTATATCCTGTCGAGCTCCAAATTGTTGGGAATTTACTGTCATAGTTGATATAAGCTCTCTAGCTTCAGCAGGTGTCTTTCTAACAATAGCTCCACCACTCGCGGCGTCCATCATTCTGCCCTCCATCGGAATTAGGTCTTCATAGAAGTATTGAATGACCAATTGATCCGATTTTCCATGTTGTGGACAACTTGCTAACAATCTTTTGAACCTTTCCCAATACTCGTAGAGACACTCGAAATCTTTCTGTTTAATGCCACAGATCTCACGTCTGATGTTTGTGGCTCGGGAAGCTGGAAAATAACTCTCAAGAAACTGTGTAGACATCTCTGCCCAAGTAATGACGGTCCCCGACGATAGATAATACAGCCAATCCTTAGCTGCATCTTGCAACTAGAACGGAAAATCCCTTAGCTTGATTTGATCCTCCGTGACATTGTGTGGTTTCTTGGATGTGCACACAAGATCAAATTCTTTGAGATGCTTGTTTGGATCCTCATTCTCTAACCCACTGAAGGTTGGCAACAAGTGGATGAGTCCTGACTTCAATTCAAAGCCTTCTTGCAGTTCTGGAAAGGTTATGCACAGTGGCTATTGTGTCGCGGTGGGTCGGGCAAGGTCCCAAAATGTTCTGTTCTGAGCCATATCCTGACTGTGATCACTGTTAAGTTCCCTGACAGTGTGCTCTTCAACCTCAAACTCCTGAACAGACTCACTGTCAAGTCCAGCTCAAATAATTCTGAATTCTCACCAACTGCTGCTTGCTCTTTTCTTTGTCTTATTCACTTTCTAATCTTCTTAGCGGTCTTTTTGATCTCGAGGTCGTACGCGGCTAGTTGCCCCGTACGAAGGTTCCTAGGCATAAGAAATAGAAACAAAATTAGTTACCAATCTCCCTGGCAACGGCGCTAAAATTTGATGGATGTTGAGGCCACCAAAAATAAAGTCTCAAGTACCGAATATAAATAAATTGCAAATAGTAGTAAAAGGGGACGATCCACGAAGAGATTGAACAATATTGTGACTTTCAATTAAACCAACAAATGTGCTAAAACAATCAAGGGGGGGAGGGGGTGGGTTGAGATTTTGAACTAAACTAACAACAATTAAATTAAACAATTAACAAGGAATAATCAAACTAAGCTAAAACTCAAAGTAAACTCAAGTAAGTCAGTAGATAACAAATAGTCGGGATGTCGCCCTTGAATGTCCACCTTCTCCCACGTTTTCTCCAAGTCATGCACAAAGGTGGGAATCTTTTTTCTTTCTCCAAATACATCGTGATGGACTTGGACTGTTATTACCTTAATATCCCAATTGAACTCCAATTAGAATTAACGGGCCACTTTCAAATTGTCCGAGGCATATAATCATCAAGGCCCAATAATCCAAATATTTTCAACTCCAATAGGTGCACGTTCCTCCAAAAAGACGTATTCTGCTTGAGAATTGTCATGTTGACAAAGTCAACTCCCCCAGATAAGTTGCCTTTTAATTGCTGAATTGAATCCATAAGAGATCTACAAGGAAAACATTAACTCCAATCAATTATCCATATTCAAATCAAATAGTGGGGTAAAATATTACAATTCATACTTTATAATTAGGCGAATATACAAGCTAACAAGCAAAAACAAAGACTCGTGATTTTTAATAACCTTTCTAATTTTAAGTACTAACTTAACATGGGAAAAATAGATAACCCAATAATAAGTATTTGCTACTATGAATCGATAGATAACGCATTCGAATCTCTTTAAAATGTGTGTTTATGTATTAAAAAAAACAGTACTAACATAACTAGTTCTATAAATTAGTACTTACACATTCGATCTAATTATGAATAACCAGAATATTTAACCGAACTAACCGTGATAAATACATAATACTGAGTTTGTTAAATTAGATTATGACTTACAAACTTAGTACACTAAATGCGTTAGATCAATCATCAATACTTTTTAAGATCAAAACAAGATCCAAGGAATACTTACACATAAAAATTACAATATCATTATAATAAAGTTTAGAATATTCCTTGGAATTATTCAAGGAAAGTGACTAAAATACTTAAACGTATATATTATATATTTTATTCTATTTGTTGATCCTATTAAATATTTTATTTTATAATATACATTTATATATTTTTTTTGGTACACGTACACCCACTTGGGATTCGATATATATAATATATTTTTTTTAGTACACGCACACCCAAGAGGGATTAGAACCAAAGACCTTGCCTTTGAGAATGAACCTATTAACCACTTTGACCAACCCTGTTGATTACGTCCATTATATATATATTTTTAGTACACGTACACCCAAATGAGATTCGAACCTAAGACCTTGCCTTTGAAAATGAACCTATTAACCACTTTGACCAACCCTATATATATATATATATGTAGATTTAAGTAGTTTGGAGTGGTTTTGAGAAGTAAATGAAAAATGGGTGTCAAAATTTAATTTTTAACTGTCAACCGTTTAATTTGAATGGAAATTGGTTAATGAGACCAAATTTTAAAGAAAAAAAAAAAGTGATTATATGGAAGGCAAATTAAGAACATGGCAATTGAAAATGAATTATATTATAAGAAGAAATATAAGTTTGATTTGATAAATTGTTCATATGTTTTTATTTTCTTTTTACAATTCGTTTAGTAACTCACTTGTTTTAGTTAGTCAAAATGGTTGAGCACATGTGTTGAGTGTACTTAAGTTCCCAACTAATATGTTTGTTATACAATTGTTACTCTCAATAAAATAATATCTGCTTCCTCTCCATTCTCTCTCTCTCATAGCACATGTGGAACACAAATTAAATTTAGTTGATTCAATAAAAAAGAGTTTACCCATTTAAAGTTTTGAATTCGAATTTTGTAAATGTAAAAAAACTATGTTAAAAGAAGTTCCTGTGAAAAACACCTATAATATTTTGAGAGATTAGTCCCTCACTTAATTGGATGGGAAACACTTAGGAAAAACAAAAAAATATATGTATTTTATGTTGTTACAATGTATTTTTCTTTTAGAAATCAATGTACTATCTTAATTTGAATGAAACAATCAATATACTTTCTTGAGCAAATTACATTTTTGATCCCATAGGATTGGGTCATTTTCAATTTTGGTCTCATTCTTTCAGAATTAGACAAAATTAATCCTGTTATTTTTCAAAAATTACATTTTTGGTCCCAACCGTCAAATTTTGGACGAAAATGGGATTTTTGCTGTTAAGTGTGTTTGGGAGAAAAGTCAAATAAAATCATTGCAAGGAAAGATATAAGGAGCTAAGTATCCTAGTTGGTTGGGAGTCTCTTTCCTCTATTTGAGGTCCGGATTCAACCCGGCCATACATTTTTTATATTTTTTAAGATAAAATACCCTCTTATATATTAATTAGGTTTAAAGGAGTATTAATATTTTTGTATTGATCACATATTTATCTTGTTTAAATAATTGTCTTATATCATTTCTGCTATTTAAAGCAATATTTGATTTTTGTTGTTGTTTTTTTTTTTTTTATTTTTTATTTGAAGTTGAATTAAGACAAGAAAAGTATAGTTTTTTTTTAATTATTATTAATTATTGTTAAAATTACATATTTGAACATAAATTGAGAGAAGAAAAACATACTTTTTTATTGATATTGGAGAAGATGTCGTCATCCCTGCTAACTAAAAATAAACTAAAAAAATAAGAGAAAATAGAAAAAAAAAAAACGTTTGCACTATATGAAAAAGAGTAAAAAGAAATGAAAAATGAAGATGAAGAAAAAGACATTTTACTTAAAAAGAAAAAATGTATTTTATATTAAAATAATATAATATTTTTAATATTTTAAAACCTAGATTACAATCTCAATTTTGGAGAGTGAAGTTCACATGCATTAAGGAGGTTATTTGAGATTTATTTAAAATTAGAAAGAGTCTAATTAAAATAGAATAAAATTAATATATGGAGGTATTTTAAACATTTTATAAATCTGATGGGTTCAGAAATGGGTGGATCCGAATCCGATCACTTTACGATTTGTATTTGTGGAGGAAACCACCGGAGCTTCGCCGGAAATGAGAAAGGGGTTCTACCTGTTGGGACAAGCACAAGAAAAGTCAGAAGGCCAAGCTGGGGGAACTGGGGGTGATACCCAGTTTGACTCTCCGACGCTCAAGTCAGTTCAATGTATGGAGGAGAAATGTAAGTTCAGTCACAGTTGCAGTGATGAAGAAGGCTTACCTGTGTAGAAGATGACTTTAGCTATTTATAGTTGAGGGTCAAGGGCCCTTTGGTCATTTGCCTCAAGTGGTCCTGGCCGAATGTTGCCCTAACACGTGGCGCCCTGAGAGAGAAACCTAGGAGGAATCTTCTGCAAAAGCGGCCAAAAGTTAGTGCTGGCAACAGTGGCAGGTGCGCGGGCATGTACGTGGTGTCAGAGAGCCATTTGGGCGGTTGGTAACGAGGGCTTGAGAGCGCGCTCGTGACAACCTGGAGTACTGGAAGCCAAGATATCCGCTGAGGGGAATGAAGGCTTCAGTTCAAGTGACGAGCCAAAGGAGAGGCCACTCTGAGGGAGTGTGACGCTCGAAGAGGGCTCCCTTGGCCTGTGGGCGTACCAATCGTTTAGTATGTAGGACGCTCGTGGGAGTGATAGCGCTCGTTGGGCTTAACTCCTGAAGAAGGGTTGCGCTCGTTGCACTTAGCGCTCGTGCGCTGATGGGTGCAGCCTTGGGGAGACAGATGTCATCATCTCGGTGATGCCACGTGTCTTAACGCGGGACGATCGTATTTTGACCCCATCATTTTGCCCCCCAATTCTGTAGTCCTTAGTGATAAGGACTGTAGAATTTTGACACGCTCTATCTCTTGCACATAGCGCTCGTGTAAGGCTTGGCGTGTTGAGCAATTTTTCTTCTGGTTGCGCTATAAATGCGGTCTTTTCAACTGACCGCTCGTAACACTTCCGCATTAAATGTTGTACTATTCTGAAGCACTCGAAACGTCAGAGCATTAAATGCGGGCGCGCGTGGGGCGCGTGAGCATTGGGAAGCATGGGACGGTTCCATAAAGTGGGCAGTTTCCCAGGCGGGAAATGATTACCATTTTGAATTCATTGCCGAAAACGGCACCAACTCCCATCCCTATAAATGTGGGATTCTGAAATCTTGATATTCTTTACGCATTCAGAACTTCCAAGCATCCTTTGCAAAAAAGAATTCTCTCGCACTCCAGTTCTTAGAGCATCTTCAACCTTTCTTCCAGACTTTCTCAGAAACCTTCAAGGTAAATTTCCAGTGTAACTTTCTAACTCTGTTAACCGTAGATTCGGACTTTAGGATTTCATAACCCCTTAGATTTTTCACCTTTCTGAACCCTAATCTCTTTCCAAGAAAACTCCCAAATCCCAGTTTCTGCCATGGCCGACCAACATATTGAGGAATTTGCCCGTGAAATCCAAGAAATGGCCACTGAAAGTTCTTCTTCCCCCGATTCCCCCAGAGATGAAGAGTTGGGGGCGGCGGTGATGGCTATGGAGGATAGGAATCCAGGCGGAATGGATCCTCTCTTTGAGGAGATGAATTTAGTGATGGAGGCAGAACGGCAAGGGTCTGTTCTCCCCATAACTCAGAGTGCCACACATCCCCACCGCCATACCGTGACCGTGGCCGTTGCAAACCCGCTTCCAGTGGCGGAAACCATAACCGGGCCTTCAGAAAGGGCCCGTGATAAGGGAAAAAGCAAGAAATCCCAAAAATCCAAAGGACATAACGAGGGTGAAGGATCAGGTTACCAAGCTACCGAGCGCACGCCTGATGAAACCCCCAGCACAGTTACCGTGGGGGACGTGAAGACGATGATGGCACCCATTTACTGGGACGAGCGCTATTCGTGGAGAATTCCAGAAAGCCACGAGCGTGCTAATAATCCACCTCCTGGAGAAATGGCGGTGTACGTGGCCTCGGTCAGCTCAGGGGGTTTGAGGTTCCCCATCTCAATTTCGTTGGCTCACTTGCTGAATGATCTGGGCCTCTGTCCATCACAAATTGTGCCCAACGGCTTGGCTTTGCTGACCTGTTTTGTGATTTTGATGAGAAGCGTGGGCTACGAGCCCTACTCGCGGAATTTCAACGTCCTTTTCCAAGTGGTCAGTTCCTCTCGTTCTTCTCCCGAGGCGGGTTTCTACTACGTTCAAGCGAAGGCCCATATGAAGCTGATCAACTCGCCCTCGAGCACCTATGGCCCCAATTGGAAGGAGAAGTTTATCTTCGTTAAGGCCCCAACAGAAGAGGGCTTTGGGGTGCCCACACACTGGGGCTCGTTTTCAAAGAGCCGGCTGCAACCCGCACTCCCTAAAGATTGGGCCAAGAGCCTGGCAGCAACCCTGAGGGACGAGGGCCATCTTATTCAAGCGAAAGATTGGATAGATGACGAGGAGCTCATGTTCCTGTGCGGCCTCTCTGACAATCCCTATTTCCTTGACAACCCTCCGGCTCGTGACATTGAGAGAGATGGTTAGATTCTTAGGGCACTAACTTTAGATAGGAATGAATACTAACTTCTTTTCTGTACTTGTAACTTGCAATCTGAGTAGATGGTTTGAGGATTTCTAACTCTCGAAATTTTCATTCTTGCAGGAGTTGCTATTTTAGAAATGGCTGGAGGAATTAGACAAGCGGCTCGTTTTGCCCATGCTAACAGGAACCAAACCCCACAGGGGGACCAACAGCGCGAGCAACAGCGCCCTCGCAACCGTAACAATCGAGGGGACGCTCGTAGCGGCGCCAGCTCGAGCGCCAATCCTGAGGTCCAACCCCCTCGTGGCCGAGGGGAACGTAGATTGGTCAGCAGAGAGACTAGGGTGCGGCCAGAGAGAGCGGGAGATGTTCAACCCCCTATGCCTGCAGAACAAACGAGGCCAGTAACCACACTGGCGATAACCGAGGCTCCTCCGAGCGCTAGCAGGCCCTCCCGCAAGAGGAAGAGGATGCCCGACTCTGCTGCAATCAAGGGCAAGGGCAAACAAGTTGTCTAGGGCCCCAGGGGCGAGGGGGAAACTTCCTCTTCAGAGGAAGAACATCTATGGGAGTTCCCCCGTCGAGGGGACAGAGACTTTACAGGCGCCACCGATGGTGGGCCGGTTTTGCTGAGGCCTGGCACGGTCGCTCAGGCTGTCACCGAGAACCTTTACAGCAAGGCCCAGTTCTCGGCGGACCATCGGCATCTCTTCAGCGAGTCTGTGGAGAAAGTGACCCTCGATGCAGCCCACGCTCTAATTTCTGTAAGTATTCACTCCTTGCATTCTTTGCTTACTTCTGTAAATTATTATTATTATTATTATTATTATTTTTTTTTTGGCTAACACTTCCTTTTCCTCCCACTTATGCAGCAAGTTCTTCCCCGGCTCAAAAACGTGCAAATGCGAGCCTCCATCTACGCTGACCGGAAAGCCAAATATAAGAAGATGGCTCGTTCCAACGATCCGGCTCAGATTCAAGCGGAGCTGGATGCTGAGATTTCCAAGTATGAATCCCTCAAGGATTTGTACAACAAAACTGAGGAGGAGCTGGGAAAGCTGAAGGAGGATTTTGTGGCGGTAGATGGCGCTCGAATTGGTTTGGGCAACCAATTGGCCCAGTCTAACGAGCGGTGCCAGAAGGCAGAGGCGGAGAGGGAAAGCTGGAAGGCGAGGGCTTTGGAGGCCGAGCGGAAATTCAATGACGCCGTCAACGAGTGGCCTCGAAGTTTAGAGCGTGCGAATAAGGAGGCTCTCATCAAGTTCTGCCACTCCAAAGCCTTCAATTTCGTAGCCTCGTTACACTGCTTGGATGAGGCCCAAAACGCCTTCAACTTGGCAGTGGATCAGGGCATTCACAAGGGGCTGACCGATCCGGCAATGAAGGGAGCTGAGGGCACGGGGCTCATGTTCAACGAGCGCTGTAAAGAGGTGGATGAGGACCCCAACGACCCCGCGGACGCCATTGCGGAGATGGAGTACGAATTCTTGGTGAAACTGATCCAAGATGAGTACACCGACGCTCATCGGGAAGGAGGTGCGGCTCAAAGTGATGGTCCTGAAGATGAGCCTCAAGCGCCCGTCATGGAGGAAGCCCCGGTCATAATTGCTGAAAATGCCAATGTTCCCAATCCTGGTGCAAACGAGCCCAACGATCCCCAAGATCAACCGCAAGAGCCTGAGGGCCCAGTTCATGGCCCCGTGGCTCAGAACATTCTGGTGATTGTTGATGAAGACATCGCCCCAGCCGCTTGAAGCTTTTCCCTTTATCAATTCTCTTGTGTATTTTCCAGCTTTTCTGTCTTTTGTAACAGTATTTCCTGGGCCTTTAAGCCCTTTGCTTTGTAATAATTCTTGTTGCAATGAATAAATATTCCATTTTTCATGACTTTGTTCTTCTGTTCATTTATGAATCATATAATAAGACTGTGTAGCATACTCCGTGAATGTTTTATTTCTCCGATGCAATGAAAATTTGTCTAAGTCTTGAGCGATCGTGAGGGTCTTATTGTGAGATTGCCCCCCACTCAAGACTTGTATAAATTTTGTTTTTGCTCATGAAAATTTGTCTAAGTCTTGAGCGATCGTGAGGGTCTTATTGTGAGATTGCCCCCCACTCAAGACTTGTATAAATTTTGTTTTTGCTCATGAAAATTTGTCTAAGTCTTGAGCGATCGTGAGGGTCTTATTGTGAGATTGCCCCCCACTCAAGACTTGTATAAATTTTGTTTTTGCTCATGAAAATTTGTCTAAGTCTTGAGCGGTCGTGAGGGTCTTATAGTGAGATTGCCCCCCTACTCAAGACTTGTATAAATTTCTGCTTTGGGGGAATTTGGCTAAGTCTTGAGTGTGTGTGAGGGTCTTACTGAGTGGTTGCCCTCGTTCAAGACTTGTGACATTCCTTTAGCCCTTGGGGGATTTTGCTAAGTCTTGAGTGTGTGCGAGGGTCTTATTAAGTGGTTGCCCTCGTTCAAGACTTGTGCAATTCCTTCTTGATTCTGAGGCCATAGTCCGAGCGCTCTGGCTCTTGTCGTTTTCCTGGCTCTACAGGAAATCCCATTTTCGAGCGCAAGGCGTTATAAGAAACGGCCAAGGCCTACTAGGATTTGCTCTTGTATGTGATCCCGTTTTCGAGCGCAAGGCGTTTTTAGAAACAGCCAAGGCCTACTAGGATTCGCTCTTGTAGGAGATCCCGTTTTCGAGCGCAAGGCGTTTTGAGAAACAGCCAAGGCCTACTAGGATTCGCTCTTGTAGGAGATCCCGTTTTCGAGCACAAGGCTTTTTAAGAAACAGCCAAGGCCTACTAGGATTTTCTTCGTAATCTTCTTCCAACTTGCCTAATTGGTTGTGAGCGTAACCAGTCTATCCTTATGAGGGCGTCCCCCCATGCGGAGTAGAGTGCTGGCAAGCGTAACCCATATGAGATAACAGCATTCATATTGGAATGGGTTGCCAACCACGCTCGCAAAGACGAGGGACGTGGGACTTATCCATTCAACCAAAGAAACAGAAATATTAGTGAAATTAAAAAGATTATATTACTGCTTACTTGTGATTGGAAGAACATAAAACCCGTCAACGAGGGTTGTTACATCAGGGTTTGCAAAGAGCTTTTAAACATAAAACCGCCGGAGGTTATATGCGTTCCAAGGGCGAGGCAAGCGCTCACCTTGAAGTGTCTCTAGGGTGTAAGTGTTGTTAGCTCTGAGTTGTACGACCTTGAATGGGCCTTCCCAATTGGGGTCCAATTTCCCCACGTGCTTGGATACTTCCACTTTCTTCAAGACCAAGTCTCCCGACTGGAAAGTTCTTTCCCTCACACGCTTGTTATACTGTTGGGCCACAGAGGCTTTGTAGTGGTGGATCTTAGCCCACGCTTTGTCTCTCCTTTCATCCAGCAAATCCAACTCCAAGCTTCTGTTGCCATCGTTGAGCTGAGGCTCGAAATAGCCAACACGAGCGGATTCATTCACTACCTCCGCTGGTATCATCGCTTCTGACCCATAAACGAGCGCGTAAGGTGTTTCTCCAGTGGCCGCTCGTGGGGTGGTGCGATAAGCCCAAAGCGCTCCTTGCAGCTCCTCAGCCCATTCACTTTTCTTGCTCTCAAGCATGGTTTTCAGATATTGCAAGATGATCCTATTGGTAACTTCTGCTTGCCCATTGGCTTGAGGATGTCCTACAGAGGTAAATCGCTGCTCGATCCCCAACTCAGAACACCATTCTCGTGTGTCAGCAGCTATGAACTGGGATCCGTTGTCAGAAATGAGCACCCTCGGTATGCCGTACCTGCAAATGATGTTCTTCCAAATGAAGTCCCTTACAACCCTGAAAGTGATTTTTGCAACAGCTTCGGCCTCGGCCCACTTGGTGAAGTAGTCGACGGCTAAAATGACAAACTTCTTTTGTCCCACAGCCATGGGCAAGGGGCCCACGATGTCTATCCCCCACTGGTCAAAAGGCCAAGAAACGTCTACTGGGATCATCTGTGTGGCTGGCAATTGAGGGAGATTTGAATGAAATTGGCACTTGGGGCATTTCCTCGAAAATTCAATGGCATCTTGGAGAACTGCAGGCCAATAAAACCCACTTCTCAGAACCTTCTTTGCCAGGATACGCCCTCCGGAATGATTCCCACAGCTTCCATTGTAGATGAGTTCGAGCGTCTCCTTCGCCTGTGAGGGCCTCAGGCATCTCATTGGGGGTCCTTGAAATGATTTCTTGAACAACCTCCCCTCGGGATCCAAAGCGAAACGAGGGGCCTTACTTCGGACTTTACTGGCTTCCACCTTGTCAGCGGGAGTGATTCCATCCCTAAGGAAAATGACGATGTCGTCAAGCCAACAGGGCTCGTTTGGATCGATCATGGCAATTATCTTGGTGGCGATCCTTTCCTTGATCAAAGGTTCCTCAGTTCTAAGGAACGTAACAGAGCGTTCGGAAGTGCCCTCTAAAGCTGATGCAAACTTTGACAGAGCGTCCGCACGCTCGTTTTCTCCTCAGGGCACTTGAAGTAGATGAAATTCCTTGAACTTCCCAATGATTTCTCTGGCTTTGTTTAAGTACTGTACCATGGTGGTTTCTCGAGCCTCATAAGTTCCTTCAATCTGGCTCGCTATTAATTGTGAATCCACATAAGCAGTGATTCTGGAGGCTCCATTCTGAAAAACAATATTCAACCCTTGCACGAGGGCTTCATATTCTGCTTCGTTATTAGTGACTTGGAAATCCAGCTTGATTGCAAAGTCCAGCTCAATCCCATCGGGGTTTCTGAGGGCCACTCCTACTCCTCCCCCTTGAGAGGTTGAGGAACCATCTGTGTGCAGTACCCATAACCCCTCATTCTCTACAACGGCGGGCTCGAAACCAAAGCGTTCAACCAACAAATCCGCCACAACCTGAGCCTGTATCGCGGTCCTGGGCTCGAAGCATAGGTCAAACTGGCTCAATTCGATGGCCCACTTGATTAATCTACCAGATACGTCCGGCTTGGACAACACTTGCTTCAAGGGTTGGTCGGTGAGAACCGTTATGGAGTGCGCTTGAAAGTAAGGCCTTAGCCTTCTTGAGGCGTTAATAAGAGCGAACGCGAATTTCTCAATCTCCAAATACTTCTTTTCGGCTCCTTGAAATGTTTTGCTCAGATAATAAACGGGTAAGTGTTTCCGCTCCCGCACAGCGATCAGAACTGCGCTTGTGGCTTCGGGAGAAACGGAAAGATTCATGTATAACCTCTCGCCTTCGACGGGCTTAGTCAGCAGTGGTGCGCTCGATAAGTAAGCCTTCATATCCTGCAGCGCCCTTTCGCATTCCTCTGTCCAAGCAAAGTTACGCGCGTTCCTCAAAATTTTGAAGAAGGGAAGGTTCCTGTCCGCCGAGCGCGAAATAAATCTGTTCAATGAGATGATTTTGCCTACTAGGACCTGTACTTCCCGCAAATTTCGAGGGGAGGGAATTTCCAAAATGTCCTTGATCTTCTCCGGATTGGCCTCAATTCCCCTCTGACTGACCATGTACCCTAAGAACTTTCCTCCTTGTACTCCAAAGGTGCACTTCGAGGGGTTCAACTTCATCCCATACTGACGCAGGATTGAAAAGGTGCGCTTGAGATCTTCCAAGTGGGAGTCCTGGCGCTCGCTTTTGACAATCATATCATCCACGTAAACCTCCATGGACCTCCCAATTTCCTTTTCAAACATCTTGTTGACGAGCCATTGATACGTAGCTCCGGCGTTCTTAAGTCCGAAAGGCATAACTAAGAAGCAATACACCCCCAGATGGACAACGAACGAGGTTTTGGAGCGATCTTCTGGGGCCATAAAGATCTGATAGTATCCTTGGAAAGCGTCCATCATGCTCATGAGCTCGCAGCCAGCGGTCGAATCCACCAATTGATCAATCCGGGGCAGCGGGTAAGGATCTTTAGGGCAAGCTTTGTTGAGATCTGTGAAATCGTTGCACATGCGCCATTTATTCGCGCTCTTGGGTACCAAAACGACATTACACAACCATTCCGGGTACAAGATGGGCTCGATATATTGAGCCTCCAAGAGTTTATTAACTTCCTCTTCAATGACTTTTTTCCGAAAGCTATGTACATCCCGCTTTTTCTGCTTGATGGGTTTGAAAGAGGGATCCACATTAAGCCTATGGACAATGACGCTCGGGTCA
The DNA here is from genome assembly GCA_037501455.1 of Lantana camara. Lineage (NCBI taxonomy): Eukaryota > Viridiplantae > Streptophyta > Magnoliopsida > Lamiales > Verbenaceae > Lantana > Lantana camara. The sequence goes on from CM074855.1 coordinate 129,172,880, forward strand.
ATTCCTGTAAGGTCGGAGGCTTTCCACGCAAATACATCCTTGTTTTCCCTTAGAAAATCAATCATCATGATCTGAGAAGGCCCTGAGAGGTTTGAACCTATCTGTGTAGTCTTATCCTTGTTTCCGGGTTCCAGCTCAATGGCAAGGAACTTTTCCGAGGGTTCGATCCTTACCTCAGGGCGAGGAAGTTCGAGCGCCCTCTTCTTTCCTATCAAACGGTCACCAGGTGCTGGTTCACTCTCTCCCGGCTCGTCTCCTTCTGAGGACGATCCACCAACGGTCCCTGGGGGAACATTCTCGAGGGGATTCTCCCCGTTGTCTCCCCTCTTCTTTTTGTTCTTCTTCTTGTTCAATTTCGCCCTTTTCCGTGCTGGGCTGTCCTCATCTAGATTGGGGAAATCCACTGATTTCTTGGTGGAACCAATTTGGAAGGTTTTCTCCGCTTTTGGCTTTCTGAGGGACAGCATGTAACATTCCCACGCCTCTCGCACATTGCACAGTACTTCTCCCACGCCCTCGGAAGTAGGGAATTTAATCTTCTGGTGGTAGGTGGAAATGATGGCTTTGAAATCCACTAGGGCAGGGTGCCCAATTATGATGTTATATGGAATATCAATCTCCACCACCGCGTACGTTACCAAGAGCGTCTTGCGCTGTGGGGCTCGACCGAATGAAGTAGCTAGGCGTATTTGCCCCCGTGGGACAACTTCCGAGCCTCCAAAGCCAATGAGGGCTGTTTTGAGAGGCTCGAGCGGAAGATCAGCCTTCATCTTTAAGAATGTAGAATAAGGCAAAACATTAACGGAGCTTCCACTATCCACCAATACCCTTTTTACAACATGATTATGAACATCTAAACTAACCACCATGGGGCAATCTGAGGTTATGCCCTCCCCATGGGGCGTTACAATATGTTCTAAATCCCTATCATCAAAGCCTATTACATCATTCTCTCTAGACCTTTGAGCGCTTGATCTCTGGATGGCCTAGATAGGTTTGGGCACTGCTGGGCGTTGGTTGTAGCTCCGGACGTACCTCCGTCGGGAGGTGTTTGAATCCCCCCCTGATGAGCCTCCCGCAATCATATTTATGACTGCGAAGGGCTCATTTTCTTGCTCAGTGGCTTTTCCTTTATTGCCTCGGCGGCTGCTGCTTTCAGGGGGTCCCCTACCCCTTGGGCTCTTCGAACGGGACGGACTCCTCCTTCTTCTTCCGGTGCGCTCGTTGCATTGTTCATCGTAGCGCTCAAGCACCCGGACAAACTCCTTCAGGTGGCCCCCTGCGACGAGCCTCTGGATTTCAGCTTCTAACTGGTGGCACTCATCCGTGTCGTGCCCCCTCTGTTTGTGGAATGCGCAGTATTTGTTCGAGCGCCTGAGCGAGTCTGTTTCCCTCATCTTGATGGGTCTTTTGAAGAGCTTCTTATCAGAGAGGTTATAGACTTCTAAATTTGGCCTGGTGAGCGGAATTCGCTCGAATCGACGAGGGGGTGGTGGCGACCTCCTGCGCTCTTGAGGGCGCTCCTTTTTGACGGCCACATCCCGTCCCCGCTCGTGATGAGGTCGCTCGTTCCTGGCCGGGCTGTGATGCCGGGAACCATTCGTCCCGTACATGTCTTCGAGCGCGAAGAACGGCTCGGCTATTTCTCTTAAGGCCATGAGGGTCCCAGGCCTCCTTTCCACAATGGCATCAGCAATTTTTTTGCTCACATATTGCTTGTGATCCACAGCCTGAAAGAGCACTGGGATCAAGAAATCCATTGAAGGCCTCTCTACCTGTAGGATCTCCTTGTTGAAGCGGGTAAAGAACGAGCACAGAGATTCGCTCTTGCCTTGCACCACGTTGTACAGGGCAGTGGGTGCGGTGACTGGCGCTTTCAAAGAATTAAAGTGGTTGAGGAAAGCATTGGCCAGTTCTTCATATGAGTGGACCGAGCGCGGCGGCAGTCGCTTGTACCACTCTTGAGCCATTCCTACCAAGGAAGTGACAAACACTTTTGCCCAGTAATTGCTGGAATGCTCGTAGAGGTGCATAAGATGCACAAAGTGATCCAAGTGTTCAGCTGGATCAGTTGTCCCGTCGTAACGGTTGATGGAAGTGGGGACTTTGGCCATGCCTGCTTGGGCCATCAGAACTTCTTCTACGAGGGGTGAACCCCTAGCCAATGGGTGGTATTCATACGTGCTGAAGTTTTCCTCCGGCTCCTTGCGGCGGGGGACCTTTGGTAGAGGGTCCTTGGTGCGGGTGCTTCTGGCGTCAACCCGTTCATCCCGACTAGGGGAGATCTGAGTTGAGCGCCCTCGTGAGAGCTGTCCCACAATATCCTTTAGACCCTGCAGCTGGTCTTGCACAGCCACGAGGATGTCAGGATTTACGTCCCCTTGTTTGTCTCCGTGCCGATGGGCTCGTGAGCCCCTCCTGGAGACATGAGAGTCCCCTTCATTCTCGTTCACTCGCTCCGTGGGCTCTTTATTTCTGCCCATGGAGGGACGCTCGTTGCCCTCCTGCTGTGGCACTTCTCTGGCTGGTGGTGGTGGTGGTTGTGCCCTCAGGACAGCCTGGGCTTCTCTGAGGGGAAAGTTTTGTTGTCCGCCCAAAGGGGCTGCAAATTGAGTGGCCTGCCCAGAGGGAAAGTACATGGAATGGAACCTTTCCCATGCCCGCTGAGCCGCCTGAACCTCACACTGGGCGTAGAGAGCCCTCAACTGTTGGGTGATCAGTGGAGGTAACTCCACTCCTTCAATCTCCCTGGGGACCACCACTGGGAGCTGGAGCTGTCCAGCATGATACGGCTGGACCGGCGGCATCATGACGGCCGGAGTGAGGGTATATCCGGGCGGAGGCATCATATAACCCTGTACTCCGAGATTCATCTGGGGATGGACCCAGGGGTTCTGTGCAAGCTGCGGAGGAGCAGAGAGAGAGACTCCTCCAGCGGTGGTGGGAATGGGCAGCGCTGGCGGTGCGGGTGGAGGTACGGAAGACTCTGCTTGTGGAGTCACTCCTGCGGCGGGAGGTGCTCCACCAGCGGCGACGGAAGGTGGCGGTGCTCCACCAGTAGCGGTGGAGGGAAGAATGATATTTGCATCCTGGGAGGTGTTATCTCCTCCTCCCACAGCTCCAGATCTCGTAGCAACCATGACTGTTAAAGGTAAGGGTGTGCTTGCTTTTCTACCAACAAAAAGAAAGGAAGAAGATGGAGGACTGGTTTCCCACAGACGGCGCCAAAAATGATGGGTTCAGAAATGGGCGGATCTGAATCCGATCACTTTACGATTTATATTTGTGGAGGAAACCACCGGAGCTTCGCCGGAAATGAGAAAGGGGTTCTACCTGTTGGGACAAGCACAAGAAAAGTCAGAAGGCCAAGCTGGGGGAACTGGGGGTGATACCCAGTTTGACTCTCCGACGCTCAAGTCAGTTCAATGTATGGAGGAGAAATGTAAGTTCAGTCACAGTTGCAGTGATGAAGAAGGCTTACCTTTGTAGAAGATGACTTTAGCTATTTATAGTTGAGGGTCAAGGGCCCTTTGGTCATTTGCCTCAAGTGGTCCTGGCCGAATGTTGCCCTAACACGTGGCGCCCTGAGAGAGAAACCTAGGAGGAATCTTCTGCAAAAGCGGCCAAAAGTTAGTACTGGCAACAGTGGCAGGTGCGCGGGCATGTACGTGGTGTCAGAGAGCCATTTGGGCGGTTGGTAACGAGGGCTTGAGAGCGCGCTCGTGACAACCTGGAGTACTGGAAGCCAAGATATCCGCTGAGGGGAATGAAGGCTTCAGTTCAAGTGACGAGCCAAAGGAGAGGCCACTCTGAGGGAGTGTGACGCTCGAAGAGGGCTCCCTTGGCCCGTGGGCGTACCAATCGTTTAGTATGTAGGACGCTCGTGGGAGTGATAGCGCTCGTTGGGCTTAACTCCTGAAGAAGGGTTGCGCTCGTTGCACTTAGCGCTCGTGCGCTGATGGGTGCAGCCTTGGGGAGACAGATGTCATCATCTCGGTGATGCCACGTGTCTTAACGCGGGACGATCGTATTTTGACCCCATCAAAATCATAAGAGGATAAATTAAATTTTATCTCACCATATTACCTTACAGTATTTTTATTTAAAATGAGAAAGAGTCTAATTAGAATAAATAAAAGGGCGATTTACATCTGACTACCCTGCTATTTGGGGTAATTACAACGTAGCCCATCTGTTTCAAGAAATTACAATATAGTCCCTGATGTTTATGTTCCGTTAGAGATCCCTGGAGACCGTTAGGGTTCCGTTAATATTTTGGCCTGTTCTTCCAAAAATGCTCCCAGGACTGTATTGTAAAATTCGTAAAAGTTAGGGATCGTTTTGTTATGGAAAAAAAACACCAGGGACTTATTTATAATATTATACAATATTTACAATTAATCGTTGAATATAAATTATTTATTAATTTAATAAATATAATATTGCTAATTATTATTTAAATATTTTTAATGAATCATTAAATACAAATTGTTTATTACTAAAAGGAAAATTTTTAATTTAATAAAAAAACCCTAACTATTTATATTTCTATTCAAATTAATTAAATTCCTATTCAAATTTAAAAAATTAAATTAATTAAATTCATAATTCAAATTAAAAATCCAAATTCAAAAAATTTAATTAAAAATCTAAGAAAACTAATTATCTTAGCATCTTTAATCTTTTTTTTTTATTATTATTTCTTTGTTCCATTGAAACCCCACTGGCAGCCGGCGGGATTTATCATTTTGCTCACCATCACCCAAATCCGACGGGATTTATCGAAAGTTCTCTTAATTTTCAAATTAAAAAACAAAATGAGAGATTAAGGTAAAACACAAAAAGCAACATCCCAAAGATTTGATGCCTCAAATGCGATATAGATTTGCAAAATAAAACTCTTGAATGCAATTGAGCGGCCGAATAGAGTAGAAGGCCCAAATAAAAATGAATTCAGACTACCTTCATATGTAATTAATATACATTGCCTTTGTAGGAATCCCAAAAAATTTGTTCTAAGCTGAAGGATAAGAACTAAGAAGAGGGAGATGAAAACTCAAAAAATTCCATAAAAAAATCAATTTTCTTGGAATAAACCTAGCGGTCCTCGCTGAAATTAAAACTAATTATAGCTTCAAACCTCTGAATCGAAACTCTTGACAACAAATTGGCCAGAAAATCAGCTCTCAAAACCCAAAATCACCAATAAAAATTACATTCTCTTCGAGAAACCCAAGCAAAGAAAGGCCCCAAAACTTAACTAATCTCATATGGAAAATATTGTAAATATTGTACAATATTACAAATAAGTCCCTGGTGTTTTCTTTCCATAACAAAACGATCCCTAACTTTTACGAATTTTACAATACAGTCCTGGGGGCATTTTTGGAAGAACAGACCAAAATATTAACGGAACCCTAACGGTCTCCAGGGATCTCTAACGGGACATAAACATCAGGGACCATATTGTAGTTTCTTAAAACAGATGGACTACGTTGTAATTACCCCAAATAGCAGGGTAGTCAGATGTAAATCGCCCTAAATAAAATTAATATAAGGAGGTATTTTAAATATTTTTTTTTTTTTACGATGTCTTTTTATTTAAAATGAGAAATAGTCTAATTAAAATAAATAAAATTAATATAAGGAGGTATTTTAAATAAATTTTTTTTTTTTTTATATTTACCATGGCTTCTTCTTCTTTCATATTTTTTTGTTCAAAAAAATAATGGAGAGACTGGGTTCGAACCCTGGAACTCAAATAGAGAATAGGAACTTCCAATCAACCGGGATACAGATCTCCTTATGGTTTTTCTTTCAATGATTTTATTTGACTTTTTTCCCCAAACGAACTTAATGGCAAAAATCACATTTCCATCCAAAATTTGACGGTTGGGACAAAAAATGTAACTTTTAAAAACAACGGGACTAATTTTGTCTAATTTTGAAAGAAGGAACCAAAATTGAAAACGGTCCAATCCTATGGGACCAAAAATGTAATTTGCTCTACTTTCTTTGAATCTCTTTTTTACACTATCTTAGTCATCCATGGCCAATTACTCTTGTCAGGTTGCAAGCACCAGGCAAAGATTAACTTTGTGTTTTCATTTTTTTAATTAGAGAAAATTGTATTTTTAGTCTCCGTAATATTTAAGCAAAATTTTTTTTCGTCCCAAACAAAATTTTTTAGTCCCGGACGTTTATATTTTCATAAATTTAGTCCCAAACCCTAAAATATACAATTTTGGTCCCAAATGGAGTTAACAGCCGTTAGTATCATTTTATGGGGGCAAAAAATGGCACGTGAGGCGCATTTTTGGAGGGAATTAGGGCGTATTTCCCTACCATATAAGCCCATCCAAAGGCAGCAGCTTCACCCATCTTTTTCATTCAATTTCTTGGCATTTTTCACTCTAAAATAATGAGAGATAGGGGGATTTGTAGGTTTGGAGGAAATATAGTGTTGAAAACCTCATGGACAAATGAAAATCCATCAAGACGGTTCTACATTTGCGAGATTTCGACATGTAGGTACTTCGAGTGGCATGAACCACCCGTATGCGAAAGATCGAAAGTCGTTATACTGGGATTACTCCGCAGAATTAACGGCATGGAACTTGAATTGGCCGATATCGAAGAAATTAAGACCGAGGTGAAGAAGCATGAGTAAGAATTTTTAAGACTTCGCAAGAAGAATCGGATCTTGACACTAAATCCAACCACATTTAACATTTTTTGTCTGATAAAGACACTACACACCACCAATTTTCAATTTGAAACATCACAGAACCCTTAGTTTACCATATGCAGGGGTTTTGGCACCAAGTTTCCCAGGCCTCAGAAGTAATTGCATCTCATTTGGTGCAGGTTTCTTTGGACTCTCCATGGAGGTAGGCGTGGTGCGATGACAATCTCGTATTTCCTTGCCAATGTCAAAGAAGGTGTTGCAGTAGTAAGGGTGAATCTCAGTTGAGGAAAAAAATCAGGGTCCAAACAATGTTTTAAAACGTTTATATGTTATTTTGGTTCTTAAAAAAAAAATTAAAATTATTTCACACATGTTGGTAATGTCCGTCAGCTTTTCCGTCTATTTTTTCGGATTTGGGACTAAATTTGTCAAAATATAAATACCTGGGACTAAAAAATTTTGTTTGCGACGAAAAAAAATTTGCTTAAAAACTACGAGACTAAAAATGCAATTTTCTCTTTTAAATTATTATTATTTATTTGGTATGAAATTAAACTTATAAGACTTAACTGTTAAACAAGATTCCTACAAAACAACATTGTGAAATTGACAAACTTACTGGACTAATTTTGTATACAAAACAAGAAACTCCATTTTACATGTAGATATGATATTTCATCACATTTCAAATACATTAATAATCTGAGAAACATTGAACTAATTCGTCGATGATGTTTGTGGGGTTTCGTCAACCAACACTTGAAGCCATCGAGGAAATGGAGGCAAGTTGACATCCATAACCCCTTCAAGAATCTGAACCACTTGCCCCAGTAATGGCCTAATACTCTCATCACCTTGCACTCACCAACATGCTACTTTACATATCTTCATCACTTCTTATCCATTTGCATTCCCTTCTAGTTTGGGATCCACAAGGCTGAGTACATTATCCCTACTCTCTGCTATCACACAACTTGCAGCCAAGTAAGGGAAGTATCGCACATTCTTCTTGTCTCGAATATCCCGCCAGTTTCTCTTCCTTGATACCAGTTCGAAAAGCATCATTCCATAGCTATACATGCCGGCTTTAGCTGTTATTGCAACTCCTGAAATCCAATCCGGTGCTACCCAATGTACCCCTCATGGTTATCAGAGCACGGCTGGAATCGCGCCGCACGAGCTTTGCCAATCCGAAATCTGCCACTCTGGCACAAAAATCAGCATCGAGAAGAACATTTTCGGGCTTTACATCACAATGAATGATGCAATCTCTGCAACTCTCATGCAGATATGCCAGTCCTCGAGCTACTCCCAATGAAAGTTGGTACCTAGTTTTCCAATCCAATACTATGGACTTCTTAAAGAGATGAGAATCCAAGGAGCCATTTTCCATGTAATCATAAACCACCAACTTTTTAGTACCTTGCACACAAAAACCGCAGAGCCTCACAAGATTAGCATGCTGAATTATCCCAATCGTGCGGACTTCGGCCCTAAATTGCTTCTTTCCTTAGCTTATGCATTCGAGCTTCTTTACCACGATCCACTAGAATCGGGTAAAATTCCTTTGAAGACGGACCCAAAACCTCCTCCTCCCAACTTGGTCGAGAAGTTCCTGGCCGCATTTTGCAAGTCTTTGTACCCAAATGCCACCAAAAACCCCTCAACTACATTGGAAGTTTGATCTTTTCCTTTTGACGAGTGTACACCACCACAACCCCTACCACTGCCAAGAGGACAAATACATATACAATAGAACCCAAGATTACATTCTTAGGACTCTTAGTCCCCCGAAACATAGAGGAAGAAGCAGAGAGTCTGATGTGGATGGTAGGTTCCCCCCCACCTTCCCCTCTTCTTCTTCTTCTTCTTGAATCCCGGTAAACACGTACAAAAGGGCAGTTGGTTAGCATCACAAATGCTAAATGCCCAACAGTAAGCATAGACCTCACATTCTTACCTCGGCTGACTCCAAAACAAGGTCCAAAAATTATGATCCCAAGATAACATTTTAATCAGACCCGAAACATCCAAAATCAACTTCGTTATCGTTGACGCATCATAGAGCGAATATGTAAAATAAGTCTCATTCTCATTATCAACATAACTAAAATTGTAGATATAATTCAACCTCATTTCAGGGACTAGGCTAAAAATATGACCATTCCAAGCCTCACTTACCCAATACTTCACCAACCTATTCTTCATAATAACAAACTGAAGATTATTTGGGTCAATCTCAAGAGTGAAAGAACCAGATGAAGGATCTTCAGAATTTTTCCAGGAAGTTAATCTAGTTTTCTTTTGTGTTCTTTTATCATAACCCATCTTCGCCCCGGGCATAAATGTATGAGTTGGATTATCAAAGCTTTCCCATGAATTTTCACTAAAACCAGTCAAATCTGGCGAATTAGACGACCCATCTCTTAAAACCAAGTTCCCATTATCAAGAAGTAAAGCAACAACGGATTTAAACCTCGATTGAACTGAGGAGCTCAAATTCGTGGACCAAACCTCGATCTGAGACTCATTTAAAAGCAGTCCAATATCTTTAATTGGGCAGAATATTTGTCTACAATTGGGGTCTCTCTGTTTGCAACCCAAACTACAGTCCGTGATTCAACTCTTTTGAACCAAATACATACATAATGTCTCCTAAAGAACTCACCTGGAGAGAAGAAATCGACGAATCCGAGCTCAAAGTTGCCCCCAGAAGAAACGATGGTTTGATCACCAGAGAGAGTTTGGTTTGCTGAAATGGTGTCGGCAGCTTCGGACAGAAAAAATGGGTTGATAATGCAACAACATAGGCCGAAGAAGATGAAAAGATTCATATTAGATATGTTGAATATGCCTTGTATTTATATTAATTGTTGGAGAATTAACAAATGAATACACAAAGGCATATCAAAGGTTGTTTGGAAATTGTGCATTGGGTTTTGTGTCCCACATTGGAAAATTAACACTAAGTAGGCAGCCTTATATATTAAAATGTTGTATGTGTTATTAAATTGTGGAACCTAAGAGAGGACTAATGGGCTCACACGCGGTGCGGTGCACCGCACCGCACACGCGCACGGGCTCGGGTCGGGGCCGGGGCCGGGGCATTCGCTGCACCGCACACGCGCACAGGCTTGGACCGGGGCCGGGGCATGGGCGAATGTGGCGTTTGATGGCGCACTTTGCACTTTACACTTCGCACGTGCGCATCGTCGCTTGGAGCCTTACTTTTTTAGCTAGAGCCGGTCTAGTCCAGTCCAAAAGTTCAAACTTTTGAACCAATGTCCAGGTACATCCGAATCTGATTCAAAAGTCAGATCCATTGAGGGATGTAACAGTCAGGTAGTAGGCAATTATGGTGTTAATTTCAGGTCATTAACACCTGAATTTGACCATTTCAAATTCCCACTTTATGGCTGCCAAACATCTGAAACCTATAAATATACCTCATTCCCTCACCTGAAAAACACAGCAAAACTCACCTGAATTCTGGCAAAATGCTATTGTCTGAATTCATATTCTTACCAGCTTGACATATATCCTAAATGTAAATCGTCTGCAACCTTTAGCAAACTCTGAGAGTAGGGGAAATTAACACTTTAAAGACAGGGATTACCTGTGTCATTCTGATCCCATTTCTCCCATTTTCTCAACAATCTTAAAGTGTTAATTCGAAAATGGAATCAGAATCCTTCCGCATCATGAACCAGCAGAAGTTGGATCATTTCGATAGAAACAACTTCAGCCACTGGCAAGACAAGATGAAGTTCCTGCTTACCGTCTTGAAGCTGGCCTATGTTCTGGATCCCAACCTGCCACCAATTCCAGAAGATCCTCCTGCTCCCCAGCAGCCCGTTGATCTGGATCCACCAACCACTGCAGCAGGTGTTGCTCCTCTTGCAAATACCACTACAGCAGGCGGTGCTCCTCTTGGCAATCCTCCGACAACAGGAGTTGCTGCTCCTCCCAACACTGCAGCAACAGGTCCTTCCAGGAACGCTGTACAGATCCACCAAGAGATTGTGGAGACTCTTCAACAACAAAGGAGAAAAAGGGCTAAAGACGAAGAGTTGGCTCATGGCCACATCCTCAACACTCTCTCTGATAGATTATATGATTTGTACACAAACGTCAAATCACCTAGAGAGCTTTGGGAGGCGCTGGAATACAAGTATAAGGCTGAGGAAAAAGGTACTAACAAATACTTAGTATCTAAATACCTTGATTTCAAAATGGTTGATAATAAGCCAATCCTGGAGCAAGTGCATGAGCTCCAGGTAATTGTAAACAAACTACGGATGCTAAAAATTGTCCTTCCAGAAGCCTTCCAGGTAGGAGCTATAATTTCAAAACTTCCTCCTGCCCGGAAAGATTATCCAAAGAGATTGATGTATAAATCTGAGGATATGTCCTTGGAACAAATTCAGAAACATCTGCGTATTGAAGAGGAGGCTCGAAAACGCGATGGTAAGAATTTTGTTCAAGGACAATCCAGCGTGAATTATGTTGAGGCTGAAAGTTCTAAAAAGAAGCCTTTCGGGGTTAAAAAGAACCAAGGACAATTTAAGAAATCCGGGCAGAAACCTAAACCTGTTCATAATGCTACTAACAAAAGAAAAGGCAAGTGTCATGTTTGTGGAGAAACAGGACATTATACGAGAGAATGCCCACAACGGAAGAGTGGATCCGGAGTTGCAAATATGGTTGAGGAGAACCTAGTTGCCATGGTGACTGATCTTAACCTCGATGTGGCTATGATTTCTGAAATCAATATGGCAAGTGAACTTTCTGGCCGGTGGTTAGATTCTTGAGCAACGGTTCACATTTGCAACGATAGAAGGCTTTTCAAGACCTTTGAAGAAACTGTTGGGCAAGAGGTTCAGATGGGCAACAGCTCTAAAGCCAATGTTGGAGGCAACGGATCTGTTGAACTCACCTTTACCTCCAGGAAGAAGTTAACTTTGATCAATGTCTTGTTTGTACCAGACGTTAGGAAAAGTTTAATTTCTGTTGATTTGTTAGATAAGAAAGGTTTTAAGGTTTCTGTTGAGTCTGGAAAAGTTATCATCATGAAAATGGTGAATTTGTTGGCAAAGGTTATGCTTGTAATGGAATTTATAAGATGTCAATCAATAATATGAATTCTGTTTCTGCTTACATGATTTCTTCAATTTCTTTATGGCATAGTCGATTAGGACATGTTAGTGCAAAGAACTTGAAAAATATGCATGCAATGGGATTAATTGATATTGGTAAAAATGAACTTGACAAATGTGAAATATGTGCAAAATCAAAAATTGTAAGAAAACCTTTTCCAAGTGTTAAAAGAGAATCACAAGTGTTAGATTTAATTCATACATATATTTGTGAATTAAATGGAATTTTAACTAGAGGTGGAAAAAGGTATTTTATTACTTTTATTGATGATGCTAGTAGATTTTGCTATATATATGTTACGAACTAAAGATGAAGCTTTTAGTTCATTTGTGAAATATAAATCAGAAGTAGAAACCCAACTTGTAGCACCCTAACCCTAAGGCACTACATCCCCGCACTATAGCCTCGATCCACATACGAAATGGACAATCCGTACATAAATAAAAAATATGGCGAACGGGTGACAATCAAAAGAAACGCGCTAGGCAGGACACTCCCCAACATAATTAGATCAAAACATGAATTTAAAGTGGAAGCCATACGTCAATCATACATATAGGTACCATATTTACCGATATAGTTACATATAGATACCAAACTTAACTATCAATACATTATCATCTCTTTATACTATATAGATGCTCACATACTCCAAATATGCTAGCCATTATCATGACATGTCTTTCCCAAAAGTTCTATACATGCTATATCAAAAGCTATACACGAAAGGTGTAATGCTAGACCCGTGAAAATGCAAGACTGGACCGGACTCCCGCCTAGCACGACCACGCTCACAAGTAACTGAAAAGTGAAGTATCAGTCTACCGAAGACTGAGTGAGGGGCAATAAATAAATATATATAAACACGTCACATGCAAGTTGTAGCCTCGGGTGAAGACTTGGAAAAGAAATAAATATATAGTTCAAGAAACTTGTTCTTTGCCCGAGATTACAACTAATCACTTTAACGTTTTAACTTGATCATTTCATGAACATGTGGCCCCTGCGAGTAAGGGCGATTCTCCAACCGTTACACCAAACGTGACAAAACATGCTTGCATGACTTATTCAATACGTGATCATACATTTCCTTTAGTGCTCAAATAAACATATTTGTGCTTTTAACATGCAATAACCCGAGGATAACCCGACATGCCGGATTCATCCCCAGTCTCCTTCTTCCTCCGGGTGATAGTGGGTTTGCAAGGCCCAACTATCCACGACATGGTGTACGAAGGGAACATGACTCCCTACGCACGGAACTCCTTCCACCACTAATCTCCTAGTGGCTTCGGGGGTGATCCCAATGAGGTGAGAATAGCTCAAGAGTTACCTGTCAACACTTGCTTTCCCGGTTGGCTCAAGAACTATCCTCGGGCCCACGTGCAATCATGTACTAAACAAACATACTTGAAAATCATGACAATCATGGCTTGCTTGCTTGAAATATTTGTATTTTGGAAAACGTTTATAGTTATAATACGTTTTGGCCGAAAATAGCACATAAAGGTTGTAGGGTTCTATGTACCTAAAACAAAACCTCATCTTTTCTACAAAACACAACAAGGATATGCTCTACGGAGCCTGCTCCTTGTCCACGACCTCGTGACTTGTGCAAACACGACGTGCATACGTGAGACATGACTCAAACTAGACCAAATATGACGAACGGTGGAAATGCAACGAAATGACGAGCAAATCACAATGTGGCATGAAAACATCTTGTTTCAGTACATAATCAATCATATAATAGCAATTCGGGGTCAAAGAAATCATCGGACCATGGGGCTAAAAATGTAATTTTATGCAGAAACTTTTGTTCTGTCAGACGCACGGGAACGGCCGTTCCGTCTTCCCTTTGTAAATGGGAAGGGCCGTTCCCGTGGCCCTTCAAAACGTGCCAAAAATTTCCATTTTTAAAACACGCTGAAGCTGGGAACGGCCCTTCCGGCACGCAGACCAAAATAGGAACGGTCGTTCCCAGACGCGTCCGCCTATTTTGTTTAAAAGAGTGGGAACGCCCGTTCCCACAATGCCTTGAGGCCGGGAACGGTCGTTCCCAGTTTCTGCAACTGGAAAAACAGAGCAGAAACAGGGGATTGCTGCGGGAAAGAACAATCAAGCAACAAAGTTTCAAGTTTTGATCCCCAAATGCTATTATTCTGGAAATACGATGCATATATATCCAAAGGATGATAATATGACACTTAAACATATAAATCATGAAATATCATCAAGAATTCAAGTTTCCAAGTTCATGATCAAACTTGATCATTCAAGCTAAAATTTCCAATAATTCCATGAATAAATCATGTCATGATCACATATTCATACCTTGATCAACAAATAATTCATTTAACCTATAATTCTCAAACCCTAGCTACATCATATTTGATCAAGACCCATGAATTCATGCAAATACCAACCTTGAAGATAAAGAAATGAAGAAGAGAGATGATGAGGATGTCTAAGCTCCAATTCTTGCAATATTTCTTGAAATCTTGGATGAATATGATGAAAATTCTCTTCTACCTTTTCCTTCTTGAAACCGAGAGTGAGAGGATGGAAATGTTTGTGAATTTTTTGATCAAATGAAATCAAGGAAGCTTGGAGATATATGTTACGTGATTCATCATTTTTGGTTTGTGTGAAAATTGCTAATTTACCAATGAATCCTCCAATAATTCAAGCTATGCAATTGAGGATATAACTTTTGAAATATGATCAATTAAGCCCTTACAAGTCTATGCAATTAAGTCCCTAAAGTTTAAAGAAATAATTATTTAGGGACAATTTCATAATTTGAACACTCTCGGTAGTTGTTTTTCGTAATAAATATTTTTCCATGATATAAAATAATTTTCCAATGATATGAATTCACATAATTCATATAAATAATGTTTCATGAATTTTGTAAAAATATGAGATGCCATGTAAGAATACTATGAAATTAAAGAATCAAAATAAATTCCTACGCTCAAAATCTCACACGTGGCGTGCTTACCTGTTCCTCCGGAACCGGGGCCTTACACAACTTGAGAAGAAGATTAAGGTTCTTCGTTCTGATCGAGGCATGGAATATTGTTTGAATGCTTTTGATACACTTTGCGAAGAAAGTGGTATCATACATCAAACAACTGCCAGTTCTACACCCCAGCAGAACGGTGTAGCAGAAAGGTAAACTCGTACCTTTTTGGACATGATAAATTACATGTTAAATCATGTAAATTTACCGCACAACTTGTGGGGTGAAGCCCTTCTGTCTGCGTGTCATATTCTGAATAGGATGCCTAGTACTGTTGTGAAGACTAGTCCCTATGAAATATGGAAAGGCAGAAAACCCAACATAAGCTATTTCAAAGTGTGGGGGTGTGTGGCTTACTTTCGGGCTCCTGATCCCATATGGACCAAGTTAGGAGCTAGAGCTATTAAAAGTGTATCGGTCGGATGTGCTCTTAATAGCAAGGCTTATACATTTCTTGACTTGGAGTCTAATGTGATAACTGTGTCCAGGGATGTTGAATTCTTCGAAAATACATTTTCAAAAGATGTTGGAAATGAATCTGAGCCATCCCAAATTGAGCCTAGAGGTCCTATAAGGCCGGTTGTGGAAAACGATGTTCCTTTACAACCAACTGAGCCTAGACGAAGGAGTACTAGAGCAAGAAAAGAAAAAAGTTTGGACAAAGACTTTATCTCTTCTGATGCTGTATTGTTCTTGGTGGAGGGGGACCAGGATAATAAAGTGGTAAGTGAAATACCGTTTGTATTTACACTTGAGACAGATCCTAAAACATTTTCAAAAGCTATGGCTTCTCGAGATGCATCATTTTGGAAGAAAGCTGTAAACGATGAAATGGATTTGATCTTAGGTAACAACACTTGGGTATTAGTTGACTTACCTCGTGGTTCTAAACCCATTGGGTGCAAGTGGGTATTTAGAAGAAAACGGAACACCGATGGCACTATCTCAGCTTTTAAAGCTAGATTAGTTGCCAAAGGGTTCAGACAAGTAGAAGGGATTGACTACTTTGACACTTACGCACCGGTGGCTCGGGTTGCCTCCATTAGAATTCTTCTTGCCATAGCCTCTCTTTATGATCTGTTTGTTCATCAAATGGACGTAAAGACAGCATTTTTAAATGGAAATTTAAAAGAAGAAATCTATATAGAACAACCTGAGGGTTTTGTAGCACCGGGTACAGAAAACAAAGTGTTGAAACAAGCACCAAAACAGTGGCACGAGAAGTTTGACACTGCTATCTTGAAATTCGGATTCAAGTATAACAGTGCTGGTAGGTGCTTTTTCTCCAAAAGTACGGCTGACTATATGGTGATAGTTTGTTTATATGTCGATGATATGTTGATCATCGGGACGAATATAATTGGAGTAAACGAGACTAAAAAGTATTTATCCTCGGTCTTTAAGATGAAAGACTTAGGTGAAGTAGATACTATTTTAGGCATTAAAGTTAAAAAACATAGTGGGGGGTTTTTCACTAAACCAATCTCACTATATTGAGAAAATTCTGACTAAGTTTAAACACCTCGAGATCAAGGAGGTGAACACTCCGTTTAACAATGGATTGAAACTTAAAGAAAATACTGGTAGAGCTACTGCACAGCTTGAGTATGCAAGTGTTGTTGGCAGTCTTATGTACGCAATGCATTGCAATAGACCATATATTTCCTTTGCAGTTTCAAAACTTAGCAGATACACAAGCAGTCCCAATGCTGATCATTGGAAAGCTATTGGTAGGGTACTTGGGTATCTTAAAAGAACCATTAGCTTTGGTTTGTTCTATAACAAATTCCCTACTGTGTTGGAAGGGTACTCAGACGCGAGTTGGATAACTAGCGTGGGAGATAACAAATCCACAAGTGGGTGGATTTTCACTCTTGCCGGCGGGGCTGTTTCTTGGGCAAGCAAGAAACAAACAATAATCTCTCACTCTACCATGGAATCTGAGTTTATAGCTTTAGCACAAGCTGGACAAGAGGCTGATTGGATAAGAAATATGTTGTTAGACATAGATCTTTGGCCAAATCCAATGCCTCCAATTTCGTTGTACTGTAACAGCGAAGCAACGCTTACAAAAACGTACAACGGTACCTACAATGGTAAGTCTAGACATATTGGTCTTAGACATGCATTTGTGAGACAATTGATATAAGATGGTATCATAACAATTGTCTATGTGAGGTCAAATAAGAATTTAGCAGATCCGTTCACTAAGCCTCTGACGAGAGACTTAGTAGCTTCAACAACACGAGATATGGGACTTAAACCACCCGAACCAAAGTGATGGTAACCCTACCCATAATCTAGGTTACCCCTGATTATAGGTTCAAAGGGAAAAACAAGTCACTTTTGGTTAGAGTTATCAAGTGGTCTCATATGTAGTAAAAGACAGCTCAGTGAGTTACAACGTGACAAGGTTGAGCTAAGCTCTTAACAAAATGATGCACTATTTGCAACTAGTGCTCGAGAAACATTTTACCTATGTGAAATAAAAGTGGAGCCGTTTCTTATAGAGAGTTATGGTTTACTCTCTTAGAGGTTCACTAAACGGGATATGGCATATGGCTTTATAAGCGCAAAGCAGTGGTGTGCTCGCTATATGAGAAAGAAAACGTGTGTGTAATAACTCCGGCTGCATCACGAAGGAGTTGACGTTCAATCTACGGACATCGTCAACTTCGATGCAGTTTTGAGTTATTTACACTAAGGGAAGGTTCAATGTTCGTCACACCTTCCTCTAGGCATGTAATCTTTGACAAAATCTTCAGCGAGTTGTCTGGAAAAAGAGTAGTTTTCCAAACAAGTGGGGGATTATTGAATATGCCTTGTATTTATATTAATTGTTGGAGAATTAATAAATGAATACACAAAGGCATATCAAAGGTTGTTTGGAAATTGTGCATTGGGTTTTGTGTCCCACATTGGAAAATTAACACTAAGTAGACAGCTTTATATATTAAAATGTTGTATGTGTTATTAAATTGTGAAACCCAAGAGAGGACTAATGGGCTCACACGCGGTGCGGTGCACTGCACCGCACGCCCAAGGGCACGGGCTCGGGCTCGGGCCGGGGCATGGGCGAATCTGGCGTTTGATGGCGCACTTTGCACTTCGCACGTGCGCATCGTCGCTTGGAGCCTCGCCTCCGAGCCCAGAGCCTTACTTTTTGAGCCAGAGTCGGTCTATTCCAGTCCAAAAGTTCAAACTTTTGAACCAATGTCCAGGTACATCTGAATCTGATTTAAAAGTCAGATTCGTTGAGGGATGTAACAGTCAGGTAGTGGGCAATTATGGTGTTAATTTCAGGTCATTAACACCTGAATTTGACCATTTCAAATTCCCACTTTATGGCTGTCAAACATCTGAAACCTATAAATATACCTCATTCACTCACCTGAAAAACACAGCAAACGGCGGAGTAGTGAGTTGGAAGAGTTCCAAGCAAACGACCACTGCAAATTCGACCACTGAGGCCGAATACTTAGCTGCAAATAATGCAGCTAAGGAAGGTGTTTGGATTAGAAACTTCATTCAAGAGTTGAATGTTGTTCCTAGCATGAAAGACTCCATTACTGTGTTTTGTGACAACACTGGGGCGGTTGCTCAAGCAAGAGAACCAAGATCTCACCAACGGACCAAGCACATTATGAGGAAGTATCACCTAATCCATGATATTATCAAAAGAGGAGATGTGCAAATTGAGAGGGTCGCACTAGTGGAGAACGCGGCAGATCCACTTACTAAACCCCTTAGTCGAGAAATTTTCGAAGGTCATCTTCAGAAGATAGGACTTAGAGTAGCTTTAGAATGGCTTTGACGGGCAAGTGGGAGATTGTTAGGAATAGTGCCCTAGAAAGCCGATTGTATATCCGCTTTGTACTTTTCCTTATTGTAATCACAGACAATCTTTGAATAAAATAACGAATTGAGGCAACACTTCTTTATATGCTCTTGTTTGGTATATGTTTACTTTAGCTGTGCATGTATGAGAACTCCCCTAATCCTGATGACTTTAGGACTTTACCATTTAGGTGAAATGGTTCATGAAACGAGCCCTATATCACATAAGTCATGATTAGTAAAATACTCCAAGCTGATGAGTCCTACAGACAGTGGGAGTGTCAACCTGACTCCTTTAAGGCTTGTTTGTGGGATCACGCCCTTAAGAAGGACCACCTTGTTTCATGGAGGTGCAAAGTGTATAGTTGATACGTGTGTGATACATGAGGGAGCTTACTTCCATAAGTAAGTTCACTAAGGTGCCCCGTGTGAGAAGATTCCTAAATGGGAAAGGAAGTTTCTATTTCAAGAAATGGAAACTTCCAGATTAGGAAATATCTCACGAGTCATTGATGTGATTAATTGATCCTTAGACTTGAGGTTCCATGTCACTTTATGAGTTAACTCTGTAGTCTTAGGTATAAGCTTTAAAGGGTGTCGCCTTAGACAACTGATTCAAGGCTTATGCTGGGGTTGCACAAGTGATTCATGGAAGTGAATGAGAATCAAGAAAGGACCTACACTTGCATTTGCAAGGTGATCTCTTATTGTTTAAGTCATTCATATGCCATAAGGAGTCCTTGGCCAAGGCAATAGATCAAGACATCAAGAAAAGGGTTTCTTGGATTGAGATCAAATGGATATGAAATGCACTTAGCTTTAAGACCAGATTATTAGGGTTCTGATTATTCCCTTACCCTAGATCCTGGTTGAGAGATAGTAAGTAGGAGGATTGTAACGCCCCAATTTTCAATTATGCAATATGTGAATTAATTTCCAAATATGACTTAATTGTTTAATTACTTAATTGTCCTTAAGTGGTCATTTTATTAATTTGAGGACCTAATTGCATGAAATAGTTTTGGACTTAATTGATCAATTTCCATGGGATTGAACTTGATTGCATAACTTACAAAGTGGAGGGATTAAATTGCAAATTGTGCTTAGCATTATAATATCTAGCATATATTATTTGGTTGCATCAAACATATACACACATGATCCCTCCCTTCTCTCCCTCATCTCGTTCAACCGAGCAAGAAGAAAGAAGAGGATTCTTCATTGGAAGCTTGAATTCAAGGGTTATTTGCATAAATTGAAGCATCATCATCATCACAACATCATCTCTTTTCCTTCTTCTCATTCATTCAAGGTATGAGCTTTTAGTTGGGGAAATACATGAATATATTTGAGAGCTAGGGTTATGGTTTGAGTTTGCCTAATGATGTTTGAGTTGTTGAAAGCATGATTACATGGTTCTAGCTATGATTTGATGCATATATTGTGGAGTTTATATACTTGGAGCATGAGTTCGTTGTGGGTTTGATCTTGTTGATTCTTGATGATTAAGCATGGATTTAAGTGTTTAAATGAGTTATTATTGAACTACAAGTATGCAAGCATGTTTATTTCATGAATTATATGTATTTGGAGTTTGGTATATGATCATTTGTGGAGTTTTGGTTTTGGTTCGTTCTCCCCTGCATAACTGCTCTGTTTCTGTAATGTCCAGAAACTGGGAACGGTCGTTCCCGCCTTAGTGCATTTTGGGAACGGGCGTTCCCAGGCTTCTGAGTGTGTTAGGTCAGCGAGACTGGGAACCGCCATTCCCACTTTGGCCTGTTAGCCGGAAGGGCCGTTCCCAGCCAAAGCGTGCTTGAATTTATAAAACGCTGGCGCGTTTCTGAAGGGCCATGGGAACGGCCCTTCCCATTTTCAAAGGGAAGCCGGAACGGCCGTTCCCATGCGTCTGACAGAATAAAATTCTGCATAAAATCGCATTTTTAGCACCTCATTCCAACGGCTTCTTTGACCCCGATTTGATATTATATGATCTAAAATGAAGTGAAACAAGTTATTTTCATGTCACATTGCATTTTACTCGTCGTCTCGTTACATTTCGCCGTTCGTCATAATTGGTGCATTTTGAGTCGTGTCTTATGTACACTTGTCTTTGTTGCACAGACCGGCACGCCAGTGACGTGGAGTGGGCTTCTTAGGCCGTGCCTTTCTCTTTATTTTGTCGGTACAGGTGAGGTTTAATTATTAGATATCTAGAACCATTACAACCCTATGTGTTGTTTTAAGCCAAAAGGTATATATATCTATAGTTTTCCAAACTCTATTGAATTGCAAATGATTTACCGAATTGTATTGTATTGTATTGATTGACCGTGTTTTGGGCGAGTATATTGTACCGTGCACTGTGGGCCCGAGAGTTAGTGTTTGAGCCAACCGGGAAAGCATGGGCTGACGGGTAACTCTTACACTCCTCTCTACCGTGGGGATGAACCCTGAATCCACCAGGAGGTTTGGTGGAGGAAGGAGTCCCGTGCGTGGGAGTCATGTTCCCGACGTACACCGTGTTTACCGTGGATGGATCGGGCCTTGCAAACCCACCATCATTGGAGGAAGAAGGAGTTATTGAAACTGCTACGTGTGCACTGTAATTGATTGTGTGATCACTTAATTAATTCATGAAAAGTATCGTGATTGTACACTGTCGGAGTAAGGTTGGAGAAATGCCCTCACTCGCCGGGCCACTGATTGTTTGATTGATTGAAATGATTGATTGTTAAATCTGATAATTGTAATCTCGGGTGAACTTTGTGTTGTTATTGAACTTATATTATTTTCGTTTATAAAACCTTACCCGAGGTTATGATTTGCATGTTATCTGCGCTTATATCTATTATGCCCCTCGCTCAGTCTTGTGGAGACTGACACCTCATCTTTCAGTTTTGCAGGTTGTGTGCTAGGCGGGATTGGTGTCGAGTCCAGTCTTTCATTTTGGGTCTAGCACGTGTCCATCCTGCTTTGGCATATGTATTGTTATCTACTGTTTTATGTTATATATGTGAGAGATGATAATGTATTGATAGGAGATTGGAAATGGTTTGCTTGTTAAAGACTTGATATTAATGCATTTCAGTTTATTTTCTGTTATGATAATTGGTTTGGGGTTAGTCCCGCCTAGCTAGTTAGCCTTTATTTTCTTGTCACCCGTTCGCTATGGCTCAGTTCATGTATGGATTGTCCGTTTCATATGTGGACTGAGCTATAGTGCAGGGGATGTGGCACCTTTGCGCTTCGGGTGTTACAAGGATGGTATCTCACATGAATCAATGACTTAAAGGTTCTGTCGAATCGAGATATTCCAATTCAGCTAGGGTTAAACACCTGTTGCTAGACTATGGTCATTTAATCTGTGGACTGATTAATTAATTAGTGAATTAATTAATTAGGGTCACTACTATTTGAATTGAGAACCTAGAGGGTCACACACAACAACTTGATTACGTGAGTTAAGGCTTTAAAATGATTAAACGAGTTGATCATATCAAGAGGGTTCCACACGTGTGGTTCACGTGATTGGCACGTGTCTTATGTATTAAATAATTAATGTGTTAATTATTTAATAGACTTTGGTTTAATTTTTGAATTAAAATGAAAGTCTTATTTTTGGAGAAATTAATCTATTTAATTAATTATGAATTAATTAATTAGATAAATAAGTTATTTATTATTAATAAATAAAGTATAATATTATCCAAAAGGGTTTTGGATATTTTAGCTCTCTTAAAAGTTGATTTGAATTAAAATTCAAAATCCAGGTTTGAAATTATTTGATGATCAAGTAATAAGAGAGATAGACCAAATCCTTAGTCCAAAAGGACTATGTTCGGCCGCCCCTCTCAATCTATATATAGGGGAGCTAGAGCTCCCCTTAGGGATTGATCGATTCTTCTTGGTTCATGTGTTGAACACCATCCTTTCTCCAAGATCACATAAACCCTAGGTTAAGCCTAAACACTAACTAGAGAACTAGCATCCTTGCTAGTTAGATTGTAGTCAAGTTGGTGGACTATCTCCAGAGAGCTTCAAGTTAGAAGTTTTTAAAGATTCGATCTTTACCAAGGAGAGGGGATCAAGCCGTGAGAAGAGCGTTGTTGGGTGGCTTGAAACGCTTCAAGAAAGATTATTGAAAAGTAAATTTCTTTACCTTACGAATTTGGATTCATGATTGCGAGTTTCGATCCTTTTGTTGGAAAATTTTAAAATTTCCGCTGCTTTCTGATTCCGTTTTTCCAACATTTGGAGTTAAGAACTTGTTTCATGTGTCGTTCCCATAACGATAAAGTTCTTAACGGCCTCATCGGATTAGGGGAGTTCAATACATGCAAAAACACAGTCAACCCAAACAGACATAAATAAGCACATAAAGAAGTGATTGCCTATGAACAAAATCATCTCGTTTATTATTCAAAGACTGTTTGTGATATTACAAGAAATAGTAATGCCAAAAGCTGCTTTAAGGGCACTATTCCTAACAATCTCCCACTTGCCCGTCAAAGCCATTCAGGAGCTAATCTAAGACCCATCTTCTGAAGATGTCCTTCGAAAGCTTGTTGATTAAGGGCCTTAGTAAGTGGATCTGTCATGTTCTCTGTCGATGTGACCCTTTCAATTTGCACATCTCCTCTCTTGATGATATCACGGATTAAGTGATACTTCCTCAAAATGTGCTTGGTCCTTTGGTGAGATCTTGGTTCTCTTGCTTGAGCAACCGCCCCGGTGTTATCACAAAACACTGTTACGGGGTCTTTCATGCTAGGAACTACACCCAACTCGTGGATAAAGTTTCTTACCCAAACACCTTCCTTAGCTGCATCGTTTGCTGCTAAGTATTCGGCCTCTATGGTCGAATCTGCAATGGTCGCTTGCTTGAAACTTTTCCAACTCACTGCTCTGCCATTCAGGCAGAAAATGTATCCAGACATGGATTTAAAGTCATCCATGTCAGATGCAAAGCTTGCATCACAGTATCCTCTAATGACAAGATCTTGCTGGCCTCCGTAAACTAAGAACAAATCCTTTGTTCTTCGCAAGTACTTAAGGATGTTGTTTACAGCAGTCCAGTGACCTTCACTAGGGCCAGATTGGAATCGGCTAGTCACGCTGAGTGCATAAGTCATATCCGGTCGAGTACATAACATCGTATACATTATGATTCCTATAGCTGATGCATAAGGAATTTTGAACATCCTGGACTTTTCAAGTTCAGTCTTGGGACACAGCTTCTTCGAAAGGACTGTTCCCAGACCCATTGGAATTTTTCCACGTTTGGATTCCTCCATACTAAATCTCTTTAGTACTTTGTCTATGTAAACCGACTGTGATAATCCTAACAATCTCCTAGATCTATCCCGATAAATCTTTATACCGAGAATGTAGGACGCATCACCAAGATCCTTTATCTCAAATTGGTTCGATAACCAAGACTTAGTTACTTTCATGTCATCCTTCGCATTCCCAATGAGGAAGATGTCATCTACATAAAGTATCAAAAATTAAATCGAGGTTTCCAATTCTTTCTTGTACACGCAGTACTCATTCGGATTTTGAATAAAGCCAAACGATTTGACTGCTTCATCAAATCGAATGTTCCAATTCCTAGAGGATTGTTTCAATCCGTAGACTGAACGTTGAAGCTTGCAAACCTTTTGCTCGCTCCCACTGAATGTGAAACCCATGGGTTGTTCCATGTAAATGTCTTTGTCAATGTCTCCATTGAGAAAGGCAGTTTTCACATCTATTTGTCATATCTCATAATCATAATATGCAGCAATGGCAAGCAAGATCCTAATGGGTTTTGGCATTGCAACCGGGGAAAAGGTTTCATCAAAGTCTACACCTGGTCTTTTAGTAAAACCCTTAGCAACTAATCTTGCTTTAAAGGCTGCCACGCTTCCATCTACTCCAAGCTTGCACTTATTTATCACTACAAGAAAATCGCCGAAAATCGACGGGCATATTCCGACGGGATGGCACCCGTTGGAAAATACATCGTCGGAATTGGGTCCCGACGGGTCGTTTCCATCGGAATCCCGTCAGAAATATATTTCCAACGGACTTCCAACGGGAAATTATTTTTTCCAACAAAGTAATTTCCAACGGAAAACCGACGAAAAATTTCCGTCGATTTTCCGTCGGAATATTTTTCCAACGGAAAACCAACGAATTTCCAACGGAGCAAAAATAATTTTATTTTTTAGTTTACCGACGGAATTCCGACGGACTTTTCCGTCGGTATTCTGTCGGAAATTGAATAAAAATAAATAAATTAAAAAAAATAAAAAAACTCATTTGTGAGACCCGAACCATCCCGGAAATGAGCCACACCAACACCTCAGACGAGCCACGGACCGAGCTCGAGCTCAGCGAGGCAACCAATGTGAGAATTTAATTCTCGCTATAATTGCGCGCGCAAGGATTCGAACTTGGGTCTCCAAGGAAGAATGGTGACTCCCTTACCAACTTGGACAACTTCTTATTAATATTATGTCTTTAAATATATTTGTAGACTTATTTCAATTAATTATCTAAATACTTTTTGTTATTAATTTAAAATATAAAATTTTAAATATATAATTATTTGAATTAAATATAATCATATTTATTGAGATATTATATAAAAATTGCTAGCTTATATACTTTTGTGTTTTAATTATAATGTATATACTTAAAATTATATCAAATATTATATTATTGTAGATGAACAATTAAATTTTATATTATTAATTTAATTTACTATTTTGAAAATATCATAAATTTAATTTCAAAGTTAAATAGTTAAATTAATTAATATTATAATGTTTATTTTCTCAACAAATCATATAGCGACACGTGGCGTATTGTATGATATTATCTCTTTAAAAATAAAAATATAAAGAGATAAATATTCATGTGATATTATCTCTTTAAAAAAATAATAAAATATTAAAGAGATCAAGCTATATAAAGGCGTTCTTCCCCAGAGTTATCAAATCAAGGCGTTTGATCCGTTATCAATACATTATACCGACGAATCGACGTTATATTCAAGCTAAATCCACGAAGTTACCGAAGTGTTCAAAGGCGTTCTTGTCGAAATTCTCCAAAATCTAGCGCTTGATTCGTAAATAAATCGAAGGATCTACGGATTAACGTTATTAAAAGTTAAATCTGAAGTTGAAGAAGATCAAACCAATTAATAAAAGTGAAATAAGTTGAAGAAGATCGAAAATTGAAGATCCACTTTGATATCAAAATTTATAAATTATTTGTACTATTTATCCGATGTTTATACAAAATAAATAATTAGTAAACGAGAATTATTAGTGCAAACAATTATATTAATAATTAATAATTTGTATATTATATGATTTTTAAATTTATAATTATTTGTATTAACTATAATCGTATTTTTCTAATTAAATTTGACTGAAAATTTCCAACGAAAAACCGACGGAAAACCAACGGAATTGTTATTTCATTGAACTTCCAACGGAAAACCGACAGGAAAATCCCGTCGATATTTTTTTTAATGAAGAATAAAAAAAACCGACGGGATTTTCCCGTCGGTTTTCCATTGGAATTTTTATTTCATTGAAATTCCGACGAAAAACCGACGGGAAAATCCAGCCGGTACTTTTTTTAATGAAGAATAAAAAAACCGATAGGATTTTTCCGTCTGTTTTCCATCGGAATTTTTATTTCATTGAAATTCTGAAGAAAAACCGACGGAACATTCCGTCAGTATATTTGGCGCAATTTTTTTAAGAAATGCGCCAAATTTTCCGACGGAATTCCGTTGGAATTTTTTGCGCAATTTTTTTTAAACTTCCGCCAATTTTTCCGACGGAATTCCCACGGCTTGCTTGGCCGTGGGAATTCTGTTGGAATTTCATCGGTTTTTTTCGGTCGGTTTTCGGCTGTTTTCTTGTAGTGTATCCATTTACACCCTATGGGCCTGATCCCATCAGGTGGATCAACCAAGGTCCAAATTTGGTTGGAGTACATGGAATCCATTTCGGATTTCATTGCTTCTTTCCACTGTTCAGAGTCCAAATCTAATAGTGTCTCCTCATAAGTTAATGGATCATTATCCATTTGAGATGTTTGGTGGAGAAAACCATACCATCTCTCTGGTTGTCTAGGAATGCGTTCAGAACATCTTATTTGAGGAGGATTTTCACGTGTATCACTCTCTTGGGTAAGGATAGGGATGTTATTCTCCAAGCTAGGAGTGGAACCTTGGTCTCGAACCTCTTCGAGTTCTGCGATCTTGCCTTTCTTCTCTTTAAGGAACGAGTCCTTAAGAAAACTAGCGTTGCTTGACACAAAGACCTTTTGTTCAAGAGGATCGTAGAAGTAATATCCTATTGACTCTTTAGGATATCCTACGAAGTTACATAAGCTTGATCTAGCTTCAAGCTTATCTCCCACTATCCTCTTCACGTAAGCAGGACAACCCCAAATTCTTAAGTAAGAATAGTTAGGGATTTTGCCAAACCACATCTCAAATGGGGTTTTGGGTACAGATTTGGAGGGAACAAGATTCAGAATCTTTACTGCTAATTCTAGGGCATAACCCTAGAATGAAGGTGGCATTTCAATGAAGCTCATCATGGAATGAACCATATCAAGTAGGGTTATGTTCCTTCTTTCAGAAACTCCATTTAATTGAGGAGTTCCCGGAGGAGTCCACTTTGAGATAATTCCATTATCTCTTAGATGACCTAGGAATTCATCACTTAGATACTCGCCACTCGATCAGATCGAATCGTCTTAATTTTGTGACAAGTTTGGTTCTCAACCTCCTTCTGAAATTCCAAGAATTTCTCAAAGGCTTCGGATTTATACTTCATTAAGTACACATAACCAAAACGACTAAAGTCGTCTATGAAGGTTATGAAATACTGATGATTGTTTCTCGTACTTACACTACGTGGTCCACAAACATCAGTATGGATTAAATCCAATACTTTAGTGGCACGTTCCACTTTACCAATAAAGGGAGTTTTGGCCATATTTCCTTTAAGACATGATTCACAATGAGTTAACTCTTTAAGTTCATTATCATAGAATGATCCTAAATTGCTTAACTTAGCAATCCTATCTTTAGAAACATGGCCTAAACGTGCATGCCATAAAGAAGCCGAGATCTTGTCATCTCTCTTGCGTTTGTTTAATTGTTGTATATTCAAAATATTAGTGTCTTTAGTTGTATAAAGTCCATTAGATAATGTACCAAGTAAAACAAAAGCTTTATTTTTCTTAAGATAAGATTTTCCATTTCTAGAGAAAGTCTCATAT
Source organism: Lantana camara (assembly GCA_037501455.1). Classification (NCBI taxonomy): domain Eukaryota; kingdom Viridiplantae; phylum Streptophyta; class Magnoliopsida; order Lamiales; family Verbenaceae; genus Lantana; species Lantana camara. Next base: position 129,200,884 of record CM074855.1, read on the forward strand.
TTTTCACAATCTAATATTGGAATGGAAATTATATTACAAATAATAGAAGGTACATAAAGGCCTTTATTCAAAACTAAGGTAAAGACACCTAAATCTAATCTACACGTCCTGATGGCTTGAGCTTGAACGCTTGATCCATTCCCAACCTTCAAGACGCATTCTCCTTCTTCAAGCTGTCGGACCTCATTTAGCATCTGTACATCATTACAGATATGAGCTCCACAACCAGTATCAAGTACCCAAGAATTAGAATCAATAGATAGATTTACTTCAACAATAAACAAACCTTTCTTTAGAGTATCCTTGTACTTTTGGCAGTTCCTCTTCCAATGCCCTTTCTTGCCAGTGGTGTCAAACTTCCTCTCTTTGATCCCTTTTCTTCTTGGCCTTTCTCTTTTTAACCCCTCCATCGGGTTTAAGAGTTTCCTTCTTCTTGGGAACTTTCTTCCCTTTGCCTTTAGAAGGCTCAGAAGAGGAGGTGACCATCATTACTTTGTTATCCTTCTTTATCGTGACTTCAGCAGTCACAAGTTGACTAATCAGCTTAGCGACAGTAGCATGAGCATGATTCATGTTGAAGTTTAGCACGAAAGGATTGAATGATGGTGGAAGCGATGCGAGCAACAAATCCACGGCGAGGTCCTCGCTTAGAGACATCTCCATTGAAGTAAGCTTCTCGTTCAAAGCGAGGAACTTAAGTCCATGTTTGTGGACACTTGTACCTTCTTTCATTCTGAGATGAAAGAGCTCCTTAGAGGTGTTGTACCTTAGAACACGCTCTTTGGGGCGGTACAATTGCTCGAGATGGTCATAAATCTCCTAAGCATATTCCCTAGACTCGTGTTGCCTTTGCATGTCCGGAGACATGTTGGCCAACATGAGGCAACGGACTTGAAGATTGTCTTCAGACCATTTCGCAATCGCGTCCCTTTCGGCCCGAGTTGGAGCTTCCCTTCAGGCGTAGGCTCTCCCTCGAAGAGAACATATCTTCTCTTCTCAGAATCTAAAACTATCTTTAGATTCCGAAGCCAATCAGAGTAATTGGGCCCCGTCAACTTATTTGATTCGATGATGGATATTAAAGGGTTTTTGGTTGTCATTTCAATTGTAGAGAATCACAGAACTACAACCTAAATGGAAAAACAGAGAAATCATGAGCATGCTGAATAATAACGATTATACATATTATCAAGGTCTTTAGAAATATGTTCTCCTACTGTTTTTAGAAAGTCTAGAAATCCCAACGACTTTAGAAGAAACTTATTTTCTCAGTGCGTACTAGGATCCCAAGCAATCTTAGTTTTGGACCCACAACTCGTGAGATATCCAATGGTCTAAGAATCTTAGGTAGGTACTATTTACCAATTCGATCTCTCATTGAATTTCTAGTAATGTTTTTGCATCACTGATCTTTCGACTATGGACCCACGAATCATGAGACATCCATATCTACTTCAGTGTTGAGCTAGACCCATCAATCATAAGATCTCAACCAAACTTAGTCCAGAACGACCCACGACTCGTGAGACATCGCCCATTCTAAAATGGTTAAGAAATATTAATTACTTAGAGTGATTAATCAGGAAACTAAGAGTTAACAAGATCTACTAATTCCCCCACGACTCGTGAGACAACAATTAGGTTCACTTATTAAGTCCTAAATCCTATTGATGGAATGCTAGGAATTTTATTACCGTGATAAAACACCTATTTTTCGAAAATTGCTCAATATTTAAATGGGATTTTCGAATGACATCACCAACATATAATGTTATCCAAATTTTAATTGTCATGTTTAATGCAGTTTCACATAAAGTGCATCACAGAAGCAATTAGCAGATAACATGTCCTAGCATGATACTAATAATGAGATGATCATGGGTATCCTATCTTATATGTGATTTCGGGAGCCACTCCAAAATCACTAGTTCTAACATTCATGCCACATAAGATAGTTCATATCACATAGGGGTACAGAATTTAATGGAAAACGTCCTATCTATTACATTAATAGAAAGCCTCCTAAACATTTTGAGGGGTCTTCTTATGGCCACCGTTCTTCAAGTGCTCCTTGTGGATCCTTCGTATTCCATGGGTGCTTGTCTCCAAAATGAAAATAAAAACCTCACTTCATAAGTTCTACTCCCTTTACATAAAGTAATATGGTTCAATTTTCATATTGGCCATAGACAAGTACACGGGGCTTACCCCGGCCCAAAAATAATAATAAGGAAAGCCACATAATAAACACATAACGGTACGCACATAAGTAGGGCTCCAACCCCAATTGAAATAACGCAACTATGGGAATCCGACCCCAATTGAAATCATCCATGTGAAGAATTTAAAACATACATAAGACTAACACATGATCACCTAAACTAGCATAATTCCGCTTGAATTTCAATTTACCAATTAAATTTAAAATTCCTTTGACTTCAAGTTACAATTAACTTAAGCAATTTGAATACAGTTCATTATTCAGGAATTTATTCAAAATCGAATTCACCTGATTTTGACAAAACAACAATTAATTCAAAATTAATTTTTTGTCAAATAAATCATTCAAAGTGATTTTTGTAATTTTCTCGAAAAATTAGAACTTGACTTTAATTCATAAAATCCTAAATTTTATAATTATTTCCAATAAATAATTTTATAATTCTAAAATCAAAAATAAAATCAAATTTTCGTAATTCGGGATTTTCGAAACTTGGAAAACACGAAACGAAAACAGGGTCCCGGATCGCCTAGATGGGGCGCGCGGCCGCCGTCCGCAAGCTCCCGCACAAGGCGCGCGCGAGCAGGCAACACCGTGCTCACAGCCCGCAAGGGTTTCCGGAACGCCCCGACGGAAGCTCCCGTAAGCGCGCGCGTACGGCTGCTCATGCCACGCAGCAAAGCTGCGCATGTTCGTGCGCTGGCCTGCGCCGCGAGCAGGAGCTCCTAGGCAGCGATGGCGGGATGATGCGGGTATCAGGCGGGACTCGCCTAGGCATGACGCGCGCGGATGCGCGCGTAGCCTGGCGTCTCCTGCCGACGATGCCAGCGCGGATGCAGACTGGGCGGGCCGGCTTTCGTCGCCCCATGCGCTTAACGCGCTTGGCCGCACGCGTGCAATCCATTCCGATTTCGTTTCGCAAATTTCTCAAAATTTAGGCAATCCAATTTCGAATTAAAACAGTTCAAACAAATCTAAATCTAACCTGCTTAAAACCAGAATTAAATAGAAAACAATTTTTCTAAAATTTTCAAGAAACAGTTTTGATCCGGCTATTTCGAATTTCAAACTAAAATCATGAATACACAACATATACTCAAATTCAAGAATTTTCATCAAAATTCGTAAAGTTGTAACGATACAACACGGGCGTTGCAAGGTGGTTCTGATACCACTTGTAGGAAAACACGATTGAAGCTTTCTAGCGATGCCAGTACCGCCTATTGCACACCCTTCAAGTGGATTGTCCCTCGAACGGTTCTTGATAGATCCCAAAGTAGCGACCCTCCAAAGCGTATCCACACCAGTCCTAGAACACAATCAAGCAAGTGAGAATGCTAGTTCTTTAACTTGTGTTAATGCTAGGATTTTGCTTTGAAAAACTTTTCTTTTATTTTTCTCAAAAACTTAACACTTCGTGAGTGTTGGTCTAAAGAATGAGAAAGCCCCAAACCCCTTCTTTATACATGTGGGGTTCGAACCCCTTAGGGTTTCCAAAACCCAATGGGATTAGTTTTCTTGCTCACTAATTAACTCATTTAATTATTTAATTTAATTGGAAATCAGTTCCTAACTTATTCTCCAAGTCTAGCAAGAATCAACTTTCTCTCTCCTACAATTAGGAAGTTGGACTTTTCAACTTTCCTAAAGCTAAAAGTCAACATTCAATAAATAATTTAATTCCTAATTAAATATTTATTGGGTTAACCTTGAGAAATAAAATCTTAACAATTAATTCAAAATTAATTAAAAGACTTAAATTAATTAATTACAATTTAATTAATTAATTCTAGAAAAGAATTCACGTGTAATAAAATTACACGTAAGGAGCCACGTACGTAACACGTGGCAGCCACGTGGCTGCGTGACACGTGGCAGTCACGTGTGCTAGACACCTATCAATGTTCACGTGTTTAAAGCTCTATTTCGATCAACAGTTTGATCCTTCGTTAATCATATTAGCATCCTACCATAACCCTCGTGTCTTGGCATTTATGTGTGACCCTTTAGGTTCATTATTCAATTAGCAGTGACAGTAATTAATTAATTCACTAATTAATTAACCACTTAACAGATCACACTATCGTAATCTAGCAATGGACATGTGACCCCTAGCCGAATAACGAAATGAATCGAAAAAACCTTTCAGTCAATAACATACAATGAAATACGGTCCTCCTACAACTCCATCTCTCAATCAAGAACTAAGGCATGGGAAGAATCTTAGAGCCTAAATATTCTTGATCTTTAAAGTTAAGTTCGTTTCATATCCATTTAGACCTCAATCCTAAAAAATCCCATTTTCTAGATGTCTTGATCTTTTATCCACCTTGGCCAAGGGTTTAAGTTTAATGGACTACAAACAACTCAATCAGTAAGAGATCATTCTTGTTCTTGCAACAAGTGTAGGTCCTTTGTTGATTCTACTAATTCTTCATATGTCACTTGTGTAATCCCAACATAGGCCGTGGTTCAGGTTTCAGTATGTCGAAACCCTTTTGAGCCTATATCAAAGATTACAGAGTTAGCTCATATGAGACATTACATAATCTCAAGTCTAAGGATTAATGAATCACGCTATTGACCTTTGAGATATTTCCTAATCTGGAAGTTTCTGGAAACTTCCTTTCCCATTTAGGAATGTTCTCACGCGGGACATCTCAGTGATGAAGTTCTTGTAACAATCACCCTCATGTATTATGAACGCATCATCGTATTCACTTATCACTCCATGAAACTGAGTGATCCTTCAAAAGGACATAATCACATAAGCAAGTCTCAGCAGAGTCAAGGTCGACACTCCCACTGTCTGTCGGACTCTCGACTTGGAGAAGTTTCTAATCCTCGCCTATGGAGTTAAGAACTTGTTTCATATGTCGTTCCCATAACGACAAAGTTCTTAACGGCCTCATCGGATTAGGGGAGTTCAATACATGCAAAAACACAGTCAACCAAAATAGACATAAATAAGCACATAAAGAAGTGATTGCCTATGAACAAAATCATCTCGTTTATTATTCAAAGACTGTTTGTGATATTACAAGGAAATAGTAAAGTCAAAATCTGCTTTAAGGGAACTATTCCTAACACACTTCTGTACTGAGTCACGGGCGTGTCTCAGTTTGGCCTTGGGGTGAGACATGCCTGTGTCTTCCTCTCTTGTAAACCTGCTTTATGCTTCGTTTATTTGTTTTATACGTTCTCTCCTTGTATTGTGTATGACTCGTAGACTTTGTGAACATGCTAAATTATATGTTTTAATATGTTAGTGGTGCACATGAGCATTTTCATGAATTAATAACATTAAATCTCATACCATATCATTTCATGGGCATATCGTTCGTCCAATAATTGGTTCATGGAGTCGAGCCTTATGTTAGTCTCTTCTTTTCTTGTTCAGAGGGCGATCCAGGTCTTCAGGAGCAGGTCCTTAGTTCGTACTTTCTTCCTCTGTTCTAAGGTGAGGTTTTCTTTACGTATTTAAAAGCCCATATCACCTAATGTGTTTATTTCGACTAAAACACTTATACTATATCTATAGTTTTTCCAAATGCAAATATTTTACAATGAGCCTTCCTTTAACTGAAAACCTACCCCACCGTATTGTTTGGCGAGATATTGCACTATATTGATTGGGGCCCAAGGGGAAACGTGAGATTGGTGACCGGAACGGCATAGGGCCGTCGGAAAGAAGCCTTGCACGTAGGACCCTTTGGGAATACCTTCGCGTGACCTAGGAGACGGGAAGACGGGGTATTCCTGAGCCGGTGGTTCCTAAATCATCGAAGGAGCGGGTAGGAGTCATGAGCCCCCATCTCACACTGTACTGAGGTGGCTCGGGCCTTGCAAACCCGACCACTGAACCATGGAAAGAGGATGGATACTGCAGTATTGTTTAACTGACTAAATGTTACTAAACTTGCATGATCACCCCAAACTATAATTTAATCACTGTACACTGTCGGAGTTCGGATGGAGATTACCCCCTCGTCGGGTCACTGATTGCCTAATGAATTATTACAATTAAATAGATGTTTATAATGCCGAGTATTGCCTTATTTCTAAAACTATCCACTTGGATGATTGACAAAACTATACTCGGGATTATGAGTTGCATGTTATGTGATATATCTACTTAAACCCTCACTTAGTCTTCACAGACTAACCCCTCCTCACTTTCAGCTTTTGTAGGTCTCGCTAGGCAGGGAAATAGAGTCTGTCAAGTCTTTATTTTGTAGCCTAACTTGAGTATACTTGATGTTGCATACTTATATTTCTATCTTGGAGATTGTATGTTATTCCTTCTGGGATTTGATACTTGTAGGCCAAGATGGCCATATGTGAATATTTTGTCCACTACTTGAAGTTATTAGTAATGCTTCCGCTTTAATCTGTTACGTTGTTTCTTAATTGTTCATTGGTTTAAAGGTTAGCCCTGACTTCAACCGCAGGGGGGGAAGTTAGGGTATTCCGCGGCCCTCAAGCGTCATAGCTTCCTTTGCGTCGTGTCCCAACCTTGAGCGGGGGGAGACGTTCGTATATTAGAGCCTGAACTAATGTACCTCCATGGTACCCCATACTAATCTTGTTTTTAAGCGGCTCCCACTCTTACTCGTATGTACTTCCTTAGCTCATAGTAGGAGTAAGTTCATCCGAATTGACACCCCTAATATTGATCCTTATTCTTTGGATTACTTGGTTGGCTCAGAAACCGTAGATGATACCAAAGGACGCAGATTTCACCGCATGCTATTACAAGAAGGATTAAGGAATATGTCTTCAACCTCTGCATTACTGAGCAGGTGAAACAGAGTTGGTGGCGTGAAGATCTTCATGTCGCCAATTGGTTTGGTGTGCGATTCCGACTTCCGAGCAGTTCCACCTCTGAGGCCGCTGGCGTTTGTTTGGAGACGGCCAACGGAAGGTGTCCTTAAGCTTAACACTGACAGTTCTATCACAATTATTTTGATCTATTAATCTCAATCTTCTAATACACATATTGAAACAGGATATCCTGTATCCAAAGAATTTAGCGTGTGCTTACAGGCAAATAGAAAATATTGTGGGCTATGTGTACCTATAATAAATGTAATCCATCTATTTTCTTGGGAGGGTGATGATTGGGGGCTTCCTATAATTAATTTCTTGTAGCAAAAGGTTGAATCCCCAACCCTAAGGAACCCACACCCCGGCTCAATGAGGCACTCCGAAAAATGTAAATTAGGTACTCATCGGTCCCCTAGAAGGGAGGTGTGACTCCCACAACCTACAAGGAGCTCATTCTAAATACTTATATTGAACTCAAGAATAAAAGAGCGTGTCTGGTTTGTTTGTAAGAGGACCAAATTATGAAAATTAAATGATTTGTTTGTATGAGGATCAAGTTATGAAAATAATTTAATTTTCACAATATCCAAAAGTATATATTATTTGCAGAAATCAAGTATATATTAATCATCACTGGCATTTTGAACCGGTATTTAATTTGGGTGGATGCATCACGCGTGGGGCATTAAAGAACACTCAATTTTTTTTCTTAAATGCCATAAATATTAGGGGGCGGACGCTTCTACCGAACCCATGTGATCGGAAAAATAAATAAACAAGTATCAAAGGCATTAATTCATTTGTAATTTGAATTTAACTAAATATGATCTTGAAATTGCAAACAAGGTAAATTAAACCTCTCCTATTTGAGAAATTTAATATCAATTGAACTTTATATTATGATGTATACGGTTAATTAAGGTGCATCTCGTGGAATTAAAATTGATTCCTAAGTTGTTGTAGCGCCAGTGCTACAAAATCTGGCCTCCTTTTTAATGTCATTTTTGTGTTGAACAGCTTACAATGTATTTTTCTTTTAAAAATGAAACATTTTTCAAAGTGAAACAATCAATATACTTATCTTACCCTCCATGGCCTAATGCTCTCGTCAAATTACACGCATCAACAAATTTATTTATTTATTATTATATTGTGAGGAAAGTCCTTACAATACCCATCACTTCTTTAGGAGGATCTTTCCAAAGCAAAAATTTCGCGTCTAAACTGTGTCCAAACTTGGCTAGGTTATCAACACATTCATTTTTAATGTGTTGCATCACAATATTCCAAGACAACTTCGAATAAGTTGTACAATCTTCGTGGTAAAATTAGTGAATTGAAGTGTCAACACTTTTGAGCAAAATAAGAATTGACTTTAAAGTCAATCTTGTAATAGAAAAAACTTTTAATTTTCTGAGTCCAATGATGATAGAAATTGTAAGTTTGTAACCAAGCTTCCTGGGAAAACCACTATCTTCACTAACGACTCTGCCAGCCGCTTCCCCAATTTGTATGGGTTACATGTCAGCCACGTGGATATTTCCGATGAAAAATCATCGAATATCCAAAGAAAATCGAATCAAAGTTGTGAAATTATCTTATTAGATTTTAGCAGTAAAACAGGATTCCGACAAAGCAAAATTATGAAACGGGACCAATTTTGTGATGTAATTTCGCCTTCGATATATATTATATTTGATAAAACAAGAAATTCCATTTTACATGTAGATATGATATATATTTCCTAACACATTTCACATACATTAATAATCTAAGAAACATTGATGTTTGTGGGGTTTCATCAAACAATACTTGAAGCCATCGAGGAAATGGAGGCAAGCTCACATCAATAATCCCTTCAAAAATCTGAACAACCTGCCCCATTGATGGCCTAATACTCTCATCACCTTGCACACACCAACATGCTACTTTACATATCTTCATCACTTCTTCTCCATTTGCATTCCCTTCTAGCTTATGATCCACAAGGCTAAGTACATTATCCCCACCCTCTGTTATCACACAGCTTGCAACCAAGCAAGGGAAGTATCGCGCATTCTTCTCGTCTCGAGTATCCCGCCAGTTTCTCTTCCCTGATACCAATTCAAAAAGCATCATTCCATAGCTATAAACATCGGCTTTGGCTGTTATTGCAACTCCTGATATCCATTCTGGCGCTAGATAACCCAATGTACCCCTCATGGTCGTCAGAGCACGGCTGAAATCGCGCCCCACGAGCTTTGCCAGTCCGAAATCTGCCACTCTGGGACAAAACTCAGCATCGAGTAGGACATTTTCGGGCTTTACATCACAATGAATGATGCAATCTCTGCAACTCTCATGCAGATACGCCAGTCCTCGAGCTACTCCCAATGCAACTTGGTACCTAGTTTTCCAATCCAATACTGTGGACTCCTTAAAGAGATGAAAATCCAAGGAGCCATTTTCCATGTAATCATAAACCAGCAACTTTTTAGTACCTTGCGCACAGAAACCGCGGAGCCTCACAAGATTAACATGCTGAATTATCCCAATCGTGTTAACTTCGGCCCTAAATTGCTTCTCTCCTTGGCTTATGCTTTCGAGCTTCTTTACTGCGATAACACTGGAATCGGGTAAAGTTCCTTTGAATGCGGACCCAAAACCTCCTCCTCCCAACTTGGTCGAGAAGTTCCTGGTCGCATTTTGCAAGTCTTTGTACCCAAATGCCACCAAAAACCCCTCAACTACATTGGAAGTTCTGATCTTTTTCTTTCGACGAGTGTACACCACCACAACCCCTACCACTGCCAAGAGGACAAATACAGATGCAATAGAACCCAAGATTATATTCTTAGGACTCTTAGTCCCACGAAACACAGAGGAAGAAGCAGAGAGTCTGATGTGGATGGTAGGTTTCCCCCCACCTTCCCCTCCTGGAAATTTTTGAATGTTCGATAGCTCACCACTCCAAATAAAACAACCTTTCTGATCATATGCGTAAGCTGCGCACGAGCAATTATTCAAGCAAGTGATTTCGCATTCCCCTTTGCCTACACCTGCCAACAACCGGGAATATTCAGGCAAACTTAAGCTGGAATCCCTCAGAAATCTACTTCTTCTACCGTCAGAATCAGCAACATTACCATTCCTACATGATAAACCAAACTCCCTCACACATTCAAAATCATCATCCTTCAAGAACTGATAATAATCAATCAATCTAGACTTCTTCTTGAACCCCGGTAAACACGTACAAAAGGGCAGTTGGTTAGCATCACAGATGCTAAATGCCCAACAGCAAGCATAGACCTCACATTCTTGCCTTGGCTGAGACCAAAACAAGGTCCAATCTTCTCTATCCCAAAAAAACATCTTAATCTGACCCGAAACATCCAAACCGAACCTTGAAATGATTGAGGTATTATAGAGTGAATATGTAAAATAAGTCTCATTCTCATTATCAACATAACTAAAATTGTAGATATAATTGAACCTCATTTCAGGGACTAGGCTAAAAATATGACCATTCCAAGCCCCACTTACCCAATACTTTTTTTTTTTTTTTTTTTAACACACACCCCAAGTGGCCCAAGGGATTCAAACCCGGGACCTTGCCTTCGAGAAAGAACCCTCAGACCACTTGATCAACCCCTATTGGCCCCACTTACCCAATACTTTACCAACCTGTTCTTCATAATAACAAACTGAAGATTATTTGGGTCAATCTCAAGAGTGAAAGAACCAGGTGAAGGATCTTCAGAATTTTTCCAGGAAGTGAATCTAGTTTTCTTTTGTGTTCTTTTATCATAACCCATCTTCGCGCCGGGCATAAACATATGAGTTGGATTATCAAAGCTTTCCCATGAATTTTCACTAAAACCAGTCAAATCTGGCGAATTAGACGACCCATCTCTTAAAACCAAGTTCCCATTATCAAGAAGTAAAGCAACAACGGATTTAAACCTCGATTGAACTGAGGAGCTCAAATTCGTGGACCAAACCTCGATCTAAGACTCACTTAAAAGCACTAAATTACCGTCTAATATCTTTAATTGGGCAGAATACTTGTCTACAATTGGGGTCTCTCTGTTTGTGTTGGATTTTATATTTTTATTATTTGTTTTTCGGCTTTTACCTTAAAAGAGTCGTGTTTGTATTAAACTTTGATAGCGTTTCTTCCACGCGTCCTTATGACCGTTAGACAGGTGTTGTATATATATTGGGTCTCTATGCCTATTTCTGTATATACTTTACTTTGAGAAATAAAACTTTACTTTTGAAACCCTAATTGCTCTGTCTTCTCAAACTCATACGCCGCCATAGTCTAGGGTTTCTACATGGTATCAAGAGCAAGTTAGATCCTGCTCTTCTTCTTCTTCCGCTGATCTCTGTTGTTTAATCCTGCTTTCCGCTGCATATTTTCCGTTGATTCACCGATTGTTTTCCTTTCTTCTCCGTTTGTTTGATAAATTTCCTTCCTATGGCCACTGATGCCGATAAATTGAAGGCAATTACTGCTGCCTCATCATCTCAGGATGAATCTCTCACCATATCAAATAGCGATTCTTCGCTACTGTCAGTCGTCACTGTTACCATGGAAGGAAAGAACTTCCTAACCTGGAGACGGACCATGAAGATTGCGTTGGAATCCAAGATGAAGCTTGGATTCGTCGACGGTTCTGTAGATCTGCCACCGCTTGATGATCCAAGTTACAAAACTTGGAAGAGAGTGGATAGTACAGTCAAGGCGTGGCTTCTCAACTCTTTGGCACCAGAAATTCATCAAAGCTTCCTCTATGCGAGCACAGCCAAAGAGCTTTGGGATGATCTGGAACAGCAATACGGTCAGTGTAACGGTCCTCTGCTTTACCAATTAAAACGCGATATTAGCTCTATCGCTCAAGGTAATCTATCTTTAGCCTCCTATTTCAATCGTTTAAAGCTACTATGGGATGAATTAGCCAATCTCAATGATCCTCCTACTTGTACCGCTGGTACTGCTTGTGCTGTTTTGAAATATATTCATGAGTCTCAGTCCTCTGACATGCTTATACAGTTCCTTATGGGTCTCAACGATTCCTACAATGTTGTTAGGAACCAAATATTAGTTATGGATCCTCTTCCTTCTGTAAATAAGGCCTATTCTATTATATCCAGGGTAGAGTCTCAAAGAGATGTGCATGTTGTGTTTGGGGATATCCCCACAAATTCTGTGATATACTCTAAGAATGTCAACAATAGAGGGTCTGGTATGGGTAGAGGCATCAACAAAAGAAAGGATAAGGCAAATAGACACTGTGATGTGTGCAATAGCGACACTCATAACACTGATTCATGTTTCAAACTCACTGGGGAACCAGAATGGTACAAAGCTTACAAAGAAAGCAAGACCAGTGGAGCAAATTCTTCAAAAAAGACTTTCAGAACCCTAGCCAATATGGCTGAGTCTCCACTGGAAATGCTTCATGAGCCTGCACCTTCTGTTCCCCATTCCAATACTAACATGTCTGATCTCATAAGACAGGAACTTCTCAAATTTTTCAAGGAAAACAAGTCTGCAGGTCCAGAGCAACTGCATTTTAGTTCTGAGTTCTCAGGTATCTCATGTCATTTCATTCTATCCTGTTCTGATCAGTTGGATTCTTATCACTGGATCATTGATTCTGGGGCCACCAGTCATATATGTTCTAAAATTGAATTGTTTGAAACTTATGATGAACCTAAAAGCAGAATACCTATATTTTTGCCTGATGGCAACTCCTATGATGTTAAGTTCATTGGAACTGTTAGATTATCTGATAAAATTGTCCTTGAAAATGTGCTTTACATCCCCATTTTCAAGTTTAACCTGATTTCTGTAAATAAACTCACTGCTGCCACTAACAGTGAGTTTGTGTTTTCTAAAACTAATTGGACTCTGCAGGTCCAGAGAACTAAAGAGCCTCTTGCTTCTGGACAGACTTGTAACTGTCTTTACATTTTTAATACGAACAATGTTGTTATACAACATGCTACTGTTGTTTCTGAGAACATTAAATTCCTTGGGACTGATACTGAACACCTCAAGGATTGTGGTTTGAATAATCCTGCTGTTGCTTTCAGCAGGGAAAATAACTGTTTGAATGTTAGTTCTAGGAATTCTGAACTTTGGCATAAAAGACTAGGGCATGCTTCTATTACTGTCATGAAACACTTGCATATTCCTATGAACATTACTACTGATGATATGGTTTGTGATGTCTGCCAATTATCAAAACAACACAGGTTGCCTTTTCCCACCAGTTCTATTACTTCAAAGGGGCCCTTTGATCTTATTCACATAGATCTTTGGGGTCCCTACAAGGTTAAAACCCATTCTAGATGTCATTATTTCCTTACTATCGTGGATGATTTTTCTAGGTGTGTTTGGACATACTTAATGCCATATAAAGATCATGTTTATTCAATACTTAAAGAATTTTTAGCTTATGTTCAAACACAATTTGGAAAAACTGTCAAAACCATAAGAAGTGATAATGGAAGAGAGTTTGTAAATTTCAATTGCAAAACTCTCTTCCAAGAGAAGGGTATCATACATCAAAGAAGTTGTGTTTATACTCCACAACAGAATGGGGTTGTGGAGATTAAACACAAACATCTCTTACAAATTGCTAGGGCCCTTATGTTTCAATCTAATCTTCCCATTGAATTCTGGGGTGATGCGGTTCTGCATGCAACTTATTTGATTAATAGGCTGCTTAGCAGGGTTTTGAATTGGGATACCCCATATTTTAAGCTTTTCCAAAATAAACCTGATTATGTTGATGTTAGAACCTTTGGATGTCTGTGTTATGCCATTGACAATGGGCCTGGGAAAAGTAAATTCTGTCCTAGGGCTTTAAAATGTGTAATGATAGGTCATGTACAAGGAAGAAAGGGATACAAACTGTATGATTTGAATTCTAAAACTGTGCTGATCTCTAGGGATGTCAAATTTGTTGAGAATATTTTCCCTTTTCAACACAATAACTTACCAGTTGACATCACTCCTCAAATTCACACTCATGACATGAACCCTTGGTCTGATCCCTCTGAATCTGGGACAGTTATTAATACAGAAAATAATCATGTGGATCATTCTAGTTCTTCAGATGGCACTAGTACTTCCAATGTGCCTGAACTTAGGGTCAGTCATAGAGTTAGGTCCACTCCTACCTGGATGAAAGATTATGTCTGTGTTGCTAACTTTGAGGTACCCTCTGATAAGAGTGAATCCTTAACACGTAGTACTGACTTTCCTTATGCTGCTAGCTATATGGCTTTCATGACTAAAATTGCACCTGTTCCTGAGCCCATATCCTATACTCAAGCTGTCAAATATTCAGAGTGGGTACAGGCTATGGATCAGGAACTGAATGCACTTGATTCAAATAACACTTGGGAGTTGGTTGAATTGCCTCCTGGAAAGAGAGCTATAGGTTCCAAATGGGTTTACAAAGTTAAGTATAATCCAGATGGCTCTACTGATAGATTTAAGGCTAGATTAGTAGCCAAAGGTTTTAATCAAACCTTTGGCATTGACTACTATGATAGTTTCTCCCCAGTTGCTAAATTGGTCACTGTTAGGGTTTTTCTTGCTGTTGTTTCAGCTAAAGGTTGGGGTCTTTATCAACTGGATATTAACAATGCATTCTTGCATGGCTACTTAGATGAAGATGTCTATCTTTTACCTCCTGAGGGGTTTATCAAATTCAAACCTGGACAGGTTTGCAAATTAAGGAAGTCTCTTTATGGGCTTAAGCAGGCCTCTAGACAGTGGGACCTAGAGTTTACCACTAAACTGCTGGCCTATGGATTTGTACAGTCTTCAAATGACCATTGCTTATTTACTTACACTAAGGACTCTTGCTTTATTATATTGCTTGTTTATGTTGATGATGTGTTAATTTCATGATCTGATGACTCTGTTATCTTGGATGTCAAGAAATACTTGCATCATACTTTTACTATCAAAGATTTGGGACCTGCCAAATACTTTCTGGGTCTGGAAATCTTTAGATGCTCTAATGGCATGGTGATAACCCAAAAGAAGTATATTCATGACTTACTTATTGATACTGGGATGCAGGGCTGTAAGCCTGCTATTGCTCCTTTATCTTCTAGGTATAAGTTTAATGTTTCTAATGATGAACCATTTCAGGATATTGCTAAATACAGGCGTCTCGTTGGCAGGTTGCTATATTTAAATTTGTCAAGACCTGACTTAAGTTATCCTGTGCAGCAATTGAGTCAATTTGTTGCTGCTCCTATGCAATCCCATTGGGAAGCTGCATCTCATATTTTACGTTATCTTGCAGGCACCCAAAGTGCTGGTTTATTCTTTCCAGCCAATAATTCTCTTGTCCTTTCTGCGTATAGTGACGCAGACTGGGCAACTTGTGCTCTAACTCGCAAATCACTAACTGGGTATTGTGTTTTGTTAGGACCTTCCCTCATTTCCTGGAAGACCAAGAAGCAACCCACTGTGAGCAGATCGTCTTGTGAGGCGGAGTACAGAAGTTTAGGGGCAACGGTGTGTGAACTCCAATGGTTGAGCTACTTGCTCAAAGATCTGCAGATTCCTGTCATCTTAGCTATTGACCTATGGTGCGACAACAACGCTGCCATACACATTGCTGAAAATCCAGTGTTCCATGAGCGTACGAAGCACCTGGAAATTGACTGTCATCTTGTCCGAAATCAGTTCAAGCAAGGCTTTCTTTCCCTCCAACATGTCAACACCACTCAACAACTAGCTGATCTTTTTACTAAATCACTTGGAGGGCCATTATTTCGCCGTATCTTGTGCAAGTTGGGCTTCCTATTCAACGAAGCTCCAACTTGAGGGGGTGTGTTGGATTTTATATTTTTATTATTTGTTTTTCGGCTTTTACCTTAAAAGAGTCGTGTTTGTATTAAACTTTGATAGCGTTTCTTCCACGCGTCCTTATGACCGTTAGACAGGTGTTGTATATATATTGGGTCTCTATGCCTATTTCTGTATATACTTTACTTTGAGAAATAAAACTTTACTTTTGAAACCCTAATTGCTCTGTCTTCTCAAACTCATACGCCGCCATAGTCTAGGGTTTCTATAGTTTGCAACCCAAACTAGAGTCTGTGGTTCAACTCTTTTATACCAAATGCATACATAATGTCTCCGAAAGAACTCACCTGGAGAGAAGAAATCGACGAATCCGAGCTCAAAGTTGCCCCCAGAAGAAACGATGGTTTGATCACCAGAGAGAGTTTGGTTTGCTGAAATGGTATCTGCTGCTTCGGACAGAAATAATGGGTTGATAATGCAAGAAAATAGGCACAAGAGTTTGAAAAGATTCATATTTGATAAGATTTTGAATTTTTGATGCTCATGACAGTGGGTCTGGATAACCGATAAGATGATGATCAATTGTGTTTGACTGTTTGTATAAGAGCCGTGCATGGAAGACTTGAAGTCAAAGGAAAGAGTTCCTGTGTGGCCAAAATAAAGAAAATTCAATGTAATTCTGGTCTTCGTCGATCATTGATTAGTTATATGTGACCTTTATTGAACAGGTCAACTACACGTTGTTGTTGTTGTTGTTGTTGTTATAGAGAGAGATTCTTTGTATTTTACCATTATATTAATAATATTATTAGTTAAAGTTTAAGTATCTATAGGTAGTAATTCTTATTTGGAGATATGTGTTTAAAAAAATGGAAATCTATTAATAACAAGTGATAATGGTGCTTAACTATTTGTGATCTAATCACGATCAACAAGTGGTCCTATTTTTTATGAGATTATTTTATTAATTTAAAATAATCTCATAAAAAATTATAATAATTTTTATATTAATATACTACTTAAATCATATTATAATACCAAAAAGTGTTTTAAAATATATATTATAATTTTTCCCATATGCTGAACACAGACTTGTTTGATGGGATAAAAACTTGAGTGTTATATTGATGCATGTTATCATAATAACATTTATCTCAGGGTGTATAACCTTATAATGCATCTACTTCATGCCCTGGAGGAATGACCCCTTTCTAAAAGAAAGACATTGCCACCTCCCATAAAAGAGATTTTCCAAGTAGACCGAGAAAACATAACAGAAGAAGAGATGATGATGAGACTACTGATAAACATAGCAAAAAACGAATTGTTTAATTGAATTTGGCTTTCGACTTTCGTAGTTCATTTTGTCTTGAAATGAACTGCTGGAGTTGTACCCTAACATTAGTTACTTTGGAATTTTGATAATTTTATTTATCAAAATCTAATAATTATTGAATGAGAAAATTAATACTAAAGTTAATAATTAATGAAGACATATTTATATTAAAATATATGCAATGTTTTTCAAAAGACAAGACCTTTCGGATTAATAATTGTGATGAATAGTTATCACTTTATTTGAAAAGGTGTCATATAATATTGCATTATTTCGGTATAACCGAAAAGATGTCTTATTAATTAATAACTAAAAGTGAATAGGTAAATACCCTTTTGAAGAGGTACATCATAGTCTATAAATATTAAATAGACTCCACCATTATGCATTCATTTCATAATTCAATTCATTCTTACATACAATACATGTATTAGAGTCTAAGTTCTAAGAGAGTTCTAAACACTTAGAGTTCATTGTTCTCGTAATTTGTAGTGCTACTGTTACGAGAAGTGGTCGTTGTATCTTGGGAGACGATTGTCGCTAATCCCGTAAGCACCTGAGCGGGGCAATTTCGTCTTAAGGAAAGAGAGTCGAACTCTTGTCTCGACCTTCGCATTTGTCATAGTGAAATCAGGCCCTTAATGTTGCTCAAAAATATCCAACAATTTACAGCTATGTTGATGATGGGAACGGGACTTCTTTGATATATTCTCTGAATAATCAATCTGTTTTGTCAAAAATCGTGATGGATTTTTCGAGGCAGATTAAATTGTTTTCTTTGGTGAATATATAATACAGGGATTTGTGATTCGAATTCAAATGCATCGGCCAACAAATTATTTCTTTCATTCCTTATAAATTCAAGACCGACGGAAGCTCCTAGCAGCCCCGTCTGCAACCTGAAAAATAGATATATACGTATCGAAGGTGCGTTACCCTATTTGTCATTTGAATTTGAATTTGACTTTATATGATCTTGAAATTGCAACAGAGGTCAATTAAAGCTCTCCAATTTGGAAAGTTAATATCAATTGAACTTCATATTATGATGTATATGAAAGATAAATTGCTACCTCAATTTAATAAGTATACCGGAATATATAGGGTATAGAAAATTTAGCAACCTATACAAAATATTTTAGATAATTCTATATGATAATTAGAATCAATTATAATATGATGGTAACAACATATATCTAAAGATATAACAGACTAACGAAACTCTTTTATAGATATGTAACAGATTAACAAGATATACTAATATTTACGTTCACATTCACAGTATACAGTTAAGGGGCATCTCATGGAATTAAAATTGATTCCTAAGTTGTTGCAGCACCAGTGCTACAAAATCTGGCATCAGGGGCCATATATTGCACCAAGAGATTAATGTCCTAACCTTTTTTATGCAATTTTTACGTCGTTATAATGTTTTTTTCTTTTAAAAACGAACAATTCTATTAATTCGATGAAACAATCCGTATTATAATTTCTTTGAATCTCTTTTTTCAGCTATCTTACCCATACATGGCCAAATACTATCGTCAGTTTACTATTTAATTTATTTATGTCCAAGCTTGGCTAGGATATCTATGCATTCATTTCCTTCTCTTTCAATGTGTCCAAGAAAACTTCTAAAAATATATTAATGTCTCAATGGGTGAGTTGAAATATCTAACACTTTCGAACAAAATATGATCCATTGTGGTGATAGAATTGTGATACCACCAGTCGCTTCCCCAGTTTATGTCGATTACATGTCGACATTGTGACGAAAAATAAAAAATACAATGAAAATCGGATTAAAATTATGAAATTAAACTTATCAGACTCAACTGCTAAACAAAATTCCAGCATAGCAAAATTATGAAACAGACCGATTTTATAATTTTGCCTCCATTTTACATGTAAAGATGATGCATCATTATTACACACTTCACATACATTAATAGTCCAAAATCATTGAACTAATTCGTGGATGATGTTTGTGGGATTTCATCAAACAAACATTTGAAGCCATTGAGGAAATGGAGGCAAGTTGACATCAATAATCCCTTCAAGAATCTGAACCACCAAACCCATTGATGGTCTGATACTCTCATCAGCTTGCACACACCAACATGCTACTTTACATATCTTCATCACTTCTTCTGCATTTGCATTTCCTTCTAGCTTAGGATCCACAAGGCTAAGTACGTTATCCCCACCCTCTGTGATCTCACAGCTTGCAGCCAAGCAAGGGAAGTATCGTGTATTCTCCTCGTCTCGAATATCCCGCCAGTTTCTCTTCCCTGATACCAGTTCCAAAAGCATCATTCCATAGCTATACACATCAACTTTGGCTGTTATTGCGACTCCTGATATCCATTCCGGTGCCAAATAACCCAACGTACCCCTCATGGTCGTCAGAGCACGGCTGAAATCGCGCCCCACGAGCTTTGCCAGTCCGAAATCTGCCACTTTGGGACAGAACTTAGCATCTAGTAGGACATTTTCGGGCTTTATATCACAATGAATGATGCAATCTCTGCAACTCTCATGCAGATACGCTAGCCCTCAAGCTACTCCCAATGCAACTTGGTACCTAGTTTTCCAATCCAATACTATGGACTCCTTAAAGAGATGAGAATCCAATGAGCCATTTTCCATGTAATCATAAACTAGCAAATTTTTCGTACCTTGCACACAGAACCCGCGGAGCCTAAGATTAACGTGTTGAATTATCCCAATCGTGCTGACTTCGGCCCTGAATTGCTTCTCGCCTTGGTTTATGCTTTCCAGCTTCTTTACCGCGATAACACTAGAATCGGGTAAAGTTCCTTTGAAGACGGACCCAAAAACTCCTCCTCCCAACTTGGTCGAGAAGTTCCTGGTTGCATTTTGCAAGTCTTTGTACCCAAACGCCACCAAAAAACCCTCAACTACATTAATAGTAGTTCTAATCTTTTTCTTTCGACGAGTGTACTCCACCACAACCCAAATAATCGCCAAGACAGCAACTGCAGAAACAATAGAACCCAAGATTATATTCTTAGGACTCTTAGTCTTCCCACGAAACACAGAGGAAGAAGCAGAGAGTCTAATGTAAAAGGTTTTTTCCCTATCTTCCCCTTTGAGCAATTTTCACATGTCCTTTAGCTCACCAATCCAAATATAACAACCTTTTTCATCATATGAGTAGGCCGTGCATGAGCAATTATTCAAGCAAGCAGATTCACATTCGCCTTTGCCTACGCCTGCCAAAAACCGGGAATCTCTGGGTAAACTCAAGCTACAATCACTCAGAAAGACAGAGACCTATCTCTTCTACCCTGAGTATCATTACCATGCCCACATGATAAACTAAACTCCCTCGCACATTCAAAATCATCATCCTTCAAAAACTGATAATAATCAATCGATCTAAACTTCTTCTTGAATCCCGGTAAACACTTACAAAAGGGCAGTTGATTATCATCATAGCGCCGAATGCCCCACAGTAAGCATAGACTGCACATTGTTGCCTTGGCTGAGTCCAAAACAAGAACCAATCATTTCTAGCTCAAGATAACATCTTAACCTGACCCGAAACATCCAAAATGAACTTAGATATAATTGACGCAATGTAGAGAGAATATGGAAATAAGTCTCATTCTCATTATCACCAAAACTATAATTGTAGATATAATTCGACCTCATTTCAGGGACTAGGCTAAAAATATAAGTACGATCAATCCAAGTCCCACTCACCCAAAAATCCAAAACCCCATTTTGCATGACAACAAACAGATTATTATTTAGGTCAGCCTCAAGAGTGAAAGAACCAGACGAAGGATCTTCAGAATTTTTCCAGGAAGTTAATCTAGTTTTCTTCTGTGTTCTTTTATCAATACCCATCTTTGCCCCGGGCATAAATGTATGAGTTGGATTGGCAAAACTTTCCCATAAATTTTCACTAAAACCACTCGAATCGGACGAATTAGACGACCCGTCTCTCAAAACCAAGTTCCCATTATCAAGAAGCAAAGCAACAACAGATTTAAACCTCGATTGAACTGGAAAGCTCAAATTCGTGGACCAAATTTTGATCTGGGACTCATTTAAAAGCACTAAATTACCGTCTAATATCTTTAATTGAGCCGAATACTTGTCTATAATGGGGGTTTCTCTGTCAGCAACCCAAATTACAGTCCGTTCTTTAACTTTTTTGTACCAAATGCATACGTAGTATCTCCGAAAGAACTCACCTGGAGAGAAGAATCCGATGAATCCGAGCTCAAAATTACCCCCTGAAGAAACGATGGTTGATCACCAGAGCGAGTTTGATTTGCTAAAATCGTGTCTGCAGCTTCAGACAGAACTAATGGGTTGATATTGCAACAACATAGGCACAAGAGTATGAAAAGGGCCATTTTACATAAGCTTTTGCTGCTCATGATAGTTAGAAAAATGATGATCAATTGTGTCTGTTGGAGATAAGTTAAAATGAAAAGGTTGATCGTGATCTCTAATTACTTACATTAGGCCAGATTTCTCACAATACCAAAAAATTACAATGAATACAGTACATTCTTTCCCCGAATACCATGTTTTAACATGGTATCGGAGCAGTGTTGAGATCCTTAGGGCTGAGCATTAACATCATCGTCCAATACCTTACCCGAACCCTAAAACCGACCAAAAACCACCACCAGCAAAACAACGATGACAACCCCAACAATACCAACAAAGAACTTGCAATTCAATCTGCACAACCAACCATGCTCAACGCGGATAACCTGTCCATTGGAATCAAACTAAACAATGACAATTATCCGGTTTGGACTAGAATCGTAAAGATAGCGATCAGCGAAAAGGGGGGCCGTTCGCACATAATCGGCACCCCACCGGCACCGGACGAATCTGATCCAAAATTTGATCAATGGGAGCAAATTGATCAACAAGTGTTTACCTGGATAATTAAGAATATGGAGGCAGCCTCATCAATAGCATCTTTCAATACCCAACTACGAAGGCGTTATGGGAAGGTCCCGCCACCACCTATGGAAGCGGCGACGATCTGGTCCAACTCTTCGATTTACACCGAAGAACCAACATTCAGCGACAGGGGGAGGATAGCCTCGAGGATTTCTGGAGCAAACTTGTTATGACCTGAATAAGTATTTAAATAGATTTATGAATTTAAGAGCTCAAAGCTCTGTTTTAATGGCAGAAAACCGAACTAATTGAAGAAGAAAGAGACGAGATACAGAGAGAAGAAAACGAGAGATGAGAGAAACTATAAAATTCTATTACTTGACCCAAAAGTAAGCAAACAAAGCATTATAAATAGCTAGCAAGAAAACCAATACAATTCGTTAGCCACTAGACTTATTTGGTAAATAATCCTCAGCAAATCTTCTTTACTTTCAGCGCTGAGTCCCTTAATTCTGTTATCTTCGCACCCCATCAGAGCCACACGATTACCTCTTTGACCAACGGCTTATTTTTCACCAATCATGCAACTCCATGCCCTTAGATTAGATTCCTTATCAATGGCTGCGATTACTTGACCACCTTGTAGAACGATGTCGTTATTGAGCTCTTTAAAACAAATCTTATGGCCTACACTTAAACAGATCCAACGGCTCTCATTCAAAGCAAAGATAACTGCTCCTTGATCCATTTTAGATTTGTATGTAACAAAACTTCAGGGCATATGGATGGCCATCAATCGGAAGCAACCAATCCGATGAAATGCCTTGAGGACATCGCGATATTCAACCGAATAACCTAAGAACAGAGGCTGTACCAGCTTCTCACCGGAATCGATGACAGGTACTAATTGATTCGGAGAGACCTATTGAAACAAAAACCAAAACCCACCGTCGAGAAGGCTTACGCCACCATCCGGAGAGACGCCGTACGCCTTCAGATTCTAATGGCAACGACCGACGGCGAAAAAGAAACGGGAACCCATGAAATCAGATCTGGGCTCATCGCTAGGAAGGAGAAGACTAAGCGGAACAACATGCGCTCAGAGGCTACCAGATACAGCGATGGCTCCGGTTGTCGGACATTATTGCGCGAGAATAAATCGAATCTGACCTGCGGCCCAAACACACCACTGAGCAATGCTTCGAGATAATCGGTTACACGGATTGGTGGGAAGGGCACCGGAAGTCCAATGCCGGGACAACGACGAGAGACGGCAGAAATCACAGAGTAAACGTGGCTATTGGCGACGATCGGGCTACCGAAGAACCAAGGACGGAGACCACCGCTGCAGGTGTCATCGGAGGAGAAGCTGGTGCAGCAGCGGCGGTGGTCGGCCGCATCAACGCTGCTATAGGTACTGGCAGAACAGAGGGAAGAGGAGAACGAAGCTGCGCATCAGGTAAAGGGTTTGGGATTTGTGGCCCAAACCCTAGTTTTTGCTTTTATAGTTCCTCTCAAATTGCTAAAACACCCCTCAATTATGAAGAATCTAATAAAGGGCCCCAGAACTTTGATAATTGTGGATTTTTCACCCAAACCACCTCTAATAAAATTTCGAAATGGATATTCGACTGTGGGGCTTCAGATTTTATGACGTATGATCCCTCTGATATAATTGGATTGATAAATCTGAAAAAATCTTATATTTAAACTGCAAACAGGGATTTGGCTCTAGTTGAAAAAGATGGCTCAGTTCTTGTTACATCTAAACTGAAATTGAGCAATTGTTTACATGTGCCTTCATTATCCTGCAAACTGCTATCTTTGAGCCATTTGACGAAAGAATTGAATTGTGTGGTCCTGATATATCCCCGGTTTTGTTTAAGAGATAATGATTTTCTACCATCCGAACTATGACACGTTTTAAAATTCACCATCTAAACTATTTCAACCCCAATACCACCATACAAACTATTATTTCTTGACAAACCACCATCCCAACTTATTTTTTAGTGGTTTTGACTGTTTTTCAGTGGTTTTGACTCAAAAATACCACACATGTGATATGGTGTAAGAACACCAAGGGTAAATCTATGGAAAAATAACAAAGAGAGATGGATTTACATGTGTTAAAAAAATACCACACATGTGATATGGTGTGAGAACACCAAGGGTAAATCTATGAAAAAATAACAAAGAGAGACAGATTTACATGTGTTAAAACATTCAAAATCGCTGAAAAATAAGTTAGGATGGTGGTTTGTCAAGAAATAATAGTTTGTATGGTGGTATTGGGGTCGAAATAGTTTAGATGGTGAATTACAAAACGGGTCATAGTTCGGATGGCAGAAAATCATTATCTCTTTGTTGAATACAGAACATTCATACGAAGGAGATCATTGGGTATGTTGAGGAAGTTGA
Source organism: Lantana camara (assembly GCA_037501455.1). NCBI lineage: Eukaryota > Viridiplantae > Streptophyta > Magnoliopsida > Lamiales > Verbenaceae > Lantana > Lantana camara. The sequence goes on from CM074855.1 coordinate 129,225,412, forward strand.
TACTCCGTCAAAAGCTCTTATTTCAATGGGAGAAGCCAATAGATAACTCTGGCTTTGGCATTGTCATCTAGGTCACCCGTCAGACTGTGGATTTATCCTGTCAAACTTGTCTTGCTACTAAGAGTCAGAGAACTTCTTTCAAATTGAATAATACTCGTGTTGAGACTGTTTTTTCCCTCGTGCATTTGGATGTGTGGGGACTAGCCCCGGTTACAAATCAAAGTCAGTTTCGGTACTTTGTATTATTTATTGATGATTTTTCGCGCATAACATGGGTCTATTTTCTGCGCCATAAGTCTGAAGTTTATGATACCTTTGTGGCATTTTTTAAAATGGTACAAACTCCGTTTAATCAGAAAGTTAAAGTACTCCGATCAGACAATGGCAGAGAATTTGTTAAACAGGAATGAGCAGATTCTTTAAGGAACAGGGTTATATATTCCAAACCACGTGTCCCAATACCCCTCAGCAAAATGGGGTTTGTGAAAGAAAAAACCGCACCATATTAGAAATGACTCGGGCCTTGTTGACTGAATCCTATGTTCTGAATCATTTTTGGCCTGAAGCTGTTGCAACTGCAACCTACCTAACAAACCGATTGCCCACTAAAATCCTTAACCACAAAACACCCCTCAGTGTCCTCGAAACACAAACAACCATACCTGCCCATCTTACCCTACCTGTTGGAAACAGGAATCAGAAAGCAGCGGAAATTTAAAAAAATTTCCAACAAAAGGATCTTGGACTCACAATCGTGTATCCAAATTCATAGAGATTAGATACTTACTTTTCAATAATCTTTCTTGAAGCGTTTCAAGCCACCCAAGAACGCTCTTCTCGCGGCTGGATCCCCTCTCCTTGGTAAAGCTCGAATCTTCAAAACTTCTAACTTGAAGTTCTCTAGAGATAGTCCACCAACTTGACTACAATCTAACTAGTAAGGATGATAGTTCTCTAGTTAGTGTTTAGGCTTAACCTAGGGTTTGATTTATCTTGGAGAAAGGATGGTATTCAACACATGAACCAAAAGAAATCAATCACTCTCTAAGGGGAGCATGAGCTCCCCTATATATAGGAAAGGGAGTGGCCGAAAATCCCTAGTCCTTATGGGCTAAGGATTTTGGTCCCTCTCTCCTATTACTTGATCATCAAGTAATTTTGACTTTGACTTTGAATTCTAATTCAAATCAACTTTTAAAAGAGCTAAAAATATCCAAACCCCTTTTGGATAATTTTATACTTTATTTATTAAATAAATAAATAACTTATTTTTATCTAATTAATTAATTCATAATTAATTAATTAGATTAATTTTCTCCAAAATAAGACTTTCTTTTTAATTCAAAAAATTAAACCAAAGTCTATTAAATAATTAACACATTAATTATTTAATCACATATATATGTATATACACGTGTGAGACACGTGTCACAATGACACGTGTCACTTACGTGACCCACACGTGTGGTTTCACACGTGTGGAACCCTCTTGTCCCGATTAACTCGTTTAATCATTTTAAAGCCTTAACTCATGTAACCAAGTTGTTGTGTGTGACCCTCTAGGTTCTCAATTCAATTAGCAGTGACCCTAATTAATTAATTTCAGTCCACAGATTAAACGACCATAGTCTAGCAACAGGTGTTTAACCCCTAACTGAATTGGAATGTATCGATTCGACAGAACCTTTAAGTCATTGATTCATGTGAGATACAATCCTCCTACTTACTATCTCTCAACGAAGATCTAGGGTAAGGGAATAATCAGAACCCTAATAATCCGGTCTTAAAGTAAAGTGCATTTCATATCCAATTGATCTCAATCCAAGAAACCCTTTTCTTGATGTCTTGATCTACTGCCTTGGCCAACGACTCCATGTGGCATATGAATGACTTACACAATAAGAGATCACCTTGCAGATGCAAGTGTAGGTCCTTTCTTGATTCTCATTCACTTTCATGAGTCACTTGTGCAGCCCCAGCATAAGCCTTGAATCAGTTGTCTAAGGCGACACCCTTTAAAGCTTATACCTAAGACTACAGAGTTAACTCATAAAGTGACATGGAACCTCAAGTCTAAGGATCAATTAATCACATCAATGACTCGTGAGATATTTTCTAATCTGGAAGTTTCCATTTCCTGAAATAGAAACTTCCTTTCCCATTTAGGAATGTTCTCACACGGGGCACCTCAATGACTTACTTATTGAAGTAAGTACCCTCATGTATCACGCACGTATCAACTATACACTTTGCACCTCCATGAAACAAAGTGGTCCTTCTTAAGGGCGTGATCCCACAAGCAAGCCTTAAAGGAGTCAGGTTGATACTCCCACTGTCGGTAGGACTCATCGGATTGGAGTATTTTACTAATCATGACTTATGTGAAATAGGGCTCGTTTCATGAACCATTTCACCTAAATGGTAGAGTCTTAAAGTCATCAGGATTAGGGGAGTTCTCATACATGCACAGATAAAATAAACGCATACCAAACAAGAGCATATAAAGAAGTGTTGCCTTAATTCGTTATTTTATTTAAAGATTGTCTGTGATTACTATAAGGAAAAGTACAAAGCGGATATACAATCGGCTTTCTAGGGCACTATTCCTAATACTACCACCTCGAATCTTTGGATCAATTGTGTTTGTACATGTTCCCCGATCCGACAGAACTAAACTGGATCCCTGTGCAGTGAAGTATGTCTTTCTGGGATATGTACCTCATCAGAAAGGTTATCAGTGTTGCAATCCGGTTACCATACGGGTTCATGTTACTATGGATTGTAATTTTATGGAGACAGAGTATTACATTCTGACCCAGTCCAGCATTTAGGGGGAGAGTCAACATGAATCACTGTACTGGCTGAAATTTGATCAGGACCAAAACAATGAAGAGCTCAGTACCACCATCACCTCTCTGCCCAATGATCCTCCTCCAAATGATGTCCAAATCGAGGTAACTGAAACATTGAACCCACAGTCTGATGTTCATATTGATAATATTGATTCCACAAGTGCTGCTGATAACGTTGTCTCTGAGAATGCCATAGTAAGTCACAGGTCCTCTGCCACAGCAGAGCAATAGAGGAGTTTCCCCACACAGGTACTCTCCTGAACGTGTTTCCCGCTCAACCAAATACTCCATAGAGAACATGGTCAGAGGGAGTATGTCTGAGGTTGCTAGAGCTTTCTTCTGAAATTTATGCAAAGAAGAAATTCTGAGAATGGTACAGGAAGCCAAACAGCATGAAGAGTGGGAAAAGTCCATGAAAACTGAAATGGAGGCATTGGAAAAAGATGGGACATGGGAGAAGTGCCAATTGCCAGATGGAAAGAAGCCGGTTGGATGTAGATAGGTGTTCACCGTGAAATATAAAGCTGATGGCTCAGTTAAGAAGTACAAAGCACGATTGGTGGAGAAGGGATACATTCAGACGTATAGGATCAATTATTCTGAGACTTTCTCCCCTGTGGCGAAATTGGATATAGTCCGAGTGTTACTGTCAGTAGCTACAGATAGAGATTGGCCTCTCCATCAGTTCGATGTAAAGAACGCCTTCTTGCATTGCGATCTTACAGAAGAAGTTTACATAGAACCCCCTCCGGGGTTTTCGGGGAACTTTGGGAAGAATGAGGTGTGTAGACTTCGTAAAGCATTGTACGGGTTGAAGCAGATGTTAAGTTTAGAATTCACATGGATTTAAGTGTTAATTAGAGTATATGCTTGTGTCGTTTGATGCGTTTATGTGTTTATTTTGCTCCATTTAGGTGTTTTAGAAGTTGGAGATAAGAAATGGCGAAACGAAGCGAATTCACGCGATTTTGGAGGAAAAATGAGTAACTCCCATTACCCCTTGGACGTGCATTAGTGTTAACCCCCGTTACTCCCTGGCAGTACAACTCTGATAATGCCCGTTACCAGAGGCAGTAGGAGGAATTCTTTGTGCGAGAGGGGTAACGCCCATTACCCCTGGGCAGAAGAAAAGTGGTAACGCCCGTTACCACTTATAAAAGCGTAAATACGATTTCATGCTAGTAACGGGCGTTAATGGTACTTGTGCTAGCAATGGTAACGCCCGCTACCTAGGGCGGCGAGTAGATTTTGAGCAGCTATTTATGTTCATTTTGGAGTTTTTTTGAGGATCTTCTTCTTTCGTTAGTGACCTGGTTTTGAAGAGAGGAAGACACAGAGCTTTTGGAAGAGTGTTCAGAGAATTTCGAGAAGACGAAAGGATCGAGTTCTTAAACAATTTCAGTTTTCTTTGGTTTTATTTATTGCTTTAATTATCAAACTAATTCCTTTAAGTTTTGTTTCAATTAGTTTGCATGATAGATTTGATTTTTCAGATTTTATTGAATGCTTAGAGCTGTATTTATGAGACTTTGTTTAGATTTGATGAACATGAATTTTTTTAAGGCAACTTACCTTATTTTTATGAGTTTTGAGTTAATTATGAGTAGCTAAACCCCTAGGGCTAGGAGAGTGATGATGGATGCATGACAAGTGTTTGATATAATGCTTGAATAACTTGTGCTAATTCTTAGTTTGAAAACTGATTTGAATTGAAGTACGACTGCCTAATCACCCTTAGCATAATCTAGAATTACTGAAGAATCGAGAGATTGAGGGTAATTGAGATGGTTTTCATAACTAGTAGATGTTAAGAATGCAAAGAGATTTGGTTCTTCGTCTATACAACGGTAAATCTTATTGCATGCCAAGCCGCTAGAACTAGATTTGCACTAGTCTTGATTAGATGGTTTAATTAATTATTGATGATTGCGAAAGTAACGTTGAGCTTAATTGAGCACTTGGTTATACTTTGAGAGAGGATAATACAAATATAAGTGACTAGGTTATAGAATTACGCTTGTCAAATGAGTATTATACAGAATCTTGAATGTATGAATTATTACTCCCCAGCCTAATTAGTTTACTGATTTTACTCTACGTGTGTTTGGTTCAGTTAATTATGTTTTATTCTAGTTAATTATTTCAATTCTGTTTTAGCCGATTAATAAACAACTTGATTTCGTCCGGTCTTTAGATTAGAAAAAGATATTGAGTGGTGATTGATTTCCCTTCCCTGTAGGTACGATCCTATTGTGCTACGCGTATATCTTAAGTGTACACTTGCACGATTGGTTTAACTTAAAACCACAACAAGTTTTTGGCTCTGTTGTCGGGGAAGGCGTTTTAAATCAATATTGCTTAAATATTTTGATCTTGTGCTTTAGACCATTATTTATTTTGTGTTCATAGTTTGCTATCATTGTGGAATTGAGCTAAGGATTTTCTTTTCCTTTGTTCAGGTTCAAGGTGCATGCGATGATCTCAAGATCCAGAACTAGTACCCTACAATCCGGAGATCGAGAGAACACTTAGTGCTATTAGGAGGAAGCGTGAGAAAGATAAGAAACCGACTACCATATTGATGGCTGACCCACCTCAAGATCCACCACCACCGAAAATAAGAGATTATAACGTGCCGAATGCGGGGGTAATTCAAACCATGACCCACCCCTCGATTGCAGCAAACAATTTTGAGATTAAACCAGCTATAATCAATTTGCTACAAAATAATCCGTTTTCAGGACTATCATTGGAGGATCCGATATCACATCTTGAGTTCTTTCTCGAAGTGTGTGACACCTTCAAGATCCATAATGTCACCACCGATGTTATCTGAGTGAGGTTTTTCCCCTTTTCATTAAGGGTACGAGCGAAGGCATAGTTGAGTACTGTACCAAATGAATCCTTCCAGACTTAGGAGGCACTATCTCAGGCTTTCTTAGCTAAGTTTTTCCCATTGAGCAAGACCACGAAGTACAGGAATGATATTCAAGGTTTCAGACAATTAGATGGGAAATCTTTCTTTGAGGATTGGGAAAGATTTAAAGATTTGCAGAAGAAGTGTCCGCATCATGGAATTCCCAGTTGGTTACTGATTCAGACATTCTACAATGGGATGTCCCCAACTTTCAGAGGGGTAATGGATGCCGCAGCTGGCGGAGCGTTCTTGTCAAAATCTGAAGCAGTAGCCACTAAACTGTTAGATAACATGTCCCATAATGATGTGTTTATGCATGAGAGGAGCCACTCCCACCCAATCAAGGTGGCAGCAAGAGTCTCAGAGTCAGATGACCAAACCGCCATCAATGCCCAATTTGAAGCTATAAACAAGAGATTTGACCAACTTTCTATGAACGTAGTTGGGACTCTAGCCCAACCAGTTCAGGTAACTTGTGAAATTTGTAGTGGTCCACATTCGTTTAGCATGTGTCCTCATACCAATGCAAGAGAACAGGTACAAGAGCAAGTGAATTATGTAAACAATTCTAAATCAATGAATGATCCCTACTCGAATACCTACAACCCAGGATGGAAGAACCATCCTCATTTTTCTTGGTCTAACAATCAGAATGTCCAACAACCACCACCTCAGCCTAGGCCACAATTCCCACCGAGACAACAAGGCCAATTTCAGGGCCAGCAGCAATATCCACCACCCCCTCCCCAAAGTCAACCTCAATAGGTACATAAGCAAGGATGGGAGGCTGCACTTGAGAAATTCAGAGCCGTGTCTACGGATCGATATCAGAAGTTGGAAACTCAAGTAGAACAGGTGGTGAATCAGAACAAGAATTTGGAAACTCAGATTGGTCAGATTGCCCAATCTTTGAATATGAAAGGGCCAGGAATGTTGTCAAGTCAAACCAAAAACAATCATAAGGAGCAGTGTAAGGCCATATTTGTACGAAGCGATGGAGAGTATGAAGGTCCAAGGTCGCGTACAGAATCTGATGTTGACGATTTTGCCTGTGGAAAGGTTGAGGAGGTGGTTGATATTGAAAAGATGAGCATAGAGAAAAACAAGGAAGAATTCCCTTCAAACCCAAAGGTGAGTGTGGCACCTAAGGAAAATGTGCCACCGGTTCTTTTTCCTCACATTACAGAAGCAGAAATTAGAGAAACAATTTGAGAAGTTCTTGAGTATCTTTAAGCAGCTCCACATTAATATTCCCTGTTGGGAGGCGTTAGGTAAAATGCCCAAGCACTTGAAGTTTCTGAAGGAATTGGTTTCAAGAGTGGGGAACTCTAAAGACTTCACCACGGTTGCACTTACTGAGGAGTGCAGTGCTATTATTCAGCATAAGCTTCCCTCGAAGCTCAAGGATCCCAGGAGTTTTTCTATTCCTTTAAGTATCGATTTCTTACAATTTCATGATGTTTTATGTGATTTAGGAGCTAGTGTAAGTCTAATCCCTTTATCTACTTGCAAGAGATTAGAAGTGAAGGAGCTCAAATTAACCAACATTAAACTCCAACTAGCCGACGGATAGGTGAAATACCCGATAGGAATTCTTGAAGATGTGTTGGTCAAAGTTGGAAAATTCTGCATTCCTAATGATTTTGTAGTTCTTGATGTTGAGAGCGAGGTAAGTTCGCCATCGATCCTGGGAAGACCGTTTCTAGCCACGGTTGGAGCGGATATCGATGTTCAGAATGGACGCTTTATGTTCAACATATGGGATGAAAAAATGGAATTCAGGGTTGATAGCAAGAACGAGGTCACTCCATGTGACTCATCAAGTGGGGATTATTGATCCCTAATCCCGTTTTCAAAGTCAAGCTAACGACTATAACTTAGAACTAATTTTTCTTTCCCTCTCTTTTTTCTTTTTCTTTTTTCTTTGTTTCCTTTCCTTTCGTTCTCATTTTTCTGGTGTAATTTTAGTTCTCTCTCTCGTTTTGCAAGTTGTTGTTGTGCTTTGTGGAGTTGGGCATTGGGAATGGATGCAAGGACCGTGATTTGAATTTTAATGACAACATTAAGGTCCATTTATGTTGTTTGTGAGCATGTGTGTGCATGAGATTGATTTGCTTGTGTGGAGAATGAATTGATGTGCTTAATGTAATATGTGTTGTGAGATGGTTTTGTGTTTTTTTTAATTGGTGCACTATGGTTTGATTGAATTCGCTGAGTTAATTTGTGTTAATTAACGAGATTAAGCACCATTTGAAATGTGTTTGGGTCTAGCTTGATTTTTTTGGGGCAAAATTAGTGGTAACGGGCGTTACCCCATCTTAAGCAATTTCGGGTAACGGCCGTTAATAGAGGCAGGAGTCCCTAAGCATTTAGGGAACGGGCATTACACCCTTCAGTGTATTTTTGGTAACGCCCGTTAATAGGTACAGGCGTCCGGGACCATTAGAGGTAATGGGCGTTACACTTGGAAGGCCTGAACCCAGTAACGCTCGTTACTCGGGCGATGTCGCGAATCCGTTTGGGGTTAGGAAACACGTTTTTGCGTTTCTTTTTTCTTTTTCTCCCAAATTTCAGATTCCTCCTCACCCAAACTTATAAATACACATACACCCCCCCCCCCTTAGTAGAGCATCAATAGCTTCCCTTGGCCAATCCTCATCAAATTTCCGGCATCTCACCACCGATCACAAGCACTTACTCTTTTTTCTTTTGAGTTTTGGTAAGTTAATCTTCTCCCCTCCTAGTTTGAACTTGAATTTAATTCTTCCAATTTAAGGAATTAAACCCTAGGATTAATTGCATGTTAGGATGAATTTTGGATAGAATTGATGAATATTGAGAGAGCATGCATGCTAGAGTTAGGGTTAATGATAGGAAGTGGAATTGAACTTGAATTTAGTAAATTGTTGAAGAATCCTAGTCTCTAATTAGCTTTTGAATCCGAATTTTTGGGTTGGATGTGGAGAATATCAAGCTTAGTTGTGCTTCTATAGGATGGTATTGATTTGAGTTGGGTAGATTGAAGAATTTTGGCTAAAACTCACATCCTAGACCTGTGCACAAAAGGTGTTTGATAAATTGTCTAAGTGAATTGTGATTGATATTGGTATCCTTTGCTCGGATATATTTGTTTAATTCAGGTACCATGGGACGTACTAAGCGTCCTAGAGCCGTTGAACCTTTCACTACCTCATCCCTCGTGAACTGTGAATACTATGGGCAATCCGTTTCAAAGGAATTTGACGAGGAATATTGTATCCACTAGGTTGTTCAAGGAAGCATGGATGGAGAAATTTGAGGCTTGGGCAGAGGTGAAGAGACTGTTTAACAATATCGGGTGTTTACCGTTCCTTGCTAAGAAGGATTTTACATATGTTGAGATGACTGCCGCCTTCTTCACCACGATGAACTTTAACTCGGTGGACAACACATTGACTTTCACTTTAGATGATCGGGAAACTCAGATTTGGAGTACGGATCGGATAAGGGAAATCCAACGTTTTCCAGCTCTTGCTACTTCTTCATTGCCTAAATGGGATGAGATTCAGAGAGAGGCAGCGTGGAGGTCCTTTTCGCTGTGTAAGGGTGTTCCAAATTATTCCCCCCGGAATACTAAGGACAGTTTCTTTGATTCGTTGGCTTGGGTGATAGTGCATAGGATCTTAGCCATAGGATTTTGTGCCCGATATGGGAATGACAACTACATAACTGAGATGGAGTTGGGAATCATGTATATGATGAAGGAAGGCATCAAATTCGATGGTACGATTGAGTTCCTCTGGTTGCTTCAAGAAGTTGTGGGGAAGGCAACCGGAATGATAGCCCACAGTGCGTATGTGACCATGTTTGCTCGTGAGATAAATTAAAGGCCTAGAGGATTGCTGCCTGTTGATTTTGGTTATGATATTGGTCCACAGTATCTGGAGAACGTGGGTTTGGCTTTAGCACGGGAGAGTGGACAACTCAAGGATGAAATCTTGCCATGGTGGCCAATCCGGGATAGAGATAGATTATGACAGATGTATAGTTGGGGCAAGGCTCACTTTGAGGAGCTGTCTGATGGGTAGAAGGAGCTGTTAGCTCAGATTCCTGATAGGCTTGACACCGAGTTCGAGGTCCTATGTAATGTTGCCCTAGTTGTTGTTGATGAAGCTGATGGAGATGCTTCAGATAGATTGAGGAGTCTTAGGATGGAGTTGGCTGGATTGAGAGCTGATGTGACCGCCATGACCGCGAGGATTGATGAGAGATTTGATGAATGGCAGGCTCATATTGATGTTAAGTTCGAGAGGTTCTACACTCGTCTTGACTAGTATTTCAGAGGACCCCAACAGCCCCTTGAGCCTTGATCGCTTTGCCATTTTGTTTCCCTTGCTTTATTGACATTCTATATTGCTCATGTACTCTTGATTTCGTGATATTCTTGCTACTCTTAGTTCTTTGCTTATGTTTTGAACTCCGAATTATTTTTATGCAATGTGCCCTTTATTTACTTAGAATTTGTGACTGGTGTGTGATACTTGTTGGATGCATGTTGATTTTCAATTGCCTTTGCACTTGATCCGTGTTTTCTAGTCACTTATCTCAGGTTTTGGAAGCGTTGATAGCACGTTGTCCGGTCTTCAATTGTGAGGGAGTTTTCTTGATCTTTAACTATTTATTTGCATGAGGACAATGCAAAGACTAAGTGTGGGGGAGATATGGTTATGATTATGAGATTTAGTTGGATATTTGCATGAGTAGAACATGATACCAACGAGTGTCGCCAGGTTGAGAGCGAAATTCAAAGGCTCAATGCCGGGGAGCATCTGAAGGAGTTTGTGAGGGTGCTAGAGAGATACGACGAGCACTGTGTCGAGTGTGCCGGGCCAGAGGGAGGAGCAGCTCGTGTTCAAGAAGTCCCTGCAACAATCGCCCTGAGGCCAACGACCGCGGCAAGTAGAAAACCACCGAATAGAGAACCAACAGTTTGCCGTCATTCACATGATCACTGGCGGACCCTCGGGGAAAGACTCCAATGCTTCTCGGTGACGCCACGTGCGCAGCTATGATCAAAGGCCTTCCAAACCCAAGTCTATACTCTCTGTTGACAGCACTCCCCGCTCGAGAGAGAATGAGGTTGTGGGATTCACTGAGAAAGATCTAGAACACATTGTAACACCCGATGGGGTCGGTGAAACCTCTGACTGCCCCATGGTGGTTAGCTTAGATGTCCACAACCATGTTGTAAAGAGGGTTTTAATCGATAGTGGAAGCTCAGTGAATGTTCTCCCTTACTCCACGTTTCAAAAGATGAACATAACAAACATGCCCCTCGAACCCCTCTGAACAACCCTCGTTGGCTTTGGGGGGTTCCGAGATTGTCCCTCGCGGACAAATCCGCTTGCCCACCTCTTTTGGTCGCGCCCCACAGCGAAAGACTTTGAGCGTCCTGTATACCGTCGCTGAAGTAGATCTGTCTTACAACATCATTATTGGGCGTCCAGCCCTCGTTGACTTCGAAACAGTCATTTCAACCTACCATCAGAAGGTCAAGTTCCCCACACCCGGGGGAACAGGGGAAGTACTTTGCAACATTAAGGAAGCATGGGAATGCTACATCCTTTCTCTTCGTAGTCACAAGCCTAAGCAAGTAATCCAAGTAGGATCCACCATAAAATCTGTGGACTTCCCCAACTTGGATGAGGATGGCCCAGAGCGTAATTGAGCTAAACTATACAAGAAGAAGAACAAGAAAAAAGTTTCGAGCATACCCAAAGAGAATGAGGATAGCCCTCCAGGAGCTATCAAAGGGTCCTCCTCGGAGAGTGATGGCGACCAACCCTTGAAGAGGGCTGGTGATAGACTCATAGGAAAAAAGAGGGCGCTCGAAGCCCCACGGCCAAAAGTTAGAATGAAGCCCACCGAAAAATTTCTAACCATCGAATTAGAGCCTGGGAATCCAGATAAAACCACTCAGATAGGCGCCAACCTCGACGGTCCCTCTCAAATCATGATGATCGATTTCCTACGAGAAAACATTGATGTATTGCATGGAAAGCCTCAGATCTGACTGGAATAGATCCGAGCGTCATAGTCCACCGGCTCAATGTTGACCCTGCCTTCAAACCAATCAAGCAGAAGAAAAGAGACGTACATGGGTTCAGGAGACAAGTCATTGAGGAGGAAGTCAACAAACTCCTCGAGGCTCAGTATATTGAAGAAATTTTGTATCCTGAATGGCTCTGCAAAGTGGTCCTCGTGCCCAAGAGTGCTAACAAATGGCGCATGTGCAATGATTTCACAGATCTCACAAAGCATGCCCCACAGATCCTTATCCTCTCCCCAGAATTGACCAACTAGTAGATTCAACAGCCGGTTGTGAGCTTATGAGCATGATGGATGCGTTTCAGGGGTACTACCAAATCTTCATGGGGCCCGAGGATCGCCCCAAAACATCCTCCGTGGTCCACGTGGGGGTTTATTGTTTCCTCGTCGTGCCGTTTGGGCTCAAAAACACTGGAGCAATGTACCAACGCCTTGTCAACAAAATGTTCGAGCGTGAAATTGGAAAGTCCATGGAGGTCTATGTGGACGACATGATCGTCAAAAGCGAGCGCCAGAATTCACTCCTGGATGACCTCAGATGAGTCTGTGATATCTTACGTCACTACGATATGAAACTGAACCCCTCAAAGTGTACATTTGGCGTCCGAGGGGGAAAATTCTTGGGATATGTGGTCAGTCAGAGAGGCAATGAGGAAAATCCAGAGAAAATCAAGGCAATCATAAACATTTCTTCCCCTCGTAATGTAAGAGAGGTCCAAGTGCTAGTGGGCAAAATCATCTCTCTAACCAGATTTATATCCCGCTCAGCTGACAGAAACTTGTCTTTCTTCAAAATTTTGAGCAACGCTCGTAATTTTGCCTAGAGTGAGGAGTGTGAGAAAGCATTGCAGGATATGAAGCAATATCTCTCGTGCGCACCCTTATTGACGAAGCCAATCCCATGGGAGAACTTGTTCATCTACCTCTCCGTTTCCTCAGAGGCCACGAGCGCAGTCCTTGTAGCAGTGCGTGAGCGTAAGCACCTGCCGGTGTATTACTTGAGCAAAACCTTGCAGGGGGCAGAAAAGAGATACATGGAAATAAATAAATTTGCTTTTGCCCTCGTTAATGCCTCAAGAAGGCTGAGAACGTATTTCCAAGCCCATTCTATCACCGTGCTTATAGATCAACCACTCAAGCAGGTCCTCTCAAAACCGGACGTCTCAAGAAGGTTAATAAAATGGTCAATAGAACTCAGCCAATTTGACATCAGCTTCGAGCCTAGAACAGCTATACAGGCTCAAGCAGTGGCGGATCTCTTGGTTGAACGATTTGGACTGGAGCCCACACCCTCATTGGATGATGGCCTGTAGCTCTTGCACACGGATGGTTCCTCGACCTCTCAGGGAAAGGAGCGGGGGTGACCCTCAGAAACCCCCATGGAGTTAAAATTGATTACGTAATCAAGCTAGCCTTTTAAGTCACCAATAACGAGGCCGAGTATGAAGCCCTCATCCAAGGGCTCAGAATTGCCCTTCAAAATGGGGCCCCTCGGATCACCGCCTATGTTGACTCTCAATTGAGTGCAAGTCAGATTGATGGCACTTATGAGGCTCGAGAAACCACCATGGTGAAATATCTGGCAAAGGCTAAGGAAATCGTTTCCAAATTCAAGGAATTTCATCTCCTGCAGGTTCCACGAGCAGAAAATGAGCGTGCTGACGCCCTTTATAAATTCCGCTTTGGAAGGCTCCTGCAAGTGTACGATCACCTTCCTTAGGACGGAGGAACCTTTGATAAACGAAAAGAAACCGTCGGGACAGATAAGTATGATCGATCCATCCGAGCCTTGCTGGCTTGATGACGTCGTCAGATTTTTGAGAGATGGAGTTTGTCCCACCGATAAAGTGGAAGCAAGTAAGATCAGAAGTAAGACACCTCGTTTCTCACTTGACAATGAGGGTAGGCTCTTCAAACGGTCTTTCCAAGGCCTGCCGTTAAGATGCTTGAGACCCTCGCAAGCCAAGGAGGTGCTTGAACATGTGTATAGTGAAATATGTGGGAATCATTCTGGCAGACGGATTCTGGCTAAAAAGGTATTAAGAAGTGGATTCTATTAGCCCTCGGTATTGCAGGATGCTATCAATTACTCCAAAAAGTGCCCCAAGTGTCAATTTCACTCCAACATCCCTCAACTACCAGCAACCCAAATGATTCCAATTGACATTTTATGGCCCTTTGACCAATGGGGCGTTGACATAGTGGGACCCCCTACTAATGGCGGTCGGACAGAAGAAATTTGTAATCCTTGCCGTAGATTACTTCACCAAGTGGGCCGAGGCTGAAGTGGTTGCAAAAATCACCTTCAGGGTGGTAAGGGATTTTATTTGGAAGAACATCATCTGCAGATATGGCATCCCGAGGGTGTGAATTTCAGATAATGGCTCTCAATTCATCGTTGTTGACACTCATGAATGGTGCTCAGAGCTTGGCATTGAGCAACACTTCACTTCCATAGGCCATCCTCAAGCCAACGGTCAAGCTGAAGTCACAACCAGAACCATACTACAGCATCTGAAAATGATGCTCGAGAGTAAGAAAGGCAAATGGACAGAAGAGCTCCAAGAGGCCCTGTGGGCGTATCACACTACCCCGCGAGAGGCAACAGGCGAGACCTCTTACTCCCTCGTTTACGGTTCCGAAGCAATGATACCTGTGGAAGTCGTTCAAGAATCCGCAAGCGTTGCTTACTTCGAGCCTGCGGCCAACAAAAGTAACCGGGCACTCGAACTAGATCTGCTAGATGAAAAAAGGGACACTGCTTGGGCCCGAATCCACAAGTACAAGGCAACGGTAGCCCACCAGTACAACAAGCGTGTCAAGGAAATGACCTTCCAGCTGGGGGACCTGGTCCTCAAAAAAGTTGAAGTGTCCAAGCACGTGCGTAAGTTAGACCTTAATTGGGAACGCCCCTTCAAAGTCACTCAAGTACGAGCGAACAATACCTACCAGTTAGAGACTTTGCAAGGCGAGCGTCTCCCTCGACCCTGGAATGCCTGCAATCTGAGAAGATTTTATGTCTAAGAAAAAGCCTTGTAGTATCCCCGCTCGGGGAACCTTGTATCTTCTTTTGACAGAAATACAAATACATCAGTAAGCATTTGTCATACATTGTCTATCATCTACTAGGTTCAATTTATGATAACTTACATTATGGATACCTCAACGCCCACTCCGTGTCGAGGATACTCCAAGTCGAATGGCTTGGTATTCACCCTCATACGGGGTATCTCCTAAACGAGAGAACCCCTTTTAAGCCAACGCTAGCAATGTGTCGAGGGTGCTCCACATTGAACGGTTTGATAGTCTTAAGTGCTTGAACCCTTCCTAAACGAACGGGTCAAAATTGGGGGTGATACGCTCTTAATTACACCAACTGGATAATAATCATCCTAGTTCGCGCTCATAAACCCCTTTGAGGTTTTTACCTCATCGGATACACGTATGCTCGTAGACGATAAACACTTGGCAAATCCTTTTCCTGATTTCTAAGTTCAAGATTATAGTATGGCTACGCTTGTTATTACTCCACACTTAGAATAATTTTTGTCAAAATTATTTCTTCTAAGTTCAAACCCTACGTTGAATAAGGGCGGGGTACCCCTCGTATGGTACATCTTCGCGCACATACATTCGCCTACTACAGAACGTCAAGCAATTAAAAAGATGGCAACGAACAACATTCAAAACATCACCACAGTGAAGGATGAAAGCAAGATTCCATTGTTAATAAAAAAATAAGAAAGTTACAGTGCTTGCAATTAAAGAAAGAAAAAAAGGAAGGTTAACAAGATGGGAGTCTATTGCAATGGTTCAAAAACACCAGTTGAACCGAAAAGGGCTTCGTGAGGGCTGGCTTCCAGGCTCGGGAGGTGCAGTGGCCAAGGGAACAGGGGCCAAGACTTGAGAATTCACAGCTTGAGCATCAACATGGCCCCCTTCAATTTGAGCGTCCGCACTGGTACCCTCCTCCACAACCATGGGCTCAAGATCTACAGGATTGGCTGCCATGAACTCATCCTGGAGCATAGTGACCAAGTCATCTGGCTCTGTCAAGTTGTCAGCTGGGTCCCCAGTTCTGATGATCGGCTCCAAATTCTCATCCAGGTCCATGTGCAAGCGATCATCTGTGCGAGCGCTGGGGGGCACCATTCCCAACTTGATCAGTTGGCCCATGAATTTCTAGAAAAAGCGCTTGGCATTGGCAAAGCAATGGAGATTGGCAGCGAAGTCAAAGGCCTTCGAGCGCACGAACTTGAGGACCGCATCCCAGGCAACCCTCGTCTCAAGATCAGCAATTTGCCCTTGAAGGTCGGCAAGTTCTTTCTATTGGTATGGCGGGCCCGAGACAGAATGACGGTACAGCGTAATATTCAAAAAATTTCACCATAACCTCGTTATCAAAATATTTTCAAAATATTTTAATAAAGCAGCGAAAAAATCGGGCAGCATAACTCTAATATATACAGGCATCGATAATATAATTTTAAATCATCTAGCATATGATCACAATATGCAAATATTAATTTGGGCAGCATAACAGTATTACCGTACTGCAAAATTGGCTATCAACGGCACTTTTCCAGCACCTCGATATTCTCGTGAAACCGGCAGAGGTTCCCCGTAATATCCTCAATTAAGAAATTGGAGTGTGGGCTCCGACAGTATTTCGCTAAATACTTTGAGAAAATATTTTTCTAGAAAAACACTTTTTTCTAAATCCTGAAAAATCCCTATTTTCTAATAATTAAGTGGATTATATATTAATTATATAACCACCTAATTAACTAAATAAGTAATCCTTAATTAAGGATTAATTAACTAATTTAGAGAGAGAGAGAGCCGAGATACATTTTAGAGCTGAGAATTGTTGCTGAAATTCTTGTGAATGAAATGAATAGCCTCAGCCCTATTTATAGCCGAGAATTGAGGGTTAATTTCGTCAAAAAATTGGAAATTTGTCGTGCACTCCAAGGGCCGACGACAAATCCGAGACTGCCACGTGGAAGATCACGCCGCCACGAGCACGGCGGCGTCGAGCACGCACCAAACGCCCGCCTCACGAGCCAAACGCGCCGCCCGTGTGGCGGTTGTGTGGCTGGCGCGTGTGCTGCTCACGGCAGCACGAGCAGCTGCCACGTGTCTAACCGGTCCGGTCCAACCGGGCGGTTCAGCCCCCAGACCGGTTCACCTTCGTCTAGACCAAGAGACACGTGGCGAAATCTCATTTGTCCACGTGTCCGGGTCGGTCAAACCATGACCGACCCTATCCGACGACCCGACCCCCTGACCCGTTTTCTTGGCCCACGCGAGAACCAATCTGGGTCGTTCCTTCACGCTGACGCGGACCGATAGTGGCCGTCCATTTGGTGCGCCAAATGGCGCGTGGCGTGACACGTCACCTGCCACGTCAGCACTTCACCACGTCATTTTTTTTTTTTAAATTTTTATTTTCTCCAAAATAAAATTTCGGGCATTGCCAACTCTTTGGAATTTAATTTATTTTCTCAAAATAAATTCCTAGGATATTTTCAAACTCTTTGAAAATTTATTTCTCTATCTCCTTTTAATATTTTCTCTTTGATCTTCGTTGGGGCTTGCAAAGGGACCTGCAGGACTAATTAATCTTAGCTCCAAACGGGTCAATCTATTATCATCCTATGACAATAATTGATTACCGTTTAACAATATTTAATTCCACCAAATAAATATTGTTGAACTCTAAAATTAATTAAATTATTCACGAATTTCTCGATCTAGAATAATTTTGCATTTTAATCCTCTATACAGATATCCATGAAAAATAAATCAATACTACTATCATTTATTTTTCACTTCCAATCTGAAATTTCTTGATTCGCCTTAAGTTCAAATTCCCTGTATGTGAAACACATTCAACATACAACTTTGGTGACGCACACACGAAGTACTTTGGCCAAAGTTTTATTTGAACTTTTTGCAAATCTATTTCAGGGATATCTTTAACCTTCCAGCAAGGCTACAGATTCCTCGATCAATATTTCTCTTTAGCACATTTCATACAATCACCGAACGTACAAAGTATTTTGGCCACCCGTTACCGAGACCTCACTTCTGAGTACATCACAGTGATTAACACTACATGCCTAAAGTAAAAACACTATCAGGATTAAGAGTCTAATGCTTCCGAGATTTTGTTCATTTTAGATAGCAGTATAAAATGAACAATCTCAGTGGTCCAGTTCGATTTTTCCAATCTCATTGAAAATCATCAATGTGTTATAATTGGAAACTTCATTTCCCTATGACGAAAGACTAATCATCTTATATAACACATTATAGTCTTGATAAGAACATCTTCTTATCATACTGACTAGAACTTTAATGACACGTGATTCTTGGTATTTAAAGTCTTTTCCTATGAAACACATTTCATATAAAAATACCATCACACGTCATTAATTATTAAATTTGTAAAATACTCATAACTTTTTTTAATTTCAGTTTTATTAATCCAAAATATTTACAATATAATTGGATTTTCAGGGCATTAATCCCAACACTTTCTTCGCGGATTCCAGCTACTAATCACGCTCAGTTAGCCACTGGGTAAGGTCCTTTTTGTCATCCCTCAGCTTATTGCACTCTTTTGCGCCAAAGTCTTAGTGAAGGGATCTGCCAAATTGTTTACTGAGCCAATTTTCACCACTGCCACTTCTCCACTTCCACATAATCACGTATAATGTGAAACTTCCTCTCGATGTGCTTCGCACGTTTATGACTTCGAGGTTCCTTGGAGTTGGCCACCGCTCCGGCATTGTCACAATACAATGTGATTGGCGTAAGTCCGTCCTTGACGACTTCTAGATCCATTAGGAAATTCCGGAACCAATACGCTTCTTTGGCTGCTTCCGAAGCTGCCACGTATTCGGCTTCCATGGTGGAGTCGGCAATGCAAGTTTGCTTAATACTCCTCCAACTTACGGCTGCTCCTCCTAGAGTAAACACATATCCAGACGTCGAACGCCTAGAATCCAAATCAGATTGGAAATCCGAATCTGTGTACCCTATAGGAATGAGCTCATCACTACGATAGACAAACATATAATTCCGAGTCCTTCTCAAGTACTTTAATATATGCTTTACAGCTATCTAGTGTTAGGGTCCAGGGTTTGACTGATATCTGCTTACTAGACCTACAGCAAAACAGACATCTGGCCTTGTACATAACATGGCGTACATGAGGCTTCCAACTGCCGAAGCATACGGAACATCTTTCATTTCTTCTGTCTCTTCTAGGTTCTTGGGACACTGATCCCGAGACAGATGAACTCCATGTCTGAAAGGTAACGATCCTTTCTTGGAATTAGCCATATTATATCTTGTCAGCATCTTATCTATATATGTTGCTTGTGATAAACCAATCGTCTTATTCTTACGATCACGACAAAGTCTGATCCCTAGAATATAACTGGCTTCACCTAGGTCTTTCATGTCAAACTGGTTTGACAACCAAATCTTATCTGCTGACAATAATCCCGTGTCATTCCCAATGAGCAGAATATCGTCCACGTATAAAACTAAAAATGTTACAACATTATCATGATGTCTCTTGTACACACATGGTTCATCAGGCAATTGTATAAATCCAAAGGATTTAATTGCCTCATTAAATCTGATGTTCCATGACCTAGGCGCTTGCTTAAGACCATAAATAGATCTATCAAGCTTGCATACCATATGCTCCTGATTTCTGGCTATAAAGCCTTCAGGTTGAGCCATATATTTCTTCTTCAAGGTTCCCGTTCAAGAAGGTAGTCTTTACATCCATTTGCCAAATCTCATAATCATAATGAGCAGCAATGGATAGGAGAATTCTTATGGAATTAAGCATTGCTACAGGCGAGAAGGTTTCGTCATAATCGATACCTTCTTTCTGGGTATAACCCTTTGCCACAAGCCTTGCTTTAAAGGTCTTAACCTTTCCGTCCACCCCCCTTTTTCTCTTGTAGACCCATTTGCATCCAATAGGTTTAATGCCCTCAGGCGCCTCTACAAGTTCCCAGACTTTATTGGAATACATTGAATCTAATTCAGATTCCATGGCTTTGACCCAACGGTTAGCGTCTATATCCTTTATAGCTTCATCATATGTGACAGGATCAGATACGTCAGATTCAACCACTTGGGTTAATCCTAGGTATCTGTCAGGTGCCCTGACAATCCTCCCACTACGACGAGGCTGCTGTGTACTCGTTCCTACATCATATGTTGTATCCGGTACATCATATGTATCTAACACATTTTCAGTTACTATGGGTTGTTGGAATTCAGAATCTGATGTTGTCATTTCTTCTAACACAATTTTGCTTCTACCCTTGTGGTCATTTACGAAATCATCTTCGAGATATTTAGCATTAGTGCTCACAAACACTTTGTGGTCTCTCGGATCGTAAAATATACCACCTCTTGTTCCTTTAGGATAACCTATGAACAAGCAAACCTCTGTTCTTGATTCCAACTTATCAGGATCTTTCCTTAACACATGAGCTGGGGTTCCCCATATTCGAAGATAGGAGACACTGGGCTTTCGCCCTCGCCACAGTTCCATTGGTGTTCTAGGAACCGACTTGGATGGAACAAGGTTTAATATGTGTGCTGCCGTTTCAAGTGCAAAACCCCAAAACGAACTTGGTAGGGTAGCATGACTCATCATAGATCTTACCATTTCCATCAGAGTTCTATTTCTCCTTTCTGCAACACCGTTCTGTTGGGGTGTACCCGGTGCAGATAATTGAGATCTAATCCCATTTGCAGTGAGAAATTCTAGGAACTCTGTAGACAGATACTCACCACCACGATCTGATCGAAGTGTTTTGATACGTTTTCCAGTTTGATTTTCAACTTCAGACTTGAATTCTTTGAACTTTTCAAAAGATTCAGACTTATATCTCACCAAATAAACGTATCCGTATATGGAGTAATCATCCGTAAAAGTGATGAATACTCAAAACCTCCTCTTGCTTGAATACTCATAGGACCACACACATCCGTATGACTTAACTCAAGCAATTTTGTAGCTCGATTACCTTTAGATTTAAAAGATCTCTTGGTCATTTTACCTTCCAAGCAGGATTCATAAACTGGTAGTTCTGTTAAGTCCAAAGGACTCAACAATTTGTCTGAAATTAGTCTTTGGATCCTTTTTGGATTAATACGACCAAGACGTAAATGCCACTTGTATGCCTCGTTAGGCATAGGAGTTTTTCTTTTGGATGGTAAGTCAAATTTAGCAGTGTTAAGTTCGAAATTAGGGTTTTTGTTGGGGTATAACAAGAAAAGACCATCTTTTACTGTGCCAGAGCAAATAAACCTTTTATTTTGCTTAATGGTAAAGTTTTGTTCAAAACAAACACTGAAACCATTATTTATTAAACAACTCACAGAAATTAGATTTCTGCGAACACACGGTATGTACAAAGTGTCTTTCAGTACCAAAACCTTATCACCAAAATACAAATTTACAGTCCCTACTGCTAATATAGATATACTTGTATTATCCCCGAGCAGTAGTTGCATCTCGCCATCTTCAAGCTTTCTGATTAGCTTGAACCCCTGTAACGAGTTACAGATATGATTAGTTGAACCCGAGTCCACACACCAGGAATCTGGTGGACTTCCAACTAAACATAATTCAATCAAACAAGATATCAATATACCTTGTCCAGATGGCTTAGCAGGAAGACTTGCTAAGTATTTTGGACAATTCCTCTTCCAGTGCCCATTTTCACCGCAGTGGAAACATTTTCCTTTGCTAAGTTTACCCTTCTTCTTCTGAACCTTTTTCTTGGGATTGAAAACCTTTCCCTTTCCGTTTTTCCACTTGTTGGCTTTTGGAGCCGTGGAAGTAGATGCCTGTGCCAGGAGAACAGTTCCCTTAGCTTTCATTACTCTCTCTGCCACTTTAAGTTCGTTCATCAATTCAGGCAGAGAAAAATCCAATTTGTTCATAGAATAATTTTGCCTGAATATGTCGAACGACTTTGGCAGAGAGCATAGGATCATATCCTGTTTGCTGAGATCATCAAATTTACTACCAAGGCTTTCAATTTTGTTCAGGCAAGCCATCATGTTCATAACATGATCCTGAACAGGTGATCCCTCAGACATCTTAGTAACTAACAGCCTTCTCATTAATTCGAGCCTCTTGGCTCGATTCTGTCCTCCAAACATTTGATGGAAATGATCTATCATGTTCTTAGCAGTTGGCATCTCGTGCATTTGACGCTTAAGAACATTGGAGACAGAAGCCAGGATATATGACCTAGCCAAATCAATGGACTTGATCCAATTGGCATAAGCATTTCTCATATCCTGATTGGCTGTAGTTTCCGGTACCCACGGACAAGGTTCAGTGAGCACTTGTTTCAGATTCTCGTGACCAAACACGATGTCAAGATTCATTTTCCAGTCAGCATAGTTAGACCTTTCAAGCCTATTTTTCTTTAGGATCGATTGAAGCGGGCTAGCGGTCGTCATTGCTTTAAAACTGAAATATTTTAAAAGGTGCAAGTTATGATTCTGTATTTTACTTCTTTTGCGTCTAACCAATAAATGAAATCCACTTAAGTATTTTTGGTTTACACAATGGTGACTTATCCAACCGCAGTTGACTCCCCGGAAGCTGGGTTGAAAACCGCTTAGAAAAGCAAGAATTAATTAACATGCCATCTAGGTAACTCTTACCAAACTATGTTAATCCACCACGTTCACCCTTGGCCTCTAAGTGAATATAACATAGCTCCGAAGGGAGGTTAATACATTACTTAGTCAAGCGTATACCATTACCTAGAAATTCGTACGAGTAGATCAGACACTCCACGGAGGCGTGGTCGAGCTGACTTTCCCAGTACTTCATTATATCCGAAGAAGTCTAATCTTGTATACCGCGAATACATACCCGCCGAAAGGGAGTAGTATATATCCACTATACTATAGACGGGTAATGGAGGCCGTGAGAATCCAACTCTTTTCATCTCGCTCCCACTTGAATTTTATGGAATTTGTGGATTATCTTTGATTATTAAATAATCACTTTTGGCGTCTTATTAATTTTGGAAGTAATTAATCTAATTAATATGCTCCCACTAGGATTATTAAATAATCCAAATAATATTTTAAGGCTTTAATAACTCTTTATTAATTTAAGCCAAAAAATATTAATCTAATTATGCATCGTATTTAATCTCTATTAAACATTATTTATCCAATCATATTAAATAAATCATGCATAACATAATATCACATATTATCATGCGATTTTTGAAAATTAAAAGCATGCTTGTAAATAATTATCACATAATTATCACGCTTTTAAATTTTTAATGGCCCCTTAAATAAATATGTTTTAAATTATCACATAATTTAAATCATATTTACTGATTCGACAATTAACCAGGAAGATTATTGAAATCAATTCCCAGAAAATTACCATTCCACGCAAATTCCCAGGAAACACTGGAGGGGTCACAACGGTCCCACTTAAAACCCAGCCTCCTTAGACAGAATTTACGTACACAGTATCAGATTTAAAATTATGCATCTTTTGCTTTATCAATGCGAGTATATAATCAGAGCCCCGCCCTGATACCAGTTGTTGGTGTGGCGGGCCCGAGATAGAGTGACGGTACAGCGTAATATTCAAAAAATTTCGCCATAACCTCGTTATCAAAATATTTCCAAAATATTTTAATAAAGCAGCAGAAAAATCGGGCAGCATAATTCTAATATATACAGGCATCGATAACGTAATTTTAAATCATCTAGCATATGATCACAATATGCAAATATTAATTTGGGCAGCATAACAGTATTACCGTACTGCAAAATTGGCTATCAACGACACTTTTCCAGCACCTCGATATTCTCGTGAAACCGGCAGAGCTTCCCCGCAATATCCCCGATTAAGAAATTGGAGTGTGGGCTCCGGCAGTATTTCGCTAAATACTTTGAGAAAATATTTTTCTAGAAAAACACTTTTTTCTAAAACCTGAAAAATCCCTATTTTCTAATAATTAAATGGATTATATATTAATTATATAACAACCTAATTAAGTAATTAATTAATCCTTAATCAAGGATTAATTAACTAATTTAGAGAGAGAGAGCCGAGATGCATTTTAGAGCTGAGAATTATTGCTGAAATTCTTGTGAATGAAATGAATAGCCTTAGCCCTATTTATAGCCAAGAATTGAGGGTTAATTTCGTCAAAAAATTGGAAATTTGCCGTGCACTCCAAGGGCCGACGACGAATCCGGGACTGCCACGTGGAAGATCACACTGCCACGAGCACGGCGGCATCGAGCACGCGCCAAACGCCCGCCTCACGCGCCCGCATGCGCCGCCCGTGTGGCGGTTGTGTGGCTAGCGCGTGTGCTGCTCACGGCAGCACGAGCAGCTGCCACGTGTCGAATCGGTCCGGTCCAACCGGGCGATTCAGCCCCCAGACCGGTTCACCAGTGAACCGGTCGGTTCACCTTGGTCTAGACCAGGAGACACGTGGCGAAATCTCATTTGTCCACGTGTCCGGGCCCTATCCGACGACCCGACCCTCTGACCCGTTTCCTTGGCCCGCGCGAGAACCAATCTAGACCGTTCCTTCACGTTGACGCGGATCGATCGTGGCCGTCCATGTGGCGTGCCAAATGGCGCCCAGTCAGCACCACTTGGCGCTGACTCGCTGACGTGGCGTGACACGTTAGCACTTCGCCACGTCATTTTTTTTTTTGAAAAATTTTATTTTCTCCAAAATAAAATTTCGGACATTTCCAACTCTTTGGAATTTAATTTATTTTCTCAAAATAAATTCCTTGGCTATTTTCAAACTCTTTGAAAATTTATTTCTCTCTCTCCTTTTACTATTTTCTCTTTGATCTTCGTTAGGGCTTGCGGTGGGACCTATAGGACTAATTAATCTTAGCTCCAAACGGGTCAATCTATTATCATCCCATGACAATAATTGATTACCGTTTAACAATATTTAATTCTACCAAATAAATATTGTTGAACTCTAAAATTAATTAAATTATTCACGAATTTCTCGATCTAGAATAATTTTACATTTTACTCCTCTATACAGATATCCATGAAAAATAAATCAATACTACTATCATTTATTTTTCACTTCCAATCTGAAATTTCTTGATTCGCCTTAAGTTCAAATTCCCTGTATGTGAAACACATTCAACATACAACTTCGGTGACGCACACACGAAGTACTTTGGCCAAAGTTTTATTTGAACTTTTTGCAAATCTATTTCAGGGATATCTTTAACCTTCCAGCAAGGCTACAGATTCCTCGATCAGTATTTCTCTTTAGCACATTTCATGCAATCACCAAAAGTACAAAGTATTTTGGCCAACCGTTACCGAAACCTCACTTCTGAGTACATCACAGTGATTAACACTACATGCCTAAAGTAAAAACACTATCAGGATTAAGAGTCTAATGCTTCCGAGATTTTGTTCATTTTAGATAGCAGTATAAAATGAACAATCTCGGTGGTCCAGTTCGATGTTTCCAATCTCATTGAAAATCATCAATGTGTTATAATTGGAAACTTCATTTCCCTATGACGAAAGACTAATCATCTTATATAACACATTATAGTCTTGATAAGAACATCTTCTTATCATACTGACTAGAACTTTAATGACACGTGATTCTTGGTATTTAAAGTCTTTTCCTATGAAACACATTTCATATAAAAATACCATCACACGTCATTAATTATTAAATTTGTAAAATACTCATAACTTGCTTTAATTTCAGTTTTATTAATCCAAAATATTTACAATATAATTGGATTTTCAGGGCATTAATCCCAACACTTTCTTGTCATCCCTCAGCTTATTGCACTCAGCCTTCAGCTTCTTATGTCGTTCGTCCAATCTCTGCCAGGTTGCCTCTCGCTCCTTCAGCTTCTCATGCTCGATCCCCAGAGATGTGTATTGAGTGGAGACCGTAACGTAATCTTCCTGCAGCTGGCCAGGGTCAGTGATTCGCAACAGCTTCTTGTATTTGGCTTTACGCTCAGAGTGGGTCTTCGAGTGCCTCTGCAAGTTTTTGAGCCTAGGAAGCACTCCCTGCACGTGAAATAAAATGAAGTACTTGATTACTTGAGAAATTCCATATGTCAGAAAGAGTGCTCGTACACTTACCGCCACCAGGGCATAGCAGGCATCTGTCACCACCTCCGCCGCGGTCTGCTTGTTCAGTTATTGGTAATCCCCGGAGAACTGCATGCGGTGGACCACCCCAGAGATGACATTGCGGGTAGAGGGAGTGTCATTTAAAAGCACGAGGCCATCTTCCACCGAGCATTTGTAATACGCATCCCCGATGCGCTCAAACTTCCAGAAACTCTCATCCTCAGAAGATGAGGTGTCACCGCCCTCACCAGGGTCCCCCCACCACTTCTTTTCTTTTGCCGGAGATAGGGATGGAATCTACCAGTCTCTTCCTCTTCCTGGAGGGTTGGGACCTACCTCCACTAAGATCCCTGAGGATTACCCCCGAGCGGTTCCGGCGAGTAGCGTCGAGGTCCAACTATATACTTTCCTCAGCGGGTGCAGGAATGAAGTCGCCCGGGGGAGTGGCACCGCGAGCATTCCCGCTCGATGTGTCCGCAACTTAGCCATCCCCGCGGCCACCTCCTCCAACCCCGCGACCATCACCTCGGCCGCTTTCGCCTCTCCGGCACCACGGCACCCTCAGGGAACCCTCTGTGGTTGTTGTTGCTACTGCTGGTGATTATTGCTCGCTCTGCGAGAGCGCATCATCGCCGCGACATTCTCCGCTCCCGCTCCTACCATCAGTATGTCAACAAAGCTTAAAGAGTTAATGTTCCTAGAATCTAA
This sequence comes from Lantana camara, assembly GCA_037501455.1. NCBI lineage: Eukaryota > Viridiplantae > Streptophyta > Magnoliopsida > Lamiales > Verbenaceae > Lantana > Lantana camara. The sequence goes on from CM074855.1 coordinate 129,252,167, forward strand.
CCGTCTCTATTCATTGTTTGAGCGGGAGGAATGACGATCATATCCAGAGGACTTACAAGCCCATAGCAGAATAATTTCTCCTCATTGTGCATCAAGTCTTTGGCCTTAATCAACCGCTTCTTGTTCTTCATAATGAGAGCCAGACTCTTTGCCCATTGCTCAAAGTGTATTTCTCCAGATCTGTGTTTCACAATAGGTCCCTCTCCATGTATCACCCACTCACGGGGAACTCTAAAAACCCTACCGGGTGCCCCCACGAAGAAAAACTTCTCTTTCCAGTTCTCTCCAAATGATGTTGAGGGTGAATCAATCATCCTTAAGCCGATTTGGCCTGGGCGTAATAGAAGTCATCCCTCGGGGACGAGCACGGAGAACGGGCCACCTATATCAAGCTATTGAAGTTGTCGATCGAGAGCTCGTGGCCTGTGGCCCTCATCAATATTACAAAGGTGTTCATTAAGGCTATTCCATTGGGCAGAATCTATGAAGGGCATAAATTCAGGGAATTCAGGATGTTGACGATCGGAGTCGAAATTAGGAACCTCAAACCCCCTGCAAGAACGGCATCCCTATAAACGGTCATCATCCCGGGGTGGACTATTGGCTCGCTCATGCTCTATGGGGAGACGGGTTATGTAGACTGTATCCCAGTAAACTTGGGTCTTTAAAGTGGCCAGCTTCGCGAGCGTCAGGGTGCTCTCAATTTCATCCGGAGCCCTATCTGTTCTATTTGATGAGGGTTGAACTTCCTTACTTGGGTTGCTGGTTCCTTCCCCTTTCAACAACGTTTGCGGGGAGGCTCTCCATCTGTCTGACGCTCAAAAACCCCCGCTTCTTCCTGAGGGCCAACAATAGCTACCGTGACTTGGTGGTCTTAAAACCTAACGACACTATTCAACAGGAGGTAAACCCTCTTCCACTGATTTTGCATCAGTAATGACAAACACATTTCTTCAAAAAGTCTATCCATGCCCTCAGGATCATGCTCGTTCATCCCTTGAACAGCAGCACCAAGTTCTTCATCCTCAGCCTCTACTGGGACTTCTGCTAATGGAATGATGTACGGTATGTTGCTTTGGGGAGGAGAACTAGCAGGGGACATTTCATCAATCTCTCTCACAGTCTGGTTAATGATTTCATCCACCATTACTGTTCTTGTTTTTAGAGATTAAGGATTTGTAAGGAGATTTAGCAGAAAAAGGGAATTTCTGTACGGGAACGATCGCTCAAAGGGTTTCCTCACGCAAGAGTAGTGATCTACGTAACCTAAATCTAGGTTTAGTACAAAGATCGCAGTGGTTTACCTGTGTTGGAGAACAGAGTTTGCCGAAAAAGTCGCCAGAAATCGCAAAGAATTGAAGAAAGATATATTTGCTGGTTTGCTTTGGAGAATTCTGAATGCGTGAAGGATTTAAGAGGTTTACAAATCCTTATTTGTAGGGAGGAGTCACAGGCATGATGGGGGTATTTAATTCAAACGCAATCATTCCCGCCTTGAAAACTCCCCACTTTTGGTAACCGTCGCACGGTTACCCATGTTCACACGCCGTTTCTTTAAAACGCTCGCCCATGCCCCCACTCAGCATTTAATGCGTGCCTGCTTGAGTCTTAGAACTGAAAGGTCTGCATTTAATGCCCTGTCAGAAGATGTCCCCTTGGAGTGCAATCAACGTTGTTTCCCTCCAAGAGCTTGACCCACGAATGTTCGATGCTGACGCTCGAATTTTAGAATTCTACAGTTCACTCAAGTGTAACTACAGAATTTGGGGGGTAAAATGAAGGGGTTAAATCACGCTCAGATCAACACCGTACACGTGTCACAATCTGAACCGCTCACTTAAGCTATCTGAAGGCACTAAAGCACGGACGCTCATGGTAATGGGCTCACGAAGTGGATCCAGCCCATTCACTCATCATCTCATTGCTTAAACCTTCATGCCTTGACCCACTTCTCGAGGGTGGGATTTGTTTACTGATTCCGTCCGACACTCATCCGCTACAGGGGAACTCGCGGTTGGGTCTACAAGCCGCTCGAGGTAACCAACGCTCAGATAGAGTTGCCAGAGGAACACGTCCTCTCGAGCGCTCCGGTGCTCGGAAATATCCATCCAGGATGTCCCAACGCTCGGACCACCTTTTGACGATCATGCCGTCACTACCCCCAAGGGTACTCGTCTCCTAGAGGTTAATCCCCACCTTAATGAAGGGCCCCTACGAGGGCACCCAGTTGCGTGAGGAGCCTTTTTTGGGATGCCTCCACGCTCGGTCGCCACTCTGTAACCACTTCTGACACACAGTGGTAGTGCGCGCACCATTCCTGACACATCAACACCGCCTATCACTAGGTATCTTTCAGAGAGATCATTTCAAGCCATCACATGCTGCCATATGTCTAGGGCAATACGGATTTGGGACCACTTGGTTACATTTACCAAATCGCCCTCATCCTCAACCTATAAATATGGGAATTTACACTCACACTCCCTGAGTCATCTTCTACATAGACACTGTACACATAGCTGGGCATTTTCCTCCATTCTCACTTTGGTTTTTAACCAAGCTCTGCATACTTCACCATCCCTGCATACTTACTGCATTTTCTTCCCCCGGTGTTATCCTAGCTGGAAGAACCCACGCTCTTTAGAAACCCAGTTCCTGAGGCTCTAACGCCTGTGATGGTCTTCATTTCCTAAACAAATCTTAAAGTGATTGGTGATTTACAGTTATTCAAATTCCTACACCATCATCGTCATTATTATTATTATTATTATTATTATTATTATTATTATTATTATTATTATTATTATTAGTGTTTGTATTTTACCATTACATTAATAATAGAAATAATTACATTCAACTACCCTGTGTTTAGGCCTAATTACAACGTAGTTCATGATTATTTAGAAATTATATTTTAGTCCCTAACTTTTGTTATTAATTGTAATTACCCTAATTTTTGTAAACTTTTAGTGATGATTTTACATTTTTGATCATCTATTAAATGTAATATTCATAAAAGTTTCAGGGATATAAGTGTATTTTTATAAAATTCGTTAATGGATTTCATGAAAACAAAAAAATAGGAACTATATTGTAATATTCCAAAAATAGGAATCGATTTCCAATTAAGATTAAATACAAGGTAGCTAAATGTAACTAATAATATTAATAGTTAACTTTAAGTATCTACCAGCGGAGCACGAATGGTGCTCAATTATTCGTGATCTATTCACGAAAAGTGGGCCTACTAACCTATGAGTGGGGCCTCTGCCCTGATTGATGACCCCACAACCTGCTTATCTCAGAATGAGATTTTTGCCCTGACTGATTATTTTTATTTGTTTTTTATTTTATATTTATTTATTTGAATTCGAATTAGGTTCGAATATTTAAGTGTAATATTTTTTTATTGATATCAAAAAATCGATAATTATTATTTAATAGCTCAAAATAAAATTGAGTGTATATTCACAGATCCAAAATTACAAATTTTATCTTGTTTTTACAAAACAATATGATCATTATAATGAAGTACTTTAGAATATTAATTGGAATTGTTTAACGAAAATGACTTAAATCGACCTATTTAATACTGCAATAGTAGTCAAGAAGAATAACTAATTTGATGCGATTATACTGCCATAGTTGAAAAGTACTCATTTCCATTGACTTAATGAAGTCAATCAACCTCTTCTCATGGACACAGAGTTTCTCTCCTTCTCCAACGTACAACTAAGCCACGAACATCATCAGAAACATCGTGCTCCTATACCTATGTTTCTGCATTTAGATCTCAACCTTAAATTGACTTGTCAATTACAAAATGACATGAATCAATGTATACTTTTGCTTGTGTGTGTTGACATAAGGAAAGCTAGAAATAAGGAGTTTGTTTTGATACGTAATTGTATAGTCATTCTCTTTCCTTATTTCTAGCCTAGGGTTGTATATTGTGTATATATTTACGTCCTTTGTACATTGTATTACATAATATAGAATTGAGTAATATACAGAAAACCCATCCCAAATATGGAGTCTGTTATAGTTACCATGGTATCAGAGCGGAATTCGATCACACAGTGATTCTTGTTCTTGCTCATCACATACCCAGAACCTTTTTCACGGCCATGGCCGAAGACAGCGGCGTCCAATCCAGCACTGGCAAGGAATCGCAACAGCCCGCCAATTCCTTGGCCACGCAACTAGCAAGTTTAATCCAGAACCTGCAGCCCCTAACCCAAAATACTCAGAACCACATCCCTCAAACAATTTCAATCAGTATTAAACTCAACCAATTCAATTACTCCCTATGGGCTCGTCTGATGAAACTAGCAATCGGAGGACGAGGCAAACTCAGCCACATCATGGGAGTACCCCCACCACCGTCACCCAGCCAACCGGATTATCCTCGATGGGAGCAGGATGATCTTATTATATGTTCTTGGTTCCTTGAGAACATGGAGCAAGAACTCATCACCTACTACACCGAGTATCTGTCAGTAAAGGCGTTGTGGGACAGGTTACTCGCCACCTACAGCCAAGGGGGCGACAACCTTCAGATCTATGATCTCACCACCAGAGCCAACAATCTAAAACAGGGAGAGAACAGTATTGAGCGATATTATAGCAATATCCAACGGATCTGGAGAGAGATCGACGTCAGACAGTCGAACCCCATGGTACATGATGAAGATATAGCAACTTTTAATCGGCTGAGGTCAGAGAATCGCCTGTTCCAGTTTCTCGCATGAGATAGTGACAAGTTTGATGCCGAGAAAAGGGACCTACTCAAAGAGACCCATTACCGACCGTGGAGAAGGCATACGCCGCCATCCACCACTAGGGGGTGCAGCGTGGCATCATGGGGGGCGGATAAGGAGGGGGATGACCCATCATCGGCCAGAGCCTTAGGTATCGGGACTGGCCTAATTGTTCAGGGCTCGTCGGAATTGGAGCGAGGAAGAGCACATGCGGCGCAGGGATTCACCACCAAGCTCCGATCAGGCGCGCCAAGAAAAACCTTCGCGCCATCACGCCAGAACAGCGGCGGGAATAGATCGACGATCAAATGTGGCAAATGTGGGAGGAACGGCCATAGAAAAGAAAGCTGCTTTGAAATTATTGGTTTTCCCGAAGGATGGAAGAGTTAGCAGCGAGACAAAGCCAGCCCGGTGAGGGGAATGACCGCGGTGGCAGATGGCGGTGATGAACGAGGGGGAGTAAACGAAGAAGGCGAGATGAGGGAGAGAGCGATGGCCGATAATGGCAATGAGGGGAGAGCCTTTTAGGTATAGGGTTAGGTGATGTGAAATGCCCAACTTGCCTCTCCTTTAATTCATTTAGTTCCCGTAATAATATACAGGCAGGTACGACTAAGCAGACAAGTACTGCTGAGCAGGCAGATGCAGTTATGAAAATCAATGCATCCCAAAATAGTAAGGATGATCGGTGGATTTTCGATTGTGGAGCCACTGATACGATAACATATGATCCAGTGGATTTGGTGTAATACATGAACCTAAAGAAAATATCCATTCGGAGTGCGAATGGGAGTGTTTTGTCGGTTTATGGAGCCATCTCGGTTGCTTTGTCCCTTACTTTAAAACAACAGAACTGTTTTTATATGCCTAGCTTATCCTGTAGATTGCTTTCTATTAGCCATGTTACCAAGGATTTGAACTGTATGGTGCTAATGTTTTCAACTTTTTGTCTGTTACAGGATATTCAGTCAGAGAAAGTGATTGGGCGTGGTACTGAAAGTGGTGGACTGTATTATGTGGATGAGTTGGCTCAACAAGGAACTGCAGCGCTTGCTTACGGGACAGTGAACCGCCAACAGTGGTTGTGGCATCGTCGTTTAGGTCATCCCTCCCCAGAGTATCTCCAGTTACTTTTTCCTCAGTTTTTTGACAGAGACAATAAGTTTCATTGTGAAACGTGTAGGTTAGCTAAGAGTCATAAACAGTCGTATCCTGTTTCTAGTTCTCGGGCTAGTTCGATGTTTTCTCTAGTTCACTCTGATGTAGGGGGGCCTGCCCTAAAAACTGGTTGGAGTCATGATTTTAAATATTTTGTTCTCTTTATCAATGATTATTTCAGAATGACATGGGTGTATTTTCTTAAAAATAAGTCAGATGTTCCCTCAAAATTGATGGAATTTTATCGTATGGTTCATCGACAGTATCAATCTAATAGCCGGGTTCTTATTTCTGATAATGGGGAAGAGTACATGGGTTCCAACCTTGCATAATTTTTTCGGGATAATGGGATAATCCATCAAACCTCGTGTCCTCACGCGACACCCCTCAGCAAAATGGGGTTGCTGAGAGAAAAAATTGCCAGCTGTTAGAAATGTATAGATCTCTCCTGATTGAGTCCCACTCACCACAAAACCTGTGGCCCGAGGCCGTAGCTAACTCTGTTTACCTAACGAACAGACTCCCAACCAAAACACTAAACTTTGATACTCCGTTAAAAGTTCTAGCCAGCCAGGTCAGCATTCCCTCTATCTTAGCCCTACCTCCCCGGGTGTTTGGGTGTTCGGTCTTTGTTCACATTCCTAAGACCGACCATACGAAGCTAGATCCCTATTCTGTTAAGTGTGTATTTGTCGGGTACCGGGTTCATCAGAAGGGGTACAGGTGTTATCATCCGCCCGCCCGGTGAATGTATACTACTATAGATTGTGAGTTTGTTGAGACAAAGTTCTTTTTCTCCTCCCCACTCAGCGGTCAGGGGGAGATGAGACAGCAGGATCCACTGAGTAGGGTATCAGCATACTCTTGGCCAGACACAGTCCTATCAGAGCAGGTAGGCCGGACCACCGAGCCGCCATCTCCTGTGATACAGTCCCCCACTACATCCATGTGCCCGGTTACCTCGACGAATACTCCTGAGGTATGTGACAGTCATTATGGCAGTATTTCTTCAATTCCTTATGATCCTAACAGTGCATGGAGTAGTGAAGAACAGGGCAAGAGTGAGGTACAGGATAGTGGGGAAGAAACAGGTGGAGAAGCAACAGGGAGGTACGTGGTACCTCCGAGGCAGGTGGAGGAGCAGTAGGGAGGTACGTGTTACTTCCTAGAGCAAGTACGGGGATTCCTCCGAAACACTATGAATCGGAGCACACAGCAGGACTCCAGATACCCACTAGCTAACCTAGCTAGGGGGAGCATATCTGTACAAGCTTGTGCGTTTACTGCTGCACTCCATGCAGACAGGATCCTAAGTAAAGTAGAAGAGGCTCTAGCAAATAAGAAATGGGTTCAGGCGATGGAAACTGAAATGGAGGCACTTGAGAAAAATAGTACGTGGGAAAGGTGCATACTTCCTCAAGAAAAGAAGGTGGTAGGATGCCGATGGGTCTATACGGTTAAACATCGGACAGATGGAAGTATTGAAAGATACAAGGCAAGGCTGGTGGCAAAAGGGTATACACAGACTTACGACATCGATTACTCCAAAACTTTCTCCCCAGTGGCAAAGATTGATACAATCAGGGTGTTGTTCTCGGTAGCAGCTAATCGAGATTGGGAGCTATACCAGTTTGATGTCAAGAATGCATTCTTGCATGGAGATCTTCGAGAGGAAGTGTACATGGAACCCCCACTAGGGTTCACCAGGGATTTCGGAATAGGAGATGTTTACAGGTTAAAGAAGGCTCTATATAGGTTGAAACAGTCACCCCGGGCCTGGTTTGGGAGATTTCCAGCAGCCATGAAGGCGTACGGATATCATCAGAGTAACTCAGATCACACACTCTTCATCAAGAGAAAGGATAGACTCGTGACTTGTCTTGTAGCACCCCGGACACGTGGAGGTGCCACACCCCCGCACTATAGATCAATTCACATACGAAATGGTCAATCCGTACCTGAACCAACCTATAGCGAACTGGTGACAATGCAATACTCGACAAGCTAGGCGGGATAATTAAAACGTGCAATGAGATAAAGCGGAAGCATAAAGTAAACACTATCACCTGTTTCCATTTGTCCAATCATAACATTTCCCATTTACCAAATAAAATATATTTCAAACTTACATATCAATACATTATCATCTCCTTAAAATAAATAACATATAACTGTAAACATGATTTCTCGGGCACTAAATAAGCAATCAATAAATGCACCGTGTTTGACTCAACTCTAACAATTGGACACGACTCACTTCCCGCCTAGCACGTACCTGCAATACCTGAAAGGTGGAGGCGTCAGTCTGTGAAGACCGAGTGAGGGGTTTACATATATATTAGCGCAAATAACATGCAAGCTATATTCTCGGGTAAAGGTTTATAAAAGATAATTATACAGTTCAATAATAACATAGCTTCGCCCGAGAATACCACTATCAATATTAATCACTTGTTCTTTTCATGCAATTAATAAACATGCTTGCTTGCTTGTTAATCATTAGGTGATCACTCAAGTCCGTTATCATGCAATCATGTAGGAGTATTCAATTAGCACATTCATGGAATAGAATCATGCAATCAGTACATGGCGTGCTTGTAACATGATAGGGTTTATTCCTCCTGTGATTGGACGGACAATCACTGGCAAGACCAATCCAGCGCCCTTCACTCAGAAGGACCTGGCCAGGGGGAAACACGGGTACACGATAGGGTTTTGTTCTTCTTGTGGTTGGACGGACAACCACTGGCAGGACCAGTCCAGTGCCCTCACTAAGGAGAACCTGGCCAAGAGAACACACGAACACGGTAGGGTATTGTTCTTCTTGTGATTGGACAGACAATCATTGGCACGAAAACCAATCCAGCGCCCCCACTAAGGAGGACCTGGCCAAGAGAACACACTTGCTTGCATTCATGAACATGGCATGCTTTGATGCGTGAACACTAACATGCTTTACTTGCTGGATTAATGAACAATAATATAACTTGGAACGGTAAATGATTTCATGAAAATATAACTATAAATACCTTTTGGTTAAAACAGTCACGTAAAGGTTATACGGGTTCTATATAACTAGAAATTAAACCTCACCTGACAGGCGACACACGACTCGAAATGCGTGAACGTGCTCATGATCCACAATCTCCGCCCTGGAGAATAACTGGACAAGAAACGGGACAATGTACGTGCATGAGACTACAATTCAAACATATTAATCCATATAATGACGCACGGCGTGATCATACACGAGACATCGAGCAATACACAATGTAGCATGAAAACATGTTGTTTCGACATATAATCAATCATATAATAGCAATTTAGGGTCAAATAACCCATTGGAACGACGTCCCAAAATTCCATTTTTATGCAGAAAGTTTCTGCACTAACAGAGAGCTGGGAACGGCCGTTCCGGGTTTCAGTTCAAAGTGGGAATGGCCGTTCCCACTGTCGGGCTCCCCGAAGATGGGAACGGCCGTTCCGGCTCACAAGCCAAAGTGGGAACGGTCGTTCCCGTCCTCGCCGCCAAGCACATCTTTCAAACAATGGGAAAGGCTGTTCCCCAATTGCAAAGGGGACGGGAACGGCCGTTCCCGTTACACAGAAGGTTCAGAAACAGGGGAGAAGAACAGGGGAGCTACGGCCAAGCTCCCAATTCACCTCAAACTCACATATTTCAATCCCATATGTTATAATTCATGAAGGGGACATGTATATATGCATATAGTGCAATAACACCCCAATATAAACACACAATCCATGCTTTAATCATCATAATCTCCAACTTGAGCATATATATAAATTCATCAAATAATCCCATAAACTTCAAGATTTGAGCATGGATTCCAAGCTATAACTATGTAATCATATTTCTACAACTCATATACAACATATCACATTCAATTCATAAACCCTAGCTTCACATGTTAATTCAAGAAATCATATATCTTCATCTCTACCTTGAAAGAAAATAGAAGAAGAAGATGATGAAGCTAGCATGATGAATGAGCTCCCAAAACCATATTTCTCTTGATAAACTTGATGAAGTTGATGAAATCTCCTCTTCCCTTTTTGGAGGTTTTGGTTCGGTAGAGGAAGGAAGCAAAATGAGATGATTGGCATGAAATGAAGATGATTGAGGGAGAGATGCATATAACGTGATATATTTGGGGAAATATGCAATATTATGATCCAATCCCCCAAGTTTTATAAGTCATGCAATTGAGTATAAAAGGTTTGGAAAGTGATCAATTAGGACCACAAGGCTTTCATGCAATTTGGTCCCAAAATAAAAGGAAATGAACAATTAAGGACAATTGTGCAATTAATACAATTTGGACAATTAATTCATGTAACAATTAAATTCTGTTCATACAAGAATTCTCAAAATGAAATGAATACCACATAATTTTCACGTAATCATGTTGAGCACAATTTATAGAAATTAATCTAATACGTTTGAATTAAATAAACAAAAATAATAAAATAAAGTCCTAACGCTCGAAACCCACACGTGTCGAGCGTACCTGACTGTCTGAAAATCGGGGCGTTACAACTCTCTCCCCCTTAAGAGAATCCATCCTCGGATTCCTTGTCCTGAATTCCTGGAATTTAATTGGCTCTTACATGTTCATCCCACGCGGGTTAGCTACTCCCCGTCAGGGATTAGTTTGAAAGAGGTCTTTATTCCACAAAGTCTTCCAATGGTTGAGATCACGACCCTCAACTTCCGGAGTCTAATCACTCGAAAGAAAATCTAACCTTCCACTAGAACAACTTGACACGTAGTTGAAAATACTGAGAGTGCCCCGTCTCTCAAACAATTAACGAGAGAACCCCGTCTCCTGACAACCCTGAGAGAATCCCCGTCTCTCACGCACACGAATAAAATTCAAGCAAGTACTTAGACAAATATTAACACTTACCACACAAGGATCAAGTGAAATTATCATTTACGCACATAATTGTTCACATTACAATTAATAATAAACAAGGAATCATATGCAAGAATAATAATAATAAAATAATAATCAACAATTAATAACAAATAAGGATTCAGGTATAAAAATAGCAAGATAATGATAACGAGAAATGAATAATGCACGTGGTATGCATGATTAGGTGTACCGTTCACCGAGGATTGAAATTCTGGGACTGAATTAATTCGGTTGAATACTTGATTCTTTAGTTAAGATTTTCCCGCTTTGCACCACTACGGTTTGATATTCCCATTCTTGATAGCCATTTCTGCCATTGTGCTATTTTCTAACATAATCCGTAAATCATCATTAATCACCACATCTTCAGACCCGTCTGAATTACAGATTTGCCGGTTGAACCATTCTTGCACTGATTCTCACATTTACTTTCCGATTCCAGAATTGAGAACACCCTGATATTCTTGTTAGAGTGTAATTGCCCGTTCAGGCTTAAAAGACTGACTTTGTGTTCCAAGCAAGCTCTTGTCCAACGAGCAGAGAAAACAGGTGTTACCATTTCTCCGACCTCAGTACTTAAAGTAAACCTTTTCCCGAAGCAGCATTCCTGACTCCTTGTTTGCAATCTGAAAGTTGAGCTCTTACTCCCTTAGTTAACAATACAGCGGATATTTGCAATAGAGGAATCAAGGTCGTCGTCCCGTGAGAGTAATTTAGCAAGCACACTTGCATAGATACCGAAGAAATCAAGTCCTAGTAACACGTCTTCCATTTGATCCCTGAAATTTGATAACATACCCAACACTCCGCGAAATATCTTGAAAGAAAGGATCGCTCAAGCTTCCATCTCTCTGGAGGGTTCATAGTAAACTGGTGTATTCATGGAGGCGACGGCTACCACACGAATGGAAGCACGATGAGCATTCCCAAACATCTCTAGGGTACAAGTAACAACTTCGTAAGAAAACTCTTGTCGGAGTTAACCTATCCAAAACTTGAGATTGGTTCCGGATATCGCCCAAACTGAATCCTTTTCTATTTACTGAGTCAAATGATATCCTGAGGTTGACGGAGGATTGCAGACAGTGTACCCACTTTCCTGAAAATGATGATAGAACAAAGGTACTGTCGATGATGGGACTTTTCTTTATGTAAGAGGGAGGAAAGCTTAACTTATTGAAGACTTCTTTCACACGGTTCTGATAGAGGTTTCCAGGAAGAATTGATTCTCTCAAATTCCCAACTTCCTTGAGTGCTATCTAACTTCAGCTTTAAATTATTCCCAGACCGACTCTCCCCCTTAAGAAAATAGAAATTTTCTTATCCTTTAAATGTGCCCTATCTTTTCCCACTTGCAAGCTTCTCTGTTGATTTAATTCCCGTAACCTTTTCCTCGTCTTACTTGTCATTGATCAAGATTTTGAGATTAGTGGTTCCTTTCTAATCTTTCTGTTAATGGCACACCCAACTTGCAATTTCCCGACTGTCACCATCCTGATTTGATATTAAAATTTTTTCCAATATCCTACAATCACCTAATGCTTCCAGAGACTTGACATTTTTATAAGGTTAACACCAAAACCCAAGGTAGAGAAGTTCATTCTCCTATCCTTACTGAATTCCCGAAATGCTAATTAGTTTCTGAAGGTTGAAAGGCCCACTGAACGTTTATCTGCTTGAACTTATCGTCATTTCCCCCATTCTAAAATTTTCCAAATATTTATATCATACCCACTCCTACCGAATCCTGGATCAATAAATTCTCACAGTCTCCAAACCTTATTAAACTCCAAGTCAACTCGGACGCCCCGGTTACCACCATGATACCCAATAATTCCGAAACCTCTTCTTTAAATTAAGTCGGTAAATAGGAGCAAGAACTGTGTAGAGCATAGGTAGAGCCTATTGACAATAAACACTAAATAATGCATGATGATTAAAGTGTTAATGCGCATATTGCCACTAATTTAAAATGCAACATATTAGAGCAATTACATCACTTTGAAAGTATACATATGAATAAGGAATGTAAAGAAAGTAAATAATTCAATCATGTATCCAAGGAATCAAGTAGGAAATTTCAAATATAATTAGAATAATATTTATAAATGAGAAATAATTTAATTAACAACTACGATGCACGTGCTTATGAATGCATTGAAGAACCTGGCACCGTAGAAGTGTTAGACTTGATTCCAACATCCATTCCTTGTTGGCCAAATTGCAACTTTAGCCCAAGTGGTTGACCAGTCTCTTTAATCTTCAAAATCCTCCAACCTTGATTCATACATTTCCAACCTGTCACTCACAACTTACTTTGCAAATAAATGCATGGGGTGAAGCGTGTTCATGTCACATGGTTGTCACATAATTAACTCCAAGAAAAATTTAATATAAAGTGCAGCAAGTAATTCATCCATGTTTAAAATAAAACATGAAATCACAAAATTTCAAGCAATTCAAAACCAGTTAATTGACAATTAATAGCATGAGTTAATACAAGGTACAAGGTATCAAGTATTTCAGGTAATTCAAGGAATCCAAGTAGCCAAATATTTTCAAATAATATGCAAGACTCTCAATTTGTCAAGTAATTCCTATGCCGTACGACCTAGACTCGACACGACACGACACTAGAACCTCGGTTTTGCAACCGGGCTCTGATACCACCTTAGATGTAGCACCCCGGACACGTGGAGGTGCCACACCCCCGCACTATAGATCAATTCACATACGAAATGGTCAATCCGTACCTGAACCAACCTATAGCGAACGGGTGACAATGCAATACTCGACAAGCTAGGCGGGATAATTAAAACGTGCAATGAGATAAAGCGGAAGCATAAAGTAAACACTATCACCTGTTTCCATTTGTCCAATCATAACATTTCCCATTTACCAAATAAAATATATTTCAAACTTACATATCAATACATTATCATCTCCTTAAAATAAATAACATATAACTGTAAACATGATTTCTCGGGCACTAAATAAGCAATCAATAAATGCACCGTGTTTGACTCAACTCTAACAATTGGACACGACTCACTTCCCGCCTAGCACATACCTGCAATACCTGAAAGGTGGAGGCGTCAGTCTATGAAGACCGAGTGAGGGGTTTACATATATATTAGCGCAAATAACATGCAAGCTATATTCTCGGGTAAAGGTTTATAAAAGATAATTATACAGTTCAATAATAACATAGCTTCGCCCGAGAATACCACTATCAATATTAATCACTTGTTCTTTTCATGCAATTAATAAACATGCTTGCTTGCTTGTTAATCATTAGGTGATCACTCAAGTTCGTTATCATGCAATCATGTAGGAGTATTCAATTAGCACATTCATGGAATAGAATCATGCAATCAGTACATGGCGTGCTTGTAACATGATAGGGTTTATTCCTCCTGTGATTAGACGGACAATCACTGGCAAGACCAGTCCAGCGCCCTTCACTCAGAAGGACCTGGCCAGGGGGAAATACGGGTACACGATAGGGTTTTGTTCTTCTTGTGGTTGGACGGACAACCACTGGCAGGACCAGTCCAGCGCCCTCACTAAGGAGAACCTGGCCAAGAGAACACACGAACACGGTAGGGTATTGTTCTTCTTGTGATTGGACGGACAATCATTGGCACGAAAACCAATCCAACGCCCCCACTAAGGAGGACCTGGCCAAGAGAACACACTTGCTTGCATTCATGAACATGGCATGCTTTGATGCGTGAACACTAACATGCTTTACTTGCTGGATTAATGAACAATAATATAACTTGGAACGGTAAATGATTTCATGAAAATATAACTATAAATACCTTTTGGTTAAAACAGTCACGTAAAGGTTATACGGGTTCTATATAACTAGAAATTAAACCTCACCTGACAGGCGACACACGACTCGAAATGCGTGAACGTGCTCATGATCCACAATCTCTGCCCTGGAGAATAACTGGACAAGAAACGGGACAATGTACGTGCATGAGACTACAATTCAAACATATTAATCCATATAATGACGCACGGCGTGATCATACACGAGACATCGAGCAATACACAATGTAGCATGAAAACATGTTGTTTCGACATATAATCAATCATATAATAGCAATTTGGGGTCAAATAACCCATTGGAACGACGTCCCAAAATTCCATTTTTATGCAGAAAGTTTCTGCACTACCAGAGAGCTGGGAACGGCCGTTCCGGGTTTCAGTTCAAAGTGGGAATGGCCGTTCCCACTGTCGGGCTCCCCGAAGATGGGAACGGCCGTTCCGGCTCGCAAGCCAAAGTGGGAACGGTCGTTCCCGTCCTCGCCGCCAAGCACATCTTTCAAACAATGGGAACGGCTGTTCCCCAATTGCAAAGGGGATGGGAACGGCCTTTCCCGTTACACAGAAGGTTCAGAAACAGGGGAGAAGAACAGGGGAGCTACGGCCAAGCTCCCAATTCACCTCAAACTCACATATTTCAATCCCATATGTTATAATTCATGAAGGGGGACATGTATATATGCATATAGTGCAATAACACCCCTATATAAACACACAATCCATGCTTTAATCATCATAATCTCCAACTTGAGCATATATATAAATTCATCATATAATCCCATAAACCTCAAGATTTGAGCATGGATTCCAAGCTATAACTATGTAATCATATTTCTACAACTCATATACAACATATCACATTCAATTCATAAACCCTAGCTTCACATGTTAATTCAAGAAATCATATATCTTCATCTCTACCTTGAAAGAAAATAGAAGAAGAAGATGATGAAGCTAGCATGATGAATGAGCTCCCAAAACCATATTTCTCTTGATAAACTTGATGAAGTTGATGAAATCTCCTCTTCCCTTTTTGGAGGTTTTGGTTCGGTAGAGGAAGGAAGCAAAATGAGATGATTGGCATGAAATGAAGATGATTGAGGGAGAGATGCATATAACGTGATATATTTGGGGAAATATGCAATATTATGATCCAATCCCCCAAGTTTTATAAGTCATGCAATTGAGTATAAAAGGTTTGGAAAGTGATCAATTAGGACCACAAGGCTTTCATGCAATTTGGTCCCAAATAAAAGGAAATGAACAATTAAGGACAATTGTGCAATTAATACAATTTGGACAATTAATTCATGTAACAATTAAATTCTGTTCATACAAGAATTCTCAAAATGAAATGAATACCACATAATTTTCACGTAATCATGTTGAACACAATTTATAGAAATTAATCTAATACGTTTGAATTAAATAAACAAAAATAATAAAATAAAGTCCTAACGCTCGAAACCCACACGTGTCGAGCGTACCTGACTGTCTGAAAATCGGGGCGTTACATGTCTCATCATTTATATGGACGATATGATCACTACAGGAGATGACACAACAGAGATTTCCCAACTGAGGGAGAATCTGTTCAGGGAATTTGAGATGAAGGTGCTAGGTGGAGGGCCCAAAACATTAGCGGTCCGGGATCACATTTTGAAATTTTGTTTATAATACAAGTATTAAAATATTTCTAAAACATTTTAATACAATAGCGGAAGACTATCCGGAACTACTCAAGTATATACATGCAATTGATAATAAATTTTAAATCACTTAAGCAGATAAATATCTAACATACGATCAACACTTAAGACCATATAATTTATCATGATTAAAATAATACAACTGTAAATACCATACTGCAAATATAGCTATCTAACGGTATTTTTCCAGCTTCTTTTCCTTTCGTGAGACCGACAGAGCTTCCCTACAATATCCTCGGAAAAACCCTCGGAGTGTGGGCTTCGAAAGTATTTCTCTAAATACTAGAGAAAATGAACTTTAAACTAGAAAACCCTTTTCAGGATTTAATCTCCCGAAATTAAGTGTTTTATATATTAAATATATAAACACCTAATTAAAATTAATTCCAAAATAATAAGGAATTAATTAGGAGAAAAAAGGGACTTGGTTTCAAAGCTTAAACTCAGCCAAAACCATCTTCCAAAGTTGTGTGTTACAAATGAGGGGTGAAGCCCTATTTATAGGCAAAATATCAAGGATATTTTGGTAATTTCACTCTCCCACTTGTTAAACTAGCCAAATTGACGAAGTCTGAGGGCACCATGTTCAAGGTCTCATCGCCACGAGTTCAGTGCCACCAGCCACACGCCGAAACTCCTCTGCACGTGCCCTCACACGCCCTGCCTGAAAGCGGCTCGTGTGAAACACACGCGGCTCTAGGGTTTCTGGACTTGAACTTGTTCGATCCGGTTCGACACGTGGCCAACCCTGATTCTACCACGTGTCCGGTTTGGTCCGACCCTATCTGTTGACCTGATCCACTGACCCGATCCGTGACCCGTTGACCGGCTCGGTCCAGATCTAATCTGGACCATCCGTGTATGCTAACGTGGCGCAATCTCCGTAGTACGTGTGGCGCGCCACCTGGTGCCCAATCAACACCACCTCATGCCTGTCCGCTGATGTGGTATGCCACGTTCGATGAAAATTCTCGAAAATAAAATTCCGAGCATTTCCAACTCTTTGGAACTTTGATTTATTTTTTTTTAAAATAAATCCCTTGGCTATTTTCAAACACTTTGAAAATTCATTTCTCTTTCTCCTTTTAATATTTTCTCTTCGGGTTTTCAATTTGGGGCTTGCAGGGACCTGCAAGGACTAATTAATTTTAGCTCCAAACGGGTTAATATATTATCATCTCATGATAGTAATTAATTACCGTTTAACAATATTTAATTCCACTTAATAAATATTGTTGCACTCTAAAATTAATTAAATTATTCACGAATTTCTCGATCTAGAATAATTTCGCATTTTACTCCTCCGTGTAGATATCCATGAAAAATAAATTGCAACTACTATCATATATTTTTTATCTCCAATCCGAAATTTATTAATTCGCCTTAAATTCAAATTCTCTATATGTGAAACACGTTCATCATACAACTTCGGTGACATATCACGCGAAGTGCTTTAGCCAAAGTTTTAATTCGAACTTTTGCAAGTCTATTTCAGATATATCTTTTACCTTCCAGCAAGGCCACAGATTCCTCGATCAATATAACTCTTTAGCACATTTCATGTTGTCCCCGAACGTACAAAGTATTTTGGCCACCGTTACCGAGACCTCACTTCGAGTATATTACAGTGACTAACCTAAAGCCGAAATATTGTCAGGATTAAGAGTACAATGTTTCCTGAGATTTTATTCATTTTAGATAGCAGTATAAAATGAATAATCTCAGTGGTCTAGTTCGATGTTTCCAATCCTATTGAAAATCATCAACGTGTTATAATTGGAATCACCATTCCCTATGACGAAAGAATAGTCATCATATATAACCACATTATAGTCTTGACAAGAACATATTCTTATCTTACCGACTAGAACTTTATTGACACGTGATTTTGGTATTTAAAGTCTTTTCCTATGAAACACATTTCATATAAGAATACCACCACGCGCCATTAATTATCAATATGTGAAATACTCACAACTTGCTGTAAATTCAGTTTAATTAATCCAACAAATTGAATTTTCAGTGCACTAATTCCATCAATCTCCCACTTGCCCTAAATTCAATTTGGTCATACATCTAAGTCTTATTCATTTCACACGAGTGTCAAAACTCATTTTGCACTCTTTTACGCCAATACTTGTTGGAAAACACGAATCAGAAAGCAGCGGAATTTAAAAAAATTTTCCCAACAAAAGGACCTTGGACTTGCAATCGTGTAACCAAATTCGTAAAGATAGAAAACTTACTTTTCTTTTATTCTTTCTTGAAGCGTTTCAAGCCACCCAAGAACGCTCTTCTCGCGGCTTGATCCCCTCTCCTTTGGCAAAGCTCGAATCTTCAAACTTCTAACTTGAAGTCTCTAGAGAAAGTCCACCAACTTGGTCACAATCTAACTAGTAAGGATGCTAGTTCTCTAGTTAGTGTTTAGGCTTAACCTAGGGTTTAATTTAATCTTGGAGAAAGGAAGGTGTTCAACACATGAACCAAAAGAATTGCCAATTAGCTCTAAAGGGGAGCATGAGCTCCCCTATATATACGAAAGGGAGAGGGGCGCCGATCCTAATCCTTGTTTGGCAAGGATTCGGTTCCTCTCTCTCCTATTACTTGATCATCAAGTATTTTCCAACTTTGACTTTGAATTCTAATTCAAGTCAACTTTTAAGAGAGCTAAAAATATCCAAACTATTTTTGGATAATTTTATACTTTATTTATTATAAAATAAATAACTTATTTGTCTAATTAATTAATTCGTAATTAATTAACTAGATTATTTTCTCCAAAATAAGACTTTCTTTTTAATTCAAAATTAAACCAAAGTCTATTAAATAATTAACACATTTAATTATTTAATACATATATATAATATATATATATCCACACGTGTGTGACACGTGTCACAGTGACACGTGTCACTCACGTGAGCCACACGTGTGATTTCACACGTGTGGAACCCTCTTGGCCCGATTAACTCGTTTAATCATTTTCAAGCCTCAACTCATGTAACCAAGTTATTGTGTGTGACCCTCTAGGTTCTCAATTCAATTAGCAGTGACCCTAATTAATTTATTCACTAATTAATTAATCAGTCCACAGATTAAACGACCATAGTCTAGCAACAGGTGTTTAACCCCTAGCTGAATTGGAATGTTCGGATTCGACAGAACCTTTAAGTCATTGATTCATGTGAGATACAATCCTCCTACTTACTATCTCTCAACCAAGATCTAGGGCAAGGGAATAATCAGAACCCTAATAATCCGGTCTTAAAGCTAAGTGCATTTCATATCCATTTGATCTCAATCCAAGAAACCCTTTTCTTGATGTCTTGATCTACTGCCTTGGCCAAGGACTCCATATGGCATATGAATGACTTACACAATAAGAGATCACCTTGCAAATGCAAGTGTAGGTCCTATCTTGATTCTCATTCACTTTCATGAGTCACTTGTGTAGCCCCAGCATAAGCCTTGAATCAGTTTGTCTAAGGCGACACCCTTTAAAGCTTATACCTAAGACTACAGAGTAACTCATAAAGTGACAAGGAACCTCAAGTCTAAGGATCAATTAATCACATCAATGACTCGTGAGATATTTCCTAATCTGGAAGTTTCCATTTCCTGAAATAGAAACTTCCTTTCCCATTTAGGAGTGTTCTCACACGGGGCACCTCAGTGAACTTACTTATTAAAGTAAGCACCCTCATGTATCACGCACGTATCAACTATACACTTTGCACCTCCATGAAACAAGGTGGTCCTTCTTAAGGGCGTGATCCCGCAAGCAAGCCTTAGAGGAGTCAGGTTGACACTCCCACTGTCTGTAGGACTCATCGGCTTGGAGTATTTTACTAATCATGACTTATGTGATATAGGGCTCGTTTCATGAACAATTTCACCTAAATGGTAGAGTCCTAAAGTCATCAGGATTAGAGGAGTTCTCATACATGCACAGTTAAAGTAAACGCATACCAAACAAGAGCATATAAAGAAGTGTTGCCTCAATTCGTTATTTCATTCAAAGATTGTCTGTGATTACAATAAGGAAAAGAACAAAGCGGATATACAATCGGCTTTCTAGGGCACTATTCCTAACAATCTCCCACTTGCCCGTCAAAGCCATTCTAAAGCTACTCTAAGTCCCATCTTCTGAAGATGACTTTGGAAAGCTTCTCGACTAAGGGGTTTAGTAAGTGGATCTGCCACGTTCTCTGCTGATGTGACCCTCTCGATTAGCACATCTCCTCTTTTGATAATATCATGGACTAGGTGATACTTCCTCATAATGTGCTTGGTCCATTGGTGAGATCTTGGTTCTCTTGCTTGAGTAACCGCCCCAGTGTTGTCACAAAACACAATAATGGGGTCTTTCATGCTAGGAACAACATTCAACTCTTGAATGAAGTTTCTAATCCAAACACCTTCCTTAGCTGCATCATTTGCAGCTAAGTATTCGGCCTCAGTGGTCGAATCTGCAGTGGTAGTTTGCTTGGAACTCTTCCAACTCACTGCTCCGCCGTTTAGGCAGAAAATGTATCCTGACATTGACTTAAAATCATCTAAGTCAGATGCAAAGCTTGCATCGCAGTATCCTTCGACAGTAAGATCTTTCTGACCTCCGTAAACTAAGAATAAATCTTTAGTACTTTTCAAGTACTTAAGAATATTCTTCACGGCAGCCCAGTGACCATCTCCAGGGTCAGTTTGGAAACGACTTATCACACTAAGTGCATAAGCCACATCCGGTCGAGTACATAACATTGCATACATTATGCTACCTATTGCTGACGCATAAGGTGTATGAGTCATTCTTTCCTTCTCAAGGTTAGTCTTAGGACACATCTTCTTTGAAAGACATGTTCCTACACTCATAGGAAGGTTCTTAACCTTTGCTGACTCCATATTGAATCTCTTCAATACTTTGTCAATGTACATCGACTGTGATAGTCCTATTAACCTTCTAGATCTATCTCTATAGATTTTAATTCCAAGGATATAGGACGCATCACCAAGATCCTTCATCTCGAATTGGTTCGATAACCATAACTTAGTCACTTTCATGTCATCCTTCGAATTCCCAATAAGAAGGATGTCATCAACATAAAGTACTAAGAATTGCATTGAGATCTCCAATTCCTTTCTATACACACATGATTCATTCGAAATTTGGATGAAGCCAAACGCTTTGACCGATTCATCAAATCGAATGTTCCAATTCCTAGAAGCCTGTTTCAATCCATAGATTGATCTTTGGAGTTTGCAAACCTTTTGCTCACTCCCACTGAATGTGAAACCTATGGGTTGCTCCATATAAATGTCTTTGTCAATGTCACCATTGAGAAAGGCAGTTTTCACATCCATTTGCCATATCTCATAGTCATAATATGCAGCAATGGAAAGCATGATTCGAATGGACTTTTGCATTGCAACTGGTGAAAAGGTTTCGTCAAAGTCCACGCCGGGTCTTTGAGTGAATCCTTTTGCAACCAGTCTTGCTTTGTAGGCTGCAATGCTTCCATCAACTCCAAGCTTTCTCTTAAAGATCCATTTGCAACCTATGGGTTTGACCCCATCAGGCAAATCTACCAAGGTCCAAACTTGGTTGGAGTTCATGGAGTCTATTTCGGATTTCATGGCTTCTATCCACTGTTCAGAGTCAGAATCTGAAAGTGCCTCCTCATATGTTGAAGGATCATTATCCTTTTGAGAGATTTCATGGAAGAATCCATACCATCTCTCAGGCTGTCTAGGAGTGCGTTCAGAACGCCTTAGAGGAGGGTTTTCGTGTGTATCGAAATTCGTGATTGGTTGTAGTTGATCAGTAGGGGACGTCTCTTCAGTTGGTGGCGTGGGGTTACTTTGTACTTCTTCTAATTCTATGATCTTTCCTTTCTTTTCTTTAAGGAACGGTTCCTCAAGAAAAGTGGCATTTCTGGAAACAAACACCTTTTGCTCAGATTGATCATAGAAGTAGTATCCTATGGATTCCTTAGGATAACCTACAAAGTAGCATAAGTTAGAACGAGATTCTAACTTATCTCCCACTGTCCTCTTCACGTAAGTAGGACAACCCCAAATTCTTAAGTAAGAGTAACTAGGGATTTTACCATGCCACATTTCATAGGGCGTTTTGGGGACTGACTTAGAGGGAACTAGATTCAGTATCTTTGCTGCACTTTCTAGGGCATAACCCCAGAAAGAAGGTGGTAAGTTAGTGAAACTCATCATGGAACGAACCATATCAAGTAGGGTTCGATTCCTTCTCTCAGAAACTCCATTAAGCTGAGGAGTTCCCGGAGGAGTCCACTGAGAGATAATCCCATTATCTTTGAGATGATTAAGGAATTCTTCACTAAGATACTCGCCTCCTCGATCAGATCGAAGTGCTTTGATATTGTGACCAGTTTGGTTCTCAACCTCCTTTTGAAATTCCAAGAATTTCTCAAAAGCTTCAGATTTATACTTCATTAAGTATACATAACCATACCGACTAAAGTCATCAGTAAAGGTTATGAAATACTGATGATTGTATTTTAGTGCTTACACTAAGCGGTCCACAAACATCAGTATGGATCAAATCCAAAACCTTAGTGGCACGTTCCACAGTTCCTTTAAAAGGGACTTTGGACATTTTTCCTTTGAGACAGGATTCGCAAGAAGTTAACTCTTTGAGATCATTTTCAGAGAATGATCCTAAAGTGTTTATCTTGCTAATTCTGTTCTTGGAAATGTGTCCTAATCTAGCGTGCCATAAGGGAGCTGAAACTTTGTCATCTCTCTTACGCTTTGTTTCTCGTTGTATATTCATAATATTGATGTTTTGAGTTAGGTAAAGTCCATTACTTACAGTACCGATATGAACGGAAGAGTTGTTCCGTTTGATAAAGTATTTACCATTCTTAATATAAGTTTCATAACCTTCACAATCTAATATTGGAACTGAAATTATATTACGAATAATGCTCGGTACATAAAGGACTTTATTTAATACTAACTCAAAACAACCTAAATCTAATCTAATTGTGCCTAAAGCTCGAGCTTCAACGTTTGAGCCATCGCCGATCTTCAAGACACATTCTCCTTCTTTGAGTTGTTGGACTTCACTTAGCATCTGTACATCATTACAGATATGAGTTCCACAACCGGTATCAAGTACCCAAGAACTAGAATTAATAGAAAGATTTACTTCAACGAGAAAGATACCTTTCTTTAGAGTAGCCTTGTACTCTGGGCAGTTTCTCCTCCAATGTCCCGCTTTGCCACAATGGAAGCAAACATCCTCTTTCTGATCACGCTTCTTCTTTTGGGCCTTCCCCTTCGAAATGCCACCAGTGGGCCTAAGGGGTTTCTTCTTCTTCTTTTGGGCTTTCTTGCCCTTACCTTTAGAAGGCCCAGAAGAGGAAGATGGAGCATTCACCATCAAAACCTTATTGTCCTTCTTGATCGTGCTTTCAGCAGTCACAAGCTGACTAATCAGCTCAGCTACAGTAGCACCAGCATGATTCATGTTGAAGTTAAGGACAAATGGGTTGAATGATGGTGGGAGCGAAGCTAGCAACAAATCCATTGAAAGCTCATCTTTCAGTGGCATGTCCATGGAAGCAAGTTTCTCAGTAAGGGCGAGAAACTTGAGTCCATATTCATGGACACTTGAACCTTCCCTCATTCTCAAGTGGAACAATTCCTTTGATGTGTTATACCTTGTAACACGTTCATGAGGGCGGTAAAGTTGCTCTAAGTGGTCGTAAATCTCCCAAGCAAATTCCATGGCCTCATGTTGTCTTTGCAAGTCCGGAGACATGTTAGCCAACATAAGGCAACGGGCTTGGAGATTATCATCCTTCCACTTCTGAATCGCGTCCCGCTCAGCCCGAGTGGGAGCCTCCCCTTCGGGACTGGGCTCCCCTTCGAAGAGAACATAAGTTCTCTTCTCAGAATCTAAAATGATTTTTAGATTCCTCAGCCAATTAGAATAGTTGGGACCAGTCAACTTGTTTGACTCGAGGATCGATACAAGAGGGTTTTTGGTTGCCATTTCAAAACACGTAGAGAATCACAGAATCTACGACCTAAATGGTAAAACAGAGAACTAGTGAGCATGCTGAATTATAACGATATACAAAAGATAAGGTCTTTAATCTAATGTAGCTCCCACTGTTTTTCAAAGATCTAGAATTCCCAAAGATCTAAGAGGAACACGTTTCCCAATGGGTACTAAGATCCTAGGCATTTTACCTTGAACCCACGACTCGCGGACATTCTAAGTAAGAACCCTAGGTAGGTACAACTTACCAATTCTAACACCTTTAGAACTCTTAGTAATTGTTTTTGCATCACCTATCTTTCAATGTGGACCCACGACTCGTGCGACATCCATATTTACTTAGGCGTTAAGCTAGACCCATCAATCATAAGATCATGACCAAAACTTAGTTCGAACGACCCACGACTCGCGGACATCGCCCTTGCTAAAATTGACCACGAAATATTGATCATTTAAAATGATTAATTAGGTAACTAAGAACTAATAAGCTCCACTAGCTATCCCACGACTCGCGGACAATAACTAGCTTTACTTACTAAACTTAAAACCTATTGATGGAATGCTAGGAATTTAATTCAAAATTTGCATCTCGAATTAAACACCTATTTGTTCGAAATTAGCTTAATATTTAATGGGAATTTTCGAATCAACCGGAGAGTTGTCCGGTTCGACCTCACCAACATATATGTTATCCAATTTTATTAGTCTTGATTAATGCAAGTACACTTAAATGCATATCAAACAAGCACATAAACAGATAACATGTCCTAGCATGATACTAACATGTAATGATCATGGGTTCTACCTATCTTATGCGTGATATGTGGGAGCCACTCCACAATCACAAGTTCTAACATACATGCCACATAAACAGTTTAAATCACATAAGGGAAAGCGGTAACAAAATACGAGCCCTATCTCTATTACATTTAACAATTGAGATTCCCCTCCCTAACATTTTGAGGGGTCTTCACTTATGGCCTCCTTGTTACTTGAATGTGGTCCATCTTACTCCATGGGTGCATTGTCTCCAAAATGAAAATAAAACCTCACCACCTATCTCTACTCTCAAATTACAATAAAAGGAAAAAGACATAAAGTAATAAGGCTCAATCTTCATATTGGCCTTAGACAATTACACGGGGCATACCCTGGCCTCAAAACAGTAATATGGAAAGCCACATAATAAATCACATAACAGTACGCACATAAGTGAGGCTCCAACCTCAATTGAAAAACGCAACCATAGGGCTCCAACCCCAATTTAAACCATCCATGTGCATAAATTAAAACCATACATAGATCTAAACTCATGATCACCTAACATGCTTTTGCGAGAATTTAAATTTAGCCAATAAATTAAAATTCTCGTTTCAAGTCCTAATGACTTAAAACACGACTTAGATGTAATTCTTGTTCAAGAGCCTTTTCAATAAAACCCGAAAAACAATAAACCAATAAAATTCCAATTAATTTCCAAAATTAATAATTTTATTCGTTCATTATTTTCAGAAAATAAAATTCATAATTTTCCCAAAATCCAAATCGCTTTAATTTCTCAAAAATCCCAATTTAATCAAAATTTTAAAATAATTTTATTTTAACAAAACTGATTTTAAAAGATAAAATTAAAATTAAATTAAATCGGGATTTTTCGGACCGAAAAACACGAAATACGAAACCACGAAAACACGAGCCCGGGACGACGCGGGATCGCCCGCCCGCCGCGCAGGAACGCGCGCTAGCGCTGCGCACAGCCAACAGCGATTGCCGCCAGCGTGCGCGCGCCAGGCGCGCCCTTGCGCGCAGACGTGTGGCGCGGGCAGGCAGTCCCGCCCATCCCTGGGCGGGCGTTCCCGCGCGGTTGCGGGAGGAGCAGGCGGCTGTCCCGCACGGTTGCGGGACAGGCGAGCAAGGCGCCTAGGCGGGCGAGAGGCCTCCCGCGCGGATGCGGGAGGGCTGGGCGGCGGTGATGGGGCTTGGGCGTGCGACGTGCTAGCACGCCCAGGCCCGTTCTTTTCGTGTCCCGTTTCGTTTTTTTTTTTTTTGGGTTTCTCCAAAACCCGGTTCAATCCAAAATTAAAAAATTCGATTTTGGTAAATTTCAACTAAAACGATTTTCAAAAACAGTTTTAGAAATTCAGGAAAAATTACAGTTTCGTATTTCAGGCTTTCTAAAAGAACTCATGAATACCTAATT
Source organism: Lantana camara (assembly GCA_037501455.1). NCBI lineage: Eukaryota > Viridiplantae > Streptophyta > Magnoliopsida > Lamiales > Verbenaceae > Lantana > Lantana camara. The sequence goes on from CM074855.1 coordinate 129,278,812, forward strand.
CGCATCTAAGCCTAAGAATTTCTACCAAATTCAGAATAATTGAGACGAATCAGAAACACGATTAACGAGGTGGCTCTGATACCACTTGTTGGAAAACACGAATCAGAAAGCAGCGGAATTTAAAAAATTTTCCCAACAAAAGGACCTTGGACTCGCAATCGTGTAACCAAATTCGTAAAGATAGAAAACTTACTTTTCTTTTATTCTTTCTTGAAACGTTTCAAGCCACCCAAGAACGCTCTTCTCGCGGCTTGATCCCCTCTCCTTTGGCAAAGCTCGAATCTTCAAACTTCTAACTTGAAGTCTCTAGAGAAAGTCCACCAACTTGATCACAATCTAACTAGTAAGGATGCTAGTTCTCTAGTTAGTGTTTAGGCTTAACCTAGAGTTTAATTTAATCTTGGAGAAAGGAAGGTGTTCAACACATGAACCAAAAGAATTGCCAATTAGCTCTAAAGGGGAGCATGAGCTCCCCTATATATACGAAAGGGAGAGGGGCGCCGATCCTAATCCTTGTTGGGCAAGGATTCGGTTCCTCTCTCTCCTATTACTTGATCATCAAGTATTTTCCAACTTTGACTTTGAATTCTAATTCAAGTCAACTTTTAAGAGAGCTAAAAATATCCAAACTATTTTTGGATAATTTTATACTTTATTTATTATAAAATAAATAACTTATTTTTGTCTAATTAATTAATTAACTAGATTATTTTCTCCAAAATAAGACTTTCTTTTTAATTCAAAATTAAACCAAAGTCTATTAAATAATTAACACATTTAATTATTTAATACATATATAATATATATATATATATATCCACACGTGTGTGACACGTGTCACAGTGACACGTGTCACTCACGTGAGCCACACGTGTGATTTCACACGTGTGGAACCCTCTTAGCCCGATTAACTCGTTTAATCATTTTCAAGCCTCAACTCATGTAACCAAGTTGTTGTGTGTGACCCTCTAGGTTCTCAATTCAATTAGCAGTGACCCTAATTAATTTATTCACTAATTAATTAATCAGTCCACAGATTAAACAACCATAGTCTAGCAACAGGTGTTTAACCCCTAGCTGAATTGGAATGTTCGGATTCGACAGAACCTTTAAGTCATTGATTCATGTGAGATACAATCCTCCTACTTACTATCTCTCAACCAAGATCTAGGGCAAGGGAATAATCAGAACCCTAATAATCCGGTCTTAAAGCTAAGTGCATTTCATATCCATTTGATCTCAATCCAAGAAACCCTTTTCTTGATGTCTTGATCTATTGCCTTGGCCAAGGACTCCATATAGCATATGAATGACTTACACAATAAGAGATCACCTTGCAAATGCAAGTGTAGGTCCTATCTTGATTCTCATTCACTTTCATGAGTCACTTGTGCAGCCCCAGCATAAGCCTTGAATCAGTTTGTCTAAGGCGACACCCTTTAAAGCTTATACCTAAGACTACAGAGTTAACTCATAAAGTGACAAGGAACCTCAAGTCTAAGGATCAATTAATCACATCAATGACTCGTGAGATATTTCCTAATCTGGAAGTTTCCATTTCCTGAAATAGAAACTTCCTTTCCCATTTAGGAGTGTTCTCACACGGGGCACCTCAGTGAACTTACTTATTAAAGTAAGCACCCTCATGTATCACGCACGTATCAACTATACACTTTGCACCTCCATGAAACAAGGTGGTCCTTCTTAAGGGCGTGATCCCACAAGCAAGCCTTAGAGGAGTCAGGTTGACACTCCCACTGTCTGTAGGACTCATCGGCTTGGAGTATTTTACTAATCATGACTTATGTGATACAGGGCTCGTTTCATGAACCATTTCACCTAAATGGTAGAGTCCTAAAGTCATCAGGATTAGGGGAGTTCTCATACATGCACAGCTAAAGTAAACGCATACCAAACAAGAGCATATAAAGAAGTGTTGCCTCAATTCGTTATTTCATTCAAAGATTGTCTGTGATTACAATAAGAAAAAGCACAAAGCGGACATACAATCGGCTTTCTAGGGCACTATTCCTAACAATACTTTGGTGAAGGAATCTATCAGATGTTTCTCTGAGTCAACAACTAGGAAATCATAAAGCCAATACTTCTAACTGGCTGCTTCTCAAGCTACCATGTATTTGCCTTTTATGGAAAAGTAAGCAATGTAAGTCTGCTTAACATTCCTCAATTAACGGTTGCTCTTTCTAGAGTAAACACGTATTCTGATGTCAAACATCTAGAATACAAATCAGATTGTAAATCCGAATCTGTGTACTCTATTGAAATGAGCTCACCACTATGGTAGACTAGCATATAATCTTGAGTTCTTCTCAAGTACTCCAATATATGCTTTTACTACTATCCAGTGTCAGATGCTAGGGTTTGACTAATATCTGCTGACTTGGACCTATTTCAAAATAGACAGCTAGCCTTGTACATAATATGACATACAAAAAGCTTCTGCTGTGGAACTCTAATCATGTCTTCTATCTCTTCAGTTGTCTTAGGACACTGATCTCGAGATAGATAAATTCCATATCTAAAAGGTAATGAACCTTTCTTGGAATTTATCATATTATACCTTACCAGCATCTTATCTATATATGCTGCAAGTGATAAACCAATCTTGATATTCTCATGATCACAACAAAAGTCTGATCCTTAGAACAACATTGGTCTTACAAAGGTCTTTTCTTGCCAAAATGATTGACAACTGAATCTTGACTACTAACAAAATTCTTGCACCGTTCCCAATGAGCAGAATATTGTTTACTTACAAAAAGAAAATGTTACAACATTATCATGATGTTATTTTGTACACTCATGATTCATCAGGCAATTACATAAATCTAAAGAATTTAGATTGCCTCTTTAATTCTGATGTTTCATGATCTAGACGCTTGGTTAAGATCATAAATCGATCTATTAAGCTTACATCATATGCACCTGATTTCTGGCTGTGAAGCCTTCAGGTTGTACCACGTATCTCTTCTTCTTGAAGTTGTCCGTTCAAGAACATAGTCTTTACATCCATTTATCTAATCTCATAAATATAATGAGATAAAATGGAGAGGATAATGGACTTAAGCATTGTTATAGGTGAGAAGACCTCATAAATGATTTCTTCTTTTTGGGTAAAATCCCTTGCCATAAGTTTTGTTCTAAAGTCTCTACTTTTGTCCATTCCTCCTTTTATCGTCTTGTAGAACCTAATTGCATGTAATAGGTTTAATGCCTTCATGGGCCTCTACAGGTTCAAGACTTTGTTAGAATACAGAGATTCTAACTTAGATTCCATGGCTTTTGACCAAATCGTCAGCGTCTTATCTTTTACAGCTTCATTACGCGTGGCAGGATCAGATACATTAGATTCAACCACTTGGGTTCATCTTAGGTATCTTGTCAGGTATCCTGACAATCCTCCCACTACAATAATGCTCTTGTGTATATGTCTCTACATCACATGATGTATTTGGTACATCACATGTATCTAATACATTTTCAGTCATCATGGGTTTATGGAAATTAGTAACAAATACTGTTATTTTCTTTTAACACCATTTTGCTTCCACCCTTTGTGGTTATTTATGTAATCATCTTTGAAATATTCACAAATATCTTTTGTGATTTCTCAAACTACAAAATATACCTCCTCTTGTTCTTTTAGGATTACCTTAGAACAAGTAAACCTTTGCTCTTTGTTCCAACTCATCAGGGTCCATCCTTAACACGTGGACCAGGCTACATCAAATCCGAAGATAGGAGATACAAGGTTTTCACCCTAGCTACAAATCCATCAGTGTTTTAGGAACTGACCTTAGATAGAACTAGGTTTAATGTGCATTGTGGTTTTAAGTGCAAGACCCCAAAACAAACTTCGTAGGGTAGCATGACTCTTCATGGATCTTACCATCATTATCAGAGTTCTACTTCTCCTTGCCGCAATACATCCTTGCTAAGACGTATCTCATATAGATAGTTGAGATCTAATCTCATTTGAGAAATTCTATTTAACTCTGAACATAGATACTTATCACTACTTCGATCTAATCTAAGTGTCTTGATATATTTTCTAATTTGACTCTTTGACTTCAGCCTTACATTCCTTGAACTCTTCAAAATTACAGACTTAAGTCTCATCAAATAAACATATCTGCATCTGGAGTAATCGTTCAAATGAATGATGAGGTACCTAAAACTTCCTCTTGCTTGACATTCATAGGAGCACATATCCGTATGAACTGACACAAGCAACTTTATGGCTTAAATACCCGTTGTCTCAAAAAGGCTTCTTGGTCATTTTAACTTTCCAAATAGGATTCGCAGATTGATATTGTTTTCAAGTCAATAGGACTCAATAATCAGTCTTTGGATCCTATTCAGATTCAATTGGCCAATAGATAGGTGCCACGTAGAAGTTTTTCCTCTTAGATGGTAAGTCAAGCTTCTTAATGTTAAACTTATATTAGGGTTTTCATTGAGGTATAAAAGACCATCTTTTATTGTGCCAGAGCAAATAAACCTTTAATTTTGTTTAATGGTAAACTTTTGGTCAAAACAAATAGTTGAACCATTAGTTATTAAATAACTCACAAAAATCAAATTTCTGTATTTATGGCACATATAATATTAAAACCCTATTGCCAAAATACAACTTTATAGTTCTTACTGCTAATACAATTAGACTTGTATTATCCTCGAGCAGTAGTTGTGTATTAGCCGTTTTTCAAACTTCCTGGTTAGTTTGAATCTTCGCAAAGAATTGCAAATATGATTAGTTGAGCTCGAATCCACACACCAGGACTCTGGTGAATTTTCAACTAAACATACTTTCAACGAGTAAGATATCTTCATATCTTATCTAAACGGCGTAGCAAACAGACAAACTAAGTATTTTGGACAATTTCTTTCTCAATACTCGTTACCACCGAAATAGAAACACTTTTCTATTGTCGGATTTGACTTTCTATTTCTGAACCTTAAGATTGGGAACCATTCTTTTTCCATTTCTTCTACGCACTGCCATTCTAGGCCGTGGATATTGATGTCTGATTTAAGAGAACTTTTCCCTGAGTCTATATCACCCTTTTTGCCATATTGAAGCCGTTCATTGGTTCAGGTTGGGTTTTTAAAAAAATTTAAAAATTAATCTTGAACGTTCAGACGACTTAGGCAGAGAGTATAGGATAGTGTCCTATCTGTTAAGATTATCTCTTTAAGCACAGAGGCTTTCATTCTCTTTCAGGTTAGCCATCATGTTCACAACATGATCCTGAATCGGTGATCTTTCAAACATATTTAACTAATAACATTTTTCGTGGCTCATACCTTCGTACGATTCTTTCTTAAAAACATGTTCTTATCAGTTGGCATCTCATGTATTTGATGCTTAAGAACATTGGAAACAGATGTCAGAATCTAAGGCTAGCCAGATCATTACACTTGATCTACTTGGCATAAGTGTCTTTCTGATCCTGATTGGTTGTAGTTTTCGAAATTTTCGGATAAGATTCAGTGACTACGTAAACTTTCATGTCTCAACACGATGTCAAGATTCATTTCCTCGTTAGTATAGTTAAACCCTTACTAGCCTATTTCCTTATAGACATATAGTTTGGAGTGGGCTAAGAGAGATCGTCATTATAAAACTGAAATAAATAAATGCAAGTTAAAATTATGTATTCCATTTTCTTCTGCGTCTGACCAATAAATGAAATTCACGTAAACATTTTGATTTATGCAATGGTGACTTAACTAACCGCAGTTGACTCCCCGGAGGCGAGGTCAAAAACCGCTTAGAAAAGTAGGAACTATTCCTTATTAACATGTCATCTAGGTAACTCTTGTCAAACAATGTTAATCCACCACATCAACCTTTGGCCTCTAAGTAAATGTAACGGAGCTCCGAACGGAGGTTAATACATTACATAGTCAAGTATACACCATTACCTAGAAGTCCGTACGAGTAGATCAAGACACTCCACAGAGGCGTGGTCGAGCTGACTTTCCCGTATTTCATTCTATCCGAAGAAGTCTAATCTTGTATACCGTGAATACATACCCTCCGAAGGGAGTAGTATATATCCACTATACTAGACCGGTAATGGAGGCCGTAAGAATCCAACTCTTTTCATCTCGCTCCCACTTGAATTTTTAAAAGGTGTGGATTGTCTTTTGATTATCATATAATCACTTTTGGCTTCTTATTGTTGGAAGTGATTAATCTAATTAATACGCTCCCACTAGGATTACTAAATCATATTTAAAATCCCAATAATAATGTTTTAAGGCAATTTAATAACTACTTATTAATTAGGCCGAAAAATATTAGTCCAATTATGCATTGCGTCTAATCTCTATTAAACATTATTTATCTAATCACATTAAATAAAATATGCATAATTGAAAATAGCATAATATCTCATATTATCATGATCATGCCATAAAATAAAATAATTAAGCATGCTTTCATATAATTATTACATAATTATCATGCTTAAAATAAATGGCATAAAGTAAACATGTTATAAATAAATTATCATAAAGTTTAAATCATATTTACTGATTCGGTAATTTTTCAGGAAAAAACAATTAAATTGTTTCCTAAAGAAATTCCATTCCACGTAAATTCCCAGGAAACACTGGAGGGGTCACAGCGGTGCCACTTAAAAACTAGTCTCCTTTGACAAAATTTACGTGCACAGTAGCAGATTTAAAATTATGCATCGCATGCATCATATCAATGCATGTATATATCTAGAGCACGGCTCTGATACCAGTTGCTGGGTGGAGGGCCCAAAACAGTAGCTGTCCGGGACCACATTTTAAAATTTTGTTTATAATACAAGTATTAAAATATGTCTAAAACATTTTAATACGATAGTGGAAGACTAGCCGGATCTACTCAAGTATATACATGCAATTGATAATAAATTTTAAATCACTTAAGCAGATAAATATCTAATATGCGATAAACACTTAAGAGCATATAATTTATCATGATTAAAATAATACAACTGTAAAATATTACCATACTACAAATATGGCTATCTAACGGTATTTTTTTAGCTCCTTTTCCTTTCGTGAGACCGACAGAGCTTCCCCGCAATATCCCCGGAGAAACCCTCGGAGTGTGGACACCGAAAGTATTTCTCTAAATACTAGAGAAAACAAACTTTAAACTAGAAAATCCTTTTCAGGGTTTAATCTCCCGAAATTAAATGTTTTATATATTAAATATATAAACACCTAATTAAAATTAATTCCAAAATAATAAGGAATTAATTAGGAGAAAAAAGGGACTTGGTTTCAAAGCTTAAACTCAGCCAAAACCATCTCCCAAAGTTGTGTGTTACAAATGAGGGGTAAAGCCCTATTTATAGGCAAAATATCAAGGGTATTTTGGTAATTTCACTCTCCCACTTGTTAAACTTGCCAAATTGACGGAGTCTGAGGGCACCACGTTCAAGGTCTCATCGCCACAAGTTCAGCTCCACCAGCCACTCGCCGAAACTCCTCCGCACGTGCCCTCACGAGCCCCGCCTGAAAGTGGCTCGTGTGAAACACACGCAGCTCTAGGGTTTCTGGACTTGAACTGGTTCGATCCGGTTCGACACGTGGCCAACCCTGGTTCTGCCACGTGTCCGATTTGGTCCGACCCTATCCGTTGACCCGATCCGTGACCCGTAGACCGGCCCGGTCCAGATCTAATCTAAACCGTCCACGTGCGCTGACATGGCGCAATCTCCGCCGTACGCGTGGCGCGCCACCTCACGCCTGTCCGCTGATTTGGCATGCCACGTCATCAAAAAAAAAATTTCTTTTTTTTTTTTTTGATGAAAATTTTATTTTCTCCAAAATAAAATTCCGGGCATTTCCAACTCTTTGGAACATTGATTTAGTTTCTTAAAATAAATTCATTGGCTATTTTCAAACACTTTGAAAATTCATTTCTCTTTCTCCTTTTAATATTTTCTCTTCGGGTTTTCAATTTGGGGCTTGCAGTGACCTGCAGGACTAATTAATTTTAGCTTCAAACAGATTAATATATTATCATCTCATGATAGTAATTAATTACTGTTTAACAATATTTAATTCCACTAAATAAATATTGTTGCACTCTAAAATTAATTAAATTATTTCTCGATCTAGAATAATTTCGTATTTTACTCCTCCGTGTAGATATCCATGAAAAATAAATTGCAACTACTATCATTTATTTTTTATCTCCAATCTGAAATTTATTGATTCGCCTTAAATTCAAATTCTCTATATGTGAAGCACATTCATCATACAACTTCGGTGACATATCACGCGAAGTGCTTTGGCCAAAGTCTTAATTCGAACTTTTGCAAATCTATTTTAGGGATATCTTTTACCTTCCAGCAAGGTCACGGATTCCTCGATCAATATAACTCTTTAGCACATTTCATGTTGTCACCGAACGTACAAAGTATTTTGGTCACCTTTATCGAGACCTCACTTCGAGTATATTACAATGACTAACACTACATGCCTAAAGCCGAAATATTGTCAGGATTAAGAGTACAATGCTTCCTGAGATTTTATTCATTTTAGATAGCAGTATAAATTGAATAATCTCAGTGGTCCAGTTCGATGTTTCCAATCCTATTGAAAATCATCAACGTGTTATAATTGAAATCACCATTCCCTATGACAAAAGACTAGTCATCATATATAACCACGTTATAGTCTTGACAAGAACATATTCTTATCTTACCGACTAGAAACTTAATGACACGTGATTTTGGTATTCAAAGTCTTTTCTTATAAAACACATTTCATATAAGAATACCACCACACGCCATTAATTATCGATATGTGAAATACTCACAACTTGCTATAAATTCAGTTTAATTAATCCAACAAATTGAATTTTTAGGGCACTAATCCCAACAAAAGGACCTCGGGAGGCTGAAGTACTTACTCGGGATTGAAGTAATGAGATCCAAGAAAGGCATATACATCTCACAGCGAAAGTTCGTGCTTGATTTGTTGGCTGAGACAGGGCTACTGGAGTGTCGACCGACCGACACTCCTATGATGGTCAATCACGGGCTAAGAATTATTGATGGAGCACCAGAGGCAGATAGGGCACAATATCAACACCCAGTAGGGAAGTTGATCTACTTGTCCCACACATGACCTGACATAGCCTATGCAGTAGGGGTGTTGAGTCAGTTTATGCACCAGCCTCAGAAGGAACATTTAGATGCGGCAGTCAGGGTTTGCCGGTAGTTGAAGGGATGTCCAGGACGAGGGGTTCTGTTTCAGAAAAACAGATATCTAGACATTGAGACCTATACAGATGCTGATTGGGCTGGTAGTCCAGGGGACCGGAGGTCTACGTCTGGCTACTTTACTCTGGTTGGAGCAAACGTAATGTCATGGCGGAGTAAGAAATAAAAGGTGGTCGCACTTTCGAGTGCAGAGACAGAATTCAAAGGGATTGCTCGAGGAGTGGTAGAAGTTCTTTGGCTAAGGAAATTGCTTGAAGAGATTGGCATTCCGATGACCAGGGCGTGTAACCTCATGTGTGATAATCGGGTTGTGATTAGTATATCCGAGAATCCGGTACAGCATGATCAAACGAAACACATAGAGGTAGATCGACGCTTTATTAAGGAGAAGATTGAGGAAGGAGTTACCAAACTACCGTTTGTGAGATCAGAGGATTAGTTAGCGGATATCTTGACAAAGGCGGTTAACGGTAGGATTTTTGGGGAAGTCTTTAGCAAGTTGCACATCGGAGGTCCAACGATACAACTTGAGGGGGAGTGTTGACATAAAGAAAACTAGAAATAAAGGAGTTTGTTTTGATACGTAATTGTATAGTTATTCTCTTTCCTTATTTCTAGTCTAGGGTTGTATATTGTCTATATATTTACGTCCTTTATACATTGTATTACATAATACAGAATTGAGTAATATATAGGAAACCCATTCCAAAATATGGAGTCTATTATAGTTGACAGCGTGTTCACAATAATTGCAAACATATTTGTTATGAATTGAGAATTTTCCCTACATCTGCATCAACACTTTGATTCTTGCCCATACAACATATCTCGACTTCATCTCAGCAAACCAAACTCTATATGGAAATTAAACCCTCGTCATTGAAGGTGCATTACCCCATTTATAATTTGAATTTACCTATATATGATCTAGAAATGGCACCAGAGGTCAATTAGATTTAGAGGTCTCCCTTTTCGGAAATTTAATATTGATTGAATATTATATTATGATACAATTAATTAGCTAGGTGCATGTCATGAAATTAAGTTGATTCCTCAGCGCCAGTGCTAAAAGATCTGGCATCTGGGGCCATATGTAGCACAAAAAGATTAATGTCGTGTCCTTTTTTATATTGTTACAATGTAATTTTCTTTTAAAACTCAATATGCTTTCTTTGAACATTTCTTTTTAATTTGAATGAAACAATCAATATACTTTCTTTGAATCTCTTTTTTGAACTATCTTAGTCATCCATGGCCTAATAATCTTGTTGATAAGCAATGTTATCACCGAGAGACGTTAGAGCAGTCTCGAGCTCTCACAACGAACAAATTCACACAATCTGGTAAAGACCGAACAGCCGGAGAAAGGTTAGAGGAGAAGAGAAATTAGAGATGTAGATTGGAAATTCTGAATAATGTTATTGCTTAGCCTCCAAACAAACTGTTCACGCAATATATAAAGAAAGACGCATATTGAACTAAGGACTCTCACGGAAAATAAACGTAATCTAAAGTGACCAAATACTAACAAGGAAATAAAAGCATGACTCTATTCTAGTGCCTGGCGTAATTCTTTTGCCAACGTGGAACCTTTGGCACTCTCTTGCTCCTTCGAACTCCAGGAACAACTCCCCCATCAGCAACATCTTCTCCTCCATGAACACTTCCCCCATCAGCCACTTCTTCCACGCTATGAGAACCATCACCATCTGCATGAGCCCTATCTCCATGATCAACCACCTTCACTGCCGCATTCGCATTTATATCATTCCCCCTCCCATTAGGATCCATCTTATCCTCAAGGTGTAAGTGAGGAAAGAATTCCCGCATCATGGACATGGGCTCCCAAGTCGTGTCATCCAAGGACCCGTTGGACCAACTTACCAACCATTGCTCTTCGTCCACCCCATTGCACAATACCACCCGCTGCTCATGCACCAGCACCGGATACGCTGGAACTCTGCCATCAAGAAGATCGGTTGGCAACGTACTCGGTGTCACCAACCTTTGGTCCTATAAACCGATGCAAGAACAAGACATGAAAGACCGGGTGAACCCGCGATGAGTCCGGCAACCGCAACTTATAAGCAATTGCCCCAACTTTCTCCAACACTTCGTAAGGCCCATAAAACCATTTGGACAACTTCTGACTCCCCCTTCGCACGACCGAATACTGCATATACGGTTGCAGCTTTAACAAAACCAAATCACCCATCTCGAAACTGACATCACGTCGTTTGGCGTCTGTGATCTCCATCATCCTACGCTGTGCGGCCGCCAAATTTCGCCTAAGCTGCTGAAGAAGAGCATCTCGCTCAGACAAAAGTTCATCGATAGTTGGTAATCTACTATCACCACGCTTGTACGGAATCAGTTCCGGAGGTGGTCTCCCGTACACCGCCTGAAATGACGTCATGCGAATGCTCGCCTGATAGCTGGTATTCAAAGAATACTCCGCCCACGGCAACAAGACAGTCCAATGTTTCGGGCGCTCATGATAAAAAGCCCGAAGATACTGTTCCAGGGAACGATTCATCACTTCCGTTTGGCCGTCCGTTTGGGGTGAAAGGCCGAACTATGACTAAGAGTTGTACCACTAAGAGCATGAATTTCTCGCCAAAAATGACTAGTAAAAACCATATCTCGATCAAAAACAATTGAAGCAGGAATCCCATGCAATTTGATGACCATGTCGGTAAATAAATGAGCTACACGGTGTGCATCAAAATCAGCAGGTAAGGTGCCAAAGTGAGCATATTTGGTCAATCGACCAACCACCACCAAGATCACCGAATAACCCCGCGACGGCGGAAGGCCCGTAATGAAGTCCATGCTCACATCTTCCCAAACCCGGCTCGGAATGGGCAAAGGCTGCAACAAGCCTGCCGGAGGAGTGGTTGAGAATTTCGTAGTCTGACAAACTAGACATAAAGCAACATGTTTTTAAACATCAGACCGCATGCATACCCGGCCAATAGAAATTTCCCACGAGTCGGTCAAAGGTCCGATGTACACCGGCATGGTCCCCAGACGAGGTATCATGATATTCCCGCAGAAGCTGATAACGAAGACCCAAATCCTTGACCACACACAACCTGTGATCGTAGAAAAGAACACCTCCGTGGATTGAGAATGGTGGCGGCAACTTACCAGCCACATGAACCGAATGCAGCTGCAAAAGATCGGGCTGCGTGGAATGCCGGCCACGGACTTGAAACCAATGCCAACACCTGCGACACGGATGGGTCGGCATCCCGACGTAAAAGAGCGTCAGCAATAACATTAGTGGCCCCCGGTTTGTACTAAATGCGAAAGCAAAAACCCAATAACTTTCGAACATAGAATTATTGATCCGTTCGAATCACAAACTCACGCCCAAGCAAATATTAACTCTACTTGTTAACCGCTTCCACAATTGCGTACAATTCCTTGTGGTAAGTAGACGCGGACAAACGTTGCAGCCCCAGTTTCTTGCTGAAATAGGCAACCGACTGATCAGCCTGTAAAAAGATCGCCCCTATGCCCATAGCGGACGCATCCATATCAACCACAAAGATCTCATGGAAATCGGGCAAACGGAGGACCGGAGCAAAACATATGGCTGCCTTTAACTTTGTTAAAGTTTCATCAGTAGCCTCCCCCACACGAAGCTATCGCGTTTCAATAAATCCGTTAATAGCGAGACGATGTGAGAATACCCCCGGATAAAGCGCCGGTAATAACCGGTCAGCCCCAGAAAACCCCGTAACTATTTCACCTTGCATGGAGTAGGCCAATTAACCATGGCCGAGATTTTGTTGGAGTCAACCTGTAAATTTCCCCCAGAGATACTATAGCCCAAGTAGTCGATAGAATCAGTCGCGAAACAGCATTTTGACCGCTTGACAAAGAAGTCATTAGAACATAGCAACGAAAGAGTCACTTCCAAATGATATACATGCTCGGCCAAAGATGGGCCATAAATTAATATATCATCAAAGAAGACAATGACGAATTTGCGAAGATAAGAGGCGAATAACCTGTTCATACAAGCTTGAAATGTCGATGGGGCATTGGTCAGGCCGAACGGCATAACCCGAAACTCATAATGCCCCTCATGTGTACGAAAAACTGTCTTATAAATATCTCGATCGTGCATCCTAATCTGGTGGTATCCGAACGTAAATCCAGCTTCGTGAAGAATCTAGCAACACCCAACTCATCAAATAACTCATCGGCCATGGGAATAGGGAAATGGTCCGGCACCGTGACTGCATTCAAAGCCCGATAATCAACGCAGAAACGATAGGTGTTATCCTTCTTCTTCACCAATAAGACCGAAGAAGATAAAGGGCTACGGCTCGGCGAATAAGGCCCTGCTCCATCATTTCTTTAACCAACCATTCAATCTCATTCTTTTGGAATTGCGGGTAACGATACGGGTAGGGCTGTAAATGGATATTCGAAAATTCGATATCCGTCCGCATCCGAATTCGTTTATAGAGGATATTATCCGAATTCGTTTCAAGAGGATATTATCCGTATCCGATTATAGACATCCAACTTATAAACGGATAAGGATATGGTAATAAGACATCTGATTCGTTTAACATGCGATCTGTTTCATTATCCGTTAGAAATATATACACACAACTATGTATGTATGATAGATTATTAGTATTAAGTAAATTTTTTAGTGCATTTATTAAAGAAAAACCTTAGATCTTATTAGTAACCATACTTTCACATCAACATTTATATAGAGACCATATAATTAACATATGTTAAGTTATTAATAAAAGTATTATATTTCAAATTAATTATATGATAAAATTTATAGTTTCACCATATTTATACATTCACTAAAAAATAAAAAATGATATAGATAGATATCCTTATTATTTCTCTATTTGTCTAAAATGTATATATTCAAAGGTATATAATTATTAAATAATTTATCTATAAATGAATACTTGATAATCTGATTAAAAATTCGAAGTTATATAGTAAAATAATTTATGTCAAATTTTGAATAGTTGAAAATCTTATTAAAATCCGAATCCGTCCGAATCCGCCTTGTATCCGTACAAAAAGGATATTATCCGAATCCGATTTAAAAGGATATTATCCGTATCCGTCCGAATTATAAACGGATAAGGATATGGTAATCATACATCTGATCCGTTTAGTATCCGTTTACACCCCTAGATACGGGCGCACATTTACCGGATTAGTCCCGGAAGCAAGCGAATTCTGTGATCACTCCAGCACGGGGGTGGAAGAGAGGTGGGCTCATGGAACACCCCCCAAACAGGTGCAATAAAGCGCTAATTTTCAGCGGGAGGTCAGGCGGGACAGCCCGAGGCTCGGTCGGCGCCACCTGGGGCACAACTGTCAGCTCAAAATATGCAGAAATAGAGTCCGACGCACACAAAGTATAGACATGATGGAGTGTAATTTCGCGCGGAAAAGCGGCGCGGTCCTTGATCGTGACCGGCGTACCATCCCATATGAATTCCATGGTCAGGTTTGCATAATCGTGAGTCACACGGCCCAACAACTGAAGCCACTGTATGCCCAATACCACGTGAGTGCTATGAACGGGCAACACGAAGACATCCACTTGAAAAACAGTCCCTTGGAGCAATAATTGGACTGCGACACATTGTTGCTTGCAAAGCAACGCTGCTCTGTTGCCCACGTACACCCGGAACGGTTTAAGACCCTCAACCGGCAAGTCGAATTTCTCCACGATCCGCGGATGAATAAAACTATGGGTACTACCCCTATCAATGAGAACCTCCACCACTACAGCTCCAATCATACCGGAAAGGCGAAGCACCCGTGGGGTGGGACTACCCGAGAGGGTATGAAGGGTAGAGACATCCACGGCCAACTCTGGCTCCTCCAGAACAACCTCGATTAATTTGTAACCTCCGTCTCATCATCATCATCATCATCACCGAGCAACAACAAATAACGCCCACAACAATGGCCTTTTACCCACTTCTGGTCGCAGTTGTAACATAACCTCTTCGCGTCACGCTCCAAGCGTTCGGCTTGGGACAAGCACCGAATAGGCGGCATACCAGATGGCTTAGGGGGTAGAGGTGGCTTTGATCCTAGAGAAGGGAGCAGGGGAACCGAAGATGGGGGCACATACGATACCCCAACAGGTGGCGACGGACTGCACATAACCATAAGGGACAGCGGCGAGGGACGAGGTGGAACGGCGGTAGACCAAGCGAGATGCTTGGCTTCAAGTTCGCGAGCCAAGGCGAAGGAGGCCGATAGCGAATCCGGCTTGAGGAGAACGATTTCATGTTGCAAGTGCAGTTTGAGACCCCGCGTGAAAGACCGACTGCAAGTTATCCTCGGACAGCCCTGTCAAGTTCACCAAAACTTTCTCAAACGCAGTTTGGTATTCCAGCACCAAACCGGTTTGCTTCACCTTGGCGAGCATCCCAAAATAATCGACAAAGTTGAGTGGATCGAATCGAAGCTTGAATTTGGCTATGAAATCCTAGCAAGAATCCAAGAGATTATTGCGTTGACGCCACCGAAACCAGTCAAGGGCAGGTCCTTCGAGCATCAACCCAACAGTGGCCAGGTGTGACTCCTCCGGAACCCCATAGAACACGAAATGTTCGTGCTCCTACAAAAACCAACCCATCGGATCTGTACCGTCACACTTTGGCATGTCAATCCGTAACTTGGAAATGGAATTCTGATTGACGACGGTTAGCTGCACGATTCCGAGTCCACACGTGATTTATCCGACAGTGAAAGGAAGGCTTGCAAGTCCAACTGTAATTTCTGAATTGTTTGTGTCAACTGATGCATAGATTGTTGTATCGCCCTATGAATAGCAAGCAATTGCACATCAATCTGTTGTTGAAACTCTTTAAAACGATCCTCGGTAATAGATTCTGACATCGCGGAAGAATGCAATGAAAGCGCCAATGATAAGCAGTGTTATCACCAAGAGACGTTAGAGCGGTCTCGAACTCTCGCAACGAACAAATTCACACAATCCGGTAAAGACCGACCGGTCGGAGAAAGGTTAGAGGAGAAGAAAAATTAGAGATGTAGATTGGAAATTCTAATAATGTTATTGCTTAGCCTCCAAACAAATTGTTCACGCAATATATAAAGAAAGACACCTATTGAACTAAGGACTCTCACAATCTAAAGTTACCAAATACTAACAAGGAAATAAAAGCATAACTCTATTCTAGTGCCTGGTGTAATCTTTTGCCAACGTGGAACCTTTGCCACTCTCTTGCTTCTTTGAACTCCAGGAACAACTCCCCCATCAGCAATATCTTCTGCTCCATGAACACTTTCCCCATCAGCCACTTCTTCCACTCTATGAGAACCATCGCCATCTGCATGAGCCCCATCTCCATGATCAACCACCTCCACTGCCGCATTCGCATTCATATCACTTGTCAAATTTCACGCACCAACAATTTTAAAAAAATGATATGGTCATTTTCCCTAATTTATGTGGGTAACATGTCAGCCACACGGATGTTCTGTTGAAAAACTAAAAATCTAGTTAAGATCAGATCTAAAGTATGAAATTAACCTTATAAGACTTAACTGTTAAACAGAATTCATGCTGAGCAAAATGATGAAATTCAAAAACTTAGGAGACAAATTTCGTATATAAAACAAGAAATTCAATTTTACATGTAGAGATGGCATCTCATTACACATTTCACATACAATAAATAATCTAAAGAAATACTGAACTAAATCGTCGATGATGCTTGTGGGGTTTCATCAACCAACACTTGGAGCAATCTTGGAAATGGAGGCAAATTGACATCAATAATCCCTTCAAGAATCTGAACCACCTGACTCATTGAAGGCCTAATACTCTCATCAATTTGTGCACACCAACATGCTACTTTACATATCTTCATCACTTCTTCTGCATTTGTATTCTCTTCTAGCTTAGGATCCACAAGGCTGAGTATATTATGCCCACTCTCTGTGATCAAACAGCTTGCACCCAAGCAAGGGAAGTATGGCGCATTCTCCTCGTCTCGAATATCCCGCCAGTTTCTCTTCCCCGATACCAGTTCGAAAAGCATCATTCTGTAGCTATACACATCAGCTTTGGCAGTTATTGCAACTCCTGATATCCATTCCAGTGCTAGATAACCCAATATACCCCTCATGGTTGTCAGAGCACAGCTAAAATCGCGCCCCACGAGCTTCGCCAATCCAAAGTCCACCGCTTTGGGACGAAACTCAGCGTCGAGTAGGACATTTTCGGGCTTTATGTCACAATGAATGATACAATCGCTACAACTTTCATGAGGTACACCAACCCTCGAGCTACTCCCAATGCAATTTGGTACCTACTTCTCCAATCCAACACTCTGGACTCCTTAAAAAGATGAGTATCTAAGGAACCATTTTCCATGTAGTCATAAACCAACAACTTTTTCGTACCTTTCACACAGAATTCGCGGAGCCTTACAAGATTAGCATGCTGAATGATCCCAATTGTGTTGACTTCGGCCCTGAATCGTTTCTCTCCTTGGCTTCTGCTTTCGAGCTTCTTTACAGCGATAGCACTTGAATCGGATAAAGTTCCTTTGAAGACGAACCCAAAACCTCCTCCTCCTCCTAACTTGGTTGAGAAGTTCTTGGTTGCATTTTGCAAGTCTCCGTACTCAAACGGCACCAAAAAAACTCTCAACTACATTAGAAGTTCCAATCTTTTTCTTTCGACGAGTGTACACCATCACAACCCATATAATTGCCAAGAGCATAGATGCAGAAGCAATAGAACCCAAGATTATTTTCTTAGGACTCTTAGTCCCATGAGTTACAGTCCCACGAAAAACAGAGGAAGAAGCAGAGAGCCTAATGTAGATGGTAGTTTCTTTATCTTCCCCTTTGAGTAATTTTCACATATTTGATAGCTCACCGCTCCAAATATAACAACCTTTTGCATCATATGCATAAGCTATGCACGAGCAGTTATTCAAGCAAGCAGATTCACATTCGCCTTTGCCCGTGGAATCCCTGGGTAAACTTAGGCTACGATCATTCAGAAACCTATCTTTTCTACCCTCTGAATCAGTAACATTACCATTCCCACATGATAAACCAAACTCCCTCACACATTCAAAGTCATTATCCTTCAATAATAGATAATAGTCAATAGATTTAAACTTCTTCTTGAATCCAGGTAAACATTTACAAACCGGCAGTTGTCTATCATCACAGAGGCCAAATGTCCCACAGTAAGCATAGACATGACATTGTTGCATTGGCTGAGACCAAAACAAGACCCAATCATCTCCAACCCAAAATAACACCTTAATTTGACCCGAGACATCCAAAATGACTCTAGATATAATCCACAATTCATAGAGCGAATATATAAAATAAGTCTCATTCTCAGTATCAACATAACTATAATTGTAGATAAAATCCAACCCCATTTCAGGGACTAGGCTAAAGTATGACCATTCCAAGTCCCACTTGCCCAATTCTCCACAACCCCATTCTGCATGATAACAAACTGATTATTATTTGGGTCAATTTCAAGAGTGAAAGAACCAGGTGAAGGATCCTAAGAATTTTTCCAGGAAGTTAATCTAGTTTTCTTGTGTGTTTTTTTTTATCATACCCCATCTTCGCCCCGGGCATAAATACATGAGTTGGATTATCAAAGCTTTCCCATGAATTTTCACTAAAACCACTCAAAGCTGATGAATTAGACGACCCATCTCTCAAAACCAAGTTCCCCGTTATCAAGAAGTACTGCAACAACAGATTTAAACTAGGGGTGTCAAATGGATGGATTGGATTAAATGGATTGAATCCATATGGATTGGATTCAAAATGGATTGAAATATTAGCGGATCCTTAATGGATTATATTATAATGGATTTTGGTGGATTTTTAATGGATTTATACTTGAGCCTAATGCCTAAAATCCAAAATACCCCTCACTATCATATTTGATTTGTTTTACTCATTTTTTAATCGTTTGGCATGTTTTTCCCCGTTCGACCTATTTTCAACCCGTTTTGGACATATATGTTATATTTTGACCCGTTCGACTAATTTTCAATCTCAACACGTATGGGTCTTGAAGTAATTGTTGGAATCAGTGGCTAGATTCGCAATTGTGGAGCTTGCATTTTCCCAAGATATTAGGAGCATGAAAAATTGACTACTGTCTTAAGATCCTAATCCATTTTCATAACTGCCCTTGATAAAAAATTGTTTGATGTGCTTGTACATCATTATACAAACTCTCTCGATTGATGCATTTTGTAACCATCATTCTTTCTTTGACCTCTACTCCACTGAAGAGAGAAATGAAGTTGCTGAAAAGAATCCGAGAGCTTGCTACATATAAAGTCACTCTATTTAACTAATGAAGCTTTCACTCAAATAATTGAGACAAACTTGAATCTGTGCAAATAAGACAAGCCCAAAACAATCTGATTCTGGCCTCCAGGCCTTTATCCTGTGGAAAGAGAAGTAACATATCAAATATGGAAAACACATATCAAATAAACAACAGATAAAGTAAAATTAAACAACATATCAATTTCCAATTAACAATCACGAAAACAACCTCTACTCCACTGAAGAAGATCTCTTAGTACTCCATCCAAACACTAAACTATCTACACTTTCTTCTTCCATCTCTAACTGCAAATTAATATAAAATCACGAACAACAGACATATCATGAACTACATACCAGAATTTCAATTTACAAAATCATAAACAACAGGCAAGAATTTCAAGAAATAATAGGGATATGGGAACAGAGACATGGAGACCATGAGAGGAATTGTTAATTATGTACAATTGTAGAAGAAAGAAGCACAAACTTAAAGGATGAAGCTTTTTTGTATGTATAGGCAATTAGGCATTTTCAGAGTTGAATCTTCAAGGTTAAAAGCTGGGTATCAAAATGATATGAACAGTGATCATATACACATCTTCTAGGTTAAAGTTAACTTTTCTAGGCTAAGTCTCTATTTCTTGAGCCTGCAAAATTTCCAGGGAACAGAACAATGTGCAGTCAAATTTTTACCCCGCTAAAATTTCACCTCCATTTTCACAAGCAACAAGAAGGACTGTATCAACAAGCAAAGGACTCAACTGCAGTTGGATGCCAGATTTAAAAAATAAAATAAAACAGGGTCAACTTCCAAGATTATAGTACATGTCCTGAAACCAAAAAACCATTTTTATAAGAAGAGATCATTAACCTTACTTATAAGTATTTTAACCATTAATTTACATTTTATATCCATTAATGTTGGTATTGGTAGCTTAAACCTCTAAAAGTCTCCAGGCAGTAACAAGAAATCAATTATTAACCTTAATTAAAAGCATATTAATAGTTAATACTGTCAAACCTCAACTAACGTATCACTCTTTAAAGATCTTTGCAGATTATAATGGCTGATGGCAGAGGCATAATAATTAATAATCACAAAATGCAAACATTAATTATTAACCAGAAAAGCAAAGGCATAAATTTCAAAAAATTTCCAGCAAATGCCAATAATAAGAACCCAATTTCAAGAGTCAAACCACCCCTAAGATACCACATTCATCGATTTTAAACCAAAATCCCAAGAAAAAATGATGAACATCACCCTCTATTCCTGCTCGTGATTTCTCTCAATATTCCGTAAAAAATTACTGAACCCAGAAACCATAACAACCCACCCAAGATTTCAATGCAGGCCCAGATGCCCCATTTTTAAACAAATGTTTCACCCCTAAATTTTTTCTCCTCGATCATACACCCAAAAAAAAAAGGAAAAAAGAACTAAATCTTACCTTTTGTAGCGATGGAGTGCAGCGACGACAGTGAAGGGATGGTGGCGAAGATGACGGCGGTGAGGAGGTGGCGCGGCGACGGCGGTGAGGTGGTGGCACAGCGACGGCGGAAGAGATAGTGGTGGTGAGAAGAAGAAGGGTTTCAAATCTGACATTTTCGTATACGGTATACGAAAATTTGTAAAATTTTTATTTCCTTTTTTTTTTTTTTTTACATCTATCTTTCTATACTATATAAAAAAAAAGCGTTTTTTCTCTCACAAACGGTAGTTTTCTAAGCTGCAAGACCAATTTTTTGATCTTCCATATATACCCTCAACACCATTATAAAATCTATATATGATTAAAGGTTGTTTTGGAAAATTCAGAATTTCAAATTAATCCACGATCCTGCAAACTCTCAAACTGCACCATTATAATTTATCCACCTTCTTCTCAAACTCATTCTCACGTTCCTGCAAACTCTTAAACTGTACCATTATAATTTACCCACCTTCTTCTCAAACTGATTCTGAGATTTTTTTGGGCGATTAACCTTCTTCTCAAACTCAGATCAAGGTTATTAAGATTTTTTATTAATATTTCTCTACGATTTTATTTTCCGATTTTCTTTAAATTCTAAGCTTTTACTTCCTAATTTCATACGTTATCATTGATTTTGTACTTATATTCTTCGCTTTATGAAGATACAAAGTTCTAGATTCTCATATTTAAGGTAATTCTTCACCTGCTATTTTGCAGCTAAATGAGTCTTCTATTTGAAAATTGGTAATCATCTACTACTCAGACGTTATTTGAGAATTGGTAATCATCTGCTACTCAGACGTCTCTCTATTTTCAGGTTCTTCTACTCAGACATTTCTCTATGTTCAGGTAAATTCAAATATAATATAGATATATGTAAATTCAAATATAATATAGATATATATTTCGTTGTCAGTTAAACGCTACTGGGTCTCCACATATTATATATTTCATATTAAAATGTTAGAATGCTTTATCACTGCAGGACTATTGATGGTTGACCTTCAAAATATACTGTTTTATCACAGAAAGTGCAGTAATAGTCTTTCAATGTCTTGACCTGCTCAATTAAAGGTAAATCTAACTGCATATTGAAATTGCTTTCTTCTAATTCTCAATTTGGTAGCATTTTTAAAGGAGGTGTGGAAAATGGGAATTAATTTAAGAGGAGATGATTATTATTTTTATTTATTTTTTGACATTTTTCCATTAAAATAGATTTTTTTTCCCACTCAGGCAACATTTAACTTGAAAATTTTGATCCCTACCTGCGTTGAATAAGATAGGATGAGATTTCTCCAGCATAAGTGTGTCAGTTAGACACGAAAGGAAGAGCTCACAGGTTCATTTCATTTAATGAATTTACAAAATTGAATGACTAATTAAATGATAATTTATTTTTAAGTGCTTATTTATTAGAAAAAAATTTCTATATCAATATTTTTTTGGATCATTCGATATTTTTTACAGTATTTATTGTATATTTCATACTAAAATGGTAGAATGCTTTCTCACTGCAGGACTGTTGCTGGTTGGCCTTGAAAATATACTGTTTAATCATAAAATTTGCAGTAATAGTCTTTTAATGTCTTGACCTGCTCAATTAGAGGTAAATCTAACTGCATATTGAAATTACTTTCTTCTAATTCTCAATTTGGTAGCATTTTTAATGGAGGTGTGGAAAATGAGAATTAATTTACGAGGAGATTATTATTTTCTTTTTCCATTTTTCCATTAAAACAGATTTTCTTTTTCACTCAAGCAACATTTAATTTGAAAATATTGCTCCCTACCTGCATTGAATAAGATAGGATGAGATTTCTCCAACAGAAGTGCGTCAGTTAGAGACAAAATGTAGCGCCCGAGCGTGATGCACCACATCCCCCCGCACCGAGA
The DNA here is from genome assembly GCA_037501455.1 of Lantana camara. NCBI lineage: Eukaryota > Viridiplantae > Streptophyta > Magnoliopsida > Lamiales > Verbenaceae > Lantana > Lantana camara. The sequence goes on from CM074855.1 coordinate 129,301,811, forward strand.
CCCGACCCGTATATGAAATGGGAAATCCATACACGTGCCAAATCACGGCGAACGGGGACACAACACACACACTAAGCTAGGCGGGAGCTAACCCTTAAACCAAGCATAACCAAAACATAATTAAATCAGAGTGACCATAACAATAGCGGAAGCAATTCAACACAAGTACTTATAGGTACCAACACATAGCAATACATATCGTATTTACATAAAGGTACCAACACTTACAACCTGTGCAAAAGACATCACGGCACAAAATAACTTAATATACGCTCCATACATAATCATAATACAAAAGTAATAAGAACAAGTATATATGAGTGTAAAAGGAAATGCTAGACACTAATGCAAGACCTAGACGACTCGTATTCCCGCCTAGCACCTCCAAACCTGCACAAAACAACTGAAAACAAACCGGGTTCAGTCTAAAAGAGACCGGTGGGTATAAAAACGGGGCATAATATATAATACAACGGAATTTAAACATATACATACAAGCCCTAATTCCATTTGAAGTTTGATAAGAATTTCCCAAGCGGGCAAAACAAAGAAAACATCAATGGAATTACGACTATCATATTCATTCATAAATAATTATTGGGTTTCATGGCCCGGCGAGTGGGCGTGCATTATCTCCAACCATCACCTCGTGTAATCATATTCATAATTCATTTATTTTCATGCATATTAATCTTATGTGCACATTCATACGATTCATAATCATACATATACACCTTCTTCCTCCGGTGGTGGACGGGTTTGCAAGGCCCGACCACCTCATACATTGACCCAGGGGGGTACATGAATCCCCCAAGGGCGCTCAGCTACCATTCCACGCTAATCTCCTAGCGAGTTCAGGTCTCTGTTAAATGGTTGGGACTAGCACATGGGATCACCGTCGGCCCTAGCCTCCCCGGATAGCCACATGTGCTAGGTCCCGGGCCCGTGCATCATTATCAATCATGTCTCGCCAAAACATAAGGTAGGATTCATAAAAGAAAGGCTTACGTTTGAAATCATTTACTCGAGAAAAGACTCTATATACGTATATTATACATTTGGTTTAAAAATTTGCACATTGGGTTTATATAGGGTCATTTTAGCTAGTAGAAGAGAAACCCACCTTGAAGCAATAAGAGGATAAGAGTAGAGCCTCAAACGACGCCCTCGTCTCCAACTAAACCCGAATCTGTGCAAAAGAGGTAGTGTGAGACTCAAAATGACCATATACGACGCACGACAATGCAATGTGGATGATATGAGATGCATAAGAAAATGTTCTCAAGTCATGGAAGTATTCTTATGCACAATTAACACAATAAAGTCACATAAACGTTCAAAATCATTCATTGCATTCGATAAGTGGGAGTTCCAAGCTCATTCGTTCATAAATCATAACAAAACAAGCTATAAACTTGATACATTAATCATAACACATAATAATACATATTAACGTAGCATAGAAGTCATAAAAGAGGTGGAGGAAGATCAAACAAGCGGAGAAAAAGAAGAAAAACGGAACCGGAATGACGAAAAAAACGCAGGAGAAAATCCACCTCCATGGATTTTTCCAAAGGGAAAAATCCACCCCCATGGATTTTCAGAAACTGACTGACCTAAATCCACCCTCGCGGATTTTTCCAAGGGGAAAAATCCACCCCCATGGATTTTCAGAAACTGACTGACCTAAATCCACCCTTGCGGATTTTTTTCAAAGAAAAAATCCACCCCCGTGGATTTAAGTCAGCGGCCAAAAAACACAAAAACAAGGCAAAAACCGAAATGGAAGCTAAAAGGCACAAAACCAACTCACAAATCTCAACCCAAAATCATGTAAAATCAGGTCATTAACTCATTATTCAAGCTATATCACATTAAACAACAAGAACTCCAATTAAAGCATCAAGGAATTAACATCCAAATTATAACTCCAAGCTCCATCAATGGCAAGACCAAGAATCTCCAACAATCATGCAATACAAGTTCATATCCATCTAACTCCATGACAAAGGGTCAAATATTACTCATGAAACTCAAAGAAAATCCAAGGGATTCAAGTTAATCAACAAAATTGCAAGAAATCCACTATTCATCATCTTCTTCATTCCTAATTCATAAATGGATGAAACCATGCAAGACTTAGCATAAAATAATCACAATGAGCTATACTACTCAAAAATAAGCTTACCTTCAAGAAAAAGTGAGGAAAGATAGGGAGATGAGCCCAAATTCTCCAAGGTTTTGCAATGGGGTTTTTCTCTTTTTCTTCTTTCTCCTTTCTTGCACTTAGTGGCTGAATGAGGGGGTTGTGAGTGAGGGATGGCTCGGTTGGGGCAAGTGGGAAGGAAGAGAGAGTGATGCAAGTGGGAGTAGGTCATGGTTTTAGGGTCTAGGGTCGTTGATTAGGGCCGTAGGTTAGAGAAAAGTCAAAGGTTTGTCGTTTTTAAGCACGAGGTGCTCGTTTCGGTTGAAATTTGAGAATCTAAATGATCTTAAAAAGGCATGAGACTTGTCCCATTGTCTCCGAATCGTCGATACGGATTCAATGGAGGTGACGGAACTCGAATCCGAGTTCCCGAGCTCAAGATATCACCTATGGAACCAAGGGTGCGCTAATTGCCCGTTAGCCCCCGTTTTGGTTCCAAGAAACCAAGTAAATTCAAAACTCATGCAACAAAGAACCAATTTATGCAACGAACACATAGATGGGATCATAATACACATAACTCAATTATAACAAGTTATAGCGAAAAACGAAAATCAATTCGGAATCAAACAAGGCATAATCATACGCATATAAGTAAATACGTTGGAAAATCAAATAAAATTCAAATGCAACAAGAAATAAATTCAAGTATGGAAAGAATGAAATAAATAATGAAATTTAAGCAATTAAGTAATTAAATCGCTCAAATTAGTAAACACATACGTCATACCTGTTTGACCGAAAGGTCGGGGCGTTACACAAAAGGACGAGCTCACAGCTTCAATTCATTTAATGAATTTACAAAATTGAATGACTAATTTATGTTAAATAAATTGGTCTTCTCCATGTAGTTTGGTCATTTGTTTAAGCAATTAAGTGATAATTTATTTTTAAGTGTTTATTTATTAGAAAGTATTTTCTATATCAATATTTTTTTGGATCATTCGATATTTTTTAAATTATTTTATTAATTTATCTGGACGATGTTCTCAATAAAATCTTATTTATTTTAGTTAAAAAAATTCAAATAAAATTCAAGAAAGACCAGAATTCTAAGAATTAAACATAGAATCCTAACTATTGGATAAGAATAGATTTGGGATAACAGAGGTTCGGTTATAGGTTCAAGGGGGATTAAGAGGTGGGAGAACCTAAAATTTCTAATTTACAAATAATGTCAAACATCAAGTGAAAAAAAAAAAAAAATCGACATAAAGCTTACCATGTCATTTCATTTACTAGATTTAGAAAATTGAATGACTAATTTATGTGAAATTTGTCGTCTACGTAGTTTGGTAATTTGTTTAATTAATTTACATTTACTTGGATTTAGAAAATTAAATGACTAATTGGTGTGAAATTAGTCTTATCTATGTGCTTTTGTATAGGGCAATATTTTCTATACCAATATTTTTTTAGACCCTTCGGGATTTTTACGGTATAAACATTATTTTTTCTTTAGGGTTTTCAATAAAATACTATTTAATTTTGTTAAAAAATTAAAAATAAAAGTCCAAGAAATCTGAGAATTAAACATAGAATCCTAACTATTAGGATAAGGATTGATTTGGGAGCAAATCAAAGAAGAAGAGGTTGGGTTAAAGAGTCCAACGCTTATATCTCCATAAATAATTTTAATTTTAATTTTTTTAAAAATTTAAAAATAAAGCCATAATATTAAATAATTTTAGTTTTAATTTAATTTATTTTAAATCTAGAAAAAAATTTATAATATTATTTCAGTTTAATTTTTAAATTTTAATATGTTTTTTATTTTAAAACGGTGTTCGAAGAAAAGACATGATCTTAATCAAATTTGTTATTGTTTGGCCCCCAAAATATATTGCTTTACCACAAAATGTGTAGTAAAGGTTTTTCAATGTCTTGGTAAATCGATTCACGGTCGCTAATTGCTTTCTTCCAGTTCTTAATGTGGTGGCATTGTATTATAGAGGTGCGGAGAACATTTGTGGGAATTAATTTAACATGAGAATTATCCTATTTTATTTTTTTCTATATTATTGAATTTAAAAACATATTAATAGATTTTTTTGGCTCCATACCTGCGTTTAATAATATAGGAAATATGAGATTTCTCCAACAAAAGTGCGTCACTTAGAGGAAAGAACGAGCTCACAGCATCGCTTCATTTAATGAATTTACAAATTTGAATGACTAATTTATGTTAAATAAATTTGTCTTCTCCATGTAGTTTGATCATTTGTTTAAGCAACTAAGTGATAATTTATTTTTAAGTGTTTATTTATTAGAAAATATTTTCTATATCAATATTTTTTGGACCCTTCAATATTTTTTACAGTATTTTATTAATTTTTCTCCACGGTGTTCTCAATAAAATCCTCTTTATTGTGTTAAAAAAAATTCAGATAAAATTCAAAAAAGACTAGAGTTCGAAGAATTAAACATGGAATCCTAACTACTGGATAAGAATAAATTTGGGATAAGCGAGGTTTGGTTAAAGGTTCAAGAGGTTCAAGGGGGATTAAGAGGTGGGATAAACTAAAATTTCAAATCTACAAATAATGTCAAATATGAAGTGAAAGCTATGAAAGTACGAGATTAGAATTTATATTTAAAAAAAAAGAAAAGAAAAAAGAGTACATTATATTCAAAAATAAAAAAAAAAAGAAAAAAGGAGTACATTATCTATACTATATAAAAATCAAAGAGGGTTTTCTCTCACAAACGGCAGTTTTTTTAGGTTGCAAGACCAATTTTTTTGATTTTCCTAATATATCCTTTAAGCTTTTAGTGTTGGAACAGAATTTGAGGGTTGAAAATGACATTTTATTAAGAAAATAATAACTCCCACTTCTCCCTCAAATGATATTTGATTAAAAAGATAATAACTCTCACTTATCACGTTTCTATCTTATCTATTTTTTTCTAATCACTAATAACTTTCATTTTTTTTCAATCATATTTCTATTAGAAAAAATTATTTATAAAATAAGAAACCCCATGAAACACAACCAATACGGTAAAAACAAAAAAATAAAATAAAATAGATAAAATTCTAATAATTTATATAATTTTTTTTCATATTTCTTTTTTATTGACATCACAATTTATGCTGAATAATTAATTAGATTATAAATTTTTTTGCACACAGGGACGGTGTGCACAGTAACTAGTATTCAAAAATAAAAGAAAAAAGAAAAAAATGAGTCCATTATATTCAAAATTAAAAGAAAAAAGAAAAAAAGAGTACATGACACAAGGGTCTCTCGCTTATAGTATAGATGAGAATTATCCTATTTTATTTTTCCCTACATTATTGAATTTAAAAACACATTAATAGATTTCCTATTTTATTTTTCCCTACATAATTGAATTTAAAAACACATTAATAGATTTTTTTTTCCTGTAGATAAGTTCAGAATAGAAGTAATTTGAGATTTCTGATCCAAAACTGCACTGAAACAATATAAGAAAATTGAGATTTCGTCTTGAGAAATATACCGCTAAATGACAAGGACATAAGAAAATTGGCCTGGATCGTTTCGCTTACTAGATTTAGGAAATTGAATAAGTAATTAAAGTATTTTTTTGATATTTTTATATTAAAATTGAGCATTGTCAACAAAATGAGATTATACCTTTTAAAATAAAAGTACAACCAAACGAATTAGACACAAATGCAACCTTGAGAAACAGTGACTGATACCTTTTTGGATCAATTTTTAGTTTACAGACAATTTGCATCCTAAGAAATTTTAGTTTTGTGTTGGTGTTTATAAAGTGAGTCTTCTCTACTCATGATTTATCTATTACTATTTATTACTCATTTTTATAGTGGTTGTGCAGAAATTGAACATAGTGACCATTGTTTAGGATAATTACTTTCTGAATAACTATATGACCAAGTAATTTTTTGCCAGTCTTTACAATTTTGGGGTGAGATTGCAACCCATTTTTGCTTGAAGGTTTGAATGCAACTATGTAATGTTTTAACATGACTTTAGTTAAATATAAAAAAGCTATATAATATATTCTTTTCTGAAAGATACCAGAAGATCTCTAAGAAGTTCAAGTCTTTCTTAAAAAAGAGTTTCAAGTCTTCCTTGAAAACAAAGTCAATGAATTACAACTCAGTATTTAATGTGTGAATGCAATGTTCAACCACGTAGGAATCCTTAAAATACTTTCTTTCCATCTATTTTTGAATTTTGTTGAGTATGTGATGTTGCAAACATTTATACATTGGATTATTTCTTAGTATTCTGTTATACAATCACGAATTACTATTTTTGGAATATTTCTGTAATTATTAAATAACAAGTGTTCATATTGTCCACAGATAATTTCTACAGTATATCATAATTATGTTCTTTTATTTTAATTATAATTACATTCATTTAGTTCGAAAATTTATTTCTATTTATCTTTCTATAAATAAATCTTTCTAATTTGGTTACATATAATTTAATTAGTACGGAAAAAAAAATGGATCGTGAATTCCATGTTTGTGAAATTGTGGGAACTTGGGTTTTTTATATACAATCGTTATTGATTGATTAGTTAATTAATTTTATTTTTATAAGATCTAATATTATGGGGTTACTTCTTAAGTTTACAGAGCTTGATTATATATATTGTAAATACTCCCCAATTTTAATCTTTAATGGGTATTTAGTTATAATTGAACCAACTTTATAAGACGTCAATACAAATGATCTATTAAATTCCATTTTTTTTTCTACAGATTGAGAAGTTTATTGCCGGCAGTCAAGAAATGGAGGGACAGGATTCAGAAATGGAAGTAGAGTTGATACGTCAGAGAAATCGCGCTAGGCAAAGAATAGATCAGATGAGCCAAGAAGATCGAGCCAACCTTCTTCATCAACGAGCAGGGATTCAACAACATCCTATACAAAATACTTCTGATGCTTCGCAACAAGCAAGAATTGAGCGTAGAAGAGAAATCAATCGAATTCGAGCAAGAGAAAGAGCAGAGGCGAGAACACCAGAGGAACATGAAGCACATCTTGCAAGAAGACGTTATATGTACCACATTCGAAGAGGCAACATCTCTATTCAAAATTTAGGTAATGCATATTACACATCATCTCAGATAATTCATGCTATGAATGAGGCAACATCTCTATCCAAAATTTTGGTAATGCATATTACAAATCATCTCAGATAACACATGCTTTGAATGTTCACGATATTTTATGATTACTTATTTTTTTAATATCTTTATAAAAAAGTGGAATGTCTTCGTGGAACTAATTCATTACCTTATTGATGTGGCTTTCTTTATTTATTTCCCAAATATTCTCACTGTTGATAAATCATAATTCAATGTAGCAGCAAGTCATTCTAATGTGGATCAGAGTGTAGTTCGTTTGGCACGCTCGATGCCTATTCCAGTATCAACAAGTTCAAACCGTCCTAATGAACCCGTCATAGAGACTTCGGCTGATCAAGTACATCGTAACATTATAGATTTGGTTTTAACTTTTCTATATTACATTTAAAATTCTTAAAGTGACCCTATTATATTCAATTGTCATCAGGTGATGTTTCATATACAAGTAATGGAACTATTTCTATTCGTCCAATTCCTCTACCGAATTTCGAATCAATTTCAACTAATCAATTAGAGGCATCGACATCACGTGTTCCACCACCTAATACTCAAGGTACCTACAGTTGAATAATTTTTATTCATGTTACTTTTTTTCTTATTATTATTTTCATTTAACTTTTTTTGGATATTGCGATGCAGGTGCATCAAGAAGTAACCAGTTCCATAACTGCGCAAGAAATTGTTATCCAGCACGTCATGTACATAGATTGCAACTCCCCCCATCAACAACATGCTCTCATTGCCGTGCAAAGCTATTTCGTCAAGAGACAAAAAACTTCTGCTGCAGAGGAGGAAGGGTATTATTGCCTGAAATACCAGTTCCTGTAGAATTGATGAATCTTTTCACCGATCAGACTGCAGAAGGGCGTATATTTAGACAGAACATACGTGCTTATAATCACGTGTTTTCATTTACCTCGATGGGTGTGTCACTGGATGAAAATTTAGCCCCATTTGATCAGGGAATTTACACTTTTAGGGCTCATGGTGTAATATATCATAGAATTGGATCTTTATTACCCCATCCTGGAATTCGACCAAGGTATATACAATTGTTCATTTATGATACGGAGCATGAGCTAGAAAATCGGTTGCAAGAAAGTAGTGGTTTGAATAGAGCAATAATTGAGAAAATCAAGCGTATTTTAGATGCCCACAATCCATTTGTGGAAACACTTCGCCAACTTTCTCAACGATCAGACATTGGTGATTGTAGATTGCTTATTAAGGAGAAACCTTCTCCTAATCTACAATATACTCTACCAACCGCCTCGCAAGTAGCAGCAATATTGGTTGGTGGAGAAGAAGCGATGGATACAAATCATCGAGATATAGTTGTTCAAACAGTTGCTGGTCAGCTTTTGAACATAAAAGAGTACACAGGCTATTATGATCCACTACAATATCCGATTTTGCTACCTTATGGGACGTATGGTTGGGATAGTGATTTTCAGACATTCCAAGGAAATAGAATCACGTGTTGTGATTATTATGCATATATGTTACAGGTAATACTACAAATTTAAATTTTCAATTAAAAAAAATTGAATTGTTATGACAAATCTTGACTTTTTATTTTTTTTCTTGATTCGTAGTACTATCCCATCAATTCTGTTGCATGGAGGTCGATTACTACAACAATACGTCGTCGACAATTATGTCAAGATAGAGACTCAAAAGTTACGATGGATAAGATTTCATCAAAATGAAATACGCGCGGAATTGTACGAAGGCTTACAAGATTGCTTAGATGCTGGTGAAAATGATGCAGGTAGTTTAAAGATAAATTATATTTCATAACTACTAAGCCTTTATCTATACCGTACTACAAAAATAATAATACTTTTATAAATTGCCAATAAATTATTTTTAGGAAATGTTGGTCGATGGACAATCTTACCATCATCATTTGTTGGAAGTCCTCGCGATATGTATCAGCGGTACCAAGATGCTATGGCAATAGTACAAAAATTTGGAAAGCCAGATATATTTATTACAATGACATGTAACCCTTCGTGGGAAGAGATAAAAAAGGAACTTCTCCCAGGACAAACGGCTCAAGATCGCCCTGATTTGCTAACCAGAATCTTTCGGGCAAAATGTGAGGAATTGAAAGAAGATATTATTCATAAAGGGGTGATTGGGAAAGTTATTGCACACGTACATGTTATCGAGTTTCAGAAACGAGGATTGCCACGTGTACACATGTTGGTAATCTTTGATCAGGATGATAAGTTAAACAACCCTGATGATTATGATAAGATAGTGCGAGCAGAAATCCCAAAATAAGATGAAGAGCCAGAGTTATATGCGGCTGTCCTTAAGCACATGATACATGGACCGTGTGGACATACTAAACCAAATGCGCCCTGCATGAAGAATGGAAGTTGTAAAAAGGGATTTCCCAAGCAATTCGCAGAACAAACGAGAAAAGGTAACGACTCCTATCCAGTTTATCAGCGTCGGAATGATCACAGATCTATAGCTTTAGACAATGATGGGGATGTTGTTATTGACAATGGATGGGTGGTTCCATATAACCCGTGGTTGTTGCTGAAATATGATTGTCATATAAATGTCGAGGTATGCAGTAGCATTAAAAGTGTGAAGTATTTGTACAAATATGTGTACAAAGGGCCAGATTGTGTTGTATTTGAGGTTCGAGAAGGTCCTAATTATGATGAAGTTAGCAAATATGTTGATGGAAGATGGATATGTGCGCCAGAGGCTTTTTGGAGAGTGTTTAAGTTTCCAATGAGCAGAATTTATCCCTCAGTTGTACGGTTACAAGTGCATCTTCCTAACAGGCAACAAGTTCGATTTTGAAGTCATCAATCGATTTCAGATGTATTGGCTGATGATAGAAACTCAAGAACAATGTTAACTGAGTTTTTCAGAATATACAACGAAGGACGGGAGCTAAATAAATATTTATACAGTGAGTTTCCAAAATACTACAGATGGCTTTCACACGAAAGAGTTTGGGTAAAGAGGAGGACTACCCAAAAGGTGATCGGGCGAGTATATGCAGTATCACCAAATGAAGGGGAAAGATTTTATTTGCGTCTTCTACTAAACCATGTTAGGGGTCCAAAATCCTTTGAGGATCTATTGACCGTTGATGGGGTTTATTATTTGACTTTTAAGCAGGCAGCAGAAAAAAGAGGGTTACTGCAAGAGGACAATAGCATCAGAGAATGCTTGATAGAAGCTCAGGACTTCAGAATGCCATCAGCACTTCGAAGGTTGTTTGCCACAATTTTGTTGTACTGTGAACCGAGTGGAGTTAGAAGATTATGGGATGAAAACTACTCATATATGATAGAAGACTATCCATCTTCGAGTAGCACGAACCAGTTTTATATTTTGAACCGACTTCTCCATGATATAAATGGTATTCTCATGCAACATAAGAGAAATATAAATGAGTTTGACTTGCCTCGAATATCCGAAGGATTTGAAGATTTGGGGACTATCACTGGATTACTGGAGAATGAACTCTCAATTCCTATATCAGATAGGGATGTCAGCTCTGTTAATTTTCTCAATGAAGGCCAGTTTGCAGCATTTGATATGATCAGTCGGGCGATCAAAAGAAAACACAGTGCAATATTTTTTGTGGATGATCCAGGTGGGACAGGTAAGACATTTTTGTACAAAGCGCTGCTTGCTAATTTTAGAAAAGATGGGTTTATTATTCTTGCCACTGCAACATCAGGCATTGCAGCAAACCTTCTTCCAGGTGGTAGGACTGCTCATTCAAAACTAAAAATTCCTATCATCTTTGAACATTTTTCGATGTGTCGGTTCAGCAAGCAATCAGAGTTGTCTACTTTGATAGAACGTGCATCTGCTGTTATTTGGGATGAGGCACCAATGGCAAATAGAAAAGCATTTGAAACAGTGGATCGGACATTCAGAGACATGTTCCGTTACGACCTACCATTTGGGGGCAAAGTGATGATTTTAGGAGGAGATTTTCGTCAAGTTCTTCCAGTTGTGATTGCAGGTACGAAATCACAAATTATAAATGCTAGCATAGTCCAATCACCGCTCTGGTGTCATGTTAAAGTTTTACACTTATCTGAGAATATGAGAGCACAAAATGATGTGGACTTTTCTGAATTTCTGCTCCGAATTGGTAATGGTGATGAGCCGACGATAGAAGATGATATGATACGAATTCCAGATTCTATGTCAATACCTTGGGAAAGTGAACATTCTATTGGGGAATTGATAGATTTCGTTTTTCCAGAATTAAGCTCTCACCCATACGACTCGGAATACATGTCTAGCCGGGCTTTGTTAACTCCTCTGAATGATGATGTGAATAAGTTAAATGAACAAGTTCTAAATGCTTTTCATGGAGACGAAGTCACATACTATTCATTTGATTCGGTGGCCGATGATGTGCGCAATCTGTACTTACCCGAATTTTTGAACTCTCTTTCTCCTGGTAGTTTGCCACCTCATAAGTTAACTTTGAAAAAGGGTGCCCCAGTTATGCTCCTGAGAAATATTGTCCCAAAAATAGGTCTTTGTAATGGTACGAGACTTATTTGCCATCGATTTGGACAAAACATTATTGAAGCAGAAATTTTAGGGGGTCAGTTCAAGGCAATGAGTGTGTTTTTGCCCCGAATTCCTTTAAAAACTGCTGAAGATGCAAATGTGCCGTTTGAGATGACGAGAAGACAGTTTCCAGTCAGATTGAGTTTCGCCTTAACAATTAACAAATCTCAAGGACAAACAATCCCAACTGTTGGAATTTATTTGCGAAATCATGTTTTCAGTCACGGCCAATTATATGTTGTTCTTTCACGTGGTGTTTCTGAAAGAACAACTAGAGTTTTGGTAAGAAAGGGTTCGATCAATGGGCATGAAGGTGTTTTCACAAGAAATGTGGTGTACAAGGAGATTTTTGATAAGTTAAAAAGCACGCTATCAAGGTATTACATCAAAATATTCTTTTATTTAATATGTTCTTTACTTACAATTAAAGTTAGAATTTTAATCCATCTTCTTACTGATTCTACATATATATGCAGGTGAAGAGGGGTTGTTCATCGAATAAAATATAGGTGTATATAATTTTCTTTTTTTCTATAAATCTACTTAAAAATAACAGATAGATTACTTTATATTTAACCTAATGTACATTTAATCTTTTGTGTTTCCAGAGGCATCAAAGGTGTTGTGTTTAATACTTGAAGAGAAAAAAAAAATCACACAAAAACTTATGATCGATAATACATATCTATATGTTATTACATTTCATATAATTTACTCTACTTATTTTCGATATAAACATACACAAATTTTTAAGATTTCTAATTTAAGAGACTTTACGTAACTTTTCTTTTTTTTTTTTTTTTTTTTTTTTTTCCAGGCATTCGAAGTTTCATTCCAAAAACAAGAAGATGCAACACGTGGAAAATTTAGAGATAATAGTTTAGATACGTAGGGAGATGTAGAGGGGCAAATAAACAAGACGAGATGTAGAGGATTGAGAATACAAAATATTTTAATTTAACCTGTCAACATGTGTTATTGTTTGTTTTTATTCAATTTTTTTTTATAAGTTTCATCCTTTTAAAGGAAACGCTTCATTATTCATAAATTACACCAAAAAATAACTTATGAGGTGTGGGGATGACGTGCACCCACTGCTAGGATATATAGCGTGAATAATTACACTAAAAATTATTTTTGCGCGCACGTAACATATATGCAAAGACAACTTACATTAGATATTAATTATGCACGTAGGGACGACGTGCCCCAGTTACTAGTTTTAAATATGTTTTTTAAGATAATATTATGATTTTTAATTAATATCAGGGGTAAAAAGGTAATATCATATTAAAATTAAATATATGGGCTTCATCCATTAAGAGTCCATTTGAAGTCCATTACTAATCCATAAATGGCCAACACATACTTAATCCAGTTCATTTGGATCCAATTTAAAATTTATTAAATCCAATTCAATCCAATTCTAGTGGATTGGATTGAATCCATGGATTTGTATCCATATTGCCACCCCTAATTTAAACCCCGATTGGGCTGGGGAGCTCGAATTCGTGGACCAAATCTCGATGTGGGACTCGTTTAAAAGCACTAAATTCCCATCTAATATCTTTAATTGAGCAGAGTACTTGTCTGATGTCTCTAATGGGGGTTTCTCTGTTAGCAACCCAAATCAAAGTCCTTGGTTTAACTTTGTTGTACCAAATGCATACATAATATCCTCACCTGGAGAGATGTAATCAACGAATCCGAGCTCAAAGTTACCCCCTGAAGAAACGATGGTTTGATCACCAGACAGAGTTTGGTTTGCTGAAATGGTGTCTGCTGCTTCCGACAGAATCAATGTGTTGATAATGCAACAACATTGGCATAAGACTATGATAAAGGTCATTTTTAGATAAGCTTTTGATGCTCATGATTGACGGTAAGAAAGTGATGACCAATTGTCTCTGTACACCATCTGTGCATGTAAGACTTGGAAATTGAAAGTAAACTGAATTAGTTTGTGTATTATTGCCCAAATAAAGAAGATTAAAACGTAATTCTGCTCTTGATTAACTAATTAATGCAAATGTTAATATGTCACGTTCATCGAAGAAGTCAAAGTACGCTGTATTATTAAAGCGATATTGTTTGTATTTACCATAACATAAATAATATTATGAGTAAAGTTTAAGTATCAAGTAGCGTGCAGCGACTTTCAGTTGTTCGGGACCTGTTCACCTCTGACTTTACATTTAAAAATAATTATATTTAATTATCCTATATTTGCATCTAATTACAATGTAATCAATTATTTTTAAGAAATTATATTTTAGTCTCTAACTTTGACAACCGTTTATGGTCCCTAGGGTTCCGTTAAGTCATTCCAATAATACACCTGATTTGTTGTTAAATTCATAATTTGTGGGTATCGTTTTGTTTATATTTGTAAACTTTAAGGATGATTTTGTAAATTTGGTCATATATTCAATGTAACACTCATAAAACCGTTAGAGACATAAGTGTACTTTTACAAATTTCGTTAAGAGACCTCAGACCAAATAAAATTTATGGGGACTAAAAAGTAATTTCCCAAGAATGATGGAATGCGTTATAATTAAGGTTAAATGCAGGATAGTCAAATGTAAATCAAGTTTATTGCACCAAAAACCCTATAATATATCTAATTAGCACTTCGAATCCTATGATTTAAAATTTCTCAAAGTGAACCATGTGATTGTATTAAATTAACACTAAATTAACACTCAAAACCCTGGTCGTGACAACAACACTAGTGTAGGGTTTTGAGTGCTAATTTATAATACAATCATAGGGTTTGCTTTGAAACATTTCAAATCACATGGTTCGAAATACTAATTAAATATATCACAGGAGCCAGGAGGTGATCGAGAAAAAACCTCAATCTAAAACCAGTGTTTTCAAAACCGGACCGGACCGGTTCAACCGGTGATCGACGACATGTCCGGTCCGGTAGGGTGTCAAAAACCAACAGTGTTCGGACCGGGATGGAACCGGAATAATCGGGCATTTGGGTACAATCTAAAGCGATGGATGGTTTCTTGGTGGCATTTGGGTACAAAGAATTGAAAAATGCAACCAAGAACTTCTCAACCAAGTTGGGCAGAGGAGGTTTTGGGTCCGTTTTCAAAGGAACATTACCCGATTCAAGTGTTATCGCGGTGAAGAAACTCGAAAGCATAAGCCAAGGGGAGAAGCAGTTCAGGGCAGAAGTCGGCACAATTGGGATCATTCAGCATGTTAATTATTAGGAAATAAATAATTCATGTTTTATTTAATTATTTTATTAAGTCTTTTAGTGGATAGAGTTTTCTTTTGATCAATTTTCTTCCTTTATCCTTTGGACGGTTTCTAATATTTAGGAAATTATCTATATATATATTTATTTTCTGAATGAGAAAAACAATTCTCCAATCATGAAAAGTAACATGGTATCAGAGCAAATTTCTTCCGCTGTGCTTCACCTTGATCTCCATCTCCGCACAAAATCTCTGATCCATTTTTCTTTTTTCATCTTGGAGAGTCCGTCATGAAGTTTTTCTCCACCCTGGAGAGGCTTTTTCTCCATCTTTCTTCGGCTATATCCATCATTGCAAATACATCCTCCGCATATTCCATCTCCACAAATAAATCTTCCACCACTGCTGCAAAAAAAAAAAAAAAAAAAAATCTCCAGACACCGAAGAAGAATCTTCAAACACATCCTCCACAAATTCCATCTCCACAAATCGCTGCAAAAAAAAAAAAAATCTCCATCCGCCGCAAGAAGAATCTTCCACCACTACCATTGCAGCAAACAAAAAAAAAAATCCTCCATCCATCCGCCGGAAGAAGAATCTTTCCTTTTTATATTTTTTTTTCTTCATCATTCGGGCCATCTTGGTCTTGAACTCATCTAGCAGCCCTGATAGGAGATAACTAGGCCTCCTACTTTTATTTCATGTGGCTTGCTTTTTACCATCAAGAAAGTATGGATTTATCAAAAGGAGATAATTTGGCCTCCTGATCTCAATCCTTTTGTCTGAGATAGTTATGTCTCATTTCATCCATTGGTATTTATTTCACCAAAATCAAATCTTTTGGGAAAAATCATCGGAGATAATTCTCCTTTCATTCAATTGGTGCTTATTCCGCCAAAATCATAATTTCTGCACAGATTGTGCCATCAAAGCAATTCCATTTCACTCACACTCCGGAGACATCAAAAGAACCCACCGTCGCGGCACTTGGTCGGAACCACCACCACTCCGGTTGCCACGCACCGCCGCCCCATCAAAAGAAGATCACAAATGACTGGCATTAATTCCGGTGTCCCACACAATCAAGAAATCATGGACACCATTACAAGCGCAGAGCAGTTCTTAATGCTCGACGAGAACAACGATGAAGTCAACAATTCTGTGAAGTCCAAGATGAACTATAAAAATTTTATAGTCCATCTTGAGGGGGGCTATTAGGAAATAAATAATTCATGTTTTATTTAATTATTTTATTAAGTCTTTTAGTGGATAGAGTTTTCTTTTGATCAATTTTCTTCCTTTATCCTTTAGACGGTTTCTAATATTTAGGAAATTATCTATATATATACTCTGTACTTTTATTTTTTGAATGAGAAAAACAATTATCCAATTATAAAAAGTAATATTAATCTTGTAAGGCTTCAGGGGTTTTGTGTTGAAGGTGATCAAAAGATATTGATTTATGATTACATGGAAAATGGCTTCTTGGATTCTCATCTTTTTAAGGAGTCCAAAGTATTGGATTGATAAACAAGGTATCAAATTGCATTGGGAGTAGCTCGGGGGTTGGCCTACCTCCATGAGAAATGTAGGGATTGCATCGTTCATTGTGATATAAAGCTCGAAAATGTCCTCCTCGATGCTGAATTTTGTCCCAAAGTGGCGGATTTTGGATTGGCTAAGCTCGTGGGCCGTGATTTCAGTCGTGCCCTGACAACAATGAGGGGAACATTGGGTTATCTGGCACCGGAATGGATATCGGGAGTAGCGATAACAGCTAAAGCGGATGTTTATAGCTATGGAATGATGCTTTTTGAACTGATATCAGGGAAGAGAAACTGGGCGCATATCGGAGACGAGGAGAATGTTCGATACTTCCCTAGCTTGGCCGCGAGCTGTTTGATTACAGAAGGTGGGGATAATGTAGTTAGGCTTGTGGATCCTAAGCTAGAAGGAAATGCAAATGCAGAAGAAGTGATGAAGATTTGTAAGGTAGCATGTTGGTGCGTGCAAATTGATGAGAGTATTAGGCCATCAATGGGTCAGGTAATTCAGATTTTTGAAGGGATTACTGATGTCAACTTGCCTCCATTTCCTCGATTGCTTCAAGTGTTGGTTGATGAAACCCCACAAACATCATCCACGAATTAGTTCAATGTTTTTTAGATTAAATGTGTAGTGAAATATCATCTATACATGTAAAATGAAGTTTCTTGTTTTGTATACAAAATTGGCCCGCAAGATTGTTCGTATCCGTTGGAATCATATTTAACAGTGAAGTCTTATACATTTAATTTTACAATTTTGATCCGACTTTGACTTTAATTTTTTGTTTTTCGTCGGAATGTCCATGTGGCTAACATGTCACCCATACAAAGGAAGTGACCACATCATTTTTATTTTTTAGATTTGAAAGACAAATTAAGATAATGTTCAAATACAATTTTTTTTGACTCCATGAAGTAGCTAGGAACAATGGCGTAATTCAAGTTAGCTAGGAACAATGGCGTCATTCAAGTAAGACCCCAAGTACAACTGATACCTCTCTGGGTTGTTTCCAGATCCAATCTGATTCGATTTGAATCTAAAACTATAAATTCTAACTTGATATTTTAACGAGTGGATTGAGTCGGATCCGAATTTGATACCCCTATTTGACCTCGTTAAGTCAATGGGCGCATGATTTTACAATTATAACAATATAGTCACAATCAAATTAGCTATCATCTTGACCAATATTGCATTATTAAATAGGCCGATCACTTTTCGTTCAACAATTCCAACGAATACTCCACACTTAATATAATATGATATCTATCTATATCTATATCTATACTATAATATATAGGAAGGGAGTGTTTGACCACAATTAAATCAATTTTGACTGAATGGAATTTTGTGATTTTTTTGATATTTTTATTAAAATTAAAAATTATAATTGGTGGATGGCTATTAGATTAATTTATTTATTTAACAATTTTAAATATCCCTTGATTTTTGGAAGTTGTCCTTAATTAAAGTATTAATTTATGGTAAAATTTATTTTGAATTCATAAATTTAGAAAAATATATTTCAATTTAAATATATATCTATACTATAACATATAGATATAGCGTTTTTGACCTAATTATCTCAATCAAAACCGAATTGTAATTTTCTAAAATTTTAAATTATTTTTATTAATTGGAGTTTTTTGCCCGTAGCTTGAGTGTTTTATTTTTGGTAAACGCATCAATTTCAAACTTTATTGCATAATTAGTGGTTAATGTTTATTGAGTGTATTTAACTATGGAAACCATATCAAGTTTGACCTACTGCATATTTTATTGGCTAATAAGTTGAGTTGGAAAAGAAAACTCAAATATTATGAGAATTAAAAAACGGACTAATTTATTTTTCTAAAAAATAAGTTATTCTCCAAATTTAAATTTCGAATACCAACATTTTGTCTATAAATTCAGCAACGTATCATAAAGGTTTTAGAGAGTATCAAAATAATTAGTTGGAGTTTTCATTGGAAAGTGTACATTTAAGAATCATTTCTATGGAGTGTCATACTTATTTATTTATATTCTTCGGGAACTTTTTTCTTCGATTCCGGCTTCAAATGAAATTAGTATGGAAATCACCAGGTGACGGTTCATCATATTCTTTTCCTATTTACTCTTCTTTTTTTTTTTATATTGAATTAATTTTACCTTTGAAATCACTAATTATACCGTTTCGTTTTATTTAAATTTAATCATCATTGATACTATTCAGTATTAAATTTCTTTATCTTATCTATTCTTTTATTTTTCTTCTTTATAATATTATGATATTTTATTTTGTCTGACTCTAATTATTTGTTCATCTTTGTTAATACTCAATTTTACATTTTTCTCAAAACAATTCTCTATTTTGATTGTTTGAGAAAATTTTGTATTAATTTCTTTATTCAATATTAATTAGTCTCCTTCAGGAATATTTATTTGAGAAAATTTTAATAATAACATTAAAAGAAATAAATCTATCTAAAATATCATTTTGTATATTTTAATGTTACAATCTTTCAATTAAGTCTCTTATTAAATTTGATCAGAAATAATAAATTAGATATATTTTATTATTTCTCTATTGTATATATACTTATTAATCGATATAATTGTAGGTGGAAACCAATAATTTTTAACTATTTTTTGGGTTTCATACAAGATTTTGTTTTATATTCATTATGTTTTAAATAAAATTTTAGATTGTTACATATTTGTGCTAGAACTTTTTTTTCTTCATTTTTTTTTTTAAGAAAAAGTTATTTGACTTTTTCTCTAAATTTTCAATGGAGCAATATGTACACGGATATATTTTTGACATGCTTTTGAGTGGGTGCCTGAAATTAGCCCTTGCATTTATTTTTTCTAATATTTCTTTCTACTTCTTATTTTTTTAAGTAATTACATTGTTTTACAATTTCAATAAATAATATTTATAATCATTGGAGTGCTTCTAATATGGATATTTGCATTGTTAATCATAATTGTTTTTACTTTTTCTTCGATATTTATTTAATTATTTGTTATATTAGTTATATTTCTTATTAAGATTTTGGATAAACTAAGTATGTTTCTCATATAACAATTTTTTGGGGTCAATAGTAATTTTTATTCATATATTTTAAATTTACAAAGCCTTGTATATACTAAATAATTAATCATATTAACCTATTTTGATATACTTAATTATATATTAATATAAATTTTAGCTAAATAAAATAAATAATATATTAATTTATTGATAATATATGGTTATCCTTTAAATATATAGCAAATTTTTTCTATTTTTTATTTTTGTCGGTTTCCTTTTTATTGACATTTGTAAATTAAAAATATATAACGACAAATTATGAAAATTTATGCATAGTGCATGTTCTATAATTTTTATTCTGTATATTTTTTTATCATTTAATTATTTTTTTCTTTTTCTATATTTGATAACTATATTTATATACTAATAAAATTTAAATTAATTATATTAATATTTTAAAAGAGAAATTTTATTATTATTTTTCTTCTTTTTTTTCTTTTAAAAATCCTTGCAATGCACGGGAATAATGCTAGTTGTTTAATAAAAACAAGATGAAGTTGAAATCCCAACCAAAAAAAGGAAAAAAAAAATGAAGTTGAAATTCTATTCCGTTAATAATCTTACCCTAATTTTGGTCGTGTAAGTAATGACCTACCGCTTTTGGTCTTATAAGTTTGTAATTCCTAATATATTTAGTCGGATTTCTCAAATTTAGCGTTTTCTTTTTTCCCTAACATATTTGATCTTGGTCTTGAACACATTTACAAATATTTTACTTTATTAGAAATTAATGGATTAGTTATTTATGGAAAATTCTATCTCAAATTCGGTTCAGCCGAATCTAATCAATTAAAAGGATAAGTATATTACACTTGTCATTTGATTTGGTACTTTTCCTAAATTTTCCCCCAACCATACGGCAAACGTAAAACACTCACCTCCTCATTACATCGATTTGACAGAATTAGGCTCGGGATAAAATCTCCCTTAATTTAACACTTCAATTTTTATATTTATTAAAATATTATAAGGGTCTTATACTATTGGAGTCTGAAAAAATATAAAAATACATTACATTATTTAATGAGAATGGACTTATCTCATAATCTTATTATATTAATAAATGTTAAAATACAAACAATATCTCTCTATAATAATAATAACTAGTAAATGTCGCACACACATTGCGTGTGCAAATAAAAATAATACTATTATTAAAGATAATAAAATTATTTTTTATATTGATATATATTCTATAATCAATTTTAATATAATTATTAAATTATGATAAATATAAAATATAAGGAGAAAAAGATAAAAATTATATATTAAAGAAAAAAAAGAATTGAAGTAGAGTGAGAGAAAAGTGAAATAATGAAGATGGTGTTGGAGCCGTAAATAAATAAATAAATAAGAAAATAATTTAAGAGTCCAATGAATGGGGAAGAGATTAAGCAAAAAAACTGTTGAAATACGTGGGTAGAAAAAGAGTCCATGACCTTAATAAATAAATAAAAAATGAAAAAGTTAGGGGCAAAAAAGGAAAGAGTCCAAGACACCACATTTGCCCCTAACGCTTAATAATATAGTATAGATAATAATGCCGCGTAGTAAGAATTTTGTTTTCCCTAAGATATTCTCAAAACTTGTCTTCAAAAAAAAAAAAAAAGAAAAAAAGATGTTCTCAAAACTTGCGGCGTAGTAGGACTTGTTCAATTAAGGGAAAATCTTTGAATAGTACCAAAAAGTTGAAAAAATTCCTTTTAGGTCCCTAGTTTTGAAAAAGTTCCCATTCAATCCCCAATTGAAAAACAAAATTCCTTTTAGGTCCCCACAAATAGTACATGTTCGTACATTGTCTTTGGGAATTGCATACAATTTGTAGGGAATTGCGTATAAAAATCCCGGAATCTCGTATATACGAGATTCCGGGATTTAGATACGCAATTCCCTAAAAATTGTACACAATTCCTGAATTATTATACAACCTTGGGGAGTGAAAAGAAATTTTGTTTTTCAATTGGGGAGTGAACAGGAACTTTTTCAAAATGGGGGAGTGAAAAGGAAATTCAGTTTACACTTGGGGATTTTTGAGGAATTGTCCGTTCAATTAAAGTGACATATAATTAAAAAAACAAAGTTGACATATAATTAATTATTCAAAATCAGAATTACATCGAATCTTCTTAGGGAACACACCAACTAATTCAGTTTACTTCAAGTCTTATGCACAGCTCTTGTCACAGAGACAATTGATCGTCACTTTCTTACTGTCAAACTCAATCATGAGCATCAAAAGCTTATCTAACATGAATCTTGTCAAATTCTTGTGCCTATGTTCTTGCATCATCAACCCATTAATTCTGTCCGAACTCCGAAGCAGCAGACACCATTTCAGCTAACCAAACTCTCTCCGGTGATCAAACCATCGTTTCTTCAGGGGGTAACTTCGAGCTCGGATTCTCCGGATTCTTCTCCCCAGGTGAGTTCTTTTGGAGATATTACGTATGCATTTGGTACAAGAAAGTAAAAGAACGGACTGTAATTTGGGTTGCTAACAGAGAGACCCCCATTAGAGACAGGTTCTCTGCTCAATTAAAGATATTAGATGGTAATTTAGTGCTTTTAAACGAGTCCCAGATCGAGATTTGGTCGACGAATTCGAGTTCCCCAGCTCAATCGAGGTCTAAATCTGTTGTTGCAATACTTCTTGACAATGGGAACTTGGTTTTGAGAGATGGGTTGTCTAATTCGTCAGATTTGACTGGTTTTAGTGAAAATTCATGGGAAAGTTTTGACAATCCAACTCATACATTTATGCCCGGGCCGAAGATGGGTTATGATAAAAGAACACACAAGAAAACTAGATTAACTTCCTGGAAAAATTCTCAAGATCCTTCACCTGGTTCTTTCACACTTGAGATTGATCCGATTAAGAATCAGTTTGTTATCATGCAGAATGGGGTTGAGGAGTATTGGGTAAGTGGGAGTTGGATTGATCGTACTCATATTTTTAGCTTAGTCCCTGAAATGAGGTTGAATTATATCTACAATTACAGTTATGTTGATACTGAGAATAAGACTTATTTTACATTTTCTCTCTACAATGCCTCAATCATATCGAGGTTCATTTTGGATGTTTCGGGTCAGGTTAAGATGTCATCTTGGGTCAGAGATGATTGGTTCTTGTTTTGGACTCAGCCGAGGCAGCAATGTGCGGTCTATGCTTACTGTGGGGCATTCGGCCTCTGTGATGATGAGCAACTGCCCTTTTGTAAATGTTTACCGGGGTTCAAGAAGAAGTCTAGATCAATTGATTATTATCAGTTATCAATTGATTATTATCAGTTCTTGAAGGATGATGATTTTGAATGTGTGAGGGAGTTTAGTTTATCATGTGGGAATGGTAATGTTGCTGATTCTGAGGGTAGAAGAGATAGGTTTTTGAGGGATCGTAGCTTAAGTTTACCCGGAGATTCCCAGTTGTTGGCAGGTGTAGGAAAAGGAGAATGTGAATCTGCTTGCTTGAATAATTGCTCGTGCACAGCTTACGCTTATGATGAAAAAGGGTGTTATATTTGGAGTGGCGAGCTATCGAACATGCGAAAATTGCTAGAAGGGGAAGATAGGGAAAATACCATCTACGTCAGACTCTCTGCTTCTTCCTCTGTGTTTCGTGGGAAGACTAAGAATCCTAAGAATGTAATCTTGGGTTCTATTGTTTCTGCATTTGTCCTCTTGGCAATCATTTGGGTTGTGGTGGTGTACACCCTCCGAAACAAGATTAGAACTTCTAATGTAGTTGAGGGTTTTTTGGTGGCTTTTGGGTACAAAGACTTGCAAAATGCTACCAGGAACTTCTCAACCAAGTTGGGTGGAGGAGGTTTTGGGTCCGTTTTCAAAGGAACTTTACCCGATTCAAGCGTTATTGCGGTAAAGAAGCTCGAAAGCGTAAGCCAAGGAGAAAAGCAATTCAGGGCTGAAGTAAGCACAATTGGGATAATTCAGCACGTTAATCTTGTAAGGCTCCGCGGGTTTTGTGTCCACGATGCTAAAAAGTTGTTGGTTTATGATTACATGGAAAATGGCTCTTTGGACACTCATCTCTTCAAGGAGTCCAAATTACTGGACTGGAAAACGAGGTATCAAATTGCGTTGGGAGTAGCTCGGGGGCTGGCGTACCTCCACGAGAAATGCAGAGATTGCATCGTTCATTGTGATATAAAGCCAGAAAATGTCCTTCTCAATGCTGATTTCTGTCCCAAAGTGGCGGATTTTGGACTGGCAAAGCTCGTGGGGCGGGATTTCAGTCGTGCCCTGACAACAATGAGGGGAACGTTGGGTTATCTTGCACCGGAATGGATATCGGGTGTAGCGATAACAGCTAAAGCGGATGTTTATAGCTACGGAATGATGCTTTTCGAGCTAGTATCAGGGAAGAGAAACTGGGCACATATCGGAGAAGAGGAGAATGCGCAATGCTTCCCTAGCTTGGCTGCAAGCTGTGTGATCACAGAGGGTGAGGATAATGTACTTAGGCTTGTGGATCCTAAGCTAGAAGGGAATGCAAATGCAGAAGAAGTGATGAAGATTTGTAAGGTAGCATGTTGGTGTGTGCAAGTTGAAGAGAGTATTAGGCCATCAATGGGGCAGGTAGTTCAGATTCTTGAAGGGGTTATGGATGTCAACTTGCCTCCATTTCCTCGATTGCTTCAAGTGTTGGTCGACAAAAGCCCAGAAACATCATCGACGTATTAGCTTAGTTCGAGTTCTTGAATGTTGTAAACTTGTATCAATAAGTGGCGTAAATTAATAGTTTGATACTATTTTATCTTTAATGCATTCCCTAGATATGTAGCATCATGGGCAAGAAAAGATGCATACTTTAGCGAAATAATTTGAAAACCTCAGCTATGGGGGCCTATAGGCCGATACTTGTTATTTTCATTTTTAGACTTAACCCTACTGGGTTAATTTATTTTCGTTTTTCCGTTTTAATTTTGTATTTCATCTTTTATTTAATTTATTCATACACACTAAGGGCGAGTTTACTTTATAAAAATATATGAGTTTGGTAGAATAAAGACCCTTATTCTACACTTTACTTTAATAGAAAAGAAATCTATTCTTTTCTTGGAGCCCCGGGATAAGAATGGGAAAAACTTGATTATATAATCTTAATAAAAAGTAGTCGCTAAATAACTAGTTTTTTCTGAGAGAGTATTTTTACTGAAATACCCCGTTTTTTCCTCATATGTAGAAACCACGTTCTTCTTTTACAAACATATTATATTTTGATTTATTTAACATTAACAAAATTTTATTATTAATAGTTAAGTATCAAAAAATGGAAAAATTAATTCCTATTAATAGCTAAGTATAGTTAATTACTATTATCTATAATTTTATTATTAATTGCTAGGTATGATTGATTATTATTATTAATTGCTAAGCATCATTAATTTTATTTTTGTTGTATGAGAAAAGTAAAGTACGTGGGAGATGTTGTTGATAAACGTAAATTAATCTGTTATTTAGTTTAATATCATAAAATATTTGGATATCAATAGCGGTTATTTAGTGAAACAAGACAAACTTAGAAAGATAATGATTATAAAATAGAAAAGTAAAAATGTGAGAATTTAAGTCTAATTAAACGGAAGTTTATTAATTAAAGTAAATGAGAATTCTGATTATATTCCCAGAATTTTTATATTCTTTAACCCACTCGTGACGGTTTGCTAACTTTCAAAGTAAACTCACCCTAAGTGTATTAATAAACAAACTAAATTACAAAAACATCTTTTAATTCTTTTTCATATCATTATTCTTTTTCAGTATGGGCGTTTCTTCGCGCATAATAAACCGGGGTCCTTGTTAGAGATGCGGATATATAGCCGATGGGAAAGTGGTTTTTCCATCAAACTTGGGGAAAATTCCTATTACACTTGCAGAACTATTGGGGCTTCGAGAAGGCCTTAGGATGGCATGGGAACGTCGTTTTAACATAATCATGGTCGAGTGTGACTCGAAAATACGTTGTTATAAAACTCATAAAAGATGGAGAAACGTGTTGGCACCCGTATGGCGCAATCATCGAGGACTGCCGGATCCTTCTCAAGAAGCCATGGGAAATAACTCTACAACATGTACTCAGGACTAGCAACAGGCATGAAGATGTTCTTGCAAAGATGAGAAGCAATATTAATGAGGCAAAAACGATATGGCCGAATGAGGAGCCGTGGGAGTTTCAGAACATGAATGTAACAAAAAGCAGCGAATAGCCTAGCTTGTTCTTTTGACTTAGTTCATAAAAACCATATTCGATCCCATGTTAATATTTTAGACCAATCAAGTTATATTAAATTATACAAATTTTGTGGCATGCAGAATTCGAACCTGCATTCCCTTAGATAAAAGTGAGTGCACCAACCAACTAAAAGTCTAAAACACAAGGATTGTTAAAAGTAAGAAATAAGAATAGAATATAACTAAAAAAAAAATTATATTAAAATAAAAGTCATATTAAATTATACTATTCATAATACAAAATAAGTGGATCGAATGTGAAACTAATCTGAACTTGGTATCATGGGGTCCTTTTTATCACATTTTTTTAAAGGATTTGTATTTTTTTTTTCCAATAAAATTTGGGATTATTAAGTTATAGTAAAGGATTTAGAGTTTTTTTGCTTGGATAACCCCTGTGTTATGCCTAATTAGCACTCCGAACCCTATGATTTGAAAATTCTCAAAGAAAACCCTATGATTATATAAATTAGCACTGAAAATTCTGTGATTATAATAAAGTTAGCACTCAAAATCCTACAATCACGGCTGTAGGGTTTGAAATTCTAATTGAGTGTTAATTTATTACAATCACAAGGTTTGTTTTGATAATTTTCAAATCACAAAGTTCTGAATGCTAATTAGGTATATCACATGATTTTTGATGTAATAAAGTCAAATGATTTAAGAGAGAGATAGGGCCATAATAAATGTATATATGTTTATTTTCCCTCATATGCTTAAAATAACAATTGGTAAGCTGTCAGAAAATGGGGTACTTTAATTTGTGGTCTAAAATGCACCTGAAATCGGTGTTGCTTTGTCGGTTTGTTGTTTAGTGTACTTAGCCATTTTCGCAAGACATGACATCTAACGACTTTTAGATCACATAACATTTATTTCTCAAATCATAAAACAATTATTGTGGGAATGTTCGAGTTATATTAGATACCTTCAATCTATACTTTTAAAAGTATATTTTATTATATAGTATTGTGTAAGATGTTATGTCTGATATTTTTTATATAAAATTTTTTAAAAAAAATTAATATCATCATATTTATTTCGTATTATATTCGTACATCATAATTAAATACTCTATTGGAGTTCTATGGCATTAAGTTTTGATAAGTGAAAATTTGAAAAAAACTATATAATTGTTGTGTTTTAAATTGATCCATATTCCATTGCATACACCGTGCTCCAATTTTGGCTTTATTATATATATGTTCTAATTATTTATAAATCTACGAAAAATAATTGGGAATCGGTTCCAATTGAGAAAGTCTATTGCATGTGCATCCCGATAATAAATGTAGTTTTTTTTCTTTTCACAATTTTCCCTGTTATATAATATATAATGATAATTAAAATTGTCCTTCCAAGATTTCATTCAATAACCCAAAAATTATATTTGTAATTAATAAATTACAAAAAAAAAAACATCCTGAGGTTTGAATAGAATATACGAAAAATATCTCTAGTATTCTATTTTTTATAATTTCTCAACTATAAATTTTTTCCACATTGGATCTGGATGAATTTCTTAATATTATATGATATTGCGTGTGTATATACACATATAAAACTTGAGAATATTGTTGCAATATGGTGTTTCGGAAGAACATATTGAATTGTATTCATTGTGAAATATTTTTCTCTGTGTTACACCGTTAACCCCTCTAGACAAGAATATATAGGCCTAATACAATCTTAGAGAATCAGAAAAATTACAAGGATTACGGAACTAAATCCGGTGAGTCAACCTTTCCATTCTAACACTCCCCCTCAGGCTAAGTGATGGAGTCCCCAATGCTTAGCTTGCTCAACACGGTCTGGAAGATCTGACTTGTAACGGCTTTTGTGAGTATATCTGCTAGCTGATCTTCAGATTTGACAAAGGGAATAGAAATCGTGCCATCTTCCAGCTTTTCTTTAATGAAATGCCGATCAACCTCCACGTGTTTCGTTCGGTCATGCTGTACTGGATTCTCTGAGATGCTGATCGCAGCTTTGTTGTCACATCTCAATGAACTTGGTCCCTTCTGTTCTACGCCAATTTCTGTCATCAACTTTCTAAGCCAAATAAGCTCAGTGACCCCTTTTGCTATTCCTCTGAATTCAGCTTCGGCACTGGACAGTGCCACAACCTTTTGCTTCTTACTCCTCCAAGTTACAACGTTTCCTCCAACAAGTGTAATGAACCCAGATGTGGACTTCGATCATTTGGATTCCCTGCCCAATCGGCGTCGGTATATGCCTCAACATTGAGATGGCCGTGTCTGCCAAACATGATTCCTGTTCCTACAGTACCTTTGAGATACCGAATAATACGAATGACTGCATCCATGTGTTCTTTTTGTGGTTGGTGCATGAATTGACTCACAATACCTACGGAGTAGGCGATGTCAGGTCGTGTATGAGCCAAATAGATGAGTTTCTCGACCAAGCGTTGATATCGCTCCTTATCAATTCGTTCCCCATTCTCTTCTATCCTGAGTTTATGGTTCACTTGCGTCGGAGTGTCCACGGGTTTGCAATCAACTAGCCCAGTTTCTGCCAAGAGATCCAGAATGTATTTCTTCTGTGATATGAAAATCCCTTTCTTTGACCGAAGGACTTCAATGCCCAAGAAATATTTCAGTCCTCCAAGGTCTTTCATTTCAAATTCTTTGAACAAGTTCGCTCTGAGACTTTCCATCTCCTCTTTATCACTGCCTGTTATAATCATACCATCAACATAGATTATCAAGTATGTGATCAAATCTCCCCGTTTTTTCAGGAACAGTGTGTGATCAGAGTGACTCTGCACATATCCATGACGTCGCATGGCCGCTGTAAACCTACCAAACCATGCCCTTGGTGATTGTTTGAGCCCATGCAGTGCCTTTCGGAGTCGGTACACCTCATTTTGCCCAAAACCTTCCGTGAACCCTGGTGGGGGTTCCATATAGACCTCTTCATTGAAGTCCCCATGCAAAAAGGCATTTTTTACATCAAATTGGTGGAGTGGCCAATCTTTGTTTGCTGCTACTGATAACAGAACCCGAACCGTATCAAGCTTCGCTACAGGTGAGAAAGTCTCAGAGTAGTCAATCCCAAGTGTCTGTGTGTACCCCTTCGTGACCAATCGGGCCTTATATCTTTCCACTGAACCATCAGCTTTGTGTTTGATTGTGAAGACCCATCTGCAGCCCACTGGTCTTTTTCCCTCAGGTAACTTACACTTCTCCCACGTATCATTTTGAGCCAAAGCTCCCATTTCAACTTTCATGGCTTTCTGCCATTCCTCACTCTGTTTGGCTTCATGCACGGTTTTGGGAATCTCTTCTTTGTATAGGTTACTCAAGAAGGCCTGTGCTGTATGGGATATACTCCCCCTGACCATATTTCCCACAGGGTACTTAGAGGTCCGGGACGTATGGTCAGGTGAGTATCTATGTGGAGGAACCCCTCTAGTACTCCTCGGTGGCGGATTGTACCTAGAGTTCGCTGCGTTCTCAGGCACAATATCAGGAGCATTTGGAATATCAACAGTATCATAAACAATAACAGGGAGATTAGAAGGATTAGTTACCTCATTTTGGACATCATTCGGAGGAGAATCACTAGGCGTGGGTGTGGTACTGAGTTCTTGAGAATCTTGCTTAGCCGGATCCATATAGCTCAACCAGCTCAGAGAATCACTGTTCTGAATCTCCCCCTGATCACTGAGTTGGTTGGGATAGTAATATTCGGTTTCAACGAAATTGCAATCCATAGTGACAAGAAACCTTCTGGTTTTGGGATTATAACAGCGGTACCCCTTCTGGTTAGGGGCATATCCCATAAAGACACACTTCTCTGCACACGCATCCAGTTTAGTCCGATCAGATTTCGGTACATGAATGAAGACAGTACACCCAAAGATGCGCGGTGGTAAGGTGAGATGAGGTGGTACTTCAGTCTGAGTTTGGAGGACCGAGAGTGGCGTCTGATGGGCTAAAATTTTTGTAGGCAGTCTGTTGGTCAAGTAAGTTGTAGTGGCAACGGCCTCAGGCCAAAAATGCTTTGGGACACTGGCTTCAGTGAGTAAAGCCCGGGTTATTTCGAGAATAGTTCTGTTTTTCCGTTCAGCAACCCCATTTTGTTGAGGGGTATTAGGGCAGGAAGTTTGGTGGATCATTCCGTGTTTCTGAAAGAAACTGTGCATCTCCTGGTTAACATATTCTCGTCCGTTATCTGATCGGAGTATCCTGATTTGTTGGAAAACACGAATCAGAAAGCAACGGAATTTAAAAAAAAATTCCCAACAAAGGACCTTGGACTCGCAATCGTGTAACCAAATTCGTAGAGATAGAAAACTTACTTTTCTTTTATTCTTTCTTGAAGCGTTTCAAGCCACCCAAGAACGCTCTTCTCGCGGCTTGATCCCCTCTCCTTGGTAAAGCTCGAATCTTCAAACTTCTAACTTGAAGCTTGTTGGAAAACACGAATCAGAAAGCAGCGGAATTTAAAAAATTTTCCCAACAAAAGGACCTTGGACTCGCAATCGTGTAACCAAATTCGTAGAGATAGAAAACTTACTTTTCTTTTATTCTTTCTTGAAGCGTTTCAAGCCACCCAAGAACGCTCTTCTCGCGGCTTGACAACCCGTCCCTCGAAAGTCTCTTTCTACTTCAGAATCCATTGTCGAGATAGCAATCCAAACCAACCTAGATTCAATTCATGTTAGGGAAGTTCTTAACAATATAACATAAAGAAAGAAACATGAAACGAGAAAAGCAGGATTGAAACTCCCTTCGAAAACCAGTTTTGCGAAAGTAGAAAACTGCCAGTCACAAAACCCTCGTGAAAAAATTCATCCTTCAGGATATGGACGAACGGTTTTCGCCATCTTCTTTGGTTCGTTTTTTCATTCATTTCATGTCGGGTTCAGAATCGTTTCATCATCCCTTCTGATCGTTTTGCTTGATCCCCACTTTTTGGTAAAGCTCGAATCTTCAAACTTCTAACTTGAAGTCTCTAGAGAAAGTCCACCAAATTGATCACAATCTAACTAGTAAGGATGCTAGTTCTCTAGTTAGTGTTTAGGCTTAACCTAGGGTTTATTTGATCTTGGAGAAAGAAAGGTGTTCAACACATGAACCAAAAGAATTGTCAATTAGCTCTAAGGGGAGCTCGAGCTCCCCTATATATAGGATGGGAGTGGCCGAAAATCCTAGTCCTTATGGACTAAGGATTTGGTCCCTCTCTCCTATTACTTGATCATCAAGTAATTTTGACTTTGACTTTGAATTCTAATTCAAATCAACTTTCAAGAGAGCTAAAAATATCCAAACTATTTTTGGATAATTTTATATTTTATTTATTAAAATAAATAACTTATTTTTATCTAATTAATTAATTCATAATTAATTAACTAGATTATTTTTCTCCAAAATAAGACTTTCTTTTTAATTCAAAATTAAACCAAAGTCTATTAAATAATTAACAAATTAATTATTTAATATATTATTAAACAATCACGTGTGGCACACGTGTCACAATGACACGTGTCCAGTCACGTGACCCACACGTGTGGTTTCACACGTGTGGAACCCTCTAGGCTCGATTAACTCGTTTAATCATTTTAAAGCCTCAACTCATGTAACCAAGTTGTTGTGTGTGACCCTCTAGGTTCTCAATTCAATTAGCAGTGACCCTAATTAATTAATTCACTAATTAATTAATCAGTCCACAGATTAAACAACCATAGTCTAGCAACAAGTGTTTAACCCCTAGCTGAATTGGAATGTTCGGATTCGACAGAACCTTTAAGTCATTGATTCATGTGAGATACAATCCTCCTACTTACTATCTCTCAACCAAGATCTAGGGTAAGGGAATAATCAGAACCCTAATAATCCGGTCTTAAAGCTAAGTGCATTTCATATCCATTTGATCTCAATCCAAGAAACCCTTTTCTTGATGTCTTGATCTACTGCCTTGGCCAAGGACTCCATATGGCATATGAATGACTTACACAATAAGAGATCACCTTGCATATGCAAGTGTAGGTCCTTTCTTGATTCACATCCACTTTCATGAATCACTTGTGCAGCCCCAGCATAAGCCTTGAATCAGTTGTCTAAGGCGACATCCTTTAAAGCTTATACCTAAGACTACAGAGTTAACTCATAAAGTGACAAGGAACCTCAAGTCTAAGGATCAATTAATGACATCAATGACTCGTGAGATATTTCCTAATCTGGAAGTTTCCATTTCCTGAAATAGAAACTTCCTTTCCCATTTAGGAATGTTTTCACACGGGGCACCTCAGTGAACTTACTTATTAAAGTAAGCACCCTCATGTATCACGCACGTATCAACTATACACTTGCACCTTCATGAAACAAGGTGGTCCTTCTTAAGGGCGTGATCCCATAAGCAAGCCTTAGAGGAGTCAGGTTGACACTCCCACAGTCTGTAGGACTCATCGGCTTGGAGTATTTTACTAATCATGACTTATGTGATATAGGGCTCGTTTCATGAACCATTTCACCTAAATGGTAGAGTCCTAAAGTCATCAGGATTAGGGGAGTTCTCATACATGCACAGCTAAAGTAAACGCATACCAAACAAGAGCATATAAAGAAGTGTTTGCCTGTGATATTAATCATTCGTATATTATTCAAAGATTGTCTGTGATACCAGGAAAGTCCCAAAACGGATTATGACTAATCGGCTTTCTAGGGCACTATTCCTAACAAAGCTCTCTAGAGATAGTCCACCAACTTGATCACAATCTAACTAGTAAGGATGCTAGTTCTCTAGTTAGTGTTTAGGCTTAACCTAGGGTTTATTTGATCTTGGAGAAAGGAAGGTGTTCAACACATGAACCAAAAGAATTGCCAATTCCCTCCTAGAGGAGCTCGAGCTCCCCTATTTATAAGAGGGGGAGTGCCGAAATTCCTAGTCCTTTATGGGCTAGGATTTTGGTCTCTCTCTCTCTCCTATTACTTGATCATCAAGTAATTTTGACTTTGACTTTGAATTCTAATTCAAATCAACTTTCAAGAGAGCTAAAAATATCCAAACTATTTTTGGATAATTTTATACTTTATTTATTTAAAATAAATAACTTATTTTATCTAATTAATTAATTCATAATTAATTAACTAGATTATTTTTTCTCCAAAATTAGACTTTCTTTTTAATTCAAAATTAAACCAAAATCTATTAAATAATTAACACATTTAATTATTTAATATATATATACACACACGTGTGGGACACGTGTCACAAGGACACGTGTCACTCACGTGAGCCACACGTGTGGTTTCACACGTGTGGAACCCTCTAGGCCCGATTAACTCGTTTAATCATTTTTAAGCCTCAACTCATGTAACCAAGTTGTTGTGTGTGACCCTCTAGGTTCTCAATTGAATTAGCAGTGACCCTAATTAATTATTTCACTAATTAATTAATCAGTCCACAGATTAAACAACCATAGTCTAGCAACAAGTGTTTAACCCCTAGCTGAATTGGAATGTTCGGATTCGACAAAACCTTTAAGTCATTGATTCATGTGAGATACAATCCTCCTACTTACTATCTCTCAACCAAGATCTAGGGTAAGGGAATAAACAGAACCCTAATAATCCGGTCTTAAAGCTAAGTGCATTTCATATCCATTTGATCTCAATCCAAGAAACCCTTTTCTTGATGTCTTGATCTACTGCCTTGGCCAAGGACTCCATATGGCATACGAATGACTTACACAATAAGAGATCACCTTGCATATGCAAGTGTAGGTCATTTCTTGATTCACATCCACTTTCATGAATCACTTGTGCAGCCCCAGCATAAGCCTTGAATCAGTTGTCTAAGGCGACACCCTTTAAAGCTTATACCTAAGACTACAGAGTTAACTCATAAAGTGACAAGGAACCTCAAGTCTAAGGATCAATTAATCACATCAATGACTTGTGAGATATTTCCTAATCTGGAAGTTTCCATTTCCTGAAATAGAAACTTCCTTTCCCATTTAGGAATGTTCTCACACGGGGCACCTCAGTGAACTTACTTATTAAAGTAAGCACCCTCATGTATCACGTACGTATCAACTATACACTTTGCACCTCCATGAGACAAGGTGGTCCTTCTTAAGGGCGTGATCCCACAAGCAAGCCTTAGAGGAGTCAGGTTGACACTCCCACTGTCTGTAGGACTCATCGGCTTGGAGTATTTTACTAATCATGACTTATGTGATATAGGGCTCGTTTCATGAACCATTTCACCTAAATGGTAGAGTCCTAAAGTCATCAGGATTAGGGGAGTTCTCATACATGCACAGCTAAAGTAAATGCATACCAAACAAGAGCATATAAAGAAGTGTTGCCTCAATTCGTTATTTCATTCAAAGATTGTCTGTGATTACAATAAGGAAAAGCACAAAGCGGATATACAATCGGCTTTCTAGGGCACTATTTCTAACAAGATTTTGTGACCAAACTGTGTTTGCACCATGTTAAAGAATGCCACAAAAGTACCATAAATTTCGGATTTATGACGTAGGAAGTATATCCATGTCACGCGAGAATAGTCATCAATAAAGGATACGAAATACCAAAACTGGTTTTGATTTGTCATAGGGGCTGGTCCCCAAACATCTGAATGTACCAGTGAGAAAACAGACTCAACCCGAGTATTTGTAGGTTTAAAAGATGCCCTATGACCTTTAGCCGTAAGGCAAGTCTGACATGACCAATTCAAAGACTGATTATGCGAAAAGAGTGTAGGGAATAGCATTCTTAGATACCCGAGTGAGGGATGACCAAGCCGCCTGTGCCAGAGCCAGAGTTGGGTATTTTCTGTCCCTGCTGAAAGAAGAGCTTTGGAGGTGTTTTCCACTTCATCAACATAATATAATCTGTCACGCTCACTACCACGCCCGATGATCTCCTTCGTATGAATGTCCTGTATCAAGCAAAAACGAGGGTATATCAGCACTGTACAGTTCAGTTCTTTCGTGGCATGACTCACAGACAGTAATTTACACGATAAAGAAGGAACATAAAGGCAATTTCTCAATTTCAGTTTTGGTGATACTGATATCGACCCTTCTTTTTCAACTACCATTGAGTCCCCGTTTGCAATGTAGATATGCGATTGTTTTGGTGTGACTGGGTCAAGTATATCAGCCGGGTCAAAGGTCATTGTATCAGTAGCCCCGCATTCCAAGATCTACTGATACGATTTTTCTGACTTGGTTTGGGTATAAAATGCACAATTTTCAGTCAACCAGTGGGGTTGACCGTGGTTTCTTGGAAGTGGGGGTTCAGTTTCTAAAATTGCACAAACCTGGGGGTCATTGTGCAATTTCCCAAGAGCTTGGTGATTTTTTACAGATCTGAAGTTAGGGGTTAGATTACAACCCCCAAACCCATTCTTTTGAACTCTACAAGTGTCTGGAGCTTGGTCCTCTGACCGGCATGAGTTCACCTCTTCACCGGCATGATTTCTGCGACCTCGTCCTTCAGTGAGGAGCCGATTAAGGTCAATTTGATTTTGCCATCTCTCACCAATCGACTGAGCTTGTTGACGGGGAACCCCCGTCTCCTCCTCGCTCTCGCGGCGGCGGCTGCGACCGAGGCCTCTGTCTCTGTCTCTCTCCGTCGTGGTTGTTTGTTCTTAGGAAAGGTGGGTTGAGTGGGAGCGGAAGTGTTTGTGTCTTCCTTTCTTCGTCGGCGTTTTTCGCCCAGCCGACATACGCCGCCGCAGCATCGGCATCTCTGTTGACGACGCCTGCAACGGTGGCCTCCGATCCCCCGACTGCCCTTTCCGAGGTTTGATTCCACATCTGATAATTCACGTCCGAGTCGGACATGGTTGATTTGGTTTGAACTTTGCTTTGCAGCACATCTGCACTTTGTATTGACTGTTCTTGGTTGGTGTTTGTTGGGTTTGACATCTTCGATTGATGTACGGTTCGATATTGGTTGGTAGGGACGATGATGTTAACCCTGAGTCCCCAGGATTTCAACACCGCTTTGATACCATGTTGCAATATGGTGTTTCGGAAGAACATATTGAATTGTATTCATTGTGAAATATTTTTCTCTGTGTTACACCGTTAACCCCTCTAGACAAGAATATATAGGCCTAATACAATCTTAGAGAATCAGACAAATTACAAGGATTACGGAACTAAATCCGGTGAGTCAACCTTTCCATTCTAACAAATATATTTAAAAGAATATTTAATTTCAAAAAATACATATTGTTATCAATCAATTCAATCAAACTTTGACTTCATGTACTGGCCCATGTTGGGGCAATAATTAAATAATACATTAAACATTATTATTCTCTCATATTATATACTCCATCCAAAATTATTTCAAATATATATATATATATATATATAACATTGGTTAGTTGTGCGACATAATTAGTTTACTAGGTTCTGTGCGTATTTTATTTTTTGTAAGTTAGTTGGGGTGCCAAGTGGAATTGTCTGAAATTAAATACTACATAAATGTTATATTATATTATTCTCTAATTTAAAAATAATTGGTCCCCTTGATTAGATAGTAGAAAATTATAGAAATTTCGATGGTATATATAAGCTAATTATTTTGAGACGTTGATAGGTTTATTAAACGTAATTGATTGAAATTTCATATAATTAAGTGGAATCTAGTCATTCATGGTGATGCAAAGATTGCTAGCTTATGTAGCAAACAATAAAATAATGAACATTTATGGAGAATTTTTGTGAAAGTTAGCGATTGGGATTTTTCTTTTTTTTCAAATTTTATTAAGGTTAACAATGAAATTGCCATAAAATAGAGCTAAAACCCTTATTCACTAGCAGATAGGCAGAACAACACTCATATTCGTATGAAACTCAAACACTTGCAACATCTTCATTCATCAGTACACAATTAGAATAGACAGTTACGACACGTACAGTCACGAGAACTCGAACATAACACTCGCAAGAATGCATTAAGAATGTAATACATGTACATGAGGATATATGGTTTGAATTTGATGTGATATCATATAATAGTCTCATTGTAAAATTACAAATTTTACACTAATTTGTAGCATGCAAATTGTAAGCGATCATTTTACACATTCAATGTCCTAATTTTAATAAATCCATCGAAGCAGTTGACAATTGAAAATGACATTTGTCTCAAACTCTCAGCGCATTTTAAATCTTCTTTAACCATTTAAGACATTGCATATGCTTCTCATCTATAGATTGTTCTCGAGCTCGGTCCTACAATGGGAAAATGTAAATAATATTTTAAAGGGTTATTTATATTTGGATCTAAATTACAATTAGATTCCTATATTAATCAATATATTATAGTTACATCCTATTAGATTTACTAACTACATTTGGACCTATGATGCACGGACACTTCTAAAAATATCATTTTGCCGTGTCGTGTCATGCCGTGTCGTGTCGGTCACTCGTCCGACACCGTGTCTGACACTCCTTACGTGGGAAATTCAAGAAAAAATCCGTGTCGCCGTATCCGTGTCGTGTCGTGTCCGTGTCGCCGTGTCCGTGTCCGTGTCGCCGTGTCCGTGTCCGTGCATCATAGATTTGGACCCATTGTGAATATATGAAACTTTTTTTTTCCTTTCTTCTATAACCCATTTCCATGGGTCGAGTCGGGACGGATCACTTAAGGTGTAAAGCTCTCTCTACCAATGGTAGTTACGTCCCCAGTAACTCAAAGTCTCTGGTTAAACTAGCATAGCGCCGTACCGCTAAACTACACCACTTTGTTGTATGAATATATGAAGCTTACTAATGAGTAATGTGGATCCTTCATAAGGGTGTAGCTAGTAATATAGTAAATTTGACAGGGATTATAACCGTAATATATTGACTAAAAGTGTTCAAGTTGTAATTTCATAAGTTAGAGAGTCGAAAATGTAATTAATCCTATCTTGAAACATTTACCAAATGCAGTAATAAAAAGAAAATATTATATATTTACAGAATGTACCGGTATTTCTAAAAATATTATTTTACGGTATCGTATCAAACATCGTATCGAATACTTTTAACGTGAAGAATTTTGAAAAAAATCCATGTCATATATGTTTCTGTTGTTGTGTTCATATTGTTGTATTCATATCCCTACGTCATAATTCACTGCAGTACGTAATTATCGGAAAATATAAAGAAAGATTGTTGAAAATGTATTTATGGAATTAATTATTATAAAATAAGAATCCCCAATTATGTCTTCTTGAAAAGGATAGGAAAAATGTCGGGGAAAAATAGGGTAAATAATTGACGCCACGCGTTGGGATATTGTTGGATAAGCTTCTCTATATATTATCATGCATTCATTCCCTCATTTTTTCCTTCTTACTTATAACCAAAGGCAAAAGGATGAATATCCTTCTTTAGCTTTCTCAACTTTTTATAAGCTGATCACAAAAGCTGAAGCAGAAGCACAGTTGCAGAGAACTAAAGAAGCCACCTTTAAGGTATGCTCTCTCTCTCTCTCTCTCTCTCTCTCTCTCTCTCCTACAACTTTTTTTTAAGTTGATCAAGTATTGTTTCTTGAATCTATCAGATTGTTGTAGTCTTGTAGATAACTTCATATATAGTTATCTGAGAAAAAGCTTGAGCTTTTAGCTTTTTGGACATGGCATTAACCAGATCTCTCTCTCTCTCTCTCTCTAGCAAATTGTTTTAAGTTATCTAATTAATAGAGTTTCTAGAAAGAATAATTTATCAGTGTGATTGTTGCATGTATACAATTAAGTTAATAGTTAATTCCGGAAAGATTCAGCTTTTTGGGCATGGCATTAAGCTGCTTTTCGATCAAAAGCTTAGAGCTTTTTTCGAATATGACATAAATCAGCTTTTATCTCTGCTAATAAGATCAGATCTTGACTTAAAAAAAAGTATTAGTCTTCGTTTACTCAGCTTTTTCTCATTGTTAATCAGCTTAATACGAATGGATAAAAACAAAATAGAATAAGTTATAAGCCGTGAAAGCAGCTTATTTGATTAAATATGAGCCATCTTTTTCTTGATAGCCACTGCTTATCACTATACATACATATGTATTATTGATTAAATATGAGTTGTTTACGATTTATAATACATGGATACGGAAATAGTGATACGATACGATACAATGTGAATTTTTTCTTAAATTTTCTACATGAGAAATGTTAGCCAGTATATGACATGAATATTTTATACGACACGATATAGTAAAATAATATTTTTATAATGGTCGGAGTCTCGGAGAGCATAGAACTCATGGGGCGTGTTTGGTTTTGAGTGTCATCTGATGTAGGGGCAGCGCATGTGTAGGGTGTCGGTTTGTCCGTTAGCCAAACGAGGAACTATATATGCTTGAAATATGTCACATTTTTAGCCAAATTTAGAGTGAGAAAACAAACTTTGGTCCAATTTATTATAATTACAATAACCACCCAAATGGAAAAGAGATTTTGTTGTCCGGCCCCTTTAATTAACCAATAATTTCTTTATGGATATGCTAACATAGATGAAGGACCTAATTCAAAATTTTGAAAGTATAACTTTTGGTTTCTAAGAAATTTATATTTTAATGGTTTCATAATTTGGAGTAAAATATCATTCTTGTGTATGAATTATGATGGTGGATTTGGAGAAATATACTTGCTTAGAATGATCATTTATTTTGCTTTTAAGTGGTCCTCTAACAAAAGGTAATAAGTTACGATCATTCACTATCATAACTTATAAGTTATAATAAATTTATTCATGCCACCTACCATATGGGACCAATCAATGTAATTATCCCTAACGCTCGGTCAAAAAATTATCGTAAGTAAATTGTACCATATTGTATCGTGCTGAATTTTTATTATATATTATAAAAAAAATTAAAGAAAGAAAATTTTAAGGGGTCTATTTTGAGGGCTAGAAATGTGCATTTACTAGGAAACCACGGTGTTATGACTAGGAGATCGACTATGACTAAATTTTTAGAAATTCTAGGTTGTAATTATGATACGTGTTGAACTTAGGGATTAAGGTTGATGATGTAATGAATTTGGGGGATTAAAATATATAAGTATGACTTAGCCAAAATAAGCCAACTGTCCAACCACATTAATGCACACATATTTAATTAATTAATTTATTATCTATACTATATATTAATCGTGAGACCAAAGTTGTAACCGCTTTGGTCTTTTGGTGTCCTCTTTTTCTTTTTATTTATTTATCTTTTATCCAATTTTATCTCTTTCACGCGCTGTTAATTTCTCTTTTCTATTTCATCACTTATCTTCTTAGTTTCTCTTTTCTTTCTTATCGGTTGTATTTTTTTTTATTATAATTTTTATCACTTTACTTATAATTTAAATTTTTATAATTATTAATATGACATTATCTTATCTTACTTATTTATTTATTTATCATAAATTAATGATTATATTAAAAAATTATAGAGTATATATTTAATGAAAACTTTTCAATTTGAATATATTTATATAATAATTATTTTTTATTTGCACATGCATAGAATGTGCAAAATTGCTAGTTATTCAATTAATTCACTTCCCCAATTCCCACCAATTACAATTCAGAACCACAAGTTTATATTAATTCTAATTAGTAGCTCCATTTTTTTGCCCTTTCTTGCAATTGGACCCCACCATAACATACACCCATACGGAGTATCGAACTAGTCGGAATTTTGAGCTTTAATTAAAAATAATTGTAACTTCTAAGCCAAAATTCCTAATACATTAGCACCATTAAAATATCATTTTACATAATTATATCGTATCGAATATCATATCTCATATTTCTCATATGAAAATTTTGAAAAAAAAAAAAAATTATCATCATATTAATATCGTATTATATTATATATGTGTCCGTATTACTATCGTCATTTTTTATATTCGTACATCATAGTATAAAACTTAATTACAAGAAAAAATCTTATAAATTACGAAAAATATTCTAATTAGGGTGTTATTTATAATTTTTCAATAATTTTTATTCAAACATCAGAGTATCTCTCATAATTTTTTTTTATCTATAATACTTTTATGAATCAAATTAAACTTTAAAGATTATTCCTAATTATCCCAAAATATAATAGTTTAACAGTTATAACGACAATTATTTCATGAATTATAAATAGCAAGGAGAATGACAATAATTAAGCATTATTAATCACGGTGGTCCACTAAGGTTGTCCTGAGAAACGACGTGCTTATATAATTCATTAAATTAATTAACTTATCTTAATACTTAATTATACCTCATTTTAGCTAATAATTCCCCTTCAAATCTTTATTAATCCTCCCCAAAACCCCAAAATACATAATTCTTTATAAATAAAACTTATATATACTTAGAAATATATATAACGTTATATTCCAAAATCAAGGTAGTTACTTTCACTCATCTTCCTCCTCCACCTCGACAATTTGCAGCAAAGATTGATCCTTTTTGTACTTGGAATTTCCTCTCACTTTATTCCCTTTAGAATCTTCATTTCGATATGAAGGCCCAGAATCCCAGAAATCAGCACCCACAGAACGAGGTACTGCTCTCTCTCTCTCTCTCTCTACACCGCAGTTCTTTGATTCTTGGTATATATATGTATATATCTGTACATACATATGTATGTATATGTTTGTTGGTGTTGTTGGGATGACGAAAGAAGGATTGCAGAGAAATTGGGCTGAAATATTGTGTTTCGCTTGCTCCTGCCTGCAGCTGTCGTGGCGGCGCGTGGTCGTACGCAAGTGGCTCAACATCGCCAGCAACAACTCCGATTACTCCGCCGACCCTGATTCCGACGAAGACTCCGACGAAGAATACCCCCCTGGTTAGCCAACACGTCGTCGTTTTACTCAATCCCCATTAGTTTACTTCGGGTTTTTTTTTTCACACTTTTGTTGTTGTGGGTTTTGCAGGAATTTCTGATTTGAGCAGAGGATCGAGGTTCAAGAATGAAATCCCTGATTTGCTTGATGCTGATGGTAACGTGCGTTTGATGTATCATATATATATTTTGTTTGTTATGTGTGCATTTATATCATTTCTGGAAAAATTAGAGTTTTGAGGATGTATGCATCAAGAGAATTCGAGTCTCGGTCGACCCCGAACAATTAAATGTTATTTGATTGGTCATTTTTCCAAAACATTACGCGATTCACACGACAAGTGTAGAACTGTTTGGGACTGAATTACCCCAGTTGGTGAATTTCTTTTGATGGATTCTGTTGACTCACAAGTGTTTAGTGCTAAGTTCACTGTTTGGATTTATATGCACTATTCTGGATGACACAGTTTCAGAGGACCTTGCTATTCTACTTGATAATTTAATGCAAATATGTAACATTGCACTTATATAAATTATAGCCAGAGGTTTGCTTTTTAAGGATAGTATTTGAATGTGTGTCTCTGTGTGATGGTATTTGTAAGTGTGTGGTTGTGTTTTCTGTGGCATTTTCAGTGTCGGATGCTCTTCCCGCCTTAAGAAGGCGAAAATCAGAGACGTTCAGAGCTCAATACATAAACACGAAGGAGATCAGGTATGTATCGTCCCTACGTTTTTAAGATCAAAGTTGTTAGCTTTTCATGAGCTAAGTTCAAAAGGCTATCATCTCTTCATAAGTTGGCAAACAATGAGAATCTGATTTCTATTACCTTGTCTTGGGCTCTGCTAGAGTATGTGCCGCCACATGGAATGTCGGTGGGAAAGTTCCTCCCGATGATCTTGATCTTGATGGATGGTTGGATATTGATGAACCTGCTGATATATATGTGATTGGGTAAGTGCACTATTATTATGCTGATAATTATATGATTTCCATCTGTATAACATCCCATCATGATGTTTGGATAATTACGGATACACCCCCTCAATTTCGGAGAATTTGATGTCAGTGAATGCCAAGGGTAGTGGATGTAATTTCCAAACCTTGAGGGAGTCTATTGGTAATTGTGCCAAATTTTCTGGAAGGACATTGTGATTATCTCTGAAGGTGCTTTTAAGTAGAAGTAGCAAAACAAAGCAGTTAAACTCCTTCGAGTTTGCAGACACTTTCTTAACAACTTATTGTATTTTCTTCGTCTACTAAGATAGCATTCCCATCATCTTTTCCTGCTCTACTTCTGCAGCCTTCAGGAGATCATACCATTAAATGCCGGCAACATATTCGGTGCTGAAGATGATCGTCCCATTGCAAAGTGGGAAAATATCATCCGCGAAACATTAAACCAAGTTCCACCCGTAAATAAGTTCAAAAGCTTCAGTGATCCACCTTCTCCATCAAAGTACAAGCAATCTGAAGATGCCCCGGACATAGAAGACGAGATCATACTGGAATCCGACAGTGATTTAGAGGAAGAAATCCACCCCCTAAACGAAGAAACCAAGGACGCAACTGTCAGACCGGAAAATTTTCTCCAAGCCGATGCATGCCAACAAGATCTCCAACGACAGTTTTCCTCTCCCAAAAAGCTGGAGAGGTTGAATTGCTTGAGGCCCGAAGATTCTGACGAAAATGGTGAAATTACCGAAAATACCCCCCTTATCAAAACACTGACGAAAACGCTTAGTGGGATGGAAAGGATAGGTCTAAGCTGGCCGGAGCCGCCATTGCATCTCTTAGCTCAACATGTTTTGGAGAGGCCTAATTCTTTTAAGGCTTCTAAGTCTTTCAAAGTTTCAAAATCTTTTAGGAATTATAACTCGTTCAAAATGGGGACAATTGCTGAAAGTAGAATGCAATCTGACTTGGCTTCGCTTGCTGAAATCGACCTTGAATCATTGATAAATAGGAAGAGAAGGCCTCCTTTTGTTAGGATTGTCAGCAAGCAAATGGTTGGGATATTTATTACTGTATGGGTTCGGAGAAGCTTGCGGAGGCATATTCAGAACTTGAACGTGTCGACTGTTGGTGTTGGTGTTATGGGTTATATCGGAAACAAGGTTCGTTTTGTGTCCCGAGTTGTAGCTTTATCATTATGGTAAAATAGATCAGATACTTTTCCTTTTTCTTTTTAAATAGTTTAATGGATATTAATTGCACTGGCATACTTGCCCGATGTTTGGGAAATTACATAAAGAATTTGCATTATATTTGGATCCGTGAATTTTGAACTATTCTTTCTCGACTTATTGATCAATATTAGAATTTGAAATTTTGAATACAATAGCATTCAGACTAAACCTCAAGGTATGCCAGGGGAAGTTTGTGTAATTACGTGAGACATCAGGGTATGCTGGTGTAATTATTCCTTTTTTAATAGTGTGAAAAACTGAGAAGAATGATGAGACCAGTATTGGTATATATCTGTTGTTGTAGTAGCATGACTCTCTTTGTCTCAGGGGTCGGTGTCAGTCAGCATGTCCATCCATCAAACACTCTTCTGTTTTATTTGTACTCATTTAACATCAGGCGAGAAGGAGGTCGATGCCATTAAAAGAAATGCTGATGTGCAAGAAATTCACAAAAGGACACATTTCAATTCACTAGCTGGTATCGGGCTTCCCAAAAGAATATAT
Source organism: Lantana camara (assembly GCA_037501455.1). Taxonomy (NCBI): domain Eukaryota; kingdom Viridiplantae; phylum Streptophyta; class Magnoliopsida; order Lamiales; family Verbenaceae; genus Lantana; species Lantana camara. Next base: position 129,346,314 of record CM074855.1, read on the forward strand.
GACCATGAGTAAGCATATATCTCCGTTCTGTTGTTATTCAATTTTAGTACAGAATAGACTATGCATTATGAGACAAAGATAATTTAAAAATTTTAAGGATTTTTAACCATCTTTCTTGTCTTGCACAGTTTATTTAGAAGTGACTTGGTGTAATTCGTACTGTAAACATGAAAATAACAAGTTTTGTTTGGCTGCAGGAGGATAATATGGCTTGGCGATCTGAATTATCGAATTAATTTGCCTTATGGGTGGACGAGAGAACTTATTGCCAGAAAGGAATGGTCCAAATTACTCGAGCGGGATCAGGTGATTTTACCTTCTTCTTTTTCAATTCATTCTAGATAATTTAGTTGAAATTTGAATGCTAAGGTTTGATTTTATTATTCAAACCTGGTTATCGGTGATCTTTGATTCGGAAACTATGGCAAATAAACAATCTTTTGGAATAAATACAATTGCTTTTTACTACCCGCTTGTACAAGTTAGTATTTACAAACTCTACGAAAAAAGTGATTTTGTCTTTTAGCTTAATAAAGGCAGTAATTGAGTGTTTTACTGTTTTGTTTTGCCTCTTCTGCATAAAATAAGCTAGAAGCTAGAAGCACCTTCTGAAGTTTTTTCAGCTTCTGGGTTATTTTCCTTATTACTTAAAAGTGTTTCTAATCTATTTTCCCATATTTCAAATTTTTACTACAAACTTGTATTTTTTTTTTTTAATGTAAGTTTTTGCTAATTCCTCCTTTCACTCCACTGATCTCTATTCCAACTTGTGCTTCTTCTTGATCATCGTTTGTTGATGGGATTTCCTTTCTTCTTCCTTATTTTTCAGCTTGTAAGAGAACTTAGGAAAGGCCGTGCATTTGACGGATGGACCGAAGGCACCTTGAATTTCGCTCCAACATACAAATATGAGTTGAACTCCGAGTCGTACTACGGAGATGATCCCAAGGCTGGGAGGCGAACACCTGCATGGTATACAGTTCTATCTAAACGACATATTGTTATATTTGTCCATGTGTGTTGATACCTTAAACTCCTATGGTTTCCCTCCAGGTGTGATCGCATCCTCTCGTTTGGGACAGGAATGAAGTTGCTAAGTTATAGAAGATCTGAACTTAAGCTATCTGATCATCGGCCCGTGACTGCCACTTATGCAGTGGAAGTCGAAGTATTTTCACCTAGAAAACTGCAACGGGCACTTACTTTCACAGATGCAGAAATTGAACAGGATGCTGATACAAGTATTGGGATTGCTAGTGGAGTGAGCCAGATAAGACTTGAAGAGGTGAGTTCAGCATAGCACTTTGGAACTAGAGAGAGTCTCTCTCTCTCTCTTTCTCCCCCCCTCCCCCCACCCCCGACGTGTTGATAGGCAATGGCAGAACTACATGTAAGCGAAGGGGTGCACGTGCATCCCCTAACTCAGAACTTACATCATGCAAATATTTCTGATAAGATACGTTATTGGGTTCAATTTTCAGGATGCGTCGTACTGGGAACGATGACAGAGAAGACGAACAAGACACAGAGACAGAGATTTCGACTCGTGAAAACGGTCGAAGAGGCTGCCAAAAGGGCATTAACATGTCACATCACATTCTTTTTGTTTGTTAATTCTTCATTTGTTGAGCAATTTGAGGTTCTTCTTGTGATAATTGTAAATGGCTATATGTTTTTTTCTTCTTTGTGGAGAAATGAGAGAACAAGGACTTCTTTAGTGTTGTCATTTGGTCTTTTTGTTTAGAGGTTGACATGCACATGCACGTGCTAAGAGTTGTAATTCAGTATAATATGTGTAACACAGTGTGAACTACGTATAATATGTGTTAACACAGTGTGAACTACGTTTTTAGTTGTGACATAACTATATACAAGCCATTTTTTTATGTTTTGTCGATTTAAAACTCTTGCTATTAACGATAGATGCATTTGTAGAAATAGAAAGACGAGATCTCCAGTTAAGTGATTTAATATCGAACTGTTAAATTCATAGAAATAGAAAGATGGGATGTTCAGTTAAGTAATTTAATATTGAAATGTTAAGTTATACCACTCGATAATATTTTATTTTTAATTCGATTGAGGTAATATTTTAGTTATGAAAATGATGTGAAATTACTAAATATCAACCGCATCCCTTTTGAGGATAATGTTATGGGTTAATTACATTTCTCACCTAAAGTGGGTTTTTTTTTTGTTTTTTGTTTTTTTTTTTTCCAGTTTGTTATCTCAAATTTTTAGTACTATCGATGGTCTATTGAAATATGATAACCGATAAGTATTGCAATTAAAAAGTTAATTTAACACTTTTTAACCAAAAGTTAAGTCATAAAGATAAAATTTGTAAAGATTCAAATTGATGCAAATCAAGAACAACCTATTATAAGACCTATTCTTTTGGCTGAGAAATATTATTAAATTACTTTTTTTTTCTCTTAAGAAAACACTAAAATGGTGGAAAAAATATTTCAGATACTAAACTAGGATACTTATTATATTTCATACAAAAATTGGTAATACTAAAAAGTTGGAATAGCAAAGTGTAAAAAAGACGATACTTTAAATGACAAAATGTAATTAACCCTAATATTATATATAAATTTAATTCTTTCTCTCTCAAAAGTGATTCTCAAAATTGGGATAATAATAATTAAAAAAAAAAGACTAATCTCAGCCTCTCCCCAGTCTTTTGGAGGTTTTGCACTTTCCCCCTTATTCTTTGGATTTTTGTAATTTTTCTCCTAACTTTTGAAAAATATCACACTTACCCTTTTTAACAAACTTTGACCGTCGATTTCTCTTCCGTCACGATCCAAATTTCAAGAATACCCTCATCGTATTCATCTCTCCAAGGAGAACAAAGCCCATATCCAGTCGACCCTATTAGCTACCAAAAGTCGCTATAAAGCTTCGTTCGTCATGCGTCATCTTTGACCGATGATTTTTGTTTCGTCGGTTATCGAATTTTAATTTTGTAATCATTGTTGTGTTTCTTGCGTCGAGAGCTTCAACTTGATATATAATATCAATACATTTAGAAACAACTTTGTACATATTTACTTTGTTTAAGGGATTAAGTGTCAAAAGGATAAGTGTTCGATCGAAATTAACCCTAATAATAATAATAATAATAATAATAGTAATAGTAGTAGTAGTAGTAGGGTACAACACTATGGTTGAGCAGTGTCCACGTGGAAGCACGAGAGCCCTTAGCACAGGAGGAGCACTTCACAGTTGACGCAGGCAGAGACAACCTTTTCACACTCTTCTTCCAAATACATGGGACAAATGCGAACTCAATTTCACATTCAAATCCGTATCTCCATTTCATCACTCGCCATGTTTCTCGTAAAGGTAAGAAAATCAAATTTCTCAAAGAACCTCCATGTATTAATTATTTACTTTATGTTGCTTCTTTTGATGTTGTGCACTGTTTCATCACCTCCATTTTCTTGTTCTTTTACTGCTGTGGTTGCAGACATGGAGATCAATATCATTTGGGCTGTATGGGTACAAGAATTTCACCAAATCTGGCTTTATGTGAGTCCCATTTGGTTAATTTTTGCTACCCTTTTGCTAAGCTTTGATATTTTTCTGTAATGGGAGCTGAAAAATGAGATCTTTTGAACTAAGTGTTGCTAGATAGATATTCATGTTCTTTTGGCTTCCTACAAATGAAAATAAGTTTCTTGATCAAGATTTGGAATTATGTAAAAGATTATGGTAAAGGGTGTTTGATTCTTCATGTAATTCTGTGAACTTTCTGGATTTCAGAGAGCATTCGAAGAGTTTCAGATCAGAAGATATGCAAGCTCAAATTGAAGGGAAGAACTGTGTTGTAACTGGAGCAAACTCCGGCATTGGTTATGCAGCTGCCAAGGGTCTTGCTTCACGGTGCGTATAGTCTCTCTGACATTTTTAGCTCGTGTTTGCACATATATGAGGTCATGTTTGAGGCTGTGTTTCTTGATTTTTCGTTTTTCCTTTTGTTTATTTATTTTGCAGTGGTGCAACCGTGTATATGGTGTGCCGGAATAAGGAGAGGGGCGAAGCAGCTCTTTCAGACATTCAATTGTCTACAGGCAATAATAATGTGTATTTAGAGGTGTTTTGAGTTTCAATTTCCAACTCTTGTCTTTGGGAAATGATTTTATAGTTTACTTTGTTGGCTTGAGTTTTAATTTTTGAATTATACAAGTTTACTTATTTATTTGCAGGTATGTGATATTTCTTCCATCAGTGAAGTAAAATCCTTTGCCTCTCGGTTCTCTTCAAAAGATGCTCCTCTGCATATTTTGGTAACTTCATCTATCTTTGTTAATCTGTCAAGTTTCAGTAAATTGTTCATTTTTCCAATGATATATGTATATATATATTTAAATACTTTGTAATAAAGCTATTGAACTATTACTATGTGCATGGAGTAACTTTGAAAGCCTCGACATATTTTAGGTGAACAATGCTGGTGTCCTTGAGAACAGTCGTCACATTACTTCAGAAGGGTACAAAACCTCTATTTTGCTTCAACTATGAGATAATCTTCTGCTTATCTCAGTTACAAACTAATTTAGAATATTTCTTGTTTTGGATATTATCAGATATGAGATGAATTTTGCTGTGAATGTTCTAGGCACTTTTACCTTAACAGAGCTTATGTTGCCATTGTTGGAGAAAGCTGCACCTGATGCTCGTGTCATCACCGTTGCATCGGGTGGAATGTATACAGCTCCGTTGATGGAAGATTTGCAGGCAAGATTTCCCTAAATTGTTTGTCAGCTGGTATTTTCCTCAGATACTAACTTACGCATAAGAAATGAACTTATTTTCGCAGTTCAGTGGTGATAAATTCGATGGGGTCGAACAGTACGCCAGGAACAAACGAGTGCAGGTTAGTAATTTACGCAAAAATTACTAATAACCCCATTTTTGTAAACGAAAGAACACAGAAACTGGATAGGAATCATTCAAAATAATGTGGCATAAGCTAAAAAACTCTCTCTCAGGTTGCGTTGACAGAAAAATGGGCAGATATATACAAGGATAAAGGCATTGGCTTCTATTGCATGCACCCTGGCTGGGCTGAGACACCTGGAGTTTCCAAGAGTTTGCCCGGTTTTTCGAAATCGTGAGTCCCTCTTCGTAGTAACCTCGAATTGATGTGCTCTTCTGATTCACAGTTTTCTGTGCCATTGTCATTGAAATTGAACAAGATGATTTCATCTGTTTTCTTTATTGGTTTTTGTTTGAAATCTAAATTTCGTTTGTATGAATATTATAACATTGAGAATAGTTTCGAATTAATCCCACTGGTAGTACAGTAAATCCCTGTCTTTCGTTGGTGGCGGTGCGGGCTCATGCTTATTTTGATAGGTTTCAATGGTCTTGGTTGTTTCGTACTGGTCAATTTGAGAATCTCCCACAGTACCAGTAATTCTATAAAGATCAGTTTGATAAGCTTTTATACTACACATTGAAATTTTAACATTAAACATTTAAATCACTACCGAAGTCTATTATAGGGGACATTTCTAATTCATTAACAATTATAAGGGGTGAAAGTGTAATTTCCGAAACCAAGAAGGCCTATGAGTTGATGCACCTAACCATACCATTTCTAGATGTAATTTATCTTAATATTTCGTGTACTCGTGTTAGCCCGTGTCTCCGCATATTGATTGAAAATAATATTTTACAACGGAGTTTGTGGTCCCCAAGAATTTTTTTTATTTAAAGTGGGACGAATAAACATATTTTTTATTGAAATGTGAAATCTGAAATTATTTTTGCAGGTTATCAGGAAAACTTAGAACGAGTGAGGAAGGTGCTGATACGATACTATGGCTGGCTCTACAACCGAAAGAGAAGCTTGTTTCGGGAGGGTTTTATTTCGACAGGGCCGAAGCGCCTAAGCACTTGCCATTTGCAGCAACAGAGGGATCTCATGCTGCTATAGACTCCATTGCTAGTAAGCTTCGTTCTATGTCCCGTTTCTAGTTATCCTAGATCAAGTTTTACATCGAGGAGTTGTAATTCAAGTTACTTTGTAAAAGATAAAGTTCTTAGGATCAAGAAAGAGAAGAAAATTATTCGGAAAACTAGAGTTTTGCAACACTGCGTGTAATTGGGAGATATCTGATGTATCTGTAACAGCAGCTTGAACATTTAGATGAAGGGTTATTCGATATGATGTCAGAACGATAAGATCTATGGATTACTTATTCACGAAAGAATTTCACACACTAAACTTCACAAGAGAAAATCACAGTACACTGTTACATACCACTTCGGAAGATCAGTCACCCAATCTATATGGGATGAAACAGATGTTGTAAATCACAGTACACTATTATGTACACAATTCCTGCAAGTGGGATTCATCAATCACCTCACTTTCTTCACTTTAACAAACCCTTTTAACACTAAAATTCATCTCTTCCCTTTAAGAAATACAAACACAAAAAGACATGTTCCGATTCAAGAATCACATTGTTGTCATCTTTTTGCACACCAATATCAGAGGCTTTCTCAGCCAGTACTAATCGAACCTTTGCTTTGTGTACTCCATGTAATTAAAGTTGATGTGGTTGACAAGATCAACCCCCATAGTCCCCAGAAGATGTGGCTTGTAAGAGTATACTTCTCCCTCAAATTTTTGTTGTAAAACACTTTTCCTCTCTTTACACTAATTTTGTGTTTCTCTCATTATCTTTGATGTAAAATACCCCCATTTCGTTATACAGGTTGTAAAATGAGAGAGCAAGGGACTTGTTTAGTATTGTCACCTTTGGACTTTTTGTTTAGGTATCTCAAAAATAAAAGATAATGCCTCAAGAGAAAAATTGTAGGAAAGAAACTTTTACTAGAGGACTTTTGCTTCTCAAATTGACTTATAACATTTTGTTCGCTAATTATAAATGACAAATGACTACCCCTATTTACACTACTTTGGAGCATTCTAGATATTTGATAAATTAATTGGAACATTATTCTATTTCCTAAAACATAATTATAAATGACCAATGACTACCCCTATTTATTCAATAATGCATAAATACTGACGCGGCACCTTCCGAAAGCGCCATGTGGCCCAATAACTAAGGGGTGACACGTAAGCAAACGTGCTCCACCTGGTATGACACATCACCCCAATATCCAACCATAGGGGTCAGTCGATCAGATTCGACCCCTCAAGTCGATGAGCACCTCAGAATGCCAAATCGACCAAACCATGCACTCGAGCTCTGCTGTAGCACCCCTTACACGTGGAGTTGCCACACCCCCGCACTATAGGTCAATCCACATACGAAACGGGCACTTCGTATATGAACTAACCTATAGCGAACGGGTGACAATGCAATAAACGACAAGTTAGGCGAGACTAACTCATGCATTCAACAGAAAATAAAACGGAAGCTTAATACTATTCGTTTGTCATATAACAATTATACAAAGATCAAGGTATTAATACATTATCATCTCCCATAGTTTACATGCAAAAGTTTCTAACTGTTAACCACGAACATAATGTACTGTCTCTGAAAATGTAAATGTCGACATCATGGAATGCATAAAGTGCTAGACTCAGCGGGGTGACTCGACACGACTCTGACTCCCGCCTAGCACACGACCGCAACAACCTGAAAGGTGGGGCGTCAGTCTACAAAAGACTGAGTGAGGCTTAATTACATTAGAGCAATAACCTGCAAGTTATAACTATCAATATCAACAGTTTATAAACAAATATGCCCCGTGTCAATATCACGAACCCCCGTCAATCCAACAACTCCATCACCCCAAGAGCTACATCACTCCAATAAACTCCATCACTCCAATAACTCCATCACTCCATGAACTACATCACTCCAATAACGGGAAGGTTGCGAGCCTTCACCATTCACGATAACACGGTAACATGATCATGATTCAATCATGGTAGAATGGTACACGATTTGTAACAAGGTATACCACTTGACCTGAGTTTCATGCGAGATTGTACGAGTTTCCTGCAATTAACAGTTAAACCTCACCTTTACTGATACAATGCGAGTGGTCACGGCCTACGGCCCTGCTCCTCGTCACGGGAAAACCGATCTGTGTAAATGGACTTATACATGTGAGATATGACTTTAAATGGCCTAAATATGACGAACGACGAAAATGTAGCGACATGATAAGAAAATGCAATGTGGCAAGATAACATCTTGTTTCAGCACATATTGGATCATATAATAGCAATTCGGTGTCAAAGAAGTCGTTGGATCGAGGGGTTAAAAATGTAATTTTGTGCAGAAAGTTTTGTTCTGTCAGCGAGGTGGGAACGGCCGTTCCGACTTCCCTTTGTAACTGGGAACGGTCGTTCCCGTTCCTCCCAAAAGCGCACCCACGTTTTCCCATTTAAAACCCGCTGAAGCTGGGAACGGCCCTTCCGGCACGCAGGCCAAAATGGGAACGGCCGTTCCCAGTCTCGGCCGCCCATTTATTTGAAAAGGTGGGAACGCCCGTTCCCACAAAGCCTTGAGGCTGGGAACGGTCGTTCCCAGTTTCTGCAATTTACAGAAACAAAGCAAAACAGGGGAGGCTCTCGGGTAAGAACAACAAAGCCACCAAAATTCCATTTTTGATCAACAAAGCTATTACTTCCTGGAGACGTGATACATATATGTTCAAAGAATGAATATATAACACTTAAACATATAAATCATGGAATATTAGCAAGAATTCAAGATTTCCTAACCATGCTCATGCTTGATCATTCAACTAAATATCTAAGAATTTCATACCCCAAACCATGCCATAATTCTTGAGATGATCATATAATCATGCTTTGAACACTCATGATCCATAAATTCATAAGTTCATAACCCTAGCTAAATCATATTTACACAAGAATCATCAATTCATCCAAAGCCAACCTTGAAATGGGAAAAGAATGGAAGATGAGGATGAGGATGAAGATGATGATGCTTCAAGCTTGAAATTTCCTTGAATTCTTGGATGTAAATGATGAAATCACCCCTTCCTTTTTAGAGAATGATGTCTCGGTGATGAGGGAAAGCAAATGTGATGCAAAGATCAAAATGAAGCAACCTTGGAAGCATGAAGATGATATATCGTGATTCATCATCCTTGATTTATGTGAAGATTGCTAATTTGCCAATGAATCCTTCAACTTATGAGGTTATGCAATTAAGGATGTAAGGTTTTAAAATATGCTCAATTAGGTCCTTGAAAGTTTATATAGTTAAGTCCCCAAAGTTTTAGAAATGAATATTTAGGGACAAATCGGTAATTCGAAATACTCTCAGTAATTATTTCACGAAATAAATATTTTCAAGTTACGAAATAAATTCTAACTTTAATATAGATTCATGAAATTTTATGAAAGTTTGGTAAAATACAATTTATAAAATTATACTAAACGTAAGAATGTAATTAATAAAATTCGGGGCGTTACATCTGCCCTCTACCATAATGGGACATTCGACCTCATGTGTACCTCGACCAGTCAGCCCATCAACCGTTCGAGCCGTACAACCGGCAGAAGGCATGAAAAAGGGGTTGAGAAACCATGACTGGTACAGAGGAACCAAACCTAACATAAAGGTGTTGTACAGTACCTTTTGTCTCCTAACAAACTGGCCAGGGCATTAAATGCACCTCCAGTGCGTGAACAGGTGTCACACACCTTCCTTGGGCCTATAAATATCCGCAACATTTATGACATTGCTGTAGCACCTCCCTAGTACTACAACCCCCGCACCACAATACTCCCCGAGTGGAGATTAGACCCAACACTCAGGAAATACTACAGCAAATGGTCTGGATAATATATGAGTGGAGTGTATGTTACAGTGCAGCGGAAGATAAAGAGATTCAACTTTACCAATGAACGGGGAGGATAACGTATAAAGAACAAGGATTATCATTATTGATCAAAGTAATTTGCAAAAGAGTACAATAGGATGATATGCACGGATAAAGCATGTGATAGCTTATTATACGGAGAATAGGCTCAGGACAGAGTATTCTTAGGATCAGTGCCAACCTACTACTCGTGACACTGTAATGCTTCAAGATACCTCTAGTTGTCGTTCCTTGATTCCTGAAATCATGCATTTTAAAGTAGGCGAGAGGGTTAGTCAAAGTGACTAAATGAAGGGGGTATAATAGCTTATAGATATACGTATATATGATCAAGGAGACCTTGATCTAAAATAGTAGCAATATAATATGCCAATTATAATCCGGTTCATATTATGTTTAAATCAGGGATAGGGGTAATCAGGAATACTTGTGGAAATATGAACCGTTTGTAACAAGAACATTAATGCCTGCAAGTTAGGCCTCTCCATCCGTAACTCTTTATATAATTGGTAAAACAGCATCGGGCTGATCAAGGCACATATACTTCAATAAAACCAAGAATAATATTAACTCCACTACTCCTTGGTGTCAATAGGGGAGCAAACCCTAGAGACAATGAACACGATTCGGGAGGCAGCTATCTCTTCCTCATCCCTTGGCGTGGAGTAACTAACCTCCAGTTAAGCCACTACCAAGAGGTGGTGGAGGTCTGTGGCACCAACAATACCCTCGGCCCGATACCTTCCGGGTATTGCTCGACACAGCTGCGCGCCAGGGCCCATAACACGAATCAAGGATAGTATTTTGCTTGCATAGTCGGGAATCAGTTCTTAGTAATAATAGGACTGAAATATATAATGTCCGGATAAGATCCTGATTCTGACATAAAAGTATTTTCCTCTTAAAGAGGAATATTATATTTGTAGTAATATGTATATAGGGTAATAAATCATAACTAATAGGTAGGTTCGAAAATAGTTTTTATATAGATAGATATGTATAGGCATGATTCCAGTTGAAAAGGTTTTAACCCTCACCTATACCGGTAGTCATGTAGATTCCACTGCTCGGCCCTAATTTCGCCTGAAAGTATTAACTACTATAGGCTTAGGGCTAAGTTCTTATTATTCTAATCAAGTAGGCACGTATGGTACATAATGTAACATGTTAGATCTTATTGTTCTAATCAAGTAAGCACATAAGGCACATAACATGTAACACGTTAGAGAATTCCCGGTAAATACTAATTTTAACCGTTTAAGGGAATTTAATTAATGAATTAAGTTTTATGAAGTCTTTACCACTTAAATATTTATTATTCACATTATGATCCTAATTGGAATATTAGAAATAAGATTTAGGGTTTAATTCAACAATGTAGGTTGGTTTTGAAATTATTTTATAATTTATAGATTTTTGAAACAATTTGGATAAAATCTTTCTTTAAAAGTTCCAAAACCTATTTTATAATTATTTTATTATTATTTTCGAAATATTCAGCCTTTGGGTTGACCAAAAAGTCAAAATTACTATTGAAAACATTTACTATTCAATTTTCTAAGAATTAAACACTTTATAACATAAAATCGAACACACACCTTTACACACTATTACACGTGCACCCTAAATTATTCAAGAACATGTTCTTAGGCTTATGAAGATGTTCATACTAGTTCATGATCATATTTATTAAATTCTAGGTTCATAACATATGATTAAGGTAAAATGTAGCACTTTATGTAACATATTTCATAAAGTTAACTCTAAATAAATTATTCTAGGCATGAATTTAATCTAACAAGATCATAAATATTTAAATACATGATTATAACATATCATATCATAATTCATGAATCAAATTAAATTAAATTCATATATGTACTCACATTATTCATAAAACTAGCATAAATTGCATATATTTCATAAATTAAATTCCTAAAACATAATTTAAATAAATCTAAGCATGCTATAATTCATAATATATTAAAAACATAATATAAAGCATGAAACAATAGAAGAAAACACACCTTAGCCTAGGGGGAGAGAGAGAGTGGCGTGAGAGGGAGAGATGGTGAGGGATTTTGGTATGAATTCTTGTGATGTCTTGAGGGATATTTATACTTGGGATTTAGGGGCTTACCTTGCAATTTCTAAGAGTTTAGGGTATGATTCATGCTGATTAGTAAGCTAGGAGTATAAATTGTTAGGAATAGTGCCCTAGAAAGCCGATTGTATATCCGCTTTGTGCTTTTTCTTATTGTAATCACAGACAATCTTTGAATAAAATAACGAATTGAGGCAACACTTCTTTATATACTCTTGTTTGGTATGCGTTTACTTTAGCTGTGTATGTATGAGAACTCCCCTAATCCTGATGACTTTAGGACTCTACCATTTAGGTGAAATGGTTCATGAAACGAGCCCTAAATCACATAAGTCATGATTAGTAAAATACTCCAAGCCAATGAGTCCTACAGACAGTGGGAGTGTCAACCTGACTCCTCTAAGGCTTGCTTGTGGGATCACGCCCTTAAGAAGGACCACCTTGTTTCATAGAGGTGCAAAGTGTATAGTTGATACGTGCGTGATACATGAGGGTGCTTACTTTAATAAGTAAGTTCACTGAGGTGCCCCGTGTGAGAACATTCCTAAATGGGAAAGGAAGTTTCTATTTCAGGAAATGGAAACTTCCAGATTAGGAAATATCTCACGAGTCATTGATGTGATTAATTGATCCTTAGACTTGAGGTTCCTTGTCACTTTATGAGTTAACTCTGTAGTCTTAGGTATAAGCTTTAAAGGGTGTCGCCTTAGACAACTGATTCAAGGCTTATGCTGGGGCTGCACAAGTGATTCATGAAAGTGAATGAGAATCAAGAAAGGACCTACACTTGCATTTGTAAGGTGATCTCTTATTGTGTAAGTCATTCATATGCCATATGGAGTCCTTGGCCAAGGCAATAGATCAAGACATCAAGAAAAGGGTTTCTTGGATTGAGATCAAATGGATATGAAATGCACTTAGCTTTAAGACCGGATTATTAGGGTTCTGATTATTCCCTTGCCCTAGATCTTGGTTGAGAGATAGTAAGCAGGAGGATTGTATCTCACAGGAATCAATGACTTAAAGGTTCTGTCGAATCCGAACATTCCAATTCAGCTAGGGGTTAAACACCTGTTGCTAGACTATGGTCATTTAATCTGTGGACTGATTAATTAATTAGTGAATTAATTAATTAGGGTCACTGCTAATTGAATTGAGAACCTCGAGGGTCACACACAACAACTTGGTTACATGAGTTGAGGCTTGAAAATGATTAAACGAGTTAATCGGGCCAAGAGGGTTCCACACGTGTGAAGTCACACGTGTGGCTCACGTGAGTGACACGTGTCACTGTGACACGTGTCACACACGTGTGTATATATATATATTATATATATATTAAATAATTAATTAGTTAATTATTTAATAGACTTTGGTTTAATTTTGAATTAAGAAGAAAGTCTAATTTTGGAGAAAATAATCTAGTTAATTATGAATTAATTAATTAGATAAAAATATGTTATTTATTTTATTATAAATAAAGTATAAAATTATCCAAAAATAGTTTGGATATTTTTAGCTCTCTTCAAAGTTGACTAGAATTAGAATTCAAAGTCAAAGTTGGAAAATACTTGATGATCAAGTAATAGGAGAGAGAGGAACCAAATCCTTGTCCAACAAGGATTTGGATCGGCACCCTCTCCCTATAAATAGGGGAGCTCGAGCTCTTTATGGAGCGAATTGACAATTCTTGGTTCATGTGTTGAACACCTTCCTTTCTCCAAGATTAAATAAAACCCTAGGTTAAGCCTAAACACTAACTAGAGAACTAGCATCCTTACTAGTTAGATTGTGATCAAGTTGGTGGACTTTCTCTAGAGACTTCAAGTTAGAAGTTTGAAGATTCGAGCTTTACCAAGGAGAGGGGATCAAGCCACGAGAAGAGCGTTCTTGGGTGGCTTGAAACGCTTCAAGAAAGAATAAAAGAAAAGTAAGTTTTCTATCTTTACGAATTTGGTTACACGATTGCGAGTTTAAGGTCCTTTTGTTGGGAAAATTTTTAAATTCCGTTGCTTTCTGATTCGTGTTTTCCAACAAGTGGTATCAGAGCCACCTCGTTAATCGTGTTTCTGATTCGTCTCAATTATACTGAATTTGGTAGAAATTCTTAGGCTTGATGCGATTCAGTATTTGTAATTGTTTTAGAAAGCCTGAATTACGAAACTGTAGTTTTTCCTGAAAGTTTCTGAAAATTGGTTTTTATAAAATTTAATTTTGAAAAACAATTTTAGATTTGAAACTGTATAAACTGTTTTTGGATTTCTTGGATTGGTTTTGTTTTTGAACGAAAACACGAAATGAAAACCCGGATTACGACGAACACGCGAAACCCCGCGCGCGAAGGAGTCGCGCGCGCGGGCTTCGCGCGCCGCCGCCCGCCTGTGCTAGGCGTGCGCAAGGGCAACCGCCCAGGCTTGGCCGGGACAGACCGGCCAGCCGCCCAGCTCCTCCCGCACGCCTGTGCGGGAGCCTTCCGGGCGCGCCTAGGCGCGCCCGCCCAGGGCGGCCGATACTGGCCGCCCACCCCGCCCGCATGCTTGCGGGAAAGCCGCGCGCAGCAGCGCGCGCACTCGCGCGGCCTTAGCCGCGCGCTGTGCGCACCTGTCGCGCGCGCCGCGTTCGTGCGTGCGGTCTTCTCCGCGTACGGGTCCCGTTTTCGCGATCCGGCCCTTTTCGTGTTTCGTGCAATCCAGTCCCAATTTTATTTTAATTTTAAAATTTTATTTTTGAATATTTATTTTAATTTTGAACAAAACTTAAAATTGGGATTTTTGAGAAATTGAAACGGTTTATATTTTGGGAAAATACATCTTGATAAAATTATTAATTTTCAGAAATTAATTGGAATTTTATTTGTTTTGGTAATTTGGGATTTATTGAAAACTTTTATAAACAAGACTCGCATCAAGTCGTGTTTTAAGCTATTAGAGCTTAAAGCGAGAATTTTAATTTATTGGTTAAATTTAAATTCTTGCAAAAGCATGTTAGGTGATCATGGGTTTAGATCTATATATGGTTTTAATTTATGCACATGGATGGTTTAAATTGGGGTTGGAGCCCTATAGTTGCGTTTTTCAATTGAGGTTGGAGCCTCACTTATGTGCGTACTGTTATGTGATTTATTATGTGGCTTTCCATATTACTGTTTTTGAGGCCGGGGTATGCCCCGTGTAATTGTCTAAGGCCAATATGAAGATTGAGCCTTATTACTTTATGTCTTTTTCTTTTTATTGTAATTTGAGAGTAGAGATAGGTGGTGAGGTTTTATTTTCATTTTGGAGACAATGCACCCATGGAGTAAGATGGACCACATTCAAGTAACAAGGAGGCCATAAGTGAAGACCCCTCAAAATGTTAGGGAGGGGAATCTCAATTGTTAAATGTAATAGAGATAGGGCTCGTATTTTGTTACCGCTTTCCCTTATGTGATTTGAACTGTTTATGTGGCATGTATGTTAGAACTTGTGATTGTGGAGTGGCTCCCACATATCACGCATAAGATAGGTAGAACCCATGATCATTACATGTTAGTATCATGCTAGGACATGTTATCTGTTTATGTGCTTGTTTGAAATGCATTTAAGTGTACTTGCATTAATCAAGACTAATAAAATTGGATAACATATATGTTGGTGAGGTCGAACCGGACAACTCTCCGGTTGATTCAAAAATTCCCATTAAATATTAAGCTAATTTCGAACAAATAGGTGTTTAATTCGAGATGCAAATTTTGAATTAAATTCCTAGCATTCCATCAATAGGTTTTAAGTTTAGTAAGTAAAGCTAGTTATTGTCCGCGAGTCGTGGGATAGCTAGTGGAGCTTATTAGTTCTTAGTTACCTAATTGATCATTTTAAATGATCAATATTTCGTGGTCAATTTTAGCAAGGGCGATGTCCGCGAGTCGTGGGTCGTTCGAACTAAGTTTTGGTCATGATCTTATGATTGATGGGTCTAGCTTAACGCCTAAGTAAATATGGATGTCGCACGAGTCGTGGGTCCATATTGAAAGATAGGTGATGCAAAAACAATTACTAAGAGTTCTAAAGGTGTTAGAATTGGTAAGTTGTACCTACCTAGGGTTCTTACTTAGAATGTCCGCGAGTCGTGGGTTCGAGGTAAAATGCCTAGGATCTTAGTACCCATTGGGAAACGCGTTCCTCTTAGATCTTTGGGAATTCTAGATCTTTGAAAAACAGTGGGAGCTACAATAGATTAAAGACCTTATCTTTTGTATATCGTTATAATTCAGCATGCTCACTAGTTCTCTGTTTTACCATTTAGGTCGTAGATTCTGTGATTCTCTACGTGTTTTGAAATGGCAACCAAAAACCCTCTTGTATCGATCCTCGAGTCAAACAAGTTGACTGGTCCCAACTATTCTGATTGGCTGAGGAATCTAAAAATCATTTTAGATTCTGAGAAGAGAACTTATGTTCTCTTCGAAGGGGAGCCTAGTCCCGAAGGGGAGGCTCCCACTCGGGCCGAGCGGGACGCGATTCAGAAGTGGAAGGATGATAATCTCCAAGCCCGTTGCCTTATGTTGGCTAACATGTCTCCTGACTTGCAAAGGCAACATGAGGCCATGGAATTTGCTTGGGAGATTTACGACCACTTAGAGCAACTTTACCGCCCTCATGAACGTGTTACAAGGTATAACAATTCAAAGGAATTGTTCCACTTGAGAATGAGGGAAGGTTCAAGTGTCCATGAATATGGACTCAAGTTTCTTGCCCTTACTGAGAAACTTGCTTCCATGGACATGCCACTGAAAGATGAGCTTTCAGTGGATTTGTTGCTAGCTTCGCTCCCACCATCATTCAACCCATTTGTCCTTAACTTCAACATGAATCATGCTGGTGCTACCGTAGCTGAGCTGATTAGTCAGCTTGTGACTGCTGAAAGCACGATCAAGAAGGACAATAAGGTTTTGATGGTGAATGCTCCATCTTCCTCTTCTGGGCCTTCTAAAGGTAAGGGCAAGAAAGCCCAAAAGAAGAAGAAGAGACCCCTTAGGCCCACTGGTGGCATTTCGAAGGGGAAGGCCCAAAAGAAGAAGCGTGATCAGAAAGAGGATGTTTGCTTCCATTGTGGCAAAGCGGGACATTGGAGGAGAAACTGCCCAGAGTACAAGGCAGTCTAAAGAAAGGTATCTTTCTCGTTGAAGTAAATCTTTCTATTAATTCTAGTTCTTGGGTACTTGATACCGGTTGTGGAACTCATATCTGTAATGATGTACAGATGCTAAGTGATGTTCAACAACTAAAAGAAGGAGAATGTGTCTTGAAGATCGGCGATGGCTCAAACGTTGAAGCTCGAGCTTTAGGCACAATTAGATTAGATTTAGGTAGTTTTGAGTTAGTATTAAATAAAGTCCTTTATGTACCGAGCATTATTCGTAATATAATTTCAGTTCCAATATTAGATTGTGAAGGTTATGAAACTTATATCAAGAATGGTAAATATTTTATCAAACGGAACAACTCTTCCGTTCACATCGGTACTCTAAGTAATGGGCTTTATCTAACTCAGAATATCAATATTATGAATATACAACGAGAAACGAAGCGTAAGAGAGATGACAAAGTTTCAGTTCCCTTATGGCACGCTAGATTAGGACACATTTCCAAGAACAGAATTAGCAAGATAAACACTTTAGGATCATTCTCTGAAAATGATCTTAAAGAGTTAACTTCTTGCGAATCCTGTCTCAAAAGAAAAATGTCCAAAGTTCCTTTTAAAGGAACTGTGGAACGTGCCACTGAGGTTTTGGATTTGATCCATACTGATGTTTGTGGACCGCTTAGTGTAAGCACTAGAAACAATCATCAGTACTTCATAACCTTTACTGATGACTTTAGTCGGTATGGTTATGTGTACTTAATGAAGTATAAATCTGAAGCTTTTGAGAAATTCTTAGAATTTCAAAAGGAGGTTGAGAACCAAACTGGTCACAAGATCAAAGCACTTCGATCTGATCGAGGAGGCGAATATCTTAGTGAAGAATTCCTTAATCATCTCAAGGATAATGGGATTATCTCTCAGTGGACTCCTCCGGGAACTCCTCAGCTTAATGGAGTTTCTGAGAGAAGGAATCGAACCCTACTTGATATGGTTCGTTCCATGATGAGTTTCACTGACTTACCACCTTCTTTCTGGGGTTATGCCCTAGAAAGTGCAGCAAAGATTTTGAATCTTGTTCCCTCTAAGTCAGTCCCTAAGACGCCCTATGAAATGTGGCATGGTAAAATCCCTAGTTATTCTTACTTAAGAATTTGGGGTTGTCCTGCTTACGTGAAGGGGACAGTGGGAGATAAGTTAGAATCTCGTTCTAACTTATGCTACTTTGTAGGTTATCCTAAGGAATCCATAGGATACTACTTCTATGATCAATCTGAGCAAAAGGTGTTTGTTTCCAGAAATGCTACTTTTCTGGAGGAACCGTTCCTTAAAGAAAAGCAAGGCAAGATCATAGAATTAGAAGAAGTACAAAGTGACCCCATACCACCCACTGAAGAAACGTCCCACTCTGATCAACCACAACCAATCACGAATTTCGATACACATGAAAATCCTCCTCTAAGGCGTTCTGAACGCAATCCTAGACAGCCGGAGAGATGGTATGGATTCTTCCATGAAATCTCTCAAAAGGATAATGATCCTTCAACATATGAGGAGGCACTTTCAGATTCTGAGTCTGAACAGTGGATAGAAGCCATGAAATCCGAAATGGATTCCATGAACTCCAACCAAGTTTGGACCTTGGTAGATTTGCCTGATGGGGTCAAACCCATAGGTTGCAAATGGATCTTTAAGAGAAAGCTTGGAGTTGATGGAAGCATTGCAGCCTACAAAGCAAGACTGGTTGCAAAAGGATTCACTCAGAGACCCGGCGTGGACTTTGACGAAACCTTTTCACCAGTTGCAATGCAAAAGTCTATTCGGATCATGCTTGCCATTGCTGCATATTATGACTATGAGATACGGCAAATGGATGTGAAAACTGCCTTTCTCAATGGTGACATTGACAAAGACATTTATATGGAGCAACCCATAGGTTTCACATTCAGTGGGAGTGAGCAAAAGGTTTGCAAACTCCAAAGATCAATCTATGGATTGAAACAGGATTCTAGGAATTGGAACATTCGATTTGATGAATCAGTCAAAGCGTTTGGCTTCATCCAAATTTCGAATGAATCATGTGTGTATAGAAAGGAATTGGAGACCTCAGTGCAATTCTTAGTACTTTATGTTGATGACATCCTTCTTATTGGGAATTCGAAGGATGACATGAAAGTGACTAAGTTATGGTTATCGAACCAATTCGAGATGAAAGATCTTGGTGATGCGTCCTATATCCTTGGAATCAAAATCTATAGAGATAGATCTAGAAGGTTAATAGGACTATCACAGTCGATGTACATTGACAAAGTATTGAAGAGATTCAATATGGAGTCAGCAAAGGTTAAGAACCTTCCTATGAGTGTAGGAACATGTCTTTCAAAGAAGATGTGTCCTAAGACTAACCTTGAGAAGGAAAGAATGACTCATACACCTTATGCATCAGCAATAGGTAGCATAATGTATGCAATGTTATGTACTCGACCGGATGTGGCTTATGCACTTAGTGTAACGAGTCGTTTCCAATCTGACCCTGGAGATGGTCACTGGGCTGCCGTGAAGAATATTCTTAAGTACTTGAAAAGTACTAAAGATTTATTCTTAGTTTACGGAGGTCAGAAAGATCTTACTGTCGAAGGATACTGCGATACAAGCTTTGCATCTGACTTAGATGATTTTAAGTCAATATCAGGATACATTTTCTGCCTAAACGGCGGAGCAGTGAGTTGGAAGAGTTCCAAGCAAACTACCACTGCTGATTCGACCACTGAGGCCGAATACTTAGCTGCAAATGATGCAGCTAAGGAAGGTGTTTGGATTAGAAACTTCATTCAAGAATTGAATGTTGTTCCTAGCATGAAAGACCCCGTTACTGTGTTTTGTGACAACACTGGGGCGGTTGCTCAAGCAAGAGAACCAAGATCTCACCAACGGACCAAGCACATTATGAGGAAGTATCACCTAATCCGTGATGTTATCAAAAGAGGAGATGTGCTAATTGAGAGGGTCACATCAGCAGAGAACGTGGCAGATCCACTTACTAAACCCCTTAGTCGAGAAGCTTTCCAAGGTCATCTTCAGAAGATGGGACTTAGAGTAGCTTTAGAATGGCTTTGACGGGCAAGTGGGAGATTGTTAGGAATAGTGCCCTAGAAAGCCGATTGTATATCCGCTTTGTGCTTTTCCTTATTGTAATCACAGACAATCTTTGAATAAAATAACGAATTGAGGCAACACTTCTTTATATGCTCTTGTTTGGTATGCGTTTACTTTAGCTGTGCATGTATGAGAACTCCCCTAATCCTGATGACTTTAGGACTCTACCATTTAGGTGAAATGGTTCATGAAACGAGCCCTAAATCACATAAGTCATGATTAGTAAAATACTCCAAGCCAATGAGTCCTACAGACAGTGGGAGTGTCAACCTGACTCCTCTAAGGCTTGCTTGTGGGATCACGCCCTTAAGAAGGACCACCTTGTTTCATGGAGGTGCAAAGTGTATAGTTGATACGTGCGTGATACATGAGGGTGCTTACTTTAATAAGTAAGTTCACTGAGGTGCCCCGTGTGAGAACATTCCTAAATGGGAAAGGAAGTTTCTATTTCAGGAAATGGAAACTTCCAGATTAGGAAATATCTCACGAGTCATTGATGTGATTAATTGATCCTTAGACTTGAGGTTCCTCGTCACTTTATGAGTTAACTCTGTAGTCTTAGGTATAAGCTTTAAAGGGTGTCGCCTTAGACAACTGATTCAAGGCTTATGCTGGGGCTGCACAAGTGATTCATGAAAGTGAATGAGAATCAAGAAAGGACCTACACTTGCATTTGTAAGGTGATCTCTTATTGTGTAAGTCATTCATATGCCATATGGAGTCCTTGGCCAAGGCAATAGATCAAGACATCAAGAAAAGGGTTTCTTGGATTGAGATCAAATGGATATGAAATGCACTTAGCTTTAAGACCGGATTATTAGGGTTCTGATTATTCCCTTGCCCTAGATCTTGGTTGAGAGATAGTAAGCAGGAGGATTGTATCTCACATGAATCAATGACTTAAAGGTTCTGTCGAATCCGAACATTCCAATTCAGCTAGGGGTTAAACACCTGTTGCTAGACTATGGTCATTTAATCTGTGGACTGATTAATTAATTAGTGAATTAATTAATTAGGGTCACTGCTAATTGAATTGAGAACCTAGAGGGTCACACACAACAACTTGGTTACATGAGTTGAGGCTTGAAAATGATTAAACGAGTTAATCGGGCCAAGAGGGTTCCACACGTGTGAAGTCACACGTGTGGCTCACGTGAGTGACACGTGTCACTGTGACACGTGTCACACACGTGTGTATATATATATATTATATATATATTAAATAATTAATTAGTTAATTATTTAATAGACTTTGGTTTAATTTTGAATTAAGAAGAAAGTCTAATTTTGGAGAAAATAATCTAGTTAATTATGAATTAATTAATTAGATAAAAATATGTTATTTATTTTATTATAAATAAAGTATAAAATTATCCAAAAATAGTTTGGATATTTTTAGCTCTCTTCAAAGTTGACTAGAATTAGAATTCAAAGTCAAAGTTGGAAAATACTTGATGATCAAGTAATAGGAGAGAGAGGAACCAAATCCTTGTCCAACAAGGATTTGGATCGGCACCCTCTCCCTATAAATAGGGGAGCTCGAGCTCTTTATGGAGCGAATTGACAATTCTTGGTTCATGTGTTGAACACCTTCCTTTCTCCAAGATTAAATAAAACCCTAGGTTAAGCCTAAACACTAACTAGAGAACTAGCATCCTTACTAGTTAGATTGTGATCAAGTTGGTGGACTTTCTCTAGAGACTTCAAGTTAGAAGTTTGAAGATTCGAGCTTTACCAAGGAGAGGGGATCAAGCCACGAGAAGAGCGTTCTTGGGTGGCTTGAAACGCTTCAAGAAAGAATAAAAGAAAAGTAAGTTTTCTATCTTTACGAATTTGGTTACACGATTGCGAGTTTAAGGTCCTTTTGTTGGGAAAATTTTTAAATTCCGTTGCTTTCTGATTCGTGTTTTCCAACATAATTATGGGGGTTTAGGTGTTATACTAGGTGTATACTTAGGTGTACATGTGATGTAGGAGCTTATGTATACATATATGATGTAAAAATTACGTAATCATAAAATAATTCTAAATTAGGGTAAATATAATACTTAATTCGTTCAAGAATCTCTAGGTTAGGGTTTAAAATAGAGAAAGTTGTAAAAGAAAGAGAATTGAAAGAGCTTTCCGGTGATTATATACACTTAATGTTTAAATGTTTCAAATTAAAGTAGTAAAGGTTCGGAATTTTGAAAAATATGAGAAAATACTTAAAACGAGGCTAGGATGAGATTTAATTTCCGAGAAAGTGTTCATGATTCATAAAATGATTTGAGGATTATTTTGAGTATAATATTGGATACCAAACGGCATATGGTTTAAAAGTTAGTTTTTACGGGGGGAATAGTACTTTAGGAAAAATAGGAAAAATTTATAAAATGAGCTAAGTTTTGAACTAGGATTTGGAAAAGATCTTAAAATTCATAAAATAATTCAAGGATCGTTATGGTTATAATATTGTGTAGGAAAAACGTTAGAATTCAAAAATCTTCACTATAGGGAAAAAACTAGGGTTTTTGGTCAGTTTTGGCTACTACGGGAGTTATAATGAGAATTAGGGTTGGGAAATGATACCATAATTCATAAAATTTCGTAAGGATTCATTCGAACCCAATATTGGATAGGTAAAAGTGTCCCGAAAAATTTCTACGTTTAGGAATGAATAGTAACTAGGGACCTAATGAGAATTTTTGACAAATAATTTTCAAAGTAGGTTTCGGAATAACAAAAGCTAGGATATGAGTCCGGAAAATGTGGAATCTAACTTTATAAGGTTTCATGAGGAATATGTGAGGGTTTAGGCTCGGTGAATGAATAGTGATATGAGTCTTGAAATAAAACAACATTCAATAAAAGCACATTGTTCACATAAAATGAATTAGTGCTTCCTTCTAGTCTTTGATTTACCTATCTCTTCTTGGCCCCGAAATCTGGGATGTTACAATTGCTAAGCAACTTCACTATTCATCTGACCGTCTCTACTTCCTCTTCTTATTTGAGCAAGTACCTGACTTGAGCGTCTGAGTGCCAAATCTGGGATAAACCCTCATTTCCCCAGTTTGGCCCTTAGCTCACGTTTGTTGTTCCCTTACAGATTCTACTCGAGAACACTCTCCTTCTACAAATTCTAAGTGATTTAAGCTCTAGAAATCGACCATTGACACTCGACCGATTTCGAGCACGATCAAATACTAAGGTAGAAACATTTACAGATAATTCTAGACCTCAATAATGCATAAATACCAAGGTAGAAACATCTAGTGTAGGGATATCTCGACTTAGATTTTTCTAGAGATATAATTCCAAAAAATCAATTGTATTTTTAACACTCCCCCTTAAATGATTTTTTGGATATTAACCCGAGTTTTGCACGAAGGAACTCAAAGGAAGCCTTGGTAAGAGATTGTGTAAAAACATCAGTAATATTTTTCTCACTCCGCACTTCTAATGCCTTGATGGTACCGCCAAGGACCTTTTCTCTAATAAAGTAAAAAGTGATGCTCGATCTCAATATACTTGATTCTTGCGTAAAATAATGGATTATTTGTGAGTTTAACACCTCTCTGATTATCTCCCAAAAGTGTAATTAGGTTAGTTATAGGATAATGTAGATCATTGACAAGTCTTTGAAGCCAAATGCATTCTTAAGCGGCAAGAGCAACAGCTTTATACTTCGTCCCCGTAGTTGATAAGGAAACTGAATTTTGTTTCTTGCTAAACCAAGAAATACTTGTACCGCCACTAAGAAAAATGTAACTTGAAGTGGACCTCCAGTCATCCAAGTTTTTGCCAAAATCAGCATCCGTAAAACCAACTAGAGAGGCGGTAGCTTTCTTCTTGAAAAGTAGGTCAAATCCAAAGTTGAGTTGACATATTTCAAAGAGATAATGATTTTTTGTCATCCGAACTATGACCTATTTTGCAATTCACCATCTAAATTATTTCGACCTCAATACCACCATCCAAACTATTATTTCTTGACAAACCACCATCCCAACTTATTTTTAAGTGGGTTTGACTGTTTTTCAACGGTTTTGACTCAAAAATACCACACATATGATATGGTGTGAGAACACCAAGGGTAAATCCATGGAAAAATAACAAAGAGATACAGATTTACATGTGTTAAAACAGTCAAAACCGCTGAAAAATAGTTAAAACCACTAAAAAGTAAGTTGGGATGGTGGTTTGTCAAGAAATAATAGTTTGGATGGTGGTATTGAGGTCGAAATAGTTTAGATGGTGAATTGCAAAACGGGTCATAGTTCGGATGACAAAAAATCATTATCTCTATTTCAAAATTCTTTTTGCTACTTCTAGGTGAGCTTTCTCGGTGACTGCATAAACTTGCTAACCAAACCAACTGAAAAAGCAATGTCGGGTCTTGTGATAGTTAAGTAAAGAAGACTACCGATAAGAGCACGATAAGGCTGCGGATAGTCCAGAAGTGATCCTTCTTTATGTTGGCTTCATGTTGGCCTGTAATGGAGTTGAACACCTTTTAGTTTCATTCACTCAAAACTGTTCAACTAACTTATTGTCATAACTTTCTTGAGAAAGAAAGATACCACTTGTCAAGTTCATCGCCTCTGAGCCAAGAAAATGATGCATCTTCCCCAACTTCTTGATATTAAAGGGAAAATATCATTTTTCATCCTCTAAAGATGCCCTTATTCAATTTTGGTCCTGATCTTTTAACAAATGTGAGCGGCTCGTGAGTAACACACGCCTTTTTCGTTAATTTTTTAACGTCCGTTAGCTAAAGGACTGAAATTGAGAAACGTGGAATCAAAAAGGATGCAATATGAGAAAAGTTAAAAGATCAGTACAAAAACGAACAAGGGCATCTTTAGAGGACGAAAAATGATATTTTCTTTGATATTAGGGAGTGTTTGCAAACTCTAAAAATAAGCACTTATGGGATAAGTGCTTATTTTTAGTCGTTTTGGAGTGTTTGGAACAACTACTTCTGCTTATTTTAAACACAAATAAGCCAGAATCCAGAAGCAGCCCAAGACATGCTTATAGATTATACGGTTAAGTACGATTTTATTTGACAATAATATCCTCATAAAATATTAATATTCCTAATTTGACCTTTTTCATACGTATACAACTCTGGGGTTCATATATTCCTTGCATCTTTTCTGTTTCAACTCAGCAATATCTTTTTCTAGTTCCTTCTACTCGATCAAAACTGTGAGATCCTAAAAGGTGTGATAGCTCAAAAATCTGCAATTACCAGGTAAATCTTTTTTCTTTTCATAATTTTTATAAATACTTTTTCATAATTTTTATAAATTCATTTATTTTAAAGTTATTTGGTTTCATTGTTTTCTAATATCTGTTATTGTGTGTGATTTTCTTTTCCCTAAATTTTTCGTATTAGTTTCATCCAGTTGTTTCTTTAATATGCATGAAAATATTGTTTCCTTTAGTTGAGTGTGTTCTTCTAAACTGTTAATTTTTCTTATTGTGTAGAGAAAAGTATCAATTTTTATTCGAAATTTTGTTTTCTTGAAAGTGAGAGTCCCATTTTTTTTATTTGTTTGTATTGAACATATCAATGGAGAAAATTCCTCTATGGCAAAAACCCGACGACCCGAAAGTTAGAGAAATACCTCTTCTTCAAATTATTCAAACATAAGATTTTAAAAAGTCTAAGCAGCTAACTTATTCACCTTTTAGCACAAGATAGATTTAGCATAAATTTTCATTTATCGAACCACTATATTGCTTTAAAGAAATTACAATAACTCATATATATATATCGATGACTTGTTGCATCATACCTTTGGAGCTTTTATAGCTAGAGATTAGCAATAATTAAGCTCAAAATTTTGAATTAAGAAATAAATTATGTCATTATCATACCAAACATCCAGGATTAAGTTCTGCAATTATGGCTTGTCAAGATTTGAAAATTTTAGAAATAGACAATTAAAGGTAAAAAATGTATATTCTGGTATTTTTAATTTTTGTGTGTAAGTGGTGCATGAGATTTATTTTATTGTTTAGTGTAGATATTATTATGAACTCATATTTGGTCTCACCCTTTGTTGGTATACAGAATAATATTCTTTCTTCGCAACTATTATCTTTTATGAATTATATATTTTACTTCTTTTCACTTTTGAGTATAATGAATGTGCGTGATTATTATTATAATGTAGTAATGGAGTCGTAATTACCGATATCAAGATTTTCTGAGCTAAATCATAGAATAAATCCTCCATCACCATCACAAAACCAGTCTTCTCAAAGTCTTGATATTAGTAGACAACACAAAGGAAAAAATACTGAGATAACCGAAAAGGATAGTTGGGATGCAAAGACAACTGAAATATTTATAAGAATCTGTGTTGAAGAGTTACGAGCAGGAAATCGACCAGGAAGCCACTTTAGTAAATTAGGTTGGGAGAATATTATTCGCAAGTTTGCACAATTATCAAATCGTAATTACACAAGAGTTCAATTAAAGAATCGTTGGGATAATTTGAAGGAATGGGGTGTGTGGAAAACCATGCTACGAGGAGAAATTGGGCTAGGATGGAACAATGAGAAAGGGACTATAGATGCAACCCCAGAATGGTAGCGAAGGAAGATACAAGTAATGCTTAATTTATAGGGATAATTGCCAACGCCCCCTGAGGTTTGGCATTATTACAGAATACCCCCTGAGGTTTCGGAAATTACGAACTCCCCCCTGAATAGTACACCCTCGCTTACAAATAGCACCGACCGTTAATCACACCGTCTAAAATTGATGACGTCAGCCCTTTATCTATATAAAATTCCGATTCTGCCCTTATTCTACTGTTCATTTCATATTTACTTTCCAGAAATACCCTTAGGGGGTATATTGTAATTTTACTAAAAGTTTAATGATATAATTGTAATATTAGTTAGTTTATTATTTCTTTATTTGGAAAGTTGTTAATGAATTTAATATTTATATTTTATCTGTAATTTTAAATTGAAATAGATAATCTATGCATATTTATTCTTATGCAATATGATAGAAAGTCATAAATTCCCTCTTATATATTTACATCTTATGTTTATATATACTTTGTGTAAGTTGATTTAAAGCTATTTAACATAATTTGTTTTTCATTATAGCAAATTTTCTCTCAAAAATAAAAATTCATATAAGAAAACAAACAAATATCAATTAGTACATTGCGAAATTCACATAAATTAAATTATCCATAAGAGTTATGTCAATACATGCCAATACAAACATGCCAAATATCTATAACCTACAAAAAGCTATTGGACATCCATGAACTCAAGGCACGAAATTAGTTCATGACAACAAACATAAAACATAGATCAAATAGCATTCTTTACATATTTCAAAACCAAAAAGATGCTAAACTTTGACAAAATTCATCTAAGCAAATTTCATTCTGTGGTAGAAGGAAAATCCTGCTGAAAGTTCTGGTTGACGGAATCTTGAGCAGTGGTAGCACTTGTGGAGCCTCCATCTGCCCTTATCTCCTTCCTGCATCTTTTAATTGCTTCAAGCATGTCAGCAAGAAACTCATTATCTGCATTAGATCTTTCTCTCGTCTTTCCCTTTCCCTTATCCATTTTCTAACAACAAACAAAATTATACTTAAACCAACAAATTCTGTCAACTTACAATTACCCCCCTAAGATTTATATAACATAACAGAGAACTTATTTCAGATTGCAATACTTGTCATTTTACCTGTTGCTTTTTCAATGTAATAGGCTGATCGTTAGATCCCTCCCCTGCCTTTCGTTTGCCCTTATCCTTTTTCTAACAACAATCACAGAACACAAATAAATTTATGCTCAAAAGATTAGATTATGTTAACTAAAAAATACCCCCCCCCCCCCCTCTCAAGATATATATAACATAACAGAGAATATATTTAAGATTGCAATACTTGTCATTTTACCTGTTGCTTTGTCGATCGAGTAGGCTGATCCTTAGATCCCTCCGTTTCTCCTTATCCTTTTTCCAGCAACAATCACAACACACAAACAAAGTTATACTTAAACGGGTAGATTCTGTCATCTTTCAATTACCCCCTTGAGATTTATTTAACATAACAGAAAAAACCTTTACAATTAAAATACTTGATATTTTACCTGCTGCTTTCTTGCTTGAGTAGGTAAATCAGCCTCTACTCTTGGAACAAACTGTCTCTGTGGGCAAGTGCATTGGTTGTGCTTGTATCCTCCACAGAGCCTACAGCTAAGTGTGGAAGACCTCCTGCTATGACCCGTACCCGGTGTATTATTCTCTCCTAGCTCCTTTCTCCTACTTTTCTTAGGCAGCCAAGATTGCAAATATATCTTTATAGAACTCATCATACGTATATACATTTCCATCACGATTTTGCAACATGAATGCATTTCCCTTGAAATGAAGAACAAGATCCTTCACTATTGAGTTCGTCATCTCAACTACAACACAACATCAGTAAATTTTTGTCATAAAAAAACCCTGAAATACATGTTGCATTACAAAAATCCCTCTGACTGAAAAAAAAAATACTAATTTCACTAGCTGATTTGACATGCTTAACAAATAAATCCCAAGTAAAAAAATAACACATAACATGGTTATCCTTCACTTTTTCTTTGAAATAATGTATAGATTCACTGAGATTTCAACATGCAAAGTAAAAACAGAACATTTTTTAACGTTATTGCAACCCAACATTTGAAGAACAAAAAGGAAACTGATTTTTCACAAAAAGTTTCTAACAACTCAAACTCTAATCCAAAAAGAATGACAAGAAACAACTACGAATCAAATACCCAACCCAAAAAAAATACAAAATTTTCATCATTGAAGCCAAAATATGAACTCGTTTTTTTTTTCCGAAAATGTAGGGGAAAAAAATAAACTTCCATATATTCAACAAAAATAACCAAAATTCAACAACTCCTCCAACATTATACACATAATTTTGGAAATCTCGGTGGGCAAGTGAAAATTTTATAAAAAAGTACCCAAAAATTAGGCAAATTACACCTCTAAAAATGAAATAAAGAAAAAAAAAAAAGAAAGAAAAATCCGACATACCTGCCCGGCGACTGCGTCGACGTCGGCTGAGCAGTGTAAACGGTTACCGGCGACGCACCCCCCTTGTTCTCCTCCAACGTTCTTCCTTCCACTTGGTTTTTCGAGAGAGAGTTTGAGTCAGGGTTTTTAGAGAGAGAAATTAAAATGTCTTAACTTTGAGAAAATGTGGAGGAGTGACTTTTCATTGTCTTATGTTCTTTTCCCGCCTGATTGTACAAATGGCACATATGGTATTTTGGGTTCTTTAGAAATTTTTGATTTTTTTTTTCTTTTTATATAAGGGTAAAAATGTAAAGCAACAAAATCTGTTAAAGTTAACTGACGAATTTTTCTCTCAGGGGGAGTTCGTAATTTCCGAAACCTCAGGGGGTATTCTGCAATAACGTCAAACCTCAAGGGGGTGTTGGTAATTATCCCTAATTTATAATTTCTAACACAATACAATTAGTGATATGAATATTTTCTTTAAAATAAATTATTTTATGAGTTGATATTTTTAGGCATGCCCTAATGCGGTTAAGTTTAGAGAACGAGGACCAATATTGTTAGATGAACAAGAAATTTTGTTCTCAGATGTTGTAGCAACTGGTGAAAGTGCTTGGGCACCTAGTTCGGATTTGATGCCTCCTCACATGGAACAAGAAGTAGAAGTACCTTTGGATTCACAAATTGGAGAACTCAATAACTTGAACAATGAATTTAATGTTGAACCAAATACTACTACCGATAATGATGTGGAAATAGGAGTTACCGAAAGGGGTAGGAAAAGATCTCGTGAAACCCATCAACCAATCCGAAACAAAAAACATAAAAAAATAACAACTGTTGATAAGATTGCAAAGTGTCTTGAGCGCTTGGTTGATGCAATGGAAAATGAGTCAACGTCATCTCACTCAAATGGCAATATCGGACGTCAGTATAGTATTCATGAGTGTTTGGAGATTTTAGAAAAGATGTCGGGTATTGAGGAAGGTGATCAACTGTGGATGTATGCAACTCATTTAATTTTGAAGCCCGCCATTAGAGAGCTGTTCTTAACAATTAAAAAGGATGAAATTCATTTGAAATAGTTACAAGAGCAAATGGAGAGAGACATGCAACGAAGGGCTTCTTTCATGACGTCTGCGTATGCTTCACGTGGAATATCACAACAAAATGATAATGCATCATCCGGATGAATTTATTCTCATTTTACATTATGAATTTTGTTTTTGTGTGGAACTTATGCCATAGCTAAACTTAGTGAAGATATGAAGCAAATACTTGTGATTACTGAATATTTTGATTTTGAATATAAAAACTTGTGTTTTGACTTTTATTTGGATTACTTTAGAATTTTAAGTGTATGTTAATTGATTATTTTTTTTTTATGTTTCTTAATTTATTTTATATAGTGGGTAATAAGTTAATTTATACATTTGCAGAATGTTAGATTCCGATTGTGATAGTAGATTGGATTCTCTGTCAACATTATCAAGTTATGATGCTTTAGATGATACAAGCAGTGATGATAATGAAGGTAATAGTTCTAGTAATTCTTGTATAAAGCGAAAAAGAAAAGTTCTATATGCTATAGCTATTGGTGCACTAACATATTATCAGAATTACTTACATAAGATGCCATGTCGAGATAGAAATTATAGTGGTTGGTCATGGTTGATGTCTATATTGAATGGGCACCCTCGTTGATGCCATGAAAATATGAGGATGCATAAAGATGTTTTTTTTTTGCATTGTGTAAGATATTGGTTGAAAAATATGGTCTTAAACCGATGAAATATATCACTATTGAGGAAGCAGTAGCAACTTTCCTAATGATTGTGGGGTTAAGGGAAAGGAATAGACAAATACAAGAATATTTTCAGAGATCTGGGTATACAGTGAGCCGATCATTCCATAATGTACTGCGAGCATGTACAAAGATGTCAATCGATTGGATTAAACCATTTAGTGACCACTCGATCACTCCTCCTTCTATTAAAGAGAATGCAAGATATTACCCTCATTTCAAGGTAAATTTTAATATAAAATAATTAATTTCAATTGTTAAATTCATTAATACTTAACTAATATTTATTTATTTTTTTTATGAAAAAGGATTGCATTGGTGCCATCGACGGCACTCATATCAAGGCAAAATTACCAGTACATGAGCAAGTTCCATTCATTGGGAGGAAAGGATTTCCCACCCAAAATATAATGGTCGCTTGTGATTTTGACTTGTGTTTCACATTTTTGTTGCCGGGGTGGGAAGGCAGTGCTCATGATACAAGAATTTTTTTTAATGCCATCAGGGATCCCTCAAAATGTTTCCCAATGCCTCCTAAAGGTATGCATTATATTAAATACTATTTTACATAAAACTGAGCACCGAAAAGAAAAAAAAAATTACGTAAAATTTTAAATTGTCATTTATATGTTATTTTTATTTTTCATAGGAAAATATTATTTGGTTGATACTGGTTACCCGAATATAAAAGGATTTCTTGCTCCATACAAGGGTCAAAAGTATCATCTACCGGAATTCCGACGTGCATCGACGTACAATAATTATCAAGAAACCTACAATCACTTGCACTCATCGTTGCGTTCAAGTATTGAACGCTCATTTGGTATATGGAAAGCTAAATGGCAAATGATTAATGATATACCGGTGAATATTGCTTGGCCAGATCAAGGCGCCCTAGTGTCAGCTACGTACAATGGCAATACACAATTTCATTCGAAAGCATGATCTTAAAGATCTAGATTTTATAGGGTTTGAGAACAATTCTAGTTCCCAACTTGATGAGAATGATTTTGATGAAAATACAAGTAATTCACAAGACATTGGAAGTGAAGCAAACGATCGAGAGATGAATAAAGTAAGAGATGTTATATGCATGTCAATAACATTCTCAAGGATTGGAATTCCGATGAATTCGATGTAAGCAGTAATTGTTGGATTATTTCTAAAAATTATTTTTGACTTTTATTTATTGGAGGGACAATTGTCACGACTCTTTTGTTAGAAATTATTACTACTGAACATCTATATATTTTTTTCTTATTTATAAATTCACATGTCATTTCACCTATTATACATGTTAGTTACATATAATACTATCATCGTACATATGCTACTATACACAATTATAATAATATTATTTAATAGATACAGTCATATATTAAATTATAATTATATATAAATATAATAATTTGTATTAAAATATAATAGGTATTTTATATTTTTATAAAATGATTTATTTAATATGTTATTATTTATAAATGGAATATAAATATTATAAATGAAGGAATATATAAAATGATTCAATGTTTGATTAATTATAAATAATTTTATATA
Source organism: Lantana camara (assembly GCA_037501455.1). NCBI lineage: Eukaryota > Viridiplantae > Streptophyta > Magnoliopsida > Lamiales > Verbenaceae > Lantana > Lantana camara. The sequence continues at coordinate 129,378,966 of CM074855.1, forward strand.
AATTTATAATAATTTTTATATTAATATAATATTTAAATCATTATATAATATTTAAAAATAATTTAAAATACTTTAGGGGTAAATTAGTAACTTAATCACAATGAAAAGTGATTAACTTTTCTCTGCAAACACTCAACTGATTATTTTTCTGCTTATCACTTTTTTTTTCCAAACACTCACCGCTTTTACTACTGTAAATTTTCACCACTTTCACTTTTGTTTCTTCTGCCTCTACTTATGCAATAGAGTTTGCAAACACCCCCTAAATCTGATAGCAAGCTCAGGTTTTCAACTTCCCTTGCATCATTGCATGTTATTGTCATATCATCCACATACAGCAACACAATCAGATGCAAGCTTCTTTGTTTTTTGACAAACAAGCTAGAGTTTGAATCCGAAACATGATAGCCGCAAAATTGTAAACATTGAGAAATTTTACCATACCAGCTTGTTTGAGCCCATGGAGAGCCTTTTTAAGCTTGCACATATAATTAGGGTGAGAGTTAGAAACATAACCAGGAGGCTACTCCATATATCTGTCAGCTCCCCGTATAAGAACCTATTTTCACATCTAGCTGCCACAACTTCCATTCATTGAATGCTGTCAGTGCTAACACAATGCGAACTGAAATCATCTTGGTCATGGGGCTAAAAGATTTTTTATAGTCTTCTCCATATTTTTTAGAGAAGTCTCGAGCTGGAAAGCACGGACATGGCTAAAATTGTGTCCGTGCAGTGTCCGACACGTGTCGGACACGAACACGCCTCGAACAAGGCTAAAACGTGTCCGAAATTAAAAAATTAAAAAAAAAAAAAAAAAAAGGACACAGTGTCGGACACATGTACGAGTCAATACACCATACCGTACCATATCCAGATGTAATTTATCCTAATATTTAATGTACTCGTATTAGCGCATGTCTCCGCCTATTGATTGAAGATAATATTTGACGGCAGAATTTGTGATGGCAAGAATTTTCTTTTTAATTGTAAGCGTAATGAATCAACATTTTGAATGAAATGTGAAATTTGAACTTTTCAGGTTATCAGGAAAACTTAGAACAAGTGAGGGAGGAAGGTGCTGATACGATACTATGGCTGGCTCTACAACCGAAAGAGAAGCTTGTTTCGAGAGGGTTTTATTTTGACAGGACCGAAGCGCCTAAGCACTTGCCATTTGCAGGAACAGAGGGATCTCATGCTGCTATAGAGTATAGACTCCATTGCTAGTAAGCTCCATTCTATGTCCGGATTATAGTTATTAGTATTCTGGATCGTGTATGGTGGAAATGAAACCTTGCTTATAGTTATCCTAGATCAAGTTTTACGTCGAGGAGTTGTAATTCAAGTTACTTTGTAAAAGATAAAGTTCATAGGATCAAGAAAGATAAGAAAACTATCGAAAAACTAGAGTTTTGCAACACGGCATGTCATCGGGAGATTGATTATCTGATGTTTTTGTAACAGCAGCTTGAACTTTTAGATTAAGGGTCATTCGATATGATATCAGAACGATAAGATCTATCGATTATTTATTCATGAAAGAATTTGACACACACTAAGCTTCACAAGAAACTCAAGAATATTATTATCAAGTACACTAGTACATACCACTTCAAGAAAATCAATCACCCTATCGATGTGGGATGAAACTCAGACAGTTTCAATATGTTGGAAATATATCACAGTACACTATTATATACACAATTTCTGCAAATGGGATTCAACAATCACCTCAGTTCCTTCACAATAACAACAAACCCTTTTTATCCACTAAAGCACATCACTTTCCTTCACAAAAACAAAAGCATGTTTCTTGAATTGGGATTCAAGAATTACCATTGCTGTCGTCTTTTTGCACACCCAATATCAGAGGCTTTCTCAACCAGTACTGATCGAACCTTTGCCTCGCGTATGCCATGTAATCAAAGTCGATGTGGTTCACGTACGCCGAGATCAATCCCCACAGTCCCCAGAAGATGTGGTTTGCAAGAGTATACTTCTCTATATCATCCACAAGCTGCTCTATATTACTGTCATTAGCTTCTTGCCCTGCAATGCATGCATTCAATAAAATTGAAATGTGGTTCAGAGATTTTAACTCTACATGGTGAGTTTATGAACTTTACGTGTCGAAATAAGATTTTCGTAAAATAGAAAAGATAAATTTAGCATTTTAGATGGACGGTTGGAAGTTTCAAGGTAGGGGTTTAAAATATAAATATACAGTACATCGAGTCTAATCGAACATGCTCTCGTTCAAAATAAAAAGTATGACGTGTCTTAATCGACATTTGAGACTATAGTAAACATATACATCTATTCATTTACATAAACACAAGTCGTCTTCCTCATATCTTTGTTGTAACATATTCTCTCCCGCATTACACCTTACACACATTTGTCTGAACCAGGTCCATCTTAGAAGTACCCGTCTTTGCTGAAGTCATTTTCAATTAGTTATAGGAAGTAAAAGTAGGTTAGGTTTCACAGTGGATAAGGATGAATGACTTTGAGAAATACAAGAGATATATACAAAGTCTTATCATTCACACAGGTTATCAGTATGTCTGTCCCTACATCACATAATGAAATTTTCAAAGGCAACAAAAGTAAAACTGACCTTTTCTCATTCAAAAGGTCAACCAAGATTTTAGCAAAGATAAAGGGTCAAGTCAAAGATAGTAATAATAATACTATATTATTTTTCTTTTTTTTTTTTTTTAGTAATTTATTTATTCATTTCATAAAAATCAAACTGAATGGTAGAGAAACAAACCTGCAGAACAGAGGTATTGCTTTACAAATCTTTGCCGTTCCTCTAAACCTGTTGTAGTCAAGTTTAACAGAAAGAGTCAAGAAATCGAACACGAAATATCTAACAGATAATACACGAACACGATAAATAAAAGAGGCGTCGAAATTACTAACCGGGATATTTGCTGTAATCTAAGATATGAGGCGTATCCGTGTGATAATTTGCAGCCATCTCGCAGAAGTGATTCGCAATATCATACGCAACAGGGTTGTAACTGGCGTATTCATAATCCTAGAGTTAAGGAAAAAAATTGTCTTGGATGAATTGAAAAAATTTCAAGAAATATTTATCAAAATGATGAACGACAGCAAACATTATAACATGTCTTAATGCCCACAAGGGGAGGTTTGTGTAATTTCATATAGTTATAGGGGAAGACAGTGTAATTATTTCTCAACATCTCCATTTCCCGAAAACTGTATCCCATAAACTGAAACAAGCAATTTTTCAAATTAAAACGCCAATAAGGTCGATAAAACTTACGATGATAGTGATGGCCTGTTTCGTATCATCGATCATTATGTTACCGTACTGCAAATCGTTGTGGCAGAAACCGACTTCTTGATGGTCCATCGAAATTGCCTTCTCTAACAAGGCGATCTCCTTTTCTAAGCCATCCAAGTTATATTCCTTTGCATGATTAACACATATGGTTTTAGCTTCACTAAGCCAGGTTCTGCAGAATCCATATATATACAATTAATAACAATAAATAAAATAATTATTCAAAAATAGATTCATTTTTCGTTACCTCAATCTGTTCCAGAGGAGAACACTCTTCGAACCGGGCATATCAAGGTTATGAAACTCCCTCATTTTTGCAGCAATTAGGGCAGATATTTCCGGGTTGCGAAGATCTGCAGCTGATAGAGTCTGCAATTTCAATATTCGAAGAAATGGATCATTAGAAATATTTCATATCTTTGAAGAAAATGATTATGTTATTGCAGAAATAAGAACAAGATGAAAACCTTCACAATACAATTTTTGTTTACCATTGATCATGATCTCCAGTTTTTTTGAAGATCTTAACACTTGTCACATGATTAGTAATTATAGTCTTTTGATTCCTAAACGATCTTTACTGACTTAATCATCAGAGTGTCTTCATTCAAAATACGAGCTCATATAAGAAATTTTCACGCACAATACGATCGAATCTAAACCATCAGACTCGTATATGGGAGCTAAACACGAGCTCGTATTCGAACTTTTCAAACGAATCCTCCGACTATGGAAGCCAACACGAAATCGCTACTAAATCTCAAGCATCAATCAAGCAAGAAATCAAAATCAAACACAAAAACTGCAAAAACACAACAAAAATCATCTCAAAATCATCAGAAACCTTTCACATACCCTAGCCTGGATGAACTCCTCAACTCTCCCCTCTCTGAAATGCCCCAAGAGCTTCGGTCCATAACCGTGCATCGACAGGTTCTCGAAAGTCCGAATCTCCTCATCCCGGTTGAAAAACAAGTCGACCCCATCGCCATAAATCCGAACCAAAACATTTCGATGAACGTTCTCCTTCTTCGTCGGCCAGCTTAGACAGTAGACCTCATTAGTCATGGCTCCACTAAGATGAACCACCTTCAAAGAGCTGAAGTCAATCACATCTCCCCAGGTTGCAGACAGAGTAAGTAATAGCTTCATCAGTTCCTCAGGCAGAGTACCTTCCAGAAATCCATTGGTCTTCACCGCCATTGATGAATTCAAAGCTTTTCTTCAGAACCTTCAGAACAAATATCCAAAATATCAAGAATTATCAAAATCTCACACAAACACCATTTTTAGAAACAAAAATACCAAGATTCACGAAACCCCACAAAAATCCTTCACCGCCACGGAATAATCCAACACTTTTTCTTCAAAATCTCAACAAGAACAAAGATCCAATTCCAGTCAACACCCCAGAAATGAAGATCAGATTAACATTTTCAGTAACAAAACATCAATATTTTCAAATTCCCACCGAAGAATGAGCGCATATAATCCATAATCAGCCAAAAATCTTTTCTTTTTTCATTAAAAACCAATTTATGACAAAACCCAGCTGGAAAAAAACGATTAATCATCTGAAGAACCCAAAAACTAAAACAAAATCGCAAAAAACTCACCTGAAACAAAAATCCCACCTCACAAAATCCAATCTTTTCTGCTGCTGAAAAAGTGATTTTTTCTTTAATGTTCGTTCTTTCGTCTTCAAATCTATCTGATAAGTCCGTCCAAGAACTCTCTTTACATATATATATTGCAAAAAAGCAGGAAGAAGATAGTAAAACCAGTATTATTCAAATCAAATCGACCAAGAATCTACTTTTGAGCTTGTTATTATATGAATTATGAATTATGAATTATATATAACAGCAAATTTCTTTCCTTGTTATTATAAAATTGTCAGCGTATCTGAGACTTAATATAGAGGGGAATGGGATAGGCTAAACTCAGACGCTTCGAAACGCGTACCGGCATTCACAGCCAATGGGAGGCCGACACGTGGGCGTTGGGCTTTTGCCGGGAAGAAATGAAGCACCCTCGAGTAAACGACCAAAAACTACCGCTGATACCCAACTCCACGTCATCGGGCCGTTCGATTCCCGCCACGTGTCACTTTGGAATCTGTCAAGATACTTGAGCGATTTTCGACCGTTGGATCTTGGTTTTGGTCTGTGGGATGATGATGTGTTTGGATATTTTAAAAGATTGTCTCGTACTAACAAAAATATTTTATTACGAGGTGATGTAATTTAACTTATAATTAATTAAAAATTTTGTATTTAAATCACTAATTTTGTGTAATATTAGAATAATCAGGGATTTTGAATCTTTAGAGTCGAATTGCTATTTTTTTTCTAGATTAAGATACATATGGTCGATTAAAATGATTATTCTCGCCTTATATTGTGATTTGTGGGTATTTTAAAGGATTTTAACCAGATATCTACCATCGATCATAACAACTAATATTCTTACTGAATTATAGGCATTTTAAAAGGTAGGATTCACCATCTATTTATTTGTTTAGACCAAGATATATCTTGTTGACTATAATAACTAATCTCCTCGTCCAATTATAGGTATCTTAAAGAGTTTTGACCAAATATCTATTGTTGATACAATTAGTATTCTTACTAAATTATAGGCATTTTAAAAGGTACGAGTCGTGAGATAGTTGACTAGAAAATTAAAAATTATTTTACATCCAACTTAATTTAAGGACAACTTTATATTTTAATAATTCAATCGGATTAAATGCATTTTTCATATGTATTAGATTAATTATTGTTTTTTGATGATTTTTTTATTCCTTGTGACGCACCATCAGCCCTTCATTTTCAATTCATAGTGAACTATTTTGACTTTTGGGTAATAGTCGGCAGCAAATTAATAAATTGGAATATTTGAACTTATCTAATAGTCTGAATAAAAAAAAAGAAAAAAAAAACTCATTTAATAGTCAAGACTCTTGAAAAAAGGAGTTATTTATGTGGTTGGTTATTAATTAAATACTAAATTAATATTGTGTGCAAGTTTTCCCTAATATGAAGTTAGTTGGAATTGGGGTTAGGTGTCCCAAATTGGAAAATATTGATGTTGAAATTTAAGTAATACTTGTTTGCTCTGATATACCATATACGGATATTATTAAAAAGATTATTGTGGTCATTCATAAATATATCGAAGGATATTTATGTTATATTTAAGAAGAAATATTTGTATGTCCTAACTATATGGATACCTTTTTGCAAAAGTTATATTTTTTATCATTTCAATAATTTTATATATAGAAAGAACATCAACTCTTTATTAAACGTATCATTATAAGCAAAATGTTTGCTTTTAAATGGCATATTAAAAGGTTTATCCCTATTTAAGCTTTAGAAATTTAGTTTAATCTTAAATTATTTTTTTTAGAATTAACATAAATTAAAATGGTTGCTGTTCATTTAAAGAGCCTTTATGAATGAATATTCTCTAATTTTTAATCAAAAAAGAAAGATTCCAAAGTAGAGTTATCATTATGATATTTCATTGATAACTCAATCACTTTCAATGGACTACAAAAATCTGCAACAATTTTATTAATCGTCATGGTGTGGGACCCCCCACATGGAACAAGAAAAAATAGCATCAACTCCTCAAATTTTTTACAATAATTATTAGAGTATATTTTAATAAATGGGACATTTCCTATGATATTTAAATATTTTTAGTTTAATTATATCCTGCACACACCGCGATCAAACTAGTATAATATTGGATAAATATTTTATATTTATAGTATAATTGGTGCTTGATTGAGTCGAGTATAAGTTAAAATTATTTTTTAAAGATGAAGTCTAAATTATGTAAAGCCCATGAAATCTTGTTGAACTTAAAGCTTTTTTTTATAGAGTTTTGTTTTCAATTTATTATTCAAAAAAATAAATTTTGTTTCTAAAATTGTTTGGGAATATATTAAGAAAATATCAAGTTTTATTAAAAATATTTTTCACAAGAATTAATTTAGAGAAGTTTGAGCACGTTTACAATAGGGGATAACAATATTTTAGTAAATGAAACCACCAGTTCATATTGTTTACTTTACTTTGTTGTGGGCCTAGGGCTTGAGCTTAATCACTAGGCCCACATGTGAAGTGTGCTATGACTATGAGTAGACAATTAGGACCCCAAAATTTGGAGAGATTTTCCAAAATAATATTTTTTTTAATCGGATTTAATAAAATAACACTGCTATGAAAAGGTTTAAAATTTTACCACAAGTCGTTCAGAAATTCAATCGAAACAAATAATGTAAAAAAGAAAAAAATTTAAAAAACGAAACTTACATTTAATATAGAAAAGGAAAATAAATAAAAATAAAAAAAAAACAAATTGAAATCGTTGTTCTCAACCACGACTCCAATTAAAATGATTAAAAAAATTATGGAGTCGTGGATGATCTCCACAACTTCAATTAAATAATATAAATAATTGAAGTCGTGGATGATATCCGCGACTCCGACATAAATAATATTAAAATAATAGAAGTTGCGGATATCTCCCGCGACTTGTGGTAAAATTTTAAACCTTTTCATAGCAGTGTTACTTTATTAAATCCGATTAAAAAAAATATTATTTTGGAAAATCTCTCCAAAATTGGATGCTTTAATCAATCCATTTCCTTTTGGTAAAATGAATTTACTATATTGTCCCCAAATTAACTTTAATTACATCAATTACCATTCATCATCCACCACAAATTGCTTCTGAAAATTTTCCACCATCGGAGGAGATGAAAAGATTGCACTGCATAATCCCTACTACATCTAAATTTACCAAATTTGTATTTGGAGATTTCAACTCAAATCCTAATATTTCAACCCAAATATTCCTTAACTACATTCAAGTTAGGATATGAGCTTTTAAAATCATAGTCTTGTTTTTCCCATTGAAACATTATTTTCTCCCATAGATTTCTTACACTAATTTCCGTAGAACTTCATCTCTCCCATAGTCCACTTTTCCGAAAAATTTAATTGTTACTAGGGTTTTTCTTTCCAGAAATTTAGAAGAAAAAAAAAACTACGAAAATTGAAGAAAACAATTTGAAGATGCAGGAATAAAGTTCCTGAAGGTACAAGCAAAACTAATTTTCAATCTCAAAGTTGTGGAAGAATTGGTTGAGCGCTGCTGGAAAAGTGAGAGAAATGAGACCTCAATTTTAGCAAATGAAAATGGGTAAAGTTGGGGAAAGAAGGATGCCACATTTCGGGGAATTTTGAGGAGTTTTCAGGTCATTTATCTATTGTAATATTAAAGTGAAGTAAACAACGTGAAATATTAGGTTAGATAGTAAACACAAGTTTAAAGAATTTAAGCAATTAACAGAGGTGTTTATTGGGCCAGAAATTTAACTACAGCAAAAGCCCAAGTAAACGCGCCCTTTGTTTCATAATCCAAGAATTAAGGAAAGTTGAACAGTGAACACTCTCTGAAGTTCTGAACTACACACCTTCAGCTCCTCTCTTCGCTCGCATAAGATCTACAGTAATTCTTCGCATCTTTTATCAATCAATTTCTTGAATTAATGCTAATAAAATTTGAGACTATTATTTCAAAACCCTTCACATCTTCGTAGAATCGCAGCACATTTAACCGTTTACTATTTTGCATTTGAATGCAGCTCAGGAAATGTCGAGGGATGCGAAGACGGAGTCGCCTGGTAATACTGCGAATTTATGTTGCTTTTACGAGGTGTTTTTGCAAGTAAATTATGTACTTTTTAACAAAAACCCACGAAAAGTTTGCAACTTTTAGGGGTTTTATGAGTGAAATGCTGAAAACCCAATAATTATATGGTTTGAATTGTGATTGTTGTTTGATTGCTTTTGATTTCTTGATTTTATTTGTCATATGGTCTGTGATCTTTCTCAAATTCTTGGTTCTTGATTGTATTGTGTCAAACATCTGGCACCCTTTTGGCTTTAATGTCCATAGAAGTTTGCCTTGTAGATTGCTGCATGAATGGTTACTAAAATCCTTAAAGATGAATAATGTTGACTTGTTGAGGATGTTTGTACTGTTTGAACATATAATTTTCATCTCTGTTGCTGGATTTTGTTAGAATATGTGATGAGTTATGTTTTGGTTTTAAGTATGTCTGATAAGAGAAAGTCTTTCTCGTTCGAAATAAATGGTTTTTGCAGAAAATGCATTGAGATTTGCAACAATGGAGGAACTTGTGAGTTTAGGAACAGGAAGAACACAGCACAAGCCATTTGATTTCTTTGGCGTTCTTTATGGTATATGGTAACTTCTCACCTTTGTAATTGGATTTGTTGAATTTTATCTTTGTAAATTATGGTTTTGGAAGTTTCAATCGAAATGCATAAGAATAGTGAAAATGCAAATCGAAGAAGATAAAATTTGTGTTTAAAAGGTTTACTAACTTCTCAGTCTTAGGGCGGAGCTAGAAACTTTTGTTTACCGGGACGAAATCGAATATTTGCGGAATACGAAAGCATTCTTGTTATCTTTGAGGAGCGGAACATTTTGACAAAAAGGGGTAATCACGTTGACATACCCCGAGAAATTACAAAAGCTTCCTCATTCAAAGAATTGACATTACATATTGATAAATTATTTTGCTGCTGACACTTACCCCTCAATATTTGATTTCAAATTCATGAATATAATAACATGCGTTTTGACAAACCTCAGGTTATGTCAGGCTAAGTTTATGAAATTTCTCATATCTCAGGGGAAGTTTGTGTAATTAGGTCAAACCTCCTGTGTAATTATCACAAAAAAGGATGCTCAACTACATATTGTTGCGACAACATACGTCTAGTATATTTTTAGTTCAAAATCTTTATTGGGGTTGTGCAGAGAGTGCCATAGCTGGAGCTGCTGCTGGTTCAGTTGTTGAAGCTGCTTTGTATCCAATTGATACAATAAAAACTCGACTACAAGCAGGTTATCTCATTTGAAATATATATTTATTTGTATATGTATGTATATAAGTGTATCTATTTTCTTGATCTCAAATTGCTTATTGGAACTCTTTCATGGTTCCTATTTAGGCAGTTCGTGGTGGGGGTGAAATTATTTTGAAGGGCCTTTACTCTGGATTAGCTGGAAATCTTGCTGGTGTGATACCGTAAGTTTATTAATAATGATATAAATTTTCATAAAAAGAATAAAAACTGAAATCACCTATTATAAACTTCAAGTTTTCTGCAAAATTTTAAAAATCCTGAAATTCATTAAAGGTGACTATTTTCGTTATATTCCGTGATTGGTATTTTCATGGTTTCATATTACTTTTGAGTGAAGAATGAAATGAAGATTTTAATGATTGAACATGAATCACAATTATTTACAGGGCATCGGCTCTATTCATTGGTGTATATGAACCTGCAAAGCAGAAATTGCTGAAGATTTTTCCAGAAAATTTATCTGCCGTAGCTCACTTGGTAAGCATAGGGTTGATATGCGATATTATTCTTCTTTTATTCGTTATTTGAAATACACAATAATTCGTTTCCGTTCCTTGAAATGACTACTATCGTTCAATATTTTTTTATTATTAATGCTCAATGTAGGCTGCAGGTGCTCTCGGAGGCGCCACTTCTTCTATCGTCCGAGTGCCTACCGAGGCAAGTTCTTTCTTTTCATTGTTCACATAAACTGTGGGACTATGTGGGTGTATATGTACATGAAATTTCTCTTTGACTTATGATTGAATCTTTACTAGGTTGTCAAGCAAAGAATTCAAATGGGTCATTTTGTTTCAGCACCGAACGCTGTTCAACTTATAGTTGCTAAGGAAGGCGTTAGAGGCCTTTATGCGGTATGTAATATGATATATATATATATATATACACACACATTACAGTGCCCCTTTTTATTGCTAAGGATCATGGCTTACATAGTTCAATGATGCTACAATTCGTATATAGTGAATCTCCAAGTTTCGAAAGTAATATTTTGAAGATGATTAAAAGGAGGTATTTGTAATTTTAAAACTGAGAGGAAGTCTATGAAATTGACTTCATAGTTCTTTTACTTTACTTGAGATTAATAACTACCAACCAGCACTTTGACGGAATAGCAGTACATGCAATATTCTACAGAAGAATAATTTATCGCTATAAGAATTCTTTGGTAAATATTGATTTATAATTCGAGCAACTGTGTCTCGATTGTTCTGAATGTTGCAGGGATATGGATCCTTTTTATTGCGAGACTTGCCTTTTGATGCAATTCAGTTCTGCATATACGAGCAGCTTAGAATTGGATACAAATTAGCAGTAAGTTGAAACAATTTTGTATTGTTTTATCACTCTATAGCTCAACGGATATCGACTTTCGTATTAAATGTAATATGTAATTTAGGTAACTGAAAAGTTTAAGGTACTTATGAGAATTGTTGTAATATTCTAAGTCATATTTCTTGGTATATAGTTTATGTTTTCCTGATCAACTTTCTTTTTTTCGATTTTTTTTTTTTATAATTGTTAATGCTGCAGGCAAAAAGGGAGCTAAATGATCCTGAAAATGCAATTATCGGTGCCTTTGCAGGTAAAATGACTCATATTTTAATTTCTAATACGCATTTGTCTCATTTTTAAATGGGATTATTCATGCTATTTTTAAAAAAGAGTTTTATGCTTTGCAAATCCGTTAAAAATTTTGAGCTCAAAGTTCAGAAGAACTTTATGACTGGGGTTACTTGAAAATTCGAGCTTTATCTAGTCGAGTCAAGCCACACTCGTTTTTTTGTAAGCTCAATGACTCAATCTGGTCGAGTTTGAGCCGTAGCCTGAAAATTTTGGCCAACATCGGCTCGGCTCGTTTGCACCCCTAATTTTGATGGTTAGAAGGGAGGGGGGAAGGGGGTGGAAATATACATAGGTATATGTGGCACTGTAATCGACATACATCTTCAATGAACAGGTGCGATAACCGGTGCTGTGACAACTCCTCTTGATGTGATAAAAACCAGATTAATGATACAGGTACTGTGCAAATGCTTTTGTTAAATATCTTGATGTCTAAAATAAACAAGATTTCATACTTCTCCCTCTATCTTATTTAACTTTCAGGGATCAGCGAAGCAGTACAACGGTATATGTCACTGTGTCAATACTATCTTAAAAGAAGAAGGACCCTCGGCTTTTCTCAGGGTATGTCTTTTTATTCCACATTATATGCTGCTTACATTTCTACCGCAATTATTTTTTATTGTTTAATTAGCCATTCAAGACTGGAGTGCTTTAGAATTCTTTGTACTTTTTTATACAAATAGTTACACTCACATACGTTGAGGTTTGATCTAGCTACACAAACTTTCCACGAGGTTTGAAAAATTACAAAAACTTCCCTTGTCATAACCCAAGTTTTGACCTATAGGGTCCTAAAATTAAATTCAAATATTGATCGGTAAGTGTTAAAGAAAAATAGAGTAATCATGAAAGTTAGAGATGATATCATCAAAGTTCATCAAATTGAGATGTAGTGTACAATATTTGATAGGGGATGTGTTTGTAATTTCTCAGAGCACAAGGGAAGTTTGTGTAACTAGGCCAAATGTAAGTGTATGTCAGTGTGATTGCCAAAGAGTGTTTTCAACGTCTGCTTCTGCTCTTTCTTTTTCTTCTTTTAAGCAAGAAAGAGCCAAAATCTAGAAGCTAAAAGCGAATCATATTTAGCAACTTTTGGTTTTCAAAACACTCCCAACCGAACAATTTCCCTCAAAATCTCTCCAATTGAAGCGCTTTTAAAAAGCAAAATATCTTCCAAACTATTTCGAGGAGCTTTACTAGATTAAGCTCGATAATTATTTCAAATGTCGCATTGCAGGGGATGGGGCCGAGAGTGCTGTGGATAGGTATCGGTGGTTCCATCTTCTTCGGAGTTCTTGAGAAGACGAAGCAACTACTCGAACGCAGGCGCCCTCCCAAAGATAATTGAAATACTTTGAAGATCTATAGCATTAAAAGCTCTTCTTTATTTTTGAAGACTTTAACTTTAGGAGTAGCTTCTCTGCTTCATATATTTTACGTTCTTAGAAATTGAGATTTATTCCTTTGAAGATCATTACAAGCAGAATCAAGATCACAGTTGTCTTATTTCTTTCAGAAACTCAAAAATAGGGCCTCCCTTACTTTAAAATATTACACTTTCATCTCTTATTATTTGCTAATGGATTACGAACACTTCCCTACGCCAACAGCCAGCCCCCGTCGGGGGATTTAAACGTTTTTCATCCGAACCGCAACTTTGTATTACTAAAAATGATCAAAATCGATCTATATGGAACCATGAAAACCATTAAAGACTTCTCAAAATAACTCATATTAAACAATCGTGATTGCCATTTTACAGTGTGAAATTCACATGCCGTGTTTGTAATCCATAAACATATTATGAGCGATAAAAGTGTAATTTTTAAAACTGAAAAATTACGAGTATGAATACACCTAATTATATAAGAGATTGATGTAATTTACCTAATTTAAATTAATTAAACTTGTTTTAAATTTTATTTTTATGATGAAGAACACACTATTGAAGATGTTCTTGCATTATCAAGAATGAGAGAACCCTTTTCGTTGATGCCCCACATCCATATAGCACATGTAGATTCTTTCTTTCTATTTCCTGTTATTTCTTTTTCTAGGCTAATTTTATCTTCGAATACCACCAAACAAGTGTAATATGATTGCCAAGTGTTATACATTTTATCAGCCGATTGATTATAAAAATTAAAAAACGTGATCAATTCAATAACATATATTGAACTTTTAATAGTGATAGACATGAGTGATTAAGATTTTTTTTTTATCTAGAACAATAATTTTGGGTTCGAATATTTGTGATTATGACCATAATATGTAATTTGTAAATTCCAAAAAACCAACACTAGTAGTTTGAATCTCTCTAGTCACTATTCTATGTTGGTATTTATAAATTCTAAAAAGCCCGTATGGGTTCATAGTCCACACAAGATTCCGTAAATGGATAGGTTCCATGCTCTTAAAATTTAACAAATCACGTATAATACACTTATTTATATGATTAATTGAGTTCGATCCCCCACAATATCTGTACAAAAAAGGATTGCGTATGGAAATATTGAAACCATATTCTGTAATAATAAAACGGTTGTCTTTTTTATATCTTTTATTATTACTGGAACTATATAGTATTATAGTATGGTTCAACAGCTACCCCGTTGAATTTTCCGTAGACCATAAGATATGAAAATTAAAACAATTTGAAAGTTTTAGTCAATGGTAAGAGGGATAAGATTTAAATGATGTTGATATCGAATTAAAATATACTTTCTACGAAAAATATAAATAATTAATGGCCCTTTGTCACTTTCGCATGATATCATCAATAGTTCCTTTTTTTCTCCAACTAAAGTGACACATTTGACATAATAAATTAATAATAATCACAATATTCCTGTAACAAGTTGGAATCCATTGAAGATTCCATGAATCCAGATTTTGACTATTATACAATTAATGATAACCACAAAATTTTTATATAATTTTGGCATGTCGTATCCAAATTGAATGGTGTTATATATATAATAGGGTAATTGGTCTAGTAATTAATCAATGTGAGATAATTAATGCATAATCGACGTTCAAACCCGAATAATCGAGGACTGCCTAAATATCAATTGGTTCTCTCCAAAAATTAGTTAATTATCTAGTCATAATTGTCTAAATATATTAAAGTAGTAAATAATCTTATAGTTAACCGATGTGAAAAGGTTAATACAACCCACACACATTTATGTATATTGATAGTACGTTAAATTTTATGTGTTCGACCTAAATTATTTTAAAAAATAATAATTATATTATACACTTAAAAGATGTCAATTTTTGGGGATATTATTATATTTATAAGGGTGTGTAAATATAAATATTAAATTTATTTCGGGATATAAACATAATTATTTGATTACGACAACCAACTTATAATTATGATCTAATATATATTATTTAATGTCTTTCTCTAAGAAATAATTTGGCATTACCTTTCTCATATTAGAATACCGATTCATTTTTCTTTGCAGTGTTGATGATACTAGCATTTCGTTAAATATAGTTTTTTTTTTAATGTATATTTAACGAAAAATTAAACTACCAATCACATAACAAATAAAAATAATACTTTTTTTTTTTAATAAATGGGACCAATTAGTCCCGAGGTTTTTACCGAGAACCTAGCCTCATATATAACGAAACCACGACAACCGTAAAAAATAAAAAAATATAATACGTGATTGAAACGAATTTGACGGAGTCATGTCTAAATTAATATTTGTAGGGGTTTAATTCTCTAATAAGTAGTAAAAAAAAAAAAAAAAAAAAAAGGCAAACCAAATATACGATTTGTTTCCAATATTAGTCAACAATAATTACAAATAATTAACCCCCCAGAATTTAATTCGAACAAACGATCCTAAATAAGAAAATACTATCATGGGAAAATTTCGTAACCATCCATATTAATCAATGTGTCAAAACAATAATAAAAGAAGTCATGCACGTTTGCTCCCTTTAACCCTTAAAGGCAAAGTTCAGAAAATACGAAAAATTAATAATATTTGAAAGTTCAAATATAAAATAACAGCCATAGGATTCACTTCATGACATCAATGCTTTCCTATGATACACGAACAGTTGAATATGTTGTGCATATATATATAATTAATTGTTGGAGAATAAATATATATATAATTAATTGTTGGAGAATTAATCAATAATTATGAAAAGGCATATCAAAGGTTGTTTGGAAAATGTGCATTGGTTATTGTGTCCCATATTGGAAAAATAACACTAAGCAGACAGCTTTATATATTAAAATGTTGTATGTGTTATTAAATTATGGGACCCAAGAGAGGACTAATGGGCTCACTCGCGGTGCGGTGCACCGCCCGGGCTCGGGACCGGGACCGGGGCCGGGCATCATCGCTAGGAGCTTGTAGCCTCGCCTCCGAGCCCAGAGCCTTACTTTTTGAGCCAGAGTCGGCCTAATCCGGTCCAAAAGTTTAGACTTTTGAACAATGTTCAGATACATCCAATCAGTCCATTAGGATCTGTAACAGCTGAGTAGTGGGCATTCATTGGGATTGAATTTCAGGTCATTACACCTGAAATTAATCCATTCAATATTCCCATTGCAGTTTTATTTTTAGCCAACACTTGAGAGCTATAAATAGCTCCATCCCTCACCTGAAAATACACAGCAAAACTCACCTGAATTCTGGCAAATTGCTATTGTCTGAATTCATATTTTACCAGCTTGACATATATCCTAAAAGTAAATCGTCTGCAACCTTTAGCAAACTCAGAGAGTAGGAGCGATTAACACTTTAAGGACAAGGACTACCCGTGTCATTCTGATCCCATTTCTCTCATTTTCTCAACACGAACACTTTTTTAAAATATCATTTTATCTTGTTGTGTTATGTCGAAAGTGGAAAATTTAAGAAAAAATTTGTAT
The DNA here is from genome assembly GCA_037501455.1 of Lantana camara. NCBI lineage: Eukaryota > Viridiplantae > Streptophyta > Magnoliopsida > Lamiales > Verbenaceae > Lantana > Lantana camara. The sequence goes on from CM074855.1 coordinate 129,395,803, forward strand.
TGTTGTATTCCATATTAGTACCGTATCGTCGTATCTGTATCTGTACATCATAGATTATTTCACTTTCTCCAACTAAAATGACATATTTGATTTAATAATAACAATATTCTTGCAACAAGTGGGGAAACATTAAAGAAATTTCTTGAATCTTGATTTTGATTATTATTCAATTAATGACAGCCACAAGAAGTTGTAGCCTACCAATGGGATTGCAATAATTGAATGGTGTTACTAAATAATTTAAGATAGTAAATACTCCGATAATTAATTAATGTTGGATAGTTGACACACTCCCTGCATATTTATATCTTAACGAAGGTTGCCTTAAAAAATGAATCATATGAAGTGGTAATTGCAATTAATCGAAGTACTAAAAAGTTTAGTAATTAATTGACGTGGAACGGTCAATAACCTTCCACGCGTTCGAATCTGAACAATTAATAATCAACTCGAAACATAAAATTTAATACGAGATACCATTTATTTAGAAAAACATTTTAAGTAAAACATGTTTAGTTCCAACTCCCCTCAGATACCACATAATGAGATGAGAAGTTAACATACCAAACCTCTATATTTGAAAATTATTACCACATAAAATATTCGTAATTATTCCTATTAAAGTCTAGACAAAAATAAAAAGCAGCCATAAATGTGCTAGAAAATCAACATCAAATTTGATACGTAATGACATTTTTACCCTCCTAGAAGGAATAATAAAAAGCTTGGCTTCTAGAGTGTTGCAAAGCACACATTAGAAGCTAAAAGCTCCCATGGCCATGAAGAAGAGAGCATTCTGCTACACAGTGTGCTTGTTGGCTTCTGTGGCTCTAAATCTCTTCTTTCTCAGCAAACCCTATCTGGGTAGTCATGAGCTGAAGAAGCAGAAGCTGAGTTGGAGTGAAGAAGCTGCAGCAGAAGCAGAAGCTGTGGCTGCAGTTTCTTGCTCAGGCCATGGAAGAGCTTATTTGGATGGATTTGTTGTTGATGGGAAGCATGTTTGTGAGTGCAACAAATGTTATGGAGGATCTGATTGCTCTGTGTTTCAACCTGATTGTGCTGCTGACGCCGACAGGTTTCGTTGCTCTTCTGCCTCATCGTCCTTGTTAGAAATGTTTAAATATTTGATGATATATTTTTTTGAAAATTTAAACTTTTAAATCAAGTGGTCACTCAATTTATTAAGCGTGTGAGTTTTTGTTTTTTAAAGTTCGTTTGATTATGAGAACGGAGTCGGGATTTTGAAATTCCTAATAAGGAGGTTTAAATTCGTAATAAGAAAAGTGTCATTATTTTTAATTTTGTGAATTTTGTATCAAATAATAAGGATAATGAAATAAATTAGTGAAAAATCATTAGGATAAAGACAACTCTATTTATACGTGCCTGCAGCAAGTACAAATTGATTTGACAAATTTCAAAATATGTATCTGATGAGACCTAAAATCACTCTCGAATCAGAGCCGTCCACGTGTCAGCACACCGCTGACTAAAGCCCAGACGCTCGCCTTGATGGGCTCGTGGGCCTTCCCAGCCCACTCATTTGCCAGCTAAAATAGACCGTCAAGCCTCGGCCCTCAGGGTTACCCTTCTCAGGGAAGCACCCACATGGGGGTCCCATGTTGACGCTCGGCATTTTGGCGCTCAAGGGTCATCTATCGTGGTGGGCCCATCCGTGGATTGTTCGAGCGTCATCAACGCTCAGGAATGACCCTACCTCTCATGCGATGGATCCTAGCCTTCACAAGAAGGCATTAGTCCCTCATCCCACTCGATCCTCGTCAACAACCTCTGACACAAAGGTACTGTGCATCGTGCACCTGACACGCCGTCTCCTTTTCTGGAATGTCATTCTCATCCCACCAAAAACTGCCGCGTGTTAGGGCAACACAGGATTGAGACCACATGGTCAATTTACCCATTTACCCCCATTCCTAACATATAAATAGGGGAGAACCCATGCATTCTCCCCCAAGTCATCTTCTCCACAGAATACCACGTAACTGAACTGTGCATCATTTTTCCTCTGCATCTTCTCCAAAGCTTCCTGTATCTCACCCTTTTCTGCATTTTCGCTGCACGATTTCTTGGTGTTATCCTAACTGGAAGAATCCACGCTCATTGGAAACCCAGTTCCTGAGGCTCTTGCGCCCGTGATGGTCTTCCTTCCTACATACAAATTCTAAAGTGTTTGGTGTTTAAATCCTCCACAAGTTTCTGCACCATCAGTATCTATATTTACCCTTTTTCCCCCCTTCTTCCATGTGTTAAAATATATTTTTTCAAATAAATGTACTTTTTCAAGGTTCTTGGTGCTTATTGGTTCTTGTTTCAATCCATATAAAGAATGATATGAAGTTGTGATATGACACACACACACACACATATATATATATATATCTAAATATATTAATTTATCTTATCATGTTTGATATCGAGTTTCTCTTATATATGATGAATTGTGGGGAATTTTTTTTAATTTTTTCATATTTGAATCTTATGGTATCTATATTTTGGTTAGTATCATTAGGTGAGGAAAGATTCCGTGAACACAAAAAATTGACAATATATCAGTTATCACAATCAAGGGAACAAGAATAAGTCCTTAATTAGAAGGATGGTGATCACAAGAAATTTTGTTTCAGACATCTTATTTTTTTATATATTTTTAATTATGACAAATTAATTGCTTTTGTTGTGATGTGGACAATGTGGGGTATGCTTTATATTCATCTTTATATTAATTGAAATATAATTATGTGAACTTTCTTATGCAAAAATCCATAACTTTTCATCATATTTGTCATAATCTCAGTGGGAATCCATTATTCTTGGAGCCCTTTTGGATGCAAAATGCAGCAAGAAGTGCAGTTTTAGTAGCAGGATGGCACAGAATGAGCTATTCATTTTCTGACAATTCTTACATCTCACAAGAGCTCGAGAAACACATACGTATGGTGCATGGCAAGGCAAGAAATGCAATCACAAAGGGAAAATACATAGTTTTTGGTGGTGGATCAACACAGCTCCTTAATGCAGCAGTGTATGCTCTTTCCACGAACCTATCGTCGCCGGCTGCCGTCGTCGCCGCCACCCTCGCCTACCCGGTTTGTAGTTTTATATGAAATAAGCACTTCTGAATTTTTCGCGGTATTTTTAGTATTTGAAAGCTGTTCGGAATGTCTGCTTCTGGTTTTCTTGTTTGTGATAGGAAAATAAGCTAATAGCATCTCCTAATTGATTTTGTGTTTCTAACGAGTGACAGAGCTACGTATAAATTGAAGGGTGTTGATGATCCTCCTGGATTTAAAATTCTTTTCCTACGTATGTAGTATCAATGATGGAAATCAGGGTTGTTCGACCATTAATCATGAACCCCGGCCTAACTTCAAAATTTTTTGTGCATTTGCATTATATATTTTGACTGTTAACAAATGACTGATCCTCGCTCTGTCACTGATCCAATAGTTAACAAAGTCCGCAAGTATATCAAAGATAATACAAATTGAAATTTATTCAATTTGTCATATTATATCAAAATCAAATGATGAATTTAAGTTACCAAAATTGGAATTAAGGCCCCTATAATGTGTTATGAATGCATGTTTCTGATTTTTCAGTGATGCAAGTCTAATGTCTTTGTCTTCCATTGTAGCTTTACAAAGCACAGACAGATTACTTCCAAAATAAGCACTTTGAGTTCAAAGGAGATGCACTTTTGCTGAAGAATAACTCTTCGTATAATAATACTGCAAATATCATCGAGTTTGTGACTTCACCAAATAATCCTGACGGCGAGTTGAGGACTCCTGTCGTACAAGGGCCATCAGCGAAGGCCATTTATGATCATGCTTATTATTGGCCTCATTTCACAGCAATTCCAGCTCCTGCAAATGAAGATGTCATGATTTTCACCATTTCAAAGCTCACTGGTCATGCTGGAAGTAGATTCGGGTAACGATCACCTCGAGCAGTTATTAAAGTTTATGACATATGGAAGTAAAAATATATATTCGAGTCCGAGAAATATGAAGTTCCAGTATATTTTGAACCATAAAATATAAAAAGAAAAGTTCATGGGCTGGTGAACATTGTCTTTAGAACTCAAACTCAGATTGCATAGAAGCACAAGCTTGTCAATCTCGAAACATTCTTATCTAAGTCGAACTTCACTTGAGTCGGCCGGCTTATTGTGGTCGTGACCCTCCTCGATTTATATTTCACCCTTCGACATCAGTCATCTTGCTGTTCAAGAATGTGGGAGATTGTGGTGTTTTATGTAGGGATAATTATGGACATGCTCTGAAGTTTGATCTAATTACACATACCTGCCACAAGATTTGAAAAATTACATTAACTTACCCTATCAAATAATTTATATTTTCTCCGGATCGATAAATTTGATGATATCATCTCTAGTTTTCCTGAACGAGCTACTTGGATCTTGACGTTTACTGATCAACTATAATAGTAGCACGTAGCAAACTTCAGGGTAAGGTAGGGGAAATTTTTGTAATTTCTCAAATGTTTTATGAAAATTTGTTCATAGTTGTTTGCTTTTCTCTTCCACCGCAGATGGGCTTTCGTGAAGGATGAGGATGTCTACAAAAATATGGTAAAATATATATCAATAGCAGAAATGGGATTATCAAGAGAGGCTCAATTGAGGGCTCTACAGCTCATGAAAACTATTCTGCATGGAAACGGCACAGAAATATTCGACTACGCCTATACAAAAATGAGCGATCGTTGGAAAAGACTAAGTAAAATCATATCTCTGTCGAAACGTTTTTCCATCCAACAAATTCTGCCTAGATTCTGCAATTTCTTTCAGAAAGTCAGGGGACCATCTCCAGGTGATTTATCAAATATAGTCTATGTGGTTTGAAAAATTACATTTTAGTCCCTCGCATTTGCAATAAAGGCGTAGGAACTTCCAAAAATTACCCCGGTTGAAATGGTAAGTTTTACGCAAATGTAAGGGACTAACATGGTAATTTTTCCGGTTGCAATCAAACTGGAGAGATTAACTTGTATACTTGTAATAATAATGGCAGCTTATGCATGGTTGAAATGTGAAAGACAAGAAGACACAAATTGCACTGCAGTCCTTCTCGCAGCAAACATCATAGGTAGGCAAGGCAGCGTATTCAACTTCGAGGATCGTTACGTTCGTCTCAGCCTTCTGAAGGGCGACGATGACTTCAACCTACTTCTGTATCGCCTTCACCAATTAGTCGTTGAGGAAGACGGGGGGGCGAAAGCCATGTGAAAAGATTTTCATGATCAATCTCCTGGTTGATTTGGTTACATGTAATAATGTCAATCAACTTGTGTATATGTTCCCTACAAATAGTAAGTTTGTAAGTTCAAGATTTACAGATTTTCTTTGGAATTTTTTAGAAAATACTCAAGAACAATAATATTATATGTATATTTTTATTTTGAAGAACAATAATATTATATGTGAACGTGGATACGTGGATAGAATTTTAGTTTAGTGAGAGAGTGTTTTGTTTAGCAGATATTCTAATTTTTTAATATTTAAATTAAATAAAACATAAAAAATTATTAATTTTGTTCTATCTTAATATCAATTTAATAATTTTATATTAATATCAAATATTTAAAACATAAATTAAAAAATATGAGGAAGAAAAATAAAAAGAATATAAAATAATAATAAAAGAAAGGTGAGAGAGAAGTGAGGTTAATAAGTAAGTGAGTAAAATAAATAATTTTGACAACAGTAAAATAAATAAAAAGAAAAAAAAGAAAAGACCAGTGTCACGCTCAATAATAGAGTATAGATATAGATACAGGTTCCAAGCCTCGTACTCACGTGCGGATTCCTTATGATCACAATTATTCACAAGAAATGGATTTAGCTCTCACGCAATGAATTTTAAAAGCATTCCGCAGCCCACTAACCCATCTTCCAAATCAAAGCAAATTGGGTCATCTCAATTACGCGGCCCAATTTCAATAAGATAATTACGCCTTCTCCATCAATAATGCACAAATCTCCAACGCTCCGATTAACGCCTAATCTTCAAATTAATCCAAAAACTCCACATGCATTGCAATTGCATGCATATCTACGAAATACCCATACATCTCATATCATCTTCGAGGGTGAATGTGATGTGGGTCCGCGCTTTTCTTCTCAAAACAACCAAGTTTATTCCAAATTCGCTTTCGAACCCCTACTCCACAATAACAACAACAAAGCATCAATTAAATTCCTTTCAAAATAATATCAATTAAAGCACAAATTCAACCATAAAGACGACGAATTAACAAGCTATCAAACAGTACATCAAAGTTATAATTTCACCTATTCTGAACTAAAGTCCAAACAAAAATAAAAGAAGCCATAATCAACATCAACCTTGATTTGTAATGACATTTTCACCCTCCAAAAAAGGATAATAAAAGGCTTGGCTTTTAGAGGGTTGCAAAACACACATTCAAAGCTAAAAGCTAAAAGCTAAAAGCTCCCATGGTTATGAAGATCAAGATGAGAGCATGCTGCTACACAGTCTGCTTCTTGGCTTCTGTGGCTCTAAATCTCTTCTTTCTCAGCAAACCCTATCTGGGTAGACATCATGAGCTGAAGAAGCAGAAGCAGAAGCTGAGCTGGAGTGAAGAAGCTGCAGCAGAAGCAGAAGCTGTGGCCGCAGTTTCTTGCTCCGGCCATGGAAGAGCTTATTTGGATGGATTCGTCGTCGATGGGAAGCATGTTTGCGAGTGCAACACATGCTATGGAGGATCTGATTGCTCTGTGTTTCTACCTGATTGTGCTGCTGATGCTGACAGGTTTAGTTTCTTCCTCGCTTGCCTCATCATCTCCTTCGTGTGCGTTTTTTCGCGTGTCGAACTTATGTTTTTCGTAAAAGTTCCTTTTGATACAGGAACGGACTCAGGATTTTAGATTCCGTAACACGGGATGAGGTTTAAATTCATAATAAGACAAGTGTCGGCAAAATCATTAATTTTGTGAATTTTGTGGCAAATAATAAGGAATTATACAATAAATTAGAGAAATAAAACCCAATAAGAACCTCTTGTTATTTTGACTTCGAAGTAAACTTTGTTTATATATGTCTGCTGCAAGTATAGATTGATTTTTTTTTATTTTTTTTAAGAAAAATAGGTAAATTTTTAATTTTGTATTGAAAAATTTTATCTATACGACTACCAGAAATTTCATTTTTACCAACAAATATTTTCATAGCCAAAAGTATATTTTTTCGTTGTCAATTCTATTAACAACAAAATATTTTTGTTGCCAGCTTCGTTGGCAAATCCTCGTTACTAAAAGTTCATGGCAACAAAAAGTCAATATCGTTGCGTATACATGTAAAATTGACAATGATATACTTTTCATTGCAAAATGTGATTCAAAAAGGTAACAAATATTGTATTTACTAATTTTATATTTTTTTGTAGGCAAATTGAACATTTCGTTGCCAATAAATTGTTTTAAAGTTATAATTTATTGTTATTTACAACGATATATTTCGTGCTTAAATGTATGTTTCTACAACAACAAAATAAATTTCGTTGCCAAATATAGTTTTAAAATATATTATTTAATTGTGTTATTTGCACGAGTCAAACTCGGGTTGACAACAAGAGATAAGTGCCCCAAACCAACTTGACTAGATGTAATGTTTACAAAAAGAAAATTCATTATATAATTAATTTGGTTTTTATAATTTTGTTAAATATGTATTTGGAACAAAAAATTTTGCTGCCAAAAGTACTTAATATTTTTCAAAAATAATAATCATTGCTAATCTATGAAAGTATTAACAACGATATACTTTGTAAAGCTACAACCGCAACAAAATATTTTGTTGGAAAAAATTAAATATTTAGCAACTATTAAATATCGTAGCTAATTTTTTACAAGAATTCTCAACGACAAATTTCGTTGCACAAAGGGCATTATCAGTTACAATTATATTTTATTGCAGAAATTTATTATTGGCAACGATTTCATATTATTCCCAAAAGAGTTGTACTTTAACTACAACATTTTTTGTTGCAATTTGATAAAATTGTTGCCAAATAAGATTTAAAAGTTGATGGTGCAAGGAATCTGAGTTTCCCAATGCAACAACACTTTAGAATTTGTAAGAAAAGGGAAAGACCATCACAGGCGTGAGAGCCTCAGGATCTGGGTTTCCTTTTGAGAGTGGGTTCTTCCAGCTAGGATAACACCAAGAGTGCAAGCTACTAAGGTAGAGTTACTGTGGTGAGTGAAAAGCTTAAGAAGTTCAGTAGAAAATGCCCAGAACAATGTATGCAGTTTTTGTGCAGATGATCACTTGGGAGAGAATGCATGGCTTCTCTCCTATTTATATGTTAGGGATGGGGGTAGATGGGTAAATTGACCATGTGGTCCCAAACCTGTGTTGCCCTAACACGCGTCAGACTTTGGTGGAGTGAGAATGACATCCCTGAAAAGGGTGACGGCGTGTCAGGTGCGCGGTGCACAGTACTTTTGTGTCAGAGGTTGTTGACGAGGGTTACGCGGGGGAGGGGCCTAAGATTCTTTCTGCCGAGGTTCGGATCCAACGAAACGGGGCATGGACATGCCCGAACGTTGGTGACGCTCGAAGAATGCATGGGTGGCCTCCTCGCGATATATGACCCTTGAGCGTCGGAATACCGAGCGTATTAGTGGGGCCCTCCTGTGGGTGCTTCCCTGTGAAGGATAACCTTGAGGGCCGCTATCCGAGCGTCAAACCCGTTGGTTAGGGCCCTTGGTACGAATGGTCATCCGCCGACTGATGGATGACATTAGCTGGCCATTGAGCGGTGTGAAGGCCCATGAGCCCACCAAGGCGAGCGTCAAGGTATTAGTCAGCGGTGTGCTGCCACGTGGACGGCTCTGATTCGAGAGTGATTTTCAGGCCTCATCATTTTGCCCCCCAAATTCTGTAGTATCGCATTGAGCGTACTGTAGAATTTATAAAGGAGGAATCCTGAATTTCAAATATCCGAGGGACGGGGCATTACCCTCGAGGAGACTGCTGGCCTCCTGTAACGGACACAAACTGACATCGCATTAAATGCTGTCAAGTCCGCATTTAATGCTGAGTGGGAACGTGGGCGCGTGGACTCCGGGAGACGTGAGGCGGTTACCAAAAGTGGGGGGTTTCCCAGGCGGGAAATGATTGCATTTTTGAAATTTCAACCCTAATCCATGCTCCATCTCCCCTATAAATAAGGGTGTGCAGGGCCTTGGAAGCTTTTTTCACGCACTCAGACTTCCTTCAAGCATATCCATAGCAAGAGTCCTTTGCTCCGGCGAATTTCTTCTTCTCCATATCTTAGGTAAAAAATTCCTGATTCTTCCTCTTACGTTTCCCGTACTAACATTAGCTTTAGGTTGTGTGAGACAAACCCTTGAAGGAGAAACCACTATCCACCGTTGAATTTGTTTCAGAAAGTTTATCTTCCCTTAAGCTCTCTGTTAGAAATCCTATTCCCAAAAAACTGAAAACTGACCATGGCCGGAAATCAAGCCGATGATTATGTAAGGGAGATTGAGGAGATGTCGGTGGGGAGCTCCTCCCCTCACGGCGATGTCCCCGTAGCTGTTCCTCTAATTAGGGCGCACCCAGGAGGTGAAGTTGTTCCCATGGCAATATCGGTGGCCCAGGCTCCAGTTGACGCCGGCGAGGAAGAGGTGAACGCCGCTGTTCAAGGGATGAACGAGCGTGCTCCCGGTGAGCAAGGGGATCTTTTTGAGGAGATGGATAATGTGATGGAGATGCTGAGACAAGGGGAGAGAGCACTCCCTGTTCTGAACAGTGCTGTGAGACCCCAAGATCACAGGATCACAGTGGCAATGGCGGCTCCCGAGGGTGAAGCGGGGCCATCCGGGCGCCCATTCGAGGCTGAACCTTCCAGAAGGCGTCAGAGGAGAGGGAAGGAGCCTGCCACTCGAGTAAGGCAAGACAACCGCCATCAGACTGACAGATCTCCAAACGAAATTGAAAGTATTTTGACCCTCGGTGATTTGGAGGAGTTGAGGGCGAAAGCGTATTGGGATGAAGCCGTGTTTCCCATGAGACTTCCTGAGGAAGGGGAGAGGGCCAATCGACCACCGCCTGGGATGATGACGGTCTATTGGGACGCAGTACTGGCTGGGGGTCTGAGGTTTCCAATCGCTCATGATGCCGTCATCATTTACCATCATCTAGGGCTTTGCCCTTCACAAATTCTGCCCAACGGCATTGCCCTAATCAACACGTTCATAATAACAATGAGGGCCCTCGGAAGATCACCCTCGATAATCAATTTTGACAGTTTGATACAAGTAGCCCGTTCGCCACGCTCGTCGCCTACAGACGGATTTTACTACGCCCAGGCCAAATCAGGTTTTAAGATGATAGATTCTCCATCTTCCTCTTATGGCGAGCACTGGAAGGAAAAATACTTTTTTGTGGGGGCTCCGGGGGGGATTTTCAAAGTTCATCGGCAATGGTTGATTCATGGCGAGGGTCCCTTGATCAGGGAAAGGAGAAGGAACAAGGATTTTGAGGAGTGGGCGATGGGGTTAGCCCTCGAGATGAGGGCTGAAAAGAAGTGGATTAAGGCGGAGACACTGGTGAAGAACGAAAAGATATTGTTCCGCTACGGATTATCTTGCCCCCCTGAAATGATACTCAATCCGCCTACTGAAATCATGGCCCTCGACGGTTAGATTCTAGGAACTAACATTTCTAACTTTTAGAATAGCTCTCTGACTTACAGTTATCCATGTTTTCCTGTTTATATAATTCAAACAACCGCTCTTCTGACGCTCGCTCCCCTTCACTTGCAGGTATCCAAATACTCTCACAAGGGATGAATGCTGAAGCCCTTTCACGCATTCTGGGTGCCCAAGGGCCCGCAGTTGACTCCCAACAGCCGCAACCACAGCAGGACCGTCCTCCGAACGCCCCGAGGCCGAGGGTAAACCGTCGAGCGGCAGGCCGAGGACAAGGCCAGGCTCGTGGGGGCGCAGGAAATGAGGTTCCTCCGAGGGGCCCAATTGAGGACCTAACACTGGAAGGAGTCCACGAGGCTACTCCTCCGCCAACGGCCCCCGTGGGCCCAATTTCTCTCAGTTCAAGCGGGTCGCGGAACCGCTCGGGGGAGCCCGTCCGCATTCATGAAACTCTCCGGGCCGACCGCCAGGGGAAAAGAAAAAGGATGCCGGACTCCCTCCCTATTTCTGGCAAGGGAAAAGAGGTGGTCGTGGGCCACCGAGGCGAGGGCAGCGACACTTCATCTTCTGAGGATGAAGAATTTTGGAAGATTGGTTGCCGGGGTGACGCTCGGTACAAGCGCCAAAGGAAGGACGGTCCCGTCCTACTGAAAAAGAGCGCCTTCTCGGTTAATATGGTCTCCGATATCGTCGGAAAGCTCCAATTTTCTGCCGACCATGACAAATTGAACGAGCATGACGCCGCTCGGGTCGCGGATGATGCCTGCCATGTTCTCCTGACGGTAAGTTTGTATTCCCCTCTACCAAATTTTCCTTTCTTCCTTCCACGCTCGGATTATGACCCTCGTTTACTGTTTCCCAGGAGGTAATCCCGAGACTGAAGAACTTGCAGGGTCGAGCACAAGCATACTCCAACCATAAGGCCAAGTACAGAAAATTGCTGCGCGTCTCTGACCCGGTCCAACTGCAAGAGGATTACAACAACCTCCACGCTCAACTGACCACGGCCCACCGTGATTTGGATCAGGCAAGGGAGAACCTTCGGAAGACAGACGAGGCCTATCTTACTCTTGATGAGCGTCACAAGGAGTTGAAGTTGAGGGAGGGCCAGCTGAAGCAACAGAATCGAGAGCTGGGTGAACAGCTGGCGGAAAGTACTCGCCAAAACGAGGCGGCCAACAAAGCCCTTGCTGACTTGCAAGGCAAAGTACAGGGATTGGAGGCGAAGGTATCCTGGGAGGCGGTGAAAAGATTCGTGCGCTCTAAGGCCTTTGTATTTGCGGCCAATATCCAATGCTTCGACAACGCTCGGCGCTTCTTCCATAAAGCGATCGGGCAAATGGTGAGATTGGGACTGGCCCCAGAAAGCGCTCGATCAGACGCTCGCCTGCGCATGGACCTTGACGAGAACTGCGAACCAATGGTCCAGGAGGATGATCCCACGGACAATCTGGCGGAGCCTGAATATCAGGAGTTGGTGGAAACACTCCAAAGGGAGTTCATTGCTGCTAACAGGGTAAATCCCGAGCCTCTCCTGATAGAAGATGAGGGCACCCTTATGGACGTGGCGGATGCGGAAGAACCTGGCGAGGCCCAAACTTCTGATGCTAACGTGTTGGCCCCAGTTCCCCTTTCAACCGCCCCTCCCGAGCCCGACGCTCCGGCCCAATGAAGCTTCCATGGCTAGCGTTTTCCTGCCTTTGTTTGTTCGAATGCCTTTTTTCCCTTTATGAACAATTTGATTCTTGTATTGTACTCTTCCTTTGTTTCCTGAGTATTTTGGATCCTCTCTGGCACTTTCTAATATACTTGGACTCCTTCTTGTTTTTAAATGTCTGAATGTCTGAATGTTGTCTTATTTTGCTTTTAAATGATGAATGATGTTATTCCTTTGTGCTCACCGTTTTCATATTGATGTCTGTTGTTCGAGCGTTTGCGATTAGCGTGTAAGTAGGCCAGGGCGTCTTTTACGACGGTCCTCTGACACTCATCACCATGCATATTAAGTTTAGATGCTCGCGACGTCAGGCTGTTGGCTTATTGCAAGAATGGGCGCGAGGGTGACCCTTAGGAGGGTTCCCTGGCCACAGTAGAAATGAACTGTGTATTTGGACTTAGAAAACCTTTGAGGAAATACAGGTGCGAGGGTGATCTTCATGAACATTCCCTGGCTGTATTCTCCTTGTGGCTTGAATTTGAACGTAGGAAATCCCTAAAGATTTAGTGGTGTGTCGGCCGTAGACATTTGGCCTGTAGGATTGGCTTAGTAAGAGTTAAAACGAGCGTAGCCGTAGCGTCAGTGGCATCCACTATTTACGAGCGTGCTCTTACCCAATTGGATGAGGGTCTCAGGGGGTTCTTACGAGCACGAGCTGGAGCGATGAACACTCAGCAGGCGTGAGTTGAGCGTTGTGCCCCCCATTGTCCGACGCGCTCATGTTAAGGGTTTATTCTTACAAGTCGCTCAAACTGTTATAGGCGTGAGTAAGCCTTTTGTCGCTCGAATCGTTGGATAGGCTTTTCGACGTGGAGGATGCTCAACACGGAGTAAGCCTTTTGTCGCTCGAATCGTTGGATAAGATAAGAAAGCAAGTAAATGATAAAAACGAAGCATTAAATACTTACTGTTATATAGATGCACTTTTGGAAATGATTACAACGCGCTTTCATGCCACAGACGGGCCATTACAAAGAAATTGGAGTTTACACGTAGAACCTTCTAAGGTTACATGCATTCCATGGCCTAGGGAGACGCTCGCCTTGCAAAGTTTCTAGCACGTAGGTGTTATTCGCTCGTACTTGAATGACTTTGAAGGGGCCTTCCCAATTAGGGTCCAACTTACCTACGTGTTTGGAGACTTCAACTTTTTTGAGGACCAAGTCCCCTAGCTGGAAAGTCCTTTCTTTAACACGTTTATTGTACTGGCGAGCGACGGTCGCTTTGTATTTGTGAATACGTGCCCAGGCTCCATTCCTCTTCTCATCCAGCAAATCTAACTCGAGCGCCCGGTTGGCTTCGTTGGCTGCAGGCTCGAAATAGGCTACGCGTGCGGATTCTTGAGCAATTTCCGCAGGTATCATGGCCTCGGAGCCATACACGAGGGAATAAGGGGTTTCCCCCGTTGCCGCTCGCGGAGTAGTACGATATGCCCATAGGGCTCCCTGAAGCTCCTCAGCCCATTCTCCCTTCTTACTCTCGAGCATCGTTTTCAGATGCTGGAGTATGGTCCGGTTGGTCACTTCTGCTTGACCATTGGCTTGAGGATGACCCACGGAGGTGAATCGTTGTTCGATCCCTAATTCATAGCACCAATCCCGCGTGTCTGCAGCGATAAATTGGGATCCGTTATCTGAGATGAGCACCCTCGGGATGCCGTATCTGCAAATGATATTTTTCCAAATGAAATCCCTCACAACTTTGAACGTTATCTTAGCAACCGCTTCTGCCTCAGCCCACTTGGTGAAATAATCCACAGCAAGTATTACGAACTTCTTTTGCCCGACCGCCATTGGGAGAGGTCCCACGATATCAATGCCCCATTGATCAAAGGGCCATGAAACATCGATAGGAATCATTTGAGCTGCCGGCAGCTGAGGAGTGTTGGAATGGAACTGGCACTTGGGACACTTCTTGGAATATTTAATGGCATCCTGCAATACCGAGGGCCAATAAAATCCACTTCTTAAGATTTTCTTCGCCAAGATTCGTCCGCCCGAGTGGTTTCCACAACTTCCACTGTGTACATGCTCTAAAACTTCTTTAGCTTGCGAGGGTCTCAAACATCTCAACGGCGGGCCCTGGAAGGATCGCTTGAACAATCTACCTTCAGTATCCAATGAGAAACGAGGGGCCTTGCTTTTGATCTTCCGAGCCTCAACTTTATCGCTCGGGCATGTTCCGTCCCGTAGGAATCTGACAATTTCGTCAAGCCAGCAAGGCTCGGAGGGGTCAATCATGTGCACTTCTTTTGAAGGTTCCCCTTTACTTATCAGCGGCTCCTCCGTTCTCAAAAATGTAACAGCGCGCTCATTATGGCCATCCAGGGCGGATGCAAACTTCGAAAGAGCGTCAGCGTGTTCGTTTTCCGCCCTCGGAACTTGCAAAAGATGGAATTCCTTGAACTTCGCTATCTCCTCCTTGGCGCTCGATAGGTACCGTGCCATGGTGGCTTCTCGAGCCTCATAACTACCATCAATTTGACTCGCGATCAACTGCGAATCAACATATGCTGTGACACGAGCGGCCCCATTTTGGAGCGCAATCCTGAGCCCTTGGATGAGGGCCTCATATTCAGCTTCGTTGTTGGTGACTTGAAACGCCAGTTTGATTGCGTAGTCAACTTCTGCTCCTAGGGGATCCCTGAGGGTCACTCCGGCACCGCCCCCTTGTGAGGTCGAGGAGCCATCTGTGTGCAAAAGCCATAAACCTTCGTCCGCCGGTGGCCCACTCTCCAAATTGAAACGTTCTACCAATAGATCGGCCACGGCCTGAGCCTGGATGGCCGTACGAGGCTCGAAGGAGATATCAAACTGACTGAGTTCAATTGCCCATTTAATTAACCTCCCCGAAACATCCGGTTTGGATAGCACTTGCTTGAGTGGTTGATCTGTAAGCACTGTGATGGAGTGAGCTTGAAAATATGGCCTCAACCTTCGGGATGCGTTAACGAGCGCAAAAGCAAATTTCTCAATCTCCATATATCTTTTCTCTGCTCCTTGTAGAGTCTTGCTTAGGTAATATACTGGCATATGCTTACGCTCGCGGATCGCCACGAGGACAGCGCTCGTTGCATCCAACGAGACTGACAGATAGATAAACAAGTTCTCCCCCGGGATTGGCTTGGTTAACAAGGGCGCGCTAGACAGGTACTGTCTCATGTCTTGCAGGGCTTTTTCGCAATCCTCGCTCCAGGTGAAGTTACGAGCGTTTCGCAGAATTTTAAAGAAAGGTAAATTCCGGTCCGCTGAGCGGGAGATGAACCTATTTAGTGAAATGATCTTACCCACGAGCACCTGGACCTCTCTCAGATTGCGAGGGGAGGGTATGTCCAGGATTGCTTTAATTTTCTCGGGGTTTGCCTCTATGCCGCGCTGACTAACCATGTATCCCAAGAATTTACCGCCTCGAACGCCGAAGGTGCATTTCGATGGGTTCAACTTCATTCCGTAGCGACGGAGGATGTCGAAAGTCTGCTTGAGATCCTCCAGATGGGAGCGTTGGCGTTCACTCTTGACTATCATGTCATCCACATATACCTCCATCGATTTCCCAATTTCGTGATCGAACATTCTATTAACGAGACGCTGATAGGTAGCTCCCGCGTTTTTGAGTCCAAATGGCATGACTTTGAAACAATAAACACCCAAGTGTACAATAAACGCAGTTTTGGGGCGATCCTCGGGCGCCATGAAGATTTGATAATATCCCTGAAAAGCGTCCATCATACTCATGAGTTCACACCCGGCGGTAGAATCTACCAACTGATCAATCCTTGGTAGCGGGTAATGGTCTTTGGGGCACGCTTTGTTAAGGTCCGTGAAGTCGTTGCACATACGCCACTTATTGGCACTCTTGGGGACGAGCACCACATTGCAAAGCCAATCTGGGTACAAGATTTCCTCAATGTACTGAGCATCAAGCAACTTACCAACCTCTTCTTCGATAACCCGTTTCCTAAAGCCATGAACGTCCCTCTTCTTCTGTTTGATGGGCTTGAAGGTCGGATCCACGTTCAATCTGTGGACAATGACGCTCGGATCTATTCCAGTGAGATCAGAAGCTTTCCATGCAAAAATGTCTAGATTCTCCCTTAGGAATTCGATCATCAAAACTTGCGAGGGCCCATCCAGGCTCGAGCCAATCTGGGTTGTTTTATCCGGATTCCCAGGCTCTAACTCGACGGTCAAGAACTCCTCAGTGGGTTCAATCCGAACCTCCGGCCTCGGTGCTTCTAACGCTCGTTTCTTTCCAGTGAGTGTATTCTTGGGCTCATCACCCTCGTTTTCTGAGGAAGAACCGTTGACGGCCCCAGGTGGCCCACTCTCCGAGCACTGAACGTCTCCAGCTGTCCTCTTTTTATTCTTCTTTCGGTTCAGCTTGGTTCTTTTGCACTCAGGGCCATCTTCGTTTAACTCTGGGAAATCAACGGATTTCTTAGTAGACCCAGGTTGAATGGACTGTTTGGGCTTGTGGCTTCGAAGCGAAAGTATATAGCATTCCCAAGCTTCTTTGACGTTGCACAGAATTTCTCCGGTACCCTCGGGGGTTGGGAACTTGACCTTTTGATGATAGGTGGAAATTACAGCCTTGAAATCCACGAGGGCTGGGCGCCCAATGATGATGTTGTAAGGAAGATCCACCTCGACGATGGTGTAGAGGACGCTCAGAGTTTTTCGCTGTGGGGCGCGACCAAAAGAGGTGGCCAAGCGAATCTGTCCGCGAGGGACGATCTCAGAGCCTCCAAACCCTACGAGGGCAGTTCTGAGAGGTTCGAGGGGGATGTTTGTTATATTCATTTGTTGAAACGTTGAGTAAGGGAGAACGTTCACAGAGCTTCCACTATCAAATAAGACCCTCTTTACAGTGTGGTTATGAACGTCTAAACTAACCACCATGGGACAGTCAGAGGTTTTTCCTATCCCATGGGGTGTTACAATGTGTTCAAGATCTTTCTCGGTAAACCCTATAACATCATCCTCCTTTGAGCGCGTTGAGCTGTCCACGGAGAGCACTGAGCGAGGGAGTGCCGGCCTTTGGTTATAGCTCCGTACATGGCGGCGACGGGAGGCATTGGAGTCACCTCCCGAGGGTCCACCTGCGATCATGTGAATGACCGCAAAGGGCTGGTTTTCCATATCCACCCCCTTCCCTTTATTGCGCTCGCTGGTCTCAGGGCGCTGGCGACGAGGACTTCGGGAGCGTGAGCGGCTTCTTCTTCTTTCGAGCGCTTGGCAATGCTCATCGTACCCCTCTAGTACTTTCACAAATTCTTTGAGATGCCCCCCGGCGATCAACCGCTGAATTTCTTTCTCCAGGTGGCGGCATTCATTAGTATCATGCCCCTTCTGCTTGTGGAAAGCGCAGTATTTTCCCGAGCGTTTCTGCGCCTCGGTCTCTCTTAGCTTGGGCGGCCTTTTAAACAGCTTCTGGTCCGCCAGAGAATATACTTCGGCAATTGGGCGATTGAGGGGGACACGCTCGAGCCTCCGCGGGGGAGAGGAATGACGACGAGCGGGGATCGGGCTGCGGCGGTGACTCCTGTTGGGCTCCACTTTGTCCTCGGGGTTTCTGATGGGGCGAGGGGCATTTGCCATCTTCCGCTCCCTCGCTATATACATATCCTCGAGGGTAAAGAAAGAGTCTGCAATCTCCCGAATTTCCATCAACGAGCGCGGCTTTTTCTTGGCCACTTCCTCCACAAACTCTTTGCTGACGTAGTGCTTCATGTTGATGGCACCGAACAGCACGTGCCTCAAAAAGTCCATCGAGGGTTTTTTTACTAGCAAAATCTCTTTGTTGAACCTCCCCATGAAGGATCGAAGAGTCTCGCTCGGCCCTTGGACCAGGCTATAAAGAGCGGTCGCAGCCGGGGCCGGTGCTTTCAGCGAATTGAAGTGGCTGACAAAAGCATCTGTCAGGTCATAGTACCCTCGGATTGAGCGTGGGGGGAGCTTTTTGTACCATTCTTGGGCCATTCCTGTGAGGGAAGTGACAAACACCTTGGCCCAGTAGTTGTCTGGATGGTCATAGAGGTGCATCAGGTGCACGAAATGGTCCAGATGCTCGGATGGATCCGTAGTTCCATCGTATCTGTTGACTGATGAGGGAATTTTACCCTTCCCTGCGCGGGTCATTAGGACTTCCTCGACGAGAGGGGAATCGCCCGCCATGATCCGATAATCTCGCTCGTCGGGGTCTTCATAGCTGGCTTCTCTCCTTCGGTGGGAAACGGGGCTACGTGGTCGTCGAACGTCTCTGGCCTTGGACCTCTCGTCCCCCTCACGGGGGGCGTGAGACCGTGCTCGGGAGAGCTGCTCTACCACGTTTTGTAGCCCTCGAATTTGATCTTGCACCGCTGCTAGCTGAGGGTCACCGACATTTCTGCTGTTTGCCCTCCTGGTGGCCCTTGACTGGACCTCTTCATCATTTCCGGCCGCCTCATTTCGAGGAGCCCTGTCATCTCCATCAACGGGCCGTTCTTGCTGGACCCTCGGTGGGGCTTCATTTTCTTGATTCGGAGCAGGTGGGGGAGGTTGCTGTGCCCGTAGAGCATTTTGGGCCATTGTCAAAGGATGTGCAGGGAGCCCGCCCAAAGGTGGGGCTATCCGAGCGCCAGCGTATGAAGGGAAATAAGCCATAGTGAAGTGTTCCCAGGCATTCTGTACAGCTTGGCTCTCGCACTGCGCGTACAACGCCTGAAGTTGTTGTGTAGTGAGTTGGGGCATCTCCACCCCCTGTATTTCTCTTGGCACTGCCAGGGGGAGGTTCAGTGTCCCCACTTGATATGGAGGGACCAAGGGTATCATTCCCGGCGTTGTTCCAGGCATTACTCCGGGCTGCGTGAGCGCGTATCCTGGCTGCGGCATGGCCATAGGATATACGCCAAGATGGGAGGCAGGGACACTTGGGGCGAAAGTTGGGGGGGGAGGATTGGAACCTAATCCTCCCGCTTCGTTTCCAGTGGGGAGGGGTGCAGTGGCGTCAACGTTTCCGGCCGCAAGGGGCGGTGCCCCTCCGGCGAGAGCAGGGCTCTCAGCGTTTTCTCCATTGGTGGGAGGAAGACCTCCCCTGTTCCCTAGAGTTCCAGATCTTGTGGCAGTAACCATGATTCAAGACTTAGGTGTTACTCTTCAACTAGCTTTCAGAGGAAGAAACAGGCAATACTAAAGACGGTGGTGATGGTTTCCCACAGACGGCGCCAAAAATGATGGTGCAAGGAATCTGAGTTTCCCAATGCAACAACACTTTAGAATTTGTAAGAAAAGGGAAAGACCATCACAGGCGTGAGAGCCTCAGGATCTGGGTTTCCTTTTGAGCGTGGGTTCTTCCAGCTAGGATAACACCAAGAGTGCAAGCTACTAAGGTAGAGTTACTGTGGTGAGTGAAAAGCTTAAGAAGTTCAGTAGAAAATGCCCAGAACAATGTATGCAGTTTTTGTGCAGATGATCACTTGGGAGAGAATGCATGGCTTCTCTCCTATTTATATGTTAGGGATGGGGGTAGATGGGTAAATTGACCATGTGGTCCCAAACCTGTGTTGCCCTAACACGCGTCAGACTTTGGTGGAGTGAGAATGACATCCCTGAAAAGGGTGACGGCGTGTCAGGTGCGCGGTGCACAGTACTTTTGTGTCAGAGGTTGTTGACGAGGGTTACGCGGGGGAGGGGCCTAAGATTCTTTCTGCCGAGGTTCGGATCCAACGAAACGGGGCATGGACATGCCCGAACGTTGGTGACGCTCGAAGAATGCATGGGTGGCCTCCTCGCGATATATGACCCTTGAGCGTCGGAATACCGAGCGTATTAGTGGGGCCCTCCTGTGGGTGCTTCCCTGTGAAGGATAACCTTGAGGGCCGCTATCCGAGCGTCAAACCCGTTGGTTAGGGCCCTTGGTACGAATGGTTATCCGCCGACTGATGGATGACATTAGCTGGCCATTGAGCGGTGTGAAGGCCCATGAGCCCACCAAGGCGAGCATCAAGGTATTAGTCAGCGGTGTGCTGCCACGTGGACGGCTCTGATTCGAGAGTGATTTTCAGGCCTCATCAAAAGTGATGATTGAGAGACACATAACTTTGACAATTAAATAAGATTTAACAATTTTCGTTACCAAAATATAATTATTTACGACAAAAATAAAATTGTTGCTAAATATATATTTACTGTTTTCCGCTTATCATGCACTTCTAATAAAAAATAGATTATTCTGACAGATCTTGTCCCGTTCGGTGCTCGTGTCAAACACTTGACAATCAATACTATTTTTATATCCGCGTGGATGCATTATATATGCATAACGTTGTTTTATAATTTATATACCTGCCAAAAGGAAATCGACAATATATGATCACAATCAAGGGAACAAGAATGTGAAGCGTAGGCCATACCCAAAAATAAGTCACTTATTTAGAAAGGTTGATAATCAAAAAGAAATTTTGGTTGGGATCATATCTTTTATATATATATATATATAGTTTAAAACTAAATTAATAAAATTTCCTACTTATATTCATGAAAATTCCTTTAGAAAGTACAAAGAAATGTGGGGTAGGCAAAGTGAGACTATTCTGCAAAATCTATTTTGTATTCATCTTTATTTTGAAAAAATAACTAACCTATATTTGTTAACAATTACGAACAATTCTCTTTTTCTTTTTTTTTTTTTTCACACAATTAATGTGAAATATTAAACAGTAGAATTAGGACGAATTATAATTAGGAAAAGTGAATCTACTTCGCGCCTATTCAAAAAAAAAAAATTAATTCAAATAATAAAAGTAATCAAAAGGATTTTTTTTTTTTTTTTTTGTTGGGGATCCCTAATCTTGGAATAATTACGAATACACTCAGAATTTTAATTCATTTATTAAAAAATCCCTCATGATACATGAATTACGACAAACATCCAGAACAATTAAAAAGAACACCCTGCTCGGGCTATTTTTTTTTTGTAATTTCTGAACTGTGTCGTCAATGGGTTGTATAGCATGAATATTCGTAACTATCCCCATAATATTTTCCATTATGATTGAACTTTCTTATGCAAAAATCCATAACTTTGTAGCATATTTGTCATAATTTCAGTGGGGATCCATTATTCTTGGAGCCCTTTTGGAAGCAAAATGCAGCAAGAAGTGCAGTTTTAATTGCGGGATGGCACAGAATGGGCTATTCATTTTCTGACGATTCTTATATCTCAAAAGAGCTCGAGAAACACATACGTATGTTGCATGGCAAGGCAAGAAATGCAATCACAAAGGGAAAATACATAGTTTATGGTGGTGGATCAACGCAGCTCCTTAATGCAGCAGTGTATGCTCTTTCCATGAACCTATCATCGCCGGCTGCCGTCGTTGCCGCCGTCCCCGCCTACCCGGTTCGTAGTTTTATGAAATAAGCGCTTTTGGATTTTTTGTTGGTTTTTTTAGTATTCGAAAACTATTCGAAATGTCTGCTTCTATAGTACGCAGAGAGCCAGAGACGGAGACAGAGGGAGCATGGGTGGCCCCTGCTCCCTAAATTTTTAAAAAAATTTATTATTATATATAAATTTTAATATATTTATTTGTTTGCTCCTTCAGTTTATAGATAAATTTTGTGTTAGAAAAAATCATATAAAAAACTTGTCCCCTGAACTGACTTCATCATATTAAAGATTTGATATTTCTATTTTAACTGTTAAATCCTTTTTTCAATTATTTAAATGATAAACTCTAAACCCTCTGAAATAAAATTTTAACTTATAAAACCTATGCTAATATATTTTTACTCACCTTCCCGGCTCCTCCAATTCCGTTTCTTCTTATTTGAAATATGATTTTACCATTTTGCCCTTATTTAATTTTACATAAAGAAAACTAAAAGTTCTCAATTTCTCATACCAGTAGATCCTTTGTCACAAAACTTGAAGGATGCTCTCAAACGATTTTCTCCCAAGCAAAAATCCTAACTGTAATCTTTCAAGAGTCATGATTTTGATATGACTCGAATGTAATAACGTTGCAATTTCAGTGTTATAGGTTTCTTAACAAGTTTGTATTTCCAAACCGTCTGTAAGCAAGGTTCATATTGCAAATTTTGATAAATACAGGGGTTTTTGGTGCATATATATTATGACATAGTGTTTTTGACTATTAAGAAATGATTGATCCCCTAACTCTAGGATCCTCGCTCCGTCACTATTCCAATGGTTAACAAAGTCTGCAAATATATCAATTGAAATTTATTTTGTCAAGATGAGACTAATGTGTTATGAATGCATGCTTTTGCTTTTCCAATGATGCAAGTTCAATGTTTTTGTCTTCCATTGTAGCTTTACAAAGCACAGACAGATTACTTCCAAAATAAGCACTTTGAGTTCAAAGGAGATGCACTTTTGCTGAAGAATAACTCTTCGTATAATAATAATGCAAATATCATCGAGTTCGTGACTTCACCCAATAATCCTGGCGGTGAGTTGAGGACTGCCGTCGCGCAAGGACCATCGGCGAAGGCCATTTATGATCATGCTTATTATTGGCCTCATTTCACAGCAATTCCAGCTCCTGCAAATGAAGATGTCATGATTTTCACCATGTCAAAGCTCACTGGTCATGCTGGAAGTAGATTCGGGTAAGGATCGAATCAGGCCTTTATTAAAGTTTATGTCGTATGGAAAAAAAAAAATTATAACAATGTTCAACAATATCATATAGAAGCATGAGCTTGTCGATCATGTAATATTCTTATCTGAGTCGAACTTCACTCGAGTCAGCTTATTATGGTCGTGGCCCGCCTGAGACTTATTTTTTCACCATTGGATAACAGTCATCTTTTTGTTCGAAAATGTGGGAAGTTGTGACGTTTTATATAGGGAAAACTATGGCGACATACTCCCAATTTTGATCTAATTACTGATTACACACACCTACCATATGGTTTAAAAAATTACAAAAACTTACCCTTTCAAATAATAAACATTATTTATGGATCAATAAATTTGAAGATATCATCTTGAGTTTTTGTGAACGCCCTATTTTGCCCTTGACGCTTACTGATCAATAGTTAACTTTAAATTTATGACTAAAATAGCATTCATTAAACCAAACCTCAAGGTACGGTAAGGGAAGTTTTTGTAATTTCTGAAATGAGAACTTCAAGCATAATTTATTTCTTTTTCTCTTCCACCACAGGTGGGCTTTCGTCAAGGACGAGGATGTCTACAACAATATGGTAAAATATATATCAATAGCAGAAATGGGATTATCAAGAGAGGCTCAATTGAGGGCTCTACAGTTCATGAAAACTATGCTGCATGGAAACGGCACAGAAATATTCGACTACGCCTATACAAAAATGAGTGATCGCTGGAAAAGACTAAGTAAAATCTTATCGCGGTCGAAACGTTTTTCCATCCAACAAATTCCGCCTAGATTCTGCAATTTCTTTCAGAAAGTCAGGGGACCATCTCCAGGTGATTTATCAAATATAGCCTCTGTGGTTTGAAAATTTACATTTTACTCCCTTGCATTTGCAATAAATGAGTAAAACTTCCTGAAATACCCCGTTGAAACAGTAAGCGAGGGGTGTTTTTGTAAGTTTACACATTTATTTCCAAATAAAAGGGACTAACATCATAGTTTTTCCGGTTGTAATCAAACTGGAGAGATTAACAATAATGGCAGCTTATGCATGGTTGAAATGTGAAAGACAAGAAGACACAAATTGCACTGCCGTCCTTCTTGCAGCAAACATCATAGGTAGGGAAGGTAGCTTATTCTACACTGAAGATCGTTACGTTCGTCTCAGCCTTCTGAAGGGCGATGACGACTTCAACCTACTTCTGTATTGCCTTCACCAATTAGTCGATGAGGAAAACGGCACGAAAGCTATCTGAGAACATTTTTATGACCATTTCTGGTTGATTTGGCTACATGTAATAATGCCAAACAATTTGTGTGATTATTGACCTTTTGTATATGTTCCCTAATAAATGGTCAATTTGGAAGTCCTTGATGTGTGAAAATGAATATTTTCAAGGCTAAATTACAGGCAGGCCTGTGAAGTTTGGCTTAATTACAGATAACCACCTCATGTATCCGATATTATCAAAACTCACCTGAACTACATGATTGTTTGACAGAAAATGGAAAACATAGGTGGAGGTTGAATGCAGTAAGAGTAATATAGTGTTTTCGCGGGTTTTCCAAGAATGGCCATACTTGAAGGGATGTATCAGTAATTTGCGAAACTGAAGGAGGTTCATCTACTGATACACCTAATCTCAAGATTCTAGATACAAGTCAATGCAGACTTTTCTATGTGCTAATCAACTTATTTAAATCAAGATTCCAATTCAACCTCGTAATGTCAAGCTAATTAGCACATTTAACAAGTTGAATGAGTATATCCATAGTTTAAGAAATTAAAAGGAGGTTTATCTGTAATTACACGTAAACCCAAGATCCATACGTAACCCACAATAGACTTTTATATATTATTAATAAACTAATTCAAATCAAACCAAGTGAGATTGGTAAGTACTTTTTAATCTTGAGGCGGCTCAATATTCCAATTCAACCAATTTTCAGAGACCAACTATTAGAATTACCAATATTTATGTGAAGAAAAAGGCCATTTTCATAGGAAAAAGGCAGCCCAAAAGCAGTATGGCTAAATCAAGAAGCAGCTCATGTTCTGTGTGCTATTCGGCATCGGTTGCTCTCAATATCTTTCTTTTGATTGGCCTTTTCTATGTGGGTGGTAATCAAAAGCTGCTGCAGAAGCAGAAGCTGAGCTGGAGTGAAAAAGCTGCTGCAGAAGCAGAAGCTGTGGCAGAAATTTCTTGTTCTGGCCATGGAAGAGCTTATTTGGATGGAGCTGTTGTTGATGGAAAGCATGTCTGTGAGTGCAATACATGTTATGGAGGATCTGATTGCTCTCAGCTCTTAACTGATTGTTCTGCTGATGCTGATGGGTAATCACACATAGTTAAACTTCTGTCGTTTGTTTGTAATTCATGTCTAGCGTCCATTCAGGGACGGAGCCAAAATTTTGAAAAAACGGGGGCGATGTTATAAATCTTTTAAATTCTATATTCAAAAATAAATTTTGCCCGTAATTTCATAAAAGTTAAAAGGGTCACAAAAACAAAAAGTCGAAACTTTTCTTTAAAACCGGAAATTCTAGTAAAAACTAGTCCGTTTGGCTTCAACCCAGTTAATTATGCAACGAATGTATTGCACTTGTTGTGGGTAGATCTTATGGAATCTAAGAAATGTAATATAGTCAGTTATATGATTGGCTGAGTTCGTCCGAGTCATATCCATGCTGAGAATTTCTATAGTTCACCCTTTCATGAAAGTTTTTCGTTCGTGTTTATATCAGTTATATCTTCTGATATATGTACACTTCTAAAAATATTCCGTGTCATGTCTCAAAGTCACTTCTCACGAAAAATTCAAGAAAAAGTTCATGTTGTTGTATTGTATCGTGACGTGTCATTTTCCATGCATCATAGTTTATATATTATTAATCAAACTTAATTTGCATTTTTCCAATTAATGCAGTGGGGATCCATTATTCTTGGAGCCATTTTGGATGCAAAAAGCAGCTAGCAGTGCAGTCCTAGTATCAGGATGGCACAGGATGAGCTACCGATTTCCAAACTCATCTTTCATGTCACAAGAGCTTGAAAATCACATCAGGAGAGTTCATGCCATTGCTAAGAATGCAGTAACACAAGATAAATACATAGTTTTCGGCACCGGTTCCACGCAGCTTTTATCAGCTGCCGTTTTCGCCCTGTCATCGAATCTCTCATCGCCGGCGAGGGTTGTGGCCAAAGCCCCTTACTACCCGGTACATTCAATACATCCCAACACGTAGTTGACCCGTCGATGAATAGCCAAAAATTCAATAATCGTCTGTTGTAGTTTTTAGTTGCATTCGTCCTGTCTTGGTCGACTTAGTTGCTCCCACTTTCTTCACTCGCAGGTTTATGAGACGCAGACCGATTACTTCGAGACAGTGCAGTTCGAGTTCCGGGGAGATGCGGTTTCGCAGAAGAATGATTCTGATGGCAGTGCACGAGTGATAGAGTTTGTGACTTCACCTAATAATCCAGATGGGAATTTGAACAAAGCTGTTTTGCATGGCCCTAATGTGAGAACTATTTATGATCATGCTTATTATTGGCCTCATTATACAGCAATTCCAGCCCCAGCTGATGAAGATCTCATGATCTTCACAATATCAAAGCTCACAGGACATGCTGGGAGCAGACTCGGGTAAGTTTCACAAATCACACTTCTTCCCTGTATATTTTTAAGACGAAAAACGGGTATTTATGGTGAGAATACACATACGCATATAAACCGGTTTACATCTATGCCTACTGAAAGATTGTCCCCATAAAGTTTCAAATATTACAAAGACCCCCTCATTGATTTGTGTTAAATATCTTGTGATACTTCAAATATCTTAATATCATGAAAAGATTAATGGTGTCATGTAACATGGAATTATCATAGGGGATGGTTTCTCATAGATCTATTTAGGATAGTTACACTGGCTTACTCTGAGGTTTCACTAATGACACAAACTTCCCATGAGGTTTTGAGAAATTATCTTCCTCGGACTTACCCTGAGTTTTGACCTAACGCTTGTTATTATTGTCATGAATTTAAAATCAAATATCAATAAGCGTCCAGCAAAAAATAGATAGCTATTCGTAGTTACTTTTTTCTGATTATTATTTTGAGGTGGGGTCCTCTATTTCATAGTGAAATAGAGACAATATCATTTCAAATTCACCTATTCACATTATTGTCTGACATGGGAAGTTTTCGTAATTTCTCAAATCTTTGGGAAATTTTACGTAATCAGGTCAGGCCTCAAGGGTATATGAGTGTACTTGCCTATCTTTAATATCACCGTCCTTATAGAGACGTTAAGACGTATCCCCCTTGTTGTCTTCCTATCTCATTAACAATATTAGAAATTAAGTCTTGTCTATTGTCTATCCCAAATATTAATATGAAGCAATATATTGAGCAATTTCTCTAAATTTTGCCTTGATAGATGGGCTTTAGTGAAGGACAAGGATGTATACACAAACATGATGGAATACATTAGGCTATCAGAACTGGGAATCTCAAAGGATACTCAGATCAGAGCTCTACAGCTTCTCAAAACAGTTCTTCAAGGAAATGGCAAAGAAATTTTCCATTTTGCTTACGAAGCCATGAGCGATCGTTGGGAGAAGCTCAACGAGATCGTATCAGTGTCGAATCGGTTTACGATCCACAAAATCCCTCCTCGGTACTGCAACTTCTTTGAGAAAGTTAGAGGACCATCTCCAGGTGATCTATCCCTTTCTTTTCTCTCTTCTTTATCCAATTTCGTGATCAATTTAGACCTTAGTCGTGTAGTGATCTCAGTCTGGATCACCTGTTAAATTTTTGTGTTATATCTTCTACTTCATTCATCAATAGACGTGGCTCGTATTGATGAACATAATAAGATAACTAGGGAAAGTTTTGCAATTAGAGCTCTAATTAGGATAACTAGGGAAAGTCTTCAATTATAGCTCTAATTCTAGATTGATTAATCTTAGCTCGAACTTCGTCCGACCAAATCCAACAATTACATATGATTGATTGGACGTTCTTTTAAAGTACGTCCATCAAATCACAGGACAAATATAAAAACACTCTGAGCGTGATTAAAGTTGTTTGGGTAGAGTCACGTCCTAGAGATTAATCCATGTGTATAGGATGAATAACCAACAACGAGTCAAGAACATATATGTAGGTTGAAGGGCGATTCTGGCATTTCACTTACTTAGTTCAAGTTTGTGTTGATAAGATTCTCAACAATGACAGCATATGCATGGATGAAGTGTGAGAGGGAAGAAGACTCAAACTGCACAGAAGTCCTCAAAGCAGCAAAAATCCTTAACCGAGGCGGGAGTTTGTACAAATCCAGCGACCGTTACCTACGCCTCAGCCTCCTCAGACGACAAGATGACTTCGACCTACTTCTATATCGATTGAACGATCTCATTTCTGCAGAAAGTGGAGGAGCCCGAACCATTTGAAGCTGCTTATATGCAAGAACATAGAAACACAAAAATTTTCCACATCTCCTCACTATTGTTTTGTTGCACCAGCATACTGGTGCAAATGTAATAATGACTGAAGTGTAGCAATTCTATAGAAGTGTGGAATTCAGATCTTCATGGTTTTGTTTGCTTGTAAGGTAGGAGATAACGGTCTAAGAGTAATTGTATTTTGTATTAAATATAGGCCTATCTCTTTTGTTAGAGAATAGGATGAAGAGAATGTAAGTTAATCACAATAAATATCTAACTAATATCTCAAAAAGTAAGTTATACTTACACGACCTCGCGTTTGGCCGCTAGTGTCTGTCTTTGATTCACGGGATTTGATTTCACTCTCCGCCTCATTAAGAAGCAGAGGAATAGCAGAATTAGAACTAAAAATAAAGAGATTTCTAATTGCATGCCTGGCAAAAACTCGTGTGATTGAACATTGGTCGTCTTCTCGATGCGGCAATTAGAGCCAACTACAATATGACCACCCTTATCATTGGTTTCAGGATCGAGAACAAAATCGACAGTTGCTGCTGCTTCCGACAATACAATGCAGGTGCTCTTTGATTTGTATCCTGGCATGCTCGCAATGACTGCAAAACAATAAAATGAAATAAATAAACTGCAAATCTGGACGAATATACCATCAGGAGAAAAAATTTAACTCGGATAATACTTTATGAACTGTCTGATTTTTATAAGCAGTAGAAGATACAAAGAATGCTTACAGAAAAACTGGTATGAACAAATCTCAAATTTATGTACAAGATATTTAATTACCTTCATATTTCTCTCTCGGAGCTATCAGTCGATGGTAATCACCAAAGCGTTTGGCAGCCGTAACCTGTGAAATTCACAAACTAATGAGAAGGAAATACTACAAAGAAATAAAGGAAATGAGCGCCCTTAGATTTTAAGAGGGAAAGAACAGCGTTTCCAAGAAAAGCATGACAATTGACGGCATTCGAAAAGAAGATAAATTAGTGGGAAACAGAATATGATGAAAGCAATAAGATTTTGTTAGTGCAGAAATTGGAGTATCGGGTATGAATGTACCGTGTGGTTTATTCCAGCTATAGTTATTAATGCAGGTAAGGGTCTTCCATTGTCTGATGAAAAGATCCTTCCATGAACTCCTGTCTGCAGAGCAAAAGGTGAAATCTAAAACATGTTTTTCAATTGGAAAATAGGTTCTAGATTACATTTACTAAAATTGGTCATAGGCTTGCTGAAGAGTGAATATGCAAGTTTTAACGTAAATATTGAATATTGGGGTAAATTTTTTATCGAGGGAATGGGGTCCCCAACACTAAATAGAGAAATTAAAGGGAACAAAAAGGAAAGAGTGACAGTAAAAGACAAGATGCAGATGTCCCATAGTTGCTGAGAGAAAATTACGAAAAAAAATTATATCTAATAGGAATGCATCAACATGAGAATACCTTCACAAGACTGGCAACAAGGTTCAGCATACTCATTCTATTGTACTCGAAGAGAGTTGGGAGCTGCAAGTAGAAAACGCGGAAGACTAAATATTAAATTGCACTGCAATATAATAAAAATGCAGAAAGCATTTGTCTCGGTTATTTTATTAAAGAAAAAAAACCATTTAAACCTCCCACTATTCTTTTGAATGGACTAGAGCTAATTCAAACTTGTGAACAAACTTTTAATTATCATCTCCAAATCTTCTCCATGTTTACTAGAATTATATCTGCTGACTACTCATTCTGCATTGGTCACCCAAAAAACTCAGAAGTTGTACTTGAAAGTTTTCTAAACTCCATAATTAAGCAAATGATACAGGAACTAAGATAAGAGTATAGAATAACTCAAACATCAGTGAAAAGAATTATTCCCTTCTGTTGTAAAGGGTGCAAAGGAGGAATGAACTTACAACATGTCATTAGAACTTTAGCAAAGCAATAAACTTACTGTGGAAAAACTCAAAACTGAGATCTAACCTCGCTAGCACTAGGCCACTTGTCGTCGCTAATCTCCAAAGTCAGTTCTAAGCATCCATAATTAATGTAATTCCAATCTTGCATGCCACCATATACAGGATACCTGCCAAAGGAGCAGAGGAAAAGCGTGGCCAAGAGAGTTAGAAAATCAGAGTAAAATTTTTAACCAGTTTTCAGTTTAGGATTTTCATGATAACAAACAGTTCAAAACATACCAGAACGCTCCGTTTGTAATTCCCTCTGGAAATTCCTCACTCAGAGACATGTTATAGTGAGATTTACTGTATAGTCTGGCCAAATATCTGAATGTCTCGTCATCTGGGCACCCATAGTAATTTTTCCTAAAGATAATGAACACAGAGAAATCCTTTTTTTAACATGTGTAGGCCAAATATGCATGGGTTTGCAAGGAGCTACTAAAATACATAACTTGAAGAAACCACCAGATTCATTATCAAATAATGTTGGGAGCAAAAGTTATACTACCATGAATTTACACGTATAAAATGGATGACCTTTTTAGGCATTTCTAAGCAAGTCAAGGGCAAAAAGAACTCAGATACAAGTTGGAATACTCTATGAACTACAAATAACAAATGGGCAGCAATTTAGGGTTAAGAGAGAAATAGTGCAACAATTAGATGTAATGACATTATTGATGATATTTCAAATCATATTGCCTATGTGTCATTGCACACAATATTTCCGAGGGGAGTGAGTTTAAGACATACTCTCTGTCTTCCGTTCCATCCCATGGGTAATTCGCAACAAGTGCTCCCTGTAAACAAGAAGGAATCATTAAATGATTTACTGTAAGCACCTTAAACCAAATGACCGTCAGCAGCATTACATAAGAATTACTTCAAGTGACTCCATTTTCCCTCGATGGCATGAGAGATACCATGTTCTTAGTCTTGTATGTAAAACATCCTTTTTCTCTCGTGTGCTTTTCCCTAATCTTTTTGACATGTTGCTTTATTCTCTGAACTGATCTATCAGAATAAAGTATTTAAGGCAAAGAACTATCTGATCTGCAACCACCATGCCACTACATCCACCGAAAAAAGAACCTATCTTACTATTCTTAATGGCTATATATTGATAGGAACAGGTTTTATACTGCCAGTCCTATTATTATGCATTAAAAGTAACAAGGTAAATAATGGTTGATGAATGCCCAAATTGAGAAACTCGAAAAGAATAAAATGTAATAAATGAATACAGCAGCAAGGAAACAGCTATGAAAAATGAGTTTAGAGTGGAATAGAAGTGCTTCAGTGCAGCCCTTAATTATACACAGATATCTCACAGCAAAATGCAAACAATACTAGAATAATTACCTCCATTAAGAAAGAACATTGGGAAATCCAGGAATACAAACACATGAAAATTTACTCTTAAAAACGGACAGGCGATTATAATAATATGTGGAAAGTTGTCCCTTCGGTATTCACATAATGTAAAGATTACAGCACTAAGTTATTGGGAGATACAAACAGGGAAATCATAGAGAAGTTTTACCCAAAAACTAGAATGCTATGTTACATTTTCTTTATGACTGAAATTTAAGATCTATTATAAAGCAAAGGATGACTAGAGTGCATTATCAACTTAACAATCTTGGAAGAGAGAGAGAGAGAGAGAGAGAGAGAGAGTAATACCCCATGCAGACTGGCAGATGCCGTGAAGTGTGTCTCCTCCAACCAATTCATGATTGCTTTTGTTTCGGGTTGGCGTAAATCCAAATCATCATTCAGAGGAAAGAACTATGTCAACCATGTCAGTCAATCCCCATTTGTAATGAACGGCTTCAAAAGATAAATCATAAAACACTCATAGATGCCTTTTCAACAAAACCACGAAAAGCAAATTCTATAAACGTGGACAACGAAATCATAGGTTAGTTTAGAACTATAAATTCAGTTAACTGAAATTTCGTGAATTTCTCTCAGATATTATATCTAAAGTTTAGTTGACAATATCCAATTCTTGAAAATTTACAACCTCAGAAGTAAACAAAAGAATCTTGCATGTGCCTGCCAATAAAAGCATTGATCAGAAGCGAAGTTTCTAAGCTGACTATAGTAGCATAATCAGAATCCAACTGTTATTATGGCCAAAACATCCCATCTACTTATAAGTGCCAGGCTGCCAGCATAAATGGAAAACAGTTCTTCTTGGTCGTGAATATTTGAAATAGTCCGGAATTTGATTAGCTATTCATATAAGCATGGCAGTTTTTGCAGTATTACACATACTAGGCCTTGGTGACTAGCTCATTCACCTGTAGCACAAACTCAACTAGACTGAGTTACTAGGTATCTCACATTTTCCGATACGAAACAGTTACCTTTGTTGCATACGCATTTAAAATATATCAAAAGCCAACTCTTTTTTATCAACTATCAAGACATCGAAAGTATCTTTAGCGTGAGTATGTCCAAATTGTTAAGACTGAATGGTGCCAATTTGGTATCCAACAATATCAAAACTTTCATTAACTAACACGATCAAACAGACTACCCATTAGCAAAAGATTTCACTGCCACTAGCATCCCTAAAGAAAGCACCTAGATTTTCAACTTCATACATCCATTCTTCATTATATCGATTTATTTGATAAATGCTCTTAGTTATTTCAACCCGATAAAGTTTGGAGGAAAAGTTCAAATAATTAAATGGTGAGAAAACTATAAACTTATATGCAGAAAATACCTGGTCCGGAAAATCACGATTTAGATCAATGTTGTTTGCATTGCCTCGCCGTCTAAGCGCAAATCCATCAGGATTCATAGCTGGAAGTATATGAAGATGGACGTTTTCCACAATCAAGGTAGCCTGCATGCAGAATCACCTTTAAAATAAATCAGAACTAAGTAATCACATTCAATATGCCAAATTGCAGAACAGGAAGCATGACATCTTGATCTCAAAGATAATTGCATTGATAGTAAAGATCAATCACAAATGAAGAACTTGACAAAATCAAAATCATGTCTCAAGCATGTCTGATTATTAGAAGAAAAGATCACACTTTAAGAACAGCAGTCAAGCCACAGCAAACTGGACCAGATGTTCTAGATTTTGTTGACTAGAAAGGTACCAAGAAGCGGTAAATTCTTAATTCCGCCAAGGAACAGGTAAGTGAATAAACAGGAAAATACATAGTATTGTCATCCAGCAATAGAAGCATTAAAAAAACGAACAACAAAATACAAGATTCAACAAGCAACAGTATTGGATACTTTTTCGGCAGAGATCAAGGGGAGGGGAAGGGGGAAAGCTGGCCCAAATTCTGTATTAGCATATGGAAAAAGGAACAAGATCGAGGATATAATCAATTGGAGGAATTCATCAAGATAAAAAGTAAAGAAATCAAAAGAAAATGACATTACCAATGGATCCTTCATATAGTTATCACAAATCCAATTTCCTAGAAGCAATAGAAGTTCGCGACCTACTGGTTCATCTCCATGCACATTTCCGATAAACTGCAAAGGACATTGAGCTAATGATTAACATGTAACAATTATATGGCCTATTCATGAAGTTAAAAACCTGCTAAAATAAGTCGTCTAGAACGGAAATTAGTAGATGAAAGCTCTTCTCCAAGGAAAGAGGCAAAAGATAGACAAGACTACTCACATCAGATTAGAATGAACAATAAGGCAATCTCTAGCGACAACATGTGAGTTATGAAAATGTACTCATATCCGTGTTAAATCAAGTAGACAACTTAATAGACCATGAATAACTAGATAATAAGAATGAATATACAAGCTATAAGACAGAATCTTCTTGCTCAGACTAGTGAGACAAAGTGAGCAAAATATCCACATAACTTGTACAGAAAAGAATCTTTCTGTAAAATTGTGAGTTGAGCTACGTCTTCCTTTAAAATCAGCCCTTATTATTTGCTCCACGTGAAATTATACATTATGATCACTTGATTAACTGATGGAGTGACAGTTTTTCAATTATTTACCAGCCAACCAGGTGACTGTTAAAACTCTTATTAATGACTAGTAATTTAGCATTTTGATATCAATTAAATGCTAAACATAGCACAGGAATACTACCTTAAAAGCAGGCTCAGCCTCCTTGTGTCCAGGTTTGTCAGAGATTTCCATTACCCACTATGTTCCAATAAACAAACTTGAGTTAATAAATTATGCTGACCAAATAAAACTATCATCAGATACTAGGTAACTAATTAGAAAAAGAATCAAGATGCAGCAGGAGTAATACCAGCGCAGATCCAAGTACACTCTTCCCAATACTGAACATGAAGCCCAAAAAGTCCTCAAAGAGAGAAACAAGATTTTGTTAGCTTATAATAAACTATTAAAACTAGTTCTGTTTGATGCTAACAAAAGCATTTGTCCAAAATAAATTAATGATTTGTTCTACTCCTACACTAAGGTCATCATATCCTTTCGCGCAACCCCCACCCCACCCCACCCATCTCACACACCAATACAAATCTAAATGTTCTCAGTCCAGCAAAATCAATGTTAAATCACTCTGAGAAATACAGTCTACTTTTAAAAGGTTAGAAGTGTAGTTGAATCTAGAATCACAACCAGCAAATGTTTTGCCAAAGGGAATACTTATAATCATGCAAAGAATTTCAGAAAACATAATTCATTATATATGGTGAAGAAGAAAAATATAGCTCTTAATTAGATGTTTATACAACACAAATTGGTGTAACTATATGCATATAAATTCAGAATCAAAATCTATCATCTTGAACAGTACAGGACCATCACTAATATTCTATGAACCTCAAAATAGAATCAAACATTTTCATTTTTTCAAGGAGGATCTTAAGCAGAGTTAATAATCTCCGACAACTACCTGTATATTCTGGAAAAGTTACTACACCGACCATTTAATTTCTTCATGGCTGCCTCAAGCTCAGAATTAGTCATGTACCCGTGAGCTAACCTTTCACTATGAAATGAGAATTTTTTTTTTTAAAAGTCAAATGAAACAAAAATTCAAGTATTAGAACTGATTTTTCAATTAATTCAAGTATCTAAAAGGGAAAAGAAAAAAAGTAAGTCCAATAACATACAGCTTTTGCAAATGCTCTTCCATTGACATCTGAAACTTGTCCTTAGAAAATAACCTCCTGGTCGAATGGCCGTAACTGTCATCAACATAACCTATCAAAAAGGAATTTACAAGTCAAAAGACAACATACATCAGAATCACTCAACACAATTCAGCCTTTCCACTGCAAAATCCAATAGCTACAATATTTCTTTCCCATATAGAAGCCACGGATAAATAAACGACAAATTATCAAAATTAGATTTCACTTCATAATCTCCATCACTTTACCACTATCTACAGCTGGAGAGCAATCAATGATAGCTCCAATCTATCCCAACGAATGTCAGTTAATTAAGTAACAAATTAGTGAAACAAGTCCAAAAACATTCGGTGATCCAAATCCTCCTAACTTCTCCTTTCCTCGGATAATGAAATATTCGAGCTTATAATTTAAACATGAACCAAAATTCTGAAAAAATATCAGTCGAGAGAAAGAGAGAGAGAAATAGAACCTAGACGATCAGAGAGATTACGTCCACCGTCTTCTACTCCAGCGGCGGTGGCGCCACCTCTGGCACCGGAGAAGTGGAAGAGAGAGCACATATTTAGAGAGAGAAAGAGGAGAGAGAGTAACATTGTAATGTCAAATGGAAGAAAGCACTGATTGAATCTGCAAAACACAGAGAAGACAGAATGAGAGTCGTTAAACCCGGACGGAACACGTGAGTGGCACGTGACAGCGCACATTTTACTGAGAGAATTAGGCCCCAAGGGACGCCCAAGTCTTTTTTTAGGGATATAACCCTCAATTTCTTTTCCCTTTTTCTTTCCCCGATATTTTCTGACGTGGTATCTTTATATACTAATCAAGTTGCAATTAACTCGTTTTGTAAAAGGAAGAAATTTTAGGGGCCCTTCTGTAAATAAAATAAATTAATAAGTTATAAACAAAGCAAAAAAAAAACCCAACATAAATCTCCATTTTTCCTTCCTTTCCTCTGCCGATCTTTTCCCGTTCTTCTCCTTCTTCGGCTACATCCCTCAGATCTGTCCATTTGTTCGCATATCATATCAGCATCACCGGTTTTAGGGCTTGAAGTCGAGCATCTAAGGACTGGGCTTCATGAGCAATGAACAACTATTAAGAACATGAACCCCAATCCTTAGAAGCTGACTCCAAGCTCCAAAACGGTGATTTGTTTTCCGTTCGTCTGCCTCTATTGAAGAAGAAGAAGAAAGAAGGGGAGAGAGAAAGCGGCTAGGGTTTTGCTTGAAGTAAGGTGTGAGGATGACAAGTGATAATTGGAATATTTATAGAAGAATTAGGTGTACATGCATTCAATTAAATTACCATGCATTCAATACTATGGACGGTTGGTTGTTGAGGAATAAATAAAAAAAGAATGGGATTTAATAAATAAATCGCACAAGCGATTTAATGAATCGCGCAATCTATTCTTCATGTAGAGCTAGTTTTTTATTTGTTTTAAATATTTATTTGATTTATTTTTTAACCTAAACCCTAAAAATTTGGTATAGTTGAATGCATCTGCAAGCTACGAACCGAATAATATTGAATGCATGTAGGCCTAATAAATCGCTCAAGCGATTTAATTAATCGCTCACGCGATTCTAGTCCTTTATTTTATTTAAATATTATTTATTTATTTTCTTTATTTAATCAATCGCCTGAGCGATTAAATATTAAAAATAAATATTT
Source organism: Lantana camara (assembly GCA_037501455.1). NCBI lineage: Eukaryota > Viridiplantae > Streptophyta > Magnoliopsida > Lamiales > Verbenaceae > Lantana > Lantana camara. The sequence continues at coordinate 129,433,089 of CM074855.1, forward strand.
CTATTTATCTGATTAAATTCTAGTTAGCTGATGAATCTAGTGCGCGATTCATCAAATCGCGTGAGCGATTCTGGTTAATCGCTAACGCGATTCAATGTATCGCTCACGCGATTTTATAAATCGCTCACGCGATTAAATTTTAAAAATAAATATTTCTATTTATTTGATTAAATTCTAGTTAGCTGATGAATCTAGTGCGCGATTCATCAAATCGCGTGAGCGATTCTGGTTAATCGCTCACGCGATTCAATGAAGAATAGTAAAACCATTAAAACTGTAAAATACAGCATACTAGATATATAAAAATAGAACAACAACATTCAGTCTGCTTTCATTACAAAACCAGTAAAATACATTACAATCAAACTAAATATTTTATGGGGGAGGAGGAAACTGATTAACCTCCTCCGGATCATATTGAGGGATAATGGAATTAACACTCCCCTCAGATGACTCAAGGTAAACAACGTCGTAAAAGGACTCGGGGTCTGAGTCCCTATCACTTATGTGGAAAGCGTGGAGGTGCTCCTCTTCGCCCTCCAAAAGGTGTGCCTGCCGCACTTTGAAGATATACCTAAGGTCGTCGTAATAACGGCATCCAAATACTCTGGCGTCGAAATCCCGCTGAATAACCTATGCAATATTAAACATTGAAAAATGAACAAACAAAGATTTAAAAAAAAAAAAAAAAAAAAAAAAAGTGCCACTGATGAATTCGACTTACCTCAATGGTATTCGCACCATAATATTCTAGGGGATCAATTTCGGCACTAATACGATTAGCAGCCAATTTAACTCCAGGACACGCCAAGAATCTACGGAAAGCGTAAAAATTTATCCGCAGTCCTTTCACTGCTGCTACAACATCTCGTGCCCAGAATCTGGTTTTGAATCGCTTAGTCAATTCACGCGACACAATAGATAGCATGGTGTCTAAGACTTCTAGCCGATCGATTTCGTTGTCTCCGGCATATATACGAAGACGTTCAACCATGTACTCTTCCACCCATCCCAGAATAGGTCTTGGAGGGTTATTCATGACTTTATTTGTCAAGGATTGCGATATAGGACAGAGAAAGAGAAGCAAGGCTTCTTGCAGTTGACGAAAATTTTGCAGAAATCTGAGAACAGAGCAGAATTGAGGATACTAATAAAGGTGATTGGGCCTTAAACCAACCAACAGTCGCACCCCTTCCTTCCTTCCTTGGTCGCATTGTAAAGGTGACGGTCAAAATTCCGGGATGAGTGCAGGCAGCTTTTCATTAAATTCAAGCATCTCATCGAGAACATCTGTCAGACGCGGGAAGAAGACAATGGACATCTATGTCCCTTCTTCAAATATAATAAAGGACTAGACGTTGATGAAGAATCGCGTGAGCGATTAACCGAATCGAGTACGCGATCCAATGAAAATACAACAAATTATTTATAGTATCTAATATTTAGAACAAGAATGAATCGCGCGGGAGCTTAATTAATGAATCGCAAGTGCGATTCATTAAATCGCTTGCGCGATTAAATAAAGAAAATAAATAATTCTATTTAGCTGAAGAATCCTGTACGCGATTCATCAAATCAAGTGCGAGATTCAATTAAAACATAAATAATTTGATATAGCTGAAGAATCTAGTGCGCGATTCATCAAATCAAGTGAGCGATTAAATAATAAAAATAAATATTTCTATTTATCTTATTAAATTCTAGTTAGTTGATGAATCTAGTGCGCGATTCATCAAATCAAGTGAACGATTAAATTAAAAAAATTAATATTTCGAAACACATAAATACAAATTTCAATATTTCAATAATTCTAGTTAGCATTCAATATTATTCGGTTCAACATGCATTCAATTGATGTTGATGAAGAAAATAAATAAATAATATTTAAATAAAATAAATAAATAGATGTTGATGAAGAATCGCGTGAGCGATTAATTAAATCGCTTGCGCGATTTATAAGGGAATTGTACATTTTGCGCGATTTATTAGGGAATTGTACATTTTGCGCGACTTATTAAAGAATTGGACATAAATATATGAATACATACTGTGTAACTTAAATATTGTATTTATCAACTCCAAAAAATATTTCGGATGCTAAACGTAACCTTAAAAAAGAGGTATTGTCGTCATCCAGAATATCCAGTGGTTCCCCACGCATGAGAAGCTCAATGTAATATAAGGAATAGAGTCCACAATCGCCACTGAAAAAAAAAAATTAGAAATTAAATAAAAATATAATAAAAAATTTTAGGGTTAGTAAACTTTAAATGTACCTCCGTTTATTTTTTGGACACGGAGCAAGTTGCAGCTTCCACATGTGCTTGAGGCTGTCACCTAATTGCCTGAACTTTCCTGTGTGGGCCAACAATTTGGGAAAGAAAACACACAGATGGTTCAAAGCAATTTGGTAATTCCTGTGGTCAAGGGAACCACCACCGCTGTCGTAAACTTTGATGACTCCCTCTTGGGGCAAAATCTCGACGGCCACCCAATGGGAATTTCCTGAGTTGACAATGCCATAAAATTTTGTAGCTCCTTCCCATGCACGGCCATGCAAATATGGTAGAGAACCAGTTGTATACGGCAGAACAGTGTCCTCCTTCCATTTGATTGGGTCATTCCAGATCCTTCGCATCACATCAAATGAGTGCGAGGCAGTCCGGATGTCTTCTTTGCGTTCATTCACAGGCCTCACACCCTTGGCACCCTTGGCACTCTTGGCACCAACCCTCGGAGCTTTGGCAGCAGTATCTGGCTTATTTGTAATAATGAGATTGCCATCTTCACCAACACAAACCGAATCTTCCGCTGTAATGAGACCCCTTGATAGATAATAATTCGTTTTAAGATGTTGGAAGAAAGTCTCATCGAGGACCAAACAATCCTGAGCATATTGATCTGGGTGCCTTTTTTGTTTAAGCCTTATATTGGCCAAACACTCTTCCAAATGCTGCAACGAGTGAACCAAAAAAAAAAACAATAAAGATCAACTATGCATCATACAGGTATTGACTAACATAAACTATATAGGAAGTTTACCTCGGATACCAACCATTTCCCATTTCTGAGGATGGTTAGGAAGAATTCCGCGTCGAAATCCGCAGTTTGTCCAGGAATTCGGTCTTTTGGCCCTGCACTAAGAACCCAGCTGTACAAGTAGCTAGAACCAGATTTGTCCGTATTTTTGGATAACCATCTGTTGTGAGATTGAGAGATGGTTTCTGCGTTTTGCGGACAAGGCAGTTGGGGCTGAGCCGTTAAGGCAGGTGTTGCTTCTTTAGCCTTGACTCTAGCTCTGGCTGTAGCTGTGCAAAGCCTCTTAAGTTGCAGCGTATAAGGTGACAGGAGGTAGGCGGGCCTTCTTTTATTTCTCTTTGGTCTTTGACGTTTAGACCCTTCAACATCCTGCACCATTACACTACGGCCTGCTTGGTGTTCTTTTTCCTTCTCCAAATGCTGCCATATCTTCTCAACAGTTGCCTTCACATATTCAGAATGAGCTTCAGCTTGGTCTTCTTTCTCCTTCTCCAAATGCAGCCATATTTTCTCAACAGTTGCATTCAAAGATTCAGAATTAGCTTCCGCTTTCTGGATAAACTGTTGAATTTCAAAAGGGATTTGCACTGCAGCAGCTGGTGCAGGTGATGGTGATGTGTCAGGTGCTGTGGAAGTTGGGGGTGCGGTGCCCCAATCAATTACTGCGGTAGGTGGTGCTGTGGAAGTTGGGGGTGCGGTGCCCCAATCAATTCCTGCGGTAGGTGGTGCTGTAGTTGGATGTGATGGTGAGGGGAACCAATCCATGTTTGAATTCATGAGATTATCATCTTCTCGGACTGGATGGGGCAATTCATCCCCAATGATCAAAAGGGTGCACCCTTTCAAACACTGATGTAGATAATCAATGGGTGCATCCTCTTCTTCTGAACTTGTTTGTTCATGAAGGTCCCTGATGTAACTCATATTCTTTTCAATGCTGGAGGGCAACAAAAATGGACGTACCTGATCCTGTTACATCAAAAAATAATAGATGTTAAAGGTATTCGGTGATCCATGGCAAAGAAAATAATATAAATTTTGTTCTAACCTCAGGTCCATGGTTATTTAACTTTTGTCGCAATTCTTCAATATCGATTGGGTTCCCTCTACTGTGCATCCATCTGAACATCCTGGGGAGTGGTAGTTTGGACATGTGGGAATCATCATGTTCTAGGCCGCCTCCATAAGAACTTGCTATAGTTGGGCACATTTCGTAAGCCCACGCCTACAAGGAACAAACAGGAAAAAAGGTGTATTATAGATTTTGTTTCAATTAAATCGCTTGAGCGATTCAACAAGTCGCGTGAGCGATTCATTAAATCGCTTGAGCGATTCAACAAGTCGAGTGAGCGATTTAATGAATCGCTTGAGCGATTCAACAAGTCGCGTGAGCGATTCATTAAATCGCTTGAGCGATTCAACAAGTCGCGTGAGCGATTAAGCTGAATAAGATAAATATGATGATCATAATCACCTGCAAGGCCCATGGAAAACCTGAAACATGATAGGTCTTCGGTTTAGAGTCAGATTCTGTAGGGGGCAGCCATTTAGCAATATCCTTTTCCCTTTTTTTTATTGAATCCATTGTCGCCTTGAATGACACTAGTCCCCAAGGATATGAATAAAAAAAATCCAAGTCACTTGCAAAACAAAGATGATCCCTATTTACAACTCTCCCCTTTTCAATACCCAGCAACATGTTTTGTACAAAAAGCACATGTGCTATCTTCAAACGGTCTTCCACCGCAATCTTTTTATTGAATAATAAAATTTCCAAATCAATGTCCTTCACTTTTGATTTCCATTTATTTCGGAGGATCCTCTTAAGAAAATCCTCGGCATTATTTATAACACTCAACTCATCAGCTCTATCGGGCATCTTACCTCCTCCACAATAAAGCCCAGTGACAAGAGCAAACTCCCTTAAGCCAAACCTAACTGGCTTTTGGCCTATCAAGACCCACAGCTCATTCTCTTTCTTGGTGGGTAGGGAGTACATCATAAGATAATGAAGGAGGCTGCCTGAAAACCGCTTCCAACCAGAAGGCAGCTCTTCGGTATATTTTCTAAATACTCCTTCGAAATTCATTTCGTTCTCCTAAAGGAATTCTTTTACTGGGGAAAGACGCTCCCATGATGACCGGACTGTGATCCTCACAGTTGAAGAGAAGAAGTACCTTTCCCAGAAAGGGCGCATGTTGAATTTTGAAAAATCAATGCTCCGGGTGACCTCTTCTTCATACTCTTCCTGTAACTCATTGTCATCATCCTCCGCCTCATCAAATAACCCAATCATACCCATATTGGTCGAATGTCTTCGCTTACTCCTATTTTCCCTTATGTACCAGTCCCCTTGCGCTTCATCTCCGGTGTGTTCATCATCTCTGAACTCCTGAGATGTATATGATCAAAAATACCATTTGTCAATATAAACGATTTGAAATACACAAAAGGCGCCATTTTGATCGCGTACGCGACTCAATCAATCGATTAAGCGAGTACTAGATACTTCCGGCATAAACAACCCAAAAAACACAGTATATAAACAAGAGAATATAGTATCAACTCCAGAACGAAAGTTGAAAACAAAAAACAAAGAACCATTACGTTGTAATCGGCCGCTTGGGATATCTGCATGGGATCAATAGTGCCTTCTCCTTCCCTTACTGGGCTTTGGTTTGCTCCCGCTGATGACATCTTGTTTGGTTGATCGTAAAAATGTGATAATAATCTGAATATAGGAGATAGAAAATGGATGAAAACCCTAGTTTTTTTGCTTGTGAGGAAGATGAAGAAGAAGAAGAAGAAGAACAGTCCTTTACTTTACTTTCCTTTTTTTTTTTACCTTTCTCCTCTTTCTCGCTAAAAGTTGCTTATAACTGGAGAGAATTAATTAATGATGTGATTGGTTTGACTCTTGCGGTGATATATATATTAAATATAAATAACTGTCAGACAAAAAATGAAATGTTTTAATATAATGTACATAATTGTTGCCGCCTTACCGGACATGTATATTACAAGAGGTTTAATTTTAGAGAATTTGATTGCGAACTACCGTAAGAATCGCGTGGGCGATTCACGAAGTCGAGTACGCGATTTAATACTTTTTGTGGCCAAAATCAAGATCACCTTATGAGAATCGAGCCAAATTTGTAATGGGGTCATTTTATTGTTGGTTATAGCGAAGCTTGATTTGAATGTACCAATCACAATCCCTTCTACATGGTATCAAAGATGATGTTAGGATTTGTTTGGGATTATGACTAAGGTTTGCAATACATCGTACTACACAGATAAGAATCGCTATGGGGCTCATATCAAACGCGAAAGCAACATGCTGGGGGACTAGCAAAGTAATATAAACCCATATTAAGTGCGAACTACCGTAAGAATCGCGTGGGCGATTCACGAAGTCGAGTACGCGATTTAATACTTTTTGTGGCCAAAATCAAGATCACCTTATGAGAATCGAGCCAAATTTGTAATGGGGTCATTTTATTGTTGGTTATAGCGAAGCTTGATTTGAATGTACCAATCACAATCCCTTCTACATGGTACCAAAGATGATGTTAGGATTTGTTTGGGATTATGACTAAGGTTTGCAATACATCGTACTACACAGATAAGAATCGCTATGGGGCTCATATCAAACGCGAAAGCAACATGCTGGGGGACTAGCAAAGTAATATAAACCCATATTAAGTGCGAACTACCGTAAGAATCGCGTGGGCGATTCACGAAGTCGAGTACGCGATTTAATACTTTTTGTGGCCAAAATCAAGATCACCTTATGAGAATCGAGCCAAATTTGTAATGGGGTCATTTTATTGTTGGTTATAGCGAAGCTTGATTTGAATGTACCAATCACAATCCCTTCTACATGGTATCAAAGATGATGTTAGGATTTGTTTGGGATTATGACTAAGGTTTGCAATACATCGTACTACACAGATAAGAATCGCTATGGGGCTCATATCAAACGCGAAAGCAACATGCTGGGGGACTAGCAAAGTAATATAAACCCATATTAAGTGCGAACTACCGTAAGAATCGCGTGGGCGATTCACGAAGTCGAGTACGCGATTTAATACTTTTTGTGGCCAAAATCAAGATCACCTTATGAGAATCGAGCCAAATTTGTAATGGGGTCATTTTATTGTTGGTTATAGCGAAGCTTGATTTGAATGTACCAATCACAATCCCTTCTACATGGTACCAAAGATGATGTTAGGATTTGTTTGGGATTATGACTAAGGTTTGCAATACATCGTACTACACAGATAAGAATCGCTATGGGGCTCATATCAAACGCGAAAGCAACATGCTGGGGGACTAGCAAAGTAATATAAACCCATATTAAGTGCGAACTACCGTAAGAATCGCGTGGGCGATTCACGAAGTCGAGTACGCGATTTAATACTTTTTGTGGCCAAAATCAAGATCACCTTATGAGAATCGAGCCAAATTTGTAATGGGGTCATTTTATTGTTGGTTATAGCGAAGCTTGATTTGAATGTACCAATCACAATCCCTTCTACATGGTATCAAAGATGATGTTGAGCGATTTAGTAACTTAAATGATTACAATCTAAATTTCTAAATACAAATCATTAAGACAAGTTACGTTATGGATTTCAAGATACAAATCAATAAAAATACTGCTAAAAACAACAAATTGACTATTATCAACTTGTTCACAATATTTTGTTCTCTTCCTTCTCGAATGAGTGGTGTCCTCCTGCTTGAGACTTCACCTTCATCGTTCTGTGGCTCTTCTATTGGATTACACCATTGAGAAAAGCCATGCAAATTGCAACAATAAAATAATCTTCCCCTGTTGGAATTATCTGATCTATCGACCACCTTGATTGTAGCCCACTGATCGCAATCCCTGCATTTCTCCTTTCTATATCTAAGAGAACTTTTGCGTATAAAAGCTGAGCTATTTGAGCTTGCCATGATCTTTAAATTCCTTAATGATAATCAGGAGAATTATATAGTGATCCCCACCAACGGCTATAATTAGGATATAAATAAATAGTGTATAACTGCCATATTATAACGGCTATAATATTTTGTAATATTATCATCATCCAGGGGCTCTTTTGCAAACTCACAAATTTACGCACTGCCCCTCCTACTCAAATATAAAATAAATTTGTTCTGTTTCCTTTATTTTGGCCAAACCCTAATTCACTTTTTTATCTCTTCCCTCTCCTCTCCTCTCCTCTTATGTTGAATATTTCGGCCGCCGCCCTCTCCAATCCAAAGGAAAAATCCTTCGCAGATCTGTAAGAGTCTGCCCTATTAGTTTGAATTGCTCTTGAAAATTATCATGTTTGCTGTATGATTTCCGCCATACAGTAGCAATCAATAGATGTTTCTTTGTTTGGTCGATGTAGTGTTTACTCGTTGTAGATGAACTATACGATGGGCAGTACAGGAGAGAGTTTTGAGAGTTTTATGCGTCCTGTGCATAGCAATTGGAAAGAAACCCTAGATAATGCAAATAAAGATTTATTATAGATTTTTAAATCTATAATAAATCTTCATTTGCATTATCGAGGGTTTCCTTCCATTGTTATGAACGGTCTGCACAAAGCTCTCAAAGCTCTCTCCTGTATTGCACGTTTTATAGTTCTTCTACAATGTCTAATGATCTATTGCAAGGCCAAACAAAGAAATCTATTGATTGTTACTGTTTGGCAACAAGTCCTACGGAAATGACGATTTTCATGAACATTTCAATCAAATACGGCAGATTTTGTGATTAAGGAGGAAGACAGATAGATCTGTTAATATCCATAATGTTAATAATAAACCCCCTTGGCTGAAGAATCACATGCGCGATTCATTAAATCTTGTGAGCGATTCACTAAATCTTGAGCCCGATTATTTAAAAAATAAAGTAATGGATCAAGCTGAGTGTTTTTTAAAGTGTCATATATCGAATTGAACTCCAAATTTTATTATATTGTAATATATTAATTGAATCTTGGGCGCGATTAATTAAGAAGAGTTAGCGATTCAGTAAATCTTGGGCGCGATTAATTAAAAAAAGAGATATGCCCATTTGGCTGAAGAATCGCTTGCGCGATTCATTAAGTCGAGTACGCGATCCATAAAATCGCGTAAGAGATTCATTAAATCGTCTGCGCGATTAATTAAAAATCAAAGATGTATTATACAATTTATTTATCTAAATGACATTCTGTTATTTATCTAAATGACTTTCTGATCACATGTAGACTTTTGGTGTCTTTTTATTGTGCGCGATTAACTAAAAAGAGAAAGATGCCAATTTGGCTGAAGAATCGCTTGCGCGATTCATGAAGTCGAGTACGCGATCCATAAAATCGCGTACGAGATTCATTAAATCGTCTGCGCGATTAATTAAAAATCAAAAATGTATTATACAATTTATTTATCTAAATGACATTCTGTTATTTATCTAAATGACTTTCTGATCACATGTAGACTTTTTGTGTCTTTTTATTGTGAGCGATTAAGTAAAAAGAGAAAGATGCCCATTTGGTTGAAGAATCGCTTGCGCGATTGATTAAGTCGAGTACGCGATCCATAAAATCGCGTAAGAGATTCATTAAATAGTCTGCGCGATTAATTAAAAAATAAAGCTGTATTATACAATTTATTACACAATTATTTATCTAAATGACATTCTGATCACAAGTAGTCTTTTTGTGACCTTTTCCTCCACACTTTGAACAGGTATTGTACCTTTTTCTTCCCTCAGAAGGTGCCCGGAATCTAGTCATCCTTTTTCTTCCAACACGCACCTTCAGTGGAGGTGGCAGTACTTGTTTTATACCTATATCTTCAGGCAATTCCCACTGTAACTCTGGAGGTGTAGGAAAAATTGTCTCAGAATATGCAAGTATGTAGTACTCAACAGTGTAAAATTTGGAGCATAGGGAATATATTCTTTGTCCAAACCCTATTGGGTTTTGCTCCCTTAACGCCGATAATGCATGGGGGCAGGGGATCTTATCCATCTGGAAGACACCACATGTGCACGTCATATTGTTCAAGTCAACCATAACCTCTGCTCCAAGTCCACGAACAGAAAATTCATGAGCATTGAACTGTTGTGCAATGCATCCTTTGGATTTCTCCAGATTACTCCGGAGAAGTTTCTCTTTGGATGGCACCAGGACTGTACTGCAGTTGATCATGTCCGTTCTCCGGGTGTGGAACCAATCAGCCAATATTCTTATGATAGACTCAAACAGAGCAGGGATAGGATACTCCCTTTCAAATCGAATCCTAGAATTAATAGACTCGGCGATGTTGCTAGTCAGAACATCATACCTGTTTGTTTTAGAATGCACCCTGCTCCATAACTCAAAACCAACTTCATCCTTCAAGTACTCTGCAGCACGTTTGTGAATACGTTCGATCTCTTTGTAGTGCTCCATGAAATCTTCGACGGTATATGCTTTAACTGCCCTAAAAAATGGCTCAAGGATTGCACTTTTTTTAAACCGTTGTCTCAAGTTCTCCGATAAGTGCTTCGAACAAAATCCATGATGAGCCTTAGGATAAATCTTAGCAACCGCATTTTTTATGGAGACATGTCTATCCGATATTATACAGAGATCATCACTATCCGGTGCTATCCTTTTTAAATTTATAAAAAACCACTCCCATGATGCATTATTTTCGGAATCAACCACTGCCCATGCAATCGGATAGGTATGGTTCTCACTATCTTGTGCAGTAGCCAAAAGGAGAGTACCATCGTATTTACCGGTTAAGAAACAACCATCAACGGCTAACACCTTGCGCATGTACGTAAAACCCCGTATGCATGGTCCGAATGCAACAAAAAAATGAAGAAACCTGTTTTCGTTGGCAAGAACCAATTCAGTGACGCTTCCTTGATTCTTAAGAGTTACCATGTAACGATATGCATCTATAATTGCATATCCATGCTCAGGTGATCCCCTGACAATATTTTTGGCATGTATTCTGCCCATCCAACATTTCCAGTAACTAACCTTGGCCCCCAATTCAGCTTCGACGTACTTTTTAATTTCGCCTGGTGTGGGACCTTTCTTGTCAAAAAACAATGGCTTCACTAAGTCCCCAATCAATTTTGCGGTAGCCTGTTGATGAGTGGTACTTGCTTCTTCCAACCCACAAGTGTGCATCCGGTTATACTTTCTGAGGATAAATCTTTCAGAATTAACATATTTAACACACCGAAACCACCAATTGCAATCCTGAGAATAACATCCCAGAACAAGAAGGGACTTTGTAGATTTTATCGTTCGTAATTGGAAGCTTCCCTTACATGCAACAAGGTTGATCTTCATGATGGCATCTTCTTTGTTAATAAACTCTTCATCCTCATTAAAACCTGAGCCATCATCCCATGTATGACTTTCAATCCTGGCCTCTGGATTATCATAACATATAATGGCTTCCTCCTGATTAATACATTGATCGGGCACTTCTTCCTCGACCACATTTTCAGAAGGATTACAACGATCTACCATTTCTTCGTTTATAGCAAGGGTGTTATCGGGAAGATTGAATTCTTGATCGTTGATATCAGGGAGACTGAAGTCTTCATACTGATGCTGGTATTGATCTTCACCCTGAGAAGTAAACCCGCTTGTACCAACATGTTCGGATTCTGTTCCACTCTCCTTCCTATCCAAGGAAACCTTCAAAACGGGCCTCCAACCTTGAGGAGAGATATCGGCAAAATAAACTTGTAGGTCGTGATCAGTCTTTATTTCAGTTGGATAACAGGTTGGAGGTGCACTTGTAAGAAAATATTTCACGTGCACATCATCATGGGAGCAAGTAAGTCCTGCTTGTTCTATAATATCACTTATCAACATTTGGAATGTAGTCTGATTGCTCACAAGAATAGCAGAAGTTTGCTTGCTCTCCGCAACCCAATTCAAACACGTGGTTTCTTCTTCCCACACTCCAAGTGCAAATCCAATAACAAATTTTGACATAACCCAGTCGCCGTTCCTTTAAAACAATAAATAAAAAAAAAAAAAAAAATTAACCATGCATGCAGTACAAAACTGAGAAACAAAAAATTTGATCGCGTGGTCGATTGATAAAGTCGCGTGGGCGATTCCTCAAATTCGCGTGCGCGATTAAAGAATCGCGTGAGCGATTATGAGAAATCGGGGAAGTGATTAATAAAATCGAGTGCGCGATCACGTTGTATTGTCCTTATATTTGCGTCCAATTTAGGCTACGGAATGTACTGTATTAAACCCAGATAGATGGGGTTCGGAAAAAATTCAGTTAAATCATTCAGTAAATAGGTTTGAGAAAAAAATGAAATGAATCGCGTGAGCGATTCCCTAATCGTGTGATCGATTTATAGAAATCGCGCAAACGATTAATAAAATCGAGTGCGCGATCACTATGTATTGGCGTTATATTGGCGTCCATAACAGGTTAGGGAATGTAATGCATTAAACCCAAGATAGATGGGGTTCAGAAAAAACTCAGTTCACTCATTCAGTGAAAACGCAGTTCAAAAAATAGGGTTCAGAAAAAATTCAAACAAACCGAAACCTTTCAATACCTTTGATTGTTGTCGTTGTTGTTTGCCATTGTACATGTAATCAGAGAGAGGTGGGTGATACTTAGGGTTTTTGAAGAATCAAACGAACACTGGACAGCACTTCGATCGGAGAAGAAAAATCAGAAAAATAGGGTTTTCGTCGCACATACGGGAAGGAGAGAGAAATTGAGAGAATTGGATGACTGTGATTTGGGGCCAGATTCTAATTTTGTATAAATTTTGGGGCCAAAAAGAGTCTGCAAAATCCTGACGTGGCAACTATTTAATTAAGCTGAGTAATTAATTAAGAGCTAATCAAGCAAAGGGTTATATACCCAATTCTTTTGAAACTAGGGGTTACATAACTAAAAAAAGACTTGGGCGTCCCTTTTAACCGAAAGCCCCCATTTTACTTCATAATGAACCAAAAGGCGCCTTTATTTGCCATTGACCCTGGATTAGATAGGGGTGTGTTTTGATTCGAGTTGGCTTGTGAGCCATACAAGCCAAGTTCAAATTGGTTCGATTCGAACTCGAACGATGTCAAGTTCAAGTCAAACTTAATCGAGATTGGTTTGTGTGTCAAGCGAAACTCAAGCCTATTTCTTTGAGGTTCGAGGCTTGCAAGCCGGCTCGCAAACTAATATATATATACATACATATATTGATATATATTATAATGTTTAATAATTTATATATATAAATATACAGTAAATTAATCTATATTTATATGATTTAGTAATACTAAATATATAATATATTATATATTTTTATCTATTTATTTTGATAACAAATATGATTTAATAATATCGCAATTCAATAATTACAGCAACATATCATTCTATACAATACTACTAACATATTACTACGATAATATATAATATTTATCCAAACAAATAATTTAATAAAAAATAGATTCAATCTACTATAATAAATAATTAATTATATAAGTATATATCTTAATAAAATATTAGTTAATAATTTATTTGGTATAATTACAAGATATATAACATAATCTATTACTATAATATATATTATATGATGATCCTCACTAAATTTTGTATCATAATATGTCTTAATAATATATTATTTTACAATGACATATTAGACTCGTACATAATCTAAAATATCAAGTATATATTAATGATTATAATTTATTAATAATGATATAAAAAACTTAGAAATATTGATAGACTATATATATTATATATCTTAATATCTTTGTTATTGTTTAATATTATTATTGAATGAGAATTAAAAAATATCCAACAAATCTCTTGGCTCGTCAAGTCGAATCGAGCTCGGCTCGAATTTTGGGCAAGCCAAGCTCAAGCCCTAAAAAAATAAGCTTGGCAAGCTCAAGCTCAATCTCAAGCCATGCAAATAATTTTCAAGCTCAAGCTCAAGTTATATTTTTTTTACCAAACTCGACTCGAAACGCATCCCTAGGATTAGAGATATTTAGGAACCTTCTTGTTTTTTTTCTATTTTAAGATTCAGTTGAAACTTATTCAACTTGATTTGAATTTGAGTTCGAGTTTAACGAATTATAAATTTTTTATTTGAAGTTTCGGTTCGAACAATAGTTCGAGATCGATTCTATTCGAGTTCGAATTAAATATTCAAATTTTCAAATAAAAGACAAATAAGCGGCTTCAAAACAATATCAAGGGGAAGGATTAGATTTTAATTTTTAAGTTTATATTTTGAAAATTGAATATTATTAATATATTAAGTTGTATTATACATTATATATAACATATATTTCGTATATATATATAAACTACATTGTTTCCCAAGTGATGGACAAAAATAAAAGATTCAAGTTTGGCTACAAATTGCAAACATCTTCTGTCAAACAAGAAATTACATAATCAGGGAGCTCAAAACCCCCATCATTACTTCTTAATGTCGAACGGGCGAGATGGTGAGCCGCTCGACTTCCTTCTCGTCGAACAAATGTAAAGGTCACTTCTGAAATGTCCGCAATAATCCTTCGAACATCGGCAATCAAATTTCCCGTAACCGACAAATCATCTTCAGAAGATTGAAGTTTATGAATGAGATTCAAACAATCACTTTCAAACACAACTCTATTGTACCCTTTAGAACAAACCAAAATAGTTGCCTCCTTGATTGCTAATGTTTCCACATGTTCTGGGTCGAAGGTTCCATCCTTTCTTAAACATAACCAATCCATGCAATTTCCATCATTATTCCGGATCAGAACTCCAATTCCCACACACCTGGAATTTTCAAAAATAGCTTCATCAACATTGACCTTAACCACACCTTCTTCTGGAGGACTCCAACGGCTGGATAGGGAAAGACTTTCTGCCGGCACATTGGCATTAAACGACACTACTCCAGCCACATAAAACCGATTTGCAACTTGCATCAATTTTTCAGGTTCTTCTCCGTTCTGTTTTGCCCAATGACTATTACGATTCTTCCACAAAAACCAGCAACAAACAACAAACCGATTCCCACTTTCTGAATCTAAACTCTCCAACACACCCCTGCTCCAATCCTCACTACTACCTCTCCAATCCGAAACAACACTCCACTTTAAATTTGATAAAGCCCAAAATTGTCGAGCAACTGGGCATCTAATGAACACATGTTCGGTTGTCTCTGGTCTTTCATCACACTAAGGACAACTAATGGCATGATTACTTCGTCGTCGTCGCAAATTTTCTCCTGTCGTCAAACCTTCCCTGCTTAAGCGCCACATAAAAACTTTTATTTTTGGGGCAACCTTAAGATTCCAAATAAAATTCCAACTCCTCCGTGTTGATGATTGAGCCATGTTTCCCGATGAAGTAATGAGCTTTCTAGCAATCTCATAGGCACTTCGAAATGTAAATCTCCCTGACTTTGTGAAATGCCAGACTCGTTTATCTTTATTGGACTGTCCTTTCAATTGCCTCCCGTATCAATAAGTTGAATTACATACACCAAATTGTTTGTACCACTGGGACGAAGAAACGGTCTAAACCAGATGGATCTAGGAAGCCAATTATCTTCCCAAATGTTGATGCAACTTCCGTTACCCACACGCCATCATAACCCAGCTTCTAGAACCGGTCTTGCGCTCAAGATTCTAATCCAAGTTAAAGAAGGCTTACTTCCCAACTTTGCTGTAAGGAAGTTACCATCAATGAAGTACCTTGCACGAAGCAATTGTGAAAGTAAGCTATTCGTATCCGTCATGAGACGCCACCCTTGCTTTGCCAAAAGTGCCAAATTGAAAGCCCTCAGATTTCTGAACCCCATTCCTCCTTCTTTTTTAGATTCGCACATTTTACTCCAATTTATCCAATGAATTTTGTCACCTGAATTACCGCTCCACCAAAAGGAAGCCATCATCGATGAAATTTCATTTAAAAGCGTGTCCGAAATCTTGAAACAGCTCATAGCATAGGCGGGAATTGATTGAAGCACCGCTTTAGCAAGAACTTCCCTCCCAACTTGTGAAAGCATTTTATCTCTCCATCCATTAATTCTTTTCCAAATTCTTTCTCTAAGATTGCTGAAAACTTCTCTCTTGGATACTCCGACCATCGCAGGAAGGCCCAGATACTTATCATGCTTCTCCTTTACTGTCATACCCAATCTGGAAACTAAAGATTCTCGTAGCTCAGTCTTGACATTCGGACTGAAGACCACTGTGGATTTCTCATAATTAACCATTTGGCCCAAAATTTTCCGATAAACCTGTAGTACATCCAATATACCTGAAACTGCATCTTGCAAAGCCGGACAAAAAACCATCGTGTCATCAGCGAAAAGCAAGTGAGAAATAGATGGAGCCTCTCTACAAATACGAACCCCTCGAATCCTGGGTTCTTGATCAATCAAAAAGCTCAAAACCTCAGCACGGATGAGAAAAAGATACGGGGATAGAGGGTCCCCTTGTCTCAACCCGCGACCCGAATATGTTTTACCGAAACACACACCATTTAGTACGAAGGAATAGTCAACAGATGTGATGCAACTCAATATCAGACGTACAAAAGCATTATTAAACCCCATTTTCAGCAAAACACGTTCCAAGAAAGTTCATTCTACTATGTCGTAAGCCTTACTCATATCTAGCTTCAAAGCAAGAAATCCCCCAGAACCCTGTTTCTTGTGTTTAATAAAATGATTCACTTCTTAAGCACATAGAACATTGTTCGTAATAAGTCTACCAGAAACAAAAGCACTCTGAGACGGAGAGATAATTACTTTTAAAATCGATTTTAGACGATTAGCATTGGTCTCAAATGGTTTTAGACGATTAGCACTCTGACAACGTTGCACAAACTAATCGGTCTCAAATGTGTCATATTCATTGGCTCGTCAACTTTAGGAATCAGAACAACATTGGTCGAATGCAGACGATGATCAAATCGACCATAATTCAGAAATTCTAGGACACAATCAACGATATCACTTCTCACAAATTGCCAAAATTTCTGAAAAAATAAATGAGGCATACCATCTGGTCCCGGAGCTTTAAGAGGAAACATAGATTTAAGAGCTTTATCTATTTCTGCAGCTGTGTATGGCACAAGAATAGTATCGTTCATCTCCTGAGTAACTTTGCACGGCATGTTCATTATCCTATCAATCTCTTCCAACGACTCCAAACTTGAAGTGAAAATCCCATCAAAATAATTCTGAATTGTCTTTTGGATTTCTTGCGGTGTGGATCGTTGTATTCCATCTCCATCATGTAGCTTAGTTATCTTATTTTTCTTCTCCCTATTTTTTGTTCGAGTGAAGAAATAATTCGTGTTACGATCACCATCCTTAAGCCAATGTGCTTTAGCTTGTTGACACCACCAAGTCTCCTCACGAGCATACCATTCTGATACTTCTGACTTGGTCTCTTTTTCCCTCGTCCGACTTGCATGCGTAATGTGACCCTTTTTAAGACTTTTCAATTCTTTCTCCAGCTCTTTAATTCGGACTTAAGGCTGAATAAACTTTTTTTGCTTCCATTTTGTCAATTGCTCTTGGCAAGCTTCAATCTTGTGCCAAGTCATTGCCGATTTGCTCCCATCAACAATGTTTTCCCAACTCTGCTTCACCACATCAGCACATTCTTCATCACGCAACCATGTTGCTTCGAACTTAAACACCGGGGGCACAAAATTACGTTTAGACTGGCATTGATTCCCGATAAGTGAAAGAAGCAGAGATGCGTGATCCGAGCTAGCCGTATCTATGTGTGAAACTTTACTGTCAGGGAATGTTGCTTTCCACCCTTGATTTTCGAGCATTCTGTCCAACCGGGCCTTAATAGTATCTCTCTCCATTTGGTTGTTCGTCCAAGTGTAAGGATAACCTTCAAATCCCAAACCAAATAAATAGCACTGATTTAGACAATCACGGAACAATCTCATTTGCCAAGGTGCTCTAGGTCGTCCCCCCTATCTTTTCGTCGTTACACAAAATCTCATTAAAATCTCCCATCACTAACCATGGATTCCTCGGGGCACTTCTTAAGGACTTTAGAAGAGCCCAAGAAGAACTTCGTCACAAGTGATCCGGATGGCCATATAAACAAGTGAGATTCCAAGTAATATTAGAATTGGGCAGACAAACCATCACGTCGAAGTGGTTAGTGGAATAACTTAAAAGATCGACCATTACTTCATTCGTCCAAAGCAATGCGAGACCACCACTTTCCCCCACACGGTTTACGCTTAGGCCAAAGAAGCCTAATCTGTCTTTCAAATTATCTATCCTTTTAGTTCGACTTTTAGTTTCGGACAAGAAAACTAAAAGCTGGTCGTGCAAACGGAGAAGATCCTCCAACTCCCGAACTGCCCAGGCCCGACCTAAGCCTCGACAGTTCCAACTAAGAAGATTCATGGTCATCACGCAGCCACCGCCGAATCAGATGTACCATCTTGTCTTGACGATGAATTAGCGAGTAACTTCAACGATCGAGGGTCTGAAAGTGCATCATCAGAAGTAATGAGGGGACGTTTTCCTGAATTCAAACTCATCTCTGTCACATGTACTGGATTATCTATTAGCATCACGCCATCTAAGTCTGAGCTTGGAGAAAAATTTTCTTTATTAGATAGCCTTTCAGTTTTGGAATGGTAAAACTTTGGTTTACGCTTCAACTGAGTTTTGTGTATGGGCTCATGGGTGTAATTGATAATTGATGTAGTTGGAATAAGGTTGGACTTCTCGGGATTGTTCGACTCCATGTCAGTTGTGAGATGTGGGGGGAAATTTGCATCTTTTGAAAGTTGAGCGCCCGTTGTGTAACCGCCCATATGTTCTTCTGGAATCTCGCAACGTTGAATTTTCTCCTTGTCCCTAGAAATTGTTCGCTGTCCATCTAATCGGAACTTCGGCCTGAATTGCCCCACCGACAACGTTCCATTATTCTCTTTCCATCCATAGTATGGTTGATCCAAGCTTGCCCGCAACCAACTGCCGTATGGGTAATCTGGTCCAGGATCCACGAATCCTTCTTCACAGTTTTTTGGACACGCTCTATGTATATGGTCATACATACCGCAAATATAATAGAAATTCTGAAGTTTTTCATAACTGAGAGTGACAAGAATTTCAACATCCTCTTCCTTATTCTTAATCTTTAGTGCCCTTTGTAAAGGTTGATTTATATCAAGTCTGACTTTGACACGTATTTTGGAGTTAAAAGTATTTCCGCCCCTTTGCTTTTCCTCATATTCAACAAACTCTCCAATTTAGTTACCAATAAATTCTGCCATCAACTTCGTCTTTTTACCAAATGGAAGGCCTACCACATGAACATAGAAGTCATAAAAGTCTAGTGGACATTTGACCGGGTCATCAAAATCATCCAATTCTTTTAAGATCAAAAGATACTTATCAAATGCCCAAGGACCACCCTTCAAAACCTTTTGGTAATCATACATATGATTAAAGAGAAAAAGGAAACGACCCCCTTCAATCTTCTGTATATCCATCCCCTTAATGGGGTTTATAACTCCCTACATTATCATCTTGAAGGCATCAAATCTCTGGGATTTCTTGGACAGAATCCTTCCTACGATCACCAATTTCTCTTTCGTTTCACTGCTCCCCCAAATATCGTCTGGAACGATTAGATTTGTCACCTCCGTTGAAGTTAACGCGAGGCAGCAACTGATATCATCTATCTTCGATTCCATGAGACAACTTAAATGTCCAGATGTAGAGGGAAGAAACCAACGTAAAACCTGATCACACAAATTACTGGAATAATAACAACAAAGTGTTTAAATTGTAGAGGGATTCTCAAAGGAGAAAAAAGACTCTCATATGAGAGAAAAAAGAACTCTCATGCGAGAGAAAAAACTTAATTAAACAACTCTAAAAGGACATATTCTCTAGAAGATTAATAAAACATAAATTATTATATATATATATATATTTTGTGGCCAACTTTATTATTCTTTTGTACACAAAATAACAAATTTAATAAAATAACATAAAATGTAATTATTCTATTGTTTCATCGGCAAATTATTAAACAATCCCTTGTAAGGCAACAATGTTATCCTAAACACCCCAATTTGAATTCTAGCTATTTTACATCCCCAATACACTACATATTTTTTCAAAACCCCCTAAATCGTGCAAAATTACCAAATTATCCCTGCTAAAATTGAATAATCGTAATCCATACCAAGCATCACACTCCCTGCTTCATTGGCGGGAATTTCACATTCTTCACCATCTCCCACCACTGTCGGCCACTGCAGAACGCCGCACACCACCGCCGACAAGTGTTGAAGAAGTTATTGGAGAGTCAACGGCCGACACACCCACGTTAGAGGAGAACCCCCTACAAGCTACCAACCACTCCCCCATGACACACACTCGGGTTTAGCTCGTCGCTTGAAATGGTAAGGTATGAGAGGAAGGTACATCGTACCCAACCTGTTGAAGTTAGTTTTCTTCCATAAATGGTCAGAAATTCAATTTTTTTCCATCCTATTCCAGTTTCTACTTGGTAATTGATGATTTTAACTCAACAAGTAAAGGTTTCAGTAGTTTGTTAAATAATGAATATTGAATCGGTTTTTATTCGATAGATGGTTCGCTCAATATCGACCACGCCGTTGATGATTGTTCCGTCACCGGCTGAAACAAGTAGGGAAAAGAGAAAAAGATCAGAGGTAAACATCCATGAGACTGATGAGAGCCCACTTTTGAAGAAGCAGGTGTTTTCGATTTTGCATCAGTGCGTGTTGGAGAGATTCAGTTAGGTTATCTCTAAAATTCGTGACCAAATGTCTCCTGGTCAACTCGATGCAGTTAAGAAATTGTCGTTTGGTTGTTTTCTGGGAGCGTCTGTTCACAAGGGTAGCATTAACAGAGTTGGGTTGTTGCTCGATTACTACAATTGCAGCACCAATACATTTAAATTTGGAAGCCAATAAATTTTATTTTGTGAGAAGGAATTCAGCATAGTTATTGGTATGCGGCATTCTGGTCATCTTGTCGTGGTAGTGGGCAAGAGTAAATCCAATACCTTGATCAAGCATTTTGGCAATAAGGGAAACAATGTCTCCCTAGCTAACATCGAAAGTAAACTGCACGAATTCGTAGGAAGGACTGATGACGATGGCATTGACGATTTTGTACGGATGTACATTTTATATGTTTTTAATTGTTTGTTGTTCCGGCGTAGCAGTGTATGTGTACCTATTGTGCTTATTTGGTATGTTGATGATTTGTCCAGGATTGGACAATACGTGTGGGGCACGGCGGCTCGTATGTTTTTTATCCAAGGTATTAAGAAGCATGTTGTGAATAAACATGATTTTCTCGATGGGTGTACTATGGGTTTGTTGGTAAGTCGTTGGCTGAGTTTTGTAGATTGTGTCGCTTATACCTATATAAACACGTACTTAAGTTATTGTTTATGTCAGGCATGGTTTCATGAACGAATTCAGAAGTTTGGCATCTCGAGAAGGTTGGCAGCATCCCCTCGGTTGTTCAAATGGAAGGGGAGTGCAATGCCTAATAAGAAAGAGAATGTAAAGAAGGCACTGGAAAGTATTTGTCGATCAGATGTAAGTCCGTAATCTTTGGTAATTTAAACCAATATGCATATTTTATTCAACTGTTTTGTAACAAAGTTCGTTGATTTAAAATACGCAGATTGTTCCCTTACGAGCGGCAAACAAAATGGAGAAAAGTCTGTCCAGAGCGGAGGAAGAAGTTTTTGTTGACGAAGGGGATCAAGTTGTTTGCGTAGCAGGAAAAGCACAAGGTGTCGATCAAGGAGTTCCAACCGTTTATGTGGAAGCGGCACCTGAATGTGTCGATCAAAGAGTTCAAACGGTTTATGTGGAAAAGGCACCTGAATGTGTCGATGTAGGAGTTCAAGTTGATTTGATTGAGGATGGAGAAGGTGATCGGGAAGGCGAAGGTGATAGTGATTCCGGACGAGATGAGGTTAGATCGAAGCGGAAGAACGATGTGAGGGGGCGTGTGGAAGAAACAGTGAGAAAATATTCCATACAAGATTTAATATTACAATGTCTTCTGTTTATGCATATGTTTTTTATTTTTCATTGGATACTTATGTATTAGGTTGTGTTTGATGGAGCTCACGTGGACAGTAGGCCTAAAGAGGCCCCAGGCTGTGAGGTGGTCACTGAGGAGCAACAGAATAGGGCATTTAACTTGATTATGAGCTACACGGAGGCGCAAAAGTTAGTGTTCTTAGCTAATTCAATGAGTTTAGTTGACAGAAGCGTGTTGATTGTTTTATTATAATCTTTTGCAGTCATGATGTTGTGTATACAAGTAAGTCGAGTTTTGTCTTCGTGTACGATCTATGAGATCTAATTTTGGGAAAGGAGACCAATGAACGTTATTTCGTCCTATTACGACCTGCTAACAAGTCCTGGTTACCTTGTGCCCAAATTCCACGATGTACATTTTGTTAACCCTCGTGTGTCAATTGCGTTTGTGGGGAAATTGAACAACAGCGTGACAGGAAAGATAAAGAAGAAGACCGTCCCTTATATTGTCCCATCTGCAATCAATGAGTTCATGACGCACCGGGTGAAAAGTGACTATGCCATGACCCTGAACAATGTGTCGTCAACAGTTATGTTCTTATTTCGTTATGTTATTTTCCCTCTAGTCACAAATTCTCACTGGCATATGTTGGTGTATGAGACCGAGCACAAACATTTCAGTCACTACAACTCAATGCATACAGAAGAAGCTGCCACCGATGTCTAAGTATACTCAGATTTTCTCTGGAAGTTGTGGATTAAGAACAATGTTGTCAAGAGTTCCAAAGATAGGGAATTGGGACGGGGACGAATGAGAATTCAGGATAAGGGGAGCAGTGATTGTGGCGTATTAATGTGTCTGTATGGTGAGATGCTTGTTCGAGAGACTGACGAGTTCAAGACATATGCCGAGACGTGCAGCATCGCCGAATACCGCTTTAAGTTAACCAATGTTTTTCTAGGAAAACAATCTGGTTCATCTGTATAATTGAAATTGTAATTGGATTGTTATTTATTTATTTTTTGGCTATATTTTACCAATTCTAGTGTCAAAAAAATGCGTAATTGGATTGGTGAAGTGTCCAGTGAAAGGGGAATAATGCGTAATTGAAAGGGGGCTTTGTTCAGTGAAAAGGTAATAATGCGTAATTGGATGGGTGAAGTGTCCAGTGAAACAGTAATAATGCGTAATTGGATGGGTGAAGTGTCCAGTGAAAGGGGAATAATGCGTAATTGAAAGGGGACTTGGTCCAGTGAAAAGGTAATAATGCGTAATTGGATGGGTGAAGTGTCCAGTGAAAGGGGAATAATGGGTAATTGAAAGGGGACTTTGTCCAGTGAAAATTAAATAATGCGTAATTGGATGGGTGAAGTGTCCAGTGAAAGGGGAATAATACGTAATTGAAAGGGGACTTTGTCCAGTGAAACAGTAATAATGCGTAATTGGATGGGTGAAGTGTCCAGTGAAAGGGGAATAATGCATAATAGAAAGGGGACTTTGTTCAGTGAAAAGGTAATAATGCATAATTGGATGGGTCAAGTGTCCAGCGAAAGGGGAATAATGCGTAATTGAAAGGGGACTTGGTCCAGTGAAAATGTAATAATGCGTAATTGGATGGGTCAGGTGTCCAGTGAAAGGAGAATAATGCGTAATTAGATGGGTGAAGTGTCCAGTGAAAGGGGAATAATGCGTAATTGAAAGGGGACTGTGTCCAGTGAAGTAACCGCAACATGTAATGGATAATCAATAAATCTTGAGTATCGTTATTGCAATGTTGAGGATAATCAATAAATCAATAAAGTAACCACAACATGTAATGGATAATCAATAAATCTTGAGTATCATTATTCCCCTTTGTTGAAGATAATCAATAAATCAATAAAGTAACCACAACATGTAATGGATAATCAATAAATCTTGAGTATCATTATTGCAATGTTGAGGATAATCAATAAATCAATAAAGTAACCACAACATGTTATGGATAATCAATAAATCTTGAGTATCATTATTCCCCTTTCACTGGACACTTGACCCATCCAATTACGCATTATTACCTTTTCACTGGACAAAGTCCCCTTTCAATTACGCATTATTCCCCTTTCACTGGACACTTGACCCATCCAATTACGCATTATTACCTTTTCACTGAACAAAGTCCCCTTTCAATTACGCATTATTCCCCTTTCACTGGACACTTCACTGATCCAATTACACATTATTACTGTTTCACTGGACAAAGTCCCCTTTCAATTACGCATTATTCCCCTTTCACTGGACACTTCACCCATCCAATTACGCATTATTTAATTTTCACTGGACAAAGTCCCCTTTCAATTACGCATTATTCCCCTTTCGCTGGACACTTGACCCATCCAATTATGCATTATTACCTTTTCACTGAACAAAGTCCCCTTTCTATTATGCATTATTCCCCTTTCACTGGACACTTCACCCATCCAATTACGCATTATTACCTTTTCACTGAACAAAACCCCCTTTCAATTACGCATTATTCCCCTTTCACTGGACACTTCACTCATCCAATTACGCATTATTAATGTTTCACTGGACAAAGTCCCCGTTCAATTACGCATTATTCCGCTTTCACTGGACACTTCACCCATCCAATTACGCATTATTACCTTTTCACTGAACAAAGTCCCCTTTCAATTACGCATTATTCCCCTTTCACTTGATACTTCACCCATCAAATTACGCATTATTACTGTTTCACTGGACAAAGTCCCTTTTCAATTACGCATTATTCCCCTTTCACTGGACACTTCACCCATCGAATTACGCATTATTTAATTTTCACTGGACAAAGTCCCCTTTCAATTACGCATTATACCCCTTTCACTGGACACTTCACCCATCCAATTACACATTATTACAGTTTCACTCGACAAAGTCCCCTTTCAATTACGCATTATTCCCCTTTCACTGGACACTTCACCCATCCAATTACGCATTATTTAATTTTCACTGGACAAAGTCCCCTTTCAATTACGCATTATTCCCCTTTCACTGGACACTTGACCCATCCAATTACGCATTATTTAAAGAACAGTCATTTACTCCATAAAAAATACAAAGACAAAATAGACCTCTTCCAATATTGATACTCAAGATTTCTATCCAATTGCGCATTATTACAGCCCATCCAGTTACGTATTTTTACAGTTCAGTCATTTACACCATAGAATAAAAAATACAAAGACAAAATAGACCTCTTCCAAAAGATAAAGCATCTGCCAGGTCCATCATCAACGCAAACTGTCATGCATCCATCGAAATCTCGGCCAATCTTCAGTTTCTGTGCCAAAACAAATCATATAAGTGTCATTAGAATCCCGAATTCAACAACATACCCAACAGCACACAAACAGTCAATTTGACACAGGTCCCCTGCATGTTCTCTTGTTATGCCCAGGCCTTTTACATGATGAGCATATTGTAACAGCTTTGACGACCTGCGATGGGAACCTAGTCCTCTTCGGTCGACCAGGCTGAGGCCTCACGTCGGGAGGCCTAATCTGAACCTCGATATTTAAGTATATATCAGCATTTGGTACCGGAAAAATAATGTTCTCATATGCTTTTTTATACATTTCAGTTGAAAAAGCATCATCACAAAAATTGTATACCGACCATCCTTTCTTGTCAATGCACGCACAAGCATGCTTGCAGGGGAGCTTTAAGACCTGCCAGTAATTACAAGAACATTCCCGCTTCCCAAGGTCTACTGTGTGTCGAAATTCCCCTTCATTCACCTCAAATGTCACTGAGTTGGCTCGCACAACATCCAAGCTCCTCCCTACTTCAAATTCAGCCTTGATCATCACCTCTATATCCATACAAAGGTGCGTTTGCCATTCATGACTTTGCTCTCTTCTATTGTACATCATGGTCATTATCTGCTGCCTAATCCAGTCAATCAAAGCAACAATTGGGAGGGATCTCGCATCCTTCACCCAACTGTTCCAACACTCTGTAATGTTGTTGTTGATAATACCAAATCGATTACCGGTAAATAATGAATTAACCCAGTTTTCAGGAGAGGAGTTATTTATGAAATCTACGGTCAAAGGCATTGCTTTAAGGATTTTGTTGATGTGCAGGGACTACTCGGCCCTAGTAGGAGCATATGCTGCTGCATTGAATACATTGGTCCAATGTTTTTTGTTTAGTTTGGGATAATGCTTCCTAAGGACCTGCGATAATGACAACCAATAGCCACTTTATTATCAACAAAAGGAGCAGACATATCAAGTCATCACACTAATCAATAAACAAATACCTGAGTTCTGAAGTTATCCACTAAATGTCCGAGGCAGAAGGCATGTTGGGAGCCTGGAAATACCCGTGGCACATGCGTAACAAGCCCCAGGTGCCTGTCGGAGAAGAATGTGTACTGTCTAAAATCACAAAGCACAGGTTGACTTTCAAGAGCATGTCTCAGCTTTTGGCAAAACCATTCCCAATTCTCATCATTCTCTGAGTCAACGACAGCGTATGCTATTGTAAACAACTGATTGTTCCCATTGTTGGGAATAGTGCCCTTGAAAGCTGTTAGACTTTGGGATTTTCCCTTTATCACAGACAATCTTTGAATAATATACGAATGATTATAATCACAGGCGAACACTTCTTATGTGCCAATACGTGTTTTGAGTGTTTCCATTACGTGTGCATGTCTAGAACTCCCCTAATCTGATGAGGCCGTTAAGAACTTTGTCATTATGGGAATGGCACATGAAACAAGTTTTTAACTCCATAGGCGAGGATTAGAAACTTCTCCAAGTCAGTGAGACCGACAGACAGTGGGAGTGCCGACTTTGCCTCTGTTGAGACTTGCTTGTGTAGTTGTGTCCTTAAGAAGGATCATCCTGTTTCATGAGGTGTAAAGTGCATAAGTTGATGCGTACACAATATACAAGGGTGCATGTTATAAGAACAAGTTCACTGAGAGTGCCCCGCGTGAGCAGATTCCTAAATGGGAAAGGAAGTTTCTTGAAACTTCCAGATTAGAAAATATCTCACATGTCGATGACGTGAGGAATTAATCCTTAGACTTGAGATTCCACATTGTCTCATATGAGCTAACTCTATAATCTTTTATATAGACATTGTCTCAAAAGGGTGTCGCCATATAGACACCTGAACCACGACCTATGTTGGGATTACACAAGTGGCATATGAGAATTGTAGGAGTCAACAAAGGACCTACACTAGGCAAGATGATCTCTTATTACACAAGTCTTTCATGATTCCATCCTAAAAATCCTTGCGTAAGGTGGTTAGATCAAGACATCAAGAAAATGGGGTTTTCTTAGATTGAGATCAAATGGAATATGAAAAGAACTTTGTTTTAAGATTAAGGTTAGTAGGGCTCTCTATATTCCCATGCCCTAGATCTTAATCGAGAGATAGGATGGTAGGAGGATCGTATCCCACATGATGTCATTGACTGAAAGGTTCTTTCGAATATACATTCACATTTCGGGTAGGGGTCACACACCTGTTGCTAGACTATGATCGTGTGATCTGTGAGGTAATTAATTAATAAATATTATTAATTAATTAGGCTCACTGCTAACTGAAATTGAACCTAGAGGGTCACACACAAATGCCAGGTTCAAAGGGTATTATGGAAAGATCAAGTAATTGATCGAAACGAGACCACAGTGTAAAGTACATGTGTGGATCGAGAGCATGTTTGGGACGTGTGAATCCAATTGAGGAATTGGATCATGTGTTAATTAATTGGATAATTAATTATTAAGCCCAAATATAATTAATTAGTGAATTAATTATTAAGCCCAAATATAATTAATTAGTGAATTAATTATAAAGCCACAATATAATTAATTAGAGAATTAATTATATAGCCTAAAGGAAAATAATTAGGAATTAATTTATCCCATTAGAATTAATTGGTGAATTAATTCTAAATCCCTTCATGGAATTAATTGGAGAATTAATTCAAGATATTTAGTTATTTAATTGTTCTAATTTGATTAGAATAAATAAATAAGTTAAATATAAAATATCTTCTATTTAATATTAATTCTAATTTGATTAGAATAAGATATCATTAATAAAAGATATTTAATTATTATTGGAATAATTAAATATTCCTAATTTGATTAGAAGGGGCTCTTTCTAGAAGAATAATATCTTCTTTAGATAAGATGTTATTGCTTGGAGAGAAAGAAAAATAGAAGAAAAGTCAAACTAGAAATTCTATTCCAAAACTGACTTAGGGTTTAAGAAACCCCATAAATACATGAAGGGCGCATGGGACGAGTTGAAGCCCAACATAATCCGATTGAAAAAGTATCAGTTTCTTGGAAAAACGTGATCAGTTCGTGCAATTGAGGATCGGACGAATTTTTTCAAAGGGGCTTAGGCGTGGCAGATTCAATCTTCGTCAAACAGGAGTTTTTGAAGAGAGATTTAATCTTGCTCTTAATTTAATCTCGTTTCTTATTTCTTTAATACGCATGTTATAGTACTAGCACACTCACTAACATGATTTGAATCTAGGTTGGTGTGGATTAATACTCTAAAGGATTTCTACTTTGGAATCTCGAAGAAAAAACCAATCAAGAAACGGGGATTCATGTCGCTTGAAGAACGTTCGAGGGCGGCTCAAAATGTTTCAAGAAAGCTTCAATTCGTGTGAGTTTCTTGAGTCCCAACGTTACGATACGAACATTGCAAGTCTTTACGATCCCTTTTGAAAAAAAATTTTAAACTTCCGCTGCGTTTACTCTGTTGTTTTCCAACACCCATCCTTTGCTGTCGCACAAAGCAAATGACCTTTGAATTTGCTCTTGATATGAGTGCCATCAAGGAAAACTATTTTCCTACATCCTCTAAAAAATCCTACCAAACAAGCATTCAAAGCCAAAAACAAGCGGTTAAACCTGTTATCCGGTTGTTTGGTCTCCAAATCACAGATGCTACCGGGATTCGATCGTCTCACAGCATCCACATACCAATGGAGTCGGTTATAGGACCCAACATCAGAACCGTGGATTTCATGTAATGCTATCTCCTTCCCCATCCACGCAGTATGGTATGGAATTTCCACATTGTGCTCCTTCTGGATATAAAAAACTATATCTTTCGGCCTGTATTTAGGATTTGCCTGGATATGAGCCTTCATTACACTCGCAACCCAATTTAAATTGGCATTGGGGTGTGCCCTTTTATTGGTAACAGTTTCCAAACCACAAACATGGTCAAGATTTAACTTTCTTATTGCAAACTCACCATCTCTCCTACAATAAGAGGCATATAACCTCCAGTTGCAGTTCTGGTCCGTGCAAATAGCTATAATCTTATCAATGTCATTCTTCAAATATTTAAACTTTCGATTCACGGCAATATGATAGTTTTTTAAATGAACCCTACAGTCATTAGCATCCTTAAAGGCCTGTCCAACGCCACGGATGCAACGATTCCTGGATTCATTGTTGTTGGAAGAATGAACGACTAGGGCTTGACTTGTCGATGTCATTCCCTGGTCATCCCTTTTCAAATAAAACACATACTGACCGAATAACGCATCACAGACATGTAACAACCACAACAACAAAAACAGAGCAAATGAAAATATAGGGACTACCTTCTTTGAGATGAACTTGAAGGGGGCTGAATTGCTCTCAATTTTGCAATGTGTTGTTTTGCTAGACCATGCACTGCCACCATACTCTCAACATCTTTATCTTTCTTCAAACTAATCCATGATTCATCTTCCATATGGGCAGCCTTGTACTGCACCACATATGCATCACAATCGAAATCAGGCCAATGGGTCTCAATCTCCGAAAACACTTTTGCAAGAGTATCGCTCTCCCGAAGTTGAAAGACATGATTGTCGCCTTCAAAAAATACACTACACCATATCGAACCAGTCACCAAGCTGCCGGAATCCATCTTCACAGAGTGGGTTTTTTAGATTTCGTATCAAACGAGTTGTGTCATCTTCGGTTATCGAATAAAAAAAGTAACAGGAACGATTGGGGGTGCTATGATAATAGGATTATGGCTGACACGGCGGCGACGGTGGCGGCGGTGGACTGAGAATCGCGGGAAGAAAAAGAGGGAATTTAGTTGCAAGGTGAAGAACCCGAATCGTGCGTGTATCAATTTTACAGTAAAACTTGAGGGCAAAGCAGTATTTTTAGGTGTTTGGAGGGTTTACAAAAAATATGTGTTCTATTGGTGATCATAAATGAAGAATTTTCAAACTAGGGGATTTAGGATAACTTTTGAAGAAATTTGGTCCTTTTAAATAACTTGCCCTTGTTTCATTCCATACATGATGGATTTATTTTAATTATAAAACTTTATAATCTGTCAAAGTTCTCTACATCTATTGAAAATGTTAAAATTCGAATATATTGCAGATTTATGATATATAAATACGGGGACAATTATACAAATATAATATCATGAATATAAATTTTTTCTTGACTATCTCATGTGAGAAATGTCCCACAATGGTCTTTTTTTCCCCCCTTTTTTAAAAAGGATTAATGTTGGTTTCCCAACTACTCCCTATAAGACTCGAATCCGTGACCTACACTTACTGCTTAAACTATCTACTCGTATTCCACAACGGCCTATTTGTAATAATATTCGTGTGTTAGAGATACAAAAAATTTTAATTTTTAATATTTGAATACTATGGGCCTACCATTAAAGTTGGTTGGCCCGAGGCCCAATGGCTTACCCAAATCCTTTTGGTTTTGGGCTACATATCATTAATCAATAGTCTAGTCCACATTCCACAATTGTAGTAAGAAAATTATAAGGTTATTTACATTTATACTCAATAAAATTGTATAATTATAATTTACATCCATTTAGATTAAAAAAATAATATCTTTACTTCTTTAAATTTTAAAAATTACAAATCATCTTCTTTTATTAAACTTTTATAAACAACAACCAAAAATCTAAATAACAAAACGAACTTAACTACCACAAAATTGAATATTTATAATAAAAAGTAATAAATAAGATCTCACGCGCATAGAAGGACCCAAAGGAGTTACGATTTACGATCTACTACTTATAGGATCGTTACATAATTGCGAATTCGTTTTATTATTTTTATTTTTTTTTAACATACACACCCCAAGTGGCCAAAGAGATTAGAACCCGAGATCTTGCCTTCAAAAAATTCGTTTTATCAAATTTAAAATGCCATAAAGAAAATCATGAATACGAATTTAACTCGTCTCAACGCAAAACTTCTGACTTCGTATAGTACGATTTATAATTGAGCATAGTCATTTTAATTATTAATTATTATTTAGATAAATTATTCTCCCAATTCACATCACATAAGAAGAAAATTCCAAGTTTAAACCGACCAAATTTTGGGCAAAGGCTCCTATTGGCCCAATGAAAAACCAAAGGGGCCCAAGCCTCCAAAGATGGCATGAACGGTTACGAATTGGCCACGTGGCTCATCGGACGGCTGAGATTTATTCGATTAAATTACTTTCAATAATTGTGTTTAAGTGGCGGGGTAATTATCAACGGCAAATTGACTTCTTTGAGTTATAAATTAATGTGATAATTAGATCATAGGCTAAATTGGGCCGTCCATTGACCACTTTATCCATTATTTATTTATTTATTTATTATTATCACTTTGGTTACTTTATCTTGTGAAAAATTGTGGTGACACTTATTCCATGTTCCATTATTCATTCTAGATTGTTCCAAAAGTTGGGTATGTTGCTTAATAAATGAGTTTGTTACTTCTAAGATTTATCATGCTTGATTGAGGGCTTGTGGTTAGAGTATACGTGGAGTTTCCATAATGAGTGTATGTCATTAGAGCGTGGTTTAATGGTTGGATATTATGTTAATTTAATCATAAGAATTATATTTGATTATCGGTATGTAATTATTATTAATAGAAAATTATTTTACATTTTAATTATTCGATTCTACTCTACTCTATTATTGGGTATAATGGTTGGCTTATGAACCAGATTTTTAAAGGAAAAATAGTGCTTTTGGAATGAAGTATTTGAATTAATAATATTAAGCTTCTAGTGATAGATATAGAGATCAAAAAGTCTATAGCAATCGGAAATTTCACTATGTCAATTATAGTAATTAATTCTTCAGCTTTATTCTACTCGATTGAATATATATATATATATCTTTGAATTCCATATTCGAAGTTGCGATCGGATCGATTCATTAAAAAGAATCGATTCAATACATTTCTTATGTACTCATAGGTACTAGATTGGATTTGAATCAGATTTTGGATCAATCTAAATTGATTGACTGCCTCCATGTTGCTAGCAAATACCACTATTTTTTGTTTTGGATCTTCCAAACCATTCTCCCAAGAGATCCGGACCCCTTTTTTTTTTTTTTTTTTTTTCTGATCAGATATATTGTCTCACATTTCATTCTAGTATCCAATATAAAATGAATAATGTCTCAGTTAGATCTCGAAATGAATCAACAAAACCTTCTTCATTTTAGATCTAAATTGTTCGATGCGAAACTGGACCAATCTTTTTCTATGCTTATCTAAATCCATTTCAATTGGATTGATTGATTTAAATTCCTAAAATTAGGAGTTTATAAAGAAATTCGGATTAGATTATTGTATATATCACATTCAAATTAATGATATTATTATTACTGATCGGTAAAATCCATATCTGTAAAAAAGAAGGGAGCTTTTTTTTATGGTAAAAAATTCATTCATTTCGGTTATTTATATACTATTATATTAAAGCACGAGAGACAAATGTGATTTCTTGAACTTGGTCTTTTTTTTCTTATTTATTTTTCTTCAATGTTTCCACAACGGGTTATTCACACTCTAAAGAAATAATTCTATTAAAAATAATTATAAAACATGTATTAATATGAAGAATGTAATTTTTATATATTTAAATAAAAATAATTATTTCGTTATGCACGCATTGGGTGTGTAAAAATTATTAGTATATATTATGTTTCATGTTACACTTTTTTTTCCCCAAAAAAGAGCATCGTTGATAACTTGATCGTCTCCAACTACCCCAAATACAACTTAATCCATATGGACCATACCAATATATTAAAAAATATAAATACTTATCACTAATCCCTTAACTTGTCTCATTTATTTAATTTTCAAAATATATCATAATCTTAATATATGTATGTCACATCATATGTGGTATCCATGGCATATGTATAGCATGTATGCATACATGTATGGTTGGGGCGCAAGTGGTAATGGGCAAGTGGGAAATAATCAGATCAGATCGCCGAGGATTTTAATCTTGAAGCCGATTGAGCCACGTGTCCCATAAAAAGATCTTAATTTATTCTGACCAATCACAGAGCGCTATGTAAAGAGGAATAGAAAAGGTTGGAAATACCTCGAAATATCAAAAGCTGCGTTACTATTGGATGGAATGAGGAGAAATATCTAGTAACGATGGGGAGCTGCCGCACTGGATTATAGCCCTAGTCTGCCCGTGGATCGTGGCCGTTCATTCTCAGCCACCGATTCGGTCGGACCGGATGCGTCGGGCAGGTGCTGCCCGTTGTTCTGTCACAATGCAGAAGAATTGTTTTATAAATAATCTATTTAATAATTTTTATAGCTCGTTTTAAATATATTTACTTCAGTGATTCACAATTATTTGGTCTTTTTGGTAAATTTTGCAAATCGCCCCTAATAATTTAATAGGTCTAATTTAGGTATTCTTGAACAAATTATTATTGTAACGTGATTTGTGGATAGTTATAAATATTTCGTCATATCAAATATCTCATATCGAATAATTATAGATGTAAAATTTAATATATAATAACTTAGCAATCCTCAAGTACATTATTTATTATCACAGATATTCCAATTCCTGTGCGGAGGGGGTATCAATTATCCTAGGTGAATTTCGAAATTTGGTACCTTTTTTTAGGGATATTGTACTTTTGGTGTATTTTCTGGGTATATTGCAATTTTAGCGTTTTTCGCTTTTTGAAAAATCGGATTTAACAAAAAAAAAATTATAAGTGTATATGTTGCAACGGAAAATCCCAAAGTTGCAATACATCCAAAAAATACACCAAAAGTACAATATCCCTAAAAAACACACACACAAAAAAAAAAAAACATATTCCACATCGGCATGATAGGGTGTGTCAAGTATCCCACGTCAAATAATTAAAGATATGAAGTTCAATATATAACGACTTGTATTTATTGATCGACTATAGATAATAATTATATGAAGTTCAATATATAATGACTCGTATTTATTGATCGACTATAGACAATATGAACGACTAGTCATAAATAGTTATCAATTTGAACGACTAGTCATAAATAGTTATTAATTTTTAAAATTTTGTATTATCATGCCACACATACGTTACATCTGAAAATTTTTATTCAGGGACACTTGTCTCTACTCGTTTGGCTTTTATACTTAACAATTTAATTATACCCCAAAAGATAATTACTATATTATTCATAAAATTTTAAAGAATGTTGTGTCCATTTTATAAGAGTAATAAATTATATAATATTTTTACCGAAAATAGTATCTTAATTTGTAGATTAGTTTCTATAAATTATTTTTAAACCCCAAACCAAAAGACTTGTAAATTTTTTTATTCTTTTAGGCCCCAAAAAGTTGATAAAAAGTAGCTTTATGAGCCCACTTGATTCACATGGTTTTGTAAGTTGCAACCCTAGGATGAAATTGGTAGGTTCTCTAGGTCTATTTCATACTAATATGTATCCTCAAGTGGAAATTGTTCTACCCCATTTCTTTCCAACATCAAAACATATATATATATATATTTATTTATAAATTATAATATTATATGAACCCCACAGAATATAAAAAACTATAAGTTGATATAATTTAGTCAAATAATTACATTTACACACCCTTATGAATTTAATAATTATATTACATCCCCTAAAGAATTTAATAATATTTCGAAAACTCGACTTTTTTTCAGTGTGTAATGTAATTATTAAATTTATAAGGAGGTGTAAATATAATTTTTTTGACTAAATAATAATAAATTGTAATTTTTTATATTTCATTGAGGTCTGAATATAAATGACTATATATATATCAACTATCCTTAAAAGGATTTGAACGTATGGTCTATCCATTGACATCTATATATATTATTATGAATAAAATGATTTTTTACAATCTAAAACTACCAAATTTTGCACTTAATTTGCCCCATAAAATTCGTAACCCTTATTCAAACATCTGAAAATTATTTAATCATTCAAAAACGAATGTTTTTATCGCATTTATTTTAGATTAAACTTTAGATATTTGTCAGTATCCTTAATTAATTTATAGTTAATCACCATTAGACAAAGGACAAAAGAACAAACAAGATGACTGCAAGTTGTTTTAAAACTTTATTAAGAGAGTGTTTGTAAACTCTAAAATTAAGTGATTATGTGATAAGTAATTATTTTAAGTGGTTTTTGAGTGTTTGAAAATCCAACTTCTGATTATTTTAAGTAGAAATAAGCTAGAATCGAGAAGCAGCCCAAGACATGCTTCTGAATTCGTTGTTTAGACAATAATATCCTCATTAAAATATTAATAATACATAATTAACTTTTTAAACACAAATAAAAATTTAAGATTTATACAATCATCATATCTTTTCTTTCCTATGTCCATTAGAATTTGAAAATCTAAAAAATCTCTATTAAAATCTCATGCAGAAAAATTTTATCTCGATTAAATTCTCAATTTCAAAAATCTCCATTAAACACTAAAAAATCTAACCTCAATTGAATTTTCAAGCTTAGAAATCTCCATTAACATCTCATAACTAAAAAATATACAATTACTAGGTAAATATTTCCCTTTTATCATTTTTTTTAGTTTTACTATAATTTTTTTTGATTATTGATTTTGGTGAGTATTTGAACTTTTTACTATAATTTAAGATCAATATATATAGATAATAACCAAAACGATTAGAAAATATCAGGGTTAATTTAGTATATTCTCAACTTTTCTCTGCAAATACTTAACAGATTATTTTACTGTTTTTCTTTTTTTTTTTTTTTAAAACACTCACTGACTTCCACTTTTGCTTATGCAATAGAGTTTGCAAACACCCCTAAGTCTTTAACATAATCATTAATTTACAACAACTTAGCCTAAAATATCTTACAAATAAAACCATTGTTTATTAACCTAACACCTCCACATAAAATTCTATTATAATTTTGGCTAGACCCCACCATTTCAAATGAGTTCAATCGAGTCGATTTTTGAATTTTTCTCTAAAGACTCGAGCTGGAAAAATTAATTTACCGTAACCTGAACTCCAATTTTATAAATTCATGAAAAAATTGAATTTTACCTTGCTATCTAAATCAACACTTCACAAATGCCATTACTACATAAAAAAGGAAGAAGTTTTTCAACACAACGTCAAATTTTTATCTATCAATAATACCCTCAACGACAAATCTCATGTATTTTGTTTTTTTTTATTTAAAAAAATAGGATAAATAATTCTTACCCTCCGAACTATGTCCATGTAAAACATTGTGTCATCTAAACTTATTCTTGTTGCAAACCGCCATCTCATCTATGTAATTTTTTCAAATTGTCATCCTTGTTCAATTTCAAGTAGTTTTCAGGATTTAAGTGGTTTCAGGTGCCTGAATACCCTATACGTGATATCCGTCTTTACTGAAGAAAATTTGACTTTTTCATTATTTTGGTCATGTTTTAGAGTTTTATTGTGATAGAAGACAATCATAACTCTTATTTTCTCATTCTTCTTTAATCTTTTGATCTCCATCTCACTTTAACTCTAAGATAATATGTTGAAAAAATATATGTAATTATAAATTATCTGATTGGATACATTTGCACACTAATTGTTAATAAAGAAAAATTATTTTTTTCATTAATTTGGTCATTTTTTAAAGTTTTAATGTGATAGAAGGCAACCATATCTCTTATTTATCTGATTGTCTTTCATTTCTTAGATCGTTGACTATAGTATAAATGAAATTTGATCTGTGAATTTAATTTATCATCTGATCAGTTGTGCAAGGTTTATCATCAAAATCTCCCAACACAAGTATACTAAAGAGCGGAGCCCAACCCCGCTATCATCAGAATCTCCCAAGCCTCAGGAGTCCTCACAGTTACAATGTAGAGCACACACGCAACATAAATCCCAACGCAAGCCACCGCAATTTAAGTAGAAAATTGTGCCAATTTGAAGAAAAATTAGTCTGGCATAGTAGAAAACAGAGCAAAAGAGTATAACACTAATCTGGGTTAAAATAAGTTCTCCTCACTCAACATGAACAAAATAACGCACTAATCTAGCAATCAATCATGAAGAAAATACCGCATCAATCTGGGTTTAGATAAAGAAGATAGAAAACAAAACAAAATAACCAACACGTTGCACTCGATCTTCAAAATATTTTCCTCAATAAGTTTGTAGCACCTGATACGCCAGGATACCACATCCCCCACACTATAGCTCGGTCCATATACGAAATAGAGAATCCGTACATAAACCAAACGTATAGCGAACGGGTGACAATAAAAAAAACAACACTAGCTAGGCGGGACTAACCCCAAACCAATCAAACCAAAGTATAACAATTTGAGCGGAAGCATAATATATACTAACAATCAAGTACTAACTACATCAGAAGTATCCAATCTCCACATATAACAATATGTACAATCTCCCTTAATATAATCATCAAGTCATAAGGAATCCATATGCAACCATAACATGAAAGTGTACAATGTGAGACACGAATTAAAGACTCCAACAGACTCTAGTTCCCACCTAACACGCAGCTGCAGAACACTGGAAGGTGGAGACATTAGTCTATGGAAGACTGAGTGAGGGGTTTAATAGATATAAGCGCAATTACCACGCAAGTTACAACCTCGGGTAAAGTTTTATAAAAAAAGACAATATAAGTTCAATAATAATAATGTAAGCATCGCCCGAGATTACAACTATCAAGTTTAACAATTAATTAAATTTCAGTCAATCAGTGGCCCGACGAGTGAGGGCAAGTCTCCAACCTTTACTCCGACAGTGTACAATAATTAGGTTATTAATTGGTTAAAGTGATCATGCAAGTAATTACCGTGCAAGCAATCAATATCAATTTCAATAACCCTTTTTCCATTGGGTGATGGTTGGGTTTGCAAGACCCGAACCAACCAATCTCATTGAGCATCGGGTACATGAATCCCATGCCCGGAACTTCTTCCTCCACCAGTCTCCTGGTGGATTCAGGGGTCATCCCAAAAATGGTGAGGATAGTGCAAGAGTTACTCGTCAGCCCTTGCTTTCCCGGTTGGCTCAATACATTACCCTCGGGCCCACAGTGCAGTACAATATACTCGCCAAAATAAGGTTGGTTCAATATAATAGATATGGGGCATTTTCAATCATTTGAGGTTTTGTGAAAAGTTATATATATATATATATATATGTATGTATATACACATTTTGGCAAAAAATACACATAAGGGTTTTAAGGGTTCTATGTATCTAGAATTAAACCTCACCTGTAGAGACAAAATAGAACAAGGATACAACCTACGGTGCCTGCTCCTCGTCACCAGGAAGCTGGTCTGTGCAACAAAACAAGTGTACGTGAGACACGACTCTTATGAACCAATTAAGACGAACGACATAATGATACACATATATGACGTGAAGTGACAATTATAGCATGTCATGAATATATTCATATATGCACTTAATGTCCTAATGACCAATTAAATGAGTCATATAACATAAAGCATGAAAACTATACAAGGTTAGCTTCCTGTATACAGTCTCGGTCGGGACTGTTTTTAGTGGAAAGGGGATCCCGGCCTGGATGCCCCAACAGCAGCCTCCCCTGCATAACGATCCCGGCTGAGAAAGGTTTTGTGTTGAAAATGATCCCGACCAGGATCAGTGTTCAGCCATCCCCCTGAAATTGGTTCCCGGCCGATTTTGATTTTGAACTAAAAGAGGTCCCGGCCGGGAACCTCTGCTCGAGGAACAGAGCAGCAACAAGGCAGTTTTGAAACCCAACCAAAACAACTCAAAATCCATCTCAATGCTAGAACAAGCACTCCCCACATGCATACACACAAAACTCTCATTTTAGGCATCAAATAACCCCCTATAACATGTCTAGATCATCAAACCCTTAAATACAAAAGCCATAAGTTCTCAAGCTATCCACTTTCATATATTTCAATAATTATGCATGGAATTCAAGTCTAGTGTTCACCATCATTCTTATAATAACTCATAACAAGATATCACCCTCAAATTCTTAAACCCTACTTCAATCAAGAATTCAAGTAATCAATCATATATCTCAACTATACCTTGAAAGAAAAGAAGAAGAGAAGAGATGAAATTTTGGAGATAATTGATGCCATAAAGTTTGAAATATACCGAGATTATAGCTTGAAGATTGGAAAAATCCCTTATTCTTCCTTGTGGATGGACCGAGAGAATGGAAGCAAAGTGTATGTCTTGTGTGTATGTATGAAATGTATGGAGAGTGATTTACGTGATATGCATCTCTTGTAAGAGATCAAATGCCAATAATTGTAATTTAGTCCTTCAAGTTAGTAAGTTCATGTCATTAGCTTTTAAACTCATGAAATAATGTCAATTAAGTCCAATAAATTACTCATGCAATTAAGTCCTTAAGTTACGGAAATGATCAAGTAAGGACAATGAATCAAATAAGGGGATGTTCGGTCAACGATTCTTGAAATGAGAGATATAATTCATAAAAATTATCATGAGTTGTATAAATTAATAGATGAAAGAATGAAAATAATCCTATCTCTCAAAAACTCACACACGTGGCGCGTGTACCTGATTTGTCAGAAAACTGGGGCGTTACAAACCTCCCCCTTAGAAGAATCTGGTCCCCTGATTTGCTGATCCGAAGAAAACAACTCTGGATGGAACCGTTTCATCTTGTCTTCAGTTTCCCATATGGCCTCTTATGTTTTGTCACTTCTCCAAAGAACCTTAATCATTGGGATTCGCCGATTCCTTAATTCTTGAAACTTCTTATCCAAAATTTTAACCGGCTTCTGAACAAAGGTTAAATTCGGTTCCAGTTCCACTTCTTCCACGGGTAGGATCTCAGTTTCATCGGGGTAGTATTTCCTTAGTTGAGACATATAAAATACGTTATGAATCCCTGTGAGGCTTGGTGGAAGGTCCAATCGATAGGATACTTCACCAATTCTTTCAAGAATCTCAAAAGGACCTAAATAACGAGGATTAAGTTTTTCTCCTCTCCCAATCCGAGCAAATCCTTTACGTGGAGACGCTTTCAAAAACACCTGGTCTCCAACTTCAAATTTGAGATCCCTTCGGTGAAGGTCGGCGTAGCTCTTTTGTCTATCTTGAGCTTATTTCATCCGTTGTTGGATTTGTTGGACTTTCTCAATCATATCCAGTACGGCTTTAGAAGGTTTTTCCAATTTCTCACCCTTCTTAACGCCTTCTTGTTTAGTCCATTTCCACTCCTCTAAATCGAAGAACAACGAAGATCGGCATTTCCGACCGTAAAATAACTCATACGGAGCCATACCGATAGAGGTTTGAAAACTGTTGTTATATGCAAATTCAATCAAAGGTAGTTGTTCATGCCACGAAGTCTAAAAATCCAAGGCACAAGCTCAAAGCAAGTCCTCGAGATACCTTATTAATCTCTCAGATTGGCCATCCGTTTGTGGGTGAAATGATGTACTAAACTGGAGCTTTTTACCCAAAATATCTTGTAATTCTTGCTACAACTTTGAAGTAAATCTCAGATCTCTATCTGAAACGATGCTAACCGAAATCCTGTGAAGTCGAACAATTTCCCTGTTATATAACTCGGCCAGCTTGCGAATCTTGTAAGACATCCGAACCGGTAGAAAGTGTGCAGACTTAGTTAAACGGTCCACAATCACCCAGATACCATCAAACCCACCTTTTACCTTCGGTAATCCAGATACAAAATCCATCGTCGCCTATTCCCACTTCCATTCTGGAATAGGTAACGGTTGTAGAAGACCTCCAGGTTTCTGATGCTCGGCTTTAACCTTCTGACAAGTTATGCAATATTTCACATACTCGGCCACGTTTTTCTTCAATCCATTCCACCAATAATATTGTTTCAAATCCTTATACATCTTGTTTCCTTCAGGGTGGATATAGTAAGCCGATTTATGTGCCTCTTCAAGCAACACCCGTTTCAACTCTTCGGGTACGACAACTTGGTTCTTGAAACGAAGAAGACCGATTTCATTGAACCCGAATGGACATTCTGGATCAGCTCTTGCTTTAGCTACCAATCTTACACTTTCGGATCGTTAGTCTGAGCCTCAGATAATCTATACTTCAAATCAGGTTGTATGGAAATGTTAGCAACTCGAGTTTTCATAACAATTGGTTCAACTCCACTACTTTTACCCACTTCCAAATTCGATACACTAGCCTTCCTACTAAGTGCATCGGCGACCACGTTAACTTTACTGGGATAGTACTTGAGAGTGCACTCATAATCTTTTAAAAGTTCCATCCAACGTCTTTGCCTCATATTTAGCTCCTTCTGAGTGAATAAATATTTGAGGGTTTTGTGGTTGGTAAAGATCTCGAAAGATGCCCAGTCTAAGTAATGTCTCCACTTTCCGAGTGCAAAGACCACGCCTGCAAGTTCAAGATCATGTGTAGGATAATTCTTTTCGTGCTCTTTTAGCTTCTGAGAGGCATAAGCGATCACTTTCCCTTTCTGCGTTAACACACACCCCAAACCTTCTTTGGAAGCATCCATATAGACCGCGTAACCTTCAGGATCTTCCGGAAGTGTCAACACCGGAGTAGAAACTAATTTTTCCTTCAAGAAGTTAAAGTTTTTCTCACAAGCTTCATCTCACACAAATTTCATCTCTTTCTTCGTTAATCGGGTTAAAGGAGCTGCGATTTTTGAGAAGTCCTTCACAAATCTTCTATAGTATCCCGCTAATCCCAAAAAACTTCTAACTTCTAAGACATTCTTTGGTTTCTCCCATTTCAACACCGCTTCAATTTTTGAAGGATCAACTTCTAAACCGTTTTCCGAAATAACATGTCCCAAGAAAGAAACCCTGTCGATCCAAAATTCACATTTACTGAATTTGGCAAATAATTGATGCTCCTTCAAAGTTTGTAACACCAGTTTAAGGTGTCTTGCATGCTCTTCGACAGACTTTGAGAATACCAAAATATCATCGATGAAGATTACCATAAATTTATCAAGAAAAGATCGAAAGATTCTGTGCATCATATCCATAAATGTTGCAGGGATGTTGGTTAAGCCGAACGACATCACCACGAACTCATAATGCCCGTACAGAGTATTAAATCCCATCTTTGGAATATCCTCTGCTCGGATTCGCAGCTGGTAGTACCCCTATCGTAGATCAAGTTTCGAATAAACACTTGATCCTTGAAGTAAATCAAATAGCTCCTCGATATATGGAAGGGGATACTTATTCTTGATCGTCATCCGATTCAACTCCCTATAATCGATACACATTCTTAAAGTTCTATCCTTCTTCTTTACAAGTAAAGCCGGCGTACCCCAAGGAGAAGAACTCGACCTAATGTACCCAATTTCCAACAACGCATCAAGTTAAGTCTTCAAATCCTTCAACTCAGCCGGAGCCATACGATACGGAGTCTTGGAGAATGGCTCTATATTCGGGTACAAGTCGATCACAAATTCGATTTCTCTATCCGAAGGTAAAGAATCTAACTTTTCGGGAAAAACCTCGGGAAAATCCTTTACTACTTCTGTTTTCTCTAACTTTATTTGATCTTTAGGCCTGTTAAGAATATAGGCAATAAATCCTGTAGCTCCTTCCCGGACTAATTTCTGAGCCTCGGTAAAAGAAAACAAAGGTACGGTCTTCGAACTTCAACCCACGGTAACCTCTGAACCTAACTGGACTCTCTTCACCCAACAATCAACAGTAGCACAGTGTCTGTATAGCCAAACCATACCCAAAATAGATCCATAGCGAGTCATCGACATTTCAATGAAATCTATCAGAAAAACTCGACCCTCGATACTCACCGGAACCTCTCTGAACACCCGATCAGTTTCTATGCTAATACCAAAGGGAGAACTAACCATATAGGCTATAGCATGCAGAAGAACAAATAGCAGGCAAAGGCAAAGTAACAACAATAGCACGCAAAAAAAAAAAAAAAAAAAGAGTGTGTAGCTCCCGGATCAAACAATGTATGTATGTTCGTTCCATGTATGCATATTACACCTTCAACTACCGTGGCGGGATCTACATTCGCATCCTACTCCTCTCCATCCAAGGCATAAGCACGAGCTCGGAGAAGTGGCCTCTGACTCTCGGCAGGCTGATCACGACGATCCGGACATCGATCCACCATATGTTCGACGCTCCTATAAATAAGACATAAACCCAATCGCCTTCTACAATTATCATAATTATACGTAGGTTGCCCGCAGAAGGTACATTTGGGATTTTCGGGAGTTGGTGGCAGAGCAGTTGCAGGTGGAGCTTTCTGAACTGGTCCCACGGGTCGGGACTTCTTCCAAGGACCTTTCGTAGGTGGTGGAGCTGCGTAAGAAATAAGCCTCTTGCCGGTGCTAGATCCCGATCCTGAACCTGAAGCCTGTCCAGGCTGGAAGATCTCCGTGCATTCACCGCATCCTCAACGTTCAAGGCCTCAGTAGTAGCTTTCACCCACGTACTCGTATTAACCGCTTCAATAGCTACTTGAATATCTAATCGAAGCCCCTAAACAAACTGTATCGCCTTGTGGAAGTCATCACTCGCTATATTGGGTGCATAGCGAGATAACCTCTCAAACTCTGATATGTACTCAGAAACGGATCTCCCTCCTTGCTGCTTCAACTCGGTGAACTCCTTCAATCTGCGAGTGCGTAAAGATGGAGGAATATACTTGTTCTTGAATTCCCGAACAAATACATCCCAAGTAATCTCCTCTCCGACGGCACCCAAAATAATCCTCGTACTCTCCCACCAAGAATAGGCCGCCCTGGATCAACAAAATGGTGCAACGGGCCTTTTATTGGGATTCACTTGGAATGAGCTTCCAAATTCTTTCCACTTCCTACAACCATTGCTTCTCTTGTATATCATTGCCTTTGAAAATTTTTGGAGGATGTTGGTTTTGAAACTCTCAAAGTATAGCAGAAATCTGTGTTCCCGGTTGTACTAGTGGAACTGGTGGTGCTGGAGGAACATAATCTCTCAACCTCTGATCGATAAGGTAAACCATTGCATTAAGGAAGTCCTGTGGTTGAGCTTGAAGGGGTGGAGGTGGAGGAGAACGGTCTCGGTGGCGCCTATGGTCTGGAGAAGACTCACGACGAGGTCTACCATGAGGCATCCTGAAATCAAGACACTGAATATGCATGTTTGAGTTAATAAGTGCAAATGAATGCAATAAGAATTCCATAATACAATTAAGTCACATAGGTCAAATAATTCAATTAATTTCAAGTTATAATGCAAGACTCTCACGTTGGAAAATAATTTCCTA
Organism: Lantana camara; assembly: GCA_037501455.1. Classification (NCBI taxonomy): domain Eukaryota; kingdom Viridiplantae; phylum Streptophyta; class Magnoliopsida; order Lamiales; family Verbenaceae; genus Lantana; species Lantana camara. The sequence goes on from CM074855.1 coordinate 129,477,850, forward strand.
TGCCGTACGACCCAGACTCACAAGACACGACACTAGAAACCCGGTTTTACAACCGGGCTCTGATACCAACTTAAGATGTAGCACCCGATATGCCAGGATACCACATCCCCCGCACTATAGCTCGGTCCATATACGAAATAGAGAATCCGTACATAAACCAAACGTATAGCGAACGGGTGACAATAAAAAAAACAACACTAGCTAGGCGGGACTAACCCCAAACCAATCAAACCAAAGTATAACAATCTGAGCAGAAGCATAATATATACTAACAATCAAGTACTAACTACATCAGAAGTATCCAATCTCCACAGATAACAATATGTACAATCTCCCTTAATGTAATCATCAAGTCTTAAGAAATCCATATGCAACCATAACATGAAAGTGTATAATGCGAGACACGAATTAAAGACTCCAATAGACTCTAATCCCTACCTAACACGCACCTGCAGAACACTGGAAGGTGGAGACATTAGTCTATGGAAGATTGAGTGAGGGGTTTAATAGATATAAGCGCAATTACCATGCAAGTTACAACCTCGGGTAAAGTTTTATAAAAAGAAACAATATAAGTTCAATAATAATAATGTAAGCATTGCCCGAGATTACAACTATCAAGTTTAACAATTAATTCAAATTTAGTCAATCAGTGGCTCGGCGAGTGAAGGCAAGTCTCCAACTTTTACTCCGACAGTGTACAATAATTATGTTATCAATTGGTTAAGTGATCATGCAAGTAATTACAGTGCAAGCAATCAATATCAATTTCAATAACCTTTTTTCCTCCGGGTGATGGTTGGGTTTGCAAGACCCGAACCATCCAATCTCATTGAGCATCGTGTACATGAATCCCATGCCCCAGAACTCCTTTCTCTACCAATCTCCTGAAGGATTCAAGGGTCATCCCAAAAATGGTGAGGATAGGGCAGAAGTTACCCGTCAGCCCTTGCTTTCCTGGTTCGCTCAATACACTACCCTCGGACCCATAGTGCCATACAATATACTCACCAAAATAAGGTTGGTTCAGTATAATAGATATGGTGCATTTTCAATCATTTGAGGTTTTGTGAAAAGTTATATATATATATATATATATATATATATATATATATATTCATTTTGGTAAAAAATCCACATAAGGGTTTGAAGGGTTCTATGTATCTAGAATTAAACCTCACCTGTAGAGACAAAATAGAACAAGAATATAACCTACGGTGCCTGCTCTTTGTCACCAGGAAGCAGGTCTGTGCAACAAAACAAGTGTACATGAGACACGACTCTTATGAACCAATTAAGACGAACGACGTAATCATACACATATATGACGTGAAGTGACAATTATGGCATGTCATGAACATATTCATGTATGCACTTAATGTCCCAAGGACCAATTAAACAAGTCACATAACATAAAGCATGAAAATTACACAAGGTTAGCTGCCTGTGTACAGTCCCGGCCGGGACTGTTTTTAGTTGAAAGGGGATCCCGACCGGGATGCCCCAACAGTAGCCTCCCCTGCATAACGATCCTGGCTGGGAAAGGTTTTATGTTGAAAATGATCCCGGTCGGGATCAGTGTTCAGCCATCCCCCTGACATTGGTTCTCGGTCGTAATTGATTTTGAACTAAAAGAGGTCCCGGTCAGGAATCTCTGCTCGAGGAACAGAGCAACAACAGGGCAATTTTGAAACCCAACCAAAACAACTCAAAATCCATCTCCATGCTAGAACAAGCACTTCCCACATGCATACACACAAAATGCTCCTTTTAGGCATCAAATAACCCCCTATAACATGTCTAGATTAGCAAACCTTTCAATACAAAACCCATAAGTTCTCAAGCTATCCACTTTCATATATTTCAAGAATTGTGCATGGAATTCAAGTCTAGTGTTCACCATCATGCTTCTAATAACTCATAAACAAGATATCACCCTCAAATTCTTAAACCCTACTTCAATCAAGAATTCAATAAATCAATCATATATCTTAACTATACCTTGAAAGAAAAGGAGAAGAGATGAAATTATGGAGTTGATTGATGCCACAAAGTTCGAAATATGCCGGAATTATAGCTTGAAGATTGGAAAAACCCCTTCTTCTTCCTTGTGGATGGAACGAGAGAATGGAAGCAAAGTGTATGTCTTGTGTGTATGTATGAAATGTATGGAGAGTGATTTACGTGATATGTATCTCTTGTAAGAGGTCAAATGCCAATAATTGTAATTTAGTACTTCAAGTTATTAAGTTCATGTAATTAGCTTCTAAACTCATGAAATAATGTCAATTAAGTCCAATAAATTACTCATGCAATTAAGTCCTTAAGTTACAGAAATGATCAAGTAAGGACAATGAATCAAATAAGGGGATGTTCGGTTAATAATTCTCGAAATGATAATAATTTCATATAAACACTTAGATATATAATTCATAAAAATTATCATGAAGTGTATAAATTAATAGATGAAAGAATGAAAATAATCCTATCTCTCGAAAACTCAAACGCATGGCGCCCGTACCTGATTAGTCAGAAAACTAGGGTGTTACAAAGTCCAACAAAATAAAAACCAGATGAAGATCTTCAATCGGAATATTTTCCTCACTAAGTTGAACAAAATCGAAAGCAGATCTTCATCAGAGAAAACAAATATCATGCAGATATTTTCCTCACTAAGTTGAACAAAATATAAAACGGATGAAGATCAGAGAAAACAAAAATCATGCAATCAGAATTTTACTAAGTCAAACAAAATAGAAAGCAAATAAGCTCAACATGAGCAATAGCAGAAGATTTTCAATCAGAGAAACAACGTCCCAAAACGACGGAGGCCTCAAAGCGACAGTGTACAACACACATGCAACCCAGATCGCAATCGGAAGCAGCCACCATGGAGGTGGCAATGGTTGTGAATCATCCTTTAGTCCTGACGTGCCCCGGAGACACCGATGGCTTCGGAGGCAACGTCGGAGGTGCCGAAAGCATGATTTTCATCTATGTAATTTTTTCTTTGCAAATCGCCATCTCATCTATGTAATTTTTTCAAATGTTCATTGTTTTTGGGATTTTAAGTGGTTTTTGGTGTCTGAATACCCTATACGTGATGCAACAGTTTTTAATGAATAGAAATTAATTTTTTATTATTTTGGTCTTGTTTTAAAGTTTTAATATAATAGAACTCTTATTTGGTTATTCTTATCTTTTGATCTCCATCTCACTTTAACTATAAGATAATATGTTGAAAAAATATATGTAACTATAAATTATCTGATTAAATACATTTGCGTACCAGTTTTTAATGAAAAGAAATTGATTTTTTCGATCATTTTTTAAAGTTTTAATGTGATAAAAGACAACCATAACTCTTATTTTTTCATTTTTCTTTAATCATTTGATCTCTATCTCACTTTGACTCTAAGATAATATGTTGAAAGAGTATATGTAATTATCAATTATCTGACTGGATACATTTGCGCACCAGTTTTTAATGAAGAGAAATTATTTTTTTCATTATTTTGGTAGTCAGTTTTATTATGCTAGAAAGCAACCATAACTCTTATTTTCTCATTCTTCTTTAATGTTTTGATTTCAATCTCACTTTGACTTTGAGATAATATGTTTAAAAAATATATGTAATTATAAATTATCTAACTCGATACATTTGCGTACTAATGAAGAGAAATTATTTTTTTCATTTTAAAGTTTATTTGCTCACCAATGAAGAGAAATTAATTTTTTCATTTTAAAGTTTTAACGTAATAGAAAACTGTCATAACTCTTATTTTCTCATTATTCTTCACTGTCTTGATCTCCATCTCATTTTGACTCTGAGGTAATATATTGAAAAAATATATGTTTCTAGTTTGAAAAGTTTCTATTCTCTTCAGTCAATCAGGTATATGATAGATCAATAAACATAGAAAATAAACAAAATCATTTCTCAGTTATTAAAGCTCCTAAGGGAAAAAAAATGAGGAAGAAGTATGGAAAAATGAAAAGAGCAGGATAACTGATCAAACACTTTCAAAAAAAAAAAAAAAGCAAATGGATTAAATAGTTTTAACAAACAAAATGCGGATGTATAAATAATTTGAAAAATCATAAAGATGATTGCATTTAACTATTTTGAAAGAATTAAATTTGAGCAATTTTAAATCCTAATCTCCCAATTATGAAACCCTAATTTGTTAGACAATAACTGAGATAATGGAAAGACTAATTTACTATTATTAAAAATATGTGTACATCACGTATGGAGTAATTAAGCACTGAAAACCACTTATTTGAGCAATTTTCAGTCCTGATATCCTAATTTTAAAACCTAATTTGTTAGATGATAATTGAGATAATGGAAAGACTAATTTACTTTTATTAAAAACATGTGTACATCACGCGTAGAGTAATAAAGCACTGGAAACCACTTAAAATTAGTTGAAAATGACGGCTCTGTGAAAATCGTATAGATGAGATGACGGTTTGTTAAAATCGTATAAATGATATGACGGTTTGGTAAAAATTATATAGATGGGATGACGGTTTGCAACGAAAATAAGTTCGGATGGTAAAGTGTCAAAACGGGTATAGTTCGGGTGGTAAAAAATACTTATCCCTAAAAAAATATTGAAAGTTGGAACTTAGTGAAAAAAAAAAGTGTTTTCATATTTTTCTTTTTTTTAGGTCATCTACTCATTTTTATCTATTGAGATGGGTCGAACTACTTAAATGTAAAGTCTGTCTATCCATGGTAATTGTGTTATCAAGAGTCCAAACTCAAAACTAAGTCTGTCTATCAATGATAATTGTGTTACCAAGAGTCCAAACTCAAAACTAAATTTGTCTATCAATGGTAATTGTGTTATCAAGAGTCCAAACTTAAAACTTCTGGTTATAGCACTCAAAACCTCTTATTAAGCTATGATGAATACGAGGCTTAACCTAACTCACCCCCTAAAAACTAGCTATTGAAGGAAGATTTGTCAAACCATTATATATTGAACTCTACATTTTTTATTATAAAATATGGGATAGTTGACAAGTTAATATAATACTGAACCGCTAAGCCGACTATTTTCCTTTTACTAATACTTAAAGTAATTCCCACAAAAAATTTAAAATTAGAATTTTCACCCACCGAGGGAAAGAAAAAAATTCTTAAAAAAAAAAAAAAAACAACACATACCTGATGACATGATACATGACATGCATGATCCATGGCCATGCACATGATCATCATAACATGGAATGGCACATTGTGAGGCATAAGGAAAATATCATCGCCACGTAAGAACGTGGGAGATTCCAGCTAAAGATCTCCTCCTTTTCTTCCTTTCTCTCTCTAAACACTCTTTCTTTTCTCTCTCTAATCTCTCTCCACCCAAAATCCTACCCCCAAAAAAATCTGCACATTTACTCTACTCTGGGAAACTCGAGCTCAATTTTCAGCTTTTCGTTGTTTTTTTTTTCCTTTGAGCTTGTCTGAATCAGGTACGATTGCGTTCTTTTCTCTGTTTAATTTTGTTTATTTTGGTTATGTTTGTGTTGTTTTGCATGTAATTTCATCTTGTTCGTTAATTTGGATGATTATCGAGTTAAATGTTCTGTTATGGATGGAATTTGATGCCGGAAATGCATTAGTTTGTAGCTTTGTGAGGGTGGGACTGTTGATTTTTGGAGGATTTGAGGAGTTAGTGAACCTCTGCTTGAACAGGGTCTGTATTTGAAATTCTGGGATTTGCTGGAGTGAAATTTACTGTTAAGTTTTGGGGATAAAATGGCAGAAGAGCTATGGAATTATACATAGATATTTTATGCAGGAATAATATATTTTTTTGGCATGATAAGAAATATGTATTTATGATTAATTCATTGTATGCCACAGGGGCAGAGTTTTTGGTTGACATCATGATAACATTTTTTAGGGTTGACAGATGTGAAAATTTGTGGTGCTTCATTTGATGAAATATTCTTCTTGTCGATTATCATAGTCGAAACAAAATCCGGGAGTCTTGATTTCAGGGTTTCTGCTGCAAAGGCTATGTTTGTAGCTTTGGTTATAATGGGAGAAGCAGAAAACATCCGGCTCCGAATGGAGCAATTCCTTTTAGTGTTTATCTTGCATATGATTTTCATATTAATTTTCCTCACAATTACCCAATTGAAAAAAGAGGGGAAAAAAATTGGACGTATACTACCCATGTTCTCATTTTCGTTGGATTACCAATTTTGTAATTTATTTTTTCTGGCATACACACATTTCTCTTGGTTGGCTACGAAAGTTTAACGTTTATGCTGGTTAGTTTGATTAAAGTCAGTTATGTATGTCTCTCCTGCTGTTCAAATTCATTTTACTATATGCCGAGAGTATTATTTGAGACTTTCACAATTACGTGCTTTTTATGTTGCAGGGCACTTATATTGTAATTTTACATGCAATAGATTTCTCTTTGATCTCCTTTTCACCTCATACTGAGAGGTGATGGGCCCAGAAGGAACCTGAGAAGTTGAACTCCAAGATAGCTCATTTTGCAATTGCTCAAGTTGAAGAATTTAATGAGTGTATATTTGACTGGAAACCTGGACTCTCCTGCTCTGCTCTATCTGTATCTGGACGAGTTCTTTCATTTGGTTTTTAACAAAAAATGCTGAATTATAGTATTCTGATCCTGGATTGGTAGACACTTGTACGGGAATTCTAAGCTTTACTTATGTCTCCCCTCTTGTTTGAATAGAAAGGTTTATGGCAACTTCAAATGAAAAGTGGATAGATAGTTTGCAGTTTTCGTCGTTGTTTTGGCCTCCTCCTCAAGATGCGGAGCAAAGAAAGGTATGGTTTAAAACTTGTTTTATTGAAAAAGAAAAATTATAAATTAGCAGTGTTGCCTTGCACTTTACTGTGATTGGCGTGGCTTTGTGGTATATTAGCTTGGGATTCTTGCTTGTCTTTGCCATTTTTGATTTAATTAGAATCAGCCTTTTGTTACTAGTATTTACTCTTTGATAATTTTCCTTGTGTAGCTTCTTTATGTCCGACTTTTTGGAATTGTTCATTTGAAAGATTCTAATATTTTTTTAAATTAACTCTGTTTTATTATAGGCTCAAATAACTGCTTATGTTGAGTACTTTGGCCAGTTCACCTCAGAACAATTTCCTGATGATATCGCAGAGGTATTTTCTTTTCCCTGCTATCTCTGAACTACCTTAACCTAATAGGACCAACTAAGGAAAGTGGATTTGTATATCTTTAACTTTGATAGTGTGCTTGGGTTCAGTGGAACTGTCAATTTATGCTGAAAATTTTGTCTTACTTTTAACTTTTTGCAGCTGATCCGTAGCCGGTATCCATCCAAGGAGAACAGGCTTTTTGATGATGTCCTGGGTACTTGTTATTTCATGGTTAAATTCGCAATTTCTCATGGCTACTTTGTTCTCCATTATGACTTGCCCTTTTGCTTCATTTTCCAGCAACCTTTGTTCTGCACCATCCGGAGCATGGCCATGCTGTCATTCTCCCAATTATTTCGTGTATTATTGATAGTACGCTCGAATATGATAGGAGTGGTCCCCCATTTGCTTCATTCATTTCCTTGGTCAGCCCCAACAATGAGGTAACCGAACATATCTTATTTTTTTTCATACAATAATTAATGTGTTTGAAGCATTTTTTCTTGACAAAATTTGCCTATTTAGTTATAATTTGTATCCTAAAGCTTTTAGGTACTTAATTCAGTAATATCGTCTTTGATTACAGAATGAGTACTCTGAGCAGTGGGCCCTTGCATGTGGGGAGATACTAAGAATTTTAACTCACTACAACAGACCAATTTACAAGTTGGAACGCCAGCAAAATGAAGCATATCGAAGTAGCAATTCAGACAATGCTTCAAGCAGTAAGCCAACGGATGGAGAACCTTCTCTACCTCCCACTCCACCAGAGAGGAAAGCATTGAGGCCATTGTCTCCCTGGATAACTGATATACTGCTTGCTGCACCTCTTGGTATTAGAAGTGACTATTTTCGATGGTGAGTTAGTTCATTCATTCACTCACTCCTTTTTAGTTTTAGAATCATGAGATTGCCTCAACTCTTGTGAAGACAGCAAGATGTGCAGTTAAACAGTCCTGCCTAATAATAACATAGCTGGCTCTGTTGTGTCAACATGCATCATTCGTTGAAATTAACTGTTTTTCGTCAGATGTGTAGCATGATTGACCCTTTTCAACAACTGATGTAGGTGTGGAGGTGTCATGGGAAAATATGCAGCTGGAGAACTGAAACCACCTTCAACTGGTCAGTCAAGTTTCAAACTTATCTTCGATTGGATGTTCATTGTGAAGTGTGTTATCAGAGTTCATTATGGCTCAAATAATCATGTCAATATCTGCTGTATGGTAACTTAATTTGCAGTGTGGTGGGTTTCATGACATCACAACTCTTTTGCCCAAATGTTCTTTTCATAAAAAGAGAGCGATAGGTTTTGCTATATAGATCTGTGAAATTGTCTACAGGGAAATTAGGACCTTGTTGTTATATTTCTAGTTTCTGCAAATAAGTTTCTACTGATAATGTTACACGTAATATTGGATGATAAAATTTTTGGATTTACTTGAATGGTAGTTGATAGAGTCCCATCTGCTAAACATTAACAGACTATTACCGCATTTAGTTCTAACGTACACATTGAAAATCCATGATGGATATCTTGCTTTCAATCACACTCAAGACTCAAATGATAAAAATAAAACCTTTTGGTTGTTCCAATGACATATGAAACTTAAATTTAAACAAAATATACTTGATATTCTGTTAACTGCTCAATTTGGGGTGGAAAAAACGGCTATATAATTTTAAATCTTCATGTAAAATTTCCTGTCCTGTATTTCTGATGTTGTAGAAAGACATGAAGTATGTTTAATTTTTTGACAAGGACAATCTGTCTCAGCTTCCTCTCGTGGATCTGGGAAGCATCCCCAGCTCATGCCGTCGACTCCTAGGTGGGCTGTTGCTAATGGCGCTGGAGTTATACTCAGTGTATGTGATGATGAAGTAGCTCGTTATGAAACTGCCACCTTAACAGCTGCTGCTGTTCCTGCACTTCTGCTTCCTCCCCCAACAACACCTATGGATGAGCATCTTGTAGCTGGTCTTCCAGCACTCGAGCCCTATGCACGCCTGTTTCATAGGTTAGCATTTGATAATTGTTTTTCAAAGGCTAATGAAGATTCAAATCGTTGTGTTAATTTTGTCTTCTGGCTTAGATATTATGCAATTGCTAGTCCAAGTGCCACCCAAAGGCTGCTTCTTGGACTACTAGAAGCTCCGCCCTCCTGGGCTCCAGATGCACTTGATGCTGCTGTACAACTAGTCGAGCTTCTTCGCGCAGCAGAAGACTATGCCTCAGGGATGAGGGTAAATTCAGTTGCCGCCTCTTCTACATATATGATTTGAGAAACAAACTAAGATGTCTACATTTAAAGAACAGTAATTGTACCATTTCTAAAGGATAATTTGTTGAAATGCATGATTTGAAATAAAAATACTGCTTTCCTGAATGTTTTCTATTTTTTGTGAAGCTCCCTAGGAATTGGATGCACTTGCATTTCTTGCGTGCTATTGGGATTGCTATGTCTATGCGAGCTGGAATTGCTGCAGATTCTGCAGCTGCTTTACTTTTTCGAATACTTTCTCAACCAGCTTTACTTTTTCCTCCATTGAGACAAGTTGATGGCGTTGAAGTTCAACACGAACCTTTAGGTGGCTATATCTCATCTGAACTAAAGCAGGTACGTGCTGTCACGGGATCTTAATGCTCTTAAATTTTCTTTCCTCAAAGTATTCATGACTTCCCTTTTCTTTTTTAACAATTACATTCAGCAAAGAGAATTACCTGCAGCAGAAGCTACAGTAGAGGCTACTGCACAAGGGATTGCATCCATGCTTTGCGCCCATGGGCCAGAGGTTGAATGGAGAATATGTACAATATGGGAAGCTGCTTATGGTTTGATTCCTTTAAGTTCGTCTGCTATTGATCTTCCAGAAATCATAGTGGCAACTCCTTTGCAGCCTCCTCTATTATCTTGGAACTTATACATTCCTCTTCTTAAAGTACTCGAGTATCTTCCTCGTGGAAGCCCATCTGAAACTACTCTAATGAAGATCTTTGTTGCAACTGTTGAGGCAATTCTGCAAAGGACATTTCCACCCGAGTCTTCTATCGAACAAATTAGAAAAACTAGATATACTTTTGGGTCTGCATCAAAGAATCTTGCTGTGGCTGAGCTCCGCACTATGGTCCACTCACTTTTCTTAGACTCATGTGCCTCTGTTGAGCTTGCTTCTCGTCTCCTTTTTGTTGTGTTAACCGTATGTGTTAGCCACGAAGCACAGTTCCACGGGAGTAAGCGGCCTAAAGGTGATTATCCTAAAGAAGTAGGAGAAGATGCACAAGGAGCCAATGGGAAGCACAGAGAATTCGAGAGTAGACAGGGGAAGAAACAGGGGCCTGTAGCAGCTTTCGATTCTTTTGTTATTGCTGCTGTTTGTGCTTTATCATGTGAACTTCAGCTCTTCCCCTTGATCTCAAAAGGAAGTCATCTCATAGATTCCAAAAATACTTCCGACTCAGCTAAGCCTTCTAAAGGGAATGACCTGTCCAATGAGATGCAGGATGGTATTGATTCAGCTGTTCATCACACTCGCCGAATGATAGCAATTCTAGAGTCACTTTTCTCTTTAAAACCATCTTCTGTGGGCACATCTTGGAGTTACAGTTCAAATGAAATAGTGGCTGCTGCTATGGTTGCAGCCCATATATCGGATTTGTTTAGACATTCAAAGGCTTGCATGCGTGCTCTTTCCATATTGATAAGGTGCAAGTGGGACAGTGAAATTCACTCAAGAGCTTCTTCCCTTTTCAATCTAATTGATATTCACAGAAAAGTTGTTGCCTCAATAGTAAACAAAGCTGAACCTTTGGAGGCACACTTACTGCACACATCAGTACCAAAGGAAATCACCTCATGCTTTCATGGGAAAAAAATTAACTCCTGTATCAGCTGTAATCACATAGAATCAGGTCAGTCATCTTCATCATGTGACAATTTGCCTGGTTCTAAAGCGTTGGTAAGTTTTGAGAAGGACGATTCTGATGAGGCTGAAAGATGTAGAATGGGTAAAGTAATTGCAAGTTTCCCTAGCGATGCTTCAGATTTAGCCAACTTTTTGACTATGGATAGGCATATAGGCTTCAACTGCAGCGCCCAAGTTCTTCTAAGATCTGTCCTTGCAGAAAACCAAGAACTATGCTTTTCTGTTGTTTCCTTGCTCTGGCACAAATTGATTATTTCACCTGATACTCAACCTAGTGCTGAAAGCACGTCTGCGCAGCAAGGATGGAGGCAGGTAATGTAAATTGAATCTAACAATGATACTTAATGTTTTCTGACAGATAATCAGTTTTCTGTAAAAGTGTTTAATTCATTGATCAAAACATGATTTCACAGGCTCTATAATAAGGCATTAATATTTGTTCCTTAAATGATGCAGGTGGTTGCTGCCCTTTGCAATGTAGTATCAGCATCACCCGCAAAAGCTTCAACAGCTGTTGTTCTTCAGGTCCAGATTTTGTTTTGCTTGAATTTTTTCCCCTTCTGAAACAAAAGTATTTATCTTTTCTATGGGACTGTATGCAAAAGTTAAAAAGAAGTACTTCTGTACTTTTTGCTCTTTCTAAGTACTTTACAATTTTTTAGTTGAGTTAATAATTGCTCCTAATTGCATGGCTGAACTCAGTTTCCATCAGTTTCTGAAAAACATTTGGACTATTTTTTTTTTTTTTAATCCGAGTTTATGTCATTTGTTATGTCACTTTCCTGGCTTTGTTTATTTGTCAGGCGGAGAAGGAACTGAAACCCTGGATTGCTAAAGACGATGATCTTGGGCAAAAGATGTGGAGAATCAACCAAAGAATTGTGAAAGTAATTGTTGAGTTAATGAGAAATCATGAGACTCCAGAGTCATTGGTAATTCTGGCTAGCGCGTCAGACGTCCTCCTTCGCGCCACAGATGGGATGCTGGTTGATGGAGAAGCATGCACTTTACCACAGCTTGAGGTAACATATTCTCATATTCTTCTTGTAATTTTTTCTTTTCCACCATTTTTGCCACATTTGTTTATTTTATCATGTCGTTGAAAATACTTGTTGTATTGAATAACAACCATGCATTTAATTTACTTGTTTGCACCTCAAAATATTGGACAGCTGTTGGAAGTAACTGCCCGAGCAGTTCAACCTGTGCTTGAATGGGGAGAATCAGGATTGGCAGTTGCAGATGGCCTTTCAAACCTGTTGAAGGTACAAATGCTCTCTGAAAATACCTGTTCATACAAATTCCAGGAAATTAAACTGAACAATATCTGCATGTATCTCACGATGTTTTAAAATGCTGGATCTCATATGTCTTAAAGATTTTGGATAAATAAATTATATGAATTAGGAATCCTGTTATGAATGATTTTAGTGAAAACTCGTAACATCTTATTTACGTGCTTGAGTTATTTCAAAAATAATAGTAGTAATAATAATTTTACAAACTATTTGAAACATCCGGTGAGCTCATACTAAGAATGTTTTAAAAAGTTCATAATCTCACTTTCGATCGGTAAATTTTGATGATATCATCTCTTGTTTTATATGAATAGCCTGTTTTGCCTAGAACTTATTGGTCAATAGTAGATTTTAAATTCATTACTATAATAGATGCATAAGGCCAAAGCTTTGGGTATATTAGGGGAAGTTTTTGTAATTTCTCAAATCTGTGGAGAAGTTTTGGTAATTAAGTGAACAAATGGTTATTATTCAATACAACAAGTATTCCAGTGTAATTATCCCTAGAAATCAACACATAAACATTACAAAAATTTGTGTCGCTTGTTGTCATTTGCAGTGTCGCCTCCCTGCCACAGTTCGTTGTCTTTCTCATCCTAGTGCTCATGTCCGTGCTCTTAGCACATCAGTCCTTCGCGCTATTCTTCATGCGGGTCCCTTAAAATCAAAGGGCAAACAGGTGGATGCTATCAACGGCATTCGCTGTCCTCGTTACCAATACCTAAACGTAGGCATCACGAATTGGCAAACTGATATCGAGAAATGCTTGACTTGGGAAGTACATAGCCGACTTGCAACTGGCCTTCCTATCCAGTTTGTTGATACTGCTGCAAAGGAATTAGGCTGTACTATATCCATTTGAGACTTATGGCTTTTATATCATGTGGTAACCTCGTTAGATTGTTGTGGCTGAAAGAATCAGATAAAAGCTTCCGATTCATTTGAAGAAGGGATTCGAGCCGGGACAGATACCGACTATTGTTTATATCAGGTTTTATTGTTTGTTTGAGCTGAAACATGACTAAATAGATGTTGTTGAACTTCCTCTTTTTAAATCTTGAAAGAGTTGCCTAGCTTTGAAATAGATGCTGTGTTGATGTATTAGTTTTTTAAGGGTTTTTACCATCATTTCATATCCACTTCTGGTTTTCAAAGAGACCGAATTGAATTGGTGCATTGGCTCAACAAAGATTCGAACTTGAGTTCCAAGTATTCTCAGTTGTGCAATTCACTCGTATAAGATTCAGTCGAGCCACTCAAACCTAACTCATATAAGGTTCAAGTCGAGTTCGAGCCAAATTATCTATCGACAAAGTTCACGAGCTTTTATATTTTAATGTATGATTTTATCAATAATATAGACGCATAATTATAGCTCAAACACAGTATAAATTAACTTGAATTCAGTATTTTTGGGCTCTTCCAGCGCCATTGATTTGATTTAAGCTCAAAAGACAATAATAAGCATTCTCAAAATCCCTTCCTGTCTGTACTCGTTACAATTTCAACCCCTATACATAACGTAATAGTCTGAACAAAATATTACACATAAACCAATATCCTGGATCTTACATATTATTCGATAATCTCTCCGAGTTCTAACGTAGCAAAACTCAATAAAATGACAAAAATAATTGTAGTATAGAACGAGACCGAAAACGAACTTGTAAATTACGGTTGAGGGAGCAAAACTCGATCGGTAACTGCTATTTAAACCCATCTCATATCCCAATTACGAACGAAACCCGAATTGAGTGGAGACAAATATATATAGGGATTAGAAAAGAATTGCAGGGACTCTATCAATAATTAATTGTGGAATTTGCACTGAATCAAGAGTGAGAGACTGTTCAAAGAATTGCAGAAAAGTCTTCTATACCTTTTCATCGGCTTCAAAAGTTTGCTGACTGTTTCTGGAAATTGAATGGCTGCGTTTTTCTTTGCCCCCGGGTTTTGATGAGGCATTACCGTACCAGATCATTCCTACAACAGCAATGATCATGCCGATAACTACCTGTACATTAAGACCCTCTTTTCCGAAAAATAAGAATCCGAGGATCAATACAAGGATAGTCTTCATGTGGCCAAGGACTTGGAACGAGACAGCAGTGAATCTGCCGATGCAGATGAATTGACTCAGATTAGTTCCAATTGCGATGGTGCACGAGAGGAACATGAACACCTGCAGAATCAAGATAAGGTTAGAACTACAAATTTAGTTTTTGTTTGAATTTATAACATGGGCGTACGCATGGGAGATAGAAAGGAGGTGATAAAAACAATTTCGGTTGAACTTTCTTATTAGGATCAATTTCGTAAATGCATAAAACACACACAAATAGCTTGTTGAAACTTACTACAGACGGCGTATGAAACTGAAAGGAATCAATTCTCTTGTTTGTCAACCAATAATCAACAAACGGGCCTACCAACAACAATGATCCGGCCTGGGCAGGTGCAGTGTGCCCCAGTAGGTTAAAGGAAGTAAGGGAGTATTTCCTCTGAAGATAATGAACATACTGCAAATAACACAAACCATAATCATGTAAATAGACAAAAAGCATACAAAAATTAAGAACTATAAACTCAAAAATATGTAGTATAGTAACACGAACCTATCTTTAAACAAACTACACAGCAGAAAACAAAAACTATACTCCTGAGGGTGCAGAAGTTCTCCACAAATTTATTTGGAATTGTTTAATTCAAAATTTCATACCACAATATGGTAAAAAGAACAATAAAGTATAAGTGTAGAACTTACATACTGTTGCAGTGCGGTACTCCAGACCGCGACAAATGCAGCCAAGAAGCCCTTGGCATTAACACTCACGTCAGTAACTGTGCAGACTGCAACACCAAGTAGAACAACTAAGATGCTTAGCTTTGTGTCTCTCGAATATCGCATCTTGTCAAACACAATTTCCAATAAGCAGGAGACGGGAATCATAGTAAGTTTTGCAATCTGATAGCATGCAAGACATAATATCACCTTTAGTAGTGTAAATTGAAGTTGCTCAATATTCTTTATTCATTTTTCCCTTTTAATATGGATAGTGGATTAGTGGAATGACAATTACCTGGTAGAATCCCACTGAATTCCACATTAAGCTGACATTCATCCCGACAATAGAGAAATTTGCAAATAAGATAAACTTTAGAAGTTCTGGAACAGGCAGATGAGAAGGTTGGATGTAACCCAGACACCTCAGAACAGCAGTCATCAAGGTCGTGGTAGCAAAATGCAAACCAGTTAACGTCGTAGCTGCATATGCTATACTAGTTAGAAAGCTAAAAAGACAAATTGCAGATAAAGGTTGGTTTAAACAAAAAGTACCGAAATCAACAAATACTCAACAAATACAGGTGCACCATTAAAAACAGAGAACAACTTGCACATTGTCTTTATTCAACAACTCTTCAATTCACAAACAATAAGAGTTCCTGAAGTTTCCTTTAAAAGTGGAAACCGAAATACATTGCAAACTTTAACAAGTCTACATGAGTCGTACAAAACTTTTAAGGGTTCACAAGTCTGCACAAGTCCCCCAACGAAATGCCATCATTATTGCATATTTAAGACTAAGACGGTGTTTGGCTGGGCGTATAAGCTCTCTAAAGCAACTTATAAGCTGTTTAAAAGCTTATAAAGACATTTGAAAGTGTGGTAATTTTTTTTATGAAATGAGATTATATAAGCTTTTGAAACAAGAAGTTAGGAGCTAACAAACTGCTTTAAAATAAGTTGCGGAACACCAACTCATTTAGAAGATCTTAATGCACTCTTTTACTTTGGATCAAATTAATCACATAAATGTCATTGCTAACATCCCATTAGCTCATGGTCTTATAATTATCCAAACAATTTTAACATCTTACTTCTAAAATAAGACCAAACATCTTGTAAAATGTGAAATCTGTTTGAAATAATAGTCAAACACCCTCTGAAACAAGTATGAGTTCAATAATTTGACCAATAAATGTTCATTTCATGTCCAAATCATGCAAACTCAAGAGTAGATTGTCCACAGAGGGAACCAAGACTTACCAAAACTGAAGCCATAGGTAGCCATTAACGCCTTATTGACCATAATGATCCCAACAGAAGTGACTACATTAAACATCCATGCAGCCGCATCCACAGCAGCTTTCTTGTCAGCTTTGCTTGTTGGCGGCATTTTGCTTCACTT
Source organism: Lantana camara (assembly GCA_037501455.1). Taxonomy (NCBI): domain Eukaryota; kingdom Viridiplantae; phylum Streptophyta; class Magnoliopsida; order Lamiales; family Verbenaceae; genus Lantana; species Lantana camara. The sequence continues at coordinate 129,494,424 of CM074855.1, forward strand.
TGTCCTTTCAAATTCTTGTTATAACTGTCCAAGTGGTGAAAAATATTTACCCTTGTAGAACCATACAGATAGAATTGAACCACCACATTCAACCCACGTTTTTCCTCAGAATTCCTGCATCGTAGTAATCAAAAGACCTGTCCCCAACATTAGATTCTCATTTCAAATATATAATTAAAAGCGACTATTAACATCAGTTCAAAACATTCCAACATAAGAAAATTTTCATATGAATCAACTATTCAAGACACTGCAAAATGTCTGGTCGAAAACGAATACAGTACATCATTTAATTGATCACGTTTCCAGAACAAATTGACAACTGAATTTGAAAACCCAACTCATTTGAATCTTCAACATACAGAGACATTCCAACAAACAAGACTACAAATTCACACAGCTGTCGTACTCGTAAGCTTTCCAAATCAATAGCACAGTACTAAATCTATCCATAAATCAATAGAAAATATGCCAAATCACAACTTCAACAGATCCCAAAAGTTCAAACACCTAAAGCACAAATCAACCCCTTTTCCACAATTCGACCCCCGCCATCATCAGATCTAAGCTCCCAAATCCCCCAATTTCCCCAGATCGCATTCAATTCCCCAAACCCACACCAATTACTCACCAAATTACAGATCTATCCACACAGAAATCATCAAATTCAACTGAAAATCAATCCCAACAATTCGAATTCACCTTTACTGAAAGAGAAAACTCTATAATGACAATTCAGCTTTAAAGAAGGCACCTTTTTGAAGTTTATAACGGGATGAAAAGGGACTTTTGGCGTGAATTGCAGTTTTTTCTCCAGATCTTCACAACTCTTTGAGTTAATAATGGGCGAACGTGTTTGCATGTGATGTATATATCTACGTATGTAGGGGTGTATATATATACGGAGTAGAATTTAGTGAAGAATCAATGAGACTTGAGTTAGGGTTGACCCCTAAATCAAATGAATATTTCCAATATCATTTTATTAAATATATAAACTATATAAATATCCGACACGATGCTCTGACACAAATATCCAACATAATAGATAAAATAATATTTTTATTTGATAAAAAAACTAAAACTACACATGACATTTCAGAAAAATATCATTTTATTATATTATCTCGGTATTATGTTGGATATTTGTATCAAACATGTCGTATCGTGTTGTATATTTATGTCAAACACCTCACACATTGCATAAAAAAAACCTTTATCGTAATATGTTTATTGTGTTATGCTTGTATCTCTATGTTCGAATTTATATTTTTTAAAAAATTTATATTGTCATATTCATATTATGGTGGACCTGTATCTCCATATTACATTCATGCGACATAAATTGTGTTGATAAATGCACTATTACATGGTATTACATTTGATGATGATTGATATAATTGATTGATGAACCAAAAAAGATCTAAAAAATATTTAAGCTCTAATATTATCTCTTTAATCATTTAACTAAAATAGAGGGAAATTTTATTATCAAGAAATATAATTTTAGCAAATATTTTAAAATAGTTCATTTTTTTTAAAAAAAAAATTGTGTGAAAAGAAAATAAATAAAAAAGTTGACAAGTTGAGTAAGAAAGTACACTAATTGGAGAATTTTGTACAAATTAATTCTGCCAAAAAAATCCGGCGGAATAGTGGTACGTGCTTTGTACCTATTAGAGTCCAAAACTATTCTTGTACGCTATTTTGTTTGCTTTATTTTAAATTTTTTTTTTACAAATTGACTTATATTTTGTGTGGATTGTTATTAACGAAAAGGTAATAACATATTCTTTTTATTGGTTTATTAAGATAGTTGCAAATATAGAATTTTTTGAGAAAACTCTCCGTTTGAACAAGAATTTTTAACTAATTTCCCAATTTAAATAAAATTTTAGTTTTCGTAAATCGAGATTTTATTTTTTGTTGACTATTTATTGACTTAAATTATCTACTTTACCCTTAATTCTCTTAATATAAAATATTTATATTTAAGTTGATAGAGCTATATTTAAAATTTAAAAAACTATTACGTTTCACAACAGTTGATTATTATATGAAAAACTTTTCATTTTTGAGGAACTACTTTGTCATTTAGCAAGTGGTGCCTGAATAAAAAACTTTATTCTTAATATAGAGTATTTTACATTTAAATTCATAGAATTATATCTAAGCTTTAAAAATTAATGTATTACACAAAAATTATTGTGAAGAACTTTTTTGATATGAAGTATAAAATTTATTATTTGTGGAACTACATCGTAATTTTGTGGAATTATTATGTTATTTAGCAACTCGGGGTTGAATGAAGATTTTATTCTTAATATGAAATATTTATATTTGAATTTATAGAATTATATATGAATTTTGATGAATTATTGTGTTAAGTAGCCGTACAATTTTTTTTTAATATAAAGTATTTATATTTAATTTGTAGAATTATATGTGAACTTTGCTGAATTATTGTGATACACAGAAGTTAATTGTTAAATAAAGAACTTTTTTATGAATATGAACTATAAAATTATTTATTTGTGGAATTGTATCTGATTTTGAGGAATTATCGTGTTATTCATCAACATGATTAAATGAAACATAATTAGGTAAATTTAGAATAATTAGGAAGTTACACAAAAATTAATTTTTCAAATAGAGAATTAACTACTTATTTTTTTACTCGGGAAATATACTCAAAATTCAAATATCATTTAGGGAGTTAATTCTAAATATATGTTAAATAAATAATATTAATACAGAAACTAAAGAACACACAAGTTAATGCAGAAACTACATTTATATAAATAACTAGTCATCTGTGCACACAGTCCCTGTGTGAAAAAAAAAATTGTAATCTAATTAATTATTTATAATAAATTCTGATGTGATGTCAATAAAGAAGAAATATGAAAAAAAATTGTATAAATTATTTGAATTTATCTATTTTAAAATTCAAATAAGAGTGTTTAACCACATTGCTGAACATTGGTTGACATTGGTTGGTCATGAATTTATAGAATGTTGGTTGTGTTTTATGGGGTTTCTTATAATATGTTAAATAAATAATATTAATACAGAAACTAAAGAACACACAAGTTAATGCAGAAACTACATTTATATAAATAACTAGTCATCTGTGCACACAGTCCCTGTGTGAAAAAAAAAATTGTAATCTAATTAATTATTTATAATAAATTCTGATGTGATGTCAATAAAGAAGAAATATGAAAAAAAATTGTATAAATTATTTGAATTTATCTATTTTAAAATTCAAATAAGAGTGTTTAACCACATTGCTGAACATTGGTTGACATTGGTTGGTCATGAATTTATAGAATGTTGGTTGTGTTTTATGGGGTTTCTTATAATTTTATAAATAGTTTTTTTAATAGAAATGTGAAAGAAGAAAAATGAGACTTATTAGTGATAACTGATAAGAGAAAAGTAGATAAGATAGAAACGTGAGGAGTGAGAGTTATTATTATTTTTAATAAAATGTCAATTTCAACCCTTAAATTCTCTTCTATACACTAAAAGCCTAAAAGGTATATTTGGAAGATGAAAAAATTGGTTTGCAGCCTAAAAAACTGCCGTTTATGAGAGAAAAACCCTCTTTGCTTTTTATATAGTATAGATAAGGGAAAATAAATTATTGAAAAAGAATTATACTTAAGTTGACTATGTATGCAGTTTCTTAAAACGTCAACGTTATTAACATTCCGTAAACTGTCTTCTAAATTTCACTACTTAGTTACTCAAATTAATTATGTCAAACTAGCGACCGCCAACGTAAAAATAATATTATTCGACATGATACGTAAATTGTACCTTATTATTAGTGCAACATTTAATAAATAACATTAAGGAGTGATTTAAAAATATATTTCAGAAAATATTAAAATAATATACATTTATTTTAAATTTTTTTATCAAAATCATCCAATATATGATGGTGCAGAAACCGGAAGTGTGTTAATATACCAACACTTTAAGATTTGTTTATGAGGGAAAGACCATCACAGGCGTTGAGCCTCAGGAACTGGGTTTCCAGATGAGCGTGGGTTCTTCCAGCTAGGATAACACCAGAGAAAATGCAGCAAAGGGTGCAGTAAGTGTGGTGAAATGAATTGAGCTTGGGGAAGACGAAATGCAGAGGAGAATGCCCAGTTATGTAGAGTGCAGTGTCTATGGAGAAGATGATCTGGGGAATAAGTGTGTGCATTCCCTTATTTATATGTTAGGGGTCAGGGTATTTTGGGAAAACCGTTTAAGTGGTCCCAAATCCTGTGCTGCCCTAAACACGTGGCGTCATATGATGGTGTGAAAGTGATGACTCTCAAAAGCCTGTGGGATGACAGTGCGAGGTGCGCACTACCACTGTGTCAGAGGTGGTTGGCTAGCGGCGAGCGTGTAGGGGTCTACCTATGCTCCTCGTACTTCTGAAGTGCCCTCGGGAGGGTCATCTCACGTTGCTGGGACTGATCCTCGAAGAGGATAGCACCCTTGAGTACTAAACCGAGCGTCGATTACGCTCGAGGGGGCTCCCCAGCGGAAGGCCGTAAGCGCTGAGGGTCCGAGCGTCAGGGCGTCGGGGGGGAGGGGGGGAGCCAGGCATGATTACCGAGGGGTCTCTGGTATGGAAGAGAGGGAATCTAGATACGGAGCATCCCTTGGGACCGTAATGCGAGCGTTCAAGGGGATCGTTGAAGGGATCCCGTGCTCGTGACTTGGGCCGAGGCACGCAAGTGCAGGTTGAAGAGGTGGTGAGGGAATGGGTCGGGTTGAATTCACGAGCCCATTACCGCGAGCGATAGATCAATGGATCCTTCGGATCGTGGCACGTGTACGATGCTGATCCGAGTGTAATTTGGCCTCATCATTTTGCCCCCCAAATTCTGTAGTTGCGCTTGAGCGCACTGTAGAATTTTGAAGATTGAGCCCGGGTTTTGAGTATCCGAGGGTCAATCTTTTGGGAGGGAAGTGACTGTCCGTCTTCTGTAACGGATATCTTCTGACACGGTCATAAATGAAGTCCCATCCGCATTTAATCCAGAGTGGCATAGTGGGCGCGTGTACCGCTGAGTGGGTGCGTGCACTCCAGAATGCGTGAGACGGTTACCTAAAGTGGGGGGTTTTCAAAGCGGGAAATGATTGCAGTTTCAAATCCCAACCCTAATTAAATACAGATTTTCCCCTATAAATAGGGATCTTGAATCCCCTTATCTCTCTTTACGCATTCAACATTTTCTCAAGGTAAAAAAGGCAATATTTTCTCTGCAACTTTCTGAATCTTCTAGCAACTTTCAGCGAATCCTTCTTCGACTGAGCTAACCCCCCTCAACTTTGATACTTACCCTAGATTTAGGTTGGGTCGAGCTTAGTTCTGCGTGTGAGGAAGCTTTTAAGTCACCAGGTCCAAACCGTAATCCTTCTTTCCCACTGAATTTCTGTTAAAAGCTCTGTCTTCAAGACCAAAGGTCAGCAATGGCGGAGAACATCGTAGACCAAATGGTAAGGGAGATAGATGAAATGTCCGTAGGGAGTTCTCCTCACAGTGATATTCCAACTGCAATTCCAATAGCAAAAGGCCCAGAGGACACTGGGGACGAAGAGCTTGATGCCGCCGTTCAAGGGATGAACGATCCTGAAGGGTTAGATCATCTTTTTGAAGAGATGGATCTTTCCTTGAGAATGCAGCAGCAGGGTGAAAGAGTTTTCCCTGTGTTGAATAGGGCTGTTAGGCCCCAGGATCACCAAGTTACAGTGACAATCGCAGCTCCAGAAGCCGATGCAGGGCCTTCTGAGCGTCGGGCGGATGGCGAGCCTCCCCGGAAGCGCCAAAGGAAGGGGAAGGAGCCTGCAACGCGAGTGAGACAGTATAATCCTCACCAAACAGATGTATCACCGGACCACATAAAGAGCACACTGACGCTAGAGGATCTGAAAGATTTGAAGGCCAAGGCGTACTGGGATGAGGCAGTGTTCCCAATTCGCCTTCCTGTGGAGGGAGAGAGGGCCAACCGTCCACCACCGGGGATGATGACCGTCTACCAGGACTCTGTCCTGACCGGAGGCTTGAGATTCCCAATTCCGACCACTGTTGCTGACATCTGCAATTATCTCGTTCTTAGCCCTTCCCAGATTCTCCCAAACGGCATAGCCTTATTCAACACTTTTGTGATCCTGATGAGGGCCACAGGCCACGAACCCTCGATAGACAATTTCGACAGTTTAATTCAAGTGGCCCGCTCGCCACGCTCGTCTCCGACAGACGGGTTTTATTATGCCCAAGCCAAGTCAGGGTTTAAAATGATTGACTCGCCCTCGACCTCGTACGACGAGAATTGGAAAGAAAAATACTTCTTTGTGGGGGCGCCTGGGGGAATTTTCGGAGCCCACCGATCGTGGATAATACACGGAGAGGGGCCCTTGGTTAGAAACAGATCCGGGGATAAGCTTTTCGAGCGTTGGGCGAAGAACTTGGCCCTAGTAATGAAAAATGAGAAGAAGCTGATAAAGGCCAAAGATTTGATGAGGAATGAAGGGATATTGTTCCGCTATGGGCTTTCAAACCCTCCAAACATGATACTCAACCCTCCCGCTCAAATCATGGACCTCGACGGTTAGATTATAGGAGCTAACTCTCCTAACACTTAGGATAACATCGCTAACTTGTGTAGATTGTAGCATCTTTATAGCAATTATTCCGATGATATTCTTCTAACGCTCTCCTTTCTCCTATTTGCAGACGCAGAAATACTCATGGATGGCCCGACCGCTGAAAGTATCTTGGCCATGATGCGAGCCCAAAGAGCCGCGGCGAACCAACAGCAGCAGCAGCCACCGCAGAACCAACAGGCTCCCAACGCTCATCGAGGGAGGCGGGGTGTCAGGCGAGGGTCCGGGCGAGGAACGGGCGGTAGGGGGGATGGCCAAGAAGTTTGCCATATAGAAGACTTGACCCTCCCGGAGGCTCGCGATGCCACCCAGTCAGCCGCGACCGTGGCTCCAGAACAGGCGGGCTCGCATGGATCCCGCAGTAATCGTTCGGGTTCGATAGTCCAGATATTTGAAGAAGAGCGGGCCGAGCGTTCGGGAAAGAGGAAGAGGTTGCCGGACTCTATCCCCATCACGGGAAAGGGGAAGGAGATGATAGTGGGTCAGCTTGGCGAGGGCGGCGATACCTCATCTTCTGAGGATGAGGATTTCTGGAAGGGCGGATGCAACGGTGACGCTCGGTACAAGCGTCTGAGGCAAGACGGTCCTGTGCTTCTGAGAAGGTGCTCGGCTACCCGTAATTTGTTTACGGGGGTTGTGAGCAATCTGCAATTCTCTGGGGATCATGACAAGCTGAATGAGCAAGATGCTATCTGAGTTGCGGACGACGCCTGCTACGCCCTCGTAACGGTAAGCTCTTGAATTTTCTCAAAGAACTTTCACCCTCGAATTAACCTTGTAATAACTTCCAACTTTTATTTTTTATTTATTTATTAGGAGGTGCTCCCTAGACTGAGGAACTTGCAGAAGCAAGCGAAGGTCTACTCCGAGCATAAGGCCAAGTACAAGAAGATGCTGCGTATCTCTGATCCTGGTCAACTGCAAGAGGATTACAACAACGTCTCTGCGGAGCTTACTGCGCTCAAGATTGATCATGAAAGGGTTAAGAAGGCGCTGAAAGACCAGGAGGATGCCTATTTGGTGCTAGACGAGCGCCACAGAAAGATGAAGGAGGAACTCGACCAGTTGAGGGTTGCCAACGGGGATCTTGGCAGATAATTGGCCGAGAGCACTCGACAGTCTGAAGCAACTAAGAGGGACCTTGCCAATTTGCAAGAAAAGGTGCCTACCTTAGAGTCGAGGGTGGCCTGGGAGGCGGTTGTCAGGTTCGTGAGCTCCAAAGCGTTCACTTTTGCCGCCAACTTGCACTGCATAGACAACGCTCGCCGCTTCTTCTGGAAGTTTGTAGGTCAGTTGATCAAGTTGGGCGTAGTGCCCCCATCCACTCGTACCGACGAGCGCTTAAGGATGGACCTGGATGAGAATCTGGAGCCCATGACCGTTAGTGTTCCAAACGACGACCTCACTGAGCCGGAGTATAACGACTTGGTTGTTATGCTCCAAAACGAGTATGTGGCGGCCAACCCCATCGATCTTGAGCCCTTAACAATTGAAGAGGAAGGCACCACCATTGACGCTCAAGATGACACTGGTCCTAGCGAAGCTCAAGCCTCCGACGCTGAAGTTCTGGCTCCTGTTCCCTTGTCTACTGCTCCTCCAGAGCCCGAGAGTGAAGCCCCATGAGTCTGTTCCTCTGTTTAATTTGAATCTGCAACCAACTTCTCATTTCCCATGTAGTTTCTATTCCCGTAATTGTAATTTTTCATTGCAGTTAATGAAATCCCATTTCCTTCATGCTGTGTTGTTACGCCTTGGGTGTTTAATGAAGATACAGTGTGCCCCGAGCGCCGGGGGGGGGGTTTACAAAATTTGCCTTTAAACAAAGAATCTTCTCAAATTGCAGGCATTCCAGGGGCGAGAGAGACGCTCGCCTTGCAAAGTTTCCAACAGGTAGGTGTTGTTTGGCCGCACCCCGGTGACTTTGAAGGGGACCTTCCCAGTTGGGATCTAATTTACCCACATGCTTGGACACTTCAACCTTTTTGAGGACCAGATCCCCCAGTTGGAAGGTCCTTTCTTTGATGCGTTTGTTGTATTGATGGGCCACTGATGCTTTGTATTTGTGCATCCGAGCCCAAGCAGTGTCTCTCTTTTCGTCCAGTAGGTCTAATTCGAGCGCCCGGTTGCTCTCGTTGGCGATGGGCTCGAAGTAAGCGACGCGTGCGGATTCTTGGACAATCTCTGCAGGTATCATGGCCTCAAAGCCGTAAACAAGGGAGTAAGGTGTCTCGCCCGTTGCCGCTCATGGGGTTGTGCGATACGCCCAGAGGGTCCCTTGGAGCTCTTCAGCCCACTCACTTTTCTTACTCTCGAGCTTCGTTTTAAGATGCTTGAGTATGGTTCGGTTTGTGACTTCAGCTTGACCATTGGCTTGAGCGTGGCCCACGGAAGTGAAGCATTGCTCGATGCCTAGTTCATAACACCATTCCCGAGTGTCAGCAACAATGAACTGAGATCCATTATCTGATATCAGTACCCTCGGGATACCGTATCTGCAGATGATATTTTTCCAGATGAAGTCTCTCACTACTTTGAATGTTATCTTCACGACAGCTTAGCTTCGGCCCACTTGGTGAAGTAATCCACCGCGAGGATCACAAATTTCTTTTGTCAGACCGCCATTGGAAGGGGTCCCACTATGTCTATGCCCCATTGGTCGAAGGACCACGAGACGTCAATAAGGATCATCTGGGCTGCGGGCAGTTGAGGAATGTTGGAATGGAACTGGCACCTAGGGCATTTCTTCGAGAGGTTGATGGTATCCTGTAACACTGAGGGCTAATAGAACCCACTCCTTAGCACCTTTTTGGCCAGAATCCGACGGCCAGAGTGATTCCCGCAGCTTTCACTATGCACATGCTCAAGCACTTCCTCGGCTTGCGAGGGTCGCAGGCACCTTAATGGTGGGCCTTGGAACGATCGCTTGAAGAGCCTGCCCTCACTATCCAATGAAAAGCGGGGGCCTTTACATTTGACCTTCCGTGCTTCCACTTTGTTACTCGGGCAGGTACTGTCCTTTAGGAATCTGACGATGTCGTCAAGCCAACAAGGCTCGGACGGATCAATCATGTTCACTTGGCCCGAGGGTTTTCCCTCGTTTATCAACGGTTCTTTTGTTCTGAGGAACGTGACGTGACGCTCGCAGGATCCTTCCAGAGCCGATGCAAACTTAGAGAGGGCATCCGCACGCTCGTTTTTCGCTTGCGGCACCTGCAGCAAGTGAAAATCCTTGAATTTAGCGATCACCTCCTTAGCTTTGGCCAGATATTGCACCATGGTGGTTTCTCGAGTCTCATAAGTGCCGTCCACTTGACTAGCAATTAACTGAGAGTCAACGTAAATAGTGACCCGAGAGGCTCTATTCCGAAGGGCGATCTTGAGTCCTTGGATGAGGGCTTCATATTCAGCCTCATTGTTGGTGACTTGGAAGGCTAGTTTGATCGCGTAGTCAATTTCAATCCCTCGAGGGTCCCTGAGGGTCACCCCGGCTTCCCCCCCCCCCCCCTTTGTGAGGTTGAGGAACCATCCGTGTGCAAAAGCCATAACCCCTCATCTTCAGCAGGCACTGGGTCCAGGCCGAAACGCTCGACGAGCAGGTCAGCTACCGCTTGAGCATGTAAGGCTGTTTTAGGCTCAAAGCTGATGTTAAATTGGCTGAGTTCTATGGACCATTTGATTAGCCTGCCCGAGACGTTCGGTTTCGAGAGTACTTGCTTTAGCGGTTGATCCGTAAGTACTGTGATGGAATGAGCTTGAAAGTAAGGCTTCAATCTCCTGGAGGCATTGACGAGGGCGAAAGCGAATTTCTCTATCTCCATGTACCTCTTTTCGGCCCCCTGCAAGGTTTTGCTCAAGTAATACACAGGCAAGGGTTTACGCTCGCGGACTACGACGAAGACCGCACTCTTGGCCTCTGACGAAACGGAGAGGTAGACAAACAAGTTCTCTTCAGGGACCAGCTTCGTTAGTAAGGGTGCACACGAGAGGTACTGTTTCATGTCTTGCAATGCCTTCTCACACTCCTCGGTCCAGGCAAAGTTGCGAGCGTTACGCAGAATTTTAAAGAAAGGCAAGTTCCTGTCCGCCGAGCGGGAAATGAACCCGTTCAAGGAAATGATTTTGCCCACTAGTACTTGAACCTCCCTAACATTTCGAAGGGAAGGAATGTCAAGGATTGCTTTGATTTTCTCCGGGTCGGCCTCAATACCTCGTTGACTGACCACGTACCCCAAGAATTTACCCCCTCGAACCCCAAATGTGCACTTCGAGGGGTTCAGTTTCATCCCGTAGTGGCGCAAGATGTTGAATGCTCGCCTGAGGTCCTCCAGGTGGGAGTGCTGGCGCTCGCTTTTGACAATCATATCATCCACGTACACCTCCATAGATTTTTCGATCTCACGCTCGAACATCCTATTAACGAGACGCTGATAAGTGGCCCCTGCGTTTTTAAGCCCAAACGGCATGACCAGAAAACAGTAAACTCCTACGTGGACCACAGAAGAAGTTTTAGGACGATCCTCGGGGGCTATGAAGATCTGGTAATAGCCCTGGAAGGCGTCCATCATACTCATAAGTTCACACCCAGCCGTTGAATCCACTAGCTGATTGATCCTCGGCAGGGGGTAGGGATCTTTGGGGCATGCCTTGTTGAGATCTGTAAAATTATTGCACATGCGCTATTTGTTGGCGCTCTTGGGTACGAGGACCACGTTGCAGAGCCATTCAGGATATAAGATCTCCTCTATGTATTGACCATCGAGGAGTTTGTTGACCTCCTCTTCGATGACTTGCCTCCTGAACCCATGAACATCCCTTTTCTTTTGCTTGATAGGTTTGAAGGCCGGGTCCACATTGAGCCCATGAACAATGACGCTCGGATCTATTCCAGTGAGGTCAGAAGCCTTCCATGCAAACACATCAATGTTCTCTCGAAGAAAGTCAATCATCATAATCTGTGAGGGACCGTCGAGATTGGAGCCTATTTGTGTGGTCTTATCTGGATTTCCTGGCTCCAATTCGATGGTTAGGAATTTCTCAGTGGGTTTAATGCGAACTTCAGGCCAGGGGGCTTCGAGCACCCGCTTCTTCCCGTGAGCCTAACATTGGTTTCTTCTGAGGGCTCACGACCCTCGCCTTCCGAGGAGGATCCCTCGACTGAACTAAGTGGACCAGCTCCGCTGTCTTTGGACCCGTTCGCCGCCTTTTTTTTATTCTTCTTCCTGTAAAGTTTGGCCCTCTTGCACTCGGGGCCATCTTCATCTAACTTGGGAAAATCCACAGATTTCTTAGTGGACCCCGTTTAGACTGCTTGCTTTGGTTTGTGACTTCTCAAGGACAGGATATAACACTTCCAAGCCTCCTTAACATTGCATAGCACTTCTCCCGTTCCTTCGGGGGTGGGGAAATTGACTTTCTGGTGATAGGTGGAAATAACTGCCTTGAAGTCAACGAGGGCTGGACGCCCGATAATGATGTTGTATGGGAGATCTACTTCGACCACTGCATAAAGGACGCTCAAAGTCTTTCGCTGTGGGGTGCGACCAAAAGAGGTGGCCAAGTGAATCTGTCCGCGAAGGACAATCTCGGAACCCCCAAAGCCAACAAGGGCTGTTCTGAGGGGTTCGAGGGGGATGTTTGTGATATTCATTTTTTGAAACGTGGAGTAGGGGAGAACGTTCACTGAGCTTCCACTATCAATCAAAACCCTCTTTACAATGTAGTTATGAACTTCTAGACTAACCACCATGGGGCAGTCAGAGGTTTCACCGACCCCATGAGGTGTTACAATATACTTTAAATCCTTTTCAGTAAACCCTACCACATCATCCTCCTTCGAGCGTGAGGATCCTTCCAATGAGTACAGTGGCTTGGGTTTTGAAGACCTCTGATCATAGCTGCGGACGTGACGACGGCGGGAAGCGTTGGAATCACCACCCGAGGGTCTCCCGGCGATCATGTTGATGACAGCGAAGGGCTGGTTCTCGATGTCGGTGACCTTCTACTTGCCGCGCTCGCTTGTTTCTGGGCGGTGGTGGCGTGGGCTTTTGGAGCGTGAGTGGCTCCTTACTCTTGCCCTGGCACGCTCGGCGCAATGCTCATCATATCTCTCCAGCACCTTCACGAATTCCTTGAGGTGTCCCCCGACAATAAACCTCTGAATTTCGCTTTCCAGCTGGCGGCACTCGTTGGTGTCGTGCCCTTTCTGTTTGTGAAAAGCACAGTATTTACCCGAGCGTTTCTGAGTCTCGTCTCCCTCATCTTTGGCGGCCTCTTGAACAGTTTCTTGTCTGCCATGGAATAGACTTTAGCGATGGGGCGGTTGAGGGGAATGCTCTCATATCTGCGAGGGGGCGGAGAGTTTCTCCGAGTGGATACTGGGCTACGACGGCGATTCTTGGGCTCTCCTCTGTCATCCGGGCCTCTGTTGGTTTGAGGGACATTTGCGAGCTTCTGATCCCTCGCGATGTACATGTCGTCGAGGGTGAAAAAGGAGTCAGCTATGTCCCTGATCTCCATCAGCGAGCGGGGCTTTTTCTTTGCCACCTCCTCCACAAAATCCTTGCTGACATAGTTTTTCATGTTGATTGCCCCAAAGAGCACGTGCCTCAAGAAGTCCATTGAGGGTTTTTCCACCAGCAGGATCTCCTTATTGAATCTGCCCATGAAGGACCTGAGCGTCTCACTAGGTCCTTGTACTAAGCTGTAGAGAGCCGTGGCAACGGGCGCTGGAGCCTTCAAGGAACTGAAGTGGCTCATCAAGGCATCAGTCAGATCGTCGTACCCTCGGATTGAGCGCGGGGACAACTTCTTATACCACTCCTATGGCATTCCGACAAGGGAAATGACAAAAACTTTGGTCCAGTAGTGACTGGAATGCTCATAGAGGTGCATCAAGTGCACGAAATGATCCAGATGCTCGGTCGGATCAGTTGTTCCATCATACCGGTTGACAGATATGGGGATCTTGCCTATCCCCGCTCGTGCCATTAGGACTTCATCAATGAGGGGCGAACCGCCTGTCAAAGGCCTATGGTTCCCGCCCTCGCGGTCATGCTCTTTGTAGTCTTCTTCCTTCCAACGGCGAGGGGGTTGGTTGCGTGGGTTACGAGCATCTCTGGCCCTGGACCTCTCATCCCTGGAATGGGGGATTTGAGACCGTGCTCGAGAGAGCTGCTCCACCATGTTTTGGAGTCCATCCATTTGGTCTTGTACAGCGGCCAGTTGAGGGTCACCTCCATCCCTCTTGCTAGTCCTTCTAGTGGCCCTAGACTGGACTTCTTCTTCAGCATTTCCCCTCGCGGGAAGGGTTCTCTCCTTTTCTAATGGCCGCTGCTTCGGATCACCCTCAGGGGGACATCTTTTCCTTGCGTTGGCGGTGGTGGAGGTGGCTGGGCCCCTAGAACATTCTGGGCCATCATGAGGGGATGGACTGGGAGGCCTCCAATCGGAGGGGCCACCTAAGTGCCCACCCCCGGGGGAAAGTAAGTGGAAGTAAAGTGACTCCAGGCATTTTGTGCGGCCTGCGCCTCGCACTGAGCGTAGAGCGCCTGGAGTTGCTGCCGAGTCAGTTGTGGCATCTCCACTCTTTGAATTTCTTTAGGCATGGAAATAGGAAGCTATAATGTTCCCACTTGGTAGGGCTGGACCACTGGCACCAAGCCTGGCATCATTCCAGGCATCATGGCGGGTTGCACATACACGAACCCTGGTGGCAACATCGTCATGTCAGTGTTGATCGCCATTGTGGCGGGCATGGGGGTTATTGGTGGAATGGCAGAACTAAGGCCTCCGGCCTCGGTTCCTCCTATCGGTAAAGCCCCTACCAAAGCCCTTTTTCATCCATTTCCTTTCCCAGGGACAGATGGGATTTCGCCTCCAGCTTGAATGTTGGGCGTATCCCCTTCCAGATTTTCTTCATTAACAGGTGGAAGAGCACTTCTGGTATCCAGGACTCCAGACCTTGTTGCAGTAACCATGATTAAAGCTGATGGTGTTATGTCTCAACTAACTGAAGGAGGAAGAAATAGATAAAAATCCAAAGAAGATGATGGTGGTTTCCCACAAACGGCGCTAAAAATGATGGTGCAGAAACCGGAAGTGTGTTAATACACCAACACTTTAAGATTTGTTTATGAGGGAAAGACCATCACAGGCGTTGAGCCTCAGGAACTGGGTTTCCAGATGAGCGTGGGTCCTTCCAGCTAGGATAACACCAGAGAAAATGCAGCGAAGGGTGCAGTGAGTGTGGTGAAATGTAGTGAGCTTGGGGAAGACGAAATACAGAGGAGAATGCCCAGTTATGCAGAGTGCAGTGTCTATGGAGAAGATGACCTGGGGAATAAGTGTGTACATTCCCTTATTTATATGTTAGGGGTCAGGGTATTTTGGGAAAACCATCTAAGTGTTCCCAAATCCTGTGCTGCCCTAAACACGTGGTGTCATATGATGGTGTGAAAGTGATGGCTCTGAAAAGCCTGTGGGATGACAGTACGAGGTGCACACTACCACTGTGTCAGAGGTGGTTGGCGAGCGGCGAGCGTGTAGGGGTCTACCTATGCTCCTCGTACTTCTGAAGTGCCCTCGGGAGGGTCACCTCACGTTGCTGGGACTGATCCTCGGAGAGGATAGCACCCTTGAGTACTAAACCGAGCGTCGGTTATGCTCGAGGGGGCTCCCCAGCGGAAGACCGTAAGCGCTGAGGGTCCGAGCATCAGGGCGTCGGGGGGGGAGGGGGGAGCCAGGCATGATTACTGAGGGGTCTTTGGTATGAAAGAGAGGGAATCCAGATACGGAGCATCCCTTGGGACCGTAATACGAGCGTTCAAGAGGATCGTTGAAGGGATCCCACGCTCGTGACTTGGGCCGAGGCACGCAAGTGCAGGTTGAAGAGGTGGTGAGGGAATGGGCCGGGTTGAATTCACGAACCCATTACCGCGAGCGATAGATCAATGGGTCCTTCGGATTGTGACACGTGCACGATGCTGATCCGAGCGTAATTTTGCCTCATCAATACATAAACAAAAAGTAATGAGAAAGATTAAAAATACCTCGTTCAAAAACAAACGCAAACTATAATATACTAATCTACTTCATACAAAAAGTACAATAATATACTACTAAACTTCATAAAAAAAATGAAATTTGCATTGCAAAGTTAATATATGCAAATTGGTCTGATCATACTATTATACTATTCTTATATGTTACCAACTTCAACCATAGACCTGCATTCTGAGATTAAAAAAGATTATATAAGTAGTCAAACCGTTGGCATAAAGAAAGATTGTATAAATAGTCGAACCTTAATAATTAAGGAGGTACTACTAATAAAATAATGTACTCACTTTGTAATAGACCTGCAAGCACACTTATATTCCTTGACATCCATGCACCACTTTCGATAACGATACTTGAAATACTACAATCGAATACATTTAGTTAGAATTTATATGTACATGGTAATACATATTAAAAAAAATAAAATTAATACATACCACATCAATGTCTTCATCATTAGCACTTTGTATGATTTCCCTGACGAAAAAATTGTTTAGGATACGTAGTATATATAGTGTTCAAGATTATTTAATAAAAAAACGATTTACAATTCTGCACATACTTTTCTGTTCTTTGTTTACGTAGTACTCGTAAAATCCATCTCCCTAAATCTCTGCCATTTATGCCGACAATCGTCTTCCAACCAGGACTGAGTATTTGCAATTTCGATGGCTACAAAAACACCATTAGAACATAGAATGTCATACCTACAAAATCGTAGATAAGGACGTAACAATTTAATGACATGAAATTCGCAATTATTTATTTACTCTTTGAGAAGTGTTCGGTGCTCGAGATTGTTTCCACATATACCAATCTTCCAGTTGTTCATTTAATTCTTTAGCTGTAGCCAAGTTAATAGGAGTATTCATTTGTCTAAAAGGGAAACGTCTACCTGTGGAAAACAAATTAGATTTATTATCAATTCTTAATACGACTTTATATAAGGCAAGTAAGTCACATTTTATTCCAAAAGTAAATTAATTCTTAATTTATTTATACAAAGAAAATAAAATATGATACGTAAATAAATGTTTTTGAATCTTTACCTGAGGGGCACATGCAAGGAAGTTTGATTGATTCACTGCTAGGATGTTAATAAAACATCTCGATACACTACATTTCTAGTGTATAG
The DNA here is from genome assembly GCA_037501455.1 of Lantana camara. Classification (NCBI taxonomy): domain Eukaryota; kingdom Viridiplantae; phylum Streptophyta; class Magnoliopsida; order Lamiales; family Verbenaceae; genus Lantana; species Lantana camara. The sequence continues at coordinate 129,511,291 of CM074855.1, forward strand.
GCCCGATCGTCGCTCTTGTTTTCCATCCTTTACCAAAACTTTAGTTGTTTGCTGAGAAATACCTCTAGATAGTGTAACATACAATTGACCATGACTGAAAACATGATTACGCAAATATATACCAATGTGTGGAATTGTTTGACCTTGAGATTTATTTATGGTCAGAGCAAAACTCAGTCTTATTGGAAATTGCGCACGTGTCATGACAAATGGTAAACCAGAGTTTTCTTCATTTTTCACAGGCATTCGATGTAAAAAGTATCGCGTCCCTTGATGCGGACCCATCATGATTTCAGCATCGATGAAGTTTCTAGCAAGATTGCGACATATTAATCGGGTTCCATTACAAAGTCCAAGCTCAGGAGCGATATTTCTTAGAAGCATGATGGGCAACCCTCTTTTTAGAATAATTTTGTGTGGTGGCAAACCACTCGGACTTAGAGAGTTCAAAAATTCATCAGTGAAAAGATTGTTCTTATCATCATCAACTGAATCCCAAGACGTGTACACCTTCTCTTCACCGGGGAATATTCCAATCAACATCTCATTGATCTTGTCCACATCCGTATTTTTTGGAGTTATGATAGCTCTCCCAACCATGTAACTGGCATCGTTTGCATGATCAATCATATTTGGAAAAACAAAATCTATCAAATCATAAAGCGATTGTTCACCCTCCCATGGTATGACCATTGATTGCGGTAATTTTATGAAATTACCGTTAATTGAATGTTCTGTATCATTGCCTATTCTCATGAGAAATTGTGAGTAATCAAAATCGTGGTGAGATCGTATATTTTGTGTAGACGTAGAATCTTAACTCTATCCCAAAATGTTGACTTCGAAATACTTGATGATATCTGTTGACCGATTGATCCCCCTTTAACAATCGACAACACTTGTCTGAAATCTCCTCCCATAATCATAACCTTACCACCACACCAAATGGCAAGTCATTCTTTGTGATATCCCTGAAAGTCCTATCAACAGCCTCAAAAGCATATCGGTTTGCCATTGGTGCTTCATCCCACACTATAGCTTTAGCATGCCTAATTAGTTCTGCAAGATCAGTATGCCTTTTAAGCTTGCAAAAGCTCACAACTGATGGTTTAAGTGGAATTTTAAACCGTGAGTGCGCAGTTCTCCCACCAGGTAATAATGTCACTGCTATTCCGACGTTGCAGTTGCAATCATAATATGACCACTTTTTCTCAAATGCGCCAATAAAGCTCTATACAGGAATGTCTTTCTAGATCCCCTGGGCCCATCTATGAAAAAGATCCCGGATTGATTATGTTGTATAGTTCTCATGATATCATCAAAAGCAATTTTTTGGTGGTCATTTAATTTTCCAACATACTGGAGATCTTCTTCCGGAATCTCCACCGCGAGCTCGTCTTCAATTATCCTTGGAAGTGGAGAATTGCTCATAAAATCATCGTCAATTGGTGGTAGATCAAAATCTGAAAGATTTTTCTTCTAAGAATGCAATAATCTTCTTAAAGCCAGCAATAATCTGTTGATTACCATGTGAGTGTTTGTTGAACTTGATCTTGCATAATCTTCAATCATGTAAGGAAAAAATTCCTCCCATAATTGTCGAACTCCAGTTGGTTCGCAAAATACCAATTTGAAACAAACAATCTTCTTAACGAAGAGGGCATCTTAACAGAACATGCTTCTTGCAAGCATTGACGTACATAGTCATCTTCATTAAGAAGTCCTCGCTTTAAGGCGGCTTCTTTGAATGTGTGGTATGTTATTCCATTCAATGTAAGCAAATCTTCAAAAGACTTTGGACCTCTCACATGATTAAGAAGTATGCGAAGATAAAATCTCTCGCCTTCAGAAGGCGACACAATGTATATCCTTCCAATAACTTTATTCCTACTCGTGCGTGGAATCCATTTCTTTTGCGCTGGAATCCATCTGTAGTATTGTGGAAATTCATGATACAAATACTTCCCAACTAATGTTGGATCACAATTCATTTTGAAAAACTTTGTCAGCATAGTTTTAGAGTTTTGTTCATTCTCCAAGATGTCTTGTACACTTTATGATGCCCTGAAGTTAATTGGCTGGTGATTTGGGAGATGTATTTGTAATCTGATTACTGAAGGATACATCCTATACATGGTGAATTCATATATTCGCTAAAAAGCTTCTGGTGCGGAAATCCATCTTCCATCGACGAATTGTTGAATTTCATCATACTTTTCTCTACGCAACTCCATAGATGCTCGATCTGCACCCTTATGGATATACTTATATATGTATTTCACCCCTTTGATTCCTCCGCAAACTTCAACGTTAATATGACAATCGTACTTAGTAGCCATGGGTTGTAAGGAACAACCCAGCCATTGTCAATCATTATTGTAGAAGTATCATTTAGCGGTACTGATGTACCGGCTCTTCTCTGTACAACGGCTATGAATCATTTTCCTGTGAAGTGCGTGATGTAAATGGCTTTGGGAATCCTTTTTTGCATTTGCCATCTTTCATACACACACATTGTTTATTATGATCACCACATGGTCCGTGAATCATATGTTTCATAACAGCTTCATACAACGCAGGTTCTTGGTCTTTGGAAGGAATTTTTGCCCGCACAATACTATCACAATCCTCAGGTGTACGCAATTTGTCGCTATTTTCAAATATGACTAAGAGATGACTGTGTGGCAACCCTCGTTTTTGATACTCGATTACATATGAATAAGTACAAACCTTTCCTAAAACTCCCCTCTCCACTATATCTTTCTTAAACTCTTCAAACTTTGCCCGAAATATTCGGGTAAGCAAGTCCGGACGATCATGAGGAACTTGGCCTAACTTAAGCTCATTTTTTATTTCAATCCAATTTGGATTGTAAGTCATTGTAATCATCAAATCAGGCTTCCCAAATGTTTGCACCAAAGCCATGACATCCTGATAGCGTTGGTACATATCACGGGGGCCACCTGTGAAAGATGAGGGAAGTACTATTCTTTGTCCAATATTCCCTGAAAACCAGTGCTTTGATTATTAATTTTCAAAGTTTCTTATATATCTATATATATTGGAAAGCAGAAACGCTTTATGTACCTGTGTTATTTTCTCCACCATCTAAACAATCCTGGATTCCTTGGTAGAGTTCTGAACGGATATTTTGTTTGTGTTGTCGTATCCATTTGAGTTTGTGGGTTTCAATTTTTACATAATTATCTACCACATACTGCTGCAACAATCGTCCTCCATAAAGTAAGAGGGATTGGTTGTTTGCTCGAATCTGAAAAAGTATTTTGTGTGATATCATTAAACAATAAAATATCTACGATGCGATACTTGGTTTAAAGATAGATGCTTGATTGTTACCTGTAACATATAAGCACAAAAGTCCCGACATGTTAAGCGTCTGCCATTTATAGTATGCGTGTTGATATCCCAACCATACGTGCCATAAGGAAGAAGTAAAGGATATTGTAAAGGATCATAATAGCCAACCACATCTTGGATGTTTAAAGACGACCATCTGTAGATTGGATGATGATATCCTTATTATTTAAGTTCTCAATTTCCTCATTATCAACTATCACAGCAGCCACCTGAGAAGTCGTCGGGAGACTGTATTGATGTTGGTTAGGTGATTGTTGTTTGAGAACAAGACGACATTGTGGGATATCTGGTCGTTGACCCAGTTGTCTAAAAACACGAACAAATGGGTTACACTCATCCAGAATCCTTTGTAGCTTCATGAGTAGATTTCGGTCCAAATCTTGATTCTCTAAAAGTCGATTATCAAGTTCATGCTCTAAATCTACTATCCAAACCTGTAGATATCTTGGTCTACACTGTGGAATAGGAAGTAAACTTCCTATACGATGATAAATTGACCCATGAGCACGGAATGTGTATATCCCCTGGCCACCTTGCATGACATCTTCATCTATATGAACACGGATGGATGTGAATGACAATACATGATTATAAGCTCGAAGGTATTATCGGAAATGTCTTCCTTCTGAAGTTTGTGCAGTAAAAATTTCTCGCAAAGCTGCTGGTGATGGTATTGGTTCCAAGGATATTCCTCCGTTCCGACAACAAAGTTGTGATGTTTCACCGTAAAATAACTTTGCATGACAATACTTGCAAGGTTTTGGAGCGGGTAATAAAAATCGTTCGTATCTCATGTTCTCAGAAAAATCTCTCGCAACATTACAATATCGACGTGGACAGGACGAACGATATCGATGATTAGTTGTTCTATTTCCTTGACCAACATTATTGACAAAAGCGTCAATAGGAGATCGAGAAATTAGAGGAGAATTTCCTATAAAAAAATATATTAAATTATGTGTGTGGATTAGATGCTGCAAATGAAATCCAACTAAATTGATGTCGTATACGACATTTTCATTATAGTTAGTATTAAGAAACTTTACTCATCAGTTGTTTCATGAATTATGTTCTAGATTAATCCTTTTGTTGTGTAGCTTATTTAGTCAATCCACTTAGAATCTTATCTGTTTTAAACGATCATGGTAGTCATAATTAATTTAATTAATACTAATAAATTAATTTATATTATTAACCATATATCTTTGGAATTTTAATTCTGCTACATTACCTTTAAAAAATTACAACATATTTTTGTCATCTTCCTTGAAGTATACGAATGTTAGTAAAAAAAAATTGATGTAATTATGATGTATTATTAATTTTCAAATGATAAAAATCATTTCAAAATTTTATAATTACTAATATGGGATTATCTTATGCTAAATATTTAATTTTTTTCATTTATTAAAAATAATTATAGAATATACTTTTCATAATAATATTAATTTTAATATATTTATATAATAATAGATTGTTATTTGCAACGTAAAAATAATTATTATATTAAAAAATTATAATTATATTAAAAATAATTATCATTTTATAATTTTGTTATTTTATAATTATCTACATGTGTGGCATCTATCTTCTAAAATGCATGTATATCGTAGATTAACTTATTGTAGAAATTAAACAATAAAATAATAAACAACATTCACATTTGAATTAACTGAATAAATCATCCACTATCTTAATATCAAAATTAAATTAAAGTACATCTTGTGTTTACCTGGATTTTGATTGGGAACAGGAACAATACGACTTGTACCACCCCATTCATATGTCGACCCTTCAACTGTATATGGTATTGGTCGTAAGGTAGATGTTTGTTCTCCAATTGAATGAGGCTCTATTACATTGCATAGTTTAACAAATTAATTCTCTTAATTTCATTACAAATGTAAAATTCATATAATTACATTGTCATGTATCCGTTATGTTATCAGTCGTTGCAATATTTTTTGTTCTTCTATTGTGATAATTTTTCCTACCTTGAGCCAAGTATGCGGCCCTTCGTTCTTCATTCATGCCAATACGCCGTTCAAGCTCAATTGTTCTCCAATCCACATGAACATCTATGTAAAGTATATTAATGGTTAAACAAACACAAAATCTTATTGTGTTAAAGTAAAATTTACATATTGGGTTTAAACTGATTAAAAATTGTTATGCGTCGTCTTCATATTGCTGTAAACGAAGATGTTATTAATTGTGTGTTTGTTATTGCATGCAATCCTTGTTTTGTATTCCTAATATAGTGTAGATATGTATGTTATTGGAAAAATTAATGAAATCGTAAATAAAATGTCATCAAAAAGAAAAGATTTTTAGACTTGAAGGAAGCCATGTGAGAAAAAAAGAAAAAAAAATATATAAGACATCGACGTTGATGGTGCAGGAATCTGAGTTTCCTAATGCAACAACACTTTAGAATTTGTATGAAAAGGGAAAGACCATCACAGGCGTGAGAGCCTCAGGATCTGGGTTTCCTTTTGAGCGTGGGTTCTTCCAGCTAGGATAACACCAAGAATGCAAGCTACTAAGGTAGTGTTACTGTGGTGAGTGAAAAGCTTGAGAAGATCAGTGGAAAATGCCCAGAACAATGTGTATGGTTTTTGTGCGAATGATCACTTGGGGGAGAATGCATGGGTTCTCTCCTATTTATATGTTAGGGATGGGGGTAAATGGGTAAATTGACAGCGTGGTCCCAAACCTTGTGTTGCCCTAACACGCGTCAGCCTTTGGTGGGATGAGAATGACATTCCCGAAAAGGAGACGGCGTGTCAGGTGCACTGTGCACTGTACCTTTGTGTCAGAGGTTGTTGACGAGGGTCGTGTGGGATGAGGGAATAATATCTCCTTCTGAGGGTGAGAATCCATCGCATGAGGGTCAGACTCATTCCCGAGCGCTGATGACGCTCGGAGAGTCCACAGATGGGCTCCTCACGATAGATGACCTTTGAGCGGCAAGATCCCGAGCGTCAATAATGGGACCCTCATGTGGGTACTTCCCTGTGGTGGGTAACCCTGAGGGTCCAGATGCGAGCGCCTGACTCGTCGGATCTGGACTTTTACCGGAGTAGTCATCCGATGCTTGGCGGTCCCTCCTTGCTTACAAATGAGTGGGCTGGGAAGGCCCACGAGCCCTTTAAGGCGAGCGTCTGAGATTTAATCAGCGACATGCTGACACGTGGACGGCTCTGATTCGAGAGTGTTTTTAGGCCTCATCATTTTGCCCCCCAAATTCTGTAGTATCGCTTCGAGCGTACTGTAGAATTTATAAAGGATGAACTATGAATTGCAAACATCCGAGGGCTAGACCATTACCAGCGAGGAGACTGCTGGCCTTCCGTAACGTACACAAACTGACACCGCATTAAATGCTGTCACATCCGCATTTAATGCTGAGTGGGGACGTGGGCGCGTGTACTCCGGGAGACGTGAGGCGGTTAGCAAAAGTGGGGGGATTTCCTAGGCGGGAAATGATTGCGTTTTTGAATTTTCAGCCCTAATTTATGCACAATCTTCCCTATAAATAGGGGTTTTTCAGGGCTTTGGGACCTTTTTCCGCATTCCAACTCTCTCAAGCACATATCCAGCAAGAAACCTTTACTCCGGCGAATTTCTTCTTCTCCAAATCTTAGGTAAAAAATTTCTTACTCTTCTTCTTATCTTCCCCGTGCTAACATTAGTTTTAGGTTGTGTGAGTGAGTCCTTTGAGCGAAAAGCTACTGTCCACCATCGTACTTGTTTCAGAAATATCCTCCTTCTTTAAGTTCTCTGTTAGAAACCCTGTTTTCCGAAGTTGAAAAGTGAACATGGCCGGAAATCAAGCTGACGATTACGTAAGGGAGATTGAGGAGATGTCAGTGGGGAGCTCTTCCCCTCATGGCGATGTCCCCGTAGCCGTTCCCCTAAATAGGGCGCACCCAGGTGAAGGTATCCCCATGGCGATGTCGGTGGCCCAGGCTCCGGTTGACGCCGAGGAGGAAGAGGTGAACGCTGCCGTTCAAGGGATGAACGAGCGTGTTCCCGTTGGGACGGACGATCTCTTTGAGGAGATGAACATTGTGATGGAGATGCAAAGACAAGGGCAGAGAGTACTCCCAATTTTGAACAGCGCGGTGAGGCCCCAAGATCATAGGATCACAGTGGCTATGGCGGCTCCCGAGGGTGAAGCGGGGCCATCTGGGCATCCGTTCGAGGCTGAACCTTCCAGAAGGCGTCAGAGGAGAGGCAAGGAGCCTGCCACTCGAGTAAGGCAAGACAACCGCCATCAGACCGACAGATCTCCAGACGAAATTGAAAGTATTTTGACCCTCGGTGATTTGGAGGGGTTGAGGGCGAAAGCGTATTGGGATGAAGCCGTGTTTCCCATGAGACTTCCTGAGGAAGGGGAGAGGGCCAATCGACCACCGCCTGGGATGATGACGGTCTATTGGGACGCAGTACTGGCTGGGGGTCTGAGGTTTCCCATCGCTCATGACGCCGTCGTCATTTACCATCATCTAGGGCTTTGCCCTTCACAAATTCTGCCCAACGACATAGCTCTAATCAACACGTTCATAATAACAATGAGGGCCCTGGGAAAATCACCCTCGATAATCAACTTTGACAGTTTGATACAAGTAGCCCGTTCGCCACGCTCGTCGCCTACAGACGGATTTTACTACGCCCAGGCTAAATCAGGTTTTAAGCTGATAGATTCTCCATCTTCCTCTTATGGCGAGCACTGGAAGGAAAAATACTTTTTTGTGGGGGCTCCCGGGGGGATTTTCAAAGTTCATCGGCAATGGTTGATTCACGGCGAGGGTCCTTTGATTAGGGAAAGGAGAAGGAACAAGGATTTTGAGGAGTGGGCGATGGGGTTAGCCTTCGAGATGAGGGCTGAAAAGAAGTGGATCAAGGCGGACACATTGATAAAGAATGAAGGGGTGTTGTTCCGCTACGGATTATCTTGCCCCCCTGACATGATACTCAACCCTCCCACTGACATCATGGCCCTCGACGGTTAGATTCTAGGAACTAACACCTCTAACCTTTAGAATAGCTTTCTGACTTACGGTTATCAATGTTTTCTTGTTTATTCGATTCAAATCATCAATCATCTGACGCTCGTTTCTCTTCACTTGCAGGCATCCAAATTCTCTCTCGAGGCATGAATGCTGAAGCCCTTTCACGTATGTTGGGTGCCCAAGGGCCAGCGGTCGATCCTCCACAGCAGCAACAGCAGCAGGACCGCCCTCCCCATGCTCCGAGGGGTAGGCTTAGCCGCCGAGGATCGGGACGAGGACAAGGAAATGCTCGAGGGGGCGCGGGGAATGTGGCTCCTCCCACGGGCCCCATTGAGGATCTAACATTGGAAGGTGCCCACGAGGCCACTCCCCCGCCGGCGGCCCCCGTGGGCCCAATCTCTCTGAGTTCAAGCGGGTCACGGAACCGCTCGGGCGAGCCTGTCCGTATTCATGAAATCCTCCGTGCCGATCGTCAGGGGAAGAGAAAGAGGATGCCGGATTCCCTCCCTATCTCAGGTAAGGGAAAGGAGGTGGTCGTGGGCCACCGTGGCGAGGGCAGTGACACTTCATCTTCCGAGGATGAAGAGTTCTGGAAGATAGGCTGCAAGGGTGACTCCCGTTACAAGCGGCAGCGGACTGAAGGCCCAGTGCTCCTAAAAAAGAGCGCATACTCCGTCAACCTTGTCTCTGACATCGTTGGAAAACTCCAGTTTTCCGGCGATCATGACAAGTTGAACGAGCATGATGCCGCTCGAGTTGCTGATGATGCCTGCCATGTCCTTATGACGGTAAGTCTGTACTCCTCTTTACCAAATTTTTCTTTTTTCCTTCCACGCTCGGATTATGACCCTCGTTTACTGCTTCCAGGAAGTAATCCCGAGGCTGAAAAACTTGCAAGGGCGAGCGCAAGCATATTCTGAGCACAAAGCCAAGTACAAAAAGTTGCTGCGCATCTCTGACCCTGTCCAACTGCAGGAGGACTACAATAATATCAGCGCTCAACTGAATTCCGCCACCATTGAGAACGCTAAGCTGAATGAAAATCTGAAGAAATCTGATGACGCCATTCTGGCCTTAACCGAGCGTCAAAAGAAGTTGAAGGATGAGCGGGATCAGTTGAGGGCACAAAATGTGCAGTTGGGTGAGCAACTGGCGGAGAGCGCTCGCCTGAACGAGACAGCCAACAAAGCCTTTGCTGATTTGCAAAGCAAAGTACAAGGCTTGGAGGCGAGGGTTTCCTGGGAGGCGGTGAAGAAGTTCGTGCGCTCCAAAGCCTTTGTGTTCGCGGCCAACATTCAGTGCTTTGACAATGCTCGGCGCTTCTTCCATAAGGCGATTGGGCAAATGGTGAGATTGGGACTGGCCCTAGAAAGCGCTCGATCAGACGCTCGTCTGCGCATGGACTTTGATGAGAATTGCGAGCCGATGGTCCAGGAGGAGGATCCCACGGACAATCTGGCGGAGCCTGAATATCAGGAGTTGGTGGAAACACTCCAAAGGGAGTTCATAGCTGCTAACAGGGTAAATCCCGAGCCTCTCCTGATAGAAGACGAGGGCACTGTCATGGACGTTGCAGATGCCGAGGAGCCTGGTGAAGCCCAAACCTCTGATGCTAATGTGCTGGCTCCGGTTCCCCTTGCAACTGCTCCTCCCGAGCCTAACGCCCCGGCCCAGTGAAACTCTTTATGATGATATCTTGTTGTTTTTAAATCCCTTGCCATTACTGTGAACAATCTTGTTGTTTGTACTTAATCTTCCGGTTATTCCTTTAACATTTTGAGTTTCTTTTCATACTTTAGCACTCTTTTTCTACTGCACTGCTGTCTGAATGCTTTTCTTTGACTCTTGGATGGTGAATGATGTTAAATTGTTGAGTCTTGCCATTTTTATATTGTCTCTCTCTTTTGGACGTTTGCGATGAGCATGTTTTTGCACGAGGGCGCTTCTTGCGAGGGTTCCCCGGCATTCATCTCAACGCTCCATTAGTTCGAGAGTTGGCAGGGATCGTCGTTCCGAGGGGCATAAATACGAGCGCGAGTGTGTTTCCCATGGATATTTCGCGGTTAGGCTCGAATTTGAACTTAGGAAATCTTTAGGGATTTGCCTAAGTATTGGCCCAATAATGCGCACCCTCGTTCCGGACGCCTCAATGAGTCATACGCACTCTAGAAACCAACAGTAAGATTTGCCGAGTGCAAGGAAGAATAGAGCGTAACCATAGGGTTAGCGTTATTCCGAGGAGCCTTTGAAGGGACTGATTTGAAATCCGTTATTTTATGAGTGTATTTTTACTCAATAGGGTGAGGGTCATTCGGGTTCGTGCGAGCGCGAGCTGGAGTGGTTAGCACTCAGCTGGCTACAAATGAGCGTTACGCTCCCCGTTGTCTGACACGCTCAACTTTAGGACTTCATATCACAAACTGTTCAAACTGTTATAGGTGGATGATCATCAACACCTAGACAGCGTAGTTTTGGAATGATTGAAGTTTTTGCTTAGGCCTTTCGACGTGGAGGATGCTCGACACGGAGTAGGCCTTTTGTCGCTCGAATTATTAAATCAAGATAACCAAAGCAAGCGAATTAATAAAAACAAAGAGTTAAATACTTACTGTTACATAAATGCATTTTTGGAAATGATTACAACACGCTATCACGCCACAAACGGGCCATTACAAAGAAACTGATGTCTACACGTAGAACCTTCTGAGGTTGCAGGCATTCCATGGCCTAGGGAGTCGCTCGCCTTGCAAAGTTTCCAATAGGTAGGTGTTGTTTGCTCGTACCTGGATGACTTTGAAGGGGCCTTCCCAATTAGGGTCCAACTTACCTACGTGTTTGGAGACTTCAACTTTTTTGAGGACCAAGTCCCCTAGTTGGAAAGTCCTTTCTTTAACACGTTTATTGTACTGGCGAGCAACGGTTGCTTTGTATTTGTGAATACGTGCCCAAGCAGCATTCCTCTTCTCATCCAATAAATCTAACTCGAGCGCCCGATTGGCCTCGTTGGAGGCAGGCTCAAAATAGGCAACGCGTGCGGATTCTTGAGCGATTTCCGCAGGTATCATGGCCTCGGAGCCGTACACGAGGGAATAAGGGGTTTCTCCCGTTGCCGCTCGCGGAGTAGTACGGTACGCCCACAGGGCTCCCTGAAGTTCCTCAGCCCATTCTCCCTTCTTACTCTCGAGCATCGTTTTCAGATGCTGGAGTATGGTTCGGTTGGTCACTTCTGCCTGACCATTGGCTTGAGGATGACCCACGGAAGTGAATCGCTGTTCGATCCCTAATTCATAGCACCAACCCCGCGTGTCCGCCGCGATAAACTGGGAACCGTTATCCGAGATGAGCACCCTCGGGATGCCGTATCTGCAGATGATATTTTTCCAGATGAAATCCCTCACAACTTTGAACGTTATTTTAGCGACCGCTTCTGCCTCAGCCCACTTGGTGAAATAATCCACAGCAAGTATTACGAACTTCTTTTGCCCGACCGCCATTGGGAGAGGTCCCACAATATCAATGCCCCATTGATCAAAAGGCCAGGAAACATCAATAGGAATCATTTGAGCTGCCGGCAGCTGGGGAGTGTTGGAGTGGAACTGGCACTTGGGACATTTCTTGGAATATTCAATGGCATCTTGCAATACTGAGGGCCAATAGAACCCACTCCTTAAGATTTTCTTTGCCAAGATTCGTCCGCCTGAGTGGTTCCCACAACTTCCATTATGTACATGCTTTAAAACTTCTTTAGCCTGCGAGGGTCTCAAACATCTCAACGGTGGTCCTAGGAAGGATCGCTTGAATAACCGACCCTCGGCATCCAATGAGAAGCGAGGGGCTTTACATTTGATCTTCCGAGCCTCAACTTTGTCGCTCGGGCAGGTTCCGTCCTGGAGGAATCTGATAATTTCATCAAGCCAACAAGGCTCGGATGGGTCAATCATGTGCACTTCTTTTGAAGGTTCGCCTTTACTTATCAGTGGCTTCTCCGTTCTCAGAAATGTAACAGCGCGTTCACTACTGCCATCCAAGGCAGACGCAAACTTCGATAGAGCGTCGGCATGTTCGTTTTCCGCCCTCGGAATTTGCAAAAGATGGAATTCCTTGAACTTGGCTATCTCTTTCTTGGCGCTCGACAAGTACTGTGCCATGGTGGCTTCTCGAGCCTCATAACTACCGTCAATTTGACTCGCGATCAACTGCGAATCAACGTATGCTGTGACACGAGTAGCCCCATTTTGGAGCGCAATCCTGAGCCCTTGGATGAGAGCCTCATATTCAGCTTCGTTGTTGGTGACTTGAAACGCCAGCTTGATTGCGTAGTCGACTTCCGCCCCAAGGGGATCCCTGAGGGTTACCCCGGCTCCCCCCCCTTGTGAGGTCGAGGAGCCATCAGTATGCAAAAGCCATAAACCCTCATCCGCCAGTGGCGCAGTCTCCAGATTGAAACGTTCAACCAACAAATCGGCCACTGCCTGAGCCTGTATGGCTGTACGGGGCTCGAAGGAGATATCAAACTGGCTAAGCTCAATTGCCCATTTAATTAACCTTCCCGAAACATCCGGCTTAGATAGCACTTGTTTGAGTGGTTGATCTGTAAGCACTGTGATAGAGTGAGCCTGAAAATATGGCCTCAACCTTCGGGATGCATTAACGAGCGCAAAGGCGAATTTCTCAATTTCCATGTACCTTTTCTCTGCCCCCTGTAGAGTCTTGCTCAGGTAATACACCGGCATATGCTTACGCTCGCGGATTGCTACGAGGACAGCGCTCGTGGCTTCCAAAGAAACTGAGAGATAGATAAACAAGTTCTCCCCTGGGGTTGGCTTGGTCAACAAAGGCGCGCTCGACAGGTACTGTTTCATGCTCTGCAAGGCCTTTTCGCAATCCTCGTTCCACGCGAAATTCCGAGCGTTGCGCAAAATTTTAAAGAAGGGGAGATTCCGGTCCGCTGAGCGGGAAATGAACCTGTTTAACGAAATGATCTTACCCACGAGCACCTGGACCTCTCTCAGATTGCGAGGGGAGGGTATGTCCAGGATTGCTCTAATCTTCTCGGGGTTTGCCTCTATGCCACGTTGACTGACCATGTATCCCAAGAATTTTCCGCCTCGAACGCCAAAGGTGCACTTTGATGGGTTCAACTTCATCCCGTAACGACGAAGGATGTCGAAAGTCTGCTTGAGATCCTCCAGATGGGAGCGTTGGCGCTCACTCTTGACTATCATGTCGTCCACATATACCTCCATAGATTTTCCAATTTCATGCTCGAACATTCTGTTGACGAGCCGCTGATAGGTCGCTCCCGCGTTTTTGAGCCCAAATGGCATAACTTTGAAACAATAAACACCCAAATGCACAACAAACGCAGTTTTAGGACGATCTTCGGGCGCCATAAAGATTTGATAATATCCCTAAAAAGCGTCCATCATACTCATGAGTTCACACCCAGCTGTAGAATCTACCAACTGATCGATCCTCGGTAGTGGGTAATGGTCTTTGGGGCACGCTTTGTTGAGATCCGTGAAGTCATTGCACATACGCCACTTATTGGCGCTCTTTGGGACGAGCACCACATTGCAAAGCCATTCTGGGTACAAGATTTCCTTAATATACTGAGCATCAAGTAACTTACCAACCTCTTCTTCGATGACCCGTTTCCTAAAACCATGAACGTCCCTCTTCTTCTGTTTGATGGGCTTGAAGGCCGGATCCATGTTCAGTCTGTGGACAATGATGCTCGGATCTATTCCGGTGAGATCAGAAGCTTTCCACGCAAAAACGTCTAGGTTCTCCCGCAGGAATTCAATCATCAAAACTTGCGAGGGCCCATCCAGGCCTGAGCCAATTTGGGTGGTTTTATCCGGGTTCCCGGGCTCCAATTCAACTGTCAAAAACTCCTCAGTGGGCTCAATTCGAGCCTCCGGCCTTGGGGCCTCTAGCGCTCGTTTTTTTCCGGTGAGCATACCCTGGGACTTCTCACGCTCGCTTTCTGAAGATGAGCCCTCGACGGCACCCAGTGGCATGTTCTCTGAACACTGAACCTCTCCAGGGGTCCTCTTTTTGTTCTTCTTCCTGTACAGCTTGGCTCTTTTGCGCTCGGGGCCATCTTCATTTAACTCGGGGAAGTCCATGGACTTCTTAGTAGACCCAACTTGAATGGACTGCTTGGGCTTGTGGCTGCGAAGCGAAAGTATGTAGCACTCCCAAGCTTCTTTGACGTTACACAGAATTTCCCCAGTACCCTCGGGTGTTGGAAACTTGACCTTTTGATGATAGGTGGAAATTACGGCCTTGAAATCCACGAGGGCTGGGCGCCCAATGATGATATTGTAAGGGAGATCCACCTCAACAACGGTGTAGAGGACGCTCAATGTTTTTCGCTGTGGGGCGCGACCAAAAGAGGTGGCCAAGCGAATCTGCCCACGAGGGACGATTTCTGAACCTCCAAATCCTACAAGGGCAGTTCTGAGAGGTTCGAGGGGGATGTTTGTTATGTTCATTTGTTGAAACGTTGAGTACGGGAGAACATTCACAGAGCTTCCACTATCAAATAAAACCCTCTTTACAGTGTGGTTATGAACGTCTAAACTAACCACCATGGGACAGTCAGAGGTTTTTCCCATCCCATGGGGTGTTACAATGTGATCAAGATCTTTCTCTGTGAACCCTATGACATCTTCCTCCTTCGAGCGCGACGAGCTGTCCAAGGAGAGCACTGGGCGAGGGAGCGACGATCTTTGGTTATAACTCCGAACATGGCGACGCCGAGAAGCATTGGAGTCGCCTCCCGAGGGGCCTCCCGCAATCATATGAATGACCGCAAAGGGCTGATTTTCCAGGTCCACCCCTTTTCCTTTGTTGCGCTCGCTGGTTTCAGGGCGCTGGCGACGAGGACTTCGGGAACGTGAGCGGCTTCTTCTTCTTTCGAGCGCCCGCCCCGCGCAATGTTCATCGTACCCTTCTAGTACCTTCACAAACTCTTTGAGGTGCCCCCCTGCAATCAGCCGCTGAATCTCCTTCTCCAGGTGACGGCATTCGTTGGTATCATGCCCCTTCTGCTTATGGAAAGCACAATACTTCCCCGAGCGTTTTTGAGCCTCGGTCTCTCTCAGCTTGGGCGGCCTTTTGAACAACTTCTGGTCCGCCAGGGAATAAACTTCGGCAATTGGGCGGTTGAGTGGGACACGCTCGAGCCTCCGCGGAGGAGAGAAATGACGGCGAGCGGGTATTGGGCTGCGGCGGTGGCTCCGGTGGGGCTCCACTTTGTCCTCGTGGACTCTGTTGGCGCGAGGGGCATTTGCCATCTTCTGATCCCTCGCTATGTACATATCCTCGAGGGTAAAGAAGGAGTCGGCAATCTCCCTAATTTCCATCAACGAGCGCGGTTTCTTCTTGGCCACCTCCTCCACAAATTCCTTGCTGACGTAATGCTTCATATTGATGGCCCCAAATAGAACGTGCCTCAGAAAGTCCATCGAGGGCTTTTCTACTAGCAAAATCTCTTTGTTGAACCTCCCCATGAAGGATCGGAGAGTCTCGTTCGGCCCTTGGACCAGGCTATAAAGAGCGGTCGCGGCCGGGGCCGGTGCTTTCAGCGAATTTAAGTGGCTGACAAAAGCATCCGTCAGGTCATAATACCCTTGGATTGAGCGCGGGGGGAGCTTTTTGTACCACTCTTGGGCCATTCCAGTGAGGGAAGTGACAAACACCTTGGCCCAGTAGTTGTCCGGATGGTCATAGAGGTGCATTAGGTGCACGAAATGGTCCAGATGCTCGGCTGGATCCGTAGTTCCATCATATCTGTTGATTGACGAGGGAATTTTACCCTTCCCTGCACGGGTCATCAGAACTTCCTCGACGAGGGGGGAATCGCCTGCCATGATCCTGTAATCTCGCTCGTCGGGATCTTCATAGCTGGCCTCTCTTCTTCGGTGGGAAATTGGGCTGCGTGGTCGTCGAGCGTCTCTGGCCTTGGACCTCTCGTCCCCCTCACGGGGGGCGTGAGACCGTGCTCGAGAGAGCTGCTCTACCACGTTTTGGAGCCCTCGAATTTGGTCTTGTACAGCTGCTAGCTGAGGGTCACCGACATTTCTGCGGTTTGCCCTCCTAGTGGCCCTTGATTGGACCTCTTCATTATCTACGGCCGTCTCATTTCGAGGGGCCCTTTCATCTCCTACAACGGGCCTTTCTTGCTGGACCCTCGGTAGGACTTCATTCTCTTGATTCGGTGGTTGGGGAGGCTGCTGCGCCCTCAGCACATTTTGAGCCATTGCCAAGGGATGCGCTGGGAGTCCTCCAAGAGGTGGGGCCAGACGAGCACTAGCCTGCGAGGGGAAATAGGCCGCCACGAAATGCTCCCAGGCGTTCTGAACGGCCTGACTCTCGCACTGCGCATATAGCGCTTGAAGTTGCTGGCTGGTAACTTGGGGCATCTCCACCCCCTGTATTTCTCTTGGCAAAGACGTGGGGAGATTCAGATTCCCCACCTGGTACGGCTGGATCATCGGCATCATCCCGGGCATCATTCCCGGCTGCACAAATGGGTATCCCGGAGGGGGCATGGCCATGGGATACATCCCAGAGTATGGGTAGGAAGCATGGGTGGTGTGAGCTGCAGTTGGAGCAACGATGCTGGGTGCTCCTGCAACGTTCCCACCTAGCGGGAGATTTGTCCCCGCAGGTTCAGTGTTCTCGCCTCCGTTCCCTGCGGCTGGGGGGTTTGCTTCTCCGGCGGGGACGTTGCCTTCTGTGCCCTCCTCGTTGACTGGGGGAAGAGAGCCTCTCTCTCTTACTGCTCCTGATCTCGTTGCAGTTACCATGATTCAAGATTTGGGTGTTACTTTTCAACTAGCTTTCAGAGGAAGAAACTGGCAATACCAAAGATGGTGGTGATGGTTTCCCACAGACGGCGCCAAAAATGATGGTGCAGGAATCTGAGTTTCCTAATGCAACAACACTTTAGAATTTGTATGAAAAGGGAAAGACCATCACAGGCGTGAGAGCCTCAGGATCTGGGTTTCCTTTTGAGCGTGGGTTCTTCCAGCTAGGATAACACCAAGAATGCAAGCTACTAAGGTAGTGTTACTGTGGTGAGTGAAAAGCTTGAGAAGATCAGTGGAAAATGCCCAGAACAATGTGTATGGTTTTTGTGCGAATGATCACTTGGGGGAGAATGCATGGGTTCTCTCCTATTTATATGTTAGGGATGGGGGTAAATGGGTAAATTGACAGCGTGGTCCCAAACCTTGTGTTGCCCTAACACGCGTCAGCCTTTGGTGGGATGAGAATGACATTCCCGAAAAGGAGACGGCGTGTCAGGTGCACTGTGCACTGTACCTTTGTGTCAGAGGTTGTTGACGAGGGTCGTGTGGGATGAGGGAATAATATCTCCTTCTGAGGGTGAGAATCCATCGCATGAGGGTCAGACTCATTCCCGAGCGCTGATGACGCTCGGAGAGTCCACAGATGGGCTCCTCACGATAGATGACCTTTGAGCGGCAAGATCCCGAGCGTCAATAATGGGACCCTCATGTGGGTACTTCCCTGTGGTGGGTAACCCTGAGGGTCCAGATGCGAGCGCCTGACTCGTCGGATCTGGACTTTTACCGGAGTAGTCATCCGATGCTTGGCGGTCCCTCCTTGCTTACAAATGAGTGGGCTGGGAAGGCCCACGAGCCCTTTAAGGCGAGCGTCTGAGATTTAATCAGCGACATGCTGACACGTGGACGGCTCTGATTCGAGAGTGTTTTTAGGCCTCATCAGACGTTGTAGGAGTTATAGAAAAAAAAAATAATAATAGTAATTTTAGAGTCCAAGAAACAAACGGTTTCTGTAAGAGGCTCTCACTTAATAATTTCAAAAGGATAAAATTGATGTACAACTTACTATTAGCGGGGTTTTGATTAGGAATAGGAACAATATGACTTGTACCACCCCATTCATATGTTGACCCATCAACTGCATACGTTATTGGTCATAAGGTAGATGTTTGTTGAACAATTGATTGAGGCTCTGTTACATTGCATAGCTCAACAAATTAATTCTCTTCATTTCATTACAAATGTAAAATTCATATAATTACATTGTCATGTACGTGTTACGTTATCAGTCGATGGAATATTTTTTGATCTTCTATTGTGATAATTTTACCCACCTCGAGCCAAGTACGCTTCCCTTCTTTCTTCATGCATGCCAATAGCCCGCTCACCCTCAACTGTTCTCCATTCCACACGAACATCTATGTAAAGTATAATAATGGTTAAGCAAACACAAAATAGAAATCATTTGGTCTCTTGAACTCTAATTTTAATTTATTCATTTTTTTTTTATCACTCCTACGACGTAGTTAGCTTCCTTTTTTCTCTCTCTCACCTAACTTCCTACAATGCAAAAAATCTTTTCATTTTTATAACATTTTATTTACTATTTCATTCATTTTTCCAATAATATATATGCATATATATGAATAATATTTCTTAATTGTATTAATATGGAAAATTAAATTCAATAGGAAAAGAATATTACAAAATTTTATCATTATTGTCTGTACCGAATGTGAAGGGTTGCTAATTTTACTGATGATTAATTCACTAAAATATTCACAAATCCTCCTGACATAAAATCGTAATTAATTTACTAAATGATCTCCAATTATTATATTAGAACGTTAAAGTATAATATACCTTTAACAGTTTCTTTACTACAAAATATTTTCTGGTACATATGATATATCATGAGTAGATTAATGTTAATAAATTCTTTTCTTTTTTGATAGATTAATTATTTTTGGAATGTCAAAGTTCACTTAAAATTTATTAACCATAAAATTATTTTTGGATTATCTATTGATAAATTTTAATTTATTTGTCTATATTTTTATTTGCCATTTATATTTATTTTGATGGGGATAAAATACGCTTGACCCACGTTTTCACACATGGCACGGTCAACGCATAACACGTGGATTCACTTGTTCCCAAACGTCCCAGATCTTCATCAACAATGATCACCCCAGCGCCCGATAACGAGCGCCTCAAGGCCTCCCAACGAGCGTCAACTTCGCTTCACCATGCATACCCTCATAGTTCTAATGAAGTCATTAACGAGCGTCACGCCCCCTTCGAGCGTGCCCTCATAATACAACAGGATAAAGGGGTCTCATGCACCCTCGTTGCACTGCTTGGACGCTAAATCCCCATGCGGATCACCTAGTCCATCAGGCCCAGTTGACACGAGCGTGCTTCTCGCCCTCGTTACCAACCCCCCAAAACGGCTCTCTGACACCCGTATAAGCCCGCGCACCTGACTCTGTTACCAACACTAACTTTTATCAGCTTTTGGAGGAGATTCCTCCTAGGATTCTCCTCGTTGCGACACGTGTTAGGATAACATTAGGGCAGGACTACACGAGGCAAATTACCAAAGGGTCCCTGACCCTCAACTATAAATATGGAAGTTCATCTTCATCCCTATAAGCACTCTTCATCACTGCAACTCCATATTTCAGCTTATATTTTCTCTCAGATCACTATCTGACTTGAGCGTCGGAGAGCCAAACTGGGAATCACCCCCAGTCTCCCCAACTTGGCCTTCTGACTTTGATGGTGTTTGTCCTAGCAGGTAGAGCCTACAGCTTTTCCGGCGACCCTCTTTGAGCTTCACCGTCTGTTTCCCCACCTCTACAAAATAGAAAGTGATCGGAGTTTGATCCTTACCTAATCGGACACCATCATTTTTGGTGCCATCTATGGGAAAACCATTCTCAGCTCATCTTTCTTTCTTTTTCTAGTTGAAAAACAAACACCCATCGCCGTTATAATTATGGTAGCTACCAGATCTGGAGCAGTGGGAGGAGGAGATGACCTTCCCCGTGACGCCCATGTCACCGCCATCCCATCAATAGCTGCTGGCGTAGCACCACCCGCTGGAGGAGCGCCTCCGCCTACGGAACCAATAGTTCCGCCACCAACGCTTCCTGAGCCACCTTCTTCAGCCGCCGTTGGAGGAACCCAACTTCCAGCCCTTCCTCATCCTCTCCAGAACCAGTGGGTCAACGCTCATGCGAACCCAGGAGGGAACCCCTACATGATGCCGCCGTCGGGGTATACTCTTACTCCCACCGTCATGATGCCGGTGGTCCAACCATACCACGCCGGGCATATCCAACTTCCGATGGTGGTCCCATGGGAGATCGAGGGGGTGGAGTTGCCCCACATGACCTCGCAGCAGTTACGGGCTATTTACACCTAGAGCGAGATTCAAGCGGCCCAGGGGGCGTGGGAAAAGTTTCATTCCATGTATTTTCCCTCTGGGCAGGCCACTCAACTTGCCCCTCCTTTGGGGGGGTTGCAGACATATCCGCTTAGGGAAACCCAGGCCTTCCTAGGGGCTCATCCGCCGCCTCCGCCTACCAAAGAGGTTAACAACCAAGGGGATAACGAGCGTCCTCCAGCAGACAGAGACAGAGAGCCCACGGAAAGAGTCAACATCGATGAAGAGGCCCACTCTCGAGCAACAAAACGAGGGCCACAAGCATCCCAACGAGGGAGCCATGCAAGGAGAGAAGACCACAACCTCATCGCGGCTGTGCAAGACCAGTTGCAGGGGTTGCAAGACATAGTGGGACAGCTCTCTCGTGCGAGATCTCAAGTCCCCCACAGTGGGGACAGGCGAGATAATGCCAGAGACGCTCGTCGCAATGCTCGCCAGCAACATGTTCCACGTCCCTTGGAACAAAAAGAAAATTTTGGATGCTATAATCACCATCCGCTCGCACAAGGATCCCCCCTCGTGGAGGAAGTCCTAGTGGCCCAAGCTGGTATGGGCAAAGTTGCTACGTTCGTCAACCGCTACGATGGAACCACCGATCCCGCAGAGCATGTAGACCATTTCTTGCACCTAATGCATCTGTACGAGCATTCTAGCCATTATTGGACTAAGGTCTTTGTCACTTCCCTTGTGGGAATGGCCCAGGAATGGTACAAGCGTTTGCCTCCCGGCTCGATCCACTCGTACGGCGAACTCACTGACGCCTTCCTAAATCACTTTAATTCATTGAAGGCTCCTGTCACCGCACCAACTGCCTTGTACACCTTGATCCAAGGCGAGCATGAGTCCCTTCGGTCATTCTTCGCTCGTTTCAACAAGGAGGTGCTCTTGGTGGAAAGGCCCTCTATGGATTTTTTGATCCACATTCTTTTTAAAGCCTGCAACCACAAGCAGTATGTGAGCAAGAAATTTGCTGATTCCATTGTGAAGAAGCGCCCCACATCCCTCATGGCAATGAGGGAGATAGCCGAGCCATATTTCGTGCTCGAAGATATGTACGGGTCTAATGCCCCCATGCATTCTGGGCCCCCTAAAAACGAGCGTGGGGGGGGGGGGGGGAAAGAGCCTCCCCACAGGGAACGCCGCAAGTCACCGCCTTCCCCACGGAGATTCGAGCGTGTCCCCCTTAATAGGCCTATTTCGGAGGTGTATGCCCTGTCTGACAAGAAGCTTTTCAAAAGGCCCACAAAGATGAAGGATACAGAGGCTTTGAGACGCTCGAACAAGTATTGTGCCTTCCAAAAACAGAAGGGGCATGACACGGATGAATGCCGACAGTTGGAAGTTGAAATCTAGAGGCTCATCGCGGGGGGCCATTTGAAGGAGTTCGTAAAAATATTGGAACGCTTTGACGAACGTTGTAACAAGCGTACGAGGGAGAGAAGGAGGAGTCCATCGCGCTCAAGGAGCCCGCGGAGGCGGGACCACCCCGAGAACAACGCTCGTGGAAAAGGAAAGGCTCCAGAACAAGAGAACACCCCTTTTGCAGTCATCAACATGTTTACGGGGGGTTCCTCCGGAGGAGACTCCAACGTCTCCCGACGGTGGTATGTCCGGAGTTACGATCAACGTCCTTCGGTGCCCAAATCAGTTTTTGCGATCTGAGAAGCCAAAGATGAACACTTGAAGGAGCACGATGTAATAGGATTTACGGATAAGGACTTGGAACATATTGTAACACCCCACGGGGTCAGTGAAACCTCTGACTGCCCCATGGTGGTTAGCTTGGATGTCCACAATCACATTGTAAAGAGGGTGTTAGTGGATAGTGGAAGCTCTGTTAATGTTCTACCCTACAATACGTTCCAAAAGATGAATGTCACTAATACTCCACTCGAACCCCTCAAGATAGCCCTCATTGGCTTTGGGGGTTCTGAAGTTGTCCCACGAGGGCAGATCCGCTTGGCCACCTCATTCGCTCGTACCCCACAGCGAAAAATGCTCATGGTCACCTACGCGGTGGTAGAAATTGAGATCCCTTACAACATCATAATCGGGCGACCAGCCCTTGTGGATTTTAAAGAAATTATCTCCACCTACCATCAGAAAATCAAATTTCCCACCCCCGAGGGTGTCGGAGAAGTTTTGTGCAACGTACGAGAGGCCTGGGAATGCTACATGCTATCCCTAAAAAAGCCCAAAGCGGAGAAAACACTCCAATTTGGATCCACCAAAAAATCTGTAGATTTCCCCAATCTAGATGAGGATGGTCCTATGCGCAAAAGGGCCAAGATGAACAGGAAGAAAAACAAAAAGAAGGGCCCCCACGACAAAAATACCCTCGAAACTGCCCCGCCAGGGACGGTGGGGGAATTCTCTTCCGAGGAAGACGAGCGTGGTACAACCGAGCCCACTGATGATGGCCAGTTGACGGGAAAGAAGAGGGCGCTTGAGCTCCATCGTCCAGAGATACGGATCGAGCCCACGGAAAAGTTTCTCACTATTGAGTTGGAACCAGGTAACAAGGATAAAACTATTCAGATTGGGTCCAACCTTTCAGGAACCTCGCAGATCTTGATGATCGACTTCTTCCGGGAAAATATCGATGTTTTTGCATGGAAAGCTTCCGACCTTATTGGGATTGATCCAAGCGTCATAGTCCATAGGCTCAATGTGGACCCCTCGTTTAAGCCAATAAAGCAGAAGAAGCGGGATGTGCACGGTTTTCGGAAGAAGGTTATTGAGGAAGAAGTTAGCAAACTTCTTGAGGCCCAGTATATCAAGCCAATACTATACCCGGAGTGGTTATGCAATGTGGTATTGGTACCCAAGAACGCAAACAAATGGCGCATGTGTAATGATTTCACTGATCTTAACAAAGCCTGCCCCAAGGATCCTTACCCCTTGCCCCGAATAGATCAGCTGGTAGATTCGACCGCCGACTGTGAGCTCATGAGTATGATGGATGCCTTCCAAGGGCACCTGAAGACCGTCCCGAAACTTCCTTTGTTGTCCACTTGGGTGTATACTGCTTCTTAGTCATGCCTTTTGGGCTCAAGAACGCAGGGGCCACTTACCAGTGCCTCGTTAACAAAATGTTTGAGAAAGAAATTGGAGGATCCATGGAAGTATACGTCGACGATATGATTGTTAAGAGCGAGCGCCAGGGCTCGCACCTTGAGGATCTCAAGCGCACCTTTGCCATTTTGCGCCAGTACGGGATGAAATTAAATCCCTCAAAATGTACTTTTGGAGTACGAGGAGGGAAATTCTTGGGCTACATGGTCAGCCAAAGGGGGATTGAGGCTAATCCAGAAAAAAATCAAAACCATTTTGGACATCCCATCCCCTCGTAATCTCAGGGAAGTATAGGTGCTGGTAGGGAAAATTATTTCTTTAAACTGATTTATCTCGCGCTCGGCGAACAGAAACCTTCATTTCTTCAAAATTCTACCCAATGCTCGAAATTTTGCTTGGACTGAGGATTGTGAGAAAGCATTACAAGACATGAAGGCTTACCTTTCGAGCGCTCCACTCCTGACAAAGCCAATTGAGGGCGAGAGGTTATTTTTGTACCTCTCCGTTTCCACCAAAGCAACGAGCGCAGTTCTAATAGCCATACGGGAGCGTAAGCATTTGCCTGTTTATTACTTGAGCAAAACATTACAAGGGGCTGAGAGGAAGTATTTAGAAATTGAAAAGTTCGCATTCGCCCTCATCAACGCATCACGACGGTTGAGGCCATACTTCCAGGCGCACTCAATAACCGTCCTCACGGATCAGTCGTTAAAGCAAGTGTTGTCTAAGCCAGATGTATCTGGAAGGCTGATAAAGTGGGCCATTGAGTTGAGCCAATTTGACTTAAGTTTCGAGTCCAGAACTGCCATACAAGTGCAGGTTGTAATGGATTTGTTGGTTGAACGCTTTGGTTTAGAGCCTGCTGTTCCAGAAAACGACGGTCTATGGGTCCTGCACACGGATGGTTCCTCAACCTCTCAAGGGGGAGGAGTAGGGATAACCCTTAGAGACCCCAATGGGATTGAGATATACTTCGCAATCAGATTGGATTTCCAGGTCACCAATAATGAAGCAGAGTACGAAGCTCTCGTGCAAGGGCTAAAAATTGCTTTTCAAAGTGGAGCTTCCAGAATTACCGCCTATGTTGATTCATAATTGATTACGAGCCAGATTGATGGAACTTATGAGGCTCGAGAAACCACCATGATGCAGTATTTGAGCAAGGCTAAAGAGATTATTGGGAAATTCAAGGAATTCCATCTACTCCAGGTTCCACGGGCAGAAAACGAGCGCGCTGACGCTCTTTCAAAATTTACATCAGTATTGGAAGGTATCGACGAGGGCTCTGTCACGTTCCTTAGAACAGAGGAGCCATTGATAAAGGAGAAGATCACCAAACAAGTGGTAGCCATGATCGATCCGTACGAGCCATGTTGGCTGGATGACATAGTGAGATTTATCAAGGATGGCATTTGTCCCACTGACAGGGTGGAGGCACGGAAAGTCAGAAACAAGGCCCCTCGGTTTTCTCTGGACTCTGAGGAGAGATTATTCAAGAAGTCTTTTCAAGGCCCGCCAATGAGATGTCTAAGGCCCTCGCAAGCCAAAGAGACGCTCGAACATATTCATAATGGAAGCTGTGGAAATCATTCAGGAGGGCGTATCCTTGCTAAGAAAATCCTGAGGAGTGGGTTTTATTGGCCCACGGTTCTCCAAGACGCTATTGAGTTTTCCAAAAAATGTCCCAAATGTCAATTTCATTCTAACCTCCCTCAATTGCCAGCCGCTCAGATGATCCCTATAGACTTCTCTTGGCCCTTTGACCAATGGGGGATCGACATTGTAGGCCCCTTGCCCATGGCGGTCGGACAGAAGAAGTTCGTCATCTTAGTTGTCGATTATTTCACCAAGTGGGCCGAGGCTGTGGCCGTAGCAAAGATCACTTTCAGGGTCGTGAGGGACTTCATATGGAAAAACATTATCTGTAGATATGGCATACCGAGGGTGCTTATTTCAGACAACGGGTCCCAATTCATAGCAGCTGACACCCGAGAATGGTGTTCAGAGTTAGGAATCGAGCAACGCTTTACTTCCGTGGGTTATCCCCAAGCCAACGGACAAGCGGAAGTCACTAATAGGGTCATTTTGCAACATCTGAAAACAATGCTCGAAAGCAAAAAGAGTGAATGGGCAGAGGAACTGTAAGGAGCTTTATGGGCTTATCGCACTATGCCACGAGCGGCTACTGGCAAGACACCTTTCGCTCTTTGAACCTAAAGCCAACGAGGAGAGTAGAGCGCTAGAGTTGGATCTCTTGGAGGGAAAAAGGGATAAGGCATGGGCACTTATCCATTAGTACAAGGCATCTGTTGCACGGCAATACAACAAGCGAGTAAGGGAAAGAACTTTTCAGCTGGGGGACTTAGTCCTAAAGAAAGTGGAAGTCACAAGGCATGTAGGTAAGCTAGATCCTAACTGGGAACGTCCGTACAAAGTTATACAAGCGCGAGCAAACAACACTTACACGCTTGAGTCACTGCAGGGCGAGCGTCTCCCACGCCCTTGGAATTAGGGATGCAAATGAGCCAAGCCGGCTCATGAGTTTAGCAAGCCGTCTCGATAATAGCTCGGGCTTGGGTTCAAAAGGGGCGAGCCGAGCCATAGCTCGGTTCGCATGATTGACGAGCCAAGCCCGAGCCCTTTACTTTGTTGCTCGAAGCTCGTGAGCCAGCTCGCGAACTTAATAATAAAATAAATAAATAATATATTATATATTTTATACACTATATACACATATATAAATATATATATATATATATATATATACAAACCCTAATCAGATCTATTAGCCATCTCTCACTCCAGAGAAATCAATTTCTCTCACCTATTTTAAAACCACCACCGCTTTGCCGGTTTGCCCTCAAAGTCGCCGCTACCACCCCTTCTTCAAGGCGCCACCACCACCTGTTCTTCAAGGCGCCACAACCGTGCCTTCTTCAAGACGCCATCACCGACCAACGCCGTTGAAGGAAGACTGTTCGTCGCATATTTTGTGCCTTCAAAAGAAGCCACCGCCATCCGCCGTAGAAGCCTTCAAAAGATGCCTCCACTGTCCGGCGACCGCCTTCAAAAGACGCCTCCACTGTCCGGCGACCTGCCGAAGACCACCTCAATCGGTGACATGAAGCAGAATTTTTTTCTTTTTTTTCCTTCTTGAAAATCAGATCTGAGTTAGATCTCTATTATTTTTTATTTTTCTTTCCATTTTCCTAGTTGTTTACTCGTCTTAAATTCTTTGCTCAATTTTTTTTCTTTCTCTGTAGTAGATGGATTCATGTTTTTTACATTTTCTTGGTTTGTGATGTGATGTGGTTGACGAATTTATTCATGCTTTTTTTACATTTTCCTTGATGTGGTTGAAGGATTTTTTCCCTTCTTTTTTCCATGGTTTTTCTATCCGAGGCTTTTATGGGTTCGATAGGCTCGCGAGCCGAACCCTAGTGCGAGCCAAGCCCGAACCCCTCCCTTGGAGGCTCGCTGGCTTGCGAGCCAATCCCGAGCCAATGATTTGAGGTGCGAGCCCGAGCCCGAATCATGAAAAAACACCAAAGCTCGGCTCGGCTCGGCTCGGCTCGTTTGCATCCCTACTTGGAATGCATGCAACCTCAGGCAATTTTATGTTTGAGTTAATTTTTTAAAAAAACTCATGATGAGGCATGATGTACTTGCTATTTTTCAGAAGATTATAATAGAATTTGCTTCCCTTATCTATCTCATCTGAGTATGCAGCTATGATGCATGGACACGGACACGACGACACGGACACGACACGGATACGGCGACACGGATTTTTTCTTGAATTTCCCACGTAAGGAGTGTCTGATACGGTGTCGGACACGAGTGTCCGACACGACACGGAAAAATGATATTTTTAGAAGTGTCCGTGCATCATAGGTATGCAGGCTGTTGGAAATTCTCTCTTGGGACTCTAAGCCCAAGGTGCATGAACACCTCCTTGTCTTAAAAGTCGGCACGATTTTACGAGCGTGCTTATTTAGCGCCTTAGAAAATCCGCCCAGGGTCCAGTCCACACGTACGAGCGTCCTAGTAGGCCCGGGTAGCCTTTAGTACTGGCACCCAGTGCTCAAAAATGGGACTCGCTGCACAAACTGGATCAAGAGTCAAGGGGAAATCGAGGGTCCAATGGCCAAGCCCCTCGGACCAACGCAATTGCAACCCCTGAAGATCCTTAACCCAGATGCTCCTGAAAAGGATCCTTGGATTAACCAGAGGCACCACATAAGCAAAATTTTCACAAGTCTTGAACGAGGGCAGTCTCCAAGTAAGACCCTCGTGATTACTCAAGACTTAGTAAAATTTTCCAAGTAAATGATTACAAAGCCTTGAACGAGGACAGCCTCCCAGTAAGACCCTCATGATTACTCAAGACTTAGTAAAATTGTCCAATCTTTTTGAGTAAATTTTGCATGAGTCTTGAACGAGGGCAGTCTCCAAGTATGACCCTCATGACTATTCAAGACTTAGCAAAATTTTCCAAGCCGTTAAGCAAGATTTTCACAAGTCTTGAACGAGGGCAGCCTCTCAGTAAGACCCTCGTGATTATTCAAGACTTAGCGAAAATTTCCAAAACTTTTCAACTAAATTTCCACAAGTCTTGAACGAGGGCAGTCTTCAAGCAAGACCCTCGTGGCTACTCAAACTTAGTGAAATTTTCCAAGTTTTAGTCAAAATTAAACAAGTTTTGAACAAAGGGAAATCTTCAAACTGGACCCTCGTGATTACTCAAGACTTGACAATATTTCTCAAATTTTACATCTTTTAATTAGCATGCTACCCAGAATCTCAACATTACAAGATTTTGATACAACAAATGCAAAGTAAATTTTGTAATAAACGCTGAAAAATATAAAAAGAGACACCATTATGAGAGAAAAGGTTCTTCGTTGATTAACGATCAAGATATTACAAAACGAGGGCGCAGAAGCCCTTAGAATTCTTGCATAAACTTGAAAAGAGAACAAATAAGTAATTTTTCATAAGAAGCAGAGGGGGATTTCAGGCGGCTGCAACAACATCTTCTTCCAAGTTTACCACCTCTTGTTGGGCGGGGCCAGCAGGCTGTTGGCCTTGAGGATTAGGCTCTTGCGCTTGAGGCTCGGGGGCTTGTGGAGCTACCTGCTCAACGCCCTCGACAGGCGGAGCTGGAGCATTTTCCAGAGCAGGGACATTTTCAGCATTGGGAGCGAGGGCATTCTCCTGAGGTGCGTTTTCCTGTGGGCCTTCAGGGGCAGTTATTGCATTGGTGGCCCCCTCGTTTTGCTCCGCTTGGGGCGGCTCTTCCACCGGATGAGCAGCCATGTACTCATCCTGGGCAAGCTCAACCAGAAAGTTATACTCTGGCTCAGCTATGGTGGACTCAGGATCGTCTTCTGTTTCATCCACCTCCTTGCAGCGGTAGTTCAACCTCAGCCCCATGTCTGTCCTTCCTCGAGCGGAGGCCTCCCCCAACCCTTTGTGGATCATCTGCTCAATGGATAAGTTAAAGGCTTTTTTAGCCTCATCAAAACAATGAAGGGAGGCGGCAAAGGAGAAGGCCTTCCTGTGAAGGAATTTTACGAGTGCCTCCTTATTAGCCCTTTCAATCCGCTTGGGCAGGTCCCTCATCGCATCAACATACTTTTTCTCTACATTGTTGGACCGGGTGACCCAACCATTCCTATCCTCCATCAACTTCTTATGATTCTCGCTAAGGGTCGCATGGTCCGAGCGGTACTTCTTCTTGGAGGCCTCGCATCTCTTGAAATCATCCTCCAGTTTCTTAGCATAGGCTTCCAGCTTCTTGTTTTCCATCTCGAGGGAGAGGAACTTGGCTTTCTCCACATCCAACTCCTCTTGAATTTGAGCCGGATCATTCGAGTGGGCCATTTTCTTATACTTAGCATTGCGCTCAGAATAGACAGACGCTCACATTTGGAGATTCTTGGCCCTCGGCAACACTTGCTGTATTTTCGTAAGACAAGAGAAAATTGACACTTAGTGTTTTTGGTTGAAAGATAACATTTTAAGAGAATAAGAAGAAGGATCAAAGTGACTTACAGAGATGATAGTATGAACCATATCGGCGGCCACGCTCTCAGAGTTTTGGGAGAACAAGGCTTGATGGTCTCCAGAGAACTGGACCCTCTCGTAGAGTCCCTCGAAAATAGTGCGGGAGGGGGATTGTGAACTCAGCAGAATGGGGCCATCCCCTGGAGCGCGATTGATACTCCTATCTCCTTTGCGCTCGAAGGCCCACAAATGATCCTCCTCCTCGGAGGAGGTGTCACCGTCACCCCTCGCACCCTTGGCGACCTGTTTCCCCTTGCCCAGAATGGGGATGTTGTCGGGCATTCTCTTCCTTTTTCTGGAAGCGTTGGAGGCGTCCCCTGGGGGTCCCCTAATGACCATGCTCGAAGCGGGCCTTGGCGGATTGGCAGAAGGGGGGATGGCTCCCCTCGCATTGGGAGCATCAACGAGACGGGCAATTACACTCGTCTCCGTGCTCGACGCCCGTGCGTCTCCTGGGCCTTGGGCTGGTGGGGCCGTGCTTGAACTTACCCCTTGGTGGCCTCCACGACAGTCACCCCGGCCTGTTCCTCTTCCAGTCCCTTGCCCACGAGGGTTCACTCGGTTCCCCTGGTTGCCTTGGCGGCGATTGCTTATGACGGTGGCCACGTTGCTCATGTTTGCTCCCGCCATTATAATAGCAGCACCTGAAAAGAAAGCAAGAAAGCGAGGGTTAGCGCTCTAACATGACCTTTATACAAGATATTATCAAGTCAGTATTCCTATCTAAAGTTAGTCCCTAGAAGCTAACCGTCTCTTTCCAAGTTTCGAGCGGGAGGATTTCTGATATAATGAGGGTCGTTTGTGATTTCGTAAAGAAACATGACCTCTGCATCATCAGTCAAGTCTTTTGCTTTGATTATCCAGCCCTCGTCTCTCATGGCACCGGCAAGGTCTTGGGGACAGTTTTCTGGGAAGGTATGGGGTAAACGATGCCTAACTAAGGGTCCCTCCCCATGAGAAATCCACTCTCGGGGAACCCCAAAATCTCCACCCTCGGGAGCCCTCACAAAAAAGAATTTCTTCTTCCACTCAACACCGTGAGTTGTGGGAGAATCTATCAACTTCAAGCTGGATTTAGCCTGGATATAAAAGAAGCCCGCCCTTGGAGACGAACGGGGCGAGCGGGCAACTTGGAAAAGGGCGTTGAAATTTTGGAATGAAGGTTGATGTCTGGAACAAGCCATGAGGATTACAACAACGGTTATCAAAGATAGACCATTGGGCAAAATTTGAGTCGGGCAAAGGTTGAGATCATTAAGAATATCGGATACAGGTTCGGGTATTGGGAATCTAAGTCCTCCAAAAATTACGGAGTCTAAGTACACCGCCATCTCTCCTAGAGGGGGATTGTTCGCCCGCTCGTGTTCTTCAGGGATTCTCCATTGATAACACTCGTCCCAATATATTGGGGCCAGCATGGATATAATATCCCCTCGTGTGATGGTACTTTGGATTTCATCTGGGGGAACCTCCGTCGCTTGTATACCGGACCCTTCCCCCTCGGTTGGTCCTTTGGATTTCTTGGCTTTTCTGGGCTTTTGGGACTTCTTTCTTTTGCCCCTGGTAGGGGCTCTTTCCGAGGGCCCCACTTCTCCTTCAGGTTCAGGGGCCGGAGCAGCGACGACCACGGTCACAGTATGAAGGTGGGGATTGAGTGCCCTCTCCGTTAAGGCCCATGGTTCCTCTTGCCTTTCCGCTTCCAGAATCATGCTCATCTCTTCAAAAAGATGTTCCACACCTCCGGGATTTCTCTCATCCATGGTGGAAACTGCTGCGTCCAGCTCTTCATCCCTAGGGGAACCCGGTAGGGATGAGCTTTGGGTTGCCATTTCATCAACTTCATGGGTAAACTCCTCTACGTGATCTCGGGCCATGGCTATTTGGGGAGTTTGGAAGAAATGTAGGAATTTCTGGAGATGGGGGATGTTCAAAAGAATCTGGAAGATGCTGGGGAAGGATGGGAGTTTCGGGGAAGATATACACTCCTAAACAAGTGCTATAGTTAGAAAACAAAAACCAGTAGAATCACAAGAATTTTACCTTAAGGATTTCTGGGAAAGATTTGCAAGAGTTTTTGAGAACTTTTGAGTTTGCTCTAAAGGATTTTTGCATAGAGAGTTCTGAATGCTAAGTTCGCGTAAAGAAGAAAGAAATGGGGTAAATCTTTTATTTATAGGGTATGATTTGGGAATATTAAATTCAAAGGCAATCATTTCCCACCTCTTCAAAAAGATGTTCCACACCTCCGGGATTTCTCTCATCCATGGTGGAAACTGCTGCGTCCAGCTCTTCATCCCTAGGGGAACCCGGTAGGGATGAGCTTTGGGTTGCCATTTCATCAACTTCATGGGTAAACTCCTCTACGTGATCTCGGGCCATGGCTATTTGGGGAGTTTGGAAGAAATGTAGGAATTTCTGGAGATGGGGGATGTTCAAAAGAATCTGGAAGATGCTGGGGAAGGATGGGAGTTTCGGGGAAGATATACACTCCTAAACAAGTGCTATAGTTAGAAAACAAAAACCAGTAGAATCACAAGAATTTTACCTTAAGGATTTCTGGGAAAGATTTGCAAGAGTTTTTGAGAACTTTTGAGTTTGCTCTAAAGGATTTTTGCATAGAGAGTTCTGAATGCTAAGTTCGCGTAAAGAAGAAAGAAATGGGGTAAATCTTTTATTTATAGGGTATGATTTGGGAATATTAAATTCAAAGGCAATCATTTCCCACCTTGATAACCGCCCACTTTTGGGAACCGTCACCCACTTCCCAAGATTCACGCGCCCGTTTCCTTGATATTCGCCCCCACTCTCCCATCAGCATTTAATGCAGGGCCCCATGAGCGGTCATTTGAAATGACCGCATTTATTGCTTGTCAGATAAGGCTTCCGCAACACGAAAGGCACTCAAGCACGAGCGGCACCCTCGGACATTTGAATTTCAAATTCTCCAGCCTTTACTAAGGGCTGCAGAATTGAGGGGGCAAAATGATGGGGATAAAATACGCTTAACCCACGTTTTGGCACGTAGCACGGTCAAGGCATAAGACGTGGATTCACTTGTTCCCAAACGTCCCAGATCTTTATCAACAATGATCACCCCAGCGCCCGATAACGAGCGCCTCAAGGCCTCCCAATGAGCGTCAACTTCGCTTCACCATGCATACCCTTATAGTTCTAATAAAGTCATTAACGAGCGTCACGCCCCCTTCGAGCGTGCCCTCATAATACAACAGGATAAAAGGGGTCTCATGCACTGCTTGGACGCTAAATCCCTATGGGGATCACCTAGTCCATCAGGCCCAGTTGACACGAGTGTGCTTCTCGCCCTCGTTACCAACCCCCCGAAACGGCTCTCTGAAACCCGTACAAGCCCGCACACCTGACTCTGTTGCCAACACTAACTTTTATCAGCTTTTGCAGGTGATTCCACCTAGGATTCTCCTCGTTGCGACATGTGTTAGGGCAACATTAGGGCAGGACCACATGAGGCAAATTACCAAAGGGTCCCTGACCCTCAACTATAAATATGGAAGTTCATCTTCATCCCTGTAAGCATTCTTCATCACTGCAACTCCATACTTCAGCTTATATTTTCTCTTAGATCACTATCTGACTTGAGCGTTGGAGAGCCAAACTGGGAATCACCCCCAGTCTCCCCAGCTTGGCCTTCTGAATTTGATGGTGTTTGTCCTAGGAGGTAGAGCCTATAGCTTTTCCGGTGACCCCCTTTGAGCTTCACCGTCTGTTTCCCCACCTCTACAAAATAGAAAGTGATCGGAGTTTGATCCTTACCTAATCGGACACCATCATATTTATTACACCAAAAAAAGTTCGACTGGTCTATTGGATTTGCTACTAATCCAGTATAGGTGCGTGAGTCTATATATCTATATATATTTTTAAGAAAATATATAATTAATGAATTAATTATATAAATCCGTGGTTATCATTTTATAAATATCTACATGTGTGACATCCATCTTATGAAATGCATGTTTACCGTAGATTAACTTATCGTAGAAATTAAACAATAAAGTAATAAACAATATTCATATTTGAATTAACCCATATAAATCATCCACTATCTTCATTTCAGAATTATATTAATGTAGATCTTGTTTTTACCTGGATTTCGATTAGGAGTAGGAGCAATACGACTTGTACCACCCCATTCATATGTCGACCCATCAACTGTATATGTTATTGGTCGTAAGGTAGATGTGTGTTGAACAATTGATTGAGGCTCTGTTGCATTGCATAACTCAACAAATTAATTCTCTTCATTTCATTACAAATGTAAAATTCATATAATTACATTGTCATGTACCTGTTACATTATCAGTCGCTGGAATATTTTCTGATCTTCTGTTATGATAATTTTCCCCACCTCGTTATGTCAAATTATGCTCCAACTAGGCGGTCTAATGGATACACGGAGGGTCACCATTCTAGAACACATTTATCTATTTCTAAGTGTAATTTATCACCATAAGAATAATATAACGGTTTTATTTAAATTTCAACGATTTGAAAGAACGGTTTCCATACACTTTCATGGGGTACTTCAGGCCGTTTTGAAACTTCATTGCTTGAAAGAACTAGTTTTCTTAAATTGAGATTTTATATTTTTTTGACTATTTATTACACAACAATTAGTGTGAAGAACTTTTTTGATGTGAAGTATAAAATTTATTGTTTGTGGAAAATTACGATGGAATACATTACCTTAAACTAAACGGGTTGAGGAAAATTGCTAAGACCCAACGTGGAAATGGTTTAAGGTAATGTATACATTGTTTGACATAATTTACGATTAATATGGAACTTCAGACCAATTAGCACTACTAAATTAATTAAATTGATGAAGGGATGCTTAGGTGCTTTAAACGGGACTTTGATTGAGGTCATAGTCGAAGAAACCTTAAAACTACGTTACCGATCAAGGAAAGGCAAGTGTCATGTTAATGTAATGACTGTTTTGTAAGATATTTTCGCCAAGATCAACATCATGAATTTAGAACACGAATATAATCGAGAGTATAGATATACCTGATTTTCACCTATTGAATTGAACCTGATATTTACAGATCTTGTTGGGCAATTTCACATGGTATGCTCGACTTCTCTGGCTAGATCTTCCTCTCCTTCTCTCACCGAGATTTGACAGCTTAGATGGGAAAGCAGAATATCAAGAACGTGGAGTGGAGATGGGACTTATCCATCAATAAATATAACCCTAGAAGCCCTCCCATCACGGGCTTTCTAGAGTGGGCCTGCACCAGCTGTCAGACCACGTCTACTACATATCAAGTCTTTAACGATATTGGATCAAATAAATATGTAGCACCCTAAACCCCAAGGCACTACATCCCCCGCACTATAGCCCGATCCACATACGAAATGGACAATCCGTACATAAACCGAACATATAGTGAACGGGTGACAATCAAGAAAATAACGAGCTAGGCGGGATACTCCCCAACATACACAAACCAAGACATGAAATTAAAAGCGGAAGCATTTCAATTAATACGTATAAGTACCATATTTACCAAAGTATATACATAATAGGTACCAACATTAACTATCAATACATTATCATCTCTTATATATTATACACGTCCAAATAACCAAAATGTAGTAATAATGACCATAACGTGAGGTACCCAAAAGTTCTATACAAGAAGATACAATGCTAGACTCGGGGAAATGCAAGACCTGACTCGACTCCCGCCTAGCACGACCATGACCAAAAGTACCTGAAAAGTGAAGTATCAGTCTATCGAAGACTGAGTGAGGGGCAATATATATATAGCACGCGTCACATGCAAGTCATAGTCACGGGTGAGGACTTGGAAATGAAATAAATATAAAGTTCAAGAATCGATAGTTCTTTGCCCGAGATTACAACTATCAGGTTTAACTTGTTAACTTGTCAATTTCGTGAAACATGTGGCCCCGACGAGTAAGGGTAAATCTCCAACCTTAACACCAACGTGAACAATACGTGCTTGCTTGAATAATTCAATACGTGATCATGCATTTCATTTAGTGCTCAATTAGACATAATCATGCTTGAAACATGTAATAACCCGAGGATAATCCGTGGTGCCGGATCCATCCCCAGTCTCCTTCTTCCTCCGGGTGATAGTGGGTTTGCAAGACCCATCTATCCACGACATGGTGTACGTCGGGAACATGACTCCCACGCACGGAACTCCTTCCACCGCCAATCTCCTAGTGGCTTCGGGGATGATCCCAATGAGGTGAGGATAATTCAAGAGTTACCCGTCAGCCCTTGCTTTCCCGGTTGGCTCAAGAATTACCCTCGGGCCCAAGTGCAATCATGACTCGCCAAAACATGCTTGAGATCGTGAACAATCATGGCTTGCTTGCTCGAAAATGTTTATATTTTAGAAAACGTTTATAAATATAATAGGTTTTGGCCGAAAATGTCACATAAAGGTTGTAAGGTTCTAATTACCTAGAACAAAACCTCACCTTTGCTTACAAAATACAACAAGGATATGCTCTAGGGAGCCTGCTCCTCCTCCACGACCTCGTGACCTGTGCAAACACGATGTGTATACGTGAGACATGACTCAAAATGGACCAAATAGGACGAACGGCGAAAATGCAATGAGATGACGAGCAATGAACAATGTAGCATGAAAATATCTTGTTTTGACATATATTCAATCATATAATAGCAATTTGGGATCAAAGAATGCATTGTACCAAAACCCCAAAAATCAATTTTTATGCAGTAGTTTTTCTTCTGCCAGCCGAAGGGGGAACGGCCGTTCCGGCTTCCCTTTGAAAATGGGAAGGGCCGTTCCCATGCCACTCCAAAGCGTGCCAGCGTTTTTAAAATAAAAAGCGCTCCTTTTGCTGGGAACGGCCCTTCCGGCACGCAGGCCAAAATGGGAACGGTCGTTCCCAGTCTCGTTGGCCTCCTTTACTCAGAAGCCTGAGAACGACCGTTCCCAAAATGCACTAAGGCGGGAATGGCCGTTCCTAGTTTCTGCAAATTTGAGAAGCAGAGCAGAAACAGAGCAGTGGCTACGGCACAACAACAAAGCTTCCATAACTCCAAAGTTTGATCAATAAAGGCAAGGATTTCTGGTAATCTACATGTATAGGTACTCAAAACATGATAATATATCAATTAAACCCATAAATCATGAAATATCTCTAAGAATCATAACTCCATGTTCATGCAAAGTTTTATCATACAAGCTCCAATCTTTCATGGATTCATGCCTCTACTCATGATATAATCATGTTCTCACATATCACACCACAAATAATCCATTCAAGTTATGACTCTCAAACCCTAGCTATTTCATATATGATCAAGAATCATCAATCCTTGCAAGTACCCACCTTGAAATGAAAAGAAATGAAGAAGAAAGATGATAAGGATGATCAAGCTCCAAAGCTTCAAATATTTCTTGAAATTCTTGGATGAAATGATGAAAATCTCTTCTCCCTTTTTGCTTTGAATGAACCGAGAGTGAGGGAAGCAAATATGTTGGGTAAATTTTGGATGAAATTGATCAAGGAAGCTTGAAGAAGCTATATACCGTGATTCATAGTTTTTGAAATGTGTGACATGCTTTAATTGCAATTTAATCCTCCAAGAGTTCAAGTCATGCAACTGAGGATATATGGTTTAGAAATATAATCAATTAAATCCTTGGAAGGCTATGCAATTAAGTCCCTAAAGTTAGAAAAATGATCAAGTAGGGACAATTTCGTAATTAAATCACTCCCGATAATTATTTCACGTAATAACTATTTTTCCATGACTTGAAATAATTTTCCAATGATATGAAACCATATATTTCGCATAAATAATGTATCGTTAA
The DNA here is from genome assembly GCA_037501455.1 of Lantana camara. NCBI lineage: Eukaryota > Viridiplantae > Streptophyta > Magnoliopsida > Lamiales > Verbenaceae > Lantana > Lantana camara. The sequence goes on from CM074855.1 coordinate 129,548,969, forward strand.
TTTTTATAAAATGTGTAATGTCACGTAGGAAAATATAAAAATTAAAAACTTAAAATAAATCCCACACTCAAAATCTCACACGTGGCGTGCTTACCTGTTCATCCGAAACCGGGGCGTTACAAAATAGGCCTGATGAGTCTTGTCCCATTAACCGTATTTATTTAGCCCGTTTTATTTTAATACAATCATCAATTAATAGAAGTCCAATAAGAAATATTCTTACAGTCTCCCACTGGACAATATTAATTGAAGTTTTGACTCAAAAATAAAAAAAAGGAAAAATGACACATTTTTAATCAAAATGACTCTCGGGCTAAATTACACACAAAAATTTTGACTGTGGCCATAGATTTTAAAAAAACAATACGGCAGTAGACAACACTATAAATAATCCGGTCCGACGAAAACCAGTAAATATCGGATCATGGCGGTGATTGCATCCTTTATTGATACAAGACCTTCCATGATCACAAATACTAGCAAGTTCTACTGACATGGATTAAGACGTGGTGGTGTAGCAAGAAATAGCATCCAAAATATGACCCAAATATGCTATTTCATTGTCGGTCCTTCGATTTTCTTACCCAATATGAATTTCTATGCAATATGAAATCCCAAAAAAATCTAATTTCCTTATCATATACGGGCCTCAAAAGCAATAGGAAACCCAAAGGAAATTATAGTTCTCTCGTAAAATATGGATTTCTAAAACAATATGAAATCCCAAGAAAACTCAACTAACTTCTTAGGAAGTTATGTATGCCTCATTAATGCTCAATATACAATATGGTGTGTTTATGAGACATACCCAATATTTCTTAAGAACCCAATCTTAAGACAAATATACATGCGAGATACACAACTCAATCATGTACACATAAAAGAATCATTAATGAGTAAAAAAGTCTCGCATTGAGTGCACATAAGATATTCAAAATGCATATTCTATCCGCATTTTGAATGTAAACAAACTACATAGCTCAATATGCACATTATAAAGCTAAGCTGAACTCACATGTTCTCTTATCAAGATATCAAGAGATTTACACATTAGCATGGGTAATGTACATGTCAAATTAACCCCACATCAGTTTCATGGAGAAACATTATCGCTACTAACAAGTAGTATATCATCATTATAAAACATAAGAGATGTACATGCACTCCTACTGATTCAATAATCATCACATATTTATGTGAGAATTATAAATACCTATCAACAATAGCAAATAGAGCCGGAATACAATATGCTCCTCAATAGACCATTCAAATATGTCTTATTAACCAAAATAATTGATGTCGTCAAGTTTCTTTATAAGAAACCACTTATTTAGACAAAACCATATCGATATGGAAACTAGGAGAGTTAATCACCTAACAAAAGTCTCCTATTTTGTGACGTGTGTTTTTCTACTAAATAAAACTTAGAAAAATTCACAGTGAATTAAATCAATGTTCCAAAATTCACTTTCAAAATATTTCCTTTCTCAAACCTACTAACCAGTATGCACATGTAGGTTATATAAAATACCAATCTATCTCAAATTCTAGTGAAATAATAACAATAATAATAATCAAGTCTATTATTTCAAGATATTTCACTAAAAATAGTGAGACATTCAAGCAATCAATATATGAGTGTCTCAAATACTTGATCGGCTAGCTAATGGTCATCACTGATTGAGAAAAGATCGTGTTTCACAAAAGTTATGGCGTGTTTCAACTATTCCATATAATAAAAGTTCTACCTTTCACAATTTTGCAAGAAATTATTAAAAACTAATGTATCCACATTCACCCCCTTTTTAAATAATTTCTTTGAGAACAAATTTTGACAGAAACAATTGTGAAAGAACTCCCACATATCTAGATAAATTAAACACTAATATGAGCTCATGATGGTATAAACTCCCACACATCTAGATGAGTTAAAAATTAAATAAGGATCAATTTGATAACAGAATAACGATCATTCCCCTAATATTCAGTAAATGCAAGATATCTTTATCGAAATAAATTTTAAGATATCTGCTAAATAGAATCTCAAAATGAAAAAAAAAAACTCATCATATCATGACTTAATTGTTATAAAAGAGTTCACCTTTTCCACATTCCTATCACATATGGGGAATCAAATCACTAGTGGAGATTAAAATTTAAAGTGCATCAATCATATGCAATATCTTTTGTCATTTCAGATTTAACCAATATCAGTATGCATATGCCAAAAATCAAACATTTGAATCAAACAATAATCAAATAAAGTGCAAGATCAAATAATTTCAAATATTGCATACTGACCCAAAACTGACAATTTACACATATTTGGTGAAGATTTATGTTCAAGTTTGAATACAAGAACTTCCTTTTTTTTTTTCAAATATAAGAGTTCAGATATAATTTCTCAAGTTACTAAAAGTACATGCCGAATGTAACTCGTATCAACTCATTTGGAATCAAACCTATCATATATAGTAACAGTTTAAGGTGAAACTCAAAGTCAAATTCTTACAATTAATGTGGAATTTTAGAATTTGACATTTTCTCCAATATCATTATAGCTTCCACACAATTATATTTAAAATGACTTACTCAACTATTTTGAAATCAGTTTGAAAAATAATTTTCATTATATCTTAAGAAAAGTATCTTGAAAACAAGATTAAAATATTGAGTAAAGTCGCCATTAGAGTGTAGAAAATTCTCTAATTCATAATGTAAGAAAAATTGCCAAACAATTTGCACGAATAACACATAGTCAGAGAATATGGTTCACGAGTTTAAAAGTTTAAGTAATCTAAGAGTATAGAATATTAAAAAAAGATTCTAGCTAATGTGACACAAGCATTTTACTCAAGTAACTAAAATTTTACGTAAGAAAAGAAAATCCCGCATAAATCATAAAAATATCAACTTTAGGGAATTTTCAAAAGTAACTTCATGTCTATAATTAGCCCACAATTAACAATACATTGTGTCAAATTTTATATTAAGGCTTACTATTTTACTTGTTCCAAGTAAATTCTCGAGAGCCTAAAATCAAAACAATCAATAATATTGTTCCAAATACCAAGGCAGAAAGACAAGCTAAGCTCAACCAAAAATATTAGCCTATCATTTATGCTAATACACAATAAATTTCTAATTACATGCACAATTTACATAAATGCAATGTAATTATCTAACAAGAACACTTATTTAAAATAAGATGAAATCAACATAGCTTATTTATGAGGAAATTAACACTTGTCATGATGAACTCCCATTTGGGCAGAGTTTATCACACGAAACATATTTTCTCGATGCAAGAGCGGTACAAGGATATCCTAAGTTTCAAAAAGTTGACTCCTTTGGGAGAATGAACCCTTTAAATTAGTAAATTTCAGTCAATATGCTCTGCATCAATAGTTCAAAATATCTATGCATATAAACTTCATTTAAACAAGTGAGGATATATAATGCATCATAAGAATTCCTCAATCTTCATGAGATATATCATGCATGTTTCAATATAGAACACTTAATCACATAAGATCATATAATATACACATGATGGAGTTCAAGATATTATTGTTGTATACTTGAAACTATGTATACAAAAATATTACTATTCAAGCTCATAGTAACAATATGGAAGACCATGAATGCAACATATTATGATCAGTAGACGCCAGACAATCAATAAGAATAAGCCTAGAAAATATAACTTTAGGCTATAGAGGGTCCAGGGTGTCATGACAAACTCCCCTTTGGGCAGAGTATGTCATACGTAATAGGCCCCTCCGTGCAAAACGGTATAGGAATACCTCAACGTTCGAAAATCGTTTCCTTTGGGAAACTAAACTTTCTTGATTGATGTACCCCATCTATATGCTTTGCACAAATAAAATAAAATTACCATATATATCTCACCCCCTTTGGGCAGGTAAGAATGCATAATAATTCATTCACTCGAAATATGCATGTTCCGAATTTTACAAGTCTTTATAAATAGAACACTTTGGTGTAACTATCTACTCAAACTTAATAAATTAAGAATATAGCCGAGTTCAAATAGATTGTCAATTTGCACACGCACGATATGTATGCAAATACTCCCACAAAATAAAGTACGAAAACTATGTACTTTTGGAAGTTATCTATAATATAATATGTTGCATGCAAATTATTCCCAAGATCTAATTTGTCTGAATACGCATGTAAAAGTAGTCAGTTAAAACAAATTCGGTTCCGACTAATATGATCAAATACGTGAATCTTATATCACATTCACCTTTTTTGAAAACTTAGTGAATAATGAACAATTTAATCCCTATATAATTGTCATTCAATATATAATTTTTGATCACATATATCTCAAATTGAACCGAACAAGGGCAAAAGGGACAACTAACCTTCCAAAGCATTCTCCTTTGCATGAAGTGGTTTAATATCAAATGCCACGTCGGCTGCAAAATGTTGGACTTTCCATGCTGCTATAAAATATATTATCTTGGTGCTTATAAGATATTGCCATAACCAGATCTAAATATAAGAGATGTTAAAATTTTTCATAGATAATCACAAGTAAATTGGATAAAGAACATCTATCTTCGTATCTTTCAAATATGCAAAAATTGAGACAAACACTTAAAATTGTTTCCAGACATCTTGACAAAAGGAAACTTTTAAGTGTATCATTTTAAGAAGTTTGATGCACAAACTCAACAAAATAAGCACAAATTATTTCATCCACATGCATAAGTTGACATTCTAGGTCAATGTGTATAACATCTCAATAACAAATGTGACGCAAAAGTTGCATGCCCTTATTCCCTTCAAAAATATGTATAAGATACATTATTCTTCAAATAAAATTTTTCATTATTAGGCGTTTTTACAACATGGACAACTTTCTACACAAGAAAAAATACGTAACGTAACTCACGAATCTGGTATTTCCACTATCTTCCAATGTCTCTATTTCTTAATCCATATTTCTGTCCACATCAACTTAACTCAAGAACAAATATGTAGATATATTTGTTGGCGGATTTATGCATAAATATTTAGAAAATATAAATGTGGAACTATGATATTTTAAGATATAACTCATTAACATTGAAAGGTTAAGAACTTATGGTAATAAAGGAGTCATTTGTATCGACTATTCGTTACCATTACATAATTAAGATTATGCAAATTTCCAATATTTGATCAAGAAACATAATCTATGTTGGAGTAAATTTATTATAACAAAACAACATACGTAGACATCTAAACTGAGATCAAGCAAAACTAGATCTATAAGTACATTCAATTATTAAACCAAAGCCCATCAAGTAGAACAAGAAAAAATAGTCTTGTGAAGGGTATTGCTATAGAAAAATAATTTTAGCAAGGCTAAGGATAAAGATAGAGAAAGATATCCATAAACACAAAATTAATTGCCCCAGGAAATCAAAAACTCATGGATTCCATTTGTTAAATAAGTTCACTTGCTCATAGAATAATATAAAATTAAAGGATAAGGAGGCAAATAAACAAATTAATGACTTACAGTAAATTATTTGACCACTGTATTTGAGAAAAGGAAGGCAAGCAATTTTGGTCGATCGAATTATCATAACAGAAAAGTCGATCTAAAGTACTTCTCAAGATATTTAATGACCGTGGCTCCGTTAGAGTAACTCAACTAGTTAATATGATGCACATAGAGTTTGTTGAAGACAACTATATCAAAGTAATTATAATAGTAACATATTCATCATTATAGACTCCATAAAGTACAAGATGGATGATAAAATTTAATTTATAACCCAAAGAAATCAAAACACCAACACCCTTTTATGATTTACAGGAGACGACCCGAATTCCAGAAGAAGCGAGACAACGTGTCACTGTTGTTGACCGATCGGAATGATTCGGCAGTTTCAATATTTTTAATTCGACCATCAATAATTCAATGGTTACATACATAACGAATCACAAAATTAGGGTTCTAAATTCATAGATGTTTGGCTCTGATACCAACTATAAGATATTTTCGCCAAGATCAACATCATGAATTTAGAACACGAATATAATCGAGAGTGTAGATATACCTGATTTTCGCCTATTGAATTGAACCTGATATTTACCGTCTTGTTGGGCAATTTCACATGGTATGCTCGACTTCTCTGGCTAGATCTTCCTCTCCTTCCCTCACCGAGATTTGACAACTTAGATGGGAAAGCAGAATATCAAGAACGTGGAGTGGAGAGGGGACCTAGCCATCAATAAATATAACCCTAGAAGCCCTCCCATCACGGGCTTTCTAGAGTGGGCCTACACCAGCTGTCAGACCACGTCTACTACATATCAAGCCTTTAACGATAGAGGATCAAATAAATAGGCCTGATAAGTCTTGTCCCATTTACCGTATTTATTTAGCCCGTTTTATTTTAATACAACCATCAATTAATAGAAGTCCAATAAGAAATATTCTTACATGTTTGTGATCGAAATTGTAATTATGTCAATACCCTAAGGGGGGGGGGGGGGGGGCGATGGACGAGTGTTACAAGTTGCTGTTCAAAAGGACAAATGGATTCAAAGTCCCCAAAGGTGTTTGTCGGCCTTCAATTTTAAATTTCTCATAGTCTATTAAAGGTTAGCCAGCTCAACTTTGATGTTTCATGGTAAGGATGTTATTTCTGGGAAACTTTATGCTACTAATTGCTATTGGGGTAGACTCTGTGCAATGTATATTTTGAATTAGCAAACTCAAATATTTAAGGCACTATTATCTTCTTCTATGATGAACGAATATGTATACAACGACATGGATACGAGGAAATAAATTTGTTCTTGAATTTTCCACGTGGGAAGTAATGGATAGAGGTGTTACGACACGACAAATTAAATGATATTTTTAGAAGTGTCGTTTATTAAAGGAGGTCGTCTGACGTAAGAGCTCCAAACTAATCCTTTTAAAATTTTCACAAACACATTCTCTTAAAAAAGGCTGCTGCCAAAGACCACCAATGAAGAAGGGATAATGGAAAAGGGGGGAATGAAGAGTGGAATGTGTTGTTGAAGTGGGCATAATGGAGACATAAACGTACAAGAACAAAAAATAGGTTACTATCCAATAACTTCGAGTAATGAGATAAATATGGTCTAGTGAGTAATTTTAAGACTGTAAATGGATATTCGAAAATATACGTTCGCATTTGAATTCGTTTAAAGAGAATATTATCCGAATTTTCTTAAAGAGGGTATTATCCATATTCGAAAATAGGCATCTGAATAATAAACGGATAAGGATATGATAATCATACATCCAATCCGTTAATCATCTGATTCGTATAAATCCATTATCCGATTTATCCATGACCCGTATCCGATAAATAATATATTATATTAAAAAATATAGATAAACACACATTTTTCCCCCTTAATATACATACACATTGTGTGTATACATGAATATTATATTGTTATTTCTATTTTTATTTAACAAATTAATATAAGTTACATATAGTATATTTGATGAGGCAAAAATATGCATTAGCCACGTATACGACACGTGGCCTGCTCAAAGCATGACGCTATGGCATCTCAAGGTCAATATCTCAGGTTCTTCCCCTCGAAGGTCAGTCGTTCCCCTCGAGGGAACATCTACTTCATCTTGAAAGAAAATCCTAGTCTCCTCCCTGAGCGGACGCCCATGGCTAGTGATACCACTATAATGCCGTTCTCGAGGCCACCTCAGGGCTCACCCTCGAGATCACCCCATGGCTGTAAAGGCGAAGTTGTTCCCTCCACGCCATCTCTTTGGGCCCAGGTACCCCCTCGGACCTGTGAGCCTCCAAAGTCCATACCAAACCCCGAGGGTGCTTATCCCTCGGTAACAACCCTGTAATGCTCTCTGACATATAGTATGCCAATGCGCACCTGTCATGGCTGCCCTCCACCAACCTTTTTGCAGGCTTTTGCAGGAGGTCCTTTTCAAAGGCCCCTCATTACGCCATGTGTCTAGGGCAACACAAATGCAGGACCACTTGGTGGTAATTAACAAAATGGCCCTGGCCTTCAACTATAAATATGGAGAATCACTCACACTCTGTAAGCAAGCTTCTAGATCTGAGCTCTGTTTTACCTTCGTCTCCTGAAAACTGACTTGAGCATTGGAGAGCCAAACTGGGTCTTACCCCCTATTTCCCCAGCTTGGCCTTCTGACTGTTTGTTGCTGTGTTTATTCCTGGCAGGTAGAACCCACCCACTCCGGCAACTGTAGCCTGAGCATTTTATCCCTGTTTCCCCACCTAAAAAAATTCTAAAGTGCTGGAGTTTGCTATACCGGATCAGACTCCATCATTTTTACCGCCGTCTGTGGGAAACCATTCTTTCTATTTCACTTTTCTTCCGTTGCTAGTTGAGAGACAAACACTCAATTCATTATGGTGATGACTACTAGATCAGGGGGTGTGGGAGGTGGAGGTGACCTCCCACGCGGCGACGACTACAACATGCCTACCTCTACCGTCGCCGGAGTTGTGCTAGCCACTGGAAGAGTCCCCCTCGTGGCGGGACCAAACGGGCCTGAGAAGGAAGCCAACCTAGAGCAGCTCGCCGCCGGAGTAGAAGGGGGATCTGGCTCAAACGTCCCCCTGAACCAGCCACCTGTCGCCGCGGCCAACATGGACCGCCATCCTATGATGATGTCGCCACCATCAGGGTATATGATTGTGCCACCCAACATGATTCCCACCATTCAGCCATACCATATCGGGACGATGCAACTTCCAGTTGTTAATCCCAAAGAAATTGAGGGGTGGAGATGCCCCCAATGACATAGAGACAACTGCAAGCTGTCTATGCCCAATGCAAAATCCAAGCGACTCAGAACGCCTAGAAGAACTTCACAATCACCTATTTTCCAACTGGGCAGGCTGTACAAATTGCCCCTCCCATGGGGGGATAACAGGTTCATCCGCTCATGGCGGCACAATCTGTGTTACAGGCCTGGCCACCGCCACCACGGCTTGTTAACGCAAGAGAAGCTCCCTCGAAGGGAGTACAAGGATAACCATCGGCTGACAAAAGAAAGGAGCCTGTGGACAGGATTGATGTGGATGAGGAAGTTCATTGATGAGCCTCAAAGGGGGGTAGCAAGGAGGATGGAGAGGACCCCAATTTACTCGCAGCTGTGCAAGACCAGCTGGAAGGGTTGCAAAATATGGTGGAGCAACTCTATTGAGCACCGTCTCAAGCCCCCCACCCCGGGGACGAGAGAGCTAAGGCCAGAGACTCGCCGCCATGTAAACCGAAATCATGCCCCTCGGCATAAGGGCGAAGAGGAGAATTATGAGAGTTATGACAATGAGGGGGGATACTCTCATCCCCTAGTGAGGGGTTCTCCCCTCGTGGAGGAAGTTCTGATGGGCCAAGCAGGAACGGGTAAAGTCCCCACTTCCATCAACCGCTATGATGAAACCACCATCCCCGCAGAATATTTAGACCATTTTCTGCACTTGATGCATCTCTACGAGCATTCTAGCCACTACTGGGCAAGGTGTTTGTCACCTCCCTCGTGGGCATGGCTCAGGAATGGTATAAGAGATTTCCACCCAGCTCGATTAGAGGGTATGATGAGCTCACCAGCGCTTTCTTGAATCACTTCAATTCGTTGAAGGCCCCAGTCACTGCACCCACAACATTGTACAACCTGGTCTAGGGTGAGAACGAATCCCTCTGTTTCTTTTTCGGCCGATTTAATAAAGAAGTGCTGCTGGTGGAAAGGCCCTCGATGGATTTCCTTACCCATGTGCTATTCAAGGCCATCAACCACAAAATTATGTGAGCAATGAGTTTGTTGAGGCTGTTGTTAAGAAAAGGCCCTCGTCTCTCATGGCAATGAGAGAGATCGCTAAGCCTTTCTTCGGGCTCGAGGACATGTATAGATCCAACGCGCCAAGACCTTCGGGCCATCACAAGAGCTACCGAGGGCGAGATGACTCTCACAGGGAATACCGTAAGTCATCCCCGCCGTCTCACAAATTCGAGCGCATTCCTCTCAATAGGCCTATTTTCGAGATTTATTCCCTTTCTGATAAGAAACTCTTTAAGAGGCCTCCAAAGTTGAGGGAAACTAAGGATCAAAGGCGCTCGAGAAAGTATTGCGCCTTTCACAAGCAGAAAGGACATGATACTGTTGAATGCCGACAGCTGGAGAACGAGACACAAAGGCTCATTACTGGGGGTCACCTGAAAGAGTTTGTCAAGATTTTGGAGCGCTATGACGAGCATTGCAATGAGTGCCCCAAGTGGAAGGAGTAGGAGTGACCCTTAGAGACACCGATGGAGTTGAAGTAGATTTCACGATCAAGCTAGATTTTCAAGTTACCAACAATGAGGCAGAGTATGAGGCCCTAGTCCAAGGGCTACATATTGACATTCAAAATGGAGCCTCTCGGATTACCGTCTATGTTGACTCTCAGTTGATCGCGAGCCAGATTGAAGGAACATATGAGGCTCGAGAAACCACCATGGTGCAGTACATAGAAAAAGCCAAGGAAGCCATCTGCAAGTTTAAGGAATTTCACTTGCTTCAGGTCCCCCGAGTGGAAAACGAGCGTGCTATACCCTCTTTAAGTTTGCTTCAGCCCTCGAGGGATCCTACAGCCACTAGGTTACTTTTCTCAAAACGAAGGAGCCTTTCATAAAAGAAAGATGGGCACAAGAAGTGACTATCATTGATCCATCCGAGCCCTACTGGCTCAATGATATTATAAGGTTCCTTAAAGAAGGCGTTTGCCCTACTGACAAAGTAGAAGCCAGAAAGATCAGGTGCAAGGCCTCCCACTAAAGTGCTTAAGGCCCTCGTAGGCCAAGGAGGTTCTCGAGCATATCCATAGTGGGAGTTGTAGAAACCATTTTGGGGGCCGTATCCATGCTAAAAACGTGTTAAGAAGCGGTTTTTATTGGCCTACAGTCTTGTAAGAAGCAATTGCTTTCTACAAAAAATGTCCCAAGTGTTAGTTCCATTCCAACATCCCACAGCTGCCAGTGGCTCAGATGACTCCTATAGATGTTGCATGGCCTTTTGATTAATGGGGCATTGATATCGTGGGGCCATTGCCAATTACAGTAGGGCAGAACAAATTTGTTATCCTGGCAGTGGATTACTTTACAAAATAGGTCACCACTTGTTGGCTTTTGGAGCCGTGGAAGTCGATGCCTGTGTCAGGAGAACCGTTCCCTTAGCTTTCATTACCCCTTCTATCACCTTGAGTCCATTCATTAGTTCAGGCAGCGTGAAATCCAACTTATTCATAGAATAATTCTACCTGAACGTATCAAATGATTTCGGAAGTTAGCACAAGATCATGTTCTGTTTGCTGAGATTATCCATCTTAGCACCAAGGCTCTCAATCTCGTTCAGATAAGCCATGATGTTCATAACATGATCCGGAACAGGTGATCCTTCAGACATCTTAGTTACTAACAACCTTCTCATCAACTCGTGCCTATATACACGATTTTGTCCAACGAATGTCTGATGGAGATATTACATCATGTTCTTAGCAGTGGGCATCTCATGCATTTGATGTTTAAGAACATTCGAGACAGATGCCAGGATGTAAGACATAGCCAGATCATTATTCTTGATCCACTTGGCATAGATGTCTTTCAAAGCCTGGGTGGCTGTGGTTTCTGGTGCTCCCGAACAAGGTTCAGTGAGCACATATTTCAAACCCTCGTGTCCAAACACAAAATCAAGATTCATTTTCCAATCAGCATAGTTTGAACCTTCAAGCCTATTTTCCTTAATAATAGATTGTAGCGGGCTAGCGGATGTCATTGTTCTAAAACTGAAATATTTAAAATATGCGCAAGTTATGAATTTGTATATTACTACTTTAGCCTCTAACTATTAAATGAAATCCACACAAACATTTTGATTTACGCAGTGATGACTAAACTAACCACAGTTAGCTCCCCGGAAGTGAGGTCGAAAACTACTTAGAAAAGCAAGAACTATTCTTAATTAACATGTCATCTAGGTAACTCTTACCAAACTATGTTAATCCACCACGTCAACCTTTGGTCTCTAAGTGAGTGTAACAGAGCTCCGAAGTGAGGTTAGTACATCACTCAGTCAAGTGTACACCATTACCTAGAAATTCGTACTAGTAGGTCAAGACACTCCACGGAAGCGTGGTCGTGTTGACTTTTCTCGTATTTCATTCTATCCGAATAAGTCTAATCTTGTATACCGCGAACACGTACCTTCCGAAGGGAGTAGTACGTATCCACTATACTATAGACGGGCAATGGAGACCGTGAGAATCTAACTTTTTCATCTTGCTCCCAATTGAATTTTTTTAGAGTTGTGGATTATCTTTGATTATCACATAATCTATTTGACGTCTTATAATCGGAAGTGATTAATCTAATTAATATGCTCCCACTAGGAATAATAAATAACATTTACAATCCTAATAATATTTTTAAGTCTATTTAATAACTCTTGATTAATTAGGCCGAAAAAATATTAATCCAATTATGCATCACGTTCAATCTCTATTAAACATTATTTATCTAATCATATCAAATAAAATATGCATAATTGAAAATAGCATAATATCTCATATTATCATGATCATGCCATAAATAAATAACTAAGCGTGCTTGTATATAATTATCATGCTTAAAATAAATGGCACAAAGTAAATATGATATAAATAAATTATCATATAATTTAAATCGTATTTACTGATTCGGTAATTTTCAGGAAAGACAATTAAATTGTTTCCCAAAGAATTACCATTCCACGTAAATTCCCAGGAAACATTGGAGGAGTCACAACGGTACCACTTAAAAACCAGTCTCCTTTGACAAAATTTACGTGCACAGTAGCAGATTTAAAATTATCCATAGTATGCATCATATCAATGCATGTATATATCTAGAGCACGGCTCTGATACCAGTTGCTGGTCAGGGGCCCGAAATAGTACTGTTCCGGGACCGTACTTTTAAAATTTTTTTCCTTAATATACGAGCATCAAAATATTTCTAAAATATTTAAATATAAACAGTGGAAGACTAGCCGGATCTACTCAAGTATATACATGCAATTGATAATAAATTTTAAATCACAAAGCAGATAAATAAAGCATGCAATTAACACTTAAGAGCACATAATTTATCATGCTTAAACAAAATATCATATAAAAATACCTTTCACCGAAGATGACTACTATGCTCCGATTCACCTCCCGAGAATCCGATACACGAGCTTCCCTGTAATAACAACAGATAAACCCTCGGAATGTGGGCTCCGAAAGTATTTCTCTAAATTCTAGAGAAAATAAAACTTTAAACTAGAAAACCCTTTTCAGGGTTTAATCTCCTGCAATTAAGTGTTTTATATATTAAATATATAAACACCTAATTAAAATTAATTCCAAAATAATAAGAAATTAATTAGGAGAAAAGGGATATGGTTTCAAAGCAAAGAACTCAGCCAAAACCTCTCCCAAAATTTGTGAGAAAAAATGAGGAGCCAAGCTCCCTATTTATAGGGGAAAAACCAACGGTAAAATGGTAATTTCACATCCCACTTGCGTAGCCAACTTGGATACGAATTCCGAGGTGACTACGTCGTAGCTCTCATCACCACGAGCCGAACGCCGCCCGCCACTCGCCGGAATTCACCCGCACGCGCCGTCACGGCCTCTAGGGTTTCTGTTACATGTGTCCTGCTGCGCTGGTGCTGAGTCAGCGCCACCTCACACTTATTCGCTGATGTGGCCTGACATGTCAGCTGACACGTCAACTGCTACATCATCCACTACCACGTCATTATTTTTTTTTTCTCCAAAATAAAATTTCTGGCATTTCCAACACTTTGGAACTTGATTTATTTTCTTAAAATAAATCCCTTGGCTATTTTCAAACACTTTGAAAATTTATTTCTTTCTTTCCTTTTAATGTTTTATCTTCGGGTTTTCGATTAGGGCTTGCAGGGGGACCTGCAGGACTAATTAATTTTAGCTCCAAATGGGTTAATATATTATCATCTCATGATAATAATTAATTACCGTTTAACAATATTTAATTTCACTAAATAAATATTGTTGCACTCTAAAATTAATTAAATTATTTAAGAATTTCTCGATCTAGAATAATTTTGCATTTTACTCCTCTGTGTAGATATCCATGAAAAATAAATTAATACTACTATCATTTATTTTTCACTCCTAATCTAAAATCTCCTGATTCGCCTTAAGTTCAAATTTCTTGTACGTGAAACACATTCAACATACAATTTCAGTGACACATCACACGAAGTACTTTGGCCAAAGTTTTAATTCGAACTTTGCAAATCCATTTCAGGAATATCTTTTAACCTTCCAGCAAGGCCACAAATTCCTTGATCAATATTTCTCTTTAGTACTTTACGTAATCACCGAACGTACAAAGGTTTTTGGTCATTCGATATCAAGACCTCACTTTTGAGCGAGTTACAATGATTAACACTACATGTCTAAAGTCGAAATATTACCTGGATTAAGAGTCCAATGCTCCATGAGATTTGTTCATTTTAGATAGTAGCTTAAAATGAACTATCTTAGTGGTCCAGTTCGATGTTTCCAAATCCATTGAAAATCATCAATGTGTTATAACTGGAAACTCCATTTTCCTATGACGAAAGACTAATCATCTTATATAACACATTATAGTCTCGATAAGAACTTATTCTTATCTTACCGACTAGAACCTTAATAACACGTGATTTCGGTATTCAAAGTCTTTTCCTATGAAACACATTTCATATAAGAACACCATCACACGTTATTAATTATATCAATATACTCATAACTTGCAATAATTTCAGTTTTATTAATCCAACAAAATACGAAGTATTTACAAAGAAATTGGATTTTCAGGGCACTAATCCCAACACATATGAGTTAATTGGCCCACGGCCAAGTCAAGGGCTTTCTGGGCCTCATTCTAGCTGTGCAAGGTGGCCGCAAACCCAAACACCTTGGAGCAGCAGAACTTCAGCACGACCTCCTTAGCCGCTTGCGACATACGCTCGGGGAGCACTCTGTTGAATTCCCTTGGCTATTTTCAAACACTTTGAAAATTTATTTCTTTCTTTCCTTTTAATGTTTTATCTTCGGGTTTTCGATTGGGGCTTGCAGGGGGATCTGCAGGACTAATTAGTTTTAGCTCCAAACGGGTTAATATATTATCATCCCATGATAATAATTAATTACCGTTTAACAATATTTAATTTCACTAAATAAATATTGTTGCACTCTAAAATTAATTAAATTATTTATGAATTTCTCGATCTAGAATAATTTTGCATTTTACTCCTCCGTGTAGATATCCATGAAAAATAAATTAATACTACTATCATTTATTTTTCACTCCTAATCTGAAATCTCCTGATTCGCCTTAAGTTCAAATTTCTGGTACAGAAACACATTCAACATACAACTTCAATGACACATCACACGAAGTACTTTGGCCAAAGTTTTAATTCGAACTTTGCAAATCCTTTTCAGGAATATCTTTTAACCTTCCAGTAAAGCCACAAATTCCTTGATCAATATTTTTCTTTAGCACTTTATGTAATCACCGAACGTACAAAGGTTTTTGGTCATTCGATATCGAGACCTCACTTTTGAGCGAGTTACAATGATTAACACTACATGTCTAAAGTCGAAATATTACCTGGATTAAGAGTCCAATGCTCCATGAGATTTGTTCATTTTAGATAGTAGCTTAAAATGAACTATCTTAGTGGTCCAGTTCGATGTTTCCAAATCCATTGAAAATCATCAATGTGTTATAACTGGAAACTCCATTTTCCTATGACGAAAGACTAATCATCTTATATAACACATTATAGTCTCGATAAGAACTTATTCTTATCTTACCGACTAGAACCTTAATAACACGTGATTTCGGTATTCAAAGTCTTTTCCTATGAAACACATTTCATATAAGAACACCATCACACGTTATTAATTATATTAATATACTCATAACTTGCAATAATTTCAGTTTTATTAATCCAACAAAATACGAAGTATTTACAAAGAAATTGGATTTTCAGGGCCCTAATCCCAACATATATGAGTTAATTGGCCCACGGTCAAGTCAAAGGCTTTTTGAGCCTCATTATAGCAGTGCAAGGTGGCCGCAAACCCAAACGCCTTGGAGCAGTAGAACTTAAGCACGGCCTCCTTAGCCGTTTGCGACATACGCTTGGGGAGCACTCTGTTGAATTCCTCCTCGCAACCTTTCTTGGTGGCCTCAGTATACTTCTTCCGAGCGTTATTCAGCTGCTCATTTCGCTCTCTCTAATTCTTGGCTTTGGTTTCATTATCGCTCTGGGCCTTGGTCAACCTATCCCGGAGTTTACTGCGAGCCTTCTCCTTCTCCTCCAAGTCCTTCTTAACTTTGTTAGTTCAGCCTTGAGGGATTCATGCTGGGCCCTCAGGAGGTCATTCTCTTCTTGAAGCTGAGCGGGGTAGCTGGCCCTAGCCATCTTCTTGTATTTTGTCTTGTGCTCGACAAAAGTCATCGAGCGCCCCATGCAGATTCATCACCCTTGGGAAAACCACCTGAAAGGAATCAGCATAATACTTAGATAATTTTCAAAAGAAGAAAACACAGTGTAACAAAGGGGGAAGTACCTATAAAACGACATAATACTTACCCCAATAATGGAGTAGCAGAGATCATCTACCACCTGGTTTGTGCTTTGGGCAAACAGTTCCCTGTGGTCGCCAGTGGACTGCATGCTTTGAAAAATATCGTGCACCAAATTTCTTGTAGAGGGACAGTCCCTCAAGAGGGTGGGACCTAAGGTGGAGGGACACTGGTACGTTCGATCCCCTGTGCGTTCAAAAGCCCAAATTCTTTGCCCCTCGGAAGAGGAGTGTTGGAAAACAGGAATCAGAAAGCAGCGAAAATTTAAAAATTTTCCAACTAAAGGATCGAAACTCGCAATCATGGATCCAAATTCGTAAGGTAAAGAAACTTACTTTTCAATAATCTTTCTTGAAGCGTTTCAAGCCACCCAAGAACGCTCTTCTCGCGGCTTGATCCACTCTCCTTGGTAAAGCTCGAATCTTTAAAAACTTCTAACTTGAAGCTATCTAGAGATAGTCCACCAACTTGACTACAATCTAACTAGTAAGGATGCTAGTTCTCTAGTTAGTGTTTAGGCTTAACCTAGGGTCTATTTGTTCTTGGAGAAAGGATGGTGTTCAACATATGAACCAAAAGAATTATCAATCACTCTCTAAGGGGAGCTCGAGCTCCCCTATATATAATATCGAGAGGGACGGCCGAACCTAGTCCTTATGGACTAAGGATTTGGTCCCTCTCTCTCTTATTACTTGATCATCAAGTAATTCCATACCTTGACTTTGAATTCTCATTCAAATCAACTTTTAAGAGAGCTAAAATATCCAAACTCCTTTTGGATAATATTATACTTTATTTATTAATAAATAAATAACTTATTTATCTAATTAATTAATTCATAATTAATTAAATAGATTAATTTCTCCAAAATAAAACTTTCATTTTAATTCAAAAATTAAAACCAAAGTCTATTAAATAATTAACACATTAAATATTTAATACATAAATAAACATACACGCACGGTGCACATATGGACACATGTCACGCACGTGACCAACACGTGTTTTTCACACGTGTGGAACCCTTTTGGCTCGATTAACTCGTTTAATCATTCCAAAGCCCCAACTCATGTAACCAAGTTGTTGTGTGTGACCCTCTAGGTTCTCAATTCAATTAGCAGTGACCCCAATTAATTAATTCACTAATTAATTAATTAGTCCACAGATTAAACGACCATAGTCTAGCAACAGGTGTTTAACCCCTAGCTGAATTGGAATGTCTCGATTCGACAGAACCTTTAAGTCATTGATTCATGTGAGATACAATCCTGCTACTTACTATCTCTCAACCAAGATCTAGGGTAAGGGAATAATCAAAACCCTAATAATCTGGTCTTAAAGCAAAGTGCATTTCATATCCATTTGATCTCAATCCAAGAAACCCTTTTCTTGATGTCTTGATCTACTGCCTTGGCCAACGACTCCATATGTCATATGAATGACTTACACAATAAGAGATCACCTTGCAAATGCAACTGTAGGTCCTTTCTTGATTCTCATTCACTTTCATGAATCACTTGTGCAGCCCCAGCATAAGCCTTGAATCAGTTGTCTAAGGCGACACCCTTTAAAGCTTATACCTAAGACTACAGAGTTAACTCATAAAGTGACATGAAACCTCAAGTCTAAGGATCAATTAATCACATCAATGACTCGTGAGATATTTCCTAATCTGGAAGTTTCCATTTCTTGAAATAGAAACTTCCTTTCCCATTTAGGAATCTTCTCACACGGGGCACCTCAGTGAACTTACTTATTGAAGTAAGCACCCTCATGTATCACGCACGTATCAACTATACACTTTGCACCTCCATGAAATAAGGTGGTCCTTCTTAAGGGCGTGATACTACAAGCAAGCCTTAAAGGAGTCAGGTTGACACTCCCACTATCTGTAGGACTCATCGGCTTGGAGTATTTTACTAATCATGACTTATGTGATATAGGGCTCGTTTCATGAACCATTTCACCTAAATGGTAGAGTCCAAAAGTCATCAGGATTAGGGGAGTTCTCATACATACACAGCTAAAGTAAACGCATACCAAACAAGAGCATATAAAGAAGTGTTGCCTCAATTCGTTATTTTATTCAAAGATTATCTGTGATTACAATAAGGAAAAGTACAAAGCAGATATACAATCGGCTTTCTAGGGCACTATTCCTAACAACAATGCTGATGCCCTTCTTCTGAAGATGACCTTCGAAAGCTTCTTGACTAAGGGGTTTAGTAAGTGGATCTGCCACGTTCTCTGCTGATGCGACCCTCTCAATTTGCACATCTCCTCTTTTGATAATATCACAGATTAGATGATACTTCCTCATAATGTGCTTGGTCCGTTGGTGAGATCTTGGTTCTCTTGCTTGTGCAACCGCCCTAGTGTTGTCACAAAACACAGTAATGGGGTCTTTCATGCTAGGAACAACATTCAACTCTTGAATGAAGTTTCTATTCCAAACACCTTCCTTAGCTGCATCATTTGCAGCTAAGTATTCGGTCTCAGTGGTCGAATCTGTAGTGGTCGTTTGCTTGGAACTCTTCCAACTCACTGCTCCACCGTTTAGGCAGAAAATGTATCCTGACATTGACTTAAAATCATCTAAGTCAGATGCAAAGCTCGCATCGCAGTATCCTTCGATAGTAAGATCTTTCTGACCTCCGTAAACTAAGAATAAATCCTTAGTACTTTTCAAGTACTTAAGAATATTCTTCACGGCAGCCCAGTGACCATCTCCAGGGTGGAAACGACTTGTTACACTAAGTGCATAAGCCACATCCGGTCGAGTACATAACATTGCATACATTATGCTACCTATTGCTGATGCATAAGGTGTATGAGTCATTCTTTCCTTCTCAAGGTTAGTCTTAGGACACATCTTCTTTGAAAGACATGTTCCTACACTCATAGGAAGGTTCTTAACCTTTGTTGACTCCATATTGAATCTCTTCAATACTTTGTCAATGTACATCGACTGTGACAGTCCTATTAACCTTCTAGATCTATCTCGATAGATTTTAATTCCAAGGATAAAGGACGTATCACCAAGATCTTTCATCTCAAATTGGTTCGATAACCATAACTTAGTTACTTTCATGTCATCCTTCGAATTCCCAATAAGAAGGATGTCATCAACATAAAGTACTAAGAATTGCACTGAGGTCTCCAATTCCTTTCTATACACACATGATTCATTCGAAATTTAAATGAAACCAAACGTTTTGACTGATTCATCAAATCAAATGTTCCAATTCCTAGAAGCCTGTTTCAATCCATAGATTGATCTTTGGAGTTTCCAAACCTTTTGCTCACTCCCACTGAATGTGAAACCTATGGGATGCTCTATATAAATGTCTTTATCAATGTCACCATTGAGAAAGGCAGTTTTCTCATCCATTTGCCATACCTAATAACCATAATATGCAGCAATGGCAAGCATGATCCGAATAGACTTTTGCATTGCAACTGGTGAAAAAGTTTCATCAAAGTCCACGCCGGGTCTTTGAGTGAATCCTTTTGCAATCAGTCTTGCTTTGTAGGCTGCAACGCTTCCATTAACTCCAAGCTTTCTCTTAAAGATCCATTTGCAACCTATGGGTTTGACCCATCAGGCAAATCTACCAAGGTCCAAACTTGGTTGGAGTTCATGGAATCCATTTCGGATTTCATGGCTTCTATCCACTGTTCAGAGTCAGAATCTGAAAGTTCATCCTCATATGTTAAAGGATCATTATCCTTTTGAGAGATCTCATGGAAGAATCCATACCATCTCTCCGGCTTTCTAGGAGTGCGTTCAGAACGCCTTAGAGGAGGATTTATGTGTGTATCAAAATTCGTGATTGGTTGTGGTTGATCAGAAGGGGATGTTTCTTCAGTGGGTGGCGTGGGGTCACTTTGTACTTCCTCTAATTCTATGATCTTGCCTTTCTTTTCTTTAAGGAACGGTTCGTCAAGAAAAGTAGTATTTCTGGAAACAAACACCTTTTGCTCAGATTGATCATAGAAGTAGTATCCTATGGATTCCTTAGGATAACCTACAAAGTAGCATAAGTTAGAACAAGATTCTAACTTATCTCCCACTGTCCTCTTCACGTAAGCAGGACAACCCCAAATTCTTAAGTAAGAATAACTGGGGATTTTACCATGCCACATTTCATAGGGCGTTTTAGGGACTGACTTAGAGGGAACTAGATTCAAAATCTTTGCTGCACTTTCTAGGGCATAACCCCAAGCAAATTCCATGGCCTCATGTTATACCTTTGAAGTGTTATACCTTTGAATAATTCCTTTGAAGTGTTATACCTTGTAACACGTTCATGAGGGCGGTAAAGTTGCTCTAAGTGGTCGTAAATCTCCCAAGCAAATTCCATGGCCTCATGTTGCCTTTGCAAGTCCGGAGACATGTTAGCCAATATAAGGCAACGGGCTTGGAGATTATCATCCTTCCACTTCTGGATCGCGTCCCGCTCGGCCCGAGTGGGAGCGTCCCCTTCGGGACTAGGCTCCCCTTCGAAGAGAACATAAGTTCTCTTCTCAGAATCTAAAATGATTTTCAGATTCCTCAGCCAATCAGAATAGTTGGGACCAGTCAACTTGTTTGACTCGAGGATCGATACAAGAGGGTTTTTGGTTGCCATTTCAAAACACGTAGAGAATCACAGAATCTACGACCTAAATGGTAAAACAGAGAACTAGTGAGCATGCTGAATTATAACGATATACAAAAGATAAGGTCTTTAATCTAATGTAGCTCCCACTGTTTTTCAAAGATCTATAATTCCCAAAGATCTAAGAGGAACACGTTTCCCAATGGGTACTAAGATCCTAAGCATTTTACCTCGAACCCACGACTCGCGGATATTCTAAGTAAAACCCTAGGTATGTACAACTTACCAATTCTAACACCTTTAGAACTCTTAGTAATTATTTTTGCATCTCCTATCTTTCAATATGGACCCACAACTCGTACGACATCCATATTTACTTAGGCGTTAAGCTAGACCAATCAATCATAAGATCATGATCAAAACTTAGTTCGAACGACCCACGACTCGCGGACATCGCCCTTGCCAAAATTGACCACGAAATATTGATCATTTAAAAGGATCAATTAGGTAACTAAGAACTAACAAGCTCCACTAGCTATCCCACGACTCGCGGACAATAACTAGCTTCACTTACTAAACTTAAAACCTATTGATGGAATGTTAGGGATTTAATTCAAAATTTGCATCTCGAATTAAACACCTATTGTTCGAAATTAGCTTAATATATATTTAACGGGAATTTTCGAATCAACCGGAGAGTGGTCCGGTTCGACCTCACCAACATATATGTTATCCAATTTTAATTAGTCTTGATTAATGCAAGTACAACTTAAATGCATTTCACACAAGCACTTAGCAGATAACATGTCCTAGCATGATACTAGCATGTGATGATCATGGGTTCTACCTATCTTATGCGTGATATGTGGGAGCCACTCCACAATCACAAGTTCTAACATACATGCCACATAAACAGTTTAAATCACATAAGGGAAAACAGTAACAAAATACGAGCCCTATCTCTATTACATCTTCAATTGAGATTCCCCTCCCTAACATTTTGAGGGGTCTTCACTTATGGCCACCTTGTTACTTGAATGTGGTCCATCTTACTCCATGGGTGCATTGTCTCCAAAATGAAAATAAAGACCTCACCACCTATTCTACTCTACTGAAAAGTAATAAGGCTCAATCTTCATATTGGCCTTAGACAAATACACGGGGCATACCCCGGCCTCAAAACAATAATATGGAAAGCCACATAATAAATCACATAACAGTATGCACATAAGTGAGGCTCCAACCTCAATTGGAAAAAGCAACTATAGGGCTCCAACCCCAATTTAAACCATCCATGTGCATAAATTAAAACCATACATAAGTCAAAACCCATGATCACCTAACATGCTTCTTGCGAGAATTTAAACTTAGTCAATAAATTAAAATTCCCGTTTCAAGTCCTAATGACTTGGAACACGACTTGATGCGAGTCTTATTTATAAAAATTTTCAATAAATCCCAAATTACTAAAACAAATGAAATTCCAATTAATTTCTGAAAATTAATAATTTTATTAAAGGTACAATTTCCCAAATTATAAATCGTTTCTATTTCTCAAAAAATCCCAATTTTAACTCTTATTCAAAATAAATTAATTTAATTAAAAACAAGTTTTAATAAAATAAATAAAATTGGGACTAGATTGCACGAGATACGAAAATGGATTACGAGGGAAAACGGGGCCCGTAAGCGAAGAGGGCTGCACGCGTCGCAGGCGCACCCGCGGTAGACGCGCACAGCCCTCGCGGCCTCTTGCGGGTGATCCCGTCAGCCAATGGCGGGCGCGCCGCCTCCCGCGCGGTTGCGGGAGGGACTAGGCGCAAGGCCTGCGCATGCCTAGGTCAGGCGGGCGGCAGCGCTCGAGGCGGGGTTTCGCGTGTTCGTAGTAATCCAGCTTTTCGTTCCGTGTTTTCGTTCAAAAGCAAAACCAATCCAAGAAATCAAAAAACAGTTTATACAGTTTCAAATCTAAAACAGTTTTCAAAAACAAATTTTAACAAAAAAAGTTTTCAGAAACTTTCCGGAAAAATACAGTTTCGTAATTCAGGCTTTCTAAACAGTTTCGTAATTCAAGCTTTCTAAAACA
The DNA here is from genome assembly GCA_037501455.1 of Lantana camara. Classification (NCBI taxonomy): domain Eukaryota; kingdom Viridiplantae; phylum Streptophyta; class Magnoliopsida; order Lamiales; family Verbenaceae; genus Lantana; species Lantana camara. Next base: position 129,572,358 of record CM074855.1, read on the forward strand.
GTTACAAATACTCAATCGCATCAAGCCTAGGAATTTCTACCAAATTCAGAATAATCCAGACGAATCAGAAACACGATTAACGAGGTGGCTCTGATACCACTTATTGGAAAACAGGAATCAGAAAGCAGCGGAAATTTAAAAATTTTCCAACAAAAAGATCGAAACTCGCAATCATGAATCCAAATTCGTAAGGTAAAGAAACTTTCTTTCAATAATCTTTCTTGAAGAGTTTCAAGCCACCCAAGAACGCTTTTCTCGCGGCTTGATCCCCTCTCCTTGGTAAAGCTCGAATCTTTAAAAACTTCTAACTTGAAGCTCTGTAGAGATAGTCCACCAACTTGACTACAATCTAACTAGTAAGGATGCTAGTTCTCTAGTTAGTGTTTAGGCTTAACCTAGGGTTTATTTGATCTTGGAGAAAGGATAGTGTTCAACACCTGAACCAAAAGAATTATCAATCACTCTCTAAGGGGAGCTCGAGCTCCCCTGTATATAATATAGAGAGGGGCGACTGAACATAGTCCTTATGGACTAAGGATTTGGTCCCTCTCTCTTTTCTTACTTGATCATCAAGTAATTTCACACCTTGACTTTGAATTCTCATTCAAATCAACTTTTAAGAGAGCTAAAATATCCAAACTCCTTTTGGATAATATTATACTTTATTTATTAATAAATAAATAACTTATTTATCTAATTAATTAATTCATAATTAATTAAATAGATTAATTTCTCCAAAATAAGACTTTCATTTTAATTCAAAAATTAAACCAAAGTCTATTAAAACATTAACACATTAATTATTTAATACATAAATAAACATACACGCACGGTGCACACGTGTCCATATAGGACACGTGTCACGCACGTGACTCACACGTGTGTTTCACACGTGTGGAACCCTTTTGGCTCGATTAACTAGTTTAATCATTTCAATGCCCCAACTCATGTAACCAAGTTGTTGTGTGTGACCCTCTAGGTTCTCAATTCAATTAGCAGTGACCCCAATTAATTAATTCACTAATTAATTAATCAGTCCACAGATTAAACGACCATAGTCTAGCAACAGGTGTTTAACCCCTAGCTGAATTGGAATGTCTCGATTCGACATAACCTTTAAGTCATTGATTCATGTGAGATACTATCCTCCTACTTACTATCTCTCAACCAAGATCTAGGGTAAGGGAATAATCAGAACCCTAATAATCTGGTTTTAAAGCTAAGTGCATTTCATATCCATTTGATCTCAATCCAAGAAGCCCTTTTCTTGATGTCTTGATCTATTGCCATGGCCAAGGACTCCATATGGCATATGAATGACTTACACAATAAGAGATCACCTTGGAAATGCAACTGTAGGTCCTTTTTTATTCTCGTTCACTTTCATGAGTCACTTGTGCACCCCCAGCATAAGCCTTGAATCAGTTGTCTAAGGTGACACCCTTTAAAGCTTATACCTAAGACTACAGAGTTAACTCATAAAGTGACATGGAACCTCAAGTCTAAGGATCAATTAATCACATCAATGACTCGTGAGATATTTCCTAATCTGGAAGTTTCCATTTCTTGAAATAGAAACTTCCTTTCCCATTTAGGAATCTTCTCACACGGGGCACCTCAGTGAACTTACTTATTGAAGTAAGCACCCTCATGTATCACGCACGTATCAACTATACACTTTGCACCTCCATGAAACAAGGTGGTCCTTCTTAAGGGCGTGATCCCACAAGCAAGCCTTAAAAGAGTCAGGTTGACACGCCCACTGTCTGTAGGACTCATCGGCTTGGAGTATTTTACTAATCATGACTTATGTGATATAGGGCTCGTTTCATGAACCATTTCACCTAAATGGTAGAGTCCAAAAGTCATCAGGATTAGGGGAGTTCTCATACATGCACAGCTAAAGTAAACGCATACCAAACAAGAGCATATAAAGAAGTGTTGTCTCAATTCATTATTTTATTCATAGATTGTCTGTGATTACAATAAGGAAAGTACAAAGCAGATATACAATCGACTTTCTAGGGCACTATTCCTAACAAGGAGGTCTCTCCATCTCCTGGGTCGTCCACCATGACGGTCTTTCTTTTCCCTGTTACCGGAACGGAGTCCGGCAATCTCTTTTTTTTCTTAGAAGGAGGGGTTTGGCCCTCAGGAATCTCTCTGATAATAATCTCGTGTGTTGCCCTTGGTGCTCATTGGGAGCCAATTGAAGGGGTAGCACCCCTCCTTGTTATGCCGATCGAACCCCCCGATCGGGTGATGATCCTGGTCTCAGGGGTGGCTCCTCGGCCTTCCCCTCGACCCCTGCCAAGGGTGCTCGAACTTTTAGTACGGTCGCCCCCCGCGACCGTCTCCTCGGCCACCGCCCGAGCAGCCTGGCCTCTGTTGCTGTTGTTGTTGTTTTTGTTGTTTTTGCTGCTGCTATTGCTGAGAGCGCCCTTGATTTTTTTGAGCTCCCAAAAGTGCGGCCACATTAGCTATGCCTCTTCCTGCCATCAGAATAGTTACACTTGCCAAAGAGAAATGCAGGATCAGTTTTTCTTATCAAGGATTCAAAGGACTAAGTTAGTACTCCTATCTAAAGAGTTAGCATCCTAGATTCTAACCATCATGCTCCAAATTGAGCTCGGGAGGGTTAGCAATCATGTTAGGAGGGCTTACAAGCCCACAAAGTAATAACAACTCCTCATCATCCATTAAGTCCTTGGCTGAAATTAATCAACCCTCGTGCTTCATCTCGAGGGCTAGGTCCTAGGCCCATTATATGGGAAAAGCAGGCTCCAAACGGGATTTCACAAAGGGCCCCTCTCCATGAATAACCCACGCTTGAGGAACTCCAAAGTCTTCACCCTCGGGAGCCATCACGAAGAAAAACTTCTCCTTCCACTCAGTGTCGTACGAGCTTGAGGGAGAATCAATCAGCCTAAGGTTGGATTTCACCTAGACATAGTAAAACCCCACCCTCGGAGATGAGCGGGGTGAATGAGCCACTTGGAACAGACTGTTGAAATTTTGGATCGAGGGCTCATGCCCAGTGCATTTCATCAAAATAATGAAAGTATTGATGAGGGCTATCCCATTGGGAAGGATTTGTGAAGGGCTCAGATATAGTAATTAAGAATGTTTGCCATAGGGACTGGAATGGGGAACCTTAACCTTCCGGCCACTATTGTATCTTTGTATATGGTCATCTCTCTAGGAGGCGGATTATTAGCTTTTTCATGCTCCCCTAGAATACGGAAGCTGAACCTTCAGTCTAAATGCCTCGGGGCCCTCAACGTGACCAAACCCCTGCAGACAATGTGCTCTGAATCTCATCCAGAATCCTATTGGTAGCCTGCATACCAGAACTCTCATCCTCAGCCGGAGTTTTGGCTTTCTTACTCCTCCTCCAGCGTTTGGGGCGAGGCTCCTCTGAAGGCCCAGTGCCCATTTCCACATGAGGAGAGCCCTGGATAGCGACGGTCACAATGTGACGATGAGGATTAGTGGAACTTTCCACCAAGGGAAGGGTGACCCCTTGGCGTTCTGCCTCAATGGAGATCCATCTCTTCAAAAGATGAGCCACTCTCCCTGGATTACGATCTCCCATGGCCGACATTATGGCATCAAGGTCCTCATCTCTGACTTCACCAAAGATTTTCTCCACCATCTGATGATGGGGAGTGGGATTGTGAGGCGAAGAACTGGAAGTCGCCATGTCATCTATCTCCTTGACTACTTCGTCAATGAACTCGCCGGACATGGTAGATGATGAATGATGGGTATGTCGGAAGAAGGTGAAGAAGAGGAAGAATACCTATCAAACTAAGCTTAGCAAATAAGAAAATTAGAAAAGAATTCAAACCAATACCTAAGTCTGAGAGTCTTGGAATCGTCGAAACCTGCTGAAGATGCAAAGGAACTTCTTAATTCTAAAATGCTCTGAAGGTGTTGCGTGAAAGGAAACTTATGAATGGATGTGAATCTCCTTATTTATAGGAAAGAGAGTTAGTGGGATTTGGGTAATAAATTCAAAAGTTGTAATTATTCCCGCCTTGGTAACCACCCACTTTTGTGAAACGTCGTACGCATCCCCATGACTCACATGCCACCTCCTGAAAAGGCGCACCCACTCGCTTAATGGCATTTAATGCCTAATAGTCCGAGCGGTCAAGGCGAAAGGACAACATTAAATGCATCCTCAGAGCAAGGCTCTCGAGGGCACAACCTCCCCGCCGAAGTTGCCACTCGGAAGTTTGAAAATATGAATTCTATAGTCCATATTACTGTGACTACAGAATTTTGGGGCAAAATGACGAGGCCAAAATATGCATTAGCCACGTATGCGACACGTGGCCTGGTTAAAGCATGACGCCATGGCATCTCAAGGTCAATATTTCAGGTTCCCCCCCTCGAAGGTCAGTCGTTCCCCTCGAGGGAACATCCACTTCATCTTGAAAGAAAATCCTAGCCTCCCCTCCCCCCCAAGCGGACGCTCATGGCTAGTGATACCACTACAATGCCACCCTTGAGGCCACCTCAGGGCTCACCCTCGAGATAACCTATGGCTATAAAGGTGAAGTTGTTCCCTCCACGCCATCTCTTTGGGCCCAGGTTGTTAGGAATAGTGCCCTAGAAAGCCGATTGTATATCCGCTCTGTGCTTTTCCTTATTGTAATCACAAACAATCTTTGAATGAAATAACGAATTGAGGCAACACTTCTTTATATGCTCTTGTTTGGTATGCGTTTACTTTATCTGTGCATGTATGAGAACTCCCCTAATCCTGATGACTTTAGGACTCTACCATTTAGGTGAAATGGTTCATGAAACGAGCCCTATATCACATAAGTCGTGATTAGTAAAATACTCCAAGCCGATGAGTCCTACCGACAGTGGGAGTGTCAACCTGACTCCTCTAAGGCTTGCTTGTGGGATCACGCCCTTAAGAAGGACCACCTTGTTTCATGGAGGTGCAAAGTGTATAGTTGATACGTGCGTGATACATGAGGGTGCTTATTTCAATAAGTAAGTTCACTGAGGTGCCCCGTGTGAGAAGATTCCTAAACGGGAAAGGAAGTTTCTATTTCGGGAAATGGAAACTTCCAGATTAGGAAATATCTCACGAGTCATTGATGTGATTAATTGATCCTTAGACTTGAGGTTCCATGTCACTTTATGAGTTAACTCTGTAGTCTTAGGTATTAGCTTTAAAGGGTGTCGCCTTAGACAACTGATTCAATGCTTATGCTGGGGCTGCACAAGTGATTCATGAAAGTGAATGAGAATCAAGAAAGGACCTACACTTGCATTTGCAAGGTGATCTCTTATTGTGTAAGTCATTCATATGCCATATGGAGTTCTTGGCCAAGGCAGTAGATCAATAAATCAAGAAAAGGGTTTCTTCGATTGAGATCAAATGGATATGAAATGCACTTTGCTTTAAGACCGGATTATTAGGGTTCTGATTATTCCCTTACCCTAGATTATGGTTGAGAGATAGTACGTAGGAGGATTGTATCTCATAATGAATCAATGACTTAAAAGTTATGTCGAATCCGAACATTCCAATTCAGCTAGGGGTTAAACACCTGTTGCTAGATGATGGTCGTTTAATCTGTGGACTGATTAATTAATTGGGGTCACTGCTAATTGAATTGAGAACCTAGAGGGTCACACACAACAACTTGGTTACATGAGTTAAGGCTTTAAAATGATTAAACGAGTTAATCGGGCCAAGAGGGTTCCACACGTGTGAAACCATATGTGTGGGTCACGTGAGTGACACGTGTCCTTGTGACACGTGTATATATATATATTATATATATATATATATATATATATATATATATATATATATATTAAATAATTAAATGTGTTAATTATTTAATAGACTTTGGTTTAATTTTGAATTAAAAAGGAAAGTCTTATTTTGGAGAAAAATTAATCTAGTTAATTAATTGTGAATTAATTAATTAGATAAAAATAAGTTATTTATTTATTTAATAAAGAAAGTATAAAATTATCCAAAAGGAGTTTGGATATTTTTAGCTCTCTTAAAAGTTGATTTGAATTTGAATTCAAAGTCAAAGTCAAAATTACTTGATCATCAAGTAATAGGAGAGAGGGACCAAAATCCTTAGCCCATAAGGACTAGGGATTTTCGGCCACTCCCTTTCCTATATATAGGGGAGCTCATGCTCCCTGTGACACCCCGCTCGTCCGATGTATAAGGTACGCCACGTTCTAACTTTTTTATGTGTTTAATTTTGTGATTTTGTGCGTTGCGTGGCCCTATTTTGAACTCTTTTAGAGTTTAGGGCTTGTTTGCAATTTTCTCTTTTAGGGGTTATTCGGTCATTTCTCGTTTGATAGAGAGTTTGACCTTTTTCACCCCTTCTTTGTGTTCAGGGCATCGAAACGTGTCCGTAGACTCTAAGTTTGCCCCATTCTAACTTCGTTAGCCCGTTCTTCCGACCGTTTTTGCGTACGAGGACCTGAGATATATACCCCGGATCCTCGTTGTGCGTGCCAAAACTTCAGCTCCAGCCCCAGCGTCTTCCTCCCGCGATCCGACACTATTCATGCAGTGGAGGTGTGAAAACACACATATGTCCGTTCTCGCTCGTTTCTCTACGGAATTCGACGTTTGAGTAGTGGAAATTTATCATCTCGATGAGCCCGACACGATGGTAAAGAATCGGGACCTGAGAATCAGTGGTGGTGGCGCTACGGCAAGGCAGCGGCGGTGGAACGAACAACCGCCACTTCGCCGCCTCTTCGCGGCGATCTCCGGCGACCTTTCTCAGTCACGCGCCACCCCACCTGTTAGAGGACCTCCCGGCGAAACTCCAGTTCAAGCGGTGTGGCCAACGATGGCCGGACGGCGGCACACGCACCGACTGAAGACCGGCGGCGGTGGTGTGTGCACTGTAGCACCTCGCTCCGCCGCGTTCCGGTGAGATTCAAGGTCGGCCCTTAGTGGTTTCCGACGTATTTTGGCCTCCTAAGTCCGATTCCGGGGTCGGTTTGAGCAAAAGAAGGCCAGAGATGGCTGAACCGGCAACACAGCGGTGGACCTTCGGCGGTGGTTTAGGACCTTTTTTCGGCCGGTTTTGGTGGTGGAACCTTCACGAAAGTTGCTTAGAATGATGAAACATAGCTGATGGTGTTGGCCCCGACTCCAGAACCGGTGGCGGACCGGCTGTGGACCGGCGGCTCTCTTTTTCGACGATTTTTCCGGTAAATTGGTTAGGGGCTTTCGAAAGCCCCATTACGGGCTTTCCAACGGTATGTTCGGATTTCATTTTCGTTTTACGGTTTATGTTTAATTTCAGTTTTCGTCATAGGGATTTAGTTCGTTTTTTCATCAACGAAGTCCGGTGTGTTTGGTAATTTCTGAAATTGGTTGAGAGCTTTTGTCAAGCAGGTCGAGGCGTACGTTTCTGTCCTTCCGGGGATTTTTCCGACCACCGGAGGTGGTGGTCCGGCGGCTGCACATGACGGTTCGGCTGGTTCCGGTGGCGGCGTTCCGACGTCCTTCGGACAGCAAGTTCCTTTCGTCGTGGTGAGTCCAACGCCACTTTCCGTTCGTCAATCGGATGTCCGGTTGATTTTATATAAATTTTTGAAGTTGTTGTATTTATTTTCGTTAATTGTTTTAATTGTAATTTCGACCCTTGTATGAACTATGAAATGAAATTACGAGCTGTTTGATGTATGAAAATATGTTATGATATATGATAAGCTTAATTCTTGATTTATTGAATTTAATTGCCTCGTTTTTGCCACTTCTTGTATATTATTATTGCTTTTAAGGGATGTTAGTGTAATTTTAGAAACTAATTGATTATGAAATTTTATGAAACCTAAGAATAAATTATAAAAAGGATACGTGGTGCTGTAATTTGAACGAATTGTTAAATTTTCTAATTTATAGAAAAGTTGTAAGTTCTATAAATATGTAATTTTGAATAATTGATATGAACTTGATGTTTTATTCTTGCAAGACTTGATGCATTATATGAATGGGATTCTCAATGCCCTAATTTATTTTATGTAATTAATGTTATGAATTTTATAATCTATGTATCTCTTGACATGGAATATGAATTATAATATGCTCTGAATGACTTGATTGAATAGATATGAATTATATGTTGCATCGTTTGTATTCGTGGGCATGGTCGTGCGTCTTGGTGGTTGTGATTTGAGTCTGCGTCTTGTGTTCTGTATGTTCAGTCGATCAGGGTTTTTCCAGGGAGTGTGTCAGTTGTTTTGGTTCCAGTGGGACTTCTTGGCTCGTGTTTCCGTTCTCGTTGGCGTAAGGTGAGGTTTAGGTTTGTTTTCTTTTAGTTAATGCGACCTACGACCCTATTTGCTTGTTTTTTAGCCCGCATGCGAACATATATACTATACGTATATTAAATATGTGTCTTATAATATGTTATGAATCTTGTTAATTCGATTTAATACGAATTCTTCTGAAATTATATGTATGGGCGTATATAAGCTTAAAATGGTTTTGCAACGAGGCTATGCTCCAAACCGTGTATCATCAAGCAAACTATGGATTTCCTTCAGCATATTATGAATTTGGAAAACACGGAGAGGTACGTATATAGCATATGCCGAGTTGCACGGTAAGGTATGTTTCTTATGGTATGTTTCTTAAGTTGTGAATCGTATGTTTTATGTTTCGCGAGTTAGGTATGCTTCCTATGAACCTATTTGAATCTATTTGAATCCCCGGGTTCCGGAGGTGTGGGTAAGGGAGACCCGGTGCGGTTGTTGGGGTCGCCGGTTATCACCCCAGTGCACATGCTCCTTCGAAGTATCTACGCGCGACTCTAAGGGAGATGGAGAAGGCATGGTGCTTTGAGCCTTCGGTTGAGGTCGGAGAAGGTACGTTGTGGGCTCGCGACCCCACGTATATTGAGTTGCACGATGTGGGCCCGTAACCCATGTGCAGACTTCCGGAGAAAGGTTAGAATACGGGAATATGAATCTATGAATTTATGAGTCCTATGAATTTTATGAGTTTATGCTTCCTTTTGAATCTTTTGAGTCTTTTGATTAAGGAGTAAGGTTGGAGACCCGTACTCGCCGGGTATTTGAATTCTTTTGTTATTTTGATTATGAAACGGGATAGGATCTTTTGATTTCAATAAGGGACTTTTATGTTAAGTTTTGAATCATTATGAATATAAGAATCTTCATGAGTTTCAATATGAATCCCTATGAGTTTTAATATGAATCCATATGCGTCTCTGAATCTATGAATCCTTATGAGTTTTTGAATCTATGAATCCCTACGAGTTTTCAAACTTAAGAAGATATGAATATATGCGTAAATATGAGCTCTTTTTGGAAAAATGGTTTTGGTATGCAAAACCCTATTCCCGGTTCATAATCTTTCTTTTGATACGTGCTCTGCTCCTTATTATGTATAGTGTGTGTGAGTTCAGCCCCCTCACTCAGTCAGTGGACTGACCCTCGCCCCACCTATGTTTTCAGTTTGCAGGTTCAGGTTCTTGGAGTTCGAGCTAGGCGGCTTTGTGTCTTGTCTGTTGAGTCCATGTCTTTTGAGCCTGTATCTATTTGATTAAGTGGTGAATCTCTGATCTGCATCCGTTTGTAATTATGTATATAGCATGTTCTGTACAGGATTATGTTTATGCTTTGATTATATGAATTTTCGGGACAGGTTAGGACAGGGCTTGGATTAGTTGAACCCGTCTTTGTTGTATGTTTGAATTCGGGACAGGTTCGTGGAATTAGTTGAACCCGTTTATTTATGTTGTTGATTAAAGCTTTTGTTAGTTCATATTTTGATTCGCTTCCGCATACAGGTTTTTGCATATTTTACTTGTACGGGGTTTAGGTACCGTCTAGCTTAGGTCGGATTTTTCGTTTGTCACCCATTCGCTGTGACTTGGTGCGTGTGCGGACGTTCCATTTTGTACCACGTGTCGGGTCATAGTGCGGGGGTGTGGTGCCCCACCGCTTGGGGTGCTACACTCCCCTTAGAGAGTGATTGAACTCTTTTGGTTCATGCGTTAAACACCATCTTTTCTCCAAGATAAATTAAACCCTAGGATAAGCCTAAACACTAACTAGAGAACTAGTATCCTTACTAGTTAGATTGTGGTCAAGTTGGTGGACTATCTCTAGAGAGCTTCAAGTTAGAAGTTTTGAAGATTCGAGCTTTACCAAGAAGAGGGGATCAAGCCTCGAGAAGAGCGTTCTTGGGTGGCTTGAAACGCTTCAAGAAAGATTATTGAAAAGTAAGTTTCTAATCTCTACGAATTTGGATACACGATTGCGAGTCCAAGATCCTTTTGTTGGAAAAAATTTTAAATTCCGCTGCTTTCTGATTCCTGTTTTCCAAAAAGTGGTATCAGAGCCACCTCTTTAATCGTGTTTCTGATTCGTCTCAATTATTCTGAATTTGGTAGAAATTCTTAGGCTTGATGCGATTGAGTATTTTTAATTGTTTTAGAAAGCCTGAATTACGAAACTGTATTTTTCCTGAAAGTTTCTGAAAACTGTTTTGTAAAATTTGTTTTGAAAACTGTTTTAGATTTGAAACTGTATAAATTGTTTTTGGATTTCTTGGATTGGTTTTGCTTTTGAACGAAAACCCGGATTACGACGAACACGCGAAACCCCGCGCGCGCAGGGCGTCCCGCCCATCACCTCCCGCACGACTGTGCGGGAGCCTCCCGGGCGCGCCTAGCCCGTCGTCCGCCCAGCCGCCCGCACTGGCTGAGAGGGCCGCGCGCTGTGCGCGCCTGCCACGAGCGCGACACTTGCAGCCCTTTCGCATACGGGCCCCGTTTTCTCCATCGCAATCCGATTTTTCGTATTTCGTACAATCCAGTCCCGATTTTAAATTTATTTTATTTTTATTATTAAAATTTAATTTTATTTATTTTAATTTTGAATAGAACTTAAAATTGCGATTTTTGAGAAATAGAAGTGGTTTATATTTTGGGAAAATACATCTTTAATAAAATTATTAATTTTCAGAAATTAATTGGAATTTTATTTGTTTTAGTAGTTTGGGATTTGTTGAAAACTTTTATAAATAAGACTCGCATCAAGTCATGTTTTAAGTCATTAGGACTTGAAACGGGAATTTTAATTTATTGGCTAAATTTAAATTCTCGCAAGTTGCATATTAGGTGATCATGGGTTTAGACTTATGTATGGTTTTAATTTATGCACATGGATGGTTTAAATTGGGGTTGGAGCCCTATAGTTGCGTTTTTCAATTGAGGTTGGTGCCTCACTTATGTGCGTATTGTTATGTGATTTATTATGTAGCTTTCCATATTACTGTTTTTGAGGCCGGGGTATGCCCCGTGTAATTGTCTAAGGCCAATATGAAGATTGAGCCTTATTACTTTATGTCTTTTTCTTTTTATTGTAATTTGAGAGTAGAGATAGGTGGTGAGGTTTTTATTTTCATTTTGGAGACAATGCACCCATGGAGTAAGATGGACCACATTCAAGTAACAAGGAGGCCATAAGTGAAGACCCCTCAAAATGTTAGGGAGGGGAATCTCAATTGAAAATGTAATAGAGATAGGGCTCGTATTTTGTTACCGCTTTCCCTTATGTGATTTAAACTGTTTATGTGGCATGTATGTTAGAACTTGTGATTGTGGAGTGGCTCCCACATATCACACATAAGATAGGTAGAACCCATGATAATTACGTGTTAGTATCATGCTAGGACATGTTATCTGTTTATGTGCTTGTTTGAAATGCATTTAAGTTGTACTTGCATTAATCAAGACTAATAAAATTGGATAACATATATGTTGGTGAGGTCGAACCGGACAACTCTCCGGTTGATTCGAAAATTCCTATTAAATATTAAGTTAATTTCGAACAAATAGGTGTTTAATTCGAGATGCAAATTTCGATTTAAATTCCTAGCATCCCATCAATAGGTTTTAAGTTTAGTAAGTAAAGCTAGTTATTGTCCGCGAGTCGTAGGATAGCTAGTGGAGCTTATTAGTTCTTAGTTACCTAATTGATCATTTTAAATGGTCAATATTTCGTGGTCAATTTTAGCAAGGGCGATGTCCGCGAGTCGTGGGTCGTTCGAACTAAGTTTTGGTCATGATCTTATGATTGATGGGTCTAGCTTAACGCCTAAGTAAATATAGATGTCGCACGAGTCGTGGGTCCATATTGAAAGATAGGTGATGCAAAAACAATTACTAAGAGTTCTAAAGGTGTTAGAATTGGTAAGTTGTACCTACCTAGGGTCCTTACTTAGAATGTCCGCGAGTCGTGGGTTCGAGGTAAAATGCCTAAGATCTTAGTACCCATTGGGAAACGTGTTCCTCTTAGATCTTTGGGAATTATAGATCTTTGAAAAACAGTGGGAGCTACATTAGATTAAAGACCTTATCTTTTGTATATAGTTATAATTCAGCATGCTCACTAGTTCTCTGTTTTACCATTTAGGTCGTAGATTCTGTGATTCTCTACGTGTTTTGAAATGGCAACCAAAAACCCTCTTGTATCGATCCTCGAGTCAAACAAGTTGACTGGTCCCAACTATTCTGATTGGCTGAGGAATCTAAAAATCATTTTAGATTCTGAGAAGAGAACTTATGTTCTCTTCGAATGGGAGCCTAGTCCCGAAGGGGACGCTCCCACTCGGGCCGAGCGGGACGCGATCCAGAAGTGGAAGGATGATAATCTCCAAGCCCGTTGCCTTATGTTGGCTAACATATCTCCGGACTTGCAAAGGCAACATGAGGCCATGGAATTTGCTTGGGAGATTTACGACCACTTAGAGCAACTTTACCGCCCTCATGAACGTGTTACAAGGTATAACACTTCAAAGGAATTGTTCCACTTGAGAATGAGGGAAGGTTCCAGTGTCCATGAATATGGACTCAAGTTTCTCGCCCTTACTGAGAAACTTGCTTCCATGGACTTGCCACTGAAAGATGAGCTCTCAGTGGATTTGTTGCTATCTTCGCTCCCACCATCATTCAACCCATTTGTCCTTAACCTCAATATGAATCATGCTGGTGCTACTGTAGCTGAGCTGATTAGTCAGCTTGTGACTACTGAAAGCACGATCAAGAAGGACAGTAAGGTTTTGATGGTGAATGCTCCATTTTCCTCTTCTGGGCCTTCTAAAGGTAAGGGCAAGAAAGCCCAAAAGAAGAAGAAGAAACCCCTTAGGCCCACTGGTGGCGTTTCGAAGGGGAAAGCCCAAAATAAGAAGCGTGATCAAAAAGAGGATGTTTGCTTCCATTGTGGCAAAGTGGGACATTGGAGGAGAAACTGCCCAGAGTACAAGGCTACTATAAAGAAATGTATGTTTCTCGTTGAAATAAATCTTTCTATTAATTCTAGTTCTTGGGTACTAGATACCGGTTGTGGAACTCATATTTGTAATGATGTACAGATGCTAAGTGAAGTCCAACAACTCAAAGAAGGAGAATGTGTCTTGAAGATCGGCGATGGCTCAAACGTTGAAGCTCGAGCTTTAGGCACAATTAGATTAGATTTAGGTAGTTTTGAGTTAGTCTTAAATAAAGTCCTTTATGTACCGAGCATTATTCTTAATATAATTTCAGTTCCAATTTTAGATTGTGAAGGTTATGAAACTTATATTAAGAATGGTAAATACTTTATCAAACGGAACAACTCTTCCGTTCACATCGGTACTCTAAGTAATGGACTTTATCTAACTCAGAATATCAATATTATGAATATACAACGAGAAACTAAACGTAAGAGAGATGACAAAGTTTCAGCTCCCTTATGGCACGCTAGATTAGGACACATTTCCAAGAACAGAATTAGCAAGATAAACACTTTAGGATCATTCTCTGAAAATGATCTCAAAGAGTTGACTTCTTGCGAATCCTGTCTCAAAGGAAAAATGTCCAAAGTCCCTTTTAAAGGAACTATGGAACGTGCCACTAAGGTTTTGGATTTGATCCATTCTGATGTTTGTGGACGGCTTAGTGTAAGCACTAGAAACAATCATCAGTATTTCATAACCTTTACTGATGACTTTAGTCAGTATGGTTATGTATACTTAATGAAGTATAAATCTGAAGCTTTTGAGAAATTCTTAGAATTTCAAAAGGAGGTTGAGAACCAAACTGGTCACAAGATCAAAGCACTTCGATCTGATCGAGGAGGCGAGTATCTTAGTGAAGAATTCCTTAATCATCTCAAAGATAATGGGATTATCTCTCAGCGGACTCCTCTGGGAACTCCTCAGCTTAATGGAGTTTCTGAGAAAAGGAATCGAACTCTACTTGATATGGTTCGTTCCATGATGAGTTTCACTGACTTACCACCTTCTTTCTGGGGTTATGCCCTAGAAAGTGCAGCAAAGATTTTGAATCTAGTTTCCTCTAAGTCAGTCCCTAAAACGCCCTATGAAATGTGGCATGGTAAAATCCCTAGGTATTCTTACTTAAGAATTTGGGGTTGTCCTGCTTAAGTGAAGAGGACAGTGGGAGATAAGTTAGAATCAAGTTCTAACTTATGCTACTTTGTAGGTTATCCTAAGGAATCCATAGGATACTACTTCTATGATCAATCTGAGCAAAAGGTGTTTGTTTCCAGAAATGCCACTTTTCTGGAGGAAACGTTCCTTAAAGAAAAGAAAGGCAAGATCATAGAATTAGAAGAAGTACAAATTGATCCCACACCACCCACTGAAGAAACGTCCCCTTTTGGCCAACCGCAACCAATCACGAATTTTGATACACATGCAAATCCTCCTCTAAGGCGTTCTAAACGCACTCCTAGACAGCCGGAGAGATGGTATAGATTCTTCTGTAACACCCCAAACGGAGGATGCCACATCCCCCGCACTAAGACCCAGATCCGGTCACGAAATGGAAAGTCCATGCCCGAATCTGAATCAAAGCGAACGGGAGACCAACTCACACACTAGGCTAGGCGGATCTAACTCGACAGACTCAGAGCGCGGAAGCAATTTAAACAATTATCATCAGATAGCGGAAGCAATTAAATCAACGTACAAAATAAGTGACGGGTTCAACTAGCATAGATACCTAATCCCGAATATCAGCATACATAACAGGTGATGGGTTCAACTAGCATAGATACCTAGTCCCGAATCTCAAATCATCGCAACGTAATAAACCAATATAAGTATCAGCAGAATAGCTAATTACATCCAAATGCTAGCATACTAACCCCACACGGGTTTAAGTCTAAGTATAGCATAAAACATAATCTCCAAAAGTGAAATAAGAATACATAACATAAATAGAGTATGTGACAAATGCATCTTAACACCGACTAAACCAACAAGTGTGACCCAGAAGACTCACATCCGCCTAGCTCAAGCCAAAAGAAACCTACAACTAAAAAGATAAAATGAGCTGTCAGTCAACTGACTGAGTGAGGGGGCTAACGCACACCCACTGTATATATATAGAGCATAGCACATATCAGAAGGGTGGACTCATGAACCGGAGATAGGTGTTGCATACCAAAGACATTTCCAAAAGTACCCAAAAGATAGTTATAAGTATAAGCTTTAGAAAACATTTCAGAAACTCTATCTCGATTCATGATTCCCAGATAGAACAGAACACATGCTCGGCGAGTACGAGCTTCCAACCTTTACTCCTCAGAACATATCAAACATAGAATATAAAAATCAATCCAACCCTCACATCAATGATGGAGGGGATGTACCGTCCCCAAACCATCCATAACAGACATACCCTCAAGGGGTAACGAACCCACAAGAGTCCTCCCCGACTGTACACCGAAGGCTCAAGATATCACGCCTCCCCTATCTCCCTGAGTCGCGCGAAGATATCTCAAATGGAACTACGCACAGGTATATCCCCGACGGCCCTAACCGTCCTAGGGGCTCCTTACCCATAGCTCATCTGATCCACATACATACATACATACAGATGCCAATATTTCATGGCTAACTCGCTACAGAAACATAACGTAACATACTTTTCAAAACAGCTTATATATGCTTTCATATCTAATTTTTCCAAAACAGAGTTGATTCACAAGGTCATAAACATATCGTATCCAACACATACGTATTTATAATAGATATACTCGCATGCAAGGGTTGAAACCAGCATATTAAGGCCATAGGTCGCATAACTATACAAAATCCTAAACCTCACCTCGTGAAAGTAGAGTCTGAGAGTGTGAAGGGCCAAACACTCTAAACCTCGGGCCCACCGGCACCACCAAACTCTGTGACAAGACATACAGAAGCCCAGACTTAGACTCTATATGAACCAAACAAGATGCACGGCGTTGCTCAACATGATCGTGGTTATGCATAAGTGTTCATGTTGTGCTTGGATAAGGTGTCGTGGTCATTCAAGGCATATCAATGCTCAACAAGGTCATATTTACAAGCAACCATCATGCAATTCCATATCCAAAGATGCAAGATCAATTTAGGCAGTCAATGTATTCACAAAATGCATATTAAATCATCCAATGTCACAGGGTTCAATTATAATATTAGAATTAAGCATCAAGTTCATGACGAGTTGTAAAGTGCATAAGTAAGAGCAACTTGATCATATAAACATACAAAGTTGTTGTACGTAGATAGCATGCTTGATACAAATAAAGAGTGCATTTGATTCACTTAAGATCATACTTTACAACTTCACAACATGTTTGGTACACAAGCTCAAGTCACATTCATAGTTTCATAAATATTACACTTACATCCCCTAAGTTATTTATAAAAGTTTAGAATTATTACACATACATCCCCTTAGTCGATTGCTAAACATAATTGTTCATTTAAAGTGTTTATACAATTATTCGACTAGGAATTAATTACTTACAAGCATGACAATTATCAATTTATCGTAATTCATAATATACCATTTTCGAGTAGTAAGAGTAAATCAAGATATTACAATCCTAACTCCTATCATGCATCAAGTCTCAAGTTGTTCAAGCATCCTTCATGTATCTCAATTTTATATTTGAAACACAATTTACAACAAACATAACATTGAGAACGTCTCAAATCCATATAGAGAAATCACAACATGTTCGTTCTTCTAAAATATCATTCAAGTTCATTTAGTCACATAAAAGATTAGTTTCTAAATATTACACTAACACCCCTTCGTACTTAACAAATAGCGTAAATTCATCACACCGGGATTCAAATTGTAAATTAAAATATTCATGCATATCACAATTCATTCAATACATATTTTCGTATATGATTGGAATACATCTCGATCAACAAACCAACAATAAACAATTTATTTGCACTTAAAACAATTAATTCCAAATAGTCACAATTACGCAAAATAATTCGTAATAAATAGATCGAGTGTCCGATTAACGAACGAAAAGTGGTGTTGAACTCACCACAACGAGAAGAACATTCTGACCAGACGCCGCCGGAAGGCCACCACTGTAGCTGCCGAAATTTGGCCGGACCACCGCTGGACCGCCGTCGAAAGTCGCCAGAAAAATCCCGAAAAATCAGTCCTGAATGAAGTCTTCGTGCCCGTTCCGAATCCTCGATCAATTTCTGGAAATTCCAAGTCAATCTCCTCCAATTTCAGATCTAAGAACACGAAAACCCTAAAATCTTCAAACTCAAATTACTTCCAAACCGGTGAACCAAAATGCGATCCGAAAGAAGCATTGTCTTACCCGGGACGAGCTCCTGGAAAGCCCTAAGGTAGCTCGCCGAAAAAATCCTCGGAGCTAGTGCCGCCATTGCGCCGCAGCTGCACAGCCGCGATCCACCGCCAAACCGCCAAATCTGGAGTCGCGTGATCAATGGCCACTAGTTCTCGTCGTTCCGAACAACTTTCGTGAAGAGCCCGAGACCAAAAGATGGCCGGAAAAAGCCCCCGTTGGCCGCCGAATAATCTGCCACCGCACACGTCGCCGGAACCACCACCTACGGCCAAAATCTGGTGAAATTGATGCCGAAAATGAACTCAGGGGGTCGAAAAACCTTGGAAACCGAAGAGGGTCGCTGAAAAAGACCGCCGGAGGCGGCGGAATCGCTCCGCTACAGTGACGGGCGCCGCCGCCGAGAGCTTCAGGTGGCGCGTGCGGCGCCGTCGTGGGCCTAGATGGCCGCGCCGCCGACGTCAAACGATGCACCGGGAAGTCCTCTTACTGGGCATGGGGCGCGTGCATCAAGGAGGTGGCCGAAAACCGCCGCGAAAGGTCGGCGAAGTGGCGGTGGTCTGACACCTCATCCGCTGCTACTGAAATCCGGCCATAACTCCACCACCGTTCGTCGTTAGGCCGTGAAATTGGTACTCTTGCGTACGTCTCGCCGAGATAATCGAAATGGACTATTCGTTTATTGAATTCCGTCGAGAAACGATCGAGTTATGGGCTCGTAACCGAAGTCGCGCATAGTGACCGCGGGAGAGAGAGTGGGAGAGGAGAGAGAGAAAGGAGATTTGGGAGAAATGTGTCTTGTGCACAAGCTATATACAACCGGGTAACCTTATCGCGTAGCAAAGAGTAATAGCGCGTACAAAAAATCGTAAATAAAATTGGTAAAGTTACGAATAAACATTCAAGCTCCGAATTAATTTTATAAATTAAAATGAAATAGAGATTTACCAATTAGAGTTTAATTCAATTTAATTTTAGAAACCTTTCGTACAATTTAACGACACTTCGTAAACACATGATTGATAATTAATCTCAAGGAATTCAAGTAAACCGAAATTAAACAAGTTAAGTAACATGATGGATTTAAAATCAACTTGACAATTATTTCATGGAATAAATTTGAATTAAATCAAATTAGACAGTTAGGGTTAAATATGCACGTAATTAATCAAGTTTACAATTAATCTTAGAATAATTCAAATGAACACATATTAAATTGAATTTACATTAAATCACATAATTCAAGAACTCTTAAATTAAACACACACAAGTGTAGAGACTTACTTGTTAATGTCGTCAGGATGCCCTTCGAGAATACGGGGCGTCACATCTTCCATGAAATCTCTCAAAAGGATAATGATCCTTTAATATATGAGGAGGCACTTTCGAATTCTGACTCTGAACAGTGGATAGAAGCCATGAAATCCGAAATGGATTCCATGAACTCCAACCAAGTTTGGACCTTGGTAGATTTGTCTGATGGGGTCAAACCCATAGGTTGCAAATGGATCTTTAAGAGAAAGCTTGGAGTTGATGGAAGCATTGTAGCCTACAAAGCAAGACTGGTTGCAAAAGGATTCACTCAAAGACCCGGCGTGGACTTTGATGAAACCTTTTCACCAGTTGCAATGCAAAAGTCTATTCGGATCATGCTAGCCACTGCTGCATATTATGACTATGAGATATGGCAAATGGATGTGAAAACTGCCTTTCTCAATGGTGACATTGATAAAGACATTTATATGGAACAACCCATAGGTTTCACATTCAGTGGGAGTGAGCAAAAGGTTTGCAAACTCCAAAGATCAATCTATGGATTGAAACAGGCTTCTAGGAATTGGAACATTCGATTTGTTGAATCAGTCAAAGCGTCTGGCTTCATTCAAATTTCGAATGAATCATGTGTGTATAGAAAGGAATTGGAGACCTCAGTGCAATTCTTAGTACTTTATGTAGATGACATCCTTCTTATTGGGAATTCGAAGGATGACATGAAAGTGACTAAGATATGGTTATCGAACCAATTCAAGATGAAAGATCTTGGTGATGCATCCTATATCCTTGGAATTAAAATCTATCGAGATAGATCTAGAAGGTTAATAGGACTATTACAGTTGATGTACATTGACAAAGTATTGAAGAGATTCAATATGGAGTCAGCAAAGGTTAAGAACCTTCCTATGAGTGTAGGAACATGTCTTTCAAAGAAGATGTGTCCTAAGACTAACCTTGAGAAGGAAAGAATGACTCATACACCTTATGCATCAGCAATAGGTAGCATAATGTATGCAATGTTATGTACTCGACCGGATGTGGCTTATACACTTAGTGTAACAAGTCGTTTCCAATCTGACCTTGGAGATGGTCACTGGGCTGCCGTGAAGAATATTCTTAAGTACTTGAAAAGTACTAAAGACTTATTCTTAGTTTACGGAGGTCAGAAAGATCTTACTGTCGAAGGATACTGCGATGCAAGTTTTGCGTCTGACTTAGATGATTTTAAGTCAATGTCAGGATACATTTTCTGCCTAAACGGCGGAGCAGTGAGTTGGAAGAGTTCCAAGCAAACAACCACTGCAGATTCGACCACTGAGGCCGAATACTTAGCTGCAAAATGATGCAGCTAAGGAAGGTGTTTGGATTAGAAACTTCATTCAAGAGTTGAATGTTGTTCCTAGCATGAAAGACCCCATTTCTGTGTTTTGTGACAACACTGGGGCGGTTGCTCAAGCAAGAGAACCAAGATCTCACCAACGGACCAAGCACATTATGAGGAAGTATCACCTAATCCGTGATATTATCAAAAGAGGAGATGTGCAAATTGAGAGGGTCACATCAACAGAGAACGTGGCAGATCCACTTACTAAACCCCTTAGTCGAGAAGCTTTCCAAGGTCATCTTCAGAAGATGGGACTTAGAGTAGCTTTAGAATGGCTTTGACGGGCAAGTGGGAGATTGTTAGGAATAGTGCCCTAGAAAGCCGATTGTATATCCGCTTTGTGCTTTTCCTTATTGTAATCACAGACAATCTTTGAATGAAATAACGAATTGAGGCAACACTTCTTTATATGCTCTTGTTTGGTATGCGTTTACTTTATATGTGCATGTATGAGAACTCCCCTAATCCTGATGACTTTAGGACTCTACCATTTAGGTGAAATAGTTCATGAAACGAGCCCTATATCACATAAGTCATGATTAGTAAAATACTCCAAGCCGATGAGTCCTACCGACAGTGGGAGTGTCAACCTGACTCCTCTAAGGCTTGCTTGTGGGATCACGCCCTTAAGAAGGACCACCTTGTTTCATGGAGGTGCAAAGTGTATAGTTGATACGTGCGTGATACATGAGGGTGCTTATTTCAATAAGTAAGTTCACTGAGGTGCCCCGTGTGAGAAGATTCCTAAACGGGAAAGGAAGTTTCTATTTCGGGAAATGGAAACTTCCAGATTAGGAAATATCTCACGAGTCATTGATGTGATTAATTGATCCTTAGACTTGAGGTTCCATGTCACTTTATGAGTTAACTCTGTAGTCTTAGGTATTAGCTTTAAAGGGTGTCGCCTTAGACAACTGATTCAATGCTTATGCTGGGGCTGCACAAGTGATTCATGAAAGTGAATGAGAATCAAGAAAGGACCTACACTTGCATTTGCAAGGTGATCTCTTATTGTGTAAGTCATTCATATGCCATATGGAGTCCTTGGCCAAGGCAGTAGATCAAGAAATCAAGAAAAGGGTTTCTTGGATTGAGATCAAATGGATATGAAATGCACTTTGCTTTAAGACCGGATTATTAGGGTTCTGATTATTCCCTTACCCTAGATCATGGTTGAGAGATAGTACGTAGGAGGATTGTATCTCACAATGAATTAATGACTTAAAGGTTCTGTCGAATCCGAACATTCCAATTCAGCTAGGGGTTAAACACCTGTTGCTAGACTATGGTCGTTTAATCTGTGGACTGATTAATTAATTAGTGAATTAATTACTAATTGAACTGAGAACCTAGAGGGTCACACACAACAACTTGGTTACATGAGTTAATGCTTTAAAATGATTAAACGAGTTAATCGGGTCAAGAGGGTTCCACACATGTGAAACCACACGTGTGGGTCACGTGAGTGACACGTGTCCTTGTGACACGTGTCTCACACGTGTATATATATATATTGTATATATATATATTAAATAATTAAATGTGTTAATTATTTAATAGACTTTGGTTTAATTTTGAATTAAAAAGGAAAGTTTTATTTTGGAGAAAAATTAATCTAGTTAATTAATTGTGAATTAATTAATTAGATAAAAATAAGTTATTTATTTATTTAATAAATAAAGTATAAAATTATCCAAAAGGAGTTTGGATATTTTTAGTTCTCTTAAAAGTTGATTTGAATTTGAATTCAAAGTCAAAGTCAAAATTACTTGATGATCAAGTAATAGGAGAGAGAGACCAAAATCCTTAGCCTATAAGGACTAGGGATTTTCGGCCACTCCCTTTCCTATATATAGGGAAGCTCATGCTCCCCTTAGAGAGTGATTGAAGTCTTTTGGTTCATATGTTGAACACCATCCTTTCTCCAAGATAAATTAAACCCTAGGATAAGCCTAAACACTAACTAGAGAACTAGCATCCTTACTAGTTAGATTGTGGTCAAGTTGGTGGACTATCTCTAGAGAGCTTCAAGTTAGAAGTTTTGAAGATTCGAGCTTTACCAAGGAGAGGGGATCAAGCCGCGAGAAGAGCGTTCTTGGGTGGCTTGAAACGCTTCAAGAAAGATTATTGAAAAGTAAGTTTCTAATCTCTACGAATTTGGATACACGATTGCGAGTCCAAGATCCTTTTGTTGGAAAAAATTTTAAATTCCGCTGCTTTCTGATTCCTGTTTTCCAACACAGGTACCCCCTCGGACTTGCGAGCCTCCAAAGTCCATACCAAACCCGAGCGTGCTTGTCCCTCGGTAACAATCCTGTAACGCTCTCTGACATACAGTACGCCAATGCGCACCTGCCATCGCTGCACTCCACCAACCTTTTTGCAGGCTTTTGCAAGAGGTCCTTTCAAAGGCCCCTCATTACGCCACGTGTCTAGGGCAGTACCAATGCAGGACCACTTGGTGGCAATTACCAAAAGGGCTCTGACCCTCAACCATAAATATGGAGAATCACTCACACTCTGTAAGCAAGCTTCTAGATCTGAGCTCTGTTTTACCTTCATCACTTGAAAACTGAATTGAGCGTTGGAGAGCCAAACTGGGTCTCACCCGCCATTTCCCCAGCTTGGCCTTCTGACTGTTTGTTGTTGTGTTTGTTCCTAGTAGGTAGAACCCACTCACTTCGGTGACCTTAGCCTGAGCATTTGACCCCTGTTTCCCCACCTAAACAAATTCTAAAGTGCTGTAGTTTGCCATACCGGATCAGACTCCATCAATATTATTAATTAAATTATTATATTTCAAATCAATTATTAAAAAAAAAAATTTATAATCACACCGCATCTCTATATTCACTAAGAAAAATAAAAACAATATATATATATATAGAAAGACATACTTACTCTAATGCACGGACACTTCTAAAAATATCATTTTGCCGCGTCGTGTCGTGTCGGACACTCGTGTCCGACACCGTGTCCGACACTTCTCACGTGCAAAATTCACAAAAAAATCCGTATCGTCGTATCCGTGTCGTGTCGTGTCCGTGTCGCCGTGTCCGTATCCGTGCAATATAGCATACTTATTATTTCTCCCTTTATCTAAAATACTTACATCTAATGATATATAATTATTAAATAATTTATGCTATAAATTAATAGTTAAAAATCTTATTAAAATTCGATATCCGTTTGAATCCGCCTTATATCCGTGTAAAGAGGATATTATTTAAATCCATTCAACTCATAAACTGATAAGGGTATGATAATTATACATCAAATCTATTTAAAATTCGTTTACACCCCTAGGTAATATAACAAAAAATTTACTATTCCTTTTCTTAATTAGCATCGGATTGATGATGTAAACTAAGAAGTCGTTTACTTCACTAGAGACTAATCCAGTAGGTTTTGGTTAGTAAAATATAAAAATTGGGCTAATTGCTCAAAAGACAAAAAATGACTTGTTTACATTAATTGTTTGTAGTTTGCTGATAACTCAATTTTGTAGCTCTTGTTTACAATGTTGGGTCGTTTTTATAAGATTATTTGTAAAATTCCAATTTTCTCCCTTTCTTAATTTCATACTGAAGTTTGTCTTTTTGCATTCAGAATCTCAATTTCTTCTTTTCACATCATACTCATTTTTATATCCGAATTTTGATAAGTTCATTCTAGTAATTCGAACTAGTTCAATTTTTTTTTTAATTTGTTCGAATTTATATTCAATAATAAAAAGCAATCAACAAGAATTAAAAAAAAAAATCGACAACTACACATTTCTGAATTAAAACAAAAGCTGTTCATATTCATCAAATAAATAAGACTTAATAAATGTTATTTCCTAAATTCTACAGGACTAAACAAGTTCATATTCATCAAATAATGGCAATTATGTAATAGAAAGCAAGTTTGAGTCAATAATGTCTTTTTGTCAAAGTTGGCAAGAAATAGGCAAATTAACAACCGCATTTGCAGGAAGCAAATATCTCATACTTATTCTTACAAATCTACTGGACTTGCTCTTAAACGACAGACCTATCACCCATTAAAGTAAAGAATTTATTATGAGTTGCAAAATAACCCACCCATAATAGAAGTAAACAACTTCTAATTCTTAGGAAGCACTAATTTAATTAAACGATATTGTCCTATGGAATCAAAGTACAATTAATATTTCTTCTAGATAAACCATTATGGATTTTCCACATTTTGTCAATAAACTAATTCTTAGGAAGTACTAATTTAATTAAACGATATTGTCCTATGGAATCAAAGTACAATTAATATTTCTTCTAGATAAACAATTATGGATTTTCCACATTTTGTCAATAGTGGTCGATTAAAATGATTAAGATTCTTTCTTCAGAAAAATGATTTTGGATTCGAATTTCTCTCATTCCCTATATATATATATAATGGGAAATTCTAGTTTAGATTCATTTAGGTCGAACCTAACTAATTAAAATGGCAAGTGTAATATATTTCTCATTTGATATGTCATTTCCTCTAAATTTTCTACTAACCAAATGGCAAGTATAAAACAATCGTTCTCTCATTATATCGTTTTGACTAAGGCTGTAAATAAATATTCGAAAATTTGATATCTGTTCGTATTCGAATTTGTTTAAAAAGGATATTATCCGAATTCGCTTAAAAAGGATATTATCTGTATCTGATTATACACATCTGAATAATAAGCGGATAAGGATATGGTAATCACATATTAGATCCGTTTAACATCCAATTTGTGTAAGTATCCGATAATATATCCGTTTTTCGATTTATCCACGATCCGTATCCGATAAATAATATTGATGTGGCACTATTCTACCCTGACACGTCGTAGTGCGTTAACCAATCTGGGCTCGCCACGTGCCTCCCTGAAGATGCCTATGGGGCCCTCGGGGGTTCCACAGAAATGGTGGAAGTTGTAGTCTGCACAAAGGCAACATTCCCCTCGAACTCATGAGTCGGGCATAACTAGCCAATGCCCTTACAGTCGCCCTCATGGCTAGTGCGCTCGAAAAGGTCTCGAGCTTTATGACGAGGCGTTCCTCATCCCACTTGAGGGTGCTTCCACCAGAGGGATTTCTCGTCTCATAAGCCGAGCGCACAAACCCCTCGATAACAATCCAATAATGCTTTTTGACAATAGTACATTACGTACATACTCTCCAGCCACCTTTTTGGCAGGCCAGCAAACGCTTTTCCTCTGGTGCACCTTATTGGAACAGGTTTCTAAGCCAACTCCCAAGGCACCAACATGAAGCCAAATTACCAAAGGGTCCTCACCCTCGCCTATAAATACGCAGGAGGTCATCTTCTTTAGTAAGCAAGCTTACATACTCAACCTCTGTTTTACTCTCTCTCCCACTCACCTGAAACTGTTTCACCGACTTGAGTGTCGGAAAGCCAAACTGGATCTCACTCCCCCCCCCCCCCCCTTTTCCCCAGCTTGGCTTTCTCATGCTTTCTTTGTGTGTATACCTAGCAGGTAGAGCCCACGCCATCCAGTGACCTTCACCAGAGATATTACATCGGTTTCCCCACTCAAATAAATTCTAAGTGTTGGAGTGTGACATCTCAGATCAGACCCCATCAAATATATTATATTAAAAATATATATAAATATACACATTTTTTCTTAATATATATACACATATGTGTGTATATATACATGTATATTATATTATTATTTTTCTCTCTATTTAACAAAATAATATATGTTACATATAGTGATCCGGCTCAAATCTGGTCGATCTGACGTGTCGATCTGACTGTCAGATATGGGTCAATCAGTCAAGAATTTGTTTTGAGTGGGTTCTTTATCGACCTGAAAGCACTTAGCAAACGTGAGCTCGAAACCAACTTGGGGGACTTGGGGTTTTACCCAAGGTTGGCACTCCGACGCTCGAGTCAGTAAAGGGGCTCTTTAGTGAGAGAATAAATGCAATTAAATGCGTATTAAAGGCTTACCAACTACTGTTCAAAGGGCGAGTATTTATAGCCATGGCCAAATGACACAGTAGTGTGTGTACTGTAGGTGTGCATTAATGGCGTTGCCAGTCGTCGATCTGGATGTCGGACGATGGAACCGGCTTGAGGCGGGTCGGTTGTACCTTCTTTCCCCTTTGGGTAAAAGCAGGGACTGATGGTCATTAATGAGCCATAGTACGCCTGTTCCAGGGAATGAGAAGGATACACGTGTCCCGACAGGAGTGCTTTACAGTATTCGGGTGTCCGGTGACGTATGATGTCGATCTGTAGATCGATATTGCCTTCCGGGATCCTTAATGCTGTGGGTCCTCAAAGAAGAGAGTAGATCGATCTGTTGATCTGGTGATAGCGTAGAATGCCCATCGATCGGGTGACCTTAAACAAATCTGATGACCTGAGGACCTGGTATCGATCTGATGGCCTGTCCAAGAGGTCGTTCTGGGTTTGTCCAGGTTGGCGTGAGGGTCCACGTGGCACCAACCGGGGGCGGCCACGTGGCCTTGTGCTATTATGCCATATCATATAGTATATCATGTTTTAAATTATTATATTTTAAATCAATTATATAAAAAAAAATTATTAATTTATCACACGAGATCTCTATATTCACTAAGAAAAATCAAAATGATATATAGAGAGAGACATAGTTATTATTTCTCCCTCTGTCTAATATACATACATCTAAGGTTATATAACTATTAAATAATTTATGCTCTAAATGAATAGTTGAAAATTCTATTAAAATTCGGAATCTATCCGAATCTGCCGTATATCCGTGTGAAGAGGATATTATTCGAATCCACTTAAAGAGTATATTATCCGAATTCATCCGACTCATAAATGGATAAGGATATGATAATCATATATCCAATCCGTTTACACCCCTAATTTTGGCGCTAGGATCGAGTTAGGATTGTCCTGTATATATGCATGATGGAGAAGAAAACCTGTGCTTTGTTAAATTATTTAGGCACGTCAATAGTACCCACTATTGTTTCAAGAAATATTTTGCCTCCGCCAAAACTAGCCCACCTAGGCTAATTACCGTACGAAGGCAATGCGATATTATAGTAAAATTCTATTCCAAATTTAACTCGACTGAATTCAATCAATTAAAAAGGTAAATATATTACACTCGACATTTGATTTGTTACTCTCTGTAAATTTTCCACCAATCCTACGACAAATATAAAATACTCGTCCTTCAATTTGACCGAGTCAGGTAGAATTTCGCTATATATATGTTCAACAAGAGTAGCATTCCACTTACAAATTACGATCCAAATTAAACTCTGTTATCCTTTTCAATACTTAGTCATGAAGGTCAATATTCTTAACAAGAAATTGATTAAGCCATCGACCCCAACTCCCCCCAACCTCAAGAATTACAGCATGTCATGCATCGACAATCTTTTCCCAGTACTAATGTCCGTGCCGATCATTCTCTTCTACGAATCCTCGCCCACTACCATCACGAAAAACAACCATCTGCAAGATTCACTGGCGAAGATCTTACCCCAATTCTACCCTTTCGCGGGACGATATATAGCTGAGGATAACTTAGTAGACTGCAGCGATCAAGGTGCCGAGTTTATCGAAGCACGAGTTGCTGCAGACGATGACGGTGATCTTGAAATGATGGAATTTATCAAAGAAGTAAGCTCGTCCGAGCAGCTAGATGTTCTTCTTCCTGATCATCAAGAGCAAGGTGCAATTCTAACGATTCAGGTCACCATGTTCAAGTGCGGCGGGGCGGCCATCGGGGTGTGCATACCCCACAAATTTGTTGATGCAGCTTCAGTTGAAACATTCGTCGCTGCCTGGGCAAATGCAAGCTGTGGGAAAATGGCAATAAGCCCGGTTTTCTATTCTCCGCCATTGTTTCCCTGCAGTAATCCTGGAATTGGTTTGGGTCCCCAGTTATCAGGAATGGCGAAACTGAATCATGTTGCCAAGAAGTTCGTATTCAACAAAGAGGTGATAGCGAGCTTGAAAGCCAAAATAGGGAATCCACTGGCATTGCAAGGGAAAACAAAGTTGGTAACACTACTTTTATATTAAATTGCATGATTTTTAAGATACGATCATATTTTGTCCAAAAAAAATAAAATATACCAAAATCGATGAATTGATATGTTGATATACTAAATTTGAAATTTCGTAGAATATTGCTAGTTAAAAATCGGTGTCAAGACACAAACAATATATTTATTTTTTAGAAAAAATATTATTTCCTAATTGTTAATTTTTCTCTATATATTCTATTTATATGTGTTTTACATAATTAAATATAATTATTGTTACCATGACAAGATAAGAAAGATCGTCTTTGAGTTACTTGCATAGTAAACCCTGCGTTAGCTAAAATAAAAATTAACTTATAAAACCTCTATTATACATATTTAAAATATGATTTTATCCTTTTACTCTTATAATTATACATGAAGAAAACGGAAAGTTCTCAATTTCTCATACCAACATATCGTTTCTCTCAAAACTTAAAGCATGCTTTGAAATGATTTTCTCCCAAGCAAAATTCCTAACTGCAGTTTTCCAAGAGTTGTGATTTTGTTGTGAATCGAAAGTGACAACGTTGAAACATTAGTATTATAGGTTTTTTAACATGTTTGTATTTTCAAATTGTAAGCAGTTCATATTGCAAAATTTGGTAAATACAAAATTTTTGGTGCATATATATTATAACATAGTGTTTCTCGTGTATATATAACAAAACATCACTATGCAAAAAACGATAATGTAAAAAAAATAATTAGTGTTTCGGTCTCACTAGAAGCACGCAAGAGCCTAGAAACAGATAAAGGATTTTCTATTCAGCGTTTTATAAAACACAGTTTTTTATATATATGATATTTTATAGGGTGAATTACATTTGAGTACCCTTAGGTTGGCCTAATTATGACGCAGTCCCTATTTCCCTGAGGTATAGTTTCCGTCTGAGGTCCCTAAACGTCGTTATTTTACAAATGCTAGAAATTAGAAGTGCATCCCTCGTTATTTTATTATGTTACAAAACGATCCCTATATTAAGTTAAAATTACATACTGGTCACCGAGTGCAATTTGGTGAAATCACGGGTATTTTCGAAAAAAGATTTAGGGCTGATGGAACCCTAATGGCATTTAGAGACCTCAAACGGAAACCATGCCTTAGGGACTATACGGTAATAATCGAAAGAATAGGGATTGCATTATAATTAGGCCAAACCTGAGAGTACTCAAATGTAATTCGTCCTATTTTATAACAAAGGATTTAGCATGCTAATAATTAGGTCAAACACATGGATGAAGTGTGCAAAGAGCCGGATCATTTTTTATTCTTTTTTCTTTATTAGATACTATTTTATTTTGTATGATAATATTGGAAACTGAATAGTTAATTTAGTTAAGATAAAAGAAAAAGTTTATGTTCAATTTGTATTTTATACTTTCATTGACTAATTGTTCTACTTTTTTTTTTTTCTTTTCTTTTTTCGAAATTGAATTCAGCACAGCCTCGCGGGTGCGTGTGGTATGCGCCTTCATAGCCAAAGCACTTATTCGGCTGGAGCGTGCGCAAAGCCGGCAGCCCCCTCGACAGTGTCAAATAACTCAAGCATTCAACATTAGGGAGAGAACAATCCCACCTCTGCCTAAGCATTCTTGTGGCAGTATGGCTACTGCAGTGCATTGCAAAGTTTCAGACAACATGGGATTTGAAGAACTGGTTAAGGTACTAGCTGAGGCCACCGCGAAACCCACTGCAGACTGTGCCGATATACTTTGTAGTGGCGAGAGTAATGTACACCGGGTACTCGTAAATCCGATAGTTGATATGTTTCAAGTAATTGCTGATGGCGAGATGAATGCTGTGATCTTTAGCGACTGGACTAGGTTTAGATTCTATGATGCTGATTTTGGTTGGAACTATGGGGGTTGAGAAGTTTGTAGTGTTGATGGAGAATACAGAGGGTGATGGGGTTGAAGCATGGGTGCATCTGAATCATCAGGACATGGCTTGGTTTGAACACGACGAGGAGATGAGGTCTTTGTTGCTTAGAAATTAGAATATAGGATGCTTCTACTTCTGGCGATTGTTCCTTTGAAGTTTGGTTTTTTACTTAATATTTTCATGCATCCAAGGTTGGAATTGAGTCTGAAATAAAGTTTTAGAACAGTAAAAATAAATTCTCTTACTTAAATAAACAAATATAAGAGTTTTCAAACTAATAAATGTTTGTTAGTCTGTGTAAATATGTGTTAGTATGTCTAAACATGTGTTAGTTTTTGTAAAAACATAATGTGTTAGTTTGTTCAAGAATTCTTTTAGTGTGTCTGTGTATGCGGAGAAGTTGTAAATTTGGTATACCAAACTAAGTTAAATCAGTATTTTTGGTATATTTTATTTTTTGGCGACAAAATAAGACTGTATCTTAAAAATCAAGTAGTTTAATGCACTTTTTGACCGGAAAACCGATTTTGCGGACTCCTTAGTTCGCCACGTGAAAACCCGATCGGGTTTCCGATGGGCAAAACTAGATTCCGGTAAAAAGTGCATTAAATTGCATGATTTTTAAGATACGATCCTATTTTATTGCCAAAAAATGAATATACCAAAAACGCTGAACTGATTGAGTTGGTATATTAAATTTGCAATTTTCCCCAATTTATGCTTAATGTGGACGCATGAGCTCTGCAAAGAGATTTTTTGAAGCCATGGAAGTGAAAAACACAGTTTCTTGGAATGGGGTAATTATAGGGTATTGGCGTGGCAAGCTACATGAGAGGCACAAAGATTGTTTGAGTTGATGCTTGAAAAAGGTCTTGAGGCAGTAGTTGTCACTTGAAATGTGTTGATTTCAAGCTGTAACCAATTGGGGAAGGGCGATTTAGCAATGAAATGGCCGAAAACCTCGGCATCAATTCAATAGGTCGTGGTGGTGAATCGGTGGAGGAGGTGAACAACGGTGGTGTAAACGGGTGGGGGAGATGGGATGGCAGCGATCATGGCGATGATTTTTTTTTTTTTTTTTTTTTTTTTTTGAAAGGGGAGGCCATCAAACGGGAGGGTACCGATCAGTTACAACAGCAATCATCCCTAATAAGAGCATAAAGAAAAGATGGCACAACAACACCACCCTCACAAGTCGGAGCCGCATTCCAAGCAAGTGAGTGCATCACAAACGAACAAAAATAAATTTACAACACAAAAAGTGGGTAGAAAGCAACAAAGTGGGTAGAAAGCGGTGAATTGATAGGGGCAGGTGGACGCCATCTATGATCTCAAGTCTCAACTGAATTTTCCATTTGAAAGGCTTTTTACAATTGCATGAATCTACTTTTATTCTTCTATTTTTATATATATTTTTTCTATGATTCATTATGGATTTAAGCCGAATTGTACTAATAAGGTATAAAATTGAATCGTTAAACAATATCATTTGGTGGTCTTCTGATTTTATATCGCTAAATGTAGTTTTCTTCTTATTTTTCTAGAATACAATGCATACATTTTCTTCTTTTATCAGCTAACGCCCAACAACTATATATTTTGTAAGGCAAAAATGCAAATTTGGTCTATAAGTTTGTAATTTTGACAATTTAGTTCTGCCCGTTTCAAAATTTGCAATTAAGTCCTGTAAGTTTGTAATTTTGGCAATTTTGGTGTTGTTCATTCCTAAATTTGCAATTAAGTCCTGTAAGTTCTAAAATTTTACAATTTATGTCTGATTTTCACATGAAAATTTATTAGTTGTTGGAATTGGTCACGTGGCTCATTTCTTTGGGACTTGGCGGGATGGCATGATAAAAATATTTGATTTATATAAAAAATTATTATACATGTAGCGTATCTAATAAAAAAAATAATTATATTTGAATGAAAATGTCGTGTCGTCCAGATAAACTTATATTAAGGTGACTCGTTCAAACAACTATCTCTTTTTCAATAGAAAAGAATAGTCAAACCAACCCAACTAGCTAGTCAATCTCAAAGATCTTATCGGCCAGCAAACCGGAGACGGACGACCACATTCCCACGAAAATCTGTACGTACTTGTTCCAGTTCAAGACAAGTGAGATCTTCTAGTTTGCTTGCGTGGAACAGGTCAAACAAAGAAGAGTCTAACTCGGTCTGAATTCAGGTACGGCCCACGTCGTCTGAATTCGGACATAAATTGCAAAATATTATAACTTATAAGACATAATTGCAAATTTCGAAACGAACAGGACCAAAATTGCCAAAATTACAAACTTACATGATTTAATTATAAATTTTGAAATGGACAGGATTGAATTACCAAAATTACAAACTTATAGGACCAAATTTGCATTTTTGCCTATTTTGTAACCTATAGTGATTGGTGCAAATGGTTAAGAGTTCTTTTTTCAATACAATAACTCTGAGTTCGAATTTCTTTGACCACTTTGTAACCAAATTATATGGTGTGATTGTATCTTGAAGGGTATAAATTACTAATAATGATGTGGGTGTGAATAAAGCACTCGATGACAGAGTTATGCATAAGTTAGGAAATCTTGACGAAATCCCTAACTCTAAAAACTTCTATATATACAATACTAATAGGAGTGTTCGACTGCTCTTGTTCCTTCTAATTAAAAAAACTACTCCCTATCTCTTGGAGTCCCGACTCCACCATCGCAAACACTTACCTTCTTCCAAGTTCTAACTATACTACTGCAACAAATAACACTTATACAAATCCATGTCACTACATAAATTATAATAAGGGAAATTTACATCCAATTATCCGATTATTAGGCCTAGTTGTAATGCAGTTCATTTTTATTAAGAAATTACAATATAGTCCTTCTAATTTATATTTTGTTAGTAGTCCCACAATTTTCGAAATTAAAAAAGTTGTTTTATGTTGGAATATGTAATAGACAGCGATGTTGTTACCAAACAAAAAAAAAATAGACAGCGATGTTTTTGTAGTAATTTTCAAATATTTCATATAAGGGTGTTTTGATAATTTCAAAAAATTTAAAAATACTTAAATGTGTATTTTTGGGATTATAGGGCAAAATCTTGATGGAACCCTAACGGAATGGAGGGCCTACTAACGGAACATAAATTAGAGGGACTACATTGTAATTTCCTGATAAAGATGGACTGCGTTGTAATAAGGCCTAATGGGAAAATTGCAAAATTGGTATACCATCTCCCCCCATTCAGCCGATCTGTACACTAATTTTCCGATCAGCAAATAAACCCCATAACTCCCAAAAATAAGCAATTTAGCGCACATTTGACCCAAATAACGCTCAAACCGCCGGAAATCCGACCCATATTGACATGTGTCACTTGTACGCTAAATTGACCCATATTGAAATCCGACCCATATTATCATATGGGTCGAATTTCCGGCGGGTTGAGTGTTATTCGGGTCAAATGTGTACTACATTGCTTATTTTTTGGAGTTATGGGGTTTATTTGCTGACCGGAAAATTAATGTATCAGATCGGCTGAATGGGGGGGGGAGATGGTATACCAATTTTACAATTTTCCCAAGGCCTAATGTAGGACAGTTAGATGTAAATTTCCCATTATAATAAACCCCCATACCTTCAAAAAAAACTCCTGTATATGCACCATTAGTGGGAGAGATGCCGGAGATAATACTCAATTGTATGTTGGTGATTTCCCTAAGTATCAAGAAGCTAGTAACCACTCTAAGCTCAATCGGGTTTTCAACTCCATCGGTACAGACACTTACCTTGTCCTACCTTGTAACCATACTATTACAACAAACACCACCATTTTGAAATCCATGTTATTACATAAATCAATAATAATCCTCATACATTTGCATAGTCTTTAGGTTGATAAGTAGAAAACATCTCTTGAAAGAACCACTTCTTCCTCCTAGGGTTGCATCCCATGTCTTTGCAAAGCTTATCATTGCAATATATTTGCAGCATCACACCAACACAAGCCCTCCGGTAGTTCTCTTGGCTATAACTACGTGCGAGCTTTTCCCATGCCATTACTTCTTCTTCCATTTCTTTTATAGGAGGTAAGATAAACTTCCCCGCCAGGAAATGCGAAAGCCATTTGCTTCTAAGTTCGAACGTGAACAACGTGGCTGGGCTCTCCGAGTACCCGAGTATCACGAGTTGTGGGATTCTGGGATGTATACACTCCCTGCAAGACAATGAAGGGCAGGACAATCAATCATGTCATAAGATCAGCTTGAAATAAATAAAAGAGTCAAGCTGAGCTTCAAACTCAAGCATGAGCCAACCGGCTCGACTAATTTCTTGGATATGTGTACCCATAATGTAATGGTACCATACCTATAAAAGGGAGCTGAGGAGCCAATTATGCATTTCTTGAAATAAACTGAAGTGAAAATATTCGCAAGCTTCTGGTCGCTCTTGTATCCCGTCGCGAATATGACGATATCCGTTGCTAAAGGAGCTTCTGCATTGTCTAGAAGTAGCCCATTCTCACTAAACCCTAGTACACGAGACTTCCTCAATACGAGGCTTCCTTCTTTAACCCTCTCGTAAAAATGTTGTGGCAGTACCATGAACATGCAAGAAGATATCTGCTTGAGGAAACCGTGTTTCGGGACCATATCGTAATTTCTCAAAGGGTAAATCCATTTGAGATAGCATTCCACCAATTTGGAGAAGATCCTACGCTGGAATCAACGAGGACGTTAATTAACTTGAACGAATATATATATTCAAGGCGAATTACATTTAATATTCCTAAGATTAGGTGAAATTACAAATTACAGTATGTATTTATATTCGGAGTATTAATGGTGTATAGTAGAAAATAACGAGTCGAAACCCGAATATAATGAAAATAATTGAAATTGAGGGGTATATGAGCAAAATACCAAAGGGAAAAGGAAAACTGCGAGGAGCCAGAAAAGGAGGCCTTCTTCATGAGCAGGCTTGTGGACCATGAGCTCTGAAAACCTGTTCAAATTTCTGAAGGTAAATCTAACTAAGTTTTCAGAACCTGTCCACTTAACTCTCCTTAACACCAGTGTGCATGGATATTTGACCCCTGGAAAAAGAAAAAATATAACTTCAAATACAGGCAAAACCGGACCGTCAAGTGGTACAACTCATCAGCTCGTTTCTACACTAGTTAAATTAGAAGTCTCGTATCAAGTGTCGGGTATGCAGATCTCGTTGATAGCGAGAATTGTGCATCGTGCTTGCACCCATAATAAATAGTTGCCCAAAGACAAAAAGAACAAACAAAAATACGGGTAAATTGCAAATAACAATTTGATGATAATTAGAAACGATAGTTACGATACCCCATATCTGGATATAATTACACTTACATACGATACGTAGAGCATTATAATTACACGTAATCCCCACTGGTTATGCATTATTTACGTATAGCTCCAATTTCAAATATTTAGTTACCAAAAAAATGGGCCTTTTTTAAATGATGTGACGTAATTAAATTCTTTAAACCTGATGTCATGGGATACCACTTGTACTTACGTACCCTCCTCCAATCCCGATCCGAAGCTGATTTAATTAACTCTATAAATAATTGTTTTGGACGTGGAAAATATTACCATTGTAATTGGCAATTTCATTAGCAGTGTCGACAGCTGATTTCTGAAAACCAACCACAGTTACCCTCTTGTTTTTGACGAAGTCTTTAGCTTGGATTTTGTCCATTGCAGCATAATCCATGGAGTGCATAACTTCTCCATTAAATACATTGTCTCCTTTATTCTTTGGAAATTCAGGGATGTAAGGCACATCACTAAACTTTCCAATGCAAAGAATCACGAAGTTCACTCGATATACCTAATTCCATGTATCGTAAAAAAAAAATTGTTATCAACAACAACAACAGCGGCGACCACCAAGATTTCGAATCTCCTGTTTCAAGTTTGTTTTTCATTTCTTCCTTTTTTGTTTTTAAACATACACCCAAGTGAGATTTGAACTTGAGTTATTGATCAGGAGAAAACTACTTGGACCAACTACTGTTGGCAAGTTTGTATTTCATCTCTTATTTCACTCACATACACACGCCAAATATATTAATAGACTGTCGAGATTAGAAGAGAGATCTTTTAAATTTTTTTCATATTACAATTTTTCTCCCTTTTAATTTCGACATATACATATTAATACACTTGACACGTGTATGTGAATAAAATAAGAAATAATACACAAACATGAAATAGGAGATTCTTTTTGGTATAATATCTTATAATTCAAACCCTACTCGGCCGAACTCAATTAATTATAATAATATGTGTATTACACTTGTCATTCATTCTCCCTAAATTTTCTACCAACCACCGGCCCTGACCGAACTAGATCGGGGCTAGAATTATCCATCATGCCCTAAATTTTGGAATAGGCATTTGGAATTAGGAATTAATCATTTGTAATTTCTCCCGAACTAAAAAATGTGTGAGAGAGAGAGTTCTTGATTACTGGAAGCATACCTTTGGTGGCTCCATAGGATGAAGACAGTCTTCAACAACCACACTCCATCTTCCTCCGGTCGAAAACGCTCCGCCGCCGCCGCCCCACATGGACCAAGAATCCAAGTTCCGATCATCACCGCCGCAGGACGACGACAGGTAATCAATGGTCACGACCTTAGAATCAAACTTAATTCTTTCAAAAATGTTGAAATGACGAGCATAAGAAGTAATGTAGTCCATCACCTGGTTGTGATCAGGGAAGGTATCCGATAAGGTATCCGGCCACGGAAAATCGGAGAACTGGAAATATTCTTTGGGAGTCTGCAGCCTGGTTGAATCGATGGTGGCGGACCATGCGCCGCCGATGCAGCTCCGTGACTCGAACACCAAAGGATTGAAACCCTTCTCCATGGCGTGTTTGCATGCGAGGAGACCGCTAATGCCGGCGCCGATGATTGCTATTTGCTTATCCTTGTTTGGTTCGCAGGATACTCTTGAAGTATCCATGGCAGGGGAAATTAAATGAAGAATACTGAACTTAATTGAGGCTAGTGGCATATATATATATATATGTATACACAATGGTGCAGCCACGCTTATCTAGCAGTAATTTTAGTTGGGATCTAGTTTGGTCATAGCAATATAACGACAGGAGAGTGTTCTATGCTTATGTGATTATTGTAAAGTTTATGGAATATGATCTATATATCAGATAATGAGAAAATTGTATTTTTGATATACTGACTAAATTATTTCAATGATTTTTGGATGTTTCATTTTTTGGTGATAAAATAAGTCTATATCTTCAAAATGAAGCAATTCAGTATCAAATTGAGCGAAGCCCCCAAATACTTGCTGGCAAATAACTCGGTGTTCCACGTGTCCAAGAAAAGCAGGGCGGGTTTCCGATGATAAAAGATAGTTTAAATAATTTTGATGGATATTTATGTGAATTTAACTTGTTTGTTATGATTTTCTATTTCATTAAAAAAAATTATTATTCTAAACGAACAAAATTTAAATAAACTTATGCAAAATATGCATAAAATTAAGACATAAACAAAAAGTGGAATCTGTAAAATTTTACCATACTTTATTGGAATAAATATGCATGAAATATTTTTTCCGATTTATACTTATAAATAAAATATAAATATTAATTAAATTACAAATTTTCAAATTGAAAAATACAAATTTAATCAACATTACAAATATATCATTACACTCTCAATATTATTACAATACACCCTCAAAGTGTATGATTAGAATTTTTAAAAATAATATTGTTGACATAAGCAAAAGTTAACACCGTTATTATAACGGTTGGACCAATTTGTGAGAGAGAATGTAAATCTCAGAAGATGTTCGTAATTTCTCAAACTTTAGGGGACAATCTGTATTTTCGCCAAACGTCGGGGGAGCGTTCGTATTCCGCCTGAGTTGGTTGAGGAAAGATTACAATTTCGTTTCCACATCCGGTTGAGGTTTTATTTCGATTCTCCGAAACCTCAAATAATTATATACATGACATGTTTCTCATTTTAGTGACATGTATAGAACAAGTTGCTTTAATGTTATATATACATACATATATATATATATATGTGTGTGTAATTTTCTTCCTCCACCACCCGGCCGCCACCCCCACCCCCGGGATGTAATTAAATAGGATCAACTGTTTCCTTAAGAAGAATTAATGGCGGAAAGGGTCAACCATCTGCATAGCATTAATGCACCTTAATTATTTGCATGCATGAGCTCTTGGTGTCATGCATGCACTATATTTAGAGATCGTCCATGGCGATTGGCGTCATTGCTATAGCGGTGTGCAAACTGCCAATTGTCTGGTCGGGGAAGACATGTAACGTAGGGATGGAGTAGTTCAACCAAAATAGAATTAATATATAGATTCACATGTCCCATTCGTCGGAACTTGGAATTATAAATTAGTTACTTCTATTTTAGGAGATACTTCTAAGTTACGACGCACCATCTACCGTCGAATACGCCGCTATAGAATTACGAGTCTGGCGGTACAATGACAACCGAAACCTTGCGAGATAGAGGCTAGTTTACGGCTAGACGACGTCGGTCTTTTTCGTATATCGGTCGGCCATCATTAGGTCTTGACTATGCTTATACGGTTGGAAGCGTCTTGTTGCATTCAAAGCAACTATGTACTAGGGTTTTCATAAAATTCTATCTAGTTTAACATGAATACTGAAACCTCATTAGGGTTTATCATATATGTATAATAAGTCTGTGATCATATCAAAGTATCAAACTTTAGGGGTAATATATATGCTTATAAGTTTGGCAAGTTAGCATTACGATCGATGATGTCAATTCTCATGTTCTAGTACTTTGATAGTCAAATTCAATGTAGTCTCAATTATTTCTGGCCAGCAGTCATGTGGCTGACAAAAACAATTCCCGCTTATGCGGAACCAAAACTGCCTATGTAACGTCTGATAAATGCTGAGTTAGTATCCGAAAGAAATTGTTCTAGTATGTCACGTGACCAACACGTGGATCCATACAAATAATATTGGAGTTCCAACAGAGATAGAACAACTGCATCCCTTGTTGCTCAGAAAGATTCTATCTAAATTCAATCGGATCCAACCTCACCAATTATATAGCCAAATAAACTATAGTTGTTAATTATTTGATAGGGAAATTGGATGTTTGTTATACCAACTAGATCATTTCAGCGATTTTGAATGTTTCATTTTCCGGCAACAAAATAAGTTCATATCTTCAAAATTAAGCAATTTAAATATTTCGAACGTTGGTGATTTCTAATGCATGTACTTTAAATACGAATAACATTCTAATATAAACATGCATGCCCCCTTTTTTTTTTTTCAAGAAAATATTTGGTATCCATAAAATTTAGGAATGAAATTAGTTCTTTATTAAAACTTCAAAATATCATTAAGTAGGTAAACACAAAATTCAAGTACTTACATCAAACCCTCCCCAAAAATTTCAATACTTATATTAACCTCCAACTTACTTTTGGACTTTTATTACATATACCTCCTGAGTTTTAGGATCTGAGAGGTAAAATAGTAAAATCACAAATTCTGTTAAATTTAACGGAGGAGATAACGAGTTAGGAGGGAATTCATAATTTCTCAAACCTCAGGGGGTATCTGTAATTTCGTCAAGCCTTAGGTGGCGTTCGTAATTATCCCCCATAGTATTATAGTTAATTCGTTTATTTGGTGATACTATATAAGAAAAGAGGTGAATTCCCATGGAAAAGATTGATGAAAGTATCAAAATACGGCGTGCTTTAATAGTTCGATTATACGATATTGTAACCAAAGTTGTTGAGTTTGAATCCTGTAATGAAAGTGCAGTTGTCTTATCGAGAGGAGAAGTTCTTATATCTTAATGACCTGATCACGATGGTGATGGAGTCAAATCTATAACATGCATGAATGATTTGGAAACTAGTAATAAATAAAAGCTGCAATTTGCTGGTTTTCGGAAGGGCTGAACATGCATTGGAACAACTTTGCTTCTTTCCTATTGAATGTTTAGGCAGAAAAAGTCTCAGAACCATAACAACAATGGACACTATCATCATCATTTATGGTAAGGAGGTCACCACGGCAATACAAATACAAGATATACATTTTTTTTTATCTTTTATGCGTAAAGTATCCGATATAAAATGATATTTTTAAAAGTATCTGATCGTGCCAAAATCTCTGCTTGATGATCGATCGAGAGATCCGACGCGGTCACCCTATTTGTTGACGGGGGAGACGATCGCCTGACTGCTCGAATTCTGCAAAGGTCGACAAACGTGAGCTCCGAGGCCAACTCGGGGGAGCGATGGGTGTGAGACCCGGGTTGGCACTCCGACGCTCAAGTCAGGATCGGTGAAGATGATTGAAAAGATCGAGTGGTGAAAAGTGTTAGGTGGGAAAACTTACCGTGCAATAAATGAAGAGGGGGTATTTATATAGAGAGGACAGAGAAGTTACCGCATCGACGTGGCGGCGTGGGGAGCTGACAGGTGCCCCATTAAGGCCTGGCATTAAATGCTCGGTCGGCCACTACGCTAGTGGAATAATGCGCTGGTCAGTCGGAGATTGTGGGTCGATCCCAACAGATGTGATTAGTCCGAGCATTTGGGTCGATACTCCTGTGAGGTAATTCTCGCGGGGTAAATGGGCCTCTGAGTAGGATGGTCGAAAGGTGATCTCCGAGCGAGATTTGACCCCCGATCGTCCACGTGGGGCAAGGTGATTGGCTTATGATCGACAGCGGGTACGTGCCACGTCATAAGCCCCCCGAAACGTCATCTGCTAGGGCTGACGTGGCAGAGGCGTTTCACATCCCAAGAGTGGGACCCGCTGTAATCATTACGCCGTTTCATCTTCTCGATTCCCGCCCATTTTTATCCCTATAAATAGTTCCCTCTGTAAATCCATTTGTTACTTTTGCGAAAGAGAATTGAAGAGAGTTCCGAGCCATTCTCGATCGATAAAGAGTCCTTTGTGTGTTGAATTTCAGGGTCGCTTGCTTTATAAGAGGACCGTTCGAATTTTCGGAAAACAAAAGGTAATATTTCCGATCTGTTGTTCGATTTTCTTTCTCTATGCTTTTTATTTTTTCTTTTCGATTGCCTCGAGGGAGAGGTGTACCACTTCCCTCTTCGAAGGCTTCCTCTCCCTCGATTTGTTCGTATCCGAGCTACACCATGAAAATGAGGTTTTTGTCCTGTAGGATGTCAACAAATCGAGCGGAGACTGGCCCCAGAGGGGAGGGAGTGGCGACTGTGAGTGAGAGATCGAGTTCGGACACATCTGGGTCGAGTTCGACATCGGATTCTGGGGAGACCGTGGAGACTAGATCGACAACTCCCCAGGGGAGGGATGAATTTGTCGAGGTCGTAGAGGTTTCAGAACCTTTGTCCGAGGATGAGACGACAGAAGTGGTAGTACCTCGGGAGTCAGGAGAGGTGACGTCGACCTCAGGTCGACAAGAGGGGGAAGAAGAGGATGAGGAGGTGGAGAACTTGGAGCCAGAGGGTTGGCTGCAAAACGACCCTCGAGCCATTACCTGTTCGATATCCGAGGACAAACTTGGAGAGGTCCAGAAGTGGTTGTTTGGGGGGGCTCCGGAGTACGGGGGTTATCGAGTGATAAGGCCCCAGTCAGGAGATCGCATGACCGACCCGCCGCCCAACTGTATTGCGATCAACTACTTGGCGGTCAAAAATGGGTTTAGGGTGCCCATTCCCGAGGAGATGGTTTACTTCTTTAACACCCTCAGGATTAGTCCATTGCAGTTGATGCCCAATTCTTACGCCATGGTAAACGGATTGAGGGCTTTGTTGAGGTACTTGGGGATGAAGGTCAACGTTTACTGTATTTCCGAGATCTTCTAAGCCGGATTGACGACCGAGACCTCGAAGTCTGGCCCGGGGTATATCCAACTGCAATCGAAGAGTAATTATCGGATCGTTAGGCCGCCTACTTCGTCGAACGGTAAGGGATGGAAGCAGAGATTTGTTTTCATCGAGAGTGAAAAGGGTTGGCCCGGCCTAAAATATCCGGGATGGAGCTGGGTTGCTCGATCGGACCTTCCGAGGGGGCATCCGGGTTGGCCAAACACTCTGATGGCGGCCTTGAGGAGGATGGGAAGTGTGGAGTCGGAGGACATGGTGGCTCCACAATCATTAATCGAGCTGGGTCTCGCGCTGGGAGTTAGAAAACATTTCGACCCTGGTATTCCGAACGAATCCCTCGAGACATTTCGACCATTTGTTTGTTGTTGTTTTTTTTTTTTCCTTGTTTGGTTATTTTCATAATCAAGTGTCTTTTCTGTGCAGAGCAATACATTATGTCGGCTGCTTTGAACGCCAGAAGGAAGGAGATGGCCGAGCTGAAGAAAGCGGCCGAGAAGAAGAAAATGCCCCCTCCTTCCCAAGCAGAGACTGCTGCATCGACCGATGCGACGGTCGAGGCTCTTCCGGAGGTT
Organism: Lantana camara; assembly: GCA_037501455.1. Lineage (NCBI taxonomy): Eukaryota > Viridiplantae > Streptophyta > Magnoliopsida > Lamiales > Verbenaceae > Lantana > Lantana camara. Next base: position 129,615,137 of record CM074855.1, read on the forward strand.
CTTGCGATGAGGACCAAGGACGCTCCCGAGAAGAGGGGCCGAGATAAGGACCACGGAGCCCCCCAGGCAAAGAAGCAAAAAACTAAGGGCCAGGCGAAGTCTGGGGCCGGGGCCGATAAGAATGTGGGTCGAGAGAAGAGCCCCTTACTCCCCATGCCACCGGCGCTTGGGCCGATAGTAGAAGTCCAGGTAGGAGCCTATTCGACCCCTCCGAACCAAGGTCGAGGGGCAATAGTGCCTCGAAACGTGGCCAGCATTCTGGCGGGGGTGCGAAGGCCTGGCGCGGGACCCTCGAGCGCGGTGCCGTGGAAATCGAGCGAGGAAGAAAAGAAGTTGTTCTTCGACTACCCGATCCTCGAGGAACCCCACTTCCCGTGCGGCCTTGCAAGTGTTAATGAGAGAGGCGAACCCCGACGGGTCGGAACTGCCCCTAAAGACTACCAGGCACTCGGAGCTCTGTACAGTTCGATCCAGACAACGGTCGATCATAAGGAGAGGATGGCACTCTCCGACGACGAGATCGAGGCGTCTTGGGTCCAGAAATATTTTGCGGTGAGTGCCTATAGAAATTATTACTTGTAGAAATTATTTTCTGTGTATGGTCGAAGTTTTTGATGATCGATGATGTCTTGCAGATGGGCCAGGACTTCTTTCAAGTGGCTCGGAGAGGGTGGGTTCATCGGCAGTTGAGGGCGAAGGCCGAGCGGCAGGTTGAGATGATGAGACTCGAGCTGGAGGAGAAGGATAAGAAGCTGGCCGAGGCCACCAAGGACAAGGAGAAACTCGACCATGAACTCTTGGATGCCATAACGAATCTCTCGGAGGTCGAGAAAAAGCTGAAGGTGGCTGAGGATCGGGTGGCGAGGTCGATCCAGGAAGAGGCAGAAGCGCGAAACCGCGGCTTGGTGGAGGGAGAGAGGAAAGGCGCCAAGCTAGCCCTGGATCGATGCAAGAGGGGTCTGGCTGAATCCGTGAACGACCTCGAGCGTCGAGGCATTTATAGATTCATGAAGTCTAAGGCTTATGAGAAGGCCGTATCGATCGCGAGCTTCAAAGACGTCGAGGAGGGCTTCAACTTGTGCTTGGCTCAAGTGCAAGCGGCTAAGTATCTTCCTCTCGACTATGACCAAGAAAAGGTCGGCCTATATCAAGATGATCCTCGTCCAGTTGAGCCGGTCACCCGACCTCCCACTCCCGAGCCAAACTGGGATGACGACGAATTTGGCTTTGCTGTGAAGTTGGCTCGTTCCAGAGTGGCGGGGGAACCAGACAACATAGCTACGGAAGAGCTCGATCTTGATGCCTCCTTCGACCCTAAGGATATGTACCCAGAGTACTTTGGGGAGGGGGCCATTGTTCCAATCGAGGAAGGGACCGGATCGTGAGCGGTCGAGGATTGAGTCGGAGAGAATGGACTAGCCCTATCTTCGTACTCGGAGGACTGTGGTCAAGGGGAATCCAATTTTCAAAGTCCCGACTGTTGGGGTCGGACTTTAGTAGTTGTTGGCTCGGGATTCATGTGTAAATAGGTAGGAATCCGAGCGTTTGTTGCTCCCGTTTGTAAAATCCAAATTTGTAAGGTTTTGATCGAAGAATTGCGATCGATGTAGACTTTCTTGTTTTAAATACATTATGCAAGTTCTCTTCTGGGTTTTATACGTGTTTTTTCGAGCCTTTTTGGTGTTTAACTTTTTTATGTCAATCGAGGATAATGATCGAGAAGATGTCAAGGCAAGCTGCTTTTAATCTTTCGAAGTATACAAGAAATTAGTACGGGCGTCGTATAATTACAGGTATGTGATCGAATAACCTGGTTGCTAAAAGGCAAGAGAATGCTTTATCGATTAACCGACCAGGGAATTTACATATGGTGTTTAATTGACCGAAAGAAATTACAACGATTAATCACAAGTAATATTTCTTCAAGTTGTGAGCATTCCATGATCGAGGCAGCGATAGTCCTCGAGGTGATACGCCCGATTTTTACCTATTTCGACGACACGGTAGGGTCCTTCCCAATTAACATCGAGCTTTCCTACGTGTTTGGTAACTCCAACCCTTTTGAGGACCAAATCCCCGACTTGAAAGTGGAGAGGCCGCAGGTTTTTATTGTAAGCCCGAGCAGTCGTGGCTCGATACTGCTGCATCTTCATGTTTCCTTTTCCTCGAGTTTCGTCTATTGTGTCAAGATCGAAAGCCCTTATTTCATTATTCTGACCATGCTGGAAGTGAGCCACTCGGGGAGATTGATATATGACCTCAGCCGGAATCATGGCCTCCGAGCCATATACCATGGCGAAAGGTGTTTGTCCCGTGGGGACTCGAGGGGTGGTTCGATATGCCCAAAGGACGCCCTCAAGTTCATCGACCCAATGGCTCTTCTTCGCTTCGAGTCGCGTACACAGATTCTGTATGATGGTCCGATTGGTAACCTCGACCTGACCGTTGGCTTGGGGATGTCCGACCGAGGTGAATCTTTGATCGATCTTAAAGTCGGAGCAATAGGCTCTAAATCTTGAACTCCGGAACTGTGGTCCGTTATCGCATACTATGATTCGAGGTACTCCAAATCTAGTGATGATGTGCTTCCAGAGGAAGTTCTGTAAGGAGTAGAAAGTAATCTTTGCGACTGCCAAAGCCTCGACCCATTTAGAAAAGTAATCGATCGCCACAATGATGAACTGCCTTTGTGGAGATGCTATCGGAAAAGGTCCAATTATGTCGATTCCCCATTGCTCAAAAGGCCAGCATGACTCGATCGGAATCATGTGTGAGGGGTGCTGATGGGTCAAATTGGCATGCCTCTGGCAACGATCGCATTTCCTCACAAATTCGAGTGCATCCTTGCGTAGGTTCGGCCAGAAGAATCCAGATCGAGACACCTTTAGGGCTAGAGACCGCCCGCCGGTATGATTTCCACAGGATCCCTCATGGATTTCGGCTAGAACTTCTCGACCCTGTGATGGTCGAAGACACCGTTTAGTTGGACCGATGAATGAACGTCTGTATAGACGACCCTCCTGGTCCAGCGTATAGCTCAACGCGCGTTGCTTGAGTCTCTTTGCTTCGGTCAAATCCTCGGGTAGGGTGCCATTTTGAAGATACAAGACGATGTTATCGAGCCAGCACGGCTCAGTTGCATCGATAGAGTTGACTTCGGATGGAATGTGATCTATCGACCGAGTTGATGAGGTCAGGAAAGTGATGGTCCGATCTTAGGTGCCGAGCGAACTACTGGCAAATCTAGAAAGGGCGTCGGCTCGACCGTTTTCTTCTCGAGGGATTTGGGCGATTTCGAACTCATCAAATTCAGTGATTGCCCTTCTGGACAAGGCGAGATATTTGATCATAGACTCCTCTCGAGCCTCGTATTCGCCCTTGACTTGGCTAGCAACCAATTGGGAGTCGGTTAAAGCTCGAAGTTTTTTTATGTTCTGCATCTTCGCAATTCTCAAACCCGCTAAAAGAGCTTCGTACTCAGCCTCATTGTTTGTTGCAGGATACTCGAGGGCGATGGCGTATTCGACCTGTTGGCCGTTTGTACTAATTATGGATATCCCGGCCCCCCCCCCCGGAAGCGGTTGAGGAGCCGTCGACCGAAAGGGTCCAAACGGTTGGGTCACCCTTTATTGTGGAGTGCGGACCTTTCTCAACCAAGAAATCGGCTAAGATCTGTGCCTGGTATGCCACCCGGGGTCGATACGTAACTTCGAATTGTCCGAGCTCGATTGTCCACTTTGTGAGTCGACCTGAGACTTCTGGTTTGTCCATGACGGTCCTTAATGGCTGATCGGTGAGGACTACGATTGGATGCGCTTGGAAGTACGGTCGGAGTTTACGGGAAGCATGAACTACTGCAAGAGCAAACTTTTCGATCTCGAGGTATCGTATCTCCGGGCCGTGGAGAACCTTACTTACGTAATACACGGGGAGATGCTTCCGATCTCGAATGGTGACAAGTACCGAGCTGATGGTTTCGTTTGACACAGCTAGATACAGATATAAGATCTCCCCGTCGATGGGTTTCGCAAGCAGAGGGGGGGAGGTGAGGTACTTTTTTAGGTCTTCAAGAGCTTGGTTGCACTCTGGAGTCCATTCGAAATTCTTGATGTCGCGCAAGATTTTGAAGAAGGGCAAGTTCTTTTCCGACGATCGGGCTATGAAGCGGTTAAGGGATATGATCCGACCCACCAGTCTCTGTACGTCGCGGATCGAGTTGGGGACCGGCAAAAATTGGATAGCTTTTATCTTTGCGGGGTTGGCCTCAATCCCTCTCTGGCTGACCATGTATCCGAGGAACTTACCACCGTCAACCCCAAAGGTGCATTTGGCAGGGTTAAGTTTTAAGTTGTACTTCCGAAGGAGGTTGAAAGCTCTTTTCAAGTGGTTCAGATGGTCGGCGGCTTTTTCACTTTTGACTAGCATATCGTCGACGTATACTTCGATGGTATCCCCGATCTCAGACTCGAAAACTTTGTTCATCATTCTCTGGTACGTAGCACCCGCATTTTTGAGTCCGAACGGCATAACTTTGAAGCAGTAAATGCCATTGAAGACTATGAAAGCGGTTTTGGGCTGATCCTCGAGGGCCATGAAGATTTGGTAATATCCTTGAAAGGCGTCCATCATGCTCAATCGTTCGCATCCGGCCATGGAGTCGACCAGTTGGTCGATTCGAGGTAACGGATAGGGATCCATCGGGCACGCCTTGTTCAAGTCAGTGAAGTCATTACACATTCGCCATTTTCCTCCCGGTTTGGGTACGAGGACGACATTGCACAGCCATTCGACGTATTGGATCGGCAGGATATACCGGGCGTCCAGGAGTTTGTTGACTTCAGCCTCGATGATGGCATTTCGGGAGTCGCTTTGAGAGCGTAGCTTTTGCTTGACTGGTTTGTAGGAGGGATCAACATTCAAGTGGTGTTCGATCACTTTCCTGTCCACTCCCACTAGATCAGAAGCACTCCACGCGAAAACGTCGAGATTGTCACGCAGGAACTGAATGAGCATGCACTGTTCTTTTCCCTTTCGACCAGCGCCAATATGAGTGATTTTTTCTGTTTGCCCTGGGATTAGTTGGATTTCTTCGAGTTCTTCTGTGGGCTCGAGCTTTTTATCTTCCTGTTTCTTTCTTTTTGCCGCATGGGAAGAACTCATTTTCCGTGAATTCTCAGGGTCGATGGCCCCCGGGTTCACGAATTCATCCTCGATGAGAGGATCGTCGATTAACAGAGGGACGTGTTTCTCCGAAGAAGGCTTGGGTTTGTCTAACGAGATAGAGTAGCAACTCCAGGCGGTTGGTATGTCGCACCTCAATTCGCCGACTCCTGCCGGAGTGGGTAGCTTGATCATTTGATGGTAGGTGGATATAACCGCTCGGAAATCGATGAGTCCCGGTCGACCAAAGATAATATTATATGCAAAGGGCATTTCGACGACAAGATATTCGATCTCGCGTGTTGCCCGTCGGGGCAGAGTGCCCATGGATGTGATTAGCCGTACTCGACCCTTGGTGTACACTTCTGCACCTCCGAATCCTGTGAGAGGGGTTTGAATGGGGTCTAGGAGCAATTTATCGTGTAAATTCATGCGAACAAGAGTCGAATAAAGGATAATATTGCTCGAGCTTCCATTATCGATTAAAGTGCGAGATACAGCAAAGTTGGCGACGTCGAGCGTGACAACCATAGGACAACTAGGTGTTTCGCTCGAGCGTCCCGGTAGATCTATTACATCATTCTCATTAAACACTATATCTTTGTTGATCCAGGCGTCTTCTGGCCGAATATGCATCACTTCTCGGGGACTACAGAATCCTTGAGCAGCGGCCCGTCGCGTTTTTTTCCGAGCGGACCTTGAATCTCCACCTGAAGGTCCTCCTGAAATCATGTCAATCCGACCGAGGCATGGCCGGTTGTGAGGGTCTCTTTCTGTTGGCGGCTTAGCCAGCCGTTGTTTGGGAGGCGACCTGTCGGGGTGATCTCGGTTTCGAGCATGGTCGTCCATTTTTTTCACGAACTCCTGGAGGAGGCCTCCTTTGATCAGTCGTTCGACCTCATCCCGTAAAGCATTACATTCAGAGGTGTTGTGGCCCTTCTGCTGGTGGAAATTACAAAATTTGCTGCTCTCTCGATTCTTGGGAGTGTCCCGCATCGGCTTAGGCTTCTTCAGCAAGACAGGATCGATAACATTGTAGATCTCATCGAGCGGGCGCGTCAGCTGAGTGTAATGTTTTCGGGTGGTAGGCCCAGTCGGTCCCTCTGGCTTAGGTCGGACGTCCTGTTTAATTGGTCGATGGATATCTGCCTTTCGATTGGGTACCGGGCTCCTCTGAGAACTCTCCAATTCTTCGAGTTGCATCCAGTCGCAAGCAGCTGCTTGGATGTCCGCCAAATTCTTTGGTTTCTGTAGGAAGATGTACCGAGCAGCTTCGATGTTGACCAGTGCCTTGTGAACAATAGGTCTCAAAAGATCGATGCTCGGTTCTTCTGTTTTGACCACAGCTTGCGAGAAACGAGTGAAGAAATCTCGCAGCGATTCACCAGGAGCCTGTTTAACGGTGTACAAGTAGGTCGGCGGAAGCTTATCTCCCTTCATGGAGGAGAATTGAGCCTTGAATCGATCGACGAGTATCTTGTAGGAGGTTATCGATCGAGGGGGGAGCCTCGAAAACCATTCAAGAGCGGGGCCATCCAGAGTGGTAACAAAGATCTTAGCCCAGATATTAGGCGAGTGTCCAAACATGTTGAGCTGCATTTCGAGGCGCGACACATGCTTTTCCGGGTCAGTCGATCCGTTATATATGGGTAGTCCGGTGGGGATCTTCTCATCAGTAGTGGATTCAATGATCGAATCACAAAATGGGGACTGAGCCTCTCTCTCACTGTGATACCTCCATGGGCGGACATGCCTTGGGTCGGACGGTATGCGTCGGGGTGATCTAGAACGTTCACGCCTAACGGAGTGTGATCGGCGGGGCGATCGGCTGAATGATCCTTGACTTTCGTTCCTCTGTCGGTTATCCGGTCGATCGGAACGCGGAGGTATTTGGTTTCGAAGGTCGTTCGACCTCACGATACGACCCCTGTTCGATCTTCTGATCTGATTAACCCGACCGTGTGGTCCGAGTCGGTTAAAGACGCCGTTCGATTCATGCGGGGGTGAGTTACGTTGAGTGGGGCTTCGATCTCTCTGGGATCCAGACAATCTACGATCGCCATGTCTCCCACTAGGATGAGACAATCGAGATTTTTGCTGTGATTCATCCTCCTCCCGTCGATTGCCACCCCGATGTATTCTGGTGTCAGTTGGAGTTCTAGAGTCGACCTCCTCCTCGGGTCGAAACGATAACCTGTCCTAAACTGACTTGCGTATATTTCCTTGAGAGGGTAACGGTTGTTGTCGGGGAAGCTGAGGCTGTGCATTCTGCCCAATTTCAGCCCAATATGTACCGGGTGGAGGATACTGAACTGGTCGCATGTATCCCGGATGACTTATCGGGGGTTGAATGATTTCTATCGGTCGAGCCTCCGGGCACTCTGGCATACGAGGTTCTCTCCCCTCCGCAGCCGCTGCAACAGCCTCATCGCGACAAGCTTTCAAGTATTTTTCTATCTCGGGCGTCGAGTAGACTAGCTGTGTCGAAAGGGAGGTGGGAATAACGACCTGTAAGGGAACTTGAGGAATGACCTCCCGACCGTTTTCGTCGAATAGGCGGTTGCTTACAACGTTTCGAGTAGTCATGTTCAATGGCTTCTTGTTGCGTCTTCCCACAGACGGCGCCAAATGATCGTGCCAAAATCTCTGCTTGATGATCGATCGAGAGATCCGACGAGGTCACCCTATTTGTTGACGGGGGAGACGATCGCCTGACTGCTCGAATTCTGCAAAGGTCGACAAACGTGAGCTCCGAGGCCAACTCGGGGGAGCGATGGGTGTGAGACCCGGGTTGGCACTCCGACGCTCAAGTCAGGATCGGTGAAGATGATTGAAAAGATCGAGTGGTGAAAAGTGTTAGGTGGGAAAACTTACCGTGCAATAAATGAAGAGGGGGTATTTATATAGAGAGGACAGAGAAGTTACCGCATCGACGTGGCGGCGTGGGGAGCTGACAGGTGCCCCATTAAGGCCTGGCATTAAATGCTCGGTCGGCCACTACGCTAGTGGAATAATGCGTTGGTCAGTCGGAGATTGTGGGTCGATCCCAACAGATGTGATTAGTCCGAGCATTTGGGTCGATACTCCTGTGAGGTAATTCTCGCGGGTTAAATGGGCCTCTGAGTAGGATGGTCGAAAGGTGATCTCCGAGCGAGATTTGACCCCCGATCGTCCACGTGGGGCAAGGTGATTGGCTTATGATCGACAGCGGGTACGTGCCACGTCAGTATCGTTATATTAGACGTCATTGTGACTTAATTACAACCACCTTCATGAGAGGGGGAGAGAGATTGGCCTGTGGTGAAATTGTTACCATGTGAAGTTGTTAAATTTCCACAAAAATGCATGGAACTGTGTCTCTAACACTTGAGCACAATTTTGATGCTCTTTCCAAGACTCTTATGGGTGTCAGTGGAATACAGTTTTTGACTCATTAGAGCATTTATTCTCCATTTTCTTTATGAATATTGATGACCTCTTCGATTAATGGAATACAGCACACACTCACTAATTGTCTTCATGAATTTGAAAATTGACATATATAATTAATGTTAAGTATAAAACAATGACCCTCATTACACTGATCCGACCGAGATAAGCTCGGGCTAGAATTATCCTATAATATGAGGCCTCAATCTAAGATTATGCTAAAATAGAGGGACCGAATGCGCAAATACCCATAATTAATGTGGAAACATAAAATGGAAATATTACATTGGTTCAAACTTATGATGTATGATCACCACACGAGAAAATGTCACGACATAAATATAGTAACACGGATATTTTTCTTAAATTTATGGTGTAAAAAATGTTCGGTAGGAATATCAGATATAACACAACATGATAAAATGATATTATTCCGTGCATCATAATTCCAAACACGCATCCGGCATCTCAACTTAAGTGACACTATTCTATAAATTAATAAAATTAGTAAAGTTATCTATCAAAATTCAAAATTCTGAAAATATTATAAGCTCCCCTTACATAATTTTTAATTTTGTGTTATTTTATTATCAACATAATCTTATATGATTGGCCTTAATTACAATAATAAAACTAATATTAGAAAAATAAGATATCGCCATCATCTCCCCCTTTCACGTTTCAAACAAATCATTTTCAGCCGTCCGATCGAGAATACGACCGTTGGAGACGCTCCCCTAAATTGAAAATTCAAAAACGCATGAAATATATAATAAAAGACAAAAAAATAGATTCATAGCTTTAGAAATCGAATCACAAACCCCATTACAAAGTAAAGAAGAACCATTTTCTCTCCTCTAAGTCTTGTTCGTGTTCATCAATTTGGGATTAGTCGATTGCATATTCGGAAGAGATACAGATGTCGAGGATGATGCTGAGAGCAAGCGGCAAACCGCCACTTGCAAGATCTCCGATACGGCTGCGGCCCCGCCGTACGCCTCTTCAGCCGGCGGTCACCAACACCGTCCACACACCGCCGGGTACGTTTCAAGAATCGTTTTTGAATAAGAAATGCTGAAATGAATTGTTTTCGTAATTTTCTTGTGTTTCTGCTGAAATTAATCGTTTCTCTTGTTCTTATGTGTGCTTGTGATCTTAATTCCGCCATTTATTTTCAACAATCATTTTGGGGTTTGTTGTTTTTTTCGTGTTTCTGTTAGGGTTTTTAAATTTATGATTTTGAAACGATTGAGCTGATTTGAAACAGACAACGAACAATCTGTGGTTTTTCTTGATGTTTTTATTTTGGGTTTTTCCCTTGAGTAATGTGTTATGAGTTTCAATATATCGGCAGCATGGATGAAGTAAAATAGAAAGATGAGATTTTTAAGCATTTCTTCTACTTTCTTTCGTTAATTACCATTTACCCCCTTTCTTAATTCTAATTATCGATTTTCTCAAAATTCCCTTGGAAAAACAGGCTCAATGACAAAATCCCAGCTCCCAAACCGCAATTGGGACGTGGAAAAATCCGATCTTCGGCCTGAATACCACACGATTTCATGTGAACTGAGGGCTCTAGCCCAGATGGTGCACCAAGAACTTGGTAACAAAGGTGATCCCACATTTGAAAATGATGCCAACCTCGTTTCTAAAAGGAGCCCTTTATTCCAGAGGGGCAGATTCTACGAAGAGTATTCCGCGAGGAGAAACGAACGGCTGAAACGAAAGAAAGGTGCTGAAATGGACGGCTATGATGAAAAGAAGCCAGCCTATGATCTTGGTGTTAGATATGAGTCAGCAAAGAAAAGAGATGCTGGAAAGCTCAACAGCCGGAGAAAAGCAGCAGCAGTGGCGGCTGCCTCCACTCCTATGGCTGAGAGGAGGGAGGCTCGAACACCGAGGTATTCGTTGAGAAGTAGCACTATGAAGGAAAACAAGAAGCCACCACTGCCTATTATGATGAATGTTGAGAGATCTGTTGGAGTAAGTGAGAGGAAGGTGGGAGTTAGAAGAACTAGGAAGATAATATAAGTGTGTGTGCTTGGCTTCTTTTAGTAGTGGGTCTGGAAGAAAATATTAGGTTTGTTTCTGGAAAAAAATATTAGGTTCTGGAATTCTAAAGTGGTTTGAATCATTTGTGCAGCTATTGGGTTGTAATAGTTTGTGTGGGATTTTGAATACTTGAATTTGAGGCTATTTGGCTAATATAGCTTCAATATATGTTCTTCATCGGTTTCTAGTGAATGAGGATTCTTGGTTTGCATAGTTTTACTCTTTTTTGGGTACTTTAGTAACCCAATTTTTATTTTTATTCTTGTTTGATACTCTTGTTTTCATGGTGATTAGGACATATTAAGACCTTGTTGGTATGAAGAGGGTAAGAGGGCTTGACAAGTTTGAAGGTGGGGATTCTATAAAAGAAAGATAGTAACCTTATATTTTAATTATTTTCCCAAAAATCTAATTTCGCCCAATGTTTTTCTCACCTCAAATTGGATTATGAACATATGTTTTTTTGGTTTCCCACTCGGTTCTTTTTCAGACTCTTGGTATCGGCATATCGAAAAAACCCATTATGAACGGACCATCCACAACTCAGTTACTCCATTCACAAGACGAAAATTTAAACATCGTAAGTTGCTAAACGAATCTAGCACTTTATCCTGCTAGACCCCAACCGTCCTTTTGGTGTAAAAGTTTATTACATGAAAATAAAACTAATGAAATCTACAAACTGATACAGACAAGAAAATCAGGAGCGGAATCCAATTTGTTTTGTTTCTCAGTAAGTTTGAAGAAATGGGTTTATCTGTAACTATGGTCAAAAGAAGCACTGCTTCTACATTTTTAAGTTGTAACCAGAAGATACAATAGTCCCTTCAGATACTCTACTATTTCTGATCCTCCTAGCTTTGAGCTCCCGTATACACGATCGACAAAAGTAATTGGTACCTAATGAAAAGGTAAAATCACATCAGAGTGTTGCCTCTTGGAATATAGGCTACTATCCGGAATATAGGTAATAAAATTGGATTACCTCTTCAATGTGGTAGCCCTTTCTTGAGGCTCTAACTATCATCTCCATCTGGAAAACATAACCTTTACTGACGCACGAGCTTATAACATCTTCAAGCACAGATTTCTTGTAAAGCCTATTGAAGCAAAAGGCCAATATCAAATTTAAGGATGATATATTACAGAAGAAGAAACTGAATTGATGCTGAAAGTTGCTTAATACCGGAATGATCCAGTTAAGTCTGATACTCCTGGCCAGAGAAGTGTGTGTGCAAGAACATTTGCACCTCTGCTCGTCAATTTACGCATCAGATTCCACCCATGGACCCCACCACCATTAACATATCGAGTTCCAGTGACTATGCTTGCACCTGTCTCTATCTGTTTCCTGAACTCAAGAAAGATTTATCAGTTCATTTGGGCACCAGAATCATTAAATTCAGTAGTTTGCTTAAAATACTTACTTGATAAAGCTTGGAAGGTACTTCGGCTGTTACATAGAAACAAAAAAAGAAGGAAAAAGAAAAGTGAAACCTCAGTTCGATGAATAATATAAATATATTGATTTTTATATAAATGAGAGCGGGTGGGGTGCAGTCACCGGACAATGTGAAACTGCAAAGCATAAGTGATCACACAGTATTTTTACACCGGTAACATAAGACAGCTCTATTATTTGATGGTGCAAAACTTACATGGTGAGATAAATCAGCATCCATTATCACGACAAAATTTCCAGTAGCATGCTTCAGGCCATGGATGTAAGCCGTCCCTGAAATGGAAAACCTTTAGAATACCTCATCATAATCTTTTTTTTCAGATAGAGGACACCAAAAGACATACCTAAGCCAAGCTTCTTAGCTCTAGCTCTCAACAACTGCAAGAGCAGAGCACTATGAGCAAACATACGCCAATAGAAAGCTATTGTTCCCAGAAGTCAAAAACTACAATCGGAAATGAAAATTTGAATTCTCACAACTTACAATACGATCTTCGCCATATACTTGCTGTAGTTGTTTGACAATATCCTGTGTTCCATCTGGACTCCCGTCATCCACTACTATTATTTCAAAATCTACATTCCTAATCCAAAAGCACAAAAGAATTGTGAATGGGGGACTTACTCCAATGTGTGAAAAGAACAGAAAGAGGAAAAAAAAAACATTAAACACAAAAATAATTTCTGCTCCTAAATACTAGATGCATATAAACACCTAAAATTTTACATAATTGCACATTTATCGAACCATTGAGAAAGGTCTTTCATTTTACACACAAAGCCATTGCGGAGAAGACATTATTATAAATTCTCAGAAGAACAAAATGTGACAACAAACATCAGCATAGGCATTCAAAAATGACAAAATGATGTACAAGCTCAATGTCTAGCTAACACCACATACAGCACGACCACAACACAATAAAGAAACTCCCACATTTATCTGAAAGCAGTGGTAACAACAACATTTACATTCTTTCTATTAACTCCTTCAAAGTGAAGATACAAATAATCCAACAAGTGGGGTACAGTATTGATCCCTTCAGCAAGTTACAGAATCAATCAAACAAGATACCTACTGAAGAACTTTCAAGCAATTCAATGAAAACGTTAATTAAAACCACAATAACATAAAAACAAACATTTAAATTCCCACAAATTTCACATTCAATTCACCTCTCCTGAACTAGCTAACTAGATGATCTTTCGACATTTGTGTTCTCGAAATCATTAAGCAGCTCAAAAACCGGAACAGAAGCTCTAAAATCAATCCCACTAGCATCAATGCAATGAATTATTCAACTTCTGGGGCAAATAAACAAATTGATCGCGTATTTTACAACAGGTTCTTAAATCCCATTAAAATATTGAAGCTGCCAACCCCAACCCAACACAAGATTGCAGAAATTTTCCAAATCACAACATAAACAATCAATACACACACATAACATATATATATCCATATAAAGAGTGAAATACTCACGAAAGATGCTTAAAAACGAGGTAAACGATGAGAGCGATGTTGAGGCGTTCATTGTAGGTGGGAATAATTATACTGTACTTGTTCTTCTCCTCTTTAGCTTCCATCGAATCCCTGGTCGATCAAAAACCCTAGAAATTCTCCCAAATTGGTTGCTTTCTTATTCTCCAATTAGCTATAATATATTTGAACAAATAATATCTGGAAAAATCATTTATAAAAATTGATCGGATCCAACACCCAAGATCCATAAGCCCATATTGGATATATGGATCCAACCCGAATTACTGGCGTTTAAAGTAATAATTATTACTAAAGGACCCTCAATTTTTATTTTATTCGAATTTCACTCCACAAATATTTTATTAAAGTATCAAATTAAATAATTCATCTAAGTTCAGCTTTTTTTATTTTTGGAATATTATAATTTAGCAAGGCATAGATACTTTGCTTCCTCTCACAATCAATCTTTTTTTTTTTAAAGAAAATTCTTATAAACTTTATTACACATTACAAATTATAAAATATATTCCTTACAAATAAAAAAGAATTATACATTTTATTACAATACTGAAAAGTTTATAAGTTATCAAAACATTATCTCTTTAAAAAGATATATTACACAATATTTTAGTTACAAAGAAACATTACATTAATGTTATAACTCATAACATGATAAGTGGTTGGCTCATTTTATTTGATGCATATTTATAAGAGTTTTCATGCAAAGATGAACCACGATTTTAATATAAAATGAACAAAAATTAAAATATTTAGAATAAAAATGATAGAATTAGAATTTTAGAAACTAAAAGTATGAATATTTTAAAATATATATATTTCAAAATTTAAGGAGACGGGCATTATATACATTCCTCCTCTTTGGCTTTATCCCTAGTTTCATGAATGTTCTCCCAACCAAATATAATTTGGATACTTTAAATTCAAAATAAATATTTTATTATGTTGTTGAATGTTGAGTATAAGTTCATATTATTAATATGTAAAATTCTTCAATTAAATTGTGAAACTTTCCTTAATAATAATAATTATTATGTATTTAAATTTTAAACAACTCGACAGTATATAACAAAGCATACAATATATACTTGGCTTCCTCTTACAAACAAATAAGTCGTGGAGAAAAACAAAAGCGTCAAAACAACTTGTCGCGCTTTTAGTGGTAATGTAAGGTCTTGTGGCCCCCACAAATTTAAGATTTTTTTCCCCAATTGAATCTGGCAATTGATAACGCCAGTCAAAGTTAAAGGGCTTCATATTATTGAAAAATGTCATATATTAGGCACCAAAAGAGAAAAGAAAAAAGGAAAAGGTCATATATATATATATATCCCTTTTTAAAAAAGATAATTATTTGTTATTTATTGCGAATACTTTAGGATAAATACTGTATAACTTTAATTCTCCATTTGTTGTTTTTTCATAATTAATTGATATTTTAAATAATTACTTTCTCTTAAGTGAAATATTTTCGTTTCTATAATAATATAATATTATTTTGTAACAGGTTAAAAGCTAAATATGTGGATATATTGATTTTGTCAGAAATTCTAATAATATAGAATATTTATCTTTAGATCATATATATTTTTTTAATAAAAGAATAATCTCTTATTTTTACTTTTATATGAGTAACTAATATAAGTAATACTTGTATAAAAGTTCCCAATTTAACTGAGGCCGTTTGGGAGGACTAAATTGTCAATCCAAACAAAAATCTTCTGGCAGTAGGGAAATCTCTCTAGCATGAGTAGAAACCGAGCCGATAATTATAGCGTAGGAAATTCCAGGTCAGTTGAAATGTGTCATATTCCTGCAGATTGCAATCTCTCTCTCTCTCTCCAGTTGGGCTTCTAACTGAATAGTGAATACAGAGAAGATGTACAGTTCATGCAGTATTCTCTCCGCCCCTCGCTGCTCTTTGCCTCAGATTTCTGGTGAATGCTCATCCACGGTACCTAATCTTTCCTCATTTGTTGAACGATCATGATTTCCGCGTTTGATACTGGAATTATAGGCTTGTTCGCACCCGAATTTGATGGATTTTTTCTGCTATTTTATTTTATCGAGCTGAATGTTAATGGCGATATGCTGAGTTTTGTTTGTTGTGATTTTCCTGTTTTATTTTTCTGGCAATATTCTGAATATGCAAGAGGAAATTAATACCGTCCGGTAAGTATGTGTGATTTGAAATGAAGCTAGAATTATGGATTAATTGTTGAGGTGAATTCTGTCGATAGTTGATGTATGAACTTAGTTGAATTTAGAAGTGCTTTGGGAGATTTTAAGCTGATATGGATCATATTAACATTATCTCGAGAGATTACACCCATTTTCACCTAAGAATGATGATCATAAATCGGGTTGTTTTTAGCTGTTGGATAATACCCTGATTAACATATCTGCTTCCATGTATTGTGGTTGAAAGAGCTTTTTTAGGTTTTTTTTTTTACTCTGAATCTGCAGGGGAAGTTGTCTGTTGTTTATTCTCTTCTTTCAAAGATATACAATTTAAGTTTTTGCAGGGAGAAAAGCCTTGTTGTGTTTGTGATCAATTAAAATTTTAGGCTAATATTTGTTATATGGAATACAGTTGAGAAGTTGTCCTTCAACTCGTACTGAGATTTGTTTGTCAGGCCCCAATTAGAGGCAGACGCATCAGGAAGCTACTACCTGAAAGAGGCGACTTTAGCTCTCGAAGAATGCTAACAAACAGCAGAAAGGATTGCCCATTAAGTGTTGTAGCACAAGGAAAGGTATGCTATTTCATTTGATACTTGAGATGCTATGGATCGGGAACGTAATAAAAAAATTTTTAAAAAAAAAAAAAAAAGGGAAACTACAAGCCACATAAATACTGAGCTTGCAAGAAACCTTGTGTGCAGTTGTGGCATATTTAATCAGCCAAAAAGGATTTTCTTTACCAATGAATCATAATTTTCTTAGTATGGATCCCTTGAATCGAGCTTTCTGTGTTAGATTTTAGCTCATGCAGTATCCTGGTTCAAACAATGAAAAATAGAAGCAAGTTGTAAACTCCTATTGGCACATGACTTTAGGAGCTTTATGGGTAGTGAGCTTGGTGAAATATCTATGTACAGCAAGGAATTTCTTCACTCCTCAATCTTTATTTGTTTATTTTCTGTATATATTGAAAATAATGCAGTGTTTCCGTGCACTTTAAACTAGGCTCGGAGTTCGTCTCTCTCAGATGTTTTGACTGATGGCCATTCTTTAGTAGCAAATATGGAAGAAGCAGCAGAAAAGATTGGCATCTTCAGTACTGATCCAGGATTGGAATCTTATAAAGATCATTTCAAGTATAGAATAACGAGATATGCAGATCAAAAAAACCTCATTGATAAACATGAGGGAAGCCTTGTGGAATTTGCCCAAGGTAATGATGGAATACAATTCAGGTGATTTTTGTCTCTGTTTCTGAATGATTTAACGTGCACATGTCAAACTATGCTTATGTAAACTGCTAAACACTATGTTTAGGTTATCTGAAGTTTGGATTTAATCGAGAAGAAGATTGCATTGTGTACCGTGAATGGGCTCCAGCTGCACAGTGAGTTTGTTGAGCTCATATATATAAAAGTTTTACTTCATGTTTATTTCTCTGATATCTAGTCCTTCCATTTTTATGTCTAGAAATTTGTTTCTAAAATTGCTTGGGTGTTTCGCACTCATGAGTAGCCTCACATTTAACTTGTTGCAACTCAGGGAGGCGGAAGTTATTGGCGATTTTAATGGGTGGAATGGTGTTGCACACAAGATGGAGAAAAGTCAATTTGGTGTATGGAGTATCAGAATTCCTGACATTGATGGCAAGCCAGTCATTCCACACAACTCAAGAGTTAAGTTCAGATTTAAGCATGGCAATGGAGTTTGGGTCGACCGCATCCCGGCCTGGATAAAGTATGCAACTCAGGACCCAACAAGATTTGCTGCACCCTATGATGGTGTTTATTGGGACCCACCCCCTTCTGAAAGGTACTTCAACTATGACTAAATAGTTGAAAACAATGATTTTTCCTTCAACATGGCCTAAGAGATTTTCTTGCCAACTAGAAAGTACTTTTAATCTCCGTAGTTTGAAATTTTTAGCTCCGAAGAACGGTAGAATTTTTTTCATGTCCAATAATTAGACAATAATAAACAGTCTCTGATGTAACTTGCAGGTACCAGTTCAAACACGCTCGTCCACCTAAACCTGAGGCACCAAGAATATATGAAGCACATGTTGGAATGAGTAGTAAAGAACCACGTGTAAATACGTATAGGGAGTTTGCAGATGATGTATTGCCACGAATCAGAGCAAACAATTATAATACAGTCCAGTTGATGGCCATAATGGAGCATTCCTACTATGCATCATTTGGATATCATGTTACAAACTTTTTTGCAGTGAGCAGTCGATCTGGGACCCCAGAAGACCTTAAGTATTTGATTGATAAGGCACATAGTTTAGGTCTTCGGGTGTTGATGGATGTTGTTCACAGCCATGCAAGTAACAATATCAACGATGGGCTTAATGGTTTTGATGTTGGGCAAAGCTCTCATGATTCTTACTTTCACACTGGGGAACGTGGTTATCATAAACTGTGGGATAGCAGACTGTTCAACTATGCGAATTGGGAAGTTCTTCGATTCCTTCTCTCCAATCTGAGGTGGTGGCTAGATGAGTTTAAGTTTGATGGATTTCGATTTGATGGAGTAACCTCAATGCTGTATCATCATCATGGAATAAACATGGGATTCAGTGGGGACTATAATGAGTACTTCAGTGAGGCCACAGATGTGGATGCTGTGGTTTATATGATGTTGGCCAATAATCTAATACATAGTGTCTTGCCTGATGCAACTGTGATTGCTGAAGATGTTTCTGGCATGCCTGGATTGGGTCGCCCTGTCTCTGAAGGCGGGATTGGTTTTGACTACCGCCTTGCCATGGCTATACCGGACAAGTGGATTGACTACTTGAAGAACAAGAAGGATGAAGAATGGTCAATGAATGAACTAGCTTGGAATTTGACTAACAGGAGATACACCGAGAAGTGCATTGCGTATGCTGAGAGTCATGATCAGGTATTGTACAACTCAGTATGAAGTTAAGTCATAACCAGATATCTCGTGCATATAGTTTCTCTCATTCCTCATTTACACTAGCATAGTAGATATGCTTGGATTTATCTTGAGGCCTCTTTTCGCTATATTCGGTTGCTAAAAGCCTAAAACTTATCACACTTAATAATGCAACATTCTCATGTGGAGGGATTTGGTCGAAAGTATATCACTTTTACTATACTAATAATGTTATAATTTCTTATGCTAAGTAGGCTATTGTGGGTGACAAAACAATGGCATTTCTCCTGATGGATAAAGAAATGTATTCTGGTATGTCCTGTTTGACTGAGGCTTCTCCTGTAATTGAGAGAGGAATTGCACTTCACAAGGTACCTCTATCCAATGTTTTCATATTACACTAGAGGTTCTGGCAATGCTTTCCCGTGCCAAGTACATATTATAAAATAAATTTTAAATCTTTTCTGCAGATGATTCATTTCTTAACAATGGCACTAGGAGGAGAGGGTTACCTTAGTTTCATGGGAAATGAGGTGAGTAAACCCTCAAGATGAGAACTTTTGTATAATGTGTCTGGGGAGTAAAAAGATTGCTAGAGTTTGGAGCTTCTGCTATATTGAATAGCACGAATTTTAGTGCCTGAGAAAGTTGAGTTCTATTGAAAAGCAAGTAGTTTTTCTTCAACATGCTTAAGGATTCCTAAATCTTAAGAGTATGCAAAGATGTATACCTTGTAAGTTTTAATAATTATTAATACCCCGCTTTCAGTACTCTAACTGAATAATTTTCAAACCAATCTTTATTGTAGTTTGGCCATCCCGACTGGATTGACTTCCCTAGAGAAGGCAATGACTGGAGTTATGATAAGTGCAGACGCCAATGGGACCTTGTGGATACAGAACATCTACGATTCAAGGTTCACCAATAACTGGAAATGTTATTTATGAAACATGTTGTTGTGATTGCCATAATCTACAGCCTTGATATGGTTGATGTCATCAATTGCAATATATGTTTCTCCCTGAAATTAACTTATACTTCATTCTTATATGCATGCAGTTTCTAAATGCTTTTGATAAAGCCATGAATTTACTCGATGAAAACTTTAACTTCCTAGCATCAGGAAAACAGATAGTAAGCTGTATGGACGAGGATCAAAAGGTAAAACAATATTTTAGTTATAGTTTTGAAGTTTTACTCATAATTCATAAGGTTATGTTATGCATTGGATTAATGCCTATTGCAGGTTATTGTTTTCGAACGGGGAGATTTAGTATTTGTATTTAACTTCCATCCAGAGAATACATATGACGGGTATGTGCTTAGGAAGCATTTGACTTACTCGGCTTAAAATTGGCGTTCAGTCAATTGTTATGATTTTTTCAATATAAATTGATTCAGTTATTTCCTTATTTCATGTATAGTTATAAAGTTGGCTGTGACTTGCCCGGAAAATACAGAGTTGCTCTGGACAGTGATGCTTGGGAATTCGGTGGACCTGGCAGAGTAAGGAACCATTGTATTTTGATACTCCTAACATACTTAAATGTTTGTACAGCTTCCTGCTATATTGTAAGAGAGTATAGGTCTCAGGCTTATATTTTACCGGTTCAATGAAATCAAAACTTTTCCCGCTTTCCCTCTTTGTGGCCAACTTGAGAGCTTATTTTATTACCTTAAGTCACATTTGATTGTACTTCTCCTCCTAGAAATATTGTTTTTATTATCTCTCATATTTTCACGACACAAAAATATTTCTTGACAGGTGGGTCATGATGTGGATCATTTCACAAATCCTGAAGGAATACCCGGCGTGCCTGAAACAAATTTCAATAACCGTCCCAATTCTTTCAAAGTGCTTTCTCCTCCTCGTACATGTGTGGTATGTTCTGAACTTTGGTCCTTTGCATACATTCTTCAAACTTCTTGTGTCATTAGCAATCTAAATCATAGCTGGCAAAATTGTTCGACACACAAAATATCAAGAGGCTCCATATATTTTGAAGTGTTCATTGGGTCCATTATAGATTTGCTCACATTACCTGAAAAGGAATAACAAAACTATCTCCGAATTACCATTATAGTTAGTGCCCGGCTCATCGAGCCACTAGAAAGAAGCTCACTGGTTCAAACTTACGAACAACTCATACATTTGATCTCCAGCTTGGATTCATAGAACTTCAAGTATTTTGCCATATTTGAGACACATGCACATGCTAGTCGTTTCTAATTAGATATAACCATAGAAAACAAATATTAAAAACAAACCTGGGTGTCGGCTCGTGAACATAGAAGCAAGCTTAATTTCTCTCGAGCTCAAATTCTTCGAACTTTTAAATGACGTGTTCATTACCTCGTTATTCTAATGTAATTACCTCTTGATTCTCGAATTTTCTCTACTTAATTTGGTTCTTGAAATCAAATCAATGTCTAGTAATTAACATATTTACTTCTTTCTGAAGGTTTACTACCGAGAAGAAGAGGACCTAAAAGACAGCAAAGATGACGAGTCAACTCATCTTGATAAGGCAGATTCAGCTAAAGTACCTGACCCGGTTCAAGAATTGGTACCAGAAAGGGAAAAGGAAGCCACAGTAAAGGACCAATCAGATGAATAAATGTACTTAAAATATAATATAGTATAGCCAGCTTACTTCAAACAATTAGCTATAGTAGATATAACTTTATTATTTTGAGTTCCACCCCTCACGCCCTTGGGCTCGTGAGCCCACTGGATGCGAGTGTCAAGTCCCCGAGCCCACCGCGTACGATTTAAAATTTGTTTCAAACCGCTGCCCAAAAACGATGTGATTGTTTTTTTATTTCGATTTCTACATGATTTCAGAGTATATGTGTTACATATTTTTTGAGAAATCATATGCAAATTCCGTTGTAGTCTAGGTGGTTAGGATACTCGGCTCTCACCCGAGAGACCCGGGTTCAAGTCCCGGCAACGGAACATTTTTGTTTTTGTTTATTTTGAGATATATGTGAAATCTTTATAAAAGGAATAAAAAGAGCTTTACAATTTATATCTTTTGTCTTCTTTTTAAAATAAAATCTACAATCTTAAGAAACAATTTATTTTTTAGGATGTATTGGTTTTTATAAAAGGGGCTTTTACCATTTGTATCTTGCTCTTAAAATAAAATCCACCATCTTAAAAAACATTTTTTTAAACCTTCTTATTTTATTTTAACAAACATCCCATGTAATAAGAGGGATTCGAAGAACCATTACTCGAAAGAAAGAATCCTTAGTCACTTAACCCATCACTTTTGAGCTCGTATAAAGGTCTTATAAAACTTAATTTACAATGTAAGAGCTCGTATGAAGGTCTATATGAGCTCTTTATAATAAACACAGCCAAACACAGTAGTTGCAAACATATAGTATATTATTAAGCTGCAACATTACTGTCCACAAACAAGAACAAACTGGACTAAACAAGAAATACTGCCAATTTCTCAGCCAAAAATTATTACAAATACCCACTAGAAAACAGTTAACCAGCTGCAAAAACAACGTGCAAGTAACTCGAAGCTCAATATTTGTAAACATCCTATTAACAAAAGAGGGGCAACTTATGTTGCTCGTAGCCCAGCCCCTACCCCGAATCCATTGTTCGATCTCTGATCGACTAGAAATCGTCATCAATGAGGAAGACAGCAGGTTCAGCCTTGGCAGCATAACCATATTTAGAGGTGCAGTATTTCTTGTGCACGGCCGTCAGCTTTCCACTTCCCGACTTTTGATGGAACCTCACCATGAGTATAGCACATTCCCTGCATCAGACAAACCACACCAAATTAACGAGGCGGATATGTTTATTTGTATATTGTGTTATGTTTCTTTGTGTGTGTGTGTGTGTGTGTGCGAATCGTTTTCTTGAAAAAGTTGAGGGAGAAAGCATATACTTACATGAGTTGGGCCTGTGTGTAATTTGTATGCTTCTCACATGTCTTGCTCCAGTGCTTGCTCCCACTGAGAGTGCTTTGAGCAGTGAAGATAGCAGCAGCTGCTAACAATGAAGGTGGGAATCGAAGCATTTCATATTCCACGAGGCAGAGTTCGATTATGAAGAAAGAGAGCAGCTCCAGCTGTAATAAATTCAGAAAAGAAAAACATGTTCAGTCTCTAAACAGGGTAGGGTCATAAATCGTTTGATATGATTGCTTAGGATTGAGTTTCAATAAAACCAACCCTTTTGTCGTTGGATTGAGCAGCTTTCAAGAAACGTCTCATGAACACGTATGGAGTTGGCAATGAGAGATTGAATTGTAAAGTATTCACCATCAGTTTCTCCTGTACAAGGTAAAACAGTTAAAACTACGTTTCATTTATGTGGATTTTACTAAAATTTGCCCCCAAATATCTCCCCAGCCCCATCCACCTCCCTCACCTCCTTCAAGTCTATGAACACGATATGCTATACATGTATTTTCATTAAAAATTTAATCTTTTTGCTCCCAAGATTAATCTTACACCTCTCCCTTTCAAGTCTAACGTATAAAACTATATCTAAATGCACATTTTACTAAAAAATACATGAAAGAAATACCATATCTAGGACTTCTCGTTGGCAGTAAGCCTTGTCGGTTATCAATATAAGGTCCTCAACAACAGGGACAGAAACTTCTTCATACTTGCTGGCAAGAAGCATAGCTGTCACACCAACTAGCTGCAACTTCTTTCTCACAACCGGTTGGACGGATAAAAACCGGTCCACGAGATTGATAGTTAAATACAACGTCTCTTCCATCAATTCAAACTTATAATGCACCTATGACACGAGATACAAAAAATCTCATGTTGATGAGTCTGAGATTTAATTTCCTTAAGTGTAAATATTCATTCATTTATTTGTTTTTACCTCGATCAGCCAGTCGATAAGAATGCCTCTCATTCTCTCGTTTATGTCGGATTGCTGCTCCATATAGATTGGTGGGACGCAGCTTAACCTCTGCAAATCAACTTCACACAGTCAAAAAAATTTAGAAGTAACAATAAAAATGTACTCAGAAATCGAATTTTTAAAAAGAAAAAAATAATTTTGCTAGTTAACCTCTGTCTTCTTATAATATGCATATATGTCCTCGATGTATTCGGTGACTGCAAGTGGATTTTTCTTGTCGCAACTGTCTATGTCCACTATTGGCTCCTCGTTGATGTCTTCCATTTCAATTTCTGCATCCTACAAAAATAAATCAGTTTACATTATGGAGTATCAAAATTTATAAAATAGCTAATGTGAAGAAACTCTCAAGTAAATGAGTACCATTCGGTCAATTTCTTCCATCATAGCTTCTGTATGATGCACGTACATAGGCACATCACGGTCATCCACATTCTTGGCATACTCATCATCATCATCGATAATAATAAGGTCCACAGATTGATGTAGAGTTGTAACAGGTTGAACCGGTGGCCTCACTTCCTAGAAACTCGTCCTTTCAATCATCATATCCGCAAAAGATATACAAACACAGAGACACATACAAATATTTGAACTAGGTGCACACACACACATGAAAATATTAATTATCAAAAGACTACCACAAGTGACGAAGATTGCTGCTCTTTTACGGCCAATTGTGCAGCAAACTTTCTGAGAAAAAAAATATCAAGAATATATTTAACAAATCTACAAGAATGTGCTAAATTAAGAAGTTAACATATAAATCACCATTTTTCCAAGGTAAACATGAGATAAGGACTTGACCTAGTGACAGGACGATGAGCCGAAATAACGGGTTTCTTGTTAACAGCACCATTTTTCCTGATCAAGATCAGTATTAGAAAGAAAATAGAAAAATGGGATTTGAAACATTGATAAGAACACAATATTTGCTTCTTGATTTCACATCAATTTGCTACAAATTATTTCATACTCTGTTAAAGCCCCTCTTTTGTGAACAGCACAAGGTTGAGGAGGAGCTCCTATGATGTTCTTGTTGATTGTACTCAAAGCCCTCCTATTATCTCCAACTCCTACATGAGATTTTCCACCTCCAGGCCTCAATCCACCTACCAATACAAACTTATCTGTAATTCTTACAAATGCATAAACATATATATGTGTGTGTGTGTTTTGGTATGCTTAATGATTCAAGCAGAGCTATAAACCCCAGGAGAACTGATCTAAACAAGAATCACAAAACTTATCATTAATTCATGCAAATGCATAAATGTATGTGTGTGTGTGTGTCTTGGTTTACTTAAAGAATCAAGCAGCTATATACCTAGGAGAAATGATCTAAACAAGAATCACAAAAACAAGTGATTTTTAGTTTCAAATTTTGAGCTACGATATTTGAAATTTGAAAATACCTTGAGGGTTTGAAGCCCTGATCACGCCCGGAAAATTCTCATCTGATCCCATCTTGATTATCTTGTCAAACCACAGCTGCTGGAAATCCAAGGGTTTAATCAGAAACCCATTAAAGAAATTCAAAAGTATGTACCAAAGACTGTCATTGGGGAAAAAAAATGGAAAAGCTGACTACGATTCAAAAGTCAAAATAAAGACCCAAATACCAAAACCCTAAATCATAATTTAAAAATCAAAAATAGAAAAAATTAGAGGAACAGCAACCTAGAAACCCAGAAGAACCCCAGAAAACCCCTCTGCTAATAATCCAGTAATATTACCCCAACTAATCCCAAATAGAAAGAGAGAGAGACTATAAAGAAAACCCCATTAAATCAAACATCAACGAATGGGGATTAATTAAAAGAATATATAGTCTCCCTCTTCAATCTCCAGTGCGCGTTCTGTGTAAATGAATATCTCCCGTTTTCTTGAATGTTTTTCGATTAAATCCCAGAAGATTTAATAATATGAGAAGTGCGGAGAACGTAAACAGCGGATTAAATGTCTGCAAATTCTTGTTTAATTTTTTCGTATTTTCTTCTTTCTTTTTCATATAATTTGAAAAGAACGGCTAATAGCCGTTGCATGGAAGATCGCGTAGTTATATTTTTTGGGGCCAACTGTAATATTTATCATATTTTTGCTCTTTTCAAAGAACCAAAAAAAGATCATTTATTTTCGTATCATTAAAGTTTTGGTTGTATTAATTGCAAACTTCATTTAATTTCTTAGCCAAAAGTGGATGATAATTAATTACATTTTACCTATTCAGAGTTCTTTTATATATCTGATAACAATAATTGTGTGCAAATTTAAAAAAATTCAAGAATTCTTTTAGGGACTTATTATCTTTCCTTGTTACACTATTTTCTTGATACAAAAGTTTAAAACTTTTGAAAGTTTTCCATATTTTTGTGCATGAATGGCTACTCAAATGGCTACAATTCATATGATTTATGCAAAAAATGTGACAATATTTGTTGCTTATTTATGGGAAGGTTTTCTTTTTCTAAGAGTAATAAAAATATTTTACAACTTGACAAAATCAATATCGAACTCTAAATTCATCCTGAGATTTTCAATAAGCTAAAGAAATTTGCTCTAAATAACAAGAATGAAATAGTTTCATGTGAGATTACGCTTCAGGTTATTATAACACGTAATAAATAAAATAAAATGAATATATAGTAAAGAGTCTCGCAATCGATAAAAAAATTATTAATTAATCAATAGTTGCATTTTTACACTAAAAATTGCTTTATGAATTGAGATTAAAGAAGTAAATCTATACAAAAGATTTTTCACATCATTAAAGCCATGATTGAACATTCTGATTTTGAAATACAGCTTGGAGGGTGGACATTGCTCTAGTTTCTTCTCTTTTATCTTTTTTCCTTTTGGAGTTGGTCAATAAATCACACTATATTTAAGTATAAGTACAATTCTTACATTTTCATTGGGTATTTCAGTTGGTTTATAAATTCTAATATTACATAAATTTATTAGGATTCAAAATTTACTATTCGACTTGGACATATTAAGAGCTCGTTTGAACTCGGTCTGTTAAGAAATCAACTTCGAATACCTTTTTTCTTTGATAAGATGATTAGTATAGCTCGTTCAAGTTGGCTCGATTCAAATAGTAATAATAGGTATGTAAAAGTACCAAACTACTCGGGGCGGATCAATTTACTGTCCAAGCTCGTTCAAGTTGGCTCGATCCAAGCTCGATCAATCGCTCCAAAAATTAAGACATGTAAATCTAATTCAAGACTTCCCCACCCCTCATATGCTAGCGCACTTCCAGTGTTTTTGACGTAAGTTGTTCCTTAGCATCAAAATCGAACTATTAAGATGTAAACTATAGTTTCGAACTACTAATCAGTGCTACGATGATACATACATATACGAGATATACTCAAAGTTCAAAGGAGCTCGAAACAATTAATGAACATTGCGAACCATTTTATTGTACAAAAAGAGTTATTATTACAAAATACAAGCTGAAGAATGATATAAACTAGACAAAGTTTCAAGCAGAAAACTTGAACTTGGAACAGGAGAAGTTAAAGTTATCAAGGGGCAACTTATGTTGCTCAATAGCCCCCCCATTTTCCCAACCCCAAAATACAGTCAGACTAAGTATTGTAATATTACCATTAACCCCATTAGAGTTCTCTTCTGCACATCAAATCAGAAAAACGGCAGGTTCCATCTTAGCTGCATATCCATATTTTGATGTGCTGTATTTCTTATGAACGCCGTTTAGCTTCCCACTGCCCGCCTTTTGGTGAAAACCCACCATAAGTCGCGCGCATTCCCTGCATTAATACAATCGGAACCAAGTTAAGTAGCTTTTCTTTTTTTCTTTTTCTTGTGGTATTTAATGTTTAAGGTTTATTACATGAGCTGTTCTTGTGTGTAGTTTGTGTGGCTTTCACTTGTCTTGCTCCAGTGCTTGGTTCCACTTAGAGTACTTTGAGCAGTGAAGATTGCAGCAGCTGCTAATAACGAAGGTGGGAAACGAAGCATTTCATATTCCACGAGGCAGAGTTCGATTATGAAGAAAGATAGCATCTCCATCTGTAATTAAGTCACAAGGTAAATCTCAGACGAAGATCACAGTCACTCAAGATTAAGTTGTAATAAACAAACTAACCCTCTTGTCGTTTGACTGAGAAGCTTTGAGGAATCGTCTCATGAACACGTACGGAGTTGGCAATGAGAGGTTGAATTGTAAGGTGTTGATCATCAGTTTCTCCTACAATATAGGCACACAAAGGAAAATGAGTTAAAATTGGATATACAAGAGTATGCGCAAAACTATAACTTTGCAATTAGTTTTATTAAAAACCGACAATATATACCATATCAAGCACTTCTTGTCTTGAATAAGCTTTGTCAGATATGAATATAAGATCCTCGACAACAGGAACAGAAACTTCTTCGTATTTGCAAGCAAGAAGCATAGCAGTGACACCAACAAGCTGCAACTTCTTTCTCACAATCGAATGGATTGCTAAAAACCGATCGATGAGATTGACAGTTAAATATAATGTTTCCTCCATCAATTCAAACTTGTAATGCACCTATAAACACATAAATATAACACATTTAACTATTTAAATTTCATGAGCATCAACACTGAATTGGAAAAATTAACTTAAAATGTTTTTTTTTTCCCACTATTTTTACCTCAATCAGCCAGTCGATCAGAATACCTCTCATCCTTTCATTAATGTCGAATTGCTGTGACATATATTTCGGTGGTACACAGCTTAACCTCTGCATGTCAACAACACAATTTTAAAAGAAAAACTCAAATATTCTTAAGAAAATAACCAAGTGGTATTATGTACCTCGGTTTTTTTGTAATATGCATGTATGTCGTCGATGTACTCTGTGACGGCAAGTGGGTTTTTCTTGTCGCAACTGTCTATGTCCATTATTAGCTCCTCCTCCGCGTCATCGTCAATGTCTTCCATTTCAACTTCTTCATCCTAAATGAAGTTTACAATATAAATAACTACATTGAATAAATATAGCTAAAGATATACAGAGAAAAGTGTAAATAAATGAATACCATTCGGTCGATTTCTTCCATCATGGCTTCTGTATGATGGACATACATAGGCACATCATGATCATTCACATTCTTGGCATACTCATCTGCATCGATAATAATGCAGTCGTTTGTTTCATGTGTAGTCGAAACTGGTCGAGCTGATGGCCTTACTTCCTGAAACCACACATTATTTAACCAAATTAGCCTGAAGACTCCACTTTTCTTAATATATATATTTCAGAAGAAGAATTAATACCTCAAGTGGTGGCAGCTGCTCTTTTACAGCCAATTGTGCAGCAAATTTTCTGAAAATAAAAAATATAATTATCCTCCAAGAATTTGTATTGGCTAAGCATTGAAGATCATCATGTCCTGTGTCTTAAAATCGCCACTTTTTTCCCAATCAACATAAGACAGTTTTACAAACGACAAAAACACTACAAAGAACACAAAAAAGTGCATATAAACTAACCTCGTGACTGGACGATGAGCCGGAACAGTCGGGATAGCTGGATTCTTATTAACAGCCCCATTTTTCCTGATCAAGATCAGATTTTTACAGGAAACGTCAAAAAGGGATTGAATTATTAAAGTCAAAATATTATTAGTTGTTTCTTAAGTATATAATTAGTAAAGATTATGCAATTCATACTCTGTTAAAGCCCCTCTTTTATGAACAGCACAAGGGTAAGGAGGAGCCGCTATGATGTTCTTGTTGATTGCGCTCAAAGCCCTCCTCGTATTTCCAACGCCTATTGTAAATTTTCCACCTCCAGGCCTCAATCCACCTATCAATTCAAACTTATAATCAATTCAACACTCATGATTCTACTGTGTGTGTGGGTGTGTGTCTGTGTGTAGACTAAATTAAAGATTCGAAGTAACAACTTCACAAGAATTAGGGATCTCATTTCAAAATACTTAGCTATAATTTTTGAAATTTGAAACTAACCTTGAGGGTTTGAAGCCCTGATCACACCCGCAAAGTTCTCATCTGACCCCATATCTTGGTTATATCCCGTTTAAGCACAGCTACTGCAAATAAAGATGATTTATTCAAAAACCCATGAAGGAAAACACATACATTCAAAATATAATCCCTGGGAATAAAGGGAAACGTTGACTGGGATTCAAAATAATCAAAATTCAAATAAAAAGAACCGAACCCAGATTCAATTAAGAGGAAGAACAACCTTAAGATCCCCAGAAAATCTCCGCTAATCCAGTGTACTGTACACCCTCAACAGATCCGAAAGAAGAAGAAAAAAGAGAGAGACTATAACGAAATCCCCATTAAATCAACCAATGGAGATTATCAAAGAAAGAAATCAATCTCTCCCTCTCTCTCTCTTCTCTCTCTCGCTAACAGTGTGTTTTCTGCGTCAATTTGTTCGATCGAATTGCAGAAGGGTCACTGGGAATTATGCGGAGAACGTAAACAGCGGATATATGTCTGCAACTACACTCCTTTCTTTGTTTTCCTTTTCTTCTTTTTGATATATTTGAAAATAACGGCTATATCAACGGCTAGTGAATAATAGCCGTTGATGAAAGGTGGCGTTGTTCCTTGTCATGTGCCCTTCATTAAAATATTAAAATTCATAAATTATTATATATGGTTTTATGTCAATAATTAATATTTATTTATATCTCCAAAGTCTTTCTATTTATTAAGTGCCAGTTCACTTATTTTTTTAATTTCTGATAACAAAAGGTAAATGATAATTAATAATTTTCGATGTATGATGTATGGATACAGACGTGATAATACGATCATGATAAGATAGAAATACATAGATTCAAATATTTTCTTGAAATTTTCACATCAATAGTGTCGACCGGGTGTCCAACACAAGTATACGACATAATAAAATAATTTTTTTTAAAGTGCTCTTGTATCATAACATTCGAATTTACCGTTGTTTTTGAGGTTCAACAATTTTCTACGTGGATGATGATAATTGTTTGCAAAATTAAATGTCGGGAATAATTACAAATAAACCCCAAAACTCTAACCAAATTTTACAAAAAAAAAATTACAGTTGAGAAATTATAAAAAATACTCGAAGAAATGATAAATAACACCCCACCCAGGATGTATTTTGTCATTTATCACCAATGAGAATTTTTTTTTTATATTTGATTTAAAATCATATGTAGGTTTTGATAATTATCCCCAAATTTTAATAATTTTGGTTGAGTTACTTTGTGGTATATGATAACTTGATAGTGTAATGTAAAAGAAAATTATTATATTTCCGTGTGTAACATTCTTGGCTAAAATTTTATGATATTTTAATTTCTTCTTCCAAATTAATAGAGCTATTTGAGCATGGAAGTAAGGATAATTCCAACCTTTAAGGCAACTCATGTGGCCAAAATTTATATGATTATACAAATTTTGTATAATCATAAAAATAAAAAATAAATAGAGTTAATTGTGTATTCTCTAATGCACTGACACTTCAAAAATATTATTTTGATATATCGGATGCTCATGGTAGATATCGTGTCCAACACTCCTCACGTAGAAAATCTTAAAAAACGTCTGTGTCGCATTCTAATCGCATCCGTATCTACTATCCATACATAATAACGTTGACTTTACCATTGAATAAATCCTTTTTAGACCTTTGTTTGTGTGTATATATAAATATTATAGAAGCTAATTTTCCAAATTAAAAGCTCCCACAGATATGAAACGGGTTAAAAGAAGTAAATCTACATGAAAAAGTTGTTTTCCCATTATTAAAGCTATGATTTGATTTTGAAACTCAGCTTGGAGCGTGGACAATGGACATTGCTTATACTTCACTCACCTTCTCCTTTTTCATTTTTGAATTTAGTCCATAAACCTATACTTTCTTATATGTATTATAAATTAAACAATTTTAAAATTTTGGATCAATTTTACGGATCTTATCAGAATTTATATTAGTAGGGATAAATTAAAATAATTCATTTTCAAGTTCTAGAGTGACGAGAAGGGGTGAAATCACCGATTTTTAAATATTTATATATGCAAATAACATTTTTAGAGAAAACTCAAAATATTTTTTCCACTGGGCACAAAAGTTGAGACGGGGGAGCTCCCTCCGTCCGTCCATATAAGTTGTCCTATGTTTTTTGACGTACTTGTATTATTTTATGACATACCATAAAATGAGAGGATAAATAACTGTAGTCGACAAATAAATACCCTATCATATAGCAAAAGGTTAAATAAAGAATTATGCAATATAAATATGTGGGACATTTTGATTAACTTTTGAAATATATTATTTTGATTTTTTTTTGGTCTGAAAATATATTATTTTGATTAGCATTGAAATATGTAATGGTCAAAGTTCATAGGAATGTGGAAGATAATTCCAAATAAAAGATTTGTTTATTTTATTCTGGCATGAAGAGAGATACATTAATGTTTCAATAACCACCTCTGATTTTGTCTTCTGAAAAAGAGAGTTAGATTTATTTCTTGTAATATTTCATGTAAAAGGACAAGAAAAAAAAAGCGCATTTTGCAGGGGCACACTGCCCCTTAAGATGCCTAGTCACATTTACATAGATATTCACACATAATTAATATAATATATATATATGTATTACAATAAAATATAATATATAATATATATATGTATAATATATAATATATATAGCCCATTTTTATTGGTTGCATGAATCGAACCATTCAAATGTAAAACTTTTTCTATTAATAGTAGGGATGGCAATCGGGCCGGGTCCACCGGGTCTGGACCCGGACCCGCCCCGTGAGACCCGCATCAGACCCGGCCCATCGGGTCCTGGGTCGGGTCTGGACCCGGTAAACAGACCCGATAGTTTTCGGGTCCTTAACGGGTCTGGACCCGGACCCGGACCAGACCCGGATCTTTTAATTAAAAAAAAAAAAAAAATTGAAAACCTACTTACGTTCAGGCTTAAGTTCTTAACCTATACGCACTCTTCTGCATCTCTTCTCCACCACGCCGTCCTCCGCCGCTGAGACCCCTACGCCACCGCCACGTGCCGCCGACGTCCCTACGCCGTCCGCTTCTCCCACGCCGCCACCCCAAAGAAAAAGGTATGTTCCCTTTTCTCATAATGGGTTTTTTTTATGGGTTTTTATCTGCTCCGGCGT
Source organism: Lantana camara (assembly GCA_037501455.1). NCBI lineage: Eukaryota > Viridiplantae > Streptophyta > Magnoliopsida > Lamiales > Verbenaceae > Lantana > Lantana camara. The sequence continues at coordinate 129,647,908 of CM074855.1, forward strand.
CCTCCGCCGCCAGAGATACTCAACCACATTTTCCTTTTCTCGTATTCTCCGACTTCTCCATTTTTCTGTTGTAATTTTGTTGCTGGTGATTCAGAGCAACAATTAATCCCCCTTAATTGGAGATTTTGTATCCTCCGATTGTGGTTTTGGATTGATGAATATGAATATGAAAGCGAAGTTAAGTTGATTGAATTTTGACGTGCGTTGGATGATTCGAGAGAAAAACTATTGAGTATAAGGATGTCTTTCAACGATTGATGATTCGAGAGAAAAACTACAAATGCCTACCTACTGAACAAGAGTGGCTGGATGCGACTATAATTTGTGAGAAGTTGAAGATTTTCTATGATGCGACTCTCACATTCTCGGGTACACTTTATCCCACCTCTAACCTTTATTTTTCAAAAATTTGCAATATCAAATTGAGATTAGATGAGTGGTTGTTGAGTCCCGTTGAGATGATTAGATTTATGGCAAGAAAGATGTTAGAAAAGTATGACAAGTATTGGAGAACTTGTAATGCCATAATGGGAGTTGCTGCAGTACTAGACCCGAGATTCAAACTAGAACTCGTGGAATTCTACTTTTCACTAATTTATGGAGAAAATTCAGACACCAAAAATGCCAAAGTAGATGAAATTCGACAAGATTGTTATGATATGTTGGCATATTATAAGTCTAGAGCTGCAGTTTCCGGGGAAGATGGCTCGAATGTGAGTGGTGTAGGATCTAAGGGAAATAGTATTGGTGATTCTAGTGATCCTTTGGCGGCATTTGATAGATTTGTATCTTCAAAGACTACATCCACTACCGTATTATCTCAGACCTCTGAATTGGATATATATCTCAATGAAAATGTCTTGCCAAGAACTGAAGAATTTGATGTGCTTAGTTGGTGGAAGACAAATGGGATTAAGTATCCTATTTTACAAAAGATGGCGAAAGACATTTTAGCGATTCCTGTTTCAACCATTTCATCCGAGTCTGCTTTTAGCACTAGTGGAAGATTGATTAGCCCCCACCGTAACCGACTTAACCCAACTACTTTGGAGGCATTGATGTGTGCTCGACGTTGGTTATGGAGTTCCACCGGTGTGAAGGGTAAGTAGAATTGATTTATTATTTTTATTAATATAATTTTATACAAGTTGTTAATAATATTTTTATTAATTCTTGTAGGTGTTTGTCCACCTCTATTTGATGATGAAGAAGAAGATGTTGAAGAATGTATTAGCGAAAGTGAGACTTTAGCTTGTGGTTCGGGTTCTGTATGATTGTAAATATGGTGGATTTTATTTATTTGAGCGTTTCAAGAATTGTTATGATTTGAATTCGGTACGAAAGGGCATGAAATGGAAGAATGCAAAATTGAATGTATATATGATTGTAATATATATGCAGCTGCGTAAGCACACAATAAGTAGGAGAAAAAAGAGTAATATGAACATATAAAAAATGATATGCATGAAAGAAAAATATTAACATACAAAATTCAAAACACCATTGCAAGACAGTGCAAAAAACCCTTAAAAGTCTTTTACATTTTATCACGATTATAGAAATATCCATCTCGTGCACAGATTATTAATGTGCATGATATTATACACAAAATAAAGATAATATAGAAAACTTTAAGGAAACAAATTCTCCATTTATTTAGTGGTTGATGAATAAACTCTAATAATTATCTCCAAGTTGGCCTCGACAGAGATGAATATCCATTCCAAAACATTACAAAAACGGGTTAAATGTATCAAAAATGAGTTAAACGGATTAATTAGATAAAAAAAAATTAAACAAACCAAAAATTAATAAACGGGTCTCACGGGTCCGGATTCGGACCCGGGTCCAACGGGTCCAATATTGGACCCGCCGGGTCCACCGGGTCCACCGGGTCTGGACCGGGTCTGGACCCGCCACCAATCGGGTCTGGACCCGCCGGGTCTGGACCCGTGACGGGGCGGGTCTGGACCCGCCGGGTCTGGCCCGGACCCGGCCCGTTGCCATCCCTAATTAATAGTAGTTGCATTTTTAGGTGGTCAAATTAAAATATTTAATCAATCTATTATAGTAACGAATCACTAAACTAGACAATTTCTTTTTTTAAACACCCGCATATCCAAACGGGATTCAAACCTGAAATATTGTCATGAAAAATAAACCTATTAACCACTTTGACCAATCCCTATACTAGGCAACTTGCATGTATGAATATAATTAAATTCAAGGCAACTTGCATGTATGAATATAATTAAATTCAAGGACTAGCGGCCAAATGGAATAGAAATATTTGTTGTAAAAAAAAAAAAAAACTTAAAAGTATGGTGTAAATGACCACATTCATACTATTTCGTAATAAAAATCTCAGCTAATATGTATGCAAACAGCACTAACATACATGCCTTTTAAACATATGATTAATCGATATAATTTTTTTTTTATATTTTATTTAATTGAATTCAAATCCAACAATAAATCCGATTCAAATTGAACAAAAAGCTCTCCGCAAAGATATTTTTTAATAAATAAGTTTTAAAATTCCTAACCTCATGGAGAATCTGAAGAAATTCATCTTTTGTGTGTAAGAATATTTCTTATTGGACTTCAATTAATTGATGGTTGTATTAAAATAAAATGAACTAAATTAATACGGTTAATGGGACAAGACTTATCAGGCCTATTTATTTGACTTACTATCTTTAAAGGTTTGATTTTAGTAGATGTGGTCTGACAGCTGGTGTAAGTCCATTCTAGAAAGCCCGTGATGGGAGGGCTCCTAGGGTTTTATATAACGTGGCTAGGTCCTCTCTCCATTCCATATTCTTGATATCTGCTTTCCCATCTAAGCTGTCAACTGTCGGTATGAGAAGGAGAGGAAGATCTAGACCAGAGGAAATCAAATATGATATTCAATTCAGTAAATTCAATAAGCAGGAAATCAGGTATGTCTATACTCTCAATTATATCAGTGTTCTAAATTCATGATGTTGATCTTGGCGAAAATTTCTTACAGTTGGTATCAGAGCCAAACATCTATGAATTTAGAACTCTAATTTAAATATTTAATCGATATGAATACCAAGTATTAATTTAAAAGTTTTTATTATCTCAAATCGATGACTTGATATATCATGTTCGGTGAATTTATTTTCATGTGTATGTGATATGCCGATTTCTTTTTTCCTGCAATCTTTTTTTTTTTTCTCACAGTAGATTATGTTGCGGCGAAAATTGAATTGCGGCAAGCACTTTCTTTTATTACTTTTATGCAATCTTAAAATTTTGTATGATATATTATGCATTGCAGCCGGGCCCATGTCTTAATTGTTTATGGTTGAAATTTAATTTCCTTAGTTGATAGGCTTAAAAAATAAGAATTCAACATTCTTCATCTCCTGAATAATTAATGGTGAACACCTTTATATCTAATATGAAAGTGATTTGAACTATTTTGAAGGTTGTGCTCTTGTATTGAGTATGCATGGTACGTAGAATTAACTGATGTGTGTCCATAATTAATCCTCTTGGTAATCAATTTAGCTTTCTGTCCCAAATTTCGTTCTAGTAATAATTCTAATAATAGAACATATAGATATCGATAATATGGAGAGTTTTTGATAGCTTGTGAGTTTATATCAAATAATATGATATCATAGATTGATTTTGCATACCAATTGAATTGGGATAGTTAATCCCATATGGTTCACTTATATTGTTAAAAGTGATATATATATATATATATATATATATATATATATATATATATATATATATATAAATGTAGAATTATGTGTTTCTTGATAGAATCTTGAATATTTATGTCATCTTGTGAAATTATAATTCTACAAACTTTAGTTATCAGTTTATTACCTTTGTTGAAATCAAAACGTTTGGGAATTGTGATTCTTGATCAAATCTTGAAAACTTATTTGTTATTGATTAGATGATGGCATGAATCGTTGATATATCCCAATGCCCATTCGTTATCATACATTATTAATTTGTCAAGAAATCAAAGTTGGTTCATTTGTCATGTTATTTATACATTGATTAAAGAATCGAAAACATATCTACATGCTGTGATTGTTGAATTAAGTTTATCAACAAAATATATGGAACAAGAAAATGGGATTTAGTTGTGGATGAAATTTATTTCCCAATATATATTCTTGAATGAGTGTTTATAAGATTTCTTAAAAGATCTTGGGAAGGAAGATTATTCGCTCAATACATAAGTCTGATAAAAGTATTGAGGTTTTTTTTGTAAGTTGTCCCACCATTGTATCAAATAGTTGATATTATTTGATAGTTACATAGGGATACTCAATTATGGATCAATTATATCGATTTTCATCCAATTTAGTCGTATTTCGATGAAGATTTTCAACACCTCTTACACTCACATCTAGTTAAGGTTATTTCTCATAAGGATCAAGATAATATGTTTTTACAGTAACATGGAAAGTCAGGCGTTTTGCAGCCGATGTGACATTTGATATCAAGCCTTTAGAGTTCATGCAAAGAAGAGTACAATTTGTAAGGTTAGTTGTTCTTTTTTGCTCTTGTTCGGTTCAATTTGATAAATATGTGATCAAATATTTTATATTGAATGACAATTAGATTAGGTTTAAATTGTTCATTGTTCACTAAGTTTCACTACAAGAAAACAGGCGAATTCCGAGGGAAATTCCCTCGGAAAAAGCCTCCTCGGAATTGGTTCCGAAGGAAATTTTTCCGAGGGAATCCCGAGGGAAAATCTCAATATTTATTTTCCGAGGGAATTCCGAGTTCGCCAATGCTATTCCCTCGGAATGTATTCTATTTCCCGAGGGAATTCCGAGGGATTTTTCCCTCGGAATCTTGCCTTCTAATTTTGTAAAATTTTATTACCGAGGGAATTCTCGGAATTCTTGTCATTTATTTTGTGGAATTTTATTTTCCAATTGAAATTTTATAAATAAAATTTATTATAAATATATATATATATATATATATATTTTTTTTTTTTTTTGAGATTATTATTGTAACTACTGTGAAATACATATTTATAATGAGAAATAAAGCTATACATCAAAGCTAAAATCTGAAAATATAAATATAATAAATATACAATATATATAACAGAAACCGGACAATAGCACTTGCATCAACCACTCAAATTATAAAGAAGTAAAATTTGTGTGCTTTATTGAATGTCTGTCAAGACTCTACTTTCTTGGTAGTATATTCGAGCTGTACATATGAATATCACTTCAAAATATAAGCCGAAGTGTGATGAGCAGCAGCGGCAGCAGAATTAGAGAGAATTTACAAAACAAGAATGTAAGGTATACTACTTTTCATGATTGTCTTGAAGGTTGTCGATCTTGATTATAAGCAGATTGTGGAGATCTACAGCAGAATCGCCGGAAATGGGCAATGATAGAGACATGGTATCGTCACCTATGTCCTCGTTTTCAGCTAATGCTTTGTCTAAAGTAGATTTTGCAACTCTTGTCACACAAATGATTAGCAAAGCTGCAAGAAGGAAACACGAATATTTACTAAGTTAGTACACAATCAGACTGCAGATATGGAGAAAGCAAGTATTAAACGTATATGCTTGAACATGATCAGTGACCCAAAAAAAAAAAGAACATGATCATTAGTTGGTAAAGAACAGGGCAAACTTACCAGCCACCACAAGACCGAGAAAAAGAAATGCCTGCAACAAAGTAAAGAGCAGCGGTTTCAACAAACATAAACATAATGTAAACATAATGAAATATTCATCAAAGATGACAAAGTTTCAGCTTACAGCAAATCAACCTCTACTAACTCAGGGTTCTAACTCAGGGAACTAAGATGCTAGCATGAAATATTCATGAATCTTCAATCAATTAACTCAGGGTTCTAACTTAGAGTATGACTACAACCAAATTTCTTGCATCGACTTGAGTGGAAGACGTACAAACACACACAGATTAATATCGATAACTATCTTACAACACATACGAATTAACATGGCAAAATTTTCACACTATTAGCCAATACAACCAAACAGAAAACATAAACACAGACAATCACAGCCCAGTTCATTCAGGACTCAAGTTAATTAAAAACAAAAATTCAACAGCTAAAACCAATTCAACCCAGTGCCAAACAAAATCAACCAAAAAACGAAACAAAAAGCAGAATCATGTAACCAAAACCAACAAACAGGGCTCACATCGGTGAAAATTACAACAAAATTACGGAACTCAGATGCAAATTAAGAAATCGATTTAGGTTGAGTCTCCTTGATTTAGGTTGAAAAAAGTTGCAAAAATAAGAAAAAAAACGCTGCGAAATCCAGATAAGATTACAGAATCTGCATAAGCAGCTTAACACGATCCTTTTGTCTAACCTTGAAAGGCCCATTAGTTGTTTTGAAGCTGATGCCTGAAATAAAAATTAATCTTCTTGAAACAAAAGGCTTCCAACAACCTGGATATTCAACTAATACCAAGAGTGCATTAAATTATAATTTGAGTCTGATTTCAAGATATTACCGATGGCATCAGCTTAGTAGGATCTGAACTCCAAGTTTTATATGAACCTTCATTATTTTGAACCTTTTCTCATAAAAATTGTTCATATTGAATCACCTGCAATGGAAAATGATTAATGGCAAAAACCATTTTTAATGAATATAAGTAAAGAGAACGGTATTGTATATTTTATAATCTAGTAACATACCTCTAACATTAATGGTGCAGAGTTTCTCTTTTGATCACTATATGGTATCAATTCTCTCAATAACTAAAATCTGAGACATGTAAGAAAACCTTTTTCAATTTACAGTAGGAAGAATAGTGCTCCTCAAATATTCCAAACTAAAACTTTGATCCCTCTGTTCTTTAATATCTATCTACTCGAAAGGTCTGTTTTAGAAGATTATATATCATGCTGATTACATAACAATCCACAAGTTAATAGCTACTTGCATCCTAGAAACTTTCAGACTATTTAATAACGTACACTCCAAATGCAACAGAGAAAAGGCGTCGACAATCTATAAAATCAATCTAGCATCCAAAAATTACCTTCACTGTCTCTACCAGCGGCATCGGATTTCTCCTCGAGGCCAAGGGAGTTGTCGAAGTTTTTCTCGATGTTCTTCACACTTTCACTCAGCGTATCCACCGCCTCCGAGAAATCCAAATTCCTGAGAGACACTTTCCTGCCAAACCACGCCATATCTCAATCCAACCACTCGATCCACTCTTCCGAGTATCACATTCGCTTATTTCACATCATCCAAACCACAAAACCTGACAAACCAAATCAAAACGCACAACTACAACAGAACCACCTAACCTTGGAGATTTGTGGGTTTACTCAAGAAACACAAAACCAAAATATAAATGAAATGGGTGCAACAAAATCTGAAAATACTTACCATCACGAGCATCAAATTTCTTCCAGTGAGGTATGGGTGCACCAAAAATCTTAAATATAATTGAGGAATTAAGGGAATAGAGGGTCAAGCTTTTGAGGGGTTTACGGGGAAGAGAAGGGTTGCCTGGAAGAAAGGGAGGGTTTAGTTTCTATAATAGATTTGAAATTTGGGAGGGTTTGGTTTTAGCGGTAGATTTAGGAGCAAATATTTCAGCCCCAAAAGTTATTGTTATGGAATAAAAACATTAAATAATTTTAATTTATAATAACACTAATATAATTATGTCACAACTCAATATTCATAGGATATTAAGACACAATTAATAACTTATTCAATGTTTGATTACATATGTAGAACCATCAATATAGTGCTTAATTTTAAAAAATATATATTGCAAATTCCGAGGGAATTTCAAAAATTCAAAATATTGAAAAAAGAGAAAAAATTGTTTTCAAATATTAAATGTAATAACATGATGTTTTCTTTGTTAGTTAATTAAATAAGAAAAATTTCTCTTTTAAAAATATATAAAAATGAAATTCTATTTCAATTTAAAATAAAACGAATGTCCTTAACGTTATTGATGGTGCAGAAACTAGTAAAGGGGTTTAAACACCAATCACTTTAGAATTTGTGAGTGAAAGGGAAGACCATCACAGGCGTAGGAGCCTCAGGAACTGGGTTTCCTTTTGAGCGTGGGTTCTTCCAGCTAGGATAACACCAAGAGTGTAAAATGCGGTGGTGATGCAACTGTGTTGAAGGTAGTGTGTAGCTTGGGAAGATGCAGATTAATGGAGGAATATATCAGTTCAATGTGTGTGTTGATGGAGAAGATCACTTGAGGAAGAAAGCATGTGTTTCCCCATATTTATAGGTTAAGGGTGAGGAGAGATTGGGTAATTTGACCGTGTGGTCCCAAACCTGTGTTGCCCTAACACGTGGCGGCCTGTGAGGGTATGAGAGTGACGGCTCTGAAAAGCAAGCGGCGTGCCAGGTACGAGGTGCGCACTGCCATAGTGTCAGAGGTTGTTGGCGAGCGTTGAGCGTTGGGAAGCTCAAACCCTGTCCTGCAGGTGTACGGACGCCTTAATAGGGGTTGATCATACTCGAGCGTGGATGACGCTCGAAGGGAGGCACGAGGGGTCCCCTGTGACTAATGACCAACGAGCGTTGGATAACCGAGCGCTGGGTTCTCTAGCCTCGTGGGACGCTTCCCTGGGAGGATAGCCCATGAGAGGACCGTATCACAAGCACTGGGTTCTCTAGCCTGAATCCCCCGCTTGAATAGTGGGCCGAGGCACGTAGACCCGGGCTTAGTCATCAAGTGGATGGGCTGGGTAGGCACGCGAGCCCGTTAGTGCGAGCGTATAAGTTTTAGGTCAATAGATGGCGACACGTGGACGGCTCCGATCCGAGCGAGGTTTTGTGTCTCATCAATTATGATTTCGTTCGAAATACTTACCGAATATTCGATTGCATATGTATAACCATCAATTCAATCATTTAATAACTAAAATTATCTTACTTCATTCACTAATTATACATATAATTGTCATGGATTGTATTTAAACTCAACAAATTATTATATAGTGCTTAATTTTAAAAAATATATATTTCAAATTCCGAGGGATTTCCGAGGCAAAATGGTTTTCCCTCGGAATTCCCTCGAAATTTCGAAAATTCAAAATATTAAAAAAAGAGAAAAAATTGTTTTCAAATATTAAATGTAATAACATGATGATTTCTTTGTTAGTTAATTAAATAAGAAAAAAATTCTCTTCCAAAAATATGTGAAAACGAAATTCGATTTCAATTTAAAATAAAACGAATGTCCTTAACGTTATGATTTCGTTCGAAATACTTGCCGAATATTCGATTGCATATGTATAACCATCAATTCAATCATTTAATAACTAAAATTATCTTACTTTATTCACTAATTATACATATAATTGTCATGGATTGTATTTAAACTCAACAAATTATTACATAGCGCTTAATTTTAAAAAATATATATTTCAAATTCCGAGGGAATTCCGAGGGATTTCCGAGGGAAAATGGTTTTCCCTCGGAATTCCCTTGGAATTTGCAAAATCTTAAATATTAAAAAAAAAAAGAAAAACGTTGTTTTTAAATATTAAATGTAATAATATGATGTTTTCTTTGTTATTTAATTAAATAAGAAAAATTTCTCTTTTAAAAATATATAAAAACGAAATTCTATTTCAATTTAAAATAAAACGAATGTCCTTAACGTTATGATTTCATTCAAAATACTTACCGAATATTCGATTGCATATGTATAACCATCAATTCAATCATTTAATAACTAAAATTATCTTACTTTATTCACTAATTATACATATAATTGCCATGGATTGTATTTAAACTCAACAAATTATTATATAGTGCTTAATTTTAAAAAATATATATTCGATTTAATGACTTAAAGTTTTATTTGTTAATTAATTAATTAAAAGAAATCTCTTCCAAAAAATATGTAAAAACGAAATTCGATTTCATTTTAAATAATTAAACACTAACATATTGCTCGAAAAATATACTATACTCGAAAGTTCGACTATATATATATATATATATATATATATATATATATAACTTGCAATTACTAATTTAATAGATATCATTATAGCTCTTAATTCACTAATAATATTTATAATTGCCATGGATTTTACCTAAGTTCAACAAATTATTATATAATTAATAATTAAAAAATAACTATTCAAAATTCCGAGGGAATTGCTAGGGAATTCCGAAGGAATTTATCAAATTCATTTCCGAGGGAATATTTCCCTCGGAATTCCCTCGGAAAGTAGTTTTATTTTAATAATTAAATAACTTTCAATTTTCCGATGGAATTTTCCCTCGAAAATTCCCTCGGAAAATACTAAGTTGAATTATGCGAACATTTCCGAGGGAATATTTCCCTCGGAAATCCCTCGGAAAATAACTTTAATTTAGAAAATAAATTACTTTCAATTTTCCGAGGGAATTTTCCCTCGGAAACTAGTTCTAATTTAAAAATTAATTAAATTTTAATTTTCCGAGGGAATTTTTCCTCGGAAAATAATTTTAATTTAAAAATTAATAATTTTTTATTTTCCGAGGGAAATTTCCTTCGGAAATTCCCTCGAAAACTAGTTATAATTTAAATTTTAATTTTCCGAGGGAATTTTCCCTCGGAAACTAATTTTAGTTTAAAAATTAATATTTTTTTATTTTCCGAGGGAAAATTCCCTCGGAAACTAGTTCTAATTTAAAAATTAATTAAATTTTAATTTTCAGAGGGTATTTTCCCTCGGAAAACTTAGCGGCTAACGTTGGCGCTAACATTTCCGAGGGATTTCCGAGGGAATTTTCCCTCGGAAATTAATTTGGCGAATTCCCTCGGAATTCCCTCGGAATTCGGAAATTCCGAGGGAATATTTCCCTCGGATTTCGGCTGTTTTCTTATAGTGTTTTCATAAAAGGTGAATATGATATAAAATTCACATATTTGATCATATTGATTGGAATCGAATTATTTTGATTGACTGCATTACATGCGTATTCACACAAATTAGATCTTGGGAATAATTTGCATGCAATATATTATGTTATAGATAACTTCCAAAAGTACATAGTTTTTGTACTTTATTTTGTGGGAGTGCTTGCATACATATCGTGCGTGTGCAAATTGGGCAATCTATTAGAACTCGGTTATGTTCCTAATTTATTAAGTTTACGTAGATAGTTACACCAAAGTGTTCTATTTATGAAGACTTGTAAAAATTCGGAACATGCATATTTCGAGTGAATGAATTATTATACATTCTTACCTGCCCAAAGGGGGTGAGATATGTATAATAATTTTATTTTATTTGTGTAAGACACAATGATAGGGTACATCAATTAAGAAAATTTAGTTTCCCAAATGATGCAATTTTCGAACATTGAGGTAGTTCTATACCGTTTTGCACTGAGGGACCTATTATGTGTGACATACTCTGCCCAAAGGGGAGTTTGTCGTGACACCCTGGACTCTCTAAAGAATAAAGCTATATTTTCTAAGCTTATTCTTGTTGATTGCCTGATGATCATAATATGTTGCATTCATGTGTTACTATGAGCTTGAATAGTAATTTTTTTTTTGTATACATAGTTTCAAGCATACAAAATAATATGTTGAACTCCATCATGTGTATATTATATGATCTTATGTGATTAAATGTCCTATATTGAAACGTGCATGATATATCACATGAATATTGAAGAATTCTTATGAAATGACAAAATATATCCTCACTTGTTTAAATGGAGTTTATATGAATAAATATTTTGTACTATTGATGCAGAGCATATTGACTGGAAATTACTAATTGAGAGGGTTTGTTCTCCCAAATGAGTCAACTTTTCAAAAATTAGGATTTTCTTGTACCGTTCTTGCATGGAGAAAATATGTTTTGTGTGATAAACTCTGCCCAAAGGGGAGTTCGTCATAACATGTGTTGATTTTCTCATGAATAAGCTATGTTGGTTCCAGCTTATTTCAATAAGTGTTCTTGTGGCATAATTACATTGCATTTATATAATTGTGCATGTGATTAGAAACTTATTGTGTATTAGCATAAATGTTAGGCTAATATTTTTTGGTTGAGCTTGTCTTCCTGTTGTGGTATTTGGAACACAATATTTATTAATTGTTTTAGGCTATATGTGAATTTACTTGAAACAAGTAAAATTTTAAGCCTAAATATAAGATTGGACACAATGAGCTGTTTGTTGTAGATTAATTATAAGCATGAAATTGCTCTTGACAAATCCTTAAAATTGATATTTTTAATTATATGATCAATGTGGGATTCTCTTTTCTAATGTGAAATTTTAGTCATTTGAATAAAATACTTGTACTTTTGTCATATTAGCAAGAATTTTTCTCAATATTATATACTCTTAGATTACTAAAACTTTTAGACTCGTGAACCATATTATCTGATTATGTGTTATTTGCGAAAATTGTTCGCCACATTTTTTACATTATGAATTAGAGATTTTTCTATACTCTAATGGTTCTTTACTCAATATTTTAGTCTTGTTTTCAAAATACTTTTCTTAAAATATAACGAAAATTATTATTATTATTATTATTATTATTATTATTATTATTATTATTATTATTATTATTATTATTATTACTACTACTACTTTTAAAGTGATTTCAAAATAGTTGAGTAAGTCATTTTAAATATAATTGTTTGGAAACTATAATGATATTGGAGAAAATGTCAAATTCTAAAATTCCGCATTGATTGTAAGAATTTGACTGAGTTTCACCCTAAGTTGTGACTATATCTGTCATGTCTAGTTCCAAATGAATTGACACGAGTAACATTCAACATATTTAGTACTTGGATAAATTATGTGTTGACTCTTATGAATGAGAGTAAAAGGAAGTCCTTCTATTCAAACTTCAACATAAATCTTCACCAAATTGTGTAAAATTGTCAGTTTTGGGTCAGTATGCAATATTTGAAATTATTTGATCTTGCACTTTATTTGACTACTTGATTCAAATATTTGATTTTTTATCATATGCATACTAATGTTGGTTAAATCTGAAATGACAAAAGGTGTTGCATATGATGAACTGTAAATTTTGATCTCCACTACTAGCTTGATTCCCAATATGTGATAGGAATGTGTGAAAGAGATAGTAAACTCTTTTAAGATAAATTTATTATTTATATAATGAGTTCTTTCACTTTGAGATCTTACTCAACAAATATCTTAAAATTTATTTGGATAAAGATATTTTGCATTTATTGCAAATTAGGGAATGATTGTTATTTTATTATTAAATTGATCCTGGAGAAAATTTATTGGTTGTTATATTTGAGTTATATACGTAACTCAAGTCATGTTGATGATGGTTCAATTCTTAACTCATCTAGTTATGTGGGAGTCCATACTGTCATGAACTCATATTAGTCTTTAATTTATCTAGATGTGTGGGAGTTCTTTCACAATTGTTTCTGCCAAAATTTGTTTTCAAAGACATTATTTAAAAAGGGGTGAATGTGGATACATTAGTTTTTAATAATTTCTTAATTTCTTGCAAAATTATGAAAGATAGAATTTTTGTTATATGGAATAGTTGAAACACCCCACAACCTACATGTGCATATTGGTTAGTAGGTTTGAGAAAAGAAATATTTTGAAAGTGAGTTTTGGACATTGATTAATTCATTGTGGTTTTTCTAATTTTTATTTAGTAGAAAAACACACTCACAAAATAGGAAACTTGGTGTTTGGTGATTAGCTCTCCTAGTTTCCGTATTGATATAGTTTTGTCTAAATAAGTGGTTTCTTATAAAGAAACTTGACGAGGACAATTATTTTGGTTAATAAGACATATTTGATTGGTCTATTGAGGGGCATATTGTATTCTGGCTCTATCTGCTATTGTTGATGGGTATTCATAATTCTTACGTAGATATGTGATGATTATTGAATTAGTGGGAGTACATCTATATTTCTTAGATTTATATTACCTATGTATGTGTAAATCTTTTGATATCTTGACAAGAGAACATGTGAGTGCAACTTAACTTTATAATATGCGTATTGAGCTATCTAGTTTGTTTACATTCAAAATGCGAATAGAATATGCATTTTGAATATCTTATGTGCACTCAATGCGAGACTATTTTTACTCATTAATGATTCTTTTATGTGCACATGATTGAGTTGTGTATCTCGCATGTATATTTATCTTAAGATTGGGTGTTGTTCTTAAGAAATATTGGGTATGTCTCATAAACACACCATATTATATATTGAGCATTAAATGAGACATACATAACTTCCTGAGAAGTTGTTAAGTTTCTTGGGATTTCATGTTATTTTAGAAATTCATATCTTACAAGAGAACTATGATTTCCTTTGGGTTTCATATTGCTTCCGAGACCATATATGATAAGGAAATTAGATTTTCTTGGGATTTCATATTGCGCAAAAATTCGTATCATACAAGAAAATCAGAGGACTGACAATGAAATAGCATATTTGGGTCATATTTTGGATGTTATTTCTTGCTACACCACCACGTCTGAATCTATGTCAGTGGAAGTTGCTAGTATTTGTGGCCATGGAAGGTCTTGTATTAATAAAGGATGCAATCACCGCCATGATCCAATATTTAGTGGTTTTCGCCGGACCGGATTGTTTAAAGTCTTGTCCATTGCCGTATTGTTTTTCAAAATCTGTGGCCACAGTCAAAATTTTTGTGTGTAATTTAGCCCGAGAGTCATTTTGATTAAAAATGTGTCATTTTTCTTCTTTGTTTTTGGAGTCAAAACTTCAATTAATATTGTCCAGTGGGAGACTGTAAGAATATTTCTTATTGGACTTCTATTAATTGATGGTTGTATTAAAATAAAACGGACTAAATTAATACGGTTAATGGGACAAGACTTATCAGGCCTATTTATTTGACCCACTATCTTTAAAGGCTTGATTTTAGTAGATGTGGTCTGACAGCTGGTGTAGGCCCATTCTAGAAAGCCCGTGATGGGAGGGCTCCTAGGGTTTATATAACGTGGCTAGGCCCCCTCTCCACTCCATATTCTTGATATCTGCTTTCCCATCTAAGCTGTCAATTGTCGGTGTGAGAAGGAGAGGAAGATCTAGACCAGAGAAGTTGATGGAATACAACGTTAAATATGATATTCAATTCAGTAAATTCAATAAGCAGGAAATCAGGTATGTCTATACTCTCAATTATATCGGTGTTCTAAATTCATGATGTTGATCTTGGCGAAAATTTCTTACATTGTGATCTACTAAGTTACCATCAGGTTAAAACCATCGTATTTAATTAATCAATATATGCCACATATAATTTGATCGAGCTAAATTTCCGATGGTGGAACGACCTGAAAATCGATCCCGAACACTCTATTTCTTGATTGGGGGAATCGCCGCCTGACTGATCGGGATTTGCGAGGATCGAAGGAAACGTGAGCTCGAGGCCAACTCGAGGAATATGGGGTGATACCCGGGTTGGTACTCCTACGCTCAAGTTAGGATCGAGTGATAATGGTTGGTAGATTGAACGGTAAAAGTGGTAGGTGAAAATACTTAGTGTTGTAATAAATGCAGGGCCTTTATATACGGTGAGAGAGAGAAGACACCACCTCGACGCCTCATCGTCAGGAGCTGACAGATGCCCCACTATCGTCCTGCATTAAATGCGTGGTCGGCCACTTAGCCAGGAGAGGGATAGTGGGGTGGCTCGAGTTAGGTCGAGGGGTATGAATAGGTCAACTTCGACCGGAGGGGCTGCTTTTCGGGTTGAGGTACGAGACAGTAAAATGTGGAGTGGTAACTGGAGGCTTGACCTGACGGTCGGAGGGGAGTATCCGACCGGACAGGTGGTGTGCGGTGATTGGTTCGAAGGTATGGTGGGTCCGGGCCACGTCATAAGCCCCCCGAAACGCCATCTGCTAGGGCTGACGTGGCAGTGGCGTTTCAAATCTCTCGGGTAGGACCTACCATAATCATTGCGACGTTTCACCTTCTCGAATCCCGCCAAGTTCACTCCTATAAATAGTTCCCTCTGTAAATCCATTTGTTACTTTGCAAAAAATCTTGAGGAGAAACACCGAGCTACTCCGAGCCATTCCAGTGTCTTTGTGCGTCGATTTTCGACTGTTCGTTCAGGAAGAAGCAAACCTCGAATCTAGTACTTCGCACACAAAGGTACTATCCGACTCTTATCTCGATTAAATTCTCTATCTTTCTTTTACTTTTCAACTTCTTCGAGGGAGAGGTTCACCACTTCTTTCTTCGAAAGCTCCCTCTCTCTCGATTTGCTCGAGTTCGTTTTCAAGAAAGTGTAAGTTCTAGTCGTTTTTTGCCAACTGTAGGATGTCGACAAATTGAGAGGAGACTGAGTCCGTAGGGATTGAAGTGAGAGCCGTAAGTGTGGGGTCGAGTTTCTGCACGGATTCGAGCTCAGACTCGTCAGATTCTGGAGCTTCTATAGAGACTAGGTCAACTAATCCAGCGGGGGTCGACGTGGATGTCGATGTTGTGGGGGTATCCGATCCGCTCCCCGTGGCAGAATTGGAAGAGGTTGTCGTGCCTTGGTTCTGGTCGAGGAAAGGAGGAAGAGGAAGAGGAGGAGGAGAATGTCGAGCCGGAAGGTCGGTTGGTGAAGGACCCTCGAGCGATTACTCCTGAGATCTCCTGGAATAAGGTCAGGGAGATTCAGGACTGGTTATTCGGTGGGGCGTCAGAGTTTGGAGGATATCGGGTCATCAAGCCTAAGGTGGGAGATCGAATGACAAACCCGCCCAAGAACTGTATAGCCATAAACTATAAGGCGGTCGAAAACGGTTTCTGAGTGCCTATCTCCGAGGAGGTTCTCGAATTCCTTAATATTCTCAGAATCAGCCCGTTTCAATTGATGCCCAACTCGTATGCGATGGTGAATGGGCTGAGGGCTTTGTTGAAGTGCTTGGGGATAAAGACCAACGTGTATTGTTTGTCGGAGGTTTTCCAAGCTTTCCTGACGACCGAGACATCGGCACCTGGTCCGGGGTACATCCAGCTTCAGTCGAAGAATAATTATCAACTTGTGAGGTCTCCAACCACCTCGAATGGAAAGGGTTGGAAACAAAGGTTCGTGTTCATCGAGTGCGAGAAAGGATGACCCAGTTTAAAGTACCCGGGGTGGAGTTGGGTCCCTCGATCAAATCTTCCGAGAGGGAATCCGGACTGGCCAAATACGTTGATGGTAGCCTTGAGGGTAATGGGGAGTGTCGAATCTAAGAACATGGTCGATCCCCAGATGCTTGTCGAGCTAGGGATGGCACTAGGGGTCCGTAAATACTTCGAACTCGGTAAACTGAATGGGCCCCTCGAGGTAGTTTTTCTATTAGATTGTTGTTTTTCTTATCAAGTGTCTGATCTATTCAATTCCTTTTTGCCGAAAAATACATCATGTGCCGCACTTGCCGCTCGGAGGAAGAAGATGGTCGACTTGAAAAAGGTCGCAGGGAAGAAAGTTCATCCTCCTCCGATCGAGACGGAGGTTAATGCCGCGAACAGTGCCACGGTTGAGGCGCTGCCTAAAGTCCTCAAGAAGAGGACAACTGATGCCCCCAAGAAGTGGGGGGTTTGTTGGAAAACACGAATCAGAAAGCAGCGGAATTTAAAAAATTTTCCCAACAAAAGGATCTTGAACTCGCAATCGTGTATCCAAATTCGTAAAGATAGAAAACTTACTTTTCTTTTATTCTTTCTTGAAGCGTTTCAAGCCACCCAAGAATGCTCTTCTCGCGGCTTGATCCCCTCTCCTTGGTAAAGCTCGAATCTCCAAACTTCTAACTTGAAGTCTCTAGAGAAAGTCCACCAACTTGATCACAATCTAACTAGTAAGGATGCTAGTTCTCTAGTTAGTGTTTAGGCTTAACCTAGGGTTTTGTTTATCTTGGAGAAAGGAAGGTGTTCAACACATGAACCAAGAATTGTCAATTAGCTCTAAAGGGGAGCATGAGCTCCCCTATATATAGGAAAGGGAAGGGGCGGCCGAACCTAGTCCTTATGGACTAAGGATTTGGTCCCTCTCTCCTATTACTTGATCATCAAGTAATTTTGACTTTGACTTTGAATTCCAATTCAAATCAACTTTCAAGAGAGCTAAAAATATCCAAACTATTTTTGGATAATTTTATACTTTATTTATTTAAAATAAATAACTTATTTTATCTAATTAATTAATTCATAATTAATTAACTAGATTATTTTTCTCCAAAATAAGACTTTCTTTTTAATTCAAAATTAAACCAAAGTCTATTAAATAATTAACACATTTAATTATTTAATACATATATACAATATATATATTTACACGTGTGTGACATGTGTCACAGTGACACGTGTCACTCACGTGAGCCACATGTGTGATTTCACACGTGTGGAACCCTCTTGGCCCGATTAACTCGTTTAATCATTTTTAAGCCTCAACTCATGTAACCAAGTTGTTGTGTGTGACCCTCTAGGTTCTCAATTCAATTAGCAGTGACCCTAATTAATTAATTCACTAATTAATTAATCAGTCCACAGATTAAACGACCATAGTCTAGCAACAGGTGTTTAACCCCTAGCTGAATTGGAATGTTCGGATTCGACAGAACCTTTAAGTCATTGATTCATGTGAGATACAATCCTCCTACTTACTATCTCTCAACCAAGATCTAGGGCAAGGGAATAATCAGAACCCTAATAATCCGGTCTTAAAGCTAAGTGCATTTCATATCCATTTGATCTCAATCCAAGAAACCCTTTTCTTTATGTCTTGATCTACTGCCTTGGCCAAGGACTCCATATGGCATATGAATGACTTACACAATAAGAGATCACCTTGCAAATGCAAGTGTAGGTCCTTTCTTGATTCTCATTCACTTTCATGAATCACTTGTGCAGCCCCAGCATAAGCCTTGAATCAGTTGTCTAAGGCGACACCCTTTAAAGCTTATACCTAAGACCACAGAGTTAACTCATAAAGTGACAAGGAACCTCAAGTCTAAGGATCAATTAATCACATCAATGACTCGTGAGATATTTCCTAATCTGGAAGTTTCCATTTCCTGAAATAGAAACTTCCTTTCCCATTTAGGAATGTTCTCACACGGGGCACCTTAGTGAACTTACTTATTAAAGTAAGCACCCTTATGTATCACGCACGTATCAACTATACACTTTGCACCTCCACGAAACAAGGTGGTCCTTCTTAAGGGCGTGATCCCACAAGCAAGCCTTAGAGGAGTCAGGTTGACACTCCCACTGTCTGTAGGACTCATCGGCTTAGAGCAATTTACTAATCATGACTTATGTGATATAGGGCTCGTTTCATGAACCATTTCACCTAAATGGTAGAGTCCTAAAGTCATCAGGATTAGGGGAGTTCTCATACATGCACAGCTAAAGTAAACGCATACCAAACAAGAGCATATAAAGAAGTGTTACCTCAATTCGTTATTTCATTCAAAGATTGTCTGTGATTACAATAAGGAAAAGCACAAAGCGGATATATAATCGGTTTTCTAGGGCACTATTCCTAACAGGGTTGCCCCAAGTGGGGGGGTCGACTTGGAAGCCCCCCAGCCCAAGAAGTAGAAGACGCACTTGAGCCACCATCCTCCTCAGTCTTCCAAGTCAAAGGTCGACAAGCAGAAGACAATGCTTCCGATGCCTCCCTCGGTTGGTCCCCTTGTCGAGGTACAAGCTGGCGAGTTCTCCGAGCCCCCCAATCAGGGTTGAGGGGCAATTGTCCCTCAGAATGTCGCAAGTGTGTTAGTGGGGGGTTCGGAAGCCTCCTCAGGGTGCTCGACCTGCCACCGCCATCCCTTGGAAACCCAATGAGGAAGATATGAAGATCTTCTTCGACTACCCGACCGTCTCCGAGCCTCATTTCCCTAGCGGGATCAATAGCCTGAACGGCCAGGGGGAGCCTCGGAGGATAGGTACTGTGCCCCGGGATTTTCCGGCGATCGGAGCACTGTATAGCTCGATCCAAGCGGTGGTTGACCACAAGGAATGATGGGCCTTGTCGGATGATGAGATCAAGGCCTCATGGGTTCAAAAATACATGGCGGTAAGTGTTATCGATGTAAAGATTATTTTCAATTCCTGCATTCATCCAAGTTGTAGGTCAAATTTGATGATCAATTTATTCCCTTTCAGGTGGGTCAAGACTTCTTCCACGTAGCTCGAAGGAGCTGGGTCCATCGGCAGATGAGGATGAGGGCCGAGCAAGGGGTCAAAAGGTTGAGGGTTGAGTTGGCGGAGGAGAACAAAAAGTTGGCAGCGGCCAACAAAAACAAGGAAGAGCTCGATCATAACCTTCTCGAGGCCATCCAAAAGCTGTCTAACACTGAGAAGAAGCTCAATGCGGCGGAGGATCAAATTGCTAGAGCAGTCCAGGAAGAGCTCGAAGCCAAGAATCGGGGACTGAGCGAGGGAGAAAGGAAGGGCGTAACCTTGGCGATAAGCAGGTGCAAATGCGGCCTCGGAGAACCAGTCTCCGACTTGGAGAGACAGGGCGTGTACCAGTTCATGAATTTGAAAGTTTACGCCAAGGCTACTTGATTACAAGCTTTAAAGACCTCGAGGAAGGCTTCAACTTGTGTTTGGCTCAAGTACAAGCTGTCGGCTACCTCCCAATGGATTACGATCAAGAAAAAATCAGCCTCTATCAGGATGATCCCCGCCCTGTCGAGCCTGTCGCCCGACCTCCCTCTCTCGAGCCAGACTGGTCCCAAGATAAGTTTGGGTTCGCTGTGAACCTGGCTCAATCTAGATTCGCAGGAAAGCCGAATAATTTGACGATGATGAAGCTTGATTTGGACGCCTCCTTCGAGCCTAAGGACATCTGCCCCGAATATTTTGGCGATGCGGTGATAGTGCGCATCGAGGAAGGAACTGGGCCCACCTCAACCCAGAACTGAGCCGGAGAGAATGTGCCAACCCTATCTCTGCGCTTGAAAATTTTAGCTGAATGGAGATCCAACTTTTCCAAGGTTTCGACTGTTAGGGTCGGACCATTGTAGTGTTTTAGAACTCAACTGTTAGGGTGAGTTCATTTAGTTGTTAGCTAGATATTCATTGTAAATAGGTAGGGATTCGAGTCTGGTGTGCTCCCAAGTAGAAAATCCAAATTTATGTTAAGTGTAAGATCGAATCCATTGTGATCGTTACCTTTGTTTTGAAATCTTACGATGTAATTTCTTAATTTTTGAATCAATGAATGTTTGTCTTTAAGTTTCCTTTTGTGTTATTAGATAAATGTTCTTGTGTTGGTCCGATGCACATGTTCGAGCAGATGTCGAGATAGGAGCTTTGATCTTTCGAGAATCTGACGCTTTAGTAAGTACGAGCATCGTAAAATAAAGCATACAAGATATACAATCGAGATGATTACACGTAGTATTTTTTTAGATTATGTGCGTTCCATGATTGAGACAATGGCTTCCCATCAAGATTCTCGAGATGATATGCTCGATTATTGCCAATGTCGATGACATGGTAAGGTCCTTCCCAGTTTGCATAGAGTTTGCTGACGTTCTTGGTAACTTCAACCTTTTTTAGCACCAAATCTCCAATCTGAAAGTGGAGAGGTCGGATATTTTTGTTATATGCTCGAGCTGTGGTGGCTCGATATTGTTGCATTTTCTGGTATCTCTTTTCTCTAGTTTCTTCTATGGTGTTGAGGTTGAATGCTCTTTGTTCGTTGTTTCTTTCGCATTGGAATTGGGCAACTCGAGGGGATTGATGAAGGATTTCAGCTGGTATCATGGCCTCCGAGCCATACACCATGGCAAATGGTGTTAGCCCGATTGGGACTCTTGGAGTGGTTCGATAGGCCCATAGGACTCCTTCCAGTTCATCGACCCAAAGTTCTTTCTTAGCTTCGAGTCGAGTGCATAGGTTTTGGAAGATGGTGCGATTTGTAACTTCGACCTGTCCATTAGCTTGGGGATGTCCGACCGATGTGAACCTCTGGTTGATCTTAAAGTCCGAACAGTAAGCTCGAAATCTTGAACTTCTAAACTGGAGACCGTTGTCACGTACGAGGACTCGAGGAACCCCGAATCGAGTAATGATGTGCTTCCAAAGGAAATCTTGAAGGACATGAAAGGTGATTATTGGGACGGCGAGAGCTTCGACCCATTTGGAGAAATAGTCGATCGATAAAACAACAAATTGCCTTTGTCGAGTAGCAATTGGAAAGGGTCCAATGATGTCGATTCCCTATTGCTCGAATGGCCATGATGACTCGATTAGTATCATCTCGGCAGGATGCTGGTGAGTTAGATTGGCATACTTCTGGCAACAATCGCACTTCTTAACGAATTCGAACGCATCCTTGCGTAAAGTGGGCCAAAAGAAACCAGCCCGAGATGTCTTCTGGGCTAATGATTGACACCTCTCGGCCTTGGGAAGGCCGAAGGTATCGTTTTGTAGGACCGAGGAAGGAACGCTTATATAATCGATCTTCTTGGTCGATGGAGTAGCTTAAAGCGCGATGTTTGAGTCTCCTTGCTTTGACCGGATCATCTGGCAGGGTACCGTCTTGGAGGTAAAGGACCAGACCATCGAGCCAAGAAGGCTCAGTGGAGTCGATGGAATGAACTTCCTTGATGACTTCGTCGATTGACCTTTTTGATGATGTTAAGAAGGTGATGGATCGATCTTTTGTTCCGAGTGATCCGCTGGCGAATTTCGAGAGCATGTCAGCTCGAAGATTCTCCTCTCGAGGCACTTGACAGAGGTTGAGTTCTTGGAAATCCGACATGACCCTCTTTTCCAGAACGAGATATTTGATCATTGATTCTTCTCGTGCTTTGTAATCTCCGCATACTTGACCCGCGGCCAACTATGAGTCGGTTATGACTGTGAGTCTCTTGATATTTTGTATTTTCGCAATTTTTAATCCTGCCAGAAGGGCTTCATACTCCGCTTCATTATTCATTGCGGGGTATTCGAGCGCGATGGCGTATTCGACCTCTTGTCCATCGGTGCTTGAGAGGTATATACCGACTCCCCCCCCCCCCCGAAGAGGTCAAAGAGCTATCCACTGGCAGGGTCCATACTGTGTTGTTACGGTCTAGCGCAAGAGGGAGGTTCTTCTCGATCAGGAAGTCGGCTAGGATTTGAGCTTGATATGATACTCGAGGTTGATATGACACTTCGAATTGTCCGAGTTCGATTGCCCACTTGGTCAATCTACCTGATACTTCTGGTTTTTCCATGACCGTCTTGAGTGGCTGATCGGTTAGAACCACAATGGGATGAGCTTGAAAGTATGGTCAGAGCTTCCTAGAAGTGTGAACAACTGCAAGGGCGAATATCTCGATCTCGAGGTATCGAACCTCCGGGCCATGAAGAATCTTGTTGACTTAATATACAGGGAGATGCTTTCGATCTCGTATCATAACTAGGACCGAGCTGATCATTTCGGGCGACACGGCCAAGTATAGGTACAGAGTTTCTCCATCGACCGGTTTAGCAAGTAAAGGCGGAGAGGTTAAGTACTTCTTGAAGAATGGCATGTTCTTTTTTGACGATCGTGATATGAATCAGTTCAAGGAGATGATTCGACCTACTAAGCGTTGTACATCCCTGATCGAGTTGGGTTTTGGAAAGAGTTGTATAGCCTGGATCTTTGCGGGATTGGCTTCGATCCCTCTTTGGCTCACCATGTAGCCAAGGAACTTTCCTCCATCGACCCCGAATGTGCACTTTGCTGGATTAAGCTTAAGGTTGTATTTCCTGAGAAGGTTGAAGGCGCGCTTTAGGTGATCGAGGTGGTCAACTGCTCTTTCACTCTTGACGAGCATGTTATCGACGTATACCTCGACGGTTTCTCCGATTTCTGGCTCGAAAACTTTGTTCATCATTCTTTGATATATTGCTCCTGCGTTTTTGAGTCCGAATGGCATAACCTTAAAGTAGTATATCCCATTGAAGATGATAAAGGTTGTCTTTGATTGATCTTCGAGGGCCATAAAAATTTGGTAGTAGCCTTGGAAAGCATCCATCAGGCTCAACCGCTTGCATCCCGCAGTGGAGTCGACCAGTTGGTCGATCCTGGGTAACGGGTAAGGATCCATTGGGCATGCCTTGTTCAGGTAATCATTACACATACGCTACTTTCCACCAGGCTTTGGCACGAGCACCACGTTGCATAGCCACTCGACGTACTGGATCGGCATGATGTATCGGATGTCGAGTAGCTTGTTCACCTCTTGTTCGATTATGGTGTTTCGAGATTCGCTCTGGGGGTGGAGTTTTTGTTTGACCAGCTTATAGGATGGGTCGACGTTTAGGTGATGTTCGATCACCTTTCTGTCGCCTCCTACAAGGTCGGAGGTGCTCCAGGCGAAGACATCAATGTTATCTCGGAGGAACTGTATTAACATACATTGTTCTTGCCTTTCCGACCAGCTCCGACACTAGTGATCTTCTCAGTCTGCTCAGGAATTAGCTGAATTTCCACGAGTTCCTCGGTCAATTCTAGCTTCTTGTCTTCCTGCTTCTTTCTCTTTGTAGCATGGGATGAGCTCATTTTCTTTGAATTCTCAGGATCAGTCGCATCGGGATCCCCAAAATCATCCTCGATCATCGGGTCATTGATGATGAGTAGGACTTGTTTTTCGCTTGGAGCTTTAGGTTTTTCCATCGATATTGAATAACAAGTCCATGTCATGGGGATGTCGCATCGCAATTCTCCGACCCCGGCCGGGGTGGGGAGTTTTACCATTTAGTGGTAAGTTGAGATGATGGCACGAAATTCAATTAAGCTTGGTCGACCAAAGATTATATTGTAGGCGGATGGCATTTCGACAACGAGGTATTCGATCTCGCGTGTAGCGCGTTGAGGGAGTGTACCCATCGAGGTTACGAGTTGAACACGACCTTTCTTGTAGACCTCCGCTCCGCCAAAGCCTGTAAGAGGAGTTCGAATAGGATCTAAAAGCAGTTTATCATGTAAATTCATTCGAACAAAGAGTCTAGTAAACTATAATGTTGCTTGAACTTCCATTATCAATCAAAGTACGGGATACAACAAAGTTAGCGATGTCGAGCATGACGACCATAGGACAACTAGGTGTCTCACTAAAATGCGATGGTACATTGATTACATCATTCTCGCTAAACACTACTTCTTCATCGATCCAGGAGTCAGCGGGTTGGACGTTCATCACCTCTCGAGGGCCATAGAAACTTCGGGATGCCTCTCGTCTGGTCTTCTTTTGAGCTGACTTTGAGTCTCCGCCCGAGGGTCCCCCGGCAATCATGTCGATGCGACCAAGGCATGGTCGATTGTGGGGATCACGCTCGGTCGATGGCTTGGCTTGTCGCTGCCTTGGTGGCGATCTGTCATTGTTGTCCCTATTTCGAGCATTCTCATCAATTTTCTTGACAAATTCGAGCAACTGTCCGCCCTTGATGAGTCGCTCGATTTCTTCTCGCAGAACAATGCATTCAGAGGTGTTATGTCCCTTATGTTGGTGGAAGTTGCAAAATTTGTTGCTTTCTCGAGTTTTGGTAGTTTCCCTCATTGGTTTTGGTTTCTTGAGAAGCTTGGGATCTACATCACATAAAGCGGGTGGGGGTGCGAGTGTGGGTGCGCAAATGCGTAAAAATTAAAAACAATTTGAGAGCAGGAGCGCCTTAATGCGCTTAATTAAAAATAATTAAAAATAAATCCATTAATAATATATCTATTTATTTCTATTTAATATTATAAAATATTTTGAATAGAAAAATATTTAGATAAATAATTTCACAAAGAATTAAGTCTTATTTGTATCATTCACAATCTGCAATCAAGATTAAAATTCAATCAAAATTTCTTATTATCAATAAATTAAAACGTTTTGACAGAATAAATATAATTCTTATTAAAAACTAAATCTTGAAATATTCTTAAACTAACTAAATTTTATTGTCACAGTCACAGACATTAATTTCTAATTAGCTTAAAGAAGACACAATCTGCAATCAAGATTTTAATGTGTGATTTTTTAGGGTCCATGACTCCATGTAACATGTGGTTGTGAATTGTGATTTGTGAATTAAAGAATTACAAGAATCCTAAATCCCTATGGCTCCACTAATTCCCTTAACCACGCACTGATGGGATGTTAATAATTCGCGCACTTAAATTTTTAATGCTTCCTAAAGCCCTGCATCAGCACTAAGGTCGTGGGTTCGCGGATTGGTGCGGGGTCGTTTGGTTAAGGCGAAGAATTGTGTGACTTAGCTTGGGATCGATGACATTGTAAATTTCATCGATCGGACGAGTCAGCTGCGTGTAGTGCTTCCTAGTAGTTGGCCGGCGGGAGCATTGATCTTTGGTCGACGGTTGGGCTTGGTAAAGCGATTTGGTTCGATCTTCTTGTTGCGTATGGGACTGACTCGAGCAATTGCCTCGTCTCTGAAGGCATTTAGGTACTTCTCTAACTCGGGCGTCGAGTATACAAGTTGAGGTGGGACAATAGCAGTCCCATACGCAATTGCCTCGTCTCTGCAGGCATTTAGGTACTTCTCTTGACCATTCTCGTCGAAGATATGAGCACTGGCCAAATTGCGAGCAGTCATGTCTGATGGCTTGTCGTTGTGCGTTCCCACAGACGACGCCAAATGATCGAGCTAAATTTTCGATGGTGGAACGACCTGAAAATCAAGCCCGAACACTCTATTTCTTGATTGGGACAATCGCCGCCTGACTGCTCGGGATCTGCGAGGATTGAAGGAAACGTGAGCTCGAGGCCAACTCGGGGAATATGGGGATGATACCCGGGTTCGCACTCTGACGCTCAAGTCAGGATCGAGTGATAATGGTCGGTAGATTGAGCGGTAAAAGTGGTAGGTGAAAATACTCACTGTTGTAATAAATGCAGGGCCTTTATATAGGATGAAGAGAGAGAAGACACCGCCTCAACGCATCACCGTCAGGAGCTGACAGGTGCCCCACTATCGTCCTGCATTAAATGCATGGTCGGCCACTTAGCCAGGGGAGGGATAGTGGGGTGGCTTGAGTTAGGTCGAGGGGTATGAATAGGTCGACTTCGGCCGGAGGGGCTGCTTTCCGAGTTGAGGTGTGAGACAGTAAAATATGGAGTGGTAACTGGAGGCTCGACCTGACGGTCGGATAGGAGTATCCGACCGGACAGGTGGCGTGCGGTGATTGTTTCGAAGGTACGGTGGGTCCGGGCCACGTCATAATTAATCATGCCTTTTCCGTAAAGCTGTGCAATGTTAACTATCTAAAATCTAATTTCATAATTAAAGTTCCGAAGTTGCAACAAAAAATAATCTATACTATTATATTAAGTATCACCCATAGATGTGTCTCGGACTCTATTCTTTTCTATCGTTTTGTTCTTGGATTTTTTTCTTTTCTGCCACTAGAATAACTGTTTTCTCTTTTATTTTTTTTTAATTATAATTTATTTATTTTTTTCTCCATTATATAAGAACATATTATCTCTTAACTCTCTTTTATCTTTTTATCTCACAACTTTAATTCTTTTCTTTCAATAAAACTTTTTATATTCTTATTTTTTTTTCCCTTTATATTTCTTCTTCTTATTATTTTTACTAATATGACATTATAAAATTTATTTACTATAATTTATTCATTATATTAAAAATAATTATAGAAAATATATATATTAATATAAATTTTTTTAATTTAATATATTTAAATAATAATATTTTTTTAGCACATACGTCGAGTGTGTAATTACTAGTAATAATAAAGTTGGAAGCAAGCAAACAAAATATAAACAAAAGTAACTGAAATGGGCCGACTAAATTTTATACAGGAAAAATAAAGCCCATTATGGGCCAGCCCACTAACTCTCCAGTAGCAAGTAGCAACTACTTTAATCGCGACAGCAATCAGCACACATCCGTCAATTATTCTCGAAGAACATATTCCGTTAAAATTACGGGAAATTCCCAAAAAATTCTCATATGGGAACTCAAATTCCTCTTTACTCCCCACTTTAAAAAAAATTCATCTGAACTCCCCAGATGAAAATCAAAGTTCCTCTTTACTCCCCGTTTTTTTGGAAGGTTGTATAAAAATTCAAGAATCGCGTACCCAAACCCCGAAATCACGTACTTAAATGTCCAAATGATGTATTTGGGGGGGCAAATACATCATTTGGGCATTTAAGTACATGATTTTGGGGTTCGGGTACGCGATTCTTGAATTTTTATACAACCATGGGAAGTTAAAGGGAATTTGGTCTGTCATCTAGGGAGCAAATGGAAACTTTTTAAAAAATGAAGAGTTAAAGAGAATTTTTTCAACTTTTAGGTACTATTCATAGAAAACCCCTTAAAATTAATATAATTTTAACCCTTTACAAAATACTTTATTTTCAATGAAACCCCACAAAATTATATATATAATCATAAATTGAAAAAAATAAAAGAATATTATCTTCTCCACACACCCCACCCCAACCTAACCCACCACTAGCACCCTACACCTACTGTGGCCTTTGCCACCACTACCACTACATTCCCAAAAAATCGTCATCGTTGCCACCACCGCCACTACACCAAATCTTTAATTAATATATTAATTATTTTTTAGGGGTTTAAGTAAAAATAAAATATTTCATAAGGGGTAAATTGCAATTATTTTTGTTTACAATTGACGGATAATTAACGTTGAGATAAAAATTACAAAAAATAAGACAATAATATGATACTAAAATTGACAAATCACTGATGATTGAGATCAAAATTAAAAAGAAAATAGTTTTTGAGATGAAAATAATAATTTCCTCTTATTATTATTATAAAAATCATGTTTGTGGAGGAGTTTTGAAATTAGTTTCTATCCTTTCTTCAATATATCAAGAATCGATTGCCTCCCGAAATAATGCGATGTATCTTGTTTCGCATGGACTTCAATTGACTGTGTTTGTATAACCTTACAAGTTTTATATATGCTAGTAATTCGACACACTCAATGCGTTCCATTTCTCTAGCTCACCCTTCATGCACACACACGTATTTACTATTGCATTCAATATAAGTCATATGCACAACTTGGAGGTAGATATTTCATATCTTTTGAGATTCATCCTAAGGTGTTCGTATTATCAATAATTTCTTGTTAGTATTTTCTTTCTATCATATGTTATGTGATCCTTTAATCGACTTCATTCTTTATTGTCAAAAGTTTTTATGTTTCGGGATAATTGCAGACACTCCAAACCTTTGGAGATTTGTAAGCGTTGTTGCCCAACTTTTAAAATGGTGTGATTTGCCCGTCAACCTTTTCAATTCATGTATTTTTATCCAGTTAAAGTATTTTTCATGTAGAATCAAATGAATATTTTGTCCGAATAATTTATACATCAATGTATTTTCTCAAATTTCAATTATTTAATCTATAATTGCTTGCATTCATAAATTTTCTACCTCATAGTTTACAAGATTCGCAACACGATTCTTGTGACTCGAACATGAGACTAACGTATTTCGGTTTTTACCCAAACAAGAGGATTTAGATGGCGATTTGGAAAAATCGAAAAGGTCTAACATTTACAGCAATGGCTTGAGATGCCTTTCCTTTATTAAGATAAGCATACATAGTTTATCAGCAACACGAAGGAGAATAAACTCATGCATAATGGAAACATAATACAACAGAGTACTCTCAACTGAGTACAGTAACACAAAGTATTGTTGTTTTCCCCATACCACACCAGCAAATATACACTGCATCTCCACAGATAGCTAGCTCAACTTCACATCATCGGCCTCACGTTGAGACGAGAGGCGAGCTTCTGCCCGAGAGACTTGTCGGCCTGCACCAAAACCGAGGCGAAAAACACAAGTAAACATCGAGGATTCGATATAATAACAAAAGCATTTTACGTGTAGAAACATTTTCTGTCCAATAAATCGAATGCTGCATGAACTCTAGTCGTTCTATTCACATATTTTGGCATATTTAGAAATCCTGGTTCCGTCCCTGCCTAAGAAAGGCTTGTAACAAGGGAAAGGAGACAGACCTGAGACCAGTATCCAACCCAAATAGACTTAATCTCCGGGGTGAGTCGAGGGTCGGACAAACCGTCGGCCAAGCGCTTGAGGAACCTCTCTTGCCTGTAATAAGAGACACCGGGGGAACGAAGCAATTAGATTACATGTATTCGACGACGAATGTTATTGCTATTGTTTTTAAGGTTGTGAGGGAGTAATGTACCTTGCCGGATCCCAAGAACGGTATCTCTCACCGGGCTCTTTGAAGTCGTTCTCCTTATCAATGATACGCTGCATTTATACAAAATGTGTTAAAAAGATCAAATAATATTTTGTATAGCTTATGAAGAAATTAATTATCTGAAAATAAATAAAACTGAAAACACATACCCTCTCACGTCTGCCTTGCAACACCACCGGAGGAATAGGGAATCTCTCAGCATGACGGCAAGCATCATACTTCGACGGGAAATAGTTGACCTGCAAAGAGTTAACCAATACATCTAAGCAAAGATGCTCAATAAACAAAGTGTCATTTTCTCTAATAATGTCGAATTTCTAAGTGATGAATTCATTGAATTCCTGGTTTCGTCCCTGAGACAAGCAGTATCAAGATATTTCCTCAAAACACACACGAAAATTCGTGTAATGTGTACCTCCTCGTCTCTATGGAGGAAGCTCATCGCGCCATCGTGGTGGTTGTTGTGATGCGGGCACTTGGGGGCGTTAACCGGCAGCTGCAAGTAATTCGGGCCGAGCCGGTGCCTCTGTGTGTCGCCGTAAGCAAACACCCTCCCCTGCAGCATCTTGTCGTCGGAGTAGTAAATCCCGGGCACCACGTGCGCAGGATTCATGGCAACCATCTCGTTCTCCTGGAAGAAGTTGTCGATGTTCTTGTTCAGCACCAACCGGCCCACGGGGATCAAGGGGAGCAAGTCCTCAGGCCAGGTCTTGGTCGTGTCGAGGGGGTCGAAATCGTATCTGTCCTCGTGATCGGGGTCCATGACCTGAATGTAGAGCTTCCACTCGGGGTAGTTGCCAGCGGCGATTGCGTCGTGGAGGTCCTTGGTGGCGTGGCTGTGGTTCGTCCCCCCGATCCGGATCGCCTCCTCATCGGTCAGGCACTTGACGCCAAGGCTGGGCCGCCACGAGAACATCACGTAGTGGACCTGTTGGATATATGCCTTTTAATATTCTCTCACATTGGCGTTCAGAGCGTCATTGGGAATATCAAAAACATACCTTGCCGGCCTTGTTGATCATGGTGTAGGCCTGCACGCTGGAGCCCTCGATGTGACGGTAGTCAGTGGGGATGCCGACGTCGTCGTAGAAGAAGGTGAAGGTGCTCAGGCTCTCCGGGTGGTGGCAGAGGAAGTCGAAGATTCTCCAGTTCTCCTGGATGTTGGTCTTCGGGTTCGGCTTGAACGCGTGGATCACGTCGGGGAATTTCATCGGGTCACGCACGAAGAACACGGGGAAGTTGTTCCCGACCAAGTCGAAATTTCCCTGATTCAATGATCATATGCAGCAACATATTACACACCAAGCATATCATTTAGTTGAATAAAATTAGTTAGAAGCTGTTCTATATAATCATATTAAATTACAGAAACATCCCCCAGAACTCCACATAAATTACAGTAACATCCCTTATACAGCGTCCCTTTATAGGAACAAATTGTACTTGTTAAATTAACTTTAATCATACTAATAGCTCGTATCTTTTACAGCATATTCTCTCTCTGGGATCATTCCTTCCTACAGGGCAGCAAATTGAAAAAGATGGAATCTTTACTCATGATTCTTACCTCCCTCGTGTAGAATTTGGTGGCGAATCCTCTGGGATCCCTGATGGTTTCTGGGCTTCCCCTCTCATGGATGACGGTGGAGAATCGAACAAGAACTGGAGTCTGCACTCCAGGTGATCGAAGAAAGTCCGCACAGGTGAGGTGAGAAATGTCGTGGGTCACCTCGAAGAAGCCCTTTGCAGTAGCGCCCCTGGCATGAACAACACGCTCGGGGATCCTCTCACGAGTGAAGTTCGAGATCTTTTCAACCAAATGGTAGTCTTCCAACAGGATTGGACCTGGAATAAGTATACAAATTGCAGCAACATGTTAATGAAATTCGAATCCGAAACCTAGAAATTAAGAAAAACCGAAAAATGTTTTGAGAAATTACAAACACCCCTGATCAAGATGTTTCTTGTAATTATCCCGTATATTTATGTTGTTCTTGGATTGATTTTGGTATGAATATAGTATATACCTCTGTTTCCAATGGTCAAGGAGTTGTTGTCGTTCCAAACAGGAAGACCAGAGTTGGTGGTCATGTAAGGGGTGTTGAAAGCAGTGGAAGGACGGTACTGCACCACCATCACAATAAAACATACTAAATATCAGTAATTTAATCTAATTAATATAACAAGAAAATAGAGCATAGAATTATGTTATAATCTTCAATACGATCAATCATACATTTAACATTATTATTATTATTATGTTAGTTTTTCGAGTGTTTTGTGCAAAATTTTTCTAAAAACCGGAAAGCATTTGGCTTACGGATCGACGGTTTCACTACAAATGCAGACAAATCAAGTCAATCTTTGATCTGTTTCCTCGTGCCGATCTCAAATTAACTGGATTTGAGAGTGTGTCGAAAATGGAGTTCGAACAGTGGACTAAAGTTTGACCACCGAGTGGTGTAGAGGCATTTTTAATAATAGTCTCGTATTTGAATCTTTGAATTCGTGATTATCACTTACGGGATCCGTGTGATTCTTGATCTTTTTTCTTTTGACTCTATATAACCTCACTTATTTGAATATGCTAATTATGATATAACAAGATCTATTCATGGATAATTATTAATTCGACTCTAGATTAAATATATGCATGGTTGTAAGCACGAGCTAATTAAGAGCTGATTAATTAAATAAATGAAGATCAAAGTAAAGTACCTTGTATGGATCCATCTTGAGAGAAGTTTTAGAAAGAGAGAGATTATTTCTAAGTGTTTTTGTGTGAGCTGTGTGAGAGTGTGGAGAACAGGAGACTTTATACAAAAAAGTATGATGTTTTAATATGAATAAATTCAAGTTGGTGGGTCCTTTTAAAAAAAATATCTTGCACCATTATTTATGGATCGTCATTCATTCAAATACGTACATTCAAGTATTACTATCATCATTGTTAGTATTTTTTCCCCACATTATATTGTTATCTTTTTAAGAACACTTTTTTTTTTACTATATGATGCATAAAAAATGGCACGGTGATACGGATATAATACGATAAAAATATTATGATATGAATTTTTTTTTGAATATTTTACATGAGAAATATCGGATATAGTGTTTGACATAATATTATAAAATAATATTTCTTGAGGTATAAGTATATCATAATTTTTTTTTTTCTTTTTTAACTCAAGCACTCAAATGGGATTCGAACCCGAGACTTGTCCTAAAAAATGAATCCATTAACCACTTGGGTCAACCCCTATTGACAAGTATATCATAATCGTTCTTTCTTTGGTTTGCACCAGAAATTGTGTTTGAGAAATTACAAATATTATTTTTTGGGAATTTTAGAATAAAGATTTAAAAGTAAAATATTGGCCAATAATGCATGATATGAATACGACGATACAAGTATTTTTTAAAAAAATTTATGTGAGGGGTGTCGGACACAATGTCCAACACGAATATATATTTAATACAACACGATACGATAAAATAATATTTTTATAAATATTTATACATCATAAATACGGGTTAGATTTTCCAAACAATAGCAATTCGAATATGTTATTTTTCTACTATAAGTTTATACGAACCCGTATTAGCAAGTAATCGGCTCAATGTAAGATAGGCAACAACTGGAATTCTAATACATGTTTGAAGTAGTACTAAGGAACTCAAGAAATATTTTTACATGATTTTAGCTAATATAATGTTAATAGCCCTCGTAAGATTGTATTTGAATATAATTATTAGTGATTATTACTTCCCAACAAGCAACTAATATGTACTAATATACTTTTTTTTTTTTTTTATAACCAATTTCTATGAATTGAGTCAGAACAAACCACTTAGAGTGTAGAACTCCTCCTATCGATTGTATTAAACATAACATAGTAAAGAATATAACATGTCTTATCCTATAGACCCATCTGTTAAAACGAATAAGGCTTGAAAGTGTTAAACTTTTAAGACAAATTGCGGATACATTTAAACACAACCGTTAAAATTTTTCTAAGGCACCATCCGAAACCTTAAGATATCCTGTTACATTTTTTTGTTGCGCCTTCTACTTTATCTATTTATACACGTATTTATAAACGGTTAAAATTAATAAAAAGATTCTTTTAATTTTTTTATAGTATAATTATTTCTTTTTTTTATTTCAATACGTGGTGTATATATATATGCATAAAGAAGGAGATGAAGTAGGAAAAATACTGAGAATCTGATCCGCAATTCGAGACTATGTTGTCGTTGCTATTATTACATATTTTTTGTAATTATTTTTAATAATATCAATAATAACTATTATTGTCGTTATTATCTAGAATTACGGTAAAAAGGGAGGCAATAAGTAGTGAGAAGAAAAGTCAACAAGGGTATTATTATCATAAGTCTGGCGCTAATTTCAATCACGAAATTGCTCTCTCCAATCACCAATTTGCACGAGACACACCACATATATATATTCAAGTTTTTCATGATAAGGTTACACTAATCAAGATTCTTAGGTTATAACTTATAAACCTTCACCACAAAAAGTCTCCTAATCCGTCAAAAAATTGAAAAGAAGGATGAAAACATCGTCATGGATTAAGGTCACAAGACTTTAAGCATATAGTCTCGTGATTGACCAAAACGAGAAGACAATGTATAGTTTTGGATATACTTGACGAAACTTATTCATCTCATTTTTAGAATGCTTGGACCGAAAAATATTTAAAAAGTCGTTATATTATATGGTCGAGATTAGAGCATTCATCATTTGAGTATATCGATGAATGCTCTCATTAAATTATAGACATTTTAAAAAGTGAGATAACTAATCATACAATTAATACAAAGCTACACCCGTACCTAAAAACAATAATCTAATCTCTAAACAATTGATAAGAGAACGGGGTCAGTTCCACTTGATGGGAGCCCTAATTATGTTACCTAAAATTAGTTATTGAATCCATAAATATTTGATAAGAATTGAGTCAAGTGCCCTAATTTGATTTATAAACATTTCAAAAGATAATACATCCAACCACACAATGTAAAATTATTTTATATTTAAAATCAACAATCGAATCCCTAAACATTTGATAAAAATTGAGTCAGTTCACTCAATCAAAACCCTAATTGTGTTACCCAAAATTAGAGATCGAAATTCTAAATATTCGATAAGATTTGAGTCAGCTCCACTCAACCGAAACCCTAATTATGTTTGTAACATTGAATCATAGCACCCTAGGCAATAAGAAAAGAAAAAATCTCGTTCCGAACCAAAATAAACGTAATAAAAAAATGTTTTTTTCATCTTATTAATAACATATATCAAATAAAACCCCAACAATATTATTGCACCGAATTGTTTTACTAAAAATATAATATATACTTTAGAAAATAGAATATACCTAAATTACTTAATAATTGAGGTTGCAAGTGGTGCAATTTTCTATATGAACAAATCTTATCCCATGCACAATCCTTGTCTTCAAACCAGGAATACAGTCCGAGTATGGTGACCTCCACCATCACCTGTCCATTTTTCGGTACCTTCTCCGTATATAGATCTACCCCAAGGCCAAAATACACCCCAATTTTGTATGTTTCATACTTTTCCACATTTTTAGAGGTGGAAATGAATCGAGCTGAATCGTCTTGTCAATTTGTTTTCCCTACATGAGTTTTGAATTTATTTCGATTAGATCCTATCAATGAGTTTGAAATTTTGATAAAAATTAAGGATTGAAAGAAAATTTCCCCGCATTATTAGGGGTGCAAATGAATTGAGCTGAATCGATCTTTCTGATTTGTTTTCTTTGTGAATTTTGCTTTTTTTTTCCCAATTAGATCCAATCAATAAGTTTGAAATTTTGATAAAAAATAAAGATTAAGAGAAAATTTCCCCGCATTATTAGAGGTGCCAATGAATTGAGCTGAATCAATCTTTTCGATTTTTTTTTTTTTTTTGTGGGTTTTGAATTTATTTTGATTAGATCTAATCAATAAGTTTAAATTTTTTATAAAAATTAAGGATTAGGAGAAAATTTAAAATTTGATTTTAGAAAATGAGATTAAAAAATATATTATTTGAGGAAATAGGAAAAAAAAACTATTTCACGATTAGATATTAATAAAAATCTTTATTTTCATCATTATAGGGCATAGAATCCGTGATTTTACCTCCCTCCACCGATCAATTATTTCCTCTTCAACCTAATTCACCTCATCAGAAATACCATTCAAAATCTTTGTACTACGCATCTAACTATTCGATACTTAACTGTTAGGAATAGTGTCCTAGAAAGCCGATTAGTCATAATCCGTTTTGGGACTTTCCTAGTATCACAGACAATCTTTGAATAATATACGATTGATTAATATCATAGGCAAACACTTCTTTATATGCTCTTGTTTGGTATGCGTTTACTTTAGCTGTGCATGTATGAGAACTCCCCTAATCCTGATGACTTTAGGACTCTACCATTTAGGTGAAATGGTTCATGAAACGAGCCCTATATCACATAAGTCATGATTAGTAAAATACTCCAAGACGATGAGTCCTACCGACAGTGGGAGTGTCAACCTGACTCCTCTAAGGCTTGCTTGTGGGATCACGCCCTTAAGAAGGACCACCTTGTTTCATGGAGGTGCAAAGTGTATAGTTGATACGTGCGTGATACATAAGGGTGCTTACTTCAATAAGTAAGTTCACTGAGGTGCCCCGTGTGAGAAGATTCCTAAATGGGAAATGAAGTTTCTATTTCACGAAATGGAAACTTCCAGATTAGGAAATATCTCACGAGTCATTGATGTGATTAATTGATCCTTAGACTTGAGGTTCCATGTTACTTTATGAGTTAACTCTGTAGTCTTTGGTATAAGCTTTAAAGGGTGTCGCCTTAGACAACTGATTCAAGGCTTATGCTGGGGTTGCACAAGTGACTCATGAAAGTGAATGAGAATCAAGAAATGACCTACACTTGAATATGCAAGGTGATCTCTTATTGTGTAAGTCATTCATATGCCATATGGAGTCCTTGGCCAAGGCAGTAGATCAAGACATCAAGAAAAGGGTTTCTTGGATTGAGATCAAATGGATATGAAATGCACTTAGCTTTAAGACCAGATTATTAGGGTTCTAATTATTCCCTTACCCTAGATCATGGTTGAGAGATAGTAAGTAGGAGGATTGTATCTCACATGAATCAATGACTTAAAGATTCTGTCGAATCCGAACATTCCAATTCAGCTAGGGGTTAAACACCTGTTGCTAGACTATGGTTGTTTAATCTGTGGACTGATTAATTAATTAGTGAATTAATTAATTAGGGTCACTGCTAATTGAATTGAGAACCTAGAGGGTCACACACAACAACTTGGTTACATGAGTTGAGGCTTTAAAATGATTAAACGAGTTAATCAAGCCTAGAGGGTTCCACACGTGTGAAATCACACGTGTGGCTCACGTGAGTGACACATGTCACACACGTGTGAATATATATATATATTGTATATATATGTATTAAATAATTAAATGTGTTAATTATTTAATAGACTTTGGTTTAATTTTGAATTAAAAAGAAAGTCTTATTTTGGAGAAAATAATCTAGTTAATTAATTACGAATTAATTAATTAGATAAAAATAAGTTATTTGTTTTATAATAAATAAAGTATAAAATTATCCAAAAATAGTTTTGATATTTTTAGCTCTCTTGAAAGTTGATTTGAATTAGAATTTAAAGTCAAAGTTGGAGAATACTTGATGATCAAGTAATAGGAGAGAAAGGGACCAAATCCTTGCCCAACAAGGATTAGGATCGGCGCCCCTCTCCCTTGCCTATATATAGGGGAGCTTATGCTCCCCTTTAGAGCTAATCGAATTCTTTTGGTTCATGTGTTGAACACCATCCTTTCTCCAAGATAAACGAAACCCTAGGTTAAACCTAAACACTAACTAGAGAACTAGCATCCTTACTAGTTAGATTGTAGTCAAGTTGGTGGACTATCTCTAGAGAGCTTCAAGTTAGAAGTTTTGAAGATTCGAGCTTTACCAAAAGGTGGGGATCAAGCAAAACGATCAGAAGGGATGATGAAACGATTCTGAACCCGACGTGAAGCGAATGAAAAAATCAAACCAAAGAAGATGGCGAAAACCGTTCGTCTATATCCTGAAGGATGAATTTTTTCACGAGGGTTTTGTGACTGGCAGTTTTCTACTTTCGCAAAACTGGTTTTCGAAGGGAGTTTCAATCCTGTTTTTCTCGTTTCATGTTTCTTTCTTTATGTTATATTGTTAAGAACATCTCTAACATGAATTGAATCTAGGTTGGTGTGGATTGCTATCCCGACAATGAATTCTGAAGTAGAAAGAGACTTTCGAGGGACGGGTTGTCAAGCCGCGAGAAGAGCGTTCTTGGGTGGCTTGAAACGCTTCAAGAAAGAATAAAAGAAAAGTAAGTTTTCTATCTCTACGAATTTGGTTACACGATTGCGAGTCCAAGATCCTTTTGTTGGAAAAATTTTTAAATTCCGCTGCTTTCTGATTCGTGTTTTCCAACATTAACTATATAGATTTGAGATCGTTTATTCAGCATTTTAATCGGTGAGAATTGAGTAAATATTAATATCGATAAAAAGAGTTTTACATTCCGGTAAAACCAAACGGATAGTGATGATAAAAGGAGGATGCATGAGTGAGAAGGAAAATGGTAAAAATAGTACGATGATGGGCATGGCTATGAGTATTTGTGATTATCAGCCACATTTTTTTCCAAACACGTGAAATGGGATGAAAATGAAACGTTTGGAAGGATATTTATAGTGGTTACTTGGGCCTTCACCTAGATAGGCATCAATTGAAAACGAAACCAGACTTGTACAAAAATATCAGATCTTGAGATCATATTTCTCTTTATTTCAAAAACACCCCTTGGTCTTCTATCATATTGCAACAACATCCTAATTAGGGTTTTGCTAACATAATATAATTTCTTTCTCCGAACAGGAAAGGTCGGATTGTCCCGGCCCTTCTGTTGGGAGCTCATCGATTACCTCAATTCTATGACACTGTAAACCTGTCCCATATAAATAAATTGTCAAATTATGTGTTACCTTAATAATATTCGACAACCCTCATCTCATTAATTAGCTTTTGAAGTGAATTAAACAAAACTCATAGTTTAACAGATACACATCCCTTAAAGGGCCACTAAAGCGTCACGTGATAGGTATCGAATGGTCAATTATGGTGTGTCCCATCGATGACGATGATGTTATGAAGTATGAATAAGTTTCTACTTATGTTTTTTTATTAATACGTGAGTATATGAAATCAATCACAGAAATACGAACACTCTTCGATATATGAAATCAATTACGAAAATAAAAAATAAAAACACGGTATGATATATTGATATATGAACTCAATCATGAAACTGATTATATGTAATCAATCACGAAAAATACGAACACAGCATGATATACTAATATATAAACCTGATCACGGAAAATACGAATACAACATGATACATTAATATATGAATTCTTTCACGAAAATAAGAACTACAATATGATTAATATATGAAATCAATTATGAAAACAGAAACACCACATATGAGCTCCGAAATTGATATATAAAATCAATCACGGAACTACAAATACAAGTTGATATACAAAAATACAAATTCAACATAATACGAGTAGCGGTGCAAAGTGCAATAATTGTACGATAGGACAAACGATATTTTTATTTTAGAAAGAAATTCAATAGGAAAAGTTAGAAAGTGTGGCCCACCCACTACGACTTGTCTCCCCGTTTCAGTTGTCTTCTGTAGTTGGGATGGATTGCAACGAATTATGATAATTCACCTACTGCTAGATATCTTCTGTCCCTTGCCTTATCTCATTCCTCTTCAATTTTCCATTTTAGTACTTTAGTAATATATTCTAAAAGTAAATACCCTTAATGTAATTTTCTTTTCATTAAAATTATATTAGTGCAATCCTATGTTTTAGAATTTTCTAATTAAATTAAACGTTTAATGTAAGGGTTTTTTCATAAAATTTTAATGATAGGGATTCCGTCATGTAACATTAAAAGAGGATAAAATGATATTTTTAAATGAAAAACAGGATAACATTAATCACATTTTCAACACGTATACAAATAACAAAATTTAGGGTTTTTCCGATTATATATTCCAATTTATGTAGTTTTTTTTTTTTTTTTGACATAAATCTATAACAATACAAAGAGAAATTACATCAGGTAGTTCAGAGTTCCCATCAAAGTACTAAGTGTCACGTGATATGTCACTTTAAATTCAATATCCTGAAAATGCGAAAGTATCACCTTAATATGATCTATTATGGTAATGTTTCCAAGAAAATATTGTCAAGTGAGAAAATATTCTCTTGCATACTCTTGCTGTATGCTTTTGAAATTTGTTCCATTTAAATGAACTTTTGCCCAATACCCTTCCGACTTCTCATGGTCACGCCTATCTCTGTCTGATTTATTTCCTGAAGCAGATGCAACCATTTTAATTCCTGATACAAATGCAATCATTCGTAATTGAATCATATTAGGCCAATCATAACCTTCTAGATCTACGAACTTGAAAGAAAAACAAACTAAATACACTCTCATTGGAGAGAATATCTGCTCTCATACGAGAGAATAAGTAAAACAAACAATAAAATAAAAAAATAGAAATCTAGATCCCTAAGCCGATATCAATAAATGAACTGATTTTTGGATTGAGAGAATTTTAGGGACGAGAGAATACTCTCATTCGAGAAAAACAACAAAAGTAAAATAAAATAGAAAAACAAATAAAAAAATAAAAAAATAGAGATCTAGATTTAGATCTCAAAGAATCTAGATCCCTAAGCCGATATCAACAAAAGAACTGACTTTTGGATTGAGATAATTTTAGGGACGAGAGAATAAGTACTCTCATTCGAGAGAAACAACAAAAGTAAAATAAAATAGAGAGAATTTTTAGAGAGAGAATTTCGGGGTTGTCTATTGTGAGGTTGACTTTGTATTGACCTTAAGTAAGGTCTGTTTGTACTGATTTAATTTATTTTAAAAATATATATTCTTAAATCAGAAATCACGTTAAAACTCCTACTTTTTCTCTAACTATCGAATTACTCCTACTTTTTCTCTAACTACCAAATTTCTTAATTTATTTTAAAAATATATATTTTTAAATCAGAAATTATGTTTAAAATCCAACTTTTTCTTTAACTATCAAATTTAATTTAATATATTTATTTTTCAATCAATAATCATTATAATTCTTCTACTTTATCTACATACTACAACTTATTAAAAAAATATATCCCAAAATCAATAATCATTTTTTTCAATGTTTAAGCTCCTACTTTTTCTCCAACTAAGAAAATATTTTTTATTTTAAAATTCTATACATTTTAATATTAAAAATTAATTAAATTTGTGCATGCAACTCATGTTGTTTGTGAATTTACTATCATGTAATTAAATAGTAAATTTCTAATGAATTGTAATTTTTTATAAATTTAAAATATAATTTTGTAGCTTTAGTAATTAAACACATATAGATAATTATTAATTTAGTATAGAGCTAAATAATTAAGATTGACTGGATTAGATTTATGAAATTAATCTAGATTTTGATTAATACAATCAATTTTAATGACCATGATTTGAAAAAATTCCAACATATACCACTGAAATGATTATATATTTTAAATCAAATAAAATACACAAAATTATCTTAATGTTCTATAAATAAATTTAATATCTTATTCATGTGTTTTCATATAAAAATTATTTTAAGAAAAATATATAAATAATAAAAGAAAAATTTATTATTAATTATTTTAATATATTATGAACATAAGGTGGGTGTGAAAATAATATTTTATTATTATTTTAAAATAAAACTATTGATTATTATTCTATTTTAACTGTATTTATCTAATTTTTTAACATATTTGTGAGTGTTGTTGTGTATTCGAAAAATGAAATGAAAATTATTTTAAAAATACAAAGAATAATTAAAAAATAATTAAAATGGATGTCATATTATAACTTACATTCACTCAAATTAAATAAAATAAATTTTAATTTTAAAAAACTTAATAAATTTATTAAACATGTCCATTAAAAATATAAGTGGTTTTTTAAAAATAAAATATTAAAGAGAAAGTGGGTGATTGCATATATATAATTTAAAATTACACAATATTCAAAATTTATTAAAATAATAATATAGTACAATCTTATACAGACCGACCTCATGTGAGGTCAGTACAGATTGAACTTTTGTTAGACATCCCCGAGAAATTTTTACTAAAGTATGGGATTCAATTTATGTAAGTTTTATAAGTAGGGGTTGTCTATTATGAGGTAGGTTTTGTACTGACCTCACGTAAGGTAGGTTTGTACTAGTTTGTACTAATTTAATTTATTTTAAACATATATTCTTTTAAATCAGAAATCACGTTAAATCTCCTACTTTTCCTCTAACTATCAAATTTCTCCTACTTTTTCTCTACCTATCAAATTACTTAATTTATTTTAAAAATATATATTTTTAAATCAAAAATTATCTTGAAACTCCTGCTTTTTCTTTAATTATCAAATTTAATTTAATATATTTATTTTTCAATCAATAATCATTATAATTCTCTTATTTTATCCACTACAACTTATTAAAAAAATATATCTTTAACTATCAAATTTAATTTAACATATTTATTTTTCAATCAATATATAATCATTATAATTCTCTTATATGCATGCTAATTTTTTGAATTTACTATCATGTAATTAAATACTAAATTTCTAATGAATCTTAATTTTTTTTATAAATTTGAAATATAATTTTGTAGCTTTAGTAATTAAACAAATATAGACAATTATTAATAAGAAAATAAGTAGACCAGATCCAAGGGATTACGATTTAGATTTTTTAATAATAGAGTATAGATTAATTATAGGAATATTTTGGGCATTCATATTTTGACGTGAAAACTGCTAAATTTTATAATAAATTTCTATTATGCCCTTAATTTTATAATTACATAGAATTTGTATTGATATTTAGAAGATAATTTTGTAGTTTAAGCAGAAAAAGGTTTCTTTTAATATATTTTAGACTGG
The DNA here is from genome assembly GCA_037501455.1 of Lantana camara. Classification (NCBI taxonomy): domain Eukaryota; kingdom Viridiplantae; phylum Streptophyta; class Magnoliopsida; order Lamiales; family Verbenaceae; genus Lantana; species Lantana camara. The sequence goes on from CM074855.1 coordinate 129,691,310, forward strand.
TCTAGTTGTATATTTTAAAAATAAAAATAAAAATATTTTTTAAAAAAATAAAAGACAATAAAATATAAGCAAAATGGATGTCATATTTGATGGTGCAGAAACTTGTGGAGGATTTAAACACCAAACACTTTAGAATTTGTATGTAGGGTGGAAGACCATCACAGGCGCAAGAGCCTCAGGAACTGGGTTTCCAATGAGCGTGGATTCTTCCAGCTAGGATAACACCAAGAAATCGTGCAGCGAAAGTGCAGAAAAGGGTGAGATACCGGAAGCTTTGGAGAAGATGCAGAGGAAAAATGATGCCCAGTTCAGTTACGTGGTATTCTGTGAAGAAGATGACTTGGGGGAGAATGTATGGGTTCTCTCCTATTTATATGTTAGGGATGGGGGTAAATGGGTAAATTGACCATGTGGTCCCAAACCTGTGTTGCCCTAACACGGGGCAGCCTTTGGTGGGGTGAGAATAATATTCCAGAAAAGGAAACGGCGTGTCAGGTGCACGGTGCACAGTACCTTTGTGTCAGAGGTTGTTGGCGAGGGTCGAGTGGGATGAGGGACTAATGTCTTCTTGTGAAGGTTAGGATCCATCATATGAGACGTAGGGTCATTCCTGAGCGTTCATGACGCTCGAAAAATCCACGGATGGGCTCCCCACGATAGGTGACCCTTGAGCGACAAGATCCCGAGCGTCAACATGGGACCCCCATGTAGGTGCTTCCCTGAGAAGGGTAACCCTGAGGCCGAGATGCGAGCGTCAAACTCGTCGGCTCTGGCCTTTTACCTAAATAGTCGTCCGAGGCTTGACGGTCTATTTTAGCTTGTAGATGAGTGGGCTGGGAAGGCCCACGAGCCCTTCAAGGCGAGCGTCTGGGCTTTAGTCAGCAGTGTGCTGACACGTGGATGGCTCTGATTCGAGAATGATTTTAGGCCTCATCATTTTGCCCCCCAAATTCTGTAGTATCGCTTCGAGCGTACTGTAGAATTTATAAAGAAGGAACCCTGAATTTTGAATATCCGAGGGCCAGGCCATTACCAGCGAGGAGACTGCTGGCCTTCTGTAACGGACACAAACTAACACCGCATTAAATGCTATCAAGTCCGCATTTAATGCTGAGTGGGTACGTGGGCGCGTGCACTCCGGGAGACGTGAGGCGGTTACCAAAAGTGGGGGGTTTCCTAGGCGGGAAATGATTGCGTTTTTGAATTTCCAGCCCTAAATCATGTAAATTATCCCCTTTAAATAGAGTCCGATAGAGCTTTGGACTCTCTTTCACGCACTCTGATTTCTTCCAGCCTTTAAGCAGCAAAGAATTTTCTGCAACCTTTACAGACTCCGGCGAGCTTCTGTTCTTCGAACTCTAGGTAAAGCTCCACAAGTTTTGATATTCTGATACTAACTCTTAGATTTAGGTTGAGTGAGTGAAATCCTTGAGTGAAGAGCCACTTTCCGCTACTGAATTTGCTCCAGAAGTTCTTCCCCTTCTCAATTGAATTTTCTGAGAAAAACCCCATCTTCGAAAATCGTAAAGCTACCATGGCCGGACACCCTGCTGACGATTACGTAAGGGAGATTGAGGAGATGTCCGTGGGGAGCTCTTCCCCTCACGACAATGTCCCTACAGCGGTTCCCCTGGCTAGGGCATCACCAGGTGAGGGGGTTCCCTTGGCTATTCCGGTGGCGCGGGCTCCGGCAGATGCTGGGGAAGAAGAGGTGGAAGCCGCCATTCAAGGGATGAACGAGCGTGCCCCTGGAGGGTTGAATGATCTCTTCGAAGAGATGCACAATGTGATGGAGATGCAAAGACAGGGGGAGAGGGTATTCCCAGTACTGAATAGTGCCGTGCGACCCCAGGATCACAGGATCACGGTGGCCGTGATGGCTCCCGAGGGTGAAGCAGGGCCATCCGGGCGCCCATTTGAGGCTGAACCTTCCAGAAGGCGCCAGAGGAGAGGAAGGGAGCCTGCCACTCGAGTGAGGCAGGATAACCGCCACCAAACTTATAGATCTCCGTATGAGATTGAGAGTATTTTGACGCTCGATGATCTGGAGGAGTTGAAGGCAAAAGCTTACTGGGATGAAGCGGTATTTCCCATGCGACTCCCTGAGGAGGGGGAGAGGGCAAATCAACCACCACTGGGAATGATGACGGTCTATTGGGATGCAGTCTTGGCTGGGGGCTTAAGGTTCCCTATCGCTCACTCCGCCGCTACCATTTACCACCATCTAGCGCTTTGCCCTTCACAAATTCTGCCCAACGGCATAGCTCTAATCAACACCTTCATAATAGCGATGAGAGCGCTAGGCCATGCTCCCTCGATTGTCAACTTTGACAGTTTGATACAAGTTGCCCGCTCGCCACGCTCGTCGCCTACGGATGAGTTTTATTACGCCCAGGCCAAATCAGGCTTTAAAATGATAGACTCTCCCTCCTCTTCCTACGGCGAACATTGGAAGGAGAAGTATTTCTTCGTGGGGGCACCTGGGGGGATCTTTGGGGTTCACCGTCAGTGGATGATTCACGGCGAGCGTCCTCTGGTTAGGGAGAGAACAAGGAATAAGGCTTTTGAGGATTGGGCACAGGGATTAGCCTTCGTGATGAGGAGTGAGAAAAAATGGATTAAGGCTGAAAATCTGGTGAAGAACGAGGGAATACTGTTTCGTTATGGCCTGTCTTGCCCCCCAGATATGATTCTCAACCCTCCAGCCGACATCATGGCCCTCGATGGTTAGATCCTAGGAACTAACTGCTCTGACTCCTAGAATAACCTTCTAACTTGGTGTGATTGCTGTGTTTTGTTGTTGTTGTTGTTGTTGTTTTTTTTTTTTTTTTTTTTTTTTTTTTTTTTTTTTTTTTTTTGATTCAGTCAACCAATTTCTGATGCTCGTTTCTTCTTGTTTGCAGGTGTTCAAATACTATCTCGAGGAATGAATGCTGAAGCTCTTTCCCGTATGTTGGGCGTTCAGGGACCCGTCGCTGACCCTCAGCCCTCACAACAACAACAAAACCGTCCGCCCAACGCTCCGAGGGGGAGAGGGGTCAGGCGAGCGACCGGTCGGGGACACAATGGCGCCCGCGATGGTGTCGCGAACGAGGCCCGAAGGGGTCCTATTGAAGATTTGACGGTTGACGGAGCCCGTGGGGCCACCCCTCCGCTGGCGGCCCCCGAGGGTCCCATTTCACTGAGTTCGAGCGGGTCGCGGAACCGCTCGGCGGAGCCTATCCGCATCCACGAAACTCTCCGGGCCGACCGTCAGGGGAAAAGGAAGAGGATGCCGGACGCTATCCCCATTTCCGGCAAGGGGAAAGAAGTGGTCATAGGGCACAGGGGCGAAGGCAGCGATACTTCTTCATTAGAGGATGAAGATTTTTGGAAGATAGGCTGCAAGGGCGACTCCCGCTATAAGCGCCAGCGGACTGAAGGCCCGGTGCTCCTAAAAAAGAGCGCCTACTCCGTCAACCTTGTCTCTGACATCGTTGGGAAACTCCAATTTTCCGGCGATCATGACAAGCTGAACGAGCATGACGCCGCTCGCGTTGCTGACGATGCCTGCCATGCCCTTCTAACGGTAAGCCTATACTTCCTTTTACAAAATTCTCCTCTTCTTCCTTCCATGTTCTGATTGTGACCCTCGTCTATGGCTTCCCAGGAGGTAATCCCGAGGCTAAAAAATTTGCAAGGGCGAGCGCAAGCCTATTCTGAGCATAAAGCCTAGTATAAGAAGTTGCTGCGCATTTCAGACCCTGTTCAACTGCAAGAGGATTACAACAACCTTCACGCTCAACTGTCCACTGCCAACCGTGATATGGATCAGCTGAGGGAGAACCTTCGGAAGACGGACGAAGCCTATCTTACTCTTGACGAGCGTCACAAGGAGTTGAAGTTGGAGCGTGACCAGCTGAGGCAACAGAACTGGGAGCTGGGTGAGCAGTTGGCGGAAAGCACTCGCCGGAATGAGGACGCTAACAAGGCCCTTGCTTACTTGCAGGGCAAAGTTCAGGGCTTGGAGGCGAGGATATCCTGGGAGGCAGTGAAGAAGTTCTTGCGCTCAAAAGCTTTCGTGTTCGCGGCCAACATCCATTGCTTTGACAATGCAAGGCGTTTCTTCCACAAGGCCATAGGGCAAATGGTGAAGCTGGGCTTGGCGCCCGAAAGCGCTCGGACTGACGCTCGCTTACGCATGGATCTGGACGAAAACTGCGAGCCCATGGTCCAAGATGGGGATCCCACCGAGAGCCTAGCGGAGCCAGAATACGAGGAGCTGGTGCAAACGCTCCAGCGGGAGTTTATTGCCGCCAACAGGGTAGATCCCGAGCCCCTCCTGATAGAAGATGAGGGCACCGTCATGGACACCGTCGATGTTGAGGAACCTGGCGAGGCCCAAACTTCTGACGCCAATATGTTGGCCCCGGTTCCCCTCGCGACTGCTCCTCCTGAGGCCGACGCCCCAGCCCAGTGAAGCTCCTTCAGCTATCAACCTCTTGCCCTTATCAGTTTAAATTCTTCTCTCCATTCACGAACAATTTTATATCTGTACTTAATCTTCCCTCATTTTCCTGAATACTTTGGATCGTCTATGTTGTTTTCCCATTTTTTGAACTCCTTTCTACTGCTTGAATGTATGAATGCTTTCTTCCTTACTTTTGAATGGTGAATGATGCTGCTTTGTTACGCTCGCCATTTCTATATTAATGTCTTTTGTTTGGAACGTTTACGATGGTAGTGTAAGCATGACGGTCCTCTGACACTCATCACCATACATATTAAGCTTAGAAGCCCACGACGTTAGGCAGTTGGCCTATTGCAAGTACAGGCGCGAGGATGACCCTTAGGAGGGTTCCCTGGCCATAGTAGAAATGAACCTTGAATTTGGACTTAGAAAACCTTTGAGGAAATACAGGCGCGAGGGTGACCCTTATGAGGGTTCCCTGGCCACTTTTGAAATGAAGTTTCGAATCCAGACTTAGGAAACCTTTAGCCAGGAATTGGCTTATGGCTAGAATATTGGGAGATGCAAATATAGGCACGAGGGCGATCCTTATGAATGTTCCCTGGCTGTACTCTCATTGAGGCTCAAATTTGAACTTAGGAAACCCTTAAAGATTTAGTTAAGTATCGGCCTTAGGCATTTGGCGTGCATCTCTATCTTGATTGTTCTAGAAAATTGATCGTACTTAGAAACGAGCGTAGCCGTAGTGTTAGTGGCATCCACTATTTACGAGCGTGTTCTTACCCAAGTAGAAGAGGGTCACAGGGGGTTTACGAGCGCGAACTAACGTGACGGGCACTTAGTGGGCGTAAATTAAGCGTTTAGCATCCCGCCTTTCGACACACTCATTCCTAGGGTTTATTCTTACAAATCGCTCAAACTGTTCTAGGTGGATGGTTATCAACACCTGGACAGTGTAGCTTTGGAACGATTGAAGTATCGCGTAGGCTTTTCGACGTGGAGGATGCTCGACACGGAGTAGGCCTCTTGTCGCTCGAATCATTAGATCAAATAAGAAAGCAAGCAAATAATAAAAACAAAGAATTAGATACTTACTGTTATATAGATACATTTTTGGAAATGATTACAACACGCTTTCTGTCAAAGGAAAACACTTCATGCCGCAGACGGGTCATTACAAAGAAGTTGAAGTTTACACGTAGAACCTTCTAAGGTTACATGCATTCCATGGCCTAGGGAGACGCTCGCCTTGCAAAGTCTCTAACAAGTAGGTGTTATTTGCTCGTACTTGAATGACTTTGAAGGGGCCTTCCCAATTGGGGTCCAACTTACCTACGTGTTTGGAGACTTCAACTTTTTTGAGGACCAAGTCCCCTAGCTGGAAAGTCCTTTCCTTAACACGTTTATTGTACTGGCGAGCAACGGTTGCTTTGTATTTGTGGATACGTGCCCAAGCATCATTCCTCTTCTCATCCAGCAAATCTAACTCGAGCGCCCGATTGGCCTCGTTGGCGGCAGGCTCGAAATAGGCAACGCGTGCGGATTCTTGAGCAATTTCCGCAGGTATCATGGCCTCGGAGCCGTACACGAGGGAATAAGCGGTTTCCCCCGTTGCCTCTCGCGGAGTAGTACGGTACGCCCACAGAGCTCCCTGAAGTTCTTCAGCCCATTCTCCCTTCTTACTCTCGAGCATCGTTTTCAGATGCTGGAGTATGGTTCGGTTGGTCACTTCAGCTTGACCATTAGCTTGAGGGTGACCCACGGAAGTGAATCGTTGTTCGATCCCTAGCTCATAGCACCAATCCCGTGTGTCAGCAGCGATAAACTGGAAACCGTTATCCTAGATGAGCACCCTTGGGATGCCGTATCTGCAGATGATATTTTTCCAAATGAAATCCCTCACAACCTTGAACGTTATCTTAGCGACCGCTTCTGCCTCAGCCCACTTAGTGAAATAATCCACAGCAAGTATTACGAACTTCTTTTGCCCGACCGCCATTGGGAGAGGTCCCACGATATCAATGCCCCATTGATCAAAAGGCCATGAAACATCAACAGGAATCATTTGAGCTGCCGGCAACTGAGGAGTGTTGGAATGGAACTGGCACTTGGGGCATTTCTTGGAATACCTAATGGCATCTTGCAATACCGAGGGCCAATAGAACCCACTCCTTAAGATTTTCTTTGCCAAGATTCGTCCGCCTGAGTGGTTCCCACAACTTCCACCGTGCACATGCTCTAAAACTTCTTTAGCCTGCGAGGGTCTCAAACATCTCAGCGGTGGGCCCAGGAAGGATCGCTTGAATAATCGACCCTCGGCATCCAATGAGAAGCGAGGGGCCTTGCTTTTGATCTTCCGAGCCTCAACTTTGTCGCTCGGGCTGCTTCCATCCCGGAGGAATCTGACAATTTCGTCAAGCCAACAAGGCTCGGAGGGGTCAATCATGTGCACTTCTTTCGAAGGTTCGCCTTTACTTATCAGTGGTTCCTCCGTTCTCAGAAATGTAACAGCGCGTTCGCTGTGGCCGTCCAGGGCAGACGCAAATTTCGAAAGAGCGTCAGCATGTTCGTTTTCTGCCCTCGGAACTTGCAAAAGATGGAATTCCTTGAACTTGGTTATCTCCTCCTTGGCGCTCGATAGGTACTGTGCCATGGTGGCTTCTCGAGCCTCATAACTACCATCAATTTGACTCGCGATCAACTGCGAATCAACGTATGCTGTGACACGAGTGGTCCCATTTTGGAGCGCAATCCTGAGCCCTTGGATGAGGGCCTCATACTCAGCTTCGTTGTTGGTGACTTGAAACGCCAGCTTGATTGTGTAGTCAACTTCTGCCCCGAGGGGATCCCTGAGGGTCACCCCGGCTCCTCCCCCCTGTGAGGTCGAGGAGCCATCCGTGTGCAAAAGCCATAAACCCTCATCCGCCGATGGCACAGTCTCCAAATTGAAACGTTCTACCAACAAATCGGCCACTGCCTGAGCCTGTATGGCTGTACGAGGCTCGAAGGAGATATCAAACTGACTGAGTTCAATCGCCCATTTAATTAACCTTCCCGAAACATCCGGCTTAGATAGCACTTGTTTGAGTGGTTGATCAGTAAGCAATGTGATGGAGTGAGCCTGAAAATATGGCCTCAGCCTTCGGGATGCGTTAACGAGCGCAAAGGCAAAATTCTCAATTTCCATGTACCTCTTCTCAGCCCCCTGCAAGGTTTTGCTTAGGTAATACACCGGCCTATGCATACGCTCGCGGATTGCCACGAGGACAGCGCTCGTGGCTTCCAAGGAAACTGATAAATAGATAAACAAGTTCTCCCCCGGGTTAGGTTTGGTCAACAAGGGCGCGCTCGAAAGGTACTGCTTCATATCCTGAAGGGCCTCTTCGCATTCCTTGCTCCAGGTAAAGTTGCGAGTGTTGCGCAGAATTTTAAAGAAGGGTAGGTTCCTATCAGCTGAGCGAGAGATGAACCTATTTAATGAAATGATCTTACCCACAAGCACCTGGACCTCTCTCAGATTGCGAGGGGAGGGTATGTCTAGGATTGCTTTAATCTTCTCGGGGTTTGCCTCTATGCCACGTTGACTGACCATGTATCCTAGAAATTTACCGCCTCTAACGCCAAAGGTGCATTTTGATGGGTTCAACTTCATTCCGTAGCGACGAAGGATATCGAAAGTCCGCTTGAGATCTTCCAGATGGGAGCGTTGGCGCTCACTCTTGACTATCATGTCGTCTACATATACCTCCATAGATTTTCCAATTTCGCGCTCGAACATTCTATTGACAAGGCGTTGATAGGTTGCTCCCGCGTTTTTGAGCCCAAATGCCATGACTTTGAAACAGTAAACACCCAAATGCACAATGAACGAAGTTTTGGGGCGATCTTCGGGCGCCATAAAGATTTGATAATATCCCTGAAAGGCGTCCATCATACTCATGAGTTCACACCCGGCTGTAGAATCTACCAACTGATCGATCCTCGGTAGTGGGTAATGGTCTTTGGGGCACGCTTTGTTGAGATCTGTGAAGTCGTTGCACATACGCCACTTATTGGCGCTCTTTGGGACGAGCACCACATTGCAAAGCCATTCTGGGTACAAAATTTCCTCGATGTACTGAGCATCAAGCAATTTATTAACCTCTTCTTCGATAACCCGTTTCCTAAAGCCATGAACGTCCCTCTTCTTCTGTTTTATGGGCTTGAAGGTTGGATCCACGTTCAGTCTGTGGACAATGACGCTCGGATCTATCCCGGTGAGATCAGAAGCTTTCCACGCAAAAACGTCTAGGTTCTCCCGTAGGAAGTCGATCATTAAAACTTGCGAGGGCCCATCCAGGCCCGAGCCAATCTGGGTGGTTTTATCCGGATTCTCAGGCTCCAATTCAACGGTCAAAAACTCCTCGGTGGGCTCAATCCGGACCTCCGGCCTCGGCGCCTCTAGCGCTTGTTTCTTCCCCGTGAGCATACTCTTGGGCTCATCACCCTCGTTTTCTGAAGAAGAACCCTCGACGGCCCCCGGTGGCCTATTCTCTGAACGCTGAGCATCTCCAGGTGTCCTTTTCTTATTCTTCTTCCGGTACAGCTTGGCTCTTTTGCGCTCGGGGCCATCTTCGTCTAATTCGGGGAAGTCAACGAACTTTTTAGTAGACCCAGGTTGAATGGACTGCTTGGGCTTGTGGCTTCGAAGCGAAAGTATGTAACATTCCCAAGCTTCTTTGACGTTACACAGAATTTCTCCGGTACCCTCGGGGGTAGGGAACTTGGCCTTCTGGTGATAGGTGGAAATTACGGCCTTGAAATCCACGAGGGCTGGGCGCCCAATGATGATATTGTAAGGAAGATTCACCTCAACGATGGTGTAGAGGACGCTCAAAGTTTTTCGCTGTGGGGCGCGACCAAAAGAGGTGGCCAAGCGAATCTGTCCGCGAGGGACAATCTCGGAACCTCCAAACCCTACGAGGGCAGTTCTGAGAGGTTCGAGGGGGATGTTTGTTATGTTCATTTGTTGAAACGTTGAGTACGGGAGAACGTTCACAGAGCTTCCACTATCAAATAAAACCCTCTTTACAGTGTGGTTATGAACGTCTAAACTAACCACCATGGGACAGTCAGAGGTTTTTCCTATCCCATGGGGCGTTACAATATGTTCAAGATCTTTCTCAGTAAACCCTATGACATCATCCTCCTTCGAGCGCGACGAGCTATCCACGGAGAGCACTGGGTGAGGGAATGACGTTCTTTGGTTATAGCTCCGGACATGGCGACGGCGAGAAGCATTGGAATCGCCTCCTGAGGGCCCTCCAGCGATCATGTGAATGACCGCAAAGGGCTGATTTTCCATATCCGCCCCTTTCCCTTTGCCGCGTTCGCTTGTCTCAGGGCGCTGGCGACGAGGACTTCGGGAGCGTGAGCGGCTTCTTCTCCTCCCGAGCGCTCGTTCCGCGCAATGTTCATCGTACCCTTCTAGTACTTTCACAAACTCTTTGAGGTGCCCCCCTGTAATCAGCCGCTGAATTTCCTTCTCCAGGTGGCGGCATTCATTAGTGTCATGCCCCTTCTGCTTAAGGAAAGCGCAGTACTTCCCCGAGCGCTTCTGAGCCTCGGTTTCTCTCAGCTTGGGCGGTCTCTTAAACAGCTTCTGGTCCGCCAGGGAATAAACTTCGGCAATTGGGCGGTTGAGGGGGGCACGCTCGAGCCTCCGCGGAGGAGAGGAATGACGGCGAGCGGGTATTGGGCTGCGGCGGTGACTCCGGTTGGGCTCCACTTTGTCCTCGTGGGTTCTGTTGGGGCGAGGGGCATTTGCCATCTTCTGATCCCTCGCTATGTACATATCCTCGAGGGTAAAGAAAGAATCGGCAATCTCCCTAATTTCCATCAACGAGCGCGGCTTCTTCTTGGCCACTTCCTCCACAAACTCCTTGCTGACGTAATGCTTCATGTTGATGGCCCCAAATAGAACGTGCCTCAAAAAGTCCATCGAGGGCTTTTCTACCAACAAAATCTCTTTATTGAACCTCCCCATGAAGGATCTGAGAGTCTCGTTCGGCCCTTGGACAAGGCTATAAAGAGCGGTCGCAGCCGGAGCTGGTGCCTTCAGCGAGTTGAAGTGGCTAACAAAAGCATCCGTCAGGTCATAGTACCCTCGGATTGAGCTCGGGGGGAGCTTTTTGTACCATTCTTGGGCCATTCCGGTGAGGGAAGTGACAAACACCTTGGCCCAGTAGTTGTTCGGATGGTCATACAGGTGCATTAGGTGCATAAAATGGTCCAGATGCTCGGCTGGATCCGTGGTTCCGTCATATCTGTTGACGGTCGAGGGAATTTTACCCTTCCCTGCGCGAGTCATTAGAACCTCCTCGACGAGGGGGGAATCGCCCGCCATGATCCTGTAGTCTCGCTCGTCGGGATCTTCGTAGCTGGCTTCTCTCCTTCGGTGGGAAATTGGGCTGCGTGGTCGGCGAGCGTCTCTGGCCTTGGACCTCTCGTCCCCATCACGGGGGACTTGAGACCTTGCTCGAGAGAGCTGCTCTACCACGTTTTGGAGCCCTCTGATTTGGTCTTGTACTGTGGCCAGCTGAGGGTCACCAACATTTCTGCGGTTTGCCCTCCCTGTGGCCCTCGATTGGACCTCTTCGTTATCTCCGGCCGCCTCATTTCGAGGGGCCCTTTCTTCTCCTACAACTGGTCGTTCTTGCTGGACCCTCGGTGGGGCTTCATTTTCTTGATTCGGTGGTGGGGGAGGTTGCTGTGCCCTTAGCGCATTTTGGGCCATCGTCAAGGGATGTGCCGGGAGCCCGCCAAGAGGCGGGGCTAGACGAGCGCTAGCCTGCGAGGGGAAATATGCTGCCATGAAATGCTCCCAGGCGTTCTGGACGGCCTGGCTCTCGCACTGCGCATACAGCGCCTGAAGCTGCTGAGTTGTAACTTGGGGCATCTCCACCCCTTGTATTTCTCTTGGCAACGACGTGGGGAGATTCAGGGTCCCCACCTGATAAGGTTGGATCACCGGCATCATCCCGGGCATCATTCCAGGCTGCACAAATGGGTATCCCGGAGGGGGCATGGCCATGGGATACACCCCTGAGTAAGGGTAGGAAGCATGGGCGGTGTGAGCTGCAGGTGGAGCAACGGCATTGGGCCCTCCCGCAACGTTCCCACCTAGTGGGAGAGTTGCCCCCACCGGCTCTGTGTTCTCGCCCCCGTTTCCGGCAGCTGGGGGGTTTGCTTCTCCGGCGGGGATGTTGCCTTCCGCGTTCTCCTGTTGACGGGGGGAAGAGCGCCTTTCTCTCCGACTGCTCCAGATCTCGTCGCAGTTACCATTTTCAGGATTTAAAGGTGTTATATCTCAACTAACTTTATGGGAAGAAGAAAGCGGCGATGGTTTCCCACAGACGGCGCCAAAAAATGATGGTGCAGAAACTTGTGGAGGATTTAAACACCAAACACTTTAGAATTTGTATGTAGGGTGGAAGACCATCACAGGCGCAAGAGCCTCAGGAACTGGGTTTCCAATGAGCGTGGATTCTTCCAGCTAGTGTAGCACCCACACGTAGGGCCACATCCCCCGCACCATAATCCGAACCCGAATACGAAATAGAATGTCCGCACCCGAATCCGAATCATAGCGAACGGGAGACCTAACACACACTCTAGGCTAGGCGGAGCTAAACCAAACGGAAACAGAGTGCGCGGAAGCGAATAAATAAAAGCAACAAGCAAATCATCACATATATATGTATAGGTACCAACACTTAATTAGCCATATAGTATTTACATATAGGTACCAACACATAAACCTGTACAAAAGCCATCACGGCTCGATCAAAATAGTAAGTAAGTATATACAAATCATAGCTGTACAACTACAAAATAGTAAAGTGCAGGTATGTAAATGCACCTAACGAGACCTAGACTGACAAGTGCAACAGAAGACACACTTCTCCGCCTAGCTCACGCTCCCAAAACCTGCAACTAAAAGAGTAAACGAGGAGTCAGTCAACTGACTGAGTGAGGGGGCTAACGCACACCCACACCCTACATATATATAGAGCAGAGCACAAAGCAAAGGGCGAAATTATGAACCGGAATAGGTTTTACAAACTAAAACTTTCCAAAACAAATACATATACTTTAAAACATTTCATAAACACTATCCCGATTCATACTTCTCAAACATACATAACAAAACATAATGCTCGGCGAGAACGAGCTTCCAACCTTTACTCCTCAGAACAAACAAAACGGAAATCATACACTCTCCTCTACACCAATGATGGAAGAGCCACCGGCGGCCCTAACCATCCAAACATATACAGACTCACGAGGGGTAGCGAGCCCACATCGTGCCCTCCCCGGTTTTTACGCCGAAGGCATCGAAATATCACACCTTCCCAAACTCCCAGGGGTCGCGTGTGATATATCGGATGGAGACTACGCACAGGCCGAACCTCGACGGCCCAAACCGTCCCGAGGGTTCCTTACCCGTAGCTCCTTGGATCCACACATACAAATCATATCATATCAAATGCCAAATCTTTCATGGCAATCTCGCTAACAGAATTGTAAAGCCTTTTCCAAAACATAGCTTACATAAGCTTATTTAATATCTTTTCCAAAACAAAGTTGTTTACAAGATCATAAACGTATTCTAATCAACACGTACATATTTATATATATAGTACATAGTCACATGCACGGCCGGAAAACATCACATAAGGCTTTAGGTCGCTTAGCTAATAAAATTCCTAAACCTCACCTTGTGCGTGACAAAATCGAGCAGACGTGAACAACCTACGCCTCGGGCTCGTCAACTGGAACCTCCTCTGAAAAGAAAACACGAAAGCCCAAGACTTAGACTCTATATGAACCAAAGAAGACGCTCGGCAAATGCATGATTCACGTTCATAGATAAAATGTCACAATTAAATCATATAATTCATAAATCATAGCATAACATAAGTATTTACAATCCATTATGCAAAACAATCAAATTATAACAATTAATATGCAAAAGAAAAGTATTTAAAATCATACAAATGCATAAACAAGGCAAAGAGAAAAAGTGGCAAAATCCACCCCCATGGATTTTTCCAAAGGGAAAAATCCACCCTAGCGGATTTTTCCAGAGCTACTGCCTCAAATCCACCCCCGTGGATTTTTCCAAAGGGAAAAATCCACCCTCGCGGATTTGACCCAGTAGGAGGGGTTCCGGCCATGGGAACGGCCGTTCCCGTTCCCAGTACAAACTGGGAACGGTCGTTCCCACTCTCGGCGAACAGTAATTGGCCTGGGAACGGTCGTTCCCAGTTTGAAACTGGGCGGGAACGGCCGTTCCGTCCTGGTTCGAGATGCTGGAACAGAATTCATTTTACAGAAACAGGGGAAGCTCAAAATGGTGCCAAAAATGGCCAAAACCAACCCTATAAATTGCCACAACCTCCCAAAATGCACAACAATACATATAAATCATGCTTGACATATAAACACTCAAATAACGCAAGAAAACGGAATTAAAATGCATGATCAAGGGAATGAAATTTTCAAGCAAAAATCATGATCATTCATAAATACTCAACCAACCATGGATTAAATGCCATAAATGCAACACATACAACATATACAACTCATAAATGAAGCTAGGGATCAATTACAACAAGCAAAGAGCAAGAAATCTCATTTTTCATTAAACCCTTACTATTCACGTAGGGAAGCAAAGGCATGCAAAACTCACTCCAAACTCAGAAATTAAACCATAGAAACGACGAGCACGACGAGGGGATTCCGAAACATACCTAAGTTCGAGAAAAGACGAAGAAACGAGAGAGATATTGGCTTGGGAAGTTGGATGATCAACTTGAGGGTTTAAGCTTCTTGCTTGGCTTGGTGGTTGCTGAAAATAACGTGAAGAATGAGGGAGGAGAGAAATGGTTCAGCCTTTAAGGCTGGACCGGTCGGTTCACGGGTTCGGTTCAGGGTTCCCGGTTCAAGTTGGTTCGGCTCAACAATTACGGGTCCAAATAAGGCCAACTCAAATAAAACGAATAAATCACATGCAACATTCATTCGAATAAATTCACATAAATTCATATAAGTTGAAATAATTCAAAATAGTCCTATACAAATAATCTAAAACGCAAGTAATATTAAATCACATAATTTACCTGTACCGATTGTGAGTCGGGGTGTTACAGCTAGGATAACACCAAGAAATCGTGCAGCGAAAGTGCAGAAAAGGGTGAGATACCGGAAGCTTTGGAGAAGATGCAGAGGAAAAATAATGCCCAGTTCAGTTACGTGGTATTCTGTGAAGAAGATGACTTGGGGGAGAATGTATGGGTTCTCTCCTATTTATATGTTAGGGATGGGGGTAAATGGGTAAATTGACCATGTGGTCCCAAACCTGTGTTGCCCTAACACGCGGCAGCCTTTGGTGGGGTGAGAATAATATTCCAGAAAAGGAGACGGCGTGTCAGGTGCACGGTGCACAGTACCTTTGTGTCAGAGGTTGTTGACGAGGGTCGAGTGGGATGAGGGACTAATGTCTTCTTGTGAAGGTTAGGATCCATCATATGAGACGTAGGGTCATTCCCGAGCGTTGATGACGCTCGAAAAATCCACGGATGGGCTCCCCACGATAGGTGACCCTTGAGCGACAAGATCCCGAGCGTCAACATGGGACCCCCATGTAGGTGCTTCCCTGAGAAGGGTAACCCTGAGGCCGAGATGCGAGCGTCAAACTCGTCGGCTCTGGCCTTTTACCTAAATAGTCGTCCGAGGCTTGACGGTCTATTTTAGCTTGCAGATGAGTGGGCTGGGAAGGCCCACGAGCCCTTCAAGGCGAGCGTCTGGGCTTTAGTCAGCGGTGTGCTGACACGTGGACGACTCTGATTCGAGAATAATTTTAGGCCTCATCAATATTATAGCTTATACTCTCGTGATTTGAACAAAATAAATTTTAAATTTGAAATTTTTATTAATTTGTTGAAGATATCCATTAAAATTATAAGTAACTTTTACAAATAAAATATGAAAGAGAATATGGATGATTCTATGGATACGTTACTATATTTTCTAAAAAATATATATAAATTAATTAAATTAATAATAAAGTATAATCGTACAAAGACGACCTCATGTGACGTCAGGACAAACTGAACTCATTTTAGACGCCCCCTTATAAGTATCGAAAAACGTGAAGAGTATTTTACAAACCATAATTTGTAATACGCAATACCAATTTTTTGATTTATCAATAATACTCTTAATATTAATTCGAAGATTAAAACTATTGGGAGATCAAGAGCAATAGAAAAGATATATCAAGAATATTTACCACGTTTTCTACCCTACAAATCTCATGTCTTTCAATTACTTATTTCACAAAATACAATTGTTGCGACTTCCTTCTCTTAATAATTAAAAAATAATAGTACAACGTATTGTCATCCACCAAATATAAATTTGACATAATTAGGCTGAAAATCTGTCAAAAATTAAATAGTTTTTTCCCCAAAAATATAAGAAAATTCTCCTTTGTTTTTAATTTTAAAATACCCCAAAAAAATTAAATAATAAAACCAAAACCGACAGCCACTAAAATTTAATTTTTTTGTTGTTTCTTATTATAAAAGAATAAAAATATATGATTTTAATTCTTTTTTTGTTTTCTTCAAAATAAATAGTAAAACTGTAAAAGGTAGCAAGCCCTATTTTACCACCTTATCCAAACATTGGATCTTATCGCAACGTTCCTTTATCATCATCTCCACCGTAGGATCTCAACGTGATCGCATTATACGGTTGAGATTTTCCCACACATGGTCCAACATGGGCTGCTGATCATGTGGACCATCATCACACTCTTTGACTTTCTGTCTTACTCCAAAATAATTGCAGTTTTTGGGGAAATCTCCAACAATTGAAATTATGCATGCTTACAATTATATATATTTTTGGTTTTTTATTTTTTATTTTCAACGGCTGACGGTAATGAAACTACAAGTTGCTAACATCTTTTGTCGAATATAATTTTATATGATCTAACATTATTTATTTGTCACCATTCATATTCAAATTTAATAGTTCCAAATAGAAAATCTAGTAAATTTATGAGGTCTTCTTGTGCCCCGTAAATTCGACTCGATCGAATGAATCGAATTAATAATTTGGATGAATGTACTCTATTTATTTTTTGATTGACCACTTTCCGTAAATTTTACAAAAATTGCACGATTAGAGTAGAATAGTTTCTTTTCAATAGAATTTTAATTAAAATTACTCTTCATGTTTAGGAAAAACTCTAAAACGGATTTGGTTCGGCTGAACCCTAACTTATCACACGACATGTGTTATTAATTTGTCAATCTTCTAAAATTTATATAAAGTAAACGGCAAATACGAAAAATTCGTTCACTCATTGTACTGGTTTACTCGACCAATTTGGACTAAAATTACCTTATAATTAGGAATTATGATTGTCTTTAAGAGATTCATGGCTCTAGTTGATCGCCAACTCTACAATGAAATAATTTTAAAATTTTTAGTAAGCTCTCTCACGCATTATTTATATAAATTTAAAATAAAAGGAATGGTAAAAAAAAGTAAATCATAGGTTAAAACAAACAAATTAAATAGCCCGACAGGCGATAGTACACAAAATGAAAAGTTGTTTTCTCAACAGGAATGGTCTAAAGTCACTACCTAAGAAACGTGACATAAAGGTAAAGTTATTAAAATAAAAATAATTGTGACAATAATGCATGAAAATGGATTGATATATTATTATATATTCATATATTGCCCTTTATGTTCCTTGGTCACATGTCCTTTTTGTGATTAAAATTTTTTTGTTCTTATATAATTATTGAAGGTTAGGTCCATATTATAGCTGTAGGCAAATCAAATATATTCTAATTAAAGAATAATCATTAAGTTATATATATATATATATAAATCGAGGGAAGGAACACTTCTTATCACGTCGTCTCTCATGTCTGCCATCATGATCAAATGGTCTCAGGGGCTATGTACGAAGTTATATAATTTAACGGTTTGATATTATATTAATTTAATGAATGAGAAATTTATTGAGGATTACGGACTCAAATTTAATTGGAGATAATTGAAAATAATGATTCTCTTCAAAAAAAATCTAAATAGTTAGGAGTTTTATTGAGAATTTTCAATATACAACTATCATGGATACTACAATATTTAATTTTAATAATTCGAATCGATTTGAACCCTTAACAAATCGATCATCCCACATGGAATAAGTACGATAAAATTGAAGAGTTGCTCTCAGAAACGAATGGCGAATAATCACTAATTCTAACTTCTAACGAATGTAGCTCCATAATTTCAATATCGTGGAAATGACATACACGAATGTGACGATACATATTATTATTTTCTATAAACGTTTAGATAGATAATGGAATAATTTTAGTAAGTTTCAAATCAAGAAAGCAAGTTTTGAAAATTCTACCACAAAGAAAGGGATTTAATTACGTTTAAGACCCGTTGATGTGAGTGCTTAGAATATCTTAAATTAAAATTCTAATTTTAGATTCAATAATTGATATGGATCAATTTGTTATCCAGATAAGAAAATAATGATATGATTTTATTAATTTTACGTGTTTAATGATCCAACAAATTGTGGTGTTCATTATCAAAAAAATTTAGTCAAACATCATTGTTCAATTTTTCTTTATGAAATAGACATATATTGTTTTACATGTTTTCTTCTTAATTTGTCGTGTTAATTTAGGTTTAAAAATAAATTGTTGAAATTTTCAATTATTTTTTGGCATGATCATAAAGAAAATTTGTTTCAGACAAGAATAGAGTTGGGATTTTCCAGGTAAGAGGTGATGAAATTGAAATATCAAACAATTATGAACTTGAAGAGAGAAACAATTTTGAAAATAAACATTAAAGACGGGAGAATTTTTATAAATTATAGGTATAAAAATGAAATTTTTAGGGAAAAAAATAAATCTATGAGATTAAGACTCTATGATGCACGAACACTTCTAAAAATATCATTTTTCCGTGTCGTGTCATGCCGTGTCGTGTCGGACACTCGTGTCCGACACCGTGTCCGACACTCCTTACGTGGGAAATTCAAGAAAAAATCCGTGTCGCCGTATCCGTGTCGTGTCGTGTCCGTGTCCGTGCATCATAGGATTAAGTTCTTAATGCCCCCCATATAGATTCCTCTATTACGGTGGTGTGGAGAATCTTGGATTCGAGCAGGTTAGAAAGGAAATTTGAGAAAATTATGATCGAAACGAATTTTGAAATGGTGATCGCTCGTTAAATACTCTGAGCTTGAGAATATAATTTTAGATTACAAAATTTTTCTTAATCTTCTTTGGGATTGCATAATTGTTTACACTAAGAAAATGTAGAATGTGTGCACCGATGCCTTAGCATACGGATGTCATGAGGTATAGTGTTGTTTCACATGCTTGTTAGGAACAATTAAATCCTCCTTGAAGAAGATTATCGTCTTAATAATTAGTTGTTAGTCGGTAACTTTTGTGAAAAAAAAAATCTTGAAAATTGTCATTTATATAATTAAAATAAAAATTAAAGTATATATAATGAAATTTAAACGAAATGTATTTTAATAAGGTATTTATTGTCGATTATAATGATCGCTCTCTTATTAAATTTTAATTGACTGATCAAATGATGAATAATTTACTTGAAAATTTAAATTTAAACTAATCATATTCAAAATTCAAATTCAAATATATATTTTTGATTAAGAATTAACGAGTCTCCTCAACTCGAGCAAACATCCCCAAGTTTAAATGTGTTATATATTATGAAACAAAACTATAAAGTTCTAAGGACATGGTAATCTCAATCCTACACAATTATTATTATTTACGCTATGTACTATTTTTTTAATATTTTATTTCAACTTTTAAATGTTTTAGATTGATATTTATACTTTTTGTAAATTGTCATTTATTTTTTAAAAGCTTTTAGATCGCTAACTCAATCATTTAGATATTAATACGTAACTCATTTTTTTAAAAAAATTGTTAATTTTTTATCAGAAATGAATCACGTGTTAATGACTAAATAACGAAGAAGACAATTTGAAAATTTTTGCAAAGTATAGATAATAACTAATATTTTTTAAAAAATAACCATAATATAAAGGTTAGTTGTTTTTCCCATCTTGACAAGATAGAGCAACTGCATTATACTTTAATACGCGGGTCCTAAAATTAATAATTGATTGAATTATATATATATATGCATATGGTCACACAAATAATAATTAGATTTTGAAATCCCACAATGTAGAATGGCAGAATTACCCTTCCAATGGCTGAAAAATATCTGTTTGCCATTGTCATCTCCACAGTCCACATACATTTCAAACGAAAGAATTCCACTGAACCAAGATCTCTTTCCTTCCTCAGTGACAGTGTCTTCTCTCCTCTTTCTCAGACAAATAGCCATCAAAACTCATTCTCATAATTTAAGCTTTATCATCACAGAGCTCACCAAGGTATGTATGTAACTTAATATCCTCTTTTGATATATATATATATATATGATTCAATTCATGAGTTCATATTTACTCTTTATTCCTCCATGAATCCTGGAAAATAACTTAATGTGCCACAATTTCGCTGCATAACACAAGGTTAGCTCTACTCTTTATTATTCCCGATATCTCATTTAGTTTGGGTTCGAATCCGGTCAAATGATAACTGCGTTTTCAAGAACTCGAACACAGATTCCTAACTAAACCTAATATATCGTCGAACCGTTAAACTAAGTTGGTGACTGTAGTAGCTAGCTCTGTACTGTCTTCAGTAAACTTCAGCTAAAATTGTGTGCATTTGAATGGAAATAAACTTTAAGAATGTATTTAATCACAATTCACAACCCTTTGGTTGAAGGTGATGTTTATCATAAAGTGATTGTTCTCGTACGCATGAGAATTCTGATAATTAATTTAGCTGAGACATATAGATCGAGTTAATTTGATAATATTGAGTTTTGGAGATTATTTTGGTAAATTTTGTAGTCCATCGGGTTCTATATATCAATATGAGTTGATCTTTGTCTCTGTCGGTTTCTTATGTTTTCTCGAAATGATGTTGACCTACCTATTCACAGTTGCAAAAACTTGTCACTAAACAATTTGCTTGTCTTTGATCTTCAGCATCGCCGTTTTCATTTTATGCAACATTTTGAGATCGGAGTAATTCATCCGATTTTCAGGTAATTTATTCTCAAATTATATTTTAATTTCCTTTACTATATTTTGTTATTGTTTAGAAATACCTAAAACGGGTAATTTTCCTCTCAATTTTACTGATCAAACTAGGTTCTGACTAAAATACCTATTATATCAATTTGAACCAAGTTAGGCTCTAACTATACTAATTTGACAAAGTTAAGTTCAGATTAAAATACTTTACGCATATTCATAGTTATGTCATATGTGTACTTCTTATCTGGGTAAGTTTCCATCGGATTCTGGCCCAATTCCATGAACAAGTGGTGTGGTGATATTAGTGGCCCATAAGTAATCCATGATAAAGAGCTGGGTTAGAAGATTGGGCTAAGTCTTGGAAATTATTGGCCCAATTCCTTCTGTATCAAAATACACGCCCCAAATGGTTAGAGAAATTTAATCTCGAATTATTGACTTTAATCACTTAGATCAATACTTGGCTAGCCCGTTTTAGTTATGAAATGATCGACCCTACGTAGTCCAATTATAATAACTCTTGCAAATTCAACGCGTCTACAAATAAAATATTTATTAGTATTAAAGATATTATTGAAAATACAGTGATCTAATATACAAAGAAACAAAAAAATAAATTTATACATAATTATAAAATCTATTCAGAAACACAGACCATGACAATGTTGGGAAATTTGAAAAATTCTATTTGGCTAGCTCACTTTATACAATAGTATACATAGTCGAAGTATTGTTTTGGGTAAGAAAATATACCAATGGCATACAAAAAATTCATATTCTATGTCAAGATTCCGAAAATTGCATTCGACAATACTTATAACTGCATTCTAAATTACTCTATTTAGATAATAACCCTTCAAAACTAACAAAACTACATCACTTGCTACTCTAATGCACAGACATTTCTAAAAATATTATTTTATTATATCGTATTAGACACTCTTGTCGTACTCACCATATCGGACACTTTCTACATAAAAAAACTTTTAAAAAAAATCTATATTACCGTATTCATATCATACCGAGTTCGGGTCGCTATGTCTGTATTTGTACATCATCGTAGACTCCTTACTTTAACCAAGGAGTTGTCCAATAATCGTAATAGATGGTACATATGTGTGCATATTAGGAAGCCGGCCCTAACAGAGATTAACCACATATTAATGGTAATAACTAATATCATTAATAAAACAAATATCTGCAGATTACGCCATTCTAAAAGCTAACATAACTAATATTCAGAACAAGCAAAAAGCTAAGTATGAAAATTTGAAAATAAATCTCATTTATTACAACCAAGTTATTGACACAACATGGTACTCGCGTTCATGATTAACTACACATTAGAACAAACTTGTAACAACTGAACAAACTACAAAGTATTCTATACTTCCACACACAAACCGATCATATCGGCATTGGGACTCAAAAGCATGCTCGACTCTCACTTAACTTCACATTGTCGGCCTCACGTTGAGACGAGAGGCGAGTTTCTGACCAAAAGACTTGTCAGCCTGTAAATCGAATCAAACAAAGCAAAATTATGAGTTGAAACAAACATACTTAACTACATTCATCCCATTGGAGGTTGGTTAAAAATTGCAACCACCCGTACTGTATTAGGGAGTTGTTTGTGTAATTTTCCCAAACTGCAAGCAGTTGTCTGTGTAATTTAATTTTCATAATAATAAGGTAAGCATCCAGCTCTCGATCCAGAGCTACCACTTCAATAATCAACCGAGTATCATACTTTCTTCAAAAACTTGGGGGTACCGACTGTAATGTATATAGTAAAAATAACATTACCTGAGACCAGTATGAGATCCAGATGCTGCGGATTTCATGAGTGAGTCTGGGATCAGAAAGAGCATCAACCCATCTGTTGATGAATCTCTCCTGCCTAAAAACACATCCAATAACCATGAAATTACTATTTTCACTTAAAAAGAACATTTTTTCTTAAGTCAAAGTCATAGAGGGTGATGTATACCTATCGGGTGCAAAGGAACGGTATCTCTCCCCAGGTTGCTTGAAATTGTTCTCCTTCTCAATGCAGCACTGCATCAATCAAGTCAAGAAACAGATAAATCTTCTATTAGTCTAACCTAAAAACTAGGATGACCTTATCAGTTACTATTGCACTTTTAGTTCATCGGGAACGAATAAAACTCTACACACTCCAGATAAGGGCAACTAAGCCCCAATTTTCGACAATCTAACACGACACCAAGCACACAATTGTTTAATAGGTAGAACAGCTAAATCCCTAGTCCTATGCCACAAAATGACCAAAAAACTGTACTTCCACAATGGTCAGATTAAAATCAGTGGACATGATTTGCTTTCGACATATACATAGAGGGAGCTTCACAAAGAGGTTGGGCTTAAATAGTTTGCCGCTTCTTCAGGAATAGAAGTGGAGGACTTATTGACCTTTTGTTTCTTAGTGACCTAGAATGGAGTGATTTAGAACATCAATTAGATGAATGAGTGAGGTTTTCCTTCCACCAAACCAGGAAAAAAATGATGAGGTTATATTAGTTACCAATGCTTTAGCAAAGTTTACACTTCCATGTACCCACATCAAGTCACGGTTTAAACATAAGATAGTTCTAAAATTTAAAACAAAGAAACAATATATGAAGAAACCGAATTTATCAAAACCGAAAGCACATACCCTGTCACGCTTGCCTGACAACACAACAGGAGGAATGGGGTGTCTTTCAGCATGATGTGTAGGATCATACCTTGATGGGAAATAGTTCACCTGAAACAGAGATACTTAATGGTCAATTCTCCAATCTCAGTTATGATTAACACCCCAAAAATCTTACTCCACTAATCACATCCGTACCTCCTCATCCCTATGCATAAAGTTCATAAAACCCTCATGGTGGTTATTATGGTGGGCACATTTAGGAGCATTAGCCGGAAGCTGTAAATAGTTTGGTCCGAGACGGTGCCTCTGAGTATCAGCATAAGAAAATATCCTAGTTTGGAGCAGTTTGTCATCAGAATAGTAAACTCCAGGCACAATAATAGCCGGGCAGAATGCCAGTTGTTCATTTTCTGCAAAGAAGTTGTCGATGTTCTTGTTCAGTACCATACGGCCCACAGGCTGAAGAGGCACAATGTCCTCAGGCCAAGTCTTGGTCACATCAAGAGGGTCAAAGTCGAATCTGTCTTCATGATCAGGATCTATAATCTGGATAAAGAGCTTCCATTCTGGATAGTTGCCAGCTGCAATCGAATCATACAGATCTTGGGTTGCATGGCTGTGATTGGCTCCTCCAACCTTAATAGCTTCATCCTCTAAGAGACACTTCACTCCACAAGTCGGCTTCCAGTGGAATTTTACGTAATTGGCCTTTCCAGCTTTATTGATTAGAGTATAGGTGTTGACACCAGAACCATCCATGTGCCTGTAGTCTTGTGGAACACCCACATCATCAAAGAGGAACGAGAACATGTGTAAGCTCTCAGGGTGGTGGGAGAAGAAGTCTAGGATTCTCCAGTTCTCTTGAATGTGGGATTTGGGGTTGGGCTTCAACGCGTGAACCATGTCAGGGAATTTCATTCCATCACGAATGAAGAAAACAGGGAAGTTGTTTCCTACCAAATCGAAGTTGCCCTGAACCCAAAAAGGAATTCATAACATCAATGAGTATGTTTATCATAATAGAATTCCACTAACACTAGGATAAAGAAATCTGAAGCCTCAAATTGTTTGGCTGTTAAAGAAGATAGTGATGAAGTGGAACAGATTAAGTGGGCAAGCTGTGAACATGAATTATAAGCATGTGAATGAACAAGAAATTATAGAGGTTTTCTCTTAATTTGCATTTCTTTCCGATTTTCTTTAGCAGCCAAACAGCAAAAATACATCTGCTCATCATTTTCTCACACTTTCTACCTCAGTTACAAAATTTACACAATCAAACTAGCATATGAAACATTTTGTATTATTCACAAGAAATTATAGAGGTTTTCTCTTAATTTGCATTTCTTTCCGATTTTCTTTAGCAGCCAAACAGCAAAAATACATCTGCTCATCATTTTCTCACTTTCTACCTCAGTTACAAAATTTACACAATCTAACTAGCATATGAAACATTTTGTATTATTCACAAGAAATTATAGAGGTTTTCTCTTAATTTGCATTTCTTTCCGATTTTCTTTAGCAGCCAAACAGCAAAAATACATCTGCTCATCATTTTCTCACACTTTCTACCTCAGTTACAAAATTTACACAATCAAACTAGCATATGAAACGTTTTGTATTCAAGAAGTAAAACGGGAGATCAGTTTTTACCTCTCTGGTGTAAAATTTGACAGCAAATCCTCTGGGATCCCTGAGAGTTTCAGGGCTACCACGCTCGTGGATGACAGTGGAAAATCGAACAATAACAGGGGTTTGAACACCAGGAGCTCTGAGGAAATCGGCACAAGTGAGGTGCGAGATATCATGAGTGACCTCAAAAAAACCCTTAGCACTGGCACCTCTGGCATGGACAACACGTTCTGGGATCCTCTCACGGTCAAAGTTGGCAAGTTTCTCCACCACATGGTAATCTTCAAGGAGGATTGGACCTGTACAATGAAACACGACATTTTAGCATCAGCAGCTTGAAGCAACTTCGACAACCCAAAAATTACGCAGCAGCTGCACATATCATTAAGCATATTCATCATTAACACCCTTACAGGAACTGCTAAATTCAGGAACTAAAATACATAACTTGGAAGCCTAAAAAGAAGAAATGACAAAAAAAAAAAAAAAAAAAAAGAGGAAGCTCCGGCAAAGGAAAAACAGAAATCTTTTTCACTCCTTGCATCTTAGATAATTAAACTAAAATCAACTCTAAAGAAAAAATGAAAAATTTCAGCATCAATCAACCAAAAACCAGAAAAAGTATCAATCAAAATGTTAAATTGACCTGAATTCACTCAAAATTATGAGCGGGAGAGAAAACCCAACAAGAAAGAACAAAATTTAACCTCTGGTTCCGACGGTCAAAGAGTTGTTATTGTCCCAAACCGGAGCTCCAGAATTCGTGGTCCAGAAAGGTGAATTGAAAGCGCTTGACGGACGGTACTGCAACAGAATTACCAAATGGTAGAACATCAATTTTCCATCGGAGAAAACAAGGCCAAACCAGAAAGCTCAAACCGATTAAACACGACACCAGCTCCGAGCTAAAATTAAAAATTCACCGACTTAAATTACACCAAAACCATTATGAACAATTAAAAAACAAGGAAAATTTACACAAAATCACTCATGATAATCAAACAACCTTCAATTCTTTTCCATATGATCAACGCAAAAGGGAAAACAATCCAGAAAACGCAATTAATCAATCAAAAGCAAGGATTACTTCAAATTAAACACAATCAAAACAGTACCTTGTATGGATCCATGGCGAAATATGAGAGAGAGAGAGAGAGAGGTAATTATCTTGAGGAATGAGAGCGTGCGGAACACAGGCTTTGTGAGTTTATACGCAAAGGAACACTTATTTTTCAATTAATTTTTTTAATTTTCTAGAAATTTAGGTGGCGTCAGAATTTTATTTCTAAATATTACTATCCTCGAAATAAAAAGAAATTCACAGATTATATTTATAAAAATATTTAGTTTTGCAAAATAAAAAATCAAACACCCTTCTATGGCTCTTGTTATTTGTAATATATAAAACGATAATTATTCTCAAAATTGCATTATTTTCTACGTAGAACTCGGAGAAAGTCAACCCGCTATGAAAATATTATGAAATTTTGCCGTACGATATACATATATAAAATTTATTGTACATATATTTAATATGAATTACACATTAAAAAATATTTTTAGCACTATTAATGTATTATAGGCATATTTTTTTATTCAATTATAAATTTTTTAATACAACATAATTAATTATTATAATACATAAAAATTACTGAACTTGTAAGGACATTATATCTTATTATATCGAATACAAAATTAAATATCTAATCATATAATAATTTAAAAAAAAAAAACAAAAAACTTTGTATTATGATATGCATTATCATATATGTATTCGTTTATTGATCCTAACTCTTATCATCGTAGATCTTTATTTATCGATTTCTCTAATCAACATACATTGCCAAATTAATATGCATAGATATCATAAAAATCTTCAAAAATATTATCGATGATTTTATTTAAAGAGAATATTTTTTTCATATTCTGACTATTGTGGTCTTTGTAATTTATAGCACAAACTATTCGATTTGTAAATTATCATTAATATTTATATTTTTAATATACCATCACCTAAATTTTTTTTAAAAGTTTTAATTAAAAAACGATGACATGTATATATTATAGATATGTCACGTATCTTATTTTTATTCAAAATATCTAAAAAAAATTTAAATGATAATAATCATAAATACAACTATTGGGTATGGATTTACAACTCAAAATAATTTGTGCCCTGAATAGCAAAAACACCATAATTTATTAAATAATAAATGTCGAAAAATCATTTTCTCTTTCATTTAAATAAACGTTTATAACTCCAAAAAATTGGAATAAATATCTTTGTTTGTGCGGAGATTTTCATATGCTAAAAATAGATATTAGCATAAAAGATTGAATATAAATAAATATAATAAATGAGGTTATGGTTAAGTTCCTTATCCATAGTTTGGAGTTTATCCCGAGGTGCTTTGTGGCGGTAACAGAATCAGCCGTTAAGATCTTGCCACGTTTCAGATGTTTTGAAATGTGTGCTTGAGATAGGAAGTACAGCTTAATGGGCCTGTGAAGGCAGATTTAGCTTGGTAGTGATTAGTATGGGCCGTATTTCGACTGGGCCCACATATATTGTCTTTTTTATAAAATAAAAAAAAAACATAATTAGGGGAATTAATTTCATAAAATTCTGTCACATAGTACCTTTTTTATTTCAATACATTGCTAAGTTTGATATTTCAATTTGGAATATGTACACATAACTATGTATTTAATAATGTGAATGGTAATTTGTGAAGATGGTAAGTAAAACTTAATTATTGTTATGTTCGTGCTCGTATCCATATCCGTATCCGTATCCGTGTATTAAAATCAAAAAATAAATTATTTCAAAATAAAGAAAATTGCATTTTCACAACTTTTTAAACAAAGTTTTGACTAAAAACAAACAGAGTAGGAAAAAAAATCTCACACATTTGAGGATGCTATTAGAGGAAGTGACCAATTGAAATTTGCTTACAAAACCATATTTGATGTGGTTTTCCCAATTGCTAAGTGTTCTATTCAACTACCACAAAACCCTCAAAAAGTATCACCCTTCTGTATCACAATAGAAATATCTTCAATTAAATTTCTTGAAATTTTGAAGCATTTGCAAAAGTTCAAAAGCTAGATATATAGATGTTGTACACCGTTTGTAACTATTATATCTAAGTCTAGTGTATAGAATAGTGATGGAAAGGTAATAGCATTTAAATCCAAGCTCTTGAGCCGGCTCGACTCCTTTTTTATTAGCTCGCCAAGAGTCTTGAGTAATCTTACATTGACTACGGTGCATATCTGAATCACTAACGTAAATCCCGTGCTATGGAAAAGAGGGTCGGTTCAAAATGTTCATTACAATCACAAAGGGAATTGTAGATTCACTCTCCACATCAACATATAGTATATCTTCAAAAAATTTCCCATAGACTGCACTGCACTTGGTTACAGTAACAAAACTAACAGTTATGAAAACATCTAATGCATTATTTTTCATCTAAAATCAAGAAACCTGGAATATACCTCTAGTTATTGCTTGTGGCTCGACTGTTGGCGAGTCTCGAAGAAGAGCCTTACTGTTGAATTGATAAAACAAGACTCAGCCATTGCACCGTTTCCATAATCTCCAGAAGGTAACCTCATTGAGACCGGTGGAATAAGAGAAGCTCCAAGATCGTCCATGACCATGAGTTGTCTTTCTGTAAGGGAGTTGCTCCATGTGAGAGGATTCATGTCTGGTGCGACGAACATTGGCTTCTTGTAGTCCCACGCCCGCACTATGCATGTCAACAGATTATCACATAATCCGCCAGAAATCTAGTCGACATTACAAAGAATTGGAGAGAGGATTAAATGAAATCAAATTTTGATCAATGGAAAATTACACTGGCATACCCTGAGGTTTGGCCTTATTACACACACTCCCCCCATCTCAGAGAAGTTATGAAACCAGAAGGGATATTTGCACAATTTCATATAGGTACAACAAAGACAACAATGGTAAGTAAATCTTAACAGCAAACTAACTTCAGCATAAAATATCCTGTACCTTTCCGAGAGTATTTTCCGACAGAGGTGCAACGACCAACATATCAGCCCATCTTGCTAGCTCAATATGTAGCACAGTGCCTCCTATTCTATTCCAAGAAGACCAGTCATCCTCATCAATGTAAAGTGTTACACCGTTCGGAACTGAAAGTCTGTCTACAAAATGAAGTGATGCTTTAGTGGTGACTGCTTTCACTTCTGCCCATCCAAAAAAGCGACTGCAAAGATCAGCAAATTTTGTCGCAGCTACACTCCCACTTGCAGCTAGCACGATCCGAGGTTTTCTTGAAACAACAACATGCGGCTTTCCGTCTGCATTTGGAGGTTTTGATTGCGCCATGACCTGTTCTTTGCAGGGCAATGTATATGAAGATAACCCATTCAAATGTATTGCATAAATCTTGATAAATGGACAAACAAAATTTGCTTTTGATGACAAACAAGAAATAACAAGAACAGAGGTTTGAATGACAATGATTAAAAAGAAAAGGGAGTTTAACTCTTGAGAAAAGATGATGTGCCTATAGCATTCGATGGAAGTTCGAAAAATCGGGAAGTCGGAAACAATTTGGTTTTCGAGATAACAAGAAGCTAACAATGAATCATATGCCTATGTAAAATCAAGTTCAGATCAAAAACTACATGATGTAATGAAACAACAAGAAGGGTAGAATATCCTCATCTGATTTGATCAAACTCAGATAATAAGAGAAGAATTATACCATACATTTTCCCTTTTCAGTTTATCACATTCTTACTGAATAAGATTAAACCACATGCTTAATTTTTCTTATAAATTTATTCATAAAAATTAAGAGTTTTTGAATCGATAGAATAGGAGATCTTGCAGGTTTACAACACAAATTTCTCCAAATTTTGTTCAAGAAAATCCTTAATTTGTCACCGAAATCATATTTCCTTTGATCAACCATCGTCAAAACAGGCATAAACCCCAAAGAAAATCCCCAAAAAATTTTATATATAAATCGTCTGCATCCAGAGGTGTAGTCTTGCAGATGTAATCAGGAATTTGAAAAATTGGAGATGTAATCGCAGTAAGCTGGTGTCGGACTCACCGGAGAACTGAGATCGCCGCGACGGTGGCGGCGAGAGACGGACACGACGGCGTACGGGAAGAAAAAAGACGATTTCAAAATATTGGGCGCGCAAAAGCATTTCAGCACGTGGTAACATAACTACCAATATTTATTCAGAAATAATATATTTTTTTCTATACAAAAAATACATTTATGTTCACTAATTTTTCAAAAAAATTTTTTTTTTTGGTATTAAAAACATTATATATAGTTTCACTAAATAATTTCTTGAATATTAATTTGTCTTCAAAATTGTTCTTTTAAAAGAAAATCTAGAAATTACCCTTTTACGGATATTAATTATAAATTGTTATATCAGCTAGAAGAAATTATTAAGTAATGCATCCCGATTAAATTCTTTTATTATGTCTGATATTTTATATCAAATGTGATGCCCAAAATCGGGCACCACTAAATTGTTAGTTGGGTTTTGAGAAGATCCAAGTCGATCCAGGGGGCAGACATGCAAAGCACTCCACTAAATTAAATTAGTAAGTGCTCGATGAAAATAAATAATTTAGTTCAAATAAAATAATAATGAATAACTTAAATGAAGAAGAAGAAAAGTAAGAGAGAATGAGTAGCGTGTTATTGATGATAGCAAATAGCGGATAGTATCAGAGAGTATGAGCGTAGAATAACCAAAAATATCATTAGCCCCTTCAAAAGTGGTCTTTTCTCCTTTTATAATCGAGCGCCAGCTAGCCGTTTAAAAGAGGTGAGTAACTCTTACTTTCTAACTGGGTTTGTTAGAAGTTGATAGAAAAGTGGAAGAAGTTATTCTCACTATTTGAATTTGAATCCCCACTTATCTCTCATGACTCTCAACCTCTTCAAAACTTGCTTTGATCAAATAAAACTGCAATAAACTTGTTTGAACTTATTTGGAACCCAATCCGACTTAATCGGGCCCGACTGCTTTTTCGTTAACCTGAGCGTTCCTAGTGTTGCATACCTTTCGATTGGAAAATAAATATCTCCTACCTGCTATTTATTTTTATGGCACATTAAAAAAATTAAAAAGCTATATATGTGTATATATATATTCAGAATGGAGAGACACGTGTTAACATGATCGAGATGACAATTTAAAATTTTTTTATAAAATAAACATGACAATTTAAAATATTTGAAAGTTTAGATAAAAAATTAAAAAATATAGTTTATGGAGTAAGTCGTTTTTTTCCAATTTTTTTTAAGACCTTTTTTCAAAAAAAAATATAAATAGAATACAAAATTATATTCATAATATATATATATAAATTATTTTAAGATTCACTTTGATTTGAAATATAATCTATTTAACATTTCTTCATTTATATTTGAAATTTAATATTATTAATTTGTTGATGTAAAACAATATTTACGATTTATTATATAAATAAATTATTTTTTATATTGAGAAATAATTATAAAATGTTTTGAAATCACTCAAAATAATATAGAAAAGCATACTCAATAATTAGTATTTGAAAAATATACAAGAAAATTTTTAAATTACATAATATATTTAATAATATCTTTATTATTTTTCATTATTTGATATTTTCAATATCCACCGTGGATTTATAAAGTTGAAAGTTATAAATAGTTAATTTGTTGTATTAAATATTTATAATTTATTTTAAAAATAGTCTTGCAATTTTTTAGTATATATATACACACCCCCATTAAACGAACAATAATGTAGAAATCAATTTACAATTGGACAACATTTTATCACATTGAATTCTCTAGCTATTTGTACATGCATTAAATTAGCTATTCCTATGAAAATTTCCGAAGGATTAAAAATAAAACATCAGTTAGACTAAAACTGTGACGATGTCGAGGGCCGATCCTCTTGCTTCTCTATGAGCACGCACCTCGATGGCGGACCAAACATGCTCAATATTACCTACAAAACGAACCAGAACATCAAGACACAATCAAAATTTTGAATTTTACAGAGTTTACTACATTTCGGGAGGGGGCTACCCGCCAACTTTTTGCTTGTGTTTGTAACTGAAAAAAGAAAGTGAGATATGAAGGATGATGATCTTACAGGTAAAAAGACGAGCCCATGCAAGAAACCTAGAAGCACTAAAGCAAGATACATCTGGAAATAGTACACCTGCAACATAAGAGAAAGGATTTCAGAATAAACAGCAAGAAACAAAATGTGTTTCTTTCTGAATTGTGGTAAAAGAAGCCGATCGCAGACCACAAAAACTTCTGTCCGAGAGAAGCATAGAACGAGCACCCCAACTAGCTTCGTGAGTGTGATCCCACTGCAGACATAAAAGGGAATGGAAATGTGAAGAGTAAGAACTTGTTAAGTAGGAGGTTTTGCAAATTAATTGGGTTTGAATTTTAAAATGGAAAAATGGATTATATTCCCAAATCTTGTATAATGGACTTGTTTACATTCCTTTATGTGGGCTGTGTAACAATGTCAATTTTACTCCACTTATTTACCCCATTAGGCTTGTTGTGGCTGGATTGTATTGAAAAAGACTAACATGCCCTTATCTTCAACGTGTCCCAATTTTCCCCTGCCTTCAACTTTTTTTCCAAAACATAAAAGCTTCAAGCACCAACACAATAACAAGCAAAACTCAACTTTCTGAATCCTCAGAGGAATTCTTGCTCTTGTAATCAGAAAAAAGAAAAATAATTATTACAGAGTTCTTTCACCGTGAAAGAAATGTTGGAAGATTGATTGGCTGAAACACCATTTTCTTTGTCCGATTGGAAACACTACAAGCTTAGCTCTCATCTTCGAAAATTAAGCAAAAAAATCTTTAAATTAATCAAAACTATTTATTTTCGGCAAAATGATTCTAGGAGATCTTTGGTTTCGGAAATGGGGTCAAAATGTAAATTTATAAAGAAAATTATGGGTTTTGCAGTTGGTGATTAAGGTTTTTTATATACATGTAGAGTAGCGGCCTGGAGGGTTTTGAGATTGTTTATTCCTTTTTGCCACCTAATGAAATGGCATATATGTAATAAAACTAAACATTTGGACAAAGTGGTACAATGTAATAAGTTGGCATGGAATGAGCTATTTAAGAACTTCAAAATTGAGCAGCTATTACGTCTATTACATTCTAGCAGTAGCAGATCATGCAACAGTATGGAAGTAAACAATTTTATATGCTAGGCTAATGACCCTGCCAGCCTAGTGTAAAAGAGATAAGTAAAGGAGTTGTTGTATTTATGTCATCACACACGTAATGGGATTGGGTCCGGGTCGGGAGGTAATAGTAATTTTCTAAATAAGAATGGTGTTTCAGGAGGTAGGAGGGGCAAGATAGAAAATAGAAAAACATTAGTGCCGCGCACAACCGTAGAAATCAAACCTGAATACAGAAGCCCCCATTGTTGTCAAAGCTTCCTTCATCCGCTGATTCCTATCTCCACTGGTCACCTGCATATAAGAGCAAAGCGAACCACCCGATCATTATTAGAAAATATTATAGGACATATTAGCATAAAAACTTCATTAAATAACAAGAGACGAGAAATCTAACCAAGAAAGCATGTGTTATATGCACACAGAACTCCACAGCAATTCCCACCGACATGACGAGATTCACAACCGACAGTGCATTCAGTTGGATATTTAGAATTGCCATTATTCCCTGCAAAAGTGAACCATAGTGAGTTATAACTTCAAATCTGGGTACATGTGACTGAGAAAATCATCACAAAGAAAGAAATAATACATACCAATAGATCCACGACGATCATTGTCAAAACAAGTAGAATTATTGCTGAAGTCCACAAACTATACATGAAAAAAGAAAACCAAAAACATGAAATGAATCAAGTGGGATTATCATTTCAACAAAGGGTAAAATTGCTAATATAGTGTGTGTGTGTGTATAATATATGTATGTATATACACATATAGCTGGAATGAATTTACTCACCTGCATGTGATAACTAAGCAAACGACGAAAACCGCACCTTAAATTGAAAAAGACAAAGATATATTAGAAAGTTTGCAGAAAAAAACACTTTACGAGGGAATTGTAACTTGATATGGGAAAGCCACTTTAAAATCTTTTTTGCTTTTCTTTTATTTTTTCTTAAAAGTACTAACCAATAGCTATTGCAAGGTTGATGAGAGCAGTCTTCCATATATCAAGGTACTGCTCAAAGAACATATAAAATACAGCATATGGGAAAACGTCAATCTGCAGAATAGAAATCAAACTGTCAGCATAAGGCAGAGTGCATGGTCTGCATGATTTTCTTACAATTAAGCTTTCTCTATTTGATCTTATATTACCTTCAAAGAATCAGACATTTTTGCACTAAAATCTCGCGCAGCCCTCATTGAATTCACATAGTCAACCTGAAAACAATACATAGTTGACCCGTCCGAGTGAGAAAAGAAAAGAGTTATAATTAAATGAAATGTTCGAACAACATACAAGAAGAGACGGCAACATTACAAAAACATCTGAAAATAATGTACCTGTTTATTAAGAGGAGTGTGATATGTCCGAAATGCTGATGCTGGAATTATTCCACTCTCGTAGCCTAAAGAAATATGGAAATATTTCAAAAACAATAAACACGAGAGATAAAAAGAGGCTATGTTTTTAATAGAGTTCTTCCTAATTGCATAAAATTTCCACCTTTGAGCTCTACACTGCTCGTATAAGCCCCATTTCCACCTTTTGCACAGTCAGCAGATGGTAAAGCAGTAAGGAACCATGGCAATTTATCCCTGAATTGAGCTGTTGAAGGACGACCGTTTTGTAGCTCCGAGTGTCGGAAACACTGAAATATTCCAATATAAAATCACTTATATAGTCAAGCTTAACTTATTTATTATTTTAATTAACATTTACTTATTTTAGAACTTATTACCGAAATATAAATTAAATTGAGTGATCGAAATTAGATTTTGCAAATTAAATAATATGAGGTTTACCGTAGTACAGTCTTTGCAGACGGGGCTGAGTCCACAAGAACCACCACTAGATGAACAACAAGGAGGCTGGAATAAAAATTTTAAAAAGAAAAAGTTAACATATTTTAGAAAATCCATTGCCCATTGTAATTTTCGATAAAGAGATTGAACATTCAATATAACATTAAAGAAGATTAAAAAAAAATCAAATACCTGGTCGTCGGGAGGACAATAGGTTTGATTTGTGAATTTCCTACAACAGCCAAAAGCTTCAGGAGATAGCCAAACGAGAAAATCATCAAGCCACGATGCTGCAGGTTTAGCTATATAACTCGACTCAGGTACTAAAGAAGCTCTAGCAATCTGCAAAAATACAGCAGTAATTTGAGTAACAAATCATTTGAAAAGGAAACTTTAACTGGAATCCCGCTTTCAAGAAATGTAGAAAGAAAATCATAAATTGCCAGTTAAATTATATGGCTTAATGTAGCATCTTGTTAATACAATGATTTTAGTTTTACCTCGTTGGTAAGAGAATTAGAATCACAGTGACTGATGGAACAGAGCTGATTTGTTTGTCTCGATTCTGAACTGTGGAGATAGAAAATAAGAGCATGATAAGAAATCTGTACCAAATATTACACAGTCAATACAAAATAAGGGTCCAACCAAATACCTGAAATTGTAGTTTTTCACCACAAAATATAGTGGCGGACCGACTCTGAGATATTTTGAGAGGCTGTTAAAGTAATCCTGCAGCATGAAAATAATTACAAGCATCAAGTTTATGAACGATGAAGAAATAAATTTTACATATATATATATAGATGCACATACTATATTGCTAAGTAATGGTGTTGTTAAGATAGTAAGACCTGAAGATATGAGTCTCGAGGAAGAACAATTTGTTGTTCTAAACCAGCTTCGATTCTTGGACAGAGTGCCTTAATGAGTCAACAAGAGAAAAAAATACATTTTCATCACAAGAGAAAAAAGGATTAGCATAAAGGATCATGTGTGTGTGTGTGTGTGTGTGTGTGTGAGAGAGAGAGAGAGAGAGAGAGAGAGAGAGGCTGCTTACTATGCTCGCTAATGTAAATGCACCAAATACACAAACAACCAGCAGTTTTACACCCCAAAGGTTAAGAATCGGAGCATGAATTTCCTATACAATCAAAAATCACAATAAGAATACAGAATAAAATAAAATGATAGAAGGAGGAAAAAAAAAAGAACAGAAGCCAAAATACAGGATTTTTTATCATCATATAAATAGATGAATAAATAAATAAATTATACATATACATAGATATATAGATATTCATTTATGTCTTACCTTCATATATCTCACCAGCAGCCCGGGCTTCTGCTGATGACTACCTACAATTTCACATGTACTCTTTGTTTCAGCTTTGTGCTTTTATTATATCATAGGCATGTAATTCAAGAGCATAATAAACAACCTGAAGAGAAAACATATATTGTTGAATGGAAATACAAAAATGAAATACCTTTTTCCAGCTCTGAGTTCGACCGCGATACTTTGATACAAGGAAAACAATCAACCCTGTTATCCTCAGCTCTCAGAAAATCGAAGACAATCAATGCTACGAATGCAGTAACTTGAAGAAGGAAATCCAACAGAACAGCAAGGGCTACAAACAGAAAAGTTGATAGAGATTAAAACAGGTAAAGAAACCATGATTTTGTATTCACTTTCTCGTTAGTTAGTTAGTTACCAGGGAAAATGTGGAAACTACTAAAAGTATCCTCAATATGTTTCATAGACTTTTTTAATATACTAGCATAATAGGTTTATTTTGTTATTTTTCCTATTATTATAACATGTTCTCTTGAGGATTTACTAGAAGATAGCCTAACCTGCAAACATGGAGAATACTCGGCACGCTGGCATAGGAATGAAACTTCCAACTGCAAAAGCCAAAACCTCAGACAAACTAGCTAGTGTTATGGACGGGCCAACTTCAACAAGTGCATTGCTTATTCTTCCCTCTATAGGTAATTCCACTTGTTGTCTCTTTACTGCATGAACCAATATGCACATGTTGTCTACGCCAACCTGGCAACCATATAAGCAAAACACAATCAATGATGAAATGGGAAGACAAAAAGCGAAAAATAAAAGAGCTCATTTATTACTAAAAAGGAAATAATAAAAGAATAGGACTCACTGCTAAAACAAGAAAAGGGATGACTTCCATTATTATTAATGTTGATTTCACCCCGACTGCACTGAAAAAACCGACTGATGCAAGTACAGAAAGCATGACGAGCACAACCCCTGATAAGCCAAGCAATACCTGTAAAGCATATGTAATGAAACTTTAGAATAAAAAGAAAATTCAATGAGATTGCTGACTGTATAGAACTGTATGAGGTAACTATCTCATAGTCAAATACTAAATAAAATTTTAGGGGAGCCTTATAAAATTTAAAATATAAAGAATGGATATATGGATAAAATCGTACCTTGGAGGAGATATAATAGGAGGAGAAACGAATATCTCCGAGGGTCAATGATATGTAAGCAAACATTACAAGATAGCTTATCTGGATGAAAAAAGAAAGAAATATATGATTCAATCCATTGAGTAGAATACAAAGAGAGAGAGAGAGAGAAAGATAAAGATTTCTTACAACAATAGTTATAGCATCTGCAGTACTTTCTCTTTTTAGTTCTTCCTCAACAGAGCTTTCTGATGAAAATGCAAGTGTTAAATTCCTGGCCTTCACCATTGGTACGAGCTCATCCTGTCAAAAAAATATACAAGCTTTAAAATTATTAATAAAGAGAAAAGGTGACTCAGATTTTCGGTTCCACTACGATTCTCTGAAGATTTAAAGGTGATTCCATGAGTAATTACAGTTTTTTAAGGATTATAACCAAAAAGGAGAACCACCTTTGCAAGCTGAATGAAGGCTTTTTCCCATGCCTCTGCCCTTTTCGTACCGTTCCCTTCTTTGTCAACATCATTGTTCACAGGGTACGTTATAATGAAAGCAGAAGCCTGTTTGAAATGAATAAACTGCATTCATATATAATTTCATATAAGAAAAGATCAAACAAAAATGACAAAAAACCAATTACCTCTGTATAATTATTTCCAGAGAAACCACCAAGAGCAGTGCTTGGATCAAGTGGTGCTTTAAATGCACTGGTGCATGTGTCAGCTGAGGTATAATGCTGAAAACAAATCCAGAAAAAATAAAATAAGTTGAGGGATAATTGGTATATTTAAAGATGAGGATATAAAAAAAAAAAGAGTTACCTGGAAACAGTATTCAACGTGATCTAGACCCCCAAAGCTATCATAATTTTGAGGATCCATCTTGAAATACTATCACAAAAGTAAATAATTTCTAGTTAAAAAGTATTTAACCGATCAAAACAAAGATTATATATATGCAAGAAATTCTTTACATAAGCTTTTGTTGTCTGTTTTTTTCATTTTCTATTTATTCATTTTTAATTGTTTCTCCAATGAAAAATATGATTTTCTCTTTTAAACAAGAAAATATTTTATTTTCATTCTCATAGTGAGACCCCCACAACAAATTAAACTATGACATTCTTCTCAAGTTGCATTGTCATATTCACTATCACATTTAAATTTTATAATAAATCTACAATTTTATATTTTTCACTACTCAACCAGACATAATATTTTAATTTCCAGACCTAGTACACAACAAAAACCCGTAATTTTTCTAATGGAAATAGAAAATGAGAATGAAAATACAAACCTGAAGAACACTTTGAGTGGCACAATCATTGCCAAGTGGCTTCATGCAGATATCAGTAAGAGATACCATTGAACCAGAATAATTAGCTCTGATGGCATCCACCTATCATAATTGACAAATCAATTGTATATCCAAATAACACAAAAATTATAGGAAAGTGCTTCGTTATAATCTAGAAATGGAGCAGACAAGTACTTACCTTCTTTTGAATATCAAATAATAAATTGATATTGCTATCCGTCACAATGCTTGGTGCTTTTCCATGCACAGTTTCTGGAATTGTTGCTATGATGAGCTGAAAACGTTTCACATTCTCAATGTGAATATATGTTCAGGCAAAAGATGCAGTGTTATTAACTATAAAATACCTGCTCAATTCTGTAAAATGGAGCAAGATGACTGTCAAAAAATTCTTTCTCCTTCGCAGCTCTACTTCCAGGGCCCACCCATAACTTCAAAAGTAAGAGCACAAAAACTTGTCTAAGTCGAGATGACCATATACAAAAATTATTACATACATAATATATATATATATATATATGTGTGTGTGTGTGTGTGTGTGTGTGTGTTTTGAAGTTTGAAATAGCTTTGATTAAATTTCAACGATTAGAAGGGGGAAATTTGTAATTTCGAAACAAAGAGGGGAGGTATCTGTAATTATGCACAGCTATAGGAGAGGTCAGTGTAATTTGAGTTATGACAGTAATTAGATAAAATACCTTCTCAGGCCTCGTCTCGACTTGAAAGCGAACGAGACCAAGGCAGAGCACAAAAACAATACCAACTGAGGAACACAATACAAGTACTGGATTTCTAGCCACCCATGTTCCATATTTCCTGAAAGACAAATTAAGTCAAGAAGCCATTGTTAGGAAAAAGAAAAAGATGAAAAAATCTTCTACATTTGCATGCTACAATTATATGAATGATCGAATTAAACCGACCTGTAAAACTTCGACATATACCCTTGCACAATTGAAAGTTGTACTCCATTGGTAATTTGTGGAACATCCTCAAGCATCTGGAAAATTAATAGAAAAACAATTTTACATAATTTTAACAAAATACACTATAAATCACCAAAAAAATTTTGCCAAGTACCTGCATAGGGACATTTTCATCCTTTTGACTGTTGATCCTTCGAATAACTCCACCATTAGGCACATTAATTACTGGTTTTGTTCTAGAAACAGGGCTTGTTTTCTTTTTCTTGTGGAAGAAACCCCACCCGAGAAACACCGAAACAAGTATAATATATACTATTGCTACTGCAACTTCAACACATTTTGCCTGCACTTGCAATAAGACGAGAAAATGCATTAGATTCACATAGAGGATCTTTCCATGTCCAAAGAAGAATATTTCGAGGGTGCACCTTAAGAGATCCTATTCTCACTGTACAGGATCCTTTCTTGGGAGGAGCAGGAAGAGCAGAATTTGAACAAGCTGATGAAGCAGGACAATCACCACACGAACAGCCTAGTGAAGTGTCACCGCATGAATATGTTGACACATTCATAGGTTTCATTCCAGAAGATTCCGGAGCATCTGGCAAAAGATTTATTGCATATGGCGATCCCGGTACACCAAGACCAGCTCTTCTACCAATAAACGAATACCACTCTGCCATAAAAAATCACTTGTCAAAAAGATAAAAAAATCTTAAAATAAAAAATATATATGTGCAGCAAAAATTCAAATTGTGTTACATCCTTAATTGAAAAAGAAATATTTATATGGCAAAATTGTGGAACAAGAGCTAACCTCTAAAATTTTTAGCACCAGCACCGATAAATTCCATGGCTCGAGTATTCATGGTACCAAATTTCACATCTTTGCAAGATTCATACATTCCCTCACCGAAAGTGTCAGTTATGTAAAAGTCGATTCCATTAACAGTCAAATTGCTGCCAACCTGAACAAGAACACACAAGAGAAAAGACAGTATCTAAGATTAGATAACTATTATCCATAAGTAATTTAAGATCAACAAGAATCAAGAGAGTGATCGAGTGGGATAATTGCTGACCCTGGAAATGGAAGTCACGTTAATAAATTGACTCTGATTCGGAGAACATGTAAGCTCACAAAATAGATTCAAGAAATTCCTCAAGCATGCTGGACAGCCTACAAGAAAAGGAATCGCCTGCAACAAATAAACTAAGAGAATATAAGTGATTCATTTTATTGAAAGAAATATAAAATGGTGTGTAAAGTACTCAAGTAATAGGAGCTTCAAAGTTACAATATAAATAATAAAGATACAACTGAATTAGAGTACTAAGCATATATACATATATAAAACACTTTGTCCCCATATTCCTTTAAATTCATGGCTCGATCCTTGAACTGAAATGCCATGTATTCGTAGAAAAAATTTATGTTTATTACAATTTTAGCCAATTCCACTAAAGAGGAAAATAAGAAAGAAAGATGGAATCAATAGGAAGGCATCAAACAAAGTTGGATTATATCAAAAAAGATATTCGATTTCTTACTTGCTGAACTTGTGTGCGTAATGTATCGAACTGCTCCCCTGTACAACATACATTTCCAGTAATTGTAGGGCACAAACTTTGAATCTTTGCTGATAGCAATTCATCGGGCTGTCAGCATTAAAAAAAAAAAAAAAAAAAGTGATGAACACAATAAAATCAATGAACATCCATTTCAGACAGATCACATCATGGTGTCAAGTGTCAACCAAAAAACAAAAATTAAAAGAAAATACAAACCAAACACAATGCAAATTTCAAATAAATGAACATTCAAGAATCAAGGCATACACACCTTAACCGCTGGAGAACCAACAGGGCAATTTAGTACTTTTCCATCGCTCCGCTTTCCGCAAATGTCATACATAGCACAGAAACCTTCCGAATGTCTCTGTCTGCAGAATCAACATATAAGTTCCATTAATTTGTCCATCAATTAAGATAATATGTTCTTAGCAGCAATTCAAGAATAAAACAACAAAAAGGAAACAGATAAAGAGAAAACTTTAACCAAACAAATATGAACATAAACACTTATAATTCTGCTCAAAAACCAATCCCAGTTGTTCTGAATTCTGCTCAAAAAGTTCTGATTGATTCACTTCCCAAAGCAGACAACTACAAACAAACAAGAAAATAACACACACCAACACATAATCATACATAAATCCCAGCATCTAATCATCAATTCCCCAGCAAAAAGCACACAACACAAACACTTAATTCCTCAGAACCCAGCTCCTATTCCTCCAATTACAGCCCAAAAAACTCTGACCAATTCCCAACAGTGTCAGAAACAAAATCGAACATTCAACAATCATTTTCCAGCAGAAACGAAGCATACCCCTCCACGGCATTATCCCGGAGCAGAGCCAATAAAAACACCTGCAAAAAAATCCCACGTTTTCCCACACATCAAACTACAAATTTCACCAATACCAACACCAAAAGTACAAAAACTCCGAAGCACCTGTAACAAAATCCTCCCAAAACTCACCGTAAACACGAAACGCGGGAAGCAAATCATCTTTCTTCCCTGTAACGAGCCCATTGCAGACAATGGACCTCCAACCCAAATGCAAAACCAGAAGCTGAAGCCGTAATCAGTATATAGACAGCAAAAAGTGCAATACTCAATAGAAATGAATGCGTTAACAGTTCAGAGTCAATGCAAAAGTTTGTGTGTATGTATATATACACACATACAGCATATACAGAGAGAGAGAGGGAGAGAGAAGAGGTGGGAGTGATGTAAGCTGCTTGCGAGTTTTAAGGAACAAAATCCGAAGACGGAATAAATAAAAGAAATATAAAAAAAAAAACTTAATATGAAATGACGAAAATGCCCTTGCTTTCGGTCCAGGGTGTCGGGGAAGGTATAATGAATAATGTTTCACATTCTTTTATCTCCTACCTATGAATTATGATTGCATTACCTTTGAAAGGGATTGTTTCAATAATTTTGAATTTTTTTTTGCATTTCGGTGTATGATGCATGAAAACAAA
This sequence comes from Lantana camara, assembly GCA_037501455.1. Classification (NCBI taxonomy): domain Eukaryota; kingdom Viridiplantae; phylum Streptophyta; class Magnoliopsida; order Lamiales; family Verbenaceae; genus Lantana; species Lantana camara. The sequence goes on from CM074855.1 coordinate 129,734,101, forward strand.
TACGAAAATAATGATATGAAGATATAATTATCTTTTAAATTTATTATATAAGCGAAATTCGATGCGGTATTCGATATTAATATCGAACTTAATAATATACAATGAAATAATTTAAAAGTATTTATTACATCATAGATTAGGAGTTTAATTTTGCTCTCAGTAAAAATAATAATAAGAAACCATTTTTGTGTGTACAACTATTGTTAATAATTGAGTTTTTTAGTAGTACAATTATTTTTGTTTTTAGATTAATCATTCTAAATGGTATCCGGTATGTGGATGACATGTCTTTTATGTGTCGATATGTTATGTAGAGTTAAATGGTACAATTTAACGTTCAGGTTGTAACATATAATAAAATAATTAGTTGAGGTTGATTTATGGTAAAAGAATAATATGTTTTTATTTACGACGTGTAACATAGAATTAGATTGTCTAGTTTTAGTGTTTAAGTTGCACTTTATAATAAAATAGTTAGTTGAGGTCGATTTATGATAAAGGAATGACATGTTTTTTTGTACGATATGTTACATAGAATTAGATTGGCCAATTTAATGTTCAGGTTGCACTTTATAATAAAATAGTTAGTTAAGATTGATTTATGATAAAGAAATAACATGTCTATCATGTGCGATTCGTTACGATAAAATTAAATCGCTTAGATTGTATTTTATAATAAAATAATACTAGTTCAGATCGATTTATATATGGTACGGGCACAACATGTCTTTCATGTGTAACATGTTACACAGAATTAGGTTGCATAATATAACGTTTAACTTGCCCTTTATAATAAAATAGTTTGTTGAAATTATAAATAGAGAGACTTAAACCGATTAGTCTTTGAAAAAAGAAAGAATACAGATTGCCAAAAAATTTCTCCTTACAATTATTTAGTAATTTTATTATATGTTTGATAAATTTGTAATAATTTACTTCTAGTTTGGTGTATTACGTACATAATTGAAGGTGAATTGAGGATTATATATGCATATATTTATCCAAAATTATTTCTCTATTTTCATATTTTATGGAGAATAACTTAATTTTACTTAACACATGTTCTTGAATTTGTTTATTTTAAGTTTTATTTTATTTTTTTATCTTTCTGACGAAAGTTCAATCTATTTAGGGTGAAGTTAGTAGTGTAGTCTATTTATTCTAAAAAATAGCCTCGGCTTGCATTCGTTCGTTATAATTTTGACATGTGTTATTTCGATTTTTACCGCATCGATTGTACTATCTAATTGGATTATATGATATTGTTGTTGTTTTTTAAAACATTTACGATTTTCTTTTTGATGCTATCATTAATGCTTTTTGGGTAAAGGGCACGTACGTATGTATGTAGGTATGTATATTGGGGCACTTTTGTAAAGAGTGATATATATTGAGCCAAAATGTGAACACTTTTTGTGCACTTTTTGAATTTAACTGGATTTAGGAAGAGAATGAGATCGATACGTTTGTTTGTTTCTTTTGGGTGTGAAATGACAGAGAAAAAGTTGGAGCTAACTGGTTGGGTGACTGTGACAGGCCATTATTCTCTTAGTTGTGGGTAAAAAATTGCATGATTTGGAAATGTATGGACCTTTTGGTAATTTTGATAGATGCATCCTTCCCCGTTTTAGGGTTACGAATTAATTTCTTTGTTCGAGAAGTTACGGAGACGACTAGGCTTAACTATTCGTGCGAAATTAGACGAAAGTTTGGGAAAAGGATGGGGATGGGGAGTTTTGGACTATGTTGATGAGGTTTTTTGGACGCAATAATTCTTAAATTGGTGGATTGTATGGGATGAGTTGTTTTTATTGTTTGAGTACTATTAAATTCCGATAAAAATTGAATTAAACGGAATGAATATGAAAATTGATTAGAAAAAATATAAGTTGTTGTATGACTTAGAATCCTTGCGCTATTGTGGGAAACGAGACGAGTCACTTTAGGTAGTGTGAATATTATTGAAATCATGTTAAGAATGACCTTCGCGTAAAAGATAATTGATGTTAACTAATGGGAAGAAGAAGAATATCCTTCCGACTGTGTGAAAATGGATGAACTCTATGATGGGTGGATACAACAACAACATGATCTTTTTTTTTTTCTTTTTTTTTCTTTTTTTACATTAGAAGTGTTGGATACAGTTTTTGATACGAATGTCCGATATGACACGATACACCATACGATGAAATGATATTTTTTAAAGTGTTGGTGCATTAGAGGATAAACTGAAGACTACTTTTTGTAATGTATGAAATGAGTGGATGGAATTGTAATTATACAAAATTATAAGGGTAGGAATTTAAATATTTTTATAGTTATCATCCCAAATATATTAATTATTATTAGTTTGCTTTCAAGGATTACGTTTACTGTTGTTGGTGATGTGATCTTGTAATTGAAATTTTTTTTTGACAACCAAAACCCTGGAATATTATAGCAAATCATGACCAACAATAAGAACTAGCAACTCTGCACACTCTACGTGTGTGTGCAAATAAAAAATTAAGATTCTAAGTATAAAGAGATAAAATTAAGATTTTAAATTTAAAGAGATGACCAATATCCATAAAATATGTGAAAAAGATTAAAATTAAGATTAAAATATCTTAAGATTAAGATTAAAATTTTTAGTTGATAATTGACAAAATACGTGAATAAAAATTCTAAACAGATAAATGAGAAAAAAAAAGATAAAATTTATACATAAAGAAAAAAAATAATTAAAGTGAGGAAAGAGAAAAGAGAAAAGAGAAGTTATGAATATATTAGAATGGTAAATAAATAAATAAATAATAGAAAAAAAAAGAATGTAAAAAAATACAACGAATGAAAAAAATAAATAAAATAAAAGGAAAAGAAAAGAGTCTAAAAGACCAAGTGGTTAGTATAGAATAGTATAGATATATAGTATAGATATAAAAGAATTATTAAAAATAATAATATAATGAGAGAGAAAAGAGAAATTTTTTTTTTTTTTTTTTTTTGACAATGAAGCCCTCCGAGGAGGGAAAACATCAAAAGGAACAATCTGCCAAAAGGAAATCAACAAGGAAGGACGGACAAATGGAGCCACCCACGCACTCCGGGGCAGCATTCCGAGCCAAAGTATGAGCCACGACATTGGCCTCACGACGAACAAAGAAGAAGCGGCAACAGGGAAAGGAAGCAGCCGCTGATTTAATATCATGCACCAGGTTACCCATTGGGGAGAGATCCTCATCTGAAGACACAATCTTGTTTACCAGGTTGAGGCAATCACTCTCAATCCAGACGGTCTACCACCCGTTGTCACGCGCAAGATCCATCGCCCGTATAATCGCTACTGCTTCAACCGCCTCCGGTTCTAACTCACCCTTAAATCTATCGCACATCCAACCAAGACAAGAACCATCCTGATCGCGTGCTACACCTCCTATTCCAACTTCTCCCACATTTGCAAAGACCGCCCCATCAACGTTAATTTTAACAACCTCACCTGGAGGAGGCCTCCAACAAGAAGAATTGCTGCTATCATTCACTGGAGGAGGAGGATTAAACTCAGTCAGGGAGGAATTATGTAGGGACAACGCAAAATTCATCAGCTCATCTGGCCGCCATTTGCACCCTTCCGTTCTAACCTTATTCCGAAACCACCATAAGCCCCAAAGGATCAGAGAGAATCTGTCGCGATCGCCCACATCAAAGGAAGAGAACACCGTCTCGATCCACTCATGGACTCCCCTTGTAAACTTAGAGATGGTAGTCCAGGGGAGGAGCGAGATGGCCCAAACCTGTCGAGCAAAAGCGCACTCCAGAAAAATATGCTTCGTATTCTCAGGCGCATCCCCACAAACCGGGCATAGTAAGTCAACAAGACATCTACGGGAGATAAGGTTTGAAGAAGTAGGTAGAATATCATGTAAAACCCTCCATACAAAGAAGCGAACTTTTGGGGCGACGTGAAGTTTCCAAATCTTCCCCCAGATTGGGTTGTCGGCGGCAGAAGAGGAAGAAGCACGGGTTGCTCCTTCCAAAGCAAGAGCCACCCGGTGAGCACTGCGAATGGAAAAAACTCCATTTTTTTCAAAATGCCAAATGAGCCTGAAATTGAGAATATTACGTTATTGGAATGGTAAAATAAATAAATAATAATAAAAAAAAAAGAAAAAAGTCCACACGCAGAAAAAAAAGAAAAGAAAAGAGTTTAGGGGTAGAAAAAAAAGAGTCGAAGAGTCGAAGACACAAAAACGGTTTCTCTCTACCCCTGACGCTTAATATAATTGTATAGATAATACAAGAAGCAAAAAATAATAATAATAATAAACTTTGAAAATTAGCTTCACAATTAGTAAAAGAAAATGATTCTTTGAAAATTGGTCCTCTCAAGTTGATCACGATGTGATGCAGCTGGAGTTCCACAGTCGCTTTTTCTTCGAATTGAGCACAGATGGCTGAGCCTACAACAGATAACTCGGCCAGAAAATTTTCCGGATAAACACAGGAAAAGATAAAATTAAACTTCCAAACGGAAGGGACAAAACTTCCATACGGAAGGGATAAATCTTCCATAGTTAAGAAACGAAAGAAACCATACCCAAAAAAAAAAACAGATAAATAAATCGTCTTTGAACAGATAAATCCGCTAGATCTGGGAGGATGTCAGTAGATCTGGAAGATTGGTGATGAAACTTACCGTAGATTCGAGAGAGTGACAGCAGATCTGGGCGGATCTCGATAAACGGAAAAGAATTGAGTAAAACAAAACAGATTTGGACCGATCCGAAGGTGAAACTGTGTTCTCCACCGTCGGATCGGAGTTGAGAGGAAAACTTTTGTCTTGCTCAGAGAGAGAGAGAATGGGAAGATAAGAGAGAGCGGTTACTCCATAGAAGTTATCTCCTAATTGAAATTAATTAAAAAGATAAGACATTGCTTCTTGATTTGGGCTATTGGATTTTACTATTATAAACAGTTTCAATCAAATACTCTGCCTAAAATTTTAATTTTGTACTATTTTATTGAATTGACTTAATTTATAATACTATTTCTGAAAATTTAATAATAATTGTGCTTATTGTACTTTCTTATATGTGACTACTCTCAAAATCCAAGTTTAAAAATTTTTACTTATTGAGAAATTTAAATAAATTTCTCGGGTTTCTCCAATATTGAAATGCTTATAATTCAGCGAGGCAAGTTAAATAATTGTTTGTAATTTGGTCAAAAAAGGTCGATATATGAAACTAATTATTATTATCTTTTTTTTTTTTTTTTCAAATTATCAATGTTGATTCCTCCAATTACCCCAGATAAGATTCGAATCCGTAACCTATTGGTTCATAAATGCATATACTTACCATTAAGTCATATGCTCATCTATACTATCTATACTATATTATTAAGGGCGAGAGGCAAAGGTGGTCTCTTGGTGTCCTCTTTTTCTTTTGTTTTATTTATTTGTTTTTTATCCTGTCAGTTTTCTTCTTTTACGATTTTCTCTCTTCTTTTCTATTTATTTATTTTTATGCGTTTTCTTCTCTTACATTTTTTTATCTTATCTTTTCTTTTCTCTCACCTTATTTCAATTTTTTTTTTCTTTTGTATTTTTTTTAAAGAGAATGTTGTTTGATATTTTATGCTTTTATGTTATTTTTATATTAGTGCAATAATTATATTAAAAATATTGATAAAATATATATTAATATAAAAATTAATTTAAATATATTTTAAACAAACGAATTTTATAATTTGCACACGCAACGAGTGTGCCAAAATTACTAGTCTTAATTAATTACTATTATCAAACTTATAAAAAAGTAAAATTTTGTAATAAAATAGTTGTTTAAAATTAATTGGATAGCTTTCTACTTAGAATTCTTACCCACCCCACAAACATAATGGTCCATGGCTAGATTGGGACTTCCCTAATGCCCACCAATTTCAACAACCAAAATCCATGATATATTTATATGGTTTGTGCAAAAATGGAATTTACCTTCCCACCACCAAATTAATCATATTTGATACGTGTATATGATATATAAATATATAATTTAATTCGACAACTTTAAAACATTTATTACATGTGATGGAAAAAGAAAAAAAAGATTAATTGCATTCCTGAACGTATTATTCAGTCATGTTGTGTTTGATTAAACATTTATATAGACTATTGTATAAAACACTTGTTGATTTTAAATTTCAAAAAAAAAATATATATATAGTGTTACATTTGTCTCGTGCTGCGTACGTATTTGTACATAATCGAGAAAAGGGATATCAATTCACATATGAGGAAATCATTGAAAACTCCCCATAAGTTGAACAATTTTTTAGTTTTCACCCCATTTTTAAAAATATTTCAGTTCACTCCCCACATGAGATGCATATTTAAAAAACTGAAGAATCACGTATCTAAATCGTGTTATGTCGTATATTTTTTGCCATATGTCGTAAGTACCCCAAGAAATGGGGAGTAAACTCAAAATATGCATCTCATCTGGGGAGTGAATTGAAATATTTTTGAAAATAGAGAACAAACTAAAAATTGAATCCACATTTGAAAATTTATGGCATATTTCCCGTTCACATCATATCAAGATTAATGGGGGAAAAGAATAAAAAAATATATTATAGCAACTTTTTGGTGGCAGGTGCGCTGTTAAATATTTATGTACAATTTATGAAGCATTTAATTTCTCTTGGGAAGTCAAAACTAACATCGTCCTGCATTAATTCCATTTACAGAATTAAAAGAAAAAAAAATCCGAAGTTACATTAATTTTCTTTTTTTAAGGAAAAAAGGATAGTTAAATTAAAGTGACAAAAATAAAAGGAAAAAGAAAAGTAAAGAATTTGTATTAAGGACAAAATGGTAATTCCATATGCCCTAAATACTATTTAAAACTATACAAGATAGATTTCATGACAAAAATATGTTGCAACTTGTAAGTTTTATTTATATAGTTTTTCTTTTAAAAATTAAAATCGGTCAACGCGACCGTGAAATTTTTATCAAGATCTTCCCCTCATATATAACGAGAAAATCATATTTTGAAAATTTTATATTCTTATCCCCTAAATTTGAAATTTTGCACCCATTTTGTATTAAATTTTGATCTCATTTTTTATTTAAATATCAATTAATATATATTTAGGACTATATATATACATATATATATATATATATATATATATATATTTTACGACTATATATTAATTGATCTATAGTTAGGACTTCCGAAGATTACAAGTGGGATTAATTATGGGTTGGTGGGTGTGACAGACCACCGTGGGTCACCATTTACTTCTCTACGTATTTTCCAGATGAATGGTCTAATCAAATAAATAGTCATAATTCTATGAATTATTTTTTATTATTGTGTTATTTGTAATTTTGTGATTGACATTATATTTCATGCTACAAATTAATAATAATATTTTTATTTATAAATTAGTTAATATTTAAACACTTCTTGATGGAAATACTTAAATTGCATTATTTTTAGTATCATAAAACCCAGTCTCGAAAGATTAGGTAGAATGAGATGAAGGTCGGAGTTTAAAAACGCTACGAGCATGAGTATTGATTTTAAATTCTTATTTATACAAAAGTATTGTTTTAATTTCAAAAATGATATTTCTTTGTTAAGGAATCGTTTGATACGCGATATGAACTCATTAGAGTTAATGTTCTTCGGGTTTTTTAACTCAGATTAATACCTCGTATTAAAATTAGCTCAATCATCTGTTTGATACCTTAGATTAGATGTTGAAGCTCAAACAACACTACTCAATCTACCATTTGATATGTCTTTTAGTTTTTACACTAAGTTACTAATTTACTAAAATGTCCTTACATTAAAACTTGAAAAATGTACGTAGTGTGGTATGTTCAGCAGTAATAGTTTTATTTTTTGAAATTGTTTAATTTGTTGTTGGTCATGATGCTTCAAAGAATATGTAAGGTAAAAATTTTGTGGTTCCAAATTTGAATCGCGGCTTTATTACTGTGTGGAATACTAGAATAGTCCTTCGGTTTTCAATTAAAATTGTTTTCTAATAAGAAATTGGCAAAAGAATTTATGAATTATTCCAAATTATTCCAAGAACCTACACACAAATACGATAAAATTTTAAAACTAATAACACGCCTTCAATGCGATTGGCAGCGAGGGTTAACGTTCAAAAGGAGGGTATAAATTAAGAAGAAAGATAGAAAAATCGATGGGCGGCCGCACCTTCGTTTTCAGCGATTATGGAACCCTAGCGAGCAAATGTGATTTGCTATTTTTGGTTGTAAGAAAGCAGGCGGCGTCAAATAAGGGGAGAACGGGGCATTTTGGGATAAAAAATTTCGTACACAACGCTCAAAAGTTAATATGAGTTAATCAGACACCCTCCTTAAGGATTCACTACAAGACTTAATTCGTGAATAATGGCGGACTTTTATGGGCTGAAGATTAAAGTTAACGCTAACGGGTTGGAGGAAACTAATATGATAATTGATATATCAAACAAAAAATTAACTGAAATTAAGTCTTGCAAAATCCCCTAATCTAATGTATCATACACCTAATTATATTGAATTGACAACACTCCTCTATATGAGGCCGTGTTGAGGATTTAATTATTTTTTTTATTGATATGTGATATGTTGTATTGAAACTTATTAAAATGTGTTAGATATAGCTATGTATGGTATAATTGACTTACCGGTTTTATCCCTAATCGGTATTAATGTCCAGATTTGTAGGGATTGTATCTTAGGGTCTATATAGCTTTGTTAGAGGCTGTGAATATTGTATCAAAGAAAATAAACCAAGAAACCATGAATACGATTCAATCTTTCCCCGAATACCATGTTCTAACATGGTATCAGAGCAGTGTTAGAATCTTAGGGACTCAGTGTTGAACATCATCATCGTCCCAATACCTTTCCCTAACCCTAATCAGCCTCAACCAAGCAAATAACCTGCACAAAAATTATGTCAACACCAAACGAAACCAACTCAAACCCTACCAATCCAGACCTATCAATCCAACTAGCAGATCTGCTGCGCAATAACAACCAACACCCAGCCATGATGCCCAACTCAAATAGCTTGTTCATTGGAATTAAACTTAACGGGGACAACTATCCGGTATGGGCACGATTAATGAAGATGGCGATCGGAGGCTGTGGAGGCTGATCACACATAACCGGGATTCCCCCTGCCCCGGCAGAAACCGACCCCAAATTTGATCAATGGGAGCAGATTGACCAGAATATTTTTACCTGGATAATCCAAAACATTGAAGCAAACCTCTTGAACAATGTCCTGCAATACCCCACGGCCAAGGCGCTATGGGAAGGCCTTGCCACCACTTACGGCAGTGGTGGCGACCCACTCCAACTCTTCGATTTGCATCGAAGGGCCAATACCCAACGGCAGGGACAAGACAGCCTGGAAGATTTCTGGGGAAAACTCCAAACCATTTGGATGGCTATTGATAGGAAGCAACCAAATCCGATGAAGTGTTCCGAAGATATCACCATCTTCAACAAGATTACCCAAGAGCAACGCCTGTATCAATTCCTTACGGGCATAGACGAAAGATTCGAGGTAATCCGGAGGGACATCTTAAAACAGGAACCGAAACCCACCATAGAAGCGGCGTACGCCACCGTCAGAAGGGAAGCCGCTCGCCTGCACATCCTCAAGGCGGCGGCAAGCGGAGACGAAGTCCCAAATTCAGAGACTCAAAGGACCGGATCTGGGCTCATGGTAAAGAGAGAGAAAGGTGGGCGTGGACCTAGTCGCTCAGAAGGGACCGGCCGGCTAGATAGCGGCGGTCGCCGCTCATCATCGCGGGAAGACAAGACAGGGTTGACCTGCGATCACTGCGGGAAGCCAAAACATACCATTGATCAGTGTTTCGAGATCATTGGCTACCCAGATTGGTGGGAGGGTCCCCGAAAACCAATCGGTAGTGGAAAGCAGACGGGAAAAACCGGCAGCCGCCGGGCTCACCTTGCCGTCAGTGATGGGGCTGCCGGAAGAGAGGGCGGAGCCGCCGCTGGCGTCGACGGAGGGGACACCACAGCGGCGGCAGCAGGAATTAGCCACGCTCACTTTGCCAGCATAGGAGGCGGAGATGGCGGAAATGGCAGAAATGGAGGAGAGGAAAATGGCGGCTCACGAGGTATAGGGTTTGGGGGTAATGACCCAAACCCTGATTTATCTTTCTTTTTAAATCCTTGTATTCCCTGTAAATTACAAAATGGCCCCCATGCTCCTGATAAGCTGCAGATTAACCCCCACAATTTTGATACTTGTGGGTTTCACACCCAATCTATCTCACACCAAGATGCACGGTGGATTTTTGACTGTGGGGCAACGGACTGTATGACATTTGATAATGCTGACATAATTAATCCCACGAGTCCGAGACAAGCCCATATTGTCACTGCAAGTGGGGATAAGATTTCGGTTGAAAAAGAGGGCCCGGTTTCTATTTCTCAAAATTTGAAATTAAACAAGTGTCTCTACGTCCCATCTTTATCCTGCAAACTAATGTCTGTGAGTCAGCTGACCAAGGAATTGAACTGTATGGTGCTTATATACCCTCGTTTTTGCATTGTGCAGGACATTCATACGAAGGAGATTATTGGGCGTGGTACTGAGCATGGTGGACTATATTACGTGGATGAAGTCGAGAATCAGTCCAAGGCTCTTCTCTCACAAGGAACGGGAAACACACAACTCTGGCTATGGCATTGTCGGCTTGGACACCCCTCATTAGGGTATTTGAAGATGTTATTTCCTTCACTTTTTAAGAACAGTCAGTATTTGGATTTATCTTGTCAAACTTGTCTGTCTACTAAAAGTCATCGAACTTCCTTCAAACCAAATAATACTCGAGTTGAGTCTGTTTTTTCCTTAATTCAATCAGACGTTTGGGGACCGGCCCCAGTAACTAATCAGAATCAGTATCGATATTTTGTGTTATTTATCGATGATTTTTCTCGCATGACATGGGTGTATTTTCTGCGAAATAAGTCTGAAGTTTTTGGCACCTTTGTGGCTTTCTTTAATATGGTACAGACTCAGCTTGATAAGAAAATCAAAGTACTCCGATCAGATAATGGACGGGAGTATATAAATCAGGACATGCGAATATTTTGTCAAAAGCAGGGTATTATCCATCAAACCTCGTGTCCAAATACCCCACAACAGAACGGAGTGTCTGAACGGAAAAATCGGACCCTACTTGAGATGACCCGTGCTTTGCTCACTGAAGCGAGTGTCCCAAAACACTTTTGGCCTGAAGCAGTTAGCACTGCAGTATACTTAACCAACAGATTGCCCACTAAAATCCTGGCCCACAAAACACCTCTGTCCACTCTCCAAACTCAAACCACAGTACCACCACACCTCACTTTACCACCTCGCATCTTTGGCTGTACGGTTTTCACTCATATTCCCAAGACTGATCGGACCAAGTTGGATACATGTGCCGAAAAATGTGTTTTCATGGGGTATGCCCCAAGTCAGAAGGGTTACCGGTGTTACAACCCCAAAACTCGACGGTTTCTTATCACCATGGACTGCCACTTCGTTGAAACCGAGTACTTTTATATAACCCAGCACAGTGATCAGGGGGAGACTCACAGTGATGGATCTCTGAGCTGGTTGGATTATAGTGATCTGTGTAATTATACACCACCTGCTCATGCTTCTGAAGCTCTCAGTACCACACCCACGCCCAATGACTCTCCTCCGAATGATGTCCAAAATGAGGTAACTGATTCTTCTCCACTTCCTATTGTCATTTATGATAACATTGATGTATCAAATACCCCTGATGTTGTTACTGAGAATACAGAGGCTCACAGATACCACAGAGATCTACTAGAGGTGTACCCCCGCAGAGGTATTCGCCTGATCATGCATCCCGATCAGCCAGATACCCTATGGGAAACATGGTCAGGGGGAGTCTGTCAGAAAAAGCAAAGGCATTCCTTAGCAGTTTATACAAAGAAGAAATTCCCAGAACTGTACAGGAGGCTAAACAAAGCAAGGAATGGCAGAGAGCCATGGAAGTGGAAATGGAGGCACTAATGAAAAATGGGACATGGGAGAAATGTAAGCTACCTGAGGGAAAAAGACCGGTGGGCTGCAGATGGGTTTTCACAGTTAAACATAAAGCTGATGGCTCTGTGGAAAGGTATAAGGCCCGACTAGTCGCGAAAGGGTACACTCAGACATTTGGGATTGACTACTCTGAGACATTTTCACCCGTGGCAAAGCTAGATACAGTTAGAGTGTTGTTGTCTGTCGCGGCCAATAAGGATTGGCCACTTCATCAGTTTGATGTGAAGAACGCCTTTCTGCATGGAGATTTGGATGAAGAGGTCTACATGGAACCTCCGCCAGGATTCACTGAAAATTTTGGACAAACTGAAGTCTGCAGACTCCGGAAAGCACTGTATGGACTCAAACAGTCTCCCCGAGCTTGGTTTGGCAGGTTCACACTGGCTATGCAGCGCCATGGATACATCCAAAGTAACTCCGATCACACCCTGTTCCTAAAGAAACGAGGAGATCTGATCACTTGCCTGATTATCTATGTCGATGATATGATCCTCACAGGGAGTGACAAGGAAGAAATGAAGAACCTTAAGGAAAATCTGTTTAGGGAGTTCGAAATGAAGGATCTCGGAGGGTTAAAATACTTCCTCGGCATTGAAGTCCTTCGGTCACAGAGAGGAATTTTCATTTCTCAGAAAAAGTATATCTTGGATCTATTGGCAGAAACCGGGTTAGTGGATTGCAAACCCGTGGATACTCCGTTACAACTGAACCACAGACTTAAGTTGGAAGAAAATGGGGAAAGAACAAATAAGGAACGATATCAACGTTTAGTTGGAAAGCTGATCTACTTGTCACACACGCGACCTGATATCGCCTATTCAGTTGGCATTGTGAGCCAATTCATGCACCAGCCGCAGAAAGAACACATGGAAGCAGTCATCCGCATTATCAGATACCTTAAAGGTACTGTAGGGACAGGAATTATGTTCGGAAGGCATGGCCATCTCAACATTGAGGCATATACTGATGCAGACTGGGCGGGGAATCCGAATGATCGAAGATCCACATCTGGGTTCATTACACTTGTTGGGGGAAATGTAGTAACCTGGAGGAGCAAGAAACAAAAGGTTGTGGCACTCTCTAGTGCTGAAGCTGAATTCAGAGGAATAGCAAAAGGAGTCACAGAACTTATCTGGCTCAGGAAACTGATGACAGAAATTGGCATAGAACCAGAAGGCCCAAGTCCCCTGAGATGTGATAATAAGGCCGCCATCAGCATCTCAGAGAACCCGGTACAACATGACAGAACGAAGCATGTGGAAGTTGACCGGCACTTCATTAAAGAAAAACTGGAAGATGGCACTATCTCTATTCCCTTTGTGAGGTCCGAGGATCAGCTTGCTGACATTCTGACGAAGGCGGTCACCGGTCAAATCTTCCAAACTGTACTGAGCAAGCTAAGGATTGCCGATTCCATCACTTAGCTTGAGGGGGAGTGTTAGATATAACTATGTATGGTATAATTGACTTACCGGTTTTATCCCTAATCGGTATTAATGTCCAGATTTGTAGGGATTGTATCTTAGGGTCTATATAGCTTTGTTAGAGGCTGTGAATATTGTATCAAAGAAAATAAACCAAGAAACCATGAATACGATTCAATCTTTCCCCGAATACCATGTTCTAACAAAATGATTAATATTAAATTATTGACAATTAGAGTTTCTCAAAGTAATCGTTTTAAAATTACTAGAGCCACAAAACTTTCAACATTATCCGGATTAAATAATCTGACGATAGATTCTTAATCAATTAATAAGGAACCAATACTACTACCGAAAAGTATAAAACTTGCTTTAATAGTAAAATGACTCAAGTGTTATCTATTAGAAATATTATTTTATCATTTCGTGTCGAATATTTTTTAATTAAAATTTTAAAAAAATATCACTATATTCGTATATCGTATTGTATTTATATCGAATCGTATTTATGTCATTGTACGAGTATCCACACAAAATTTGAATTCATTTCTCTACAAGTCTACAACTTTAACATATGAACTATATATTATTATTATTATTATGATTGTTGATATTTTAGCCAAGAAAACAAAGCATGGCATTAGGACATGAATTGGTGTTATGATTGCAATTCGACTGACGATTCCTCATCATTTCATCACACTCACTTTTAGCCACGCCTCGACTCATGCGAAAAACAATAGTTACACAATATAAATTAAAAAAGGTCTTTATTGTTATTTATTTATTAATTAATGTTTATAAAGTAGATCGCCTAAATATTCTCCCCCTTTCTTTTCTTTTCTTCTAATTATTAAAAAACAAATAAAAAGTAAAAGAGAAGCTCAAGCCAGGGTGGATTTCTGTACGGTTTTGACAAATTTTTTGGAGGCTCCCGGGATTGATTCTTTGATTATATAATGATTTTAAAAGAAATTATCATTATAATATTTGTTGGCTTTTTTATATTTTTGAGTAGCATAAACAACTAAACAAGTATACCATAAAAAATAATTAAAAGAAAACCCCCTCTCTTATTTTTCAATAGGTAAGTAGTATGTTAATAATAATTAATAGTAATGTAAGTTTTCATTGATTTATTAAAAAATTCATTGTTGATAAATAACATTCAATGTCAACTATAATATTATTGAATAATGATAAACATTTTAAAGGGTGAGACAATAGTAACTTACTTTATTTACACCAATGAGGCCTCTAGGAATATCTAAAATTATTTCATATCAAAATTAGAACCGAACGATTGACATGTAATTAAGGACAATATTAATTGTTAACAATGTTTAGTATCATCATCGAGTTGTGGTAGGCTTATCAGATGATAGATCAATCGATCAGGAAATATAGATTTGTTCCATATTTAAATCTCGAACGCTTCGATATTTAATTAGGGATGAATGAAAATTTTTGATGAAGGCATGAAGCCAACTAGTTAACATAATGTTAATTTGCAATATTCGAAGCTTAAATATTTCTTTGACTTTAGGGAATTCCATCAAGAATTAAATGTGTCACATAAGTTAAAGATCAAGTTTCCTTACATGGTGCGAGCATAAGAAAATAAAAATTGAGACAGTCAATTTTGACTAAGGGTGGACCCTAAAAATCATTCAATTTAGTTATCCACTACAATTTGACCAAAGGCAAATCATAGCTGGAGTGGTATAAATATTAAATATGAATGAGACATCATGGCTATTTGACATGGGACATACATTTATATTATATGAATTTCCCATTGATTTTTTCATATTTTCTTTGCTTATATTTTCTTAATATAATCATACCAAGCTTGCATGCTAATATTTATTAAATACCATTTCATAAATAGAACGTTATTTTACCCAAATTGACCGTTGCTATTTAATTCTTTCATGGAGAAGTGATAAATCATATATATAGTTTACATTTCACCAATATATATATATATATATACAAAAAAAGGTCGGTTTGTGTAGTGAGACAAGACATCAAATCGCTGAAGCAAAATTTAGGGTTCAAACCCTAGTCCTGGGTTTGAAAGATCCTCCTCGTATCGAGTCTCAATAATATTCGAGTTCAGGAAAAAATATTTGAAATAGAGAATAAATTATAATACAATAGTATTATTAATTTTCTTCTAATGGGATTGCATTGCACCTATGATGCACGAACAAGATGTACACGACACAAGTTTATTAATACAAAGCTTTTCTTGAATATTTCATGTAGAATAATATGGTTTTAGATATAATTAAGTAATTAACACGATATGATAAGATATAATGATATTTTCAAAGGTGTTGGTTTCCGTTATAGATTTGCACCTATAATATATTTTAAAAAGGACTTTCTGCACATGAAACATGCTATAATGTAGATTAATTAATGTCTACACACTTTGACAGATTTCAAAATTAACATGACAAATATTTCAAAATCCATAAACTCTTATATATGTAAATCAAGAAAACAAATATAATAAATGAGATTCAATTAAATCATGTTGTCCCACTAACATGATAGAGGGCCACAACAGAAATTCCTTTTAACAGAAAGCAAACATATGATTGTGATGGACAAATTATATTGACACTGATCAGAAAATTCAGACATATGATCACATTCTCCCAAACACTCTTTCTGCAGGCTTCATGGCTCGTTTTAACGTTCCTAGTTTTGTAACCCTAAAGTTTGGACCTAAGTTCTTTTTAAATAAAAGCGTGAACATATTCCTTTGTCATTTTATCATTATTTAAGTCCATTTCTCAATGAAATTGGCCTTTTTACTTACCTATTATGTTCCTTTCAGAAAATTCCAAATGTTTCGAGATCATTTTTCTTTCTTGTAAGTAACTAAGTATGGTTATTGTTGGGGTTATGCATGCTATTGTGCTGAGTTATAGAATGAAGTGACTGCGCGATTGATTGAGGGTTTTAACTTCAAGCTCAACGAATCAAGAAAACAAAGTTTGAGCTGGAGAAAACTTGATTTGATTGGCTAGAGATTTAGGTAATCGGGCTTGACCAAAAAACTCAACTTTAAAATTTCAAAATTTGATAATTTGGTTCGATCTAGAGTACACGTTTGAAAGACTCGAAATCAATTAATGCTCGAATTTAAATTTTATCGAACTAGTTAGCTAGCTCAATTCGATATCTGCGGAATTGAAAACTAATCGGTTATTGAATAGGTTTTAAGTTTGCCAAAAATACAATTCGAATTAATGAGTATACACGAAACCTCACAAAGGTGCAATGACATGAAAATAGATCGTAAAGGCCAACAACTAAAAGGCTCATCAAAGCACAATTTAAGTAAGGATATATATCCTTATCAAATGCTTTGGACTTAGGTAGGGCAATAATCGCATTATGATTAATAAAAATCATAATTTGACCAATTTCATTCCCTTACCAAGACTTATAATGTACAGATACGGATATGACAACACATACACACACACACATATATATATATTCATGTGAGGAGTGTCAGACACGAATCTGACACAACACGACATGACAAAATGATATTTTTAGAAATGTTTGTGCATCATAAACTAAGACTCAAATCCTCTGATACCAAAAATACTTTTAAAATTATTATTTTATTATTATATCGTGTGGGAAACTTGTACCGAACATTAAATAAGACACCTGTAATGTAAATTTAAAAAAAAAAAAAAAAAATTCATATTCCTATCGTATTATAATTTACACGAGGAGAGAAACTCAAAACCATACTTGGTACCAACTTATATTAATTAGGTGGTCTTTAATTTACTTCCTTACCCTCCTTTGTAGGTTCAAAGTCAGCATCAAATAATTATTTTAAAGAAAACTAAGCACACTTTGAAAAAATGTAATAATTCGTAGGCGGCGCAGAGCGTTAAAGCATGCTTAATCATGTTAATTAAATTGTAATTACATGATCTTAATTAATAACTATAATATAAAGTGTCGATAAAGCCATAAAATTATGTGATTTGAATAAGTATGAGGAATGAGCTTTTTTTGGTAACTAATTCTAAATAAATAGGTGTTTGGATTGCCGAGAATCTTTAGAAAGTGTATAGATAAACATATCCACCATAATACAAATACTTTTGCATTTATTTTTATGTTAATTTATTAATTTCACTAAGAAGTGCTTAATTCGCAATGGAAATCCATCATGAAAATATTTTTGACTATATATTAATTATATTTAATAGAAATTAACCCGTGTCAATGGATAATTGTTCACTCCGCAATTCTCCTCAATCAATAGCTCAAAGCATTAGACATGCTAAAGAGAACACTTTTACGCATTCTGCGGTATATGGTGAGCAAGAATATTTGAACGAGCGTTCTCGGTTTAAAATATATAGATAATTCTCTTTTCTCATTGCAGTTTTAGAAGTGCCCTATAATCTATGTTCTAAAAATCCGACCCTCAATTTCGATTTCCTAAATAAAAGAAACTATATTTTCAAAATGCGTTTCGATGATAATTCTCTCATGTCTCCGTTCTCGAACAATCTAAAACCGCTTCTGAATTATCGGAAACATCTAAACAATTTCTCTTTTTTAAATGAGTTTTTGAGGTATCTTGTAGTTTTAATAACCTGTAGGATGTCACTCAATTTCGATTCGGTTAATAAAAGAAACCTTCGTTCCAAAATTCGTTTTGACCATCATTTTTTCATATTTCCGCCCCAAATCATGGGAAACTCCTAGCTAAAAACCTATTTAAAGACAATTTAACAAATAAAATGACCTAATTTCAAATCGTATGAAAGAAGAGAATTGCCTTTACCACAAAGAACATTAGGGTCCAAGGAGCCACCTTCTAAAAGTATTTAAGTAGTACAATTAATGTAATTAATTAAATTTCGTCCTAAGTTAAAGCAAAAGTATATATTAGTTTTGACATTCTAAAGTAGTAATTAATGTTTGATAAATAGAAGACACATGCAAATGTCTGTTATTGTGTGTGTAATGATCATCGAACATGCTTAGGGATTTGAGTCCCAATCATTGCTCACTAAACTCATGGATTGTTGCATGCCAGCAAAAAGATTAAATTATTTAATTTAAAATAGGAAAAAGGGATTAAGAGAGAATGATGTTAATTAATTAATTAACTTTCTTCTGATGGGGAAGATATGAGTTCTGTGAAATTCTATGAGAAGTCTCTTTGAGCCAAAATTTGATTATATATGTCTTGAGAAATTTTATTTTAATTTAGTTTATATATAAATTAATTTTTCCACTAATTAATTTGTAACGAAATTATGTTTTGGGCATTAAAGAAATCAAATTCATCACAAAAATTTGGGACATAATCAAGAAAATACTTTTTTATTTGTTTTAGTAAATTCATATTATATTTTATAAATTTTTTTTTGGTAAAACTTCATGATTTATAATGCTTTTATATATATACATAACAAGTCTTGATTTATAGTAGTGGCTATCCTAAATCACAATAGACGGACTTTACCTCAAATTTTAAAAGGTTGAATATTCAAAACCTACTTATTAAAAAAGACAACTGGGGAGAGCTTTACTCATCGTTCAATTTGAATTCAAATAAATGAGATATAAAATCAAACATATATATATATAAATGTAAAAGGGAATTGTATTTTTTGATCATTAAATATCTATGAAAATGGGAAAAAAAGACTAAGTTATACAGGAATATAAATTTATTTTGCTCAATCTCCATTCACTTTATTTTAATTTATTTTAGAAAACTATATATATATAATCAATTTTAACTTATTTTGCTCAATTCATGTAGTAGAATGAGGAACATGGAGCCAAAAAATCATAGTAGCTATAACAAACAATTATCAGCCTACGTATAGACCCATTATTGCTATATGCGTAACTACAAAGGAAAATTATAATAATTTTCTTTTCACATATTCATAATACATTGAGCATACTGCATACCATTCCCTTCTCTTTTTTTCATCTCATTATTGCTTCCTTTCTTGGGAAATAATGTAGAAAATGTATTCTTATTCTCATTCATGATCATCAATAATCTATCAAATGGTAAAAGAAAAAGGGGGGGGGGGGGGGGGGGGGGGGGGGGAATAATTGGAAATCAAAATTACGAATATTATTGCTTGATTTAGATAGTGATTCGATATCGTATTGATTTAATTATTAGAGATTTTGAAGTTGAATATTTGAGAATGTTGCTAATATTAGAAACACTTACATTTTAACTATTCAATCGATTCGAGTGAAAAAAAAATATACGATTGATAAAAGTAACTAATTAATTAGCAAATTACAAATATAGAGCTTAAATACACATACATTTCTTTCATATACATATTGGTTGTTGATCTATAAAACTTTACAACAACATATAGAAAATCTAAACTTTGTGGTACAAATAACACTATTTGACCTTTGGAACGGGGAAAAAATTCTAACCCAAATTCGACCCTCTCCTGCCCAATCAATCAGCTATCTTAATTCTTATGGACTTTTTTCGAAAAAATTACAAACAAATAAGGAATAATGCACAAAGTGATCTTCTACTTGGGCCTAATGCTAATAAGAAACAATATCCCTTTGAAGGTTTAGATTTAGATCTAACCAAGCCCATTACTATCTTCGATCCACACTAAAATTATTATGAGGCAAAGGCCCAACCAAATTTCCCCGAGCTCCACCACGTCTGCAGTGGTTGTGCCGGGGAGAAACGGCCGTGCTACCCGTAGCTCCACCACGTCTGTGATGGTTACGGAAGGGCGAAAGGGAGCGGGCTTCGGGCTTCTTGGGCTTCATCTTTATCACACTAATTTGTTCCAAAGTTGCCAAAACTTCATCCATACCGGGCCGGTTTTTTGGGTCGGGCTCAAGACAATGTAGTATTAGCTCTGCCGTTTTGTATGCACCCTTTGAAGGGTATTGGGCCTCAAGCCCGGGATCAATTATTTTACGTAACTTCTTCTTACAGGGTAAGTAGGGTTTGGCCCATTCTACCAAATTAGCTTGCCCGTTGGGCCGATTCGGATCGAGTACTCGAAGGCCCGTGATGAGCTCTAGTAAAACTACTCCGAAGCCGTATACATCACTTTTTACATACAAATGACCTGAAAATAATGAAAGAAACCAATATTTATGTTGAAGGATTGATACAATTAATCACTAGTTAGGTTCCCGGGTAAATTTCGTCTAGACCCTATTACGAATTCAAGCAATTCTTAATTTTTTACCAAAACTTTGACGTGCACCCTAAGGCCTAAGTACATAATTTTTATCCGCGGGAGTTACTCATACTAATTTTGATAGTTTCCATGATCTCAATTATTCCAAACCGATAAGCTTTAATGGTATCAGTGGTAAGTGCCCCGCAACAAAATTTTAACGAAAAATGTATAATTTCAAGCTTTGATCTACGGATACGGACATGACACGATATGTATACGGTGATACGAATTTTTTCTTAAATTTCTCGAATGAGCCGTGTTAGATACGAGTGTCCGGAACGACACGACATGACACGACCAAATGATATTTTTAGAAATATCCATACATCATAGATCTCAATCAAAACATAACAAAGGGGGCATTTTCCATTTTATCCGCGATTACGAGCGGAGAAATGCAACTTTAAGGGAAAAATGTAAATTTTATATCGTAGGATGTAAAGTGTGTGGGTCTGTGTACCACTATTTTTATTTATCCAATTTTAGTTCTAAAATGTTTGAAAATGGCGAAATTAATTCAGTTGGTTTGTTTCTTTAATGGGATTTTCACGTGCCACTCACATCTGTCTTTAAAAAAGTTTTTTCACCGTTATAATCGTGTGTGGTGGTAAAATCAATTATTTTTATTTAAACTCACATATAATTATAAGTTTATAACTATGAAAAAACTACTTAAAAGACGTACAATTCATAAGATCCACTGACGGTGCATTTGAGAAACACGTAACAATCCCGTCCAAAAAACTAGCATCGGTACCAATATTACACTATTTTTAAAAATCTTAAAATTAAAATTGAATAAGTTAAAAATCTTGGTATGCACACACTTTACGGCCTACGATAGCAAAATTGTATTTTTCCCTAACTTTAAAAATAGAATGAATACGAGGGATGTAGACGTAATTTATACCTGTAGCCATATATTCAGGTGCAGCGTATCCATAAGTGCCCATAATTTGAGTAGTTACGTGTGATTTCCCATCAAGTGGACCAAACTTAGCAAGCCCAAAATCGGAGAGCTTGGCATTGAAATCCTATAATGTTCAAATTTCCACAATATAATTACAAAATTAGTGACATATATATAAATGTATATATATATATAATTAATACGATCGCTTTTAGTTTATTTTGCTTAATTATATTGCAGGAGACATACAGCATCGAGCAAGATGTTAGAGGCCTTAAAGTCTCTATAAATGACTTGCTTCTCTCCTGTCGAGTGCAAGAAATCGAGCCCTCGAGCTGCCCCGATTGCTATTTGAACCCGAGTTTCCCACGAAATCGGTTCCGCTGCACCCTCTGAAACAAATTAATACGGAATGACTTATTACTCTCCTTAAGGTTAACATAATTGGTTTTGTTTAAAAAGTTATGACAACGTACATTCGTGATAAATGTATCGGATGAACTTATTCTAAGCTATAGTTTTAGAAGGTTTATATATAGATTTGTTGTGGATGAGGGGAGGCTATATATAAAAGATGAAGTTGTAAATTTACGTAACTTGAGATCTAGTTAGTAAATATGATTCGGCCGATCGAAAGGATGCTTACTTCTGAATAGGTGACTTTCTAAGCTTCCTCTTGGCATGTATTCATAGACAAGCAGGAAGTTTGTCTCCTCCCAACAGTATCCCAATAGTCTAACAAGGTTGGGATGCCTGAATCTTCTCAAGAAATTTACTTCTGTCTGCATATATGCCAGACAAAATTGTCAAGCTTCTTTTTTATTTAATTCAAATCTCTCTTCAAACCATTCCACAAAGATATAACCAATCTTCGCTTGGATTAACATCCATGATTATGTTTCTATTTAGCAAATCTCTCGAGTTTTT
Source organism: Lantana camara (assembly GCA_037501455.1). Lineage (NCBI taxonomy): Eukaryota > Viridiplantae > Streptophyta > Magnoliopsida > Lamiales > Verbenaceae > Lantana > Lantana camara. The sequence goes on from CM074855.1 coordinate 129,756,743, forward strand.
ATGGAGACAAACCAACCCGCGCACAAGATATAATTGCTTCACTTGGATTAACATGCATGATTATGCTTTTTCATAAAAAATCTCTCTCTCTCTCTCTCTCTCATACACACGGTAAACCATGTTCTATCTTATTAATTAGTGCTGGACAACCCTCGCCTTATCAGCTACCTTTTGAGATGAGTTAAACCGAACACATATATACTTTAACATACGCATATACATAACATGACGAAGCAAACCGGGGAAGGAGGACTCCACAATCTTTATTACCATACAATCCAATGAAAATCGATTATTGACAAAAATTAAACCCCTTCATTTTTGAATGACAATTTCACTCAATACTGCATGGTTATGCGCAGGCACAAATAAATAAACATAGATATAAAATCTTGAAATATATATAAATTGTGTGTGTTTGTGTAATTACTAAGCTAACCTGCCACTCTTTGTGGCCTTGTTGACTATTAGGGCGAGATATCTTGACAGCAACAGGCATTCCAACTCCAACCTTGGATGGTGCATAAGTTCTCTCATCGATGTATCCTCTATAAACCTTCCCAAATCCACCTTCCCCCAGCATCATATCCGCCCTGAAACCCTTCGTCGCGCTCTGAAGTTCGTCTAAGCTAAACTTTTTCAAGATGCTAGGCGGCGGCACCGTCCCTCTACCACCACCGGCACCGCCATCTCCCCCCACCGGTGAAGGGTTAACGTCGATGTTGCCGTTCTTGACCCCCCTCGTGCCCTTATGACCTTAAGAAAGGAAAAGGGAAAAGAAAACAGTCTTATACATATGTTAAGGGAAGATGATCAAACAAAGTATGTGTGTGTATTGTGTGCATGTAAAACAGTATATATATATATACCTGAGGTGTTTGTTCTGCGATGGAGATGGATGCCAACTTGCTTAGGCCAACAATTTCCCATTTTTCTTGTACAATTTCTCTGCTCTCTCTCTCTCTCTCTGCTCTCTGGCTTTGTGGTTTGGAGAGAGACGAGAGAATTGTGAGATTGAAGATAGATTTAGAAGGAGTGCGTGAGTATGTATATATATAAGGTTGAATTTCATGGAAAGAGAGGAGGAGATGAGAGGAATGTGTTGGTTACTTATGCAGGAATAAATGAGGAAACTTCGTCCTCTTTTCATATTTGCATGCCCCCATATTTTCTGCAATGTCATACGAGGAAAAAATACTTTTGTTTTCTAGGGTTGACTTCTTTAACTTTAATTTTGAAGCTTTTTATTATTATATTGAAAATATATCTTGTTGCAATAGCACCAACATTAATAACAATTAGTCATTCTTACGCACTCAATACGCATGCAAATCGCAAAAGTCTAAAAGATTAAAGTGGTTTGAAAATTTTTTAACTAAAAAAAAAAAAAGAGATGTATTTGAGATTAACTAAATTAAATAAATTGAATTAAAATAAATTTAAAGAGCAATCGAAAAGTGTTTGAAATTGATTAGTATTTTATGGGTGATTTTTTTTTTTTAACTTAAATAAATTAAAACAAAATTTAAAAAAAAAAAGAACTTTATAGATACAAAGAATTAACTATTTGATATTATATTAATTTAATTAAATATTTTATGTTCGAATTCGTGAAATATGATCCGAGACTTACGACCCTTATTAAACAATATGTGATTATTTAATTTGCAGGCTTGACAATTTGGAGGTCATGTCCATAGAGCAAGGAATTTCCGAACAAGAAATATATATGGGGCCATTAATTAATTTATGTTATATGAATTTCTTCACAAAAATTAGAATCTGAGCCTTTGACTTTTTGAGATGAAAGAAACATCACATCTTTACTCGGTTAATGGACCATAACATTTCGGGCTCGCTCATACGCGGTGTCTCTCAAATGGGGTCTCTTTAGTCCTCGTGTTCCACATATTTACACATATTTATAGGTGTGATGATGCACTAATAAAACAAGTAATTCTATGGTGTACGAACACTTATACGATGATACGGACACGATATTATAAGGGTTTTAAACTTCTCATATTAGAAATATTGGATATAGTGTCCGATCGGAATATTCTTTTTTTTTTTTTTTGGGGTCAGAAGACCCGAATAGTCAACAAAACATGAAATGGTGTCCAACCCGAATATTGGATATAATGTTCGACCCGAATATTCAACACAACATGAAACGGTAAAATGATATTTTTAAAAATGTTGATACATCTTAGCTCGTAATGTGGTTTCTTCTTTTAATTTGGTACATATTTTGAGATGATATATGATGCTTGTCGATTTTTGAACCACTGAATTTGTCGAGAGATGATAGAGTTCCTAGCCTCGATTCACCTCTTTTCACCGATCCTAATCTGCTGGAATAAAAAGAGGGGAGACTTGCAAAACAAAGGGGTCACCCTCCACTGAATTAAGCCAGTAATTGATCGAGAAAAAGATAGAGAAAATAACAACAATAATTAAGAGAGCAATAATGAAAGTAAAGAGTAGCAGAGTGCTTAAGCAGATCGTATAGCAGGTCTGCTAGGAGCCTTGCGCGTAAGTGAACAAGTGAACAAATATGTCGTAGATAATATGTAAATAGCTGGTATGCCAAAAGTTGGAGAATGAGGCCGACAATGGTGCTTTTATAGCGTTGAGGAGCTGGGAGGTGAGAGCTGGGGTAGGTAGCACCAAGGCAGGCTGCTGGTTGAGAGGTTCGCGGGCAGGTCTCTTCTAGGGAAGGCTGGTTATTTGAATTTGAACCCTTGACAGTTACTCCCCACTTCCTAACGAGCTGCTAACATCCCCTCATGATCAGGGAGGGTGGTTAGGGCTACACCCATGCGAGCCTGCTGATCGGGCTGATTGACAGGCTGGTTATACCATATGGTAAGCAGGCCTGAAACAGGTTGCTGCTCATTGGACTTGACAATATGGATTTCCACTGGTATCAATATATATATGATTTTAGTACAAAAACATGCAGATGAGTTATAGTAATATATAATTATCTGATAGTAGAATTTTTAATGTCGGTTAAAATAGAACAAATGCATTAATGGTTCTTAGAGTTTCAATTTTATATATCAATTTTCGTTTTTAATGTACAAAGAGTGATTTTGAGCCCTAAGTTAATAGTTTATATAACTTGGATTTTCTAACAAATTTGGGGAGCTTTTGGCTGAATATTGATTAGAAGAAGTTAAAGTGAGACAAAATAATAATTTTAGAGATTGAAGTGTCAGTTTTAGAATATAAAAGTAAAAAATAATATAAATTTGAGAAATAAAATAAAATGATTTATGTTTTTCCTTAAAAATATAGATAAACATGTTTTTTTTATTAGGGTAAGACTCTCTTTATAAAATAAAAAGAAATTGATATTAAAATAGAAAAATAACTAATACTTACCACAATTAGAATTTTCACCGAGTTTTCTTGCAGATTTTTGTCTTTTCTTTTAATGAATTGACTTAACACTTCTTTAAATAATGTCCGTTTCTATTGAAATTTGGACGAAAGACACATAAATAGACCAATAATTGACTTCCACTTATTAGAAAGATATATAGATAGACATAGACCAATAATTGTGGAGTCCTGGGAAGAGTTACAAAACTAGTACATAAATCTTTATATGTCATCGACCAATACTTATTGATTTAACATATATATAAGAGCCAGGTCCAAGAGGGATGGCAACGAGCCGAGCCGAGCCTTGGCCTTTTTTTTCGGGGTCGGGCTCGAGGCTCGGCCTTTAATATTATTTTTAATAAAAAAATTAGTTTTTTTAATAATTTAATATATTTTTATATATAATAATATATATTAAATGAATATATATAATAAATATATTATTTTTTATTCATTTTGTATTAAATTTAATGAATATATATATAATATTATATATTAATAAAATATTTATATACATAAAAATTAAAAATATTATTTTTTTAATTAAATATATGGGCTCACGAGCTGGCTCGTGAGCTACGAGTCAAGAAATAAAGGGTTCGGGTTTGGGCTCGGCTCGGCTCGGTCGACCAATTTCCGCGTTCAGTCGACTGACATGGTAAACGACTCTCATAGATTATTATTATTTTTTTTCTGGGTTATTCAGTTGTTTGTTTGATTTTATTTGGGATTTCTAAATAGAGCTTTTCGATCAGTTGGGTTTCTTCGGATTGGTTTGTTTCGCTGCTTTTTTTTTTTTTCCGTTCAGTTTTGGTTTCCAGCCTACTTATGTAGTCCTGCAAATGGGGATTTTAGTATTCGAAATCTGGGGTCGAATATATACACTACAACTCAGAATCTTTTCTTTTCTTTGCCCAGCTCTGCAATATCCTATTTTTTTTTGGTGGTGTTCTGAAAGTAGGTTGTTGTGTATTTCGTATCAGTTCTCCACCTGATTAGTTATATGAAGTTTTCCGGCCGTTCATACCCTCTATGTACTGGGTGTTTCAGAAATTTGCTTTTCTGTTAACTTTGTGTTGCTTTCTTGTTTTTTTAGTGTTTGCAGCACTTCTTTTTAAATTTCTTACAAGATTGATGTTAGTTGTGCTATTTGACTGTTCTCCATCTATATTGGTGGTGGTATGGAAGTAAAGTTATGTTAACCATAAAAGCTTTTGTTTTTGGGTTAATCTTTTATGGCTGCCTGTCTGCTGTTATTCATAGTTTTTAAGTTTAATGTTTAGTAGGGATTAGTTTTAGATTTTCTTTTTTATGTTATTCTTGGTTGATTTCGACAGCAATACTTAAACAGACTGCGTACTTGGTTATTGGGGAATTTCTTGCAAACTTTCACTCACTCATTTGTTGCTGTTGCTGCAGCTCTTACAACAATTTGCATCTTTGCAAGAGTGGAGTGTTTAAATGTTGTTTTGTTTTTTTTTTTCAACTTGTCTGATATTTAATGGTGATGCAAGTTTGGTAAACGGTCATGTATATGAAATTTTGAGATTTTTTTGCCATTCATTCTTGACTTGGTAGTCTTCTTCTGTATTGGGTGCTGTGGATATTAGCGCTCTTGTTAAACTTTGCTTACATTAGAGCTGTTTTTCGCATTTTTTGTGGAAGCTCCCGACGTGGGTAGCCCCAGGCAGCTTGTCTCATCATTAGAACCAATTGATTGCACAGTGGTGAGCATTGCTAACCTTTCTCCTTCCGATTTTGATTTGACTAGTATCTGTTCTGTTTCTTTTACTTTTGGAATTTAGTTTTAATTGTGATTTCTTGGCAAGTTATTTAATGTTGTATAAACGGTAATAAGGAATGCTAAAGTTATGCTTCTTACCATTGCTTTTGCCTCTGGATCAAGCTTTCATGATGATTTTTCCTTCATGCCAAACAGTTTTTGTGATACAAGGAGAACTAACTGTATAGCTTTTATTTTTGGGTATCGAAAATTGTACTTCTGCATTCTGCTTACAAACCATCTGATTTTGTTAACGCTGCATATGCTTCCTGCTGGAGATCTCTATTCGCCTAAAATCAAGGAATTCCGTGTGTACATGAGTGTTTTAGTTATTGAAATACCTTTGACACTCTATCACTTCTTTTAGCTACCAGATTTATTTTCTCGTTTCTTTTCTCTATATGTGCACTTTCTGTGTATATACAACTACTGTTATACAGATTAATCAATATTCTGACTGCAGTAATTTCTTATGAATATAGTATTAATGTGCTCTGCCAACTTCTTGTTAGTATTAATCTTATAAGTGCTTGGTTTACTGTTGACTTTCACGCGGTTACAGGCAGCAGAGCTCGAGCAACATTTACAGCTGCTTTCTCTTCGGACAAGTTAGTTTACATTCGTTCATTTACGCAACTCCATGCTTTACCGTTTTGTTAGTTTACTCAGTTTAATAACACTGTGATGTAGTCTTCAGATGTAGAAATAGTCTTGTATCGAGTCCTCCAAATGTTTGATAATTCAGCCGACACCTATAAGTTCAGAATATAAAAGGTTGCAAATGAATTTATTTCTTCTCATACATTTACTAATTGTCTGGAACTCTGCATTAACTAATACTTTATTTTCCCACAGAAACACACACACACACACACATATACACATACATATCTATACAGAGAGAGAGAGAGAGAGAGAGAGAGAGAGAGAGAGAGAGAGAGAGAGAGAGAGAGAGAGAGAGAGAGAGAGAGAGAGAGAGAGAGAGAGAGAGAGAGAGAGAGAGAGAGAGAGAGAGAGAGAGTATGTCAGCAATCCTGTTGCGTATTTGCATGTAGCTTGTAGGTTGTTGTCTTGCATAAAACACACCAGCGAGTTTACAATTTAGAAGTCGAGAAATGAAATTACGTACTCTCATGTGTTTGCTGATTATTTGGAATTTTTTGAACTTCTCCAGTATGTTTTCTGACTTTAAACAAGATCCAGTCGAACTCTGCGCTTACGGATTTTTTTGCTCTCCAACAGAACAGAAAAAAAAAAAAAAAAAAAAAAAAAATAGAAATGCATAAGAATAAAATGTATATAATGCTAAAAGGTCAGAAAGGTAGACCCTATCTCTTTTGCTTGCAGGAGTATGATTATGAACTAGACTTGGAGAATGTTGGGGATATCCCTGATATGGAAAGCTACAATCACTGTAAGATAGCTAAGCTATTTAATTTAGTGGGGCTAAAGTCTTTCAAGTAACTTAACCTGATTCTTATTCATTATAATAATGTTAAGACTTTGGAGATATATGAATTTAATCAAGTGGGTCAAGAGAAATGGTAGTGCTTCTTGTTTGCAGGGTGTGAAGTACTGCAGCAACGTTGCTGAGATTTTGGTGCAAGGAGGCTATCATTTCATAGTTAAGCTTCATTTGATTCCCTGCTTATTTCCGTGTCAGGTCACAGTTAGTCCAAATTCGGTTTTAAGTAGTAGGTACACCAAGTTTGTTCGAATCGGGAATAAACTGTTAGTTATTCGCTAGTCTGAAGCTTGTCGAGAATTTGGTAATTGACTTAGTTGTCGAGACCTGGGGCCTTGCTACTAGCCGGGTTGTGTCGTAGTTGTAACTTGTAAGTCCTCAAATGGGATAATGTATATTGGGATCTTAGATTTAAATTACTGTCCGATGTTATTCATGCCTCACTCCTTTCGTGGACATTTTTGTATGTATTCTCTGCTGCGTTGGTGGCTTGGTACTCCGTATTTCTTTTCCGTTGTGGCAATAAATGAGGTGGGATCCTCGTTAAATTACCCCTGGTTGGATTGACCGTTTGGCTAAAAAAAAAAAAAAAAAAAAAGAAAAAATAACTACAAAATTTTTTTAAAAAATTAATTAAGTCTTACTTTATTTTTATATAAAGGGGAAAAAATATTGAAGCAAGAATAAATGTATTATTTAATTTATATATAAGAGCGGTAAGTCCAATTGAGTCGAGAATTGGGCTCACAATTGCCTCGCTTCTGTTTTTGTATCTACTACAGGCTGTCCGCCTATCCCGTTCATCGTCACCAGCGCCGCAACACTAGATTTTCCTGCTTGAGTTCGACTTTGATCCTTTCTCTACTTTTTCCATACAAAAACATATGAGCTTACAAAAATTGAAAGAAAATAGAGTAAATTCGTGGAGCCTCCTCACAGGGAGCGTAGCAAGTCTCCTTCGCCTCCACGGAGGCTAGAACGGGTCCCTCTTAACAGGCCTATCTCGGAAGTTTACGCCTTGTCCGACAAGAAACTCTTCAAAAGGCCCATGAAGATGAAGGAAACTGAGGCTTTGAGACGCTCAAACAAATACTATACTTTCCATAAGCAAAAGGGGCATGATACAGATGAATGCCGCCAGCTGGAGGTTGAAATTCAAAGGCTCATTGCTGGGGGCCACTTGAAGGAGTTTGTCAAGATGTTGGAGCGTTATGATGAACATTGCAACGAGCGCTCAAGATAGAGAAGAAGAAGCCGCTCGCGCTCAAGGAGCCCACGAGGGTGCGGACCCACAGAGAGTAGCCATCGAGGCAAAGGAAAGGCCCCCGAACAAGAGAATACCCCTTTTGCGGTCATCAACATGATAGCAGGAGGTTCATCAGGAGGGGATTCCAACGTTTCCTGACGCCGATATATCCCTAGTTATGATCAGCGCCCCTCGGCGCCCAAATCAGTTTATGCCATTCAAGAGGTAAAAAATCAGCGCTCGAAAGAAAATGATGTAATAGGATTTACTGATAGTGATTTGGAACATATTGTAACACCCCATGGGGTCAGTGAAACCTCTGACTGCCCCATGGTGGTTAGCTTAGATGTCCACAATCACATTGTAAAGAGGGTGTTAGTGGATAGTGAAAGCTCTGTTAACGTTTTGCCCTACACCACATTCCAAAAGATGAATGTTACCAACACCCCGCTCGAACCACTCAAAACAGCTCTTATTGGCTTCAGGGGTTCTGAGGTTGTCCCACGAGGGCAAATTCGCTTGGCCACTTCATTTGGCCGAGCCCCACAGTGCAGAACGCTTATGGTCACCTACGCAGTGGTAGAGATTGACATTCCCTACAACATCATAATTGGGCGACCGACCCTTGTAGACTTCAAAGCAATTATCTCCACTTACCACCAGAAAATCAAGTTTCCCACCCCCGAGGGCGTCGGAGAAGTTTTGTGCAACGTATGAGAAGCTTGGGATTGCTACATGCTCTCCCTAAGAAAACCTAAAACTGAGAAAGTATTTCAAATTGGGTCCACCAAGAAAACCGTTGATTTCCCCAATCTGGACGAAGATGGCCCTGTGCGCAAAAGAGCCAAGATGAACAAGAAGAAGAACAAGAAGAAAGATCCCCAGAACAAAGATATCCCCGAGGCTGCCCCGCCTGGAACAGTAGGAGAGTGTGGTCAAGGGGAGCCTATGGATGACGGCCATCTGACGGGAAAGAAAAGGGCGATCGAGCTCCCCCGTACAGAAATGAGGATCGAGCTCTCAGAGAAATTCCTTACTATTGAGCTAGAGCCAGGGAAAAAGGATAAAACTACCCAAATTGGGTCCAACCTCTCTGGACCCTCGCAGATCATGATGATAGACTTCCTCAGAGAAAATATTGATGTTTTTGCATGGAAAGCCTCAGATCTTACCGGGATTGACCCGAGCGTCATAGTCCATAGGCTTAATGTGGACCCATCCTTTAAGCCAATTAAACAGAAGAAGCGGGATGTGCACGGCTTCCGGAAGAAAGTTATTGATGAGGAAGTTAACAAGCTTCTTGAAGCTCAGTATATCGAGCCCATACTGTATCCGGAATGGTTATGTAACGTAGTACTGGTGCCCAAGAGCGCATGGTTATGTAACGTAGTAAGTGGGGCATGTGCAATGACTTCACGGATCTTAACAAGGCTTGCCCTAAAGATCCTTACCCATTGCCCCGCATAGACCAACTGGTGGACTCAACAGCGGGCTGCGAACTCATGAGTATGATGGATGCCTTCCAAGGGTACTATCAAATCTTTATGGCTCCGGAAGACCGTCCCAAAACTTCATTTGTTGTTCACTTGGGTGTATATTGCTTCTTGGTCATGCCTTTTGGACTCAAGAACGCTGGGGCCACTTATCAGCGCCTCGTCAACAAGAAGTTTGAGAAAGAAATTGGAAGATCCATGGAAGTGTATGTCGATGATATGATTGTTAAGAGCGAGCGTCGGGGCTCGCACTTGGAGGATCTCAAGCGCACTTTCGCCATTTTGCGCCAGTATGGGATGAAATTGAATCCTACAAAATGTACCTTTGGAGTCCGAGGAGGAAAATTCTTGGGCTACATGGTCAGTCAGAGGGGAATCGAGGCTAATCCGGAGAAAATCAAGGTTGTTTTGGACATCCCATCCCCTCGTAATCTCCGGGAAGTACAAGTGCTGGTAGGGAAAATCATTTCTTTAAACAAGTTTATCTCACGCTCGGCGGACCGAAACCTCCCTTTCTTCAAAATTCTACGCAACGCTCGAAATTTTGCTTGGACTGAGGAGTGTGAGAAGGCGTTGCAGGACATGAAGACTTACCTTTCGAGCGCTCCGCTCCTAACCAAACCAGTTGAGGGTGAGAAGTTATTCATGTACCTCTCCATTTCAACCGAGGCAACGAGCGCTGTTCTAATAGCTGTACGGGAACATAAGCACTTGCCTGTTTATTATTTGAGCAAAACATTGCAAGGGGCTGAGAGAAAGTATCTGGAAATTGAGAAATTCGCATTCGCCCTCATTAATGCATCACGACGGTTGAGGCCTTACTTCCAGGCGCATTCAATAACTGTCCTCACTGATCAGCCTCTGAAGCAGGTGTTGTCCAAACCGGATATATCGGGAAGACTGATAAAGTAGGCCATTGAGTTGAGCCAGTTTGACTTAAGTTTCGAGCCCAGAACTGCTATACAAGCGCAGGTTGTAGCGGATTTGCTGGTTGAACTGTTTAGAACCTGCTGTTCTAAAGAACGACGGTTTATGGGTCCTGCACACAGATGGTTCCTCAACCTCTCAAGGGGGAGGAGCAGGGGTAACCCTTAGAGACCCCAATGGGATTGAGTGAGACTTCGCAATCAGGTTGGATTTTCAGGTCACCAATAACGAGGCAGAGTATGAAGCCCTTGTGCAAGGGTTGAAAATTGCTTTTCAAAGTGAAGCCTCCAGGATCACCGCTTATGTTGATTCACAATTAATTGCGAGCCAGATTGAAGGAACTTATGAGACTCGAGAAACCACCATGGTGCAGTATTTGAGCAAAGCCAAGGAAGTCATTGGGAAATTCAAGGAATTTCATCTACTCCAGGTCCCACGAGCAGAAAACGAGCGCGCTGACGCTCTATCTAAATCCGCGTCGGCTTTGGAAGGTACCAGTGAACTCTCCGTTACGTTTCTTAGAACTGAAGAGCCCCTGATAAAAGAACAGGGCGCCAAGAAAGTGCTAGCCATGATTGATCCGTACGAGCCTTGCTGGCTTGACGATATTATCAGAATTCTTAAAGATGACGTTTGTCCCACTGACAAGGTGGAGGCTCGGAAGATCAGAAACAAAGCCCCTCGGTTTTCTTTGGATTCTGAAGGAAGGTTATTCAAAAAGTCATTTCAAGGACCCCCGATGAGGTGTCTAAGGCCCTCACAAGCTAAAGAAACGCTCGAGCTCATTCACAATGGAAGCTGTGGAAACCATTCAGGAGGCGTATCCTAGCTAAGAAAATTCTGAGGAGTGGGTTTTATTGGCCCACGGTTCTCCAAGATGCCATTGAGTACGCCAAGAAATGCCCCAAGTGCCAATTTCATTCTAACCTCCCTCAATTGCCAGCTGCCCAGATGATCCCTATAGATGTCTCGTGGCCCTTTGATCAACGGGGAATCGACATTGTGGGTCTTTTGCCCATTGCGGTCGGCCAGAAGAAGTTTGTCATTTTGGCTGTGGATTATTTTACAAAATGGGCCGAGGCTGAGGCTGTTGTAAAGATTACATTCAGGGTCGTGAGGGACTTCATTTGAAAAAACATTATCTGCAGGTATGGCATACCAAGGGTGCTCATTTCAGACAATGGGTCCCAGTTCATAGCAGCTGACCCGCGAGAATGGTGTTAAGAGTTGGGTATTGAGCAACGTTTTACTTCAGTAGGTCATCCCCAAGCCAACGGACAGGCAGAAGTCACCAACAGGATCATTTTGCAGCATTTGAAAACCATGCTAGAAAGCAAGAAAGGTGAGTGGGCCGAAGAGCTACAAGGAGCCCTCTGGGCGTATCGTACAACTCCACGAGCGGCCACTGGCGAGACACCATTTGCCCTTGTGTATGGATCCGAAGCAATGATATCGGTGGAAATTGCACACGAATCCGCTCGTGTAGCCTATTTTGAGCCCCAGGATAATGAAGTCAACAGGAGCCTGGAGTTGGACCTGCTGGAGGAAATAAGGGACAATGCGTGGGCAAAAATGCACAGATATAAGGCCGCTGTGGCACGACAATACAACAAGCGTGTAAAAGAAAGAACTTTCCAACTAGGAGACTTGGTTTTGAAGAAAGTAGAAGTATCCAGGCATGTGGGAAAATTGGACCCCAACTGGGAAGGTCCGTTCAAAGTCATACAAGTCAGAGCTAACAACACTTACACCCTAGAGACACTACAAGGCGAGCGCTTGCCTCGCCCTTGGAACGCATGTAACCTCCGACGGTTCTATGTTTAAAAGTTCTCTAAGATTGATAATGTAACGATCCCACTAATGGGCTCTCTGTACTACTTCAAATCTCAAGTAAGTTACAATACATTCTCCTGAATATTTCCATACTACTACTTTTAAATTATGCAAGTGAATAAGACCCACGTCCCTCGTTTCCACGAGCGTGGTTGGCAATCAATTTCAATACGCACGATGTTATTGCACATGGGTTACGCTTGCCAGCGCTCTACTCTACGTGGGGGGACGCCCTCATAAGGATAGCTTGGTAACCTATGATGCACAGATACGAACACAGCGATACGGACACGACACGACACGACACGGATACGGCGACACAGATTTGTTTTTTTAATTTTCCACATGAGGAGTGTCGGACACGGTGTCCGACACGAGTGTCCGACACGACACGACACGGAAAAATGATATTTTTAGAAGTGTCCGTGCATCATAGCTGGTAATGCTTACAACCAACATGATGAATCGAAGAAAAACACAAGGAAAACCCTAGTAGGCCTTGGTTGTGCTGGGAGGTGTGCCCAGAACAGTAGCAGTCCGGGACCACATTTTAAAATTTTACTTTAATATAAAGGTATTAAAATATTTCTAAAATATTTAAATACAAACAACGGAAGACTAGCCGGAACTACTCAAGTATATACATGCAATTGATAATAAATTTTAAATCACAAAGCAGATAAATAAAGCATGCAATTAACACTTAAGAGCACCTAATTCATCATGCTTAAATAAAAACAATATAAAAATACCTTTCACCGAAGATGGCTACTGCACCTGGAGCTCGCCTCCCGAGAACCCGATTCCCGATCTCCTTGCGAAACCGGCAGAGCTTCCCTGCAATTACCCCAGGGACACCCTCGGAGTGTGGGCTCCAAAAGTATTTATCTAAATACTTAGAGAAAAGAAAACTTTAAACTAAAAACCCTTTTCAGGGTTTATTCTCCCGAAATCAGGCGTTTATATATAAACACCTAATTAAAATTAATTCCAAAATAAATCGGAATTAACTAGGAGAATGGGATATGGTTTCAAAGCTTAAACTCAGCCAAAACCACCTCCCAAAGTTGGATGGAAAAAATGAAATGCCAAGGCCCCTATTTATAGGGGAAAAATCGAGGGCAAAATAGTAATTTCACCCCCCACTTGCGTGTGCAACTTGGGCACGAAAACCAAGGTGACCACGTCGTAGATCTCTCAGCCACGAGTCCAACGCCGCCGGCCGCTCGCCGATCAGAGCTCTCACGCGCCCACACGCGCGACCACAAGGCGGCGCGTGTGATCACTTGCGGTTTAGGGTTTCCGGTGACGTGGCCTATTCTGGAGTTGCCACGTGTTCGGACCCGGTCTGACCCTATCCGCAAACCGACTCGTTGACCCGGCCCTGACCCGTTTGACCGACCCGGTCCAGATCAAATCTGGACCGTTGATTCATGATGACATGGCACGATCTGGGCCGTCCACGTGTCGCACACGTGGCGTGCCACGCGGCTGCCCAGTCAGCGCCACCTGGGCTCACTTGCTGACGTGGCGTACCACATCAGCATTTTTTTTTTTAAATTTAAAATTTTATTTTCTCCAAAATAAAATTCGGGGCATTTCCAACTCTTTGGAATTACAATTTATTTTCTTAAAATAAATTTCTTGGCTATTTTCAAATACTTTGAAAATTTATTTCTTTTATTCCTTTTAACGTTTTATCTTCGTGTTTTCGATTGGGGCTTGCAGGGGGACCTGCGGGACTAATTAATTTTAGCTCCAAATGGGTTAATATTTTATCATCCCATGACAATAATTAATTACCGTTTAACAATATTTAATTCCACTAAATAAATATTGTTGCACTCTAAAATTAATTAAATTACTCACGAATTTTTCGATCTAGAATAATTTTGCATTTTACTCCTCCGTGTAGATATCCATGAAAAATAAATTAATACTACTATCATTTATTTTTTTTACTTTTAATCTGAAATCTCCTGATTTGCCTTAAGTTCAAATTTCTTGTACGTGAAACACATTCAACATACAACTTCAGTGACGCATCACACGAAGTACTTTGGCCAAAGTTTTAATTCGAACTTTGCAAATCTATTTCAGGAATATCTTTTAACTTTCCAGCAAAGCCATAGATTCCTCGATCAATATTTCTCTTTAGCACATTTCATGAAATCACTGAATGTACAAAGGTTTCGGTCATTCGATATCGAGACCTCACTTATGAGCAAGTTACAATGATTAACACTACATGCCTAAAGTCGAAATACTACCAGGATTAAGAGTTCAATGCTCCATAAGATTTGTTCATTTTAGATAGTAGTTTAAAATGAACTATCTTAGTGGTCCAGTTCGATGTTTCCAAATCTATTGAAAATCATCAATGTGTTATAACTGGAAACTCCATTTCCCTATGACGAAAGACTAATCATCTTATATAACACATTATAGTCTCGATAAGAACCTATTCTTATCATATCGACTAGAACTTTAATAACACGTGATTTCGATATCCAAAGTCCTTTCCTATGAAACACATTTCATATAAGAATATCATCACATGTTATTAATTACGTTAATATACTCATAACTTGCGATAATTTCAGTTTTATTAATCCAACAAAATACAAAGTATTTACAAAGAAATTGGATTTTCAGGGCACTAATCCCAACAGGTTGTTTGTCACAACGCCTTGCGCTCGAAAACGGGATCGCTTGCAAGTCCAAAAAAATCAACGGGCACAATCGCGCTCGTTCAACGGTAACGTTATTCAGAATGGATTTGCTCAAATCTTGAACACCAGGGCGTTCTCAAGGGGGTTGATCCCCGCGCTCGTTTAAAGGCAGCCGATTTTTACAAAATTCTTGTTAAATCCAAGCTAAAAGTTCTTTAAGAAAGAAACTCACACGCTTACTTGAAGGGTTGAATGGATTTATATGTGCGAAAATTTTCACAAGTCTTAAACGAGGACAGCCTCTCAGTAAGACCCTCGTAATTACTCAAGACTTAGTAAAATTTTCTAAGTGTAAAAGCAAAATTTTCACAAGTCTTGAACGAGGGCAGCCTCTCAGTAAGACCCTCGTAATTACTCAAGACTTAATAAAATTTTCTAAGTGTAAAAACAAAAATTTTCACAAATCTTGAAAAAGGGCAATCTGCCAGTAAGACCCTCGTGCTTACTCAAGATTTAGCTAAAACAAGGTATATTTTACCAGGCATGTTACACATAATCTTAGCATTATGAGATTTTAATTACAACAGGCACAAGGTAAAAATCCCACAATCAAGAAAATAAAGAGAGACATTATTATGGAAAAAGAATAATTTTATTGATTGGGGCTTTCGCCAAAGTTACAAAACAAGGACCCATGGGCCCTTAACATTCTTGCAAAGAAAATACTAAGCTAAAGGAAGAGAAATTTCAGCATGAGTAAAGGAAAGGAATCATCAAGCTGCAGGAGCAACATCTTCATCCAGAACCACCAGAACGTTTTGGGCCACGGGACCATGAACGGGGCCTGCCGGCTCTTGCGCTTGGGGGACATGTTCTTCTTGGTTCTGGGCCGCTGGAGGAGGCACAAACTTGGTGTTTCTTGGCACTTGGAGGGCATTGGGCTCGTTGGCTTCATTTGCAGGAATGGGGACATTATCAGCGACAGGAGTAGAAGCATTAACGATGGGCGCCAGAGGCTCATTTGCTTGAGGGATTTCAGAGACGGTACTAGCATCGTTATTCCCCTCACTCTGTTCTGCCTGAGAGGCTCCTTCCGGAGGATGAGCCTCCATGTATTCATCCTGGATGAGCGTGACCAGAAAATTGTACTTTGGCTCGGAGATGTTGGACTCAGGATCCTTGCGGTCGTCGTCCTCCTCAACGCAGTGCTCGTTGAACATGAGCCCCATGCCCTGCGCCTCACGAATGGATGGATCAGTCAATCCCTTATGGATGCCCTGCTCAATCGCCAAGTTGAAGGCTTTCTGGGCTTCATCAAGGCAATGAAGGGAGGCCGCAAAGTTGAATGCCTTTGAATGGCAAAACTTGATGAGCATCTCCTTGACTGATTGCTCAACACGGTGAGGAAGTTGGTCCATGGTATCAACATACTTTTTCTCTGCCTCAATAGCCCTCGTTTTCCAGTCGTTGCGGTCGGCCGTGAGCTTCTCTAAACCCTAAACCCTAAACCCTTAAGAGAAAGGTACATGGCCTTCTCTGTATCCAACTCTTCTTGGATTTGAGCAGGATCGTTCAAGCGTGCCATTTTCTTGTACTTGGCCTTCCGATCAGTGTAAACTGTGGCACGCATTTTAATGTTCTTTACCCTCGGAAGCACTTGCTGCACAGGCTCGAAAGGGTAGAAGTGTTGGTAAATTTTTTGAAGAAAAACATCTTCAGAAGAAAAATTGTTACAAGGAGGGAGAAGACTTACCGAAATTAGGGCGTGAACCATGTCGTTGGTTATCTTTTCGACCGTTTCGGAGTACAAGTGCTTATGGTCCGCTGTGAATTAGACCCTCTCGTATAAGCCCTCACCGATGGTTTGGGCGACCTTTCCGTGCCTCAATAGTACGACACCTCCATCTGCGGAGCACTTATAGCTCCTATCCCCTCGACGGTCAAAATCCCACAAATGTTCTTCCTCTGAGGAGGAAGTGCCTCCGTCGTCGCCCTTGGGGCCCTCAACCACTTGTTTGCCTTTGCCGGATATGGTGAAGGAATCCGACATCCTTTTTCTCTTTCTAGAGGCTGAGGCGCTTGCTTCTTGATATCTGATGTTGACGCTCGTCTGGGGTATGGGTGGCGGAATTGGAGCAGGAATAATGGCTCCACTCACTTGAGAAGCGGTCGGGGCCCTTGGAATCACCCTTGTGTCAGGATTGGGCGCTTGGTTATTGCCTCGACCTTGGCTGGCGCTCGAGCCTGCAGCTTGTCTTTCCCCGCGCTCGTTGCCGCGACCTGCGCCTCAGGGTGGTTGGTTCTGCTGATTGCCTTGGTTGGCCTGGCGCCTATTAGCATTGGCAAAACGGGCAGTGTGTCGGATTCCTCCAGCCATAATGATGTTTATTCCTGAGACAAGAAAAAACACCGGGGGGGTCAGAAACCCTAAAACAAACTTCACAAAGTACAAGTTACAAACACAAGTAAACAGTTAGTGTCCCTATCTACAAGTTAGTGCCCTAAAATCTAACCATCTCTCTCCAAATCCCGAGCGGGAGGGTTGCTGAGATAATGAGGGTCGTTGGTAAGTCCGCAAAGGAACATGAGTTCCGCATCATCTCTCAAATCTTTAGCTTGTATCAGCTGGCCCTCGTCTCTCAGCGCTCCTGCCAAATCCTTGGCCCAGTTATCAGGAAAAGTGGGGCCTAAACGATTCTTCACAAGGGAGCCCTTCCCGTGCGAGATCTACTCTCGTGATACCCCAAATTCATCATCCGCTGGGGTTTTGACAAAAATAAACTTCTCCTTCCAATCTGGGCCGTAAGTGGAGGAAGGAGAGTTGATCAGTTTCAGATGAGCCTTTGCCTGGACATAATAGAAGAAACCCGCCTCGGGCGACGAGCGCGGGGAACTAACGACTTGCAGCAGAGCATTGAAATTTGCCATTGAGGGCTCATATCCAGTGCACTTCATAAAGACCATGAAGCTCGTTATCAAGGCGAGGCCGTTGGGTACGATTTGCGAATGGCTAAGGTTCAAACTGTTTAAAATGTTGGCCACTGGGACTAGAATTGGAAATCTTAGACCCCCCGAGCCAATCGCGTCCTTGTAAACCGCCATTTCGCCAGGTGAAGTGTAACGCCCCGAATTTCATTAACTACATTCTTATGTTTATTATAATTTTATAAATTATATTTTATCATCCTTTCATGGAATTTTATAAATTCATATTAATCTTAGAAATCATTTTATGACATGAAAATATTTATTGCATGACATAATTGCCGAATATGATTTAATTGTTAACTTGTTCTTAAATGCTCATTCTTTTAAATTAAGGGACCAAATTGCATAATTTTCTCATGGATTTAATTAAATAATTAGCAAACCATCTATCCTTGATTGCATGACTTACCAAGTTGGAGGATTAAATTGCAATATATACATTTCACACAAATAAAAAATGGTGAATCACGGTATAATATTTCTTCAAGCTTCCTTGCTTATTTTAGCCAAAAATCCATCGATCAATTGCTTCATTTTCTCCACCGAACCATAAGCTTTAAGAAGAGGAAGAGATTTCATCCAAATCATTCAAGTTTTTCAAGAGAAATTCCAAGCTTTGAAGTTTATCATCCATCATCATCTTCTTCATCCATTTCTTGTTCTTCAAAGGTGGGTGGTTGCATGGATTGGTGATTTTGATCATATATGATATAGCTAGGGTTTGTGATTTATAACATAAATGGATTAATTGTTGATTGAAACATGAATAGGTGATTATAGCCTAATTTGATACATGAATTCTTGCAAAATTTGAGGTTATGTGGTGTTTTCATATATGAGCTTGAAAGTGGCAAATTTCAATGATCAAGCATGGTTTGATGAGTTCCTTTGTGTTTTATGATATTATGAATATATATGCATCTTAATTTCCCAGAAATCACGAGTTTTGATGAATTAAAACATGACTTTGTTGCTTTGGTTGGAACGGCCCTTCCCGCCTCAGTGTATTATGGGAACGGTAGTTCCCATGCTTCTGATTTAAAATAGGCAGCCGAACTTGGGAACGACAGTTCCCATTTTGGCCTGCGTGCCTGAAGGGCCGTTCCCAGAAGAGACGCGTTTTTAATCTAAAAGTTGCTGGCACGTTTTGGAAGGGCATGGGAACGGCCCTTCCCATTTTCAACATGGGACCGGAACGACCGTTCCCAGGCCTGCGACAGAACAAAACATTCTGTATAAAAATGTGATTTTGGGATTTTTACCCAATCACTTCTTTAATCCCAAATTGCTATTATATGATTAATTACATGCTAAAACAAGATGTTTTCATGCTACATTGTATATTGCACGTCATCTCGTTGCATTTTCGCCGTTCGTCATATTTGGTCCATTTTGAGTCATGTCTCACGTGTACACGTCTATCTTACACAAACCAGCTTTACCGAGACGAGGAGCAAGCCCCGTAGACCGTATCCTACTCGTCTTTTATCAGTAAAGGTGAGGTTTAATTGCTAGTTATATAGAACCCGTATAACCATTATGTGGATTTCAAGCCAAAAGGTATATATATATATATTTATTTATAGTGATTTCTAAACTTATAACAATTGCAAACAAGCCATGTTCATGAAAAACAAGTCATGTATCGTGATTTATTGATTGATCGTGTTTTGACGAGTAAAGCATGTCACGTTGGGCCCGAGGATAGTGATTTGAGCCAACCGGGAAAGCATGGGCTGACGGGTAACTCGAATGCTATCCTCACATATTGGGATGACCCCTTATCCTCTAGGAGATTAGTGGAGGAAGGAGTTCCGGGCTTAGGAATTCATGTACCCTCTGCTCAATGAGATTGGATGGTGGGGCCTTGCAATCCCACCATCACCGGAGGAAGAAGGAGACTGGGGACGGGTCCGGCACCACGGATTGTCCTCGGGTTATTGTCATGATTGCACTTATTGATTGTCTTGCTTGAATACACATGCACAATTACGCGATAGCTGAACTGCATGATCACCTATTGATTAATAAAGCAAGCATGTATTGTACACTGTCGGAGTAAGGTTGGAGAAATGCCCTCACCCGCCGGGCCACGTATTGAACACATGAAAGTGATTAAAGCATGTAATATTGATAGTTGTAATCTCGGGCGAGTTCTACGTTATTTTGACCTTATATTACTTTTAATTACAAAACCTTACCCGAGGTTATAACTTGCATGTTAATTGTGCTAATATATATTTAGGCCCCTCACTCAGTCTTCCATGGACTGACGCCCCACCTTTCAGGTTGTCGCGGTCGTGTGCTAGGCGGGAGTCAGAGTCGTGTCTTGTCGTCCAGCTCAGTCTAGCGCCTCATACACTCTCATGTTATTGTTCTTGATATTTCAGAGTTAGTATGTTATGGTTATTGTTAGTATCTGAAGACTTTTATCGGTATAATATATAGGAGATGATAATGTATTGATTCATGATGGTACCTATTAGTATATATGCTTTTGAATGTAAATATGGTACCTATATGTATTATTGAGTTAATGCTTCCGATTTTAAATTTTATGCTTTGGTTATGGTATTGCTTTGGGGTATAGTCCCGCCTAGCTAGCCTGTTTCTTTTACTTGTCACCCCGTTCGTTATAGGTTAGTTCATGTACGGATTATCGGTTTCGTACGTGGATCGGCCTATAGTGTGGGGGTGTGGTATCTCTACGTACAGGGGTGCTACATGAAGGATGGTTGGCACGCTCGTGCTTGGCTGGGATTCTTCATGTGTAACGCTCATCCCAGTAGATTGGAGCCATAACAGACTTTATCTCCCCCAGAGTGATGTGATGGGATGCGGGCCCACAACAGTAGCAGTCCGGGACCACATTTTAAAATTTTTATTATAATACAAGTATTAAAATATTTCTAAAACATTTTAATACAAAGCGGAAGACTTAGCCGGATCTACTCAAGTATATACATGCAATTGATAATAAATTTTAAATCACTTAAGTAGATAAATATCTAACATGCAATTAACACTTAAGAGCACATAATTTATCATGCTTAAAATAAAATAACTGTAAAATATTACCGTACTGCAAACATGGCTATCTAACGGCATTTTTCCAGCTCCTCGAATTCACCTCCTGAGAACCCGATACCCGATCTGCTCGTGAAACCGGTAGAGCTTCCCTACAATATCCCCAGGGACACCCTCGGAGTGTGGGCTCCGAAAGTATTTCTCTAAATACTTAGAGAAAATAAACTTTAAACTAGGAAACCCTTTTCAGGGTTTAATCTCCCGAAATTAGGCGTTTTATACAAACACCTAATTAAAATTAATTCCAAAATAAATCGGAATTAACTAGGAGAAGATGGGATGATTTCAAAGCAAAAAATTAGCCAAAATCATCCCAAAATGTTGAATGAGAAATGAGGACCCAAGGCCCCTATTTATAGGGGAAAAACCAAGGGCAAAACGGTCATTTTGGATACAAAAGCAAGGGCAAAATAGTCATTTCACAACCCACTTGCGTAGGCAACTTGGACACGCAAACTAAGGTGACCACATCGTAGATCTTGTCGCCACGAATCCATCGCCGCCAACCACGCGCCGTTTCGACGCCGGACGAGCCCTCACGCGCCGCCATAAGGCGGCGCGTGTATTTCACCCGCGGCTAGGGTTTGGGGATGACGTGGCCGATTCTCATTCGGCCACGTGTCCGGGTCTGGTCCGACCCGGAACCGGACCCGGTCCGACCCTATCCGGAAGCCGACCCGGCCCTATCCGTTGACCGACCCGTTTGACCCGCCCGATTTTAGATCACATCTGGGCCGCACATGGGCGATGACGCGGCCCGATCTCGGCCGTATGCGTGTCTCGCCACGCGGCGCTGCGTCAGCGCCAGCTGGGGCCCAACCCGCTGACGTGGCGTGACACGTCAGCGCCACGTCAGCAAAATGCCACGTCATTTTTTTTTTTAAATTTAAAATTTTATTTTCTTCAAAATAAAATTCCGGGCATTTCCAACTCTTTGGAACTTGATTTATTTTCTTAAAATAAATCCCTTGGCTATTTTCAAACACTTTGAAAAATTCATTTCTCTTTCTCCTTTTAATATTTTCTCTTTGGGTTTTTCAATTTGGGGCTTGCAGGGGGACCTGCAGGACTAATTAATTTTAGCTCCAAACGGATTAATATATTATCATCCCATGATAATAATTAATTACCATTTAACAATATTTAATTCCACTAAATAAATATTGTTGCACTCTAAAATTAATTAAATTATTCACGAATTTATCGATCTAGAATAATTTCGCATTTTACTCCTCCGTGTAGATATCCATGAAAAATAAATTGTAACTACTATCATTTATTTTTCATTTCCAATTTGAAATTTATTGATTCGCCTTAAGTTCAAATTCTCTGTATGTGAAACACATTCATCATACAACTTCGGTGACGTATCACTCGAAGTGCTTTGGCCAAAGTCTTAATTCGAACTTTTGCAAATCTATTTCAAGGATACCTCTTACCTTCCAGCAAGGCCACAGATTCCTCGATCAATATAACTCTTTAGCACATTTCATGCTATCACCGAATCATACAAAGTATTTTGGCCACCCGTTACCGAGACCTCACTTCGAGTATGTTACAGTGACTAACACTACATGCCTAAAGCCGAAATATTATCAGGATTAAGAGTACAATGCTTCCTGAGATTTTATTCATTTTAGATAGCAGTATAAAATAAATAATCTCAGTGGTCCAGTTCGATGTTTCCAATCCTATTGAAAATCATCAACGTGTTATAATTGGAATCACCATTCCCTATAACGAAAGACTAATCATCTTATATAACCACGTTATAGTCACGATAAGAACATATTCTTATCTTACCGACTAGAACTTTAATGACACGTGATTTCGGTATTCAAAGTCTTTTCCTATGAAACACATTTCATATAAGAATACCATCACACGTCATTAATCATTAATATGTGAAATACTCATAACTTGCTGTAAATTCAGTTTTATTAATTCAACAAATTGAATTTTCAGGGCACTATTCCCAACAATCTCCCACTTGCCCTAAATTCAATTTGGCCATACATCTAAGTCTTACTCCTTTCACACGAGTGTCAAAACTCGTTTTGCACTCTTTTACGCCAATACTTTAATGAAGGAATCTTTTAGATGTTTCTCTGAGCCAACAACTAGGAAATCATAAATCCAATACATCTAACTGGCTGCTTCTCAAGCTACCATGTATTTGACTTCCATGGCGGTGTAAGCAATACAAGTCTGCTTAACATTCTCCAATTAACAGTTGCTCTTTCTAGAGTAAACACGTGTTCTGATGTCAAACATCTAGAATACAAATCAGATTGTATATCCGAACCTGTGTACTCTATTAAAATGAGCTCACCACTGTGGTAGACAAGCATATAATCTCAAGTCCTTCTCAAGTGCTCCAATATATGCTTTCACTACTACCCAGTGTCAGATTCTAGGGTTTGACTAATATCTGCTGACTTAGACCTATTTCATAATAGACATCTGGCCCTGTACATAATATGATACACATAATGTAACGCCCCGATTTTTATTTATAATATCTTATGTCTAAAATAATTTTATAAATTATATTTTATAATATTTTCATGAAATTCATACTCAACTTATAATTTATCTCAAAACTTGAAAATGTTTATTTCGTGAGATAATTACCGGAAATGATTTAATTGTCAACTTGGCCCTATACGTTCATTCTTTTAAACTTAGGGACCGAATTGCATAAAAACCTTTGAGGACTAAAGTGATCACTTTCTAAACTTGATATCCTTAATTGCTTAACTTAAATAACTTGGAGGGTTTAATTGCAAATATTACATATTTCCTAAATATCACGTTATATGCATCTCTTCCTTGCTTTCATTTTTATTTCACCTAGAATCATCATTTCTTCTTGCTCCTTTCTACCGAGCCAAACCTACCAAGAAGACAAAGGAAGATTTCATCAAAATCATCAACTCTTTCCAAGAAAACTAGGAGTTTTGGAGCTTGATCATCTATCTTCATCTTCTTCATCCATTTCTTTTATTTCAAGGTTGGTTGTGCATGAACTCTTGATTCTTGAGCATATGTGATTGAGCTAGGGTTTGGGATTTATATGCTATGCTAGATGGATTATGTGTAGTTGGAAGCATGATTAGGGGATCATCTCTCGAATTATTGCATGATTTCTAGCTTGAATTATTGAATATTGGTATGAATGATCAAGTTGGATCATATGCTTCAAACCTTGAATTCTTGATGGATTTCCATGTTTTATGTGTTTAAAGGATTGATTATCATCTTATGAATATATGTGCATGAGAAGTGTCAGAAATAATAGCATTTTGGGGATCAAAATTGGATTGTTGTAGCTTTGTTGCTCTTTCCCGTAGCCCTCCCCTGTTTTGCTCTGTTCTGTGAATTGCAGAAGCAGGGAACGGCCGTTCCCAGCCTCAAGGCACTGTGGGAACGGGCGTTCCCACCTTTTCAAATGGTTTGGGCGGCCGAGCATGGGAACGGCCGTTCCCATTTTGGCCTTGAGCCGGAAGGGCCGTTCCCAGCTTGCGCGCGTTTTAAAAGGGGAAAACGCTGGTACGTTTTTGGGAGGAATGGGAACGACCGTTCCCATTTACAAAGGCACCCCGGAACGGCCGTTCCCACCTCGCTGACAGAACAAAAATGACTGCATAAAATTACATTTTTAGCCCCTCGATCCAACGACTTCTTTGACCCCGAATTGCTGTAATATGTGCTAATATGATGTGAAACAACATGTTATCATACCACATTGCATTTTCGTGGTCATCTCGACACATTTCCGACGTTCGTCACATTTTGGGCTTTTTAGGTCATGTCTCATGTATAAGTGTCGTTTTTGCACAGGTCACGAGGGTAGGGACGAGGAGCAAGCCCCGTAGGCCGTGCCTACTTGTCTTTGTCGGTATAGGTGAGGTTTCATTGTTCGTTACATAGAACCCGTATAACCCTTATGTGACATTTTGGCCAAAATAGTATTTACATTATACTTTCTATAAATCATTGATCATTTCAAGCCAGGTTCAAGTAAGCAAGCAAGCAAGCAAGCAAGCAAGTCAGGTATTGTTTCATGCATGTTTAGGCGAGTAGCATGACGGTTTGGGCCCGAGGGTAGTGACTAGAGCCAACCGGGAAAGCAAGGGCTGACGGGTAACTCTGGCGCTATTCTCACCATGTTAGGGGTCACCCCTGAATCCACTAGGAGATTAGTGGAGGAAGGAGCTCCGGGCTTAGGGATTCATGTACCCTCTGCTCAATGAGATTGGATGTTGGGGCCTTGCAATCCCTTCATCAAACCGGAGGGAAAAGGAGACTGGGGACGAGTCCGGCACCACGGATGCGCCTCGGGTTATTGCATGATTGTCATTTCACGAACGTGTTATATGAGTACACTATCGCACGATTGCACGATAAGTGAATTGCATGATCACCTATTGACTATTAAACAAGCAAGCATGTTCATGTTCATTGGGAGATCGGTTGGAGACCGCCCTTACTCGCCGGGGCCATGTATTGATTGATTGCATGAAAGCGAACAAGTAATTAATACTGGTAGTTGTAATCTCGGGCGAGTTTATGTTATTGTGAACTTATATTACTTTAATTATAAAAACCTTACCCGAGGTTATAACTTGCATGTGATTGCGCTCTATATATATTTATGCCCCTCACTCAGTCTTCGGTAGACTGATACTTCACTTTTCAGGTGCTTGAGAGCCGGTCGTGCTAGGCGGGAGTTTGGTCCAGTCTTGCATTGTCACGAGTCTAGCAGTGCACCACCATGTATATATTTTACTACTTCTCATGTCATGTCTATTGTTATTACATTTGGAATACTTGATCATGTATAAGAGATGATAATGTATTGATAATTAGTTTGGTATCTATACGTATCTAGCTGATAAATATGGTACCTATATGTATATATATATGAATTAATGCTTCCGCTTTTAAATTGTTGTGCATTGGTTTTGTATTGCTTTGGGGTTTAGTCCCGCCTAGCTCGTCTTTTCTTTTCTTTGTCACCCGTTCGCTATAGGTTAGTTCATGTACGGATTGTCCATTTCGTATGTGGATCGGCCTATAGTGCGGGGGTGTGGTATCCCTACGTATAGGGGTGCTACATCTGAGGTGGTATCAGAGCCCGGTTGCAAAACCGAGGTTCTAGTATCGTGTCGTGTCAAGTCTAGGTCGAACGGCATAGGATTAATTGTTGATTGAGAGTCTTGCATATTATTTGAATTCTCTGAATTAATTCGATTACTTGGTAACTAGTGCATTGCATTGAGTTTTGCAATTTATTGTCAATTAATTAATCTCGAATTATTTGAAGTTATGTGCTTAACGTGTTTTACTTTAAATACTGATAAATTGTTTGCTGCATTTATATTAAATCTTAGTTGTGAGCATTAATTATGTGACTATTATGTGACATGAGCATGCCTCACCTGCATGCATTTATTTCAATGAAAGTTGTGAGTTACAGGTTGTAGAAAGAATATCAAACCACGGCCAGTTGCTCGATAATTTTGGGCTACTACCGAATTTGAGAAGGGTGTGCAAGTTGAGGCTAAAATTTGGACGTCGAAGGAAAGCCAATTAATTAT
This sequence comes from Lantana camara, assembly GCA_037501455.1. Classification (NCBI taxonomy): domain Eukaryota; kingdom Viridiplantae; phylum Streptophyta; class Magnoliopsida; order Lamiales; family Verbenaceae; genus Lantana; species Lantana camara. The sequence goes on from CM074855.1 coordinate 129,783,233, forward strand.
GTCCGATTGAAGTACAAGCTTGGGAATTACCTTTGGGTTATATCAACTGGATTCAACTTTCTAACACGACAGCCAGAAAGATTAAACAACCAGTTATGGAAATCATCATGTTCGGGATTCTACATTTGGGTAAGACGAGTTTATTTTCTCATGCAAGATAAATTGTCGCGTGGAGAAAATACATCGACAGATAGGGAACGGTAAAGGAAAGTACTCAAGAGAGGCAGAGTGTTAATTAGAGGGAGATAACCGGATTGCCGTTAGCGAGTGATTCAAGGCTTGGAAGGAGAGAATTTCGAAGATGTTTAAATCGGGAGTTCTAATAATAAGGAAGAGGTATCCTCGGGGAATGACTCTAAAGATTAACAACCATGATGTGGTTGAATTGGAAAATATGGAGCAACACGTCGAAGCATTCAAACTTCAGAATCTCCCACTCGGATTATCAATTCACAGAAAGGGCTACCAAGGAATTTTAGGCTAAGGATCCAGTACGGAAAAAGTTTGAGGACAAGTTTATTAAGTTAGGATTCAAAGGATGAAATCCGAAATAAAAGAATTCATTAAGGGAAATTTGTACTACCAGAAATGAGGCGTCTACCGGGCAAGGAAGTCTATTTCCTTCGAGGATAAGGTGAAGGAGATTGGGACATTAATTATTCAAGATTGAAGGTGTAGTTAAATTGAGGCTTAGTTAATTGGGAAGTAAATTCAAGTAGGAGAAGAAGATTATTTCAATCAAGCTGGTAGATTTGGATTCATGCAAGGTAAAGAGCTTAGGACTCTATAATCGGGAGGAATGAGTTTATTTTCCGGATTCAAGTTGAAGGGTCGTGTAAGAGTGCGAATTGAGGAATGTTGGAAGGAAATTATATGCTCAGAAATAGGTAAGTAAGAAGAAGAGTTCTATAACCAATTCAAATTGAAAGAGTAGACTTGAAGGGTTTTAGTCACGGTGGCAACTTGGTGAATAAGGAGAATAACTGGAGGCTCTTGGTTCAAGAAGGGTCAGGGAATTAATTCCATAAGTGGAACAGAAATGGAATTCAAGAGTTCTTGTTTAGGGATCATATAGTTACCCCAGTTAACGCAAGGACAATTTTGGGATTTCAATTAAGGAAGGGATAAAGGAAGCTCAGCACTCCAGTGAATATGAAACTGAAAGACAATCATGTTGAGGATTTCGGTAATTGGGTAATTCAGATCCAAGCTGAATTGTCGTGTGGCAAGGTTACCTTAAAAAGAAATGAAGCAACAAATGGAAACGGTAAAGAAAGGCAAAGAGTTGCTGGGAGGTTGTCAAACGATCAAGTATAGACTAGTGGAGGGAGAGTCGGTTAACTAATCGAACTCCTAAGGAATAAACAAGGGAGTTTGGATCAAAGTGATAACCATGAAGAGGATCCGGGCAATGATTTGGGGAGTAACTATTAAAGAATAAGCTAGATGTGAACTCCGTGAGTATAAAAGACTTCGGGTTTCAAGAATCATAATACCAACCGTGGAAATGTTCAAGTGAAGGTTAGACAAATTTGAAGAATAGAAGACCGTGGGAAAACAAGAAATGATTACCAGGTTCAAGACAAGCTTAGGATTCAACAAACAAGGAATTTCATGTCGAGATAAATTTTTCCATTACTCCGGTGACAGGTTCAATGCATACATAAGCACGTGCATCATACGTTACTTTAATTTTAAATTTCTTTACATATATGTAATTTTCCTGATTGAACTTAATTGCTCCAATGTGCTGAAATATTACTTCTGAGTGTATTACGTGCATTGGCATATTAATTCAACATGCATGTTTAGTGTCTTGATTACAGGATGTCTCAAGACCACTCTCCTCAGGAACAAGTACCTAGGGTTTCTCCACATTTACCCCCTCCGGCTCAGCCTCAGGAGTTCTTCGAGTCTTTGGTTCGGTTAGTGGATCAGAAAATAGAAGAGTATGTTTCCTCCGGGTCACGGGTCTTATCGTCACCGCCGGGCCAAATTTCGATGGTATTTAGGGAATTTCAGAACCAACCACCTTCAAGATCTTTTGAAGGAAACAAGGATTCCACCGGGTCACAACTTAAGAAAATCAAAAGGGTGTGGGAACTAACTCCGAGTGACTCCCAAGAAAAGGACCGAGGCACCACTTTGTTTGAGGCAAGAAGGTCTTATCCTCACCCCGGACAGGCTTCAGGTTCGAAGTCGGGTCAGCTTTCTAACAAAGGAAAGCGGCCTATCTCTTATCATACTCCGGCACCTCAGGAAAGGTCTCGCAAGAAAAAGAAGCAACCACTTGAATCGAGTTCGGGAACTTCGCGTAACCCAGTTTCAACAACATCTTCCGGGAAACTTCTTTGCAGTTATTGTGGACGTGATAACCACACTTATGACGGCTGTAGGAAACGGTTGGGATTATGTCTCTACTGCGGGAGTGACGAGCACCACATAGACACTTGCTCAAGGCTACAAGGGAAATCGACCGGGGGTGGAAGATTATCAGTGCAGGCACGGGAAGGTACCAATTACGTACATGATACAACCAACGGTGAACGGTACCTTTAACCATGCATACCACGTGCATTACGGATCTTATTGTTAGTGTATTTAATTTCTTGCGCATTGCAAATTAGTTAATTATGAGTGATAAATATGTGATTAAATGATTTTATTTGTCTATGTGATATTTATGACATTAATATGATTCTATTTGTCTATGCAACATTCATGCCATTGTTTTCGCTATCTACTCCTTGAACTACTTCAGTGCTTGTGAGAGACGGGGTTCTCTCTCCTTTTCTGTTGAGAGACGGGGTTCTCTCACTCCTTGTGGAGAAACGGGGTTTTCTCACTCCTTATGAAAGACGGGGTTCTTTCATTCTTGTTCAGGAGACGGGGTTCTCTTATGACTTGTGCATTATTTTAAAGCTTGACAGTGGACCTGGGGACCAGGTCCTTTTAAGGGGGGGAGAGTTGTAACGCCCCGATTTTTATTTATAATATCTTATGTCTAAAATAATTTTATAAATTATATTTTATAATATTTTCATGAAATTCATACTCAACTTATAATTTATCTCAAAACTTGAAAATGTTTATTTCGTGAGATAATTACCGGAAATGATTTAATTGTCAACTTGGCCCTATACGTTCATTCTTTTAAACTTAGGGACCGAATTGCATAAAAACCTTTGAGGACTAAAGTGATCACTTTCTAAACTTGATATCCTTAATTGCTTAACTTAAATAACTTGGAGGGTTTAATTGCAAATATTACATATTTCCTAAATATCACGTTATATGCATCTCTTCCTTGCTTTCATTTTTATTTCACCTAGAATCATCATTTCTTCTTGCTCCTTTCTACCGAGCCAAACCTACCAAGAAGACAAAGGAAGATTTCATCAAAATCATCAACTCTTTCCAAGAAAACTAGGAGTTTTGGAGCTTGATCATCCATCTTCATCTTCTTCATCCATTTCTTTTATTTCAAGGTTGGTTGTGCATGAACTCTTGATTCTTGAGCATATGTGATTGAGCTAGGGTTTGGGATTTATATGCTATGCTAGATGGATTATGTGTAGTTGGAAGCATGATTAGGGGATCATCTCTCGAATTATTGCATGATTTCTAGCTTGAATTATTGAATATTGGTATGAATGATCAAGTTGGATCATATGCTTCAAACCTTGAATTCTTGATGGATTTCCATGTTTTATGTGTTTAAAGGATTGATTATCATCTTATGAATATATGTGCATGAGAAGTGTCAGAAATAATAGCATTTTGGGGATCAAAATTGGATTGTTGTAGCTTTGTTGCTCTTTCCCGTAGCCCTCCCCTGTTTTGCTCTGTTCTGTAAATTGCAGAAGCAGGGAACGGCCGTTCCCAGCCTCAAGGCACTGTGGGAACGGGCGTTCCCACCTTTTCAAATGGTTTGGGCGGCCGAGCATGGGAACGGCCGTTCCCATTTTGGCCTTGAGCCGGAAGGGCCGTTCCCAGCTTGCGCACGTTTTAAAAGGGGAAAACGCTGGTACGTTTTTGGGAGGAATGGGAACGACCGTTCCCATTTACAAAGGCACCCCGGAACGGCCGTTCCCACCTCGCTGACAGAACAAAAATGACTGCATAAAATTACATTTTTAGCCCCTCGATCCAACGACTTCTTTGACCCCGAATTGCTGTAATATGTGCTAATATGATGTGAAACAACATGTTATCATACCACATTGTATTTTCGTGGTCATCTCGACACATTTCCGACGTTCGTCACATTTTGGGCTTTTTAGGTCATGTCTCATGTATAAGTGTCGTGTTTGCACAGGTCACGAGGGTAGGGACGAGGAGCAAGCCCCGTAGGCCGTGCCTACTTGTCTTTGTCGGTATAGGTGAGGTTTCATTGTTCGTTACATAGAACCCGTATAACCCTTATGTGATATTTTGGCCAAAATAGTATTTACATTATACTTTCTATAAATCATTGATCATTTCAAGCCAGGTTCAAGTAAGCAAGCAAGCAAGCAAGTCAGGTATTGTTTCATGCATGTTTAGGCGAGTAGCATGACGGTTTGGGCCCGAGGGTAGTGACTAGAGCCAACCGGGAAAGCAAGGGCTGACGGGTAACTCTGGCGCTATTCTCACCATGTTAGGGGTCACCCCTGAATCCACTAGGAGATTAGTGGAGGAAGGAGCTCCGGGCTTAGGGATTCATGTACCCTCTGCTCAATGAGATTGGATGTTGGGGCCTTGCAATCCCTTCATCAAACCGGAGGGAAAAGGAGACTGGGGACGAGTCCGGCACCACGGATGCGCCTCGGGTTATTGCATGATTGTCATTTCACGAACGTGTTATATGAGTACACTATCGCACGATTGCACGATAAGTGAATTGCATGATCACCTATTGACTATTAAACAAGCAAGCATGTTCATGTTCATTGGGAGATCGGTTGGAGACCGCCCTTACTCGCCGGGGCCATGTATTGATTGATTGCATGAAAGCGAACAAGTAATTAATACTGGTAGTTGTAATCTCGGGCGAGTTTATGTTATTGTGAACTTATATTACTTTAATTATAAAAACCTTACCCGAGGTTATAACTTGCATGTGATTGCGCTCTATATATATTTATGCCCCTCACTCAGTCTTCGGTAGACTGATACTTCACTTTTCAAGTGCTTGAGAGCCGGTCGTGCTAGGCGGGAGTTTGGTCCAGTCTTGCATTATCACGAGTCTAGCAGTGCACCACCATGTATATATTTTACTACTTCTCATGTCATGTCTATTGTTATTACATTTGGAATACTTGATCATGTATAAGAGATGATAATGTATTGATAATTAGTTTGGTATCTATACGTATCTAGCTGATAAATATGGTACCTATATGTATATATATATGAATTAATGCTTCCGCTTTTAAATTGTTGTGCATTGGTTTTGTATTGCTTTGGGGTTTAGTCCCGCCTAGCTCGTCTTTTCTTTTCTTTGTCACCCGTTCGCTATAGGTTAGTTCATGTACGGATTGTCCATTTCGTATGTGGATCGGCCTATAGTGCGGGGGTGTGGTATCCCTACGTATAGGGGTGCTACACATAAAGCTTTCGCTGCGGAACTCTAATCATGTCTTCTATCTCTTCAGTTGTCTCAGGACACTGATCCCGAGATAGATAAATTCCAAATCTAAAAGGTAATGAACCTTTCTTGGAATCTGTCATATTATACCTTACTAGATCTTATCTATATATGCTTCTTGTGATAAACCAATCTCCTTATTCCTATGATCACGATAGAATTCTGATCCTTGGAATAACATTGGTTTCACATAGGTCTTTTCTTGCCAAAATGATTTGACATCCAAATCTTGACCACTGACAAAATTCTTGCATCATTCCCTATGAGCAGAATATTGTTTACGTACAAAATGAAAATGTTACAACATTATCTTGATGTCATTTGTACACACATGGTTCATCAGGTAATTGCACAAATCCAAAGAATTTAAATTGCCTCTTTAATTATGATGCTCCATAATCTAGACGCTTGCTTAAGATCATAAATCGATCTATTAAGCTAGCATTATATGCACCTGATTTCTGGCTGTGAAGCCTTCAGGTTGTGCCATGTATCTCTTCTTCTTGAAATTACCCGTTCAAGAACATAGTCTTTACATCTATTTATCTAATCTCATAATCGATAATGAGATAAAATGGAGAGGATAATGGACTTAAGCATTGCTATAGGCGAGAAGACCTCATAAATGATTTCTTCTTTCTGGGTAAAATCCCTTGCCATAAGCTTTGCTTTAAAGTCTCTACTTTTGTCCATTTCTCCTTTTATCGTTTTGTAGAACCCAATTGCATCTAACGGGCTTAATGCCTTCAGGCGCCTTCACAAGCTCAAGACTTTGTTAGAATATAGAGATTCTAACTCAGATTCCATGGCTTTTGACCAAATGGTCAGCGTCTATATCTTCCACAGCTTCATTACACGTGATAGGATCAGATACGTTAGATTCAACCACTTAGGTTAATCTTAGGTATCTTGTCAGGTGTCCTGACAATCCTCCCACTACAATGATGCTCTCGTGTACACGTCTCCACATCACATGTTGTATTTGGTACATCACATGTATCTAATACATTTTCAGTTATCACGGGTTCATGGAAATCAGTATCTAATACTGTTATTTCTTTTAACACTACTTTGCTTCCACCCTTTGTGGTTGTCTATGTAATTATATTTGAAACCTTCACAAACATCTTTTGTGATTTCTCAAATTACAAAATATACCACCTCTTGTTCTTCTAGGATAACCTTAGAACAAGTAAACCTTTGTTCTTTATTCTGACTTGTCAGGATCCATCCTTTACTCGTGGACCAGGCTACCTTAAATCCGAAGATAAAAAATACAGGGTTTTCACCCTAGCTACAGATCCATCAGTGTCTTAGGAACCGACTTAGATAGAACTAGGTTTGTCGTTTTGTGTGTAAGACCCCAAAACGAAATTCATAGGGTAGCATGACTCTTCATGAATCTTACCATCATTATCAGAGTTCTATTTCTCCTTTCTGCAATACATCTTTGCTAAGACGTATCTCATATATATGGTTGAGATCTAATCTCATTTGAGAAATTCTATTCAACTCTGAACTTAGATACTTATCACTACTTCGATCTAATCGAAGTGCCTTGATATGTTTTCTAATTTGACTCTTTGACTTCAGTCTTATATTCTTTGAACTCTTCAAAATTACAGACTTAAGTCTCATCAAATAAACATATCTGTATCTAGAGTATTCATTCAAATGAATGATAAAGTACCCAAAAACTTTCTCTTGCTTGAACATTCATAGTATCATATGTCTGTATGAACTAACTTAAGCAAGTTCATGGCTTAATACCTTTTGTCTCAAAAGGATTCTTTTGGTCATTTTAACCTTCTAAATAGGATTCGTAGATTGATACTGTTTTCAAGTCAATAAGACTCAACAATCAGTCTTTGGATCCTATTCAGATTCAATTGACCAATAGATAGGTGCCACGTTGAAGTTTTTACTCTCAGATGGTAAGTCAAGCGTCTTAATGTTAAACTTAAATTAGGGTTTTTTATTGAGGTATAAAATACCATCTTTTATTGTGCCAGAGCAAATAAACCTTTTATTCTGTTTAATGGTAAACCTTTATTCAAAATAAATCGTTAGACCATTGATTATCAAATAACTTACAGAAATCAAATTTCTGTATATATGGCAAGTATAATATTAAAACCTTATTGCCAAAATACGACTTTATAGTCCTTACTGCTAATACAAATAGACTTGTATTATCCTTTAGCAGTAGTTGCATGTTAGCCGTTTTTCAAACTTCCTGGTTAGTTTGAATCTTCGCAACTACTTGCAAATATGATTAGTTGATCTCAAGTTCACACACCAGGAGTCTGGGGAATTTCCAACTAAACATATTTTCAACGAGTAAGATATCTTCATATCTTATCTAAACGGCGTAGCAAACAGACAGACTAAGTATTTTGGATAATTTCCTTTTCCAATACCCATTACCACCGAAATAGAAACACTTTTCCATTGTCGGATTTGACTTTCTATTTTTCTGAACCTTCGATTGGGAACTTTTCATTTTCTTTCTTCCACTTACTGGCTTTCTAGCCCGTGGATATTGATGTCTGATTAAAGAGAACTTTTCCCTTAGTCTATATCACCCTTTCTGCCACATTGAGGTCGTTCATTGGTTTTAAAAAATTATTTAAAATAATCTTGAACGTTCAAATGACTTAGGCAGAGAGTATAGGATCGTATCCTATCTGTTAAGATTGTCTCTTTAAGCACAGAGGCTTTCAATTTCATTCAGATTAGCTATCATATTCATAATATGATTATGAAACAGTGATCCTTCAAACATCTTTAACTGACAACCGTTTTCATGGCTCGTACCTACGTACGACTCTGTCTTCAACACATGTTCTTATCAGTAGACATCTCATGTGTTTGATGCTCAAGAACATTTAAAACAGATGTCAGGATATAAGACTAGCCAGATCATCACACTTGATCTATTTAGAATAAACGTCTTTCTAATCCTGACTGGTTGTAGTTTCCGAAATTTTCGGATAAGGTTCAGTGAGTACGTAAACTTTCGTGTCTCAATACGATGTCAACATTCATTACTTAGTCAGCGTAGTTGAACCCTTACTAGCCTATTTCCTTATAGACATACAGTTTGGAGTGGGCTAAGAGAGATCGTAATTATAAAACTGAAATAAATAAATAAATGCAAGTTATGATTATGTATTTCACTGTCTTCTGCGTCCAACCAATAAATGAAATCCACGTAAGCATTTTGGTTTACGCAATGGTGACTTAACTAACTGCAGTTGACTCCCCGGAGGCGAGGTCGAAAACCGCTTAGAAAAGCAAGAACTATTCTTAATTAACATGTCATCTAGGTAACTCTTACCAAACAATGTCAATCCACCACGTCAACCCTTGGCCTCTAAGTAAATGTAACATAGCTCCGAAGGGAGGTTAATACATTACTTAGTCAAGTGTGTACCATTACCTAGAAGTCCGTACGAGTAGGTCAAGACACTCCACGGAGGCATGGTCGAGCTGACTTCCCCGTATTTCATTTTATCCGTAGAAGTCTAATCTTGTATACGCCGAATATATACCCGCCGAAGGGAGTAGTATACATCCACTATACTATAGACGGGTAATGGAGGCCGTGAGAATCCAACTCTTTTCATCTCGCTCCCACTTGAATTTTTAAAAGGTGTGGATTATCTGTTGATTATTTAATAATCACTTTTGGCGTCTTATTGTTGGAAGTAATTGATCTAATTAATACCCTCCCACTAGGATTACTAAATCATATTTAAAATCCAAATAATAATATTTTAAGGCAATTTAATAACTATTTATTAATTAGGCCGAAAAATATTAGTTCAATTATGCATCGCGTCTAATCTTTATTAAACAATACTATTTAATCGCATTAAATAAAATATACATAATTGAAATATCATAATATCTCATATTATCATGATCATGCCATAAAATAAAATAATTAAGCATGCTTTCATATAATTATCACATAATTATCATGCTTAAAATTTTAAATGACACAAAATAAATATGCCATAAATTAAATCAATTAAGCATGCTGGTATAATTATCACATAATTATCATGCTTAAAATATATAAAGTAAACATGTTATAAATAAATTATCTCATAATTTAAATCATGTTTACTGATTCGGTAATTAACCAGAAAGATTATTGAAATCGATTCCCAGAAAATTACCATTCCACGTAAATTCCCAGGAAACACTGGAGGGGTCACAACGGTCCCACTTAAAAACCAGCCTCCTTTGACAGAATTTACGTGCACAGTATCAGATTTAAAATTATGCATCGCATGCATCATATCAATGCATGTATATATCTAGAGCATGGCTCTGATACCACTTGATGGGATGTGGGCCCACAACAGTAGCAGTCCGGGACCACATTTTAAAATTTTTATTATAATACAAGTATTAAAATATTTCTAAAACATTTTAATACAAAGCGGAAGACTTAGCCGGATCTACTCAAGTATATACATGCAATTGATAATAAATTTTAAATCACTTAAGCAGATAAATATCTAACATGCAATTAACACTTAAGAGCACATAATTTATCATGCTTAAAATAAAATAACTGTAAATTATTACCGTACTGCAAACATGGCTATATAACGACATTTTTCCAGCTCCTCGAATTCACCTCCTGAGAACCCGATACCCGATCTGCTCGTGAAACCGGCAGAGCTTCCCTGCAATATCCCCAGGGACACCCTCGGAGTGTGGCCTCCGAAAGTATTTCTCTAAATACTTAGAGAAAATAAACTTTAAACTAGGAAACCCTTTTCAGGGTTTAATCTCCCGAAATTAGGCGTTTTATACAAACACCTAATTAAAATTAATTCCAAAATAAATCAGAATTAACTAGGAGAAGATGGGACGATTTCAAAGCCAAAAATTAGCCAAAATCATCCCAAAATGTTGAATGAGAAATGAGGACCCAAGGCCCCTATTTATAGGGGAAAAATCGAGGGCAAAACGGTCATTTTGGATACAAAAGCAAGGGCAAAATAGTCATTTCACAACCCACTTGCGTAGGCAACTTGGACACGCAAACCAAGGTGACCACATCGTAGATCTCGTCGCCACGAATCCATCGCCGCCAACCACGCGCCGTTTCGACGCCGGACGCGCCCTCATGCGCCGCCATAAAGCGGTGCGTGTATTTCACCCGCGGCTAGGGTTTGGGGATGACGTGGCCGATTCTCATTCGGCCACGTGTCCGGGTCTGGTCCGACCCGGAACCGGACCCAGTCCGACCCTATCCGGAAGCCGACCCGGCCCTATCCGTTGACCGACCCGTTTGACCCGCCCAATTTTAGATCACATCTGGGCCGCACATGGGCGATTACGTGGCCCGATCTCGGCCGTACGCGTGTCTAGCCACGCGGCGCTGCGTCAGCGCCAGCTGGGGCCCAACCCGCTGACGTGGCGTGACACGTCAGCGCCACGTCAGCAAAATGCCACGTCATTTTTTTTTAAATTTAAAATTTTATTTTCTTCAAAATAAAATTCCGGGCATTTCCAACTCTTTGGAACTTGATTTATTTTCTTAAAATAAATCCCTTGGCTATTTTCAAACACTTTGAAAAATTCATTTCTCTTTCTCCTTTTAATATTTTCTCTTTGGGTTTTTCAATTTGGGGCTTGCAGGGGGACCTGCAGGACTAATTAATTTTAGCTCCAAACGGATTAATATATTATCATCCCATGACAATAATTAATTACCGTTTATCAATATTTAATTCCACTAAATAAATATTGTTGCACTCTAAAATTAATTAAATTATTCACGAATTTATCGATCTAGAATAATTTCGCATTTTACTCCTCCGTGTAGATATCCATGAAAAATAAATTGTAACTACTATCATTTATTTTTCATTTCCAATTTGAAATTTATTGATTCGCCTTAAGTTCAAATTCTCTGTATGTGAAACACATTCATCATACAACTTCGGTGACGTATCACTCGAAGTGCTTTGGCCAAAGTCTTAATTCGAACTTTTGCAAATCTATTTCAAGGATACCTCTTACCTTCCAGCAAGGCCACAGATTCCTCGATCAATATAACTCTTTAGCACATTTCATGCTATCACCGAATCATACAAAGTATTTTGGCCACCCGTTACCGAGACCTCACTTCGAGTATGTTACAGTGACTAACACTACATACCTAAAGCCGAAATATTATTAGGATTAAGAGTACAATGCTTCCTGTGATTTTATTCATTTTAGATAGCAGTATAAAATAAATAATCTCAGTGGTCCAGTTCGATGTTTCCAATCCTATTGAAAATCATCAACGTGTTATATTTGGAAACACCATTCCCTATAACGAAAGACTAATCATCTTATATAACTACGTTATAGTCACGATAAGAACATATTCTTATCTTACCGACTAGAACTTTAATGACACGTGATTTCGGTATTCAAAGTCTTTTCCTATGAAACACATTTCATATAAGAATACCATCACACGTCATTAATCATTAATATGTGAAATACTCATAACTTGCTGTAAATTCAGTTTTATTAATTCAACAAATTGAATTTTCAGGGCACTATTCCCAACATGATGGTGCTGGGAGTCTCATCAGGGGTACGCTCGGTCGCCTGCATACCTGGGCCCTCACCCTCGTTCGGCCCTTTGGCCTTCTTAGCTTTCTTGGGCCTTTGGGGTTTCTTCCCTTTGCCCTTGGCTTGGGCTCTATCTGAGGGCCCCGTTTCTCCCTCGAATTCAGGGGTTGGGGCAACAACGGCCACGATTACGGTATGGCGGTGTGGATGAGTGACACTCTCCGTCAATGGCAACACCTCTCCTTGCCTCTCCGCCTCAAGTACCATGTTCATTTCTTCGAAAAGGGGCTCAACTCCATCCGGGTTTCTCTCATTCATGGCCATAACGGCCGCATCCAATTCTTCGTCCCTAGGGGAACCCGGAGGGGATAAACTTTGGGTAGCCATCTCTTCAACCTCGCGGGTAAATTCTTCTACATGATCTCTGGCCATGGCTATTGCAGAATCTGGAAGGGATATGAGGATTTTGGAAGTGAGGAGTGTTCAGAGAGATTTGGGATTTCTAGAGAAGGTGGAACTTGAAAGATTACTAAATCCTAACCTGATTCTAAGGTTAGCAAAGTTAGAAGATTTCACCGGAAGTTACCTTGAGTTTTCTGGAAAAATTTAAAGGAAAAGTTTTGAATGCTCTGAAACTTGTTTGCAAAGAGTTTTCTGCAAATTTGTGCTCTGAATATTTGTTCGCGTAAAGGAAGATATGGATGCAGGATCTCTTATTTATAGGGATGGGAGTTCGTAAGTTTCTTACAAATAATTTGAAATTACAATCATTTCCCGCCTAGGAAACCGTTCACTTTATTGAACCGTTACGTACTTCCCAAGAATCACGTGCCCCACGAGCATCAGCATTTAATGCACAGACGTTACAAGGGGTCAGAACGAAGGACCGCATTTAATGCGTAAACGTTTCAAGCGGTCAGAGGAAAAGACCGCATTTATGGCGCAATCAGAAGGATAAATTGTCCAACACGCTACGCTTTCCCCAATCGCCACGCTCGAAGATTTACTTTGACAGAATTCTACAGTCCTCATTATTAAGGACTACAGAATTGGGGGGTAAAATGATGGGGTCAAAATACGCTCGTCCCACGTTTGGACACGTGGCAACTCGAGATAACGACACCTGTCCTCTTGTGATTAAGGTAATTATACACGAGCGTTCAAACCCCTCAAGCGTCAGCATTCCTCAAGGACATGTGCCATCTATGCTACGTGTACACGTGATCAACATTGTCGCTCTCTAACGAGCGTGATTCATACTACACGTCTAAAGCTCCAATCAGTCAAGGAAGCCCTCTTCGAGCGCTACACTCCCTCAGGGAAGCTTCCACTCCCCCTCATTGCATGAGCCTTGGCTTTCATCCCTTAGCGGATCCTCTGGCCTCCAAGGCCCTTGGTTGACACGAGCGTGCTCTCAAGCCCTCGTTACCAACCCCCTAAAACGGCTCTCTGACACCCCATACAGGCCCGCGCACCTACCACTGTTGCCAACACTAACTTTCACCAGCTTTTGCAGAAGATTCCTCCTAGGTTTCTCTCATAGCGCCACGTGGTAGGGCAACACTTGGTCAGGACCATACAGTGCAAATGACCAAAGGGTCCCTGGCCCTCAACTATAAATAAACGGATTCATCTCCTTCACTGTAAGCAACCTCCATTATTGCACTTTTGCAACTTCTTTACTTTCTCTTTCAGATCATCATCCGACTAGAGAGTCGGAGAGCCAAACTGGGAATCACCCCCAGTTCCCCCAGCTTGGCCTTCTGACTTTGCTTTGGTATTTGTCCTAGCAGGTAGAACCCCCCATCTTTTCCGGCGATCATCAACTGGTTTCCTCACCCAAACAAATTGTAAAGTGATTGAACTCTGTACCCTATATTCAGACCCATCATATATATTGTGTAGGTGGATGGTGGGGTAAAAATTAATTGTTGATTTATATTTTGAAGTATTAATTAGAAATTATAAAGTATCCAAATTATAAAACAGAGTATTTAAATAATAAAACGGAGTATCCAGATCTAAAATTAGAGTATTATTTGTAAAAGTTAAAGTATTCAGATTTAAAATTGAAGTACGAGAAGGGGAAAAAAAAAGAAAAAAAAAAGAGTATTATTCGTAAAAGTTAGAGTACTTACGTTTTAAATTAGAATATTATTCACAATACTTAAAGTACCTAAATTTACAATTAAAGTATTGTTCATAAATATTAAAATATTCAAATTTAAAAATAGAGTATTATTTGTAAAAGTTAAAGGACTCAGTTTTAAATTGAAGTATGAAAAGGAAAAAGAAATAAGTAAAGGTATTGCAGTCAATTTAGGTGAGTGGGGAGTGAAATCAAATTATAAATTTAAATTGGGGAGTTAATATAAAATCTTTTTACATGGGAAAATAAATTAAATTATTTCCAGCTGGGAGAGAGTTATTAATTATGGCCCCAAAATACTTATTTAAGTAAATTAGGATAACTTAAAAATTAGAAATAAAACTCATTTAATCTAAAGAAAAGATGAACGGATTTTACAAATCAAAATACTATAGTCAAATAAAAAATTAATAAATAATTTAATTTATTTTCTCATACTAATTTTATAATATGCCATATAATGTTTTGTTTATGAGAATTGAGATGGTGTCTATTTCTATTATGGACACAAATATGATACAATACAAATATATTTTTTAAGTTTAAGGGGTGGGGAGATACGACACAATATCCGACACAAACTCAAAAAGACACAATAAAATAATATTATTAATATGGTTGTACATAATAGGAGGAGTATTAATTTGAAAGTATAACTTTTTTATTTATAAATATAGTTGAGAGTTATATTAAAAAATTAATTTTCAATTGAAAACTAATTATTCTAAGAATTTGACATTTCAAATAATTTAATTTAATAATTTAATAAACTTTGTATTTAATGTGCAACGCATATTGTTTTTACTAGTTTGTATAAAAAAGGGACAAAATAAATGTATTATATATATAAAAAAATTAAATGTCTAATTATAGTACGGGTATATGTAATTAAAGTTCTAATAGACCCGCAACTCACATATATTTATAGTTGGACCACATCTTTAGCAAAGAATAACATACAAGTACTCTGTTTGTGAATTTCTACTCTTTCCATCTGCCAATTTTATGAAAGAATAATTACAAACGACTCCATCAAATATGATGAAATTACACATTTCTGCCCTAAAATTTGGAAAATTGTAAATTCGCCCCTGGTCTGTTATCTCCACCTTTAAATTTAACTGAATGTGCAATTTTACTATTTTACTCCTTATAGGTTGAAACTCAGAAGGATGTTCGTAATTTCTCAAACCTCATGGGTAATCCGTAATCTTGTCGTACCTCGAGGGTCGTTTGTAATTATCTCTTTATAATATGAAACATGTGTTGGCAACGCGCACACACACTGAACATTGAACAACTCTTTCAAATGAAGCAAAAACAGATCAATATGAAAAGGAAAACAGTTGTTGGCAACAACAGTTTCAGCAATTATATACAGTATACAACAGCTACAAAACATGTGTATATATCAACCAGCACAGACAATAACCTTAAAAAGAGAGGGAAAAACCAACCTAACTTCACCTCTTCCAATCATTCAACTATCTGCATTTTCAAGATTCTGCCTTCTAGAAGCATCTAACTGAGATGGGGACGACGACGTTCGGCTGTGCGATCGGCCTCTGTCCGAGTCCTCTGCTTGAGAAGCTAAGTATTCGAGGGCCATAACGATGTCGCTTATCAAGGGTCGGAAGCTAGCTTGTTCTTGAAGACACATTGACGTTATGGCGATAGCATGGTGAAGGCTTCGGACCGAGAATCGCCCTTCTAGAACAGGGTCCACCATCTGGACGAATTTCCTTCGGTCCTTGAGAAACGGACGAGACTGCAACGAAAAGTGAAAACTATTCAGTTCGACAGTCTAGATAAAGAAGTTATGAAAAAGGTTACTAACTAACCCATGCAACAAGATTCTGCTCTCCCGGCATTTTAGTAGTGTCGATCGCCTTTCTTCCGGTAATAAGCTCCAACATAACCACACCAAAGCTGTAGATGTCTGATTTTAGAGTCAATTTCCCGCTCATGGCATATTCCGGTGCACAATATCCATAGGTTCCCATCACTCGTGTTGAGACATGAGTATTGTCCCCGACAGGCCCCAATTTGGCGAGCCCAAAATCAGAAAGCTTCGCATTGAAGTCATTGTCCAACAATATGTTTGAAGATTTCAAATCGCGATATATGACGGGCGGATTTGCTTTGCAGTGAAGATATTCAAGGCCACGAGCGGCGCCAACTGCAATCTTGAGTCTCGTGCTCCAACTCAACGGCTTCTGATCGGGCCCCACATCTGATGTTAAGAAGAAATACATGTGTTTTGTGAATATTATCTAATATATGATCCAACAGTGCACAGCCTAATTGAGTGTATATCTATTTGGTGGTGGGGGTGGTGGGGGTGATAAAACTTCTACTTATGGAAAAGTTAAAAGCTGTAGCAGAAGTTTCAAACAGTTGAAATAGTAAAAAGTAGAGTGTTTGAAAGAGCTGCTTCTAGTCGCAGTAGTAAAAGTATGAAAATATCTCAGAGCCGTCCCTAATGGCGCAAGCCAGTCTTTCTTTATGTCTTAAAAAAGGGTGAAACTACGAAAATAAATCAATTTAACAAATTGAAATTACAAGAAGTCATCATAGATTACCAAACAGATGATTCTCTAGGCTACCCATCGGCATGAACTCATAAACGAGGAGCCTTTGGTCTCCGTCGGTACAATAACCAATCAAGTTCACGAGGTGGGAATGGTGCAGAAGGCTAAGCATAAGAACCTCAACTATGAATTCTTGATTGCCTTGAAGCCCTTCAAGATTAAGTTGCTTCACAGCAACAACCTGATCACAAAATCAAATCGCAAATAAGGGGCAAAGTTAGAAGATTTATATTTTGGATTTGGTAAAAGATAAAAGCACATAAATATAGCTCTATCAGACAACATACTCAGTAGGATAACACTGATATAATAGCCAACTTTTTTATAACTAAAGTAAAAGCATGTAGTTTAAAAGTTCGAATTTTGAAATGTGAGGCGAAGTCCTAGCAAAATATAAAGGCCAATCTAGTTTTTCTTTTCAAGAGTCAAAATTTTAAAAGATAGTTGAGAGGAAAGTTGACTGTGCTATCATATCCTTTTTGTTTTTGGAAAATGCGAATACGAATTTGATTTGATTAAATTAGTGCTAATCATAGGACGAGTGCTTTACATTAGTTATGTGATCGGTGAAATATTAGGGAGAATAACCAATTCGGCAATTATATATATTTCTCCTAGTTGATTACCAATCATGATAATAAAAGAACAAATATTATCACCAATTTTCTAAGAGAACTACTATTAACAGGGACTTTTTATTGAAAATGAAAAGATTATCCCACCCCTTCTACCCCTACCCTCCTCGTTCTTCGGCTGATCCATAATAATGCTCTTCCCAATTTCCTAAAAGCATATCTTCTTTCATGCCAAATGCACATATTCACAAAAACCAAATTTCTTGAGAACAACTTATTGGGAAACAAGAGCGCTTAACTTACCAAACCGGATTCTAGACGGCCTTTGTAAACACTTCCAAACCCGCCCTCACCGATCAAATTAATCTCCCTGAAATTCTGCGTGGCCAACGCGAGTTCTTTGAACGTGAAGCTACGAGCCGCATTGCCCTTCGGGGAATTCTTCTCCCTGCCTCCTTTCGCTCTCATAGAACCTCCCTTCTTCTGACTCACTACACAATCCAACAACACAGGAAAACGAAAATATCACTATGTTTCTTGAAAAGTAAGATTTGAAAGCATATAAGCTCCAAAAACAATCCCAAAAACTCAAGAACTTATTATCACTAACAATAACTCAAGCAGAACACACCTCTACAATTGGCATTTGCCTTTCGTTTTTCGCCAACTGCACACCATCACACCGTTGATAAAAAAATTCCAATAAGGATAAATCTTGAATGCTAAAACCAAGCACATTTTGACAATAACAATCATACAAATACTTAAATGGAAGAAAAACATGAAAAACTTATGAATAGGCAACAAAATGAACCTGAAGAATCCATGGATCTTGGGGGCAAATCTTCACCATAATCCCTTACATCCTTATCACAAGGATTTATGCAAGAAAAACACCCCATCTCTTGCCTGCAATCCCAACCCCTAACCTCAACCTTTTGTTCTTCTTTTCTTTTTTATAATTTTCCACAAAATTTGATCTTTCAAATAAAAAAAGCTGAATTCATCTCAACCATCCCAAATCAAATTTCACTGTCACATTCAGCAAAATTAGCAAAGAAGAGGAGACTTAGGAGAGAGAACAGTTACTTATTCCTTCTCCTCTTTCCATGGTGCAAGGAAACCCCAGTGCAGAAATGAAAACGTTACACACTCCAGTGCATTCTTATGCAGATCTATTCTTGAACAGAAAAATTACACAAAAGCCCAAAAGCCCAATGAAACAGAATAATTTATATTTCACACACACAGAGTTATCACACAAAACTTGAAAAAGATTGAATCTTGAGGCAAACCCAGAAAAGAACACAACTTTAAACTTACAACTTTCAAAATTTTCAACTTGAAAAAAAAGTTACAGATTAGAAAAAGGGCGAAAAAAAAAAAAAACCAGAATAAAAAAATGAACCTAATTAAAATTTCCCTCTTTCCGTTTAATTTAAGACAAGATTTGCCTCAGTTTACAGCAAGAACCCTCTTTTAGCGCCACCTTTAACGGCAAATCCCGGCCTTTTTTCTTCTCGAGAAAGGAAAAATTAAATCTTTTTCCTTCTCATGAATTGTTTAGTGTGTGTAGTGTGTGTGGTTTTGTGGGCCTTTTGGGGAAAGCAGAACAATAAAAGCACTGGGATGAGTGTTGCATGTCACTCTCAGTCACAGCTAGCATTTAAACGTTTGGGTGAGGAGGTGCCTCGAAAGACTAAAACACCCCTTGTTCTTGATGGATTTTACTAATCACTTGCCACTGCACTAATCTTTTCACTGATCTTGATTAATATTTGAATTAATTCTGGGCCTTTTTAAAGCTATCTTTTCTCTGAAATCTGACAGTAAATGAGACAAAAAGAGAAATAAAATTGAAAAAGTGGGGTACTAGATTTGGATCGGTTTAGATAAAAGGTATATTCACATGGGGATTGTTGCATTGGGAAATCTTTAGGGGGTGATATCTATAACTTAACTAGATTTGGGGGTCAATTTTTAATTTTTCCATTTGTCGGGGGTGGGGCCTGTTGGGGCTAATATTGTAATATTAGTGAGGGTTAAGGAAGGATTGTAAATAATAATTATTATTCACTTTAATTAATCATAATTATTGTGGTGACAATTGGGTAAAAAGAATTGATATAGGGTAATGGGGTGGTGGAACTTTAATGTTCGAAAATTGTGATAGCGGTTTTGATAAAATATTTCAAATTAAACAAAGGTGCCCGTGACCAATAATTTATTTTAAAGATGGTATGACTTCATCTCTTTATTTTATTCTTTCATACGTGGTTTGCTTTGGTTTTGGTACTTGTATTAAATGAGTTTTATCGTGTTGAAATTTGAGATATTGTTTATATGCATATAGATCGGTCAAACACTTAAAAATCCGATACCACTATTGAGCTGGATCAATTGGTATGGTATATCAAAGGCAACACTACAGGTTCAGCGTTCAAGTGGTATTGGACACCAAACTTAAAAATCCGATCAAAAGAGATGAACTATGTTGTACGGATACGGACACGGCGACACGGACACGATACGACACGGATACGGCGATACGGATTTTTTTGTGAATTTTCCACGTGAGAAGTGTCAGATACGAGTGTCCGTCACGACACGACACGACACGACACGACAAACTGATATTTTTAGAAGTGTCGGTGTATTAGAGGAGATGAACAACTCTAAATTTAATTTAGGATTTTTTTGATAAAGGCATTTTAATACTTAATTTAGTGTGACAAGTAACTAATGCATTAGCTTTGTAAAATAAAAATATTTGGGTACTTATAAAAAAGAATATAGATGCTATTCAAGGTGTATTGAATACGCTAACTAGGATTATTCAAGTGGTTTTATTTTTTTGTTTTTCCGAATAATGATCCAAGTTCAAATTTTATTTAGAGGTGTGTGTTAACAAAAAAAAAATATATATATATATATATATTGATATTTAAAGTAAAGAAGTACCGATGGATATTCATATATAAAGTAAAGAAGATCTTGCACATAAATGTCGATATTTAATTTTCCCAAAAGATTTATGGGGGATACATTTTAAGATTATTTTCGATAATTTATATTATTTTTTCAATAGTCTTCACCGCTTCTAAATTATATAAGCTTTATAGATGCTACCGAACATATCATGTACCCGTGACCCGTGTACAGCTAAGTTTATTTATTTAAATTTAATTCTCTCTCTATATATTCATACAATTATAATTATATTATATTGACTATTTTCTCATTCATTCAGCGGTCATACGTATTATATAATATACATTTTTGATGCTTCACAAAATAAAATTTTGAGCAGCTACTTGAGGAGGATCGTGAGAATAATCATTAGTTGGTGGTAATTAATCTTTATTAAATAACAAAACAAATCAAATAAACCCTAAGAATCACCCCAAGAGAATCTAGAATTTCCAAATTATTGCTAACCTGCAAATAATATGTGACTATATAATGTCCTAATTTGATAGTGTGCTTGGAAACAACGAGACAAGAAGCGTGACC
Source organism: Lantana camara (assembly GCA_037501455.1). Lineage (NCBI taxonomy): Eukaryota > Viridiplantae > Streptophyta > Magnoliopsida > Lamiales > Verbenaceae > Lantana > Lantana camara. The sequence goes on from CM074855.1 coordinate 129,804,284, forward strand.
CTTATTTCCCATTGGTTTCAACTTCCTTGGGAATTGAACAACAATTTACATCCAAAGTTTTTGTCAACTATTAGCTGAAAAATGACAAAAAAGTAGGTGGATATATAGACTAACACTAAATTTCAAGATTGTTTACGGGGTCCAATTACAGGTAAAGTTTGGCTGTAACACTTCATAGGATCATCATAACACATATGAATCAGTCAAATATTATGATCCCTTTTCAAGTCCACGCCATTTTGTATGATTAGTGTGAATTGCATAAACTTTATTACAGTCGAATTTGATAGGAATCTTGAGCTGTAATTTTACCTCGAGTCAGGGTCGACAAAATCGGTGTAACGAGGGGATGAATGTTCTACACTTGTCGTATGGTTGATGGAAAATTTAGGAAGAGTGACCAATTAAATGACCAGTGTAATACACTTATCCTTTTAATTGGTTGGCTAGAAATTTTTCAATGTCTTACACTTGTCATTTGATTGATCATTCTGCCTTACAAACATTTATCCTCTCGTTACACCGATTTGGCCGAACCAAACTCAAATTAGAATTATCCAGCAATATGTGTTCGAGTGTTTGTATCGAACTTGGAAGAGCTTTAGTTGTATTTGGATCTTGAATTTATGTGAGAGGGAACACTGAGAGGGAAATTATTATTTACGTTTAACTTTATCATTGTTAAATTAAACTTTTTCCTTTTCTTTTTCTCCCATTTTCAAGTAGCGAGTTACGATGCTATTTGAATGAATAAAAGGGTTAATTACGTCTAGCCCATATACAAATGCCACGACTCATCTTCCCTTGGAAGAGCTTTATAAGTTGCGATGTTTTGAATGAATAGTGCAGGATGATACAACTAACCTGTCTGAGGACTTTTTCACCATAATTTTGTTTCACAGCACACATGACCTCATGTAAGAAGTCATAGTATTGCTAGAAAGCACAACACGAAATATATCAGATTCTCAGTTTAGCGAAAACGGATAATTACACTGGCGAGAAAATTGTATTTTTGGTCCCATAGAAAATAAGTCAATTTTTTTTGGTCCCATAATTTTTAAATCGTCCCGTACTTTTAGTTTTTCGACAAATATAGTCCCAAAGTGAAAAAATTCAATATTAGTCCCAACAAATTTAGAAATATATATTTATAATATTTTTCCTTAATTAAAAAATACATATCAAATATTAGAAAAAATTTAAAAGAATAGCAACCACATGATATGCATTTTATTTTTATAATAAATAATAAATTATTACATTTTAAAGTATAAGTATTACCTTAAAATTATAAAATAAAAAAATAAAAATATATACATAATAACATAATTAATAAAATAATCTTCCATATTGTATTTAGTTAAAAATATGTAAAATAAAAAATAAAAAGTCTTTGGTAATGTCTTTCGAAAAAAGCGTCAGCTCAAAGCGCGGCTAGAAGGGATCCAAAATACCTGTAGACCGGCTCAATGGTGACCTCAGACTGCTTGAAACGCAGCTCATGCAGGAGTATAATGAGGTGCTTCGTCGGGAGGAGATGATTTGGTATCAAAAATCGAGAGTGGATTGGCTTAGATTTGGTGACCGTAATACAAAGTTTTTCCATATATCCACTTTGAACAGGAGGAGAAGGAATAAGATTGACATGCTTTTCATTAACGAGAATTGGGTGAGTGATAAAGATATTCTTAAGGCTTATGTTCGTAATTTTTTCGAGAACCTTTTTGCTCCGGAGCAGAGGGATTCCCCGGTGTTGCACTTATCGCGGGACAACAGGCAAAGGTGTCTCACGGTGGACAACAAAACTGACATGGCTGCACCGAGTACAATGGAAGAGCTTCGGCTTGTTGTCAACTCTATGAGTCCGTATAAAGCTCCGGGCCCGGATGGCTGCCAAGCGGCGTTTTACCAACGGTATTGGGAGACGGTGGGACCTTCTCTCTTTGATTGCCTTAAGAACTGCTTCTCGAGGCATTCGATTCCTACGGAGATGGGAGCTGCTTATATCTGCTTAGTTCCGAAAAATGTTAGTCCTAAGAATGCAAGTGAGTTCAGGCCGATAGCTCTGTTGAATGTATCCTTGAAAATTCTGACTAAACTCGTTGTTACAAGGATAAAACCATTCATCTCGCATCTCATAGGCCCGTTTCAAAGCTCCTTCATCCCCAAAAGAAGCACTCATGATAATATTATTGCGGTTCGCGAATTGGTTCACTCTATGCACAGGTCTAAGAGCGAAAAAGGATACATGTTGCTCAAACTCGATCTCAAGAAAGCATATGATATGGTTGACTGGCAGTTCCTCTGTGAAACTCTACAATTTTTCGAGTTCCCTGTTCCTTTGGTTGATCTCATTATGAGCATTGTTCAATGCATGCGTCCGTGCATCCTATGGAACGGCGATCCGATCGAGGCTTTAGTTCCCACGAGGGGCCTACGACAAGGGGATCCCCTTTCATCCTATCTGTTCGTGTTATGTATGGAACGACTGAGTTAAATGATAGAAGCATCGGTGGAAAATGGCTCTTGGAAACCGGTGACAGCCAGCAGGGGTGGCCCTAACTTTAGCCACTTGATGTTTGCTGACGACATCATCCTGTTCGCCAAAGCGAGTGAGGGGAATGCGAAGCTTATTAAGGATATACTTACCAAATTCTGTGAGGCATCCGGGTTTAGAGTCAGTAACGACAAATCCAAGGTCTAGTTTTCTCCTTGGACAGACCCTGTGTAACGTTACAACATCATTAATGCTTTAGGTATTACCGAGACCGATCAGATTGGGAAATATCTGGGTGCCCACATTGGAGACGGGCGACACACAAATGAAGACTATACTGCGGTCCTGGAAAGAGTTCAGCGTAGGTTGTCTAGTTGGAAGTCGAAGAATCTGAATTTAGCCTGGAGACTAAAGCTTATTCAGTCGGTTACTGTTTCTATTCCGGTTTATGCACACGAACTGGTTCCCGACTAAGGTTTGCGATAAACTTGATCAGATGAACAGAAAGTTCTTGTGGTCGTCCGACACTACGAGACGTAAAACTCACTTGGTCGGTTGAGAGAAGGTTATTCGGAGGAAAGAGGAAGGTGGGCTTGGTATCCGAGAAGCTAGAAAGACTAATATCGCTTTGTTGGCTAAATCGGGGTGGAAGATTCTCAAGGAAAGTGGGAGCATCTGGGAGAATATGTTCTGTGCCAAATATCTCCACGGTGAAGATATTCTTTCGCATACACCTAATCAGACGGCATCTCATCTCTGGAAGGTTATGACCCGAAGCATAAAGTGCGTTCGGGGGAATCTGCACTGGTGGTTAGGGAATGGAGAACAAGTGAGGCTGTGGGAGGACAAATGGCTCAAGCAGGGTAAGTTGAAAGATCTGATTCATGGTCCCTGAGTGGGCTTGGTATCCGAGAAGCTAGAAAGACTAATATCGCTTTGTTGGCTAAATCGGGGTGGAAGATTCTCAAGAAAAGTGGGAGCATCTGGGAGAATATGTTCTGTGCCAAATATCTCCACGGTGAAGATATTCTTTCGCATACACCTAATCAGACGGCATCTCATCTCTGGAAGGGTATGGCCCGAAGCATAAAGTGCGTTCGGGGGAATCTGCACTGGTGGTTAGGGAATGGAGAACAAGTGAGGCTGTGGGAGGACAAATGGCTCAAGCAGGGTAAGTTGGAAGATCTGATTCATGGTCCCATACATGCTAGAGATACTACCGTCAAAGTGAGTGATTTATACTGCTCTAACAGTGGCTGGAACTTCAGCAATTTACACACAATCATCCCGGATGATGTTAAGAGCCTGATCAGGGGATTACCGCTAGCTAGAGATGCAGAAGCCAGCGATACACTTATTTGGGATGGAGAGCCTTCAGGCAAATTCAGCTGTAAATCAGCCTATACTTACCTCTTGCTGCACAGAGTTGTGGGGGACAAATCCTGGCGGCTAATCTAGCAAAGTAAACTGCCCAACAAATTGAAATGTTTTCTTTGGCAATTGAACCATGGCAGCGTGATGTGTAATGGTCTTAGAAAGGCCCGTAATTTGGGCGGGGATGGACTCTGTACAAGATGTGTGGGTGAGGAAGAACACATATTGCACATGTTTAGAGATTGTCCAGACTCCGTTCGTATTTGGAAGAAGGTTGTAGAGGAGAGGGATTGGAGTAAGTTTCAACAGTTAGATGATACCGGTAGGCTGGGCAATACTTGGAGGCAAGCGTTGTGCAATACTCTGCTGCCGGAGTGTGATTGGAAGAAAATCTACGTGGCGGCCCTTTGAGCAATTTGGAAGCGCAGGAACAGCTGGGAGTACAGGCACTATAGGGAACCTGTTACGAAAACCATTAGCAATATCAAGCTGCTGGCGATGGATCTTAATACTATGGAGGGCACGAGTAGCAGGAAGAAAGCTCGCTCTCAAGCTCAAGACTGGAAGCTGCCGGAGAGGGGCTGGGTTAAACTCATTACGGATGGTTCCGTCTTCAGACATCGTGGTACGGCGACAGCGGGGGGAGTTATTAGAGATGATAAAGGAGATTGGTTGAAGGGGTTTGCCATAAAAATTGGGAATGCGGATGTTAATATGGCAGAGCTTAATGGGCTTCGCGAAGGCCTTAGCGCGGCTTGGGAGATGAGATTTTCTCGAATTGAATTAGAATGTGACTCTTTGATGGTGATCAATATGATCAAGGAAGCTGACACCTTGACACATCCGCTGGGGCATATCATTGATGAGTATCGCAGATTGATCCACGGGCCTTGGGAGGGCCGGCTGAGTCATATCAATAGAGAAGAAAATAAGCTTGCGGATGCCTTGGCGAGAAGAGGTTAAGAGATGGTTGAAGATCGGATGAGCTGGGATTGGCAGCCGGAAGGCCTTATGAGCTAAGTGCTTGAGGCATCTTGTTCTGCCTGTTCTTCTGCTACAAAAAAAAAACACTTTAGATTTATTTGTGGAAGGGAAAGACCATCACAGGTGTTTGAGCCTCAGGAACTGGGTTTCCTTTTGAGCGTGGGTTCTTCCAGCTAGGATAACACCAAGAGTGCCCAGTGTGATTAGGATGCAGCTGTGGTGAAAGTAATGCAGAGCTTAGGAAGATGAAGAAAAATGGAGAAAAGTATGCCCAGTTTTAGAAGGCAATGCACTGTGTAGAAGATGACTTGGGGAAGAATGTGTTGGTACCGGGACCCGAAATAGAACTACTCTGGACCGTACTTTAAAATTTTTCTTTAATATGCAGGTATCAAAATATTTCTAAAATATTTAAATACAAAATAGTGGAAGACTAGCCGGGACTACTCAAGTATATACATGCAATTGATAATAAATTTTAAGTCACAAAGCAGATAAATAAAGCATGCAATTAACACTTAAGAGCACCTAATTCATCATGCTTAAATAAAAACAATATAAAAATACCTTTCACTGAAGATGACTACTGCGCTCGGAATTCGCCTCCCGAGAACCCGATTCCCGATCTCCTCGTGAAACTGGCAGAGCTTCCCTGCAATAACCCTAGGGACACCCTCGGAGTGTGGGCTTCGAAAGTATTTGTCTAAATACTTAGAGAAAATAAAACTTTAAACTAGAAAACCCTTTTAGGGTTTATTCTCCCGAAATCAGGCGTTTATATATAAACACCTAATTAAAATTAATTCCAAAATAAATTGAAATTAACTAGGAGAATGTTATACGGTTTCAAAGCCAAGAGCTCAGCCAAAACCTCTCCCAAAGTTGGATGGAAAAAATTAAATGCCAAGGCCCCTATTTATATGGGAAAAACCGACGGCAAAATAGTAATTTCACCTCCCACTTGCGTATGCAACTTGGACACAAAAACCAAGGTGACTACGTTGAATCTCTCATCGCCACGAGTCCAACGCCATCGAGAACGCCCCGATCGGAGCTCACATGCGCCCTCACGCACGGCCACAAGGTGGCGCGTGTGATGTACCTTCGGTCTAGGGTTTAGGTGACGTGGCCGATTCTCATTCGGCCACATGTCAGGGTCGGTCCAACAGGATCCGATTTGAACCGACCCTATCCGTTTCCGACCCGACCCGTTGACCGGCCCTGTCCAGATATGATCTGGGCCGTCCGCCGCCCACGTATCGCGCCACGCGGCTGTTGTGTCAGCGCCACCTCACCCCCTCCTGCTGATGTGGCATGCCACGTCATCAAATAAAAATTTTTTTTTTGATGAAAATTTTATTTTCTCCAAAATAAAATTGCGGGCATTTCCAACTCTTTGGAATTTGATTTATTTTCTTAAAATAAATTTCTTGGCTATTTTCAAACACTTTGAAAATTTATTTCTTTCATTCCTTTTAATGTTTTATCTTCGGGTTTTCGATTGGGGCTTGCAAGGGGACCTGCAGGACTAATTAATTTTAGCTCCAAACGGGTTAATATATTATTATCCCATGATAATAATTAATTACCGTTTAATAATATTTAATTCCACTAAATAAATATTGTTGCACTCTAAAATTAATTAAATTATTCACGAATTTCTCGATCTAGAATAATTTTGCATTTTACTCCTCCGTGTAGATATCCATGAAAAATAAATTAATACTACTATCATTTATTTTTCATTTCTAATATGAAATTTCCTGATTCGCCTTAAGTTCAAATCTCTTGTACGTGAAACACATTCAACATACAACTTCAGTGACGCATCACACAAAGTACTTTGGCTAAAGTTTTAATTCGAACTTTGCAAATCTATTTCAGGAATATCTTTTAACTTTCTAGCAAAGCCACAGATTCCTCGATCAATATTTCTCTTTAGCACATTTCATGTAATCACTGAACGTACAAAGGTTTCGGTCATTCGATATCGAGACCTCACTTATGAGCAAGTTACAATGATGAACACTACATGCCTAAAGTCAAAATACTACCAGGATTAAGAGTTCAATGCTCCATAAGATTTGTTCATTTTAGATAGTAGTTTAAAATGAACTATCTTAGTGGTCCAGTTCGATGATTCCAAATCTATTGAAAATAATCAATGTGTTATAACCGGAAACTCCATTTCCCTATGACGAAGGACTAATCATCTTATATAACACTATATAGTCACAATAAGGACTTATTCTTATTATATCGACTAGAACTTTAATAACACGTGATTCCGATATCCAAAGTCCTTTCCTATGAAACACATTTCATATAAGAATATCATCACACGTTATTAATTATGTTAATATACTCGTAACTTGCGATAATTTCAGTTTTATTAATCCAACAAAATACAAAGTATTTACAAAGAAATTGGATTTTCAGGGCACTAATCCCAACAGAATGCATGGGTTTCTTCCGATATATATGTTAGGGGTGAGGGTGTTTTGGGTATTTTGACTAAGTGGTCCCAAACCTGTGTTGCCCTAACATGTGGCGAACCGTGATGGTATGAAAGCGATGTCTCTAGAAAGTGGGCGGCGTGTCAGGTGCTAGGAGCTCACTGCCACTGTATCAGAGGTTGTTGGCGAGGGTAGTGCGATGGGAGGCTCAAGATCCGTCATGCAAGCGTACGGATGCCTTACTTGGGGCAGATCTTATCCGAGTGCGGGTGACCCTCGAAGGGACACACGAGAGGGTTTCCTCTGGCAGATGACCCACGAGCGTCAGTTAAGCGAGCGTAAGAAAGGAGGTTCCCTCGTGAAGCGCTTCCCTGGGGAGGGTGATGCTGGGAGGCGGGCCCAGAACAGTAGCGGTCTGGGACCACATTTTAAAATTTTTATTATAATACAAGTATTAAAATATTTCTAAAACATTTTAATACAATAGCGGAAGACTTAGCCGGATCTACTCAAGTATATACATGCAATTGATAATAAATTTTAAATCATTTAAGCAGATAAATATCTAACATGCAATTAACACTTAAGAGCACATAATTTATCATGCTTAAAGTAAAACAACTGTAAAATATTACCGTACTGCAAACATGGCTATCTAACGGCATTTTTCCAGCTCCTTTCCCTTTCGTGAGACCGGCAGAGCTTCCCCGCAATATCCCTGACTCAACCTTCGGAGTGTGGGCTCCGCGAGTATTTCCCTAAATACTCGAGAAAATATTTTCTAGAAAAATTCATTTTTCTAGACTAGAAAATTCCCTAATTTTCTAATAATTAAGTGGATTATATATTAATTATATAACCACCTAATTATATATTAATTAATCCCTTAATTAGGGATTAATTAAATTGAGAGAGGAGAGCTCTCTCTATAGCCAAAGTTGGCTGAAAAATGAATGAGAAATAATGGCAAGGGGGTCAGCTATTTATAGGCAAAAACCAGAGGGTAAAGCGGTCATTTTAGGGACAAATTGTAGGGTATTTTGGTCATTTCACAATACCGTGTACAAACCGTGTCCTGGACGGCCAATCAAATTATGCCACATTGAAGAGCTCGTCGCCGCGAATCCAACGCCACCAACCACGCACCGACACGTGTCCCCATGCGCCGTCACGCGTCGCCGGAAGGGCGCCAAGTGGTTGGCGCGTGTTGATGCGCGTAGACACCTCCAGAATTCGACACATGTCCGGGTCTGGTCCTACTCGGACCGGACCCGGCTTGACCCTATCCGAATAGGGTCTGACCCTATTCGTTTGACCCGCTTTGACCGACCCGTTTCAGGACCAAATCTGGACCGTTACTTCACGTATATGTGGCGCAATCCCTACCGTCCACTTGGCGTGCCACCTGGGACCCAGTCTGCTGACGTGGCGTGACACGTTAGGTGCCACGTCACCTGCCACGTCATAATTTTTTTTTTTTTTAAATTTAAAATTTTATTTTCTCCAAAATAAAATTCCGGGCATTTCCAACTCTTTGGAACTCGATTTATTTCTTAAATAAATCCCTTGGCTATTTTCAAACACTTTGAAAATTCATTTCTCTTTCTCCTTTTAATATTTTCTCTTCAGGTTTTCAATTGGGGCTTGCAAGGGGACCTGCAGGACTAATTAATTTTAGCTTCAAACGGGTTAATATATTATCATCCCATGATAATAATTAATTACCATTTAACAATATTTAATTCCACTAAATAAATATTGTTGCACTCTAAAATTAATTAAATTATTCACGAATTTCTTGATCTAGAATAATTTCGCATTTTACTCCTCCGTGTAGATATCCATGAAAAATAAATTACAACTACTATCATTTATTTTTCATCTCCAATTTGAAATTTATTGATTCGCCTTAAGTTCAAATTCTCTGTATGTGAAACACATTCATCATACAACTTTGGTGATGCATCACGCGAAGTGCTTTGGCCAAAGTCTTAATTCGAACTTTTGCAAATCTATTTCAAGGATATCTTTTACCTTCCAGCAAGGCCACAGATTCCTCGATCAATATAACTCTTTAGCGCATTTCATGTAATCACCGAACATACAAAGTATTTTGGCCACCTATTACCGAGACCTCACTTCGAGTATGTTATAGTGACTAACATTACATGCCTAAAGCCGAAATATTATCAGGATTAAGAGTACAATGCTTCCTGAGATTTTATTCATTTGAGATAGCAGTATAAAATGAATTATCTCAGTGGTCCAGTTCGATGTTTCCAATCCTATTGAAAGTCATCAACGTGTTATAATTGGAATCACCATTCCTTATGACGAAAGACTAATCATCTTATATAACCAAATTGTAGTCTTGATAAGAACATATTCTTATCTTACCGACTAGAACTTTAATGACACGTGATTCCGGTATTCAAAGTCTTTTCCTATGAAACACATTTCATATAAGAATACCACCACACGCCATTAATTATCAATATGTGAAATACTCACAAATTGCTGTAAATTCAGTTTAATTAATTCAACAAATTGAATTTTCAGGGCACTATTCCCAACAATCTCCCACTTGCCCTAAATTCAATTTGGCTATACATCTAAGTCTTATTCCTTTCACACGAGTGTCAAAACTCGTTTTGCACTCTTTTACGCCAATACCTTGGTGAAGGAATCTATCAGATGTTTCTCAGAGCCAACAACTAGGAAATCATGAATCCAATACATATAACTGGTTACTTCTCAAGCTACCATGTATTTGACTTCCATGGCGGTGTAAGCAATACAATTCTGCTTAACATTCTCCAATTAACGGTTGCTCTTTCTAGAGTAAACACGTATTCTGATGTCAAACATCTAGAATATAAATCAGATTGTAAATCCGAATCTGTGTATTCTATTGAAACGAGCTCACCACTGCGGTAGACAAGCATACAATCTCAAGTCCTTCTCAAGTACTCCAACATATGTTTTCACTACTACCCAGTGTCTGATTCAAGGTTTGACTAATTATCTGCTGACTTAGACCTATTTCATAATAGACAGCTGGCCTTGTACATAATATGACATACATAAAGCTTCCGCTACGAAACTCTAATCATGTCTTCTATTCTTCAGTTATCTCAGGACACTGATCCCGAGATAGAAAAATTCCAAATCTAAAAGGTGATGAACCTTTTCTTGGAATTTGTCATATTATACCTTACCAGCATCTTATCTATATATGCTTCTTGTGATAAACCAATCTCCTTATTCCCATGATCACGACAAAAGTCTGATCCTCGGAATAACATTGGTTTCACATAGGTCTTTTCTTGTCAAAATGATTTGACGTCTGAATCTTGACCACTGACAAAATTCTTGCATCATTCCCAATGAGCAGAATATTAATTACGTACAAAGTGAAAATGTTACAACGCTATCATGATGTTATTTTGTACACTCCATAGTTTATCAGGCAATTATACAAATCCAAAGAATCTAAATTGCCTTATAATTCTGATGCTCCATAATCTAGACGCTTGCTTAAGATCATAAATCGATCTATTAAGATTGCATACTTATATGCACCTGATCTCTAGCTGTGAAGCCTTCAGGTTATGCCATGTATCTATTTTTCTTGAAGTTGCCCGTTCAAGAACATAGTCTTTATATCCATTTATCTAATCTCATAATGAGATAAAATGGAGAGAAGAGTTCTTATGGACTTAAGCTTGCTATAGGCGAGAAGATCTCATAAATGATTTCTTCTTTCTGGATAAAATCCCTTGCCATAAGCTTTGCTTTAAAGTCTCTACTTTTGTCTGTTCCTCCTTTTATCGTCTTGTAGAACCCAATTGCATCTAATGGGTTTAATGCCTTCAGGCGCCTCTACAGGTTCAAGACTTTGTTAGAATACAGAGATTCTAACTTAGATTCCATGGTTTTTGATCAAACGGTCAGCGTCTATATCATCCACAGCTTCATTACACGTGACAGCATCAGATACGTTAGATTCAACCTCTTGGGTTAATCTTAGGTACCTTGTCAGGTATCCTGACCATCCTCCCACTACAATGATGCTCTCGTGTACACATCTCTACATCACATGTTGTATTTGGTACATCACATGTATTTAATACATTTTTAGTTATCACGGGCTTAAGGAAATCAGTATCTAATACTGTTATTTCTTGTAACACTACTTTGCTTCCACCCTTTGTGGTTATCTATGTAATTATCTTTGAAATATTCACAAACATCTTTTGTGATTTCTCAAATTACAAAATATACCACCTCTCGTTCTTCTTGGATAACCTTAGAACAAGTAAACCTTTGTTCTTTATTCTAACTTGTCAGGATCCATCCTTAACTCGTGGACCAGGCTACCTCAAATCAGAAGATAAGAGATACAGGGTTTTCATCCTAGCTATAGATCCATCAGTGTTTTAGGAACTGACTTAGATAGAACTAGGTTTAGTGTATTTGTTGTTTTGAGTGCAAGACCCCAAAACGAATTTCGTAGGGTAGTATGACTCTTCATGAATCTTTACCATCTCTATCAGAGTTTTATTTCTCTTTTCTGTAATACATCTTTGCTAAGGCGTATCTCATACAGAGGGTTAAGATCTAATCTCATTTGAGAAATACTATTTAACTCTGAACATAGATACTTTGATCTAATCAAAGTGTCTTGATACATTTTCTAGTTTGACTCTTTGACTTCAGTCTTATATTCTTTGAACTCTTCAAAAATACAGACTTAAGTCTCATCAAACAAACATATTTGTATCTAGAGTAATCATTCAAATGAATGATGAAGTATGCAAAAACTTTCTCTTGCTTGAACATTCATAATATCATACTTTCGTATGAACCAACTCAAGCAAGTTCATGGCTTAATACCCTTTGTCTCCAAAAGGCTTCTTGGTCATTTTAACCTTCTAAATAGGATTCGTAGATGTTGGAAAACAGGAATCAGAAAGCAGCGGAAATTTTAAATTTTTTTTTCCAACAAAAGGATCTTGGACTCGCAATCGTGTATCCAAATTCGTAGAGATCAAGAAACTCACTTGGGTAGTAGCTTTCTTGACACGTTTTGAGCCGCCCTCAAACGCGCTTCATGCGGTAATGGCAACCCGTTCCTCGAAAGTCTCTTTCTACTTCAGAATCCATTGTAGGGATAACAATCCACACCAACCTAGATTCAAATCATGTTAGGGAAGTTCTTAACAATATAACATAAAGAAAGAAACATGAAACGAGAAAAGCATGATTGAAACTCCCTTCGAAAACCAGTTTTGCGAAAGTAGAAAACTGCCAGTCACAAAACCCTCGCGAAAAAATTTATCCTTCAGGATATGGACGAACGGTTTTCGCCATCTTCTTTGGTTCGATTTTTTCATTCGTTTCATGTTGGGTTCAGAATCGTTTCATCATCCCTTCTGATCGTTTTACTTGATCCCCACTTTTTGGTAAAGCTCGAATCTTCAAAACTTCTAACTTGAAGCTCTCTAGAGATAGTCCACCAACTTGGCTACAATCTAACTAGTAAGGATGCTAGTTCTCTAGTTAGTGTTTAGGCTTAACCTAGGGTTTCGTTTATCTTGGAGAAAGGATGGTGTTCAACACATGAACCAAAAGAATTCTTGATTAGCTCTAAAGGGGAGCTTAAGCTCCCCTATATATAGGCAAGGGAGAGGGACGCCGATCCTAATCCTTGTTGGGCAAGGATTTGGTCCCTCTCTCTCCTATTACTTGATCATCAAGTATTCTCCAACTTTGACTTTGAATTCTAATTCAAATCAACTTTCAAGAGAGCTAAAAATATCCAAACTATTTTTGGATAATTTTATACTTTATTTATTATAAAATAAATAACTTATTTTTATCTAATTAATTAATTCATAATTAATTAACTAGATTATTTTTCTCCAAAATTAGACTTTCTTTTTAATTCAAAATTAAACCAAAGTCTATTAAATAATTAACACATTAATTATTTAATTACCAAATAAATAGTCACGTGTGGCACACGTGTTATGATGACACGTGTCCAGTCACGTGACCCACACGTGTGATTTCACACGTGTGGAACCCTCTAGACCCGATTAACTCGTTTAATCATTTTCAAGCCTCAACTCATGCAACCAAGTTGTTGTGTGTGACCCTCTAGGTTCTCAATTCAATTAGCAGTGACCCTAATTAATTAATCAGTCCACAGATTAAACGACCATAGTCTAGCAACAGGCGTTTAACCCCTAGCTGAATTGGAAAGTTCGGATTCGACAGAACCTTTAAGTCATTGATTCATGTGAGATACAATCCTCCTACTTACTATCTCTCAACCAAGATCTAGGGTAAGGGAATAATTAGAACCCTAATAATCTGGTCTTAAAGCTAAGTGCATTTCATAACCATTTGATCTCAATCCAAGAAACCCTTTTCTTGATCTCTTGATCTACTGCCTTGGCCAAGGACTCCATATGGCATATGAATGACTTACACAATAAGAGATCACCTTGCATATGCAAGTGTAGGTCCTTTCTTGATTCTCATTCACTTTCATGAGTGACTTGTGCAGCCCCAGCATAAGCCTTGAATCAGTTGTTTAAGGCGACACCCTTTAAAGCTTATACCAAAGACTACAGAGTTAACTTATAAAGTGACATGGAACCTCAAGTCTAAGGATCAATTAATCACATCAATGACTCGTGAGATATTTTCTAATCTGGAAGTTTCCATTTCCTGAAATAGAAACTTCCTTTCCCATTTAGGAATCTTACCACACGGGGCACCTCAGTGAACTTACTTATTGAAGTAAGCACCCTCATGTATCACGCACGTATCAACTATACCCTTTGCACCTCCAAGAAACAAGGTGGTCCTTCTTAAGGGCGTGATCCCACAAGCAAGCCTTAGAGGAGTCAGATTGACACTCCCACTGTCTGTAGGACTCATCGGCTTGGAGTATTTTACTAATCATGACTTATGTGACATAGGGCTCGTTTCATGAACCATTTCACCAAAATGGTAGAGTCCTAAAGTCATCAGGATTAGGGGAGTTCTTATACATGCGCACATAATGGAAACACTCAAAAACACGTATTGGTATATAAAGAAGTGTTTGCCTATGATCAATCGTATATTATTCAAAGATTGTCTGTGATACAAGAAAAGTCCCAAAGCAGATTACGTCGAATCGGCTTTCTAGGGCACTATTCCTAACAGTAGATTGATACTATTTTCAAGTCAATAGGACTCAACAATCAGTCTTTGGATCCTATTCAGATTCAATTGACCATTAGGTAAGTGCCACGTAAAAGTTTTCCTCTTAGATGGTAAGTCAAGCTTCTTAATGTTAAACTTGAATTAGGGTTTTCATTAAGGTATAAAAGACCATCTTTTATTGTGCCAGAGCAAATAAACCTTTTATTTTGTTTAATGGTAAACTTTTGTTCAAAACAAATAGTTGAACCATTACTTATCAAATAACTTACAAAAATCAAATTTCTGTATATATGGCACGTATAATATAAAAACCCTATTGCCAAAATACGACTTTATTGTCCTTACTGCTAATACAATTAGACTTGTATTATCCCCGAGCAGTAGTTGTGTGTTAGCCGTTTTTTCAAACTTCCTGGTTAGTTTGAATCTTCGCAATGAATTGCAAATATGATTAGTTGATCTCTAGTTCACACACCAGTATTCTGGTGAATTTGCAACTAAACATATTTTCAACGAGTAAGGTATCTTCATATCTTATCCAAACGGCGTAGCAAATGGACAAACTAAGTATTTTGGACAATTTCCTTTTTCCAATACCCGTTACCACCGAAATAGAAACACTTTTCCATTGTCGGATTTGATTTTCTATTTCTGAACCTTAGATTGGGAACTTTTCCTTTTCTTTCTTCCACTTACTGGATCTCTAGGCCGTGGATATAGATGTCTGATTAAAGAGAAATTTTTCCTTAGTCTATATCACCATTTTCTGCCATATTGATGTCGTTCATTGGTTTTAAAAAAATTTATTTAAAATAATCTTGAACGTTCAAATGACTTAGGCAGAGAGTATAGGATCGTATCCTATCTGTTAAGATTGTCTCTTTAAGCACAGAGGCTTTCAATCTCGTTCTGATTAGTTATCATATCATAATATGATTCTGAATTGGTGACCCTTCAAACATCTTTATAACTAACAACTTTCTTATTGGCTCGTACCTTTGTGCGATTCTGTCTTCAAAAGATGTTCTTATCAACGGACATCTCATGCGTCTGATGCTTAAGAACTTTTAAGACAGATGTCAGGATATAAGACTAGCCAGATCATCACACTTGATCCATTTAGAATAAGCGTCTTTCTAATTCTGACTGGTTGTAGTTTCCGAAATTTTCGGATAAGGTTCAGTGAGTACGTAAACTTTCGTGTCTCAACACGATGTCAAGATTCATTACTTAGTTAGCATAGTTGAACCCTTACTAGCCTATTTTCTTATAGACATACAGTTTGGAGTTGGCTAAGAGAGATCGTAATTATAAAACTGAAATAAATAAATAAATGCAAGTTATGATTATGTATTTCACTTTCTTCTGCGTCCAACCAATAAATGAAATCCACGTAAGCATTTTGATTTACACAATGGTGACTTAATCTAACCACATTTGACTCCCCGGAGGCGAGGTCGAAAACCGCTTAGAAAAGTATGAACTATTCTTAATTAACATGTCATCTAGGTAACTCTTACCAAACAATGTTAATCCACCACGTCAACCCTTAGCCTCTAAGTAAATGTAACAGAGCTCCGAAGGGAGGTTAATACATTACTTAGTCAAGTGTGTACCATTACCTAGAAGTCCGTACGAGTAGGTCAAGACACTCCACGGAGGCGTGGTCGAGCTAACTTTCGTCTCATTTCATTCTATCCGTAGAAGTCTAATCTTGTATACCGCGAATATATACCCGCCGAAGGGAGTAGTATACATCCACTATACTATAGACGGGTAATGGAGGCCGTGAGAATCCAACTCTTTTCATCTCTCTCCCACTTGAATTTTTTAAAAGGTGTGGATTATCTTTTGATTATTTAATAATCACTTTTGGCGTCTTATTGTTGGAAGTAATAAATCTAATTAATACCCTCCCACTAGGATTACTAAATCATATTTAAAATCCCAATAATAATATTTTAAGGCAATTTAATAACTATTTATTAATTAGGCCGAAAAATATTAGTTCAATTATGCATCGCGTCTAATCTCTATTAAACAATATTATTTAATCACATTAAATAAAATATGCATAATTGAAATATCATAATATCTCATATTATCATGATCATGCCATAAAATAAAATAATTAAGCATGCTTTCATATAATTATCACATAATTATCATGCTTAAAATTTTAAATGACACAAAATAAATATGCCATAAATTAAATCAATTAAGCATGCTGGTATAATTATCACATAATTATCATGCTTAAAATAAATGGCATAAAGTAAACATGTTATAAATAAATTATCTCATAATTTAAATCATGTTTACTGATTCGGTAATTAACCGGGAAGATTATTGAAATCGATTCCCAGAAAATTACCATTCCACGTAAATTCCCAGGAAACACTGGAGGGGTCACAAACAGTCCCACTTAAAAACCAGCCTCATTTGACAAAATTTATGTGCACAGTATTAGATTTAAAATTATGCATCGCATGCATCATATCAATGCATGTATATATCTAGAGCACTGCTCTGATACCAGTTGCTGGGCGGCGGGCCCAGAACAGTAGCGGTCTGGGACCACATTTTAAAATTTTTATTATAATACAAGTATTAAAATATTTCTAAAACATTTTAATACAATAGCGGAAGACTTAGCCGGATCTACTCAAGTATATACATGCAATTGATAATAAATTTTAAATCATTTAAGCAGATAAATATCTAACATGCAATTAACACTTAAGAGCACATAATTTATCATGCTTAAAATAAAACAACTGTAAAATATTACCGTACTGCAAACATGGTTATCTAACGGTATTTTTCCAGCTCCTTTCCCTTTCGTGAGACCGGCAGAGCTTCCCCGCAATATCCCCGACTCAACCTTCGGAGTGTGGGCTCCGCGAGTATTTCCCTAAATACTCGAGAAAATATTTTCTAGAAAAATTCATTTTTCTATACTAGAAAATTCTCTAATTTTCTAATAATTAAGTGGATTATATATTAATTAATCCCTTAATTAGGGATTAATTAAATTGAGAGAGGAGAGCTCTCTCTATAGCCAAAGTTGGCTGAAAAAATGAATGAGAAATAATGAAGGGGGTTAGCTATTTATAGGCAAAAATCGGAGGGTAAAACGGTCTTTTTAGGGACAAATTGAAGGGTATTTTTGTCATTTCACAATACCGCGTACAAACCGTGTCCCGGACAGCCAATCAAATTATGCCACGTTGAAGAGCTCGTCGCCGCGAATCCAACGCCACCAACCACGCGCCGACACGCGCTGCCGGAAGGGCGCCAAGTGGTTGGCGCGTGTTGATGCGCGTAGACACCTCCAGAATTCGACACGTGTTCCGGCTTGACCCTATACGAATAGGGTCCGACCCTATTCGTTTGACCCGCTTTGATCGACCCGTTTCAGGACCAAATCTGGACCGTTACTTCACGGCTACGTGGCGCAATCCCTACCATCCACTTGGCGTGCCACGCGGCGCCCAGTCAGCGCCCCCTGGGACCCAGTCTGCTAACGTGGCGTGACACGTTAGGTGCCACGTCACCTGCCACGTCATAATTTTTTTTTTTAAATTTAAAATTTTATTTTCTCCAAAATAAAATTTCGGGCATTTCCAACTCTTTGGAACTCGATTTATTTCTTAAATAAATCCCTTGGCTATTTTCAAACACTTTGAAAATCCATTTCTCTTTCTCCTTTTAATATTTTCTCTTCGGGTTTTCAATTGGGGCTTGCAGGGGGACCTGCAGGACTAATTAATTTTAGCTACAAACGGGTTAATATATTATCATCCCATGATAATAATTAATTACCATTTAATAATATTTAATTCCACTAAATAAATATTGTTGCCCTCTAAAATTAATTAAATTATTTACGAATTTCTCGATCTAGAATAATTTCGCATTTTACTCCTCCGTGTAGATATCCATGAAAAATAAATTACAACTACTATCATTTATTTTTCATCTCCAATTTGAAATTTATTGATTCGCCTTAAGTTCAAATTCTCTGTATGTGAAACACATTCATCATACAACTTCGGTGACGCATCACGCGAAGTGCTTTGGCCAAAGTCTTAATTTGAACTTTTGCAAATCTATTTCAAGGATATCTTTTACCTTCCAGCAAGGCCACAGATTCCTCGATCAATATAACTCTTTAGCGCATTTCATGTAATCACCGAACATACAAAGTATTTTGGCCACCCGTTACCGAGACCTCACTTCGAGTATGTTATAGTGATTAACATCACATGCCTAAAGCCGAAATATTATCAGGATTAAGATTACAATGCTTCCTGAGATTTTATTCATTTTAGATAGCAGTATAAAATGAATTATCTCAGTGGTCCAGTTCGATGTTTCCAATCCTATTGAAAGTCATCAACGTGTTATAATTGGAATCACCATTCCTTATGACGAAAGACTAATCATCTTATATAACCACGTTATAGTCTTGATAAGAACATATTCTTATCTTACCGACTAGAACTTTAATGACATGTGATTTTGGTATTCAAAGTCTTTTCCTATGAAACACATTTCATATAAGAATACCACCACACGCCATTAATTATCAATATGTGAAATACTCACAAATTGCTGTAAATTCAGTTTAATTAATTCAACAAATTGAATTTTCAGGGCACTATTCCCAATAGGTGACTTCGAGGAACCATAGCGCGAGCGCCAGGTTTGACAGCCTGAATCCCCTGCCCCGAATAGTGGGCCGAGGCGCATGGGCCTGGATTGGCCAATAAATGAGTGGGCTGGGCTGGTCCGCGAGCCCCGTAAAGCGAGCGTTCAAACTCTAGGTCTGTAGATGGTGACACGTGGACGGCGTGGATCCAAGCGTGCTTTTATGTCTCATCATTTTGCCCCCCAAATTCTGTAGTAGCACTTGAGCGTATTGTAGAATTTTGACCACTAAGCCATAACTTTAAATTTTTTAGGGCCACTCTTTTGGAGGGACGTGACTGTTCGTCTTCAGTAATGGACATCCCTGACACAGCCATAAACGGAGTCCCATCCGCATTTAATGCGGAGTGGAGATGTGGGCGCGTGGGAAGCTGAGTGGGCGCGTGCACGTGGGGAGGCGTGAAGCGGTTACCAAAAGTGGGAGTCTCTCAAGGTGGGAAATGATTGCAATTTTGAATCACCCAACCCTAAGTGACGTAAAATCTTCCCCTATAAAATAGGGATAGAGAAGGCCTTTGAAACCTTTCATGCCTCCAGTCTTCTTCAAGCAAAATCACAACAAAAAGCTCCGCGAATTTTTTCAAATTCCAGCAAGTTTTTCCCTTCAGCCTTTAGGTAAAATCCTCGTAACTTCTGATTTCATGTACTA
Organism: Lantana camara; assembly: GCA_037501455.1. NCBI lineage: Eukaryota > Viridiplantae > Streptophyta > Magnoliopsida > Lamiales > Verbenaceae > Lantana > Lantana camara. The sequence goes on from CM074855.1 coordinate 129,824,181, forward strand.
ACTTTAGATTTAGGTTGCGCTTGAGTGATACGTTTAAGGGAGGGACCCTTTCCGTTGTTGAATCCGCACCAGAAATCTTCTTTCTCACTGATCTCTTGTTTGAAAACCTCATCTCCAAGAATAGAAAGACGTCAATGGCGGATAACGTCGAAGAAGGTTATGTAAGGGAGATCGATGAGATGTCTGTTGGGAGTTCTCCCCCCCCCCCCCCCCCCCCCCGATGATATTCCTGTGGCCGTTCCCCTGACGAGGGGCTCCTCTCATGATGCAATCCCGACCGCCGTTCCCGTTGCAAGAGTTCCAGTAGAGGTAGGGGATGAGGAATTAAACGCTACGGTTCAAGGTATTAACGAGCGTGGTGCTGATGGGGTAGATAATCTCTTCGAAGAAATGAAAATTGTGATGGAGATGCAGAGGTAGGGACAGAGAGTGCTTCCTGTGTTAAACAACGCTGTAAGGCCTCAAGACCATCGGATTACGGTGGCTGTTGCAGCTCCCATAGGTGGTGCCGGACCTTCCGAACGTCGAGCCGAGGGCGAACCTCCCCGGAAGCGCCAAAGGAAAGGGAAAGAGCCTGCAACTCGAGTGAGGCAAAATAACCCCCATCAAACTGATAGATCCCCAGATGATACACATAGCATACTGACGCTCGAAGATTTGAGAGATTTAAGGACTAAGGTGTATTGGGACGAGGTAGTGTTCCCAATGCACTTTCCAGGGGAAGGAGACAGGGCCAACCGACCGCCGCCGGGGATGATGACTGTCTACCAAGACTCTGTCCTGGCTGGAGGCTTGAGATTTCCGATTTCGACGCCCGTCGTCGACATTTGCAACTACTTGGTGATAAGTCCTTCTCAAATTCTCCCCAACGACATTGCTCTGATAAACGCGTTTGTGATGCTGATGAGGGCCACAGGCCATGAGCCCTCGCTAGACAACTTCAATAGCTTAATCCAAGTGGCCCGTTCTCCACGCTCGTCTCTAACTGATGGGTTTTACTATACGCAAGCCAAGGCAGGGCTTAAGATGATTGATTCACCCTCGAGTTCGTACGACGAGGATTGGAAGGAAAAATATTTCTTCGTGGGAGCTCCTGGGGGGACTTTTAGGGCTCACCATGTGTGGATAGTTCACGGTGAGGGGCCCTTAGTCAGGAATAGATCTGAGAATAAACTTTTTGAGTATTTGGCGAAGAGTTTGGCCTTCGTTTTGAAAAACGAGAAGCAACTGATTAAGGCCAAAGACCTGGTGAGGAACGAGGGGATCCTATTCCGATATGGGCTTTCGAATCCTCCTGACTTGATACTCAACCCTCCTACTCAAATCATGGCCCTCGACGGTTAGATTCTAAGGACTAACTCCCCTGACACTTAGCATAGCATCACTAACTTGATTAATTTGTTGTGTCTTTAGCCATTATTCAGATAGCATCTCTCTGACGCTTGAGCCTCTTAATTTGCAGACGTTTAAATACTCATGGCCGGAATTGACGCCGAGGGCATTGCTGAAATGATGCGAGCTCAGCGGGCGGGCGCTAATCTATAGCAACAACAGCCACAGCAGCATGCACAACCCTCGGGCACCTCGAGGGGAAGAGGAGCTCGCCGAGGATCAGGGTGAGGTGATGGCGGCAGAGGCGCTCGGAGGGGTGCCGGGAATGAGGTTCAGATCACGGGTCCCATCGAAGATCTGACTCTTGATGGCGTTCGTGGTGCCACTCCTCCAGCTGCTCGTGAGGAACCAATAGCGCTCAGCTCCGGTAACTCCAGCAACCGTTCGGGGGAGATGGCCCAAATTCATGAAGTTGTGAGGGCTGAACGCTCGGGCAAAAGGAAGAGGTTGCCTGACTCAATTCCCATCTCCGGGAAGGGGAAGGAAGTAGTCGTGGGCCACCGTGGCGAGGGCAGCGATACCTCATCGTTCGAGGATGAGGATTTTTAGAAGATTGGATGCAGGAGGGACGCCCGCTACAAGCGCCAAAGGTCGGATGGCCCAGTCCTTTTGAGGAAGAGCGCCGTTACTACTAATTTGGTTGTGGAGGTCGTCGGCAAACTTCAATTGTCCGGCGACCACGATAAGCTAAACCAGCATGACGCCGCTCGAGTTGCAGATGATGCCTGCCACGCTCTCTTGACAGTAAAACTTCAAACTCCTTCGCGAAATTCCAATCCTTTTCGCTTTTACCCTAGAGAGTAACTTTTGCCCTTGGCCTTTCAGGAAGTGATCCCGAGGCTGAAAAACTTACAGGGACGAGCGCAGGCCTACTCTGAACACAAGGCCAAGTATAAGAAGCTGTTGCGGATTTCTGACCCCGGTCAACTGCAGGTGGACTACAATAACATCAGCGCTCAGCTAACCGCATCTGAGCTGGAGCAACAGAGGTTGCGGGAGTCTCTGAAGAATTCCGACGATGTCTTCTTGGCCTTGGACGAGAGTCACAAGAAGCTCAAGAAGGAGCGGGACCAGTTGAGGGTCGCTAATAACGAGATCGGGGAGCAATTGGCCGAGAGCACCCGGCAAAACCAAATAACCAAGAAGACCATCACTGATTTACAGGAGAAGGTGGCCGGCTTAGAGTCGAAGGTGGCATGGGAGGCAGTGACAAGATTCGTGCACTCCAAAGCTTTTGCCTTCGCAGCCAACCTTCACTGGTTTGACAACGCCCGAAGGTTCTTTTGGAAGGCGGTGGGCCAAATGGTGAGACTAGGAATGGCTCCTGAGAGCGCTCGGACCGATGAGTGCCTGCGTATGAATTTAGACGAGAACTTGGAGCCCATCGCCCGTAATGTAGACCCCTCGGAGAGCCTGACCGAACTTGAGTATCATGATCTTGATGCTCCAAAGGGAGTTCATTGAGGTAAATTCCATAGACCCCGAGCCTACGCTGATAGAGGACGATGGTATCACCGTCGACGCCCAAGACGCAGAGGGTCCAGGCGATGCTCAAACTTCCAACGCCAATGTGCTGGCCCTGCTTCCTCTCTCAACCGTTCCTCCTGAACCCGAGAGTCAAGCCCCATGATGCCCCTTTGTCTGCTGTTTCAAAACTCTGCCTGTTCGCTTCTTTCTTTTTTTTTTTTTTTTTTTTTTTGCTAAGAACACTCAATCTTTGTATTCTAACTTGGTATTTCTTCCAGTGTACTTGAACTTGTCCTCCATTTTATTTTTAATGATGTTTCCGTTAATGAAGTTTAATTTCTTCAATATTGAACGTTGGGCATTGTTGTCTCTTTGTGTTTGATGTTTGTATGCTTGTCTTTATTGATATTTGAATATCTATGATGCGAATGTATGGAGACGAGGGAGTTTCTCTTGAGGGTACCCTGGCTGTCTTCCATCACGGACTTTAAGAATAGGATTTAGAAACATTTGAGCATTTGAGAGAGGGATACATAGGCGTAGGGATGCAAACGAGCCGAGCCTTGGCCTTTTTTCATGGCTCGAGCTCGGCTCGACCAAGGCTTGAGCCTGGCTCGGCTCGGCTCGAGGCTCGAGGGGGGATATTATTTTTAATTTAAAAATAGTTTTTTTTAATAATTTAATATATTTTTATATATAATAATATATATTATTTAAATATATATACATATTTATAATAAATATATTATTTTTTTATTAATTTTATAAAAAAATATATATATTTATAATATTATATATATATAAATTAAAATATTATTTTTTTAATTAAATATATTGGCTCGCGAGCCACGAGCCACACACAAAAGAGCTTGGATTCGGGCTTGGCTCGAGCTTGCTCATCAGGCTCGCGAGCCGGCTCGGCTCGTTTGCATCCCTACATAGGCGCGAGGGTGTTCCTTACGAGGGTACCCTGGCTATATTCGTAGTGAGACTCGAATTTGAACTTAGAAACCCCCTAAGGATTTAATTAAGTATCGTCCTTAAGTATGTGATGCATACTTCTACTTTGAACATTCCAGTAGCTTGAGTGAACTTAGAAACCAATCGTAGGGTTTGCTAAGTATGGGATTAAAACGAGCACAGCTGTAGTGCTAGCGTTGTACTTAGGTATCCGTGAGAGGATTAGCCTAGCCTTAGCTATTTACGAGCGTACTCAGACCTAAGAGGATGAGGGTCGTTGGGGGTTTACGAACGCGAACTGGTGTGATCAGCATCCAGTCGGTGTAAACTAAGCATTTAGCATCCCACCTTTCTGACACGCTCATTCTTAGGGTTTACACGCTTATGAGCTTCGATCTCACTCATTGTGGAGGGTCTTCGACATACAGACGGCGTTGACTTGAAACTAATTGTGTGTTCACCAAGCCGTCCGACGTCGAGGATGCTCGACACGGAGTAGGCTTTTAACGCAATTGATCACCCCAAACCATTAATCAAAGAAAAACAAGTAAATGACATAATAATTGGTAGTATGTTTAATGCTATGTTTGTAATTTATATTAATAACTGTTATGCTTTCTGTCAAAAGAAAGTACAAGGTGCCACGAGCGGGCAACTACAAAGGCTGACATTTACACGTAGAACTGTCTAAGGTTACATGCATTCCACGGTCTGGGGAGATGCTCGCCTTGCAAAGTCTCTAGCAGGTAGGTATTGTTCGCGCGTACCTGAATCACTTTCAAGGGGCCTTCCCAATTGGGGTCCAACTTACCCACATGCTTGGAGACTTCAACTTTTTTGAGGACCAAGTCCCCTAGCTGGAAAGTCCTTTCTTTGACGCGCTTATTATACTGGTGGGCTACGGTCGCCTTGTATTTGTGGATACGAGCCCAAGCAGCGTTTCTCCTATCATCTAGCAAATCCAATTCGAGCGTCCAATTGATCTCGTTGGTTGCAGGCTCAAAATAAGCAACGCATGCGGATTCTTGAGTAATTTCCGCAGGTATCATTGCCTCGAAACAATACACAAGGGAGTAAGGGGTTTCTCCTGTCGCCGCTCGTGGGGTAGCACGGTACGCCCAGAGAGCTCCTTGAAGTTCTTCTGCCCATTCCCCCTTCTTACTTTCGAGCATTGTTTTCAGATGCTGAAGTATGGTTCGATTGGTTACTTCAGCTTGACCGTTGGCCTGAGAATGGCCTACGAAAGTGAAGCGCTGCTCAATCCCCAATTCGTAGCACCAATCTTGTGTGTCAGTGGTGATGAACTAGGAACCATTATCCGAGATGAGCACCCTCGGGATGCCATATCTGCAAATGATGTTCTTCCAGATAAAGTCCTTCACCACTTTGAACGTTATCTTCGAGACCACTTCGGCTTCAGCCCACTTGGTGAAATAATCCACTGCGAGGATTACAAATTTCTTTTGACCGACCGCCATAGGAAGGGGTCCCATTATATCGATCCCCCATTGGTCGAAGGGCCATGAAACATCAATAGGGATCATTTGGGTTGTCGGCTGTTGAGGGGTGTTGGAATGAAACTGGTACTTAGGACATTTTCTGGAGTAGTTGATGGCATCCTGCAGTACCGAGGGCCAATAGAACCCACTCCTTAACACTTTCTTAGCCAGAATTCGACCCCCCAAGTGATTCCCACAACTTCCATTGTGTACATGCTTTAACACTTCATTGGCTTGCGAGGGCCTCAGGAACTTTAATGGAGGACCGTGGAAAGACCGCTTGAACAATCGACCGTCATTGTCAAAAGAGAAGCGAGGGGCCTTACTCCTAACCTTCTGTGCTTCCACTTTATCGCTCGGGCAGGTTCCATCCCTCAGGAATCTAATGATATCATCAAGCCAGTAGGGCTCGGAGGGATCGATCATGCTCACTTCGCCCGAGGGTCCCATTTTGCGAAACAGCGGCTTCTCCGTTCTGAGGAATATAACTGAATGTTCGCAGGAATCTTCCAGAGCGGATGCAAACTTGAAAAGAGCATCCGCACACTCGTTTTTCGTCCTTAGGATCTACAACAGATGAAACTCTTTGAATTTGGAGATCACTTCCTCAGCACTTGCCAGGTACTGTACCATAGTGGCTTCTCGAGCCTCATAAGTGCCGTCAATTTGGCTTGCGACCAGCTAAGAGTCAACATATGCAGTGACTCGAGCGGCGCCATTCTGAAGGGCTATCCTGAGCCCTTGTATTAGAGCCTCATATTCCGCCTCATTGTTGGTGACTTGGAACGCTAGTTTGATTGCATAATCTACTCCAACGTCTTGAGGGTCTCTGAGGGTCACCCCGGTTTCCCCCCCTGTTAGGTCGAGGAGCCATCTGTGTGTAGAAGCCATAGCCCGTCCTCAACCGAGGGCGCGACATCCAGGTTGAAGCGTTCTACCAGCAAGTCTGCCACTGCCTGAGCCTGTATCGCCGTACGAGGTTCGAAGATGATGTTGAATTGGCTGAGCTCAATGGACCACTTGATCAGCCTTCCCTAGACGTCCGGTTTCGAGAGCACTTGTTTGAGGGGTTGGTCTGTAAGCATAGTGATGGTGTGGGCTTGGAAATAAGACCTCAGCCTTCGGGAGGTATTAACAAGCACGAAGGCAAACTCCTCTATCTCCATATATCTTTTCTCCGCCCCCAGCAAGGTCTTGCTTAAGTAGTACGCTGGCAAATGCTTCCGTTCGTGTACAGCTACAAGGACAGCGCTCGTGGCTTCTGAGGAGACTGAGAGGTAAATAAGCAAGTTTTCCCCCCGGTTAGGTTTGGTCAGCAGTGGAGCGCTCGAGAGATATTGCTTCATATCATGCAAGGCTTTCTCACATTCCTCGCTCCAGGTAAAATTACGAGCATTACACAAGATTTTGAAGAAAGGTAGGTTCCTATCGACCTAGCGGGAAATGAACCTGTTTAAAGAGATGATCTTGCCCACCGGCACTTGGACCTCTCTCACATTCCGAGGGAAGGGAATGTCAAGGATTACCTTTGTCTTTTCTGGATTGGCCTCTATGCCCCTCTGACTAACCATATACCCCAAAAACTTGCCACCCCGAACGCCAAATGTACACTTGGATGGGTTTAATTTTATACCATAATGACGCAAGATGTTGAATGCTCGTTTGAGGTCCTCCAGGTGGGAGTGTTGACGTTCGTTTTTGATGATCATGTCATCCATGTATACCTCCATGGACTCTCCAATCTCGTGCTCGAACATTCTTTTGGCGAGGCATTGATAGGTTGCTCCCGCGTTCTTGAGTCTGAAAGGCATAACTTTAAAATAGTAAATGCCGACATGGACCACGAATGAGGTTTTGGGAAGATCCTCGGGCGCCATATAGATCTGATAATATCCCTGGAAAGCGTCCATCATGCTCATGAGTTTGCAACCCGCGATCGAATCCACTAACTGGTCAATCATCGGCAAGGGGTATGGATCTTTAGGGCATACTTTGTTAAGGTTAGTGAAGTCATTGCACATGCGCCACTTATTGGCCCTCTTTGGCACGAGCACCACATTGCAGAGCCATTCAGGATATAGGATCTCCTCTATATATTGAGCTTCAAGAAGTTTGTTGACTTCCTCTTCGATGACCTGCCTCCTTAATCCATGAACATCCCTTTTCTTTTGTTTGACTGGTTTGAAGGTTGGATCCACATTGAGCCTATGGACGATGACACTCAGATCTATTCCAGTGAGATCTAAAGCTTTCCAGGCGAATACGTCGAGGTTTTCTAGGAGAAAATTAATCATCATGATCTGAGATGGACCATCAAGGTTTGATCCAATCTGGGTGGTCTTATTTGGATTCCCGGGTTCCAATTCAATGGTTAGGAATTTCTTAACAGGTTCAATGCGAATTTCGGGCCGAGGGGCCTCGAGCGCCCGTTTCTTCCCAGTAAGCCTACCGTTATTCGCATCCGAGGGCCCAGTACCCTCATCCTCGGAGGAGGATCCTTCGACGACCCCAGGTGGGTCGTCCTCCATAGGCTGGGCCTCGCTCGAAGTCTTCTTTTTGTTCTTCTTTTTGTAAAGTTTGGCCCTTTTACACTCGGGGCCATCCTCATCCAATTTGGGGAAGTCGATGGACTTTTTGGTGGAGCCTGCTTGAATAGCTGATTTGGGTTTGTGGTTTCGAAGGGAAAGGATGTAGCATTCCCAAGCCTCTTTGACGTTGCATAGAACCTCACCCGTCCCCCCTGGGAGTGGGGAATTTGACTTTCTGATAGTATGTTGAAATTACCGCTTTGAAGTCAACGAGCGTCAGGCGTCCAATGATGATGTTGTATGAGAGATCCACTTTGACCACTGCATAAAGGACGCTCAAAGTCTTTCACTATAGGGCGTGACCAAAAGAGGTGGCCAAGCGAATTTGTCCGCGAGGGGCAATCTCGGAACCACAAAAGCCGACGAGGGCTGTTCTGAGGGGTTCGAGGATAATGTTCGTTATATTCATCTTTTGAAACGTTGAGTACGGGAGAAAATTCACAGAGCTTCCACTATCAATTAAGACCCTCTTTACAATGTGGTTATGGACGTCTAGGCTAACCACCATGGGGCAGTCAGAGGTTTCACTGACCCCTTGAGGTGTTACAATATGCTCTAGATCCTTATCGGTAAATCCTACCACATCATCCTCTTTCGAGCGCGAGGACCCTTCCAGAGTGTACACAGGCTTGGGTCTTGAGGATCTCTAATCATAGCTGCGGACATGACGACGGCGGGAAGCGTTAGAGTCACCACTCGAGGGTCCTCCGGCGATTATGTTAATGACGGCAAAGGGTTGGTTTTCGATGTCAGCAGCCTTCTGCTTGCCGCGCTCACTTGTTTCTGGGCGGTGGTGGCGCGGGCTCCTGGTGCGCGAGCGACTCCTTCCTCTAACCCTCGCATGCTCGGCGCAGTGTTCATCAAACCTCTCCAGTATCTTCACGAATTCTTTGAGATGCCCCCCAACAATGAGCCTCTGGATCTCACTCTCAAACTGGCGGCATTCATTTATGTCGTGCCTTTTCTGCTTGTGGAAGGCGTAGTATTTTTTCGAGCGATTTTAAGCCTCATTTTCCCTCATCTTGGAAGGTCTTTTGAATAGTTTTTTGTCCGCCATGGAATAGACCTCAGCAATGGACCTGTTGAGAGGGATGCGCTCGAACCGGCGAGGAGGAGAATCCCGTTCACGTGTGGGCTTCCTGTAGCACCCGGGACGACAGGCGCCACATCCCCCGCACTACAAGTCAAGTCCACACGTGAAATGGATAATCCAAGCATGAACCGGACTCATAGCGAACGGGAGACCAAAATAAAAGACATCTTACCTAGGCGGAATCTAACCCTGTACCAACAAAATCAAGAAAATCTAGAATGTAAAGCGGAAGCAATAGCATATAATTCATAATTTTCAACCATGGTTACACGCCCAACAATTCCAATACATAATTTAAATCCACCAAGCATCCTAACTACGGGTTCAACTAGGCATGCAACCTGTCCCGAATTCAATAGCCAACAATAATCATAATTGGCACACAGGCCCAATACATAACGGAAATACAATTAAATCATAAAAGAATGTAAAATGTGACTCGAGTGTACAAGTGACTCGACAAGAGATTAAAACATGACTTCCGCCTAGCAAAACCTGCAAGCAACTAAAAGGTGGGAAAGAGGGGTCAGTCTCTAGAAGACTGAGTGAGCAGGAGCTATACATATATAGAGAAACATGCGCATGCAAGTCATAAATCCCGAGTAAGGTTTTATTTAGAGTTAGTTCCCAAAAAGGGCAAGAGAATAGCTGGGCAATACTCGGATTTTACAACTAATCATATTAAATTCATTAGGTTCATAATTCATACATAAACATAAAGGCTCGGCGAGTGAGCGTGCATCATCTCCAACCAAACTCCGACCGTGTACGACGTGTACGACAATTATCATTAATACTTGAAATATGTGATCATGCAATATATTATAATACATACAAATCATATAACATAACATAAGACATAGTCGTTTGGGCAATCCGTGTCCCGGTCTTCCCGCACGGTGCATAACAATCATAACATAATCATAATCATAAAATAAGTTCCAACCTTCTTCCTCCGGGTGGTGGACGGGTTAGCAAGACCCGACCACCGGTCCATACATAGGCCAATGGGGGTACATGAATCCCCCAAGGGCACTCAGCTCCCATTCCCAGCTAAACCTCCTAGCGAGGGCCGGTATCACTGTAAATGTGGTGGGACTAGTACAAGGGATCATCGTCGGCCCTTGCCTCCCCGGATAGCCACTTGCACTAAGTTCCTGGGCCCGTGCAATCATAACATACATACATAATCTCGCCAAAACATTTGAATTCATAAGATACATAACATATTCCATAATTTTGGAGAAAAGGTTACTCGATGACTCCACTTGAAAATAACATAAATATATATATATACATAAGATTTTGGCCAAATTTGTCACATAAGGTTGTAGGGTTTAGTATGTAACTAGAACGAAAACACCCTCACCTGGAATACCACGAGACATAAAGCATAATTAATGTGGGTGCCTATTCAACTTGGAAGTCTCCGCCCTGGAAACGAACTGTACAAGAGAAGGAACAATGTGTACTCGTGAGAAATGACTCAATATGAAACCACATAGACGCACGGCAATCCTCATGAAGTGGTATGATATGTTATCGGATGATATGATAGAGAATAAATCCTAAAATATTATGGAGTGGTGCATACATGATCAATCATTTCATTCATAATACAAGACAATACATATTAACAATGCATATGAATCAATTGGAAGTTATTAAGCACGTAGAGAATGCGATTAAGAATTGCAATCATGTACACATAACTCATGTCCTTATCAATTTTTCATAGCAAAAGTCATCCCCATAATATAACATATTCATAAGACTTTATAATACATGTTAACCATATTTAAGAATCATTTTAAGGTGAAAGGAATCCATTAAGTTCATAAAGGAAACAATAATTGCAAAGGAGATCATATTAAAGCACTTAAACGTTCACACATTAAATTGATAGCATAAAATCCATAATCATATCAAATTATATCATATATCCTCAATTAATCAAGCATACAAGTCATATAGTTCACATATGGGAGCCAAGAGGGTGAAAGGAACGTAAGAAGAGGAGTTTTGGTAAGATTTAGCAAAAGTTGACAAATTTCGGGAATGAACAAGCTGTAGGAAAATGGAAATATCTTGACTTGTAGAAATGGGAATTAAGTTTTTCTTGTGGGATATAAAACTAGACACATAGAGCTTTCCAAGGATATATGGCACGAGTCATGGTTCAAAACGAGGTGAAAATGGCGTAGGCCCGAAGTTGGGTAATCGCAGATTGTCGAAAATGTAGCGACAACAAAAAGAATTGATAATATCTCACAAATGGGAAAAGATATTGAAGTGATTCCAATTGGAGAATATTCTACACTTCAAGAGGTTTCTGTGGATTCAAAAATCAGGTCATTCCGAGTTCGGACGAGGGAGTCGCGGCCGTGACAAAATTGTACTAAAAATAAGTCGCGGCCGCGACTGAAAATTAGCTAAGTTTCGAATTGTTGGTCGCGACCGCGGCCAAAAATGGTCACAAAACGGTCGCGGGCGCGACCCCCAATTCCAGCAGCTGCATTTGGCGATGGGAAAACAGGGTGGACGCGAAAAATGGCTTCAAAGATGCCAATGGAGCTCCCAATTCACCCAACATCAAACAACAACAACTAAATACAACATATATACACATATCACTCATAAATTCATCAATTAATCCATCAAATTACATAAATCCACATTTATATATATACACATATACCTTGGAATAGAGAGAAGAAGTGAGGGAAGAAGATGGTAGGCTTGAAACTTGAGCTTGAGGGAGAAGAAAGGAACTTGGAATCTTGCCTTCTTGCTTCATGGTTGGATCGAATTGGAGAGGGAGGGGATGAAGGGTTTTTCTCTTTCTCTTGTGTGAGGAAAAATGAAGAAGAAAATGGGAGGTGTATGTGTATACATACATCTCGTTCAACAAGGAAGAAAAGAGAGGAAAATTGCCAACAAGTCCCTCAACAATTTAAGTGTTCAATTAGGGTCCCAAAGTTTAATAGGAGCACAATTGGGGTCCAAATCAAAATTCGATTGAGTCCAAGGATTTCATATAAGATCAAATAGGTACATATTCGAAATAAAACTTTCAATTTACAAGTGTACATATTAAAACGAGGTTAAGTAACAAAATCAATTAAGTCATAAAAGTCGAATAAAAGCAATTAGTTCATGAAATTAATAAATTAAATAATCACTTAGCAATTAAAACACATATAAGTCACATAACTCTCGATCTAAATCCACTCGTGACGTCATACCTGTACGGCCAAAAAGTCGGGGCGTTACACTTCCCCTTTGTCCTGTTGAGTCCTATCAGCCCGTGGGGTACTGTCAAGCTTATGGGCCCTCGCAATGTACATATCTTCAAAGGTGAAGTAGGAATCCGCAATGTCCCTCAATTCTGTCAGCGAGCGGGGCTTCCTCTTGGCCACCTCCTCCGCGAATTCCTTGCTGACATAATTCTTGGTGTTGATGGCTCCGAACAAGATGTGACTCACGAAGTCCATCGAGGGTCTCTTCACCAATAAGACCTCTTTGTTGAATCTGCCCATAAAGGATCTAAGGGTCTCGTTTAGTCCTTGCACGAGGCTGTCAAGGGTCGTCGCGGTGGGATCTGGTGCTTTCAAGGAATTAAAGTGGCTCAAGAAGGCATCTGTCAAATCATTGTACCCTTGAATGGAGCGAGGAGGGAGTTTCTTATACCACTCCTGAGCCATCCCAATGAGAGAGGTCATGAAGACCTTGGTCCAGTAATGACTGGAATGCTTGTAGAGATGCATCAGGTGTACAAAGTGGTCCAGATGCTCGGCTGGGTCCGTTGTCCCATCATACCGGTTGACTGACGTGGGGATCTTACCTTTCCCCGCACGTGCCATCAAGACTTCATCAATGAGGGGGGATCCGCCTGTTAAAGGTCTGTAGTTCCGGTCCTCGCGGTCGTGCTCTTCGTAATCTTTCTCTTTCCCATGGCGGGAGATCTGGTTGTGTGTGTGACGGGCGTCTCTAGCCTTGGACCTCACACCCCCAGCATGGGGGGTGTGAGACCGCACACGAGAGAGTTGCTCCACCATATTCTGGAGTCCGTTAAGCTGATCCTGTACTGCGGCTAATTGAGGGTTGCCGACATTTCTGCGGCTTGCCCTCCCTGTGGCCCTCGATTGGACCTCTTCATTTTCAGTTGCCCCGTTCTAAGGGGCTCTCTCCTTTTCGACAGGCCGCTGCGCCTGGGGAACCCTCAGTGGGGCCTCATTTTCGTTTGCTAGCGGTGGCGGTGGCGGAGGTGGCTGGGCCCTCAATACGTTTTGGGCAGCTGTCAGTGGATGGAATGGGAGCCCTCCTATTGGTGGAGAGGTTCGAGCGTTTGTCGCTGAGGAGAAGTAGGCAACAGTAAAGTGCTCCCAGGCGTTATGCACTGCCTGAGCCTCGCATTGCGCATGGAGCGCCTGAAGCTGCTGGGTGGTGATTTGGGCATCTCCACTCCTTGTAATTCTCTTGGGAGCGACATAGGAAGATGTAATGTTCCTATCTGATAGGGTTGGACCATAGACACCAAGTTTGGCATCGATCCAGGCATCATGCCTGGTTGCATGTAAGTGTATCCTGGGGGTGGCATGACCATGGGATAAACTGCGGGATTGACGACGGTGGTGGAGGGAAGGAGCGTGGTTGGTGGAAGAACGGAGCTAGTCCCTTCAGTAGCATTCCCTCCGACTGGGAGGGTTCCGGCGGCAGCTTCCTTGTTCCCTGCACCGTCTCCTATAGTTGGTGGAATTACGCCCCCGGCTGGGGGGTTGTTCTCCATATTTTCCTCGTTCATGGGTGGCAGAGCACCTCTGTTGTCCAAGAGTCCGGATCTGGTTGTTGTTACCATGATTGAATGTTGTTTGATGTTACTGTTCAACTAGCTAAGGGAAGAATCTGATGAAGATAAAAATGGTGGTGACCGATTTCCCACAGACGTCGCCAAAAATGATGGTGCAAAAACTTGACAGGTTGCTTCAATACCAAACACTTTAGATTTATTTGTGGAAGGGAAAGACCATCACAGGCGTTTGAGCCTCAGGAACTGGGTATCCTTTTGAGCGTGGGTTCTTCCAGCTAGGATAACACCAAGAGTGCCCAATGTGATTAGGATGCGGCTGTGGTGAAAGTAATGCAGAGCTTAGGAAGATGAAGAAAAATGGAGGAAAGTATGCCCAGTTTTAGAAGGCAATGTACTGTGTAGAAGATGACTTGGGGAAGAATGCATGGGTTTCTTCCTAAATATATGTTAGGGGTGAGGGTGTTTTGGGTATTTTGACTAAATGGTTCCAAACCTGTGTTGCCGTAACACGTGGCGAACCGTGATGGTATGAAAGCGATGTCTCTGAAAAGTGGACGGCGTGTCAGGTGCGAGGTGCTCACTGCCATTGTATCAAAGGTTGTTGGCGAGGGTAGTGCGATGGGAGGCTCAAGATCCGTCATGCAAGCGTACGGATGCCTTACTTGGGGCAGATCTTATCCGAGCGCGGGTGACGCTCGAAGGGACGCATGAGAGGGTTTCCTCTGGCAGATGACCCACGAGCGTCAGTTAAGCGAGCGTAAGAAAGGAGGTACCCTCGTGAAGCGCTTCCCTGGGGAGGGTGACTTCGAAGGACCGTAGCGCGAGCGCCAGGTTTGACAGCCTGAATCCCTTGCCCGAATAGTGGGCCGAGGCACATGCACCTAGATTGGCTAATAAGTGAGTGGGCTGGGCTGGTCCGCGAGCCTCGTAATACGAGCGTTCAAACTCTAGGTCTGTAGATGGCGACACGTGGACGGCGTGGATCCAAGCGTGCTTTTATGTCTCATCATTTTGCCCCCCAAATTCTGTAGTAGCACTTGAGCGTACTGTAGAATTTTGACCACTAAGCCCTGACTTTAAATTTTCGAGGGCCACTCTTTTGGAGGGACGTGACTATTCGTCTTCAGTAATGGACATCCCTGATACAGCCATAAACGAAGTCCCATCCGCATTTAATGCGGAGTGGAGACTTGGGCGCATGGGAAGCTGAGTGGGCGCGTGCACGTGGGGAGGCGTGAAGCGGTTACCAAAAGTGGGAGTCTCTCAAGGCGGGAAATGATTGCAATTTTGAATCACCCAACCCTAAGTGACATAAAATCTTCCCCTATAAATAGGGAGAGAGAAGGCCTTTGAAACCTTTCACTCCTCCAGTCTTCTTCAAGCAAAATCACAGCAAAAAGCTCAGCGAATTTCTGCAAATTCCAGCAAGTTTTTCCCTTCAGCCCTTAGAATCCTCGTAACTTCTGATTTCCTGTACTAACTTTAGATATAGGTTGCGATTGAGTGATACGTTTAAGGGAGGGACCCTTTCCGTTGTTGAATCTGCACCAGAAATCTTCTTTCTCACTGATCTCTTGTTTGAAAACCTCATCTCCAAGAATAGAAAGACGTCAATGGCGGATAACGTCGAAGAAGGTTATGTAAGGGAGATCGATGAGATGTCCGTTGGGAGTTCTTCCCCCCATGACGATATTCCTACGGCAGTCCCCTGACGAGGAGCTCCTCTCATGATGCAATCCCGACCGTCGTTCCAGTTGCAAGAGTTCCATCAGAGGTAGGAGATGAGGAATTAAACGCTGCGGTTCAAGGTATGAACGAGCGTGGTCCTGATGGGGTAGATCACCTCTTCGAAGAAATGAATATTGTGATAGAGATGCAGAGGTAGGGGGAGAGAGTGCTTCCTGTGTTGAACAGCGCGTAAGGCCTCAAGACCATCGGATTATGGTGGCTGTTGCAGCTCCCATAGGTGGTGCCGGACCTTCCGAGAGTCGAGCCGAGGGCAAACCTCCCCGGAAGCGCCAAAGGAAAGGGAAAGAGCCTGCAACTCGAGTGAGGCAAAATAACCCCCATCAAACTGACAGATCCCCAGATGATATACAGAGCATACTGACGCTCGAAGATTTGAGAGATTTAAGGACTAAGGTGTATTGGGACGAGGCAGTGTTCCCAATGCACCTTCCAGGGGAAGGAGACAGGGCCAACCGACCGCCGCCGGGGATGATGACTGTCTACCAAGGCTCTGTCCTGGTTGGAGGCTTGAGATTTCCGATTCCGCTTGCGTTATTGCTTCTTGTATTTTTATTATTGTTCCTCTTAATTTGCAATAATATTCTCATTTAAGTGGTTTGGCTTTCAAAAGAGAGGACTAAATTGGAAAGGGCAAAAAACGCATAAATTCATTGAAATTGTTAAATTTTATGTGCATGTTTATTCCCCCTTTAACGGGTTAAATAGGTCAATTTGTCTATCATGTTTATGTGCATGTTTATTCCCCCTTTATGTGCATGTTTATTCCCCCTTTAACGGGTTAAATTTTTGTCTTTCTTGTCTTCTTTTTCTCGATTTGTTCTCTCTTTCTATCTGACTATTTCTTAACTTCTTGTCCTTCTTTCTCAAATTCTTATGTTTGTACTTTGCCAATTATAACAGAATCACCTCAAGAGAATCTAGAATTTAAAAATTCTTGCTAAACAAGCAAATAATATGCGACTGCAATGTCCTAATTTTGATTTTTTTTTATTATATTATAATTCATTTATATATATGGAATCCATCGTCCTAATTTGATTATTGTGCGATTGGAATCAAATTATGTGATTGGAAAATAGAGACGAGAAGGGTCACACTTGTTTCCCATTGGTTTTAACTTTCTTGGAAATTGAACAACTTACATCCAAACTCAATTTTTGTCAACTATTGGCTGAAAAATGACAAAAGAAATAGGCACAAAATTTCAAGATTGTTTATGGGTCCAATTACAGGCATAGTTCGGCTGTAACACTTCATAAGATTTATATGATTACTGTCGAATGTGATGTGATAGGTGATGCAACAAAAAAAACCCATCAATACTTATTTAATAAAGTTCTCTTACTAACAATAACATGATATTAAAAAACTTAAATACAAACCATCCGAGTAAACGAATATGACATTTGAATAGATGAATTTTGTTCTTATGAACGCATCAATACTAAATCATGAAAGAATTCTTTGCTCTAATGAGCCCCGTTGATTAAACATAAGGAATGGTCACTATCTTAGCCAAGAGGCTTAGGCCCCATTTACTTCAATTGTTTCCTCCATTGTGAATGGTTTTTTTTTTTTTTTTTGAAAATCTTGGTTATTTTAACCAGTGGACTTTTACTTTGATTGTTTGAGAATTTGGTTAAATAGGCAAAAGTGCACATATCTTTACTTTTGCAGAATTTATCCATTGGATAGCAGCGTAATTCCCAATATACCCATCTTCCATTGGAACTCTCATTCAGATCCTGTTCTTCCAAAGAGAACCACTGGAAGAACCATCTCAGATTGCACATGCACGTACAAATTCACAGCAAAATATCCAAATACAAAAAATTAAAGGAAAAAAAATTAAAATAAATTCTTTACAGGTGCATCAGAACTCCGTTAATGAAACTTTATTCCTACAGTCGTCCCGCGGCGGCGACCATAGCATCGACGACGGCAACTTTAGCTTTTGAAAATACTCAATCCCACCTTCCGCCACCTACGTCTCGTCCCTTGATGGTAAAAACGGTGGCCGTAAGACTTCCGTTAGCAAATCCTACCTCAACCCACGAAAGAATTCGTGCTCCTTAATTTCCGACGTGTCTCTCCGGTGAGAATTTTGGGTCTCGGATGGGGTTTGAGAAATGGGTTGGGTTTGACGGGGTAGCCTTTGGGGTGGTGGGGGTGAAGGGGTGGAGAGGGTGAACAATGTGAATGAAGGTCTGACTGTGGTAGAGGAAATCATTATTGTCAAGGGCGAAATTGTAAAATCAACTAAGCCATTGGCACTAGGCTAATTAACAACATCATTTTTTGGTGGCTATTTTCCCACCCCATTTCTAGGTAACTCCCGGGGCTCCGGGAAATGGTTAGATTGATTGCAAATCAAAGTAAAGCCAAGAAAAGGGGTGACTAATTAGCCAACCACCCCTTTCCTTGTGAAGTAAAGGGAGCCTAAGGTTTTGTAGGCAATTGCTGTTTTTCTCATGAAATATTTTTCTTATAAATATACAAACTTAGTAATTAAACTATTTTAACTAGTAACAAAAACTACAAATAAAAGTTTCAAAAGACAAAATCCCAATGTTAATTGTGAAACCAATTCTATATATGTTTATGGGCTAAATCCGGCACCCCCTGTTCTTTCAGGGTTTTTGCACTTTCCCCCCTCTCTTTATTTTTGTGCATTAAACCCCCAACCTTTGAAAAATCGAACACTTGACCCATTCTAAAAAACTTTAACAAAGCTCTCGACGCTGATATCAAATGTTGGGGGGTTTAATGCAAAAAAAAAAAAAAGAAAAGGGGGAAAAGTGCAAAAACCCTGAAAGGATAGGGGGTTGCCGGGTTTAACCCTATGTTTATTAAGAAATGTTAGAAGGCAGGAAAAGACTCATCCATATAACTAAACTATATGCATTAATAATTTATAATTGCAACTAATACTTTATCATATGAGTCGGGATTTTATTTTTATATTTTATTTTATTTTATTATTATTATTTTTTTTAACTCTGCACACTCTACGTGTGTACAAATAAAAAATTAAGGTTCTAAGTATAAAGAGGTAAAATTAAGATTTTAAGTTTAAGAAGATGATCAATAGCCACAAAATATGTGAAAAAGATTAAGATTAAAATTAAAATTTTAATTTGATAAAAAAAATATGTGAATAAAAATTCTTAGCAGTTAAATGAGAAGAAAAATATAAACTTTATACATTAAAAAAAGAAAAAATAATTAGAGAAGTTATAAAGATATTGGAGTGATAAATAAAAGAATATAAGAGAACACAACTGATGAAAAAAATTAAAAAAAAAAAAAAAAAAAGAGTCCAAGAGACCAAACGGTTACTGTGTACCTCTCTCGCTTAATATAATAGTATAGATATCAAGATAATTACATCTGATTATCCTGTATTTAATTAGGTTTAATTACAATGCAATCCATCTAAATTGAAAAATTACATTTTAGTCCCTAACTTTTGATAATCATTTGTGATCCTTGAAGTTTGTTAGGATTCCGTTATGTCATTCCAAAAATACCCCTGATTTGTTGTTAAATTCATAATTTGTAAAGATCGTTTTAATTATATTTGTAAACTTTAGCGATGATTTTGTAATTTTGATCATATATTCAATGTAACACTCATACAAGCGTCAAGGGTATAAGTGTACTTTTATAAATTCCGTTATAGATCTCAGACCGAAAAAGATTTATAGGGACCAAAATGTAATTTTTCAATTTAGATGGTACGTTATAATTAGACCTAAATGTAGGCAGTAGGATAGTAAAATGTAAGTGATCCTAATATATATACAAATATCTTTTTATGTATATCAATCAAAACTCGAGGTTGGTCCTTTGTAATTGTTCTCTTGGTCCGAATATGTTTTTGTCTTGAACTAGTGCGTCATCCCTGGATCTAAATTTTTTTATGAAAAAAAAAAAAACTCGAGCTTTCTTTGAAATATGAGATATTGCAATAACGATTTATGCTGTTCCATTAAAAAAAAAAAAAACGATTTATGATGTAGGAAATATACAATCTTTTTAAAAAGTTGTCCTATCTTAAAAACTTGGAGGTAAATACTAAATAACCTAGTAGCATTGAAATTTATCTGGTATTTTGTACTACTTTCGTAAACAACTATAAAATCCCACCAAAAAAAACTAAATAAAGAATATTGTAAAGAATCAATTTTCAACATGAAATTAAATAAAATATATTAATATATTTGGAAATATTTTTGAGAGTGAATCTTGAACATTAAATAAGATTGATTTGTAAATATATATAGCACAAGAGTATGAAATATTATGTAAAGATCCTTACGGAAAAACAAGTCCTATCCTCCCTAATTTTCTTCATAAATTTAAACAAATACAATTTAAAAATACACTATTTCAAAGAAATAATTTTGGTTTTAGCTTCTGATTATAATTCAGTAATATTTTTCTGTTGCATGCAAAAATGGAACTCATATGAACAAAATAAGTGGAATTTACTCGAGTGGAGTGGTCAATTACTCGAGTGGAGTGGTCAAGTATTTAATCAACCAACTTGCATAGAAGGCAGATTACACAAGTTCATACGTTTCAAAAATATAAAATTTTCAACCATCTTTTTAAATTCAGCCATATATATTTGTTATTATACAGAAAATCTTATGACAATCATTTGAATCGCACTAAATTTAGAATGTTCATCTCAATCACTACTCTTTTTACCAAATGGGCAGGAATATGTTCCTGCTGGTTTCCAATTCTCTGGCTCTTGGCCTGGTTTGGTTAGCAAGTATCATTTGCTTGATGTGGAAGTGCAGTTGGTGCGAATTCGTAGTTGACATTCAAAGCTTGTGTAAGGCCTAGGACTGTCAATTTGGATGGGTCGGGTGAGCTCGGGTCGGGTTAATATAAGAATACAACACCAAAAAACTCAACCCAAACCCGACCCGACCTGAAATTCAACCCGTACCTCCAAACCCTAACCTATTATTAAAGGGTTCGGGTTGACCCGATTTATTTTCGGGTCACCCGATGACACGACCCGAACCCAATTAATTGCTGAGCACCATTGACGATTCTAGTGATATAGAGAGTTGGCACAAACCACACACAAACATTTTCTCAATCTGAGAAACAATTCCCATGGCGATTTATTCGCAGCCTCATTCTACTTCTTCGGCTCCGGCTAATTTCTCTCTTCATCTTCGCTGCCATCGTCTTCTTCACAAACGGCGCTACACATCCACCATTCTCCCCTTTCACGTTCAGGCAACGCCACCGCCGCGGCGGACTTAAACATATCCCCCTCCCGGCCACCGCCTCGGCTTCTAGAAAATCCCCACAGCCACCGCTTCCGCTAACTCTCCGCCACCACTCCCGTGAGAGACAAAGAGCAAAAGATCCACATTTTAGGTCAAGAATGAGGAAGGAAACGGCGCAGCACAGGTCTGAGTAAAGTTAGGTTTTTTTTTTTTTAATTGCTAGAAGCCTGGGAGGATCTTTTTAGGGCTAATTAAGAATTACAATTTATTTCTAGTTGTCCAAGTGGGCCGATCAAAGTGGGCCGATAATGTTAAATTACATTTTTTCTAATTATTGGACATTTAATGTCTGAGAATAGGATGGCCGATGAGGTAATGCATGACTTCTATTTATTATTATTATTTTTTTAATTATTTAAACGGGTCAATCGGGTCAACCCGGGTTGGACCCGAACCTGACCTGATTTTCTCTTTCCTTTTCGGGTTGTTATCGGGTCCGACCCGATTTGACCCGAACCCGAAAATCCTGAACCCTAACCTGATATTTTATCGGGTGGGTCGTGTCGGGTTTTCGGATCGGGTTCGGAATTTAAGGGTTCAATTTAGTAAAGGTTCTTGAACAATGTGCTTAGAGAGTTTAGTGAGTTCAATTTAGAAAATGTTCTTGAATTGTTTTATGACATGAAATTTGGGTTGGATTTAGTTAGCGAATGAAATGTCATTCTTTTGTTCAAATCAAATCAATTTGATTCAATGGCAATGTGAATTTGTTTTGTATCTCTCAAGAATGAAATGCTATAAAATTTTTTGGGTTAAAAAAAAATATATATATTGGAATGGTAAAATAAATAATAATAAAAGGAGAAAATTTCAAAAGAAAAAGCAATTATTCAAGAACAGAAAATAAAAGTGTCTAAAAATCAAAGAGACATATTCTATGTATCTCCAACACTTAGCCACTTAGGCCTCTTTACTTTTGCCCTAACAGGATGTTTGGAGGTTTTGCATGCCATTTTCCTATGTTTACTTTATCTATACTTATGTTATTAGTCAGAGGCCTTGGACTTGATCTCTATTTTTTTTTTTAAATTTAAGTACGTATTTATTGATCTATTATTTCTATTTTTCTCTCACCCCACTTTTATTCTCATTTTTATATTTTTAAGTTTATATTTTAACTATTTTCTATTAATATACAATTATTAAATTTATATTAAAATAAATAATTTAATTTAATATATTTAAATTATAATAAATTTTCTTTGCATACGCGTAGAGTTTGCAGTATTATTGGTATACATTGAGGCCTAGGAAATTCGTACCAGCGTATGGGATTGGGAGGATTTTGGCAAGGTCATTTTCTAAAAATGGTGTCCTTTTCAATCCATATTGCAAAACAAGTGTACTTTTGAAACACTTTGTAAAAATAGTGTTATCCGCACATGACAGTAGCGGAACTCAAAATTCATAACACAGTTGATATTTTTTTACAAATCAATACAATAACTTTGAAATATTATATTTTGACCCACAATACTTTTCAAAATGAAAGGATATAATGAATATTTAACAGATTTATACGACGAATATAATTATCATAAAAAATCATTCTTAATGGCAAAAAATAATTGACACTGGTATATCACGAGATGTCATGAATATTGGGCAGAATATTATCAAGAACAAATACAAAAAACTATTTCATTACTAAAACGATTTAAAAGATAAAATGGATAAACAAAGAAGAATAAAAACAGATATTACAAAATCAGGGAAAAGACTAGAAAGTGCAATAATATACAAGTCTATCATGAAAAAGATTTTTATATGTCCAAATGAAAGAAATGAGATTAAAAATATAACAAATAATGATAAACAAATTAAAATAATAAATAAAAAGTTTGTAGAAAAAATATATCAACGGGAAATGAATGGATAAATATGGACCAATATCAAAAACAATTAAAACGTCAAGAAATACGACAGCTACGAGAAATAATTAAACAAAAAATTGACATATTAAATAAAACGACTAATCCAGAAGATTATGAAAAACAAGAAAAAATTATTCAAAGCATGAGACAGAGTGAAGAAAATCTTGTAAAAAATAGAATACACATTCCCACTACTATTTCAAGATTAGAAGAATATATGAAACTTATCAAACGATCAGAAGGAGGAATACTAGAACTTATAGCTGAAAATAAAAAAGTAATAAAATGGTGTCGAGAACAAATAACTAAACTAAATATACTTTCATCAGCATGAATGAATTACAAAATTTTGTAGAAACACTAATTCAACAGATAAATTCTTTAAATAATACTGTAAAAACGCTATCAGAACAATTAATAAATACTAACGAAAAGATGTCTCAACTCGAAAATACTATTACAAACATCAATAATACACAAGCTATAGAATCATATTATAAAATTGATCATAACATTTTCTCTTGTCATCAAGAGGGGGGAGAATATCCACATTTATTTCATACCACTACAAACCCACAATTAAACACCATTATAGATATGTTACAACAAATTCTTTTAGATAAAAAACAAAATGTTATAAATGAAATAGACAATACACAAGAAATTCTTAATAAAATTCTAAGAGAATTCAGAGGAAAAGAAATAGAAAACCAAATTGGTACATCTGAAGAAAAACAAATAATACTTCCTATGTCAAATTGTCAAGAATTATTAAAACAACTCAAAGAAGTGATTATACGAAAAGAATATTCTAGACACATAACTATTGCTGATCTTGAAACATATTTTGGAAACAAAAATCTTAAACTTTTTCAAATAGAAGCTCCACGTTTATAATGGAATCTTTTGATTTAGAAGAAAAAATTGCAGAATTAAACAATTTATTAGAATCATTAAAAATAGTAGATGAAGAAAATAAACAAAATCATACATTAGAAGCTATAAAACTAGAAGTAGAAAACGAAGAAGTAATATATGGATATGAATCATCAGAAGATGATGTATTAGGAATGGAACACCGTTTAAAACAAGAAAAAGATAAGAAAGATACCCCAGAAGCAAGTAACACTAATAAGGAAGAAGAAATTAAATGGGAAACTTATCAAGAAGATAAATATACTAATCCTCTAAAAAATTCAAGCATACAATACAATTTTAAAAAAGGATATATTCCAAATAAAAAAGGAAGATGGTCTAAAATACCTGAGCAATATATACCTACAAAGGGAGTATTAGGAGTCGATGGAATACTAAATTTAGACTGTGTAACAAACAAAACAACACTTATTACCGAATGGGCACATAAACTAGGACTAATTATAGAAACCGAAGATAGATTAAGACTAGGAATTTTTAAAACAATATTTAATTTTGTACAATATAAAACAATAGGAAACGTAAATCATTACTTAGCTTCATTAACAGAAGAACAGAAAACACTCTTGATAGGAGGAGATTCTATAGATACTTTTTGGAACATAGTTGCAAAAATACATTCAGAATTCGTTGGAATACCTATGCAAGATTCAGGACTTTTCGTAAATAAAAGAGAACACGATAGAGCGGCATACCATCTAGCTAATACGCAAATATTAGACATGTACGCTATAGAACACTTTAACTGTGAATACAATATGTATTACTATGAATTATCCAAAGAAAACAGAGAAAAATATCTATCATTATACTTCAATAAATTACCTTATCCAGTTGGACAAATAGTATATACAGAATTTAAGAAACAAGTAAATGAAGGATTCGTTTCGGAAACATTAGGAGGAGCACAAACTATAGTCGAACAATTTGTAGGAGACAAATGTTATGAAAGAGAATTACATAACGCAGTTAAAAACAAAGTTACGATATGTTGCGAAGGAAATCCTTTAGTACCTCAACAATACGGAGAAAGTCCATGGATTTCTCGACTAAACAAAAGAAAATATAGGAAAAAGGATAAAAGATACAGATGGAGAAAGAAACCTAAAAGATGGATTGATAAAAATAAACATAAATTCCAAAAAAGAAGAAGACGTTTCTTTAAAAAGAAAGAATACAAACCAAAACAAAAATACTGTCCAGAAGGAAAAAAGAAATGCCAATGCTGGCTTTGTCACGAAGAAGGACACTATGCTAGGGAATGTCCTAAACAACAAAAACAATCTGGAAAAAGATTACATATACTTCAAATAGCTCAAACATACGATTTAGAACCAATAGAAGAAGACTATTCTGATTTGGAAAACATATATGAAATAGAAACAGTTACAGAATCAGAAACTGAATATAGTTCTGATGATTCTTAAATGAAAAACTCTAACGCTACATTCATAGAAGTAAAAATAAAACATAAAACAATTAAAGCATTTATAGACACAGGAGCAAGTCTATGCTTTGCTTCACCAGCTCTTACGATATTTAAATGGAAAAAACTTAAACAACCATTAAAAGTAATGATAGCAGATGCAAGTCATTATTATATATGGTACGTTACATACTTAGAAAAAGTTTGGATACAGGGACATTGTTTTATTATACCATCTATATACAGACATGAAACAGGATTACCATTTATCCTAGGAAATAACTTTTTGAAACTATATAGACCTTTTTGTCAAGATTTAAAATACATCACTTTAAAATCACCTGTTAATGAAAAATTATCTCAAAAGAGTGAAACTGTTAAAATACCTATAGTAAAGATTGAAAACATAAGTAATCTTATAGACAAGATAGATTATTTAATCAATCATGAATTAATATTATTCATAAAAACAAATCTTGAAAAAGAAATAGAAGAAATTCTAGATTCTGTCACCAGTGAAGATCCTTTAGATAAAGATAAGAACAATAATCATATGATAGTTGAAATTAAACTAAAAAATCCTTTAGATGAAGTAAATGTAAAAAATAATATACCTTATTCTAAACAAGATATTGATGAATTTAAAGAAGAATGTAAACAACTTTTGGAAAAAGGATTAATTTCTGAAAGCAAAAGTCCACACGCAGCACTTGCATTTTATGTAGAAAATAAGAATGAAATAAAAAGAGGAAAACGACGAATGGTTATAAATTATAAAGAATTAAATGAAAAAACTATTGGAGATGCAAATAAACTTCCTAGAATTGATTATATCAAAGATAGGTTAAAAGGACAAACATGGTTTAGTACATTAGATGCAAAATCAGGATACTGGCAATTAAGATTGCATGAAAATACAAAACCGTTAACAGCTTTTACTTGTCCTCCACAAAAACACTACCAATGGAATGTTTTACCATTTGGTTTGAAACAAGCACCTTGATGATACTCAGAAATGCGCACGTATCAGAGCAGTCCACGTGTCGCCATCGATTGACTTGAAGACTATACGCTTACATTGATGGGTTCACGGGCCAACCCAACCCATTCGCTTGCCAACTAATACAGGCCATTGGGCCTCGGCCAACTATTCTGGTAAAGGGCCAGAGCCGGCAGGCTTGGCGCTCATACCTATGCCCTCAGGGTTACCTTTCTCAAGGAATCACCTGCACGAGGGCCATATCCTTGGCGCTCGGTTTTTGGCGCTCAAAGATCATGAGCCGTGAGGAACCCGTCCGAGCATTCTTCGAGCGTCACTTCGGCTCGAGGATGATCCCCCACCGCCATGGTGGATCTGAACCCTCATAAGACGGATCCGGGACCCTCCACTCACGCGACCCTCGTCAACAACCTCTGACACAAAGGTAGTGCGCACCCTGTACCTGACACACCGCCTCCTTTTCAGAAACGTCATTCTCACGCCCTCAAGGGCTGCCACGTGTTAGGGCAACACAGTTTTGGGACCGCACGTTCAATTTACCCATTTACCCTTACCCCTAACATATAAATAGGGGAGAACACATGCTTTCTCCCCCAAGTCATCTTCAGGATACATACTGCACACATTGTTCTGGGTTCATTCGGCCATTCCTCTGTATCTTCCCAAGCTTCATATCAGTCGCATCATCCTTACATCCTGCATTCTTGGTGTTATCCTAGCTGGAAGAACCCACGCTCAAGAGGAAACCCAGTTCCTGAGGCTTCCCCGCCTGTGATGGTCTTTTCCCTTTTCATATAAATCTTAAAGTGTTGTTGCATTTAGGAAACACAGATTCCTGCACCATCATTTTTGGCGCCGTCTGTGGGAAATCCATCACTACCACAACCAGATTCTTCCTCTGAAGGCTAGTTGAGATATAACACCTCTTAACTCTGAAAATGGTAACTACAACAAGATCAGGAGCCGTGGGAAACAAAAGCGCTCCTCCAGTCAATGAAGAGAACGCGGAGAGCAATATTCCTGCCGGGGGGCGTGAACCCACCAGCTGCGGGGAATGGAGGCGGGAATCCAGATACGGCGGCTGCAACCCTCCCACCGGGAGGGAACGCTATGGGAGGGCCTAGTTCCGTTGTTCCGCCTACAACTCACACCGCTAACGCTTCCTTCCCTTACTCAGGTACGTATCCCATGGCCATGCCTCCACCGGGATACCCTTTTATGCAACCCGGAATGATGCCAGGGATGATGCCAATGATCCAACCTTATCAAGTGGGGACACTAAATCTCCCCATGTCATTGCCAAGAGAGATACAAGGGGTGGAAATGCCCCAAATCACCACCCAGCAGCTTCAGGCGCTGTATGCGCAGTGTGAGGGCCAGGCAGTCCAGAACGCTTGGGAGCATTTCACTGCGGCGTATTTCCCTCCGCACGCTGGCGCTCGGATGGCCCCACCTCTGGGGGGACTCCCCGCGCACCCCTTGACGATGGCCCAAAACGAGTTGAGGGCCCAGCAACCTCCTCCACCGCCGAATCAAGAAAATGAGGCCCCGCCGAGGGTCCAGCAAGATCAACCACCAGTAAGAGATGAAAGGGCTCCTCGAAACGAGGGGGCCGGAGATAACGACGAGGTCCAGTCGAGGGCCACGGAAAGGGCAAACCGCAGAAATGTCGGTGACCCTCAGCTTGCAGCAGTACAGGACCAGATTAGGGGGCTCCAGAACGTGGTGGAGCAGCTCTCTCAAGCACGGACTCACGTCTCCCGTGATGGGGGCGAGAGGTCCAGGGCCAGAGATGCCCGCAGACCACGAAGCCCCATCTCTCGCCGACGCAGGGAAGCCAGCCTCGAAGACCCGGAGGACAAGGATTACCGGATCGCGACGGGCGATTCTCTCCTCATCGAGGAGGTGCTAATGACTCGTGCGGGAAAAGGCAAAATCCCCACGTCCGTCAACAGGTATGACGGAACCACAGATCCGGCCGAGCATCTGGATCATTTTGTGCACTTGATGCATTTATATGATCACCCCCTCAACTACTGGGCCAAGGTGTTTGTAACCTCCCTCGTGGGAATGGCCCAGGATTGGTACAAAAAGCTCCCTCCGCGGTCAATCCGAGGATACTATGACCTGACTGACGCTTTCATCAGTCACTTCAACTCTTTGAAGGCTCCAGCCCCAGCTGCGACCGCTCTTTACAGTTTGGTCCAAGGGCCGAACGAAACTTTACGGTCTTTCATGGGAAGATTCAACAAGGAGATCTTGTTGGTAGAAAAGCCCTCTATGGACTTCTTGAGGCATGTTCTGTTTGGAGCTATCAACATGAAGCATTACGTCAGCAAGGAATTTGTGGAAGAGGTGGCCAAGAAAAAGCCACGCTCGCTGATGGAGATTAGGGAAATTGCGGACTCTTTCTTTACTCTCGAGGATATGTACATCGCAAGGGATCAGAAAATGGCGAACGCCCCTCGCCCCAGCAAAGTACCCGAGGACCGGGCGGATTCTAACAGGGGTCGCCGCCGCAGCCCAGTTTCCACACGACGAAACTCTCCACCCCCTCGGAAGTTCGAGCGCATTCCTCTCAATCGCCCAATTGCTGAAGTTTATGCCATGGCGGACAAGAAGCTGTTTAAGAGGCAGTCAAAGTTGAGAGAAACCGAGGCTCAGAAGCGCTCGGGAAAATATTGCGCCTTCCACAAGCAGAAAGGGCATGATACCAGTGAGTGTCATCAGCTAGAGAGGGAGATTCAGAGGCTGATCGCTGGGGGGCCCTCAAGGAGTTCGTAAAGGTGTTGGAGAGGTACGACGAGCACTTTGCAGAGCGAGCGCATGCACGTGGGAGAAGCCGTTCGCGCTCTCGGAGCCCTCGTCACCGCCTCTCCGAGCCCAGTGACCGTGGAAAGGGCAAAGCCTCAGACGTGGAAAATCAACCATTCGCGGTTATTCACATGATCGCCGGGGGACCCTCGGGCGGTGACTCTAATGCCTCCCGACGTCGCTACATTCGGAGCTATGACCAAAGATCTTCCCAGCCCAAGCCGGTGCTCTCTATTGATCAACCATCACGCTTGGAAAATGATGGGAGCGTAGGATTCACAGAAAAGGATTTAGAGCACATTGTAACACCCCATGGGGTCGGTGAAACCTCTGACTGCCCCATGGTGGTTAGCTTAGATGTACACAATCACATTGTAAAGAGTGTCTTGATTGATAGTGGAAGCTCCGTGAATGTTTTGCCTTACTCCACGTTCCAAAAAATGAACATCACGAACATTCCGCTCGAACCCCTCAGAACAGCCCTCGTCGGCTTTGGAGGTTCCGAGATTGTCCCTCGCAGACAAATTCGCTTGGCCACCTCTTTTGGTCACGCTCCACAGCGAAAAACTTTGAATCTTCTCTATGTGGTGGTCGAAGTGGACCTTCCATACAATATCATCATTGGGCGCCCAGCCCTCGTCGACTTCAAAGCTATAATTTCCACCTATCATCAAAAAGTCAAGTTTCCCACCCCCGAGGGTACTGGAGAAGTATTGTGTAATGTTAAGGAAGCTTGGGAATGCTACATACTCTCCCTCCGAAGCCACAAGCCCAGACAACCTATCCAAGCAGGCTCCACCAAAAAGTCTGTTGACTTCCCAAAACTAGATGAAGATTGCCCCGAGCGCAAAAGGGCCAAGCTCTATAAGAAGAAGAACAAGAAGAGAGCCACGGACAAACCCGTTGTTGCTGGGAATTCGCCCCTCGGAGAGGTTGGGGTTTCCTCCTCGGAAGACGAGGACCATATACCCTCGGGGGACACAAGCGGAAAAATTACAGGCAAGAAAAGATCGCTCGAATTACCGAGGCCTGAAGTGAGGGTAGAACCTACGGAGAACTTTCTGACCATCGAATTGGAGCCCGGGAATCGAGAGAAGACCACGCAAATAGGTTCCAGTCTCGACGGTCCCTCTCAGATTATGATGATTGAGTTCTTGCGGGAAAATGTTGATGTCTTTGCCTGGAAGGCTTCCGACCTCACTGGCATAGACCCGAGCGTTATTGTCCACAGGCTGAATGTGGATCCGGCTTTCAAACCTGTAAAGTAAAAGAAGAGAGATGTTCATGGGTTCCGAAGGCAGGCCATAGAAGAAGAGGTCAATAAACTGCTTGACGCTCAGTACATAGAAGAAATTCTATATCCCGAGTGGCTATGCAATGTGGTGCTCGTTCCGAAGAGCGCCAACAAGTGGCGTATGTGCAATGACTTCACGGACCTCAACAAGGCGTGTCCCAAGGATCCGTACCCCCTGCCTAGAATTGATCAGTTGGTGGATTCGACCGCTGGATGTGAACTTATGAGCATGATGGACGCCTTCCAAGGATATTATCAGATATTTATGGCTCCTGAGGATCGTCCCAAAACTGCGTTCGTGGTTCACATGGGCGTTTATTGCTTCAAGGTTATACCCTTCGGGCTCAAAAATGCAGGAGCGACCTACCAACGCCTCGTCAACAGAATGTTCGAGGGCGAAATTGGAAAATCCATGGAAGTATATGTGGACGACATGATCGTTAAGAGCGAACGTCAATCTTCTCATCTGCAAGACCTAAAACGAGCGTTCAACATCTTGCGTCGTTATGGTATGAAACTGAATCCTTCCAAATGTACATTCGGCGTGCGGGGTGGCAAGTTTTTGGGGTACATGGTCAGCCAACGGGGCATAGAAGCAAATCCAGAAAAGATTAAAGCAATCCTAGACATACCCTCCCCTCGCAATCTGAGAGAGGTCCAGGTGCTTGTGGGTAAGATCATTTCGTTGAATAGGTTCATCTCCCGCTCAGCGGACAGGAATCTGCCCTTCTTCAAAATTCTGCGCAACGCTCGTAACTTTACCTGGAGCAGGGACTGCGAAAAGGCTCTGCAGGACATGAAGCAGTACCTTTCGAGTGCGCCTTTGTTGACCAAACCTAACCCGGGGGAGAACTTGTTTGTCTATCTATCAGTTTCCCTTGAAGCCACGAGCGCGGTCCTTGTGGCTGTTCGCGAGCGTAAACATATGCCGGTGTATTATTTGAGCAAGACTCTACAGGGAGCGGAGAAAAGATACATGGAAATAGAGAAATTTGCTTTTGCGCTCGTTAATGCCTCTCGGAGGCTAAGGCCTTATTTCCAAGCGCATTCTATCGTGGTGCTTACAGATCAGCCCCTCAAACAAGTGCTCGCAAAGCCGGACGTCTCAGGGAGATTAATTAAATGGTCAATCGAGCTTAGTCAATTCGACATCACCTTTGAGCCTCGCACTGCGATACAAGCTCAGGCCGTGGCCGACCTATTGGTGGAACGTTTCAACTTAGATACTGAGCCCTCGGCGGAGGATGGCCTATGGCTTCTATACACAGATGGCTCCTCGACCTCACATGGGGGAGGAGCCGGGGTGACCCTCAGAGACCCTCTCGGAGCTGAAGTTGACTACGCCATCAAGCTGGCGTTCCAAGTCACCAACAACGAAGCTGAGTATGAGGCCCTCATCCAAGGGCTCAGGATTGCACTCCAAAATGGCGCCACTCGGGTCACTGCATATGTTGATTCGCAGTTGATTGCGAGTCAAATTGATGGTTCTTATGAGGCTCGAGAAGCCACCATGGTGCAGTATCTGGCGAGCGCTAAGGAGGTGATAGCCAAGTTCAGAGAATTCCACCTTTTGTAGGTCCCAAGGGCAGAAAACGAACGTGCTGACGCTCTCTCAAAGTTCGCATCCGCCCTGGATGGATTTAGCGAGCGTGCTGTTACGTTTCTTAGAACTGAGGAGCCACTGATAAGCAGAAGCGAACCTTCGAAGGAAGTGAATATGATTGACCCCTCTGAGCCCTGTTGGCTCGACAAAATTATCAGATTCCTCCGGGATGGGACCAGCCCAAGCGACAAAGTTGAAGCTCGGAAAATCAGAAACAAAGCCCCTCGTTTCTCGTTGGAAGTCGAGGGTCGGCTATTCAAGCGATCCTTTCAGGGCCCGCCGATGAGATGCTTGAGACCCTCGCAGGCCAAGGAAGTTCTAGAACATGTACACAGTGGAAGTTGCGGGAACCACTCGGGCGGTCGGATCTTGGCAAAGAAAGTCTTAAGGAGTGGGTTTTACTGGCCCTCGGTGCTGCAGGATGCCATTAGCTACTCCAAGAAATGTTCTAAGTGCCAATTTCACTCTAACACCCCTCAGTTGCCGGCAGCCCAAATGATTCCTATTGACGTTTCGTGGCCCTTTGATCAGTGGGGCATCGATATTGTGGGGCCCCTCCCGATGGCGGCCGGACAAAAGAAATTCGTAATACTCGCTGTGGATTACTTCACTAAATGGGTTGAAGCTGAAGCAGTCGCGAAAATAACGTTCAAGGTTGTGAGGGATTTCATTTGGAAGAACATCATTTGCAGATACGGCATCCCGAGAGTACTCATCTCAGACAATGGATCCCAATTCATCGTCGTTGACACGCGGGATTGGTGCTACGAACTTGGGATTGAACAACGTTTCACTTCCGTGGGTCACCCTCAGGCCAACGGTTAAGCGGAAGTAACCAATAGAACCATACTCCAGCATCTGAAGACGATGCTCGAGAGTAAGAAGGGCGAATGGGCTGAAGAACTTTAGGGAGCCTTGTGGGCGTACCGTACTACCCCGCAAGTGGCAACGGGGGAAACCCCCTACTCCCTCGTCTATGGCTCCGAGGCTATGATACCTATGGAAATCGCTCAAGAATCCGCACGCGTTGCCTATTTCAAGCCTGCTGCTAATGAAGCTAATCGGGCGCTAGAGTTAGATTTGTTGGATGAGAAGAGGAATACTGCTTGGGCACGTATCTACAAATACAAAGCGACCGTCGCCCGCCAGTACAACAAACGTGTTAAGGAGAGGACTTTCCAGCTAGGGGACTTGGTCCTCAAAAAAGTTGAAGTCTCCAAACATGTGGGTAAGTTGGACCCCAATTGGGAGGGCCCCTTCAAAGTCATCCAGGTACGAGCAAACAATACCTACCTATTGGAAACTTTGCAAGGCGAGCGGCTCCCTAGGCCATGGAATGCATGTAACCTTAGAAGGTTCTACGTGT
Organism: Lantana camara; assembly: GCA_037501455.1. NCBI lineage: Eukaryota > Viridiplantae > Streptophyta > Magnoliopsida > Lamiales > Verbenaceae > Lantana > Lantana camara. The sequence goes on from CM074855.1 coordinate 129,857,367, forward strand.
AAACATTAGTTCTTTTGTAATTGCCCGCCTGCGGCATGGAGTGCTTTCCTTTGACGGAAAGCGTGTTGTAATCATTTCAAAAATGCATTTATACAACAGTAAGTATTTAGTTCTTTATTTTTGCTATTTGATTGCTTTTCTATTTGATCAAATGATTCGAGCGACGAGAGGCCTACTCCGTGTCGAGCATCCTCCACGTCGAATGGCCCACGCGATACATCAATCGTTTCAAAGCGACACTATCTAGGTGTTGATAACCATCCACCCGGAACAGTTTGAACGATTTGTAAGTAGATAAAGTCCTAAGAAATGAGCGTGTCGAAAAACGGGGAGCAGAATGCTTAATTTACGCCAGTTGAGTGCTCGCCACTCCAGCTCGCGCTCGTAAAAACCCCGATGACCCTCAGCTCATTGAGTAAAAGCACACTCATAAAGTATTGGATCCTGGACCAATTCTTTCATTGGTCCCTCGAAACGACGCTAACCCCACGGTTACGCTCTATTCTTTCCCACACTTAGCAAATCCTACGGTTGATTTCTAAAGTGCGTACAACTCATTGGAGCATCCGAAACGAGGGTGCACATTATTGGGCCAATACTTAGGCAAATCCCTAAAGGTTTCCTAAGTTCAAATCCGAGCCTCATTGCGAATACGGCCAGGGAACATCCATGGGAAACACCCTCGCGCCCGTTTCTACGCCCCTCAAATCGCCAGATGCTGCCAAGCTTTAAGCTAATGGCACATTATGATGAATGCCGGGGCACCCTCAAAGAAAACGCCCTCGTGCACCCGCACGTCCATCGCGAACGCTCAAACAAGAGATATTAATATAAAAGAGGCGAGCGTAATGAAATAACATCATTCACCATTCACAGGCATAAGAGAAAGTACTCAGACATTCATGCAGTAAAAAAGAAGTTCGAATATATGGAAAAGCAACATGAAGGAATCCACAGTGTTCAGGAAATAACTGGAGGATTAAGTACTGGCATAAAATTGTTCATAGATGGGAAGAAGAATTTAAACGGGATTAACAGTCAAGGGAGCTTCACGGGGCTGGAGCGTCAGGCTCGGGAGGAGTAGTTACGAGAGGAACCGGGGCCAACACGTTGGCCTCAGAAGTTTGAGCCTCGCCCGGTTCTTCGACGTCCGCAGTATCCATCACGGTGCCCTCGTCTTCTATCTGGATGGGCCCAGGACTTAGAGCATTGGCAGCTATAAATTCCCGTTGGAGCGTTTACACCAACTCCTGGTACTCCGGCTCGGCCAGACTCTCAGTGGGATCCTCGTCCTGGACCATGGGCTCGCAATTCTCATCCAGGTCCATGCGCAGGCGCACGTCGGACCGAGCGCTATCGGGGGCCAGACCCAGCTTCACCATTTGCCCTATAGATTTGTGGAAGAAACGTCGGGCATTGTCAAAGCATTGGATGTTGGCCGCGAACACAAAAGCCTTCGAGCGTACGAACTTCATCACGGCCTCCCAGGATACCCTCGCCTCCAAACCCTGCACTTTGCCCTGCAAATCTGCAAGGGCCTTCTTAGTCTCCTCATTTTGGCAAGTGCTCTCCACCAGTTGCTCTCCCAGCTCCCTGTTCTGCACCCTCCGCTGGTCCCGCTCATCCTTCAATTTCCTATGACGCCCGTTAAGGACCAGAAAAACGTCATCGGACTTCTTCAGATTTTCCTTTAGCCGACTGTTCTCAATGTTGGCGGAGGTCAGTTGAGCGCTGACATTATTGTAATCCTCCTGCAATTGGCCTGGATCCGAGATGCGCAGCAACTTCTTGTACTTGGCCTTATGCTCGGAGTAGGCTTACGCTCGCCCTTGCAGATTCTTGAGCCTCGGGATTACTTCCTAGTAAGCCATAAGCAAAAAACACCATCAGAATAAAAGGAAAAGAAGGGAAATTTTACTGAGGGAATCAAGGTCTAACCGTCAGGAGGGCGTGGCATGCGTCATCCGCGACCCGAGCGGCATCATGTGTTGGAAAACACGAATCAGAAAGCAGCGGAATTTAAAAATTTTTCCCAACAAAAGGATCTAGGACTCGCAATCGTGTAACCAAATTCGTAAAGATAGAAAACTTACTTTTCTTTTATTCTTTCTTGAAGCGTTTCAAGCCACCCAAGAACGCTCTTCACGCGGCTTGATCCCCTCTCCTTGGTAAAGCTCGAATCTTCAAACTTCTAACTTGAAGTCTCTAGAGAAAGTCCACCAACTTGATCACAATCTAACTAGTAAGGATGCTAGTTCTCTAGTTAGTGTTTGGGCTTAACCTAGGGTTTAATTTAATCTTGGAGAAAGGAAGGTGTTCAACACATGAACCAAGAATTGTCTATTAGCTCTAAAGGGGAGCTCGAGCTCCCCTATATATAGGCAAGGGAGTGCCGAAATTCCTAGTCCTTTATGGGCTAGGATTTTGGTCCCTCTCTCCTATTACTTGAGGATCAAGTATTTTCAACCTTGACTTTGAATTCTAATTCTAGTCAACTTTGAAGAGAGCTTAAAAAATATCCAAACTATTTTTGGATAATTTTATACTTTATTTATTATAAAATAAATAACTTATTTTATCTAATTAATTAATTCATAATTAATTAACTAGATTATTTTCTCCAAAATTAGACTTTCTTTTTAATTCAAAATTAAACCAAAGTCTATTAAATAATTAACTAATTAATTATTTAATATATATATAATATATATATATATACACGTGTGTGACACGTGTCACAGTGACACGTGTCACTCACGTGATCCACACGTGTGAATTCACACGTGTGGAACCCTCTTGGTCCGATTAACTCGTTTAATCATTTTCAAGCCTCAACTCATGTAACCAAGTTGTTGTGTGTGACCCTCTAGGTTCTCAATTCAATTAGCAGTGACCCCAATTAATTAATTCACTAATTAATTAATCAGTCCACAGATTAAACGACCATAGTCTAGCAACAGGTGTTTAACCCCTAGCTGAATTGGAATGTTCGGATTCGACAGAACCTTTAAGTCATTGAATCATGTGAGATACAATCCTCCTACTTACTATCTCTCAACCAAGATCTAGGGCAAGGGAATAATCAGAACCCTAATAATCCGGTCTTAAAGCTAAGTGCATTTCATATCCATTTGATCTCAATCCAAGAAACCCTTTTCTTGATGTCTTGATCTACTGCCTTGGCCAAGGACTCCATATGGCATATGAATGACTTACACAATAAGAGATCACCTTGCAAATGCAAGTGTAGGTCCTTTCTTGATTCTCATTCACTTTCATGAATCACTTGTGCAGCCCCAGCATAAGCCTTGAATCAGTTGTCTAAGGCGACACCCTTTAAAGCTTATACCTAAGACTACAGAGTTAACTCATAAAGTGACAAGGAACCTCAAGTCTAAGGATCAATTAATCACATCAATGACTCGTGAGATATTTCCTAATCTGGAAGTTTCCATTTCCTGAAATAGAAACTTCCTTTCCCATTTAGGAATGTTCTCACACGGGGCACCTCAGTGAACTTACTTATTAAAGTAAGCACCCTCATGTATCACGCACGTATCAACTATACACTTTGCACCTCCATGAAACAAGGTGGTCCTTCTTAAGGGCGTGATCCCACAAGCAAGCCTTAGAGGAGTCAGGTTGACACTCCCACTGTCTGTAGGACTCATCGGCTTGGAGTATTTTACTAATCATGACTTATGTGATATAGGGCTCGTTTCATGAACCATTTCACCTAAATGGTAGAGTCCTATAGTCATCAGGATTAGGGGAGTTCTCATACATGCACAGCTAAAGTAAACGCATACCAAACAAGAGCATATAAAGAAGTGTTGCCTCAATTCGTTATTTCATTCAAAGATTGTCTGTGATTACAATAAGGAAAAGCACAAAGCGGATATACAATCGGCTTTTTAGGGCACTATTCCTAACAATCTCCCACTTGCCCGTCAAAGCCATTCTAAAGCTACTCTAAGTCCCATCTTCTGAAGATGACCTTGGAAAGCTTCTCGACTAAGGGGTTTAGTAAGTGGATCTGCCACGTTCTCTGCTGATGTGACCCTCTCAATTAGCACATCTCCTCTTTTGATAATATCACGGATTAGGTGATACTTCCTCATAATGTGCTTGGTCCGTTGGTGAGATCTTGGTTCTCTTGCTTGAGCAACCGCCCCAGTGTTGTCACAAAACACAGTAATGGGGTCTTTCATGCTAGGAACAACATTCAATTCTTGAATGAAGTTTCTAATCCAAACACCTTCCTTAGCTGCATCATTTGCAGCTAAGTATTCGGCCTCAGTGGTCGAATCAGCAGTGGTAGTTTGCTTGGAACTCTTCCAACTCACTGCTCCGCCGTTTAGGCAGAAAATGTATCCTGACATTGACTTAAAATCATCTAAGTCAGATGCAAAGCTTGCATCGCAGTATCCTTCGATAGTAAGATCTTTCTGACCTCCGTAAACTAAGAATAAATCTTTAGTACTTTTCAAGTACTTAAGAATATTCTTCACGGCAGCCCAGTGACCATCTCCAGGGTCAGATTGGAAACGACTTGTTACACTAAGTGCATAAGCCACATCCGGTCGAGTACATAACATTGCATACATTATGCTACCTATTGCTGATGCATAAGGTGTATGAGTCATTCTTTCCTTCTCAAGGTTAGTCTTAGGACACATCTTCTTTGAAAGACATGTTCCTACACTCATAGGAAGGTTCTTAACCTTTGCTGACTCCATATTGAATCTCTTCAATACTTTGTCAATGTACATCGACTGTGATAGTCCTATTAACCTTCTAGATCTATCTCTATAGATTTTAATTCCAAGGATATAGGACGCATCACCAAGATCTTTCATCTCGAATTGGTTCGATAACCATAACTTAGTCACTTTCATGTCATCCTTCGAATTCCCAATAAGAAGGATGTCATCAACATAAAGTACTAAGAATTGCACTGAGGTCTCCAATTCCTTTCTATACACACATGACTCATTCGAAATTTGGATGAAGCCAAACGCTTTGACCGATTCATCAAATCGAATGTTCCAATTCCTAGAAGCCTGTTTCAATCCATAGATTGATCTTTGGAGTTTGCAAACCTTTTGCTCACTCCCACTGAATGTGAAACCTATGGGTTGCTCCATATAAATGTCTTTGTCAATGTCACCATTGAGAAAGGCAGTTTTCACATCCATTTGCCATATCTCATAGTCATAATATGCAGCAATGGCAAGCATGATTCGAATGGACTTTTGCATTGCAACTGGTGAAAAGGTTTCGTCAAAGTCCACACCGGGTCTCTGAGTGAATCCTTTTGCAACCAGTCTTGCTTTGTAGGCTGCAATGCTTCCATCAACTCCAAGCTTTCTCTTAAAGATCCATTTGCAACCTATAGGTTTGACCCCATCAGGCAAATCTACCAAGGTCCAAACTTGGTTGGAGTTCATGGAATCCATTTCGGATTTCATGGCTTCTATCCACTGTTCAGAGTCAGAATCTGAAAGTGCCTCCTTATATGTCAAAGGATCATTATCCTTTTGAGAGATTTCATGGAAGAATCCATACCATCTCTCCGGCTGTCTAGGAGTACGTTCAGAACGCCTTAGAGGAGGATTTACATGTGTATCGAAATTCGTGATTGGTTGTAGTTGATCAGAGTGGGACGTTTCTTCAGTGGGTGGTATGGGGTCACTTTGTACTTCTTCTAATTCTATGATCTTGCCTTTCTTTTCTTTAAGGAACGGTTCCTCAAGAAAAGTGGCATTTCTGGAAACAAACACCTTTTGTTCAGATTGATCATAGAAGTAGTATCCTATGGATTCCTTAGGATAACCTACAAAGTAGCATAAGTTAGAACGAGATTCTAACTTATCTCCCACTGTCCTCTTCACGTAAGCAGGACAACCCCAAATTCTTAAGTAAGAATAACTAGGGATTTTACCATGCCACATTTCATAGGGCGTTTTAGGGACTGACTTAGAGGGAACAAGATTCAAAATCTTTGCTGCACTTTCTAGGGCATAACCCCAGAAAGAAGGCGGTAAGTCAGTGAAACTCATCATGGAACGAACCATATCAAGTAGGGTTCGATTCCTTCTCTCAGAAACTCCATTAAGCTGAGGAGTTCCCGGAGGAGTCCACTGAGAGATAATCCCATTACCTTTGAGATGATTAAGGAATTCTTCACTAAGATATTCGCCTCCTCGATCAGATCGAAGTGCTTTGATCTTGTGACCAGTTTGGTTCTCAACCTCCTTTTGAAATTCTAAGAATTTCTCAAAAGCTTCAGATTTATACTTCATTAAGTATACATAACCATACCGACTAAAGTCGTCAGTGAAGGTTATGAAATACTGATGATTGTTTCTTGTGCTTACACTAAGCGGTCCACAAACATCAGTATGGATCAAATCCAGAACCTTAGAGGCACGTTCCACAGTTCCTTTAAAAGGAACTTTGGACATTTTTCCTTTGAGACAGGATTCGCAAGAAGTTAACTCTTTGAGATCATTTTCAGAGAATGATCCTAAAGTGTTTATCTTGCTAATTCTGTTCTTGGAAATGTGTCCTAATCTAGCGTGCCATAAGGGAGCTGAAACTTTGTCATCTCTCTTACGCTTTGTTTCTCGTTGTATATTCATAATATTGATATTTTGAGTTAGGTAAAGTCCATTACTTAGAGTACCGATATGAACGGAAGAGTTGTTCCGTTTGATAAAGTATTTACCATTCTTAATATAAGTTTCATAACCTTCGCAATCTAATATTGGAACTGAAATTATATTACGAATAATGCTCGGTACATAAAGGACTTTGTTTAATACTAACTCAAAACTACCTAAATCTAATCTAATTGTGCCTAAAGCTCGAGCTTCAACGTTTGAGCCATCGCCGATCTTCAAGACACATTCTCCTTCTTTGAGTTGTTGGACTTCATTTAGCATCTGTACATCATTACAGATATGAGTTCCACAACCGGTATCAAGTACCCAAGAACTAGAATTAATAGAAAGATTTACTTCAACGAGAAAGATACCTTTCTTTAGAGTAGCCTTGTACTCTGGGCAGTTTCTCCTCCAATGTCCCGCTTTGCCACAATGGAAGCAAACATCCTCTTTCTGATCACGCTTCTTCTTTTGGGCCTTCCCCTTCGAAATGCCACCAGTGGGCCTAAGGGGTTTCTTCTTCTTCTTTTGGGCTTTCTTGCCCTTACCTTTAGAAGGCCCAGAAGAGGAAGATGGAGCATTCACCATCAAAACCTTATTGTCCTTCTTGATCGTGCTTTCAGCAGTCACAAGCTGACTAATCAGCTCAGCTACAGTAGCACCAGCATGATTCATGTTGAAGTTAAGGACAAATGGGTTGAATGATGGTGGGAGCGAAGCTAGCAACAGATCCACTGAAAGCTCATCTTTCAGCGGCATGTCCATGGAGGCAAGTTTCTCAGTAAGGGCAAGAAACTTGAGTCCATATTCATGGACACTTGAACCTTCCCTCATTCTCAAGTGGAATAATTCCTTTGAAGTGTTATACCTTGTAACACGTTCATGAGGGCGGTAAAGTTGCTCTAAGTGGTCGTAAATCTCCCAAGCAAATTCCATGGCCTCATGTTGTCTTTGCAAGTCCGGAGACATGTTAGCCAACATAAGACAACGGGCTTGGAGATTATCATCCTTCCACTTCTGAATCGCGTCCCGCTCGGCCCGAGTGGGAGCCTCCCCTTCAGGAGTAGGCTCCCCTTCGAAGAGAACATAAGTTCTCTTCTCAGAATCTAAAATGATTTTTAGATTCCTCAGCCAATCAGAATAGTTGGGACCAGTCAACTTGTTTGACTCGAGGATCGATACAAGAGGGTTTTTGGTTGCCATTTCAAAACACGTAGAGAATCACAGAATCTACGACCTAAATGGTGAAACAGAGAACTAGTGAGCATGCTGAATTATAACGATATACAAAAGATAAGGTCTTTAATCTATTGTAGCTCCCACTGTTTTTCAAAGATCTAGAATTCCCAAAGATCTAAGAGGAACACGTTTCCCAATGGGTACTAAGATCCTAGGCATTTTACCTCGAACCCACGACTCGCGGACATTCTAAGTAAGAACCCTAGGTAGGTACAACTTACCAATTCTAACACCTTTAGAACTCTCAGTAATTGTTTTTGCATCACCTATCTTTCAATATGGACCCACGACTCGTGCGACATCCATATTTACTTAGGTGTTAAGCTAGACCCATCAATCATAAGATCATGACCAAAACTTAGTTCGAACGACCCACGACTCGCGGACATCGCCCTTGCCAAAATTGACCACGAAATATTGATCATTTAAAATGATCAATTAGGTAACTAAGAACTAGTAAGCTCCACTAGCTATCCCACGACTCGCGGACAATAACTAGCTTTACTTACTAAACTTAAAACCTATTGATGGAATGCTAGGAATTTAATTCAAAACTTGCATCTCGAATTAAACACCTATTTGTTCGAAATTAGCTTAATATTTAATGGGAATTTTCGAATCAACCGGAGAGTTGTCCGGTTCGACCTCACCAACATATATGTTATCCAATTTTATTAGTCTTGATTAATGCAAGTACACTTAAATGCATTTCAAACAAGCACATAAACAGATAACATGTCCTAGCATGATACTAACATGTAATGATCATGGGTTCTACCTATCTTATGCGTGATATGTGGGAGCCACTCCACAATCACAAGTTCTAACATACATGCCACATAAACAGTTCAAATCACATAAGGGAAAGCGGTAACAAAATACGAGCCCTATCTCTATTACATTTAACAATTGAGATTCCCCTCCCTAACATTTTGAGGGGTCTTCACTTATGGCCTCCTTGTTACTTGAATGTGGTCCATCTTACTCCATGGGTGCATTGTCTCCAAAATGAAAATAAAACCTCACCACCTATCTCTACTCTCAAATTACAATAAAAAGAAAAAGACATAAAGTAATAAGGCTCAATCTTCATATTGGCCTTAGACAATTACACGGGGCATACCCCGGCCTCAAAAACAGTAATATGGAAAGCCACATAATAAATCACATAACAGTACGCACATAAGTGAGGCTCCAACCTCAATTGAAAAACGCAACTATAGGGCTCCAACCCCAATTGAAACCATTCATGTGCATAAATTAAAACCATACATAGATCTAAACCCATGATCACCTAACATGCTTTTGCGAGAATTTAAATTTAGCCAATAAATTAAAATTCTCGTTTCAAGTCCTAATGACTCAAAACACGACTTAGATGCAATTCTTGTTCAAGAGCCTTTTCAATAAAACCCGAAAAACATTAAACTAATAAAATTCCAATTAATTTCCAAAATTAATAATTTTATTCTTTCATTATTTTCAGAAAATAATATTCATAATTTTTCCAAAAAACCAAATCGCTTTAATTTCTCAAAAATCCCAATTTAATCAAAATTTTAAAATAATTTTATTTTACCAAAACTGATTTTAAAAGATAAAATTAAAATAAAATTAAATCGGGATTTTTCGGACCGAAAAACACGAAACACGAAAACACGAATGCACGGGCCCGGCATGACGCGGGATCGCCCGCCCGCCGTGCAGGAGCGCGCGCTAGGCGCGCGCCAGCGCTGCGCACAGCCGGCAGCGATTGCCGCCAGAGTGCGCGCGCCAGGCGCGCCCTTGCGCGCAGATGTGCGGCGCGGGCAGGCAGTCCCGCCCATCCCTGGGCGGGCGCTCCCGCGCGGTTGCGGGAGGAGCAGGCGGCTGTCCCGCACGGTTGCGGGACAGGCGAGCAGGGCGCCTAGGCGGGCGGGGAGGCCTCCCGCGCGGATGCGGGAGGGCTGGGCGGCGGTAATGGGGTTTGGGCGTGCGACGTGCTAGCACGCCCAATCCCATTCTTTTCGTGTCCCGTTTCGTATTTCCGGGTTTCTCCAAAACCCGTTTCAATCCAAAATTAAAAAATTCGATTTAAACAAATTTCAACTAAAACAATTTTTCAAAAACACGATTTGAGAAAACAGTTTTAGAAATTCAGGAAAAATTACAGTTTCGTAATTCAGGCTTTCTAAAAGAACTCATGAATACCTAATTCGCATCTAAGCCTAAGAATTTCTACCAAATTCAGAATAATTGAGACGAATCAGAAACACGATTAACGAGGTGGCTCTGATACCACTTGTTGGAAAACACGAATCAGAAAGCAGCGGAATTTAAAAATTTTTCCCAACAAAAGGATCTAGGACTCGCAATCGTGTAACCAAATTCGTAAAGATAGAAAACTTACTTTTCTTTTATTCTTTCTTGAAGCGTTTCAAGCCACCCAAGAACGCTCTTCACGCGGCTTGATCCCCTCTCCTTGGTAAAGCTCGAATCTTCAAACTTCTAACTTGAAGTCTCTAGAGAAAGTCCACCAACTTGATCACAATCTAACTAGTAAGGATGCTAGTTCTCTAGTTAGTGTTTGGGCTTAACCTAGGGTTTAATTTAATCTTGGAGAAAGGAAGGTGTTCAACACATGAACCAAGAATTGTCTATTAGCTCTAAAGGGGAGCTCGAGCTCCCCTATATATAGGCAAGGGAGTGCCGAAATTCCTAGTCCTTTATGGGCTAGGATTTTGGTCCCTCTCTCCTATTACTTGAGGATCAAGTATTTTCAACCTTGACTTTGAATTCTAATTCTAGTCAACTTTGAAGAGAGCTTAAAAAATATCCAAACTATTTTTGGATAATTTTATACTTTATTTATTATAAAATAAATAACTTATTTTATCTAATTAATTAATTCATAATTAATTAACTAGATTATTTTCTCCAAAATTAGACTTTCTTTTTAATTCAAAATTAAACCAAAGTCTATTAAATAATTAACTAATTAATTATTTAATATATATATAATATATATATATATACACGTGTGTGACACGTGTCACAGTGACACGTGTCACTCACGTGATCCACACGTGTGAATTCACACGTGTGGAACCCTCTTGGTCCGATTAACTCGTTTAATCATTTTCAAGCCTCAACTCATGTAACCAAGTTGTTGTGTGTGACCCTCTAGGTTCTCAATTCAATTAGCAGTGACCCCAATTAATTAATTCACTAATTAATTAATCAGTCCACAGATTAAACGACCATAGTCTAGCAACAGGTGTTTAACCCCTAGCTGAATTGGAATGTTCGGATTCGACAGAACCTTTAAGTCATTGAATCATGTGAGATACAATCCTCCTACTTACTATCTCTCAACCAAGATCTAGGGCAAGGGAATAATCAGAACCCTAATAATCCGGTCTTAAAGCTAAGTGCATTTCATATCCATTTGATCTCAATCCAAGAAACCCTTTTCTTGATGTCTTGATCTACTGCCTTGGCCAAGGACTCCATATGGCATATGAATGACTTACACAATAAGAGATCACCTTGCAAATGCAAGTGTAGGTCCTTTCTTGATTCTCATTCACTTTCATGAATCACTTGTGCAGCCCCAGCATAAGCCTTGAATCAGTTGTCTAAGGCGACACCCTTTAAAGCTTATACCTAAGACTACAGAGTTAACTCATAAAGTGACAAGGAACCTCAAGTCTAAGGATCAATTAATCACATCAATGACTCGTGAGATATTTCCTAATCTGGAAGTTTCCATTTCCTGAAATAGAAACTTCCTTTCCCATTTAGGAATGTTCTCACACGGGGCACCTCAGTGAACTTACTTATTAAAGTAAGCACCCTCATGTATCACGCACGTATCAACTATACACTTTGCACCTCCATGAAACAAGGTGGTCCTTCTTAAGGGCGTGATCCCACAAGCAAGCCTTAGAGGAGTCAGGTTGACACTCCCACTGTCTGTAGGACTCATCGGCTTGGAGTATTTTACTAATCATGACTTATGTGATATAGGGCTCGTTTCATGAACCATTTCACCTAAATGGTAGAGTCCTATAGTCATCAGGATTAGGGGAGTTCTCATACATGCACAGCTAAAGTAAACGCATACCAAACAAGAGCATATAAAGAAGTGTTGCCTCAATTCGTTATTTCATTCAAAGATTGTCTGTGATTACAATAAGGAAAAGCACAAAGCGGATATACAATCGGCTTTTTAGGGCACTATTCCTAACATCATGCTCGTTCAGTTTGTCGTGGTCGGCGGAGAACTGGAGCTTTCCGACGATGTCGGAGACCATGTTGACAGAAAAGGCGCTCTTTTTCAGCAGGACGGGACCGTCCTTCCTTTGGCGCTTGTATCGAGCATCCCCGCGACAGCCAATCTTCCAGAAGTCCTCGTCCTCAGAGGAGGATGTATCGCTACCCTCGCCCCGGTGGCCTACAACCACCTCCTTCCCTTTACCGGATATTGGGATAGAGTCCGGCATTCTCTTTCTTTTTCCTTGGCGCTCGGCCCTAATCCCTTCTTGGATGCGGGCTAACTCCCCGGACCGATTGTGGGAAGTGTTGGAGCTGAGCGCTATAGGCCCCTCGGGAGCAGCTGGAGTCGGGGTAACCTCCCAAGCGTCATCTAGGGTAAGGTCCTCGACGGGACCAACGGCTGGAGCCTCGTTTCCGGCACCCCTGCCTCCATCGCCTCGCCCTTTCCTTCGCCGAATTCCTCTGCCCCTCGGAGCATTTGGGGGTCGTTCTTGATTTTGCTGCTGAGGGTTAGCACCAGCTCCCGGAGCACCCAACATGCGGGAAAGAGCTTCAGCGTTCATGCCTTGAGATAGTATTTGAACACCTGCAAATAAGGAGAAACGAGCGTCAGAAGTTGGTTGCTTGAATCGCACATGCAAAAAATACAGCAATCACGCCAAGTTAGAAGGCTATTCTAACAGTTAGAGCAGTTAGTTCCTAGAATCTAACCATCGAGGGCCATGATGTCAGCTGGAGGGTTGAGTATCATGTCTGGAGGGCAAGACAAGCCATAGCGAAACAGCACCCCCTCGTTCTTCATCAGGGTTTCAGCCTTAATCCACTTCTTCTCACTCCTCATCTCGAAGGCTAACCCTTGTGCCCAGTCCGCAAAGGCTTTGTTCCTCATTCTTTCCCTGATCAAAGGACCCTCGCCATGTATCAACCACTCGCGATGAACCCTAAAAATCCCCCCTGGAGCCCCCACGAAAAAATACTTCTCCTTTCAATGCTCGCCATAGGAAGTAGATGGAGAGTCTATCATCTTGAAGCCCGACTTAGCCTGGGCGTAATAGAATCCATCCGTAGGGGATGAGCGTGTTGAGCGGGCCACCTGTATCAAGCTATCAAAATTGACGATAGAGGGTTCACGACCTAGAGCAACCATCATAATCACGAAAGTGTTGATTAGGGCTATGCCGTTCGGCAGAAGTTGTGAGGGGCAAAGCCTCAGGTGGTGATAGATGTTGGTTGTGACAGGCGAGATAGGAAACCTCAGGCCCCCGGCCAGAACAGCGTCCCAGTAGACCGTCATCATTCCAGGCGGCGGTCGGTTGGCCCTCTCCCCCTCCTCGGGAAGTCGCATGGGAAATACTGCTTCATCCCAATAAGCTTTCGCCTTCAACTCCTCCAAATCGTCGAGTGTCAGAATACTCTCAATTTCATCCGGAGATCTATCAGTTTGATGGCGGTTATCTTGCCTCACGTGAGTGGCCAGCTCCTTTCCTCTCCTCTGGCGCCTTCTGGAAGGTTCAGCCTCGAACTGGCGCCCGGATGGCCCTGCTTCGCCCTCAGGAGCCATCACGGCCACTGTGATCCTATGATCTTAGGGTCGCACGACACTATTCAACACCGGGAACACCCTCTCCCCCTGCCTTTGCATTTCCATCACGTTGTGCATCTCTTCAAAGAGGTCATTCACCCCTCCAGGGGCACGCTCGTTCATCCCTTGAACGGCAGCGTCCACCTCTTCTTTCCCGGCATCAGTCGGAGCCCGGGCCACCGAAATCGCCATGGGAATCCCCTCACCTGGGGACGCCCTAGCCAGGGGAACAGCTGTGGGAACATTGTCGTGAGGAGAAGAGCTCCCCACTGACATCTCCTCAATCTCCCTTACGTAATCGTCAGCTGGGTTTCCGGCCATGTTCCATTTTCGACTTTTGAAGACGGGATTTCTAGCAGAGAACTCAATGAGGGAGAAAATTTCTGAAACAAATTCAATGGCAGGAAGTGGTTCTTCACTCAAGGGTTTCACTCACTCAACCTAAAACCTAATGTTAGCGCGAGGAAAATAAAAACAATGTTAGGGAATTTTACCTAAAGTTTGAAGAACGGAGACTCACCGGAATCGCTAAGAGTTGCAGGGATTTCTTGCTGCGTATATGCTTGGAGAAGACGAAATGCGTGAAAGAGATCCTAGAGTGCTGTAAATCCCTATTTATAGGGGATGACTTACACTGATTAGGGTTTGGGATTTCAAATGGCAATCATTTCCCGCCTAGGAAATCCCCCCACTTTTGGTAACCGCCTCACGTCTCCCGGAGTGCACGCGCCCACGTTCCCACTCAGCATTAAATACGGACATGACTTCAATTAATGCGGTGTCAGACTGTGTCCGTTACAGAAGGCAAGCGGTCACTTCTCTAGCAATGGCTTGACCCTCGGATATTCAAAAATTCAAGGCCCCGTTCTTATTAAATTCTACAGTACGCTCGAGCGTTACTACAGAATTTGGGGGGCAAAATGATGATACTCAGAAATGCGCACGTATCAGAGCCGTCCACGTGTCGCCATCGATTGACTTGAAGACTATACGCTTACATTGATGGGTTCGCGGGCCAACCCAACCCACTCGCTTGCCAACTAACACAGGCCATTGGGCCTCGGCCAACTATTCTGGTAAAGGGCCAGAGCCGGCAGGCTTGGCGCTCACACCTATACCCTCAGGGTTACCTTTCTCAAGGAATCACCTGCACGAGGGCCATATCCTTGTCGCTCGGTTTTTGGCGCTCAAAGATCATGAGCCGTGAGGAACCCGTCCGAGCATTCTTCGAGCGTCACTTCGGCTCGAGGATGATCCCCCACCGCCATGGTGGATCTGAACCCTCATAAGACGGATCCGGGACCCTCCACTCACGCGACCCTCGTCAACAACCTCTGACACAAAGGTAGTGCGCACCCTGTACCTGACACACCGCCTCCTTTTCAGAAACGTCATTCTCACGCCCTCAAGGGCTGCCATGTGTTAGGGCAACACAGGTTTGGGACCACACGGTCAATTTACCCATTTACCCTTACCCCTAACATATAAATAGGGGAGAACACATGCTTTCTCCCCCAAGTCATCTTCAGGATACATACTGCACACATTGTTCTGGGTTCATTCGGCCATTCCTCTGTATCTTCCCAAGCTTCATATCAGTCGCATCATCCTTACATCTTGCATTCTTAGTGTTATCCTAGCTGGAAGAACCCACGCTCAAGAGGAAACCCAGTTCCTGAGGCTTCCCCGCCTGTGATGGTCTTTTCCCTTTTCATATAAATCTTAAAGTGTTGTTGCATTTAGGAAACACAGATTCCTGCACCATCACACCTGGAATATACCAAAGATTTATGGACAAAAACCTTGAAGGTTTAGAAGACATTTGTCTTGCTTACATTGATGATATTATCATCTTTAGTAATCAAGATAAAGAAGATCATTTGAAAAAACTAAAAATAGTTTTGAAACGATGCAAAGACAAAGGACTAATTCTTTCTAAAAAGAAAGCAGTCTTATGTAACAAAAAATTGATTTTCTTGGAAATACTTTTGATTCACAAGGAAACATAGTTCTTCAAGATAATATTTTGAAAAAACTAAACGATTTTCCAGATCAAATTACTGATCGAAAACAATTACAAAGATTTCTTGGATGTCTAAACTATATTTCTGATCAAGGATTTATAAAAAACCTTGCTAAAGAAAGAACACAATTACAAAAGAAACTTTCTGAAAAAATACAATGGAATTGGCGAATTGATGATTCGATACAGGTACAGAAAATAAAACAGTATTGTGAAACATTGCCTGTTTTATACAATCCAAAGGAAAATGATTTTATTATCATTGAGACAGATGCTTCAAATGATACATGGTCTGGTTGCATGCTTGCAATACCAGCCGAAAAAATGAATACAAACGACCTCGAAGGTCATATGAATACAAGAACCAAAAAGGTTCGCGAAATTACACAACTCTGTAAATACATATCTGGGACATTTACAGAAACCCAGAAAAATTATACAGTTCATGAAAAAGAGACACTTGCATGTCTAAAGATACTTCGGAAGTGGAAACTCGAGCTTTTACCTCGAGAATTCGAACTTCGAACAGACTCAAAATACTTAACAAACTTTTACAGGTATACACTTCGAGACAACTACAATCAAGGAAGATTGATACGTTGGCAGCTCGAGATACGAAGATACCAGTTTCACATCGTATACATAAAATCAGAAGAGAACGCTCTAGCAGACACACTCACACGAGAATGGAGGCCGCAATAGCCCTGATGAAACAAAACATTGAAACAATTGATCGTGAGATACAACAATTCACGAAGGCTAAACATCTGGAGATACAGAGATTCACAGAATCCAAGATAACACAACGTCAAGAGCTTCTTGCCGCTTTACACGCTGTTCAACAAACAGCCGGGCTTCCACCATCAGAGTTACCTGCAAGCGTGGTGGATCCATCATCATCAAAAACATTCACAAAATCAAAAACTTTTCCACAAACAACAGCAGAGGGGAAAACTTCATCACCAGCAGACAGTGAAGATGAAAGAAAGCAAATTAAACAATGGCATGTTATATTCAATGGCTCAAGCCGAGGCATATATGATCAATGGTCAAAAGCCAATGTTCATATACAAGGAAACCCAGCCACATCATACAAAACATACAACAGTCTTTCAGAAGCCAAACAAGCCTTCGAAGAAACAAAAACCTATAAAAACTCTCTTCAAACCACTCCAACACTCCAAGCCCAAAACAGTTTCAAAGAAAGGATGAGAGTCCTTGGAAATATACCCACGGTAAATCCAATGGACCGTGTTCAAACATCAGCCTAAAAAGAGGCCCAAATACAACCCTCAAAAGAAAAATTTAACAATCTTCTGAAATCCATTTTTGAATACAACCCAAAGACAGACAAAAACAACCTTTTTTGGTATCCAGTAAATAGAAACGGCCCAAAAGTCATTATATTTGAACAAGCAGACCCATATTTGATATACCAATTCTTTATACATGGATTTCTAGACACCCTATACTTCAAAAACCCAAACTGTTTTCGAAAATTTAGTCCAAAACTAATGTCAACACTTCAGGACTATGCCAGACGAGTCTCGAAAGGAAACATGGATAGAGAAATAGTCTTCAAATCTACACTCTCGTACCCTATCTTCAACAAAGAAGGAGTATCAGTATACTCTCATGGAATTATCAAACTGATAGTTTCAAATGGAGAATACCCCTGCATCGATACAATGAAGACACTTGATGACATAAATGAGATAGTTGCAAAACAACTAAATCAAATATTTTATGCATCACAAGAAATAAATAAAGACAGTAATGTCAAAATAAACTACAAATCCAATTATCATCTGATATATGGATCTTCGAGATACACAATTCCACCGTTACAGCTAAAAACGTTGGAAAACTTCGAGAAAACATTTATCAAGATTGAAGAACACAACCTGAAGACACTTCCTAAGGAAATCAAGCTCATTTTCTGTGAATAAAGTGAAATAATTGATGAACACAGCTGTGCAATGTGTCAAGACAAAGCTGAAGACAAAGCTGAAGAAATAGGGTCCCATAATTCAAACGAGTCAATAAAGGAAGATACTGTTACTGAAGAGTAATGTAAACTGACGCATGCAATGACATCAAACACTCAAAGGAATACGCAAGCAATGACGACACACTTCAATAATGCAGACTTTATGTCTCTGTCTGCTTTTTAGGTGCAGTTGTTGAGCACCATTATTATTGCTTTAAGTCTTTTTCTACTTTTTTGACTTTTTGTAAATGAAAACGCGTCTGTAACAGGGGGTCGAGTGCCTATATATTGGCCTCAATGTAGTATGTAATATTCGGACTTGAATGGAGAAAAAGATCATGTGTTGATCAAAACTCTCTGAGTTTCAAAAGCCTTTGAGCTTTTTCTTTTCTGTTGGCCTCACGCCTGAATAGCAGAACTATACACAACCACACACAACCAAACAATTCCCATACCAAAATCAAACATATACTTCAAAGAAAGATGAACAGGTAACATGGAGTGCATGAAGACAGCAGATAGAAATACACAAAGAGGTAAACAATACAAACTTTGTTCTGAAACTATTATTTATACTTTTGTATACTATAATTTATACAGATGGAAGCTAGTTTTATAGATCAAATTGAACACTTAGAAACAACTGAAGAACATGGATATTTTTCACAAGATATCGTTATAGACAACAAAAAATTAAACAAGGTTAGAAGAAAAGAGTTAAACTTGATAGAGGGTCATGATATGAAAACAGATTTAAAAACAAAACTGAGCAGAAAAAATATTATATTATATGGAAAATTTACATGTGAAACACCTATTGAAATTTCTACGACAAAAGGAACACAGACTATTTCGTTAATAGACAGAGCTGATATAATTCAGAAGATAAAAAAAGCAAAATATACACCTAGTGAAATAGGATATATATATATATATATATATTTCTACAATACAGATACTAATTAAGAGTACATTTGCTGAAGGAATAAACTCACCTATAAAATTAGCTATATGTGATGATAGAATTATGAACATAAAGGATAAAATACTTGGAATAGTTGAAGGAAACCTTGCTTATACTAAACTACTTTTTAATGTAGCTTTACACTATGCTATACCACTTATAACAGAAAAACTAGATAAATCTTTAAATATTGCTTATAAATTCGAAAGACAAGATTTAATGGAAACAAACGACTATCCATTCTCAATAACATACACCATTGGATATGCTCTGACAAACAGCCATCATAGTATACAATTTAAAAACATAGATAAGATATATATGGAAGATATTTTTCGAGAAGTTTCTCGTATAAAATATATACCAAAGACACCTATTATACAACATGTTAATATTAATGTTTTTCAAAATAAAACACCTAAACTTTTAAAAAGTAAAAGCACATATACATATCTACCACCAAATCAAAGAACAAGTGAAACTAGTACACGGGCCTCTATTAAAAACCTTGAAGAAGAGGAATCTTCTAATGAAATAACTGAAAACGAATTCACACAATTAGCCGATCAAATGGCTAAATTAACCACAACTATAAAGGAAACACTCTGATTGCTTTTCTGGTATCAGAGCCCGTATACGATTCTAAATACTAAAACTAAAATTATAGCTTAAAAATGTACGAATATAATAGGAACAAGTTCTATAGAGAAAACATAAAAGTAATATATAAAGGATATAAAGAAGAAGTAAAACAATATCTAAAAGCTAAAAAAGAAGGACGAACATTAGATATGGAAAATCATTTACATATGATTATACATTACAAAAAACAAAAACAAATAGTTACACAATTAACTATAACATAATGGAAAGATTCGATTATAAAAAGAGAATAACACGAGATATACGAGAATTAGAAGAACAAGTTATTATAGACGAATATCTTGTTAAAATGGCATACCATAATTTAAAACACAATAAAGATATATCATTAAGAACTCAAGAAATAATGATAAATATGGCAAACGATGACTTAAAAAATACCAAAAGAAAAAGAGATACAGCATATCAAATGTCACAAGCTTAATTATGAGTTATAAACCGAAAATAGAATTAGATACTATAACAGAAGAAAAACAACGAGTAAAAGAAATTATGAAGGCCAAAAATATTAAACAAATGGGAAAAAAATTGGAAACATCTTTACAAAAAGAAGAAATATATAAGAAAAATTATGAAAAAACTATAAATAAAAATATATTAAATAGAGATACAATTATACAAGGTATAAAAGACCAAGGAAAAATAATAAATCATATAAATAATAAATTTATAGAAAAAATACATGAAAGGGAAATTAATGGACCAAATTGAAAACATTAGAAAAATTAGGGTCTTAAATGAAGAATATACAAAATATTAAAAAGATGGGAAAAAGACAAAAATACTATTTGAATATGCATATGGGGAAAGCGGAACACACCACTTTTACAATACACATAAAATCAACACTACAATTGCACTATCTCCAAAAATACACACCATACCCACAAAATAGCCTTTTGGCAAGGTTGGGGCTCACTGCGCAGACATGACTTTTAACATGTGTTGCGCATAGGGGTGTAAACGGATAGTAAACGGATCGGATGTATGATTACCATATCCTTATCCGTTTATGATTCGGACGGATACGGATAATATCCTTTTAAATCGAATTCGGATAATATCCTTTTTATGCGGATACAAGGCGGATTCAGACGGATTCGGATTTTAGTCGGATTTTAAACTATTCAAAATTTGACATAAATTATTTAATTATATAACTTCGAATTTTTAATCAGATTATAAACTATTCATTTATAGATAAATTATTTAATAATTATATAACTTTGAATATATATATTTTAGACGAATAGAGAAATAATAAGTATATCTATATAGATCATTTTTATTTTTTAGCGAATGTATAATTTGGTGAAATTATAAATTTTATCATATAATTAATTTGAAATATAATACTTTTATTGATAACATAATATATGTTAATTATATTATCTCTATATGAATATTGAAGTGAACATATAAAACCGAAGGTTTTTCTTTAATAAATGCGCTAAAAAATTTACTTAATACTAATAATCTATCATACATACACAATTGTGTGTATATATTTTAATATAATATATTATTTATCGGATACGGATTACGGATAAATCGGATACCGGATATATCTAACGGATAATGAAACGGATCGGATGTCTTTTTACCATATCCTTATCCGTTTATAATTCGGATGCCTATAATCGGATACGGATAATATCCTCTTGAGACGAATTCGAATAATATCCTCTGTAAACGAATTCGGATGCGGACAAAACTCGCCGGATTACCATTTACAGCCCTAGCTGCGCGATTACCATTTACCACCCAACCCAAAGTTTGTAAAATTTACAATGGAATGCCATTAATTCTATTTCCATTTTCTTTTTCGTTTCATTGAGAGAACCAAAATTTGGTGCCCTAAAATTGAATTGAATTGAATCGAATCGAATCGGTTGTGATGGTGTAGTTGGTACACTCCTCTGAAGATTCCATCTCTCTCTCTTTCTCGGTCATTTTCTAGAAATAGTGTAAATACAAATACACTTTGCAAAAAAGGTGTACTATTGAAACATATTTCAAATATGGTGTTATCCGCACTTGGGAATAGCGGAACTCCAAAAACATAACACAGTTGATATTTTCTTACAAATCAATACTAAAAACTTTTGAAATATTATATTTTTACCCACAATACTTTTCATGAAAAACTATAGTAAATATTTAACGGATTTATACAAAGAATATAATAACCATAAAAACTTATACTTGATAGCAAGAAATAATGGACACTGGTATATTGCTAGATATCATAAAGACTGGATAGAATATTATCACGAACATATACAAAAAACTATTTCAATACTAAAACGTTTTAAAAAATAAAATGAATGAACAAAAGAAAATCGAAACTGATATAAGAAAATTGGGAAAGAAATTAAACGTTGCAATAAAATACGACTCTATTATGAAAGAAATATTTATATACCCAAATGAAATAAAAAATATAACAGATAATGTTAAACAAATTGATACAATAAATACAAAATTAATAGAAAAAATATATAAACGGGAAATAAATGGATAAAAATGGATCAATTTAATAAACAGATGAAACGAAGGGAATTAAGAAAGATACGGAGTATAATAAAACAAGAAACTTTAGTTTTAAACTCAATAACTCATCCAACAAACTACAAAATACATGAAGAAATTCTTAATAGTAGAAAACGAAGAGAAAAACAACTCTTGAAAAATGAAATATACACTCCAGTTAATCTAATAAGATTAGAAAAATACATGACATGGTTAAAACAACATAACGCACATGCAGAAGAATTTAGAGAACAGACAGAAAATACATTAAACTGGTGTAAAAGACTAAGAACTAAAATAAATATACTCTCATCAGCATGAGTTTAACACAGGAATTAAAAAATTAAATATGGATCAATATCAAAAACAATTAAAACGTCAAGAAATAAGAAGGATAAGAGAAATAATTAAACAAAAAATTGGCATATTAAATAAAACAACTAATCCAGAAGAATATGAAAAACTAGAAAAAATTATTCAAAGTCTTAGATGTTATGAAGAAAATCTTATAAAAAATAAAATATATGACCCCACTACTATTCCAATACTGGAAGAATATATTAAATTCATAAAACTATCAAATGAATTCTTAAACCAAACAGAGGAAGTAATACCAGAACTCATAAATGAAAATAAACAAGTAATAAAACGATGTCGTGAAGAAATAACTAAATTAAACATACTTTCGTCAGCATGAATGAATTACAAAATTTTGTAGAAACATTAAATCAACAAATACAATCTTTAAATAATACAGTACAAACATTACTGAACAATTAACAAACACTAACGAAAAGATGTCTCAACTTGAACAAATTATGATAAACAACAATAAAAATCAGGACATAGAATCATATTATGAAATAGATCAAAACATTTTCTCTTGTCATCAGGAGGGGGGAGAATATCCACATTTATTTCACACTACTACAAACCCACAATTAAATACCATTATAGATATGTTACAACAAATTCTTTTAGATAAAAAACAGAATGTTATGAATGAAATAGATAATACACAAGAGATTCTTAATAAACTTCTAAGAGAACTTAGAGGAAAACAACAAGTGGAAAATCAAAGTGAAACATCTGAAGAAAAACAAATAATACTTC
This sequence comes from Lantana camara, assembly GCA_037501455.1. NCBI lineage: Eukaryota > Viridiplantae > Streptophyta > Magnoliopsida > Lamiales > Verbenaceae > Lantana > Lantana camara. Next base: position 129,880,398 of record CM074855.1, read on the forward strand.
CTATGTCAAACTGTCAAGAATTACTGAAACAACTCAAAGAAGTAATTATACGAAAAGAATACTCTAGACATATAACTATTGCTGATCTTGAAACATATTTTGGAAACAAAAATCTCAAACCCTTTCAAATAGAAGCTCCACGATTATAATGGAAACTTTTCATTTAGAAGAAAAAATTGAAGAATTAAACAATTTACTTGAATCATTAAAAATTGTTGATGAAGAAAACAAACAAACCCATACATTAGAAGCTATAAAACCGGAAATAGAAAATGAAGAGGTAATATATGGATATGAGTCGTCAGAAGACGATGTGTTAGGAATGGAACACAATATGAAACAAGAAAAAGATAAGAAAGATATTCCAGAAAGCAGTAACACAAAAGAAGAAGATATTAAATGGGAATATTATCAAGAAGATAAATATACAAATCCTTTAAAAAATTCAAGCATACAATATAACTTCAAAAAGGGATATATTCCAAATAAAAAAGGAAGATGGTCTAAAATACCTGACCAATATATACCTACAAAGGGAATACTAGGAGTCGATGGAATACTAAATCTAGACTGTGTAACAAACAAATCAATACTCATTACTGAATGGGCACATAAATTAGGATTAATTATAGAAACTGAAGATAGATTAAGACTAGGAAATTTTAAAACAATATTCAATTTTGTTCAATATAAAACAACAGGAAATGTAACACATTACTTAGCCACATTATCAGAAGAACAGAAAACACTCTTGATAGGAGAAGAAGCTATAGATACTTTTTGGAACATAGTTGCAAAGATATACTCAGAATTCATTGGAATACCTATACAAGATTCAGGACTCTTTATTAATGCAAGAGAACAAGATAGAGCAGCATACCATCTTGCTAATACACAAATATTAGATATGTGCGCTATAGAACACTTTAACTGTGAATACAATATGTATTACTATAATTTATCTAGAGAAAACAGAGAAAAATATCTATCCTTATATTTCAATAAACTACCTTATCCAATAGGTCAAATTGTATACGCGGAATTTAAGAAACAAGTAAACGAAGGATTCGCTTCTGAAACACTAGGAGGAGCGCAAACTGTAGTAGAACAATTTTTAGGAGATAAATGCTATGAAAGAGACTTACACAATGCAGTTAAAAACAAGGTTACGATATGTTGTGAGGGAAATCCTTTAGTACCTCAACAATACGGAGAAAGTCCATACATAATTAGATCAAACAAAAAAAGAAAATACAGGAGAAAAGACAAAAGATATAGATGGAGAAAGAAACCTAAAAGATGGATAGACAATAATAAACATAAATTTCAAAAAAGAAGAAGACGTTTCTTTAAAAAGAAAGAATACAAACCTAAACAGAAATACTGTCCGGAAGGAAAGAAAAAATGTCAATGTTGGCTTTGCCACGAAGAAGGACACTATGCTAGGGAATGCCCCAAACAACGAAAACAACCTGAGAAAAAACTATATATACTTCAAGTAGCTCAAACATATAATCTAGAACCAATAGAAGAAGACTATTCTGATCTAGAAAACATATACGAAATAGAAACAGTTACAGAATCAGAAAATGATTATAGTACAGACGAAGATTTTTAAATGAAAAACTCTAACGCTACATTTATAGAAGTAAGAATAAAACATAAAACAATCAAAGCATTTATAGACACAGGAGCAAGTTTATGCTTTGCTTCACCAGCCCTTACAATATTCAAATGGAAAAAACTTAAACAACCATTAAAAGTAATGATAGCCGATGCAAGTCATTATTATATATGGTACGCGACATACTTAGAAAAAGTTTGGATACAAGGATATTGTTTTATTATACCATCTATATATAGACATGAAATAGGATTACCATTTATCCTAGGAAATAACTTTTTAAAATTATACAGACCTTTTTGTCAAGATTTAAAATACATCACTTTAAAATCACCTGTTAATGAAAAACTATCTCAAAGGAGTAAAACAGTTAAAATACCTATAGTAAAAATTGAAGACAGAAGTAATCTTATAGACAAAATAAATTATTTAATTAATCATGAATTAATACTTTTTATAAAAACAAATCTTGAAAAAGAAATAGAAGAAATTTTAGACTCTGTTACTAGTGAAGACCCTTTAGACAAAGATAAGAATAATAATTATATGATAGTTGAAATTAAACTTAAAAATCCCTTAGATGAAGTAAATGTCAAAAATAATATACCTTACTCTATAAGAGATATTGATGAATTCAAAGAAGAATGTAAACAACTTTTGGAGAAAGGATTAATTTCTGAAAGCAAAAGTCCACACGCAGCACCTGCATTTTATGTAGAAAACAAAAATGAAATAAAACGAGGAAAACGACGAATGGTTATAAATTATAAACAATTAAATGAAAAAACTGTAGGAGATGCATATAAACTTCCTAGAATTGATTACATTAAAGATAGATTGAAAGGAAAAACATGGTTCAGTACACTAGATGCTAAATCAGGATATTGGCAATTACGGTTGCATGAAAATACAAAACCATTAACAGCTTTTACAAGTCCCCCACAAAAACACTACCAATGGAATGTTTTACCATTTGGTTTAAAACAAGCACCTGGAATATACCAGAGATTTATGGACAAAAACCTTGAAGGTTTAGAAGACATTTGTCTTGCTTACATTGATGATATTATCATCTTTAGTAATCAAGACAAAGAAGACCATTTGAAAAAACTAAGAATAGTTTTGAAACGATGCAAAGACAAAGGACTAATTCTTTCTAAAAAGAAAGCAGTCTTATGTAAACAAAAAATTGATTTTCTTGGAAACACTTTTGATTCACAAGGAAACATAGTTCTTCAAGACAACATTTTGAAAAAATTAAACGAATTTCCAGATCAAATTTCTGATCGAAAACAACTACAAAGATTTCTTGGATGTTTAAACTACATTTCTGATCAAGGATTCATCAAAAACCTTGCTAAAGAAAGAACACAGCTACAAAAGAAACTTTCTGAGAAAATACAATGGAATTGGAGACTTGAAGATTCGATACAAGTTATGAAAATAAAACAGTATTGTGAAACATTGCCTGTTTTATACAATCCAAAAGAAAATGATTTTATTATCATTGAGACAGATGCTTCAAATGATACATGGTCTGGTTGCATGCTTGCAATACCAGCCGAAAAAATGAATACAAACGACCTTGAAGGTCATATGAATACAAGAACCAAAAAGGTTCGCGAAATTACACAACTCTGTAAATACATATATGGGACATTTACAGAAACCCAGAAAAATTATACAGTCCATGAAAAAGAGACACTTGCATGTCTAAAGATACTTCGGAAGTGGAAACTCGAGCTTTTACCTCGAGAATTCGAACTTCGAACAGATTCAAAATACTTAACAAATTTCTACAGGTATACACTACGAGACAACTACAATCAAGGAAGATTGATACGGTGGCAGCTCGAAATACGAAGATACCAGTTTCACATCGTATACATAAAATCAGAAGAGAACGCTCTTGCGGACACCCTCACTCGAGAATGGAGGCCGCGATAGCCCTGATGAAACAAAACATCGAAACAATTGATCATGAGATACAACAATTCACGAGAGCTAAACAATTGGAAATACAAAAATTCACAGAATCCAAGATGACACAACGACAAGAACTTCTTGCCGCGTTACACGCTGTCCAACAAGCAGCAGGACTTCCACCATCAGAGCTACCAGCAAGCGTGGTGGAACCATCATCTAAAACATTCACAAAATCAAAAACATTTCCACAAACAGCAGCAGAAGGGAATACTTCATCATCAGCAGACAGTGGAGATGAAAGAAAACAGATCAAAAAATGGTACACAATATTCAATGGCCCAAGCCGTGGAATCTACGACCATTGGTCCAAAGCAAGTATACACATATTAGGACACTCAGGAATAACACACAAATCCTATAACAGTTTTGAAGAAGCCAAACAAGCCCTTGAAGAAACCAAAACCTACAAAAACACTCTCCAAACCACTTTTCAAACCCAAAACAGTCTTAAAGAAAAAATGAGAGTTCTTGGAAATATACCCACAATAAACCCAATGGACCGTGTCCAAACACCAGCCCAAAAAGAGGCCCAAATACAACCCTCAAAAGAAAAATTTGACAACCTCTTGAAATCCATTTTTGAATACAACCCAGAGAAAGACAAAAACAACCTTTTTTGGTACCCAGTAAACAGAAACGGCCCAAAAGTCGTTGTATTCGAACAAACAGACCCAGACTTGATATACCAATTCTTCATACATGGATTTCTTGACACCCTATACTTTAAAAACCCAAACTGTTTTCGAAAATTTAGCCCAAAACTTATGTCTACACTTCAAGACTATGCTAAACGAGTCTCGAAAGGAAACATGGATAAAGAAATAGTCTTTAAATCTACACTATCATATCCTATCTTCAATGAAGAAGGGATCTTAGTACACTCTTATGGAATTATCAAACTGATAGTTTCAAACGGAGAATACCCCAGCATCGACACAATGAAGACTTTTGATGACATAAATGAGATAGTTGCTAAACAACTAAATCAAATATTTTATGCATCACAGGAGATAAACAAGGACAGCAATGTCAAAATAAACTACAAATCCAATTATCATCTGATATATGGATCTTCAAGATACACAATTCCACCGTTACAACTGAAAACGTTGGAAAATTTTGAGAAAACTTTCATCAAGATTGAAGAACACAGCCTGAAGACACTCCCCATGGAAGTCAAACTTATTTTCTGTGAATACAGCGAAATAATTGATGAACACAGCTGTGCAATATGCCAAGACAAACCAGAAAACAAAGCTGAAGAAACAGGGTCCCACAATTCAGACGAATCAATAAAAGAAGACACTGTTACTGAAGAATAATGTAAACTGACGTATGCAATGACGTCAAACACTCAAGGGAATACGTATGCAATGACGAACACACTTCAATAATGCAGACTTTATGTCTTTGTCTGCTTTAGGTGCAGTTGTTGAGCACCATTATTGCTTTAAGTCTTTTTTCTACTTTTTTGACTTTTGTAAATAAAAACGCGTCTGTAATAGTGAGTCGAGCGCCTATATAATGGCCTCAATGTAGTATGTAATATTCAGACTTGAATGGAGAAAAAGATCATGTGTTGATCAAAAAACTCTCTGAGTTTCAAAAGCCTTTGAGCTTTTCTTTTTCTGTTGGCCTCATGCCTGAATAGCAGAACCATACACAACCAAACAATTCTCATACAAAAATCAAACATATATTTTGAAGAAATGATGAACAGGTAACATGGAGTGCATGAAGACAGTAGATACGAATACACAAACAGGTAAACAATACAAATTTCGTTCTGAAAACGTTATTTACATCTTTAGATACTAAAGATTATATACATGGAGACTAGTTTGATAGATCAAATAGAAAACTTTGAAACAACCGAAGAATACGGATATTTTTCTCAAGATATTGTTATAGACAACAAAAAATTAAACAAAGTTAGAAGAAAAGAATTAAACTTAATTGATGGACAAGATATGAAAACTGATCTAAAAACAAAATTGAGCAGAAAAAACATTGTGTTATATGGAAAATTTACATGTGAAACACCTATTGAAATTTCCACAACAAAAGGAACACAGGCTATTTCGTTGATAAACAAAGCCGATATAATTCAGAAAATTAAAAAAGCAAAATATACACCTAGTGAAATAGGATATATACATATCTCTACAATACAGATACTAATTAAGAGTACATTTGCTGAAGGAATAAACTCACCGATAAAACTAGCTATATGTGATGATAGAATTATGAACATAAAAGATAAAATACTCGGGATAATTGAAGGAAACCTTGCTTATACTAAACTACTTTTTAATGTAGCTTTACACTATGCTATACCACTTGTAACGGAAAAACTAGACAAATCTTTAAACATTGCCTATAAATTTGAAAGACAAGATTTAATGGAAACAAATGACTATCCATTTTCAATAACATACACTATTGGATATGCTTTGACAAACAGCCATCATAGTATACAATTCAGAAATACAGACAAAATATATATGGAAGATATTTTTCGAGAAGTTTCTCGTATAAAATATATACCAAAAACACCTATTATACAACAAGTTAATACAAATGTTTTTCAAAATAAAACACCTAAACTTTTAAAAAGTAAAAGTACATGTTATACATACCTACCACCAAACCAAAGAACTAATGAAACTAGTACTAGTACACGGGCCTCTATTAAACATTTTAAAGAAGAGGAATCTTCTAATGAAATAACTGAAAACGACTTTACACAATTAGCCGATCAAATGGCTAAATTAACCACCACTATCAAGGAAACACTCTGAGCCTTTCTGGTATCAGAGCCCGTATACGATTCTAAAATACTCAAAACTAGCTTAGATACTTTAAAAATGTATGATTATAATAGACAAAAATTCTATAGAGACAATATAAAAGCTATAAACGAAAGCTATGATAAAGAAGTAAAACTTTACTTAAAAGCTAAACACGAAGGTCGTAAAACAGATGCTATACAACATTTGAAAAACATTATCAGTCTAGAAAAATCAAAACAAACAATTACACAATTAACTATAACATAATGGAAAGATTTAATTATAAAACAAGAATAGCACGAGATATACGAGAATTAGAAGAACAATTTATTATAGACGAATACCTTGTTAAAATGGCATACCATAATTTAAGACACGATAAAAATATATCACCACGAACACAAGAAATAATGATAAAAACTGCAAACGAAGATTTAAACAATACCAAAAGAAAAAGAGATACAGCATATCAAATGTCACACGCCTAATTATGAGTTATAAACCGAAAATAGAACTAGATACTATAACAGAAGAAAGACACCGATTAAAAGAAATTATGAAAACTAAAAATATTAAACAAATGGGAAAAAATTTAGAAACATCTTTACAGAAAAAAGAAAAATAATAAATCATATAAACAATAAATTTATAGAAAAAATACACGAAAGAGAAATTAATGGACCAAATTGAAAACAATCATAAAACTTGGGTACTAAATATACAAAATATCACAAATTGAAGAAAAAGACAAAAATTACTATTCAATGATGCATTTGGCATTAACAGAACACACTAAAATTGAAATACTTTTTCAACTAACACTAGTCTTGTACTATACACAAAAATACACACTAAAATTGGAAAATTGCCCTCTTTCTCGGTCTTTCTTCACTCTGTCCCATAACCACACAGATTCCTGCAACTCCACTCCACCATCTTCATCTGCAGGAAAAGAAACAGAAAAAAAAAATTATTCATCAAAAAATTCCAAAATTTTCAATAGAAACCCAGAAACACAAAAATCAGATCTGCAGGAATTCATCAGAGCTCATTATCCGCGTAATTCACCCACAAAGACTGGAACAAAACTCGCCCGATAATCAAGTTTGATATTTTCGATTAGGTTTTCTCCTTTCCGTCGTCGTGGTGTTCGCTAAATTGCTTACCCCAATTTTTTGTCTCTAGGTAATTATTGGCAGTGAAATCTGAATTTTGTGCTCACAACAACGTAGCTGACACCACTTATGTAAGATTCTCTTTTATTGAGTTCGGTTGAATTGGTAAAATACTTCCTTTATTTTGCAATATTTCTTTCAAAACCCAGAACCCTTGATTCAGATTCATATATGTAAATATGAAATATGTTGGTCTAGTTTAATAGTTTGTTCCCAGATGTTTTTTTGGTTATATTAAATCTTGCATAACTGTATATGTAATATATGAAATGTGCTGGATTTGTGAATGTGTTACTTCGTACCATACTTGTAATTTATCCCACTAACTTACCATTTGTGTTTTGTTGATATGAATTTTGTTCAATTAAAAGAAGGGATAATTTGAGAAAATTCCCGTCAATTTTTAATTTACTCCCCAAGTCTAAAAAAATTTTAGTTCACTCCCCAATTTACATGCATAATTTGAGTTAGCTCTCCAATTTTGGGGGGTAGATACCACATATGGCGATTTAGATACACCATACGACGATTTAGGTACACGATTCTTGAGTTTTATTAAACATGCATAATCGTATACCTAATTCGTCATATGGTGTATCTAAATCGCCATATGTGGTATCTACCCCCCAAAATTGGGGAACTAACTCAAATTATGCATGTGAATTGGGGAGTGAACTAAAATTTTTTTAGACCTGGGGAGCAAACTAAAAATTTTTCAACCCATGGGGAATTTTCTCAAAACTCCCCATTAAATAATGGACGGTTTCGATGGTAAGGACGAGGCAATCGTAGCTTTTTAGACTTAACGAATTGGGGCCTTTTCCCCTTGAACTTCCAATTCTCTCATTGGGGTCGAGGACTGTAAATAGATATCCGAAAATTCGATATTCGTTCGCATCCGAATTTGTTTAAAGATGATATTATCCGTATCCGTTCAAAGAGGATATTATCTGTATCCGATTATAGACATCCGAATTATAAACGGATAAGAATATAATAATCATACATCCGATCCGATTAACATCCGATCCGTTAGATATATCCATTATCCGTAATCCGCATTCGATAACATATATATTTATACATATTTTTTATACCTTGATGAAACATATATTAATATATACATTATATAATTATTTGAGAATTATAAAAAATATAATAATAATAAACATATATCATATCATATATAATAATAAACTTTATTAATTAATAACAGTGAACATGTATTATAAATTATATATCATACTTATGAGTTAATGTTTGTATAAATTTAATAGATTTATAGTTAGTTATATTAATATTTGTATGTATTTAATATTTAATTGTGTTATGAAATTTTAATCTATTATTTTTATTAGAAAATGTATTTAAAATAGGTAAACGTATTCGGATTCGGATATCGGATTCGAATATCAGATAATTCACCAATCGAATATCCTCACGGATACGGACAATCCGATATTCGGATAATATCCGTCAGATTCGGATAAGGATAGCATTTTCATTATCCGTCGGATAACGGATATGGATTCGGATAGCGGATATACTTGATTCGGATTCGGATACTGCACATCCGCTCCGTTTATTATCCGTTTACACCCCTTTAGGCAGTCGTGGTTGGACAATTCAGGAGTAGCACAACCTTGTGCTCACCTTTAGAGATATTATAGTGTGAATACGTGGAAAGAGCCTAACGGCTTTTGTAGATTTTTGGTGCAGTAGGCTAAAGGATTACATGCCAAACACTAACCTTATCGCAAAGCCATATATCTCTTCGAAATACACATCGTGGGAGAAGACATATCACTAGATATCAAACGCTTGGAGTACATAGAGTTGAATAGCTGAACCATCGGAGCGGGAGAGTTTTCTTCAGGTGATAAGATAACATTGGCAATTACTTTTATTTATCACTACTACTAATTTGTATTATTATAAAAGATCACACCAATGTCCCGAACATGCCCTCAAATAATCCGAAGCAAATGAACATGTTTTTTGGGTTGTCTATTACTGTACCAACTGTGATTGTGCAGATGGTGATCGAAGGTCCACTGCATTGATGGTATTGTTTAATTATTGCTTAGGACGGGTTGTTATAACTTAGATTTTGAACTCCTATATTTTGTAGTCCATGATTCGGCTGTATAGTTTAGGATGTCCGTTATTAAAAAGCAGACTCAAGGAGCCTCAATGAAGAGGACAATCCTCCTCCAAAAGAATCTTCAAATCATCATCTGGGCAGTCCCAAAGCATCAAGCCAATACATGTGTGGCTTTTCCTTGCAAGAAGATCTGCGCATTTGTTGCTCTCACGTCAAATATGGATGTCCGTTGTTTGATCATGGAACTTTTTGATCGTTTGATGTAGTATGATGTTAATGGTAGGTCACGTATGTTCTGTTATTTTGGTAAGACCTCAGATAATGTATGAAGGCTCTTTGTAAATGTATGAACCATCCCTTTTGGTAATTTATGAAGGTTTCAGAAATTTATGAAGGCTCTTTGTTAATATATGAAATGTCTCGTTGTTGAGGTATGTCATGTTCTTTTGTTAATTTATGATGTTGCATTATATATTATTTAAACGTAGAGTGTTGGACTTAATGTATATTCTGTTTTTCCTTTTTTTTTTTTTTTTTATATGTAAGGCCTCAAATAATATGATGTTAATGGAATGGAAGAGCAATTTTTTTGGGGGGGGGTGGGGGGGGGGGTGGGGGGGTAAACTAGTAATCGACACTTGAACATTCATTAACATCTTCTAAAAAAATAAAAAAACATTCTTTCAAAAGAAAGAAATAAAATAATAAACAACATTCCAGATTCCACATTAATCATCCAATTTCCAAAGTAAACGGAGCTTTAATATAATGGTATATGCCATAACAAAGTTGTCTAATAAACGGGCCAGGCCGACAACAAAGCCCAATTAATCTTGGGCTTCGACTACCCAATTGGCGTATAACAAACATTTTTAAACACACTCAGATCCCCTCTTTGGCAACCTTCCGTGAAAAAGGCAAAATGTCGATGTCCATCGCCGCCGCCGCCACTACGGCCAATACCGTTTCCCACCTCAAACCCGCGGCCGCCACCACTCAAATCGCAGCCTTCCCGACCACCACCCATTCCCGTCAATCCCACAAACCCATTTCCATAACCTGTGCATCCTCCTCCACCACATTCCAATCGCCACCCTCCACCGCCGCCACCTCCGATCGCCTCTTCAACTTCGCCGCCGGCCCCGCCACCCTCCCCGAAAACGTCCTCCTCAAAGCCCAATCCGAGCTCTACAACTGGCGCGGCTCCGGCATGTCCGTCATGGAGATGAGCCACCGCGGCAAGGAATTCCTCTCCATTATCCAGAAAGCCGAATTAGATCTCCGCACCCTCCTCAATATTCCACCGGAGTATTCCGTCCTCTTCCTCCAAGGCGGCGCCACCACCCAATTCGCCGCTATCCCACTCAATTTATGCAAGCCCGATGATGTTGTTGATTATGTGATCACGGGATCTTGGGGGGACAAGGCTTTCAAAGAGGCCGCGAAGTATTGCAAGCCCAATTCGATCTGGAGTGGAAAATCTGAGAAATACACCAAGATTCCGAGCTTTGAGACCTTGGATCAAACTCCGGGCGCAAGGTATTTGCATATATGCGCCAATGAAACTATTCATGGAGTCGAGTTCAAGGACTACCCCATTCCCGCCACCGAAAATGAGGTGCTTATCGCTGATATGTCGTCAAATTTTTGCTCAAAACCCGTGGACGTGACGAAGTTTGGTGCGATCTACGCCGGAGCCCAGAAAAATGTGGGTCCATCTGGGGTTACCATTGTGATCATAAAATCGGATTTGATTGGAAATGCTCAGGGAATCACTCCGGTCATGCTGGATTACAAGATTCACGCGGATAACAATTCTTTGTACAATACGCCTCCGTGCTTTGGGATTTATATGTGTGGGCTCGTTTTCGAGGACCTTATTGCACAAGGTGGATTGAACGAGGTGGAGAAGAAGAACACCAAGAAGGCGGGTATCTTATACGATGCCATTGATGGAAGCAAGGGTTTTTACAGGTCCCCTGTTGAGGAGAGTGTACGCTCTTTGATGAATGTCCCGTTTACTTTGGCGAAGCCGGAGTTGGAGGCAGAGTTTTTGAAAGAGGCGGCGAAGGAGAAAATGGTACAGTTGAAGGGGCATAGATCTGTTGGTGGGATGAGAGCTTCCATATACAATGCTATGCCTTTGGCTGGAGTTGAAAAGTTGGTAGCTTTCATGAAGGACTTTCAAGCCAGGCATGATGGTTAGAAATTTTTTTGGTATTGTTGTTGTTTCTGATCTGTTTCCTGAAGTCTTTACATTGTAGAATAGCTTTGATTGCAATCATCCTTGTTTTTTATGCTGATCATGTTAGGAATTTTTGAGTATGAATATGTTTGATTGAGGCTTAGTTGGTATATTTTTGTCCATCTGTATGGGTTATGAAATTGATCGAATGAGAATTTATGATTTAAGACAAAAAAAATAGTAATCTTTGGCGCCAAGGCCCTGCAACATGAAATTACCTATTATGCTAGAATTGCCGAAATCACCTTCCCGCTTACCAGTGCGGAGCCGATCTACAAGCTCGGGTTGTAGATAAAGGTGATTTTGTTTTGGATTTTTTTTTGTTTGAACGCATTGGCATTGACGGTGTTAACTTTCGTGTAATTTTTTGGGCTAACAAATGTTTTCCTGCCGTATGTTGCTTTCTGGCTGATCAAATCCTTGAACCGACTATCAAATCGAAGTAATGAACAGGTATTCTGCTCGATTTCCTGGTACTGCGAACAAAAATTACCTTCGGCACATTTTCTGCCTAAATTTGGATGCTAGGTTTGTTTGTACTCAGTAGTGCTGCAGATTTTGATGCTATTCCTGGTATAATGTACTTTAGGACGAAGTTACTAAGAACAATATCATACACCCTTGAATTTGTTTAGTCTTGAGCTAATGTAGTTTGGTGGTTTATTTTCTCATTTTTGTTGATTCTTCGGTTTATTAATGATTTATTATAGATTTATGACTTTTGAAGAGTACGAAGAGTGTTTATGACTTTTGGAGAGTACGAAGAGAGCTTATAACTTCGCTGATAATCAGTTGCGGTAGAAGTATGGTTTTGGCCATAAAAAACTTTTGATATTAAATAGGTAATTTATTGTATAGTTCTGTTCTCAAACCGACGAGACTGCATCAAGAAATATACTTTGAGTTTTATTAAGATCTATCTCGTTTCTCATATGTGTGCTGTATGTTTTCTCCGTGTTTGTGGCTCTTTCGGCATATGGATGTCTTTTCGTTGCTGCTAACAGTTGCTGGTTTCTGTTTTCGGTAAATGACTGTTTTCTAGAGTTTTTACCCATTCTGTCTTGTATGTACCTTGTTGTGGTTGGAACTTGGAAGCCCGTATAGAAGTTGTTCGTTCGTATGTCTTGTGGAAACATCAAACTTCAAGTAAGGATAATTTTGTGCATTCGTAGGGACTATCGAAGCAGCGACCTCATGATAGAACAATTTTAGGGATAACTTAGCAGAAAAATATGTTTGGAAATTGTCGACATAACTGGTTTTAACTCTTTTTGAACTTTGTCCCGTACTCAACTGTCATTGTTTTTGTATTACTTGTATGCCAACTACAATGTGTGGATAGGTGATTGATACCTAGTGTGAGACGTGCATTTATAGACTCTGTTTTGTGATTATAAAGTTGATCGTTATGTTAAAGCTGTTCTTTCCATTAGGTGTAGGGAAGCTATGGGTTGGCCGAACACGACAATGCGTTATATCGAGGCATATTGTGTTGAATGTGCTGTAAGAACTATATTAGTATTTGGGAAACTGTATTGTAAACACGGCACAATATAAATACAGTGATTATAAATAATCAGTTTACTTTGCTGGAGCGCAATCCAGCATACGGCTGCTCGAGCATACGCCATGGCTTGCTCCGTAAGCAGTAATGCTTTTCAAGTATCCATAACACGAGTAAATGAATCAGTAAACATAAGACAACAATGGAAATATGAGAAATAAAAATATAATCAATCTACCTTGAACTTTCTCAGTTCAGCCCCATGATCTTCTTATAAGAAGTTGACTCTAATGTACCAGTATTTTTAGAAAATCGTACTATGTCGGTCACGTAAAAAATTCATAAAAAAAATTTGTATCACTGTATCCTTGTCGTGTTGTGCTCGTATCGTCGTGTCCATATCCGTATAATATGGGAGGTTAACTAGTAGAGCCATGACGAAAAAGGAAATAATTCATCAGAGGAAACTTAGGAAAGTACTATTTGAAAGAATACCTTGGAGGAATTAGTCGACTTCAAAAAAATCAGCAGATGACGAGCTTCCTGATATAACAATATGCTTAATAAGTACATGCATAAAAGGCAATGCTTGAAATCCCACGAGCATAAGTTACATAACACTAACATCTATGTTTCTCTCATCATACTCATACCTTCTCCTACCAATTGGCAGTTGGCTTAAATGGATGTAAAAAACTATGTTGAGAAAGGTTCTCATGAAAAGCGTTTTTAATACCTTGGGAGATTAGTCTCTTACTTAATTGTGTGGGGAAAAACTCTGAACAAATGGGGTAATTTTATTCGAGTCAGAGTGTGAATGAAATCTTTCCAAAAAGGTAAATGAATAAATGGGGTAATTCTAGGCTGAGTTTGACTCGGCTAAATCGGTGTAACGAGGGGGGCTAGTGTTTTACGTTTGTCATGTGGTTGATGAAAATTTTAGGAAAAGAGACAAATCAAATATTAAGTGTAATATACTTGTTGTTGTAATTGATTAGATTCGGTCGAATCAAGTTTGAATTAGAATTTTCCGAATAAATGATCAAAGGCATTGTATCAAAATTCATTGAACATTTTATAAGTTTTGAAATAAGAGGAATTAATTTATAATTATAGTAAATATGACCATGGCTGATATAATAATTAATATATATAAATCAATTAAGAAATTACGTTGAAAAGGGGTAAAGTGGAGGAGAAGTAAACATTTTGGGGAATGAAAATAGAGGAAAAAAGAGGGGCGTTGGGCATGGCTTTATAGCTAAAGAGGCGCCTTACTTTAATAAGCTCTAAGTACTTCAATCGCACACAAAGTCGGATACACTCTTTTACTCATATTATTTCAAACTAGATTGAATAGAATTAGGAAATTTTATCCTTTAATTCTTTCCAAAGTCATCCTTTTGATATATTATCCGTAGACCGTAATTCACAGACAAGAATACAACAATATAAACACGATAAAAGTTACTTTTTTGATATATTATCTATAATTCATAAATAGAGATACAACGATATAGACACAATATAATACGAATATAGTAATACATATTCTTTTTTTTTTTTTTAATTTTTAATATAAAAGTATTCGACACAACTAATAATATTTTTATAAATATTTTTATATTAAAGTATATTATTTTTAACCTACAATGGAGTTTATTGATCATTTTAAAGGATCATCTAAGGTTAATCATTATTGAACTTTTAAATTATAACATTAATTGTACTTTGCCTCTAACTATGAATAAACTAGAAAAGTCTTTGTAAAATTATGTTCAAAATACATTCATAGAGTATAGAATTTAATAAATCATCAATTTATGTAGTTCAGCAATTTAAATTGTTAAAAATTCAAAAAAAAAGGAAAAATCAATTTGTTTACCATGGTTTTCACAATTTCTTTTTTGTGTAAAATTAAATTGATTCCTCTAATTCAATGACACTTTTAAAAAGTTTAATTTTATTGTGTAGTGTCGAAAACTTTTCCCGTAAAAAATTCATAAAAAAATTCGTATCACTGTATTTGTATAATATGGTGTCCTTGTATTATCAATTGACATCTATTGTACGTAGCTCGATTTGTTCATTATTCCAACAAAGGGAAACTTATCGATAATCATACTAAATATCAAATAATGCAAATATATAAATTGACACTCAAGAATTTATTTAAGAAATAATGAAACTAGAATTGAAGAAAATAATTAGGTTGTCAATATGACACATTTTAGAAGAAGTTTAGTGAAAGAAGGTAAACTTCTTTCCCTAGAAAAGAAGCAACAATGGTATTTCATACATAAATATCAATTAATTATGTATTATTAACATAAGTCTTTATTATATATTTAATCAATTTCTCTTTTTCCTATGCTTGCATGCATATGTTTAGCCTGAGATTTTTCGTATTATTGCATTAAGGATATTGACCAGTCTCATTGAACATTCTTTTCAACAACGTGGTGCTTTGAAATTTGTTTAGTTAATAATTACCATCAATCAAACTGATCTAATCAATAAATATTTTTAAAAATATTATTTTGTCGTATAGTATTGAATACTCGTATCCTATATCCAACATTTCGTATATAAATTTTTTTAAAAATATTTTATATCACAATATTTATGTTGTATCGTATATATCCATATCACTATATTCTTATACGTATATCATTGCTGGGATGAATTATTAATTGCACTTGTAGCTTAATGATTCATTAATATATTGTTTTAACTAAAGATATAGTGTTAAGTCTGTTAACTCATATATTTTTTTATTATTTTTATTTTTTAATTTGGGTATTTTTTTATTTTTTTAAAGAACCATGGGGATTCTAGCTAGAATCACTCCTCATTTATTAAATCAAATAAAAGGACAATAGTCACTAAGAGACTTCATACAGAAATGTCCGTGAAAGTAATGAGTCGTGAACAACATCGAGCTATTATTTAAGCTATTACCAATCCCATTCGAGGATGATCTGGACCTCTTCATAGTTACGATAACCAAGCTAACAACTAAGTCTTTAACCACCATAATCGAGTCAATGACGAGATAATTTGGGTATAATTTGTTGATGATTAATATGCATGATTATATCTTTTGAACTTCAAATTATTATCTTTAAAAAGAACTTTACATATTGTTGATCTGGAATTTATATTCGAACAAAAAAAATGGTAAATTCAGGACATATTAATCATAAAAGCACAAAAATATACCCAATAGATGTCTCATTTTATTAATATTTTTGACACAATTTCCCCATAGGGCATATGAAATAACTCAAAAAGTTGACATATGAACAAAGCTAAAAAACCCCATAAAAAGGGGAAAATGTATATATAATAAAGTTCCTTTCTTATTTTCTTAATTTCTAAACTTAATTAAAAACAATAAGACCTATGAAAAAGTATATATGTCCATAACCCTTTATCTTAACATATTATTCCTTTCTTCCCGCCATACCAATGCACCAGCAGTACCAGAAGAACCCTAATCCTCAAGGCAAGAATTTGAATTTTCCCGAAATCCCATCATCATCATCATCGTTGTCGTTGCCGTCATCATTGCCATGGCATTCGAGTCTCACGTCTCGACCCGTTTCCGAACCATCGAAACACCAAATCCTTCAAGCCCTCATCACGTAAATCACAGAAGGAATCAACCCACTCTTCGGGCTCCATGGGAGTATTCCCCAGCCCCGGAGCCCGATCATTTGATTTCGGGTTCGAATTCTTGCTCCAATCCACCACGTACGCCGACACACGCCGCCGAAACTTTGCCTTGAACTCCGGCCACGCCTGGTACTTGTAGTGGTTCACCACCATCCCCCCCGTGCTGATTTTCTTAGTCTTGTAGCCTTCCCTCAGCTGAAAATGATGTATCACGTTAGCCAAAGAATCGTCCACAGCGTCCAGTAGCACCACCGATTTATGCCGGTTTTCAATTTTCCGGCGACAATTGTACCCCACCATCACCCCCGCAGCCGGGTGGAGTTTCTGCCCCGACGGCCCGAATTCGTGGCAGTCCACCGTAATCTGACCGAATTCCGACGAGTTCTGCAACATTAAACTTTTATTCAACAGGGATTTCGACGGAGACTTCAATTTGTTCCACATCGGGGAGTAGAGAAACTCGTCAACATCTAAGAACATCATCCATTTGCAGACATCTTTCGCGTAAATCGAACTGTGTGAGAACCCCGATTCCTGCGTCTTCGGCCACCGCCATGGGTATGTGGCGACGTCGAAACCCTCCGCTGCAAGGGCGGCGGCGACGCCGCCGAGGTCGTCGTCGCTGCCATTGTCGTAAAAGATGAATTTCTCGACGCCGATTTGGGAGTGGTAGAACACCCACTCCTTCAAAAACTTGCTCACATCGTACACCACGGTGGCGGCGCACAGTAACGATTTCCCGTGCCGCGTCTCTAATTTGCGCGGGGGTGTGTAGTACGCCACCGATGGAACCACGCGATTTTCATTGACGAGCTCCAAAGAGACCTTCAATGGCGGGAGATTAGATTCCCCGCCAACGTGAGTGACGGCCGTTAAATCGGGCCGTTTGCAGCGGAACACTTCTTGCATTGATGATGTGACGGTGGTTCTAACGGCGTTAACTGCGGCGGTGTCGTCTCCGAATATGCATCGGAATTCACTCGCCGGCCGATTCCTTCCTTGCCGAGTGTTGACTCCTTTCACGAACAAAACGACGTCGTCCTCCGTCGTCAGAGAATCGTACGCCAGATAAGACCACCGCATGAGCGGCGGATGTGGTGGCGATTGAGCATTCTGATACTCCTCCGGCGACTTCAACAGCACCGGCTGCCTCAGTGGAACTCTCCGGCGTGCCTTCACCGGCGTGGTGCAACTAAACGTTGCCCTATCGGGAAAATGCAGAACGCCGGAGAATCTCGCCGGCGACACCACATTGGTGGCGAATAAGCATACGTAGCCATCGCGATCAATTGGCGGCGGTGTTTCCGCCGAGACAATTACGAGTACCTCCCAGTCGGGGAGGAGAACCGCCGTGGTGGAGATTGCTGGTGGCGGTGGAGGAGATGGAGGTATAGCAGTAGCAGCATGATCAGCGGGAATTAATGCGGCGTAGAGGTTTTCATGGATGACGTGATTGGCGGCGGAGTTGGCGGTGGTGAGGGGGATCACGGCGGCGGAGTGGCGGAAGTGGCGGTGGTAGAGGGCGGCGCAGAAGAAGAACGAAACGGCAACGTATAGGAAAGTTTTTCGGACTTTACAAACCATATTGGTCAATATAGAGAGTGTTTGTAGAAGAAATGAGGGATCTTTGGCTCCTTTATACGAGTTAATTATAAGGAAAATTAATTTTAAATTATTGTATTAATTAATAAATAATTGAATCCTAATATAATTGTCATTAGTGCTTTATTTAGATTTCTAGTAGGATTTAACAACGTTAATTAATATGTAAAAATGTTTTAAAAAATAATATAAACTAAGATTAAATATATATGATTGTTTATAGTGTAATAACCACGTGAGCAAATGTCCCATGTAGTCCCTAATATTTCGAGCTGGGTTACTTTAGTCTTTACAAAAGTAATAGATAAGTTTCAAATATTATAATTTATCTCAAACTAGTCATTCAACAACTTTTTCCGCGAGAACAAGAAAAAACACCATGAAGAATGCAATTAGTAAATATATATTTGCCTTTACCCTTAAGGTGCTATACATCGAAACCAATCACATGAATATTTTTCAGCCAAATTTCCACCGAAAAAGTCGTAATAAATTAGTGACATTAAGAATTTATCTATTATTTTTCAAATTTTAGGGATTAAAGTGATACAAACTCAAAATTTTAGGACTAAATATAACATTTGCTCTATATATAATGTGGTAGTTCAATTTTATTTTATCAAATAGAATATTTTTCGTTTCAAAAAATAAAATATTTTTACTAAATTTTTTTTTTTGCGAATTCGTTGAACATGAATTTGCAAAGCCACTTTTTACAACCGTCATTGCAAACCCTATTTGTGCGATGATTTTTTTTTTCCGAAATAGTATTGCAAATTCAATGGCAAAACAAATATATTTTTGAATTATCATTTTTTTGTTTTAAATTAAGACAATAATAGTCAATTATATCGGGGAATTCCCGAAAAATCCCCAAATGATAAGCCCAATTCCTTTTAGCTCCCCATTTTCAAAAATGATGTATTAAAACTCAAGAATCGCGTATCTAAAACCTCAAATGATGTATTTGAAATACAAGGAAAAAATCATGTATCTAAATCCCAGAATCATGTATCCAAATCCCACAATTGCGTATCTAAATCCTAGAATCGCGTATCTAAAACCCCAAATGATGTATTTGAAAATGGGGAGCTAAAAGGAAGTTTTCAAACCCATGGGGAGTTTTAAGGAATTTCCCCCAATTATATTACCACGACTTATTTACTTATTAAATTATAAGTATAATACAATTGTAATCACAAATTTAGTATAATACAATTATAATCACAAATTTATCCTTCTTGTTTGAAAATTTACGATTTTCATATCAAATTAAGACTAATGAAAATATAATATTTTTTTGCTTGACGAACACCTCAAGTAGAATTTAAACTTGGATTATTGTCCTGGAAAAAACCACTTGAATGAACCCGATTGGCCTAACAAAAATATAACTAAGGTTATTATAGTATTTCGAGCTAGAGAAATCGATTGTAATATCACCCGGCCTAAGGCTTAAAAGGGATTATATTTATATTTATATTTTTATATATATTATTACCTGATAAGCGATGAAAGAACGACCTATTAATAGAATTGGCACAGAAAAATCATATTTCAAACTTTTGAACTTTAGTCAAATAAAAACTTTAAACCTAATTTATTTGGTCTTTTAGAATTTTGACAAACCGACTTCTAAATTTATTTATTTTTGTGATTTCATTTGAAAATTTTCAAACCACCATCTAAATTTAATTTTTGAGGTTTTATTCGATCGAGAACGTCTATGTAGCATGTACACAATGAGTTAGAATACAAACACTGAAAAACGTTGATGCCTAAATTATTTCAACAGAATATTTATTTGATTCTACTTGAAAAATATTTTTAGTGGTAAAAATACATAAATTTAAAGATTGACAAAGAAATTGCACAATTTCAAAAGTTTGGCGACAATGCTCACAACCCTAAAGGTTTTGGGGAAGCCTGCAATTATCCATAACCATTAAAATATTTAAGTTTGAATAAAAGTTGAAAAAATTATCATACTTGAAAAAATGTTTAAATATTTAAAGTTGAAAAAATAAACTTCAAACATTTAAAGTTTGAATAAAAAATTGTAGAGAAATAGTTGCAATTTTTTTTTTCCCCAATTATCCCCTTTGGGGGTTCATAGTTTAAAGTTGAATTTTTTTTTTTAATCAACATCTTAACATATCATCACATATAAAATGTTTGCTCATTCAAAGTGTCTATACAATATTCTCAACGGTACACCATCAAAGTATTAAAGTCTCAAACATTATGTAATAGAAAGAAACTCCAAACCAGTACAAACCATTAAAGAAAGTCTAAACACCATTAGAGAAAGTTAGAAACTCCAAACATGTCCATGTCAACTAACACCCTTAAGATATTTGACAGTTGTCATTATATAAGTTGGGGCGATTACGGAAGACTTTGAAACAGTGATCGCACTCAAACTGCATCTTGTTTTTGTGTGTTATGGTATTGTGATCATGTCCTTTTGTGAGGGGGCACCAAAAAACTTCAAATATTTAAACCTTGATAAATATAATTATTTGATTAAGAGGAAAATGTTACGTTTTTGATGGAAAATGGATCTCACACAGGTTTAAATATGGACCCTTGGATCGCATTATTTCAGAACCGTCAGATCAAACTTAAAGGGAAGAGAAGGAACGATGTCGTACCAACTAAAGCCACAGGAATCACAATCATTGATTATGGAGGCATGATCTGAGAGCTGAGAATTGCTTGGAGAATGAAAAGAATCTAACCGTTGACCATAAAGCAAATCCAACGGCTGATGAGCTGAAAGAGGAGAACGGTCTGCAAGAGAGCATGATGCACTGATTTTGTTTGAGATTTGGTTGTTAAGAATACTCCTTTTAGCAGAGTTGTTATTTCATTTTCCATTACGTTTGTTTGTCGTTTTTGCATGTTATATAGGTGTTGGCTGTAATCTTTGTGGGCAAGTAATGATATTTGTTCAATTTTCTCTCAACCTCACTTTTTTTTTTTCTTTCTCACCTAAACTCTGTTTTTTCACTCTACTGTTTTATTGTTATTTTCCTTAGTTAATACAACAATCACAAAAAGCTTTACATTTGGTATCCAGAGCCGGTCTTTCCATATGGACCTAGACCATGGCTGAGGGATTACGATCAAAGGATCTTGATAAGAAAACATAAAGGTTTGCTGATTGAAGAAAGAGCTGTGAGAGTGGCCAGTGAGCAACGAATGGAAGGAAAGATGAGTGATATTTATGGCTCTCTGGAGAAGTTAACATTGCAAATGGGTGCTATTGCTGAATAGATGCAGTAATATAACAAACATAAATCTATTTTGGGAGAAGGATTATCAACTTCTAATGGCAAAAGAGTTGGATCTATTACCAATAATGTCCAACATTCTGAAGTACAGTCTCAAGGGAATTATGGGAGTGAGTCTTCAAATCATAGGATTGAGTTTCCATACTTTGATGTAACTAATCCCAGAGTTTGGATCAGGAAGGCCAAAAAATACTTCCAACTATTGCCTATTGTACCTGAAGGAGATAAGGTAACTCTTGCTTCCATTTATTTTACTGGTGGTTGAAACATGGTTGCAGAGCTTGATGGAATTAACACCTTGTTTATCATAGGATCATTTAATTGATGAAGTGTTACAGAGGTTTGATATAATTGATATACAAATGATAGTTGGTGAATTTCATAAGCTGAAACAAACAGGAACTGTAGAGCAATATCTTATGAAATTTGAGGAGATTAAATCACAGGTTTTGTTATTTTGTAAACACTTGCTGAGGAATATTTTGTAGCTGCATTCTTTTATGGATTGAAAGAGGAAATACAGGCCAATGTTTTTGCCTTGAATCCACAGAGTTTGAAAGATGTTATTAACTTAGCTAGGAAGCGAGAAGCAACTATGGAAGCTTTATTACTCGGGGCTAATGGATCTGTTAAACCTAATCATGCCTTTATAGTATCATCTAAAGTCAGTAATTCAAGTTGACCATACAAAAGCATGTCCTGTGGGAGCAAGTTTAATCAATGCACTAAATTTTTTCCTCAAAGGAGGCTCCTCACGGCAGCTGAAATTAAATGAGAGCTAGGAGGGAAAAAATTTGTGTTAAAACTATGATGAAGTGTAAAAACCTGAACATAAGTGTACTCAGAAACAATTATTTATTATTATTCCAGAAAATGAAGATGGTGCTGGAGGTGATGAGTATTGGAATGAGGAAGAAAATTTGGTGGAAGAAATTAATGAGGATGAAGAGATGACATTGTCTATTCATGCAATTTCAGGCAAAAGCAATCCTCACATGTTAAAAATCAATAGGGTACTTGCCGGATAAAAAATTACTGAATATGCTTGACTGTGGTAGTATTACATGTTTTGTGGATGAAGGATTAGCTAGGAAATTGAAGTTTATGGTTATAGGTGGGGATTGGTTGAATAGTATGAGCCCAATTGAACTGGACTATAAAAACAAAAGCATAATTGTATCTAAGGATGGTAAGAGAGTCAAATTACAGGCTATCAAAGAGCAAAGTGAGTTGAAGATGATAACTATTGAAGGGGCTGATAAGTTGATGAAGGGAGGAGTTCAAGGAGTTATAGCATAGCTATATTCTATCACTGTTGTGCCTTTGAATGAGGAAATTGACAACTAAGACTTAAAAGAGGTCTTAGATCAGTTTAAAGAAGTATTTGAGGAACTCCTAAGAGAGAGATTGAGCAAAAAAATTGCATTGATAGCTGATGCAGTGCCAAGGAAACTGATGTTATACAGGTATTTTCATATACAAAAAAATAAGATAGAGTCATTGGTTAGAGGAATGTTGAAAGAAGGGATCATTAGGCTAAGTCAAAGCTCATTTACATCTCCAGTTTTGTTGGTTAAGAAGAAAGTTGGGAGTTGGAGGATGTGTGCGGATTACAGGTACTTAAACACTTTGAATATCAAGTATAACTTTCTCATACCTGTGATTAATGAGTTACTTTGAGTTACATGGTTCAAGTTACTTTTCTATAATAGATTTGAGATCAGGGTACTTCCAGATCAGAATGAGAGAAGGGGATATCTCTGAAACCAGTTTTGTAACACATAATGGTTATTATGAGTTCTTAGTAATGCCTTTTGGATTATGTAATGCCCCATCTACCTTTTAATCCTTGAGGAATCAGATTTTTTTTCCTTAGGAAATTTATCTTGGTTGTAACGCCCCGAATTTCATTAATTACATTCTTAGGTTTTATTATAATTTATAAATTATATTTTACTATACTTTCATGGAATTTTATGAATTCATATTAAAATTGAGAATTTATGTCATGACTCGAAATGTTTATTACGTGAAATAATTGTCAAATAGGATTTAATTGTCAACATGTCCTTAAATGATCTTTCTTTATAAATCAAGGACCAAATTGCATTTTATTTCTTTGGACTTAATTGATCAACCTTCCAAGCTTTTCATCCTTAATTGCACGATTTGAGTCTTTGAGGGGCTAAATAGCAATTTATGCATTTCACACATTTCCAAAATGGTGAATCACGGTATATTGCATCTCCAAGCTTCCCATGATCATTTTCATCCAAAATTCACCAACACATTGCTTCCTTCTTGGTTCGGTTCCTACAAGAGAAAAGGAAGAAAAGATTTTACCAAATTCCATCAAGTTTATTCAAGAAAATTTAAGCTTTGAAGCTTGATCACCACCTTCATCTTCTTCTCCATTTCTTGTTCTTCAAAGGTGGGTATATGCATGAAAGTCATGATTTTGATCATATATGTGAAAGCTAGGGTTTGAGAATCATGGAGTATATGGATTAATTGTTGTATGAGATGTGAAGGTATGATTATATCATGATTTATGACATGAATTCATGAAGTATTTAAGTTAATATGTTGAATTTATACTTGAGCTTGAAAGTGGAAAACCTTGATGATCAAGCATGGTTTGATGTATTCTTGTGTGTTTTATGATACTATGAACATATATGTATTTTGTTTCCCAGAAAACTTGCATATTGGTGATCAAAGCTTGAGTTTGTAATTGCTTTGTTGCTATGCCGTGAGCTTCCCCTGCTTCTGCTCTGTTTTTCAAGTCGCAGAAGTTGGGAACAGCCATTCCCGCTTCAATGCATTATGGGAACGGTCGTTCCCACGCTTCTGATTTAAATTAGGCGACCGAGCCTGGGAACGACCGTTCCCATTTTGGCCTGCGTGCCGGAAGGGCCGTTCCCATAAGAGACGCGTTTTAACTTTAAAAGTTGCTGGCACGCATTAAAGGGGTACGGGAACGACCCTTCCCATTTTCAACTGGGAGCTGGAACGGCCGTTCCCAGGCCTGCGGCAGAAGCAAGGCTACTGCATAAAATTGGAGTTTTGGGATTTTAATCCAATCCCTTCTTTAGTCCCAAATTGCTATTATATGATAGATTACATGCTAAAACATGATATTTGCATGCCACATTGTATATTGCACGTCATCTCGTTACATATTCGTCGTTCGTCATATTTGGTCCATTTAGAGTCATGTCTCACATGTACACGTCTATCTTGCACAGACCAGCTTCACGGGGACGAGAAGCAAGCTCCGTAGATAGTGCTCTACTTATATTTTGTCGGTAACGGTGAGGTTTAATTGCTAGTTATATAGAACCCGTATAACCATTATGTGGAATTTCAAGCCAAAAAGGTATATATATTTACTTATAGTGATTTCTAAACTTATATCAATTGCAAGCAAGCCATGTTCATGAAAAGCAAATCATGTATCGTGATTGATTGATTGATCGTGTTTGGCGAGTAAAGAATGTTCACGTTGGGCTCGAGGGTAGTGGTTTGAGCCAACCGGGAAAGCATGGGCTGACGGGTAACTCGAACACTATCCTCACCACATTGGGATGACCCCTGAATCCGCTAGGAGGTTAGTGGAGGAAGGAGTTCCGGGCTTAGGGATTCATGTACCCTCTGCTCAATGAGATTGGATGGTAGGGCCTTGTAATCCCACCATCACCGGAGGAAGAAGGAGATTGGGGACGGGTCCGACACCACGGATTGTCCTCGGGTTATTGTCATGATTGCACTTATTGATTGTCTTGCCTGATTACACATGCACGATTGCACGATAGCTGAATTGCATGATCACCCATTGAATAATAAAGCAAGCATGTATTGTACACTGTCGGAGTAAGGTTGGAGAATTGCCCTCACTCGCCGGGCTACGTATTGCACATATTGAATGCAGGAAATTGATCAAAGTATTTAATATTGGTAGTTGTAATCTCGGGCGAGTTCTATGTTATTTTGAACTTATATTACTTTTAACTACAACACCTTACCCGAGGTTATAACTTGCATGTTTATTGCGCTAAAATATATTTATTGCCCCTTACTCAGTCTTCCATGGACTGACGCCCCACCTTTCAGGTTGTCGCGGTCGTGTGCTAGGCGGGAGTTAGAGTTGTGTCATGTCATTCAGCTGAGTCTAGCACTTCATGCACTTTCATGTTATTGATAGTGATATCCCAGGGTTAGTAGGTTATGGTTTGGTTAGCATCTGGAGACTTTTATCTGTATTATATATTGGAGATGATAATGTAATGATACTTGTTGGTACCTATTAGTATTTATACTTTTGATGTAAATATGGTACCTATAGGTAATGTTGATATTATGCTTCCGCTTTTAACTTTTAGGTCTTGGTTTTGTATTACTTTGGGGTATAGTCCCGCCTAGCTAGCCAGTTTCTTTTAATTGTCACCCGTTCGCTATAGGTTAGTTCATGTACGGATTGTCCATTTCGTATGTGGATCGGCCTATAGTGCGGGGGTGTGGTATCTCTACGTATAGGGATGCTACATTGGTTTTCTTTGATGATATACTTATATACAGTAAATCTTGGGAGGAACATCTACAACATGTTAAGATAGTACTCACTATTTTTAAGCAACAAGATATATATGCCAAAATGAGTAAATGTAGTTTTGAAAAAAAGAGTATTGACTACTTGGGCCATATCATATCTCATGAAAGGGTGGCAACTGATCCTGAAAAGATTAAGGCTATGGTTGAATGACCTATACCTAGAACTATCAAAGAGTTGAGAGGGTTCTTGGGTTTGACAGGATATTACAGGAAATTCATACAATATTATGGAATGATCAGCAAACCATTAACTGATCTCTTGAAGAAAGGTGGTTTCAAATGGAGTGATACAACACAAACATCATTTGAAAGGTTGAAGAAGGTAGTGACTACTATTCCAGTGTTGGTGTTACCTGATTTCAACGAACCCTTTATATTGGAAATTGATGCCAGCAATGGGGGAGTTTGAACTATGTTAATGCAAGGAGGCAGACCTATTGCTTACTTAAGTAAGGCCTTGGGTGAAAAAAACAAAGGATTGTTTGTATTGAAAAAGAGTTTCTTGCTATTTTATTGGCAGTTAACAGATGGAGACATTACCACCAACATTTCATCATTAAATCAGATCAGCAAAGCCTCAAACATATGCTGTAACAGAGAATGAGGACTTTATTGCAGCAAAAATGGATATCAAAATTACTTGGGTTTGATTATGAGGTTCAGTATAAAAAGGGAGTTGATAACAAGGTGGCTGATTCACTTTCCAAGGTGGATCATTCAAATATGCGTTGCAATCCTATTTCCATAATTGTTCCAAAATGGATATCAGAGGTTAGTGATTCTTATACCAGTGATCCTATTCTGTCAAAAGTTATGAGAACTAAGTCTTCTGTGGATAATACAACATTTCCTGAGTATGTTCTGAGTGGAGGATTACTAAGGAAAAAAGGAAAGGTCTGTATAGGTGATAATTTGGAATTAAGGAATAAAATTATTCAAACATTACATGACACATGTAATGGAATTAATGGAACCTATCACATAGTGAAATCTATGTTTTGCTGGTTAAAACTCAAAGATGATGTAGAAAAGTGGATGGAGAAATGTGATACTTGCCAAAGAGCTAAACATGAAACTATAAAGTATTCGGGATTATTACAACCTTTACCAATTCCAGAGCAGGCTTGGGTGCATATCTCTATGGATTTCATTGAAGGTTTACCAAATTTAGAAGGGATGAACACAATTTTGACAGTGGTGGACAAGTTTAGCAAGTTTGGCAACAATGCTCACAACCCTAAAGGTTTTTGGGAAGCCTGCAATTATCCATAACCATTAAAATATTTAAAGTTTGAATAAAAGTTGAAAGAGATATGGTAGTTGAAAAAATGTTTAAATATTTAAAGTTCAAAAAATAAACTTCAAACATTTAAAGTTTGAATAAAAAGTTGATAGAGAAATAGTTGCAATTTTTTTTTTCCAATTATCCCTGCTGAGGGTTCATAGTTTAAAGTTGAATTATTTATTTATTTATTTTTTATCAACATCTTAACATATATTCGCATCACATATAAAATGTTTGCTCATTCAAACTGTCTATACAATATTCTCAACTGTACACCATCAAAGTATTAAAGTCTCAAACATTATGTAATAGAAAGAAACTCCAAAGCAGTAAACACCATTAAAGAAAGTCTAAACACCATTAGAGAAATTTAGAAACTCCAAATATGTCCATGTCAACTGACGCCCTTAAAATATCTGGCAGTTGTCATTAACTAAGTTGGGGCGAGTACGAAAGACTTTGAAATAGTGATCACACTCAAACTGCATCTTGTTTATGTGGACTATGGTATTGTGATCATGTCATCCTTTTGTGCGGGGCACCAAAAAATTTCAAATATTTAAACCTTGATAAATATAATTATTTGTTAAGAGGAAAATAGTATGTTTTTGATGGAAAAAGTATCTCACACAGGTTTAAATATGGACCCTTGGATCGCATTATTTCAGAGCCGTCAGATCAAACTTAAAGCGAATTAAGGGAAGGAACGGCGTCGTACCAACTAAAGCCAAAGGAATATCAACCATTGATTATGGAGGCAATGATCTGAGAGCTGAGAATTGTTTGGAGAAGGAAAATAATCTAACCGTTGATCATAAAGCAAATCCAACGGCTGATGAGTTGAAAGAGGAGAACGGTCTGTAGAAGAGCATGATGCACTGATTTTGATTGAGATTTGATTGTTTAGAATATTCCTTTTAGAAGAGTTGTTATTTCATTTTCCATTAAGTATTGTTTGTTTGGCTGTAATCTTTGTGGGCAAGTAATGATATTTGTTCAATTTTCTCTCAACCTCACTTTCTTTTTCTTTCTCACCTAAACTCTATTTTTTCACTCTAATGTTTTATTGTTAGTATCCATAATTAATACAATAATCACAAAAAGCTTTATAGAAAAATTATTTGACAACTTAAAAATATTTTTCCAACTCATGTCCCAAAAAGCAAAAAAACAAAAATTAAAATTTGGATAAAAAGTTGAAAAAATTTGTCATGATATCAAAATAAACAAGCCCCGAAATTAATATCAACTTGGATTAAGAAGAGATGTTTTAGTTGTGGCAGTTCATCTATTTGTAAAGCTTAAAAAAAGAGAAGTTGGAAACAATTTCGTTCAGCCAATATGATTAAAAATGTTGTCAACGAATACAAGGTGAATGTTGCAGAGAAAGGCAATAAGCATTTGTTATTTATGCGCCCTGATTTTGCTTACATCATTGTAACAACTTTTGTTGTCTTTCACTCTTGTGTTCGGTAGGCAACTAATGAAAGTTCAGTACAATTTTTCCCATCTTTTTCTCTCAATCTGTCTTTCTCATCTCCTTCTTTAATATTACATATTATCACCAGTAAAATACAAGGAAGTTATACAATTTTTATCAAAGCCGACTCGAAGTGGTGGCCTAGGAAAAGCTAACCGTGACCAACGAGGACGTTAGCCCTCAAGGGAGGTCGATTGTCATGGTGGCTAAGTCATGGGAGGAACAAGCCGATCTAGCTTGTTCGTGTCTTAAGATGGCACGGAGCAAAGATGAAGAAGTGAGACTGAGAGAAATGAAGATTGAAAGAGTTCAGTAGGCGACCAAGTCATGATGAAACTCATTCCGCAATAATTCAAAGCACTTAAGAGCGTGCACAAAGGCTTGGTTCATAAGTACGAGGGCTTGTTTCCAGTTGTGGCGAAGGTAGGCAAAGTTTCATACAAACTTGAACTACCTCCTACCTTAAAGATTCACCCGGTCTTCCATGTGAGCATGCTTAAACCGCACCAAAGGGACAAGGAAGACTCAGTAGAAGAGAATCCCCCGAGCACCTCTTGTGGTAACCAAGTCTTATGACAAGGAGATTGAAGAGGTACTTGCATCAAGAATCGTAAGGCGATGAGGTGTGCAACTAAACACACAATACTTAATCAAATGGAAGGGACTATTCGAGTCGAAGGCAATATTGGAACCGAAAGAAGACTTGTGGCAGTTTCGGGACCAAATTCAAGCCTTCAAGACGACGAGGACGTCGTCGAATTAGGTAGGGAAGAATGTATTGGACCAGTTAAGTTCGTAGGGTATCAAAATTTATTTTGCATCATGGACGTAATTGGAGGTTCAAAGTCGTCTAGATTCGTTCTAAACTTGTATTTGTATATATTTCTTTACTACATTAGTTGAAACTTCCTAGAAACATTCTAGAGAAGTATTAGAATTCTATAGAATATTCTAACCGTTTCGTCAAACAAATTTTAGCCTTTCATTTCCAAGTTGAACCCTATAAATAGAGGAGTCTCATTCATTTGTAATCAACTAAGAAAACAATCAAGCAAACAAGCATTCAAGAGTTAAGCTTTGAGCTTGAGAGAATAATACAAGTTCTCTTCTTATACACTTTGACTTCTCTTTTACTTTGTCCTTTCTTTCCTTCACACAAGTTCTCTTCTTAACACTTTAAGTTCTCCTTTACTTTGGCATTTCTTTCCTTCACAGGTTGTTGTGAGTCTGAAGGTTGTTTAGCTAGTTTTCACGATGGGTGAGCGAGAGGTTGCTTAGCTAGTTTTCATTATGGGTGAACGATGGGCTAAGGCTGCACGCGACCTTGTAAGGAACAAGTCCGTGATAAGGAGGAGCTTAAGATCCTCTGCTACCGCCATCCCACCCTCTTCAAGTTTGCACCGATGGATCAGGTGTCAAACAAGAGTTGGGGATGTGTTTTTATTACGGATTTTGCTTCTCAATATGTCCTATGTATTGATCATAACTAGGTCGATTGTTGCAACTTGAGTCTCGAATAATCTCTCAAAACTTTTAGCTTTCACGAATAAGTATGTCTCGAGCAAACCGCCAATTAAATTCACCTATGATGATGCCGAAAATTGGTTAATGGAATTTGAACGGAATCGGCTCCAAACTTCCAACAAATCAGCCAAAAGTGGGTTCTTCGACCTGCTAAGATCAACAAAATGTAAGAATACCAGGCGGGAGGTGTTTCCCGCGTAGGCACTCCGACGCTCAAGACAGTGAGTTTGCCTTAGGTGAAAGATGATTAGAAATTTGGGCAGAGTTTCGGTATGTAAAAGTGTACGTACCTCCTTCTGATCAGAAAAAGACTATTTATACTATCTGAATTAGGTTAAGGCGCAAGTTTCGTGGGATCGTGTGCTGAGTGGTTGAGAGACGTGCGAACGTGGGTAACCGCTGCTTGTGAAATGCTACATACGCTCCGATTCGACCTTATTTAGTACGGACCTCGCATTCGCAAACCTCGCAAGCTACCGACCTTGCATATGCGGACCTCACAAGATACAGACCTCGGATTTGTAGACCTCGCAAGATGCGGACCTCGCATATGCGGACCAAGGTGCAGACCTCGTACTATGAGGACCTCGTAAGATGCGGATCTCGTATTTACAGACCTCGAAGTATGTGGACCTCGTGTAGCGAGATGGGGAGCTCGACACTTAGGAATATTTTGGCACTATCAACCTATTTTAAGTAGAGCTCAAAAATTTCGAGGATGAATATAGAGTTATTAACCTATAAAACATATCAGTGCAGAAGATATAAGGCGAATTACTAATGAAGACAAACTCCTTGGATGCGGGGTAATGCCACAATTAAATATGGCGAACTTGACTGGAAACCAATGGCCATCAAGAGGTATAATAATAAGGATGGAATGAGAAGTTCTAGTTTCCACAACTGCAACACGACGACCATGTAATTAAGCTCTTAAGGCCGCGTTTACTTTCTTAGTGATGTTAGCCCATGTCATGTTATCTTAGGTTGGACAACGTGATCCAACACGCGTTTACGGCCCATGTTCGCAGTCCTTTGTTGGCCCAGCTTATTTTTGAAATTTTGTTTACTTTATGGGTCAGTAGCCCATGTTGGGGTGAAAGGACCAAAGTAGCCTTTTTCCTTTTTTTATTAATTCCCATGGTCTAGAAGCAGCGTTGATGCGTGCTTTCAGTCTGCAAGTTCCCTTTGATTTCAAAGATTTCAGACCTCTACCTTAATCGCAGCTACAGGGTTCTTTGAAAGAAGGTCTTTCAACGTAAGTTTTGCTCCTCTCCCGCCTTTGTTCTGCTGTAATTAAATGCGCTGTTTGCATCAAAGAATTCAGTTTATATTCTTCTCAATTCCCCCATGTTTTGGTTTGGGTGGTTTTCAGCAATTTTTTTAATTTGGTCTCAATCGAATGGGGAGTATGTAATTATTTTGAATCATGACTCCCGTTTGTTTTTTTTTTCAGATTTTTCAATGTTGGTTTCAGTTTTCTTCGATTTTAATGTTTTTTTATTTGTAGGTGAATGGAGAGGTATGATATCCCTTGCGAATGTGGTCGGGGTTTTAAGGAATTTCTTAGGGCTACGGAAAAATCTCAAAATCCTGGAAGATATTTCTACAAATGTCCCTACAATGGGAAATGGTGCTTGTTCGTATGGGCAGACGAACTCATGACTCCAAAGTGGGCTCACTTGCATCCTTATATGAAGAAAAGCAATCTGCATGCCCCACCCTTTTTCCGCTATGAAGGCCAGACCAGCCAAGTCTGTGGCCGAACCCGTAACCAAAGCTCTGCAGTAGAGGATTTTGGTGATGATGATGCGAGTAGGTCTCATGTGGCTACGTCTCCGGTGAGCGGTAATGTCACCGTCCATAACCCTTTGCCTTTTCAAAATGGTAATGCGCCCATTGAGCTCCTTTGTTGTTTGTTTGGCACTGCTGCTATGCTGGTCAGCTTCATCGTGATGGTTGGTTGCATTGTCATGGTTAAGAAGTAACAAACCTAGGATGAGAATTGTGTTTAGGTGGTTTTATGTTAATCTACACCGGTTAGGCAAGTGTAGTGTGGTCTGTGTTGTTAGTTTGTAATGTTTGGGACCTTTGGTACTGTATGAATTGGCACTCTGTTTTGTGATTAAGTTAATGGCCAATTTGTAGAATTGTGTAATCTATAACAATTTTCAAGTATAATATGGCGTGGTAGATTTACATGTTCTGCCAAGTACTTACTAGTGACTGAATTAAGACACACACCATTATATGTGATTAGTAGTACATATTCATCCACTGATGTTATGGCAAATGTGCAGTAAGGAAAAGTAAATGTAGTACATTAAGCAACCTTCAAAATGGTGCAATACAAAATATTGATTTCTACATAGGTCCGGAGTTCATGCAACATGAATCGGTTACCATACTTTCGGAGTAGCAAGTACACAAAACCGCAAACTACATAAATTTGAGTAGGGACAATTCCACAGATGCAAATTTCTCTTTGCTTTTCGAGTTGGGCACACTGAACTTGCGGAAGGTTCAAAGTAGTAATTGATTTTGTCATCATCGTTGTTGTCATAATTTTCTTGCTCATCTATTGCAGTTGGATGCATGGTTGATGTATTGTAGCTGGGGAGGATTCGTCCTTTGCCCTTAGTGCTGCTCTCTCTGTCAAACGGGTAGGCATTGGTTGGAGGCGAAACTGTTGCTTTTCCTTTCCCCTTTTTCCGTGCATCCCATTCCATCTCAGATTGTTCTGTAAATTTTTCCTAAAATGTAAGGTTTCTTCATATAAAGAAGATTAAAGATGCATGTTGTTTTCCAAATGTGAAGGATTAAGTATGTTAGTAAGAAATTGTTACCATGGTCACGTAGAATATCATCAATGCTAGGTATTGTGGACATAACCATGGGTGGAGGATCAACTTTGATAGGAAACCTTCTTTCTGGTTTTGGAGGTAACTTTGCGATGACAGCAGACCTTCTTGCCTCGTCAGGTCCGAACAATGAGTTAAGTTCATGCCACATCCTTTCCATTGGGTAGTGCTGATAATGCGTTCCAAGCTCATATTCCTGCCATTACATTAGAGTGTAACGGTAGTTCTAGTGCTTGAAATACTAACAAAGGTATGCTATTCCCATTTATGTAGTTGGTATTTGGAAATTTTTTTTGCAATATTAAAATAGCAGTTTCAGTCCTTACCTTGCAAATGGAATCCCATACAGCCGGTGTTGTTGTAATAGACAATGTGTCGTTGTCATAATCCACACGACTATCTTGCGTTAGCGACTTCCAAGTCTGAAACCGTAACGAGGCTAGTTCAAACCGATCGCAGATGTAGTCGAACGTGAGGGGCGGGCTAACGTAGAGGCACATCCAATCAGCTATGTTGGAGAGTATGGCGACGTCGTGCTTCGTAATTACACGCTTATGGAAGATTGCTTCTGTCTGCATCCACGAAAAGAACTGCTCGTCTAGAAACTCCGTCCACATTGCATAAAAAATGATCCCATATTTGGATAGGAACTTCGCCATTCTCTTGAAGCAACTCAAAAGTATTCAGTAATGGTGATTTGCATATTTGTTTTTGGAGTATGATATTTATAGTCATTTTCAAGAAGTGAGTGCTTGTTTTCTTGCTTCTAATCATGGTCATATCTGTGAAAGGCTACCGTGTTATTGGAACTCTTGAAATCTGCATGTGTTTTACCAAGAATCTTACAGATTGTTATACTAATATCTTCCCATTACCGTAACATAATCTTTTTATCAATTAGACACTACTATTTTATTTAAATAATTGGTCAAACATGATGAGTGTTTCTTTGATCGGCAGGAGACGATGTGGAATAGGCTCTTATGTGCCAAAAGGTATTCTCTGTATGCAAAAGGGGGGGGCCTGTTCTCTGTGTTCACCTGCCAAAAGATTCCAAATATAGGAGGGTTGAGGTGATATATAGTAGCATGCGCAATCTGTGACCATATCAACTTTTGTAGATTTTTTTTGTCTACATACATCAATGACAGTGGTAGTTGATTATATTTTACAGAATAGGATCACCTAGCTCATATTCAGCAAATAATCTACGAGCTTATCTCCTACAATATCGCACGTCACTATTTCTATGGCAAGGTCAAGTCCCGATATGCCCGGCAGCGATGTTAGAGTGCCGCAGTCGTTCTTTTACAGTGATGAATGGACGGCCTCACAGGAGGCGCGTTGTGTTGCATGGCTTTATGATCATCGTGATCGTGAAAGTAAGCTGCTTCAACCGTCTTTTGGCTTCAACATGTGTAAATTGAAGCAGACGATGAACGAAGAATTTGGGACTTGTTTTGATGAGGATTTTTTCTATCGAAAACTGAAATTTTACCGTCGTAGGTGCCTCGCCTTCAGTTGGTTGATAAATCAAACAGGTGTTATCTTTGATCCACGGAGTAAGATTTATGAGGTGCCGACAAATATTGGCAGTTCGTTAGTTGAGGTAATTGACACTTTATCATTTACTCAACTTTTTTATTATTTAGCTCCGTCATATATTTGCAGTTGAATTGCAGCACTAATTTGTTGTCGCAGGCCAATCCTCTTGTGAGAGTTTACTTGGTCTCGCCCGATCCTTGTTGGGAGCACCTAAAGGCCATATTCAAAGACGAACTTCCGCTTTGTTGAATTAATAAGAAGAACAACTTACAACGTTTGTTATCTGAGTCTGTATCTGTCCCAAGTTCTTTAGCAGGTCTTATTTCCCATGGTGCAGAAGCACCACGTTTCCATGCCCTATGTCATGTATCTGGTTGTATTTCAGTATCTTATGTAGGCCTTTTATTCCCCTGCGTGTGGATGTAGTTTTATGTCCAGTTAACCTTATAAATCTTAATTTTTGTATCAATGATTAATTATCTCCACTCATAAACAATGATTTATACTTATCAAATATAAGATAATTACTAATTGTTCACATAATAACATACAACTATAAATATATATAGACAGAGATGGAGTTCGTGTGAATAACACCATGAAAATTTGAATTTGAAACTACTTTTAATTATTTGGAATTACAGTAAAATCTGATAGCCAACAAAGAGAATTACGTTGAACACATATAGAAGATATAATAACATGAAATAGGATCAATAAGACAGCTTTCGCAGGGGACCTATCTTGTTGCTCCTTGATCTCCCACTTAATAATAAATAATATTAATATATTTTATATATCATATAATCATATAGTATAAATATTTTCAATAATATATATCATATCATATATAATATATACATATATGTATGTATATATATAGTATACCACGCCATATATGATATATAGTATATGTTAATAATATTTTATTATATATATTATACATTACAAATATTTTCAACAAAAAAAATATATGTATTAACATATATTATATATCATAGATGACGTGGTATACTATATATATACATACATACATATATATATATATATATATATATATATATATATATATATGTATATTATATATGATATAATATTATACTATTAAAAATAGTTATACTATATAATTATATGATATACCATGATATTTGTAAATATTACTTTATTACATATCATTTATAAAATATTATATCTAACCCATTAGATTCATATTTATTATATTAATTGAACATATTAATATAATTGTATACATATATACACGTAGAGCTATGTCAAAATAAATATATCTATATTTATATTTATGTAAATTTGTATGTACTCATGTATGTGTACATATATATATATATATATATGTTCATATTTGCATACAAATTTTCCTGATAGCCCAGTTTTGGACTTTTATTGCCAGCTTTAGTAGAATATATTCGCCTGACTCATCGATATGACATTAGCTAGTTGGCAACAAAAATTACAAGGTAAATAGAGTTTGCACATGCGGAATAGCTTTTACCCCCAAGTATATGCATATTTATATTCATAGAGAACTTACTACATCGATCCACTAATTTGCCAATTGAACCAAAACAACTTCCACCAAGGTCAGCATATACAGCAAAAACTTACTACATCATTTCACTTCTGAACAAAATACATCACTATGTACTAACACACCTAACCACAACACTACATACTAGCGAAACTAATCCACATAGTATTTACAATAGGCGTTTTTAAACACACCCTAGGACTTGTGCATCCTAGCAAAAGGGGTAAAGATTTACCAAGCCATTACCAAAACTAAGGCCACCTTAGATCTGTGTAGGCTTAACTAACCGAATAACAAAACACATATAATAAGGCCAAACTGAAGGTGTGCAGAATTACTTACTCGACCTTGGTGCAAAAATTAACCAAACACCTTTCATTTAATTAGGCCGCAGATGACCTTGTGAACCATGTTAATACGCGCATTGACAGGCATCCCAAAGAAAGCATCCATGGAATTGGGATTGTTGGCCAGAATGTTGGTAGCGTCGACATGATCATCCAAAGATATAACAATTGGGAGTTGACCAATAGCTTCATAAAGCTC
Source organism: Lantana camara (assembly GCA_037501455.1). Classification (NCBI taxonomy): domain Eukaryota; kingdom Viridiplantae; phylum Streptophyta; class Magnoliopsida; order Lamiales; family Verbenaceae; genus Lantana; species Lantana camara. The sequence continues at coordinate 129,917,802 of CM074855.1, forward strand.
TCTTCTAGAGCGCCTCTCATCAACTTTTGAACCCATGATCGAGATAACTTCCTTGAACGAGGATGCAGCACTGGAGCAAAATTCAGAAATAGAGTCCACAACTTGATCTTCCCCCTTTGATCCCCTCTTACGTTTGACAGATTTTCCAACAGTTTCATTGGCTGATGCAGGGGATTCTTTAGCATTAGTGGAACGGGCTGGTGCCGTCTCATCATCAGAAAGCATCACCGGATGATACGAGTGTCCCTCGCTCTCATTTTGTTGAGTAGGAGTTACCGAAGGAACCTGCTGAGCCGCTGTGTGACAATCCATCGCACTATTACCCGTAGCACGATCTTTACCATAAATCTCAACCCAAGCCTCGTAAAAAGGAAAAGGCTTCCCACGTATGCCGTGGTAGGTAGGATATCTCTGTCATGTCATGGTAAACAAAAACGATTGAGAAACTTGAAATTCATATAACAATATGGGATATAAATAACTGAAGCAGCAAACCAAAGATATTAACCTCCAGAAACACATCCCATTGCTCAGGCTCCGCTTCAATCGTCTGACTTGTCGAATTCCAACCAAATCCACTAGTCTGAAGTGCCGTGGTTAGTTGGAAATAAATTTTCTTCCAAGCAGTATATTTGGATGAGATGTGTGGGTCACCTTTCAAATCCGTGTTTGGCATGTAAACTCTTAACTTACGTTCCAGCTGAGTGATGAAACCATTACGAAAACCATTTGGGGATTTCCAACCCTCGCCTATGACGTCCTTGAATGCGAGGATCAAATTTTTTTCTTCAATCACTGTCCATGAACGCCGAGTTTTTTGTTCCTTGCTGGATTCCACATTCTTAGAGCATGTTGCTTGCGTCGACATCTGACCAAAAACAAAATATAGAGAAACTTAGTATGCAGCTCCTTGTGAAATCAAAAAACAGTTAGTGCTAAGCAAAAAATGAGCTCAATTGATCACCGTGCTGGGCATATAACCAATAGCACTTCATTGTACAACATACATTACAAGCGGCATACAATATTACAAATATAAGCGTAGCTGATCATTTACGGTAGATAAATAATACAAGAAAAGGCACATCACAACAGAATACAAGGTTCAAATAACAGTGAAGATTCCCAACGGTGGCCAGCCTTTACACAACAGTTACAAGCATCATCCATCGATAAAACCATGTTATTATACTCATCACATCGACAGATGATCTAATTGGCTCTATGCCTCCAATCATTGAACATGCTTTCAGCCAACTGATCACGCATAGCGTTCCATTGATTTGAAGGCTCAATGTGATCAATTGTTGTGACATTATCATCACAGTCATTCGTAAAGTTTGTCGGGACTTCACGTTCAATAGGGTCATCAACCATCTCGGTCCTGATGAAGTTATGCAGCAGACAACAGGCTAGTATGATTTTATTTTGAGTCTCAATTCCATAGAAACTCATGCAACGTAATATGGCCCATCGAATTTTCAATATTCCAAAAGTTCGCTCAATGCAATTGCGAGCCTTAGCATGACGCATGTTAAATAATTCTCTAGCTGTTGTGGGCCTGTTCACCGAATTATTCCATTCTTCGAGATGGTATCGAACGCCCCTATAGGGTGCCAAAAAGCCTTCACCGTTAGTGTATCCGGCATCACATAGGTAATAGTTACCTGTTGGATTAATGAAAATATGATTTAAACATTGTCAAAGGTAACTTAAATAATTTCTAATTCTGAAAATTTAAGGTACCATGAGGAACTCGAAAGCCATTTGTTCGATAGATCGCATCTCGAAGCACACGTCCGTCTGCTGCAGACCCTTCCCATCCAGTTAGGACGTAAATAAAATTCATATTTCGATCGCACACTCCTAGCATGTTGACGGAACACACTGATTTACGAGACCGGTACTTAGCTTGATCACCAATGGGAACACGGACGGGTATGTACGTTCCGTCAAGTGCACCCAAACATCCCTAAATTGAAGAGCAAATATCAAATCACATAATGTCAAAGGTGGTCAATAACTATAAATATATTTATAATTGTCATTGTACCTTGAACCACTTCCATCTTTCATCAGTTGAGTCTGTTGGCACAGGTTCTGGTTTTACAAGAAATATTTCATGACAACGAATGACCGAATCAAGTACACGGTTAAAATGTTGACATACGGTACGAGTTGATCGTTTAAAGGCTTTGTTAACAACTCGCATCTTTTGGTCATGACCAAGAACACTTAGGAACATGGCCACCTGTTCTTGAACAGCCACACCCTTGGTTGAAACAAGGCCACCCCTATGTTCCAATACATAACATAATCTCCGAAATGCACTCTTTCCATCTGAGAACATCAATGCAATCTTGGTTGGTAGAAGAGATCAGAGCATTCATATTACTTATTTGGTCAGGGATCCTAGCAATGACACTGTAATGCCTACGAACTCGTGCCCGATTCCGTCTGCGTCCAATAATCCCAGACCTCATAGCCCACGAAACAATAAACAAAAAATTCATTATCTGTATTCTAAGTGTCTCAAGAACTAGTAAAGCATCTGCATCTTCAACATCAATGTCCATTGCACCTAAAGTTTCAAAGCCCCAACAAATTATGACATAAACACGATGCCTCGGACAAACCTTCGATACAGACAAATCAATTTTACAATCAAACAAAACAAGTCCAAAACTCAGGGTTACAAATGAAAATCCAAAATAACTTGATTCGCGGAACACAGATAACAAGTTTCAGTTGGCAAGCAACAAAAATCACACAATAAATTTAAATCCTCTGCCATGTTCCTTCAACAACCCAGCATTACCTCTATTGACAAGTGCACCAACCGAACAAAGGACAGCCCACGCGAAACAAGCACAGCAGGATGTTGTAATGGACGACCAACAGATTCAATTGCCCACACAAACCTTCGGTCGGAGTGATGGATTTAACAACCAATAATTTAAGGCCCACCATTAGCGGGAGAATTGAATCCAAAAATTTCAATCTATCTGTCCCGAAAGTTGGGGGCAAACGAAATTTTGGAGGCAAACCCTCTTTTGGCCAAAACTCCATTACTGAAAAATCTCTGCCGCGAACAAAGAAGAAGACAAAACATAATTACTATTCTGATGGCAAACTATTGTAATTAATGGGTCAAAATGGACAAAAAAGTAAATTTTCCCCTCATGTTAAAATGGGCCGCTATTAAACACGTCAAATTGGCGTGTTCTGGCATCATGAATTCTCACGCGGCGTACACGGGCCACCCCTTGTGACACGGGCTCTGGTCCATTAAAAGTAAACAAAATTTAACTCATGTCAGGCCCACTAAACATGGGTTTTTAATGAAAGTAAACGCGGCCTAAGGTGTAATGATGATGAGCTCGTCCTTGTACAGATAAAGGCAATGAAAGGCTTTTGGATCTTGATAGTCCAGTATCCAGAAATGGCTTTCTTAAGATATATGAATTCAATATCCTGAAAAAGAATACCGCCATCCATAAATAGTAAAAAAAAAAAAATTCATATTTTTGTTAAATCAGATGATTTATAGTCATATATATATATATATTATTAAGACCGGTCAACAAGACCGTGGGGTTTTAGCGGAGGTCCCCCCATAAATAAAACCGAGAAAACCAAGCATATAGACAATGCGCCATAATCCAGCGATCAAGTAACACATTACAAGTGAAATGGCCTACCCAAAAATTACATAAAAGGAACATCATATGGGCGCTATTAAAAATACGATCCCTGATACACACCGATCTCTTCGGAACAACAGTTGGCTCTCTAATAGAGCGCCCCAGACTTCCGGGCTTTCGCGTGTAGAGTTCGGCAACGGTTGTACTCATTAATGCCGGAGGCATCCTGGGGATCTTTTTGCTCGGCTGTAGTAAATATATCGCAGGCATGTTTTCCCGGCAAAATTCGGACATCATGTGCAAGCCAACCGTCAATTGCATTATAGTATTTGTCTTGCAGCCTGATAATGGCTACTTCTCTCAAGTTGTATCCATCTCCCTTTGCTGCTTTAAAAACCTGCATCCATATCACACCTTCCAACAACACAAAGGTAAGATCTGTAGACTGTAGCCCATCTCTTAGTAATGGCATGAAAATTAGCATACTTCCTATGAATTGAAATGAGAAATAAACCTGAATAGCTACCATCACTAACATAGATCCTATCACCCCGGTATCCTCATTAATATACCACTGCAATAAAATAAGACCATTCTCTTGGCCAAGAGGCTGTAAAACGTGCAGATAACCATTTGTATTATGAATAAAGTTACAGAATCTTGAAAGTACATAAACCATACCTGATGACACCTTTTGAAAATCAAGCCACCACGTGACCTTTTCCATTTTAATGTTACTCATGTCAAGCATTCCTTATGTTGAGCAATTGCCATCTATGAAGCCTATAATGCCCTTTAACCCCGTTGGTAGGCATCTATTTGTGTATGTCCTTTCATTTTGTTCCTCAGCACCTCTTTTAGCAAGCCAGTCCGCTTCCACGTTGCCCTCTCTAAAAATATAAGAGATATGTATTTCCATATCTGTCGTATAATATCCATACTTTCTTAGATGGTGCAGCATGCAGGCATCACCAACGACTCCTCTATTCGGGATCTCAATTACTGTTTTGGCATCAATTTCTATCCAGAGCTTCCGACATCCCAAGTTTGCTGCCACTCTTACTCCTCGCACCACCCGCCATTATTTCTGCTACCGTAATGGTAGTCTTGCCAATGCCCTTACTAAAAGCCCTCATAACGTGTCCTTCATGATTTCGAAGCACTCCTCCTATTCCTGCCATCCCCGGATTTCCTCTGGAAGATCCACCGGAGTTCAGTTTCAACCAACCTTCTTCGGGCACCTGCCATCTCACCATGTGGACTCTTTTGGGTTTCTCTATAGCTAGTGTAACTCCGAATTTGCTTGCAACGTACATATCACCCCTCCATTATCTAGTTTTCATCAGGTGAGCAACATGTAATTGAGTCACATACGCCTTTACACGTCGAATGATGTTATATGATGAGAAACCACCACCCTCGTGTCGCTTCCTATTCCTTTCTAACCAAGTAAACCAACATATAAGCACTGGAATTGCTACCCTTACATGTTTATGTCGACTATATGGAGAAGAATTAATCCATCTTTGGAACAAAATTACAATTGAGCCCATTGTCGTCGGTTGGATGCCAAAATACTCTCCGAAGTGAGCCCACACTTTTTTCCACCTTGCTGCTATTAATAAAGAGAAGATCCAAGGTTTCCTCTTGTGCACAACACTCGCATTTGGACGGAAAAATAAGCCCTTTAGATCTCATTCGAGCATCAACAGGTAACCAATCCTGCAAAAGGCGAATAGCAAAAATCATTATGGTTGGTGTAAAATCCAAACTCAAAACTGACCTGAGAAATGATGATTCTTAATTTTTCGCTCGAACTTTTTCCCAAGTTGATTTGATTGCGAAATCACCCGTTGAGCTCCAGCCCCAAATTGAGCGATCCTTCTCATTAGCCATTATCGGAATTTGGCAGATTTCCGTCGCTACCGCTTGTCCAACCACCTTTGCAAGCTTGGTATTATCCCAGCTGCCATATGTGCAGAAGTCACGCACTAAGGCTCCGTGCCCCTCAATTCCGAGAGTATGAGACAGCGACTGCTCGTAAGACCAATTGTCGTCCCAAAAAGAGACGTTTCCAAACCCGAGCAACCAAGAGATCAGCGGCTCAGCCTGTTTTCTGACTTTGCAAAGTCTAAGCCAAACTCCAGAATTACTAGTCAAACAAGTTGCTCGTGTCAGGTGAGTCTTACTCCCATATCTACTTTGCATAAATTTCGACCATAAAGTTTCTTGGGTTCATAATTTCCACCACAATTTGAAACTAAAAGCTTTAATGATATCATCCAATTTTCGGACTCCCAAACCACCTTTTGTTGTTGGATAACATAAGCAATTCCAATTACACCAATGAGTCCGTCGTTTGTCCGGTGACGATCCCCAAAAAAAAACTTGTTATACATAAGCTCAATGCCTCAATCCTATATATTATTCCTTTGGGAGGTTCGATTACCTGAAGGGTGTACATGGGAATCGAATAAAGTACAGACTTTATCAATTGCAACCGGCCCCCATAAGACAAGAATCGGTTATCCCAGCTGCCACTCAAATGGTCCCTTATCTTTTGCAACAAGTCATCAAAATAGGCCATCCTTTTCCTTCCTTTGAAAATTGGAGCACCCAAATATGTGAAAGGTAGAGAAGCCCGGCTAAATCCAAGAATCTGCACCACAGTGGCGACAGCTTCATCGGACTCGTTCCAATAATAAAAGAAAAGATTGAAGAAAAGATTTTGAAGAAAAGAATTCAGTGGCTCACCACAGTGGCTCACCGAGATTGAAGAAAAGATTTTGAACCTGCATTTCACGTCCCGATCCATTAACCGGTTCAAGGAGAGAGAGAAGAATTCAGTCGCGATAACAAATAATAAAGGTGAGAGAGGATCGCCCTGTCTCAATCCTCGCATCGAGTGAAAGAAACCGGCAGACTCTCCATTGATCAAAACGGAGAACCAGCAATTGTTTATGCAAGCCTTCACCCAATTAATCCAAACCTCTGGAAATCCCAATCTGTGGAGAATACCAAATAAGAAAGGTCATTCAATCCGATCGTAAGCTTTAGCCACGTCTAACTTAAGCAGGACATTTTTCGTTCTACAACGGTTGCCAATGCGTGAACCATTTCTTGAGCCAATAAGATGTTCTCGCTGATATTTCGACCCTTTATGAAACCACTTTGATTAGAAGAGACAACCTTGGGTAAAACAGTTGCAAGCCTGGAAGTGAAAATCTTCGTAATAATTTTATTCTTGACATTGCAGGACTAATAGGCCGATAATCCGTCCAATAACTCGGGTTTTCCTTCTTAGCTAGCAAAATAACTGATGTTGTTGGGTAGGAAATCGGTAAGCTTGCCCCATTAAAGAACTAAATCACCGCTTCAATTACATCATTGCCCACAATATCCCGAAAAACTTGGTAAAATTTTGCTCCAAAACCATCCGGACCTGCTGCACTATGAGAGCTGAATGAGAAAACAACCCTTTTAATTTCATCATAAGATGGCAAAGAACACCACACATTTGCATCAGCCTCGTCAAGTGCTCTCCCAACTTTTTGCAGACTGTTGTCCAGCTCATCCGAAATCCCTTGCGTGCTTAAAAGCGATTTGAAGAAATTATTTGCTGATTCTTTAAGGCTAGATGGATTTGAGATCTCCAAATCATTCTCCTTAATCGAAAGTATTCAAGCACGGAAACGTTTCTTTTTCACAAGAGAGTGAAAGTATTTAGAGTTTCGTTCTCCATCCTCGATCCACCTGCAAGCTGATTTTTGTCCCCAAAAATCCTCCTCCATAGCTAGGGCTCGTTGCCAAACAGCTTTGTTTAAGTCGATTAAAGAGGCCTCAGTCGGATTTCTATCATGGACAAATTTATGGAAAACTTTACATAGATTTTTGTACCAAGAAAAAATTGTAACACGGAAGAATAATAAGTCCAAAAACTAAAAAGATTCTTGAAATTTTAAATTTTGCACACAATTATTGTTATCAGATAATTAAAAAACTTTGCTAACCAAAAAATAGATATATAAGAAACTCTCGATAAAAAAAGATAGGGATAAATATTTTTTACCATCCGAACTATACCCATTTTTACACTTTGCCATCTGAACTTATTTTCGTTGCAAACCGCCATCCCATCTTCACGATTTTTATAAAACCACCATCCCATTTATACAATTTTTACAAACCACCATCTCATCTATACAATTTTTACAAAATCGCCATCCCCATTCAATTTTAAGTGGTTTTCAATGTTTGAATATCTCACCCGTGATGTGCATGTGTTTTTAATAAGAATAAATTAGTCTTTCCATTATCTTAGTTATTGTCTAACAAATTAGGGTTCTATAATTGAGAAATTAGGGCTGAAAATCTCTTAAATTTTATTCTCTCAAGACTGACAAACGCAATAATCCTTAAGATTTTTGAAATTATTTGATCGGGGAATTCCCGAAAACTCTCCAAATGATAAGTCCAATTCCTTTTAGCTCCCCATTTTAAAAAATGATGTATTAAAACTCAAGAATCGCGTATCTAAAACCCCAAATGATGTATTTAAAATACAAGGAAAAAATCATGTATCTAAATCTCAGAATCATGTATCTAAATCCCAGAATCGCGTATCTAAATCCCAGAATCGTGTATCTAAAACCCCAAATGATGTATTTGAAAATGGGGAGTTAAAAGGAAGTTTTCAAAAATTGTCCCTTATTTGATTCATCCCCATTTTATATAATAAAACTATTTGATACATCCGAATCTTTTTGAAACGATTTGATCTATTATTCTATTCTTTTCATTCTTTTATCATTCCTCTTCCTTTTTTCCCCCTCGAAGTATTAATACATAAGAAATGCTTTTATTTATTTTCTATATTTATTAATTTATTATATCCATCATTGATTAGGGAGAATTAGATGACGTGAAAGGTTATGGACCACAATATGCATAAGTAAGATACAAAATTTTCAGACTAGAACGTATGCAATCAGCTAATTTGTAATTACATATATATTTTTGAACACATTACCTTATAATCAAGCGATCAGAAGATTGAAGAAAAATGAAAAAATAAGAGTTATCACTACTTTCTATTATACTAAAACTTTAAAGAATGACTGAAATAATGAAAAAAATAATTTACTTTTATTAAAAATATTTGCACATTGCGTGTGAAGTGTTTAGACACCGAAAAATCACTAAAAATCCGTAAAACCACTCAAAATTGGATGGAAATGGCGGTTTGTAAACAGAGAAGAGATGGTGGTTTGCAACGAAAATAAGTTCGGATGGCAAAATGTAAAAATGAGCATAGTTCAGATGGCAAAAAATATTTATCCCAAAAAAGATATATGACAAACTTTGGATAGTGAAGACGATGTTATTAATTATCGTCCTCTTTTTGCTAAGAAATAAAATGAAGCTTGCAATTAATACAACCAAAACTTTAATGAAGCGGAAACTTTCGCTCCAGCCAAAAAATGGCACCTAGTAGACGTCTCTAAACCTCTAATTACTGAACTTGCTCTCGGTTAGTGCGGAAAATGGATTAAGGTTAAAGAAAGTGCACGATCAGTAAGGATTAAGGTTCAAGAATTGATTTATGAAAACGTTCCGTCTTCTTGTGTGAAATGTTGCAAGTTTGGCCATAGAGAGGATGAGCAAACCGATTAAAAAGGCGATTGCAAATGGTGCTGATGGTTTGAAGAGAAAAAAGAATGTGGGAAAATTGCAGGTTCTAAAACTAATGGAATTGAACATGGTAAACAGTATATAAAAGTGATTTGAGAATGATTGGGAAAGTCGATGATGCAAAAGAAGGAAGTTACGTTGCTGGAACATCAAGGTGGAAAAGTTGGCCTACTTTCTTTTGAGGGATTGATGGATAGTAAATGGGCGAAAACGAAACCCACTTTGCACTCGAAGAGTGATTCTGGTAAAGCCGAAAAGGGGTTGGAATGGAATCTCCTGATCCTCCTGCTAATGAGGATAGATGGTTTGATAACGTCGAAAGTGGGAACTAGGAAGGATTTGGTGGCTATAGAAGGTGTCTTACGGTGAGTTGATAGTGAGGACTCCAGTAACAAGACGGGAAGGATGGTTTATCCAAAACAGTAAGCTGTGACGAAGTTAGGGATATAACCGAGCATGTCAATGATTTGATACAAGCCGGCTATAATTCTCAAGATACAGTGGTTGGTGGTTGTGGATTTTGGCATCAAGGATCATATGGAGACGCCAACGGACAACTGAGCAGATTTCTTATTCCGTCAAAGAGTGGGGCTGTAACGTGAGCAGCTCATGTTGTTGGATGAGGCAGAGAGGGAGGCGAAAAAGGTTTCAAGGCTTCTCTATGTGGTTGCCCGATCATCGAGGATGCTGCAGATTCGAATGTTGAGGTTGAGACTGCTGCACATGCTAGCCAGAAGGAATGTGTATTGTGCACCGCCTATCTATGATGCACGGATACAGACATGACACTGATACGACGATACGGATTTTTTCTTAAATTTTTTACGCGAGGAGTGTCGGACAAAAGCGGAGGTGGAGGCACATCGGAATGGTTCGGATCGTGAGAGAGAAGAGGAACATGTGCAGGAAAATCAGCTATTAGCTGTTGTTTTTAAAATATATGAAAAAGAAAGAAGAAAATACGAAAAAATTAAATAAGAATCTACAGTCATTTATCCGCTGTTTAAGTACTCCGCATTTCCAATGCATAACATAACCTTATGAGTTATGAGTAAACCTTCAAAACTATAACTAAAATATTGTTTTTACCTTTTGATCTTCATCCATACAGCTTCCCTATCTGTTTTCCTGATGCGAGCAAATGAAACTTTTGATCGAGCAAATTCATGGCTCTATCGAAAGCACTCAGAAACGGCATGCATATAAGAATCTGCCTTATCAAGATGCCTTGACTCATCATCTTTGCTGTCTTTAAGTCCTCTTCGACTCCTTAATAAACCTTCATAAAGCAGTAAATATGTTATTAGTTATTACTAGACATTGATTTGATTTCCAGATCCAAATTAAATAGAGAAAGTTAAAGAGGTATATTCCATAAGATAACGAGGTGACGAACACATTATTCAGAATTTCCAAGAATTCGGGCTCGAGCCAAATATGAGAAAGCAAAGGCCAAAATCTCTAGTGTAATATGAAAAAATATCAGATAAAAGAACCTTATGAAGTGCAATTCCTCTCTCAATTACTGGAGATGCCTTGGCCAGATACGACATACCAGAATACATTTCTTTATCCATCAGGAGGAATGCCATTGTTTTGTCACCCAAAATAGCCTACTTGGCATAAGAAATTATAACAATACAAGCATAAGAAAAGTGATATACTTTCAATAAAATCCCTCCACATGAGAATTTTGCATTACTAAGCATGATATCTTTTAGTCTTTTAGCAACCAAATACAGCAAAAAGAGGCCTCACGAAAAATCCAAGCATATCTACTATGCCAGTAAAAACGAGGAAACAGAGAGACTAAATGCATGAGGTATCTGATAATGACAAGTTCATATTGAGTTGTACCATACCTGATCATGACTCTCAGCATGAACTATGCAATTCTCGGCGTATCTCCTATTAGTCAAATTCCAAGCCAATTCATTCATTGACCATTCTTCATCCTTCTTATTCTTCAAGTAGTCGATCCACTTATCCGGTATGGCCATGGCAAGGCGGTAGTCAAAACCGATCCCACCTTCAGGGACAGGGCAACCCCTCATCCAGGCATGCCAGAAACATCTTCAGCAATCACAGTTGCATCAGGCAAGACACTATGTATTAGATTATTGACCAACATCATACAAACCACAGCATCAACATCTGTGGCCTCACTGAAGTACTCATTATAGTCCCCACTAAATCCCATGTTTATTCCATGATGATGATACAGCATTGAGGTCCACTCCATCAAAACGAAATCCATCAAACTAAACTTATCTAGCCACCACTTCAGAGTGGAGAGAAGGAATCGAAGAACTTCCCAATTCGCATAGTTGAACAGTTTGCTATCCCACAGTTTATGATAACCTCGACCTCCACAGTGAGAGTAAGAAACATGAGAGCTTTGCCCAACATCAAAACCATTAAGCCCATCACTGATATTGTTACTTGCATGGATGTGAACAACATCCATCAAACACCCAAAGACCTAAACTATATGCCTAATCAATCAAATAGATAAGGTCGTCTGGGGTCCCATAGTAGGAATGCTCCATTATGGCCATCAACTGGACTGTATTATAATTGATTTCTCTGATTCGCGGCAATACATCATCTGCAAACTCCTTATATCAGATTTATTCCAACACGTGCTTCATCTATTCTTGGTGCCTCAGGTTTAGGTGGATGAGGGTGTTTGAACTGGTACCTACAAGTTAGATCAGAGACTGTTTATTACTCGCTAATTACAGGAGAGGAAAAAAATTCTACCCTTCTTCCCAACTAAAAATTCCAAACTACGGAGATTAAAAGTACTTTCTAGTTTGCAAGAAAATATCTTAACCATGTGGGTAGAAAAACCATTGTTGGTAATCTTTATATTTAATCATAGTTGCCATGCTTAAATCTAAACTTAACTCTTGAATTGTGTGGAATGACTGGATTACCATCAATATCAGGAATTCTGACACTCCATACACCAAATTGACTTTCCTCCATCTTGTGCGCAACACCATTCCACCCATTAAAATTGCCAATAACTTCTACTCCTTGAGTTGCAACAAGTTAAATGTGAGGCTAATTCCGATTGCAAAAGGCCAAAGCAATTTTAGAAACAAATTTCAAGACATAAAAATGGAAGGACTAGATATCACAGAAATAAACAAGAATTAAAAATTATACATATACGAGCTCAATAAACTCACTCTGCAGCTTGAGCCCATCACGGTACACAATGCAATATCCTTCTCGATTAAATTCGACCTTCAGATAAACTGTATATAATGTTTAGTAGTTTACGTAAATACAGTTTGACATGTTCACATGAAATAATTCAAAACAGAGAAAAGCACCTGAACTGTATTCCATCATTACCTTAAGGAAGCCTTCCCTCATGTTTATCAATGAGCTTTTCTTGATCTACGTATCTTGTTATTCTACATCTGAATGATCTTTATAAGCCTCCAATACTGGATCAAAACTGAAGATGCAATCTTTTCAGTTCGTTCTTCCATATTAGCTACTAAAGAATGGTCATTGGTCGCCTGGTTTCAAGTGCATGGAAACACTGCTTTATTCTCAATCTGTATAGGAAATAAACAAATAAGGATTGGGGAGTGAAGAAATGCCTTTCTGTATCTAGATATATTACCAAGCTTACTATCTATAAAACTCCTAAATTCATGTGCCAATAGGTGTTTATGACTTGATTCTATTTTCCATTAATGCTTGAACCAACTACCAAGATGATGCATGAGCAAAAGTCGAACATGGAAAGCACAAATTAAGGGATCCATACTAAGAAAATTAGGATTCATTCGTAAAGAAAATATTTTTTGGCTAATTAAATATCCCTCAGCTGCACACATGACATGAGGTTTCTTGCAAGCTCAATATTTATGTGGCTCGTAATTTCCTTTTTCTTCTATATTTCTTATTATGTTTGCAATCCATAGCATCTCAAAGATCAAATAAAATTTCATACCTTTCCGTGTACAACACTTAATGGGCAATCCTTTTGGCTGGTTGTTAGCATTTTTCGAGAGCTAAAGTTGCCTCTTTCAGGTGGTAGCTTCCTGATGCATCTGGCTCTAATTCAGAGGGGCCTGACAAACACATTTCAGTACGAGTTAAAGGACAACTTCTCAACTGTATTCCATACAACATTTATAGCCTAAACTTTTAATTAATCACAAACCCAACGATGCTTTTCTCGCTGCAAAAACTTGAATTGAATATTTTTGAAAGTAGGGATTAAACAACAGACAACGTCCCTCCCCTGCAGGTTCAGAGGGAAAATAGCTGAAATGCCAGGAAAGGGTGTTATCCAAGTCCAACAGATAAAAACAAGCCGATTTTTCGTTATGATCATCATCATTCTTAGGTGAAAATCAGTTTAACATCTCAAAATAATGTTAATATGATCCATATCAGCTTCAAATCTCTCACAACAATCCTAAATTCAACTAAATTCATACATCAACTATCAACAGAATTCACCTCAACAATTAATCCATACTTATAGCTTCATTTCAATTCACACATATCCACCTTATGGTACATACTTCCTCCATAATATTTCTAAAAAAACAAAAGAGGAAAATCACAACCAAACAAAAATCAGCAAATTGCCATTAACATTCAGCTCCAGAATATACAATTGCAGAAAAAAAAAATCCATCAAATTCCGGCGCGAAAACCAATAATTCCACTATCGAACGGGAAAATCATGATCTTTCAACAAATTTAAAAAACAAATGCGGAAAGATTGGTACCTTGGATGAGCATTCACTTGAAATCCGAGGTAAAGAGCAGCGAGCAGTAAAGAGAATCCTGCATCAACTGTAATAAAGGCGGCCCAAGCCCAACAATACATACATACAAATATGGGCCAATGTGTAATAATGTAACCAAATTCCATCCGAATTTTTTCATATTTTATATCCAATTATAAATATCTGTTATCAAAAATAAATAGATTGAATATGAAATTAAGAAATTCAAATTCGATCTATGTATATAATATTTCATTAAATAAATTATTTATAAATAAAATAGTTAATGTTAAAATTTTCAATAATTTATCACTTTAAACGATGATAAATTTGAATTGTTTATTTAAAAAATATATTTTCTTTTATTAATAGTTTAAATTAACATATTTTAAATAAATATAAATAAAATATTAAATAATAATTATTTATTAAATATTATGTAACTATATTTATTTTATATAAAAAAATATATCTTATTATTATTTGGGTCGATTTAATCGGATTTGCTCTGACCCCAATTAGGTACGAATTCAAAACCAATCAATCTAAAACTTATAGGATTTGGATTCAAATTCAATTTCCGAATTTTCTTATTGGATTTGGATATAGAATCTTTTGATTTAGTCCGAATCTGACTTGCTAACATTCTTAACAATACATACATACAAAAATGTGTAATAATATGTAAAGCCCAGCCCAACAATTTGCATAGGGCCATAATAACAATTATTTTTTCATATCCTTCCCTTTCTTTAATTGCACATATTATATTAAATTTACCACTTCTCCTTTATTGACTTGCAAAGATTATATTAAACCCACTAATTTAGAACCTACGATTTACACAAGTATCTCGAGAAATACATTATTATTATTATTATTATTTCAATACTGGGAATTTCTTTTTTTTTTTTTTTTTTTTTTTTTAATATGCGTATCCGCAAGGAAATTCGCTCTTAATAGTGAATTTATTAACTAGTTGGACCAACTCCCGTCGGCTTCAATATGGGAAAAGTAAAGAAAGGTAAAATACCCATTGCATAAGCATTGTTGGGTTTCGTAACAAAAAAAAAGGTATTGTCAGATTTTGCCTCGAAACTCAATTTCCAGGTAATCCCTACAAACAATTTGCAGGTAATGCCTAGAAACTTGTTAATCGCATGTTCCTCTGTCTCTGGGATTCCAATACCCAACATTCGCAGCGTAAAAACTCATGCTTTCAAACTTTTAACTGTGAAATTCTGTTTGAAATAGTTGATTCTGCATGCTCCTAGACAGTTTTACAGAGAAAGAATGGTTGATTCTAAGTTTAAATATGTTGGGTGAAGAATGCTTCCTGCGTAAAGAATGCTTCTGCGTTGTTATGTTTAAATATGTTGGATGAAGAATGCTTCCGGCGTAAAGAATGCTTCTAGAGAGTTGATTTTGCATTCTTCTAGACAGTTTTACAGAGAAAGAATGGTTAATTATAAGTTTAAATATGTTGGGTAAAGAATGCTTCTACATAGTTATAAATTTCGATAAGTTGGATAAAGAATGCTAGATAGTGTAGAAAAACGTGACACATTATTTATGTCGTGTTTGTGTTATGGTGTCGTTTTGCTATAGGCTTGTCAGGATTAGTTAGGAAGTTGCTCTGTTTTTCCCGTTTCTTAGCCTGTATGTGTAGGACTGCTATCTGTAATTGTTCATAGAGAAATTAATGGAGACTCAAATTACATCAAAATTCCTCATTTGATCAGATAGTTATAGGTTTAAATATGTTGGATAAAGAATGTTTCAATGCTTCTAGATGGTTAATTTTGCATGCTTCTAGACGTATACGTTGAACTGAGCTGCTGCTTTGCTTTGCTGTGTATAAATGTCTTCAGCAGACTGTTAGTAATGGCGACAAGTGGCATCTCTAGACTACTACGGAGTTTGTTGTTCAGTTCTGGTGAGGGTGATTCAGTTGTTGTTGCAGGTGAGTGTAACACTGATTGAATGAATGATGTATATCCACAGTGAACTCAAATCGTAGTCTTTTCTCTAAACAGATGTGTACAAGGGGATGATGGTTTGCTCTACTTCACCCCGAGGGAGGACATGAGCCCTGAGGAAGAGGATCAGTTTGAGAGAGTATGCGCGGATCATCCTCGTTTCCGCTTTGTCCGCCGCCCTCCCCGCCCGCGAGGGCGAACTAGGATTAGTTCGTGGGGTTTTTTACGTGCAGCTGGCTGGGTTGCAGTGGTAGCTGTCGGGGTCGCTTTGGCTACCAGGCGTACCCGAGCTTGAGAGTCTCTGGTCATCTTGTAAGTTCCGTCTTGATTGTTTCCTTTCTACATCTGTTTTGATTTTATGTTGTTATTGTTTCTTGCTTACTGTACTCTGTTTCCGGGATTATTAATTTAAGAAACTGGACTCTCTTGATCATTGCGCTTATTATTGGTATGGTGAAAGAATTGTTTGAATGCTACTGTCTATTAGCCGATCAATCACATAGTCTCTTGATCATTGCTCTTACTATTGGTATGGTCAGCCAATCAATCACATAGTCTCTTGATCATTCCTCTTATTATTGGTATGGTGAAAGAATTGTTT
Organism: Lantana camara; assembly: GCA_037501455.1. Lineage (NCBI taxonomy): Eukaryota > Viridiplantae > Streptophyta > Magnoliopsida > Lamiales > Verbenaceae > Lantana > Lantana camara. The sequence goes on from CM074855.1 coordinate 129,934,483, forward strand.
GAACGCTAATGTCTGGAATATATGTGTATGCTAATCATTTGATACATTCATCAGTGAAACAATGCTAATATGTATCCCATTTTGTATGTTGTGCAGAGTACAGAGTATCCTGTTAGCTCGATCTCCTTCCTTTCCGTATAGATGCTAACCTAACTGATGCAAATTGAGGCTTATCCGTGTTTTTGTAGAGAACTTGTAGTATGACGATGTATGATTCTGTCGGATATCTTAACTTTTTCGGTTAGAAATTCTGGAAAACATTAGTGTTCTTCAACCGGAAGATGGAGTGATTTTTTTTTTTTTTTTTGGTCTAGACCAGGGCATCCACCGTCGACTACAATGACTTGTCCCCTCGCTGGATTGTGGGCACCTCATAGGGTGGGACAGCTGGCCAGGAGATTTAAAGCTGCTCCATACCCAAAGTCAGGATTCGAACCCCTGACCTTTGGTTAAGGATGGATGACGGAAGATGGAGTGATAGATGTACTCTTCTTCTTCTTTGCTTTTGTTCTTTGCCCGACTTAGTCTGTGGTTTCTATTGGTCTGTTCTCGATGACAACATGTTTTGGTTCTCTCTTAAGCTTCAGCAGTATTATGCCATTGCAATTTTGCTCATGGATCCATTTTTATGATGCATGGATATGGATACGACGATATGGACACAATATGGATATGGTGACACAATTTTTTTCTAAATTTCCACGTGGCGAGTCTCGGACACGGTGTCTGATACAACACGACAAGGAAAAGTGATATTTTTAGAATTGTTCGCATATCTCTTTCAAAATTTTGCTCATGAATCCCTTTGAAATAAAATCAAAAAGTATTTACAATGATTTCTTACAATATATTGAGGATTAGAAGGAATTAATTACCATTTTCTAAAGGTAATCAACGAAAAAAGATTTTTATAGCTGTATGATTTAATTTTGAATCGTTTTTTCCATTTTGCAAACACTTGCAGTCCATTTAAATCATTTAAGTTAATATTATTATAGACAATCAAAGATATTACACAATCAAACAATTATTATTTGGATAATTAAAAATCAAGTAATTATATGACCATTAAATAGACAAATATCAACATTTTAATGTAAAATACCTACATTCCCCTGCAGTACCATATCGACTTAAATTACAACATCAATATTGACTTAAATTACGATATCAAGGCTTTATTCATCAAAAGTTAAGGATCTTTTTTTTTTTAAATTTATGGACACTTGTATTTGAAGTTGTTTATGATTTGCTGGGAAGGGATGAACCCAGTGGCGGAGCCAGAAACTTAATTTAGGGGGGTCATATTAGGTTTCACCGTGTATATATATATATATATATATATATATATATATATATATAACCTTGTAAAATACCGAAAATGCAAGATGAACCCTATGTTTCAAAAATTAGCATAAAAAATTCTGTATTTTGTAAAAATAAACATAAAACACCCTCACACGTTTAAATCATACGTGTTGCCCTTATTCACGAAAATAAAAACAAAAATTAGACAAAAAATATTTACAAATAAAAAATTGCAAAGAAAGATAATAGAATATAAAAGAAAATATTGGAAACGATATATATAAGAAATAAATGAAAAATACAAATACCAGAAAAATTCTTATGGAGAAGCAAAACATGAAAGGAAAGACATAAATTACAAGTTGGTAGCAAACATACATTAAAGAGAAATTAGTGGATAAAAAGTTACATATTAAAATAAATTATTTTAGGAGCTATTTGAGAAATTTGTGAATATTGAGGCAAAATTGAAATTATAGAAATTAAGAAATCATGTATATAAATACAAAAACAACATTTTTGTAAAGAAAATTCACAGAACACGAAATATAATGCAATTACTGGTCATAAGATTTTTTGTACAAAATTAAGAAAAATACGAGGCCATTTTGAATAACACAAGAGAGTTGGGTACATATAACTCCTATTTTATTTATATAGTCTCAATTATTAATAATTTATTATATTGACCCTCACTAGTATTAATTTTAACTTTGGTGAGGGGGGTCAATAATCGAAAATTCAATAAAATTTACATACATATATCTATATATCTATATAATAATAAATAAAAAAAAAAAAAGGTTGAGGGGGGTCAATTGCACCCCCTTAGAAGCATGTGGCTACGCCACTGGATGAGCCAAAGATCAAATTAGAACAACTGAGCAGGTCAATGCAGCCCTTAATATCCCTGCACAACTTTGAAGTTGGATGATCTTGTTATCATTGGAGGTATCCGAAAATATGGTGTTTAAGGTTCATGACAATCTAGGATGTATGTATTGTTTGTTCTCGCAGGTGCCGTGTTTTTGTGCGTGAAGGTGTGACATCAAACACGGACGCTGCCCAGCTTGCAGAAACTTTTGCAGATATACTGTATTTGATCAAAGAAATTTGTATCTATCCATCTAACATATATCATGAAGTTAGTGTCTTACTTCTAGCTTCAGAATGCATACTTATTTTCTGCTACTCCTCAATCGTCACCATATTTTTAGAACCGCTGTGAAACAATATCTGGTACATTTTATGCAGGTGGTTGGTAGTACTGTTACTTTAAATGGAGATCTTAAAAACCAATTTGTTGAAGCAAATGTGGGATATGTAAGGTAAAAATCTTCTTTGCCCATTTCGTCACTCATATACTTTTCTTTCGCTTTCCTGAAAGAATGTAGTAATTGGTACTTTTTTGCTTGTTCCAGGTCATTCTTGCTGAAGAGATGGCTTCACCAAAATTTTGTCTCTGCTCTTAATATTTATACTCAACCCCTCACCGCGGGCATTTCTTGATATGGACGGAGATCCACGATATCAAGAGAGAAGATTAGGGATTGGATAAGATTAATATGATATCAATATTACGATATGCATTAGTTAGTTTATTTTAGTCGTGGATAGCTTTACTATTAGGTTGTTTATTTCCTTTAGGAGTCCCTAGTTGGTAGAAGTCTTCTATTATATATTGTCGTCTTGGATTAATTTTGAATATCAATAACAATAATATTAATCTCCCAATCTTTTCTCTCTACAATCTCTTTTCTCCTAAGTTTCACCGGTTGGTCGGTTTTACCGAATTATCTCTCTCATCCCCTTTTCTTACGAGTCCGAAACTACTCTAAAGTCTCTTGCGATACGTTCGAATCACTGGTGTTTTCATTGTTTTTAACGATGTCTGAATCTATTAGTGAAGAACGTTTCAAAGAGTTCCAGCAACAAATAGATGTGCAGATGATCTCTCACAACGCTGCTATGCAACAGTTAACTCAGACAGTTCAGAAATTGCAACACGATTTGATGGTTTTCTGGCTCGCGGCCCTATGACGAATATGCGGCTCGAGATGCCAAAGTGTGATGGCGCCGATCCATTAGGCTGGCTTTTTTAGGCACATGAATACTTCATGTTTTACTGTGTCCCCGAGGAATCGTGATTGCCCGCAGTGGGTCTGATGCTTGAGGGGCCCGCCCTTGATTGGTTTCGATGGCGTCAACGCAATAATTTATTGGATTCGTGGCAGGATTTTATCCCCAAGTTTATGTGTCGTTTTGACCCGCTGAATTATGTGGATTATTTCGGGTTTTTATCGAAGGTGCAGTAGATGGGATTGGAGACGAGATCGGTTTTGGATTATCAAACGGCTTTTGAGAAGTGTGTGGTGGCATCTAAGGACGTTTCCTCTGTTGAAATGGTATTTGAAGAAAATACTCATGCAGTTGAAGATGACCAAACTGCAATGGCTCTTAAAAAAGATGTCGATCGTCGTGAAGAAAATTCGAATAGTAATGATTATGTGGGAGCTAAGAATGAAAAGGGAGAAGGATCTTATGTGGAAAAACAAGTAATTAATTATAAATTGCTTGCTGCCCAAATTTTGGAAGAATAATTAAAAACCAACTCAACAGTTAATGATTCTGCTGGGCACGATGCTGAGCTCAATCATGATAAACTTTCCCCATCAATGGCCACGTGACAAGATCCCGCAACACCTGTAGTTTTAGAAACAACTCCTGAGCAACCAATTTCGAAAAAGTCAACTTCTGTAATTTCAGAAACAACTCCTCATGGGACTCTTAATGATGCCTCATGGGAACCGTTTAGCAATGTTCGACGGGTTGTTCCCGAATTACACCTTGAGGACAAGGTGGTCCTTGATGGGCAAGGGAGTGATATGGACGGAGATCCACGATATCAAGAGACAAGATTAGGGATTGGATAAGATTAATATGATATCAATATTTACGATATGCATTAGTTAGTTATTTTTGTCGTGGATAACTTTACTATTAGGTTGTTTATTTCCTTTAGGAATCTCTAGTTGGTAGAAGTCTTCTATTATATATTGTCGTCTTGGATTAATTTTGGATAGCAATAACAATAATATTAATTTCCCAATCTTTTCTCTCTACAATCTCTTCTCTTCTAAGTTTCACCGGTCGGTTGGTCTTACCGAATTATCTCTCTCTCAGCAGCCCCTTTTCTTACGAGTCCGAAACTACTCTAAAGTCTCTTACGATACGTTCGAATCACTGTTCGTATCACTAGTGTTTTCATTGTTTTTAAAGATGTCTGAATCTATTAGTGAAGAAAGTTTCAGAGAGTTCCAGCAACAAATAGATGTGCAAAAGATCTCTCACAATGCTGCTATGCAACAGTTAATTCAGACAGTTCAGAAATTGCAACACGATTTGATGGTTTTTCTAGCTCGCGGCCCTATGACGAATATGCGGCTTGAGATGCCAAAGTGTGATGGCGCTGATCCATTAGGCTGGCTTTTTTAGGCACACGAATACTTCGTGTTTTACTGTGTCCCGGAGGAATCACGATTGCCCGCAGTGTGTCTGATGCTTGAGGGCCCCGTCCTTGATTGGTTTCGATGGCGTCAACGTAATAATTTATTGGATTCTTGGCAGGATTTTATCCCCAAGTTTATGTGTCGTTTTGACCCGCTGAATTATATGGATTATTTCGGGTTTTTATCGAAGGTGCAGCAGATGGGATTGGAGACGAGATCGATTTTGGATTATCAAACGGCTTTTGAGAAGTGTGTGGTGGAATCTAAGGACGTTTCCTGTGTTGAAATGGTATCTAAAGAAAATACTCATGCAGTTGAACATGACTAAACTGCAATGACTCTTAAAAAAGATGTCGATCGTTGTGAAGAAAATTCGAACAATAATGATTATGTGGGAGCTAAGAGTGAAAAGGGAGAAGGGTCTTATGTGAAAAAACAAGTAATTAATTATAAATTGCTTGCTGCCCAAAATTTGGAAGAATTATAAAAAACCAACTCAACAGTTAATGATTCTGCTGGGCACGATGCTGAGCTCAATCATGATAAACTTTCCCCATCAATGGCCACTTGACAAGATCCCGTATCACTTGTAGTTTTAGAAATAACTCCTGAGCAACCAATTTCGAAAGAGTCAACTTCTGTAATTTCAGAAACAACTCCTCATGGGACTCTTAATGACGCCTCATGGGAACCGTTTGGCAATGTTCGATGGGTTGTTCCCGAATTACACCTTGAGGACAAGGTGGTCCTTGATGGGCAAGGGAGTGATATGGACGGAGATCCACGATATCAAGAGAAAAGATTAGGGATTGGATAAGATTAATATGATATCAATATTTACGATATGCATTAGTTAGTTTATTTTAGTCGTGGATAACTTTACTATTAGGTTGTTTATTTCCTTTAGGAGTCTCTAGTTGGTAGAAGTCTTCTATTATATATTGTCGTCTTGGATTAATTTTGGATATCAATAACAATAATATTAATCTCCCAATCTTTTCTCTCTATAATCTCTTCTCTCCAAAGTTTCACCGGTTGGTCGGTTTTACCAAATTATCTCTCTCTCTCATCCCCTTTTCCTACGAGTTCGAAACTACTCTAAAGTCTCTTGCGATACGTTCGAATCACTGATCGTATCACTGGTGTTTTCATTGTTTTTAACGATGTCTGAATCTATTAGTGAAGAACGTTTCAAAGAGTTCCAACCACAAATAGATGTGCAGATGATCTCTCACAACCCTGCTATGCAACAGTTAACTTCGACAGTTCAGAAATTGCAACACGATTTGGTGGTTTTTCTGGCTCGCGGCCCTATAACGAATATGCGGCTTGAGATGCCAAAGTGTGATGGCGCCGATCCATTAGGCTGGCTTTTTCAGGCACATGCATACTTCGTGTTTTACTGTGTCCCGGAGGAATCGCGATTGCCCACAATGGGTCTGATGCTTGAGGGCCCCGCCCTTGATTGGTTTCGATGGTGTCAACGCAATAATTTATTGGATTCATGGTAGGATTTTTTCCCCAAGTTTATGTGTCGTTTTGACCCGCTGAATTATGTGGATTATTTCGGGTTTTTATCGAAGGTGCAACAGATGGGATTGGAGACGAGATCGGTTTTGGATTATCAAACGGCTTTTGAGAAGTGTGTGGTGGAATCTAAGGATGTTTCCTCTGTTGAAATGATATCTGAAGAAAATACTCATGCAGTTGAAGATGACCAAATTTTGGAAGAATCATCAAAAACCAACTCAACAGTTAATGATTCTGCTAGGCACAATGTTGAGATCAATCATGATAAACTTTCCCCATCAATGGCCACTTGACAAGATCCCGTATCACCTGTAATTTTAGAAACAACTCCTGAGCAACCAATTTCAAAAGAGTCAAACTTCTGTAATTTCAGAAATAACTCCTCATGGGACTCTTAATGAAGCCTCATGGGAACCGTTTGGCAATGTTCGATGGGTTGTTCCCGAATTACACCTTGAGGACAAGGTGGTCCTTGATGGGCAAGGGAGTGATAGGGATGGAGATCCACGGTATCAAGAGAGAAGATTAGGGATTGGATAAGATTAATATGATATCAATATTTACGATATGCATTAGTTAGTTTATTTTAGTCGTGGATAGCTTTACTATTAGGTTGTTTATTTCCTTTAGGAGTCCCTAGTTGGTAGAAGTCTTCTACTATATATTGTCGTCTTGGATTAATTTTGGATATCAATAACAATAATATTAATTTCCTAATCTTTTCTCTCTATAATCTCTTCTCTCCTAAGTTTCACCGGTCGCTAGGTCTTACCCAATTATCTCTCTCTCATCCCCTTTTCTTACCAGTCCGAAACTACTCTAAAGTCTCTTGCGATACGTTCGAATCACTGTTCGTATCATCTGTTAGGAATAGTGCCCTGAAAGCCGATGTAATATTCTGCTTTAGTACTTTCCTTTTGTGAATCACAGATAATCTTTTGAATAATAGGAATTAAGGCAACACTTCTTTATATGCTCTTGTTTGATTGTGTGTTTACTTTTGACTGCGCACGCATAAGAACTCCCCTAATCAATATGACTTATAGGACTCAACCATTTAGGCAAAATGGTTCATGAAATGAGCCCTATATCATATAAGTCATAATTAGAGATCACTCCAAGCCAATGAGTCCAAAAGATAGTGGGAGTGTCAACTTGACTCGTTCGAGGCTTGCTCGTGTGATCATGCCCTTAAGAAGGACCACCTTGTTTCATGGGGTGTAAAGTGTATAGTTGATATGTGCGTGATACATGGGGTGCTTACTTATTCTAAGTAGGTAGGTGTCCCGTGTGAGAAGATTCCTAAATGGGAAATGAAGTTTCTATATCTGAAAATTGAAACTTCCAGATTGGGAAATATCTCACGAGTTATTGATGTGATTAAGTGATCCTTAAACTTGAGTTTCCATTGATACTTTATGATCTAACTCTGTAGTCTTAGGTGTAAGCTTTAAAGGGAATCGCCTTAGACAACTGAGTCAAGGCTTATGCTGGGGCTGCACAAGTGGCACATGAAAGTATATGAGAATCAATAAAGGACCCATGCTTGCATTAGCAAGATGATGATCTCTTATTGTGTAAGTCATTCATATGCTATCTAGGAGTCCTTGGCCAAGACAGTGGATTAAGACATCAAGAAAAGAGTTTCTTGGATTGAGATCAAATGGATATGAAATGCACCTAGCATTAAGATCAAGATTATTAGGGTTCTAATTATTCCCTTGCTCTAGATCTGGATTGAGAGATGGGACGTAGGAGGATTGTATCTCACATATGTCAATGACTTAAAGGTTTTGTCGAATCGAGACATTTTTATTCAGCTAGGGGTCAAACACCTGTTGCTAGACTATGGTTCGTTTGATCTGTGGACTGATTAATTAACCAGGGAATTAATTAATTAGGGTCACTGCTAATTAAATTAAGAACCTAGAGGGTCATACACAACAACCCGGTCATGTGGGTTAAGGCTTGAATCGATTAAACGAGTTGATCGAACCATTAAGTGAATGGTGGGGTCCACATGTGTGGAACGCGTATCACTATTGACACGTGTAGTCACGTGTGCGTGTATATGTGTATATTAAATAATTAATGTGTTAATTATTTAATGGACTTTGATTTAATTTTGAATTAAAATTAAAGTCCAATTTTAGAGAAATAAAGTCTAATAAAGAATTAATTAGAATTAATTATATTATTAGTCCTCAAGTTATTTATTGTAAAATAAATAAAGTAAAATAAAATATCTAAAAGAGTTAGATATTATTCTTGCCCAACAAGTTGGTCAAAAGGTGGACTTTTAGTCAAAGTAGGAGACTTAGTCTCCAAGCAAGATATCCCTTTTCAAAAGAGTTTAGAATCCTTTTCCAAAAGGGAGAAGGGGTTCGTACCCTACCCTTATAAATATGGGGGTTCGAACCCCATGGGATGATGATAGCAAATTTCTCCTTCTCTAAATTATACACTAAACCCTAGAGGCTAAACACCGAATATAGAACTAGTATCCTCCCTATTCGGATCGTGGTCGTGGTTGGTGGACTATTTCTCTAGAGGGCTACTATCGTGAAGTCTTGAAAGATTCGAAGGAGCTTTTGGGGATTAAGCTGCGTGAAGAGCATTCTTGGGCGGCTAGAACGTGTCAAGAAAGCTTTTAACTAAGTGAGTTTCTTGATCTCTACGAATTTGGGAATAAGAATTGCAAGATTCAATCCTTACTTAGTTGGAAATTTTTTTTAAATTTCCCCTGCGTTTCTATTTGTTTTCCCAACATCATCTGCATTGTTCGACTTCCTAACCACATTTATAAGAGAACAAGTACATCTTAATGTATTCCAACTCCACAGATTGAAAGAGGAAAATGTTGAAGATCATGGCTAATTTGTTGGGATGTTTATTCCTGATTTAGTGGGATTCTTTTTGTACATATCCTTTCCTTTTTTGTAGCACTGTACATCTATTTAGTGTAAACCTAATGTATTGTACTCCAACACGAAATCAATGAATACAGAATTATTCACAAATCTCTAGTTCTAACTTAGTATCAGAGTAGGTTTATCGTCTATAGATTCGACGTTCTTACCTCGCTCATCATCTGCCACCATGACTGAGAAACAGGAAAAGACCGAAGGAACCAGCACCTCTTACGAAAGCGGGAACTTGGCAGATCAGATTGCCCTAATCCTGCAAAAAGAGAACTAATTTCAGTCCTCAACATCACTTTCAATAGTGGCAAAGTTAAACCAGCATAACTACGCCCCATGGTCTCGACTCATGCGGATCGCGATTGGCGGACGAGGGAATCTGCACCACATCACTGGAGTCCCAACACCATCCACCAAAACAGACCCGAAATATCCACGATGGGAACAAACATATCTGACTGTCTGTTCGTGGTTGCTCGAGAATATGGAATTAGATATGGTCAACAACTTCGCCGAGTATCCTACGACAAAGGATTTATGGGGCGGACTCCAATCCACTTACAGCCAACAAGTGGATGGAATCCAATTTTTTGATCTCATCGTTAGAGCTAATAGCATGAAGCAGGGGAACGACAGTTTGGGGTTTTTAACAGCAACTTGCAGAAGCTATGGAAGGAGATTGAGATTCGTCAGCCCAATCCCATGACGAACCCGGACGATATCTCAACCTTCAATCGCCTCCGGCAAGAGAATAAATTATATCAGTTTCTCCAAGGCCTATCGGAGGAATTCGACTCTGACAGAAGGGATATTCTCCGAACCACACCACTTCCAACAGTAGAGAATGCATATGGTTTAATTCGAAAGGAGAGGGACCATCGGATTATTATGGGACCATCATCGGCCGAAGCCTCAAGCATCGGCGCCGGACTTATCAGTCGAAATTTCGGCAACTCCGGCCGTGGGAATACCACCAAATCACGTTCAGATCGAAAACTATTGGTGCCGGAATCATCATCACGCGATGACAATAAACCCCAAATTACATGCTCACAGTGTGGAAGGAGGAATCATACTAAAGAACAATGCTATGAAGTAATCGGTTTCCCGTTGGGTTGGAAGAGCCAACGACGGGAAAAGATGGACCGGAGACAACGACGTAACGGTGGGGGAAACACAGGCAGCGCTGCCATCGCCGCCGTCGCGGATGAAGGAAGAGAGAGCAACGACGAGCGGGGTTTCGCTTTCGTAGCAAGAGCGAGACCAGCACAGCAAACGACGAGAACAACGCCGTCAGCCTGGGTAGCGAAACAGCAGCGCCACCATGGCCCTTGGGCGGCGACGACTGAAATGGGGAAGAAGACTCTAGATCTAGAAATGGAGAAAGAGGCGGCCGAAAACAGAGGTAATGGGGTTGGGAATTCCTCACCCCAACCTTATTTAGATGAGATGTTACAATTAGACCCCCAAAATATTCTCTATTTGCATATTAGCCCTCCAGTTTCTAACCATATGCAGATGAGTCCTCAAAGTTTGGAAAAAGTTCAAAGTATCTCCTCGAAGTGTGGAATGGCGTATTTAACCCAATGACCCAAAACAGTAACATGGATTCTTGATTGTGGGGCAACGGATACCATGACTTATGATCTAAATGAGTTACAGATGTGTCCACATCAAAGAAACCTGCCATTCAGACTGCTAATGGGGAACTTTTATCGGTCCAGGGCACCGGAATCATCAATATCTCTCCATCTTTAACTCTGAGAAATTGTCCTTATGTTCCTAATCTGTCCTGCAAGCTGCTATCTGTTAGTCATGTTACCCGAGAGTTAAATTATGCAGTGATGATTTACTCTGGTTTCTGTATCTTGCAGGATATTCAGTTGGGGAAAGTGATTGGGCGTGGCACTGAACGTGGTGGACTTTACTATGTGGATGATGTGATTCAAAACGGGACTGCAGCGCTGGCTCATGGGTCTGTTGAGAAGTAACAGTGGCTTTGGTATCGTCGGTTAGGTCACCCGTCAGTTAGATATCTCCATTTACTGTTTCCAACCATTTTTCCTTCTAGTAGTCAGTTATCTTGTGAAACTTGTGTTTTAGCAAAAAGTCATAGACAGTCATATTCGTATTCTGGAACTCGTATGAATAAAATTTTTTCTTTAGTCCATTCTGATGTTTGGGGTCCTGCTCATTTTATGGGTTCACGTTCTGGTTTTCGTTTCTTTGTTCTTTTCATTGATGATTGCTCACGTATGACCTGGGTATACTTTTTGAAATGAAAATCAGAAGTTGTGTCTAAGTTCATAGAGTTCTATAATATGGTACAAACTCAGTTTAACACTAAAATTCAAGTACTTCGTTCAGATAATGGGGGGGAATATATTAATCATTCTTTCCAACAGTTCACCAAAGCTAATGGTCTAGTTCATCAAACTACTTGTGCCCATACTCTTGAACAGAATGGGGTTGCTGAACGTAAAAACCGGATTATCTTTGAGATCACTCGTGCACTTATGTTAAATTCTTGTGTCCCAAAGTCTTTTTGGCTAGAAGCTGTAGCCACCTCTGTGTATCTTCTAAATAGGCTACCCACTAAAGTGTTTAACCTTCGGACACCACTTTCAGAACTTTCCCAGCATGTTCGAGTCCCTACCACCTTGACCCTCCAGCCGCGTGTTTTTGGGTGCTATGTATTCGTTTATATTCCCAAATAGGAGCGCACCAAATTAGACCTTTGTTCGGTTAAGTGTATTTTTGTCAGGTATGGGGTCCATCAGAAGGGGTATCGTTGTTACCATCCACCTAGTAGGCGTATGTACACCACCATGAATTGTGACTTCCTTGAGTCTGAGTTCTTTTATGCTTCCCAACTCAGTGGTCAGGGGGAGCAGTCTGTGGACCCACTGAGTTGGGTGTCTCATTCCACTTTGCCTAATCCAGACCCAAAAGAGCCAGTAGGCGGAACCACCGAGTCAACATCTCCCATAGTCCAGTCTTCCACTATGGAACCAACCCCAGGATTTGACCCACTGAGTATCCCTGAGTTAACTGTTGAGAATTCGTTTATTGATCATGATAATACTGTCAGTGCTACTGATGATCTGTAGGTTGAGGAAGTACAGGAATAGGGGAAGTCTGTGGAAGCTGATCGGTATGTTCTTCCGCCTTGGAGCACTCGAGGAGTGCCTCGAAAGAGATATGAGCCTGAATATGAGCCTAGAAGCTCTCGGTATCCGGTCGCAGAGTTGGCTCAAGGGAAGTTGACAGTTGCTGCTAGGCCTTATTCAGCAGCTGTCTATGTTGAGATACTCCCAAGAACAGTTGAGGAAGCCCAGAGAAAGGAAGAGTGGAGAAAAGCCATGGAAACAGAGATGATGGCCCTAGAGAAGAACTCAACTTGGGAAAAGTGTGTGTTGCCACCTAAGAAGGGACCTGTGGGGTGTAGATGGGTGTTTACCATAAAGCACTGGTCAGATGGGTCCATTGAGCGGTATAAGGCGAGACTGGTGGCTAAAGGATATACACAGACATACATAATGGATTACTCAGAGACTTTCTCTCCTGTTGCCAAGATTGATACCATCAGAGTTCTTTTTTCTATAGCCGTCAACCGGGAGTGGTCATTGCATCAGTTTGATGTAAAAAATGCTTTTCTTCATGGGAAGTTGGAGGAGGAGGTATATATGGAGCCTCCACCAGGTTTTTCTGAACAATTTCGCACAGGGGAAGTCTGCAGGTTGAAGAGAGCTCTCTATGGGCTCAAACAGTCCCCTAGAGTGTGGTTTGGAAGGTTTACTGCCGCCATGAGAGATTATGGGTTTAGACAGAGTAATTTAGACCACACTCTGTTTTTTAAAAGGAAAGGGAAGCTGGTGACGTGTCTTATCATCTACGTGGATGACATGAGCATCACTGGGGATGATCTCGAGGAGATCAAGCAGTTAAGAGAGAATCTTTTCCAAGAATTTGAAATGAAGGACTTGGGTGAGTTAAAATATTTCTTGGGGATTGAAGTGTTAAGGTCGAAGCAAGGGATCTTTATCTCCCAACGGAAGTATGTACTGGATTTGTTGGCAGAGACATGGTTACTTGACAGCAAACCAACAGGCACTCCTATGGTAGTGAATCATGGTCTAAAACTCTCAGTCGAGGCGGAAATGGCTGATCGGAGTAGATAGCAGCATCTTGTTGGGAAACTAATCTATTTGTCACATACTCGGCCTGATATAGCATATGTAGTAGGTGTGTTGAGTCAGTTCATGCACCGCCCACAACGTGAACATATGGAGGCTGCACTCGGAGTTGTCCGATACCTCAAAGGGTGCGCTGGAAGAGGAGTCTTGTTTCAAAAGCATGGAAATCTGGACATAGAAGCATATACAAATGCAGATTGGGCTGGAAATCAAGACGATCGACGTTCCACTTAGGGGTATTTCACAATAGTTGGAGGAAACCTCGTCACCTGGAAGAGCAAGAAACAGAAGGTAGTTGCTTTTTCTAGTACAGAAGCAGAGTTTAGGGGGATCGCGCGAGGACTGGCTGAAGTCCTTTGGCTGCGAAAATTGCTTGAGGAGATTGGGTTTCAGGTGAAAGAGAAGTGTAGGTTGTCGTGTGATAATAAAGCGGCAATCAGCATATCAGAAAACCCGGTTCAGCATGACCGAACGAAGCATATAGAGGTGGATCGACACTTTATCAAGGAAAAGCTTGAGAGTGGGGTTGTGATGTTCGTTTGTGCGTTCAGAAGATCAATTGGCTGATATTCTTATTAAGACCGTAACTGAGAAGGCATTCTCAAATGCTTTGGGCAATTTAAACGTGTGTGATCCCATGATCTACTTGAGAGGGAGTGTTGAAGATCACGACTAATTTGTTGGGATGTTTATTCCTGATTTAGTGGGATTCTTTTTGTACATATCCTTTCCTTTTTTGTATCACTGTACATCTATTTAGTGTAAACCTAATGTATTGTACTCCAACACGAAATCAATGAATACAGAATTATTCACAAATCTCTAGTTCTAACTTTCGTAGCTCATCTCGTTGAGCAGAGATGAACAAATGTTTGGTAAGCTAGCTATTATCCGTTGGCATTTTTAACCTTTGTGTCTTGTCTGTTTTATCACAAGTATTTGTCATGGTAGTAACGAATTGGGAAAGCCCTATGTGCATATTACTTCCATTTTTTTTTCCTTTTTTACATGGTTTCATTAACTTGTGGAATCTGGATACTAGTGAATACATTTGTTGCCAAGAACCTAAGTTATTGCTTTTATTTGGAGTTCTTTCTTGTACATCTCAAGTCAGGTGTGACTCAATGAAGCCTCTAAAAAGAGAATTCCACTTCCACATCGTAGTTCAAACTAAAGTGAAATTACTTGTGGTTCTGGAGTGTTGTATTTTAAATGGAGTAAAGTTGGCATTTTTATACATCTCCATATGTTTGTACAGAAGAAGGAACATACATAGGCAAGAAATTCGATGCCATTTTCCATTTCTTATTCGGTTATCAAGCTCGGGGATCATTGCCATCATAATTCGGTTTAAGTTCTTCATTTTTTTGTTTAGTTCTGTTCAAATCCCTTTCTCTTGGAGCTTCCAATGTAGATGCTCGCCTGGACTGATGTATCTCCTATTAGTCAAATCCGAAGCCAATTCTGTAGCACCCCAAGCGGTGGGCACCACATCCCTCGCACTAGAGTCCGACACGTGTAACGAAATGGAGAATCCACACACGCACAAAGCACTAGGGAACGAGAGACAAACAAAAAAAACCACACCTAAGCTAGGTGGTTTAGACTCTCAAACAGATTGCGCGTAAATCAAAACATACAAGAGCGGAAGCATTTAAAACAAATTTAACAAGACATAAAGTTAACGTTACTCTTCACTTATAACAATTTATATACATACTTGCCACCACCGGACAAAACTTAACAAATACAAATTCTGAATTTTCCAAAATATAAATATTCCAAAGGTAGAAGTGCAAGACAAACTAAGTATGAAAATGCAGACATGGACTAAGACAAGGAGACTCAAACGACCACAAGCCGCCTAGCTCGGACCCACAGACCAGTACGTACAAACTAAAAACATAAAACGGGAGGGGGTCAGTTACGCGGACTGAGTGAGGGCTACACACGCACGCATACATACGTATACTGAGCATAACACATATCAAAGTTGGGAGTTCATGAACGGGGGCGTGGTTTTTGCAATCTAAAACATTTTTTCACTTGATACTAAATATAAGGGGAAAAGAGAGTTAGGCCAAAGGCCAAAACAACCAAATTTTAGTAATTGAGAATCCACTCCAGTTTCACGAATAATTACATAGCAAACTAACATAACGGAAACATACACACCATACAAACCATCAAACAAGAGGGAAATGTGCATAGGGATAATGTCCGTCCCGGATTCCCTATCCCATATCCCGATGATCATGCACGGAAGTAATACCCGGCGTCTCGAGTCTCCCTTGCCCATAATCATCGAGCCCCAAACATACTCAGAATCAGAATCAGAGGCATAACAAGGTCTAAGACCAAGTTCATATCCATACCATATTCATATTCATATCCAGAGGCATATCATATTCATATTCATACCATAATCATATCATAACCATATCAAGGTCAGATTCATAACATAATCATATTCATATTCCTAACATATTCATAATCCTAGCATATCCATATCGGATTCTTAACATAATCATATTCCTAATCATATTGATAACATAACAAACTAACTTATTCTAGTACCTAGCATATCATATTCTATAGTGTATAACATAATCACACGTATTCATAGCTCACACATACTTACGTATACATAGGGCTTATATTCATATACATACATAACGGTCACATTTCATTAGGGTTTAACTATAACCTAACCTCACCTTACACCGACGAACCGGGCAAAAGGGAATAAAACCAACTCCTACAGAGCGACCTCGTCACCAAGGAGATACTCCTCTGAACAAGACAAACATCAAGGATAACGATAGACTCAAAATGAACCATATAAACGCTCGGCAAATACATATGAATGCGAATGATGCAAATACATGTCATAAACGTTTAACACTTAGGCAAAATGGGAGCAATTAGTGTTGGAAAACACGAAAGAGTTGAGCAGCGGAAGTTTAAAATTTTCCAAAAATTTAATCGTAGTCTTGCAATTTCCGTATCGTATCGTAGGGTGTTTTAGAAACTTACAAAGGTAGAAGCTTTCTAGTGATGTCGTTACCACCTAACGAACACCTTTCAAGTGAAATCCCTCGAACGACCTTTGAATTAGACTCCAAATTAGAAGCCCTCCAAAGCGTATCCACACCAGTCCTAGAACACGATCAAGCGAGTAAGAATGCTAGTTCTATGGCTTGTGTTAGGCTAGGATTTTTACTTTGAAAACTTTTCTTTTATTTTTCTCAAAAACTTAACACTTCTTTAGTGTTGGTCTAAAGAATAAGAGAAACACCACCACTAGTATTTATACTAGGGGGTTCGAACCATTAGGGTTTCCTAAACCTTGTGGATTTGGTTTCTTGCTCACCAATTAACTCATTTAATTATTAATTTAATTGGAAGAATAAGTTCCCAACTTTTTCTCCAAGTCTTGCAAGAATAACCTTCTCTCTCCTACAATAGAAAGTTTGACTTTTCAACTTTCCTAAAGTTAAAATTCAAGATTCAATAAATAATTTAATTCCCAATTAATTATTTATTGGGTTAAGTTTATTTGAGAATAGTTTTAACAATTAATTCAAAATTAATTAAATGACTAAAATTAATTAATTATAATTTAATTAATTAATTATAGAAAAGAATTTGAGTACGGAATAAACCACACGCACGAGGCCACGCATGAAGCCACGTCCCGTGGTAGCCACGTGTACATGTCACGTGGCAGCAGTCACATGTTATGCCTCGTTTCGATCAACCATTTTGATCCTTTGTTAATCCAATTAATATCCTACCATAACCCTCGTATTCTGGCATTTATGTGTGACCCTTTAGGTTCATTATTCGATTAACAGTGACATTAATTAATTAATTCCCATAATTAATTAATCACTTCACAGATCACACTACCATAATCTAGCAATGGTTGTGTGACCCCTAGCCGAATAATGAAATGAATTGAAGAACCTTTCAATCAATGACAATCAGTGAAATACGATCCTCCTACAACTCCATCTCTCAATCAAGAACTAAGGCATGGGAATATTCTCAGAGCCTTAGTATTCTTGATCTTTAACGTTAAGTTCGTTTCATATCCATTTCGATCTCAATCCTAGAAAACCCCATTTTCTAGATGCCTTGATCTTTTATCCACCTTGGCCAAGGGTTTAATGTTTAATGGACTACGAATAACTTAATCAGTAAGAGATCATTCTTGTTCTTAATAAGTGTACGTCCTTTATCGATTCTACTAATTCTTCATATGCCACTTGTGTAATCCCAACATAGGCCGTGGTTCAGGTGTGTATATGGCGACACTCTTTTGAGCCTATATCAAAGATTATCGAGTTAGCTCATATGAGACATTACAGAACCTCAAGTCTAAGGATTAATGAATCACGTCATTGTAACTGTCACCTGTAATCCACGCAGGTGTGTCCGCACCCCCCTGAGTGGACGAGAAAGAAAGGATTTCTCGGAGCAACAAGACCCGACAAGAGGTGTAAGCACCGCAAGGTGTGAAGCGATCTCGTACTAAACGAAACGACTTTCAACTCTTATGGGGTCTCGAAGACTGAATGTAGCTGCCAACCCCAGCCAGAAAGCTGAAATGAAAAAGTCTTTTCTACTTTTTTGAATAATAAGGTAAGCTTCATAGCCCCAACAGGGGTCCTTTAGACCGCAGCACTGTGAGATATTTCCTAATCTGGAAGTTTCTGGAAACTTTATTTCCCATTTAGGAATGTTCTCACGCGGAATATCTCAGTGATGAAGTTCTTGTAACAATCATCCTTATGTATTAAGAACGCATCAACGTATGCACTTATCACTCCACGAAACTGAGTGATCCTTCAAAAGGACATAATCACATAAGCAAGTCTCAGCAGAGTCAAGGTCAACACTCCCACTGTCTATCGGACTCATTGACATAGAGAAGTTTCTAATCCTTGCCTATGGAGTTAAGAACTTGTTTCATGTGCCGTTCCCATAACAACAAAGTTCTTAACGACCTCATCGGATTAGGGGAATCCAGTACATGCAAATCACAGTCAAACCCAAACAGATATAAATAAGCACATACAGAAGCGATTGCCTATGAACAAAATCATTTCGTTTATTATTCAAAGACTGTTTATGATTTTATAAGGAAATGGTAAAGCAAACATCTACTTTAAGTGCACCATTCCTAACAATCTCCCACTTGCCCGTCAAAGCCACTCAGGTGCTAATCTAAGTCCCATCTTCCAAAGATGTCCTTTGAAAGCCTGTTGAATAGGGGCTTTAGTTAGTGGATTTGCCATGTTCTCTGCCGATGTGACCCTTTCAAGCACATCTCCTCTCTTGATGATATCACGAATCAAGTGATACTTTCTCAAAATGTGCTTGGTCCTTTGGTGAGATCTTGGTTCTCTTGCTTCAGCAGCCGCCCCGGTGTTGTCACAAAACATTGTAACGGAGTCTTTAATGCTAGGAACTACACCCAACTCTTGGATGAAATTTCTTACCCAAATACCTTCCTTAGCTGCGTCGTTTGCAGCTAAGTATTCGACCTCAGTGGTCGAAACTATAATGGTCGCTTGCTTGGAACTTTTCCAACTCACTGCTCCGCCGTTCAGGCAGAATATGTATCTTGACATGGATTTAAAGTCATCCATGTCTGATGCAAAGCTTGCATCATAGTATCCTCTAATAAAAAAATCTTGCTGGCCTCCGTAAACCAAGAACAAATCCTTAGTTCTTCGCAAGTACTTAAGGATGTTCTTTACAGGAGTCCAGTGACCTTCACCAGGGTCAGATTGGAATCGGCTAGTCACGCTAAGTGCATAAGCCATATTCGGTCGAGTACATAGCATCGCATACATTATGCTTCCTATAGCTGATGCATAAGGAATTCTGGACATCCTGGACTTTTCAAGTTCAGTCTTGGGACACAACTTCTTCAAAAGAACTGTTCAGCCCCATTAGAAGTTTTTCATGTTTGGATTCTTCCATACTAAACCTCCTTAGTATTTTGTTTATGTAAACTGATTGCGATAATCCTAACAATCTCCTAGATCTATCCCGATAGATCTTCATCCCAAGAATGTAGGATGCATCACCAAGATCCTTCATCTCAAATTGGTTCGATAACCAAGACTTTGTTACTTTCATGTCATCCTTCGCATTCCCAATGAGGAGGATGTCATCTATATAAAGTATCAGAAATTGAACCGAGGTTTCCAATTCTTTATTGTACACGCAGGACTCATTCGGATTTTGAATAAAGCCAAACAATTTGACCGCTTCATCAAATCGAATGTTCCAACTCCTAGAAGCTTGTTTCAATCAGTAGATTGATCTTTGGAGCTTACAAACCTTTTGTTCGCTCCCACTGAATGTGAAACCCATGGGTTGCTCCATGTAAATGTCTTTTTCAATGTCTCCATTGAGAAAGGCAGTTTTCACATCCATTTGCCATATCTCATAGTCATAATATGCTGCAATGGCAAGCAAGATCCGAACGAATTTTTACATTGCAACCGGTGAGAAGGTTTCATCAAAGTCTATACCTGGTCTTTGAGCGAAACCTTTAGCAACTAATCTTGCTTTAAAGGCTGCCACGCTTCTATCTACTCCGAGCTTGCGCTTATATATCCATTTGCACCCTATGGACCTGATCCCATCAGGTGGATCAACCAATGTCCAAACTTGATTAGAGTACATGGAATCCATTTTGGATTTCATTACTTCTTTCCACTGTTCAGAGTTCGAATCTAACAGTTCCTCCTCATAAGTTAATGGATCATTATCCAATTGAGATGTATGGTGGAGAAAACCATACCATCTCTCTGGTTGTCTAGGAATGCATTCAGAATGTCTTACTAGAGGAGGATTTTCATGTGTATCACTCTTTGCGATTGGCTGAGGGACGTTAGTCTCCAAACATGGCACGAGACCTTGGTCTCGAACCTCTTTGAGTTCTGCGATCTTGCCTTTCTTTTCTTTAAGGAACGAGTCCTCAAGAAAAGTAGCATTTCTTGACACAAAGACCTTTTGTTCAAGAGGATCATAGAAATAATATCCTATTGACTCTTTAGGATATCCTACGAAGTTATATAAGCTTGATCTAGCTTCAAGCTTATCTCCCACTGTCCTCTTCATGTAAGCAGGACAACCCCAAATTCTTAAGTAAGAATAATTAGGGATTTTTCCAAACCACATTTCATATGGGGTTTTGGGTACAGATTTGGAGGGAACAAGATTGTCTTCAGACCATTTCACGATCGCCTCTCTTTCGGCCCGAGTCGGAGTCTCGCCTTCAGCGAAAGGCTCTCCCTCGAAGAGAACATATCTTCTCTTTTCAGAATCTAAAACGATCTTTAGATTTCGAAGCCAATCAGAGTAATTGGTCCCCGTCAACTTGTTTGATTCGAGGATGGGTGCGAGAGGGTTTTTAGTTGCCATTTCAATTGTAGAGAATCACAGAACTACAACCTAAATGAAAAGCAAAGAAATCATGAGCATGCTGAATAATAACGATTATACATATTATCAAGGTCTTTGGAAATATGTTCTCCCACTGTTTTTAGTAGGTCTATAAATCCCTACGACCTTAGAAGAAACTTGTTTTCTCAATGGTTACTAGGATCCCAAGCATTCTTGGTTTTGGACCCACGACTCGTGAGACATCCAAAGGTCTAAGAATCTTTAGGTAGGTACTAATTACCGATTCCATCCCCATGGAATTCCTAGTAATATTTTTGCATCACTAATCTTTCAATCATGGACCCAGGACTTGTGAGACATCCATATCTACTTTTGTGTTGAGCAGGACCCATCAATCGTAAGATCTCAACCAAACTTAGTCTGGAACGACCCACGACTCGTGAGACATCGCCCATTCTAAAATGGTCAAGAAATATTAATTACTTAAAGTGATTAATCAGGAAACTAGAATTAATAAGCTACACTAATTACCCCACGACTCGTAAGACAACAATTAGTTTCACTTATTAAGTCCTAAATCCTATTGATGGAATGCTAGAGATTTTATTATTGTGATAAAATACCTATTTATTCGAATTGCTCAATATTTAAGTGGGATTTTCGAATTTCTAGAGGGTTGTCCGGAATGACCTCACCAACATATAATGTTATCCAAATTTTAATTGTCTTGTTAATGCAATTTTGTGACGCCCCGTCCGATAAATCGTACAGGTATGCGCCACGAGAGAGTTTACCTTATGCACTTATGTGATTTAATTTCCTTTTTATGTGTTTAACTCCAACTTTGATTTAAAATGTGACTTAATTGACTAAAATCCAAAATAGTAAAATATGAATTCTTGCATGACAACTTGAGAATGGAACTTGGATGAATTTAAATTAATTGTTGGAATTTGAATTAAATAGGACTTGGACCTATTTGTGTGTTTTGGGCCTAACTTGAATTAGGTGAGTTCGGGTCATTCGGGACCAATATGGGCTCGGGAATTCGAATTCGAATTTCGACACCACCATTGGACTTGAATCGGTGATTCGGGTCCAACGGAATTTATTTTATATTTTTCGGAAACCATTTAGACTTTAAACCTTTTTAATTGTGACTTATTGGGCCGAAGGTCATTTATTTGAGCCCAAATCCTATTCAAGGCTTTAGCCCCACATTTTATCTTGGAAACCCTAACCTTAATCTAAAACTAGTAGCCACCATATAAATAGCTTTATCCCCTTTTCATTTCATTTCAAACCACACAAGTTAGCTTCCAAGAGATTCATGGAGAAATTTCAAGAGAAGATCAAGACTTGAACAATCTTTCATTCTAACAACCCATATTCCTAGATTTCTCACTCCTTCACAAGACAAGGTAAGCTTTGGATCTCTTTTAATGAGTATTTCATTTCTATTCTTGGATTGGAGCATGAAATTTGTTGGTATGAACTTGAATGATGAGATCTTGAATTACTTGAGCAAGCTTTGATGGTATATATATTAATTAATTAATTTAGGTTGGAATTTATCCCTTTTTGGTCTGCTTTTCTTGCTGAAGTCGTGAGCAGGGCTTGCGCTGGAAATGAATTATTAAGTGAAAACCATGATTCTCGAACTAATGCTTGATTAAGTCACCTTTTGCTGTGGAATGAAATAATCGGTTCATTACTATTGATAATAAGAATAATAAAGGAATTGTTGCTAAAAATTTCGTATTGTTTACACTTGGACAACCGTAATGATTAATTGGAAAAAATGACTTGGAGATCTGGACGAATTAACACCAACTTCAACCTTCAAGTTTTGGTGCTTTTGAATTTAATATGCATGTTAGGTGTACAAAAAATGAAACAATTTGCTGTAATGAATGTACAATTTGCTGCGTGTTAGTGCCTTGGTTGCCTTGATGAATTGCTTGGAAATAGAATGGAGAAGCTGGACAAATAACAAATGCATACCTCCAACTTTTGTATTTAATAATTAAAAAAAAAATGCACTACATTACTAAGCTTGGCCTGCGTGAAATGTACATGGGGAACCGTGACTTTATGGCTTGAAATTATTTAAACTTGTGGTACATATTCAGTAACAATTTTGGAAATCAAAGTCAATATTTCCTCAAATCAAATATAAGAGATGCATTAATTGCTTGAAATGTAAAAATTGGGTAGCATGAACTTGCTTTAATCTTGCCTGCCTCCACGTTGCTTCTTTCATTTAAATTGGGTGTTGAATTCTTGTGTTTAAAACGCCAACTAGCTGATGCTTCATTAATTGATCAATTACGTGTGTGTATATTATATATTTAATTGAATTAAGATAGATAGATTAATTATTGTTGAGTGCTTGGCGTGTATTAGGCATAAATGAAATTTCTTATATAATATTCTAAATTAACGTTGTATATATATATTTAGGTGTTAGTGTAATTATAAATTCTAGGTATTAAAATGGAAATGAGAATTCAAGGTAACCCCGCTTTCTTTCTTTGACGGCATTAACGTGTTGTGTCCATTTTCTATTTTTAGGGTAATTGCTATTATAATCTGACTTGGTTAATTATCGAAAGTGTTAGAATATCTTTATATGTTATAAATGCGCTTTTAACCTTAAGAATGATATGAACTGAGATTATTTATCTTAGCCTTTGGATTGCTTAGTATATTATATGTTATGATATCACTTTAATTATGCTCTAAACTCTAGTACTTCATGTTAATTGTGCAATTTATTATTAAATACATGTCTTATGCTATGTTACGTGACCTATGTGATACATATCATTCCATAATGCATTTCATACATGATGTTCTATGTTGCCGTGCGTCTTACTTGGTTCATATAGAGTTTAAGTCTGGGCTTCTGTATGTCTTGTTACAGAGTTTGGTGGTGCCGGTGAGCCCGAGGTTTAGAGTGTTTGGCCCTTCACACTCTCAGACTCTACTACTACGAGGTGAGGTTTAGGATTTTGTATAGTTATGCGACCTATGGCCTTGATATGCTGATTTCAACCCTTGCATGCAAGTATATCTAGTATATATACGTATGTGTTGGATATGATATGTGTATGACCTTGTGAATCAACTCTGTTTTGGAAAATTAGATATGAAAGCATATGTAAGCTGTTTTGAAAAGTATGTTACGTTATGTTCTGTAGCGAGTTGGCCATGAAATATTGGCATCTGTATGTATGTATGTTTGTATGTGGATTCGAGGAGCTATGGGTAAGGAGCCCCCGGGACGGTTAGGGCCGTCGGGGATATACCTGTGCGTAGTTCCAAGGAGCTATGGGTAAGGAGCCCCCGAGACTGTTAAGGCCATCGGGGATATACCTGTGCGTAGTTCCATTTGAGATATCATTGCGCGACCTTAGGGTGATGAGGGAGACGTGGTAGCTTGTGCCTTCGGCTAAGGCCGGGGAGGACTCTTGTGGGTTCGCTACCCCTTGAGGGTGTGTATGTTCTAGATGGTTTGGGGACGGCACATCCCCTCCATTATTGGTGTAAAGGTTGGATTTGATTCTGTATTTTATGTTTTGCTATGTTCTGAGGAGTAAAGGTTGGAAGCTCGTACTCGCCGAGCATGTGATTTGTTCTGTCTAGGAATCATGAATCGAGATAGAGTTTTTGAAATGTTTTCTAAAACCTATATAACTATCTTTTGGGTATTTTTGGAAACGTCTTTGGTATGCAACACCTATCTTCGGTTCATGAGTCCACCCTTCTGATATGTGCTATGCTCTATATATATATTGTGGGTGTGCGTTAGCCCCCTCACTCGGTCAAGTTGACTGACCCCTCATTTACACGTTGCAGGTATGTTGGCGTTTGCTAGGCGGGAGTGAGTCGTTGAGTTGCACTTCGTCGGTCTAGCCTTTCTAGTTACATTTGTCTTTCATACACTTTAGACTTATGATTATACTTTACTATTCGGTAGCCCTGCGTGGCATTCGTATTCGGCCCTTGTGGCACTTGATGATTATTATGTTATGTTGATCTGACTTTTCGGGACTAGGTATATATGCTAGTTGAACCCGTCACCTGTTATGTTTATTGTTGATATTCGGGACTAGGTATTTATGCTAGTTGAACCCGTCACTTTTTTTTGAATGTTGATTTAAATGCTTCCGCTATCTTGTTTGAATGTTTGTTTTGCTTCCGCACTCTGAGTTTGTCAAGTTAGATCTGCCTAGCATAGCGTGTGCGTTTGTCTCCCATTCGCTCTGATTCGGATTCGGGCATGGATTCCCATTTCATGGCCGGGTCTGGGTCTTAGTGCGGGGGATGTGGCACTTCTCCGTTTGGGGTGTTACAAGTTTCACATAAAGTGCATCACAGAAGCAACTAGCAGATAGCATGTCCTAACAAGATACTAATTATGAGATGATCATGGGTATCCTATCTTTATGTGATTATGGGAGCCACTCCACAATCACTAGTTCTAACATTCATGCCATATAATAAAATTCATATCACATAGGAGTACAGAATTTAATGGAAAGCCCTATCTATTACATTAATAGAAACCCTCCTAAACATTTTGAAGGGTCTTCTCTTATGGCCACCGTTCTTCAAGTGTTCCTTGTGGATCCTTCTTGCTCCTTGGGTGCTTGTCTCCAAAATGAAAAGAAAAATCCTCACTTCCTAAGTTCTACTCTCTTAACATAAAGTAATATGACTCAATCTTCATATTGGCCATAGACAAATACATGGGGCATACCCCGGCCCAAAAATAATAATAAGGAAAGCCACATAATAAACATATAACAGTACGCACATAAGTAGCGTTCCAACCCCAATTGAAAAACGCGCAACTATGCGGCTCCGACCCCAATTGAAATCATCTATGTGCATAATTTAAAATATATATAAGACTAACCCATGATCACCTAAACTAGCATGCTTCCGCTTGAATTTAAATTTACCAATTAAATTTAAAATTCCCTTGACTTCAAATTACAACTAACTTAAGTAATTTGAATATTAGTTCATTATTCAAGAATTTATTCAAAATTAAACCCGGATCAATTGAAAGAAATCTTAATTAATTCAAAATTAAATTTTGTCAAAACTATCATTCAAAGTGATATTTATTATTTTCTCAAAAATTATAACTTGACTTTAATTCATAAAAATCCCAAATTTTATAATTATTTCAAATAAATAATTTTATTGTAACGCCCCGGTTTTTATGTATTAATATCTTATGTCTAAAATAATTTTATAAACTATATTTATAATACTTTCATGAGATTTTATCAACTTATATTAATTGAAAATTCCTTTCAAGACATGAAAATGTTTATTTCGTGAATTAATTACCGAAAATGATTTAATTGTCAACTTGGCCCTATATGTCCATTCTTTTAAACTTAGGGACCAAATTGCTTGGAAAACCTTGAGGACTAAAGTGATCACTTTCCAAACTTGATATCCTTAATTGCTTAACTTAAATAACTTGGAGGGTTTAATTGCAAATATTATATATTTTCGCAAATATCACGTTATATGCTTCCTTGATCAATTATCATAAAAAATTCACCAACATCTCCATCTTTCTTGCTCTCGGTTCTTCACGTAGAAAAGGGGGAGAAGAGATTTCATCAAATCATCCAAGTTATTCAAGAAACTCCAAGCTTTTGAGCTCAAGCATCCATCATCATCTTCTCCATTCATTTCTTTATCTTCAAAAGCATGTAAGTGGTGAAATATGGTCTCTTGAGCATCTATGTAGGAGCTAGGGTTTGAGGATGGCATGCTAGATGAACTCCTTGTTGTATAAAGCATGATTAAATGATGATATCTTGGATTATAGCATGATTAATTCATGAGATTCTTGAATAATTGGTATGAATGATCAAGTATGATCATGAGTGTGAAATCATGAATTCTTGATGATCTTGTGTGTTTTGAGTGTTTAAGTGTTATGATGTTATTTCTTGAACCTATATGCATCATATTTCCAGAAAAGCATGAATTGGTTGATTGAAAATGGATTTTTGGTTGCTTTGTTTGCATTCCCGTAGCCCTCCCCTGTTTTTCTCTGTTCTTCATATTTGCAGAAACAGGGAACGGCCGTTCCCAGCCTCAAGGCATTGTGGGAACGGGCGTTCCCACCTTTTCAAATGATTTGGGCGGCCGAGCATGGGAACGGCCGTTCCCATTTTGGCCTTGTGCCGGAAGGGCCGTTCCCAGCTCCCGCGCGTTTTAAAGGGGGAAAACGTTGGTGCGTTTTTGGGGGAATGGGAACGACCGTTCCCATTTACAAAGGCAACCCGGAACGGCCGTTCCCACCTCGTTGACAGAACAAATGTGACTGCATAAAATTACATTTTTAGCCCCTCGATCCAACGACTTCTTTGACCCCGAATTGCTGTAATATGTGCTAATATGATGTGAAACAACATGTTATCATACCACATTGCATTTTCGTGGTCATCTCGATACATTTCCGCCGTTCGTCATATTTGGTCCGTTTGAGAGTCAAGTCTCACGTGTACACGTTTATTTTGCACAGCCCAGCTTCGTAGGGACGAGGAGCAAGCCCCGTAGGTCGTGCCTACTTGTCTTTGTCGGTATAGGTGAGGTTTAATTGTTAGTTACATAGAACCTGTATACCCTTTATGTGATATTTTGGCCAAAAAGGTATTTATAGTTATACTTTCTATAAATCATTAATCATTTCAAGTTATATTCAAGCAAGCCAGCAAGCAAGCAAGCAAGACAGGTATTGTTTCATGCATGATTAGGCGAGTAGCATGACAGATACATTTGGGCCCGAGGGTAGTGACTGGAGCCAACCGGGAAAGCAAGGGCTGACGGGTAACTCTGGCGCTATCCTCACCACACTAGGGGTCACCCCTGAATCCACTAGGAGATTAGTGGAGGAAGGAGCTCCGGGCTTAGGGATTCATGTACCCTCTGCTCAATGAGATTGGATGTTGGGGCCTTGCAATCCCTTCATCAAACCGGAGGAAAAAGGAGACTGGGGACGAGTCCGGCACCACGGATGCGCCTCGGGTTATTGCATGATTGTCATTTCATGAACGTGTTATATGAGTACACTATCGCACGATTGCACGATAAGTGAATTGCATGATCACCTATTAACTATTAACCAAGCAAGCGTGTTCATGTTCATTGGGAGATCGGTTGGAGACCGCCCTTACTCGCCGGGGCCATGTATTGATTGATTGCATGGAAACGAACAAGTAATTAATACTGGTAGTTGTAATCTCGGGCGAGTTTATGTTATTGTGAACTTATATTACTTTAATTATAAAACCTTACCCGAGGTTATAACTTGCATGTGATTGCGCTATATATATTTATGCCCTCACTCAGTCTTCGGTAGACTGATACTTCACTTTTTAGGTACTTGAGAGCCGGTCGTGCTAGGCGGGAGTCTGGTCCAGTCTTGCATTGTCACGAGTCTAGCAGTGCACCATCATGTATATATTTTACTACTTCTCATGTCATGTCTATTGTTATCACATTTGGAATACTTGATCATGTATAAGAGATGATAATGTATTGATAATTAGTTTGGTATCTATACGTATCTAGCTGATAAATATGGTACCTATATGTATATATAGGAATTAATGCTTCCGCTTTTAATTGTTGTGCATTGGTTTTGTATTGCTTTGGGGTTTAGTCCCGCCTAGCTCGTCTTTTCTTTTATTTGTCACCCGTTCGCTATAGGCTAGTTCATGTACGGATTGTCCATTTCGTATGTGGATCGGTCTATAGTGCGGGGGTGTGGTATCCCTACGTATAGGGGTGCTACATTTATAAAATTAAAATCAAATTTTAAAATAAAATCAGATTTTACAAAACAGGATTTTTCGAAGCTTGAAACACGAAACGAAATCGAGCTCGGAACGACCCGCACAAGGCGCGTGGGACTTCCCGCAAGCGCGCGCGCGAGCAGGCGATCACCGCACACACGACCCGTGCGGTCGTCTTAGCAAGAAGGCTACATGGCCGAGCACACTGCGCAACATCGCTGAGCGTGTGCGGGCGCCTTGCGTACTGGCCCTGCACCGCCCGCGCGCTGCCGGACGTTGCTAGGTGGGCGAGGTAGACATGGCGGGGCGGCGGAATGCCCGAAACGCGCTAGGCCGCACGCGGTCGCGCACGGCTATACCCCGTCCAGTGTTTTCGTTTCGTAATTTCATCAAATTCCAGATTCAGTTTTCGAATTAAAAACAGTTCAAATCAATCTGAATTAAAACAGCTTAAAACAAAATTTTACGAAAACAAATTTTCACGAATTTTCAAGAAATAGTATTGATCCGACATATTCGTTTTAAACAAGAACCAAGAATACATAACCAATAATTCAAATTCAAGAATTTTCAGTCAAAATTCGTAAAGCAGTAAAGATACAATACGAACATTGCAAGGTGGCTCTGATACCATTTGTTGGAAAACACGAAAGATTTGAGCAGCGGAAGTTTAAAATTTTCCAAAATTTTAATCGTAGTCTTGCAATTTTCGTACCGTATCGTAGGGTGTTTTAGAAACTTACAAAGGTAGAAGCTTTCTAGTGATGTCGTTACCGCCTAACGAACACCCTTCAAGCGAAATCCCTCGAACGGCCTTCGAATTAGACTCCAAATTAGAAGCCCTCCAAAGCGTATCCACACTAGTCCTAGAACACGATCAAGTGAGTGAGAATGCTAGTTCTATGGCTTGTGTTAGGCTAGGATTTTTACTTTGAAAACTTTTCTTTTATTTTTCTCAAAAACTTAACACTTCTTGAGTGTTGGTCTAAAGAATAAGAGAAGCACTACCACTAGTATTTGTTGTGATTTTAAGTTAAAACCAATCGTACAAGCATACCCTTAAAATACACGCGTAGCACAACAGGATCGTACCCACAGGGAAAGAAAATCAATCACCACTCAATACCTCCTTCTAATCTAAAGACTGGACGAATTTAATGCGGTTTCTTAACTCTAAAACGAATTTGAACAATTAACTAGAATAAAACACAATTGACTGATTTAACACAAGTGGATTAAACTCAATAAACTAATTAGGCCGGGGAGTAATACTATGCATGCATGATTCAATTTAATACTCGTTTGACAAGTGCAATTCTACAACCTTTTCACTCAGATTCGTATTATTCCTTTTCAAAGTATAAACGAATGTTCAATTAATTTCAACGTTGTTCTCACAAATATGATCAAGACTAGTGCAAATCAAATTCTAACGGCTTGGCATGGAATAAGATTTACAAGTTATATGGATTACAAGTTAAATCTCTTTAAACCCTATATCCACTAGTTATGAAAACATCACACTTACCAACAATCTCTCAATACTTAGGCAATCCTAGATTATGCTAAGGTTGGCTAGACCGTTGCAATTAAATTAAACCAAGTTTTCACAATTAAGAATTAGCACAAGTCATTCAAGCATTATATCATCACTCCCCTAGCCCTAGGGATTTATCTACTCATAACTAATTCAAAATTCATGAAAAACAAAGGAATTGCATTAATTGAAATCAAAGTCTTCATGTCAACATAAATTTTCAAAACCAAACTTATAAACATTCATGAACTAAGAAAACGAATCTAACATTCTAAATGAATCAAAGCTAAAAATTGAGGAATTAGTTTGATCATGAAAGCAATAAATAAAACCGAAATTGAACTAAATTATTCGAAGAAACCAATCCTCTCGTCTTCTTGAAATCCTCCGAAACACTTTTGTAAAACTCCATCTCGAACTCTCTCTACTAGGTCAAAAGTCTGAAGAGCCGCTCCCCGTAAGAGTCCCGAACATGATACGAGACACGACCGTGTCTCGTTTCTTCAGAATCCCCGTCACGGTCGTGTGTAGCAAAAATCGCCATAACATTTTATTAAGTGTCACAACCGTGTCACATATTACGCTTCAAGGATTCCACGACGGTGTCAGCACATCCAACTTTCTGTATCGAGACACGACGGTGTCTTGTTTTGCTCATGCCAGGTGACACGACGGCGTCACCATCTCTCCCCAAAATTTCTCAGCTTCTGTACTGAGACACGATGGTGTCTCAGTTTGTTCTTCCTGGGAGACACTACGGTGTCCCCTAAAAATTCACCAATTTTGCCAATTTTTGTATCTTTTTGCCATTTCTTCCGTCTCCAACGCATAAGTACCTAATTGGGTATAATACACACATAAGCTCTTAAAATGGCATAAAATATATTCAATTTAACGGTCAAATTCATGCAAATTCTTCACTCAACACTCCCCCACACTTGCTTATTGCTCTTCCTCGAGAAATACGAAAATAAAGAAAACACATCCCCATCAAACCTCAACTTCAAAGCAATCATCAAACCTTCGCCTAAACAAATCTAGCAATTCAAATCAATTACTCATGAACATAAGATCATCAAAAATAGTGTGAAAAGTATACCTTTGTGTAGTGTGTGAATTCAAACGAAACAATGTACAAAGACTAGAATGAACATTTCATACTTTTCGCCTAAGTTCCAATCATCAACTTCGGAATACATTTTGACACCTATCTCAACTAATGGAGTGAAATCAAGACTCGGGATCGGTAGGTCTTTCGGGCTTGTAATGTAGGCTTCAGGTAAGGTTATGGAATTTCGGATCATGTGACTACTTACCAAGTTTACATCGTTCAATCATTACAAAACAAGGCACTTTCATCTACCCACTAAATTTCCCCCACACTTATACAATTGCATCTCACTAATCAAGCTCACACTTGCATGGTATTTCTCTTTTCTCTTCTTTTCTTTTGCTCATTTTTCTCTCTTTTTTTTTTCTTCTTTTTTTCACCAGTTTTTCTCATCCTTTTTCTGTTTCTTTTCATATTTCTCTTAATTTCAACACAAGAATAATCAACAGGGGGTTAAAAGACACTTAATTCAATCAAACCAGCAAGCCTTGGTGTGAAAAATGACAAGGTGGGTTAACTTTTGTTGTGCATTAGGCTTATAATGTGGCAACAAAAATCGTGCACAACAATTAGGCTCAGTAGGGGTCAATAAGATAAAGCTATTTAGTGAAAAACGGCTAAATGAACGGCTAACAATCCTCCGACAAAAAATGCTTACTTCATTTCCCTAATCTATCATCAACTTAAAATTTCTCCTCGATAGGACTAAAATGTACCCTAATCAAGTTTTAGACTTATTTGAAAAGCATAAACGCATTGTTGTAACCAACGTACATTATCTCGTTCAAAAGTGCTCAAAGTATAAGGGCATACTAATACACTAAATTATCCACTCTCATGTACATTATCTCATTCGAAAAGTCTAACCTATTCTAGCAAAAGCTTAACAATCCTCAAAGAAAAAGTTCAAAACGGGGGAAAATTTTCAAAATCCTCATAACTTCTCAATTCCTAACAATTCACTGATTAGTGTAGATTTCGTATCCATTTGAGCCATATTTTGCTATAATTATTTCCCGTTTGATGAACTTATATGCCTTTTATTACTCCATTTCAGGTATTCTACCTACGGGAATCGATAACGGGAAGAATGAAGTGAAATCGGAGAAAAGAAACAAGTTTTGCCAATTCTAAACTGCAAACGGGCGTTTGGTATATGCACTAAATCACCAAACGCCCTTGTGAAAAGTTACTGTAAGAATTTGGAACCCAAACGGGCGTGTGGAATTTTAACTGCCGGATGAAACGCCCGTGTGTGAAGCTACTGACTTCGGCAACCTGTGTTCAAACACCAGTTTGATAATTGCACTGGAAGTCTAAACGGGCGTGTGGAAATTCAAAATCACTGATACGTTTTTATTATGAAACAGGCGTTTGGGTTTTACTCTACACAGCCAAACGCTCGTTTGTCTCTCACGGAATTGAATTTTTGTTGGCTGCTTTGGAGGCTAGAGAGGCACCAAGTTCTTTACCTTTCTTGCTTTGAAGATGTTTTGAAGACGATTTGTTCAATTTCTTTCCCTTCCTTTATCGCTTTCCAAGTATTTAGCTTTAATTTCTATTTCCTTAGTTAAATTAGCTCTAGTAGAGATGTTGAACCTTGTAGTAAATGAATCTTTGTTGAATGCTTGATCATAGTTTAATTCAATGAATACGAGTCTATTTATATTTTATTTCCCTTGTTCTTTCAGTGGTATGACTATGAGTAGCTAGATCTTTAGGCAAAGGGGGTGATGAATTATGTAGGGTAAGTGTTTGATAAAATGCCTAAGAGGGATTTTCGGATCTTATGGTTGTGAAATCATTTTGTTTACATGATTAACATTGATCACCTTAGTTATGTGCTTAGATTTGCATGCTAATTGAAAGATTGTATGTAAATTGGAAGAGGTTTCACAACACTTAAGTTTTAGGTATAAAGACATTTAGCCTAATCTTGAGCAATCGAACAATAGAGTAACCGAGCCAAGCTGCTAGTTATTTTGTTGCACTAGTCTTATTTGTTTGATCTAATTAATGAGCTGATGACCATGAGAGTAGGCTTAGACTTTGATTAGGTACACACACTTGACTTCGATAGGAGCTTGTGTATACTTTAGTGATTAAGATTGTGAGATCCTTGTCCCATTAAAGCACTAATTGAACACGAATGCTACATGATCATTACTTCCCCTTGCCACTTTGTTAACTTGGTTATTTGCTGCCTTATTCGCTTCCTAGTTGTTTCTAGTTTGTTAATCTTAGTTAATTTTCATTTCCATAAGTAGTTAATTCACTCTGGCACTCGATTTGGTCTATAGATTGGTGAATACATTAGGTGATTGATTGATTTACTCCTCCCTGTGGATTCGACCCCTTTTGCTACATTGATTTATTGATGCTTGCACTTGGGCTTTATTAAAATAACAACAACAAGTTTTTGGTGCCGTTGCCAGGGAGGGGTTTAAATCACACTTGCCGATTGTTAGTAACTAGTGACTTAGACCGTTATTTTTATTGTATTTGATACTATTCTTGTCTCCTTTGAAGGTGTTATGTATGAAGGGCCCGGAGTTGGGAGAATCTCAAACATTACCCCGAGATTGAGAAGAAACTTCATGCTCTTAGGAAAGGAAAGAGACAAGAGGAGTTTGCTACACCATTTCCTCTTGAGATGGAGGACAATCAAAGACATGGCAACTTGCCACCACAACAACTGTTTCCACCCGTATAACCAATTAATCCAAATGCACCGCCACCGAGATAAATTCGGGATTATGCCATGCCTAGCATGGAAAATATTCAACAAAAGTTTGGAAGACCAGGAGTGGCGGCGAACCATTTTGAAATCAAGCCGGCCTACATCTCCCTTCTACAACAAAATCAGTTTACGGGCTCGTCTACGGAGGACCCGATCTCCTGCGTAAATTGGTTCGTGGAAGTTTATGATACATTCAAACTCAATAATGTACCCGGGGATACCATACGAATCCGCCTATTTTCTTTCTCCTTAAAAGATAGAGCGAAAGCGTAGCATAGTATGCTCCCATACGAAACCAAGGGTTCATAGGCTTTATTATCACAAACATTTTTGGATAAATTCTTTCCTCATGCTAAGACGGTCAAGCTCAGCAACGAGATCACATCATTCCGGTAATATGATGGGGAGAGTCTATACGAGGCTTGAGAGAGGTTTAAAGAGCTACAAAGGAAATGTCCTCACCATGGTTGTGAGGATTGGAAGCTTGTCCAATCTTTTTACCGAGGCATATCCCAAACATTAAAAGTGATTATTGATCCCGCCGCCGGAGGGGCGATTTTGAGCATGTATGAGGCCGATGCAATTCTTTTGCTAGAGAGAATGGCGGCAAATAATGCATGGTATTCCGCAAGAGCCAATGCACCCATTCCAAGGCCTCAAGGTTCTACTCCCGACATGATGTAAGTGGGAGAATACACTTCTATGCAAGCCAAGATCGAAGCGTTGGAGAGACAAGTAGAGCAATTCACCGTGAATGCGGTGTCAAATCAAACACCACAAATCCAATCAATGGCATGTGAACTTTGTGGTGCATCTCATGCCTATGATGCTTGCCCTTATGCAAATCAAGGAGGTTCTTCCTCAACCACATCCGAACAAATGAATGTCTTAAATTCCCCAAGACCCGTGAAGAATCCTTACTCTCCCACATATAATCCGGGTTGGCGAAACCATCCCTAATTTTCATGGTCAAACAATGTTAATGTCCAAAGTGCACCAAGACCTTCTTTCCAACCAAGATATCCCATCAGCCAACAACACCCTCCACCATTTCCTCCTCAAAACCAATACCAGCCACCTTCTCCTCAACTTCGTACACCACCCCCTCAAAATCAACCTCAATATCAACTAACTCCGCCACCCCAACCCCCTCAACAACAAGCCTAAAAGCAAGGATGGGAAACCACTTTTGAGAAGTTCCCTAACGTTTCCTCGGATCGTTTCAAGAGTTTGGAAACACAAGTTGAGCAAGTAGCCACCCAAAACCGAAATATAGAGGTCCAAATTGGGTAACTTGCAAATGCCATCAATCCTAGACCTCAAGGGATGCTCCCTAGCAAGACTGAGGCAAATCCAAGGGAGCATTGCAAGGCTATAACGCTTAGAAGTGGGAAAGTTTATGATGAACCACCTTTACCTACATGGTATGAGTCCGGTTCGAGTGGTGTAAATCAACAAGAGAAGTTGGCAGATATCAATGTTGAAAAGGGAAAAGCAAAGATGAATGAAATGGAAGAATTGAGAGACAAGAAGGGGAATGAGGGAAAGGAACAAGAAGGGGAAATTGAAGTAGAAAAGTCAAATTTGGATGAGCATCGTGTCAAAGAAGAAGAGCCCCCTTTGAAGCCAAATGTCTATATTCCACCTAAACCGTATGTTCCACCGGTGCTATTTCCACAAAGGCTTTAAAAACAAGCAAAGGAGAAGCAATTTGAGAAATTCCTCACTATGCTCAAGCAACTTCATATCAACATACCATTTGCCGAGGCATTTGCTCAAATGCCATCATATTTGAAGTTCTTGAAGGAGCTTGTATCAAACAAGAAGAAGTTAGAGAACTTCGCGACTATTGCATTCACCGAAGTGTGTAGTGCCATTATTCAAAGGAGGCTTCCTCCCAAACTTAAAGATCCCGGGAGTTTTTCTATCCCTCTCACCATTGGTCCTTTACATTTTGATAATGCCTATGTGATTTAGGAGCGAGTGTAAGTCTAATTTCTTTATCTACTTATAGGAAATTAGGCTTGAAGGAGCTAAGGCCAACCAATATGACACTACAACTCGGGGATATGTCGGTGAAGTACCAATGGGCGTGCTTGATGATGTGCTCGTCAAGGTGGGAAAGTGTTACATACCGATGGATTTAGTCGTTCTTGATATAGGTGATGATGAGAGCATGTCTCTTATATTGGGAAGGCCGTTCCTAGCTATGGCCGAAGCATTGATCGACGTAAAAAATGGATGCTTTACCTTACATGTGGGTGAAGAAAAGGTAGAATTTAACCTATACAGGGCAATGAAGAATCCCACCGAGGAGGAAAAGTGTTTTCGAGTTGAAGTTTTGGAAGATCACCGCATATTTGAGTTGCATGACAAGGATCCGTTATAGCTTTGCTTAGGAGGTTTTGAGAAGATTGAAGGAAAAGAGGAGATCCTTGAAGAGCTTGAGTCGTATGTGAAGGCGTTGGAGGCCATATCTTTCGTTCCCTTCCAAAAGAGGTACCATTTTGAGGATTTGGGGAGTGGTAAACCCCTTCCTCCTCCTTCTAGTGTTAAAGCTCCTATTCTTGACTTGAAGCCTCTCCCCTCTCATTTAAAATATGCCTATCTCAGTGATAATGAGAGTTTATCGGTGATTGTCTCTTCAAACTTGAGTGGTGTACAATTAGATGCCTTATTGCTCATTTTGAGAATGCATGTAAAGGCTTTAGGCTGGTCAATCTCTGACATCAAGGGGATTAGCCCCTCTATATGCATGCATAGGATCTTAATGGAAGATAACCACAAACCCTCTATTGAACATCAACGAAGATTTAACCCAAACATGAAAGAAGTAGTTAGAGCCGAGGTTCTAAAATTGCTAGATACGAGTATAATTTTCCCGATCTCGGATAGCTCTTGGGTTAGCCCGGTACAAGTTATACCGAAAAAGGGAGGGATGACGGTTATTAGAAATGAGAACAATGAACTTATCCCTACACGTACGGTTACGGGATGGAGAGCCTGCATAGATTATAGAAAATTGAACAATGCAACCCATAAGGACTATTTCCCATTGCCTTTTATTGATCAAATGTTAAAGAGGTTAGCCGGTCATGAGTACTATTGTTTTCTAGATGGATATTCGGGTTATAATCAAATTGCTATAGCACCCGAGGACCAAGAAAATGCACTTTCACTTGCCCCTATGGCACTTTTGCTTTTAGAAGAATGCCATTTGGTCTTTGTAATGCACCAGCTAGGTTCCAACGTTGTATGATGGCAATTTTCTCAGATTTTATTGAGCGAACAATGGAAATCTTTATGGATGATTTTTCGGTGTTTGGTTCTTCATTTGATGCATGCTTTGTTAATCTTACTAATGTGTTGAAACGTTGTGAAGATACTAATTTAGTGCTAAATTGGGAGAAGTGCCACTTCATGGTGCGTGAAAGAATTGTCCTAGGCCATCGCATTTCGGCCAAGGGAATTGAAGTGGATCAGGCTAAAATCGAAGTCATTGCCAAACTTCCTCCACCCACAACCGTGAAGGGTGTTAGAAGTTTCTTGGGTCATGCCGATTTTTACTGGCGGTTCATTAAAGATTTCTCCAAAATTACTCTTGCTTTATGTGCTTTACTTCAAAAAGATGTCGAATTCAATTTTAATGAAGCTTGTTTGTTGGCTTTTGTTAGGTTAAAGGAGGAGTTGACATCGACACCGATTATTGTAGCTCCGGATTGGAGTCTACCATTTGAGCTTATGTGCGATGCGAGCGATTTGACGATTGGAAGCGTATCGGGGCAAAGGAGGGATAAGAGATTACATGTTATTACATATGCAAGCAAGACCTTAAACGATGCATAAATCAACTATGCAACGACTGAGAAAGAATTACTTGCCATAGTCTACGCCTTTGACAAATTTTGGCCCTATTTGATAGGACCAAAATCGGTGGTCTACACCGACTATGCGGCCATCAAGTATCTTCTGTCCAAGAAAGATTCAAAGCCGAGATTGATAAGATGGATTCTTTTGCTCCAAGAATTTGATTTGGAGATCCATGACAAGAAGGGAGCGGAGAATGTGGTAGCGGACCACCTTTCTAGGCTTGAGATGAATGAAGAAATCAAGAAGGATGATGAGCAGATCAAGGAAACTTTCCCCGATGAGCACTTGTTCCACATTGATGATTCGTTTCCATGGTATGCCGACTATGTGAATTTTTTAGTAAGTAGCGTGACCCCTCCGGATTTAAATTTGCATCAAAGGAAAAAATTCTTTTCGGATATTAAGCACTACTATTGGGAGGAACCTTTGTTGTACAAGCTTTGCTCCGATGGATTGATTCGCCGTTGTGTTCCAAAGGAAAAAGTCAAAGATATTTTGGAAAGTTATCACTCTAGCGCTTATGGTGGACATGCAAGTGCTAGCAAGACGGCGGAAAAGGTCTTACAAGCCGGTTGCTTTTGGCCGTCGCTATTTCAAGACACCCCGGGAATTTGTGCTTCATTGTGATAGATGTCAACTTGTAGGGACAATTGGCCGGAAGAATGAGATGCCCTTAAAACCGATCCTAGAGGTGGAGTTATTTGACGTATGGGGTTTTGATTTTATGGGTCCCTTCCCCTCTTCTCATGGAAATCTTTACATTCTTGTAGCGGTGGATTACGTGTCAAATTGGGTGGAGGCAATTGCAAGTCCCAAGAATGATGTAAAAGTGGTGATTAAGTTTTTGAAGAGGCATATCTATAGCCGGTTTGGAGTACCGCGTGCCTTAATTAGTGATGGAGGAACCCACTTTTGCAACCGGCCACTCGAGGCAATATTGAAGAAATATGACGTTCACCATAGAATTACCACTCCGTACCACCCTCAAACGAGTGGACAAGTTAAAATCTCAAACCCCGAGATTAAGCAAATCCTCGAGAAAACGGTGAACTCTTCAAGGAAAGATTGGGCTCTCAAGTTGGATGATGCGCTATGGGCGTATAGAATGGCTGTCAAAACTCTAATTGGAATGTCCCCGTTCAAGTTAGTCTATGGGAAAACATGCCACTTTCCCGTTGGACTAGAACACAAAGCGTATTGGGCAATTAAAACCTTGAATTTCGATTCTAAGGCCCCAGTGAAAAGAGAATTCTTCAGTTGCATGAGTTGGAAGAAATGCGCCTCAATTCGTATGAGAATGCCAAATTGTATAAGGAGAAGACAAAAAGATGGCACGACAAGCACATTCGCTCCAAAGAGTTTGAGGTGGGCCAACTAGTTCTCCTATTTAACTCCCGATTGAAGCTCTTTTCGGGAAAACTCAAATTAAGGTGGTCGGGCCCCTTTAGAGTGGTAAGAGTGCTCACTAATGGAGTCGTGGAGATTGGAAATGAGAACACAAGCACTTTTATCGTGAATGGCCAATGATTGAAGCCATATTTGGTTGGAGACCCAATCGAGAGACACACCGCGAGTGTGTTGACCACTCCCGCCATAAAAAATGGGTGACAAAGTCGAGCTAGCGACTATAAACCTAGAACTACTTCTTTCCCTTTACTTTTTTTCTCTTCTCTCCTTCCTTGGTCTATATCATGGTTCTCTTTTGTTGCTTTGTTTGTAGGTTTGCCTTGGTTTGTTCGTGAGAAGCTTTACTAGTGTGCCAATAGAGATTGGACCGTGCCTAAAGATCAAGTTGTGTACTTGAGGTCCATTTATTGCTTTTCATGTTGCGTGTGTGGATGCGGAGAGTGTATTTATGCCATTTATTTGATGCATTTGATATGTTTAATTGAGTTGCTTTGAGAATTTGAATTGTTTGTCACTAGCATGTCTTGGATTTTATGAAGAAATTCTTACGCCCTACTTGTTGGTGTGATGTTGACTTGATTTTGATGCACTTTTTACTATCATTGCCTAGTTGAGTTGGAATTGATAATTTCAATATGCTTAAACATCGATTTTTGTGTTATACGTGCGATATTTAGTCGTATTGAATTACTTTTGGGAGTATTTCGGTGTACTATGGTCCGTTTCTTATATTTATTTGGGGTTAGACTTCATGTCTAATGAGTTCATGCACCGGTAAGTCGAGAGGAGAGGTTTGTCTAATTCTTTGAAACCTCAAACGCACATGTAACTTTGTAGAACAAATTTGAAACGGGCGTTTCAAAACCTACTGTAACAAAATTCGCTTAACCAAACGGGCATTTGGAGTTTGTTCTATTTTTCCAAACGCCCGTTTCAAAACCTATTGTCCCCAGTTTTCATACCCCAAACGCCCGTTTCATTTTTACACTGAAACTCCAAACGGGCGTTTGGCTTTGGCCTAACACGATTCTTGAGCATTTAGTAACACGTTTTTCGTTTTATTTCCCATTTTAAAACACGTCTCTTCCCTCCCTTAACATAAACCGAGACACCTTCCATTTCAAGCACAACAACCAAAACACTCCCTCTCTCTCGGTTTTCTCTCTCTCTCTCTCGGCGACACAATAGCAGCGGAGGCCGGCGACCGGAGTAACGACAACACCCTCACTCTCTCATCCCCTTCTTACTCCAACTTGGTAAGCATTTCCTCCCCCTCTCTCTTTAGTTAAAGTTTTGAAATTTTTGCCCTAGATTCGAACCCTACCTTCCCACATTGTGATTATTGGTTGAAGTCTTGAGTTAGTATGAGTTATTGTTGAATATTGATTGCATTTGAGACAATTTTGACTAATTTTGAGCAAGTTTGAAACTTTTCATGTAACGCCCCGAATTATATTAATTACATTCTTACGTTTATTATAGTTTTATAAATTGTATTTTATCAAACTTTCATAAAATTTCATGAATCTATATTAAAGTTAGAATTTATTTCATAACCTGAAAATATTTATTGCATGAAATCAATGCCGAGAGTGATGAAATTACCAAATTGCCCTAGTTAAATATTTGCTAAAACTTTAGGGACTTAATTGCACATTCTTTAAGGGTTTGATTGACCATAATTCAAAATCTTATATACCTTATTGCATGACTTAAACAACCAATGGATTGAATGGAAAATTAGCACAATTCACACAAATCAATGGGATGAATCACGTAACAACTTCATCTCCATTCTTCCTTGATCATTTTCATCCAAATCTCACAAGTATCTCCATTTTCTCTCTCTCTCGGTTCCAAGGAAAGAAAAGGAAGAATTGAATTTCATCCAAGATTTCAAGAAATCATCCAAGTTTTGGGAAATCGATCATCATCTTCATCTATCTTCTTCATTTCTTTCACTTTAAGGTTGGTTTTGCATGAAACCATGATTCTTGATCATGTTTGAGTTGGTTAGGGTTTGGAATTTATATGCTAGATGGATTGATTGGACATGGAAGCATGAATATGTGATCATATCATGAATTATGGCATGATTTATTCATGAATTCTTGAATATTTGAGCTTGTATGATCAATAGGATCATGAACATGAAACCTTGAATTCTTGATCATAATTCATGTTTTGGGTATTTAAGTGTTATATTATCATCTATTGAAGATATATGCATGAGTATTTCCACAGATATAGGCTTGGGTTGATCAAAATGGGATTTTTTGTGGCTTTGTTTCCATTCCCGTAGCTCTTCCCCTGTTCTGCTCTGTTTTTCTTCAGTTGTAGAACTGGGAACGACCGTTCCCAGCCTTAAGGCATTGTGGGAACGGGCGTTCCCACCTTTTCAAATGAAACTAGGCGGCCGAGCCTGGGAACGGCCGTTCCCATTTTGGCCTTGAGGCCGGAAGGGCCGTTCCCAAACAAAGCGCACTTTTCAAATTAAAAAGCGTTGGCGCGTCTTTGGGGCTATGGGAACGACCGTTCCCATTTACAAAGGGAACCCGGAACGGCCGTTCCCACCTGACTT
Organism: Lantana camara; assembly: GCA_037501455.1. NCBI lineage: Eukaryota > Viridiplantae > Streptophyta > Magnoliopsida > Lamiales > Verbenaceae > Lantana > Lantana camara. Next base: position 129,976,456 of record CM074855.1, read on the forward strand.
ACAGAACAAAATATTCTGCATAAAATTACGATTTTAGCCCCTCGATCCAACGACTTCTTTAACCCCGAATTGCTATAATATGTGCTAATATGTAGTGAAACAACATGTTATCATGCCACATTGTAATTTCGTGGTCGTCTCGATACATTTTGGCCGTTCGTCATATTTGGTCCATTTTAGGTCATGACTCACATATACACGTCGTGTTTGCACAGGTCACGAGGTCGTGAACAAGGAACAAGCTCCCTAGAGCGTATCCTTGACACGTTTTGCAAGAAAGGTGAGGTTTAGTTACTAATTGTATAGCACCCTATAACCTTTATGTGAACTTTCAAGCCGAAAGGTATTTACATATTCTTCTTAAATTCTTTCCAAACGTTTAAACAATTTCAAGCAAATCGGACTCATGCAAAGCAATGCATGTGGTTCGATTAATAGCATGATTATGCAAAGCAATGCATGTATTGTACTATTCGTGATTGTTTAGTGGCGAGTAGCATGATAGCACATTGGGCCCGAGGGCATGTGTACGAGTCAACCGGGAAAGCATCGGGCTGACGGGTAGCTCTATACACACCCCTCAACACTGGGATGACCCCTGAATCCGCCAGGAGGTTGGTGGAGGAAGGAATCCCGCACGTGGGAGTCATGTTCCTGACGTGCGTAGCATGGATGGATAGGGCTTTGCAAACCCACCATCACCCGGAGTGAAGGAGTTCATGAATGAATATATGTACACCATAAATGAATTGCTTGATCATATGATACTTCAACTAGCCTGTAATGAATCACTACTGGAGTAAGGTTGGAAAAGCCCTAACTCGCCAGGGCCACGTGTCAATAATATGAACTTTAATTAATAAACTTGATAGTTGTAATCTCGGGCGATGAGTATTATATTTTAAACTTATATTACTTTCATAGTAAAACATTACCCGAGGTCACAACGTGCATGTTACTTGTGTTATACATATATTTACTGCCTCACTCAGTCTTCTATGGACTGACACCCCACCTTTCAGGTACTTGAGAGCGGTCGTATGCTAGGCGGGAGTCGAGTCAGGTCGCACCCTCCACAGAGTCTAGCATTTCATTTTATGTACAGAACTTTTGGTATTATGTTATGACCGTTACTACCACATGTGGGATCTTTTGATATGAATAATATGCAAGAGATGATAATGTATTGATAGTGGTATATATATTACCTATACTGATGAGTTATTCGGTGCTTTCGCTTCAATTTATTGCATGAATAGTTTAGTTCCCGCCTAGCTTGTTGGTATTGCATTGTCACCCGTTCGCTATAGTTTTGATTTATGTATGGACTATCCATTTCATACGTGGATCAAGGCTATAGTGCGGGGGTGTGGCACCTCCACGTGTCCGGGGTGTTACATCTGAGGTGGTATCAGAGCCCGGTTGCAAAACCGAGGTTCTCGAGTCGTGTCACGTGAGTCTAGGTCGAACGGCATAGGATTATTTGCTACGTGAGAAGTCGGTGTTCAATTGAATTATGTGAATCACTTGAATCCTTGAGTTATTTGAATTTCTGAGATTCCTTGAAATGTGTGCTGCATTAACTTTATGAAATTATTTGCACACATTTTGCATCTATTAACCAAACCATGCATGTATAGTGATCTCATTTCAGGATGGATCATGATAAACATCATCGTGACCGGTCCCCGAGACGTAAGCATCATCATCACCGCCGCCACCATCACCATGAGGAGTCATCCCCTTCTCCACCTCCTCAAGCCCAACCCCAATATTTTATGAACGCCGTGGTAGGGTTAATCGATCAGAGGATACAGGAAAGGGTTCCTCCCGTACCACCTACGCAGATAGCACCCCCGGGTAACCCTATTTCTGCTATACTTCGGGAATTTCAAAACCAACAACCCCCAAAGTTCTACAAGGGTGATGATATTCAGGCTGAAATGTGGCTTAAAGAGATCGATAGGATTTGGCAGCTCATTCCTTGTGACTCCCAGGAAAAAGCTCGCTGCACTCTCACTTTGATTCAAGGCGAGGCTTATTCCTGGTGGGAAAGTATTCAGATCGTATTAGAGGCTGCCGGGTAAACTATCAATTGGGAAGTATTTGTCAGAGAATTCCGAAACAAGTTCATTCCTCCAGCTTCACGTACTCGGAGGTTGAGAGAATTTACTGAATTAAAGCAAGAAGGAAGATCTGTGGGGGAGTACATAGCAGAATTTGAACGCTTATCTCGCTATGCACCCAACATAGCGAGTGACGATTTCCACAAAGCAATGCAATTTGTGCAAGGACTCAGACCGGAAATACAGGATGCTTTGAAAGCCGCTAATACAAGTACCTGGGCTAAAGCTACTGCTAAGGCGTTGAAGGTGGAGGATTCGGATAATGCAAGAAGACCTGTTCCTCCTCTCGAACAGGACTCAGCTTCGGGTTCAAGAACAGATTTTAATATAATGAAAAGGTCCAGTAGTGATTCGGTTCTACCACCTCCGGAAAGACCTAAAAAGAAGAAGCCTCAGAATAATAGATCGACTTCAGGAAGTACTTCTACTATAACTTCGCCATCACAGTCAGGAAAGATTCTTTGCACCTATTGTGGACGCGATAATCATACCTACGAGAATTGTCGGGAACGACTAAATTTATGTATGAGATGCGGGAGCAAAGAGCATCAAGCAAATATGTGTTGAGGCGAAGAGAAAGAACAAGAATAGCCCGAGGTATCAACTACATTCATAGCAACTTCAACGGTGAACGGTATCATTAAACATGCATGTCACGAGCATCATGAATTTTATTATTAATGAAATTATTGCTAGCAACAATGTGCTTCGGTGTAAAAGACAAATAGATGTGATTGGCGTGAATATACTTGCCTCTTTTGTGATAAAGGTTTTCAGCATTGTTTTGGATTATTACTTGAGTATATTAGAGAGACGGGGTTCTCTCCTAACTTGTTTGAGAGACGGGGCACTCTCATCTTTACCGAGAAATGGGGTTTTCTCACTTATTGTTGAAAGACGGGGATCTTTCATTCCTTGTTTAAGAGACGGGGTTCTCTTATAACTCGTGCATGATTTGAAAACTCGAAAGTGGACCTGGGGACCAGGTCCTTTTTAAAGGGGGAAGAATTGTAACGCCCCGAATTATATTAATTACATTCTTACGTTTATTATAGTTTTATAAATTGTATTTTATCAAACTTTCATAAAATTTCATGAATCTATATTAAAGTTAGAATTTATTTCATAACCTGAAAATATTTATTGCATGAAATCAATGCCGAGAGTGATGAAATTACCAAATTGCCCTAGTTAAATATTTGCTAAAACTTTAGGGACTTAATTGCACATTCTTTAAGGGTTTGATTGACCATAATTCAAAATCTTATATACCTTATTGCATGACTTAAACAACCAAAGGATTGAATGGAAAATTAGCACAATTCACACAAATCAATGGGATGAATCACGTAACAACTTCATCTCCATTCTTCCTTGATCATTTTCATCCAAATCTCACAAGTATCTCCATTTTCTCTCTCTCTCGGTTCCAAGGAAAGAAAAGGAAGAATTGAATTTCATCCAAGATTTCAAGAAATCATCCAAGTTTTGGGAAATCGATCATCATCTTCATCTATCTTCTTCATTTCTTTCACTTTAAGGTTGGTTTTGCATGAAACCATGATTCTTGATCATGTTTGAGTTGGTTAGGGTTTGGAATTTATATGCTAGATGGATTGATTGGACATGGAAGCATGAATATGTGATCATATCATGAATTATGGCATGATTTATTCATGAATTCTTGAATATTTGAGCTTGTATGATCAATAGGATCATGAACATGAAACCTTGAATTCTTGATCATAATTCATGTTTTGGGTATTTAAGTGTTATATTATCATCTATTGAAGATATATGCATGAGTATTTCCACAGATATAGGCTTGGGTTGATCAAAATGGGATTTTTTGTGGCTTTGTTTCCATTCCCGTAGCTCTTCCCCTGTTCTGCTCTATTTTTCTTAAGTTGCAGAACTGGGAACGACCGTTCCCAGCCTTAAGGCATTGTGGGAACGGGCGTTCCCACCTTTTCAAATGAAACTAGGCGGCCGAGCCTGGGAACGGCCGTTCCCATTTTGTCCTTGAGGCCGGAAGGGCCGTTCCCAGACAAAGCGCACTTTTCAAATTAAAAAGCGTTGGCGCGTCTTTGGGGCTATGGGAACGACCGTTCCCATTTACAAAGGGAACCCGGAACGGCCGTTCCCACCTGACTTACAGAACAAAATATTCTGCATAAAATTACGATTTTAGCCCCTCGATCCAACGACTTCTTTAACCCCGAATTGCTATAATATGTGCTAATATGTAGTGAAACAACATGTTATCATGCCACATTGTAATTTCGTGGTCGTCTCGATACATTTTGGCCGTTCGTCATATTTGGTCCATTTTAGGTCATGTCTCACATATACACGTCGTGTTTGCACAGGTCACGAGGTCGTGAACAAGGAACAAGCTCCCTAGAGCGTATCCTTGACACGTTTTGCAAGAAAGGTGAGGTTTAGTTACTAATTGTATAGCACCCTATAACCTTTATGTGAACTTTCAAGCCGAAAGGTATTTACATATTCTTCTTAAATTCTTTCCAAACGTTTAAACAATTTCAAGCAAATCGGACTCATGCAAAGCAATGCATGTGGTTCGATTAATAGCATGATTATGCAAAGCAATGCATGTATTGTACTATTCGTGATTGTTTAGTGGCGAGTAGCATGATAGCACATTGGGCCCGAGGGCATGTGTACGAGTCAACCGGGAAAGCATCGGGCTGACGGGTAGCTCTATACACACCCCTCAACACTGGGATGACCCCTGAATCCGCCAGGAGGTTGGTGGAGGAAGGAATCCCGCACGTGGGAGTCATGTTCCTGACGTGCGTAGCATGGATGGATAGGGCTTTGCAAACCCACCATCACCCGGAGTGAAGGAGTTCACGAATGAATATATGTACACCATAAATGAATTGCTTGATCATATGATACTTCAACTAGCCTGTAATGAATCACTACTGGAGTAAGGTTGGAAAAGCCCTCACTCGCCAGGGCCACGTGTCAATAATATGAACTTTAATTAATAAACTTGATAGTTGTAATCTCGGGCGATGAGTATTATATTTTAAACTTATATTACTTTCATAGTAAAACATTACCCGAGGTCACAACGTGCATGTTACTTGTGTTATACATATATTTACTGCCTCACTCAGTCTTCTATGGACTGACACCCCACCTTTCAGGTACTTGAGAGCGGTCGTATGCTAGGCGGGAGTCGAGTCAGGTCGCACCCTCCACAGAGTCTAGCATTTCATTTTATGTACAAAACTTTTGGTATTATGTTATGACCGTTACTACCACATGTGGGATCTTTTGATATGAATAATATGCAAGAGATGATAATGTATTGATAGTGGTATATATATTACCTATACTGATGAGTTATTCGGTGCTTCCGCTTCAATTTATTGCATGAATAGTTTAGTTCCCGCCTAGCTTGTTGGTATTGCATTGTCACCCGTTCGCTATAGTTTTGATTTATGTATGGACTATCCATTTCATACGTGGATCAAGGCTATAGTGCGGGGGTGTGGCACCTCCACGTGTCCGGGGTGTTACATTTCAAAACCCTAGTTGATTGTTGGCCGAAATTTTTAAAATCTATAGGTTGAAATTGTTATTTTAGAGTTACTTGTGTTTTGATTGTAGCTTACTTGTTGATCTCCTGCATATAGTAAGTTAAATTTCCACAGGTTCTTGCAAAATCCCAACTTTAGAAAGCATGCACACCAAGTGTTTGTTAAAATGCCTATATGAGCATGGCTTGTTCGTTTGGGTGTGTATGTTGTCCTCTTGTTGTTTTATAAAACAAAGTTACAAAAATTTTCCACATTATAGCCTAATTTTGGTCGAATCTTTGAAAAATCTTTAGGCTACCTAGTCAATTGAGGAAAATTGTAGTTTGATTGATGACTTTGAACCAAGTTTGCAGCTTTATTCCAAACTCTAGCCTAGTCTTGGTTGAATTGCAAATGTCATAGGCTCTAGTTGTTGTTTGAGGAGAATTTTGCTAAATTGATGAATTCTTGGAATTTTTGCTAAGAGACTAAGGGCTCAAACCAACAATTTTTTGTTCAAAAACCTAACCTTTAAGTTATGCCCCTAAGGCATTCGATTTATTATCCCTTTGAGTTTATGCTTTGAATTCTTGATTGTATTTTGATATTTCCCTTTTTGTTTAGGAAATGGGCCGTGATAGTAAATGTACACGCACCGATGAGGCGGGTCCTTCTTTGGGGAAGGGTAAAGACAAGGCTTTTGAGGAGCCCAAAACCCGTAAATTGAGGTCCACCAAATTTCTGGATGAGAACTCTCTGTTCTTCTTGGATATTAAACCGCCGGTGAAAAGATTCTTTGACAATATTGGTTGGTGGAATTTCATGATGAATGATGAATACACCTATGAGGGCCTCACCGGCAAGTTCATTAAGACATTCAAGTGGAAGAATCCGGTGGCCACCTTTAAAATCAATGGTCGTAAGCAAAAACTCCGAGCCCCACAACTTCAACAAATCTTTCACTTTCCGGATGGGGTTTGTGACTTCCCGGAGAAGTGGTCTGACCCCGATGTTCAGACTGAGGAGCTTTTTACACTAGGATTTAAGAAAGGAATTGATGCATATCAGCCGACTAATACCAAAGCAACTAGTCTTACTTCCGGATTATGACGGATTGTGCATAAGACTCTTGCCTCGGGAATTTTTGCAAGAGGAAACCGTGAGGGCTATATAAACTCGTGGGAGTTATGGGTCATGTCATTGATGAGGAGGGCTGGACAACAGATCTTCGGTCTTAATCTTTTAATGGAGAAGATGGAGACGGCGGCTCAAAGTGAAGATAGCTACTTTTGCCGTGGAGGCTATGTAACTATGATGGAATTGGCTTATGTTTGGATGCTAAATAGAGCTGCTCCGTTGGATAAGAAGATACACCTTGATGAGCAAACTTTCATTAACATGAAAGTTATGAAGAAGTGGGGTACGCTGTTGTACAACACCGTCTTTTTTTGGCCGGAGAGTGACCAAGCCCGGTTGACTAAATTGTATAATCTTGGAGTCACTCGCTACGAGGACCTAAATGAAGAACAATTGACTTTGTTCCACCACGATGATGAGCATCACGAGCACGAACCGGAGCCGGTTCACCATAACATCAACGAAGTGTACGATCAAGTTCAAACAGTATCCACTGAGTTTGCCTCTTTCCAAGACACTTCTTTAGCCAACCAAGTTGAGATTATGCGCCGCCAAGAAAATACGAATGCCAACATTCTCCTTCTCCTCCAGCAGTGAAACATCGAGCCATGTCAACTGCGCCTCCTCAATGATTGCCTTCTTGCTTTTGTGTTTGTGATATTTTGCCACCCCAAGTGCGGGGCTTTGCTACCTTATTGCTTATCTTAAGTTAATTCGAACTTGTAGGTTGGTGCGTTAGGACTTAATATTCCCTAAGTGTTGGTACTTCTTTTGTGACTTTTAGAACTTGTGATGAATGCTCTATGTGATGATTTACTGGTTTTGATGGTTTTTATGTTCATGCGCATATCTTGGATTCCTTTTCTTTTTTTATCACATTGAGCATTAAGGCATGTGACTTGTATGCGCGAATGATTGATGCATGTTGATTTATCATTTACTACTTGTAGCACTTGATCCGTGTTTCAAGTTATATTCTTTCAGGGTTATAGGAAGCTTTGCATGTTCATGTTGCCGGTTCTTCAATTGAGGGAGTCTTCTAAACTTTTTTTTTTATTTATTGCATGTGGACATTGCAAGTTTCAAGTGTGTGGGTGGGTGGGGGGAGGGGGTTGGGTGAATTAAGATTTGATGCTTTATACTTGTTTGGGTAGAAATTTTGAACACTTGAATTCGCTTACCTCTTGAGTTTGACGATGATTTTCACGAATTAACTCCTTTCTCAAATATGTTTGCTTGGGATGATTAATGAGTTATTATGAGATTGAGTAGGCTAGTCGAATGTGTGAACACTTGCATGAATGGAGATGAGTTTAGTGTGCTAGCATGCCCTTATTTTTCGTGTACTTTTTAAACGAATTCATACACCTTAGTCACTCGGAAAACGTTTATGTGTTTCAAATAGACCTTAATATGAATAAGAATGCATTTGAGTGTCTTTCGAGGCGAAATAATTAGTTGATGAATGAGTTGGGAAATGACTTAGGCCATCGTTGTCGGAGTATTACCCCTTTTGGCTTTAGCCATTCACTAAATAATGCATACCTTTTTGCCCCATTGAGCTCAATTGTTGTGCATAAATTTGTTCTTTGCCACGTTACAAGCCCAAGCACAATAATAATACTTCTTACCTTCTATTTCATCACACCGAGCTTGCTCGTTTAGGTTTGTATTGGGTTGAGAGTTCTTATTCTCGAAATTCGGAGAAATATGAGAAAATGAAATGCAATGAAAGAAAGAAAGAATTGAGAATAGAGAATCAAAAAGAAAAGAAATGAGCAAGAAAAGAAACGATTCGTAGACGAGGAGAAGTATTGAAATTAAAGCGAAGTTGTATTTAAACATCCAAATGTGGGGGAAAATAATAAAATGTTGAGTGAGAGGGGTTGAGTGCGTTGTAATATTACGATGTAAGCTTCGGTGTTTAGTCACTTTTGAGCTAAAAATTCCATAACCGAGACCCTAAGCCTACGTTACAAGCCACGAAAAGACCTTTCGATCCCGATTCTTTTATTGACTACATTAGTGGAGATAGGCATGAAAGTGTATTCCTAAAACATATTAAGTGCCTAGGAGAAAACAATAAACTAATTTGAGTGAAAATTGTGCATTTATTCATTTAATTCACACACTTTCACGAGGGTATGCTATTTACACTCTTCTTGTTGAAGCTCTTGTTTGTTAGTAATGCATTTGATAGGCTAATTCTCTTGTGACGACTCGACGATTGTCTAGAGCGAATTTGTTTGAATGTGGATTGACTTTTCAAATGATTGTCAGATTACTCGAGGAGGAGCATTAGTTTAAGTGCGGGGGAGTTGATTAGTGTGGATTTTGTATCCATTTGAGCCATATTTTGCTATAATTATTTCCCGTTTGATGAGCTTATATGCCTTTTATTACTCCATTTCAGGTATTCTACCTACGGGAATCGATAACGGGAAAAATGGAGCGAAATCGGAGAAAAGAAACAAGTTTTGCCAATTCTGAACTACAAACGGGCGTTTGGTATATGCACTAAATCACCAAACGCCCTTGTGAAAGGCTACTGTAAGAATTTGGAACCCCAAACGGACGTGTGGAATTTTAACTACCGGATGAAACGCCTGTGTGTGAAGCTACCGACTTCAGCAACTTGTGTTCGAACGCCCGTTTGATAATTGCACTGGAAGTCCAAATGGGCGTGTGGAAATTCAAAATCGCTAATATGTTTTTATTATAAAACGGGCGTTTGGGTTTTACTCTACACAGCCAAACGCCCGTTTGTCTCTCACGAAATTGAATTTTTGTTGGGTTTTTCAGCCTAATATAAATAGGAGAGTTGGGTCTTTTGAGACACCTTACCTTAATTAGAGAGCAGCTGCTTTGGAGGCTAGGGAGGCACCAAGTTCTTTACCTTTCTTGCTTTGAAGATGTTTTGAAGATGATTTGTTCAATTTCTTTCCCTTCCTTTATCACTTTCCTAGTATTTAGCTTTAATTTCTGTTTCCTTAGTTAAATTAGCTCTAGTAGAGATGTTGAACCTTGTAGCAAATGAATCTTTGTTGAATGCTTGATCATAGTTTAATTCAATGAATACGAGTCTATTTATATTTTATTTCCCTTGTTCTTTGAGTGGTATGACTATGAGTGGCTAGATCTTTAGGCAAAGGAAGGTGATGAATTATGTAGGGTAAGTGTTTGACAAAATGCCTAAGAGGGATTTTCGGATCTTATGGTTGTGAAATTATTTTGTTTGCATGATTAAGATTGATCACCTTAGTTATTAGCTTAGATTTGCATGCTAATTGAAAGATTATATGTTGGAAGAGGTTTCACAACACTTAAGTTTGAGGTATAAAGACATTTAGCCTAATCTTGAGCAATCTAGCAATAGAGTAACCGGCCCAAGCTGCTAGTTATTTTGTTGCACTAGTCTTATTTGTTTGATCTAATTAATGAGCTAACGACCACGAGAGTAGGCTTAGACTTTGATTAGGTACACGCACTTGACTTCGAGAGGAGCTTCTGTATACTTTAGTGATTAGGATTGTGAGATCCTTGTCCCATTAAAGCACTAATTGAACACGAATGTTGCATGATCATTACTTCCGCTTGCCACTTTGTTAACTTGGTTATTTGCTGCCTTATTCGCTTCCTAGTTGTTTCTAGTTTGTTAATCTTAGTTAATTTTCATTTCCGTAAGTAGTTAATTCACTCTTGCACTTGATTTGGTCTATAGATTGGTAAATACATTAGGTGATTGATTGATTTACTCCTCCCCGTGGATTCGACCCCCTTTTGCTACATTGATTTATTGATGCTTGCACTTGGGCTTTATTAAAATAACAACATTCATCAGGGTAAAATCACGGCTCCCTACACACAAAGCATCTAAACATGCAAGATAGCACAATCACATCCAAATCACACATTCAACCCCCCCTTCCCCCCCCGGCCGCGCGCGCACTCTTTTTCTTTGTAATGTCCTCATGCAAATGAAAGAGTTAAAGTTCAAGAAAACTCCCTTAACAATTGAAAACCCGACAATGTACTAGCAAAGCTTCCAAAACCTGAACAAGTGGCTAGAAAAACACGGATCAAGTGGAAAAGGCAAATGACAATTAACATGCATTCTCAAGCAAGCACAAGTCACAAATCTCAAATAAAGAAAGGGCACAATTGCATAACATTCACGGAGTTCAAATCAGACAAAGCAAATAAAGGAATAACACAAGTATTCAAGAATATCATTAGTACAGACCCGGATATAAAGTCAAAAAGCAATAGAAAACAAGATGGCATAATCAGCAAGGGCAAATCAAGACGGGAAAAACTGCTGTGACGGATCCTGAGGGCCTCTAAAGTACTGATCTAGCCAAGTGTAGAGCCCCTCACACTGTGCATCCACGTAAGTCTGCCACGCATCTATCCGAGCATCCACGTGACGCTCCAAATCATCCAATCTCGTGTTCATGGCAGTCATATCCACTCTCAGTTCAGCCAACCCCGTGCTCAGACCCCACACATAAGCCGAAATGTCCTCATCATCATCATCTACTACCGGCGGTGGCTGGCGGTATACCTCAAACTCGTTATCTTGCCTGTCAGGAATCCGAGCTAGAGCCTCCTTCTGCTCATCATTTAGATCATCATATCGAGCAACGCCCCACGCATACATCTGAGCGAACTGATCCCTATCCTTGATTGGCCACCAAGGCAAGGTCCGATCCTTGAGCTGTCCCGATTCCCTTTTGATGACCACACCCATATTCAACAAGGGTTGCGCGTCAAGAAAGATGTCCATAGTAATGGGCAACTGACCCCTGGGCCTCCATCCCACCTTACGGGCAAACATAGTCACATAAGCTCCATGGGCTATCGTCCATGTAGCTCTTCCCGCAACCTCTCTCAGTTTCCAGAGGAATTCATTCGTGCCATCGAATTTAGTACCGTCCTTCATCATTGACATAATCCCCAGCTCCATCACATTGATGTGGCTATCACTCTCATGTCGGGCACAAAATCCTGCAGCCAAAATCCTATGCACAATCCACCAAGCCAAAGAATCTAAGCAACTATCCTTTGTGTTCCGGGTATTATAGTTTGGGGCACCCTCACGCAGCGGGAAAGATCTCCATACTGTCTCTCTCTCAGCCCTATCCCACTTGGCAATGAAGTAGTGGCATGAACCGGAAATGGCAAAACTTCCCTAACCCTATCCTTGCTCAAAGTGTGAGTTTCCCGGCCATCAAAAGAAAAGTGAAACGTGTTATCCACCGGATCAAAAGCTATATTGGTGAAGAAGGCGGCAGTCAACTCAGCATATGTGATATCCGTCTTAGTAAGAAAAGGCAACCAACCAATGTTATTGAAAAGCCTCTTCACCTCCTCCCAGACCCCAATTCGTTCCAACAAATCCTGCTTAAGGAACCAAGTGGCCATGATATTCCTCGTCAAATTCCTTCCATATGGATTACCCAATTCGTTCATAGTTATATTAACCGAATTTCGTGGTTAGCGGCCCACAGGGGCTGAAGAAGATGATGCCACATCGGGTCTCGGGAGCTTGTTTCTCCCCATAATAGCTGTAAGTCATAAAACAACAACCAAGCGCGCATATATCAAGAAAAGCTCACAGAAACAATTTATCGAACAACTTGTGGGCATAGTCCTAGGTATGTGTTCCAGCTAAAATTCTTCAACCCATCCAACTCAAATCAAAACTACCCTACATTATCACAATTCAAGCTTACAATTACCCACAGTCTACCCCCAAATTCGGACTCAATTAGCAATTAACGATTAGAAATTAGGGCAGTCTCCAAATTTAACCAAATTCAACTGAAATTCGTACCACTTCATCAACCCTAACTCTATCATGCAAAATTTCTCTAACATCATCAAAATCAACCCAAAATTCCTCCAAAATTCGAAATAATTAAACCCAGGGTTGAAATTCTAAATTGGGGAAAGTAATTCAAAGCTACAAAAAGGACGGAATTAACTTACCAAGAATCAAGGGAAGAGGAGTGTGCGTGTGTGTGGTGTGGTGGTTCCCTGGAAAAATTATAGTGGCGGAGGTGGACTGGTGGCGAAGTTGTGGTGCTATGTGTGTGAGGAGCTGCTGCTGCGTCATGTGTATGTTATGTGTTTCGTTTGTAATGAAGGGAAAAGGGGGGCAAAGGCTGATTAAATATGAAAATTGTTTTGCCCTAAAAATGTGCTACTAAGAACCTATTTGATTTCACGCTTAAAACGTGACACGATTATGGCACCTATTTCACTTAGGGGGAGCCACGACGGTGTCATGAACTGCCTCGCCAGCCCCAAAGTTTCTGTACTGAGACACGACGGTGTCTCAGTTTGGCCTAGCTGGGGGACACGACGGTGTCCTCTTAAAAACACTAAAATCTCAATCACACGAAAATTACCCAACTCCCACGGTTCAAGGTGTTTATTCACGTTAATTCAAGTAATTAACTCTAATGTGGCATAAAAACCATAGTACACTAAACAAAAACATATACTCACAATCATATAAATCTCATCCATCAATTCAACACCAAACACAGTATAACTGCACATATAAAAATGATAGATAGAGCTCAATGATGACACTAAGCTCAACAACTAGGTTCGCTCAACCATCAGAGCTTCCACACGCCATACCTAAGCTGTATCAAAAGATCGAGATAACAAATCATAACCGGAGAATAACGAGGACGAAAGGAAGGAAAAGAAAGAAAGAAAGAAAGAAATGGTTCTAAGTTATAGTCGTTAGCTTGACTTTGAAACCTGAATTAATTAGTGGGATCCGTTAACACAGGCGATGTGTGTTTTTCGATGGGTTCGCCAACTAGATACGACTTCAATGTCTTCCCATTCACCACAAACGTACCCGTAGTTTCATTTCCTATCTCCACAGCTCCACTTGGAATCACCTTGATAACTCGAAATGGACTAGACCAATGGGACTTCAACTTCCCAGGAAAGAGCTTCAATCTCGAATTGAACAACAAAACCAACTGTCCTACTTCGAACTCCTTAACCCGGATATGCTTATCATGCCATCTCTTAGTTCTCTCCTTATAAACTTTGGCATTTTCATACGCATTTAGCCGGAACTCTTCTAACTCATGTAATTGCAACGCCCTCTTCTCTCTAGCTTGCTTGAGATCAAAATTAATGGCCCTAGCGGCCCAATACGCCTTTTGCTCGAGCTCAAGTGGAAGATGGCACGACTTTCCATAAACCAACTTATACAATGATGCTCCGATAGGTGTTTTAAAGGCAGTTCTATATACCCACAACACATCATCCAACTTGGATGCCCAATCCTTCCTCGAGCTACTCACCGTCTTCTCTAGAATCTGCTTAATTTCCCTATTAGAAATTTTAACTTGTCCACTTGATTGGGGATGATACGGAGTCGCCACTCGATAATGAACACCATACTTCTTCAAGAGGATCTCAAGAGGTTTATTGCAAAAGTGAGAACCTCCATCACTGATAAGAGCTCGTGGGACTTCAAAAAGACTAAAAATATTCTTCCTCAAAAATTTCAATACCACCCTGGAGTCATTCGTAGGAGTAGCTACTGCTTCCACCCACTTAGATACATAATCTACCCCCACCAAAATGTACTTGTTTCCAAGGGATGACGGGAATGGACCCATGAAATAAATGCCCCAAACATCGAAAAGCTCAATCTCCAGAATGTATCGTAAGGGCATCTCATCTCTCTTCCCTATAGTCCTCGTCCTCTGACACGAATCACACTTTGTCACAAACTCATGTGCATCCTTAAACAGCGAAGGCCACCAAAATCCAGATTGTAGTGCCTTTGCAGCAGTCTTACTCGCACTAGCGTGACCTCCATAAGGGCTAGCATGACACTGATACAACACTTTCTCTATCTCATCCTGAGGTACACATCTCCTTACCAAATCATTGGAACAGTGTTTGTAAAGTAACGGTTTCTCCCAATAGTAATACTTTGCATCGGAAAGAAACTTCCTCTTCTGGTAGAAACTAAGGTCGGGAGGTACAACTCTACTTACCAAATAGTTCACAAAATCTGCATACCATGGGACTCCAGAATCCACCTTAAACAGTTGTTCATCCTGGAAGTTCTCCACAATAGCTTCTTCTCTATCCTCAGACTTCTCCTCAAATTCTAACCTCGACAAGTAGTCAGCTACCACATTCTCAGTCCCTTTCTTGTCCCGGATTTCCAAATCAAACTCCTAAAGCAACAAAATCCACCTAATGAGATGTGGCTTACTATCTTTCTTTGACAAGAGGTACTTGATGGCGGCATGAGCCGTATATACCACAGTTTTAGAACTTATCAAGTAACAACGAAACTTGACAAACGCATGTACAATAGCTAACAGTTCTTTTTCAGTGGTGGCATAATTAAGTTGTGCACAATTAAGTGTTTTGCTAGAATATGTAATAACATGTAAATGTTTCTCCCTTCTTTGGCCAAGGACCGCCCCTAAGGCCAAGTCACTAGCATCACACATGAGCTCAAATGGTAAGCTCCAATCCGGTGCCACCATGATGGGTGCTGAAGTCAGTTCCTTCTTCAACCTGTCAAAGGCAATCAAACAATCATTATCAAAGACAAACTCAACATTCTTTTGTAATAACTTGCAAAGAGGAAAAGTAATTTTGGAGAAATCCTTGATAAACCGGCGATAAAATCCGGCATGACCAAGGAAACTTCTAACTCCCTTAATGTTGGTTGGCGGTGGCAAATTTGCAATCACTTCAATGTTGGCTTTATCGACTTCAATCCCCTTTTCCGAAATCCTGTAGCCAAGCACAATCCCTTCTTTCACCATGAAGTGGCATTTTTCCCAATTTAATACTAGATTAGTCTCTTCACATCTCTGCAAAACTTGGGTTAAATTCTGCAAACAAGAATCAAATGAAGAACCAAACACAGAAAAATCATCCATAAAAATTTCCATGCTACGCTCAATGAAATCAAAAAAAATAGCCACCATGCATCTCTGAAATGCAGCTGGGGTGTTACACAATCCAAACGACATTCTCCTAAACAAGAAAGTACCATAAGGACAAGTAAAATTGCATTTTTCCTGATCTTCTGGAGCTATAGCTATCTGATTATAACCCGAATACCCATCCAGAAAATAGTAATATGCATGCGCAGCTATCCTCTCTAACATCTGCTCAATGAAGGGAAGGGAAAAGTGATCTTTTCGTGTTGCCGTATTAAGCTTCCTATAATCAACGCTAACTCTCCACCCCTTGATTGTCCTAGTAGGGATCAATTCATTATTCTCATTCTTAACTACAGTCATTCCCCCCATTTTTTAGGTACAACCTGAACAGGGCTAACCCACTTACTATCTGAGATGGGATAAATGATCCCGGCATCTAGCAATTTAATTGCCTCAACTCTAGCTAACAACTTCTTTCATGTTCAGGTTTAACCTGCGTTGGTGTTCTACAGAGGGTTTATGATCATCTTCCATCAAAATTTTATGCATGCAAATAGTTGGGCTAATCCCCTTAATGTCAGAGATGGTCCACCCTATTGCTCTTTTATGATCCCTCAAAACCCTCAGTAAAGCATCTAATTATATCTCAGACAATTCAGCAGAAACAACAACAGGCAACGTATCATATTCACATAAGAATGCATATTTCAAATGAGCGGGGAGGGGTTTCAATTCCAAACTAGGAGCCTTAACAATCGAAGAAGGAGGAGTGGGCTTACCTGTACCCAACTCCTCATAAACAAACCTTTGCCGGAACGGTACGAATGGGGTTGCTTCAAGTGGCTTCGAAAAGGCAGCCATTTCTGTAAGCAAATCCTCCCCATCTATTCTCTCTTCCATTCCCTGCAAACATAACTCAAGAGGATCATCTTGTAGTGTTGAAATCGAAGTAAAATTTTCTACCATGAAGCATTTCTCTTCTATTGACAGTCCCTTTACAAACTTGAACAAGTTAAACTCCACTTGTTCTTCCCCCACTCTTAGAGTTAGCACTCCATTCTTCACATCAATCAATGCCCCGACTGTGGCTAGGAAAGGTCTTCTTAGAATCAATGGTATATCTCGGTCTTCTTCCATATCAAGCATGAGAAAGTCTACCGGAAGGTAAAACTTTCCAACCCTTACAAGGGCGTTCTCCAAGATTCCAGTAGGATATATGATGGACCAATCAACTAATTGCAGTGAAACTGCAGTCGACTTCAGACCATCCAAACCTAATTTCCCTCAAATAGACAAAGGCATTAAACTCACACTAGCACCAAGATCACATAAAGCTTTATTGAAAGTTAAATTGCCAATAGTATAAGGGATGGAAAAACTCCCTGGATCTTTAGCTTCGGGGGAAGCTTATACTGGATAATAGCACTGCACTCCTCAGTAAGTGCAATCGTGGCATACTCCTCCAATTTTCTTTGATTGACAGGATCTCCTTTAAAAACTTGACATAAGTTGGTATTTGTGCTAGTGCTTCTGCAAAAGGAATGTTAATGTGTAGCTCCTTGAATATGCTCAAAAACTTCTCAAACTGCTTTTCCAACTTCTGCTTCTGTAATCTTTGAGGGAAAGGAACCGGTGGCACATATTCCTTGGGTGCCACATTCACTTTTCGCATTGAGGGGAGCTCTTCCTTTTTATCCTCTACGTTCCCCTTCTCAGTCTCAACCTCCTTATCAGCTTCCTCACCAACACTTTTGTCCACATCAAAATCTGTAGACAGCTTTGGTCCTTCGTACTCCTTACCACTTCTTAAGGTTATGGCCTTATATTGCTCCTTAGGATTATTTTCAGTTTGACTAGGCAACATTCATTGGCCCCTCATATTCAAAGATTGGGCAATCTGCCTAATTTGAGTTTCCAAATTCCTGTTCTGATTCACCACCTGTTCTACTTGAGTTTCCAATATCTGATACCTGTCCGAAGATACGACTATAAACTTCTCAAGTGCAGCCTCCCATCCTTGCTTTTGTTCCTGTTGAGGTGGTAGGGCGTTATATGGAGCCGGTGGCCTCGGTTGGAATTGAAGCCTCGGTTGAAATTGTGGTCGGGATTGAAATTATGGTGGTGGGGGAGGTTGTGGTTGTTGAACATTTTGGTTGTTAGACCAAGAAAAATGGGGATGGTTCCTCCAACTTGGGTTATAGGTGTTTGAGTAAGGATCATTCATCGGTTTTAAATTATTTGCATAGCTCACTTGCTCTTGCACCTGTTCACCTACATTGGTATAAGGATACATGTTAAATGCATATGGACCACTACAAATTTCACACGTTACCTGCACTGGTTGGGCATGTGTCCCAACTGCATTCACAGAAAGTTGGTCCAATTTCTTGCTAAGAGCCTCAAATTTGGCATTAATGGCGATTAGGCCATCTAGCTCTAAGACTCCCGTTGTCCCCTTGGTTGGTTGAGAATGGCTCATTTCATGCACAAAAACATCATTTTGTGACATGTTGTCTAACAGTTCAGTGGCGACCATTTCAGGTTTTGACAAAAATTCTCCGCTAGCTGCGGCATCCATCGCTCCTCTGAATCTTGGGGACATCCCATTGTAGAACGTTTGTATCAATAGCCAACCCAGAATGCCATGATGTGGGTATTTCTTTTGCAAATCCTTGAATCTTTCCCAAGCCTCATAGAAGGACTCCCCATCCAATTGTCTGAAGCCTTGAACATCATTCCTATACTTCGTGGTTTTACTAAGTAGGAAAAACTTGGCTAGAAAAGCCTGTGAAAGTGCGTCCCAGCTCTAAAAGGATTCATTTGGCACAGTTCTCAACCATGCCTTAGCTCGTTCCTTTAGTGAGAATGGGAAAAGCCTGACTCGAATAGCATCGGCAGTGACATTGTGGATCTTGAAAGTATCACACACCTTAAGAAAATACTCAAGATGTGATATTGGATCCTCCAGTGGTAACCCTAAAAATGGATTGTTCTGCAGTAAGTTAATTATAGATGGTTTGATTTCAAAGTTATTTGCTGCAATCAGGGGACGGACTGCACTCTGAATTACCCCCAACATTTGGCAAATTGTAATCTCTCAGTGTAGGAGGAGGTGGGGGTGGTAGATCTTAAACTCCCCCGCCTCTTGCATTGTTCGAATATTCAGCCATTGGTTTGGTAGGGTATTTCTTGCCTTGATTTTGCTTTCTCCTAATAGTGTTAAGTGTTCTCTCAATTTTCGGATCGTAGGGTACTAGTTCCGAATTTTGAGATCTGCGCATGCACGGTGAACCTGCATAAGAGTAAAGAAAATCCTTAGTTGAATTCCACAATGACAAAAGATTGAGAACACAAAGTAAAGTAATCGTCTAAATCACTAGATCAAAATATTTAAGTAATATTGATTTAAAACGTCTTCCCCGGTAATGGCGCCAAAAACTTGTTGTGATTTTAAGTTAAAACCAATCGTGCATGCGTACACTGAAAATATACGTGTAGTACAACAGGATCGTACCCACAGGGAAGGGAAATCAATCACCACTCAATACCTCCTTCTAATCTAAAGACCGGACGAATTCAATGTGGTTGTTTAACTACTAAAACGAATTTGAACAATTAACTAGAATAAAACACAATTGACTGATTTAGCACACGTGGATTAATCTCAATAAACTAATTAGGCAGGGGAGTAATACTATTCATGCATGATTTAACATAATACTCGTTTGACAAGTGCAATTCTACAACCTAGTCACTCAGATTGGTATTATCCTTTTTCAAAGTATAAACGAGTGTTCTATTAATTTCAACGTTGTTCTCACAATCATCAATAATCAATTAAACCAATATGATCAAGACTAGTGCAAATCAAATTCTAGCGGCTTGGCATGGAATAAGATTTACAAGTTGTATGGATTAGAAGTTAAATCTCTTTAAACCCTAAATCCACTAATTATGAAAACATCACAATTACCATCAATCTCTCGACACTTAGGCAATCCCAGATTATGCTAAGGTTGGAAAAACCGTTGTAATTAAATTAAACCAAGTTTTCACAACTAAGAATTAGCACAAGTCATTCAAGCATTATATCAAACACTTAGCATGCATTCATCATCACTCCCCTAGCCCTAGGGATTTAGTTACTCATAACTAATTCAAAATTCATGAAAAACAAAGGAATTGCATTAATTGAAATCAAAGTCTTCATGTCAACACATATTCTCAAAACCAAACTCATAAACATTCATGAACTAAGAAAACGAATCTAACATTCTAAACGAATCAAAGCTAAACATTGAGGAATTAGTTTGATCACGAAAGCAATAAATAAAATCGGAATTGAACTAAATTGTTCGAAGAAACCAATCCTCTCGTCTTTTCGAAATCCTCCGAAACACTTTCTTAAAACTCCGTCTCGAACTCTCTCTGCTAGGTGAAAAGTCTGAAGAGTCGCTCCCCCACAAGAGTCCCGAACGTCATATAAATATTAGATATCAAAAATCCTCAGTCGACACGAGCATGACCGTGTCTTGTTTCTTCACAATCCCCACCACGGTGGCGTACAGCAAAAATCGCCATAACGTTTTATTAAGTGATACGACCGTGTCACATATTACACTTCAAGGATGCCGTAACGGTGTCAGCACAACCTCTCGCACAGCCAACTCTTAGTACTGAAACAGGACGGTGTCTCATTTTGCTCATGCCAGGTGACATGACGGTGTCACCATCTTTTCCAAAAATCACTCATCTTTTGTACTGAGACACGACAGTGTCTCAGTTTGTTCTTCCAGGGAGATACGATGGTGTCCCCTAAAAATTCACCAATTTTACCAATTTTAGCATCTTTTCGCCATTTCTTCCGTCTCCAACGCATAAGTACCTAATTAGGCATAATACACACATAAGCTCTTAAAATGGCATAAAATATATTCAATTTAACGCTCAAATTCATGTAAATTCTTCACTCAACAGTATGTATACTAGGGCGTTTCATGTGTCGTTCCCATAACGACAAAGTTCTTGTATCAAAGATTACAGAGTTAGCTCATATGAGACATTACAGAACCTCAAGTCTAAGGAATAATGAATCATGTCATTGACCTATGAGATATTTCCTAATCTAGAAGTTTCTGGAAACTTCCTTTCCCATTTAGGAATGTTCTCACGCGGGACATCTCAGTGATGAAGTTCTTGTAACAATCACCCTTATGTATTATGAATGCATCAACTTATACACTTATCACTTCAGAAACTGAGTGATCCTTCAAAAGGACATAATCACATAAGCAAGTCTCAGCAGAGTCAAGGTCGACACTCCCACTGTCTGTCGGACTCATTGACTTGGAAAAGTTTCTAATCCTCGCCTATGAAGTTAAGAACTTGTTTCATGTGTCGTTCCCATAACGACAAAGTTCTTAACGGCCTCATCGGATTAGGGGAGTTCAGTACATGCAAAATATATTCAAGCCCAAACAGACATAAATAAGCACATAGAGAAGTGGTTGCCTATAAACAAAATCATTTCCTTTATTATTCAAAGAGTGTTTGTGATTTTATAAGGAAATAGTAAAGTAAACATCTGCTTTAAGGGCACCATTCCTAACAATTAATACATAACCACATAAACGGCACTTAAATCAAATATTCAACACATGATACAACACATAATACATCAAATTACATCACATTGAAACCATATACAAGTTCGGAACACTTAACGAAGGCAATCGATACAAGGAATCAATCACACGTAGCACTTATAGCATAAAAGTTCATATCTCGTTTAAAACGTATCAAATAAATCCATGAATTTAATACAAGACATTTAACACATAATTTTTCATATTAATAATAATTAGGAGTCATCTAAAAGAAAGAAAATAATGAAATAATTGAACAAAAACATATAAAACACATAACATGCAAGACAAGTGTAATGGGGGTTACAACTTGCTAGAACAAATGGGGTAATGGGGGTTAACAGATGCAGTAGCGTTCTGCCCTCAAAATCACTAGAGTAACGGGATTTATTGCTTTCCAAGTCAAAAATGGTATTGGGAGTTACAAGATGCAGTAGTAAAACTCTTTGAAATGTGTTGAAGATAACGGGGGTTACTAATATTGTGCAAGATGCCCTTAACGGGCGTTACCTCGATTGGGGCTGGAGTTTGAACGAATTCCATCCCCTGTTTCCCCTGAACTACAACACCACCAACATCCACAATAACAAGGTAATAAAGGGCCATAAAACATATGCATTTCATGCTAAAAATCAAGGCAAATCAGCAGTAATTCTCTAGGCAAGGACAAGAGCAAAGTTCAAGTTCATTTTCATACAAAAAGCTTCAAGTTCATTAATAGTATCTTCATGAATCCTCAACTATCACTCAATACAAGTTCATATAGGTATTAAAGGATGTCTTAGGATCAACTATGATGCATCAATTCAAAAGAAATCACAAGGATGCCCTCATGCTCTTCAAATTTACATAAACCCTCACTATTTATGCCATAGCTTCTAGCATGCTCAAACCTTAATGAAAATCTGAGAATCATAGCTTAAAACAACCACCAAGATATGGAGAATAAATATCTATGCTTACCGCTTAAATCTGAGAAGGAATGAAGGAGATATGAGCTCAAATCTCCAAAGGGGTGAATAGTGATGGGATTATCTTCTTTCTTCCTTGTTTCAATAGCTTTCATCTCTCTCTTGGCATGTGGTTCGAAATAGGGGATAAGAGAGACATAGAGGGCTAAGTTGGGAGGTTTGGGCCCAAGAATGACCCCATTTGGTCAAAAAATGAATAAGATATGGTCAAAACCGTAAAATGTGGCAATCCTACGTGAGGCTCTCCGTTCGAGCAAATTTCGGAGGTTCAAACGGGTTTAGAAAAATACAAGGTTTGTCCCATTGAACCCAAATCATCGAAATGAGTCCAATGGTGGTGTTGGGATTCAAATCTAAATTGCCGAGCTCAAGTTACGCTACCCGGAACTCAGGGTGCGCTAAATGCTCTTTAGCTCCTTTAAGTTCCGTTTCACCAAAACAATTAAAAACCAAAATAAACAAGCTCTAAAACATGTACAAATCATATAAACACATTTATAATTCACATATTTCATGTATAGCAAGTTATCACAAAATCGGAATGGAAAACGGAGTTAAACAGATTAAAAACGAGTTAAAACGGTTTAAAACATTCAAAATGTAAACATAAAGCATATAATCAAATATTCAAATAAATCATATAATCACATACTTAAATAATTTAAAAGTGCACTTAGCACACTCGTGACGTCATACCTGTACGGCCGAAGAGTCGGAGTGTTACAAATTCTTTATCCTTCTTATTCTTCAAGTAGTCGATCCACTTGTCCACAGGTGGCCAGTAGTCAAAACCAATCCCCGCTTCAGAGACAGGGCGAACCAATCCAGGCATGCCAGAGACATCTTCAGCAATCACAGTTGCATTAGACAACACTGTGTATTAGATTATTGGCCAACATCATATGAACCACATCACCAAGCCATCAACATCAAACTTAAACTTATCTGGCCACCACCTCAGATTGGACACAAGGAATCGAAGACTTCCCATTCGCATAGGTGAACGGTGTAAGTAAGAATCTTGAGAGCTTTGCCCAACATCAAGACCTCATGACTGACTGTTATTGTGACTGATATTGTTACTCGCATGGTTGTGAACAACATCCATCAACAACCGAAGACCTAAACTATGTCCCTTATCACTCAAATACTTAAGGCCGTATGGATTCCCAGATTGACTGCTCATTGCAAAGAAGTTTGTAACATGATACCCAAATGATGCATGGTAGGAAGGAATGCTCCATTATGGCCATCAACTGGACTGTATTATAGTTAATTGTTCGCTCTGATTCGTGGCAATACATCATCTGCAAACTCCCTATACGTATTCAGTATTTATACGTGCTATTTGGGTTCGATACTGGTCTCAGGTTAGTCTCTCTTAGCCTTATTACAAGCATTTCTTGGGAAAATTATTTCTTGTAAAGAAACGGGGTGTTGATCAACCCCACAAATGAACAGAACCACCATTATTTATGGAACATTCGATGTATTTGACAGAAAATGTTTTTCCCATAAAATGTTTTTGTTATTATATCGAATCTCGATGTTTACAGGTGTTTTACGCCTCGATATTGCTACAGACCAACAAGCCTCTCGGTCCGAAGCTTTCCTCTCGTCTCAACGTGAGGCCGATGATGTGAAGTTGAGCCAAGTTAATCCTCCTCGTGTTGTTGATAAACTATGTATTCTATCTTAATAAAGGAAAGACATTTCAAACCATTGTTGCAAATGGTTTGTTAATTCCTCCTCTTGATGATATTGTGAAAGGCTTCATATATATGAAACTTTGATGCACGGATACTTTTAAAAATATCATTTTATCGTATCGTGTGTATCCGACAATCTTCACGTAAAAAATCTATATTAATGTATCTGACGTGGCACGTACCCGCTGTCGATCTAAGCCAATCACCTCGCCCCACGTGGACGATCGGGGGTCAAGTCTCGCTCGAGGATCACCCTTCGACCGTCCTACTCAGAGGCCCATTTACCCCGCGAGAATTACCTCACAAGAGTATCGACCTAAATGCTCGGACTAATCGCATATGTCGAGATCGACCCATCATCTCCGACTGACCAGCGCACCATTCCACTAGCGTAGTGGCCGACCGAGCATTTAATGCAAGGCCTTAATGGGGCACCTGTCAGCTCCCCACGCCGCCACGTCGATGCGGTAATTTCTCTGTCCTCTCCATATAAATACCCCCTCCTCGTTTATTGCACGGTAAGTTTTCAGACCTAACACTTTTTACCACTCAACCTCTTCAATCGTCTTCACCGATCCTGACTTGAGCGTCGGAGTGCCAACCCGGGTATCACACCCACCTTCCCCGAGTTGGCCTCGAAGCTCACGTTTGTCGACCTTTGCAGAATTCGAGCAGTTAGACGGTCGTTTCCCCATCAACAAATAGAGTGACCGCGTCGGATCTCTCGATCAGTCATCAAGCAGAGATTTAGGCTCGATCATTTGGCGCCGTCTGTGGGAAGACGCAACAGGAAGCCATCGAACATGACTACTCGAAACGTTGTAAGCAACCGCCTATTCGACGAAAATGGTCGGGAGGTCATTCCTCAAGTTCCCCTACAAGTCGTTATCCCCCCTTCTCTTCCGACACAGCTAGTCTACTCGACGCCCGAGATAGAAAAATATTTGAAAGCTTGTCGCGATGAGGCTGTTGCAGCAGCTGCGGAGGGGAGAGAACCTCGTATGCCAGAGTGCCCGGAGGCTCGACCGGTGGAAGTCCTTCAACCCCCGATCAGTCATCCGGGATACCTGCAACCAATTCAGTACCCTCCGCCCGGAACATATTGGGCTGGAATTGGGCAGAATGTACAGCCTCAGCTTCCCCGACAACAACCATTACCCTCTCAAGGAAATGTACGCAAGTCAGTTCAGGACAGATTATCATTTCGACCCGAGGAAGAGGTCGACTCTAGAACCCCGACGGACACCAGAATACATCGGGGCGGTAGTCGACGGGAAGCAGGCGTATCACAACAGAGATCTAGCTCGTCTCATCCTGGTCGGAGAGACAGCCATCGTAGATTGTCGGGATCCCAAAGAAAGCGAAGTCCTACTCAACGTAACTCACCCCCGCATGAATCGACGAGGGTCTTCGACCGACTCGGACCACACGGTCGGATTAATCAGATCAGGAGATCGAACAGAGGCCATATCGTGAGGTCGAATGACCTTCGAAACCAGATACCTCCGCGTTCCGATCGACAGGATAACCGTCAGAGGAACGAGAGTCAGGGATCATTCAGCCGTTCACCTCACCGATCACACTCCGTTAGGCGTGAACGTTCTAGATCACCCCGACGCACACCGTCGGACCCAAGACATGACCGCTCATGGAGGTATCGCAGTGAGAGAGAGGCTCAGTCCCCATTTTGTGACTCGATCATTGAGTCCACCACTGACGAGAAGATCCCCACCGGACTACCCGTATATAACGGATCGACTGACCCGGAAAAGCATGTGTCGCGCCTCGAAATGCAGCTCAGCATGTTCGGACACTCGCCTAATATCTGGGCTAAGATCTTTGTTACCACTCTGGACGGCCCTGCTCTTGAATGGTTTTCGAGGCTCCCTCCTCGATCGATAACCTCCTACAAGATACTCGTCGATCGATTCAAGGCTCAATTTTCTTCCATGAAGGGAGACAAGCTTCCGCCGACTTACTTGTACACCGTCAAGCAAGCTCCTGGTGAATCGCTGCGAGATTTCTTCACTCGTTTCTCGCAAGCTGTGGTCAAAACGGAAGAACCGAGCATCGATCTTTTAAGACCCATTGTCCACAAGGCCCTGGTCAACATCGAAGCTGCTCGATACATCTTCCTACAGAAACCAAAGAATTTGGCAGACATCCAGGCCGCTGCCTGCGACTGGATGCAACTCGAAGAATTAGAGAGTTCTCAAAGGAGCCCGGTACCCAATCGAAAGACAGATATCCATCGACCTATTAAGCAGGATGTCCGACCTAAGCCAGAGGGTCCGACTGGGCCTACCGCTCGAAAACATTACACCCAGCTGACGCGCCCGCTCGATGAAATCTACAATGTTATCGATCCTGTCCTACTGAAGAAGCCTAAGCCGATGCGGGACACTCCCAAGAATCGAGAGAGCAGCAAATTTTGTAATTTCCACCAGCAGAAAGGCCACAACACTTCCGAGTGTAATGCTTTGCGAGATGAGGTCGAACGACTGATCAAAGGGGGCCTCCTCCAGGAGTTCGTGAAAAAAATGGATGATCATGCTCGAAACCGAGATCACACCGACCGGTCGCCTCCCAAACAACGGCAGGCTAAGCCACCAACGGAGAGAGACCCTCACAACCGGCCATGCCTCGGTCGGATTGACATGATTTCAGGAGGACCTTCCGGTGGAGATTCGAGGTCCGCTCGGAAAAAGACGCGGCGAGCCGCTGCTCAAGGATTCAGTAGTCCCCGAGAAGTGATGAATATTCGGCCGGAGGACGCCTGGATCAACAAAGATATAGTGTTTAACGAAAATGATGTAATAGACCACCCGGGACGCTCGAGCGAGACACCTAGTTGTCCTATGGTTGTCACGCTCGACGTCGCCAACTTTGCTGTATCTCGCACTTTAATCGATAATGGAAGCTCGAGCAATATTATCCTTTATTCGACTCTTGTTCGTATGAATTTACACGATAAATTGCTCCTAGATCCCATTCGAACCCCTCTCACAGGATTCGGAGGTGCCGAAGTATACACCCAAGGTCGAGTACGGCTAATCACATCCATGGGCACCTTGCCCCGACGGGCAACTCGCGAGATCGAATATCTCGTCGTCGAAATGCCCTCTGCATATAATATTATCTTTGGTCGACCAGGACTCATCGATTTCCGAGCGGCCATATCCACCTATCATCAAATGGTCAAGTTACCCACTCCAGCCGGAGTCGGCGAATTGAGGTGCGACATACCGACCGCCTGGAGTTGCTACTCTATCTCGTTGGACAAACCCAAGCCTTCTTCGGAGAAGCACGTCCCTCTGTTGATCGACGATCCTTTCATCGAAGATGAGTTCGAGGACCCGGGGGCCATCGACCCTGAGCATTCACGGAAGATGAGTTCTTCCCATGCGGCAAAAAGAAAGAAGCAAGAAGACAAAAAGCTCGAGCCCACAGGAGAACTCGAAGAAATTCAACTAATTCCAGGGCAAACTGAAAAAATCACTCATATTGGAGCTGGTCGGAAAGGAAAAGAACAGTGCATGCTCATTCAGTTCCTGCGTGACAATCTCGACGTTTTTGCGTGGAGCGCTTCTGATCTAGTGGGAGTGGACAGGAAAGTGATCGAACACCACTTGAATGTCGATCCCTCCTATAAACCAGTCAAGCAAAAGCTACGCTCACAAAGCGACTCCCGAAATGCCATCATCGAGGCAGAAGTCAACAAACTCCTGGACGCCCGGTACATCCTGCCGATCCAATACGTCGAATGGCTGTGCAATGTCGTCCTCGTTCCCAAACCGGGAGGAAAATGGCGAATGTGTAATGACTTCACGGACTTGAACAAGGCGTGCCCGATGGACCCCTATCCGTTACCTCGAATCGACCAACTGGTCGACTCCACGGCAGGATGCGAACGATTGAGCATGATGGACGCCTTTCAAGGATACTACCAAATCTTCATGGCCCTAGAGGATCAACCCAGAACCGCTTTCATAGTATTTAATGGCATTTACTGCTTCAAAGTTATGCCATTCGGGCTCAAAAATACGGGTGCTACGTACCAGAGGATGATGAACAAAGTTTTCGAGTCTGAAATCGGGGATACCATCGAAGTATACGTCGACGATATGCTGGTCAAGAGTGAAAGAGCCGCCGACCACCTGGACCACTTGAAGAGAGCTTTCAACCTCCTTCGAAAGTACAACTTGAAACTTAACCCTGCCAAATGCACCTTTGGGGTCGACGGTGGTAAGTTCCTCGGATACATGGTCAGCCAAAGAGGGATCGAGGCCAACCCCGCAAAGATAAATGCCATCCAATTTTTGCCAGTCCCCAACTCGATCCGCGACGTACAGAGACTGGTAGGTCGGATAATATCCCTTAACCGCTTCATAGCCCGATCGTCGGAAAAGAACTTACCCTTCTTCAAAATCTTGCGCGACATCAAGAATTTCGAATGGACTCCAGAGTGCAACCAAGCTCTTGAAGACCTAAAAAGGTACCTTACCTCCCCCCCTCTGCTCGCGAAGCCCATCGACGGGGAGACCTTATATCTGTATCTAGCTGTGTCAAACGAAACCATCAGCTCGGTCCTTGTCACCATTCGAGATCGCAAGCATCTCCCCGTATATTACGTCAGTAAGGTTCTCCACGGACCAGAGATACGATACCTCGAGATCGAAAAGTTTGCTCTTGCAGTAGTTCATGCTTCCCGTAAACTCCGACCGTATTTCCAGGCGCATCCAATCGTAGTCCTCACCGATCAGCCATTAAGGACCGTTATGGACAAACCGGAGGTGTCAGGTCGACTCACAAAGTGGACAATCGAGCTCGGACAATTCGAAGTTACATATCGACCCCGGGTGGCATACCAGGCTCAGATCTTAGCCGATTTCTTGGTTGAGAAAGACCCGCACTCCACAGTAAAAGGTGACCCAACCGTTTGGACCCTTTCGGTCGACGGCTCTTCAACCTCTTCTGGGGGGGGTGCCGGGATATCCATCATTGGTGCAAACGGCCAACAGGTCGAATACGCCATCGCCCTCGAGTATCCTGCAACAAACAATGAGGCTGAGTACGAAGCTCTTTTAGCGGGTCTGAAAATTGCAAAGATGCAGAACATAAAAAAACTTCGAGCTTTAACCGATTCCCAATTGGTTGCTAGCCAAGTCAAGGGCGAATACGAGGCTCGAGAAGAGTCTATGATCAAATATCTCGCCCTGGCCAAAAGGGCAATCAATGAGTTTGATGAGTTCGAAATCTCCCAAATCCCTCGAGAGGAAAACAGTCGGGCCGACGCCCTTTCTAGATTTGCCAGTGGTTCGCTCGGCACCCAAGATCGAACAATCACCTTCATGACTTCATCAACTCGGTCGATAGATCACATCCCACCCAAAGTCAACTCTATCGATGCAACTGAGCCGTGCTGGCTCGATAACATAGTCTTGTATCTCCAAGATGGCGCCCTACCCGAGGATGCGACCGAAGCAAGGAGACTCAAGCAACGAGCATTGAGCTATACGCTGGACCAGGAGGGTCGTCTGTACAAGCATTCATTCATCGGTCCAACTAAACGATGTCTTCGACCATCACAAGGTCAAGAAGTTCTAGCCGAAATCCATGAGGGATCCTGTGGAAATCATACTGGGGGGCGATCCCTAGCCCTAAAAGTATCTCGATCTGGATTCTTCTGGCCTAACCTACGCAAGGATGCACTCGATTTTGTGAGGAAGTGCGATCGCTGCCAGAAGCATGCCAATTTGACCCATCAGCACCCCTCGCACATGATTCCGATCGAGTCATGCTGGCCCTTTGAGCAATGGGGAATCGACATAATTGGACCCTTTCCGATAGCAACCCGACAGAGGCAGTTCATCATTGTGGCGATCGACTACTTCTCCAAATGGGTCGAGGCGTTGGCAGTGGCAAAGATTACTTTCTACTCCTTGCAGGACTTCCTCTGGAAACACATCATCACCAGATTTGGAGTACCTCGAATCATAGTATGCGATAACGGACCACAGTTCCGGAGTTCAAGATTTAGAGCCTATTGCTCCGACTTTAAGATCGATCAAAGATTCACCTCGGTCGGACATCCCCAAGCCAACGGTCAGGTCGAGGTTACCAATCGGACCATTATACAGAATCTGTGCACGCGACTCGAAGCGAAGAAGAGCCATTGGGTCGATGAACTGGACGGCGTCCTTTGGGCGTATCGAACCACCCCTCGAGTCCCCACGGGACAAACGCCTTTCGCCATGGTATATGGCTCGGAGGCCATGATTCCGGCTGAGGTCATATATCAGTCTCCCCGGGTGGCTCACTTCCAGCATGCTCAGAATAATGAACTAAGGGCTTTCGACCTTGACACCATAGATGAAACTCGAAGAAAGGGAAACATGAAGATGCAACAGTATCGAGCCACGACTGCTCGGGCCTACAATAAAAACCTGAGGCCTCTCCACTTTCAAGTCGGGGATCTGGTCCTCAAAAGGGTCGAAATTACCAAACACGTAGGAAAGCTCGACGCCAATTGGGAAGGACCCTACCGTGTCGTCGAAATAGGCAAAAATTGGGCATATCACCTCGAAGATCTCGATGGGATACCGTTACCTCGATCATGGAATGCTCACAATTTGAAGAAATATTACTTGTGATTAATCGATGTAAATTCTTTTGGTCATTAAACACCATATGTAAATTTTCTGGTCGACTAATCGATAAAGCATTCTCTTGCCTTTTTAGCAATTATGTTATTCGATCATATACTTGTGGATTATACGACGCCCGTACTAATTTCTTGTATACTTCGAAAGATTAAAAGCAGCTTGCCTTGACATCTTCTCGATAATTATTTTCGATTAAACATAAAAATTTAAAGGCCAAAAAGCTCGAGAAAACATGCATGAAGCCCAGAAGAGAACTTGCATAATATATTTAAAATAAGGAAGTTTACATCGATCACAACTCTTCGATCATAACCTTATAAATTTGGATTTTACAACGGGAGCAACAAACACTCGGATTCCTACCTATTTACACATGAATCCCGAGCCAACAACTACTAAAGTCCGACCCCAACAGTCGGAACTTCGAAAAATTGGGTTCCCTTTCACCAGTCCTCCGAGTACGAAGATAGGGCTAGTCCATTCTCTCCGACTCAATCCTCGACCGCTCATGGTCCGGTCCCTTCCTCGATGGGAACAATGGCACTCTCCCCAAAATACTCCGGGCACATATCCTTGGGGTCGAAGGAAGCGTCTAGGTCGAGCTCTTCCGTGGCTATGTTGTCCGGTTCCCCCGCCGCTCTAGACCGAGCCAACTTCACAGCGAAGCCAAATTCATCAGTGTCCCAGTTTGGCTCGGGAGTAGGGGGTCGGGTGACCGGATCAACTGGACGAGGGTCATCTTGGAATAGGCCGACCTTCTCTTGATCATAGTCGAGTGGAAGATACTTGGCCGCCTGCACCTGAGCCAAGCACAAGTTGAAGCCCTCCTCGACATCTTTGAAGCTTGCGATCGACACGGCCTTCTCGTAGGCCTTGGACTTCATGAACCTATAAACGCCTCGACGCTCGAGGTCGTTCACGGATTCCGCCAAGCCCCTCTTGCATCGCTCCAAAGCTAGCTTGGCACCCTTCCTCTCCCCCTCGATCAGGCCGCGGTTTCGCGCTTCAGCCTCCTCCTGGATCGACCTAGCCACCCGGTCCTCGGCCACCTTTAGCTTTTTCTCGACCTGAGAGAGATTTGTTATGGCGTCCAAGAGCTCACGGTCGAGTTTCTCCTTGTCCTTGGTGGCCTCGGCCAGCTTCTTATCTTTCTCCTCCAGCTCAACCCTCATCATCTCCACCTGTCGCTCGGCCTTCGCCCTCAACTGCCGATGGACCCACCCTCTCCGAGCCACCTGAAAGAAGTCCTGGCCCATCTGCAAGATATCCTCGACCATTAAAAACTCCGACCGTACACATGAAATAATTCTACAGATATAATTTCTACTGGTACTCACCGCAAAGTACTTCTGGACCCAAGAAGCCTCGATCTCGTCGTCGGAGAGCGCCATCCTCTCCTTGTGATCGACCGTTGTCTGGATCGAGCTGTAAAGAGCTCCGAGCGCCTGGTAGTCTTTGGGGGCTGTCCCGACCCGTCGGGGCTCGCCTCTCTCGTTGACGCTTGCCAGGCCGCGAGGGAAATGGGGTTCCTCGAGGATTGGATAGTCGAAGAATAACTTCTTTTCCTCTTCGCTCGACTTCCATTGAACCGCGCTCGAGGGCCCCGTGCCAGGCCTTCTCACCCCCGCCAGGATGCTGGCCACGTTTCGAGGCACTATTGCCCCTCGACCTTGGTTCGGAGGGGTCGAATAGGCCCCTACCTGGACCTCAACGATCGGCCCAAGCGCCGGTGGCATGGGAAGTAGGGGACTCTTCTCTCGACCCGTGTTTTTATCGGCCCCGGCCCCAGACTTGGCCTGGCCTTTTGTTTTTTGCTTTTTTGATTGGGGGGCTCCATGGTCCTTGTCGGTGGAAGGGCCCCGACCTCTCTTCTCGGGAGCGTCCTTGGTCCTCAACGCCAGAACGTCCGGAAGAGCCTCGACAGTTGCATCGGTCGATGCAGACGTCTCGGCTTGGGTAGGAGGGGGCATCTTCTTCTTCTCGGCCGCCTTCTTTAGCTCGGCCATCTCCTTCCTCCGGGCATTCAATGCAGCCGACATGATGTATTACTCTGCACAAAAGGACACTTGGTTAAAAAAAAAAAAACAACAACAACAAGAGCAAGCATAAAGAGAGACAACAACAAACAGATGGTCGGAATATCTCGAGGGATTCGTTAGGAGTACCAGGGTCGAAATGTTTTCTAACTCCTGGCGCGAGCCCCAGCTCGATTAATGACTGTGGAGCCACCATGTCCTCCGACTCCACACTTCCCATCTTCCTCAGGGCCGCCATCAAAGTGTTGGGCCAACCCGGATGCCCCCTCGGAAGGTCCGATCGAGCAACCCAGCTCCATCCAGGATATTTCAGGCCGGGCCACCCCTCTTCACTCTCGATGAAAACAAATCTTTGCTTCCATCCCTTGCCATTCGATGAGGTAGGCGACCTTACAATCCGATAATTACTCTTCGATTGCAGTTGAATGTATCCCGGGCCAGACTTCGAGGTCTCGGTCGTTAAGCCGGCCTGGAAGATCTCGGAAATGCAATAGATATTGACCTTCATTCCCAAGCATCTCAACAAGGCCCTCAATCCGTTTACCATGGCGTAGGAATTGGGCATCAACTGCAATGGACTAATCCTAAGGGTATTGAAGAAACCGACCATCTCCTCGGGAATGGGCACCCTAAACCCATTTTTGACCGCCAAATAGTTAACCGCAATACAGTTGGGCGGTGGGTCGGTCATGCGATCTCCTGATTGGGGCCTAATCACTCGATAACCCCCATACTCCGGGGCCCCCCCAAACAACCAATTCTGAACCTCTCCAAGTTTGTCCTCGGATATCGAGCAGGTAATGGCTCGAGGGTCGTTTTGTAGCCAACCTTCTGGCTCTAAATTCTCCATCTCCTCATCTTCCTCCTCCTCTAGTCGACCTGAAGTCGACGTCTCCTCTCCAGACTCCCGAGGTACCGACACCACTGTTGTCTCATCCTCGGACAAAGGCTCTGAAACCTCTACAACCTCGACGAATTCATCCCTCCCCTGAGGATTCGTCGACCTCGTCTCCATGGTCTCACCGGAATCTGACGTCGAACTCGACCCTGATGTGTCCGAACTCGACCTATCACTCGCGGTCACCACTTCCTCCACTCCAGGGCCAATCTCCACTCGATTTGTTGACATCCTACAGGACAAAAACCTCATTTTCATGGTGCAGCTCGGATACAAACAAATCGAGGGAGAGGAAGCCTTCGAAGAGGGAAGTGGTACACCTCTCCCTCGAGGCCAGCGGAAAGAAAAATAAAAAGCGCAGAGAAAGAAAATCGAGCAAAAGATCGGAAATGTTACCTTTTGTTTTCTGAAGATCCGAACGGTCCTTTTGTAAAGCAAACGGCCTCGAGATTCAACACACAAAGAACTCTTTATCGATCGAAAATGGCTCGGAACTCTCTTCAATTCTCTATCGCAAAAGTAACAAATGGATTTACAGAGGGAACTATTTATAGGGATAAAAATGAGCGGGAATCGAGAAGGTGAAACGGCGTAATAATTACAGCGGGTCCCACTCTTGGGATTTGAAACGCCTCTGCCACGTCAGCCCTAGCAGATGACGTTTCGGGGGGCTTATGACGTGGCACGTACCCGCTGTCGATCTAAGCCAATCACCTCGCCCCACGTGGACGATCGGGGGTCAAGTCTCGCTCGAGGATCACCCTTCGACCGTCCTACTCAGAGGCCCATTTACCCCGCGAGAATTACCTCACAAGAGTATCGACCTAAATGCTCGGACTAATCGCATATGTCGAGATCGACCCATCATCTCCGACTGACCAGCGCACCATTCCACTAGCGTAGTGGCCGACCGAGCATTTAATGCAAGGCCTTAATGGGGCACCTGTCAGCTCCCCACGCCGCCACGTCGATGCGGTAATTTCTCTGTCCTCTCCATATAAATACCCCCTCCTCGTTTATTGCACGGTAAGTTTTCAGACCTAACACTTTTTACCACTCAACCTCTTCAATCGTCTTCACCGATCCTGACTTGAGCGTCGGAGTGCCAACCCGGGTATCACACCCACCTTCCCCGAGTTGGCCTCGAAGCTCACGTTTGTCGACCTTTGCAGAATTCGAGCAGTCAGACGGCCGTTTCCCCATCAACAAATAGAGTGACCGCGTCGGATCTCTCGATCAGTCATCAAGCAGAGATTTAGGCTCGATCAGTATCCATATCATGTTATCTTCATATCGCCGTGTCCGTATCTACACATCATGTATATGAATGCCTTTCCGGGGATTAGGGGCGCAAATGTGCCCAACTGAGCTGAGCTAAGGCAAATTATTCGGGCTCAAGCTCAATGAGTAATCGAGTTTCACCTGACTCGAATCACGAGTTATTTCAAGCTTAACCGAACTTGCAAGATTAAATTTACTTAAATAATATGGAAATGAATTTTTTAATGTATTTAAGCCATCTCTATTCTCATCGTATATTTGAAGTTAGTCAACCGGTACATATATAGAGATTCAATTAGCAAATGTTACTATTTTTTAGATTAGCATTTGAGATTTGATAACTTAATTAAATGTTATGCCAATACAACAAATGTCTAAAATATTTAACAAAACAAATGGTATGTGCATTATTGAATAGAATCTTACATACTAAAGTCTAAAACTTATGCATCTTTTTATTATGGGAAAATATCATTTTTGATCCTCTACAGATGCCCTTTTTTGGGTTTGATCCCGAACTTTTTACTTTTTTCACATTGCATCCTATGTTTCAAAAAATCTCAATTTCAGTCCTTTAGCTAACAGACGTTAATTTTTTAACGGAAAAAGACGCGTGTCACTCACGTGCCCTAAATAAATGTGAGTGAAGCGTGAGTGACACATGCCTTTTTCCGTCAATTTTTTAACGTCCGTTGGTTAAAGGATTGAAATTGAGATTTTTTGAAACATAAAGGATGCAATGTGAAAAAAGTTAAAAGATCAGAACCAAAATCGAACAAGGGCATCTGTAGAGGACGAAAAATGATATTTTTCCTTTTATTAATGATTTTACATAATCTATCTATACTTATATAAAAGTCTGGATCTTGATGGGGTCATTGTGAAATGATGTAATTGTCCATCATTCAACTTAACTATAATATTTATTTAGCTTAAAAATCAATTTAACTTTTTATTTGATTTTATTGAATTAATTCATCTTTATTTAAGTGCCAACTTTTGCAATCCTCCTTACTATTGATAGTCTCATTTAATATACAATGAACTTTAATTTAAATTATGTATTTAATATGTGTTAATACCAACTTAACTATGATATTTATCTAGTAAAAAAAATTAATAATTCAATTAAATATTTTATCTAAGTATATAATATGTGTGAGTACCAATTGGATTAATTTGATGTAATCAAATTTGATTAAGTTCACATAAAGTTGAAAAAGGTTGAGCAATATTTATTTAGTGAACAAATCAATAACTAAATTTAATTATTTTATTATTAATTTAAATTAAGTATATAATATGCATTAATATGCCACTGGATTAATTTGATGTAACTGAATTTGATTTACTTGGCACGTAAATTAATGAAAAGGTTTTGAAACGAAACTATTTAAATTCATGTGATAAAATTAAATAAAATTTATTTTATTAAGCATTAATTTTTCGAACTATTCCAATTCTCCGGGCTCTTCTTCTTCTTCTTCTTCTTCTTCTTCTTCTTCTTCTTCAATTTTCAATAGTATCAATTTATTTATTTATTAAAATCATCAGTGTTAATTAGTATTATTACTTTATTAGGTTGATTATTGATTTTTAATAATTAATAATTGAATACAGAATGACTCCTACCATACCCATCCAAACTTATGCCATTGATTAAATATACTTCTTCTCCTAAAAAAAAAAAAAAACTTAAAAATGTTTGATCATGTAGCTATAATTCTAATTTTCAAAATTATAATTGCTTCCTTTTTTTTTTCCAAATTTTTGATTTTTAAATCTTTTCTTGTTTGTTTGTTTGCTTGGGGTTTTTTTTTTTTTGTAATAGAAAATCTTTTCTTGTTTGTTGTTTCCATTCTCATGTGGTTAATGTATCAGAAAACACGAAACATTCTGGAGTGACAATGTTCAGGTTTCGTATAATTTTTCAGCCACTTTTTTCTTTCATAGATAAATCAAAATATTTAGATTTATTATATAAGAATGTTTGTTTACTTTTGACAGATTGATACAAAAAACATTCCATTTATAATATGGGATGGTACTTTCATCAACTTGGAAATATGCTCTCAGAAAGGTCTTATAAATAACTCTTAATGATAAGATATTTAGTTGTTAGCTTACTGATTTTAAAATGTTAAACCCTTGTATGCAATTACTTTCGGACATCATGATTCTTTCATTAGGTTTTCGTGCTTGGCTGAGATATATCACTCGTAATCCATACCGGGCATTTTAGAAATTTTTTTGTTCTCTTCAGGTTAGAAAATATTTAAAACACTGTACAATTTCTATATTTAGAAACTTTCTATCCAAAAATTAAAATTAAAGAGAAGTTACAATAAAATTTAATCTAAGTTTATACTTTGTATTAATTTTAATTTTTTGTTATCTAAATTGAATTCTAAATAAATTGAGAATATAATATGTTGTTAATTTATTTTATGTTTTATAAATATATATATATATATATATATATATATATATATATATTCAATTTTTAATAGAAGGTTTTCCCATATTTGAGTTTAATAATATTTATATTTTAATTTATTAAGTATGTAATATGTTTTAATTTTTACTATTTATTGATCTAAATTGAATTTTTAGCAAGTTTTTTGAATATTTTATCATTTATTTTGATGAGGCCAAATTACGCACTGATCAGCACCGCACACGTGTCGCGATCTGAAGGACCCAGGGCTCTAACGCTCGCGGTAATGGGCCCGTGGAATTGACCCGACCCATTCCCTCATCACTTATCCGATCCGGACTTGCGAGCCTCGGCCCAAGTCACGAGCGCGGGATCCGTCCACTAATCCTCCCGAAGGCTCGCATTTCGGTTCCAAGGGACGCTCCGCATCCGGACTCCCTCTTCTCTACAACAAGGATCCCTGCTGTCATTGCGCTAGGGCTCGTACACCTCCACGCTCGGGTCCCTAGTGCTCATGGTCATCCGCCAGGGGAACCTTTCTCGAGCTTACCCAACGCTCGAGCTCAACACCAAAGGGTACTATTCTCCCCGAGGGTCAACCCCACTGCGGTAGAGTGTCCCTCTCGAGGGCACTTTCAGAGGAACGAGAAGCATAGCTAAAATACCTCCATGCTGTCCGCTCGCCAACAACCTCTGACGCAATGTTGGTGCGCACCTCGTACCTGACTCTGTCAGCCTGCATGGCTATAACTTTCACGCCATCACATGGCGCCACGTGTCTAGGGTAACACGGGTTTGGGACCACACGGTCAATTTACCCAAAATACCCTTGCCCTCAACGTATAAATAGGGAAGTTTTACACCCACTCTCCCCAAGTCATCTTTTTCCACAAGCCCTCTGGGCCTATCACACTACCCCACGAGTGGCCACAGCTGAGACCTCATATTCCTTTGTATACGGCTCCGAGGCCATCATACCTATAAAGGTTGTTTGTCTCAAGGAATGTACCTTTCTTAAGGAATCGTTCCTATAGAAGAAGAAAGGCAAGCAAGTGGGCCTCAAAGAAATTTGAGGATAAATATCCACGCCACATATAGAAGAAATGAGCCCATCTGATAAAATTTAGCCAAATTTTAGAGTATGCACATGTATGAAA
Organism: Lantana camara; assembly: GCA_037501455.1. Classification (NCBI taxonomy): domain Eukaryota; kingdom Viridiplantae; phylum Streptophyta; class Magnoliopsida; order Lamiales; family Verbenaceae; genus Lantana; species Lantana camara. Next base: position 130,015,023 of record CM074855.1, read on the forward strand.
CCCTTCTCTTAAGACACGTTTAGAACGCATTCCTAGATAGCCAAGGAATTACTTGAAGAGGAAACACCGTCAGATTTGGAATCTGAGTAGTGTAAGCAAGCCTTGAAATCCAATATGGATTCCATATACTCAAACCAAGTTTTGACCTTGGTTGATCCACCTGATAGGATCAAGCTCGTGGAGCATCGAGTAAATGGAAAGCATTACAACCTTCTTGACGATTGAAATGCAAAAGTCCATTTGGATTGTGTTTACCGCATCCTCATATTTTGACTATGAGATATGATAAATGAATATGAGAACTGTCTTGTTCAAATTGAGATTGAAAGAGACTGAAATAAGGTATTTCTATGAATCTCATATTCAGTGGTAGTATGCATGGGGTATGCAAATCCCTAAGTCAATCTGTGGATTGATAAAGGCTTCTAGGAGTTAGACAATTCGATTCCACAGTCAAATCGTTTGACACAGATGGAAGTCGAATAAGTCTCAGGGTGTACATATGAAAGTTAGTGATGTAAGAGTCAATTTTGGTTCTTTAGAAGACGACATCCTTCTCATTAGGAATGTCAAGGATGACGTGAAAGTTACCAATTCTTGTTTAAGAAACAATTTGGCATGAAAGATCTTAGTGATTATCCTAAATTCTCAACATTGAGATCTATAGAAGATACATCTGAGAACATAAATGGATTATCACAAAACGAGTACATAACCACGGTACTAAAAGGAGTTTAGTATGGACAATGGACCATCTCTTTTGAAGAGTGTGTGTCCTAAGATAACTTTAAGAAAGTTAGAATGTCCAAAACCCCTTTAAGTGAAAGGGTGCATAATATATGAAATGTTATGTACTAAACTTGATTTAACGCAACACTAAGCGTGGTGGGTCGAATCTAATATGACCTCAGAGAAGGTCATTAGATTTCTATAAAGGATGTCCTCAGAGCACTTAAGAAGAAATGAGGATATGTATTAGTTTACAGAGCCCAAAAGATCTTGTTGTTAGAAGGATATTTGATGTAACCGTTCATCAAACATAGATGATTATGAAATCATTGAAAGGATACAACTTCCACCAGAATGGTAATGCAATGTGTTGGAAAAGGGTTCCAAGGACGGACATTGCAAAACTCGACTATCGTAGTTGAGAACTTAGTCGTATTATATAACGCTAAGTTAAGTGTTTGGGTGAGAAACTCCATCTAACTGGTTAGATGAAGTTCCTAGCATAAAACAACTACTTTATCATATTGTATGACAAAAAGGATGGTTGCTCAAGTAAGAGAACCAAGACCTCACCAAGAGACTGAACACGTGATTACGAATCACTTTATAAGGAAAAGGTGTTTCCTAAGAGATGTGTAAACAAAAGGGTCACATCAGCAGAGAATATAGCAGATCCACTTTGGAAACACCCAAAGTCAATAGGCTCTCACAGTGCATCTTGAGAAGATGGGACTTAGAGTACCTAAATGGCTTTTACGGGCAAGTGGGAGATTATTAGGAATAGTGCCCTAGAAAGCCGATTCGACGTAATCTGCTTTGGGACTTTTCTTATATCACAGACAATCTTTGAATAATATACGATTGATTAATATCATAGGCAAACACTTCTTTATATGCTCTTGTTTGGTATGCGTTTACTTTAGCTGTGCATGTATGAGAACTCCCCTAATCCTGATGACTTTAGGACTCTACCATTTAGGTGAAATGGTTCATGAAACGAGCCCTATATCACATAAGTCATGATTAGTAAAATACTCCAAGCCGATGAGTCCTACAGACAGTGGGAGTGTCAACCTGACTCCTCTAAGGCTTGCTTGTGGGATCACGCCCTTAAGAAGGACCACCTTATTTCATGGAGGTGCAAAGTGTATAGTTGATACGTGTGTGATACATGAGGGTGCTTACTTCAATAAGTAAGTTCACTGAGGTGCCCCGTATGAGAAGATTCCTAAATGGGAAATGAAGTTTCTATTTCAGGAAATGGAAACTTCCATATTAGGAAATATCTCACGATTCATTGATGTGATTAATTGATCCTTAGACTTGAGGTTCCATGTCACTTTATGAGTTAACTCTGTAGTCTTAGGTATAAGCTTTAAAGGGTGTCGCCTTAGACAACTGATTCAAGGCTTATGCTGGGGCTGCACAAGTGATTCATGAAAGTGAATGAGAATCAAGAAAGGACCTACACTTGCATTTGCAAGATGATCTCTTATTGTGTAAGTCATTGATATGCCATATGGAGTCCTTGGCCAAGGCAGTAGATCAAGACATCAAGAAAAGGGTTTCTTGGATTGAGATCAAATGGATATGAAATGCACTTAGCTTTAAGATCGAATTATTAGGGTTCTGATTATTCCCTTACCCTAGATCTTGGTTGAGAGATAGTAAGTAGGAGGATTGTATCTCACAATGAATCAATGACTTAAAGGTTCTGTCGAATCCGAACATTCCAATTCAGCTAGAGGTTAAACACCTGTTGCTAGACTAAGGTAGTTTAATCTGTGGACTGATTAATTAATTAGTGAATTAATTAATTAGGGTCACTGCTAATTGGATTGAGAACCTAGAGGGTCACACACAACAACTTGGTTACATGAGTTAAGGCTTTAAAATGATTAAACGAGTTAATCGGGCCAAGAGGGTTCCACACGTGTGAAATCACACATGTGGGTCACGTGAGTGACACGTGTCTCACACGTGTATATATATATATTGTATATATATATTAAATAATTAAATGTGTTAATTATTTAATAGACTTTGGTTTAATTTTGAATTAAAAAGAAAGTCTTATTTTGGAGAAAAATAATCTAGTTAATTAATTACGAATTAATTAATTAGATAAAATAAGTTATTTATTTTAAATAAATAAAGTATAAAATTATCCAAAAAATAGTTTGGATATTTTAGCTCTCTTGAAAGTTGATTTGAATTTGAATTCAAAGTCAAAGTCAAAATTACTTGATGATCAAGTAATAGGAGAGAGGGACCAAATCCTTAGTCCATAAGGACTAGGAATTTCGGCCACTCCCCTCCTATATATAGGGGAGCTCGAGCTCCCCTTAGAGAGTAATCGAGAATTCTTTTGGTTCATGTGTTGAACACCATCCCTTCTCCAAGATAAACGAAACCCTAGGTTAAGTCTAAACACTAACTAGAGAACTAGCATCCTTACTAGTTAGATTGTAGTCAAGTTGGTGGACTATCTCTAGAGAGCTTCAAGTTAGAAGTTTGAAGATTCGAGCTTTACCAAGGAGAGGGGATCAAGCCGCGAGAAGAGCGTTCTTGGGTGGCTTGAAACGCTTCAAGAAAGACAATTTAGAAAGTAAGTTTCTAATCCCTACAAATTTGGATACACGATTGCGAGTCCAAGATCCTTTTGTTGGAAAATTTTTAAAATTTCCGCTGCTTTCTAATTCGTGTTTTCCAACAACTAGGAGACTTGGTCTTCAAAAAGGTTGAAGTATCCAAGTTCAAAGTCATCCAGGTATGAGCGAACAATACATACCTGTTGGAAACTTTGCAAGGCGAGCGTCTCCCTCGATCATGGAATGCCTGCAATCTGAGAAGATTCTATGTTTGAGGTAAATCTTGTAAATCCCCGCTCAGGGCACACTGTATCTTCTTTTGACAAGAATACAAAGTACATCAGTAAGTCTTTTCATACATTGTTTGTTATTTACTTGATTCAATTCATAATAAATTACATCATCGGTTGCATCAACGCCTACTCCGTGTCGAGGGTATTCCACGTCAAACGGTTTGATATTTATTCTCGTGCGGGTCACTCTTAGTTGAGCGTACCCCCTCTGTAAATCAAAGTTGACGGTGTGTCGCACATAACAACTTGATGGCCTTAGATATTCGATCCCTGCTTAAACGAACAAGTCACAATTGAGGATTGCTACATGATTAATTACACCAACTAGGTACTGAATATCCCGGTTCGTGCTTGTAAACCCTTTAAAAGTCCTCATTGCATTGAATACACGTACGCTCATTAAGGGGGAACACTTAGCTAATCCTTTTGCTGATTTCTAAGCTCGAGTTCAAACCCCAGATACGTTCATTATGTTGTAATACTGAGGTTAATTCTTAATCAAAGATAAAGCCTTAGCAAAACCCCTTGTTGATTTCTAAGTTCCAATTTATGATACTACTACGCTCGTTATTACTTAAACTATTAAATTGGTTTTCACCAAAGGCAAACACTTAGCAAAACCCTTGGTGGATCTCTAAGTTCAAGTTTAAGCCTTAAGTAGAGTATGGCCAGGGTGACTCTCATGTGATACACACTCGTGCCTATACATTCATACACCACAAAACTTCAAACATCAAAGGAAAATCAGAGATACGTATGCAGGACATCACAACACAAAAGAGAAGGTGTTGAACTTCATTAATTTAAAAAGAAGGAACTACATATGCAAGCATAGAAAAATTACAGGGCTAGAGAAAGGAAGATTCTGAATGAGATTAATTGCGGAAGCGCCAGAGTAACAATCATCCGAGCGTCAGAGGGCTTCTTGAGGCTTGAATCTCGGGCTCTAGAGGTGCAGTAGACAGGGGGACAGAAGCCAGCACTTCAGCATCAGAGGCTTGAGCATCACTAGGACTGGTACCATCTTGAGCGCCGATGGTGGTGCCTTCATTTTCAATTTTTAAGGGCTCAAGATCGATAGGGTTGGCAGCCATATATTCGTTTTGGAGCATAACGACCAAATCATTATACTCCGATTCGGGGAAGTCTTCAGTTGGATCTCTATCGGTGACCATGGGCTCCAAGTTCTCATCCAGGTCCATCCTCAAGTGCTCGTCCGAACGGGGTAGAGGGAGGCACTACGCCCAGCTTGATCAATTGGCCCATGGATTTCTAAGAGAAGCGACGAGCATTGTCCATGCAGTGCAGGTTTGCGGTAAAGCCAAATACCTTAGAGCGCACAAATCTGATGACCGCTTCCCAAGCAACCCTCGACTTAAGGCCCTCAACTTGCCCTAGCAAATCAGCCAGCTCTTTTATTGTTGCCTCAAACTGCTGATTATGCTCGGCCAAGTGCCTGTTAAGCTCCTCATTGTCGGCCCTCAGCTGGTTGTGCTCCTTTTTTAGTTTCCTGTGGTTCTCGTCTAGCTTCAAATAGGCATTCTCCTAGTCCTTCAGCGCCTTCTTGGCCCTCTCGTGATCGAGCTTGAGCGCTGTGAGCTCCGCAAAGACATTGTTGAAGTCCTCTTGCAGTTGACCGGGATCAGAGATGCGCATCATCTTCTTGTACTTGGACTTATGCTCGGAATAGACCTTCGCTCGCTTCTGCAAGTTCTTCAGTCGGGGGAGTACCTCCTAAAAAGCCAGCGGAAAATGAAAGTTATTACAAAGTTAACTCGAGGGTGGAATTTCTTTGGGAAAATTTAAGCACTTACCATTATGAGGGTGTAGCAGGCGTCGTCCATGACCTGAATAGCATCCTGCTCATTCAACTTGTCATGGTCCCCGGAGAATTACAACTTGCTCACAATCCCTGTAATGAAGTTACGAGTGGATAAGCCCTTCTTCAAAAGTACAGGGCCGTCTTTTCTTGGGCGCTTGTAACGAGCGTCACCTTCGCACCCGTTCTTCCAAAAATCCTCATCCTCAGAGGATGAGGTGTCGCCATCTTCACCACTGTGGCCCACTACCACCCCCTTCCCCTTTCTCGTAATGGGGATAGAATCCAACATCCTCTTCCTCTTCCCTAAACGCTCGGCCCGCTCTTCTTCGAAGATTTGGACCAAAGAGCCCGAGTGGTTGTTGCGGGATCCATGCGAGTCTGGTTGTGCTGGCCCCACGGCAGCGACAGGAGAAGTGGCGCCGCAAATGTCTGGGAGGGTCAAATCCTCTATATGGCCAACTCTTCGGCCATCTCCACGACCGCTCGTTCCTCGCCGGGTACCGCGTCCCCCCTCGTGGAGCATTAGGAGCCTGTTGGTTCTGCCATGGATGCTGTTGCTATTGGTTCGCTCCTGCTCTTTGAGCGCGCATCATTGCTAGGATACCTTCAGCGGTCGGTCCAGCCATTAGTGTTTCTACGTCTACAAACAGGGGAGAGAAGAGCGTCAGAAGGATATGATCAGAATATTTGTTATAAGGATACCACAATCTAGACAAGTTTGTGATGCTATTCTAAGTGTTAGGGGAGTTAGCTCCTAGAATCTAACCGTCGCGGTCCATGATTTGAGTTGGAGGGTTGGCTATCATGTCTGGGTGTTTGAGAGCCCATAACGAAACAATATCTCTTCGTTCCTCATCAAGTCATTGGCCTTAATTAACTTCCTCTCATTTTTCATCACGAGGGTTAAGCTTTTCGCCCAATGCTCGAAGACCTTATCCCCAGATCTGTGCTTAACTAAGGGCTCTTTCCATGTATTATCCACGCTCGAGAGACCCCAAAGATCCCCCGGGCGCTTCCACAAAGAAGAATTTTTGCTTCCAGTTCTCCCCGTATGATGTTGAGGGTGAGTCAATCATCTTCAACCCTAATTTAGCCTGGGCGTAGTACAAACGGTCACTAGGGGACGAGCGTGGGGAGCGGACCACCTGAATCAGACTATTGAAGTTGTCAAATGAAGGCTCGTGACCTGTTGCCCTCATCAGCATCACCAATGCATTCATCAGCGCTATCCCGTTCGGCAACACTTGGGAGGGGCATAGGCTCAGAGCGTTTAGCAAGTTGGCGATAGAGAAGGGGATCGGAAATCTCAAACCTCTAGCCAATACAGTATCCTTGTAAACTGTCAACATTCCTGGAGGCGGTCAATTAGCTCTCCCACACCCGAGGGGAAGACGAGTCTTGTATATATCATCCCAGTAGACCATGGATTTTAACTCAGCCAGTTCCGCGAGGGCCAAGGTGCTCTCAATCTCATCTGGGGATTTATCTGTTTGATGGGGATTGTTTTTCCTTTTTGGTAACCGACTCTTTCCCTTTTCTTTGACGTTTTCGGGGAGGCTCTTCATCTGCCTGGCTCCCCGAGGGCCCTACTTCCTATTGAGGGCCAGCGATCGCCACCGTAACCTGATGATCTTGGGGCCTCACGACACTGTTCAATAAGGGGAAGACCCTTTCCCCTTGCCTTTGCATTCTGATAGATAAATCCATCTCTTCGAAAAGCTGTTCTACTTCTCCGGGGTTGCACTCGTTCATCTCTTGAACCGCAGCGTCCAGTTCTTCATCCCTAGGGTTTTTTAGGACTACCCCCAAAGGAACCCTGAGCAGGATGGCGTCATGAGGAGAAGAGCTTCCTACAGACATCTCATCTATCTCCCTCACCATCTCATCTACAACGTTTTCCGCCATTACTGCTCTGTGTTCTTGAATATGGAGCTTTCAACAGAAATTCAATGGGGAAAAGGATTATGGTTTGGATCTGATGACTTAAAAACATCCTCACACACAGAACTACGCTCAAACTGGCCTAAATCTAAGGTTAGTATGAAAGTTACAGGGAGTTACCTAAGTTTGAAGAAGAACTCGCTGGGAATTGCTAGAAGATTCAGAAAGTTACAGAAAGAATGCTGTCGTTTTGCCTTGAGAAAGTGTTGAATACATAAAGAGTAGAAAGGGCTTCCAAATCCCTATTTATAGGGAGAAAAGCTGGCATTAATTAGGGTTGGGATTCAAAACCGCAATCATTTCCCGCCTTGAAAATACCCCCCACTTTTGGTAACCGTCGCACGTCTCCCAACATACATGCGCCCACGTCGCCACTCAGTATTAAATGCGGACAAGATTTCATTTATTGTTGTGTCAGAGGGTGTCCATTACAGAAGGCGGACAGTCACTTCCCTCCGAAAGCTTGGCCCTCGAATATTCAAAGCCAGGGCTCATATTTCAAAATTCTACAGTACGCTCAAGTGTAACTACAGAATTTGGGGGGCAAAATGATGAGGCCAAATTACGCTCAGATCAGCACCACACGTGTGTCGTGATCTGAAGGACCCAGGCTCTAATGCTCGCGGTAATGGGCCCGTGGAATTGACCCGGCCCATTCCCTCATCACTTATCTGATCCGAACTTGCGCAGGATCTGTCCACTAATCCCCCCAACGCTCGCATTTCGGTTCCAAGGGACGCTCCGCATCCAGACTTACTCTCCTCTACAACAAGGATCCCTGCTGTCATTGCGCTCGGGTTTGTACACCTCCACGCTCAGGCCCCTAGCGCTCATGGTCATCTGCCAGGGAAACCTTTCTCGAGCGTACCCAACGCTCGAGCTCAACACCAAAGGGTACTATTCTCCCCGAGGGTCAACCCCACCGCGATAGAATGCCCCTCTCGAGGGCACTTTCAGAGGAACGAGAAGCATAGCTAAAATACCTCCACGCTATCCGCACGCCAACAACCTCTGACACAGTGTTGGTGCGCACCTCGTACCTGACTCTGCCAGCCTGCAGGGCTATCACTTTCACGCCATCACATGGCACCGCGTGTCTAGGGCAACGCAGGTTTGGGACCACACGGTCAATTTACCCAAAATACCCTTGCACTCAACTTATAAATAGGGAAGTTTTACACACACTCTCCCCAAGTCATCTTCTTCCACAAGAATAATCTACATAAATTGGGCATTTTCCTCTGCATTTCCTTCTTCTCCAGGCACTGCATTTCACACACGCACCATCGCTGCACCCTTATTGCACCCTGCTCCTTGGTGTTATCCTAGCTGGAAGAACTCACGGTACAAAGGAAACCCAGTTCTTGAGGCTCTAACACCTGTGATGGTCTTCCCTCCCCTAAACAAATCTTAAAGTGTTGGTGTTTTAGTACACTCTAAGTTTCTGCACCATCATATTTTATGTTTATATATATATCGAATTAAATTTTTAATAGAAAATGAATTTTTAGCAAGTTTTGAATATTTTGTTCATTTATTTTATGTTTTTCAATATATATATCAAATTAAATTTTTAATAGAAAATTCACCAATATTTGGTTTTAATAATATTTTATATACTGTCTTTTTTTTTTTTTTTTTTTTTAATTATTCCTTGAGGAATATTAAATTTAAAGAAATTTATACTTGAACTTCATAATATTATGAAGTCCACCTTAGGAGAAGGTACAATAAACTTTTATGTATTTTAATATTTTTTGCTCATCTTTTTTTTTTTATTTTTTTTATTTTTATCAGAACATTACAATTAAGGACATGTTTTTGTTGTTTGATCTTCTCAAATTTGATTATCTGTATTGTAGGCAAGACTAATTATTTTGAAGAGAAATCGATGGACTTTCGGTAAGAAATATGTTCTAGAATTGTGTTAAATATAGCATGGTTGTTTGTCCAAATGACAAAATTTGTGTTTTAGCTTGGTTAGTTATGCTAATTTCCATCAAATTGTTGTTGAAGTGGTTTTTCAAGATAAGCTTAATGGATGAATTTTTTGTTTGTGTGTGTAGTTGGGGTGGAGATATGGGCATACTCATTATTAGAACTTATGTTAAATTGATGGGCCTTTTTTTTTTTTTTTGCCTAGCAACTGTTGTTGATAAAACTGCACCTAATAATTTGTTAGATAGTATTTTTTACTCAACTATGAGGCTGGAAAAATCAATAAGAAGAGAATTTTTATAATTTAGTATTTATTCACATGTGAAATTACAATTCTTCATATTAGTTTTCAAATTTTGTTGTTGCACAAAGTTTCTTGTTGCTGGGGAAAAAAAAATTCAAGGCATTAGTTACAAATTTCCTATGCATTACTTCTTATTACATCGTTAATAAACTAACAAATAAGATAAAAGAAAGTATAATAGCATCATATTATGTGTCAAAGCCTCAAAGGTTTGTTAATCCAGATATTATTGTACAACCAGGATTGAAAGCACTAAATAATACCTTCACTTGTGAGTTGTGACTTTCGACTTCTTCCATTTATTAGCCCTCTTCAGATTTTCCTAACGACCAACCGATTGATAGAAACAATTGACCTTCAAAGTCGAAATTAAATTGATGGACTGAAACAATAATTTAGCTGAATTCTTTTTTCAGATTCAGATCATCATAATATATTTTTTGGGATACTTACGGATGCCCCTGAGTTTTAGTGAAATTACAGATACCCCCTAAGGTTTGAGAAATTATGAATTCTCCCTTGGCTCGTTATCTCCTTCGTTAAATTTAACGAAATTTGTGATTTTACTATTTTATCCTTCAAATCCTAAAACTCAGAGAGTATAAGTAATAAAAGTCCAAAAGTAAAGAGGTTAATATAAGTATTAAAATTCTTGGGGGTTTGATGTAAGTACTTGAATTTTTTGTTTACTTAATTTTTTAGCAAAGAATGCTACTTAATGATATTTTGACGTTTTAATAGTTAACTAATTTTATTACTAAATTTATGGATACCAATTATTACTTGGGGAAAAAAAATTTGTGCTTGAATGTTTATATTGAAATGTTATTCATATTTAAAGTACATGCATTAAAAGTTACCAATGTCCAAAGTATTTGTTTAAATAATTCTGATGAATATTAATGTGAATTTAACGTGTTTGTTATGATTTTTTATTTCATTAAAAAAATTTATTATTCTAAATGAAAGTTTAAATCAACTCATGCAAAATATGCATAAAACTAAGATATAAACATAAAGTGAAATTTGTAATTTTTATCATACTTTATTCGAATAAATATGCATGAAATATTTATTTCGATTTATACTTATAGATAAAATACAAATATTAATTAAATTACAAATTTTTAAATTGAAAAATACAAATTTAACCAACATTACAAAGATATCATTATACTTTCGATATTATTACAATATAGCCCCCAAGGGTATGATTGGAATTTTTAAAAATAATATTGCTGATGTCAGCAAAAGTAACACCATCATTAACGGTTGGAGCAATTTGTGAGAGAGAATGTAAGCCTCAAGGGGGTGTTCGTAATTTCTCAAATCTCAGGGGGGAATCTGTATTTTCGTCAAACCACCTTGGGAAGGAATTCGTAATTATCCCTATATTTTTTGGATAAAAATAACATTACATACTCTTAAGTCTAGTCTTTCGATGTACATTGTCTAGAAGATTAATCGTCTGATTGGACAATCAAGTCAAGAGAGGGATAGTCCAACTCCAATGCCTTTATTTATTATCCAAACTGTTTCGTTTAAAATCACCTCAACTGTTTTGTTTAAAATTACCTCCAAAATTTCTGCTAAAATTAAAAAATCATCTCTAAATAAAAACGGAAGCTGAAAAATAAATAAAGATTGGGTTCAAGTTAAACAAACGAATTTTGGAATTTTTCATCAGACCTCACATCAGTTCTCCTCTATGATGTCAAGAATGAGAGATATGAATACGACACAATTCGAATATAGAAATACGATCACGACCTAATATGAACAAGTAATACAAATTTTTTTTTTTTTCAAAACTTTTCACATAACAAGAATCCTACCCCAATGTCCTACATAACACAGAGCAAGAATGATAATACACGCGTCATCAAATGAATAAGAAAATAATATAATTTGAGCTTCAATCAATAGTCATTTTAGGTCCGAGGTAACTTTTTTCCCTTAAAATTTTACCTTTATCAAACAATTCCCAAAATAGTTATCATCATTTTGCATGCATTTATGAAATTCGTATATAAGAGGGGCTCAGTTGATTATAAAGTCAAGGTGTTTGAAGTTAATATATAGAATAATATTAATGACATCATTAAATATATGCCTTCAAATAAATAAATACACGAACAAATACTTGGAGATTTGTGAAAAATCCTCCCCCCCCCCCCCCCCCCCCCCCCTTAAATATTGCAAAAAAAATTTTTTTTTTTTTGAATTTTTTTATTTTTTTACATTATTTAAATGGAGGTGCATACACCGGGCCCCACACCCGGTGCATGCAAGAATTTCCCGAGATTTGTAAATACAAACGTTATAGTTGTAGTTTCAAAAGTTTTTCAGTTGACACTTGACAGTGACTTGACACTATAAAATCTTTAGTGGGAGGACCTCGTTAATATTTATAATTTATGAAGCTTTTTTTATCTTTTTAATGAAATTTTGAGATTTATTTTTTTTATCAATAATTTCTTGCATATAGTAGAAATAAGTTGAGTGTTTTATCAAAATATTACAATAATAACCTTTTTTTTAAGTCTTTTGCACCGTCAACTATCTTCAAATGTTTTTCTATCTTTTGTATTTGTTATCTATTTTTTTCTATTTTAGCTGTAATAATTTAATATTACTGTTTTTCTATATTTGTAATAAGGTTAATTTTAGAGCGAGAAGAGAAGCATAGATAATACGAGAATTGGGACAGGAATTTTGGGGAGTTTTGATGAAGAGTGGGTACTCCTAGTCTCATGTTTGCATGGGGTATGCGCTGATTTCTATATTAGCGAAGGGGTATGGTTATTTTGGACTCAGTAAACAAAGAGTCCAAAGTGTTCGATGAAATGCCTGACAAGAACACTGTTTCTTGGACTTTGATACTCACAACTCACAAGGTTTACTCAATTGGGTTCTCTGAGAGATGCAACCGTGTTCTTGTTGATATGATATGGTGGATATGTAAGAATGGATGGATCTACAATTAACTCAAGGAAAGCTTTTGATATGTGCAAAATGCAGGATGTCACACGATATTGAAGCTATAGCAGAGGGTAGAGTTTCATGATAACAAAGGGATGTGGAAATCTGATATATGTCATGCGGATCTTAAATCTTGCAAAGGTCAGTTGTGTTGGTAATTCTCTAATTAGCATGTAAGCCAAGAACGATACAATTATGATACAGTAGTTGTACTGAAAATCACCACAAACTCTCAACAACAATTGTAACTAAAAGTACAGGACGCTACTAACAAACTAACTTATCGAGGAGGAACTTGATTACAGAACACTGTCCAGAAGCATATCTCATCAATAAACAATGAGGTTTATTCATATTGCTTATGATTGTCCTTCCATTTTCAGGTCTCTTTGGAGCATTACAACAAAACATTCTCAATTGGTTACCTGCATGCCCCCAAACAAATAGCAAATTAAATTAAGGGATAATTACATACAGGTCCCTGAGGTTAGGTCTAATTACAAGTCGCTCCCTATTCTTTTAAATATTACACTGTAATCCCTAAACCTTGTTAATTTGTTAATTTTTGTATACTTTTAGGCACGATTTTACATTTTTTGTCATACATTATATATAACACTCACAAAACCTCCAAGCACATAAGTGTATTTTTACAAAATTCGTTAATGGACCTCACACAAAACAAGACATATAGGGACTACATTGTAATATTTAAAAGAATAGGGACCAACTTGTAATTAGGTCTAACCTCAGAGATGGTGGATGTAATTTGCCCTTAAAATAAAGAAACCATTTATGAGCTCTGCAAATGCGTGCATTATACCAAAATAGTTGAATGAATTTGTCACAATTGCGTTGTTTCTCAACCTTCGCTTTAGCCTACCTGCGTATATAATTGTTGTCACGGACAACCAATCTCGCATCCTGATGAAGAAATTAAAATATGCATATCTCCACGAGTTCTTGAGCACCAACGTCGCAACGATTCCCCAAAACCCAACGATGAACCGCAAAACGATGGGTATATAGAACTCGTGTGAATGCAGCTGGGACATATATAAAGCTAGGAAAATTCTTGGGTACACCGGGTGTTGCATACACCCTCCATTAAAAAAAATGAAAAAAAATATTTTTTTATTTATTTTTGAATTTTTTTCATTGTTTTATTATTTTTCTTGAATAAAAAAAAGGAGGGTGCATGCACCGAGGCCCACACCCGGTGCATGCAAGAATTTCCCTATAAAGCCATCATCAACATTAATCTCCTGCTTTCCGTGCTGAGTTGTGGGTGGATTGGGCTCATCTTCAGGACATCTTGTCAGACGGGGGGCCACAAAGTCCATCATTCGCTGCATACACGGATGGCTCAATGCTCTGAAGCTGAGTACTTGATGGAATTTTACCCTAACAAATGGTTGTTAGACAAGTCTAGAACAGCCAATCTATCCAATTTTGCCATACCCTTTGGAATCTCACTAAAGAAGTTGTTTCTCGACAAATCAAGAGTTTCCGGCATCTCCATCTGAACAATGTTGGGAATTATGTGTCCGCTCAAAAAATTTCCAAAAAGATTCAAGGAAATTATCGTTTACCATCTTTGACCATTGATTCCTTCTTCGTTGATTGTCGAAATTTGATTTTGAAATCACCATTTGTTTCTTACATCAAGAGCTTTAATTTGATGTATAATATCAATACATTTGACATCTGATCTGTATGAATTTGTCATTAAAAATCATGCCAAAATTTTTTCATGAAGTCCAGAAAGGGTTAGGTGAATATTTTTCAAAAGTGAGGGGATTAAATGCACCGATTTGAAAGAACTAGGGTAAAGCGCACAACCCCCAAAGGATGGGGGTTGTCTGTATTTAGCCCTTAAAAAAGAAAAAGAATAAGGGATTCTCCTTGGACAATGGGAAAGAAAAAAAAAATTACGTGTGCTTTCAAAGCCAAAGTTCAAATAAATGTATCGAACACTCGTACTTTTCGAGAAAATAAAGAATGATGTTAGTGATAGTTGAAAGCACAAGTATTGCACGAAAATCTTAAAACAATTAAAATATAGTAAAAGTAAAAAATATAATTATAAAAAAATAAAAAAAACACAAACAAAATAAAAAATAAAAAAAACTTTAGAACAAGAAAAATATAAATAAATGAGATAATACGTGCAATGCACGTGCATCCTGCTAGTACTAGTATAAAAGTGTAGATTTTCATGAGTATCTTTATCATTGTGAATTGATATAATTACCTTTGTCCAACTATTTAATTTATTTAATCTAAAAATCGATAATCAATAAGTTATTAGTTCAATTTAATTATTTTTTTCTTTTGATTGTTTAATTTGATGTATCTCCGGCGCCACCACCCACGGCCGTGCCTGCCATGCTGCTCCAAGTTAGTCGATGATGAGATTGAATTTTCCACAATTTAGTGGGTTTTTAGGTTGTGACAACATATCTATGATGCGCGGATACAAATGCATATACAAATTTTTTCTTAAATTTTTCACGTAAGAAGTGACGAAACACGGAATATCCAACACGAAACGACATCACCAAAATAATATTTGTATAAGTATCCATGCATTAAATATATATACTTAGGGAGCTTTCGATATGGATTCTTGAGGTTGGTGATTAGAATGTTGATGTGCTTAATTGTATCTACAGGGAGATTTACGAATCGAATAGGCTCGCAAGCCAATCGAGTTGGGCCGTCTAAGGTTCGAGTTGGGATTAAAAATTTGATTATTAGTTGAACTCGAACCTTTTCATTTTTATTCATTGCTCACGAGCCAGCTCATGAACTTGAATATTTTATATATATATATATATATATATATATATATATATACAAGGGCGGTCTCGAGTACCCATTCCATTAAAGGTCGTTCGGGCGCATGGGTGACTTCAGCGACAGGTTGAGAGATATCAATAATTGAACAAGCAAGTATGTATATATATATATATATATATATATATATGTATATATATTTACATTTAGATGCCAAATGAATTTTTAAATAACAAAATATTCCCACATTTCGATTTATTAACATTGGACATTCAAATGAATTTTAAAATTACAAACGACCACCTCTCTATTAAAAAATTCATTTAAAAACTATTGTATTTATTTGGAAGTCTTTAAAAACTAATACGAAAAAATATTTTTTGTCATCCGAACTTTGCGTATTTTTCCAATTTACCATCCAATCAAACTTTTTGCTGCAAATCACCGTCCAATCTTTGTATTTGTAGCATATCGCCATCTAAATTTTTTTTTTTTTTTGTGGTTTGACTAAAAAACATGATCGTGGCATGTTTGTAAAACATATACGTTAGTTGTATTTTCACCAAAACCACCGTGACTTTTTCTGTCAATTTTTTAACGTTCGTTAGTTAAATGACTGAAATTGAGAAGTGTGGAATCAAAAAGGATGCAATGTGAGAAAAATTAAAAGATGAGGACCAAAATTAAAAGATGGTATCTTTAGATGACGAAAAATGATATTTTCTATATTATTATTAATAATAAATAATAATAACGTATAGTTGGACTTGTTCACTAGAACCAGTGGCGGAGCCACTTTGATGGGAGGGGGTGCAATTGACCCCCCTCAAAAAAATTTTTTTTTTTATATTATGTATATGTATATATATATTTGTGTATTGTGTATGTAATTTTTTTGTGTTTTTTCATTATTGACCCCCCTCAATAAAATTAAAATCAATACTAGTGAGGGTCAATATATTAAATTAATAATAATTGAGATAAAAAAATAAAATAATAATAATTTGGATAAAAAATAAAGTTTATATATATATATATATATATATATATATATATAGCCCAAAGACTAATGGGCCAAAGAAAAAAATACAAATTCAATAGACTAATGGGCCAAAAAAAAATATATACAAAGAGCCCACTTAGTAAACCCAATTAAAACCAAATTTTGCTTAAAAATTTAAAACTTAAAAGGTCCCCCATAGTAGCAGATTAAGCACGAGAAAGGGAGCCAAAACCAAATCCCTCATTCTTGCATCTTGATTCACCCTTTATTTTGGCAATTGGTGGTGTGGTTTTGTTCTTAATATTAAGGTAATTTATTTTGTTTACATATATTTTGGTTCTTTTTCTTTTAACAATTAATTTTATTTATTTTTTTGTCTTTTAGCTAGTGTTTGATTTATTTTGTAAACTCATAATTGCTTACTTGTTTAGCTTGCTTGAGTCCCGTTGATTTATTTGCCTCTTTCAACAAAGAACGTCTAATCCAGCTGGCCAAAATTTATCCAATAGAGTTCTCTAATGTGCAAATATTGGTACTTGAAAATCAACTTGAGAACTATATTATTAATATGAGATCAGATAAAATCTTCTCTGAATTGAAAGGGATTTGTGAGCTTGCCCGAAAATTGGTGGAGACAAAGAGAAATGATTTATATCCACTTGTGTACTTGCTTCTAAAATTGGCTTTAATTCTATCGGTTGAAACAGCTACAGTGGAAAGAACATTTTCTGCAATGAAATACGTCAAAAATCGGTTGAGAAATAGGATGAGCAACGAATGGTTGAATGATTGCTTGGTTACATATATTGAAAAGGATATATTTGACAGTGTTTCCAATTATTTGATTATGCATCGTTTTTAGAATATATGTAACCTATGCGGATATTTGTGAGATACAAACTTGTAAGTGTTTTAAATAAAAAATTGAATTTCATTTGTTATTTTTTCTTTAGTATTATACTTTGGTCGACCCCCCTGGATAAATTTTCTGGCGCCGCCACTGACTAGAACTCACATATAATTAATTATTGAAGACCGGGATTACATTGAATTCTCTTTATTGGGCGGTACATAAACTATTTCCCGTTTACTTCGTCTTCCATGCAGCCTTGCAGGGCTCTTACACAGACACAATTGATCACCATTTTTCTAACTGTCATGAGCATCAAAATCTTATCAAATATGAATCTTTTCAAACTCTTGTGCCTATGTTGTTGCATCATCAACCCATTAATTCTGTCCGAAGCTGCAGACACCATTTCAGCAAACCAAACTCTCTCTGGTGATCAAACCATCGTTTCTTCAGGGGGCAACTTTGAGCTGGGATTCGTCGATTTCTTCTCTCCAGGTGAGTTCTTTCGGAGACATTACGTATGCATTTGGTACAAAAGAGTTGAACAACGCACTGTAGTTTGGGTTGCAAACAGAGAGACCCCCATTGTAGACAAGTATTCTGCCCAATTAAAGATATTAGATGGTAACTTAGTGCTTCTCAATGAGTCTCAGATCGAGATTTGGTCCACGAATTCGAGCTCCCCAGCTCAATCGAGGTTTAAATCTGTTGTTGCAATACTTCTTGATAATGGGAACTTGGTTTTGAGAGATGGGTCGTCTAATTCGTCAGATTCGACTGGCTTTAGTGGAAATTCATGGGAAAGTTTTGATAATCCAACTCATACATTTATGCCCGGGGCAAAGATGGGTATTGATAAAAGAACACAGAAGAAAACTAGATTAACTTCTTGGAAAAATTCTGGGGATCCTTCCCCTGGTTCTTTCACTCTTGAGGCTGACCTAAATAATAATCTGTTTGTTGTCATGCAAAATGGGGTTTTGGATTATTGGGTGAGTGGGACTTGGATTGATCGTACTTATATTTTTAGCCTATCCCCTGAAATGAGGTTGAATTATATCTACAATTATAGTTTTGGTGATAATGAGAATGAGACTTATTTTACATATTCTCTCTACAATGCCTCAATCATATCGAGGTTCATTTTGGATGTCTCTGGTCAGGCTAAGATGTCATCTTGGGTCAGAGATGATTGGTTCTTGTTTTGGGCTCAGCCAAGGCAACAATGCGCGGTTTATGCTTACTGTGGGGCATTCGGCCTCTGTGATGATAATCAACTGCCCTTTTGTAAGTGTTTACCAGGATTCAAGAAGAAGTTTAGATCGAATGATTATTATCAGTTTTTGAAGGATGATGATTTTGAATGTGTGAGGGAGTTTAGTTTATCATGTGGGAATGGTAATGATACTCAGGGTAGAAGAGATTGGTTTCTGAGTGATGGTAGCTTGAGTTTACCCAGAGATTCCCGGTTTTTGGCAGGCGTAGGCAAAGGCGAATGTGAATCTGCTTGCTTGCATAATTGCTCGTGCACGGCCTATGCATATGATGAAAATGGTTGTTATATTTGGAGTGGTGAGCTAAAGGACATGCGAAAATTGCTCGAAGGGGAAGATAGGGAAAACACCTTTTACATCAGACTCTCTGCTTCTTCCTCTGTGTTTCGTGGGAAGACTAAGAGTCCTAAGAACTTAATCTTGGGTTCTATTGTTTCTGCAGTTGCTGTCTTGGCGATTATTTGTATTGTGGTGGAGTACACTCGTCAAAAGAAAAAGATTAGAACTACTATTAATGTAGTTGAGGGTTTTTTGGTGGCGTTTGGGTACAAAGACTTGCAAAATGCAACCAGGAACTTCTCGACCAAGTTGGGAAGAGGAGGTTTTGGGTCCGTTTTCAAAGGAACATTACCCGATTCTAGTGTTATCGCGGTAAAAAAACTCGAAAGCATAAGCCAAGGAGAGAAACAATTCAGGGCCGAAGTTGGCACAATTGGGATAATTCAGCACATCAATCTTGTAAGGCTTCGCGGATTCTGTGTGCAAGGTACTAAAAAGTTGCTGGTTTATGATTACATGGAAAATGGCTCCTTGGATTCACATCTTTTTAAGGAGTCCAAAGTATTGGATTGGAAAATGAGGTATAAAATCGCGTTGGGGGTAGCTCGGGGGTTGGCCTACCTCCACGAGAAATGCCGAGATTGTATAGTTCACTGTGATATAAAGCCTGAAAATGTCCTGCTCGACGCTGAATTTTGTCCCCAAGTGGCGGATTTTGGATTGGCGAAGCTCATGGGGCGCGATTTTAGCCGTGCTCTGACAACCATGAGGGGTACGTTGGGTTATCTGGCACCAGAATGGATATCAGGAGTTGCAATAACAACCAAAGCCGATGTGTATAGTTATGGAATGATGCTTTTCGAACTGGTATCGGGGAAGAGAAACTGGCAAGATACTCGAGATGAGGAGAATGTGCGATACTTCCCTTGCTTGGCTGCAAGGTGTGTGATCACAGAGGGTGGGGATAACATACTCAGCCTTGTGGATCCTAAGCTAGAAAGGAATGCGAATGCAGAAGAAGTGATGAAGATATGTAAAGTAGCATGTTGGTGTGTGCAAATTGACGAGAGTATTAGGCCATCAATGGGGCAGGTGGTTCAGATTCTTGAAGGGATTATTGATGTCAACTTGCCTCCATTTCCTCAATGGCTTCAAGTGTTGTATGATGAAACCCCACAAACATCATCGACGAATTAGGTCAATGATTTTAGACTATTAATGCATGTGAAGTGTGTAATGATGCATCATCTCTACATGTAAAATGCATGGAGGTTCTTGTTTTGCCAAATATAACATCAAAGGCAAAATTATAAAATCGGTCTGTTTCATAATTTTGCTATGCAGGAATTTTGTTTAGCAGGTGAGTCTGATAAGTTTAATTTCATAATTTTAATCCGATTCTCATTGGATTTTTTATTTTTCGTCGCAACGTCGACATGTAATCGACATAAACCGGGGAAGCGGCTGGCGGTGTCACAATTCTATCACCACTACGGAGTTAACTGGGCTTAGGGATAGTTATTCTGTAGCATGGGGGCGAAGAGTTCTAAAGTTGACATCGTCGAAGTCATTCATATTTTGTTCAAAAGTGTTAGATACTTCAACTCACCCATTCAGACATTAATATATTATTAAGGATTGTCGAACTTTTTTGAAGGTTTCTTGGACACATTGAAAGAGAAGGAAATGAATAGAAATAGTAAACTGACGATAGTTAATGGAAAAATACATTGCTATTAATGATACCACATAAAAAAGGATAACCACATTAATCTCTTTGTACTATATAACACATACATGCACAACACAAATTAATGGAAATGAGTACTTTTCAACCCGTATAATCACATCAAATTATTAAATAGGCCGTTTTTAGTCACTTTCCTTTGAACAATTCCAACTAATATTCTAAACTTTATTATAATATTGATCATATTGTTTTGTAAAAACAAGATAAAAATTGTAATTTTGGATATGTAAATATACACTCAATCTAATTTTGATTGTATAGTACTGATCTGACACGTTTAGTCTTATAAGTTTGTAAGTCAGTAATACATCCTAAACTAATTTCTCACATTTAGTCCTCCTTTCAACATATTTGATCCTAGTCTTGAATACATTTATTGTTCTGCATTTATCACGATTAACCTCAATTTGGACTTTACGCTTCTTATATTTAAGTTAAATTAATAAGATGTTGAAACATATTTCAGAAAAAAACTATATTTAAGAAGCTATCAAAAATTCAACACTTCTCGTTCTCCGCCGATGTTATTGCATAAATACACAGAGACAAATAAATATAGTTATAAAGGTTATAGTTACAAAGGTCATCAGCTACCGCTAAGCGGTGTTCTTTATTGATTTGACGTTATAATAATTTAATTAAATATTTTATTTTGAGAACTTGAGAATGTAGCTATTAAGGAAAATATCATTTTTTGTCCTCTAAAAATGACAATTTTCGATTTTAATTCTGAATTTTTACCTTTTCTCAAATTGTATTTTCTTTTACGAATTTTCTCAATTTTAGTCCTTTGCCTCCTACGTCGTGAAAATTTGGGATTTTTCCAAATTTTCCCTTCAAAATCTAGTAATTTTCCCTTCATCAAAATCACCAAAAAAAAAAAAGTTTTGATGGCGGTATGTTATAAATGTAAAGATTGGATGATGGTTTGTTGTGAAAGTTTATTGAGATGGTAAATTACAAAAAGAGGCAAAGTTCGGATAATAAATTTGTTTTTCCCCAAACTATTATAAAGAATTCTAACTAAAGGGGAGTCATTTATAATCTTAAAATTTATTTGGGTGTACCATTTATTTAATCTTTTATTGAAATATGGTTTATAAAACTCATTTGGGGTCATTCCTTTTCTTCTTTTACGATATTTCGAGTTAGACGAACAGATCTCTCCCAAAAGCAAGAGTTTTACCTTTTGAGTCACATCCGGTAATGCCACTCTAAGAGCCTATTCTTCATGAAAACATCTGCGTCTTCTTGCTGCGGATAAATCTTTCGTAGGATCGGTCGTAATGAGTGCACATTCATGTGAAACCGATCCTGCATACCAATCATCTGCCGCTTATAGTAATGGCAATAAGCCAAGGTTTCTATGGATTCTGGAAAAATACATAGCAAGAAGGTGTATAGGGAGAGAACCACATGTAAATAACCCCTCTCTCTCTCTCTATATATATATATATATATATATTACTAAAATATTAACATTCAAAATTAGAAACCCTAATCCCCGTTCGGCCTTCACCCTCTTCAAATTTTACAGCGCCGCAGTCTCCCACCCTCTCCACTCTCCAGCGCCGCAGCCTCCCACCCCCGCCATTCTCCACCACGACAACTCTCCAGCGCCGTCCACACACAAATCGTCATTCACCGCCACCGCCACCGCCGACCCCTCCCTCAAATTGCCATTCTCCATAAAGTTTCTGAAAACTCTGAAGTTATTATGTGTTTCTAATTTCTTTTTACGATATACAGTAAATATTTTGCACCTTTATATAGCTCTAATTGCACATTAAGTTCAATATTGAGCTGAGCCAAACTTTGAATAAAAACCTTATAGTTCGTCAAACTCGAACTGGGGGGAACAAGTTCAAACTGAACCTCGAGTCAGAAGGAAAATGTTATGATTGGCAGTGATGATCAGAGTGTCCAAGAGTTGGACAAAGCCATGCATGGTAAAGAATTCATATTGCAGAGCATAAGGAAGACTGGATCACGTTTTATGCAGATTTTAGTACGGTTCTTTTAATTCCTATATTACGTTTTATGCTTAAAACGGTGTCGTTTTGTTTGAATAATTGCTAGACATTTTTACCAAAGTTGCTAGCACGTTTTTAGGTTGTTATTTTATTTCTTGTGTCCACGCGTGTCGCATGTTGATTGGATGCCAGTGTGAGGGACGTTGGTGTATTGCAGGACCACCTAATTGTAGCCGGATTGTGCACTGAGGTTGCAGTCTTTTTTATGAATTTGATTCCCAATCTATTGTCTCTCTAAATCTCTCTCTCAATCTCTATTCCTTCCCTAACTTCTTCTGCAAGTGACCCCATTGTTGCATTCTAAGAGCTCAGGCTCTGTTTCATCAATATTTACAGGCTTCCGTTGTAACAGTGGACTCAGGGCCAGCTACCGTATGGCGCGTATCGTGAGCGCAGATGGCGAAGAACAACACTGCGCGCATAAATGAACTCGAGGGTTCAGTGAAGGAGCTGAAGGATGGTCAGGAGACTATCAATCTGCGGTTGGACGAGATCACTCAGTTATTACAAGCCTTGCGCAAGGAGAAGGAGGCAAGCAGCTCTCAGGTACCAATGGGATCTGGGCAAGAAGCTATGGGGATGCTGGAATCCTTCCCACACCTGCGATTAGAGCTAATGAGGTACAAAACACTACCAATCTGAAAAACAAACTTGATTTCCCTCGGTTTAATGGGGATGAACCAAGATTATGGCTTAGAAAGTGTAGTAAGTACTTCAAGTTTAATGCTATGAGTGACTATGAGAAGATAATACTTGTTGCGATGAATATGGAAGGGAATGCCGATAACTGGTTCATTGACTACATTGATGGGAAGGAAAACATGGGTTGGGAAATGTTTGCTACGAAGGTTCTGGAGAAATTTTCTAACCAGAAGGAGAGAAATTTAGTGGATCAGTTTAATAAATTGAAGCAGGACAAGACTGTGGAAGATTATAATAAAAAATTTGAGGAGTTGAAAGCGTTCATGGTTGTGCATAACAGATATCTAACGAAAGACTATTTTATCAAGAGTTATATCAGTGGTCTTAAGGAGGAGATATCTCAGATGTTGGATATGTTGAACCCCAGGGATCTAGCTCATACCATGAGCCTAGATCTTAAGCAGCAGGGGTATGTGGAAAGCATGAATAAGTCCTTTAAATCAACCTCTAAGAATTGGGTTACTAAGACAGGAGTTGGAGATACTTTGATGAAGAAATCGGAGGGTACAAATGCAGATAGGTATCCTATAAAGATGTTGACATCAGAGGAAATAGATGCTAGGAGGAAGAGAGGACTATGTTTCAACTGTGACGAGCCATTTCATGTGGGGCACTGTAGCACCCCAGAAGGAGGATACCACATCCCCCGCACTAGGACCCAGACCCGGTCATGAAATAGGAAGTCCATGCCCGAATCCAAATCATAGCAAACGGGAGACCAACTCACGCACTAGGCTAGGCGGATCTAACTCGACAAACTCAGAGCGCGGAAGCAATTTAAAACAACCATCAATAAATAACGGAAGCAATTAAAACAACATGCAGAACAGGTGACGGGTTCAACTAACATAGATACCTAGTTCCGAACATCAATTCATAATCCAACATAATAACCTGCATAAGTATCATCAAAATATCTAATATCCTCCAAGTACTAGCTTACTAACCCCATACGGGTTTGAGTCTAAGTATAACATAAACATAACCTTCAAGTGTGAAACATAAAATACATAACAAAAGTAGAGTATACGGAAAATGCATCCAAACACCAACTAGACTGACAAGTGTGACTCAGAAGACTCACTTCCACCTAGCTCAAGCCAAAAGAACCTGCAACTAAAAGATAAAATGAGGTGTCAGTCAACTGACTGAGTGAGGGGGCTAACGCACACCCACAATATATATATATGTAGAGTATAGCACATAACAAAAGGATGGACTCATGAACCAAGGATAGGTGTGAGTCCTCCCCGGATAAAACACTGAAGGCTCAAGATATCACGCCTCCCCTATCTCCCTGAGTCGCGCAATGATATGTCAAATGGAACTACGCACATGGTTGGAACCCCAACGGCCCTAACCATCCCGGGGGACCCATTACCCGTAGCTCCTCGGATCCACAACAGAATAGAATAGAATAGGTACCATATATCATGGCCAACTCGCTATAGAATTATAACACAACTGAATTTTCCAAAATGGCTTACATATGCCTCAAAAACTCATTTTTATATATCCCCACGCTGTGGAATTTAAGCCACGAAGGCTCCCACCCACGCAGGATGCACGCACAAGGTCATAAATATATCATATCCAACACATACGTATTTATAATAAGATATACTCGCATGCAAGGGTAGAAATCAGCATGTAAAGGCCATAGGTCGCATAACTATACAAAATCCTAAACCTCACCTTGTGCAAGTAGAGTCTGAGAGTGTGAAGGGCCAAACACTCTAAACCTCGGGCCCACCGGCACCACCAAACTCTGTGACAAGACATACAGAAGCCCAGACTTAAACTCTATATGAACCAAGGAAGACGCACGGCGTATTAAGAGATGAATGGTATGTAATATGGAATGAAGTGTACACATAGGTCACGTAGCATAGTTCACATGTTCCACCAAATCATGCAATTAACGAAGTATTAAGGTTTAACAAAGCATTTGAAATCATATTAAAGCATATAAGTCATAAGGCACTTCAAACGGATCAAGCAACACGGAAAAAGGCAAGTATTCACATGAATTCATTCAATTAAATGGATTACTATCATCAAAGATTGCAATTGAAGTCATATCATAACATATAATTCATAAAACAACCCAAACGGATCAAGCAAACATGGAAAAGACAAGTGTAAAGTGTAACAGTAGATCTGGAACGGCCATTCCCATGCATAACTAAGCATGGGAACGGTCATTCCCAGAAGCCACCTAGCGAGCATGGGAACGGTCGTTCCCATCTCAAGGCAAAAACAGGAACGACCCTTCCTGTTCTCGCGTGCTGACATCAGCCTTGGCGAGAAGGGTCGTTCCGGGCACCAAGGCCAAACGGGAACGGCCGTTCCGGTCTCAGATCTGGTGCAGTCTGTGCAGCAACTTCACAGCTTCAGGAAGAAGACAACCATGGCCGAAAATGGCCGATTTCACACCATTTAAACCATAAAATTTCCACGAAAATCATATATATTATCACATAAACCATGTTTATCACATAAATATCAATTTAGCTCAAGAACAAGGGTGATTTTTGCCAAAACTCATACTACCCATTTTCATGAAAATCAAGCTTCAACCATGGCAAGATGCATCCAAACTCGCTCCTTATCATACCATCGACAACTATAGCACATATTCAACATGGAGAAACATATATTCATGCTCAAGAACTCAAGGATTCACCATTAGAGTCATATTCTTCAAGTTGGGCATAAATCACCATTTTCACAAGACTTCCTCATATAAGCTCATACATTCAATTTCATGCCAAGATTCATAGATAGAAATGAAATACACATCAAGGGAAATTCATAGCTTACCTTGGCTCTTGGAATGATAAAGAAATGAGGGAGATATGAGCTCTTGAAGGTGTGGAATGGCTTAAGTCTTCATCCTCTCTTGAAGCTTCTCCATGGTTGTCACAAAGAGGCTATTTTTTAGGTTTGAAGTGAAATGAGAAAGGGGATCTAGGTTAGGGTTTCAAGATATAATATGAGGCTAGAGGCTTTATTAGGATTTGGGCTCAAATAAATGACTTTCGGCCCAATAGGTCAAATTTAAAAGGTTTAAGGTCTAAACGGTTTCCGAAAGATATAAAGTAAATTCCATTGGATCCGAATCACCGAATCAAGTCCAATGGTGGTGTCAAAATTCGAATTCGAATTCCCGAGCTCATATCGGTCCCAAACGCACCAAAAATTACCTAATTTAAATTAAGCCCAAACTTCTAAAAATTGCAAATAGGCCCAAGTCCTATTTCCAATAAACACCAACAATTAAATTCAAGTAGTCATGTTTCCCATTAACCCATTACTTCTCAAGTTGTCATGCGAGAATTCATATTTTATATTTTCCCATTTCAGCTAATTAAGTCACGTATTTAATAAATGTTGAGATTTAAACACATCAAAGGAAATTAACCACATATGTGCGTAACGTAACTCTCTCGTGACGCATGCTTGTACAATTTATCGGATGGGGCGTCACAGACACAAGTGCAGGAACCTCTTTGTGATCATCTGTAAGGAGTTAGATGAAGAAGATGAGGAAGTGGAAGAAGAGAGTGAAGTGATCAGCCTTGAAGAGCCTACTGGTACTGATTTGCACATATCTGTGAATGCTGCTACAGACCAAAGGGCACCTGATGCCATTAAAATCCAAGGGAAACTAAAGAATAACACCATGATAGTGTTAATTGACTCTGGGAGTACCCACACTTTTCTAGATCCAGAGATTGCAAAGAAGGCAGGGTATGAGATTGAGTATACGAATTCTCTATTAGTTACAGTTGAAAATGGGGCTAAGCTATATTGTGCAGCTAAATGTAGTAATTTCAAATGGGAAATGTGTGGACATCAATTTCAGGCCAGTGTGAGGTTGCTCAGAATGGGAGGATGTGACATGGTGGTGGGAGTGGATGCTTTAAGAAAATTAGGGAATGTTACATGGAACTTTGACAGACAGACTCTCAAATTTGTCAGGGGTGACAAATTGATCACTTTGCAAGGGGGACAACCAACAGCTTCTCTCAGGACAATAACTGGGAAGAAATTACAGAGGTTATTCAGGAGGAAGGGAACATCATCCTTGAATTGCTTGTGTATGATTTCAACTGTGGAGTAAGAGAATCAATCTGACAGTCCTGTTGAGATTAAGCCCCTACTGACAGAATATGTTAAGCTTTTTAAAGAGCCTACTCAGTTGCCTCCATGGAGGGGTCAGGATCATCAAATTCCACTCAAGCCAGGAACTGAAAGTATCAAGTAACCTCCATACAGGTATTCATATTTGCAAAAGTGTGAGATTGAGAAATTGGTACAGGAAATGCTAAAGAATGGGATCATACAGCCTAGTACCAGTCTATTCTCATCCCCAGTGCTATTGGTTAAAAAGAAAGATGGGGGTTGGAGGTTTTGTGTGGATTATAGGAAATTGAATACACTAACCATTAAAGACAATTATCCTATTCCTTTGGTAGATGAGTTGTTAGATGAGTTGGGATCTGCTGTGGTTTTCTCCAAGATTGACCTGAGGTCAGGGTATCATCAGATCAGAGTTCATAAGGAAGACACCCTTAAAACTACTTTTGTAACATCTACAGGGTTGTACGAGTTTAAAGTCATGCCATTTGGGTTAACTAATGCCCCTGCCACTTTTCAGTCCCTAATGAACAACATATTCAGAGAATACTTAAGAAAGTTTGTACTAGTTTTCTTTGATGATATACTAGTCTACAGTGAGAGTTTGCAGGAACATTTACAACACCTGGAGATAGTCTTCGAAGTCCTTATGGAACAACAACTTTATGCCAAAGCCTCTAAGTGCTCTTTTGGGTGTGAACAAGTAGAGTATTTGGGACATATCATAAAAGGTGGTGGAGTATCAGCTGATCCAAAGAAAATACAGGATATGAAGGAATGGCCTCAGCCCAAATCAGTGAAAGAATTGAGGGGATTTCTTGGGTTGACAGGGTATTACAGAAAGTTTATAAGGAATTATGGGGTGATTGCAAAGCCACTGACCACTCTTACCAAGAAAGGCTAGTTTGTGTGGGATAAAACAGCTGATGAAGCCTTTGCTGAGTTAAAAGCAGCCATGATTTCATCTCCAGTGTTAGCTTTGCCAGATTTCTCCAAACCTTTTGTGGTGGAAACAGATGCTTGTTACTATAGGATTGGGGTTGTACTTATGCAAGATAAGCACCCCTTCGCTTATATGAGCAAAGCATTGGGTCCTAGGTCTCTAGGGTTGTTAGTGTATGAGAAAGAACTGATGGCAGTCATACAAGCTGTGGATAAATGGAGATGCTACCTTCTTCACAACACCTTCATTATAAAAACAGACCAATGCAGTATTAAGTATCTCATGGATCAGAAGATTTCAACCCCCCTCCAGCACAAGTA
This sequence comes from Lantana camara, assembly GCA_037501455.1. NCBI lineage: Eukaryota > Viridiplantae > Streptophyta > Magnoliopsida > Lamiales > Verbenaceae > Lantana > Lantana camara. Next base: position 130,043,722 of record CM074855.1, read on the forward strand.
TTTGACTAAGTTAATGGGGTTCAGTTACACTATTGAGTATAAGAGTGGACAGGAGAATAAAGTTGTTGATGCCCTATCAAGAAAAGGTTAAGTTAGAGAAGCAAGTTGTAGTACTTTAACTACTATCCAACCTGTTGGAAAACACGAATCAGAAAGCAGCGGAATTTAAAAAATTTTCCCAACAAAAGGATCTTGGACTCACAATCGTGTATCCAAATTCGTAGAGTTAAGAAACTTACTTTTCTTTTATTCTTTCTTGAAGCGTTTCAAGCCACCCAAGAACGCTCTTCTCGCGGCTTGATCCCCTCTCCTTGGTAAAGCTCGGATCTTCAAACTTCTAACTTGAAGCTCTCTAGAGATAGTCCACCAACTTGATCACAATCTAACTAGTAAGGATGCTAGTTCTCTAGTTAGTGTTTAGGCTTAACCTAGGGTTTTATTTAATCTTGGAGAAAGGAAGGTGTTCAACACATGAACCAAAAGAATTGCCAATTAGCTCCAAGGGGAGCTCGAGCTCCCCTATATATAATAGAGGGAGTGCCGAAATTCCTAGTCCTTTATGGGCTAGGATTTTGGTCTCTCTCTCTCCTATTACTTGATCATCAAGTAATTTTGACTTTGACTTTGAATTCTAATTCAAATCAACTTTCAAGAGAGCTAAAAATATCCAAACTATTTTTGGATAATTTTTATACTTTATTTATTTAAAATAACTTATTTTATCTAATTAATTAATTCATAATTAATTAACTAGATTATTTTCTCCAAAATAAGACTTCCTTTTTAATTCAAAATTAAACCAAAGTCTATTAAATAATTAATACATTTAATTATTTAATATATATACAATATATACATATTTTCTCACGTGTGGGACACGTGTCACTCACGTGAGCCACACGTGTGGTTTCACACGTGTGGAACCCTCTAGGCCCGATTAACTCGTTTAATCATTTTTAAGCCTTAACTCATGTAACCAAGTTGTTGTGTGTGACCCTCTAGGTTCTCAATTCAATTAGCAGTGACCCCAATTAATTAATTCACTAATTAATTAATCAGTCCACAGATTAAACGACCATAGTCTAGCAACAGGTGTTTAACCCCTAGCTGAATTGGAATGTTCGGATTCGACAGAACCTTTAAGTCATTGATTCATGTGAGATACAATCCTCCTACTTACTATCTCTCAACCAAGATCTAGGGTAAGGGAATAATCAGAACCCTAATAATCCGGTCTTAAAGCTAAGTGCATTTCATATCCATTTGATCTCAATCCAAGAAACCCTTTTCTTGATGTCTTGATCTACTGTCTTGGCCAAGGACTCCATATGGCATATGAATGACTTACACAATAAGAGATTACCTTGCAAATGCAAGTGTAGGTCCTTTCTTGATTCTCATTCACTTTCATGAATCACTTGTGTAGCCCCAGCATAAGCCTTGAATCAGTTGTCTAAGGCGACACCCTTTAAAGCTTATACCTAAGACTACAGAGTTAACTCATAAAGTTACAAGGAACCTCAAGTCTAAGGATCAATTAATCACATCAATGACTCGTGAGATATTTCCTAATCTGGAAGTTTCTATTTCCTGAAATAGAAACTTCCTTTCCCATTTAGGAATGTTCTCACACGGGGCACCTCAGTGAACTTACTTATTAAAGTAAGCACCCTCATGTATCACGCACGTATCAACTATACACTTTGCACCTCCATGAAACAAGGTGGTCCTTCTTAAGGGCGTGATCCCACAAGCAAGCCTTAGAGGAGTCAGGTTGACACTCCCACTGTCTGTAGGACTCATCGGCTTGGAGTAATTTACTAATCATGACTTATGTGATATAGGGCTCGTTTCATGAACCATTTCACCTAAATGGTAGAGTCCTAAAGTCATCAGGATTAGGGGAGTTCTTATACATGCACAAATAAAGTAAACACATACCAAACAAGAGCATATAAAGAAGTGTTGCCTCAATTCGTTATTTCATTCAAAGATTGTCTGTGATTACAATAAGGAAAAGCACAAAGCGGATATACAATCGGCTTTCTAGGGCACTATTCCTAACACAACCTCTATGGATTGAGGAACTGGATCTGAGTTATGAAAGGGATACTCAAGCTCAGGAGGCCATTACTGAATCCCTGATGTACCCTAGTAACCAGTCATTCTTTAAATATCAGAAGGGAATTCTAAGATATAAAGGTAAGATCTATGTGGAGAAGGGATCCAAACTGAGGGAGCAGATCATCACAGCAATGCATTCATCCAGTGTGGGTGGTCATTCAGGGATCCAAGGGACTTATCAGAGGGTTAAGAGTATTTTCTTGTGGCCAGGGATCACAAAAGGTATTGAAGTATTTGTGAAGGAATGTGGAGTCTGCCAACAAAGTAGCATTCCACTGAAAGGTCGACTGGCTTATTGCAACCATTACCTGTGCCAGATCAAGCTTGGCAACACATTTCCATGGATTTCATTGAACAAATGCTAAAATCAAATGGAAAGGAGGTTATTTGGGTGATAGTGGACCTGTTCACCAAGTATGCCCACTTTATTGCACTAAACCATCCCTTTACAGCCTCTCAACTAGCTGGGATCTTTTTGAATGAGATATACAACCTACATGGACTTCCTTGTAGCATTGTTTCAAACAGAGATAAAATATTTACCAGTCAACTGTGGAAAGAGATGTTGGAAGTGGTAGGCATAACCCAATGCATGAGCACAACCTATCACCCCCCAAACAGATGGCCAGACAGAAAGGGTGAATCAGTGTTTTGAGAATTACCTACGTTATATGTGTGGTTTGCAACCTGATAAATGGACTAAATGGTTGACTTTAGCTGAGTTGTGGTATAATACCAATTATCACAGTGCTCTAAAAATGACTCCATTTGAAGCACTTTATGGAAAACCTAGTTTCTTTAACCTTCAGGGGTCACCACACCTGATTTCTATTGGGATAGAGGAGTTGTTGGCTGACCTGGATGCAATGCAGCAGTATCTGAAACATCAACTGCAACTTATACAAGAGAGGATGAAGAGTATAGCAGATAAGAACATGAAGGAAAAGAAATTTCAAGTAGGGGACAAAGTTTACTTGAAATTGAAACCATATCGGCAATTTTCTATAAGGAACAGTAAATTATGGAAACTCAGTCCAAAATTTGTTGGCCCCTTTACCGTTGTGGAGAGAGTCGGTTCAGTTGCATACAAATTGGATTTACCATTGGGCTCTAAATTACACCCTATGTTTCACATATCCGTGCTCAAATTGTATGTTGGTAAGTCTGATCGAGTGACTAGTACTATACCAGAGTTTGATGAAGGAATTCAGGTGATGGTTAGGCCTGTTAGAGTACTGGATAGACGGATGGTGAAAAGGAACAATGCTACTGTTGTTCAACTTCTAATCCAGTGGGCTCACCTTCCTGCTTCAGAGGCTACTTGGGAGGATTTCTATACCATTGTGCAGCCATTTCCGGAAGTTGAAGCTTAGGGACAAGCTTTGTGTTCAGGGGGAGGTAATGTTATGATTGGCAGTGATGATCAGAGTGTCCAAGAGTTGGACAAAGCCATGCATGGTAGAGAATTCATGATGCAGAGCATAAGTAAGACTGGATCACGTTTTATGCAGATTTTAGCACGTTTCTTTTAATTCCTATATTACGTTTTATGCTTAAAATGGTGTCGTTTGGTTTGAATAATTGCTAGACATTTTTACCAAAGTTGCTAGCATGCTTTTAGGTTGTTATTTTGTTTCTTGTGTCGCGTGTTGATTGGATACCGGTGTGAGGGACGTTGGTGTATTGCAGGACCACCTATTTGTAGCCGGATTGTGCACTAAGGTTGCAGGCTTTTTTATGAATTTGATTCCCAATCTATTGTCTCTCTAAATCTCTCTCTCAATCTCTATTCCTTCCCTAACTTCTTCTGCAAATGACCCCCTTGTTGCATTCTAAGAGCTCAGGCTCTGTTTCATCAATATTTACGGGCGTCCGTTGTAACATAAAACAACAAAGTTCTTTGCCCCATTCAGTTTGTAACATCTTCTACTATGAAAATATTGAAAGACGGCTAAAGGCAATTTTGAAAAGTTATATATGTTATATGTAATTTCAACTTTATTTACATAGTTTGGCCAATTTGCTGCGTAATTTGGTGCTGTGTAAGTTTTGAGCATTGGTATTATAATAAATCCACAATTTTGAGGGGGAAAAAACAGCAGAGACTGGCTTTCAAACCGATACAAACCCGAGGCAAAATGTTTTGGTTCGCCTGCTCGTGGACCGAACTCGAGCCAGGAAAGAAGCCAAGGCTCATCTCTGCTCGATTACAACTCTAGCTTTATTGCATTTACATAAAAAGAATGGTTAATTACTTAATAATAAAAGGCATGTATGTTGAACTGCTTTGTTATAGTTTCTAATAAATGCAATTAGTGTGATTAATCTTGAATATTCAACAGACTCTTGCTAATGGACGACGCCTTGGACGATGGAGATCTTTCTTCACGGCCTCCTATTGCAGGTAAGTGACACTAACTAAATGAAGATTAATATTCATATTCATAGTCAATTCACCAAGTCTTTTCCTTTTTAAACAGTTTTGATCATTGGGGATGGGAATGGGCCTCCTATTGCAAGTAAGTGACACTAACTAAATGGAGATTGATATTCATATTGATAGTCAACTCACAAAGTTTTCTATTTTTTTCTAAGCAGATATTGTGGGGATTGTGAGGGGTAATGGTACACAAATCATACTCTACGTCACTCCACCGGAGCATGCGAGCCCCGAGGATGAAGATCAGCTTGCGAGACTATGCGAAGCTAATCCCTATTGTCTCCGCTATGTCCCCCGCCCAAGAGGGTGGTGGGCTAGGATTAGATCTACAGTTTCTAGGATTGGTTCTACGGTTTCCAGTTACCTAGCACGCACTACAAAAAAAAACAGGATTAGTGACCGATTTTCAGTGACCGCTTTATCGGTCACTGATCAATGACCGATTAGTGACTGATCAGTGACCGATATTACATGAATATAATAATCAGTGACCGATCAGTGACCGCATAAAATTTAGTCACAGATCAGTCACTAATCGGTCATTGATTTTGTGACCCAAACTTTATCGGTCACTAATCGGTCACTGTTGTTGTGACTAAAAAATTAATCGGTCATTGATCGGTCACTAAATCTGTGACCGATTTTTATCAGTCACAGATCGGTCACAGATCGTTTGATTGGGGTATTTTGCGGTCATTGATTTTGTGACCGATATTTCATCAGTCACTAATCGGTCACTGATGTTGTGACTGAACACTAATTGGTCACTAATTGGTCACTGATACCTTGACTGATTATTATCGGTTACAAATCGATCACAGATTGTTTAATTTTGATATACACCGGTCACTAATCGGTCACTAATCATATTTTTAAGATATTTTTAGTTATTTTCAAAAAAAGTACTGAAAAATATAAATAAATAAATTTTGAATTTACTATTGCTTTTATTTATTAATATTAGAGAAAAAAAAATATTAAAAATATCTAAAATACAAATAATGTATACATCAAACTATTTAATGAAATTATTTTAACTTATTTTTTTTAATGAAATTATTTTCATTCTTTGAACAAAGTATAAATTTGATCGTTAATTATCTAGTCAAATCTATACCAAACATGATGTCAATTTTCGTTGATTGAACAAAGTCAAATTTGATCATTAACTATTTAAATATGTCTCAAAATATTCATTGAATCAAAATGATCCACTTGAGAATTGATTTGAAACTCATACTTTGTCAGAATGTTAAAATTGATTCGTGAATCGGATCAAGTTTAAACATTATTAAATTGAATTTAAAACTCGACTTAACTTTGTTGGATAATTAATTAAAATAATATGCTTCGTAGTATTCATCGAATCAAAATGATTCACTTGCAAATTAATTCGAAATTCATACTTTGTAAGAATGTCGGAATTGATTCGGGAATCAGATCAAGTTTCAACTTTATTAAATCAAATTTAAAACTCGACTTAACTTTGTTGGATAATTAATTAAAATAATATGCTTCGTAGTATTCATCGAATCAAAATGATTCACTTGTAAATTAATTCGAAATTCATACTTTGTAAGAATGTTAGAATTGATTCGTGAATCAGATCAAGTTTCAAAATCTTATTAAATTTAATTTAAAACTCGACTTAACTTTGTTGGATAATTAATTAAAATAATATGCTTCGTAGTATTCATCGAATCAAAATGATTCACTTGCAAATTAATTCGAAATTCATACTTTGTAAGAATGTCGGAATTGATTCGGGAATCAGATCAAGTTTCAACTTTATTAAATCAAATTTAAAACTCGACTTAACTTTGTTGGATAATTAATTAAAATAATATGCTTCGTAGTATTCATTGAATCAAAATGATTCACTTGCAAATTAATTCGAAATTCATACTTTGTAAGAATGCCAAAATTGATTTGTGGATCAGATCATTCAACTTTATTAAATTAAATTTAAAACTCGACTTAACTTTGTTGGATAATTACTTAAAATAATATGCTTCGTAGTATTGATCGAATCAAAATGATTCACTTGCAAATTAATTCGAAATTCATACTTTGTAAGAATGTTAAAATTGATTAGTGAATCAGATCAAGTTTCAAAATCTTATTAAATTTAATTTGAAACTTGACTAAAACTTATCGGATTAACTAATAATAAGCTATTTAAATTCAAATCAATTGAGATCCGTTCAATTAAAGCTTGTTTGAGTCCAGTTTATATAATAATTGATTCAAATAACAGTTAACAACTTAACTTATTAACTAATTTTCCTATGAAACTAAATTTATAAAATTTAATGCCTTTACCCATTAATACAATTTTCCTAACATATATATGTCTGTTAAATAATATTTATTATTTAAACATTGTAATTAATAGCAATTATACTTTACATAAATAAATAAATAAATAAATGTTTACATATATACAAAGCATAAGTCTAAACACACCAAACTAATCCCGCTTTCATCCTAAAATTACCAAAGTTGCTGTCCCGCCAAATCATCCCGCTTTCATTACTCTCTCACCAAGCGCCCCTTTTCATCCTCCCACCCCCAAAATACCTAGGGCAAATTTTCAACCCAAGTGAAGAGGCAACATTCCCGCTTCACCCAACAGGCGCCACTCTCCTCTCACGGCCAAAGAGCGAACGCGACGGTCTGGTGAAGGCCAGAATCGACGGCGACACTGGAGGTGCAAATTCGACGGTGAGGATCGATAACTTTTGAGTTTTTAATCGACGGTCTGCTAGCTTCTTTGGTTAGCCCCCCTACCCCTTCAACCCTTCACTCTCTCCTCTCTCTATCTCTCTCCATCTCTCTCCAGTACCTCCAAGAGAAAGAAAACAAAAGAACGGGTGAGAACGGATATAAGAAGATATGATTCTGAGCCCAAGATTCAATTTTTGTTAGACCTACAAGTATGTATCAATCCATCGCCATTGTGTTTGTGTGTGTTCTTTAATTTTTTCCTGAAAGTGCAATGTAGGTGTTTGTTTGAATGCCTCTGTGATGGTTGATGTGAGAAATCCATAGGGTTATTCTTGTTTTAGTGATTTGTGTTTTACTTGGATGTGTTATTAGGTGGACGAATCGAAGTATTTGTTTGAAGTAAAGACTATTCAGAGAATGGAGCTTTTGGTTCTTTCTACTCTGCAATGGAAAATGAATCCGGTTACACTTCGCACCGACACTCAGGTTTGGGTTCCTTTCTTATAGATTGTTATAAAATTTTGAAACTAGATAGCATACTGACAATATGACTACGCTGTAATGTTATGGCTGCCATAAATTTGACTCTATTGGCTATGGTTGGAATTGGTTTGCGCCATGGTAATTTCTTATTGTTGTTAAGATTAGTGGCAGAAGTGCAACACTGCAACATGTGGTGGTGAATTAGGTTCAGTTGGATATGCAGGCTATTGAGCGTAACTGGTTGCAATTTTATCCATTTTCTGCTATTGAGCATTCTGTATAATGAGATTCTTTTTTGAGGATAGAACGACGAGAGGCGGTGATGCAGAGAGAAATCCAGAAGAGGATGCATCTTTCTTGACGATCTTCTCCACAAGGGTTAATTGAAGAAAGTTTCTGGTATTGTTCATTCTTTGCTTCTCTGTTTTTCAGTATTCCACGCAGTTACACAGTTTTCACAAAGAGCACAAATATAGAATAATTTTAACTAGGATGTATGGTGGAAAAGGATAATCTGTTTGCTAAATTGTGAGGTTTTTTACTTCAAAGTGCCTTACGTTTCATGGAAAGCTGAAGCTAGAGACACCCACAAAAATTTGGACATTTTATTGTCAAAATATATTATAAAGAAATCTTTTTTAATCCATTTGCAGTATGTTCTGTTCATATAATTTGCCTTTGTATTGTCCTTTTGGTTTTATTGATTGGTGTTGGTTTTATTGCAGAAATTCAAATTGAGCATCTTTCTGCTTTTTAATTACATGAGCATTAGATGGCAATTATTCCTTGTGGATGGGTAGCTCGATGGGGAGTTCAGCCTCAGTTGGTGCTGAGACACTCTATTACAAATAAAGTATCAGCATATCATCATTCGTAAGCATTATCTTCCTTATTTTCTTTTGGAATTATTGAGGAATGTGCTTTTCTATCTATTGTGTTTGATTTTCTTGGAGCCTTGCATTTTGGTCATATCTTATTACATTTTTTAGATGAAATAAAATCTAGTTTTGTTTTCTTTAAGACTATTCAGCAACTAGCTATCTTGGTCAAACGATAATAATGGAGTGTATAATAGATTTTGAGTAGTTGATTCTTTACTTTGTTTTTGTTTGTGCTAAATCTTGAAACACTATATTTCCTGTATTATTTGCTACGTTGGAAGAAAAAACTGAGATTGGTCCTTGTCTTTCTTGTTATGATCTCTCTTTAGACATGATAAATTAGTTTTCCCAGTACCAAAATCAGGTTTCTTCTTCAACATACTATGTAGGTGTGGTTCACATGGTAACTACAAAGACAAACATCTTTTGGATTATTTTCTATGTTACTACTATATTGTCTACTCATCCAAATTGAGGTAGAAGGTAATTTTCTTAATTGAGATAGTTTTTAGCAAGATATCAACCAAAGGTAATTGATCCCAAACTCCAATTTACATCAATATTGATATGCTGCTTTTTATTGGGTATTCTATTGTAGAAGAACCTTTAAAATGAGAAATATTTTCCTTTCTTGTATACAATGATGAGGGTACCCACTACGTATGGTTTAGAGTAGATTGCAAATTTTTTAAATGAAAATTGTTTTAATATTTTATATAAAAGTTGAATACCAACAATCCAGTATCAATGAACTGCTCTCCAGCTTTATCCACAAAATTGATCATCTTAGTATGTTTGACATTGGATTATACAAAATGGGTGATGGTGTTTTTGTTACATGTTCTTTTTAATATTATTGACACCACTCCTGTAATTGTATATTTGTGGAATTAATTTCTTAATTTTTTATCAATCATTTGAATGATTTTTTTAAAAAAAGAAAATTTAAGAGGTTTTACATGTTTTTCTTTGTTTCTAGTTTTCTGAGTCTAATGATTTGTATCAATAGGTTACTAGGAAATACTTATTTCATTGATCTTTGAATTTTTTAGATGTCAAGCCTAGGAGCAGTTGGTGGATTGAAAAGGGCTAAACTTAGTTGAAGTAAGAAAATCATCTCAAATGCTTTGCCTACAAATGATGGAAACCTATCTTAACGTTTACAAACTGATTCCCTAGATATATACTGATACTTTGAAGATCCAAATGTTAATGCAGAAAGACATTTTAGAAAAGATCCCACACATGCCTATATATCTATTTCAAGGTAAAATTTCATTCTTGAAGGTTTTTCGCTTTTTCATTACTAGTATTTGATTTAATCATTGTATGTTCATGTTTTGAGATATATTCTTATTTCTATTTGTTGATTTACATATTTGATCGACAAAGACGACGATGGTACTAATTAAAGTGGAATATATTTAACCATTTCTAAACTTTGGGATTACTAATTAGTATGATGTTGGTTAGATATTTCTTTCCTATTTCTATAATTTGGGTTTACTAAAGTTCTTATGTTCTCGTTATTGGCTTATTTTCGAATTCTTTCATGTAGCTTCCATATTTTGTCGATAGCTAATTATAATGTGTGTAGGAGTCATCTAACAAGATTGATTTTATTGTAGGATTTCAACAGGAGGAAAAGGAGTTGGAGGAAGAGGTCGAGGTAAACGAGGACGATCTTCGAGTTTATCACAAATTTATCAATTGGAGCCTCCTAGTTCTTCAACTAGGCAATTACATGACGATTCCACACAAGATCCTCACTTTGATGATTTCTGCTCCGGATATAAAGTAATACACAACTAAACCAACAAATTAGAGATGTGGAATCTAGTCTCAAACATAATTCTTCTCAAGTGTTTCGGAGTTTTTACGTGGAACAATGAAGGTGATCAAAAACTTGATGAAGAACTTATTTGACTTGTTATTAGTGGTTTGAGAAACTTCATACTTTTAATTAGATAATTTGTAATATGATTATGATATTATGTTTGGATGTAAAAGTTTTTGTTTGATATTGTTACTTTTGTTTATTTGAAATAGGTTTTTAATTGATTCATTAAAATAATATAGGAATTAAAAACAAAAAAATATGATTTTAATGGAATATTAAAATTAGAAATCATTTAAATTAGTGACCCATTGTACCGGTCACAAAATAAAGCGTCCTCCTGAAGAAATTACTGACTGACAACATCGGTCACTAATTTGTGACCGATAAGTCACCGAAATCATTTAAGAATTTAATGACCGATTTTTGTGCAGTCACTAAATTAGTGACCGATTTATGACCGACTAAATAAAGGTGGATACTTTGGTTAGTGACCGTATTTTTTATATTAGTGACCGATATATCGGTCACTAATTTAGTGACTGATAAAATCGGTCACTGATAAATTAGTTGCGAGGTTTTTACCAACCGATCGTGATCGGTCACTGATCGGTCACTGATGTCAATCAGTGACCGATTTTTATAGGATTAGTGACCGATCTGGCGGTCATAATCCTGTTTTTTTTGGTAGTGACGGGCACGGGCTTAGATTGGTTCTACGACCTTTTCTTACCTAGCTCGGCTCTTGCTCGTGTGGGGGTTAGTATTGGTTCTATGGATATTTTTTACCTAGTTGGCTCAGTGGCAATGATGGTTAACTACTTAACTCAGTAGGTACTGTAAGTTGAAGTTGTGAAGTATGTCTGGTTTTGAAGACTATGAAGAGTGAAGACTATGGCGGATGATATTCGGAGTTTTTTGAATTCGCATGTTTTGAAATTAGGTGAATGGAAGAGATACTTCATGTGTACAGTGTTTTGAATCCAGATCTCTTGTAATCAGTTGAATGGAATAGAAACTGTGTTTTGAATGCAGATCTTTTGTAATTAGTTGAATACTTGAATGGAACAGAGACTATGTTTTGTAATAAGTTGAGTGGAATAGAGACTTCATTTTGTATGTTAGTTGAGCTATGCGCCGATAAAGTCTCTTGGTCAGAAGCTCGCCTCTCGTCTCAACATGAGGCCGATAATGTGAAGTTAAGCTATCTGAGGAGATGCAGTGTATATTTGCTGGTGTGCTTTGGGAAAATAGTACTTTGTGTTGCTGTACTCAGTTCGACTATGTTTCATTGCGTGTTTAACATTCACTTGTTCGAATTTTTGTTACGACTTTCACAAATTATGTTTATGCATAAAATAAGAAAGGATGAAATAAAAGAGCCGATGAAGCGATCACACAACATGATACGATAGAGAAAAAATATACTACTCAGACAGTCTTGCAAACTACTTTGGATTATGTTCCTCGTAAATATATAGGTCGAATGATAATCTCGACATTCTTGGAAACAACATGTTCTCCCAATGTCTCAATCTCTTTAAATTTCTCTTCTGTCAATGAAATTTGTCCATTCTTTATCCACTTATTGTCACCCAAATACTGAGAAACAATAGTTGATGGTCATCTTTTCCAGGGTCGTTGCACTTCTCATGAAGTATTTGACAACTTCCATCTCGCTCTTCGTTCCAGAAAACCCCGTAAATATCACATTTTTCAATTGGTTATGAAATTCCAAACTCCCCCTCATCGCTCGAGGTTCCCCTGTAGATGCCAACACCTGTGATGATTTTTCCACTTGTATTGAAAAACCGGCGAATTAAATCATCAACGTGTTTGCATAAATGCGTACATAGGTGTGTACGTGTGAAACATGAATCGAGAATGGAACACATTGAGTTTGTCGGATTGCTACTAGCATATATAAAGCTTGTAAGGTCACACAAACAGTGTCAACTGAAGTCCATGTGAAACAAGATACATGGCATCTTTTTGGGAGGCAATCGATTCTTGATATATTGAAGAAAGGACCAGAACTTATTTCAAAAACTATGTCTCAAACACGACAACACTCACCTGCAAGTGGAATTCGCATAGAACAGGGCACATCGGTAGAATTGAAGCAATAGAAAGTTGATCGGGTTTGAACATGGAAAATCCCAAAAGCAAATGCCTAACATTTCTCAGCATATTAAAATTAAACCCGAGTGCCGTACACATCTGAAGGCATTAAACAATCAACAGTAAGTCCATAACATCATAGCTTATACTGAAACAAATAAACCGAAAGAATTGGAATAAGCTTTCTCAAACCTCATGATATTGCGCATAAATCTGGTGACTTAAGGTTGGAACGGAAGGCAATGATTTTGCAACATCGCCACAAGAAAAACTTGTAGATTCCCGGCCATCTAATCTGCGTGGAAGAGAGAGCACAAATCTTTCGAGCTTTGGAATGTGTTCAAAAGAGAAATTTATCAAACTGTAACCAAAATACTCAAGATTGTGCCAAAGCTCTATCCCTTCTATGTTCGGGCATGCTTTAACGACGAGACACTTCAACCTGAGATTGGAGCCACAAATGCGTAAGGTACATTTTTGTGTTGCACAGATGTCCATGAACAAACCCTCGAGGTTCAAACAATTGGATTAAACGCAAGAAATTGCTTGAGCAGTAAACACTGCCCTATCAAGGTCAAGAACTTTGAGGCAGTTGGGTCGCATGATTTCATGAGTTGAATAAAGAAAACCCCCACTTAGACGGAAATATACCAATGATGGAACTAGAGAAAATAATTTACTAGTCACACTGATTCTTGGCTTTAAACAAGCAATAAGATCATGAATATCAGAGCACTTCGAATCGAGATGAAGGGCCTTGATATTCAATCTTCCAAGAGAATAAACCCATCCCCAAAGTTTATTATAGCGGGAACCCGGGAGAGAACATGATAGCCGGCAAGAATAGATGCGAGAAACAGAATGTAGCCATGATAGCCGGCAAGAATAGATGCGAGAAACAGAATGTAGCCTCAAAAATGTGTCCACTCCTTTAATAAAGTTTTCCTGAAGGCAACATCTTCGATTCAGCGTATCACAATAACCCAGTTGCTCACAGGGGATGCGTCAAGACAAGAAATATCCATGAGAGGCACATAGGCATAAAGATTTCTCCAACACTTCGACAAAATGATTGTCCTGTTGTCGGGAGGCGAAAAAGAATGTCCAGCAAAAGATCATCTTGCAATTGACTAATGAAATCCCCACCACAATCACCACCCTGATCATTTCAATCACAAGAAAATTTGTTTCTTCTCTACTTAAAAAACAAGTATGCAAAAAACTACAACGATAATACATCTCAGTTGTCACATTAAGCACTAACTGAAAACAAAAATAAATAAATAAATAAAAAGGAAAGAAAGGGTAATACCTTGACCCGATGAAGTTCATTAGCTTCTAAGCTCGAATTTCTTTTCCGTAATAGAGTCAAAGGTCCATTAGCTTTTCTTTTTGTTAATATAGTCACAAAGTGTTTGGTCGATAGGGATAGAGCAGCGACAGAGAAAGCGGCGAGAGAGAGAGCTGCTTGTTTAGAGGACACCATTGTTCCAAAGGGATGCCCTTATTTTTGCACAAGGGATGATGTTTTGCTGGCCTGAATGGTTAACAAATCGACCTTTACACAAGAGATACCCAAGATGTTTTGCTTGGCTGAAGGATAAAAAACCTGAAAGATGCGCTTATTTGGCGCAGACGAAAAAAGATTTCTGGCAAAGCCAAAAAAAAAAAAAACAGGATAATACTAGGAGATAAAGATAACTCTTTGTTCAAATATGGTTGCAGATTGAGAACTTTGTACTATTTTTCTCTTATTCAAAGAGTTATCTTTCTCTCCAAGTATTATTCTACATCCTTATCTGTAACACCCCAAATTTTAAGCTAAAGAAAAACATATGAGTAAATTAAGATATCGGGATACTTCTAGAAATTGACCGAATGATTTATCAAACCAAGTGCTCTCTGCATAAAATAAGTTAAATTTGCTACTTAAATTGTGTGGGGTTTTGACGTAATTAAATTATTTGAATTGGCATTTAGCGGTTTCTTGTTAGCTAAATTAATTACATCTCTATTTGTTAAATAAAATAAATAAAATCCGGTCACGCTAATGACCACATACTACTAGGATTTCTCGTTATTAAACTATAATTATGTTCTCAAGGATTTTATTCTATTGAAAAATATGTTAATAGGGAATATTGCAAAAATGGTATACCAACTGGGGCCATTTTGCAGTTTTGGTACAATATCTTTTCCGGTAACAAATTTAGCCCACAACTCGAAAAAAGTTGCAAAATAATGCAAATTTTGGCCGGAGCCCATAAAAGTCGCCGGAAATCTGACGTGTAAACATGACGTGGCAAGTTTCTTACACGTGTGGCAAAACCGCCTGCCACATCAGAAACAACCCTACAGGGAAAATTGCAAAAATGGTATACCAACTCTACCGTTTTAGCGAATTTGGTACAATAAGTTTTTCGGTGGCAAATGTAACCCATATCTGTCAAAAAGTTATAATTTAAGGCAAATTTTCGCCGAATACCCGACTCATAATAATTCCATAAATTCAAACACGTAAATAAGAAAAACAAAATCAAAATTTGAAAATCCAACAGGCTTATCTCATCCGAACATACACAGACCTTTCTTTGAAAAAAAAAGGAAGATGAATTGGAGAACCCTAGAATACCTCAAGCGCCACCCTCCACCTGCCCCTCCGCCTCCGATCTCTTCCCCTTCTCTCCCTCTCTTTCACCATTCTCTTCTTCCACTGTACCAAGGCCTAAGGGCCGCCGCTCGCCCTTTCCCCTCAGATCTGCTCATGCCTCCTATGCCTCTGCCTCTGCCTCAGCATCAGACCCATTCTTACGTGTAAATGTTTTTTTGGTGGCAAGGATTTTGGTGTGATGGTGGTGGATTTGGTGGTCGTGAACGAATTTTAACTTTTTTTTTGTAAGAGTTATTTGATAGGGCTAAATCATGCTCGTATCTTCGTCGTACATGTGTCGCAAATCCAGATAACACATCAGAATAACGCAGGACCTGCGTGGGCTTAGGCGCTCGTGAATATGAGCTCGCGGAATAGACCCAGCCCATTCACACACAAGCTTTATCCTCTGAGGCCCATTCATTGAGGCCCGAGCGTGGGACTATCACGACAGTCCTGCCTGACGCTCAGATTACTATCTTAGATAACCAGCTTTACCCTCACAAAGTCCATGCCTTCTGAGCCAAGAGGATTCTCCATGAGTGGATCCACGGCCGCTCGCTCGCATGTTACCCGAGCGTCACCACGCTCGGACAAAGTCGCCTGAGGAATCTTCCCTTATGAGCGCTCTGGCGCTCGGCCAACTCCTTCAAAAGTGTCCTAGCACTCGGGAAAATACTTTCCATAACCGCCGCTGGCACTAGTACACTCAGTGCACACTTTCCTGACACTCCACTACCACCTATCACTAGGAATCTTTCAGAGATGTCATTCTCAAGCCATCACACGACGCCACGTGCCTAGGGCGACACAATATTTGGGACCACATGGTCATATTTACCAAATCACCCTCGCCCTCAACCTATAAATATGAGACTTTCACTCCCTTCAGACTAAGTGATCTTCAACACATACACTGCATACACGAAACTGGGCATTTTTTCCTCTAACTTCCCAAGCTCCAAACATTTCACCTTCATTGCATCCATACTGCATCTCTGGTGTTATCCTAGCTGGAAGAACCCACGCGTTTCTGGAAACCCAGTTCCTGAGGCACTCACGCCTGTGATGGTTTTTTTCCTTTTTCAAACAAATCCTAAAGTGTTGGTGTGTTAGTCCATTTCTAGTTTCTACACTATCATTATTTATTTTATAATTATTGTATAATATTTATATTTTAAAATATAGCAACTATTATTTATTATAAATAAAATTCAATCCATTTTGTTGGCATTTTATTAGATTCTTTATTACTTATATGATCTTTTTAAATATAGAATATGAATTTTTTAAGATTTTTTTTTTTTTTATAAATATGCATTTTTCAAAATAAGAAAAAAAAATAACTTTTTGACAGATATGGGTTACATTTGCCACCGAAAAACTTATTGTACCAAATTCGCTGAAACGGTAGAGTTGGTATACCATTTTTGCAATTTTCCCTGTAGGGTTGTTTCTGTTGTGGCAGGCGGTTTTGCCACACGTGTAAGAATCTTGCCATGTCATGTTTACACGTCAGATTTCCGGCGACTTTTATGGGCTCCGGCCAAAATTTGCATTATTTTGCAACTTTTTTCGAGTTGTGGGCTAAATTTGTTGCCGGAAAAGATATTGTACCAAAACTGCAAAATGGCCCTAGTTGGTATACCATTTTTGCAATATTCCCTATGTTAATAAGTGTGGGATTAAATATTACTTTAAATATTTATTAGATTGTATCTAGTATATAAAAGTAAAGGCATGGGTGTACATATGTCAGTAATTATTATACATGTTTATGATAATACATTACAAATTGTGAAATTGGTTGTCATTCTTCACTCATATCTGCATGCACCCTAATTGTCTCCAAACTAAGAACGAACAGATTGACTTAGACATATCTTCATTTAGTATTATTTAAATTACATATCATTTTGTACTTATTTAATTAAAGCCACTAGCTATATCATCAAAAATCATATTTAGAAATAAGGCAAATGCATCCACGTACATTTAAATTGATGTACACGTGCCTAAGTAATGCATTGTGAGTTGTAGAGATGGCTTAGCCATGTAATTAATATATGCATGTGATCCACTTGTATCGATGATAATGATGATGATAATAATAATAACAATGTCATTGTATACATCACTCCTGCCTAAAAGAAACTTAATTGCAAAGAGATAATTTTCCTCCTCCTGATGAGTCATGAATTTGAAATAGCCTACTCAGTTTCATTAGCTGACAAGTGGTAAGCTTCTCTCTTTATCTCTCTGTTTACACGAGATCCTTCCCGATTCCTTTTCATTTTCTTTCTTTTTCCCCTTTGTTCCCTTTCTCCTTCTTTTCTCTTCCGACGCACCGCCTCGCCACTGCTCTGTTAGCCGACCACTTTCGCCGGCCATCTCAGCTCGTCGGCAGCACTATCTCCTCCGGTGAAACATCTCCCCTGTTCTGTCTTTCTCACCTTCAAGAACTAGCCCAGCTCCATCACCAGGCTTCTTTAGTTCCTCACCACAGATCTACCGCCGCCGGTGCTTCCATCTTCTCCGATCTCCGACACCAGCCAAGAAACACTCACCAGTGCCACCACTCTCTTTCGGCGGATTCCAGCCGTCGCTTCTCTTTCAATTGTAAACACCCAACTTTCCCAATACTAACTTACTGCATAAATTGGGTACATACAGGTTAATTGGTAATTTGTATATAGTTCAATGAATGTTGTAATTATCAAATTGAGGCGTGGTTTGCGTTGGTGCAATTAGTTGTGGTTGGTATAATTGAAATCTGAATTGTTTATGTAACCCTAAAATGTATGACTAATGGAATTGTTATCCTTATTGAATTGCATATCTGTATAATTACACTAAGGTAATTTAATTAGTGTGTTAGATTAATGTAATCCTGTTAATTAAGCTTAATGACGCATGATTGGGATTTTGTAAATTGAATTGACTTTGGATTATTTGGTTTTGAATTAAGATTTGGTTGTAAAATGGATTTTGCCTAATTGAGACCTGCTTGCCTATGTACTGCATGACCATAATGATGTCTTGTATATGTATCAATACTAAATTAGTTTTAATTGAGATAATTAAAGTGTTTGTACTACTTAATTTGACTGGCAAAGTGGTACGTGTGTGTTGTTGCATTATCCTATGTAATGAATTAAATGTGAATGTTGGGAGTGTGCGTGAGGGCTTTAATATGTATATATATATATATATATATGTATGAGCATAAATGCATACTAAAATTATTATATGGGAATTTGGATTGCTATTTGATTTAAGTGTGTGGGTGAGATGTATATATATATATATATATTATATATACTGCATGTGTGTGTGTGAATGACTTGGTTGGTGTGGCATGCTTTATTTGAATTCGAAATTTATTGTGGAACCGTCACTTGATATCTAATTAGTAAAATAGGGGTTCCAATTTATACATTAAATGTGATTCTTAATTTGGAATTTATGATAATGTGAAATTCTGTAGGAATTATGATTACTGTCATTGAGTTTTGGTATTCGACTATTATCTAAAGCATATCATATCATCTTGTATATCGTTCCATGTCATTCACATCACTTCACATCATTGCCGTGCGTCCAATTTGGTATCATATTGAGTCTCCTCTCACGACTACACATTGTTTCCTTTCTTATTCAGTTCTTCTCCAGGGCGGAGATATTGTGATTGAATAGGCACCCGGTATAGCTTGTATCCTTGTATTGACGTCTTCCAGGTGAGGTTTATCATCTTGCTGTAATCAATAACCTAAACCCGTATGGCCTTCATGATTTGAATTGTTTACCCGCATGTGAAATGTATATATAGCTATATAGCCCTATATTTAGTAAGTATGTGATTGTCTACCGATTTAATGTTATATGAAGACAAATTTCCAAGTACTAAATGGGTTATAGGTATATTCTCCGGCGTGTGTTCATGCTCTTGAGAAAGACTTTGATAGAAAATGAAAATGGTTTCCACGCATTGCATGAT
Organism: Lantana camara; assembly: GCA_037501455.1. NCBI lineage: Eukaryota > Viridiplantae > Streptophyta > Magnoliopsida > Lamiales > Verbenaceae > Lantana > Lantana camara. The sequence goes on from CM074855.1 coordinate 130,062,982, forward strand.
CCGAGCTCTTGTTATTGATTGATTGGCTCCAATAGCATGGTTCTATTGGGAAGGGATCCGAGGCAACGTGTACGAGGGAATCCGGGAAGGTATCGGGCCGACGGTGAACCTTAATCGCGACCTCTACGGGGGCACGTATTATCATCGGAGGTTGGTGGTATTACGTGTCTACTGTGCCGGTACGCCGAAGGAGCATAGTACTGAAATGGGCTATGACTCGTCTGGACTATTGGACGGTTGGGGATGATCAACCCTTTCCGTTACCGGGTGTGGTGGATGGTTTATTGTTATTGTTATTGTTATTGATTGATTGTGGAGTAAAGGTTGGAGAACGGTATTGCTCGGTACCGATTGATCGATTGAAACCCTTAATCCGATATACGTCATGGACTTTGAAAGGAAATGATTGTCTTGTTCTTGAAATTGAGACTATATTGGATCGAGGGGTTGTGTTTATCTTGCATTGCATATCTCTCTCTTGCATTGAATATATCTCGTATACTGTTACCGCTTCACCAGTCACTCGACTGACCCTCTCCTTCTCTCTTTCTTGTTACCCTATTGGTTACAGGTTGGAGTCAGCTAGGCGGCGTTCGAGTCATGTCTTTTGTCATTTTGAGTCCGTCTAGAATTATCTTTTGTCGCTTGTATTTTACCATCCAGCATATATATGCGTATTGTTACCTCTCGTTCCAACTTTTGAATCTTGTGGCTAGAGTGCTTAGTGTATTACCTTACTTTAGCCGTGAGCCTTATATTTGTATTTTGTGATCGAATTGAAAATTATATGTTTTAAATAATGTCGGTTCGTGGTCATTATTTGTTGAAGGATTTAATTCGCTTCCGCTATCGCATGCTCTCTGACGACTGTTTGTCTGCTGCCGCCTAGCTAGGTGTGGTCTTGAGTGTCTCCCGTTCGCTAGCGCTTGACATGTATATGGATTGCCCATTTCATATACGTGTTGGGTTCTAGTGCGGAGGATGTGATAGCTCCACGCTCGGGGCGTCACATTATCTATCTCAATCTCAGCTGTAAAACCCTCGAAACAAAATTTTTCAGGGACAATTTGCAGGTAATGCCTAAAAACTTGTCAATCTCGTGTTACTCTGTCTTCGGAATTCTAAAACCTTGTCAATCTTGCGTTACTCTGTCTTTGGAATTCCAACATCCAACATGTAAAACTCATGCTTTCGAACTTAAATTATCAGATTATAATATAGATAGTTAATTTTGCATTAGTTTAAGTGAAGAAGAATGGTTAATTATAAGTTTAAAAGACGTACACGTATGTTGAGCTGCCTGCTTTGTTGTATATATCTTCAACAGACTCTTCCTATCCTGATGGAAACCAGAAGCATCTCCGGATTGCAGAGTTTATGGGTTGATTCTGGCTTGGACGGTCGAAATTGTCCACCACTTGCAGGTAACTGAAACACTAATTAAATGAATAGTATCCACAGTCAACTCAAATCATAGTCATTCTTTCTTTAAATAGATTTGTACAGGGCGGATCATAGGGAAAAATTCCGGTACTACATCACGCCACCGGAGGATGCAAGCCCTGAGCATGAGGATATGCTTGCGATACTGTGCACGGATTTTCCTACTTTTTTCGGCTATGTCCCCCACCCGGGAGGGCGAACTCCTATTTTAGTTTCTTGGATTACTTCTTCGAAGTTTTTATACACAGCTGGCTGGGTTGCACTGATAGCCAATGGGGTCGCTTTGGCTACCAAGCGGAGTTTGCAGTCTGTCTGATCAATTTGTAAGTTCCGAACTTTATCTTTTCTTAATTGTTTCCTTTACCTTTTATTGTATGTTGTTATAGTTTCTTTTTTATTGTACTCTTGTTTTCATGGATATTCACCATACTCTCTTGATCATTGCTCTTATTGGTATGGTGAAAGAATTGTTTGAATGCTACTGTCGCTTAGCCATGGCAAAATGCTTGAATAAAAGGAACCTACCTTAGGGAAAGATGTAAAGCAGTTCTGCTTAAGGGCCTGATTAGAAAGAAGTTAGAATTTCTATAAATCACTTTTGGTGTTTCCGACAACCAGCATGATCACAGACCCCCTCTTCCCGACCCTTTGTAATGTAATCCTCCATTTGCAGTCCCTTTAACAATCTTCCATTTGACATTATTTTATGGAATCACGAAAGATATGATTGTCTCATTCTCTTTGCCTCCTTGTTTTAGTCTGAGACGGGTTTGAAATGTTCATTTTAGTATATATGTATGTAATCATCTGGTACATTTCTGAGACAAGTTTGAAATGTTCATCTTATTATATATGTATGCTGATCATCTGATACATTCGTTAGGAAAAACCATGCTAATATTTTTTCCATTTTATATGTTGTGCAGAGTACATAGTATCCGGCGCACATAGTACCCTGTACAGATTTACGCTCCTGTTAGCTCGATCTCCTTCCTTCCAGTATAGATGCTCGTCTGACTAGTGCAAATTGTTAGTGCATTACCTTTGGAGGCTTATGCTTGTTCTTGTAGAAACTTTTATCGACTTTTGACCTTTGAGTAGTATGTCGTCATTACTTGTTATGCTGAATTGAGCTTACATTGTATCTAGATATTTTACCAAGCTTACTATTTAGAAAACTCCTAAACTGATGTGCCAATAGATGTTTATGCTTGAACCAAGATTTTGAATGAGCTAAAATCTAACGCGGAAAGCACAAATTAAGGGATCCTTACTAAGAAAGTTATGATTCATTTGTGAAGAAAAACCTTTTTGGCTATTTGAATATCCCTAAGCTGCTGCACACATGAGATTTCTTGCAAGCTCAGTATTTATGTGGCTTGTAATTAATTCCTTTTTCTTTTATATTTCCTTTTCCATGTTCTACAACACTTAAACAGATCTGAATACGAGTTGAAGGACAACATCTCAAATATATTCGCGTCTAGTACAGGCAAGAGAGGTTTCTCAAGCGCTTGGCCAATGGTTTGTCTGACCCTCGACTCACTGCTATGATTCGCGCTATTTGGGTTGGATTAATACTCTTGACTCGTGTTTTCACAGTTATTAGGGTCAAACCACTATAAACTCCTTGTATCCAGTTCTTGCACTTTGATTATCTGAGTTGAGACTTCTTTGCTCAAAATTTGAGCTGTCATATAAGTTGCACTTGTATTTCTTTGATCTATCTTAATGTGAGTTTGTTAGCTCAAAGTTTGAGCTACTGCATTGAATAATTATTGTGCGAATAGATCTTGCTGAGACTTGAGTTTAAAGGCTCATATTATCACTCTAAGCGGTAAGCTGCGCAAATCATTATACATGACTGCTGGCTCAAGATTGAGTCATTGAATTGAATAACTATACGATTAAAGTTCTTAAAAGATAAATTCACCCCCTCTTGATCTAACATACATAAATATATATATATATATAAAATAAAAATCCAAAAATACCTTCCGTTGACTTTGGTTATTATTATTATTTTTTCATATTGCTCTTGGGAGTTGACTGTAATTTACTATACTCGTAATATTTTTAACAAAAATTTCCAACGGTCATTTTTGAACAAATATAACCGTTATAATGGCTTTTCTTTTCTTCCAATTATGTGAACTGAAAGATTAATTTGTAATTTGTAATTTGTAATTGGATACAAGAAGAATGAATTCATAGAGGATGATCCACAGACAATCAAACAGATGCCTCTAAAAATTCGTTTAATAAATATATAGAGAATACATCAATTTTGCAAAATTAAATCTCAGCAAAAGCTCTATAGTTTTGAAGAGATCCTTATCTATAGAAGCTCGTTTCGATGGGCCGGTAATTTATAAAGATGGAGATAGTGGGAATATTGATAAAGATACATTTATGTTTGTAGGGGTGTACCGCCCACGCCCGCGCGACGGCATGGGGGGCGATTGTGGCGTTTGATGGAGCACTTTGCACTTCGTACGTGCGCATCGTCGCTAGGAGCTTGGAGCCTATCTTTTTAAGCCAAATTCATTCGAAATTAACCCTAAATTAGCCCACATGGCCCACTCACTCTCCCACTCCATTACCACCGCACTCCACCACCGTCGCCGCCAACCTTCACCACGCCAGAGCCCCACTCCATTTCCTCTCCCACTATGAAGTCCTGCATCGCTACCGCCCACCGCATGCGACCACCCGTCTCCCACCTTCCAGCGGCTCCAGCCCCTACAGGCTACATTTAAACTCTAAATTAGAACTTAATAATAATTCATAATTAAATTAAAGTCTGTTAAATAATTACTCACAAATTAATTATTTAGCACATCACACAAGGTGACATGTGTCACTTAATGACACGTGCCCCACACGTGTGGCCCCTTCCAATGCTCGATTAGTTTAATCAACTTGTTTAATCGATTCAAGTCTTAACCCTCGTGATCGGTAGTGTATCCGCAATCGTGTTCCAAACACAATTGCCTAGCTGGTGAATACATCTCAGTGACAATCAACAGACAATCTTCCTTTCCAACCAGTAACTCTAGATTATCACATTAGCTGCTTTCCTAGACATACACCGCAACATTGAAGTATAATATTATGATACTATTGATAAGTTATAAGGGTATGAAACAGGATTATTGGAAAATCTCTAGGTCTCAGACAATGAGAAAGACCGGCCCCAATGAGGCCTAACGAGTTGATGTATCAATAAATCGCCTGAATCTTGTCCGTGGACGAGAAGCTGTTCTCCCTCCTCTCCCCATTGGGGAAACGGATCAGAATCTGTTAATTTAGTCAACATTTTGTTTCTATAAGCATGAAACTGAATGAAAAATAATGAAGAAAAATTTCTGAGTATTCTCGAAAGTATTGAATTTCTTAATAGCTCTCTTTTATTTTTATAATGAGAAAATTATTAAAATCGTCCCGTAAAGTGAGTCACTTTTAGTTTTGGTCCCAACAGTTACCAATGTCTCACTTTTGGTCCCATAAAGTGGTATTTTTCTTAATTTTGGGCCCATTGATCACTTTCCGTCAAAGATTAACCTTTTATTTGTTTTTTTGACCTTTGTTCTTGACTTTTTATCTTAGGTGGGATTTTCTATGAAATCTCCTTTCTTTTCTGGTTAAAAAAGAAAAGAAAAAAAGAAGTGAATGTTAAAAACAAAATGATACAAAGTAGTCGAACTAAGTACAACAACACAAAAGTATTGTTCTCCTCTAACACCAGCAAATATACACTGCATATCCTCAAATAGCTCAACTTCACATCACCGGCCCCAGGTTGAGACTAGAGGCGAGCTTTTGAACAAAAGACTTTATCGGTGTGTGGCAATATTGAGGCGAGAAACACAAGCTATTAGAAAATTGAGTGTGGGTTGGTATCACCACTGGTTTGTACCAATCAACCAAAAAGATAAAGAATTGAAACACAAGATGATCTAGAGTGGTTTGGCCAACACAACTGTGAAAACACAAGTTGTATAGATATCCACTACCTAAGGTTATTAAACTTAAAATTTTGAAAAGAGAATATCATTAAGATGAGAGACATGAAGTTAGATTTATACAATACAATGAAACATCGGAATGCCCGGTACCGGTACCACACGGTCAAGCCCCGTTGGAACGCCTGGTAACAACTGTACCAATGGTCAAGCCCCACTAAGACGCCTGGTACCACCAATACCGCGGCCAAGCTCTAGGACTCAGATCAATCACTTCTATCTATACTATTATAAGCCTAACACTATGAGAATACACCATCCACGTGCTTCCAACTGCTAATGCAATAGGAGGAAATAGAAGTTTTATTGCATGAGTTGGTAAAAAGATCAACTGAAGTCTCTTTAAATAAGCCACAAAATATGACCGTTGGGCAGCAGCTTTTTTAACATTTGAACTCATTGTTGATTCCAGCTGTCACCAACTTTCCCTCTTCACAAACCTGCAGTGAAGACTTTTAAAGAAATGGCTTAACGATAATTTAAAAACATATAAAATTAGTCTAAGTTTTTGATTGAAATTTGTGCAAAATAATATTTCTTTTATTAGCCTTCAAAACACATAAGCCCCGGTTTATTCCGGTTAAGTTCCAGGGCTAACACAAGCAAATGTCGCGATTCGATATAATAACAAAAGCATTTTACGTGTAAAAACATATTCTGTCAAATACATCGAATGCTCCGTAAGTAAATATGGTGGTTCTTTTAATATGTGGGGTTCAACACCCAATTCATTACAAGAAATTTTCCCAAGAACTGCTTGCAGTACGTATCCAACCCAAATAGCATGAATCTTAGCGGCCAAGCGCTTGAGAAACCTCTCTTGCTTGTACCAGACACACGAATACAGTTGAGACGTTGTCCTTCAACTCGTAATCAAATCTGTTTGTCCTTAAGTGTTGTAGAACGTGGAAAAGGAAATATAAAAGAAAAAGGAATTAATTACAATCCACATGAATACTGAGCTTGCAAGAAACCTCATGTATGCAGCAGTTTAGGGATATTCTATTAGCTTCGGATCCCCTGTTACAAAACCCTGTTTCATCTCCTGTGAACAGCCTTGGATTTATGACATGTGGCACTAAAAATCCAACGTTCAATAAAGAATAAGTTTCTGCCTTCCAATTTAACTGACGTTATCTTGACAGCGTTATGGCTCTAAATATTCTCTGTTATCCCTCTCTAACAAATGCCTTGATAAGCCTAATTTTTTCTTCCCAAATATTCTCTGTTAACTCTCTGACAAAAGGCTTGATAAACAAAAATTTTTCTTCCCAATTTTACAAAACTCACGAATTTTTTAATCTCACAAGAAGTCTCTGTATTTCATCTATTCATTATCTCAGAAAACTCGGAACGGCAAGAAAACAAAATTAATCTTCCTATCAATTTGAAAGACACAACAAAACCGAATTAATCTTCCTATCAATTTGAAAGACACAACAAAACAGAATTAATCAACTAAAAGAAAAAAAAGATTTGTAAACAATTCTAAATAACGATGCAACCACAAAAGGGAACAATATTAAAGCTAATAGCCCATAAATTTACGGAAAACACTAAACCTAATAGCAAAAAAATTCAGAGAAACACCTTTGTATCCCTCAAGGTGATCCGGGATTATATTTTGACAGGTTTCAATTTTCAAGGAAAATTATACTTTAATCTTGGTTGAATATACATTTCACACCTCAAGTGCAGAATGAGAAGGCTGATAATCGATATGATAAACATTTAACACCAGAAGTGTAGACCTGATAATCAATATGATAATGTGACTATTCCTTTAGAAAGAGATTATTTTCTTTAAGTCTGTTTACTTTTCATAATCTTAAGACATTAATGTGGGCCGTAAAGAATGCTTTTCACTTTTGCTTTCTTATTATGCCAAAGAATGTTAATGAATGATGAATTTTCTCTCTCTCGTTTATCTTTGTAATTGAGCAATTCCTTATATTGACACGTGAGTAGTTTTAGCATCTCAATTTAAAGAATGAACATGTATAAGTTGAATAGAGATGCGGGGGATCGAACCCCGTGCCTCTCACCGGCAAAGTGAGCGCTCTACCATTTGAGCTACATCCGATATGGCGATATGAAGAACTTACAACCAAGAAAGCCCACACAAACTAGTACTAATTACCTCACAGGCAGCACTTATCTCCTCTGACATATGCTGCAAATTCTACAACTCTTCTAGCAATGGAGAGGAACAAACACGTCAAATATCACTTGATCATATTGATCAATTTAACACCAACACAAACACCACTAACAGAATGTTTAATCAAACCACAACAAATGGAAAAGATAATCATGATCAAGTTATACATCAAGAATAGAAAGAAACAGTAAGGCATAACAAAAAGATTTCATTTTTCACAACCACACTTGTTTCTCCACTGAAAATTCACATGAAACCTCAAATTCTCAAGAGGGGAAAAAAAAAAGAAGAACGTACACCTAATCAAATCCATAATAACTCAATCGGCCAAAAATCTAAAGTTTACACCAGTTCGAAAGCAGAACCAAGTCAATTGCAATCACCAATCCAGCAAATGAGCCACGTCTTTTTCAATCTTAGGCTAAAATTAAATAATCAACCGATAAATGGAATGAAAAAGCAATTGTCAGTATATATTCTAACCCGCAAAACATAGAATTGAAATCAAAAGGAAACAAGAAAAAAGGGGCGTAAGTTGCAAGAATCAAATAAAAAGTAAAAGGATTTCCGAGAAAAAGAAATCGCTACCTCAAAGCCATAAATTGATGACAACACCAGCTAGGGATCGAGTTTGGAAACGTATTATATAATTGCTCCTCCACCGTAATGGCTCACGGGTCACGGCTGAGGAGGCGGACGGAACGCCGGAGACGAAATGTAAGCTCACCAATCAGACCTGAGTCTGAGATAATAGGATAGATTTATGTAATTTCTATCCCTTCGTGAATTTGTTGAAATAGGAGAATTCTTGTGAGATTGGAGATGAAGATTTCATTTGTGAGCTTTGTAAAATAGTGAAAAAAGAATATGTTTTCTCAAGCCCTTTGTTACTTGTTAGAGAGTGATAACAGAGAAAATTTGGCGTCATAACGCCGTCCAAATCAGAAAATAATTATATGTTTAGCGTGTAGTGTATTTAGTGCCACTTGTCATAAATCCAACATTGGTCACAGGAGATGAAACAGGGTTTAAAACAGGGGATCCCGTGCCATATTCTATTAGCCAAAAAGGATTTGCAAAATCTTAACTTTCTTAGTATGGATCCCTTACACCTATTGGCACATGAGTTTAGGAGTTTTATAGATAGTAAGCTTGGTAAAATATCTAGATACAATGTAAGCTCAATTCAGCGTAACAAGTAACGATGACATACTACTCAAAGGTCAAAAGTTGATAAAAGTTTCTACAAAAACAAGCATAAGCCTCCAACGGTAAGTAATACGTTAACAATTTGCATTAGTCAGATGAGCATCTATACTGGAAGGAAGGAGATTGAGCTAACAGAAGCGCAAATCTGTACCGGATACTATGCACGACTCTGCACAACATGTAAAATCAAAAAAAATGTTAGCATGGTTTTTACTGACGAACGTATCAGATGATTACATACATATATACTAAAATGAACATTTCAAACCTATCTCAGATTAAGAACGAGGCAAAGAGAATGAGACGATCATATCTGTCGTGATACCATAAAATAATGTCAAATGGAGGATCGTTAAAGGGGCTGTCAAATGGAGGATTACATTATAAAGGGTCGGGGAGAGGGGGTCTGTGATCATGCTGGTTGTCGGAAACACCAAAAGTGATTTATATAAATTCTAACTTCTTTCTAATCAGGCCCTTAAGCAGAACTGGTTTACATCTTTCCCTAAGGTACGTTCCTTTTATTCAAGCCTTTCAGCAACTATGTGATTGGTTAACAGAGAGTAGCATTCAAACAATTCTTTCACCTAGGGCTGTGAATGGGTCGAATTTTAATCCAAATTCCATCCGAATTTTAGTATATTCGTTCGATAAAAATATCCGATTGATCATATCCGATTATAAATATTAGTTATCCGGAAAAAATGAACCAAATATGAAATTAAGGAATCTGATCAGTTAAGAATTCGAATCCGATTATATATTTAATATTTAATCAAATAAATTATTTACTTATAAAGAATATTAAGTAAAATGATTAAATTAAAATTTTACCATATTTATCACTTTAAACAATAATAAAATTTGAATTATTTACTATAAAAGCATATTATTATTTTTTTTATTAATAAGTACAAATTAGCATATTTTAAATAAATATAAACAAAACTATCAAATAATCCATTAAATAACAATTATTTATTAAATATTATGTAATTATATATATATTTTTATATTAAATTTGTTGTTTAAAAATTTAGATATTATTGCTAACCGAGTCATTATTTTTTATCAGATCTGATCCGACCCAATTGTGCATGGTTCAAAATTAATGAATCCAATAGGATTTGGATTGGGATCTGATTATCTGGTTTTCTTATTGAATTTGGAATCTCCTAATCCAACCCAATGACAGTCCTACTTTCACCATAGCAGTAATGATCAAGAGAGTATGGTGAATATCGATGAAAACATAGTACAATAAAAAAGAAACTATAACAACATACAACAAAAGGTGAAGGAAACAATCAAGAAAAGATGAAGTTGGGAACTTACAAATTGATTAGACAGTCTTGAACCTCTGTAGGTATGGTACCCAGGCAGTTATGTCTAAATAATTCGAACTAATCCAAGAAATTATAGAACTAGGAGTTTGCCCTCCCGGGCGGGGAACATGGCGGAAAAAAGTAGGAAAATCCGTGCACAGCCTCGCAAGCATATTCTCATGCTCAGGGCTCGCATCCTTCGGTGGTGTGATGTAGTAATAAAAATTTTCCCTATGATCCGCCCTGTATAAATCTATTTAAAGAAAAGATGACTATGATTTGAGTTGACTATGGATACTAGTCATTCAATTAGTGTTTCAGTTACCTGCAAGTGGTGGACGACTTCGACCGTCCAAGCCGGAATCAACCCATAGACTCTGCAATCCAGAGATGCTTCTGGTCTCCATTAGCATAGGAAGAGTCTGTTGAAGATATATACATACAACAAAGCAGCGACTCAACATATATGCCTTTTAAAATTTAAACTTATAATTAACCATTCTTTTTCTGTAAAACTCATGCAAAATTAACCTGGAAATTGAGTTTTGAGGCAAAATCTGGGAATTTACAGCTGAGATGGAGATAGATAAGGATGTAGGAAATTAAAGGAGAATATGGTTCCAGATTGAGAACTTTGTGCTATTTCTTTAATTCAAAGCCAAGCTCAACAATACTTATGGAATGGGTATCTTTCCTTTCCTTTCCCTTCCTAATCTATTTGAATAAGAGTTAAGTTTTTTTTTTTAAAGAAACCTATTTGAGTAAGAGTTTATCTTTCTCTCCAAGTATTATCCTTTGCATGTTATAAATAACTGCAATTGTGAAATCTTTCTTAGCCTGTTCCAAATAAGCGCATCTTTCAGGTGGGATAAAGGTTGATCGGTTTTTTAACCTTTGTTGCCTGCTCCAAATAACTTCAACGGCAGACCCTTCTAGCTCGGTTTTTTATCCTTCAGGCAAGCAAAACATCATCTCGTCGATTTTTTAACCATTCAGGACAGCAGAACATCATCTCTTGTGCAAACATAAGGTGTTTTTATCGTATCAGGGCCGGGGAAGTCTTTCATCTCTCCTCTATTTTGCAACAATGGTATCCTCAAAACAAGCAGCTATCTCTCTCGCCGCTTTCTCTGTCGCCGCTCTATCCCTTACGGGAATTGTGACTATATTAAGAAAAAGAAATTCGACCTTGAAAGCTAATGGACTTTTGACTATATTAAGAAGAAAAAGAAATTCGAGCTTAAAAGCTAATGGGCTTCATCTGGTGATCAATGTATTACCTTTTCTTTCTTTCTCTTTTCGTTTGTGCTTGATTCAGAAATCTAGTGTGAGAACTGTCATGTTACTTCTTTGTGGTTGAAATGATCAGGGTGGTGACTGTGGTGTTGAAATAAAGGAGGGCGAGCATTTCATCAGTCAATTGCCCGATGATCTTTTGCTAGACATTCTTTTTCGCCTCCCGACAATAGATTCCGTCAGGACAAGCATTTTGTCGAAGCATTGGAGAAGTCTTTATGCGTATGTGCCTCTCATGGATATTTCTTGTCTTGACACATCCCGCTCTGAGCAATTGGGTTACTGTCATAAGGAGAATCGTAGATGTTGTCTTCAGGAAAACTTTATCAGAGGAGTGGACACATTCTTGAGGCTACATTCTGTTTCTAGCCTCCATTCTTGCAGGCTATCATGTTCTCTCCTAGGTTCCCGCTGTAATAAGCTTTGGGGATGGGTTTATTCTCTTGGAAGATTGAATATCAAGGTCCTTCAGCTCGATTTCAAGTGCTCTGACATTCATGATCTTATTGCTTGTTTAAAGCCAAGAATCAGTGTGACTTGTAAATTATTTTCTCAAGTTCCATCATTGGTATATTTCCGTCTAAGTGGGGGTTTTCTTTATTCAACTGGTGAAATCATGCGACCCAACTGCCTCAAATTTCTTGATCTTGATAGGGTAGTGTTTACTGCTCGAGCAATTTCTCTTGCCTTTTATCCAATTGTTTGAACCTCGAGGGTTTGTTCATGGACAACTGTAGTTCAGATCCTAAATTTACGTTACGCATTTGTGGCTCCAATCTCCGGTTGAAGTGTCTCGTCGTTAAACTATGGCCGTACATAGAAGGGATAGAGCTTCGGGCCGAAAATCTTGAACATTTCGAGTATTTTGGTTACAGTTTGATAAATTTCTCTTTTGAACACATTCCAAAGCTCGAAAGATTTGTTCTCTCCCTTCCACACAGGTTAGATGGCGCGCGACCTGCAAGGTTTTCTTGGGGCAAGATTGCAAGATCACTGCCTTCCGTTCCAATCTTAAGTCTCCAGATTTATGGGCAATATCATGAGGTTTGAGAAAGCTTATTTCAATTCTTTCGCTTTATTTGTTTCTGTATAAGCTATGATATGAACTTACTGTTGATTGTTTAATGCCTTCAGATGTGTAGGGCAGTCGGGTTTAATTTTAATATGCTGAGAAATGTTAGGCATTTGCTTTTGGGATTTTCCATGTTTAAACCCGATCGACTTTCTATTGCTTCAGTTCTACGGATGTGCCCTGTTCTATACGAATTCCACTTGCAGGTGAGTAGTGTTGTGTTTGAGGCGTAGTTTTTGAGATAAGTTTCGGTCCTTTCTTCAATATAGTGGACACTATTTGTGTAACCTTACAATCTTTATATATGCTAGTAGCAATTCGGCACACTCAATGCGTTTCATTTCTCGACACTTATTTCACACGCACACACACATATATGTATTTATGCAAACTGTTGAAGATCCTGTATAAACGGCATAGTTGACCTTCCTTGTTTTCCCTAATTGATTATAGCCTGATTTATAGGGATTCTTTGTCTATGTCGTGAGGTATATATAGGACTTCTCTTTGAGCAATGTATACACAAAAAATAACATTCCCAACAATGAATAAAGTTAATATCCTTTCCGAATACCATGTTCCAACATGGTATCAGAGCAGCGTTGAAATCCTAGGAACTCAGAATTGATATCATCATCGTCCCATACCTATTCTCAAACCCAATCAGCCAAAACCAAGATGTCGATCCCAACCAAAGAAAATCAGGAGTCCATACCTCCAATTACTCAACCAAGCGGAACGATCCCGGATAATCTGTCGATTGGGATCCGGAACGGTCTGCTAGAACAAGAAATGAAGTCATCGATTGAAACCGCATATGCCACGCTTCAGAGAGAAGCTGCCCGTCCGCATAGTTTGAAAGCAACAACCAACGATAGAGACGGACCTGAGATTGGGTCTGGATTGACTGCAAAAAGAGAGAAAGGGAGTCGGAACGGCGGGCGCTCAGAAGGCTCCGTACGCCATGAAGGCATCGGCCGCCGATCATCACTGCGCGAGGACCGGTTGATGCTCGTATGTGGCTACCGGAAAACGAACACGGACACCGGAGCAAAGGGGGGCAATGGGTGTGAGAACCTCGCCACTACCGACGGTGTAACGGGAGAACTAAGGAGAATCGCTGCCGGCGTCGTCGAAGGAGACGCCGGGGCAACGGCATCAATAGCGGCGGTGGTCGGCCGGACAAATCCCGCCAGCAGCTCTGGCAGAAATGGAGAAGAAGTGAGCAGCGGCACACGCGGTATTGGGTTTGGGGGTAATGGCCCAAACCCTAGGTATTCTTATTTAAGTACCTCAAAAATTCTTCAATTACCCAATAATTCCGAGTATTTACAAAATGGTCCCCAAACTTTAAATGGTTGTGGTTTCTTCACTCAAATTAAGCACAACAAAATTTCACAGTGGATACTTGATTGCGGGGCGACAGATTCAATGACGTTTGATTTAAATGATATTATTGACCCTGGAAATCCGGACACTTCCCATATTCAGACAGCCAATGGGGACTTGGTAACAGTTGAAAAAGCGGGCTCAGTTCACATCTCACCAAAATTGCAGCTGAGAAATTGTCTCTATGTTCCTTCACTATCCTGCAAATTGCTTTCCCTGAGTCATATAACAAAAGAGTTGAATTGCGTGGTTTTAATTTATCCTCGTTTTTGCTTAATACAGGATATTCATACGAAGGAGATCATTGGGCGTGGTACTGAGAGAGATGGGTTGTATTTTGTAGATGAATTTGGGAACTCGTCAAAGGCACTGCTCTCCAACGGGGCAGCAAATACACAGATTTGGCTTTGGCATCGGCGTCTCGGTCACCCCTCTCTTGGGTATTTGAAGGTTTTGTTTCCTGCTTTGTTCAAAAATAATCAGACTGTGAACTTGCCTTGTCAGACATGTCTTACTGCTAAAAGCCATAGGGCTTCTTTTAGACCCAATAATACAAGAGTTGGTTCTGTGTTTTCACTTGTGCATTCGGATGTTTGGGGTCCAGCCCCCGTTTCAAATCAAAATCAGTATCGGTACTTTGTGTCATTTATTGATGATTTTTCTCGCATGACATGGGTGTACTTTCTTCGTCATAAGTCCGAAGTTTATGAAACGTTTGTGGCATTCTTCAACATGGTGAATACTCAGTATAATCACAAAGTTAAGATACTCCGGTCTGATAATGGGAAAGAATTTGTGAATCAAGAAATGCACAGGTTCTTCAAGGACAATGGCCTTATCCACCAAACCAGTTGCCCAAACACCCCACAACAAAATGGGGTCTCTGAAAGAAAAAATCGTACCATACTAGAGATAACCCGAGCCATCCTAACTGAATCCAGGGTCCCCAATCACTTCTGGCCCGAGGCTGTAGCCACTGCAACCTACCTAACCAATCGGTTGCCCACTAGAGTCCTTGATCATAAAACACCACTCTCCGTCCTAGAAACACAAACCACCATACCCCCTCATCTTACCCTACCACCTCGGATCTTTGGATGTTCAGTGTTCGTACATATCCCGAGGTCTGACAGAACAAAGCTTGATCCATGTGCTGTGAAATGTGTGTTTGTGGGTTATGCTCCCCATCAGAAAGGGTATCGATGTTACAGTCCAACCAACAAGCGTGTCTATGTCACCATGGATTGTGAATTTGTAGAAACTGAGTACTTTTTCCACACCCAGTCCAGTGATCAGGGGGAGAACAGTGGTGAATCTCTGTACTGGCTAAGTTATCCCGATATCAGCAAAGATCTCAGTACCATTGCTGCATCAACGCCAACGCCCAATGATCCTCCTCCGGATGATATCCAAAACGAGGTAACTATCCCTTCGAACCCCCCTCCTGTTATTAACACTGTTCTTGATAACACTGTTCTTGAGGATACCACAAGTGCTGCTGACTCTGTATCTGAGAATGAAACAGTGAGTAACAGGTATACTCTTCCGGAGCGAAGCAATAGAGGGGTGCCTCCCCACAGGTACTCCCCCGATCATACTTCCCGTGCTGCCAGATATCCTATGGGAAACATGGTCAGGGGGAGCATGTCAGATACAACAAAAACCTTCCTTGCGAATCTCTACAAGGAAGAAATCCCAAGGGATGCACAAGAAGCCAGACAAAATACAGAGTGGGAAAAGGCGATGAGGATCGAAATGGATGCCCTAGTAAAGAGTGGAACTTGGGAGATGTGTAAATTACCTAAAGGAAAAAAACCAGTCGGCTGCAGATGGGTGTTTACGATAAAACACAAGGCAGACGGCACAGTCGAAAGGTACAAAGCTCGGCTAGTGGCAAAAGGGTACACTCAAACATACGGAATTGATTATTCCGAGACTTTCTCTCCAGTGGCGAAACTTGACACAGTGCGAGTGTTGCTGTCAGTTGCTGCGAATAAAGATTGGCCGCTACATCAGTTCGATGTAAAAAACGCCTTCCTGCATGGTGACCTGGCAGAAGAGGTATATATGGAACCCCCTCCGGGCTTTACAGGGGACTTCAGGGAAGGAGAAGTTTGCAAACTCCGCAAGGCATTATATGGGCTGAAACAATCACCACGGGCATGGTTTGGTAGATTCACACTGGCAATGCATCGATATGGGTACAGTCAGAGTAACTCAGATCATACCCTGTTTATAAAACAACGAGGAGAGTTGATCACATGTCTGATCATCTATGTAGATGACATGATCATAACCGGGAGTGATATGGAGGAAATAAACCAGCTCAGGGAGAATCTCTTCAAGGAATTTGAGATGAAAGATCTTGGAGGATTGAAATACTTCCTGGGGATTGAGGTTCTTCGGTCAAAGAGAGGCGTCTTCATTTCACAAAAAAAATATGTCCTCGACCTGTTAGCTGAAACTGGTATGCTTGACTGCAAGCCGATTGAGACGCCCATTCAGATGAATCACAGGCTGAAGATAGAAGAAAGTGGGGAACCAGCTGAAAAGGAACGGTACCAACGCTTGGTTGGTAAGCTTATCTATTTATCCCACACGAGGCCTGACATTGCTTACGCTGTGGGAATTGTAAGCCAGTTCATGCACAGACCACAAAAAGAACATATGGAAGCCGTGGTCCGTATCATTCGATACCTGAAAGGGACCAGTGGAACTGGGATTATGTTTGGCAGGCATGGTCATCTTGACATCGAAGGATATACTGATGCAGATTGGGCCGGGAACCCTAACGACCGGAGGTCTACTTCAGGGTTTTTTACACTGATTGGAGGAAATGTGGTGACCTGGAGGAGCAAGAAACAGAAAGTTGTGGCTCTGTCAAGTGCCGAGGCTGAGTTTAGGGGCATTGCAAAAGGTGTGACGGAGATAATCTGGCTGAGGAAGCTAATGACTGAAATTGGCATGACCCCCGTAGGACCAAGTTCTCTGAAGTGCGACAATAGAGCTGCTATCAGCATCTCGGAGAATCCTGTCCAGCATGATCGGACCAAACATGTGGAAGTGGATCGACATTTCATCAAAGAAAAACTGGAGAAGGGTATCATCACAATTCCGTTTGTGAGATCCGAAGATCAGTTGGCAGACATCCTGACCAAAGCTACCACAGGTCAAGTCTTCCAGGCGGCATTAAGCAAGTTAAGGATTGGCGAATCGATCACTTAACTTGAGGGGGAGTGTTGAAGATCCTGTATAAACGGCATAGTTGACCTTCCTTGTTTTCCCTAATTGATTATAGCCTGATTTATAGGGATTCTTTGTCTATGTCGTGAGGTATATATAGGACTTCTCTTTGAGCAATGTATACACAAAAAATAACATTCCCAACAATGAATAAAGTTAATATCCTTTCCGAATACCATGTTCCAACACAAACACATCGATGATTGCATTCGTTGGTTTTTCATGCAGGTGGAAGAATCATCACGGGTGAGAGACGAACCTAGAGCGATGAGGGGAAGTTTGGAATTTCATGACCAATTGAAAAAGGTGATATTTACAGGTTTTCCGGATTGAAGTGCGAGATGGAAGTTGTTGAATACTTCATGAGAAGTGCAGTGTTCCTGGAAAAGATGATCATCAGCTATTGTTTCTCACAGTATGTGGGTCGCAATATGTGGATAAAGAATGGAAGAGTTTCATTGACACAAGAGAAACTGAAAGAGATTGAGACATTGGGAGAACATGCTGTTTCCAAGAATGTAGAGGTTATCATTCGACCTATATATTTACGAGGAACATAATCTCAAGTATATTAAAAAAGTCCCTTAGGAAGAGCTTTACTTGTGACTCAACTCGAACTTATTTAAGTGAGATATAGAAAAAAAAAAAATCTGAAGTAGTTTGCAACAGTGACGTGTTTGTAATTTATCAACAAACCTTTTTTTTCTATGAATCAACGATTTCTTCTTATTATGTTTCGTACCGAAAATTTTTTGTTTAGAGATATGATAATCTATCAGACCTCAACACAATTCTTGCTATTTGAACTTCGTTCTAAAAATTACAACTTTTCGTTCGGATCAATTTTTGAAATATTGAATTTGAATTTGTTTGAATAATACAACGATCAGATCGGATGCAGGTTCAAATATGGTTTGGATTCATGAATTGAAAATTCAGATATAGTTCACATTCATCAATATCAATTTGAGGTGACAACTTCAATGAAATTCGACCAGATTAATAATAAATGAGCACTTAAAATTTAAGGTACAATCTAAGTTTTTTAAAATGTTTATATTTAATTGAATAACAATAAGTGCTTGATATATTTTTATAAATTGAAAAAAATTAATTGATATGGATGTTGATGGAGCCAAAATCCGGTGAGCAAGATTTTGAGCCGGAAGTCGATCGACAATTTAAGAATTTGTATTTTTGGAAAACTTCTCGGTTTGGGAGTTTTTTGTAAAGAGGAACCTTGAGAGCCAGCCTGGAACAAGATGGTGTTTTATCTGGGGTTGACACTTTGACGCTCAAGTCAACGAACTGATTAAGTCGAATGAATGAGATCGAATATGAGTATTCAATAAATGTGTTTATCTGCCGATATAAATGAGGGAGGTATTTATACCACCCCTCAGTTGTGGAATGGTGGCGGCCGCGGTCTAACGTGCTCAAGCTAACAACTGGCGCACTATTCCGGTGTATTAAATGCGTGGTCGGCCACTTATTCGGGGAATGGTTAGTTCCACGTGGCACTTATGGAACTACCGAGGGTCGAGCCCACTCCCCGAGTGAGATCCTCAATTTGAGGGTCGTATGCGTTCCATCTGGCCCCAAAGAGATTGGGCTAATCACTGACGTTGAGGCCGAATGGGCATGGTCGATAAATGGTGTTAGACTGCTACGTGTTATGTGAGGAGAGCGCCATGAAAACAGGTGGGGCCATGCCATGTCATCAACCCCACGAAAGGTTGTCAGGTAGGATTGATGTGGTGGCGACGTCTCGAGTTCCCAAGTGGGCCCCTCCTATAATCAGTCTTTTCACCTTCTGATTCCCTCCATTTCATCTCCTATAAATAACGCTTACAGTAACTTTCATTCTCTACTTATGTGACAAGAGAAATTTGAGCACTTTCAAAGACATTCGATCTAGCATTCGAGCCAGGAGAAGTGACGAGTAGCTTTCGTTCAGTTTCAGGTTCCGTTAGCTCCAATCTCTTAGCAATGTTTTCAAAACTGGATCGGAGGGCAAACCGACTGCCTTACTGATCACCGATTAGATAGATTGGACCATATATATATATATATATGTATTTGTATGTATGTATTTATTTATTATACATCCTCACGTAACCCATGAGTTTTGACACATTAACGGAAACACTTCCAGGCTTGTGAGAGAATCCTACAATCCACCTTCCCTTGGCGTCCCTTATCAATCCACCCGTCGTCGCTTCATTACTATGCCCATATCTACTTCCATTCGTGTTCAACTTCACAAAACCCGGCTCAGGTCTCCACCACTTATAACGAGGTTTCCTGTTGAGTTTTTCAACCTGTTGACACTCACTGATTCGCATCATGTCTTGACAAAGTCTTCTAACCCCATTCACGGTAGTTTCTAGCGAATCCCACTTCCCTTGGTTACACACTACAAGAAAAAAGCCCGAATTCCGACGGGAAAAAACCGACGGAATTCCAACGGCTTTTCCGTCCGTTGGAATTCCGTCGGAATATTTGGCGGCACTTTAAAAAAAATTGCGCCAAAATTTCCAACGGAATTCCGTCGGTTTTCCGTTGGAATTCTGTCGGAAATTTTGGCGCAATTCTAAAAAAAAATGCTCCAAATATACCGACGGGATTTTTTTATTCTTCATTAAAAATTACCGACGAGATTTCCCGTCGGTTTTCCATCGGAATTTCAATGAAATAAAAATTCCGACAGAAATCCGACGGGAAAATCTCGTCGGTATTTTTTTATTCTACATTAAAAAAATACGAAATAAAATTTCCGACGGAAAACCGACAGAAAAATCCCATCGGTATTTTTTTATTCTACATTAAAAAAATACGAAATAAAATTTCCGACGGAAAACCGACGGAAAAATCCCGTCGGTATTTTTTTATTCTTCATTAAAAAAATACCGACGGGATTTTCCGTCGGTTTTCCGTCGGAATTTCAATGAAATAAAAATTCCGTTGGTTTTCCGTTGGAATTTTTCAATCAAATTTAATTAGAAAAATACGATTATAGTTAATACAAATAATTATATATAATTGTTTGCACTAATAATTCGCGTTTATTGACTTTGTGTAAATATCGGATAAATAGTACAAATAATTTATAAATTTTGATATCAAAGTGGATCTTCAATTTTCGATCTTCTTCAACTTATTTAACTTTTATTAATTGGTTTGATCTTTTTCAACTTCAGATTTATCTTTTAATAACGTTAATCCGTGGGTCCTTCGACTTATTTACAATCAAACGCTAGATTTTGGAGAATTTCGCCAAGATCGTCTTTGAACAGTTCGGTAACTCCGTGGAGTTAGCTTGAATATAACGTCAATTCGTCAGTATAATGTCTTAATAACGGATCAAACGACTTGATTTGATAATTTGGGGAAGAACGCCTTTATATAGGTTTATAATTCAAGAGTTAGAGTTCAACTCAAACTTATTTAATAATTATCTCTTGTATTTTTTTTTAAAGAGATAAATATAATATAAACATATATATTATATATATTACGGATACGGTATGTCTAATATGTAATATATATATATATATATGTTATATTACGGTATATGTCTAATATATGTACATATATAATATATATATTACGGTATATGTCTAATATGTACATATATATATAAATATAATATATTATATGTGTATATATATATATACACATATTATATATATATATATATATGTATAATATGTGTACATATATTATGTATATTACAGTATGTATAATAATAATAATAATATATATATATATATATATATATATATATATATATATATATATTACAACATGTATAATATTAAAATTTTAAAATATGTATAATATTATCTATATATAACGTTATATGCATATAGTCAATTAAATTAATAATATAAAGTTTATTTGTTCATCTACAATAATATTTTATATAATTTTAAATATATACATTATAATTAAAACACAAAAGTATATAAGCTAACAATTTTTATATAATATCTCAATAAATATGATTATATTTAATTTAAATAATTATATATTTAAAATTTTATATTTTAAATTAATAATAAAAAAGTATTTAAATAATTAATTGAAATAAGTGTATAAATATATTTAAAGACATAATATTAATAAGAAGTAAGTTGGCCAAGTGGTAAGGGAGTCACCATTCTTCTTTGGAGACCCGAGTTCGAATCCCTTCGTGCGCAATTATCGCGAGAATTAATTCTCGCATTTGGGTGGCCTTGGTTGGCTCGAGCTCGGCCCGCGGCTTGTCCGATGTGGTCGGGGGTCACAAATGATTTTTTTTATTTTTTATTTTTATTTATTTTTTATCAATTTCCGACGGAATACCGACGGAAAATTCCGTTGGAATTCCGTTGGTTAACTCAAAAATTAATTTTTTTTTGCTCCGTTGGAAATCCGTTGGTTTTCCGTTGGAAATTACTTCGTTGGGGAAAAAAAATGTTCGTTGGAATTCCGTCGGAAATATGTTTCCAACGGAAAACCAACGGAACGGACCCGTCAGGAGCCAAATCCGACGATACATTTTTCAACGGGCGCCGTCCCGTCGGTTTTCCGTCGAAATTCGGCTTTCCCGATGGAAAACCGACGGGATTTCCGAAAATCCCGTCGGAAAATGCCCGTCGGTTTTCGGCCTTTTTTTTGTAGTGACACCATCGTTCCTTGACTTCTATATCATCCAATTTTCATATTTAAATATGAATTTCCTGACACGTGTGACTCAAACAACACCATG
Source organism: Lantana camara (assembly GCA_037501455.1). Lineage (NCBI taxonomy): Eukaryota > Viridiplantae > Streptophyta > Magnoliopsida > Lamiales > Verbenaceae > Lantana > Lantana camara. Next base: position 130,084,898 of record CM074855.1, read on the forward strand.
AGGATTTTTATTACTCATTTTTATAAAAAAAAAAATATAATAAGGGTTTTCATACTAAATTTTGAAACTTGGCGTTTAATTACAATAAAACATCATATAATCTTCCTTATCAGATCATGCTGTCAACTACTCACAAATTTCGAAACCTAAAACTTTTCTCTGCCCAACGCCGTCTTTGATCACATGAGTGGCGCGGCTCGGCCGCCGCCACCACATACGGCTATTTGGCCACCCCTCACGGCTTCTCACGCTGCCAACCAGCCTCGACCGACAACTGTTACGACCTAAAACTTGGCTACTGTCCAATATCCGTCACACCCTCTTATCGGAGATGTTCCGCAAATTTCCTATGCCACTGCCCTGCACGCCTCGCCAACCACCACTTCGATTTCCACCGCCCCGTCAGCTGCAAAGGCATTGGCTACAAAACGAGGTCGTGTCTTCCTTTTCCCTCACGACCCACATCACAAATCCTACGGAGTTGTTTCAGAAAGGAACGGGCTTACGAACATATCGTTTTTAGATGCTCAAATTGCAGAGTTATCTTTGCCATTTAGATTCGCTCTTGTTGGGAAATTCTCGCAAGGATACCCTACGATGGCAAGGCTCCACGAAATTCTCATGGGCATGAATCTGTCAGGTGAGTTTAAGATTGGTTTGTTAAATATTAAGCACATTCTCATTCGACTGAACTGTAATGAGGATTTTACAAAACATTGGATGCAAAAAATTATTTTCCTAGACGATTTTCCAATGCGTATCTTTAAGTGAACGCCAACGTTTAATACGAAGATTAAGTCGTCTGTTTCACCGGAATGGATTAAGTTTCCTAATTTTCCGAGTCAATTCTTTAAGCCAGAATCGCTTTTCGAGATTGCTAAGAATGTGGGAGAGCCATTATGTTTCGATGAGGGGATTTTTGATGCAACGAGACCTTCTGCGGCACACGTTTGTGTCGAGGTTGATCTATTACGCCTATTCGAAGCAGCGTTTCAGCTTATCATACCATAGTTTGACATGGATACAACCAATTGTGTATGAGAGATTGCCTCAGTATTGCCGAAGGTGTTCACATATCGGGCACAACGATGTAGATTGTCATGCCGATTTGGAGCCGCAACCGAATTTAGTTAGAACCCCATCAGATGAGCCAGATTTGCGTAGGAAAATTGATGCTAGGCGTACAGGGGTGCATATGACCCAAGGAAATGCTGGCCAAACTCCGGCGGGTATCTTTGGCCATGGAGGCATTGGAGTACCTCGGGGTGCGGAGTCCACTGCTGCTATGGGATTGACAGAGAAACCTTGTCCTGCAACAACTGAAACACAACGGCCTTTGCATGAGAAGGGAGTGGGCCCTTCTTCAGCTTGGGTTCCAAAAATCTCCAAACCCTATATGCAACAATTCAATAACTCAGAGAAAGCTCCAGAGGAGCAGCCCATGGGTGATTTATTGAAGACGGACTCGAGCTACAAGAAATTTACTACAATAGTCCAACAAATGATTGGTGAGGAAAAGGCAGGAAATACCACCCAACTCAATAATCACGCTGCTCAATCCTCAAATACACAGTCTGAGTTGCCAACCTTAGGTCAAGAGGGGCGGACACTTCTTAATATGAATCAGTCCAACTCAGACTTCGGAAATTCACATGAGGATTCAATCGATGAGGAAGATATCAATAAAAGATGGGTAGCAGGCATTGATGCAATTGTTGATGAAATTGTAGATCGGGCCCTCCCGGTGAATCAAAAAAAGAAAAAGAGAAGGAATCGGTCAAAGTCTGTAAAGATAACACACACTCCGGAGTATTTTCAGAATCCTCCAGAGTTAACTTCAGAAAGACCTCTGCCGAAAATAAAATTAGTTATTGGTGTTGTTTTTGACAATGAGTTAGAGTAACAAGTTAATCGGGAAAATTACGTTACTGATCGATCTCATGAAATGGCGGAAGATGACCCAGAGACAATCAAACAAATGGCTCTTTTCAGACGCTCAAATTTACTTAATAAAGATATGGAGAAAACGTTGTTTTGGCAACGCCCCAAAGTTTTGAAGAGATCTCTATTCGGAGGAGCTTGTGATAGGCTGCTAACTCACACAGATAGAGATGTGGAGACAGATAAAAATATTGAAAATTTTGAAGAAGAAGATAGGGAAATTGAGGATTTTGATGAAGATATTTTCGGGATAAGTGTTTTAATGTATGGGAAGTAGTACTTCCCTTTTTATTTTCTTGTCCTGCGTTTTATTCTTTTATTCTCTGTTGAGGCGGGGTCCTCTATAAAATCCCCTTTTATTTTTGTTACAAAAAAAAAACAAAAAACAATAAAACATCATATATATGAATCCCACAAACCCTAACATAACAGTACAAAACTAGGGAGTAATCTCCAACGTAGGTATCAAATTCATTCGCGCCATCCTCGCCCTCCCTTTTTAACGATCAGATCTCTTGTTCCCCTTTTAATCCTCCCCCTAGGATCGTTTGCAGTATCAACGGACAAGATAAGACTTTCATTTGTGACAAATTTTTTCTCCTTTTGTTGAATTGTACATGAACAGTTGTATTTGCTAATTGCTCCCTTCTCAAATTGTCTCGATTTTGATGCTGTAAAATATTTAGCTGGTTGTCAAACAAATATGGAAGATCAAAGGAAACGAACACCAGAAGCTCTAGAACGAAGCAAAGATTTTATTAAACCCTCAAGAGATCGCTCTCCGTCAATGTAAATATTCCTTGTAGACTACCCACTCCGGCTTATGGTCATGGCAGTTGCAGGAAATTGAAATCCAACACAACTCTTTCCTCTCCAATTATTCAAGTTGATAGAAGGTAAAACCTCTGCTCCAAATAACTTCAATTGCAGTTGCCTATGTGTTTGTCTAATTTGAAAAATATTTTGTTTAATCACGGAAAAAATCATCTTGTATCTCTTGGCAAAATTAGGGTAATAATTGGAAATTTTTGTGGTGTAATGTGAGCTTTTGGTTGTGTTATGCCTGTGTTGTGTTGGGGTATCTCTCTTGTGTTATCTCTTGTTTTTATATCTTTCATCTTCTGCTTTTCTCAGGAACAATGGTATCCTCTAATCAAGTAGCTTTCTCCATCGCCGCATTATCCCTATCTGGAGTTGCAATTTCGACCATATTAAGAAAAAGAAGTTCAAGCTCAAAAGCTATTGGGATTCATGGGTTGAAGGTATTACCCTTTCTTTTGTGCTTGATTCAGAAATCTAATGTGAGAATTTTTTAAGTAGAGAACAAACAAATTTTCTTGTGGTTGAAATGATCAGGGTGACTGTGGTGTTGAAACTGAGGTTGAGGATTTCATTAGTCGATTGCCCAATGATCTTTTGCTGGACCTTCTTCTCGCATGCCGATAATAGATTCTGTGAGGACAAGCATTTTGTCCAAGCGTTGGAGAAATCTTTATGCCTGTGTGCCTGTCATGGAGTTTTCTTGTCTTAAAACATTCCCCTCTGAGCAAATGGGTTATTTTCCAGATCACAGATCTGATGGCTTTATGGCAAGACTTTAACAAAATATTTGGTTATAAGAAGAATCATAGATGCGCCCTTCAGGAAAAATTTATCAACGGAGTGGACACATTTTTGAAGCTACATTCTGTTTCTAGTATCTATTCTTGCATGCTGTCATGTTCTCTCCTGATTTCCCGCTGTGATAAACTTTGGGGATGGGTTTATTGTCTTGGAAGATTTAATATCGAGGTCCTTCATCTCGATTTATTGTACTGTGATATTCATGATGTTTTTGCTCGTTTTAGGTATCATGCTTTCAGTGTGACTTGCAAATTATTTTCTGAAGTTCCGTCATTGGTATATTTCCATCTAAGTGGGTGCGTTTTTTGTTCAACTCGTGAAATTAATCATCCGACCCAACGGCCTCAAGGTTCTTGACCTTGATAGGGTGTCGATTACTCCTGAAGCAATTTCTTGCCTTTTATCCAATTGTTTGGACCTCGAGGATTTGTTCATGGAGAAATGTAGATCATCACCTAACTTTACGTTACGCAATTGTGGCTTCAATCTCCGGTTGAAGTGTCTTGTCATAAAACTATTCTCCAACATAGAAGGGATAGAGATTCGGGCCGACAATCTTGAATATTTTGAGTATTTTGGTTACAATTTGGTAAATTTCTCTTTCGAACACATTCCAGAGCTCGAAAGATTTGTGCTCTGTCTTCCACATGGATCAGATGGCGAGGAATCTACAAGTTTTTCTTGGGGCGAGATTGCAAAATCATTGCCTCCTGTTCCAACCTTAAGTCTCAAGATTTATGGGCAGTACCATGAGGTTTGAGAAAGCTTGTTCCAATTCTTTCGGTTTGTTTGTTTCAATAAAAGCTATGAAATATATGGACTTACTGTTTATTGTTTAATGCCTTCAGATGTATACATCAGTCGGGTTTAATACACTGAGAAATGTTAGGCATTTGCTTCTGGGATTTTCCATGTTCGTGTTTAATATGCTGAGAAATGTTAGGCATTTGCTTTTGGGATTTTCCATGTTTAAACCCGATCAACTTTTTATTGCTTCAATTCTATAGATGTGCCCTGTTCTATGCGAATTCCACCTGCAGGTGAGTGTTGTCCTGTTTGACTCGTAGTTTTTGAAATAAGATTCGGTCCTTTCTTCAATATATCAAGAATCGATTGGCTCCCGAAAAGATACAATATAACCTTGTTTCGCATGGACTTCAGTTGACACTGTTTGTGTGAGCTTACAAGCTTTATATACGCTAGTAGCAACTCGGCACACTCAGTGTGTTTCATTTCTGGACACATATTTCACAATCACACACACACACATATGTATTTATACAAAAACATCAACGATTTAATTCATTGGTTTTCTCATACAGCTGGAAAAATGATCAATGGTGAGATACGAGGCTGGAGCGATGGGAGGAGGGAATTTGGAATTTCATGACCAATTGAAAAATGTAATATTTACAGGGTTTTCCGGGACGAAGAGCGAGATGGCAGTTGTTGAATACTTCCTGAGAAGTGCATTGTTCCTGAAAAAGATGATCATCAGCTATTGTTTCTCACAGTATGTGGGTCGCAATATGTGGATAAAGAATCGACAAGTTTCATTGACACAAGAGAAAATCAAAGAGATTGAGACCTGGGAGAGCATGCTGTTTCCAAGAATGTCGAGGTTATCATTCAGCCTATATATTTACGAGGAACATAATTTGAATTAGTTGAGGAACACAATCTGAAGTAGTTTGCAAGAGAGACAATCTCATAGGTACATATAGAATTCTGCATAATCTGAAGTAATTTGCAAGAGGGACAGACATTTGATTGTGTTTTTATTCGTTTTCTAATTTCCTATGTCGATGGATTGCCTATGTGACAGTCTACAAGATCCTTACACAATTCTTGCTATTTGGATTTGTTTGTAAAAAATTCATGTTGGCGGGAAGACTTCGTCGGATTTTAAACTTGGGAACTAAAGTGAATAAAAATTCAAAAATGAATAAAAATTCAAAAGTTGGGCGTTAAATTTTTAAATTTTAAAAGTTGAAGTCTAAAATATAAATCACTCGAACGTGAAGGTGAAAAAAAAAATAACCCTTTTGTTATTTAAAGTAAAAATGGACTTATCTATGCACTTCCGGTTTCCCTATTCTTTATGACAATATTCGAAATCAAACAAATGTGTCGCAATAAATTCTTGGGAAGAACTTGTCAATGTACCAAATAGTATTGTCAATATAAGCATGTTAGGTCACATAATTGATAAAACTCCACTCTATTTGGACTTCTCTCTTCCTCATTTTGGTCCTACAAAAAGCTCTAATGTATGTAATAATATTTTTAAAAATATTGTTTCATCGAGCCGAGCCATATAGGAGAACGTATCGATTTCTTTTCACATAGAAAATTAAAAACAAAATTTGTATCGTTGTATTTATATTATATTATGTTTTTATAGTCTTGTCTATATCCATATCCGTGTACAAGAGACAAAAATAAAGCAAAGAATGTGTTTCAAGATAGAAAGAGAATTCTAGAAAAACTACATTAAATTCCTATCCTTTTTAGACACAACTAGCGTAAGGGAAATCCAACAAGATTTCAAACTTCAAACGTTGTAGCCTTATCCTTCACACATGCAATCCCATTTTCTTGGCTCACGAAGCACCACATACTTCTTATAATTCACACTCTTCTGGAATCATATAACTAACTTCCACGACTCATCACAATCTGCTTCAAAAAGTGCAGCATTGTTCATTTCCTTGGTTCCAAACCAATTCTTGGCTCACAAAACACGACCTATTTTCCTGACAAATTCATCATCAATCACACAATTACTTCCTTAACATCAATAAAACCAACTTCAACAATCATCACATTTTGCTTCTAAAAGAATCTCTCTCTGGTTGAGGTAGAATTAAACCATCAATCATAGCTAGATAATTATCATCATCAATAATATCACCAATGTCTCTGATTGAGGTAGAATCATACCTTAGCTTCCCAAAAAAACGATCAACATTTTTCATAATTTCACGATTGAGCACATGGGGACGAATTGCTGTGAAAAACAAGTTATATAGTTCATTCACTCTCTTGAAGAGTATCTCAAGAGCAACGAATGAATGGAGGCGATCCTTGTTAAAGGTTATGAAGGCCATAATATTGGGGAATATTTTCTGTATTAGAATTCTGTAATGTATCACTGTACACGACTACAAACATATATACAAGGATTAACCTAATGTAATTAGGGAAAGTCAACTAAACAAATCAACACAAATCCCTAATTAATTGTTCCCTTCTATCAGAATCCTGCCAGTATGCTCTGGTTCATATCTCTTAGGGGGGACAACTTTGTTACTCCTTGGTGGCAGCACATATTTTCCGGTTTCCCCCTGTTCTTCACTATTTCCTGTACTGATAGGACTATACGGAATAGGAGAAGAAGTAACTGAGGTAGAACTCTCCACCTGTTCCTGCAAACCCTGTTCCTGTACCACTTCCTTATCCTGTATACTGTCAGTAGTACCAATAACACCATCATGAACAGAAACGGGACTATTAAGTATTACCTCAGGAGTATTCAGTGAGTTAGATCCTAGGGTGGACTTCGTGGTGGAGGACTGAACTTCAGGAGATGTTGACTCGATGGGCCCGCCTACTGACTCTTTTGGGTCCGGATCTGGCAAAGTGACTGAGTGAGGCATCCAACTTAGGGGATCTACAGACTGCTTCCCCTGACCACTAAGTTGGGAAGTGTAAAAGAATTCGGACTCAAGAAAGTTACAATTCATGGTGGTGTATATACGTCTAGTGGAAGGATGGTAACACCGATACCCCTTTTGATGGACTCCATACCCGACAAAAACACACTTAACTGAACAAGGATCTAACTTGGTGCGCTCTTGTTTGGGGATATGTACAAACACAGAGCAACCAAACATGCGAGGTTGAAGGGTTAACGTGGTAGGTACTGACACATGTTGGGAAAGTTCAGAGAGGGGTGTCCGAAGGTTAAGTATTTTAGTGGGTAGCCTATTGAGAAGATAAATTGAGGTGGCTATGGCTTCTGGCCACAATGACTTAGGGACATGTGAATCAAACATAAGTGCCCTGGTGATCTCAAGGATAATTCTGTTTTTTCACTCAGCAACCCCATTCTGTTCAGGAGTATGGGCACAAGTGGTTTGGTGGACTATAACATTGGCTGTAGTGAACTGTTTGAAGGTGTGGTTAATGTATTCCCTCCCATTATCTGACCGAAGTACTTGAATTTTTGTGTTGAACTGGGTTTGTACCATATTATAGAACTCGATAAATTTTGACACAACATCTGATTTTTGTTTCAAAAAATACAGCCAAGTCATGCGTGTGCAATCATCAATAAAGAGAACAAAGAAACGAAAACCAGAAGGTGATCCTGTAAACTGTGCAGGACCCCAAACATCAGAGTGAACTAAGGAGAAAACTTTATTAGCACGAGTTCCAGAATACTGATATGACTGTCTATGACTTTTGGCCAGAATACACGTTTCACAAGATAACTGACTATTAGAGGTAAAAATACTAGGAAAAAGCAAATGAAGATATTGAGCTGATGGGTGATCTAACCGACGATTCCAAAGCCACTGTTGCTTCTCAACGGTCTCGTGAGCCAGCACTGTAGTTCCGTTTTGAATCACCTCATCCAAGTAGTAAAGCCCCCCACGTTCAGTGCCACGCCCAATCACTTTCCCCGACTGAATATCCTGCAAGAGGCAAAAACTAGAGTAAATCACCACTGCACAATTTAATTCCTTAGTGATATGACTAACAGATAGTAGTTTGCAGCACAAATTAGGAACATAGAGACAGTTTCTCAGAGTTATAGACGGGGAGATAGCAATGATTCCGGTGCCCTGGACCGGTAAAAGTTCCCCGTTAGCTGTGTGGATGCCTGGTCTGTTTGAGTTTTTCATGCTGATCAAGTCATTTGGGTCATAGGTCATTGTATCCGTTGCCCCGCAATCAGGGACCCACTCGACTGGCTTGGGTCCTTGGGTTATATAGACACTTCCGTATTTTGGGGGATTATTTTAAGTTTCCACCAAACTTGGGGGGTCATTTTGTAAAAAATTAAAAACTTGGGGACCAATTTGTACATTCTCCAAACTTCATGGGTCATTCCGCAAGGGTTTAGAACTTGGGGGGCCATTTTTGAAAAAGGGGAAATTTGGGGGATTTAATTATAAAGTGTGAGTTAAAGAGGGTTGGAACTTTCTGTATATGTTGCTCTTGTTGGCCATGGTCAAGAGAGATACGGGTACGTGATGAGCAAGGGTCGGATCCGTTTAATGGATCGCCCACTCTGATACCATGTTAAAAGGTTATGGAGGCCATAGTATTGGGGAATATTTTCTGTATTAGAATTCTGTAATGTATCACTGTACACGACTACAAACATATATACAAGGATTAACCTATTCTAATTTGGGAAAGTCAACTAAACAAATCAATACAAATCCCTCATTAATTGTTCCCTTTCTTAACAATCCTAATATAATAATTTCAGCCTCTCGTTATCATACAAAAATTCCAACCTAAGTTTATCCAGATCAATATGAATAAGATAGACAAGAAGGGAGAAACTTTCCTGCTGGATTTTTCTAATATAAGCCTCAACCCAGTATTGGACATCTTCTTCTTCGTTGTCCGCTTCCTTGTTGGCCACCAACATCCCTTCAATCTCCTTCAGGTGCTATTCAATCATCATCTCAATCAATTTATCATTGGTACTTTCCTTTGATAGAGATCTGTAGTCGGTAATTTCCTCTGATAGGATGTCAAAGAGTATTAGAACATCCATTCTCTCTCCACTCTGGATATCCAATTTCTCCATCTCCAATTCTTCTTCTTCTTCTTCTTCTTTTTCTTCCTAGAGAGGAGATTCATGAACCACTCTCCGTCTACACATCTCATATAATTTGGTTAGTCCCTCAGCGAGTATTGCAACAGATTCGCTATACTTCTGAAAGAATTGGATCATCTTGTAATCATGTTCTATCCGAAGAAGATATAAATAGATGGAGTAACTGTGGTCGTGGATGTCCTAAATGTAATGACAAGCCCATATCTTTACGTCTTCAAAATCTTCCTTTCCCTCGGCTATTTTCTTATGGGACTCTTCCATGTACCTTTCCCAAGATTGCTCTGTTTTCTTTTCCCAAGACTGGACGAGAAAATATAGCTTTTGCTGCTTCTCCAAATCCCAATACGATTTAGGGAACATTCCCCTTAGTTGCTCCCTGGACCACTCGTCCATTTTGATAGAAATTTGAGTATTGTTGGTTTCCATAGTTAACTCCTCCAATTGGTGAAGTTTGTCAATTTCTCGCGGCACAACGCCTATAAAGATTGAAAAGTAGATGTTTAAATCTGGGGAACTAGCATATGTATGGATTTTAAGGCGACTGATCTCATCTATGATACACTTCATAAAGTAGAATTAAAAAATATAGCGTTTTTTAATTTTTGGGACTTAAAGGTTTAATAAAAATAAGGATGTATACAATACAATGTTTTACACCATGTAACACTAATATCGACATTTTTCATAATTTCACGATTGAGCACTAGGGGACGAATTGTCGTGAAAAACAAGTTAGATAGTTCGCCATTCTCTTGAAGATTATCTCAAGAGAAACGAATGAATGGAGGACGAATGAATGGAGGCGATCCTGATATAATAATTTCAGCCTCTGGTTATCATACAAAAATTCCAACCTATGTTTATCCCGATCAATACGATTGAGATAGACAAGGAGGGAGGAACTTTCCTACTGGACTATTCTAATATAAGCCTCAATCCGGTACTAGACATCTTTTTCTTCCTTGTCCGTTTCCTTGTTGGCCACCAACATCCCTTCAATCTCCTTCAGGTGCTTTTCAATCATCATCTCAATCAATTTATCGTTGGTACTTTCCTCTGATAGAGATCTGTAGTCGGTAATTTCCTCTGATAGGATGTCAAAGAGTATTAGAACATTCATTCTCTCTCCATTCTGGATATCCAATTTCTTCATCACCAATTCTTATTCTTCTTCTTTTTCTTCCTGGAGAGGAGATTCATGAAGCACTCTTTCTCTACACATCTCATATAATTCGGTTAGTCCCTCACCGAGTATCGCAACAGATTTCCTATACTTCTGAAAGAATTGGATCATATTGTAATCATGTTCTATCCGAAGAAGATATAAATAGATGGAGTAACTGTGGTCGTGGATGTCCCAAATGTAATGACAAGCCCATATCTTTACGTCTTCAAAATCTTCCTTTCCTTTGGCTATTTTCTTATGGAACTCCTCCATGTACCTTTCCCAAGATTGCTCTGTGTCCTTTTCCCAATACTGGAAGAGAAAATATAGCTTCTGCTACTTCTCCAAATCACAATACAATTTAGGGAACATTCCCTTTAGTTGATCCCTGGACTATTCGTCTATTCTGATAGAAATTTGAGTACTGTTTGTTTACATAGTTAACTCCTCCAGTTTGTGAAGTTTGCCAATTTCCACCTATAAAGATTGAAAATTAGATGTTTAAATCCGGGGAACTAGCATATATATGGATTTTAAGGCGACTTGATCTCATCTTTGATACACTTCAAAAAGTAGAATTAAAATATATATATAGCTTAGCAAGAATTATGTGATTTTGGCTCTAAATATGGTTAGAATTTTTCTGCCACTGCCTGAGATTGCATATCCCCTAAAACATAATTGTTGGACCCTATTAATGGCGCAAGTGAAGTACAAATGTTTTTTTTCATCGAAAAGTTCAAAAACCTATGGATTGAATTGCAACGTTTTTGAATTTTTGGGACTAAAAGGTCTAATAAAAATAAGGATGTATAAAATAATGTGACACTAATATCGACATTTTTCAAAATTTCACGATTGAGCATTTAGGGACGAATTGCCATGAAAAACAAGTTATATAGTTCGTTCACTCTCTTGAAGAGTATCTCAAGAGCAACGAATGAATGGAAGTGATCCTGATATAATAATTTCAATCTCTGGTTATCTTATAAAAATTCCAACCTATGTTTATCCCGATCAATACGATTGAGATAGACAAGGAGGGAGGAATTTTCCTGCTGTATTTTTCTAATATAAGCCTCAACCCAGTACTGGACATCTTCTTCTTTCTTGTCCGTTTCCTTGCTGGCCACCAGCATCCCTTCAATCTCCCTTAGGTGCTTTTCAATCATCATCTCAACCAACTTGTCGTTGGTACTCTCCTCTGATAGAGATCTGTAGTCGGTAATTTCCTCGATGTCAAAAGAGTAATAGAACATTCATTCTCTCTCCGCTCTGGATATCCAATTTCTCCATCTCCAATTCTTCTGCTTCTTCTTTTTCTTCCCGGAGAGGAGATTCATGAAGCACTCTCCGTCAACACATCTCATATAATTTGGTTAGTCCCTCACCGAGTATCATAATAGATTTGTTATACTTCTGAAAGAATTGGATCATCCTGTAATCATGTTCTATCCGAATAAGATATAAATCGATGGAGTAAATGTTGTCGTGGATGTCCCAAATGTAATGAAAATCCCACATCTTTACGTCTTCAAAATCTTCCTTTCCCTCGGCTATTTTCTAATGGGACTCCTTCATGTACCTTTCCCAAGATTGTTCTGTGTCATTTTCCAAAGACTGGACGAGAAAATACAGCTTCTGCTGCTTCTCCAAATCCCAATACGATTTAGGGAACATTCCCCTTAGTTGCTCCGAGGACCATTCGTCCATTCTGATAGAAATTTGAGTAATATTAGTTTCCATAGTTAACTCCTCCAGTTGATGAAGTTTCCCAATTTCTCGCGGCACAACACCTATAAAGATTGAAAAGTAGATGTTTAACTCTGGAGAACTAGCATATGTATGGATTTTAAGGCGACTTGATCTCATCTTTGATAAACTTCATAAAGTAGAATTAAAAAATATATATAGCGTAACAAGAATTATGTGATTTTGGCTCTAAATATGGTTAGAATTTTTCTACCACTGCCTGAGATTGCATATCCCCTAAAACATAATTGTTGGATCTTATAAATGGCGCATATGAAGTGAAAATACCTTTTTTTCATCGAAAAGTTCAACAACCTATGGATTGAATTGCAGCGTTTTTTAATTTTTGGTACTAAAAGGTTTCATAAATATAAGCATGTCTACAATAGAATGTTTTACACCATGTGACACTAATAACGACATTTTTCATAATTTCACGATTGAGCACTTGGGGACGAATTGTCTTAAGAAACAAAGTTATATAGTTCGTTCACTCTCTTGAAGAGTATCTCAAGAGCAACGAATGAATGGAGGCGAACCTGATAATAATTCCAGCCTCTGGTTATCATATAAAAATTTCAACCTACGTTTATCATGATCAATACGATTGAGATAGACAAGGAGGGAGGAACTTTCCTGCTGGATTTTTCTAATATAAGCCTCAACCCAGTACCGGACATCTTCTTATTTCTTGTCCATTTCCTTGCTGGCCACCAGCATCCCTTCAATCCCCTTTAGGAGCTTTTCAATCATCATCTCAATCAACTTGTCATTGGTACTCTCCTCTGATAGAGATCTGTACTGGGTAATTTCCTCTTGTAGGATGTCAAAAGAGTATTAGATCATCCATTCACTCTCCACTCTGGATATCCAATTTCTCCAACGCCAATTCTTCTCCTTCTTCTTCTTTTTCTTCCTGGAGAGGAGATTCATGAAGCACTCTCCGTCTACATATCTCATATAATTCGGTTAGTCCCTCACCGAGTATCACAGCAGATTTGCTGTACTTCTGAAAGAATTGTATCGATCATCTTGTAATCATGTTCTATCCGAAGAAGATATAAATAGATGGAGTAAATGTGGTCGTGGATGTCCCTAATGTAATGACAAGCCCACATCTTTACGTCTTCAAAATCTTCCTTTCCCTCGGCTATTTTCTTATGGGACTCCTCCATATACCTTTCCCAAGATTGCTCTGTGTTCTTTTCCCAAGACTGGACGGGAAAATACAGCTTCGACTGCTTCTCCAAATCCTAATACGATTTAGGGAACATTCCCGTTAGTTGCTCCCTGGACCATTCGTCCATTCTGATAGAAATTTGAGTACTGTTGGTTTCCATAGTTAACTCCTCCATTTGGTGAAGTTTGCCAATTTCTAGCGGCACAACACCAATAAAGATTGAAAAGTAGACGTTTAACTCTGGGGAACTAGCATATGTATGGATTTAAAGGTGACTTGATCTCATCTTTGATAAACTTCAAAAAGTAGAATTAAAAAATATATATAACTTAACAAGAATTATGTGATTTTGGCTCTAAATACGATTAGAGTTTTTCTGCCACTGCCTGAGGTTGCATATCCCCTAAAACATAATTGTTGGATCCTATTAATGGCGCACATGAAGTGCAAATGTCTTTTTTTCAACGAAAAGTTCCACACCCTATGGATTGAATTGTAGTTTTTTTCAATTTTTGGTACTAAAAGGTTTCACAAAAATAAGCATGTATACAATACAACGTTTTACACCATGTGACAATAATATCTATATTTTTCATAATTTCACGATTGAGCACTTGGGGACGAATTGCCGTGAGAAACAAGTTATAAAAATCGTTCACTCTCTTGAAGAGTATCTCAAGAGCAACGAATGAATGGATGCGATCCTGATACAATAATTTCAGCCTCTGGTTATCATACAAAAATTCCAACCTATGTTTATCCCGATCAATACGATTGAGATAGACAAGAGGAGAGGAACTTTCCTGCTGAATTTTTCTAATATAAGCCTCAACCCAGTACCGGACATTTTCTTATTCCTTGTCCATTTCCTTGATGGCCACCAGCATCCCTTCAATCACCTTTAGGAGCTTTTCAATCATCATCTCAATCAACTTGTCATTGGTACTCTCCTCTGATAGAGATCTGTACTGGGTAATTTTCTCTGGTAGGATGTCAAAAGAGTATTAAAACATCCATTCTCTCTACACTCTGGATATCCAATTTCTCCAACGCCAATTCTTCTCCTTCTTCTTCTTTTTCTTCCTGGAGAGGAGATTCATGAAGCACTCTCCGTCTACATATCTCATATAATTCGGTTAGTCCCTCACCGAGTATCACAGCAGATTTGCTATACTTCTGAAAGAATTGTATCGATCATCTTGTAATCATGTTCTATGCGAAGAAGATATAAATAGATGGAGTAAATGTGGTCGTGGATGTCCCTAATGTAATAACAAGCCCACATCTTTACGCCTTCTAAATCTTCGTTGCCCTCGGCTATTTTCTTATTGGACTCCTCCATGTACCTTTCCCAAGATTGCTCTGTGTTCTTTTCTCAAGACTGGACGAGAAAATACAGCTTCTACTGCTTCTCCAAATCCTAATACGATTTAGGGAACATTCCCCTTAGTTGCTCCCTGGACCATTCGTCCATTCTGATAGAAATTTGAGTACTGTTGGTTTCCATAGTTAACTCCTCCATTTGGTGAAGTTTGCCAATTTCTAACTGCACAACACCTATAAATATTGAAAAGTAGATGTTTAACTGTGGGGAATTAGCATATGTATGGATTTTAAGGTGACTTGATCTCATCTTTGATAAACTTCATAAAGTAGAATTAAAAAATATATATAGCTTAACAAGAATTATGTGATTTTGGCTCTAAATACGGTTAGAATTTTTCTGCCACTGCCTGAGGTTGCATATCCCCTAAAACATAATTGTTGGATCCTATTAATGGCACACATGACGTGCAAATGTCTTTTTTTCAACGAAAAGTTCCACACCCTATGGACTAAATTGTAGCTTTTTTCAATTTTTGGTACAAAAAGGTTTCATAAAAATAAGCATGTATACAATACAACGTTTTACACCATGTGACAATAATATCGATATTTTTCATAATTTCATGATTGAGCACTTGGGGACGAATTGCCGTGAGAAACAAGTTATAAAAATCATTCACTCTCTTGAAGAGTATCTCAAGAGCAACGAATGAATGGAGGCGATCCTGATACAATAATTTCAGCCTCTGGTTATCATACAAAAATTCCAACCTATGTTTATCCCGATCAATACGATTCAGATTGACAAGGGGAGAGGAACTTTCCTGCTGAATTTTTCTAATATAAGCCTCAACCCAGTACCGGACATCTTCTTATTCCTTGTCCATTTCCTTGTTGGCCACCAACATCCCTTCAATCACCTTTAGGAGCTTTTCAATCATCATCTCAATCAACTTGTCATTGGTACTCTCCTCTGATAGAGATCTGTACTGGGTAATTTCCTCTGGTAGGATGTCAAAAGAGTATTAGAACATCCATTCACTCTCCACTCTGGATATCCAATTTCTCCAACGCCAATTCTTCTCCTTCTTTTTCTTTTTCTTCCTGGAGAGGAGATTCATGAAGCACTCTCCGTCTACATATCTCATATAATTCGGTTAGTCCCTCACCGAGTATCACAGCAGATTTGCTGTACTTCTGAAAGAATTGTATCGATCATCTTGTAATCATGTTCTATCCGAAGAAGATATAAATAGATGGAGTAAATGTGGTCGTGCATGTCCCTAATGTAATGACAAGCCCACATCTTTACGTCTTCAAAATATTCTTTGCCCTCGGCTATTTTCTTATGGGACTCCTCCATGTACCTTTCCCAACATTGCTCTGTGTTGTTTTCTCAAGAATGGACGAGAAAATACAGCTTCTACTGCTTCTCCAAATCCTAATACGATTTTGGGAACATTCCCCTTGGTTGCTCCCTGGACCATTCGTCCATTCCGATAGAAATTTGAGTACTGTTGGTTTCCATAGTTAACTCCTCCATTTGGTGAAGTTTGCCAATTTCTAACGGCACAACACCAATAAAGATTGAAAAGTAGACGTTTAACTCTGGGGAACTAGCATATGTATGGATTTTAAGGTGACTTGATCTCATCTTTGATAAACTTCATAAACTAGAATTAAAAAATATATATAGCTTAACAAGAATTATGTGATTTTGGCTCTAAATACGGTTAGAATTTTTCTGCCACTGCCTGAGGTTGCATATCCCATAAAACATAATTGTTGGATCCTATTAATGGCGCACATGAAGTGCAAATGTCTTTTTTTCAACGAAAAGTTCCACACCCTATGGATTGAATTGCAGCTTTTTTTAATTTTTGGTACTAAAACGTTTCATAAAAATAAGCATGTATACAATACAACGTCTTACACCTTGTACTTGGGGACAAATTGCCGTGAGAAACAAGTTATAAAAATCATTCACTCTCTTGAAGAGTATCTCAAGAGCAACGAATGAATGGAGGCGATCCTGATTCAATAATTTCAGCCTCTGGTTATCATACAAAAATTCCAACCTATGTTTATCCCGATCAATACGATTGAGATAGACAATGGGAGAGGAACTTGGGGACGAATTGCCGTGAGAAACAAGTTATAAAAATCATTCACTCTCTTGAAGAGTATCTCAAGAGCAACGAATGAATGGAGACGATCCTGATACAATAATTTCAGCCTCTGGTTATCATACAAAAATTCCAAGCTATGTTTATCCCGATCAATACGATTGAGATAGACAAGGGGAGAGGAACTTTCCTGCTGAATTTTTCTAATATAAGCCTCTACCCAGTACCGGACATCTTCTTATTCCTTGTCCATTTCCTTGCTGGCCTCCAGCATCCCTTCAATCTCCTTTTGGTGCTTTTCAATCATCATCTCAATCAACTTGTCATTGGTACTCTCCTCTGATAGAGATCTGTACTGGGTAATTTCCTCTGGTAGGATGTCAAAAGAGTATTAGAACATCCATTCACTCTCCACTCTGGATATCCAATTTCTCCAACGCCAATTCTTCTCCTTCTTCTTTTTCTTCCTGGAGAGGAGATTCATGAAGCACTCTCCGTCTACATATCTCATATAATTCGGTTAGTCCCTCACCGAGTATAACAGCAGATTTGCTGTACTTCTGAAAGAATTGTATCGATCATCTTGTAATCATGTTCTATCCGAAGAAGATATAAATAGATGGAGTAAATGTGGTCGTGGATGTCCCTAATGTAATGACAAGCCCACATCTTTACGTCTTCAAAATCTTCTTTGCCCTCGGCTATTTTCTTATGGGACTCCTCCGTTTACCTTTCCCAAGATTGCTCTGTGTTCTTTTCTCAAGAATGGACGAGAAAATACAGCTTCTACTGCTTCTCCAAATCCTAATACGATTTAGGGAACATTCCCCTTAGTTGCTCCCAGGACCATTCGTCCATTCCGATAGAAATTTGAGTACTGTTGGTTTCCATAGTTAACTCCTCCATTTGGTGAAGTTTGCCAATTTATACCGGCACAACACCAATAAAGATTGAAAAATAGACGTTTAACTCTGGGGAACTAGCATATGTATGGATTTTAAGGTGACTTGATCTCATCTTTGATAAACTTCATAAAGTTGAATTAAAAAATATATATAGCTTAACAAGAATTATGTGATTTTGGCTCTAAATACGGTTAGAATTTTTCTGCCACTGCCTGAGGTTGCATATCCCCTAAAACATAATTGTTGGATCCTATTAATGGCGCACATGAAGTGCAAATGTCTTTTTTTCAACGAAAAGTTCCACACCCTTTGGATTGAATTGTAGTTTTTTCAATTTTTGGTACTAAAAGGTTTCATAAAAATAAGCATGTATACAATACAACGTTTTACACCATGTGACAATAATATCGATATTTTTCATAATTTCACGATTGAGCACTTGGGGAAGAATTGCCGTGAGAAACAAGTTATAAAAATCATTCACTCTCTTGAAGAGTATCTCAAGAGCAACGAATGAATGGAGGCGATCCTGATACAATAATTTCAGCCTCTGGTTATCATACAAAAATTCCAACCTATGTTTATCCCGATCAATACGATTGAGATAGACAAGAGGAGAGGAACTTTCCTGGTGAATTTTTCTAATATAAGCCTCAACCCAGTACCGGACATCTTCTTATTCCTTGTCCATTTCCTTGCTGGCCTCCAGCATCCCTTCAATCTCCTTTAGGAGCTTTTCAATCATCATCTCATTCAATTTGTCATTGGTACTCTCCTCTGATAGAGATCTGTATTGGGTAATTTCCTCTGGTAGGATGTCAAAAGAGTATTAGAACATCCATTCACTCTACACTCTGGATATCCAATTTCTCCAACGCCAATTCTTCTCCTTCTTCTTCTTTTTCCTCCTGGAGAGGAGATTCGTGAAGCACTCTCCCTCTACATATCTCATATAATTCGGTTAGTCCCTCTCCGAGTATCACAACAGATTTGCTATACTTCTGAAAGAATTGTATCGTTCATCTTGTAATCATGTTCTATCCGAAGAAGATATAAATGGATGGAGTAAATGTGGTCGTAGATGTCCCTAATGTAATGACAAGCCCACATATTTACGTCTTCTAAATCTTCGTTGCCCTCGGCTATTTTCTTATGGGACTCCTCCATGTACCTTTCCTAAGATTGCTCTGTGTTCTTTTCTCAAGACTGGACGAGAAAATACAGCTTCTACTGCTTCTCCAAATCCTAATACAATTTAGGGAACATTCCCCTTAGTTGCTCCCTGGACCATTCGTCCATTCTGATAGAAATTTGAGTACTGTTGGTTTCCATAGTTAACTCCTCCATTTGGTGAAGTTTGCCAATTTCTAGCAGCACAACACCTATAAAGATTGAAAAGTAGACGTTTAACTCTTGGGAACTAGCATATGTATGGATTTTAAGGTGACTTGATCTCATCTTTGATAAACTTCATAAAGTAGAATTAAAAAATATATATAGCTTAACAAGAATTATGTGATTTTGGTTCTAAATACGGTTAGAATTTTTCTGCCATGGCCTGAGGTTGCATATCCCCTAAAACGTAATTGTTGGATCCTATTAATGGCACACATGAAGTGCAAATGTCTTTTTTTCAACGAAAAGTTCCACACCTTATGGATTGAATTGCAGCTTTTTTCAATTTTTGGTACTAAAAGGTTTCATAAAAATAAGCATGTATACAATACAACGTTTTACACCATGTGACACTACTATCGATATTATTCATAATTTCACGATTGAGACCTTGGGGACGAATTTCCGTGAGAAACAAGTTATAAAGTTCGTTTACTATCTTGAAGAGTATCTCAAGGACAACGAATGAATGGAGGCGATCCTGAAACAATAATTTCAACCTCTGGTTATCATACAAAAATTCCAACCTATGTTTATCCCGATCAACACGACTGAGATAGACAAGGGGAGAGGAACTTTCCTGCTGGATTTTTCTAATATAAGCCTCAACCCAGTACCGGACATCTTCTTCTTCCTTGTCCTTTTCCTTGCTGGCCACCAACATCCCTTCAGTCTCCTTTAGAAGCTTTTCAATCATCATCTCAATCAAATTGTCAATGGTACTCTCCTTTGATAGAGATCTGTACTGGGTAATTTCCTCAGGCAGGATGTCAAAAGAATATTAGAACATCCATTCTCTCTCCACTCTGGATATCCAATTTCTCCAACGCCAATTCTTCTCCTTCTTCTTCTTTTTGTTGCTGGAGAGGAGATTCATGAAGCACTCTCCGTCTACATATCTCATATAATTCGGTTAGTCCCTCACCGAGTATCACAGTAGATTTGCTATACTTCTGAAAGAATTTTATCGATCATCTTGTAATCATGTTCTATCCTAAGAAGATATAAATAGATGGAGTAAATGTGGTCGTGGATGTCCCTAATGTAATAACAAGCCCACATCTTTACGTCTTCAAAATCTTCCTTGCCCTCGGCAATTTTCTTATGGGACTCCTCCATGTACCTTTCCCAAGATTGCTCTGTGTTCTTTTCTCAAGACTGGACGAGAAAATACAGCTTCTACTGCTTCTCCAAATGCTAATACGATTTAGGGAACATTCGCCTTAGTTGCTCCCTGGACCATTCATCCATTCTGATAGAAATTTGAGTATTGTTGGTTTCCATAGTTAACTCCTCCATTTGGTGAAGTTTGCCAATTTCTAGCGGCACAACACCAATAAAGATTGAAAAGTAGACGTTCAATTCTGGGGAACTAGCATATGTATGGATTTTAAGGTGACTTGATCTCATCTATGATAAACTTCATAAAGTAGAACTAAAAAATATATATAGCTTAATAAGAATTATGTGATTTTGACTCTAAATACGGTTAGAATTTTTCTGCCACGGCCTGAGGTTGCATATCCCCTAAAACATAATTGTTGGATCCTATTAATGGCGCACATGAAGTGCAAATGTCTTTTTTTCAACGAAAAGTTCCACACCCTATGGATTGAATTGTTGCTTTTTTCAATTTTTGGTACTAAAAGGTTTCATAAAAATAAGCATGTATACAATACAACGTTTTGCACCATGTGACAATAATATCGATATTTTTCATAATTTCACGATTGAGACCTTGGGGACGAATTGCCTTGAGAAACAAGTTATAAAAATCATTCACTCTCTTGAAGAGTATCTCAAGAGCAACGAATGAATGGAGGCGATCCTGATACAATAATTTCAGCCTCTGGTTATCATACAAAAATTCCAACCTATGTTTATCCCGATCAATACGATTGAGATAGACAATGGGAGAGGAACTTTCCTGTTGAATTTTTCTAATATAAGCCTCAACCCAGTACCGGACATCTTCTTATTTCTTGTCCATTTCCTTGCTGGCCACCAGCATCCCTTCAATCTCCTATAGGAGCTTTTCAATCATCATCTCAATCAACTTGTCATTGGTACTCTCCTCTGATAGAGATCTGTACTGGGTAATTTCCTCTGGTAGGATGTCAAAAGAGTATTAGATCATCCATTCACTCTCCACTCTGGATATCCAATTTCTCCAACGCCAATTCTTCTCCTTCTTCTTCTTTTTCTTCCTGGAGAGGAGATTCATGAAGCACTCTCCGTCTACATATCTCATATAATTCGGTTAGTCCCTCACCGAGTATCACAGCAGATTTGCTGTACTTCTGAAAGAATTGTATCGATCATCTTGTAATCATGTTCTATCCGAAGAAGATATAAATAGATGGAGTAAATGTGGTCGTGGATGTCCCTAATGTAATAACAAGCCCACATCTTTACGTCTTCTAAATCTTCGTTGCCCTCGGCTATTTTCTTATGGGACTCCTCCATGTACCTTTCCCAAGATTGCTCTGTGTTCTTTTCTCAAGACTGGACGAGAAAATACAGCTTCTACTACTTCTCCAAATCCTAATACGATTTAGGGAACATTCCCCTTAGTTGCTCCCTGGACCATTCGTCCATTCTGATAGAAATTTGAGTACTGTTGGTTTCCATAGTTAACTCCTCCATTTGGTGAAATTTACCAATTTCTAGCGGCACAACACCTATAAAGATTGAAAAGTAGATGTTTAACTGTGGGGAATTAGCATATGTATGGATTTTAAGGTGACTTGATCTCATCTTTGATAAACTTCATAAAGTAGAATCAAAAAATATATATAGCTTAACAAGAATTATGTGATTTTGGCTCTAAATACGGTTAGAATTTTTCTGCCACTGCCTGAGGTTGCATATGTAATTGTTCGATCCTATTAATGGCGCACATGAAGTGCAAATGTCTTTTTTTCAACGAAAAGTTCCACACCTTATGGATTGAATTGTAGCTTTTTTCAATTTTTGGCAGTAAAAGGTTTCACAAAAATAAGCATGTATACAATACAACGTTTTACACCATGTGACACTAACATCGATATTTTTCATAATTTCACGATTGAGCACTTGGGGATGAATTGCCGTGTGAAACAACTTATAAAGTTCGTTCACTCTCTTGAAGAGTATCTCAAGAGCAACGAATGAATGGAGGCGATCCTGATACAATAATTTCAGCCTCTGGTTATCATACAAAAATTGCAACCTATGTTTATCCCGATCAATACGATTGAGATAGACAAGGGAAGAGGAACTTTCCTTCTGGAATTTTCTAATATAAGCCTCAACCCAGTACCGGACATCTTCTTATTCCTTGTCCATTTCCTTGCTGGCCACCAACATCCCTTCAATCTCCTTTAGGAGCTTTTCAATCATCATCTCATTCAACTTGTCATTGGTACTCTCCTCTGATAGAGATCTGTATTGGGTAATTTCCTCTGGTAGGATGTCAAAAGAGTATTAGAACATCCATTCTCTCTCCACTCTGGATATCCAATTTCTCCAACGCCAAATCTTCTCCTTCTTCTTCTTTTTCTTCCTGGAGAGGAGATTCATGAAGCACTCTCCGTCTACATATCTCATATAATTAGGTTAGTGCCTCACCGAGTATCACAACAGATTTGCTATACTTCTGAAAGAATTGTATCGATCATCTTGTAATCATGTTCTATCCGAAGAAGATATAAATAGATGGAGTAAATGTGGTCGTGGACGTGCCTAATGTAATGAGAAGCCCACATCTTTACGTCTTCAAAATCTTCCTTTCCCTCGGCTATTTCTTATGGGACTCCTCCATACACCTTTCCCAAGATTGCTCTGTGTTCTTTACCCAAGACTGGACGAGAAAATACAGCTTCTACTGCTTCTCCAAATCCTAATACGATTTAGGGAACATTCCCCTTAGTTGCTCCCTGGACCATTCGTCCATTCTGATAGAAATTTGAGTACTGTTGGTTTCCTTAGTTAACTCCTCCGTTTGGTGAAGTTTGCCAATTTCTACCGGCAAAAAACATATAAAGATTGAAAAGTAGACGTTTAACTCTGGGGAATTAGCATATGTATGGATTTTAAGGTGACTTG
The DNA here is from genome assembly GCA_037501455.1 of Lantana camara. Taxonomy (NCBI): domain Eukaryota; kingdom Viridiplantae; phylum Streptophyta; class Magnoliopsida; order Lamiales; family Verbenaceae; genus Lantana; species Lantana camara. The sequence continues at coordinate 130,108,257 of CM074855.1, forward strand.
ATCTCATTTTTGATAAACTTCATAAAGTAGAATTAAAAAATATATACAGTTTAACAAGAATTATGTGATTTTGGCTCTAAATACGGTTAGAATTTTGGCCCTAAAACATAATTGTTGGATCATATTAATGGCGCACATGAAGTGCAAATGTCTTTTTTTCAACGAAAAGTCCCGCACCTTATGGATTGAATTGCAGCGTTTTTCAATTTTTGGTACTAAAAGGTTTCATCAAAATAAGCATCTATACAATACAACGTTTTACACCATGTGACACTAATATCGATATTATTCATAATTTCACGATTGAGCACTTGGGGATGAATTGCCGTGAGAAACAAGTTATAAAGTTCGTTCACTCTCTTGAAGAGTATCTCAAGAGCAACGAATGAATGGAGGCGATCCTGATACAATAATTTCGGCCTCTGGTTATCATACAAAAATTGTATCTTGTGTTTATCCTGATCAATACGATTGAGATAGACAAGGAATGAGGAACTTTCTTGCTGGATTTTTCTAATATAAGCCTCAACCCTGTACCGGACATCTTCTTCTTCCTTGTCCGTTTCTTTGCTGGCTACCAACATCCCTTCAATCTCCTTTAGGTGCTTTTCAATCATCATCTCATTCAATTTGTCGTTGGTACTTTCCTCTGATAGAGGTCTGTAGTCGGTAAATTTCTCTGGTAAGATGTCAAAAGAGTATTAGAACATCTATTCTCTCTCCACTCTGGATATCCAATTTCTCCAACGCCAATTCTTGTCCTTCTTCTTCTTTTTCTTCCTGGAGAGGAGATTCATGAAGCACTCTCCGTCTACATATCTCATATAATTTGGTTAGTCCCTCACCGAGTATCACAACAGATTTGCTATACTTCTGAAAGAATTGTATCGATCATCTTGTAATCATGTTCTATCCGAAGAAGATATAAATAGATGGAGTAAATGTGGTCGTGGATGTCCCTAATGTAATGACATGCCCACATATTTACGTCTTCAAAATCTTCCTTTCCCTCAGCTATTTTCTTATGGGACTCCTCCATATACCTTTCCCAAGATTGCTCTGTGTTCTTTTCTCAAGACTGGACGAGAAAATACAGCTTCTACTGCTTCTCCAAATCCTAATACAATTTAGAGAACATGCCCCTTAGTTGCTCCCTGGACCATTCGTCCATTCTGATAGAAATTTGAGTACTGTTGGTTTCCATAGTTAACTCCTCCATTTGGTGAAGTTTGCCAATTTCTAGAGGCACAACACCTATAATGATTGAAAAGTAGACGTTTAACTCTTGGGAACTAGCATATGTATGGATTTTTAGGTGACTTGATCTCATCTTTGATAAACTTCATAAAGTAGAATTAAAAAATATATATAGCTTAACAAGAATTATGTGATTTTGGCTCTAAATACAGTTAGAATTTTTCTGCCACTGCCTGAGATTGCATATCCCCTAAAACATAATTGTTGGATCTTATTAATGGCGCACATGAAGTGCAAATGTCTTTTTTTCAACGAAGAGTTCCACACCCTATGGATTGAATTGCAGCTTTTTTCAATTTTTGGTACTAAAAGGTTTCATAAAAATAAGCATGTATACAATACAACGTTTTACACCATGTGACACTAATATCGATATTTTTCATAATTTCACGATTGAGCACTTGGGGACGAATTGCCGTGAGAAACAAGTTATAAAGTTCGTTCACTCTCTTGAAGAGTATCTCAAGAGCAACGAATTAATGGAGGCGATCCTGATACAATAATTTCAGCCTCTAGTTATCATACAAAAATTGCATCTTGTGTTTATCCTGATCAATACGATTGAGATAGACAAGGAATGAGGAACTTTCTTACTGGATTTTTCTAATATAAGCCTCAACCCAGTACCGGACATCTTCTTCTTCCTTATCCATTTCTTTGCTGCCTACCAACATCCCTTCAATCTCCTTTAGGTGCTTTTCAATCATCATCTCATTCAATTTGTCGTTGGTACTTTCCTCTGATAGAGGTCTGTAGTCGGTAAATTTCTCTGGTAAGATGTCAAAAGAGTATTAGAACATCTATTCTCTCTCCACTCTGGATATCCAATTTCTCCAACGCCAATTCCTCTCCTTCTTCTTCTTTTTCTTCCTGGAGAGGAGATCCATGAAGCACTCTCCGTCTACATATCTCATATAATTCGGTTAGTCCCTCACCGAGTATCACAGCAGATTTGCTATACTTCTGAAAGAATTGTATCGATCATCTTGTAATCATGTTCTATCCGAAGAAGATATAAATAGATGGAGTAAATGTGGTCGTGGATGTCCCTAATGTAATGACAAGCCCACATCTTTACGTCTTCAAAATCTTCCTTTCTCTCGGCTATTTTCTTATGGGACTCCTCCATGTACCTTTCCCAAGATTGCTCTGTGTTCTTTTCCCAAGACTGGACGAGAAAATACAGCTTCTACTGCTTCTCCAAATCCTAATACGATTTAGGGAACATTCCCCTTAGTTGCTCCCTGGACCATTCGTCCATTCTGATAGAAATTTGAGTACTGTTGGTTTCCATAGTTAACTCCTCCATTTGGTGAAGTTTGATAATTTCTAGTGGCACAACACCTATAAATATTGAAAAGTAGACGTTTAACTCTTGGGAACTAGCATATGTATGGATTTTAAGGCAACTTGATCTCATCTCTGATAAACTTCATAAAGTAGAATTAAAAAATATATATAGTGTAACAAGAATTATGTGATTTTGTATCTAAATATGGTTATAATTTTTCTACTACTGCCTGAGATTGCATATCCCCTGAAATATAATTGTTGGATCCTATTAATGGCGCAAATGAAGTGCAAATGTCTTTTTTTCATCGAAAAGTTCAACAACGTATGGATTGAATTGCAGTGTTTTTTAATTTTTGGTACTAAAACGTTTCATAAAAATAAGCATGTATACAATACAACGTTTTACACCATGTGACACTAATACCGATATTTTTCATAATTTCACAATTGAGCACTTGGGGACGAATTGGTGTGAGAACAAGTTATATAGTTCGTTCACTCTCTTGAAGAGTATCTCAAGAGCAACGAATGAATGGAGGCGATCCTGATACAATAATTTCAGCCTCTGGTTATCATACAAAAATTCCAACCTATGTTTGTCCCGATCAATACGATTGAGATAGACAAGGAGGAAGGAACTTTCCTGCTGGATTTTTCTAATATAAGCCCTAACCCAGTACTGGACATCTTCTTCTTCCTTATCCATTTCCTTGCTGGCCACCAGCATCCCTTCAATCTCCGTTAGGTGCTTTTCAATCATCATCTCAATCAACTTGTCGTTGGTACTCTCATCTGATAGAGATCTTTAGTCGGTAATTTCCTCTGGTAGGATGTCAAAGAGTGTTAGAACATCCATTCTTTCTCCACTCTGGATATCCAATTTCTCCATCTCCAATTCTTCTTCTTCTTCTTTTTCTTCCTGGAGAGGAGATTCATGAAGCACTCTCCATCTACACATCTCATATAATTCGGTTAATCCCTCACCGAGTATCGCAATAGATTTGCTATACTTCTGAAAGAATTGGATCATGAGTTTGCTCCCCATTTTCTGGGGCACATACTGTTAGGAATAATGCCCTAGAAAGCCGATTGTATATCCGCTTTGTACTTTTTCTTATTGTAATCACAGACAATCTTTGAATAAAATAACGAATTGAGGTAACACTTCTTTATATGCTCTTGTTTAGTATGCGTCTACTTTAGCTGTGCATGTATGAGAACTCCCCTAATCCTGATGACTTTAGGACTCTACCATTTAGGTGAAATAGTTCATGAAATGAGCCCTATATCACATAAGTCATGATTAGTAAAATACTACAAGCCGATGAGTCCTACAGACAGTGGGAGTGTCAACCTGACTCCTCTAAGGCTTGCTTGTGGGATCACGCCCTTAAGAAGGATTACCTTGTTTCATGGAGGTGCAAAGTGTATAGATGATACGTGCGTGATACATGAGGGTGCTTACTTCAATAAGTAAGTTCACTGAGGTGCCCCGTGTGAGAAGATTCCTAAATGGGAAAGGAAGTTTCTATTTCAGGAAATGGAAACTTCCAGATTAGGAAATATCTCACGAGTCATTGATGTGATTAATTGATCCTTAGACTTGAGGTTCCATGTCACTTTATGAGTTAACTCTGTAGTCTTAGGTATAAGCTTTAAAGGGTGTCGCCTTAGACAACTGATTCAAGGCTTATGCTGGGGCTGCACAAGTGACTCATGAAAGTGAATGAGAATCAAGAAAGGACCTACACTTACATTTGCAAGGTGATCTCTTAGTGTGTAAGTCATTCATATGCCATATGGAGTCCTTGGCCAAGGCAGTAGATCAAGACATCAAGAAAAGGGTTTCTTGGATTGAGATCAAATGGATATGAAATGCACTTAGCTTTAAGACCGGATTATTAGGGTTCTGATTATTCCCTTATCCTAGATCTTGGTTGAGAGATAGTTAGTAGGAGGATTGTATCTCACATGAATCAATGGCTTAAAGGTTATGTCGAATCCGAACATTCCAATTCAGCTAGGGGTTAAACACCTGTTGCTAGACTATGGTCGTTTAATCTGTGAACTGAATAATTAATTAGTGAATTAATTAATTAGGGTCACTGCTAATTGAATTGAGAACCTAGAGGGTCACACACAACAACTTGGTTACATGAGCTAAGGCTTTAAAATGATTAAACGAGTTAATCGAGCTAAGAGGGTTCCACACGTGTATATATATATAGATTGTATATATACATTAAATAATTAAATGTGTTAATTATTTAATAGACTTTGGTTTAATTTTGAATTAAAAAGGAAAGTCTTATTTTGGAGAAAATTAATCTAGTTAATTAATTATGAATTAGTTAATTAGATAAATAAATAAGTTATTTATTTATTAATAAATAAATAAATAAAGTATAATAATATCCAAAAGGAGTTTTGATATTTTTAGCTCTCTTAAAAGTTGATTTAAATTGGAATTCAAGGTCAAAGTCAAAATTACTTGATGATCAAGTAATAGGAGAGAGGGACCAAAATCCTTAGCCCATAAGGACTAGGGATTTTCGGCCACTCCCTTTCCTATATATAGGGGAGCTCATGCTTCCCTTAGAGAGTGATTGAATTCTTTGGGTTCATGTGTTGAACACCTTCCTTTCTCCAAGAAAAAGTAAACCCTAGGTTAAGCCTAAACACTAACTAGAGAACTAGCATACTTATTAGTTAGATTGTATTCAAGTTGGTGGACTATCTCTAGAGAGCTTTAAGTTAGAAGTTTTGAAGATTCGAGCTTTACCAAGGAGAGGGGATTAAGACGCGAGAAGAGCGTTCTTGGGTGGCTTGAAACGCTTCAAGAAAGATTATTGAAAAGTAAGTTTCTAATCTCTACGAAGATTATTAGTTAGATTGTATTCAAGTTGGTGGACTATCTCTAGAGAGCTTTAAGTTAGAAGTTTTGAAGATTCGAGCTTTACCAAGGAGAGGGGATTAAGCCGCGAGAAGAGCGTTCTTAGGTGGCTTGAAACGCTTCAAGAAAGATTATTGAAAAGTAAGTTTCTAATCTCTACGAATTTGGATACACGATTGCGAGTCCAAGATCTTTTTGTTGGAAAATTTTTAAATTTCTGCTGCTTTCTGATTCCTGTTTTCCAACACATACAACATATGGCCAAAAATATTCAAGAATCGCGTACCTGAATCGCAATATGTTGTATATTTTTTGCCATATGTTGTATGTGCCCTAAAAAATGGGGAGCAAACTCAAATTATACTTCTCATCTGGGGAGTGAACAAAAATATTTTTCAACTTGGAGAGCAAACTAAAAATTGACTCCACATTTGGGGATTTTTCACACATTACCCCAAAAATGTTTTCCCCAATATATAAACCTAGTTATATCTTACTCCAAAATTAGACAAAATAATTAATTATAATTAATTACAAATGGTAAATTCACTTTTAGATATAATTATATTACATCCTATTTAAATTTTTTTAATTATACTACTTTGTAAATATGTCTCTTTTTAAGTAATAATATATTTTATATGGGAGTTATATATATTTAATGTATTATTCGTGTAGTTATGTGTAATTAAAATTTTATGAGTAGAGTATAGTTGTAACTATATTTAACATGGGGTATCATTTGTAGACTGTAGTTAACCCATCTAAATTGAGGTTAGATGACATGTAATTGATCCTATTCATACATTGTCTTGGACAACTATATTCGTCAAGATTTTGCTTGTCGAAATCTGACAATTTTTGGTACGTCAACGCTTAATAGTGTTCCTATTGTAATATTATTTTAAAAAAAATGAAATATGTAAAAGAATTTATTTTATTTTAAGAAGAATTTCTATAAACCCTTTTAGTCTCCAGATGAGTGAATTAATATTCGATTTTGATTTCAAAAATAAAATAAAAACAATTAAAATAAATAAATTGATAAATTAACTAAGATTGAATGAAGAAATTTAACCTTGTCTTGAGCGTGGATACAAGTCCCCGGGTTGGCCATTGATTAGGAAAGCATCCGAAATGTTTGGGTCTCCATTTTGCAGAAATTCATTCAGAATAGCTTGTATGTCACTATTCCACCATTCTCCCGCATTAAATACAAATTTTATGTATAAATCGGTATGGTCAATTGTAAAGAACAACAAGTAATTTTAAAAAAATTCTAACTCAAACTTGACTCGACTGAATCCAACTGCTTATAATAATAAGTGTATTATATATTTGTCAATCTCTAAATTTTCCACTAGCCACGTGACAAATAGAAAACACTGGTCTTCTTATTACACTGTTTGATCGAACCAAGTTTGAATTAAAATTACCATACTTAATGTAACATGTTAACGTTCTCTCCAAAAAAGTTAGATGGAATTACAAACTAATCTATCATGCTTGAGAAATTACCATATAGTCTATCATATTTCTAATAAAAATGTAGAGAACTTTCAAAAATTCAATTTGGATCTCTTATTTATTTTTGTATTTATTCCCTACGAAGACGAGATAATTCTCGAGGAGATAAATGAAGACGAAGTGGTCGACCCCGACAGGGGAAATGGGAATGAGGGTCGTGAACAAGTGAGGGCTTCGACAGTGAAGTCCCCCAAGAAACCCGGGCGGAACGATCGATCGGAGCAAAAACATCGACTTCGTGTTCCAAGAAGAAACAGGAGGGACCCCAAACAACTGTCATTCATCATTCACTGACTTGGAGCACAGTTTCGGACGAGGACATCGAGGAGCTTCAGGGCATCCTGGCAGGGTATGGACAATTTCAAGCGGGAGAGTGGCCTATAGAGTATAGAGGGATATGAGATAATAAATCCCACATATTCATCTTTTTATTAATAAATTTTACATATAGAGTTACTATTAAAAAAATTATTGTTAAACTTGGACTACAATTTTTAACGTTCATTTGCTCGGATTTTTTGTTACGAATTTTACAAATGTCGTGTACAAATTCATGAATAACAAACTTTAAGGATGTTTTTGTTATTTCTAAAGTAAGAAGGATTTATTTATGCATTTCCCTATGCTTTATGAAAAATGACAATATTCGAAATCAAACAAATGTTTCCCTCAAAAATAAAAATAAAAATAAAAGAAATGTGTGGTAATAAATTCTTGGGAAGGACTTGTCAATATACCAAATAGAATTGTCAATACAAGCATGTTACGGCACATAATTGATAAAACTCCACTCTATTTGAACTTTGAGGTTTTTTTTTAATAGTACCCATAAGCTGAAAAAATTCTCTTTAACTCCCTATTTTCAAAAAAGTTTTCGTTTGCTCCCCAAATGACAGACGAAATTCCCTTTAACTCCCCATTGTTGTATAAAAACTCAAGAATCGCGTACTCAAATCCCCAAATCACGTAACTAAATCCCCAAATGATGTATTTGCCCTCAAATACATCATTTGGGGATTTAGTTACGTGATTTGGGGATTTGGGTACGCGATTTTTGAGTTTTTATATAACATATCAAAAAAATGAGGAGTAAAAAGGAAGTTTATTTTTCATCTGGGGAGCTCAGAGGAATATTTTTGAAAATGGAGAGCAAAGAGGAATTTGAGTTTACATGTGGGGATTTTTTGGGAATTGTCGGTTGAACTTTTCTCTCCCTTATTTTAGTCCTAAAAAAATCTCTAATGTATATACTAATATTTTTAAAAATATTATTTCATCACGTCGAGTCATATAGGAGAATGTATCGATCTCTTTTCACCTAAAAATTTAAAAACAAATTTTGTATCATCGTATTTATATTATATTATATTTTTATAGTCTCATCTATATCCATACCCGTGTACATAGATGATAGAACATAGACAAAAATAAAGGAAGCAATGTGTTTCAAGGTGGAAAGAGAATTCAATAAAAACTACATTAAATTCCTGTCCTTTTTAGACCCAAGTAGCATAAGGGAACTCCAACAAGATTTCAAACCTCAAACGTTGTAGCCTTATCCTTCACACATGCAATCAATGCCATTTTCTTGGCTCACATAGCACCACATACTTCTCATAATTCACACACACTTTTGGAATCATATAACTAACTTCCACGACTCATCACAATCTGCTTCAAAAAGTGCAGCATTGTACATTTCCCTTGCTTCCAAACCAATTCTTGGCTCACAAAAAACCACCTATTTTCCTCACAAATTGCACATCAATCACACAATTACTTCCTTAAAATCAATAAAACCAAATTCAAGAATCATCACATGTTGCTTCTAAGAGAATCTCTCTCTCTCTCTCTGTTCTTGAGTTTGCTCTTCCTTTCAAGCTTGTTTTATTGATTCTTGAATCATGGAAGCAGATTATGTGAGTACAGAAAAATCCAACAATCAGATCCTTCAAGAACTGGAGGCCCTAAGCAAAACGCTATACCAATCCCACACTACTAAAACGACACGAAGGACGGCCTCACTAGCTCTCCCACGAACGTCGCCCCCTCCGATCATCACTGACGCCGACAAAGACCATGAGCCAGTTCTCAATGCCAAGACGAGATCAAGGCGGAGGTCGTTATCTCCGTGGTGGTCCAAGCCTAAAGCCGGCACGGAGGATCAAGAACAACTCAAAAAACTACCAAACAAGCCCCTATCACCACCACCATTATCTCATAAGAACAAGAAGTGGGCTGATGAGAATCCATCTTCAGAGAAGAAGGGTATTTGGAACTGGAAGCCGATTCGGGCCCTGTCCCACATTGGAAAGCAGAAGCTGAGCTGTTTGTTTTCCGTTGAAGTTGTGACGATCCAAGGCCTCCCGGCCACCATGAATGGGCTTCGCCTCGCCGTCTGCGTCAGGAAAAAGGAAACCAGAGATGGTGCAGTCCAAACAATGCCTTCAAGAGTCTCACAAGGGGTGGCTGATTTCGAAGAGACTCTTTTTGTAAGGTGTAACGTCTATTTTACTCCCGGAAGCGGCACGAGCATGAAGTTCGAGCCACGCCCGTTTCTGATTCAAGCGCTAGCTGTTGATGCTGAGGAGCTCAATTTTGGCAAGAATTCGGTTGATTTAAGCGGGTTGATTCAAGAATCCATAGAGAAGAGCTTTGAAGGGACAAGAATCAGACAGTGGGACACAAGCTTTAATCTTTACGGTAAAGCTAAAGGAGGTGAGCTTGTTTTGAAGCTGGGATTTCAGATCATGGAGAAAGATGGAGGGATCGGGATATATAGTCGGCCAGAGGGTCAGACGAGTAATTATAGAAGCTACCATTCTCCTTCTTTCGCGAGAAGACAGTCAAAAACATCGTTTAGCATCCAAAGCCCGAGAATCAAAGGCCGGACCGAAGCGTGGCCACAACAACGTGGAGGTGCATCAAGTGATCGTTTTGAAGGGATTGATGTCTTCAAGCTGGATGAACCAGATTATGGAAAGCTCGTCGAGGGACAGCATGACGATGACAATCTCCCCGACTTTGATATAGTGGAGAAAGGAGTTGAAATCCAAGAAGAGCAACTCTATGAGGAGAATTCAGACAAAAGATCAGCTTCAAGTGAGGTTGTTAAAGAGATTGTCCAGGAACAATCCCACCTGATAAGATTAGCTGAGCTCGATTCCATTGCGCAGCAGATAAAAGCTCTTGAATCCGTGATTGGAGATAAGAAACAGAGCAAGGTAGATGACGAAACAGCTTCGCAGATGTTGGATGCAGATGAAGATAAAGTGACCAGAGAGTTTTTTCAAATGCTTGAACATGCTGAAGAAAAGCTTAAAAATCAAATTCCCCGAAACAAACATGAAAAAGACCGAAAATCTGAGGCTGTTTATCTACCTGATCTTGGTAAGGGATTGGGATGCATCGTTCAGACAAGAAATGGAGGCTACTTAGCAGCCATGAATCCTCTAGATAAATCTGTTCAACGAAAAGAGACCCCGAGACTTGCGATGCAGATGTCTAAGCCATTAGTTATAAAATCGAACGAGATGGGATTCGAGGTTCTTCAAAAAATGGCCACAATGGGCCTTCAAGAATTGACCTCAGAAACATCGTCTTTGATGCCATTGGATGAACTAGTTGGCAAAACAGCAGAACAAATAGCTTTCGAAGGCATTGCCTCAGCTATCATCCAAGGAAGAAACAGAGAGGGTAAGCCCAGTTCAACTGCAGCCCGCACCATTGCCGCCATCAAAACAATGATGTCAGCAATGAATAAGGGGAGAAAAGAGAGGCTTTCAACTGGAATATGGAGTGTCAGTGAAGAACCACTACCAGTCGATGAGATTCTCGCCATTTCAATGCAGAAAATCGAGAGCATGGCTTTTAATGCTCTCAAGCTTCAAGCAGGAGTAGCTGAAGAAGATGCTCCATTCGATGTTTCGCCAGTTCATGATGCTGAAAAAGCTAACTTATTAGCTTCTGCAGCTCAAATTGAGGACTTCATCAAAGAAAGCTCTTCAAAAAGCTCAAGAAACATAACATTAGCTCTCGTTGTTCAACTGCGTGATCCGGGGAGGCAGTTTGAGGCCGTCGGAGGGCCCATGATAGCCCTTATTCACGCAACATGCGAACCACGGGACGGTTGCGACGAAGGGAAAACGTATAAATTGGCAAGTCTGCAAGTATGTGGTGTGAAAGTGAGAACACCTTCAGAAACCAAGAATGTGTGGGATAGTGAGAAGCAAAGGCTTACTGCATTGCAATGGCTAATGGGGAATGGAGTGGTGAAGGGTGGGAAAAGGGATAGAAAGGTATTTGTGAAAGGGCCGGATCTTCTCTGGAGCATTTCGTCGAGAACCTTGGGTGATATGTGGCTTAAACCGATAAGAAATCCTGATGTCAAGTTTAGCAAGTAGTGGGACATCAAAGAAGGTGTTCTTTTTGTTGAATATGGTGTAGATTCTTGATTTTAGGCACAATAAAATGTAATATATGACTGTTATACAGGATTTGTGCGTGGTATTGTTGATGACTTTGGATCTCCGAGGCGCGTATGTGTGAACAAAACAGGGGATGATACACGAATGTGAAACAAGAGATCCAAAGCCATTATTGATGTGAGAGATATAGTTTGGACTTTATCTTAAGGTATGTGTCATGTAAAGTTTCTCTTTTGTTTTTATTTTGTCAAGATAAAGTTTTTTTTGTTATAAAAAAAATATCGGGGAATTCCCGAAAACTCCCCAAATAATAAGTTCAATTCCTCTTAGCTCCCCATTTTAAAAAATGATGTATAAAAACTCAAGAATCGCGTATCTAAATCCTCAAATGATGTATTTGAAAATGGGGAGTATCTAAATCCCAGAATCGCGTATCTAAATCCCAAAATCACATACCTAAAACCCCATATGATGTATTTGAAAATGGGAAGTAAAAAGGAACTTCCCAAACTCATGGGGAGTTTTTGGGAAGTTCCCCAAATAGAAAAGTTTATATAGTACTTTTTTGTTCCCCTAAAGCTTTAATTATTTCAAAAACTTACTATATGCAGGTACCTAGGGATGTTTACGAATCGAATTGAGTCGAACTTTGTTGTTGTTGTTGTTGTTGTTGTTTGTTAATGTTGTTGGTTTTTTTTAGTTCGATGTTCGATTCGTTTGATGGTTCGAATTTGGCTTGGTCTCGAGTTCAAAACCAAAATATAATTTAAAAAAAAATTTAATATATAGATATATATAAATTAAATAGGTCGGCTCGCGAGTCACGAATAAGAAAAAAAAAACCCTAAATTCGAGTTCAATTTCAGTTCGAACATTGGCTCGCTTCGGCTTCAGCTCGAACTTTTCGAATTCGAATTTAAACCGGCTCAATTCGATAGGGTTGCTAATCGGCTCGATTCGTAAATATCCTTATGCAAGAGTCCAATATGAGGTGATTCTTTCAAGTCCTAGACTAAAATTTCTTGACATAACTCACCCCTAAAACTATTCAACAACGTAATAATTTTTCAACATTATTAAAATAGTAAAAAAATTTAGTAATTAGTACAAATGTACATGTGAGATAGGTTAACAATCATGAGATAAATTAACAAGGGAAATTTGCGTGGCTAACAGGGGTTAGTCAAGACGTCAAGTGGTTTGAGGATTTTTAGGTCCCGGGTTCGAATCCCTTTAGAGTTTAGTCACTTGAGGTGTGTGTAAAAAAAAAAAAAAAAAAAAATTTGCGTAATTATTTACGTTTTTTCTTGTTGGCATGTGATTAGTATTCTAATCTACAAATCATCAACCTCCAACACATAAAGTTGCACAATAATTAAAATTTCATGTTAACTTTGGTATCACAATAATTAATGTCACATTTCCACGTATGAATTGCACAAAGAGCTATTAAATAATCGAAAATTCAAAAGCTAAGTTTTCCTTGATTCATGCCATAAAGTCCTTTTTGGAATAAAAGCCAAGTAGAATTAGGAACTTATTTTATACTGTAATAAATAAAAAAAAAACATATATGTTTTTAAAAATTATGATTAAAATATTTACCGTCACGACTAATGTAACTAATTCATTCATTAAATTATAAACGTCTCATAGGATGAAATATCAGAACAATCATTCAAGAAATTAATAAAAGACAGCATGATTGAATCAACTATATTAAATATATTCTAGATTTTGTATGAATCGTTAGAATCAAATTTGAACTTATTTTTTCTCGATAAAAGAAAAACCATATGAAAACATCATTAGCTTGAGACATCAACAACTTACCAAACATCAAAATATGACAATTAATTAATTGTCAAAAGTTTCATGTGATGAGATTGGCTTTATAGAGAGGAAATGTGACATTTATTCTGTCATTCTATGGTTCCAAAGAAGGAATACGTGCTACGGGGAAAGTAAAAATAATCAAAATATTTATATGCCACCATGAAATCTATTACATGTGATGTGCAGTAAAAATCATCAGTTACATAATAATCTTTTTGTTTCTAGATCGGACACACACTTTGACTATAATAATTAATCTCTTAACTGAAATATAGACATCTCATAAGGTGGAATAATTATCTCACATAATAATATTTATTTCCAAATATCTTGTTGTGTCATACATCAATTACATAGTAAATTATAATAATTGTTTCTTCATCGTTCTATTTTTACCAATTTTATGATGATTGTGAAAAACAAAGCATTTCACATCAAATAAGAAGAAAAAAAACTTACAATTCCCAACACTTAAATAAAATAAAAAAAAGAATATCCCCTAATTTAGTCGTTCCACGAGGAATAAATTTGTTATAAGATTTAATTTCCGTCAAGCAATATGGGAGTATCATTCTTAAACTTAATATAAAGTTTGAGGATGAGTTTTTTATAAACTTATAAGAGACATCTCTCCTTTAACGAGTTGCTAAGTATTTAATTTACTTCACTTCCCTTGCTTCTTCGAGTTAAATTACTTTATCGGATGGGGATAAGACGAATTCTTTGAATTAGAGCCAAACTTTTGCTACAAGAAGAGAAGAATATAGTCATTTGACTCATTTGGACTCCAATAACGATAGAGATGGAATAAGTGTACAGAGCATCTTTCATTAAGGAATAACAAAAAACGATGAAAGCGAAATAGTTCTACAGCTCTGTTGTTTCTTTCTTTTGTCTTCATCTTCATTCTTCAATCCTCAACACTTCTGGAAAAATCCAAGTTTTTCAGTTGAACCCACTTGTTATTTTCTCAGAATCTCTCGATTCTGTTGCAGCCCTTTAGCTCCCATGAACTAGAGATTATCAAAACCAAGAAAAGATTAAATTTTGATAAGAAATTTTGATTCTTTCTCGAATTTGAACTTCTGGGCACCCTTAATTTTGTGCAAAGATTTCTGTTTGATGGTTTTGAAAGAGAAATCATGCATAAAGGAGCTGTCTTGGGTGAACTGTGTGTGTTTTGCACACACTGAGCTAGCTCAGTTGGTCCCTAATTTGTCAGTATGCATTTTAGATTCCGGTCACGCAATTCAACTCATTTCTGATGATAATTATGCCATATAATCTGTAAAAGGAAAATTTTTTGCATCACTTATCTGTACTGCACCTCTTTGCTTCTCTCTCCAACTATCTATATCTATCTATCTATCTATATATATATATATATACACACACATATACATATATACATACACACAGATTGCTGCTATCATCCCGTGGGGTTTGCCCTTTTTTCGCTTCTCAAAAGGTAACTAATATATCCCACTTTTTAGATCTGTAATTTTCTCTCTTAATTTGATTTTGATGGCCATATTCCTATCAAACTCTTCGTATTTGTTTCTTGTTTCTTTTCTAGTAAATTGTTATGAGTGAAAAATGACAAAAATAGAACTATCAGTTGGGATTTTTGATTAGAACCTTTTCTTTTGGCAATTTATCTTAGTTTCTTTCTGGTAGAAGGCTGAAAGAGATGAATGGTGCTGCATTGGTAGCAATTGCTGCCACAGTTGGCAACTTTCTGCAGGGTTGGGATAATGCAACCATTGCAGGTCAATTTTTTTATTATTTATTTTTAAATTCTGTTGAAGTTATTGTCTTTTATCTTCATATTCATTTCATTTGAATGTTAAAGTTTCTGCGAACGATTTATCTGAATTTGATTACAATTGGATAATCAAGCTTGAAAATGATTTTCTGTTCAAGGTTTATGTGAGCAATCCCCAATTTCCCCTTTAATGTACATTTCATGTTTCTTTTTCTGAGTGATCCAGTCTGTGATTCTTTATACTTTAATCCTTATATTCGAAGAAATATATTGATCATATACTCTGCTCTTCGCGATTCTTAAGTAAATCCCCTTGTTTAAGCTCCTCAACTGAGTTGGTTTTATTTATCTCGAATTGGTTAGCAGCCTCTACATGTTAATCATTTTGGCTTCGAAAATGCAAATTCCACCTTTAGGTTTCATCTAAGTTCTTGGTATGTTTGTATTTTTATTTTGTTTTTCTTTGTTTTATGTCTTATTCAACCAGGAGCAATCCTTTACATAAAAAGGGACCTTCAATTAGGAGCCGCCATCGAAGGCCTTATTGTCGCAACATCCCTCATTGGAGCTGCACTCATCACCACGTGCTCGGGAGCAATATCCGATTGCATCGGTCGACGCCCAATGCTTATTTTATCTTCGGTGTTCTATTTTCTAAGCGGTTTGATAATGCTATGGTCACCTAATGTATACGTATTACTTCTAGCAAGGCTGTTGGATGGCTTTGGCATAGGACTCGCTGTGACTTTAATACCTCTCTACATATCTGAGACGGCGCCATCAGAAATACGAGGCCTGTTGAATACCCTCCCACAGTTCATCGGTTCTGGTGGAATGTTTTTGGCATATTGTATGATATTTGGAATGTCGTTGACGACCTCGCCTAGTTGGCGGTTGATTCTTGGAGTCCTTTCTGTTCCTTCTCTCTTATATTTTGCACTAACGGTGCTTTATTTACCGGAATCACCTCGTTGGCTTGTGAGCAAGGGGAGGATGCTCGAGGCGAAACGGGTTTTGCAGAAATTGCGGGGGCGTGAAGACGTTTCAGGTAAAAACTTATTTCCCTCTTGCTGTACATTGATTGATGATCGTAGATGACTTTTGTGTTGATTTTCGATCTTGTCATGAAATTTATGTGTTATTTGAAGGATGGATAGGGTGAGAAGAATTTGTGTTTCGTTATTAAATTTTGTCTAATGAATTTATTTGTGTTCCCTTTTTCCCACTGATTTGTCCCTGATAGCCATATTTGATTACAGTTTACCAAAACCACCCTTAGTCCCTTACCAACAAAATCAATTTTTTCTGCATATTGTAACCTTTAACTAGTGTAATTTCAAACTTCATCGCATTTCTTCTACCGATTTTCCTTTCATCCTCAGGTGAATTGGCTTTATTGGTAGAGGGTCTCACAGTTGGTGGTGAACCCTCCATAGAAGAGTACATCATCTGTCGAGCCGATGAATTACATGATCAAGATGAAGATCAAGAACTAGCTGCAGATAGCACTTTCAAATTATACGGGCCCGAAGACGGCCTCTCATGGGTCGCGAAGCCTGTCACCAACCAGAGTCGTCTCAGCCTTGTCCCCCGCCAGGGCAGTCCAACCATCCCCCTCATGGATCCTCTAGTGACCCTATTCGGAAACTTCCATGAGAAGGTTTCTGAGACGGGCAGCATGCGGAGCATGCTGTTCCCCAATTTGGGCAGCATGTTCAGCATTGGAGACCCCACTGCTGCTGCTGATGGAGGCGATGACGATGACGGCAGTGGTGACAATGACAATGACGGGTGGGATGAGGAAAGCCTTCAGAGGGAAGGCAACGTCGAGGAGGAGCAGGAAGTGTCCGAAGCAGGCCTTGGTGATACGATCCAAAGCCCATTGATCTCCCGGCAGACGACGAGCCTTGAAAAGGACATGGGAAATCCTCAATCGCACGGCACTGTGCTGGATATGAGACGGCATAGTAGTTTAATGAGAGGGGAAGGAGGTGGAAGCGCGGGAATTGGTGGTGGGTGGCAACTGGCATGGAAATGGACCGAACTGGAGGGCGAAAACGGAAATAGGTTCAAGCGGGTATATTTGCATGAGGAGGGTGCACGTGGACAGAGACAGGGTTCACTTGTTTCGATTGAGGGCGGTGATCGTGATGGAGAGTATGTTCGTGCTGCTGCTCTAGTGTGCCAGCCAGCACTATACTCAAAGGAGCATCCGGTGGGACCTGCAATGTTGCATCCATCAGGAACTACTGGAAAAGAGTCAGTTTTGGATGCTCTTCTTGAACCAGGGGTAAAACGGGCATTGATCGTTGGGATCGGCATCCAAATGCTGCAGCAGGTATTTAGTAGCTATTAAATGAATGGAAATTTGAAATATAAAAAGGGTTAGTTACGCCAACATGTCCTTCGAGGTTTGGTCTAATTACAGAAAACTAACCTGGATGTTTGTTCTTTTTATAGGAACTGATATATTTATTAGCAGATAAAACACTTTTTAAAGATAATGTTGTCTCATGTAATTCTTATGTTTGTGCAGTTTTCTGGCATCAACGGTGTATTGTACTACACTCCTCAACTTTTTAAGAAGGCGGGCGTCGACGTTCTTCTCTCCAAACTCAGCATTGGATCAGACCCTTCGTATTTCCTCAGTGGTGCATTCACTAATTTCTTGATGCTGCCTAGTATTGCCGTTGCTATGAGGTTTATGGATGCAACTGGTAGAAGGTAACTTACGCGCCAAATTGGTTTCACTTATAATGCATCCGAGTTCTCTGATATATTCGTTGATCAAATTAAACCAGTACCGACAAATTTTGAAAATCAAGAAATTTCATGTCGGTATTTTCTTTAAAAATTACACGAATCACCCCTGAAAGTTTTGAAATTTACACAAATAACCCCCTAGTATGCATTTTATTTTAGTTTTTAATTTCACTCGTCTTCCTCATAATTGGGAATGCCCGCTGTTCTGCCCAGGCCCCTTCTGCTGCGAACGATACCCATTCTGGTAATTTCACTCATAGTCCTCATAATCGCGAACATCTTCAATTTCGGCACCATGGCACACGCCGTCATCTCAACCATCTGTATCATTATCTACTCCTGCATGTTCGCCATGGGTTACGGCCCAATCCCAAACATCCTCTGCTCGGAAATCTTCCCGACTAGAGTTCGAGGCGTATGCATCGCCATATGCGCCTTGGCTTTCTGGATATGCAACGTCATTGTCACCTACACGCTTCCCCTATTGCTGGGCTCGATCGGGTTGGCGGGCGTTTTTGGAATTTACACTGCGGTGTGTGTCGTTTCTTGGATTTTCATATTCTTGAGGGTTCCTGAAACAAAGGGCATGCCTTTGGAGGTTATCACTGAGTTCTTTGCTGTTGGAGCTAAACAGGATAGAAGTGAGTGAAATGTTGTATCTATTCCCTATGTATAGCAGGTTTTGTGCAGTGTGATTTGATGAAGTGTTTTGTTTGTGAGATTTCAAATTTCCATCTCTTTATAATGACAGTCGAGCCTTTTGATTTATGTGAAATACGATGTTAATAAAGGTTGGATGCAGACGAGCAGGGTCGAATTTATAATAATCGAGCTTGAGTTCGAGTTTGAGTCGATCTCGAGCCAACTATGTATAAGTTCGATGTTCTAGAGCTAACTTACATCATGAAATATATTTTAATATTTTTATTGTAGATGTATAATGTTATTATAAAAACTAATAATGTAGCACACCCGTTAATATAAATATATATTTATAATAAATTTCTTTAAGTTTAGCTTAATTGAGTCAAGCTGAATTAAGCTCGAGCTAAAAAACCTCAACCCGTCGAGTCTGAAGTCTGAACCTACATAATTAGGCCGGGTATAAGAACTTCCACCAAAACTCGACTCGGCTAATTTACACACCTATTTATGCTTCATCCCCGCCTTATAAATCAATCGTTAATAATTGCATACATTGTCAACTAAGTCAAGTGGTTGCATATAGATGATAAGCTCTATATACATATATTTTTAAAAATATTATTCTGTCACGTTAAATATTTGTGTCAGATATTACGTCCGTATTCATGCATCTTAAACGACAATCATCGGGAGAGCATTACTTATGTTTCTCAAGTGATGAAACAACTAACAAACCTACCTACACACACTATTTTCACATCAAATTTTAGCCAGAAATAGAGAAGACTCTTTCTCAAACACACTTGCTGCATGAAGACATGCGTAATGCTAATTTGACCCTTTCAAGTTCGTTTTTTTTATCACGTAATCACACGGTTTCTTTTTACTCAATGCACGTTCATGGCGTGTAGAACTCTGTGTGTCCATCATATATGATGAAGGCGATGATATCAGTGTCTTATTTTAGGTTATTACTACATATACAGGGACGGAGCCATGGATCGACGACGCGACACGATACTCACACCGCAGCATTGATTACTTTCTTAGAATTATTAGGCGGGAGGTATCTGATACGATACAGTACAACATAGTAGAATAATTTTTTTAAAAGTATTCATGTACTGAAAACTGAAACTATTTTCCATTTTTAGTTTCATTCGAAACTATTTTTCCTTTTTTAAGTATTGTCCTTCCCTAAATCATGGTTTTGGGTCCTTACATATGACATAAAATTCTAGTTCACAAACAGTTTAGCCAAACCCGACAAATTATAATGACAAGTATATTATATTTATCATTTGATTTGTTATTTTTTCTAAATTTTTTACCCGTTTTCCCGTTATATCCAAAATAGTACCCGTATTAGTGGTAGTAATAATAATGCTACCTTTTCTTTCAATCCACCCAACATCTTAACATTAAATAATTACATAAACCCCCTTATGGTGGTAGCCATTTATTGGCTCCTCGTCGCACTTTAAATACTTTGGTTTGTAGAATTACTCCACATTAAAAGAGTATTAATTAATTCAAATAATATATCTTGTGTATTATTATATTATATAAAAGTATTAATTATAGAAGATTTTGTTTTTATGGATGATCTCGATCGGGTTCATTTGCTCAAATTAAATTGAGTTAATCGCGAGCAGTCTCGTATTTGATATGTAAAATTGTGAAAAATGTTTCAATAAAATTGTATTTAATATTGTGCTAAATATATTAGACTACATTTACCTTTAATAAATTATAGTCTCATTTAATTGTAATTTTATTTAATCACACTCCCCTTCTTCGATTTATAATAGAAATTAATTAACGAATAATAGCTAATTTGATGCGGGTCGAATAACTTAATATCGACTAACTAATATAAAATTAGATAAAATTAAATCAGATAAAAGACATAATCAATCGTATCTAACGCTTTCTAGCATCATTATTAAGTTAGAACTTTGTGTAATCTTGTAAGTTGAGCTTGGACCTTTATAGAGGAAAAAGTTGGTAGTTGTTTGAGTGGAAGGTCTTAGTGTGGTCACATTTTCAACCATTTTTTGATGAAATACTTCACTTATTTTACCATTTTTCTAAGCAATTCTTTGGTCGTTTACCCACTAATTGCCTGCATATTTTTTGATATTATTTCTATAAATTTGCTCATAGAAATTCAAAATTTTAATTATAAATTTACACTAATTGCAATTAATAAATTTAAACAAAAAAGAGGACTATTTTATAAATATCTAACAACATGGGAGTGTCATTATCTGCATTTAACACTAATAGGACAAGTGTAAAATATGTAAAGAAAATTGGTCCTACTCTTAACCAACCCAAATCATTTAATGAAAATTGGCCCTACTATAACCAACTTGCCTAGTTTTAGTGATTAATCTAGAAATATCTATGTTTTAAAACCCGGACCGGACCGGCCGGTCGGACCGGTTTAACCGGTGATCGGCCGTCCATCCGGCCCGGTTAGCCCCCAAAAACCAGTCCTCAATCGGACCAGTGCTGACCAGGGCGAACCAGTCCAAAACCCGGCCCAGACCGTTCCGCGGGCCGGTTGATCCAGTTTTTTTTTTTTTTTTTTTTTTTTTTTTTTTTAATTGTAAAAAATCAAATTTTAATTTAGGGGTTGTGGGATTCGAACCCACAACCTCTTTCTTAAAAGGTAGACTTTGAGACCATCTAGGCTAATTAGATGGTTGATATCCATTGAAAAAAAGTTTTAATAATAAACAATTACTACAATCCAAATTCTAAAAGAATATTAATTATGATTACAAATATTATAATATATTATAAGAATTCAATTTAAACATGATTAAGATAATATGAAATATTTTATAATTTATAAAAGATAAATGTATGTGTGATGTGTTTTTTATTTTTTTTTCACAATAAAAGTATATTATTTGTTAAATCAATCTTTTATCTATATTATTAATTTGGTTGATATTGATTATTTTGCTATTTAGTTAAATATTTTATCTATATATTTGTAGATTTATGGTTTGAAAGTCTATTATTCGAGATGTTATTTGAAAATTAATTGGTACTTTAATATCCTTTAACCTATTTTATTATTTTTGGTTAATATTTATATAATTATATATATTATTATATATTTATATAATTAAATATAAATATTATTTAATTATGACGTCACACCGATTCGACCAGTGGTCCGACCGGTCGAACCATTAAAACCAGTAACCAGTAAGGGCTCCGGTTCGATGTCCGGTCCGAGTTTTAAAACATAGAGAAATATATATATACATATATATATATATATGATTTTTTTAGTCTGCGCTTCTTAAGAAATTATATAATTATAACTCCTACCTATTAAATGAATATTACAAAGTCTACCCTGTACGTTTTGATAATTACAAATTACCCCATTATATTAAAATTTAGATTAATTAGGTGATTGCCTTACTCTAGGTCACATAATGTGGATACACGAGCGGGTGCGGGTGTCGGTGTGAGTGTGACTGCGACAATTCGTAAAATTTTAATAAAATGAGAGTACGGGAACACCTTAAAAAGTTTAATAAAAAATATTATAAATAATTATATTTATAATATAATTTTATTTTCTTTAACTTTATATAAAAACTTGATTTTATTTAACTATTGATAATAATAACTTAATTTCATCATTTTATAATAATCATATATTAAATCAAAAAATTAAAATTCATCTTTCATATCATTATATGTGTGCATTAAATAAATTTTAAGTTTTTTTAAAGTGAAAAATGTGTACAAATTCGTCAGTACGAAGAACTAAAATTTTAAGTCGTTTTAAAACGAGAAGTGCACACAAATTCACCAGTGCGAAGAAATGAATGCGAGTGTGTTGAGTATAATATAAGAATTATGTGATCAAGGTCTTCCTCTTAATTTAAATTTAAAAATAAAAACCAAAATACCAAGACAAGATCTTTTTCGAGCATGGAGCAAGTATGGAGCTCAAAGTACATGATTTAATTTATATAATTATACGGACATTATTTCCGTATCTTTAAGCTAAAGTTTTAGCAAGTGCTCGTTAAAAAATTTCAATAACTTATTTTTTCATATCTTATTTCAAATTTGTGATATATATCTTATTTCAAGTTTGCTTTCATCTCATACTCACATGTTTCATTCATATATACGAGCTAAATATATTAACAGACGATCGAATTTAAATTTGTTCATATCACAAATTATTTTTCAATCGTCTATTAATACACTTAGCGCATGTATTTGAGTGAAATAAAAGACGAAACACAAATTTAACCTGCAAACTAAGCATTAGGTTAAAGACAACATATTATTTTCTTTACCCCTCTCAACTAAGTAAAATATTCATTCTAACTCTACAAAACTAGCAAGCGGAATAACTTGTGACGTATAAATATTTCTAAAATAACATCTTTTTAAAAGATTTATATGAAGTATATTTTTATCGTATCGTATATGTATTATTATAACAGACAACGTGTCCATATTTTATATGACCAATAATGTTCGAGTACACCCTAGCTCACATGATTAAAGGTAAAACTTTGTCCAAAAGCTTATGCTAAATAAATTTATAAATCATAATTAATAATAATAATTTGTCAAAAAAGACCTAATCCATCACTCAAAGAAACTTAAATGGGTCCCCGTAAGTCGTGTTTGGTACAAATAGGTCAAGTCAAGTTGGAATATAGTTTACCATATTACATTCTAATCCCACTATCAATGATTAACATAACTCGAGGCTAACACTTCTAAATTCAACAAAGGTGGCTCAATTTATGCCCATCATCACTTTAATAAAGGGGGTATTTGTAATTTTAAAAGATAAAGTTACCAAAATATACTTTAATTAACTATATTTTTATACTTTGAACTTATGTGAAAATGACCGACTAAAAAGATGTATTAAATTATGAAAACTTAAGGTAATAATGGATGTATTAATTTTAGGGAAAAAAAACCCGACAAAATGTCGTTGGGTTATTATTGAGGATAGAGTCAAAAATGAATTTTAATCAAAATATATTGAAATTTTCGATAAATGAAATGCAGTTTTCGTTTAAAGGAAAATGAATTTTAATCAAAATAAAAAAGAATTATAAAATCAATAAATTTTCGATGCAATGATAGCTAGAGTTATAGAAGAAATTACACCTTTTCTCATTATTTGTACTCTTTTTTTTCCTCTAATTATCATATGATATGAGTTTAAGAATTTATAATTACTCGTCAACGGAATTAATACAAGTGATTAAAAAGATGCTTTCTTCGGGTAATGGTCCACGGTCAAATATCTCTGATTACTAGGGATTATGTGTGTTAAAAGAAACAAAAAGTATTTATAATTACTTCAAATAACTTAAAATTAAGAAAATTAATTAATAATAAATTCTTGAAAAGGAAAAATTGGGGGAAAAAATAGAAGAAAAAGAAATTGAGGGAATTAAGCTTGATCTTATACACTTTTTCTAACTAATTGTACTTTTTTTTCCCCTTTAATTATCGTATTAATTATATGAGTTTAACTATTTATAATTACTCCAAACAAAATTAAAATTAAGCAAATTAATCAATAATAAATTCTTGGAACGGAAATTTTGAGAAAAAAGAAAATAGAAGAAAAAGAAACTGCGGAAATTAAGATTTAAGATTGATCTTGTACACTTTTTCTCACTATTTGTACTCATTTTTTTCCTATAATTA
Organism: Lantana camara; assembly: GCA_037501455.1. NCBI lineage: Eukaryota > Viridiplantae > Streptophyta > Magnoliopsida > Lamiales > Verbenaceae > Lantana > Lantana camara. The sequence goes on from CM074855.1 coordinate 130,132,390, forward strand.
TCATATTATAACTATTTATAATTACTCAAAACTTTAAATTAAGCAAATTAATTAATAATGAATCCTTGGAAAGGAAAAATTGGGAAAAAAAAAGAAGAAAAAAAAATTGAGGAAATTAAGCTTGAGCTTGTAAATTATAGCTGTAAAATTTCCATTTCTTGAATCCCTAATTCTCTAAATTAAGCAACAATAATTATAATTAAGGCAAGAACCTATCCACATGGTTAGTACCGGTCTGCTCAGGCTGACATACGTCGCCGGTGGCGGCGGAATTGGTGGTTGCCGGCACTCCGCCGCACTTCTGGCACCGCGCCACCACCAAAATCTGTCGGCACGACGGGCACGACGAGTGGGATCCCAGCCACGTGTCAATGCACCCGACGTGGAATCCGTGGCCGCACTGCGGCAGCAGCCGGATTTCGTCTCCGGCGGCGAACTCCGTCAGGCAAATGGCGCAGTCGGAGAGCTTTCCCGATATCCGCTCGTCGACTTCATCGTAGGTGAGCTTCGGCAGCGATTTGAGCACCTTCTTCTTGAGGCCTTTGTTGGCCGCGGCTGAGGACGGCGGAGCTGCGGCAGCGGACGGCGGGGCGCGGCCGGCGATGCGGCGGATCCAGGCGCAGCGGGCGACGGCGACGAGGCCGAGGACGCAGATGAGGGCGCAGAGGAGGGCGGCGAGGATGACCACGAAGTCGGAGTCGAGAGTCTCCACCGGCGGCGGCGACGGCGGCCTCTTGGAGGTTTCGCCGCCGAGGAAGCGTGAACGGGCAGTCATGTAGAGAGAGAAAGAGTGTATGCGTGTGAGAGAGAGAAAGGAGTGTGTGCAAATCTTAGTGAGCTGAAGCTATCAATGATTTCGTAATTTATACAAATCGGAAAACGAGAGATTTTTAAGTTAGTTAAATAATCAACTGTTTAAACTTTAACCAACATTTCAGAATTGGAATGTAAATATGATGAATTGCAGGGGCATCTAAGCAATATCAACGAATTATTTTAGGGTTTTTAATTACTTTTGTTAATATGTTATATTTTACTTTTTTTTTTTTTGAAAAACTTATATTTAGAGTAAATGTCATATTTAGTTCATAAAATTTTGAGTTTGTGTCATTTTAGTCTCTAATGTTACTAATTTATTTTAAGTTAGTCTCTCAATAATTTTTTTATTGAAAATGTGGCCGGAAAATTTTCTATTATTAGTCTTGAGGTGTGTTCCTTAAGTTTACAATACAAGAATACACTTACAAATTATATATCTGGTGGACGTGAAATTTTTTTCGGTCATATTTTTACCAGAAAAATTATTAAAGAACTAGCTTGAAATAGATTACTAATATTAAAATTTTATCTATTATTTTTTAAATTTTAGACACTAAAGTGATACAAACTCAAAACTTGGGGATTAAATATGATATTTGATCTTATATTTACTATATTACTACTAAGTACTACCACTATATTAACTAGTTTTCGAAATTTTAATTTGAACATGATTGTTTTAGCATTTCAAATGAAAAATATTTCATGAAAGAAACCTACCATTTATAATTTTTACGATGATAAACGAAAGCCCATCCTAAGTTTTAATCATCTTGATTTGTTAACTTAACTGCTTACTTTTTATCATTTTGAATATCTGTTACATAATAAATTAAAAAAAAAAATCCAAGTTACCATATATATAATATGTCGTGTTGTGTTGTATCATCATATAATTTTACATAGGTAAAATTAGTAAATTATACATTTTTTTTTTATTTTTTTGGATTATTACAGATGTCCAATATATATAGAGACTCTCCCTACTCGGTTATGAGCCGAAATGAAATCTTATCCAAAATAAAGTTGCTATTAAATGTTTATTAAAATACCATAGGCTCAAAATTGTAGGCAACACTAAGCTCCCCCTAAGTTTATTTAAATAAATTCAAATAAAGTAACTTGTTCAAAATAATAAAGTTTATTTTTAATTTGCTACAACTTGTATATTGGTGGTACCAAAACTTTATTTACTTTTACCACATCTCAATCATTAAAGTAATTCTTCTCAAAGCTAAGGAAACATTTCACTCACAAAAGCAACACATATATATTCACTTTTGGGGTCAAAAAATAATACTATGGGCTCTTTTTTCTGTACTAATATTCTGTGTTCTTATTCCTATCCCTTCTTTTATTTTATCTTAATAATAGTGATAGGTGGTGTATATATATATATACTAATGATAATTTAAATTGAAAAGAGTTATAAAAATAATTGCAAAAGTTAATAATTAAAATGTTTTGCTAAAAGCTATCCTAGTTTTAAAAGTTAGTTATTATTTTGGACAACTATATGCTTGATTAATTGATTTAATCTTTTTTTATAAGAGGGTATCATAATATTCTTTGTGTTCCAAAACCAAGTGCCTTTGAGAACATTGTAACAAATTATAATATGTCATTTGGTAGGGACATATATATTGTTTAGTGATAATCGATAAGTATATATTTCGATGAACAGATCGGTCATAAGGTGATTTTTTTTTCTTATCTTGTTCAAAAATCTTCTTTATTCTCATTGGAATTGGAGAAAGACCATCCCGCTACAATGTTTTATATATGGGGCAGTTTGAAATAATTCCGCATTTGGAATATTTTTACTTTATTCCCCCATAAAATTATACAACATAATAGGATATAAATACTACATTAGAACGTTTTAGTACTACATTTTGTGAAAAATATATAACATATTTTGAGATATATTTTAAGTACGACATTTTGTGAAAGTTATACGACATTTTTTCAAAATGGGGAGTTAAGTAAAAATGTGATGAACTTTTGGGGATTTATCCCACATTACCCGTTTACATATTGGGCCAAATACTTTCTTTATATCGTAGCCATTAGTCCGTCTAGCGCCTTTCGGTTGGGATCCGCTCCGAGTTGCTTGGGTTATTTTTCTAGTATACGTGTTGGTCATTCTTCTCCTATTAGACTTGTAAATCCTCTCATGAGATAAAACAGCTAAGCTGCAATGGATGGCATAGAGTCCGTAGTAACCGAAGCACGGGAATAATCTAGTAGTCGAAGAGGCCTAAATAGAGTAATTGGATTCGAGTAACATAATGTAATATTTTTGTAAGAAAATAATTGAATAATCTAGTTCCAAACCCTATGCCATTATGATTTGGACATAAATTAGATGAGAAGTGGTAAAAGACATATACTATTAATAATGCTTGCCGTATGCATTGTTTTTTAAGGAGCATCATTTTGGGATTATGGTCGAGATCATCGTAAATTTATTGATAAATTGAGGTTGTCCACAGTGAAAGAGATGAAAATGCGCGTTTTTATGTGATGACCTATAAAGAATATTGTAATTTTTGAATCGTTTTATAATATTTGGAATTACTTGATAAATCACAGTTATCATATATCATAATATAGTTGATTATGAGTAATTATTGAATATTTTACTTTAAAATTTTAAAGACATTGGATATTCAATAGATAACGATTCTGACATGGCAAGACCCAACTCAATAACATAGCGTATTCTCCAACGTAGATGTAGATTCATTACTTTCCTCGATCTGCACCTCCTTCGACCTATAACTCGAGAAGGCAACCTTCATGAGCTTCAAACGGGAAGTTTCTCCCCTTGAACCACGGCTCGATCAAAAGTGCACGACCTCTCTTTGATCTTTAGAAACCACGTAGCCACTCAGAATTCATAGAGATAATGGCTGATCAAGAAGTAAATGCACCACTATAGTGAGACAGTTGGCAGTTGGAGCACCGCCCATGGCAGCCAGCCCCTCCACTACAGCCAAGGATATATCCTTGCATTCATTCCGGTAGGTAAATTTCATTAACTGCACTTATACTCGAACTCTTTCATTAGACCTACTACAAGCGTGTTGACTTGAGCGTCGGAGTACCAACCCTGACTAAAACTCCATTCTATCCTGAGTTGACCTCGAGCTCACATTTTATCTCCTTTTTAAATTTCCATCGAGCAAACAATCTTCCAACTCTACAAATTCTAAATAACCATGCCGATTCCATCTTGAGCTTCTCGACCCATATTTTGGCTTGATCAGATTCAACATTCATCCATTCCTCGACCGGTTTATTGGTAGTTGTAATATATATATGTGACGTGGCTCGTACCCGCTGCTCTGTTGGACCAATCACCGCACGCCACCTGTCCGATCGGAAACTTCCCTTCGACCATCAGGTCGGCCTCAAGGTTACAGCCCATAATTTACTGCCTTGGTCTTCGACCCAGGGTTAGACTTCCGATCAGTTCCTTCGACCCTAATCCCTCGACCTCCCAACGCACCGGTCCACTAACCAATTCACAATTGAGTGACCGACCGCGCATTAAATGCTAGGCAATAGTGGGGCACCTGTCAACTCCCCGCGCCGACACGTCGAGGCGGTTATTTCTCTTTCTCCACCGTATATATATCACCCCCTTATTTATTGCACGGTAAGTTTTTCACCTACTTCATTTTACCACTCAATCATTCGACCATCCTCATTGAACCTGACTTGAGCGTCGGAGGGCCAACCCGGGTCACACCCCCACCTTCCCTGAGTTGGCCTTGAGCTCATGTTTGATTCGACCTGTGCAGATTTTGAGCAGTCAGGCGACGATTCCCTACTCAACAAATAGAGTGATTGTAGTCTGATTTCCCGATCGGAGACAAGGCGGAGATTTGGCTCGATCATTTGGCGCCGTCTGTGGGAATCGCAACGACAAGCCATCGAACATGACTGCTCGTAATCTCGCTAGAAATCGCCTCTTTGACGAAAATGGTCGAGAGGTCATTCCTCAAATCCCTGTACAAGTTGCTGCACCAACGGTCATCCTGCCTCAATTGGTTTACTCGACGCCCGAGTTAGACAAGTACGTAAAGGCATGTCGGGATGAAGCCATAGCCGCAGCTGCAGAAGGGAGAGAGCCACGGATGCCGGAATGCCCTCAAATTCGACCCATTGAAGTCATTCAGCCTGTGGTGAACCATCCGGGATATGTCCAACCTGTGCAGTATCAACAGCCTGTCGGATATTGGGCTGGGATCGAACAAACTACACATCACCAACCCCAATATCAACATCCACTACCCGCTCAAGGAAATGCTAGGAGACCGATTCAAGATCGTCTGTCATTCCGACCAGATGATGAAGTTGACTCTAGGACCCTCACAGAGACCCATATACACCGGACTGTTGATCGCCGGGGTCGGGGGGCCTCCCAACAAAGATCTCGACCTTCTCACTCCCGGAGCAGGAATAACAACCCTCGACGATCTGAATCCCAAAGGGAACATGACACCCATCAAAACAACGCTTCTCGTCGGAGCTCGAGGGGAATCTTCGATCGACTTGGGCCTCACGGTCAACCAAACCAGATCAGGAGATCCAACAGGGGACACATTGTGAGGTCGGACGACCTTAGGAACCAAATCCCCCCGCGTCATAGCCGACAGGATAGCCGACATCATGATGGGAGCTAGGGATCGTATAGCCGTTCTCCTAGCCGGTCTCATTCCCCCAAGCGGGATCGGTCCAGATCCCCTCGGCGTACTATATCGACCCAACATTTGGCACGACCATGGAGGTACCAGAGCGACAAGGAAGCCCAATCCCCATTTTGCGACGCCATCATCGAGACCACTACCGACGAGAAGATCCCGACCAGCCTACCCACATATAACGGATCAACCGACCCTGAGAAGCACGTATCCCGGCTCGAGATGCAACTCAGCATGTTCGGCCACTCCCCAAACATTTGGGCCAAGATATTTGTCACCACCCTAGACGGCCCTGCACTGGAATGGTTTCAATGCTCTGGTTGATCGATTCAATACTCAGTTTTCCCCCATGAAGGGCGACAAACTACCTCCGACCTATCTGTACACCATTAGGCAAGGTCCTAATGAATCTCTCAGGGACTTCTTCACTCACTTTTCACAAGCAGTGGTCAAAACGGAAAAACCAAGCATTGACCTATTGAAACCAATCGTTCACAAGGTCTTGATCAGTAATGAATGTGCTCGCTATATCTTCTTGCAGAAACCTCAAAATTTAGCTGACATACAAGCAGCGGCCTGTGATTGGATGCAGCTCGAAGAATTGGAGAATTCTCAATGAAGTCCGACGCATGGTCGAAAGGCCGAAACCAGTCGTCCCGTCAAGCAGGATTTCCACCCCAAGAATGAAGAACCGACCGGATCCACTCCTAGGAAACACTTCACGCAACTAACGCGACCGATCGACGAGATTTACAACGTCATCGATCCTGCCCTCCTCAAGAAGCCCAAACCAATGAGAGAGACACCCAAGACTCGAGAAAGCAACAAATTCTGCAACTTCCATCAGCAGAAGGGGCATAGCACCTCAGAGTGCAATGCACTGCGAGACGAGATCGAGCGCCTGATCAAGGGAGGCCATCTCCTCGAGTTTGTAAAGAAAATGGAAGATAATACTCGAAATCGGGACCACCACGATAGGTCGCCGCCAAGATAACGCCAAGCCAAGCCCCCGACAGAGCGTGACCCACATAATCGACCATGTCTCGGTTGGATTAACATGATTGCCAGGGGGCCCTCAGGGGGAGATTCGAGATCTGCTCGAAAGAAGACTCGGTGGGCAGCTATGCAAAGCTTTTATGGTCCTCGAGAAGTGATGCACGTTTGACCAGAAGACTCCTGGATCAATGAAGAAGTAGTGTTTAGCGAAAGTGATGTAATTAATGTACCGGCACAATCGAGCGAGACACCTAGCTGTCCTATGGTCGTTACGCTCGATGTCGCCAACTTTGTTGTATCACGCACTTTGTTCGATAATGGAAGTTCTAACAACATTATCCTTTACTCGACTCTTGTTCGCATGAATTTACATGATAAATTGCTTCTAGACCCTATTCGAACACCTCTTACAGGTTTCGACGAAGCGGAAGTTTACACCAAAGGTTGTGTCCGACTCGTCACATTGATGGGCACATTACCTCGACGTGCCACGCGCGAGGTCGAGTACCTTGTTGTGGAAATGCCTTCCGTCTACAACATTATTTTCGGTCGACCAGGCTTGATAGATTTTCGAGCAGTCATCTCCACTTACCACCAGATGGTAAAGTTACCCATCCCGGCTGGGGTCGGAGAGTTGTGATGCGAAATCCCGATAGCATGGAGCTGTTATTCCATCTCAATAGAAAAACCCAAACCACCCACCGGGAAACAGATCCCCATTGTCACCAACGACCCAATGATCGAAGATGATTTTGTAGATCCTGACGCGGACGACCCTGAAAACTCCAAGAAAATGAGCTCTTCTCATGCCGCAAAAAGGAAGAAACAAGAGGACAAGAGCTCGAACCTACGGAAGAACTTGAAGAAATTCAGTTGATCCCTGGACAGATAGAAAAAATCACACGTATAGGAGCCGGTCGAAAGGGCAAAGAACAATGCATGCTCATACAGTTTCTCCGAGATAACCTCGACGTGTTCGCCTGGAGTGCTTCCGACCTTATTGGAGTCGACAGGAAAGTAATTGAGCATCACTTAAACGTCGATCCATCCTACAAGCCAGTCAAGCAGAAACTACGTCCTCAGAGCGATTTCCGAAACGCCATCATCGAGATAGAGGTGAACAAACTCCTCGACGCTAGGTACATAACGCCAATCCAATACGTCGAATGGCTTTGCAACATCGTTCCCGTACCCAAGCCAGGTGGGAAGTGACGTATGTGCAACGATTTCACCGACCTGAATAAAACATGCCCAATGGACCCCTATACATTACCAAGGATCGACCAACTTGTCGACTCCACGGCTGGATGCGAGCGGTTAAGCATGATGGATGCTTTTCAGGGTTACTATCAGATTTTCATGGCCATTGAAGATCAACCTAAAACGGCCTTCATAGTCTTCAACGGCATTTATTGTTTCAAGGTTATGCCATTCGGTCTCAAAAACGCATGAGCAACATACCAACTAATGATGAACAAAGTGTTCGAGCCCGAGATCGGCAACACCATTGAGGTATACATCGACGATATGCTCGTCAAGAGTGAGAGAGCCGTCGACCATCTCGATCATTTGAAACGAGCCTTCAGCCTTCTTAGGAAATACAACTTGAAGCTCAACCCCGTAAAATGCACTTTCGGGGTCGACGGCGGGAAGTTCCTTGGGTACATGGTGAGCCAGAGAGGGATCGAGGAAAACCTCGCAAAGATACAAGCCATTCAGCTGTTTCCGACCCCTAACTCGATCCACGATGTCCAGCGCCTTGTTGGCAGGATCATCTCACTGAATCGATTCATATCATGGTCGTCAGAGAAGAACTTTCCCTTCTTTAAAATCTTACGAAACATCAAAGATTTCGAGTGGACTCCAGAATGCGACCAAGCCCTCGAGGATCTGAAGAAGTACCTGACCTCCCCGCCTCTATTAGCAAAGCCGGTCGACGGAGAGATGTTATATCTATATTTGGCTGTCTCGAGTGAAACAATCAGCTCGGTGCTTGTCACTATTCGAGATCGAAAACATCTTCCTGTGTACTATGTTAGCAAGATTCTTCATGGCCCTGAGATACGTTACCTCGAGATCGAAAAATTTGCTCTCGCAATGGTCCACACCTTACGGAAACTTCGACCCTACTTTCAAGCATATCCCATCGTGGTTCTAACCGATCAACCATTGAAGACCATCATGGACAAACCAGAAGTTTCAGGCAGACTAACTACGTGGGCAATCGAACTTGGTCAGTTTGAAGTGTCTTATCGGCCCCATGTGGCTTATCAAGATCAAATCCTCGTCGATTTCCTGGCCGAAAAGGACCTTCACCGAACACCTGCTAACGATGAAGCCATATGGACACTATCAGTCGATGGCTCTTCGACCTCTTCAGAGGGGGGGAGGGAGCATGCATATCCCTCTCGAGTACGGATGGACAATAGATCGAATACGCCATCGCCCTTGAATATCCTGCAACTAACAACGAGGCAGAGTATGAAGCCCTTTTAGCAGGGATGAACATCGCAAAAATGAAAAACATCAAAGGGCTCACCGTCATAACCGACTCTCAGCTAGTCGCTGGACAGATCGGCGGTGAGTACGAGGCTCGAGAAGAATCCATGGTCAAGTATCTCGCCCTGGCAAAGAAGGCCATATCGAAATTTCAAAACTTCAAGCTCTCTTAGGTTCCTCGAGAAGAGAACCTTCGAGCAGACATCCTCTCTAAGTTCGCAGGTGGGTCGCTTGGTACACGAGATCCATCACGTTTATGCCATCCTCCGCCAGATCCATCGACCCACCTGTCCCAGAAATCAACTCCATCGATGCTGCCGAACCCTGTTGGCTCGATGGAATAGTCTTATATCTACGAGACGGTACCCTACCCGAAGATTCGCTCGAGGCAAAAAGGCTCAAGCAGCGTGCCCTAAGTTATTCGCTCGATCAAGAAGGTCGTTTATACAAGCGATCATTCATCGGACCCACTAAACGATGTCACCGACCGTCCCAAGGTCGAGAAGTGCTAGCCGAAATCCACGAAGGATCGTGCAGAAACCACGCTGGGGGGCGATCACTTGCTCAGAAAACATCTCGAGCGGGTTTCTTCTGGCCCACTATGCGCAAGGATGCGATTGAATTTGTGAAAAGGTGCGACCGTTGTTAGAAGCATGCCAACTTGACCCACCAACACCCTGCAGAGATGATCCCAATCGAATCGTCATGGCCGTTCGAGCAGTGGGGAATCGATATCACAGGCCCTTTTCCGATCGCAACTTGGCAAAGACAATTTGTCATCCTCGCCATCGACTACTTCTCCAAATGGGTCGAATCGCTAACAGTCTCGAAGATAACTTTCCATGTTCTACAAAACTTTCTTTGGAAACACATCATCACAAGGTTTGGTGTCCCTCGAGTTATAGTATGCGATAATGGACCTTAATTCCGAAGCTCCAGATTCAAGGCCTATTGCTCAGACTTCAAGATCAGTCAAAGATTCACATCGGTCGGACATCCCCAGGACAACGGGCAGGTCGAGGTCACCAATCGCACCATCATACAAAACTTATGCACTTAACTCGAGGCAAAGAAAGAGCATTGGGTCGACGAACTAGAAGGCGCCCTATGGGCCTATTGAACAACCCCACGAATCCCGACCGGTCAAACACCGTTCGCCATGGTATATGGCTCGAAAACAATGATACCTGCTGAGATCCTTCATCAATCCCCCCGAGTAGCCCAATTTCAACGCGAACGGAACTATGCATTAAGGGCTTTCGACCTCGACACCATAGATGAAACTAGAGAAAAGGGGAATATAAGGATGCAGTAATATCGAGCCACGACCGCTCGCGCATAGAACAAGAACCTGCGACCACTTCACTTTCAAGTCGGAGATCTAGTCCTCAAGAATGTCGAAGTTATTAAGCATGTGGGTAAGCTCGATGCTAATTGGGAAGGTCCCTACCGCATAGTCGAGATTAGCAAGAATCGAGCATATCACCTTGAAGATCTCGATGGGAAATCCTTACCTCGATCGTGGAATGCCCACAACTTGAAAAAGTATTACTTGTAAACAAATTATGTATCTTTCAGATCAATGAATAAACAAAGTTTTCCTTTCTTTCCAATAGGCATGTTATTCGATCTACCATTTAGTATCCTTTATTTTACGACGCTCGTATTAAAAAAGTGTTACCCACTCGAAAGATTAGAGCAATTTGCCTCAAACATCTTCTCGACTAAAAGCATCGATTAATACAAGACATGTTATCAAAAAACTCAAAGGAACAACTTAAGAATGATCAATCATTGACTCAAAATAAAGAAAGTACATAACAATTTAAGACAAAAAGATGTGGCGATTACAACTTCTTCGATCACACACTTAACTCCATTTTCGGATTTTCCCAATGGGAACGACGAACACTCGGGTTCCTACCTATTTACAATGAACCCCGAGTCAGCAACTAAGGGAACTCACCCCATCAGTCGAGTTCCTAAAAATTACAAGAGTCCGACCCCAACAGTCGAAACCCTGAAAAGTTGGGTCTTCCTTCAGCTAACATCTCGAGCACAGAGATAGGGCTGGCACGTTTTCTCTGGCTCAATTCCTGGTCGGACCATCTCCGGTCCCTTCCTCGATGGGCACAATAGCAGCATCCCCAAAGTACTCCGGGCACATGTCTTTGGGGTCGAAGGAGGCATCCAGGTCGAGCTCCATCAATGATATGTCGTCTGGCTCGCCGGCAACCCTGGATCGCGCTAGCTTCACTGCGAAACCAAACTCATCTTGGTCCCAGTCTGGCTCAGAAGATGGAGGTCGGATGACTAGATCAGCAGACCGAGGGTCGTCTTGGTACAGGCCGACCTTCTCTTGATCGTAGTCCATCGGAAGGTATTTGGCCGCCTGCACCTGGGCTATGCACAAATTGAAGCCCTCCTCGACGTCTTTGAAGCTCGCGATCGACACGGCCTTCGCATACGCCTTAGAGTTCATAAACCTGTACACACCTCGCCTCTCAAGGTCGGAGACAGACTCCTTGAGGCCCCTCTTGCATCTGCTCAAGGCCAAGGCTACCCCCTTCCTCTCCCTCTCGATCAGGCCCCTGTTTTTCGCCTCGATCTCCTCTTCAATCGCCCTCGCAACCCTATCCTTAGCATTTTTGAGATTTTTCTCCATGTCGGATAGCTTCTCGATCGCATCCAGAAGATTCTTGTCGAGCTGCTCCTTGTCTTTGTTGGCTTCGGCCAACTTTTTGTCCTTCTCCTGGAGCTCAATCCTCATGCGCTCGACCTGCTCTTTGGCCCTGGTCCTCATTTGGCGGTGGACCCAACCCCTGCGAGCCACCTGGAAGAAGTCTTGGCCCATTTGGAATAAACATTTCGATCGTCAACATTCGAACAAACACTTGGCAAATACAGGAAGAACAATTTTATACTTCTGAACCCAGGATGCCTCGATCTCGTCATCCGCGAGCGCCCACCGGTCTTTGTGGTCGACCACCGTTTGGATCGAGCTGTACAGAGCCCCGATCGCGTTGTAATCTTTGGGGGTTATACCGATCCTGCGAGGCTCGCCCTGGTCGTTGTGGCTCGAGAGGCTGTTCGGGAAGTGGGGCTCCTGGAGTGAGGGACAGTCGAAAAATAGCCGCATATCTTCCTCGCTGGGTTTCCAGGGGACGACGGTTGCGGGTCGAGCACCCTGTGGCGGCTTTCGAACCCCTGCCAGGATGCTAGCAACATTTCGAGGCACTATTGCCCCATGACCCCGATTAGGTGGGGTCGAGAACTCGCCGGCCTGGACCTCGACGATAGGCCCAAGAGAAGGAGGTATGGGGAGCACGGGGGTCTTCTCTCGACCCTTCCCTTTCGACTTATCTGCCTCGACCGCAGACTTGGAGGCTTGACGGTGTGTCTTCTGTTTCATTGGATTGGGGGGCCTCAACCTCGTCGACCCCCACCGGAGCATTCCCCCGTTTCTCGGGGGCATCAGCTGTCCTCATCGCGAGGACTTTTGGCAGTGCCTCGACCGTGGCGTTGTGGGCAGCAGTGATCTCCGTTTCGGTCGGCGGAGGCAACTCTTTCGTCTCGGTCGCCTTCTTTTCTCTTGGTTGCAAGTGAGGCCGACATGATGTATCACTCTGCAAAGAAAAAGGAAACCGATCACATACTTGGACAAAAAATAACAACAAAAAAGCAAAAAATGAATAAGTTATTGCTCCGAGGGATTCGCTCGATATACCCGGGTCAAAATATTTATGAACCCCTGGCGCGAGCCCCAACTCGATCAACATCTGTGGATCGATCATGTCCTTTGACTCCACACTTCCCAGATTTCTCAAGGCCGCCATCAATGTATTTGGCCAACCCGAATGCCCTCTCGGAAGATCTGCTTGAGGGACCCAGCTCCATCCGGAATACTTCAAACCCGGCCATCCCTTCTCACACTCGATGAAAACAAATCTCTGTTTCCATTCCATGCCGTTCGAGGAGGTTGATGACCTTATCACTCGATAATTATTCTTCGACTGAAGCTGGATGTATCCTGGACCTGGCGCCGAGGTCTCGGTCGTCAGCGAGGCCTGAAAGATTTCGGAAAGGCAAAAGATGTTAGTCCTCATCCCCAAGCATCTTAGTAAAGCCCTCAGCCCATTCACCATAGCGTACGAGTTGGGCATCAACTTAGTGGGCTGATCCTCAAAACATTGAAGAATTCGAGCAGCTCCTCGGAGATAGGCACCCTAAACCCGTTCTCGACAGCCTTGTAGTTGATCGCAATGCAATTTTCGGGTGGGTTGGTCATCCGGTCTCCGACCCTGGGCCTTATCACTCGATAGCCCCCAAACTCAGGTGCACCACCGAATAGCCAGTGCTGGATCTCCCCGAATTTTTCATCCGATATTCCTGGTGTTATGGCTCGTGGGTCCTTTACCAATCGACCCTCCGGTTCGGCATTCTCCATCTCCTCCTCCTCTTCTTCTTCATCTTCACCTCGACCTGAGGTCGACTTCTCTCCCCCGGCAACACGAGGCACGACAACCTCTTCCAATTCTGCCTCTGGTAGCAGGTCAGACACCCCCACCACGTCGACATCTTCATCCCTCCCTTGGGGGTTTGTCGACCTCGTATCTATGGAAATCCCCGAGTCCGTTGAATCTGAACTCGAGTTGGACCTCGAGCTCGATTCCACACTTGCGGTTGCCACCTCCATCCCCTTTGGCCCGGTCTCACCTCGATTTGTTGACATCCTACAGGAACAAGAAAAACATGTTTTCACTCTTGAAGGGTCGGATTCGAACAAATCGAGAGAGAGGAAGCCTTCGAAGTGGGAAGTGGTAAACCTCTCCCTCGAAGCAATCGAGAAAAACAAAAAGAAACATGCAAGAGAACCAAATCGAGCTAAGAGTCGAAACGATACCTTTTGTGTTTAGAAAGGTTTGGAGTTTGCTTCCTTCGGAACGAACGACCGAAAATCGATGCACAAAAGCACTTGATCGACCTGCTGCAGCTCAGAGCTTCTCTTCAGATTTCTCTCGCGAAAGTAACATTGAAGTTACAGAGGGAACTATTTATAGGAGTGAATTTGGCGGGAATCGAGAAGGTGAAACGTTGCCATGATTACAGCGGGTCCCACCCTTGGGAGTTGAAACGCCACTGCCACGTCAGTCCTAGCAGATGACGTTTCGGGGGGCTTATGATGTGGCTCGTACCTGCTGCTCTGTTGGACCAATCACCACACGCCACCTGTTCGATCGGAAACTTCCCTTCGACCATCAGGTCGGTCTCCCGGTTACAGCCCATAATTTACTGCCTTGGTCTTCGACCCAGGGTTAGACTTCCGATCAGTTCCTTCGACCCTAATCCCTCGACCTGCCAACGCACCGGTCCACTAACCAATTCACAATTGAGTGGCCTGCCGCACATTAAATGCAAGGCAATAGTGGGGCACCTGTCAGCTCCCCGCGCCGACACGTCGAGACGGTTATTTTTCTTTCTCCACCGTATATATATATCACCCCCTCATTTATTGCACTGTAAGTTTTTCACCTACTTCATTTTACCACTCAATCATTCGACCATCCTCATCGAACCTGACTTGAGCATCAGAGGGCCAACCCGGGTCACACCCCCACCTTCCCCGAGTTGGCCTTGAGCTCATGTTTGATTCGACCTGTGCAGATTTCGAGCAGTCAGGCGGCGATTCCCTACTCAACAAATAGAGTGATTGTAGTCTGATTTCCCTATCGGAGACAAGGCGAAGATTTGACTCGATCAATATGCATATGCCATCGACTATGTGGAATGCTTCATTTCTTGATGAGTCGTCATATATATCTTGTCAACTATTGATATTAATCTACTCGATCGTAAATATATTAATATTCTTAGGAAATGATTTTGAAATATCACTATAATGATTGGGACGTAATTCAATGTTCTCTATATCATATACTTGAGAATTTTCAAATTCCACAACTTTCTACATATTTTTGAAAAGGACGAGACATATTAATTCAAAATTAATAATAAAATAAAACACGGATAATTCATAGTACCTAAATCACAATACATTCAAAGAATGTGCCAAAAATATGGTATTTTTCATCATTGCTGCCACTTCTACATTAATTCCTATTGCTCTTAGTCAATATAAAAATGATTTTTGAGAAAATTCTAACTTAGGACCACTTTTTTCTTATTGCTTCCTCGTGTTTCTTTTGTTTCTTACTTTTTACTTAAGATATATACGAGGGTTGATATATATATATATATATATATATATATAATTAATTAGATCGTATCATTAAAATATAAATTTTTTTCATTAATGATATTGCTTAACCAAAAATTCAAACATGAGAGTTCATTCTAGTTAAATTGATATAAGGTCGAATTAATAAATTGCATCACTTTAGGTTGATATATTAATATTAGGAAAAAACAATATATTTCCTTTACTATAACTATTTTTTTATCTGAACTTTTAAATATTTTAAATTATAATCTCTGCTTTGTAAAAATTTTCTAATTGTCATCTGTACTTTATAAAAATTCATATCTCAGTCATTTAAGCGTTACTAATAAAAACAATGTGCGTTGCACATTAAATACACGGTATATCTAATTATTTTTAATTATTAAATTATTAAATTGAATTATTGAGATATCAACTTTTTAAAGTAATTAGTTTTCAATTGAAACTTAATTTTTTAATATAATTCTCAACTATAAACATAAAAAAGTTATAGTTTCAAACTAATGCTCGTCCTATATGATGCACGGACATGTTTAAAAATATTATGTTATTGTGCGTTTGTATCGTATTTTTGTCCATGCATAATAGACACAATCTCATAAACCAAAAATTAATCATAAGCTATATTGTAAAATTAACATGAAAAAATAAATTATAATTTGTTTTATTTTTTATTTAACTCTATATACTTAGTTTAATTTATAAAATATGTTCATCTTTTCTTTAAATGAAATAAGTCTTATTTCTAATTTTTAAGTTATCCTAATTTACTTAAATAAGTATTTTTAAGGAATGTAATAGTTTAAAAGAAATATTTAGTGATAATAACATTTGTCCCCACCAAGTTAAGAAATTACAGTGTTGCTCAAATCATCTCGAATTCAACTTAAAATTCTTGTATATAAAGTAAGATACAGAAGGTAGATTCAGGCAAGTATTTATGGTCACCGAGTGCTCTTCCTCCAATTCGGGTTCATTTCGAAGCTATAAGTCGAGTATTAGAAGCCTTTAAGGATTGTCTTATGGATAGACATTGAAATCTTATTCCCCAATGCCATGTTAAAAGTATATAAAAATGGGAAGAAAAAAATTAGAAACACGTACACAGTTGGGTCGAGATAATACCTAAGTTAAAAGTAAGAAGGTGTTTTGACCAAGTTCTTTTGAGCTTGTCTTTCGAAATTTAGATTAAGACAACTCTTCGCACGATACTTGCTCTGACTCGCTCGATATGCTCTTTAGTAAAAATAACTTGTAAAAATAATTGAGGAATCCTGTTTACAGGAAATAAAAGAAAAAACAAAATGTTGTCATGATTACTATCTGGCGAGTTGATCTGCGCGTGAATGACACCTCCTTAAGTCGAAAGACCATCAGCCACGTCAACCTTACCTGATGATCTTTGGGGACTTGTAACGTGGCATAATATCACGAAGATACCTAGCAAAATGACACAATGCACGATGTGTTAGTCTTAGTTAGTTGCACGTTCGATCTCCCTCCCAACCTAAGATAGAGGGATCAATTTATGCCTGAGGAAACGATTAGGTGACCAAGTCTCTCGACCTCCCCAGTTGAGCTGCAAGTCAAGGATCATGCAAGATATGCATTAAATGCAGATAATCTCCTAACCTATTTCACTAAAGTGCACCATGCCTACAACCATCAACTCTATAGATGCATTTAATGCACATTAAGTATGTGTAAAACAAGTACAAAGGTCCACCACCATAATACTCATAGAATTCTTGTCAGTTGGTAAACATATTCATTGCACTTTTCGAGTCCTATAATTTACTCATAAGATTTTCAAGCTAATTATTGATTTACGCATCAGGGGTTTATGTCATGATCACTGGACCTAGTTCACTATTTTTTTCCCTATCCCATTTTCAGGTCGAAAAGACTTTCTTTCAAATAAATTCTTAAGTCATCAACTTGATCGATTCAGCGGTTTCATTAGCCACAAAATTCTGACATGATCATATACTATAACATTAATTATAAAAAATATTTTTTTCATATTAGAAAATTGTACTGACAAAATATCAATCATATTATCTATTAATTATAACAAAAAATTAGTAACAGTAATGTGTACTAATTATCTTTTATGTTATATTATAAATCACCTCCAAACTCTCTAACTCTATATCACATCTCTTTCTCGTCTCTCTCTCTATCTACCCTTTCCCCCAACCACCACTGCAGCAATATCCCAACATCAATTTTTCTCGACCAAACCTTCCTTCTTTCAATTGTCCGTCGGTAAAATTCCATCGATTTTCGGGTGTTTTTTTGTAGTGCCTCTCAATGAAATCTTGTTCTCAACTATTTTTTGAGAATTCACTCAATATTAATGTCTTTATCACTTCGGTTGGTTATGTACATAATCTATTAACAATTAATTTTTTTTAAACATGGTCATTTCTGCATTTAGAAAGACAATATATCTCACTTGATAATAGAAATTTTGTTCTTTAATATTTATATTCATTCGCTCTAGTATAATTTTATTAAATTTATATTGAAATAGTATAATTTTAATATTACAGGGTATAAAGCATTTGGTTGTATGTACCATTATTTGCATAAAATCGTTTTAGTCCTATAAGATGTTGATTTTGTTGACAAAAAAGATTTGTGCACTTCACGTAGATCGTTAGTAGAGCTCTCCGCCACTTGTATTTTAGGTGATATGTTATAATTAGGAGTTAGATTATTCGTACATTAATTAGTAAAACATAAGTAGTATATTCCACTAATGGCGCTTATGAAGGGTTCATGTCTTTTCCGTCCAATGGAAAATTTTAAAAAATAAAATAAAATTGAATCATAACTTTATTAAAAAGTTGAGACTAAAATTTAAATAAAAATAACGGATCTATACTGCAATTTTATGCCATATGAGAATAATACTGTATTTTTTTAAAAAAAAATTGTATTGTTAAAAGAATTCTTCAATCCCAAAATATATTATTATATAAATCATATATGAGATTTTTATAAAATGAGAGATATACGCTTTTACAATATTTAATTGAAAACACTCCTTCGCCAAAATTTGTAATATGCATTATTTTGTTATCTTTCAATTCGTTAGGCATCTCTTATTATAATAAACACTTCAAATTAAAATTTTTGGCATGTTAGTTTTGTTGGGAATAGTGCCCTGAAAATTCAATTTGTTGAATTAATTAAACTGAATTTACAGCAAATTGTGAGTATTTCACATATTGATAATTAATGGCGTGTGGTGGTATTCTTATATGAAATGTGTTTCATAGGAAAAGACTTTGAATACCGAAATCACGTGTCATTAAAGTTCTAGTCGGTAAGATAAGAATATGTTCTTATCAAGACTATAACGTGGCTATATAAGATGATTAGTCTTTCGTCATTGGGAATGGTGATTCCGATTATAACACGTTGATAATTTTCAATAGGATTGGAAACATCGAACTGGACCACTGAGATTATTTATTTTATACTGCTATCTGAAATGAATAAAATCTCAGGAAGCATTGTACTCTTAATCCTGATAATATTTCGGCTTTAGGCATGTAGTGTTAGTCATTGTAACATACTCGAAGTGAGGTCTCGGTAACGGGTGGCCAAAATACTTTGTATGTTCGGTGATTACATGAAATGTGCTAAAGAGTTATATTGATCGAGGAATCTGTGGCCTTGCTGGAAGGTAAGAGATATCCTTGAAATAGATTTGTAAAAGTTCGAATTAAGACTTTGGCCAAAGCACTTCGTGTGATACGTCACCGAAGTTGTATGTTGAATGTGTTTCACATACAGAGAATTTGAACTTAAGACGAATCAATAAATTTCAAATTAGAAATGAAAAATAAATGATAGTAGTTGCAATTTATTTTTCATGGATATCTACACGGAGGAGTGAAATGCGAAATTATTCTAGATCGAGAAATTCGTGAATAATTTAATTAATTTTAGAGTGCAACAATATTTATTTAGTGGAATTAAATATTGTTAGACGGTAATTAATTATTATCATGGGATGATAATATATTAACCCGTTTGGAGCTAAAATTAATTAGTCCTGCAGGTCCCCCTTGCAAACCCCAATTGAAAACCCAAAGAGAAAATATTAAAAGGAGAAAGAGAAATGATTTTTCAAAGTGTTTGAAAATAAGCCAAGGGATTTATTTTAAGAAAATAAATCAAAGTTCCAAAGAGTTGGAAATGCCCGGAATTTTATTTTGGAGAAAATAAAATTGTAAATTTTTTTCTGAAAAAAATAAAAAATAAAAAATACTGACGTGGCATTTTGCTTATGTGGCAGCTGACGTGTCATGCCACGTCAGTGGGTTGGGCCCCAGTTGACGTTGACGCAGCGCTGCGTGGCGCGCCAAATGGAAGGTCCAGATCGTGCCACGTCATCGAGTTGGAGGGTCCAGATTTGGTCCAGAAACGGGTAAACGGATCGGCCAAACCCGGTTCAAACGGATAGGGTCGGTTTCGGGCAGGACCGACCCGGACACGTGGCCGAATCATAATCGGCCACGTCATGAGCAAACCCTAGCCGAAGGTGCAACACACGTGCCACCTTGTGGCCGCACGTGAGGGCACGTGTGGCATCGGATCGGCGAGCGGCCGGCGGCGTTGGACTCGTGGTGCTGAGATCTTCAACGTGGTCACCTCGGTTTTTATGTCCAAGTTGCATACGCAAGTGGGATGTGAAATTACCATTTTACCCTCGGTTTTTCCCCTATAAATAGGGGTCTTAGCCCTTCATTTTTCATTCACAAGTTTAGGAGAGGTTTTGGCTGAACTTTCGGCTTTGAAACCATATCCCTTTTCTCCTAGTTAATTCCGATTTATTTTGTAATTAATTTTAATTAGGTGTTTATATAAAACGCCTAATTTCGGGAGATTAAAATTTATTATCAATTGCATGTATATACTTGAGTAGATCCGGCTAGTCTTCCGCTATTGTATTAAAATATTTTAGAAATATTTTAATACTTGTATTATATACAAAATTGCATGTATATACTTGAGTAGATCCGGCTAGTCTTCTCCTATTGTATTAAAATGTTTTAGAAATATTTTAATACTTGTATTATATACAAAATTTTAAAATGTGGTCCCGGACTGCAACTGTTTTTGGGCCCACCCCCCAGCAACTGGTATCAGAGCCGTGCTCTTGATATATATATGCATTGATATGATGCATGCGATGCATAATTTTAAATCTGCTACTGTGCACGTAAATTCTATCAAAGGAGACTGGTTTTTAAGTGGGATCGTTTGTGACCCCTCTAGTGTTTCCTGGGAATTTACGTGGAATGGTATTTTTGGGAAACAATTTAATTGCTTTTCTTGAAAAATTACTGAATCAGTAAACATGATTTAAATTATGAGATAATTTATTTATAACATGTTTACTTTATACCATTTATTTTAAGCATGATAATTATGTGATAATTATATGAAAGCATGCTTAATTATTTTATTTTATGGCATGATCATGATAATATGAGATATTATGTTATTTACAATTATGCATATTTTATTTAATGTGATTAAATAATAATATTTAATAGAGATTTAACGAGATGCATAATTGGACTAATATTTTTCGGCCTAATTAATAAATAGTTATAAAATTGCCTTAAAATATTATTGGGATTTTAAATATGACTTAGTAATCCTAGTGGGAGCGTATTAATAAGATTAATAACTTCCGACAATAAGACGCCAAAAGTGATTATATGATAATCAAAAGATAATCTATATTTTTTTTAGAAAATTCAATTGGGAGCTAGATGAAAATAGTTAGATTCTCATGGCCTCCATTACCCATCTATAGTATAGTGGATACGTACTACTCCCCTCGGCAGGTATGTATTCGCAGGTATACAAGATTAGACTTCTACGGATAGAATGAAATATGGGAAAGTCAGCTCGACCACGCCTCCGTGGAGTGTCTTGACCTACTCGTATGGACTTCTAGGTAATGGTACACACTTGACTAAGTAATGTATTAACCTCCCTTCAGAGCTCTGTTACATTTACTTAGAGGCCAAGGGTTGACGTGGTGGATTGACATTGTTTGGTAAGAGTTACCTAGATGACATATTAATTAAGAATAGTTCTTGCGTTTCCACCTCGCCTCCGGGGAGTCAACTGCAGTTAGTTAAGTCACCATTGCGTAAATCAAAATGCTTACGTGGATTTCATTTATTAGTTAGACGCAAAAGAAAGTGGAATGCATAATCATAACTTGTATTTATTTAGTTAATTCAGTTTTATAATTACGATCTCTCTTAGCCCACTCCAAACTATTTGTCTATAAGGAAATAGGCTAGTAAGGGTTCAACTATGCTGACTAGGAAATGGATCTTGACATCGTGTTGAGATACGAAAGTTTACGTACTCACTGAACCTTATCCGAAAATTCCAGAAACTACAACCAGTCAGGATTAGAAAGACGCTTATTCCAAACAGATCAAGTGTAATGATCTGGCTAGTCTTATGTCCTGACATCTGTCTTAAAAGTTCTTGAGCATCAGACGCATGAGATGTCTACTGATAAGAACATGTTTTGAAGACAGAATCGTACGAAGGTACGAGCCAATAAGAAGGTTGTTAGTTATGAAGATGTTTGAAGGATCACCGATTCAGAATCATATTATGATATGATAACTAATCTGAACAAGATTGAAAGCCTCTGTGCTTAAAGAAACAATCTTAACAAACAGGATACGATCCTATTCTCTCTGCCTAAGTCGTTTGAACGTTCAGGATTAATTTTAAATAATTTTTTTTAACCTAACCTGAACCAATGAATGACCTCAATATTGCAGAAAGGGTGATATAGACTAAGGGAAAAGTTCTCTTAAATCAGACATCAATATCCACGACCTCAAAAGCCAGTAAGTGGAAGAAAGAAAAAGGAAAAGTGTTTCTATTTCGGTGGTAACGGGTATTGGAAAGGAAATTATCCGAAATACTTAGTTTGTCCATTTGCTACGCCGTTTAGATAAGATATGAAGATATCTTACTCGTTGAAAGTATGTTTAGTTGGAAATTTACCAGACTCCTGGAATATGGATTCGAGCTGAACTAATCATATTTGCAATTCGTTGCGAAGACTCAAACTAACCAGAAGTTTGAAAAATGGCTAACATGCAACTACTGCTCAAGGATAATACAAGTGTAATTGTATTAGCAGTAGGAGCTGTAGTATTGTATTTTGGCAATAGGGTTTTATATTACACGTGCCGTATAAACAGAAATTTAATTTCTGTGAGTTATTTGATAACTAATGGTTTAACTGTTTGTTTTGAACAAAAGTTTACCGCTAAGCAAAATAAAAGGTTTATTTGCGCTGGCACAATAAAAGATGGTCTTTTATACCTCAATGAAAACCCTAATTTAAGTTTAACATTAAGAAGCTTGACTTACCACCTAAGAGGAAAAACTTCTACGTGGCACCTATCTATTGGTCAATTGAATTTGAATAGGATCCAAAGACTGATTGTTGAGTCCTATTGACTTGAAAACAGTATCAATCTGCGAATCCTATTTAGAAAGTTAAAATGACCAAGAAGCCTTTTTGAGACAAAGGTATTTAAGCCATGAAGTTGCTTGTGTCAGTTCGTACGGATATGTGATCCTATGAATGTTCAAGCAAGAGATAGTTTTGGGTACTTCATCATTCATTTAAACGATTACTCTAGATACAGATATGCTTATTTGATGAGACTTAAGTCTGTATTTTTGAAGAGTTCAAAGAATAAAAGACTGAAGTCAAAGAGTCAAATTAGAAAACATATCAAGGCACTTCGATTAGATCGAAGTAGTGATAAGTATCTATGTTCAGAGTTAAATAGAATTTCTCAAATGAGATTAGATCTCAACTTTCTGTATGAGATAGGGCTTAGCAAAGATGTATTACAAAAAGGAGAAATAAAACTCTGATAGAAATGGTAAAGATTCATGAAAAGTCATGCTACCCTACGAAGTTCGTTTTGGGATCTTGCGCTCAAAACAACAAATACACTAAACCTAGCTCTATCTAAGTCAGTTCCTAAAACATTGATGGATCTGTAGCTGGGGTGAAAACCCTGTATCTCTTATCTTCGGATTTGAGATAGCCTGGTCCACGAGTTAAGGATGGAACCTGACAAGTTAGAATAAAGAACAAAGGTTTACTTGTTCTAAGGTTATCCTAGAAGAACGAGAGGTGGTATATTTTGTAATTTGAGAAATCAAAAAAGATGTTTGTGAATATTTCAAAGATAATTACATAGATAACCACAAATGGTGGAAGCAAAGTAGTGTTAAAAGAAATAACAGTATTAGATACTGATTTCCATAAACCCGTGATAATTAAAAATGTATTAGATACATGTGATGTACCAAATACAACATGTGATGTAGAGACGCGTACACGAGAGCATCATTGTAGTGGGAGGATTGTCAGGACACCTGACAAGATACCTAAAATTAACCCAAGTGGTTGAATCTAACGTATCTGATCCTGTCACGTGTAATGAAGCTGTGGAAGATATAGACGCTGACCATTTGGTCAATATCCATGGAATCTAAGTTAGAATCTCTGTATTCTAACAAAGTCTTGAACTTGTAGAGGCGCCTGAAGGCATTAAACCCTATTAGATACAATTGGGTTCTACAAGACGATAAAAGGAGAAATTGACAAAAGTAGAGACTTTAAAGCGAAGCTTATGGCAAGGGATTTTACCCAGAAAGAAGAAACCATTTATGAGATCTTCTCGCCTATAACAGTGCTTAAGTCCATAAGAACTCCCCTCTCCATTGTTTCTCAGTTTGATTATGAGATTTGACAAATGGATGTAAAGACTATGTTCTTGAACGGTCACCTTCAAGAAGAAAAACATGACATAACCTGAAGGCTTCAAGAAGAAATAAGGTGCATATAGTATGCAAATTTAATAGATCATTTTGTGATCTCAAGCAAGCGTCTAAATCGTGAAACATCAGAATTAAAGAGGCAATTTAAATTCTTTCGATTTGTGCAATTGCCCAATGAATCATGAGTGTACAAAATAACATCATGATAATGTTGTAACATTTTCATTTTGTACATAAACGATATTCTGCTCATTGGGAATGATGCAAGAATTTTGTCAATGGTCAAGATTTGGATATCAAATCAGTTTGACACATAAGACCTTAATGAGACCAATGATATTCCAAGGATCAGACTTTTTTCGTGATCATGAGAATAAAAGGATTGGTTTATTACAAGAAGCATATATAGATAAGATGCTGGTAAGGTATAATATGACAAATTCCAAGAAAGGTTCATTACCTTTTAGATATGGAGTTTATCTATCTCGGGATCAATATCCTGAGACAACTGAAGAGATAGAAGACATGATTAGAGTTCCGCAGCGGAAGCTTTATGTATGTCATATTATGTACAAGGCCAGCTATCTATTATGAATTAGGTCTAAGTCAGCAGATATTAGTCAAACCCTAGAATCTGACACTGGGTAGTAGTGAAAGCATATATTGGAGTACTTGAGAAGGACTTGAGATTATATGCTTGCCTACCACAGTGGTGAGCTCATTTCAATAGAATACACAGATTCGGATTTACAGTCTGATTTGTATTCTAGATATTTGACATCAAAATACGTGTTTACTCTAGAAAGAGCAACCGTTAATTGGAAAATGTTAAGCAGACTTGTATTGCTTACACTGCCATGGAAGTCAAATACATGGTAGCTTGAGAAGCAGCCAGTTAGATGTATTGAATTCATGATTTCATAGTTGTTGCCTCAGAGAAACGTCTAATAGATTCCTTCACAAAAGTATTGGCGCGAAAGAGTGCAAAACGAGTTTTAACAGTCATGTGAAAGGAATAAGACTTAGATGTGTAGCCAAATTGAATTTAGGGCAAATGGGAGATTGTTGGGAATAGTGCCCTGAAAATTCAATTTGTTGAATTAATTAAACTGAATTTACAGCAAGTTGTGAGTATTTCACATATTGATAATTAATGGCGTGTGGTGGTATTCTTATATGAAATGTGTTTCATAGGAAAATACTTTGAATACTGAAATCACGTGTCATTAAAATTCTAGTTGGTAAGATAAGAATATGTTCTTATCAAGACTATAACGTGGTTATATAAGATGATTAGTCTTTCGTCATTGGGAATGGTGATTTCGATTATAACACGTTGATGCTTTTCAATAGGATTGGAAACATCGAACTGGACCACTGAGATTATTCATTTTATACTGCTATCTGAAATGAATAAAATCTCAGGAAGCATTGTACTCTTAATCCTGATAATATTTCGGCTTTAGGCATGTAGTGTTAGTCATTGTAACATACTCGAAGTGAGGTCTCGGTAACGAGTGGCCAAAATACTTTGTATGTTCGGTGATTACATGAAATATGCTAAAGAGTTATATTGATCGAGGAATCTGTGGCCTTGCTGGAAGGTAAGAGATATCCTTGAAATAGATTTGTAAAAGTTCGAATTAAGACTTTGGCCAAAACACTTCGCGTGATACGTCACCGAAGTTGTATGTTGAATGTGTTTCACATACAGAGAATTTGAACATAAGACGAATCAATAAATTTCAAATTAGAAATGAAAAATAAATGATAGTAGTTGCAATTTATTTTTCATGGATATCTACAAGGAGAAGTGAAATGCGAAATTATTCTAGATCAGGAAATTCGTGAATAATTTAATTAATTTTAGAGTGCAACAATATTTATTTAGTGGAATTAAATATTGTTAAATGGTAATTAATTATTATCATGGGATGATAATATATTAACCCGTTTGGAGCTAAAATTAGTTAGTCCTACAGGTCCCCCTGCAAGCCCCAATTGAAAACCCGAAGAGAAAATATTAAAAGGAGAAAGAGAAATGATTTTTCGAAGTGTTTGAAAATAAGCCAAGGGATTTAGTTTAAGAAAATATATCAAAGTTCCAAAGAGTTGGAAATGCCCGGAATTTTATTTTGGAGAAAATAAAATTTTAAAATTTTTTCTGAAAAAAATAAAAAATAAAAAATGCTGACGTGGCATTTTGCTGACATGTCACACCACGTCAGCGGGTTGGGCCACAGTTGACGCTGACGCAGCGCCGCGTGGCACGCCAAATGGAAGGTCCAGATCGCGCCACGTCATCGAGTTGGAGGGTCCAGATTTGGTCCGGGAACGGGCTTGGTCAACGGGTAAACGGATTGGCCAAACCCGGTTCAAACGGATAGGGTCGGATTCGGGCAGGACCGACCCGAACACGTGGTCGATTCTGATTCGGCCACGTCATGAGCAAACCCTAGCCGAAGGTGCAACACACGCGCCACCTTGTGGCCGCGCGTGAGGCATCGGATCGGCGAGCGGCCGACGGCGTTGGACTCGTGGTGCTGAGATCTTCAACATGGTCACCTCGGTTTTCGTGTCCAAGTTGCATACGCAAGTGGGATGTGAAATTACCAGTTTACCCTCGGTTTTTCCCCTATAAATAGGGGTCTTGGCCCTTCATTTTTCATTCACAAGTTTGAGAGAGGTTTTGGCTGAACTTTCGGCTTTCAAACCATATTCCTTGTCTCCTAGTTAATTCCGATTTATTTTCGAATTAATTTTAATTAGGTGTTTATATAAAATGCCTAATTTCGGGAGATTAAACCCTGAAAAGGTTTTTCTAGTTTAAGGTTTTATTTTCTCTAAGTATTTAGAGAAATACTTTCGGAGCCCACACTCCGAGGGTTTCTCTGGGGTTATTGCAGGGAAGCTCTGCCGGTTTGACGAGGAGATTGGGTATCGGGTTCTCGGGAGATGAATTCGGGAGCTGGAAAAATACCGTTAGATAGCCATGTTTGCAGTACGGTAATATTTTTCAGTTATATTATTTTAAGCATGATAAATTATATGCTCTTAAGTGTTAATTGCACGTTAGATATTTATCTGCTTAAGTGATTTTAAATTTATTAACAATTGCATGTATATACTTGAGTAGATCCGGCTAGTCTTCCGCTATTGTATTAAAATATTTTAGAAATATTTTAATACTTGTATTATAAACAAAATTTTAAAATGTGGTCCCGAACCGCTACTGTTCTGGGCCCGCCACCCAGCAAGTTTTACACGCTTTAGCAATATGTAATGGAAAACATTCCATTTGCAAAATTTTATAATGTGAATTAAATTACTGTCTTTTCAATTCATTAGACATCTCTTATTACGATAAACACTTCAACTTATAGCATCTTATATTATTAAATTTGAATACAATTACTAATATATAAATCTCAAAAGAATCCTTATTGAATTATATATACTTAATTATCCTCTATAAAAAGTCATATTATAAGTCAATAAGTATTTTTTTTTAATATTTTTAAGTTATTAACTTATTGTATTTATTTACATAATTATCCCTAATTAAAATTATTAATATAATTATTAAGAGGATATTTTAGACGATCTAAAAGTTTCAAGAAACCAAAAACCCAACTCGTACTTTTATAATATATGATGGGTCTGATTTCTGGTATCCAAACTCCAACACTCTGAATTTGTTTTTGTGGGGAAACCAAGGATAAAAACTCAGGAGAGTGTGGCCGGAAATGGTGGACTCAACCTACTAGGACAAACACCAAACAAACGGTCAAAAAGTCAAGCTGGGGGAACTGGGGGTGATTCCCAGTTTGGCTCTCCGACGCTCTAGTCAGATGATGATCTAAAAGAGGAGATGAAAGTAATTGCAGAGTTATAGTAAGTGAGGATTGCTTACAGTGCAAGAGATGAAGTCTCTTATTTACAGTGGTAATTTGTGCCTTGTGGTCCTTCCCTATTGTTGCCCTAACACGTGACGTAATGAGGGGAAGCCTAGGAGGAATCTCCTGCAAAAACTGGCGAAAAGGTGGTGCGGGTAATAGAGGCAGGTGCGTGGGTGTGTATGGTGTGTCAGAGAGCCGTTTTGGTTTGGTAATGAGGGCTAGGCGCACGCTCGTGTTTACCGTGTGCCTGGTGGGCTCACAGATCCAAGGGAAACTGGAGCCAGGATCTTGAGTCTCCCGAGGGGGAGCATTCCCTTGTTTACCCTTGTGAGAAGGGTTCCCCTAGCGGATGTGCGTGTGGACGCTTTGTTGGTGAAACCAACTAATGCTCGAGGTTTGCTTCTTTCTTCGAGGCTGGGACATTATTGGGGGAGTGGAGGAAGGTACGCTCGTGGAGACCAAATTGCCACGCGGTCATTGCTGATTGCGCCACGTGTCAAAACGTGGGCCAATTGACCCGAGCCACATGTCAAAACGTGGGTTGAGTGTGTTTTGGGCCACATCATTTTGCCCCCCAATTCTGGAGTCCATAGCAATGAGGACTGTAGAATTCAAATCCTCCTAAACTTCCGAGGGTGAGGCTCGTTTAAAGAGATACAAAGAGTTTGCGTGTTGGAAACCCTTGATCTGATCAAGCATTTAACTCCGTCTTTTCATATTGACCGCTCGAGATGTCAGGCATTAAATGCTACAGGGCGAGTGGGTGAGCCTTTTCAGGAAACGGTGCGTGAACTCCGGGATGTGTGTGACGGTTCCCAAAAGTGGGCGGTTACTTAGGTGAGAAATGATTGCGTTTTGAATTTAACATTCCAAATCTTACCAACTTCTCACCTTATAAATATGGGATCCCGTATCTTCTTCAGCCTTTACGCGTCCATTTTTTTCAGAGCATTTGCATTCCTTCAAGCTTCCAAAGCGATCTGCAGAGTTCTTTAGGCGAATCAAATCCTTCCAGGACCCTTTCATCTAGGTATTTCTTACTTTTTCTTCTAACTTTCTGGCTTGCTAACCGTAGTCCCACTAGGATTTGTTCGTCCCAGTCTCTATCACCAAAAATCCCCATCTCTTTCCGTTTTTAGAACGCCATGGTCGGAGATCATGTGGAAGAATTTGTCAGGGGTTTGGAAGAAAATGCTAGCCAAAGTTCTCAATCTCAGAACCTTACCCCACATCACAACACTGTGAGGGAAGTTTTCGGAGAGGAAAGAGATGAAGAACTGGATGCGATTGTTTCATCCATGGAAGAGAGAAACCCTGGGGGCATAGAGCCCCTATTTGAAGAAATGGACTTGGTGCTGGAGGCGAAGCATCAGGGGGAGGTGTTGCCGATAACACAGAGTGCAACCCATCCCCAACACCATACGGTGACTGTGGCCATTCCTCCACCTATCCTCGAGGAGGTCGCCGCTGGGCCCTCGGAGGAACCCCCCCAGTAAGCGTAGGAAAAGATCCAAGAAATCTAAGAAATCCAAAGAATCTGCCGAGGGGGAAGGAACTGGCATGCAGGCCACC
Source organism: Lantana camara (assembly GCA_037501455.1). Taxonomy (NCBI): domain Eukaryota; kingdom Viridiplantae; phylum Streptophyta; class Magnoliopsida; order Lamiales; family Verbenaceae; genus Lantana; species Lantana camara. The sequence goes on from CM074855.1 coordinate 130,161,999, forward strand.
GAGCGTAGCCCCGATGAAATCCAAAGTACGGCCACCCAAGGGGATTTAATCAGTATGTGGGCCCCAAGACATTTAGATCCCAATTTTACATTTAGGATTCCCGAGCGTTATGAGAGAGCCAATGATCCACCCCCTGGTGAGATGACCCTATATAGAGAGGCAGTACAATTTGAGGGGTTGAGGTTCCCAATTCCTGTCCCCGTGGCGAACATTCTTAACCACCTGAACCTGAGCCCTTACTAAATCGTTCCAAACGGGGATCGCCCTCATCCATTCCTTCATAATCCTGATGAAGTGCACTGGCAATCAGCCTACAATCCATAACTTCAACGCCCTTTTCCAAGTAGCCCGCTCACCGCGCTCGTCTCCGAGGGCTGGGTTTTATTAAATCCAAGCTAATTCCAGTCTGAAGTTGATTGATTCCCCCCTCAACCTCCTACGGCACGAAATGGAAGAGAAGTTCTTCTTTATAAAGGCTCCCGAGGGAGATGATTTTGGGGTACCCCGATCGTTGGTCTTGCACGGGGAGGGGCCCCTCTTGAAATCCCGTTCCGAGCCCGTGTTCCCCATAAGGTGGGCTCAAAGGGTGGCCGAGGCCATGAGGAATGAGCGTGGGCTTATAAGCGCCAAGGATTTAATGGATGACGAGGAAGTCCTCTTTTTGTACGGACTTACCAACAATCCAGAGTTCATAAGAAACCCTCCCGTGCGCAATTTGGAGAGAGATGGTTAGATTTTAGGGCACTAACTTTAGATAGGATACTAACTTCATTCCTGCAGTCAAGTGCTTTGCGAATAGAATCTGACGCTCGTTCTTTTTATTACAGGCATTGAAATATTAATGGCGGGATGTGCGATAAGGAATGTGGCTAATCTTCTGAACGCTCGTCAGCAACAACAGCAGCCTCCAAACCAACCATAACCGCCCCAAAACAAGCAGGGGCCAAATCAGGACCGAGGGGCCGGTCGTGGCGAGGCTCGGGGAGGCCGTCGGAGGGCCAGTTCCACTGGCCGTGGCCGAGGGGAGAGCCGGGCAGCTACCCCTGAATCCCGTATAATTTCGAGGAGAGGAGGTACCCCTCCAGACAACCAACAACGACCATACTCGAGTGTGGTAATAAGAGAGCCTGAAGAGGGCCAGGTTCAACCCTCGAGAAAGAGAAAGAGAATGCCCGACGCTGTCCCTGTAGTTGGCAAGGGCAAGAATATGGTCGTGGGCGATCGCGGAGACGAAAATACTTCTTCTCCGAGGAGGATCAAGTGTGGAATTTTGACCATGCGGGAGACGAGGCCTTTCGCTGTCCGCCATCCGGGGCCCCCACCTTGCTTACCAATCGTCTACAAGCCCGAAATATCACCTATGGTCTTTACCAGAGGATTCAATTTACTGGGGATCATAGTCAGATATTCTCCCAGAGCACCGACTAAGTGGCCGAGGATAACATTCACACGCTCATATCCGTAAGCACTCCATTTTCTTCTCACATTATCCTGCCAAAAAAATGCTAAGTGTCTAAAACCCCTTTCTCCTATAAAATAGGTTCTCCCGAGGGTCAGGAGTCTTCAACAACGCCCGAATGTAATTCTGAACGGAAGGCGAAGTACAAGAAAATGGTGAGGGCGGCCAATGTTGCTCAGCTCGAAGAAGAAAACCAGGTGCTACGGGCCAAGTTTGAGTCCCTTGAGGCGGAACATGCCAAGGTTGGGGCCGAGCGTGACAAGTTGAAGCAGGATTTGAAGAATTCCGAAGAGTCTCTGAAAAAATGTCGTACTGAGCTTTCGAACATCAAAGAAAACTATAAGAAGTTGATGGAAGAGACGAATGGGTGGATCGCCAAGCTTAACGCAGCCTAGCGGCGGTTTACGGAGGCCACAAGGAAGACTTGTGAAGAAAAATTCCAAAGGCTCCTTCCCGAGCGTATCGAGAGTGCTAGCAAAGAGGCCCTGATCAAATTCTACCATTCCAAGGTGTTCGGATTTGCCGCCTCCCTTCACTGCTACGACGAGGCTCAAACTGTCTTCAACTTGGCAATTGAGCAACTCATTCATTTGGAGCTAATGGAGGCTTCTTCTCGAGGGCGCTCTGATATCGGGCTAAGGTTTGACGAGCACTGTGTGGTACCCGAGGAGGGCGGAGAGGACCCCGAGGCCAACCTGAACGAGCCCGAGTAAACTACTTAGTTGAACTCCTCCAAGATGAGTTCATGGCTACTCGTCAGGCGGAAGAGGGGCCTCGTGCTGAAATCAACGAGGGAGTCATTGAAGCTGCACCCGCTCTTGAGGGCCCTCCAGAAATCGTACCCTAAGCGTCTGCTGTTGAGAATGTTTCCACTCCCGACGGTCAATCCGCTCCGTCCAGTGTGATAATTCCCGCTCCTGCGGTTGAGGCCGCCGTGCACCCAAATGCTCCAGCTTCTGATGCCCAAATTTCACATGTCTCAGAGCCAACTCCCCAAGCCCAAAATGAAGTGGTTGATTTGGAAGATGGCCCTTCTCCAAATGCCTTATATTCTCTTCCTGCACAGCTGTAATTTCCCCTTCCTGAACTTGTAGTAATTTTTTGTTTGAATGAACTCTTCAAGGGTGTGAATGCCCTTGTATTTTGTACTGTCGAGCGTTAGCTCTTTCTTTTTTTTTTCTATGAATGAATAAATATTTTCCCTTTTGCTGCAATGCTTCTGGTTTTTATGCATTTTACTTGCGCGCTTGTTTTATCATATTCTTGTCATTACGAACTGAGTAAAAAAGCTAAGGAAATAAGACACATAAAACTTGAGAATTTATGCTAAGTCTTTTGACAACGCGGGGGTCCCATTTTGAGGGCACCCTGGTTAAGACTTGTAAAAACTTGCCTAAAAGTTTCAATTCAAACGTAAGACGCGAGGGATAATTTCCGCGAGGGTCCCTGGTCAATTAAGAATTTTACCAAGTCATTGTGGACGCGAGGGTCTAGACTTGTGAAAATTTGTCTAAATGTTTTCCACTCGTGCTTGTGCATGAGGGGATCTTCCACGAGGGGTCGATGTTCACTAAGAAATCTACCAAGCCTCAGTAGACGCGAGGTCACGCCTCGAGGGTGCCCTGGTCAAGACCTGGGATAACTTGTCTAAAAGTTCTCCACCCAAGTGTTTGGACACGGGGGCTCATTCAAGAGTGACCAGAGGTCGCCACGGACGTCCCTGCATATATGCTTGCGGGGAGATTTTCCCGTGTTGGGGAATTCGACCGTGATTCCCAGGCGGTTGCTTGGCGTTCCGAGCGCGAACTAGGAGTGAAATCCGGTTGGACTCGTTCTTCGCCTTTAGATTGTACTCAGCGCTTGTCCAGTTTCCCAAAGAAGGTGAGCCCCTAGACGGGATTTTGGCGCACGTCAAACATATCTTACCCTCAAAAGAGGAGAGAGTTCACGCGCCTCGGATCTGTGTGGCTAGTGCCTAGGTTTCCAGGGGGAATCGTTTACCATACTTAGAATCATAAAAGACATTCTTTTGAAGCGAAATTATTCCAATAAAATGCGCTTGTAAACGAGGATTACATAGTACCCAGAGGTGGGTTTTTTACAAAGCTTTTGCAGGATTTAAACATAAAACCATCGAAGGTTGCATGCATTCCACGGTCGTGGGAGACACTCGCCCTGGAGCGTATCGAGTGTGTAAGTATTGTTAGTTCTGACTTGTATAACTTTGAATGGGCCTTCCCAATTGGGATCCAACTTCCCCACGTGCTTAGAGACTTCAACTTTCTTCAAGACTAAGTCCCCCATCTGGAACATTCTTTCTTTGACTCGCTTGTTATATTGTTGTGCCACGGACGCTTTGTATTCATGAATACGTGCCCAGGCTATGTCTCTTTTTCCCTCCAAAAGATCCAGTTCGAACGTTCTATTTTCCTCGTTGGTTCCCAGCTCGAAATATGCCACTCGAGCGGATTCTGGTGCAATTTCTGCAGGTATCATTGCTTCTGAGCCATAGACAAGTGAGTAAGAGGTTTCACCAGTGGCCGCTCGTGGGGTGGTGCGATAAGCCTATAAAGCCCCTTGCAACTCCTCGGCCCATTCACTCTTCTTGCTTTCAAGCATAGTCTTTAAGTGTTGCAGAATGATCCTGTTGGTGACTTCAGCTTGACTGTTAGCCTAAGGGTGACCCATGGAAATGAAACATTGTTCAATACCCAATTCCGAGCACCATTCTCGGGTGTCTACTGCTATGAACTGGGATCCGTTGTCTGAAATGAGTACCCTCGGAATGCCATACCTGCAAATGATGTTCTTCCATATGAAGTCCTTTACCACCCTGAAGGTGATTTTTGCAACGGCATCGGCCTTGGCCCATTTTGTGAAGTAATCGACGGCTAGGATGACAAACTTTCTTTGTTCGACCGTCATGGGCAAAGGGCCCACGATGTCAATACCCCACTGATCAAAGGGCCAAGAGACGCCTATAGGGACCATTTGAGCAGCTGGTAGTTGGGGAACATTAGAGTGAAACGGGCATTTAGAACACTTCTTGGAAAAGGCAATAGCGTCTTGGAGGACCGTGGGCCAATAGAACCCACTTATCAGGATTTTCTTTGTGAGAATACGCCCTCCGAAATGATTTCCGCAGCTTCCACCGTGAATATGTTCGACGGTCTCCTTGGCTTGTGAGGGCCTCAAACATCTCATAGGTGGACCTTGAAAGGATCTCTTGAACAGTCTCCCCTCCGAATCCAGGGAAAAATGAGGGGGCTTGTTTTGGATCTTCCGTGCCTCCACCTTGTCAATAGGACAAGTGCCATCCTTGAGAAATCTTATGATGTCATCGAGCCAGCATGGCTCGGTGGGATCAATCATAACTACCGCTCGGGTAGGATCCTTCTCTTTTATCAACGGTACCTCCGTTCTCAGGAACGTGATGGAATGTTCACAGGATCCTTCGAGGGTAGAAGCGAACTTGGACAGAGCGTCTACACGCTCATTTTCTGCTCGTGGGACCTGGAGTAAGTGAAATTCCTTGAACTTTCCGATTATCTCTTTCATTTTTCCCAAGTACTGCACCATGGTGGTTTCTCGAGCCTCATAGGTTACTTCAATCAGACTCGCGATCAGCTACGAATCAACGTAAGCCGTGATCCTAGAAGCTCCGTTTTGGAAGGTAATTTTTAACCTTTGGATGAGAGCCTCGTATTCTGCTTCGTTTTTCGTGACTTGAAAATCCAACCTGATTGCAAAGTTTATTTCAATTCCGTTGGGGTCTCTGAGGGTTACCCCTGCCCCTCCCCCCTGAGAGGTCGAGGAACCATATGTGTGCAGGACCCATAAACCGTTGTTTTCAGGAGCGGCGGGCTCTAAACAAAAGCGTTCAACTAATAAGTCCAGGACTGCCTGCGCTTGTATGGTTGTTCTTGGCTAGAAATTTATGTCAAACTAGCTTAATTCAATAGCCCACTTTATTAGCCTTCCTGAAACGTCTGGCTTGGATAAAACCTGCCTCAAGGGTTGGTCTGTGAGAACAGTGATTGATTGCGGTTGAAAATTTTTCAATTTCCAGATATTTCTTTTCAGCGCCTTGTAGCATCTTACTTAAGTAATAAACCAGCAAATGTTTGCGCTCGCGTACAGCCACCAATACCGCGCTCGTAGCCTCAGCGGAGATAAAGAGGTATATGAATAAGTTTTCACCCTCCATTGGCTTTGTCAATAGCGGTGCACTTGAGAGGTAAGCTTTCATATCTTGTAACGCTTTTTCACATTTCTCGGTCGAAGGGAAATCTCGAGTGTTGCGAAGAATTTTGAAGAATGGGAGATTTCTGTCTACCGAGCGAGAGATGAGTCTGTTCTAAGAGATGATCTTCCCCACTAACACTTGTACTTCCCGGACGTTATGAGGGGAAGGAATATCTAAGATGGCTTTGATCTTTTCCGGATTAGCCTCAATTCCGGGCTGGCTCACCATATAGCCCAAGAATTTTCCTCCCCGCACCTCAAATGTACACTTAGAGGGGTTCAGTTTCATGCCGTATTGGCGTAATATGCCAAACGTACGCTTGAGGTCTTCCAAATGGGACGACTGACGCTCGCTTTTGACTATCATATCATCCATATACACTTCCATGGATCCGCCAATTTCCTTTTCAAACATTCGATTTACTAGGTGCTGGTACGTGGCACCTGCATTTTTTAGCCCAAATGGCATGACCAAGAAGCAATATACCCCCAGGTATACCACAAATGAGTTTTTGGGGCGGTCCTCTGGTGCCATGAAGATCTGATAATACCCTTAAAAGGCATCCATCATGCTCATGAGTTCACATCCTATGGTTGAATCTACTAGCTGATCAATCCTGGGTAGGGATAATGGTCTTTGGGGCAAGCTTTGTTGAGATTCGTGAAATTGTTGCACATTCTCCATTTGTTGGTGCTCTTGGGCACTAGAACAACGATGAAGAGCCACTCTGGATACAATATGGGTTCAATATATTGGGCTTCGAGGAGCTTACTCACCTCCTCCTCAATAACCTTCTTTCGAAATCTATGCACATCTCTCTTCTTTTGTTTGATGGGTTTGAAAACGGGGTCCACGTTGAGCTTGTGGACTATGACGCTCGGATCAATTCCTGTAAGATTGGATGCTTTCCAAGCAAAGACATCAATATTCTCCCTCAAAAAATCAATCATCATGATTTGTGAAGGCCCCGAGAGATTAGATCCGATCTTAGTAGTTTTGTCCTTGTTGCCAGGTTTCATCTCTATGGTCAGGAATTTTTCTGCGGGCTCAATTCGGACCTCTGGGCAAGGGAGTTCGAGCAATCTTTTCTTTCCTATCAAGCGATTATCGGCGGCTTCTTGATCACCCTCGTTTGTATCCTCTTCCGATGAGGATTCTCCTACTGCTCCAGGTGGGGTACCCTCAGGATTATTTCCAGTGCTGGATTCAACCAAAACCCTATTTAAAACGTGGTTATGGTCGTCTAGACTAACCACCATGGGGCAGTCAGAGGTTTCACCGACCCCATGGGGTCTTATAATATGTACTAGGTCCCTATCGCTGAATCCAACCACTTCATTCTCCTGGGAGTGTCCGACGCTCGTTTCCTTGATGGTATAGACTTGCTTGGGCGCTGAGGGGTGTTGGTCATAGCTCCTGACGTAACGGCGACGGGAGGCATTGGAGTCCCCTCCTGATGAGCCTCCCGCGATCATGTGGATGACAGCAAATGGAGCATTTGCCTGCTCAGACGCCTTCTGCTTTCCTAGGGAAGTGCTCTCCAGGGGCTCCTTGAGCGCGAAGGGCTCCTCCTTCTTTTCCTGGCCCTCTCATTACAGCGCTTATCATAGCGCTCCAAAACTTTTACAAACTCCTTTAAGTGGCGCCTGGCGATGAGCCTCTGAATCTCGATCTCGAGTTGGCGGCACTCGTCGGTGTCGTGCCCCTTTTGTTTGTGAAAAGTACAATATTTTCCCGAACGCTTTGATGACTCGGTCTCCTTAATGACTTGAGAAGAACGCGCTCGAGCCTCCGAGGCGGTAGCGGAGATCGGCGTCGCTCCTTGTGAGGCTCATCTCGTCCCCACTCACTCTTCTGGGGTCCGGAATATCTGGGAGCGTTTGATCCGTACATATCCTCGAGCGCGAAATATGGCTCGGCGATCTCCCTCATCGCCATTAGAGACACGGACCTCTTCTTGACAATAGAATTGGCAAACCTCTCGCTCACGTACTGTTTGTGATTGCAAGCCTTGAAGACTATGTGGATTAGAAAATCCATCGATGGCCTCTCCACCAAGAGTACCTCCTTGTTAAAATGAGCGAAGAAGGACAGGAGAAATTCATGTTCGCCCTGGACCAAGTTGTATAGGGTTGTTGGCGCAGTGACTAGAGCCTTCAAAGAATTGAAATGGTTTAGGAAGGCGTTGGTGAGTTCCGCGTATGAGTGGATCGAGTGGGGCGGCAGCCGCTTGTACCATTCTTGTGCCATGCCAACTAAGGAAGTGACAAAGACCTTGGCCCAGTAGTGGCTCAAATGCTCATACAGGTACATGAGATGCAGAAAATGATCTAAATGTTCTGCAGAGTCAGTGGTTCCATCGTAACGGTTGATAGAGGTGGGGACTTTGCCCATGCCCGCTTGGGCCATTAAAACCTCTTCCACGAGGGGAGAGCCCCTCGCGAGCGGGTGGTAATCGTAACTCTCGTAGTTTTCATCTTGTTCTTGGTGGCGGGGGACTTGCTGTTGACGGGCGTGGCAACGAGCGTCTCTGGCGTTGGCTCGTTCATCCCCAGCGTGGGGGACTTGAGACCGTGCTCGAGAGAGCTGTCCCACCATATCCTGCAACCCCTGCAGCTGGTCTTGCACAGCCATGAGGAGGTTGGGATCTTCTCCTTTTGCCTTGCTCCCTCGTTTTGAGACTTGGGAGTGAGCTTCATCATCGAGGTTGATTCTAATCACAGGCTCTCTGCCTCTGTTTGCCTGCGAGCGCTCTCCTCCTTTCTCAGCAGGAACCTCTTTCTTCTTAGTGGGTGGTGGAGGTGGTTATGCCTGTAAAACTACTTGTGCCGCCATAAGCGGATGTACTTGCCACCCTCCCATAGGGGGGGGGGCGATTTGAGTGGCCTACCCAGAAGGGAAATACGTGGAAGTGAAGTTTTTCCAAGCATTCTGGACCGCCTGGACCTCGCATTGGGTGTAGATTGCTTGCAGTTGCTGGGGCTCAATCTCCTTAGAAATAACCACAGACAATTGAATTTGTTTTGCATGATACGGTTGTACGGCGGGCATCATGGCGGAAGGAGTGAACTTATATCCTGGGGGAGGCATCATGTAAGAATATCCTCCAGGGTTGGCGTGGGTGGCGGGCAGTTGATTCTGAGGAAGACCCTGGGGTACATGATGCCCAGATTCTCCAGCCACGGTGGTGGAGGGTTGTTCAGGAGTGTACCCAGCGACGGGCGCCACCGGCCCTGGTGGGGGAGGTGCTCCGCCAACTGGCAGCGCTCCGCCGTCTGAGGCGGAGGAAGGGATACGGTTGCCATCGCGGGGGAGGTCATCGTCTCCTCCTGCAACTCCGGACCTGGTGGTGACCATGATGAAAGTGGTGTCTGATTTTCAACTAGCAAAGAAGAAAAAAGAAGTGGTTTCCCACAGGCGGTGCCAAAAATGATGGATCTGATTTCTGGTATCCAAACTCCAACACTCTGAATTTGTTTTTGTGGGGAAACAGAGGATGAAAACTCAGGAGAGTGTGGCCGGATATGGTGGATTCAGCCTACTAGGACAAACACCAAACAAACGGTCAAAAAGCCAAGCTGGGGGAACTGGGGGTGATTCCCAGGTTGGCTCTCCGACGCTCAAGTCAGAAGACGATCTGAAAAAGGAGATGAAAGTAATTGCAGAGTAACAGTAAGTGAGGATTGCTTACAGTGGAAGAGATGAAGTCTCTTATTTATAGTTGAGGGTCAGGGACCCTTTGGTAAGTTGTGCCTTGTGGTCCTACCCTATTGTTGCCCTAACACGTGGCGTAATGAGGGGAAATCTAGGAGGAATCTCCTGCAAAAGCTGGTGAAAAGGTGATGCAGGCAATAGGGGCAGGTGCGTGGGCACGTACGGTGTGTCAGAGAGCCGTTTTGGGTTGGTAATGTGGGCTAGGCGCACGGTCGTGTTTACGGTGTGCCTGGTGGGCTCGCAGATCCAAGGGAAACTGGAGCCAGGATCTTGAGTCTCCCGAGGGGGAGCATTCCCTTGTTACCCTTGTGAGAAGGGTTCCCCGAGCGGATGTGCGGGTGGACGCTTTGTTGGTGAAACCAACTGACGCTCGAGGTTTGCTTCTTTCTTCGAGGCTGGGATATTTTTTGGGGAGTGGAGGAAGGTACGCTCGTGGAGACCAAATTGCCACGCGATCATTGCTGATTGCGCCACGTGTCAAAACGTGGGTCAATTGACCCGAGCCACGTGTCAAAACGTGGGTTGAGCGTGTTTTGGGCCACATCAATATACTAGTGAAATGAACGTGCATTGCAAGTTTATCACGTATTAAATAAAAAGATATATATAAAAAATATAGATAAAAACCTAAAAGATCATATAAAATGTTATATTAACTATATGCCTTCTATAGTTAGATTTGCTTTAATATAATTTGTAATTTATTTTTAATTTTTTTATAAAATTTTGAAAAATCTTTTCGTCGTATTTAAAGTAAATAAATACAGTAAATTAATATCTTTTCCAAGAAATTTATCTCAACAACTTTGAGATATTATCAATTTATTTATTTAATTTATAAATAAATAATCTAGATATTATCTTTTATTTATTTCATAAATAAATAAATTAATTAATATCTCATCCTAACAAATTTAGGATGTTATCTTTTATTTACTTATTACTCAAATAAATATTCTAAGATATTATCCTTTATTATTTATTTCATAAATAAATTAATTAATATTTCACATTAATAATTAATTCATAATTAATTATTTATTGGGATTTTGATTCCGGATTGGGCTTAATAATTAATTTCTAATTAATTAAAGTCCAAAATCAATTTAATTAATTGAAATATTGCACATGTGTGGTATATACCACAATTGTGGCTCACACCCCACACGTGCTACGCACTTGTGGGCCCCACCGGCTACATTTAGCCGGTTCGATTAATTTAATTAACCAAATAAGCCTATACGCTCGTGACCCGCATTTGTGTGTGACCCTCTAGGTTCATTATTTGATTAATAGTGATCTTAATTAATTAGTACTCTTATTAATTAATTAGTTCACAGATCATACAACCATAGTTTAGTAACAGGTGTGTGACCCTAACCGAATAACGAATAAATTGGAAGAAACTTTTAGTCAATGACGACTGGTGAAATACGATCCTCTTACCATCCTATCTCTCGATTAATATTTAGGGCAAAGGAATAATTAGAACCCTAATAATATTAATCTTAAAAGTAAGTTTGTTTCATATCCATTTGATCCCGATCCAAGAAACTCATTTTTTGATCTCGATCCACTGCCTTGGCCAAGTACTCCAATATGGATTATGAACAACTTATGCAATAAGAGATCTTCTTGCCTTAAGCAAGTATAGGTCCTTTATTGACTTTCATATGCCTCCATGTACCACTTTTGCAACCCAAACACAAGTCATAATTCAAGTATCCGAAATGATATAAGCTCACACAAGATATAAATGAAATCTCAAGTTTACGGATTAATGAATCATATCATTGACCTGTGAGATCTTTCCTAAACTGAAAGTCTCTATGTCTTGAAGTAGTTACTTCCTTTCCCATTTAGGAATCTTCTCACGCGGGACACCTCAGTGCACTCGTTCTAAGCAGCGAGTACCCTTGTTTATTGCATACGTACTGACTATGCACTTCACACCCCATGAAACAGGATGATTCCTTCTGAAGGACGCAATCCCACAAGCAAGTCTCAAGTGAGCCTAGTTGACACTCCCACTGCTCGTTGGGCTCATCGACTTTGAGTAATTTCTAATCCAGCTTAGATTAGGGCTTGTTTTATGAATCATTACTCTGAATGACTAATTCCTAAACGCTTGACGGATTAGGGGAGTTCTAACACATGCGCATATAAATGTAAACACCCAAAAACATACAAGAGCACATATAGAGAAGTGTTTGCCTCTGATATAAATCAATCCGTCTATTATTCAAAGATTGATTGTGTTTTTACAAGGAAATAGATAAAGTCGGCTATACAAAGTCGGCTTTAAGGGCACTATTTCTAACACCACAACCGTGGGACTTCGCCCTTATTTTTCTTTCCAGGTCATGGTGCTATTTTCCTTCATGCCTCGTTTTAACTTTAATCTCATTTTTGTGCTTATTTCTTGTATGTTCCGAATGTGTCATACTATATTTGTATGTATGTGAATGATCTTGTATGTTATCGTGTGATTCTAATTGCATATCAAAGGTGCTCGAATTTTCTTATATGTCATAATCACGCATCATACTCTTATGAATATCATAAATTACAATCATTGCATGCGTACGTGCATTCAAGGTATTCATCAGCATCGTCCTACGCCTTTTCGTTCATATTTGAGTGTAAGTCAATATGTCTTGTGTTCGGTTTGTACAAAGGGGTTCCAAAATTCCATCTATCATTTTGTGTTTTATTTTCATACTCGTCTCGTTCTATTAAATTTATTTTTCTTTTTTACACTCTTTGATATATAATTTCATATATTTTATCATTAGTTTTAGTCGTACAATTAAGTGATATTAATATTTTTATCCATTAATAAGTAATGATAAATTTTAGGGAGAATTACATATAACTACCCTCACTTTAGGTGAAATTACAAAGTCGGACCTCTTGTTTCATTTATTACATATTGGTCCCTAGATTTATGTTCCGTTTGAGGTCCCTAGAATTCCGTTAATTTTTTTTATAATTTTTCAAAAATACCCCTCTAAGATATGTCAATATTTCTGCATTGGCGAAAATACCCCTAGGGACTATTTCACTATATATTAAATGTTAGGGTCGTTTTGTTAACATTTATAAATTTCTAGGACTATTACGTATATATTTGTATTTAAATTATATAAAAAAGTAATATTAATAACTTACGTATATAATTAATAAATTTTATTTTTATTGTCTATTATTTATTTTGTAATTTTAGGAAAAGTTAATGTCTTTGTAATAATTAAATCAACACTGATATTACTAATATTGCATAAATATTTTGAATTTATTATTATATACAGATTATTTTATTTAAAACGTACAATTATACACAATCACTACAAAAACTAAAATAGATTTGTATTTAATTTTATGTGGAAGAACCATAAAATAATATATTAACAGTCGTTGCCCTAATTTAGCCACCTCCACCACAAAATTTGCTCACCATCGCTAAACACACCGCCACCACCCTACTATATGCTAGCAAAATCAACGTGTTTTGTACGTTTATTATTTATTTTTAAATAAATATTACTTTTATGTTACTCCTCCCAAGAACAAAGGGGTTAACCCCCGTTAAGGGAGGCAGACAACAAAGCCTCAAAGGCTGGAGGAGGTAACGGGCGTTACCTCCTCAAAGGGGGAAGGCCTTAACGGGCGTTACCGCCCTTCATCCCCAAAGAAACCGAGAGCAGTCATGGCTGCTCTCCCCTGCTTCTCAAACCCAACAACAACAACAACAAGGAACAAGCTCCAATCATCAAAGATCAATCGAGCAAGAGATTCATCAAATAACCATAATCCCTAACTATTTACACCAAATCTCATAGCATGCTCAACCAATGATGAAATCATGCAAATCATAGATCCAAATGACCACAAAAAGGAGGAGAGCAAGACCATATACTTATTTTTCAATTGGAGAAGTATGGAGTACAAAGCTTGCAAAGTGAATAGTATCAGATTTCTCCCCTTTTTCTTCTCTTGGTTCCAGCCTTTTTTTCCCTTCTTTCTTACTGAGTTTGAGTGTGAGGTTAAGATAATGAGAGAGGGGGTTTAACTAGGGTCAAATAGGCTCAAGAATCAAGCTATTTGGTTAAGAAACGAAGAAGTTATGGCTAAAACCGTAAAAGATGGTAAAGCTGCACGAGGCTCACGTTACGGGCGAAATATAAGCCTTGGTTTCTTAGCTTCCAAATCTCGTTATGAGTCTGGTACCATTCCAGAATTCGAATCCGAATTCCCGTGCTCAAGATATGCCTTTCGGAATCCAAGGCGCGCTAAAACTCGTTAGGCCCTCAAATCCCAAAAAATAAAGAAATGGTCTCCGACCAATTCGAATAAGTAAAAATGAATAAAATAAACACGTAAACAAGTTTATAAATCATATAATTCAAGTATATCACATATTCACGTAGTTTGGGAAATAAAATCAAGTTAGGAAAATTAAATACAGAAGTTAAAACATGAAATTTAAACACTTGGGCCACATAGATCACTTAAACAAATATATCATGGTATAAATTAAATCGAAAGAGGAATTAAAACGTCGAAAGACCCTCTCGTGACGTCATACCTGGTTTGCCAAAGAAACGGGGTGTCACAATCCTCCCCCCTTAAAAGAACCTGGTCCCCAGGTTCTTCGCTCGAGTTTCAAGCTCACGCGACTTCAAGTATTCATCCCATGTTCGAGGTTCATGATGTCCCGACAAGGATTAGCCTGGTAAGGTCTTCATGCACAAGGGGTTTGATCGCTTCTTGAAATCTTGATGGAGAAATTCCTCTCCGCTTGATCCGTGCTAGGAGTAACTAAAATGTCTCGCACGATAAGAGGGTCCAAGTTGATTCATCACCCATCGTTTGATCCATTCCAACTACTCAAGAGCTCGGTGTTACACGAATTGCGTGGTTACCAAACCTCCACCACTCGCGCCTTCTACTCAAGAAGTCCCTTTGCGAGAAAGTCAGACCACCATTCCTTGCTTGCTCGAAAGACCGTAGAAAACACGACCCTCGACTTACCGTGAGAACCACACAGACACAAGCAAAACACACAACAAACACACACGCACAAGCGAAACACACAACAATTATATATCAATTTAGAATGCATGATGCATGTGCCATGAATGATATGTGTACCGTTCACCATCATCGGAGTCGTTCACATTAATGAAATGGTAGGAAGAGTCAAAGTGGAAGTCGTAGTGTTTGTGACCCAGATTCCTTGATTTCAGTTTTCTTGAATAAATCTCTAGCTTCGTGATTTTATTCCTTCTTCCAAACTTCATCTCTAATTGATGATACTTAACCCCGAACAATTCTCTTTTCTCGTTTACAAATCCCCTAATTGGCAAGAGGGATTGATTAAATTCTTTTCCCTCCGAAATCTCCCCGTACTCCGTTTAACCATGGGCCACCTTAAACTCGGCCATCGATCATCATATCACGATCTCCGATTGTCTTGAAGTCTCTCAATCCACTTCTTCTAGGCTATCCTTAACCTTGTCTAATTTAAATCCCGACTTCTTGGCCTCTCTCTCTTGCATTTTGGGGTCCGATCAAACAGGTTCTCTTTGCAACCACCGAATAGTATGCCCTAGTGTTCACACCTCACCATCTCCATCGTCCCATAATTCCTTAGAGCTCCTTCATTTCTCTTGGTGTCTTCATGGAATATTTACCCTGAGTTCCCATACTCTATCTCATCCTTTTTTTCTTTTGGATTGTCTTGGGTGATAAGTTGACTATCTCGCTTCTTCGGAAGATTAAGCTTTCGACTCTCTAGTTTCGCAATAATTCCCACTTCTTCTATTCGTTAAGGCCATCCATGATAAGTTCCTCATCAATGAAAAGGCCCTCGCCGTGATAGCCTTGGATTTATCAAGAAGAGAACCTTCAATTTCTCTTCAATTCTTCCGGTTAAGCTTTCCACTAAAGTTCTCCTCCCTTGGACATTTGTATACTCAAGGAAAGGAGAACTATCGATCTCTTTCTCTAGTGCACCCTCATCTACTCGGCTTCGACATTCACGTTAAATAGTGAATCAATCGTTTCACCTCCTGGGGATTGGGTTCAAATACTTGTTCCCGGTTTCATTTCTCATCTCGATACTCCCTTGATCACCCATCATTGAAGAGGTCTTCCTTCTCAAATTTTCAAACCAATACATCAAGTAAGTGAGAACGAGGCTCACTTGATGTGGTACCAATCTTCTCCTTTTTATTATGTACTCGATTCTTTGTTATAACTTCAACCGAATCTTCAAAGTCATTATTTTCTTCTTACCCCGGTTTTTTCATCACGTAGGGAGGCTTCTTTCAAATGCAAACTGTCATGAAAACATTAAACTTATGCATACGGGGTTAAGTTTGCTCAATCTATGCATCACGTTGTCACCCATGAACAAAGAAAACAACAAATAATAGCAATAAAAATACGCATCGCGAGTAAGTATAAAGTTACAATGTGAAACGGGTACTCGTGCAATGAATACAATTACCTCCCGGGTGTTTCTTTGGCCTTCGTCGTTCACACTCTTTCAACTTGTGCTTCGGCGATCCACATCCAAAGCATCGCCCTATTCTCTTCCAATAATTCTCGTAAGTATGAGAATTTCTTCTACAATGAGCACACGGTGGTTGCTCCAAGGTTGAAAGTTCTTTCACTTTCTTCTTTCCTTCCGGTCCCATTTGAGAATCCTCTCGGTTCCTCTCTGATCCCGATCCCGAGCCATTTCCAGATCCCATTCTTTCTACTCAGCTCCTTTCCTTTAGTTTCTTGGATTCAACTCGGAGAGCTTCCCGGGTTCTCTCAATCCAAGCTTTAGACTCGATCTCAGTTGTCATTTCTCGAAGATCTTCTCTAATTCCATCCATAAATTGGGCCACTCTTTCGGATTCGTTCGGCCTCCTTAGATAGATGCGAGGGCACGCATTGATCTTGTGTTCGGAGGAACCGTTTCTAGTACACTTGTCCAACGTTTTCCAACATTTCTTATAATATGGTTGGGTCCTCCACAATGGGTGCATGGGATTTGTTCTTTGGGAAATGACACACTCGGCACGAACATAAGATCCCTTCCATTAAATCGAGCCAGCTTACCATTCATCTTGGTAGATTGATTAACGGTGCGATGATTTGGCGGTTGTGAAGAACCTTCACCTCTACTTGATCTCAATTTCAACTTAGGGGCCATGGTTGCTGAGATGAGTGGTTGATCGTTGTAAAGTATTAACCTACAATACACAAAGGAGGTGAAAATACAATGCATGCGGTTAGTATATGATTATGACACATAAATGGAACAACTAGCGTATGCAAAGTATGCAACAACAATAATTAGTAAATTGAAAACAACAACTTTAAAAGACATAATTCAAGAAAATTCACATATTTTGATGCAATGCACACATTAGCACGTTGTTCCTACGCCGTACGACCTATACTCGACACAACACGACACTAGAACTTTGATTTTGCAACCCGGAGCTCTGATACCACTTTAGGATGTAGCGCCCGGAGCGGCGAGCCACCACATCCCCCGCACCTAGCCCCGAACCCACATATGAAATAGAAATCCATACATGAGCCCAAGACTAAGCGAACGGAAACCTACACACACTCACTAAGCTAGGCGGAGCTAAGACAGGACCAGAGCGCACAAAACAATAAGCAAACAGAAGCATACGACAAAATCCAAGAAGATAAATCCATAAATCGGGGTTCAACTAGCCCTAGAAGCCTGTCCCGAAAAATATATATAACTAGAATTTAAAGGTACATACATAATTCGATTCTCAAGTTAAAATCATATACAAAGGGTGACAAAATGCAAATGAAAATGCAACTCGAGCTAGGTGACCAAACATGACCGACTCACGACTCCGCCTAGCACGAACCAAAACCTGCAACTGAAAAATTGAAAGGAGAGGGTCAGTCCACTGACTTAGTGAGGTGGCAAACGCACACCCACACACGTATACATATAGAGCAAAGCACATATTAAACAAAAGACTATTAACCGGGGTAGGGTTTTGCATACCAAATCAATTTTCGAATCAAACTTATACTTATTCATATCGTAATCGAACATAGCTTAAAGAAAGATCCTATCCCGTTTCATAATCAACATAACAAGGCGTAAACAAATACCTGACGAGTACGGGTCTCCAACCTACTTCCAAATCATTAACATATTCAAGAAAAACCGAAATAATCATAAAACATAAACATTAACCATATCCCGTATCCATCCTCTTTCGTTGAAGTCTGCACGCGGGGTACGGGCCTACATCGTGTAACTTTACATACGCGGGATAGCCAGTCCACATCGTATCTTTCCCGGTTATATACCGAGGGCTCAAAGCACCACGCCTTCTCAATCTCCAAGAGTCGCGCGTAGGTACTTCACATGGAGATCGTGTACAGGCTTAACCCGACGACCCAACACCGCCTCGAGCGTCCTTACCCACGTCTCCGGGGTCCACTACATTACCAATACGTATTACCAATTCTTAACTCGCTACAAATTAACATTAACTTGATGTACCTTAGCATACCTTACGTTGTAACTCGGCATATGCTTTTAACGTACCTCTCCGTGTCATCCTAAATGATATCCTGTTGAAGAAGAGCATAGCTTGCACGAAGACACACGGTTTGGAGCATAGCCTTATTGTAAAATATTTTCAAGCTCACATATGCTCGTACGTATAATCTAAAACATTTAATCGTATGACAAAGTCATAAACGTATCTTATAAACACGTATCTATTATATAAATATAATAGTATAGTCACATGCGGGCTTGAAAATGAGCACATAGGGTTGTAACTCGTATTAACTAAAAAGAAACAAACCTAACCTCACCTTTTACCAAAAGCGCTCACGGAGGAGCGTTAACGACCAAGAAGAAGCTAAATGGTGGATCCGACACCTCCTGAACTCAAATCTGAGATAAACAAATACATACTCAAGACTTAGACTCGATCATGAACTTATTAGATGCACGGCGACTCACACGAATGCAAATGGATGCAATGCATATCGTATAGATTCATACTTAGGTATATTGGAGCAAATAACGGGATATCACCTAACGAATTCAAGAATTAAATGCATAACATATCAAATAAACTTATAACGTATCTTATAATAGCATACCATATGCATTCATAAGCTTAAAGTGCAACAAGAAAGCAAGAGATGCAAGAAAGCGTTAAACATTCATATATCTATAATGAATTCAAATCACATTTACACCTAATAAACGAAGCCACAAACTTAAATTAATTAACAAAACGTAACATATTACAACATAGTAGCATGTTAGGGTCATAATCGGGGGTGGGAGAAATTAAATACAATCGAAAACAAAACGAGAAAACGAGCAAACAAGAGACACCACAAAATCAGCCACAACAACGTAGCCAAAGTGAAGAGGTAACGGGGGTTACTCCTCCCAAGAACAAAAGGGGTAACCCCGTTAAGGGAGGCAGACAACAAAGCCTCAAAGGCTGGAGGAGGTAACGGGCGTTACCTCCTCAAAGGGGGAACACCTTAACGGGCGTTACCGCCCTTCTTCCCCAAAGAAACCGAGAGCAACCATGGCTGCTCTCCCCTGCCTCTCAAAGCCAACAACAACAGGAACAAGGAGGCAAGGCAACAACAGCAAAATAAGCATGAAAAGGTCCAAGAAAAATCATAGAACAAGCTCCAACCATCAAAGATCAACCGAGCAAGAGATTCATCAAATAACCACAATCCCTAACTATTTATACCAAATCTCATAGCATGCTCAACCAAGGATGAAATCATACAAATCATAGCTCCAAATGACCACAAAAAGGAGGAGATCAAGACCATATACTTACCTTATAATTTGGATAAGAGATGGAGAAGTATGGAGTACAAAGCTTGCAAAGTGAATAGTATCAGATTTCACCCTTTTTCTTCTCTCGGTTCCAGCCCCTTTTCCCCTTCTTTCTTACTGAGTTTGAGTGTAAGTTTAGGATAATGAGACATAGGGTTTAACTAGGGTCAAATAGGCTCAAGAATCAAGTCTTTTGGTTAAGAAATGAAGAAGTTATGGCTAAAACCGTAAAAGGTGGTAAAGCTGGGCGAGGGTCATGTTACGGGCTAAATATGGGGGTCCAAACGGGCTTAGAAAAATATAAGGCTTAGTTTCTTAGCTCCTAAATCTTGTTATGATTCCGGCCTCAATTTCGGAATTTGAATCTGAATTCCCGTGCTGAAGATATGCCTTCCGGAATTCAAGGCGCGCTAAAACTCGTTAGGCCCTCAAATCCCAAAAATAAAGAAATTGTCTCCGACCAGTTTGAACAAGTAAAAACCAATAAAATAAACACGTAAACAAGTTCATAAATCATATAATTCAAGTATATCACATATTCACATAGTTCGGGAAATAAAATCAAGTTAGGAAAATTAAATACGGAAGTTAAAACGTGAAATTTAAACACTTAGGGCACATAGATCACTTAAACAAATAAATCATGGTATAAATTAAATCCTATGATGCACAGACACGGACACGGCGACACGGACACGACACGACACGGACACGGCGACACGGATTTTTTTAAAAATTTAGGACACGACACGGCTTCGACACGGCTACATTATATATAAATAAATAAAATATATATATATGTTAATTTATATAGAATAAAATATTCATAAAATATTCAATATTACAAATTTAAATAACATACGTCATTTTCCAATTCAACATTTTAAATCATTAAAATAATACTAATACATTTTTTATATAATGATATTATAAAAAAATTAAATTTAAATTAATATTATACATCTTTTAGCACATTTATATAATTCCTTTTTTTTTTTATTTAAATTATATCCTTAAATTTTTAGGAAAAATAAATTAAAAATTAATTTTTTATTGAATTTTTCGTGTCGAAGTGTCCGAGCCGTGTCGGACACATTCCACGCCGTGTCCTAGCCGTGTCCGAGCCGTGTCCCCGGCGTGTCGGAATTTTTTTTTAATTTTTGGACACATTTTGGCGTGTCGGACACGTGTCGGTGCCGTGTCGGAGCCGTGTCCGTGTCCGACACGTGTCCGACATTGCACGGGGGTAAATTTTGGAGTGTCCGTGCTTTATAGATTAAATCGAAAGAGGAATTAAAACATCGAAAGACCCTCTTATGACATCATACCTAGCTTGTCGAAAAAACGGGGTGTCACATTGCCATTCTTCAAAATATTGAGCAATGCTAGAAACTTTGCATGGACAGAGGAGTGCGAGAAAGCATTGCAGGATATGAAGGCCTACCTCTCGTGCGCGCCACTGCTAACAAAACCAATCGAGAATGAGAATCTCTTCATTTACCTCTCGGTTTCCCAAGAGGCAATGAGCGCGGTCCTCGTGGTCGTGCGCGAGCGCAAGCACATGCCAATCTATTATTGGAGTAAAACTTTGCAGGGCGCAGAAAAGAAGTATTTAGAGATTGAGAAGTTCGTTCGCCCTCGTAAATGCGTCAAGAAGGCTAAGACAATATTTTCAGGTTCATTCCATCATAGTGCTTACGGACCAGCCCTTGAGGCAAGTCTTGTCAAAGCCTGATGTTTCAGGAAAGTTAATCAAATGGGCTATTGAACTAAGTCAGTTTGACATCAGCTACGAACCAAGGACAACCATACAAGCACATGTAGTTGTCGATCAACTAGTCGAGCGCTTTGGCCTAGAGGTGCTGTATAAGACAACGATCTATGGATCCTGCACACAGATGGCTCCTCGACCTCTCAGGAGGGAGGAGTAGGGGTGACCTTTAGAGATCCCCATGGAGTCGAGATAGATTTTGCGATCAGATTGCATTTCCAAGTTACCAACAATGAGGCAGAGTATGAAGCTCTCATCCAAGGGCTGAAAATTGACAATTTTGACTCCCAGCTGATCGCGAGCCAAATTGATGGAATGTATGAGGCTCGAGAAGCCACCATGGTACAATACTTGGGAAAGGCTAAGGAAGTCATCGGCAAGTTTAAAGAGTTTCATCTGTTACAAGTTTCGAGGGCAGAAAATGAGCGTGCGGATGCCCTCTCAAAATTCGCCTCCGCCCTCGAAGGATCGTGTGATCGCGCCATTACATTTCTAAGGACAAAGGAACCCTTGATAAAGGAAGGGGCCAATGCTCGTGAGGTAACAACGATTGACCCATCCGAGTCTCTTCAAACGGTTATATCAGGGTCCTCGGCTAAAATGTTTGAGGCCCTCGCAGGCCAAAGAAGTTCTGGAGCATATTCACAGTGGAAGTTGTGAAAATCACTCGCGGGGGGGGGGGGGGGGGGGGGAGGGGGGAGGGGGAAGGCGTATCCTTGCCAAGAAGGTGTTAAGAAGTGGTTTCTATTGGCCCATGGTCCTACAAGATGCCATTAATTTCTCCAAAATGTGCTCTAAGTGCCACTTCCACTCCAACATTCCACAGCTGCCCGCGGCTCAAATGACCCCTATAGACGTGGCCTGGACCTTTGATCAATGGGGCATTGACATTGTGGGGCCCTTGCCAATTGCTGTGGGACAGAAGAAATTTGTTATCTTGGCAGTGGATTACTTCACCAAGTGGGCCGAGGCAGAAGCGATTGCCAAAATCACTTTTCGTGTGGTCAGGGATTTCATCTGGAAGAGCATCATATACAGATATGGCATTCCGAGGGTATTGATTTCAGATAATGGGTCCCAATTCATCGCAGGGGATACCCGAGAGTGGTGCTCGGAATTGGGTATTGAACAGCGATTCAGTTCCGTAGGGCACCCACAGGCCAACGGTCAAGTGGAAGTTACTAACAGGATCATCTTACAGCATTTGAAAACAATGCACGAAAGTAAGAAAGTAGAATGGGCTGAAGAGCTACAAGGAGCCTTATGGGCTTATCGCACGACACCTCAAGCGGCCATGGGTGAAACTCCCTCGTATAAGATTCCGAAGCTATGATTCCTGCGGAAATTGCTTAAGAGTCCGCATGCTTTGCTTACTTCGAACCTAATACCAACAAGGAGAACCGACCGCTCGAGTTAGACTTACTTGAAGGAAAAAGATATAACGTTTGGACTCGTATCCACAAGTACAAAGCCTCAGTGGCTCGGCAGTACAACAAGTGTGTCAAAGAAAGAACGTTCCAGTTGGGGGACCTGGTATTAAAGAGAGTTGAAGTATCAAGGCATGTGGGCAAATTGGACCCAAATTGGGAAGGACCTTTCAAGATCATACAAGTAAGAGCCAATAACACCTACCTATTTGAAACGCTTCAATACGAGCGCCTCCCTCGACCCTGGAGCGCGTGTAACCTTCGACGGTTTTATGTTTAAATTTCTTGAAGAATACATTATGTAAAAACCCAATTCCGGGCTCATTGTAATCTTTTAGTAAAGAAAGAAAGCAAAAGAATCTACTTCTTTTAGACAAGAAAGTTTTGTACTTCTTAACGTGCTATTCAATCCCCCCTTGGATACCTAGGTTAACTGTCACACAGGCCCAAGGCGAGCGGATCCCTTGTACAAAGGTCGTATTACCTTCATCAAGCGCTAGCTTCACGTCGAGCGTCCTTCGCGTTGGAAGGATTGATCACACACTTGCTGAGGGTTGACCAACTAGATTCTACATCTAGTTCGCGCTCAAAACCCCAGCTAAGCAACTAGAACCAGAGTCTAGTACACGCTCGAGATATTGAAGACACTTAGAAATATTTCCCGCAGAAAATCCCACCTAACAAATTCTAAAAAAACCAGGGAACCCTCGGGAACGGGACCCTCGCGATTCTTGTCAGGAAATTCCTTAGGGAAAAAATCTTCTAAGTAATACTCTAAGTAACCAGGGCGCCCTCGATAATGGGCCCCTCGCGTTCTTTAAACTATTAATTTCTCTTATAAGAAATTTGACCAAGGACCCACATAGGCGTGTCCCTCGCGCTCATCTTATCTTGCGCTCGTGATTCCCATTACTTGGTAAAATTCCTTAAATATCTAGGCGCACAAAAGTCAAGGCGCACCCACTCGCCCCAACAACATTAAATATCTGACACCTCGAGCGGTCAAGGAGAAAGGACCGCATTAAATGCAGCCACAAAGAGGAGCCCCCGAGCGTAAAACATCCCCGCCAAGGAATGGCCCTCGAGATTTAAAAGTTTTTGAATTCTGCAGTCCACATCGCTGTGAACTACAGAATTGGGGGCAAAATGATGAGGCTAAATTACGCTCGTGACACGTAAGTGACATGTGGCCCAATCTCCGCATCGCAACGTGGTGAATCAAGGACACTTCAAATCATCCCTAGTGATTGGGCGTTCCCCTCGAGGAAATTATCATCCCCTCATCACAAAGGAATTTGACCTTCCCGAGCGCATGGACTATATTTCGAGTATGGATACTGTTCAACCCTCGAGGGTGTCCCCAATTGACCCTCGAGGGTGTTCCCAAATTGGTGCTCGAAAGTACCCCCTTACTTCACAAGAGTAAGGCTATTCTTTCCAAGATCACGCTTTTGGCCCAAGCGTCCCTTCAGACCAAGCGAGCCCATAAAGCCCTTATCCAAACCCGAGCGCTCCTAACCCTCGGTAACAACCACAAAAGGCTCTCTGACACATCGTACATGCTCGCACACCTTCCACTGTTGCCGCCACCAACCTTTTCGTAGACTTTTGCAGGAGATCCCTTTCAGAGACTCCTCATTGCGCCACATGTATAGGGCAACATCAATGCAGGACCACATGTAGGCAATTACCAAAAGGGCCTTGACCCTCAACTATAAATATACAGATCTGACACATGCTCTGTAAGCAAGCTTCATCTTCTCAAGCTCTATTTTATATACTTCATCTTCTTCCTTCATCATCTAACTTGAGCGTCGGAGAGTCAAACTGGGTATCATCCCCCATTCCCCCAGCTTGGCCTTCTGACCCTTTTGTGTTTGTTCCTAGCAGGTAGAACCCAATCATCTCCGGTGACCTTTACCTGAACTTACAGTCCCTGTTTCCCCGCATAAACAAATTCTAAAGTGTTGGAGTTTGCCACCTTGGATCAGACCCCATCAGCATGTATGAAATCATTTGTATAAAATATTTATTTCAAATTATAATATTAATATTTGTAATTTATTCAAAAACTCAACTCGTGCTTTTATAATATATATAGATTAAAAGTATTATCGTGAGAAAATACAATTTGCATTTGTGTGTTTTGTATTTTTTAGAATTGATAATATGACAGTGCTTTTTAATAAGTTGCACGGTTTCTCACTTTTCCTTCTCCTAAACATACGAGATTGAAGATTTATTAGTTTAGTCGAGATAGTTAGAATAATATTAGGATTAATTTATTCAAAAGTTTATACAATTATAATTATATAGTGTTTTATAATTAGAGAAAGACTTATACAATTACATTTGGTTAGAATTAGATAAATATAATTAAGAGTTGGAGTAGAATGAGATATACTGAAACAATATTTATGTTTCGATTTAGTATTTTACAAAAAATACCCTTAATTGTATTTTACTGAAAAACTTACAATAAGGGTATTTTGGCCAATCTCAAAGTTTCAAGAAACCAAAAACCCAACTCGCACTTTTATAATATATATAGATATAGATAACACGTGGCTCATTTTTATCAGAAATTGTTAATTTTTTGCAGAAAATATAAAACATGTGTTAACATGTAAATGGTCGACATGATAATCTAAATTTTTTTATAAAGTATAAATAACAATCTGAAACATTTAAAATTTTGGACCAAAAATTAAAAAATGTACAAGGATAAATTGTTTTTTTCTCTTAATATAACATGACCAAGAACTCAAACTGGAGATTAAACTAAGAGCGTGTTTACTTTTACAGATAATAGATATTTGTTATATATAACCGATATCTATATGTATTTACATTGCATGTGTGAAAGCCTGTAAGATAGACTCTGGTCTATGAGATTTGCGTATTTTATTGAGATATAGATCACACGCCAAAAAGGCATGTGATAGATCACGAGAATTATGACACGCTACACAAAATTACCAATATATCAATCTTTTCACAGAATTTACAAAAGAATTGTCACTTATATCTATTTTTCCTCCCACGTTCTGAAAGATTTTTTTGGAGAAATTTCTCTTTCATCTATTTTCTTCTCAAGATTTTACAAAAGATTCTATTTGAATCTATTTTCATCTCAAGATTTTATAATAGATTTTATTTTCATCTATTTTCTTCTCAAGATTTTACAAAAGATTTTATTTTTATTTTGCAAAAGATTTTATTTTCTTCTCTCCAAATTGATCAAGTTCTTTTATTTTTATTTTATAATTATAGAAAATTTTAAATAGGAACGTGAATTATTAAAAAGTTAAAACATGATGAACCACAAAATAATTTTAAAAATTGAGACGAAACTCCTCCAAAAAAAATAAAAAATAATACCGTCTCCTTTTTTTTTTTTTTTCACTTTACACCCTCTCACTTAATATAATGCATTTTTTAAGGATTTAATCAAGCTGCAAAGAGATTATGATATTAAAATATTTGAGACGGTGCAATGAATTCTCAAATCAAAATGAAAAGGGAGATATCTATTTTGTGACTACAAAACTCTATTTTTGTAAAAGTTAAGAATAAAAAACAATTAAAATAAATTGAGGGTAAATAAGTAATTTAATTCTATCATGCGTTAACTACCCATAAAAGTAAACAAATTAAACGTAAACATGAATTGATGACATATATTGACATGATTAGTAAATATGAGTATGTCTACTATCACAAACATTTGATATCCTTACATGCATTATCACTACATGAAAAGTAAACGAGCCCTAATTGTTCGCCTAAGTATGCGCTAGTTTGGAAATAAACGACTATATTTGAATCAATAAAAGGGCAGTTTGGAATAATTTTCCATCAGTTTGGAATATTTTTACTTAACTCCCCATAAAATTATACTACATAATAAGATATAAATACTACATTAAAACGTTTTAGTACTACATTTTGTGAAAATTATATAACATGTTTTGAGAGGTATTTTAAGTACTGTATTATGTGAAAATCATACGACATTTTACCAAAATGGGGAGTTAAGTAAAAATATGATGCCCAATTGGGGATTTATCCCACATTACCGGATCAATAAATTACCCCACTAAAAATATTGTTAATATTACATATCAAAAAATTTAAATACAAAATTTGTTAATTAAAAATAACATGAAATCAATAAATTAACATCACTAAAGGTCGAGGTCGAGGTCGAGGCTGCTATATGTAGATCAACATCAATAGCAAAATAGACAAAACGAAGTGGCAAATAAAATGGACACATCAAGAAATATAAAGCTAATTTATACCTTAATATCCTCGTCGTAATAATTCTAATAGAAAAATAGCAATATATTTCAATATCCAACTTTTATTGAGTGATCTAGAGCTGTTTCCAAGCGAAGTAAGATATTTTGAAAAGGTTGAAAGTGTTACTTTTAAATTGATATTAAAGGTAGTGATTGAATTAAGTGCATAATGAAGCTATATATATATATAACATCGCTATCTAAGTATTTTTATTTTTAGTCATAATACTTCTCTTTTATGTTTTAGCATATTGAAATTTACCCTTTTGAAACTTTAATAATTATGTAATTTATGTTTGGGAAAATTATGATTTCGGTATATATCTACTCCACCAATTTATTACGTTTCATTTTCTGGCGATAAAATAATGTATTTTCAAAATCATGTAATTTAATGCACTTTTTAATTGGAAACCGATTTTGCCCGCCAAAAACTTGACTTGGTTTTACACATGGCGAACTCCTAGCACGTGTAATTTTTGACGGGCAATATTAGTTTCAGGTCAAAAATATACATTAAATTGCTTGATTTTGATATTTTATCGACGGAAAATAAAATGTACCAAAAACGCTAAATTGATTAAGTTAGTATACCAAATTTGTAATTTCTCCATTTATGTTACAGATATTTAGAACATTAGCTCTATTATTATGCCTCGTTTACATTGTTCTAATATTGAAAATTTCAATTCACTTTTAATTGCGGGTAATTCAAAAAATTCTTGAATTTTTAAAGTGTATTCGATCTGTTGATCAAAAATATTGGAATTACTATTGTCCATCCACCCCTTGCTATGGATGATCATGATTCTCAAGATTCAAAAGATTGACAACGAATTAGTTTGTAATATAATTCAATAACCCTAAAGCTGAAACATGAATACAGTACCATATATACATACATATATATATATATATATGTAATTTCGACCTGACACGAAATTACAAACATTAAAGAAATAACAGAAACAAAATATTGTGCAGACGTATATGTTGGAAAGCCGTAAAAACCCTAGTTTAAAATACACAAATACTTCTAAAAATATCGTTTTATCGTATTGTATCGTGCTAGACACTGTGTTCGATATTCCTTATATGGAAATTTTAAAAAAAAAATTTATATCACCCTATTCATATCGTATTTATATCGCCATATCCATATTCATATATCATGAACACTGGTCCAAACCTCTATTTGCCGCCACTACCCACAACAATAGCAATATATTAAGGTATAATACATGCCTCAAAAGCCAGCCAAAAATTTGACCTACAAATAGAATTCTTCCACAAATATCACATAAAAACTTCTCCTCATACTTATCTCAACACTTGTTTTCTTATCTCTTTATATGCATCTTTATCCCCACAGCAGCCATTTGTACGCTTTTTATGAACTTTATTGGTATTCTAGTTTTTTCTTTATGTTTCTGGTTAGATCTTCTGTATTTTATCTTTGCCTAATAAACCAAAACTTAGGTTTCACATGCAAGATTTGGGGCTGATTAAGAATTGGATTATATTAATTTTTGTACCAATTATAGCCACAAACTTGGTAATATTTTGATGGGGAAAAGTGATCATATATGGTAGAAAAAAGTCGTGGTCACAAATCCCATTTTTGTTGATACTTTTTTCTTTGAGAAAATACCTCAAAAGAATTGGAATCTAATTGATATGATAAGTAAATGGATTCTCTTTATGTGCATGAAATATTACATAAAACTTTGTGCTTTTTTTTTTTTCTAAATTTGTTCATCGGCCCTAAATTTAATTTAACTCGATGAAGGTATGACCCTAAAAACTTAAACAAACTCTTTACGCTATACTATTTATGCCTGGCCGTCGGAATATTTAAATTTTAATTTTTGTATTTTACGGCTTCGGATGGGGTTTAGTCGGTAATCCATTGGTTCAATCTCGGTAACCCATCGAAACTCCGTCTGTAACATGGGAGCCACGCTATTTGAGGCTAGTGAAGATGGTTAGGACCTTGCCTCTGTCGACCACCTCGGATAAAGACTTGATTGGGTCAAGCTCGTGGAGAACACCGGATCGTCCTCCAATGAATATCAGCACCAAGAATCGACCTTCGCTGCATAAATGGTCCTCTTCTAGTGGGATTGATCGATTGATTGATTGAATTCGTTAAGTGATATATATACTTTTCAAAATAGTTTTATTATTAAAAGACAATCTTGTTACGATCAGCCCTCAACTTACCAAGAGGATAATGATGACAACCGGAACTATTGACTACTAAATATGATATATCTTAGCATTTTAATTTGATGTAATTGAAATATAACCTCCTAGCTTCTTTAAAATTTTGCTTATCTGAATGTTGGTACTTGATGTAATCTATCTTATTTTGCTTTTCTTCCAATAAGAGCAGGATTCTCCCATGTTCTAATTTTTTAAAAAGAAAGTCTAGTTGGAACGGGTTCCTTCCCATTGAAAACCTATAGGTAGAGACCTATT
Source organism: Lantana camara (assembly GCA_037501455.1). Taxonomy (NCBI): domain Eukaryota; kingdom Viridiplantae; phylum Streptophyta; class Magnoliopsida; order Lamiales; family Verbenaceae; genus Lantana; species Lantana camara. The sequence goes on from CM074855.1 coordinate 130,191,287, forward strand.
CCGACTGAATTTCGATGGGTTTTCGAGGGATATGTCCCTCGTTATTCAAATATTCTTTTTATCATGGGTGTAGTTGATACAATGGTCATTTTATGAATGGGAAAAAAAAAAACAGTCTGAATCACACATGAAACAACCATCACATAATGGTCTTTTCATACCGCATTACATACTTTACGAGGTTAAAAATCTTGAAGATATTTAAAATATCATGATCTTTTTCATGGCTCACTTCACTTTTTCATGTGCTCATCAGCTTCATGGAGACTCATTCTCTCAGCAACATGCTCTGTTAACCACCTTAGCCTACACACACACATTAATAAAAGAAAGAAAGGGAAAAAAAAAAGCAAAAAGGTAATAATGGTGGAAGCAAAAAGACAAACAAAACTGAGTCTTTTTCTTATTAGATTAGATTATTGTGCAAAGAGAGTGGAAAGTTTTCATTCACACTAACTTTATCAAGACTTAAAGCACTTGCAATGGATATTAAGACCCCACATTAAGTCCTAGATTACAAGAGAGAGATGCTTAGTGAGTTTGTGTACGTAAGGAGTCGGAATTCGTACAGTGAGTTTCGGGACGGAGTCTGGATTTGTACAAAGAATTAATATTCATTAGATACTTATCACACGATAAATTTTAAAAGAAAAGAATATGTATTGATATTAATTTTTTTCACATATCTTTTCCCAACAAAAAAAAATAAATGGAGATGGAACTCTGAATCAGAGCAGATGGTTCACGGAGTCGAGTTTTGTACAGAGGGTTAGTATTCATTAGACACTTATCACATATAAATTTTAGAAAAAAAGAATACTCTCTTACATATCTTTTTCAAGCAGAAACAAGGATAGATATGGAACTCAGAATCAAAGCAGATAGTTCATGAAATCAGGATTTGTATAGAGGGTTAATATTCGTTAGATACTTATCACACAATAAATTTCAGAGGAAAAAAATACCTGTTAGTATTAATTTTTCTCACATATTTTTTTCCAGCGAAAAAATAAAGGGTGATGGAACTCTAAATCAGAGCAAATAGTTGTAAGTTAAAATATATTTTAGTAGGGCAAGTAGTAAGTAAAAATATGTGCATAAATTACTTTTCTACTAAATTTATAAATAATTTTATATCATAGTATTTCGTGTTCATGCATTATGGATTCTAGATATGATCTTAAGATCCCCAATTCATCTTTTTATTAATATTTTTTAAATTTAGCACGTCCCCATAGTCCAAAACATTTGACTTTGTTCCCTAGTATTGGATCCACACGTAATATTGTTGAATCAACCACCCAAACCTAAGCACTTTGTGTGCCTAAAAGAATTTGAATTTTGGTACATAACGCACTGCCCACTTATTTCAAGATTATTATGTAAGTGGAGAGAATAAGGGACAAGCCCACTAAAAATAATTCAAAAATCGAAATAGTCAATTTTAGGTAGGGGAAAAGAGGAGAGAAATTGTGACCTAAACCTGAGCCACATCTAAAGATTAGGTGGGTGAACCGAGTACAACGACACACACGATACGATACGGATACAATGATACATATTTTTATTTTTATTTCTCATTAAAGAGTATTAGACACGAGTACCTGATACGACATGATACGACAAAATAATATTTTTAAAAGTATTCGTGCATCATATATATTACTTCATGGTACCTATAACTATTATTTCTATAAATCTAGCTTCCCCTCTTTTAATCGGTATAGTCGATGATACACGAATACGAATACAAATACACAACCGATCACAAACACAGCTATAAGGATTATTTCGTAAATTTCTAAATGTAAGAGGTGTCCGACATAATACAACCCATTTAAGCAATATTTTTGTGCGTGTTTGTTCATCATAAACGTCACATAATACTCATAAAGATTTAAAACTCTATTCTTGTAGTCATAAAAAACCCATACCACAAATTTTAAGACAGAAACTAGGAAGATTTTGAATTTAAAAGATATCATCCATCTGAACAATATGCTCCAGCAAATAATATGTATCTACTCATACATTCAGAGGAAATGTAGCATAAAAGTAACTTAACAATAACCTTGGATTAAATATACACCTTTCAAAAAATCACTGGAAAATCATCCTATCAGTAGGTATCACGTTCCAGCTTTTATTCGCGCGGTCTCACAGATTGTATCTCACATTCCATCATTTGTCGCCGTCTCAGTCTCACAGATTGTATCTCACATTCCATCGTTTGTTACCATCGGCATTAAACGTCCAATTGTTTTCCTGAATCTGGAAATATGGAATCTGGGAATATGAAATAGTTAGTAAAAGAATACTAAAATACACTAAGTGGCAAATAACGGAAGAGATTCCTCCATCCATCAATACTTGAATGCTTTTGTTGCCCTATTTGGATCTCCAGGAACAATATTCAACCTCCTAATTTAGCAACTTAATACCCGAGAGGCATCTGTCTAAAGTTAATGATTGAATTATAGATTCTTGCTTCTTAACCACTGCTTTTGATGGTCAAGTTTTGTAAAGATGCTTTAGTCCTAGCTTTTTGACTTGTTAGTACCCCCATATTGGAAGTTTCTAGTAGAATGGCCTTCATTAAACTTTTGCTAATTGCAAAAGATCGAAGGGGGAGTTTGTAATTTGGGTATTTCAGATGGGGGTTGAGTGCAATTAACTTATGTATGATATTTTCATATGATCACTTCTAAAACCTGAAAAGGAATTGTAGTAAGTACCAGGAAAAAGTGTGGCAAGGTCAACTCAATAATTTAAACAGGTTAGAATTACCATTGGCATATAACGAATGCATCTGACAGTCTACACAATAAGTTTGAGAATTAGTTTAATTTCATATATGAAGTAATGAAGAAAGTAAACAAACCTTGTCAACAACATCGTATCCAAACTTGAGACGCAAATCCTGGTTCGCTTTAACATCCGGAATGTACCAAACAAGCTCAGTAGCCCCACTATAACTTGTCTGTCCCAAATTATAAACAGATTTTCAAATTCACGCATATTATCTATGAGAATTTTTCTAAGGCAAAAGAAAAGAAAAACAACAAAACTTAAGCAAGATGCTGTGGTGTATGTTTTGGTTGGGGTGTGGGGGTTGAAGAGAAAGACTAACCTTTCTAAATTGGTCATCAACAACACATCGTCCCTTAACATTAAAGTTCAGCACTTTATCAGCAGTTACAGGAAACGTCGCCTTCCCACGTAAATTATAGTGTACCTTGCCATTTCTATTGTACAGAACTCCTGCACCACCACTTGCTGAAAACTATATAGCTCAAACATGTCAAAGAAAAGATGTCAAGTTTTATTTCATAATTCTCAAAACAGATAGCTAATATCCTATCGCCTAAAGGGGAGACACCTGCTAGCTGTCCGTAACCAAAAAGTTATATCATCAAATAATCATAAACATCTAGATTGACATAAAATCCTTCGGTACACTTAGTCTCGCCATATATTCTGGGGAAGGGGAAATAACTTAGTTTAAATTGGAGAACATGAGTACATACATCAGGATAGTAGTATCTTATCATTGCATTTAGGAAAGTCGGAGCTCCAATCCTTGTGTCCAGCTCTCCACTAAGCTGTCAATTCGAAGACATAACCGTAAATCAAAAGTTCAAGTCACATTACGTAACAAGCAAGTAGAAACTGACTGAGAAACAAAACCATGCATCCCATATAAGAATGATCTTGTCAATTTCAAGTATACATAGAACTCATTCCACCCAACACATTGACAAATTCTACTGTTTCATGACCCTACAAAGCGTCCCAAAAAATCCACCACCACCAATTTCAAGTCATGCTAGCAAAGAATTATACAAACTCAGAAGAATCTAACACACTGACTGAGAAACAAAATTCTTACACACCCAACACTTTACAACATAAAAGAGAAGAAAGAATAGTTCTACAAGCCCAAAAATGACTTAGAAACAAGAAACCTTGAAACAACTCCAAAATGCATCAAATACAAGAATGACATTGCAGATTGATACAAAAAAGAAATCAACTAAACCACCACAGCACCAAGGACCAAACCATTAATCATTCAAACCTTTCTTCCCGCATAAATGGGTAAACTTGATACAATAAAATACACTCGTACGACATACAGAAGCAGTTAACATGAGAAAGACACGATTTCTCACCTGGCATACAGCATTAGTTGAGATGGGAATTTTTTCCTTGGCGTGGATTCTGAGAGACTTGGAGTCTCCGCCATAGCGAAGCGATGTTTCCATGTTGCAGTCAATGAAATTCTCCTCTTTCTACTAAATAGGGTTTAGCTGAATTACCAAAACCCTAGAAACTAGAAGAAGATATGGCTATGGCGGAAATTCCACAAGGCTTTGGGTTGCTGAGATTAAACCGTCGTGGATAACGCCGCCCAGCTGAAATCGCTACTAATTGAATGCGATTTTCTTGGAGTCCGCAAATTTTTCTCTCTCTCAAGTCTCACAAACAAAAATCCGTTTATATATATATATTTTTATTTTTATTTTTTTTTTTTTTTGTCCAAGAAAAATAAATTTTGGGATTGTATTCAACAATGCCGTATGGACACGAACACCTTCAATTGGGGTATAACGATGGTGCACTTAAACGTGATCTACCCGCGAAGTGGTCGAGAAATATTGCATAAAAAACAATTTTGTGCTCCCGCACACTCTCTCAACCTGGTTGTTGCGCTCCTTCAAGACATAAAAAGTGACCAAAAACAACACTTTTTAAGGGCTTAAGTAGTTGTGATACGACACGACACGATATGGATACGAGATACGGATTTTTTCTTAAGTTCTAATACGGTGTTGACACGAATGCCGACACGTTTCTTCTTGAATTTCAACACGATGTTAGACATAAATATCCTGCACGAATTTAAGTCTCATATATTATCCAATTCTGAGATCCCTAGTATAACTAAGCAAAAACCAGTGGCCTAATGTTGAAAAATGCTAAAGTCTCATATATTATCCAATTCTGAGATCCCTATCCTTGTTACCAGCATAATTTAAAACTCAAAATCTAAAAAGTCATAAGTCTCAACAAAATTTTAACCCAACATTCAGAATAAAAGCAATCTCCAGTTGGGAGGTGGGGAAGTGAAGGATTTTGGCCTACATTTGATTTAGATCTCATCAATTACTTCAAGAAGATCATCAACTTCCTGTCTCAAGACTGTGATTTTCTGCTGAATCGCAGCCACGCGATTCTCGAGATCACGACCACCGCCACCGGATTTCTTCTCGTAGGAATCGACCACGGTTGAGTGTTTCAACATCAGCTTCTCTTGCAATTCCCTCTCCTTCAAAACCAGTTCTTCTACCTACATTTGAAGGAATTGTTAAGTTACTCAACTGCCCTTCGCATGATCCTATTTATATTATATTATCTGGTGAACGAAATAAATTGAAGGGATGATTACACTGGCATACCCCGATTACACAAATTATAATCACTTTTCCTGATGTTTTGAAAAAATTGCAGAAAACCCTATCAAAGAATCTACGTTACATTGGAATCGTTGAATTTTGATGAATACGTATTAAATTTTGTATGGATATCCTATTTCTCTGGAGCACTGAAACTTACAGGTCAATATTCGACTATAATGGCATGTGTTAGGACAAGCCACAGGAAGTTTTTGTAATTTCTCAAACATTAGGAGAAGTATGTGTAATTAGGCAAACCTCCAGGTATACCAGTGTAATTACAGCTAAAATGAATATAGAGTTTTGAACCTTGGGCATTATCTGAACCGCCTGTGGAGAAGATTGCAGGAATGACAATAAGTGTTTCAACTCCTTTGATAGTTCCTTAAGCAACACGTCAGCAGCTTTACGTGCTGCTTTGCATGCCTGCACGTCTCCAGTTCTTGAAAGATCACGAAGTGATGCTTCTAGCTTGTCATGAACAACCAAACATCTATTCAGGATGTTTTCGAATTGCTGAATTGCGGTTTGGACCTGTAAAAGTTAATATGAGTTAGCTATATTTCCGAAATATATTGCATTTAATAACGAGAGACACATCTAACAACTACTTTTCGACTCTCCATGTATGGACTGTCAATTTTCTTAGTTTACTTTCATAATGTTACCATCTCTCATCACCCATGTTCGTTTTTCTGTCTCCTCTATCCTCTCGCACATTTTCTTCTCTTATTTCAGTGTTACATGTACCATTATTCAAAAAAAGTGATCTTTTTTACTTATATTGTTATTCATATGTACATTTAATAAGTACTTATAATCAGTATTACTAAAATTTAAATGAGTAATCAAATAACCTTTTTGTTATTTTCACATATCGAGTGTGCCTCCATTGCTAGTATAAATATAAAGAAAATGAGAGAGAGAATATCCATGTACCTCATCCCACTGAAGTTTAGCCAGATAAGATGGTGAAGACTTTGAGATTGTGAAATCTGCATGGACATATACAATACATGCAGCGAAAAAGAGCAAAAACCCGAAAATCAACATTAATGGCTCCCTGAGGAGGGAAAGACTGCTGAATTTGTAATAAACCTGAGACAAAATAAAAATATAAGCTTTTGTCAAAAGAAAAACAGCTTGAAGATACCGGATGCCAACATCAAAGGTGATGCTAGATAATAAATAAGCCTCAAGGAGCAAGAAAACAAAGGGTTGAAACTTGAAACTTATGAACACAGCAAAATAACCTGAAAATATTGATCATGCTCCGGGACAACATTTGTCTTCTCTAAAACAATTACTGGTCTGCCAGCCATATCAAGATGGGACAATTTAGTCTGCACCACCTCACAGAAAAAAGATATAAGAAAAGAGGCAGAACAATCCAGATGCACTGGAAGAATATGTCAAGTTTGAACCAGAAGTTTCATCGCACCTCTTCAGACTGTTTGACAGGAAATGGAGCAGAAACAGAGATATCTTTCGACCCTTCTGGTAAAACTATCTGAAATGAGGCAATCCACAGTATAGGTTTCAGTAATCACATTAAGCCAAAAAAAATGAAACCAGAATAACACGAGGTCTGTTAGCAATCAACTATAGGGAACACATCAGATTAGATAATTATCCCCCACCCGCCCCGCAACCCAATAGATAAACAAACAAAAAAATAATAGAAAATGGAGCCGGTGGCAACAAAAGCACCATGAAGAAGAGGTGAAAGAACAAAAGAAAATTGCATAGTTTCGGTGATAAATGTATACCCAAGTGCTTCATGCTACTTGGAAGTACAACTATTCCATTCTCAATGCAATCAAATAAAGTTGGTTTATGGATTGAGTATACAGATAACTTGATAACATGCAAAAGCACAATGTTACAACATTAAGAACAATGTCCCCGTTAATTCTAAGGGGATCAAATGGAGCGACAGAAAATTATTAAGATACAAAATCATAAATTCAATATTTAAGAATCAAAAGAAACATTACCTTTACAGTGAGATTTTCAATAACCAGGTCATTCATTGGGCAACCAAAAGTAATATTGAGAAAACGTTTCCCCTCCGACTGGAACAAGAAATCTTTAAGGGGCAATCCATATCCAATTGTAAAAGCAGTTTTCCACCCACCAAACATTGGATACCGAGGCTCAATTACCAGTAGCGTCTGAATTTGAAATTGAATTTGAAAAGAATACACATTACAAAAGGAAGACAGGGGGAAAAAAAAAAAGGAAAAAAAGATTTAACGGAATAAGGATTCAAGACCCACCTTTCCTGAATCACTCAAGACATTAGATGTAGAAATGTTCCCAATCTCATCCCTGTAGTAAATAGAATGAGCTCTTGGTGGTAATTTAGCAAAAAGATTTCCGAACGCTGATGCACCTCTAACATGGGGCCGTGCCTGAAAGTCCAGTCTGCAATTATCAAAAGGAAAGACAATTAAAACCCTAAACCAACTAAAATAGCACAGAACTATATTTCCATGAATTAGGGGTATAATACCTTGAGTACTCCCCGATGATCTCAGCACCAGCATGAACTAGGTTATAGTTTTCTGTGATTTGAACATTTCCCCAGTGAGAAACCTCTATCTCACGTACCAACTCTTTAGCAACAGCAAATGGCTTATTGCAAACGTAGTGAACTGCTACTGGCGAGTATGAGAAAGGAGGTTGATTCTCATAAGGACCATATTTTATCTCAGAACCCGAAAACTTGGTATTCTCCAATTTTGTGTAAGATTCGACTTTTGGTTCTGGTAATTTAACAGTAAGTGACTGGACCTTGACTGCATAAGGAGAGAGATAATATGCACTATCTTGGAAGACAACAAGCTGAACATCAGCCTGAGTTATCTTCTCAGGGTAAGGCTTCAGTGCATGAGTAAATGCAGCTTTGACCTCCAAAGACAAACTTGCTCCCTTACCCAATTCATTCGGTAAAGAAACAGAGTACCAAGTCAATGACGGGGGCATTCCTTTTGGGTTGGCAACATCAATGGGAAGTTTCGAAGAAGAGCTTTTGGTTTTTCCTTTCCCTTCAGTAATCACCACTGATAGAAAAGCTAAGTCCTTCGCCAGATGTTCCGGGAAGGCCAATAAAAAATTTGACACTGCTTCAGCACCATTATTCTCAACCTGGATTGGAAAATTTAAATATAACAAGAATCATTATAATACAAACAAAAGTTACACAAACAAGTTCAAAAATGGTCACGTGCACCTTAATGTTAAGAATAACCTATATCCATGACAAGGGGAAAGAAACTACCTTGAGTGATACAGTGGTCCTGACAATCTGTGATGATAAGTCAATCTGTAAAAGAAGATCACTCAAAGTCACCAAACGAACAATGGTGATACCCAGAAGCAAAACAATCACAGACAACAATGGTGTTCGGAGATAAACGAAGCCCAACAAAATATATGTTCCCAAAACTATTCCTAAATTTACAATTTTGATATCAAATCCTACATACTTTTCAGCATCCAGGCCGCATGAAACATAGCTATATGCTCTTGCATATTTTTGTTACACGCTTAAATGCCACTAATTGAAAGCATTCTTCTTGGTAATCTCTCCCTTAATTTCCAATTTTCCATACATACACCCAGTAATGAACAGCAAAACCGAAAACCCAAGCCACAAAAACCAATCTTTTAACTCATCACTCAATTTCAGCTGTTAAATAGACAATGCACCCCCCACCCCCCCCCCCCCCAAAAAAAAAAAAAAAAGAATAATAATCAACCCTTCTTAAACCCTAGCCATCCTATTCGAAAACTCCTCAAAACCCACAAATTATATCAAAACTTACACCAAACCAAATCCAGAAATTACACTAAATACAAAAGGGGAAAAGATAAAAGAGCAAGTTACCCGGCGATCGAGCTTGGAGATGACGAGATCGGAGCGGACCGTCGAGAAAAGCACAAAACACCCGAAAACAAAAACCAACGACAGATCGAGCCGAATTGGCTTCATTTTCAGCTTCTCCCGCTAAGATTCCTCCCAATTCTCACAGCCGATTGTGAATTGTGAAGTGAATCCAATCACTGAAGTAGTTCTAAGTGAGGACGATCTGAAAGTCTGAAACTGTTTTCTTCAGTTCTTGATGTCGCGTTTTCAGGTCAACGTTTCAGCAAACCTATTTTTCATAAATTCGAACTCTAAAAACGTGTTGTTCTTATCTTTGTCTTTTAGCTTTAACACGAATTATATCTAACTACCCTATATTTAAACATAATTATAACGGAATTCATCTAGATCGAAAATCTATATTTTAGTCCCTATAAATCTTGTTTGATTTGTGATCACTAATGGAATTTATAAAAATACACTAATGTCTTTAACTGTTTGTATGAGTGTTACATTAAATATATGATCAAAATTATAAAATCATTCATATATAAACTAAACAATTCCTATAAATTATAAATTTAACAATACAATTCCTAGAATTAAAAGGTAATTAAAAAAAAACGGGGGTACTTTAAAATGACATAATGGAACCCTCACGAACGCGAGAGACCACAAACGATTCTCAAAAGTTAAGAACTAAAAGTAATTTTTCAATTTAGATAAATTACGATATAATTAAGTCTAAATTCAAGATAGTTAAATGTAGATCTTCCTTAATTTTATTATTAGGTATTAACCATAGAAAGAAACTTAGGTCCTAATATTATTCCAAGAGCTCTTATATTATTTATTTAAATTAATAAAATTGGTGTTGTAGTAATTAATAGTGTTTGTTCAAGTGGTTATTATTTTTTTTTTTGGGTTAATAGACGCATACTGTAGCACCCGAGCGCAAGGTACCACATCCCCCGTACCGAGACCCGACCCGAATATGAAATGGACGATCCATACTCGAGCTAAGTCACGGCGAACGGGGACAAACACACACGCTATGCTAGGCGGGCTAACCCTTGAACCATAAAATCAGAGTGATTACAAATGCGGAAGTAATAACTGGCCATAATATAAACAATGAGCAACCAAATTTCAAAATAGTCCATATACATTATCAAATGCCGTCAAGGCTCAAATAACCAATACGCTCCATTATTAAACAATACAGTGATCCAACGTGCAATATGTATGTGTAAGACCAAAATACAAGGGCTAAAAGACGAAAGTAAAACCTATGACTCGAAATCCCGCCTAGCTCCCTCGACACCTGCACAACACAACTGAAAGCCAAACGGGTTCAGTCCAAAAGGGACTGGTGGGTATAAAAGCAGGGCATAAATATAATATACGACAATAATTAAACATTCACATGCAAGTTATAATCTCAAGTGAGGTTTTGAAGAATTTCCCAAATGGGCAAATAGAAATCATCAAAAGGGATTATAACGATTCATTAACATTTGGTCATTATTGGCCCGGCGAGTGGGCGTGCATTATCTCCAACCAACACCTCGTGTAATTCATTGACATTCATTCATTCTTTCTTTCTTTCTTTTCATGCATAACATTCTTTCGTGCGCATTCAATAACATTTACACCTTCTTCCTCCGGGTTGGTGGCGGGTTTGCAAGGCCCATCCATCCATTCATTGACCAAAAGGGGAACATGACTCCCCAGATGGCACTCAGCGTCCATTCCTCGCTAACTCCTAACGAGGTCCGGTTACGCCGTTCATTGGTGGGACTAGTGTGAGGGTTTACCGTCAGCCCTTGCCTCCTCGGGTCCCCACTCACACCAAGCCCCTGGGCCCCATTCATTGTGAACATTCATTCATTCTCGCCAAAACATTAGGTAGGATTCAAGAAATAAGGGCTTTACGTTTGCAATCATTTACTCGATAAAAGACTCAATATATACATCATATTACTTTGGCTTAAAACTTTTCACGTAAGGAGATATATCGGGTCGTTTTATCTAAGTAGAAGAGAAACCCACCTTAAACCAACAAAAGAGAGCACAAGAGCCTCACTGACCGGCCTCGTCTCCAACAGGGTCAAAATCTGTGCAAGAAAGGTGAAGTGAGACTCAAAATGACCAAATAGGACGCTCGGCAATGTAATGATCATGATATGAATGAAGAGAAGATTCTATAATGTAAGGAACACGTTCATGTGCACTATTAAAGTCTTAAAAACATATAAACATTCAATTCATTCATTCAATGAAGCATTCGTATCCAAACGAGTTCATATCCTTCACATTTCGCTTTTCCAATCAATTCAATTCAAGAAATTCAAAGTACAAGATCCAACATTTAGGCAAATAAGAGCATTGAAGTAAATTAAGTTCGTCACACATTCAAACGTATTCAATCTTTCACAAAACGCTACTACATACATCATATCACATAATGTAACATATTTCCAAAGTTTGAGAACAAGAACAAATCATATGATAAGGGAAATGGGTTACGGGAATCATAAACACCTCAAAACGCACATAAACGGCAATGCAATGAATGTCTTATGATATGCATAAGAGAGCAAGTTGTGGCATGGAGATGCATTAAGGCACATAATCAATCATTTCATTCATTCTTGGAGCATTGATGACATATTAAATCATAACTTGTAAAATATTCCACGAAAAATCATGAAAATTATAATAAATAAGATAACACATTATAGAACATGTTAGTATCTCAAAAAAGTCATAAAAGAGGTGGAGGAAGATCAAACAAACGAAGAAAAATGGAATCGGAGTAATAAAAACAGGCTGGACAAAATCCACCCCCATGGATTTTTCCAAAGGGAAAAATCCACCCCCATGGATCTGGTCCAGTCCAGTCCCACTGCCTCAAATCCACCCCCGCGGATTTTTCCAAAAGGAAAAATCCACCATCGCGGATTTAGGTCAGTGGCGAAAAAACATACAACAAGCAGGGAAAAACTCATGCCAAACCAAATAAACATCAAACTAACACATATAGGTAAGTTAAGGTAGCAATAATTCATGCATTTCAAGCCAATTAATGGTCCAAAGTTGCAACAACTCATGCTAGGAAAGAAACTGGAACAAAATCAATCCAAAAGCATACCAAATCAACTCCAAATCTTATGAAACTTGATATACAACATATTTAGCATGTTAGGAGCATATTTCATTTAGAGTTCAAAGGCTAAATCACACATTAAGGCCATCGAATCCATGCAACAAAACTGGGTCGCCAAAATCGCACATAAGAGCTCAATTGTTCAATCATGCCTTGATCTAGTACTTAGGGCATGAATTTGGATCTGAAACTTTGGGGAATGCATGCTAACATACTAAACTACTAAGGTACTTCATATATATGCAAAATGGTATAATTTAAAGCACATTAGAATGACCAACAAGTTACAAAACGCAACAGCAACAAGTCTGTCATGATGCATGCATAACAACAGGCCATGTCTTTCGGTTTTGAGACTTAAAATGGATCCAAATACTTGAAACATGAATGCTAACATATAGAGAAATGAGTGTACATCAACTCCATGCGATTTCACACAAAATGGAGACCATTTGATCAAGCAACAACACAAAATTCACACAGCAGTTCGAAAAACAGGGGAAGCAGTTTGAACATCAAGTTTGGAGCTCCATATTTCATAATTTCATAAAAGGGGCAAGAGATAAAATCCTCCTAACATCATATACTATCAGTTGGGAAAGAAATTGGCCAAGAAACAAGCTCATATACTCATGTATAAGCAAGAAAATCAGCCACACAAGCAAATATGTCACTAGAACAAAAATCCCTAAAAGTTCATACCAAACTCATAATCCAAACCCTAATCAAATCTGATCCAAAACATGTTTTAAGTAGATGAAATCAAGTATAATAGAGTAGAGAAGACATAGATATTCATACCTTAAAGAGTTGGTGAAGGAAGATGGTGATTTGAGCTCAAAATCACAAAAGGGCCAAGGTTTTCTTCTTCTTTCTCCTCTCTCTCTCTCTCGATCAGTTCCAGCTGAGAAGGGAAGTGTTTGGTTCGGTTTTCAGAGCTAAAAGGGTAGGAGAAAGGGTTTAACTCAAGTACACAAGCCATGGTTAAGGTATGGTTAGGTTTAAGAGGTGTTAAGGGTCCCACCATGAAGACTAGTCAACCAAAAGGAGCTCTTCTTGCACGAGTTGTCCGTTACGGTTGGATTTCGGAGGTCTTAATGATTTCAAAAAGGCATGAGGCTTGTTCCATTGTCTCCGCATCGTCGATAGGAAGGCAACGGAGTTGACGGAATTCGAATCCGAATTCCCGAGCTCAAGATATCACGTACGGAACCAAGGGTGCGCTAATTGCTCGTTAGCCCCCGACTTGGTTCCACAAATCAAATTAAATCCGTTAACACGTCAAATGAATCCGAAAACATAAACCGAGCACATAGGCATGTTCATAACACACATATTTATGACATACTAAATTTTCATACCAATCCGATATCATTACATATAAGAACGAAGCACAAATAGAACACTCATGCGCATGAATGAATTCATATCGTTAACAAATTAATTACTAAAACTTAATTTCCTTTTTAAATAAATTTAAAGCCAACTATTAACATATTGAAATTAATTAACGAAATTACCGAAATAGTTAAGGTAACATGAAACCTTAATTAAGAAGTTAAACACTAGAGACCAATTAAGATAAAATGAAATCGATTAAAATAGCAATAGCTTATATCTTAAATCAAATATAAACATTTATAAACAATTAATCATATAATTAAATAATCAAATTGCGCAATTTGTAAACAAATACGCCACATTATTTAAAACTGAAAAACTGGGGCGTTACACATACCCAAGCGGGATTCGAACTCGGGATCTTGCCTTCGAGAATGAACCCATTAACCAATTGGACTAACCCCTGTTCGCTGTTCTAGTGGTTAATAGATTTATTTTTCAAAAGAAGGTTGTGAGTTCAAATTCTGTTTGGCTTTCCTTTGTTTTTAATTGAATCAAAAATCAATACAACTCTCCCATGTCTGAGTTTGTGATTGACAAGATACAACAATGCTTTACTGAACTCAAATGGAGAAATATGTTCAGCTAATAACATAAAATGAATCAAAGATTTGGTAAAAAAAACTAGCACAAAACAGAGACTCAAAAATACGTAAAACTTCTCCAGGCCGATCGAACGGGGTATCACTTGCCTTCCGGCTGCCGTGGCGCTACTTGCAAAAGTTCGATGTTTAGTTCGAATTCTGCACCTGGCTGCAATGTGAAACACACGACAACATCGTGAGAGTTCAACATGGAATGAATTTTGTAATTATGCAACAACTTAGCTCTGCTGTTATGAAATTTTTAAATAATAACAGCATCCTCCCCTGTAACTCTGAAATTACACAAACGTCCATTTATGGTTTCGATGTTATATACAACTCGTTTGCAACTTCTTATCCACCTTACAGTTACCTCCGTTTAGGCATTCAACAGAGTAAAATGTTCCTCAAATTTCTTGATAAATTTGTTACTTTCGATCAAACTATGACGGACAGAAGGGGATTTTCAAAACTATGATACCAAAACGAGTGAAAATAACAAATAATGTGTGTGTGTGTGCGTCTGCGTGCTAGAGAGAATTGTGTAATCGTACCGGGATTTCATTCATTCCTTTCGGCCCATACCCAGCTTCTGGAGGAACAATGACGGTCCTCTGCATAAACGAAGATAAACGAAACATAACTATCAAAATTCAGAACAACAAAAAATTTGAAGAGAAGAAAAGAGGACATTTTTCACTTTACTTTACCTTTCCACCAACTTTCATCCCCTCAGTTATTGAGTACAACACTTTCGGGGGTTTAGGTGCAGCTTGTGCAGAAAACAAACCATTTGGATTGTCTACAAACTCACGTTTTCGCTCTTTTCCTGGTAAAGCTCCAACTTGAAACTCGTAAGGCTACTTCAAATGTAAAAAACAAAAGGATATCAGCATTTCGTTCAATCAAAATCACAAAACCTCCCCATCTTTCGTTTCAAGATTACAGGACGCCCTTATGAAAATCGAAATCGACCAAAAGTGACATTTTGTTACCAGAAACTTAGATGATGTCGTCCATACATGCATGAGAGCAATTTGAAATGATTATAGCATGAAACTATGGGGGTGTCTACAAAAACTTGTGCTTTTAGAGAAGTAGAAGTAGAAGCCAAAGTTGTGATAGTTGGAGTAGTTTAGTGGCCAGTATTTGAGAACAAGAGCTAAAAGCTCAAAAAAGAAAACCATTTCGTTGTTTGGAAATAAAGGTGAGAAGCATTTATACTAAACTAAAAAAACGCCAATCATTTACAAATTTAACGCTAGAAGCTAGAAGCTAGAAGTTGATCCTTGGATGCTTCTAGCTTATTTATGCTTTTAAATAACCAGAAACTGTTTCTTTAAACACTCCAAATGTGTTTAAAAAAATGCAAAAGGTGTTCTTTTTCAGAGTTTGCAAACACTACCTACTTATAATGCAAGTAAAAGGGGGTTAAGTGTAAGATGAAAATAAGTTAAAAGCAAGGTAGTAAACTACTAAATTGTAATTAAGAACACAAAAGGGAGGTTTGTGTAATTTCACATAGCTACACATGATGGCGCCGCAATCAGAACCTTAACCTCAAAACATTCTAAAACAATAACAACCTGGGAAATAATCCTATTTCCAGCCAAGAGTTTCGATTCCCGGCTCGAGACAGCAGTAATACCACGATACATACAGTCGAAGTGCACCTGTTCGTACCACCGAATTATCAAAATGAACTCACTGCCCAAAATAACAAGAGACATTCCTAGAAAATGATATTATCATCTTTACAGAAACCTGAACTGTCGATCCTTTTTCGGCAATGGGACCTTTCCCTTCAACAAGATCATAATACTTAAGCCCATCAGCTGCTTCATAAACAGAACCAATTAGGAAACATAATGTGATTTCAGCGGCAGAATCAAGACTACACAAATCAAATAAAGATCAAATTTTTTAGCAAAATTTATCAGTTAATGAACTTAATCCCATCCTCAAATTCCAAAATCAAGCTCATAAATTACACAAGAACAAATATAATCAAGAAACACTTCATTAAGAAATCTCTGATTTGGTTCTAGCTGCAAACTTCAACAAAAATGCAGGAGAGAGAGAGAGAGAGAGAGAGAGAGAGTAACAGCTAGTGAGATAATCTTCAAGAGGGATTGTCTTCCTACTGCGCCTCTCTCTGGCTAGCAATGGTTGGGGAAGTGCGACGATGCTCAAAGGCAGAACAGAGATGAGAATCGCAGACCTTCTTGAAATGGGCAATGGCCAAAATTCAAGCTTTTGCGATGGATTAATTCTGGGTTTTAGACAAGATATGGGATTTTGGACTGTATATCCCTCAAGGGTTCTTGAGGAAGAAGCCATGGCCGTTGGAGGACACCAACGAACCAGAGAAATTTATTTATTTATTTATTTATTTGTTTGTATTTATTTATTTAGCTTGGTTATCCAATAAAGTAGTGTGCCATTATCTTTTCCATTTTATCCAAGTGCCTTTATGGTTTGGCAAGTTTGAAACTCTTCTGGCATTAGCCTTTTTCTTGTAAAATTATTTTATAGGGTAATTTAGATTGAACTGCCGTGCATTTAGAATTAATTACAATGTAATTTATCTAAATTGAAAATTTATGTTTTAGTCCCTGTAAGTTTTATTTGGTTTGAGGGTTCTAACGTAATTTGTAAAAATACACGTATGTCCCTGACGGTGTGTATGAGTATTACATTGAATATATAACCAAAATTATAAAATTATTCCTACAATTTATAAATATAAATAAAACGATTCATTCAAATTATAAATTTAACAACAAATCAAGGGTATTTTTGAAATGATATAACGGAACCCTAAACGGACTTCACAAAATAGTTCTCAAGGTTAGGGATTAAAATGTAATTTTTAAATTTAAATGGATTGTGTTATAATTAACCTTAAATACATGGTAATCAGATGTAATTATTTATATTTTATATATTTCTTAAAAGAACAAATATTATATTTAATCCTTGATTTTCGAGATTGAATCACTTTAGTCCTTAAATTTTTAAAAGTAACAAATAAATTCTGATGTTATTAATTTATTTAAAGTTAATCCCCCAATATTTTTTTTAGTGAAAATGTGGTCGGAAAAACATTCTGTAATTAGTCTTAAAGGGTGTCATTTTAAGAGTACAACGCAAGAATACTCTTACTAATTCCATACCTAATACACATGAAAATTTTTCCTGCCACATTCTTATCGAATAAAGTTATTGAGGGACTAACATAAGATAGATTAGAAATATTACGGACTTATCTGTTATTTTTAAAATTTTAGTAATTAAAGTGACGCAAACTCGAAATTTTAACAACTAAACATATGATCTGTTATCCTTAAAATTAAATTATGTAAATAAGATTATTTAAACCTCCCTTTCGTTTCCCGCGACTGCAAACCATGATCCAAAACGGTTCCACAAGCCATGTACCTCACTATCCAATTGAAGTTTCGTGTAATGTTCAACTCAACCGACGAAATAGATTTTTTTTTTTTTGGGTTCACTAGCTCATTAATGAATGAAATCAGATCGAATTACTAAGGTATAAAACTCTTTTTACCAATGATAGTTGTGCATTCAGAAACTCGAACACAAAGGTTAAGCTAGCATAGCGCTCAACCGCTAACTAGTCAAAACAGATAATGAATAATGGTGAAGAGCCTTCACCTTTAACACATACATCAACTTTTTACAGTAAGGATTGAGCTACGGGGAGAGCCAAGACAACAACAGTCAGCTCACCTCAAATCCGTATAATCCTCTATCAATCAAAGTTTTTAAATTTTACAATCCTAAAAATATTCAAATTGCATTCACACCCCTAAAGATTCAAAAATTTCTAACTACGTCCCTATACGCCGGCCTCGATCAAGGTCCGGATAACAAGTCCACGTCTTTCATGTCGTCCATAGGGATGTCTACAGCTTGTGCCTGGATGCTAGCCATCTGACCCGCTTGACCTTGTTTCTGATTAGTCATTTCGGTGTTCATGTTACCGGTTGATCCGTCTGGAGGAGGTCCCGGTGAGTCCGGGACGTTCCCTGCTGATTTCTTGCCATCATGCGACAATCCACCACCGTGACTCGATCCACCATGGTGCGAGCCACCGTGATGCTTCTTCACCTTGTTGTGCCAATTCATTAGTGCCTTTGAAGTTTGGTCATCAAAAATGGACTTCTTCATGTGTGATCCCATCTGCAATTGTTTTTTCCTCTTACTGTATGTGTTGAAATGAAACTGGAACGCGGAAATGGTCCGAAAACAGTAGTGATATTACCTGCGTGACGAGTGCGTAAAGCGGAAGGGTAATGTAGCTGCACAAGATTTGTATTACTATCCTGCGCGATGACAACAAACTACATCAGTGATCAGACTACGCAGAAGCAGAACGTCTTAAGGCAAAAACACACTTCTGAACTGCCCTTTTTGTTTCAGCAGTCGAAAAGTGCCTGTGGTGCCTGCTTTTCGTGAAAAACTAAGCATTCGTGTGATCAAGACTTACCCGAACACGACTCTTACGCAAGCAAGAATGAAGTATTTGTGGAAGCACGAATGCATCCCGAATTCGTACTGCAGCAGAACACATTGTTTTAGCCTTTCTGGTGGTTTGATATGCAGAGAAGAAGTTTGAGGAAAAGTTATGAACTCATACCCATATCCACAGGAAGTATGTTATCTCGAACGCGTTCTGCAATTTTTAAAAGAAAAACCGATAAGAATCGGCCTTTTCCAAACATAACGAAAGATTAGAGGGTAGAAACTCAACCTGAAAGAGTACTAGATGGATGAGATAAAGAATTAAAGTGGGGTTTTTAAACCAAAAATGTTCATCAGAGACTTGAACAAGTGGAATGCCTTGAACGACAGCGTGCTTTTCTGTGATTTCTAAAGCCATCTTAGCTATGATCGACTGAAGCTTCGTTCCGACAGCTAAGATCACCTTAAAACAATCGAAAAGTAGTCGGTTTTTATTTATTTTCTCAAAATGAAAATCATAATTTTGTGAGATGACGAAACAACATTACTGAGTCGAGCTCACCACTACAGGGATTATGGCCAGATAAAACATCAGAAGTCCTCCTGAAATGACAAAGACATTAAGTAAATTACAAATTCACCCATTTGATCAAATTGAGAGAATTTATCAAGACATTACAGGGAGGTATGTGTAATTTTGGAAATATAAAGGGGGTAACTATGTCATTATATAAGGTTATAGGGGAGGTTGCTGTAATTATACTTCTACCACTCCCACTTAATGAAAAGGAAAGGAACAAACCTTTAATATTGAAAAGAAGATATAACACTGAGGCCATCCATAAATAAGCACTGAAATTGCACCAAGAAATTCAAAATTATGTCAGAAAGAAGATTTATAAGTTTTAAATATAACAAGTTTGAAGAGGTACAAGAAAAATCATACGGGATTCCGACGACCACTTTGAAGTCATCTTCCAACGACCTCTTGATGTACTTCTGAAAGTCGAACTTCGATCCAGGAGACAAATGGACCTATATATATACATGTTTTCATAAAAAAGTAAATTATATATCCTACAGACTTTGATAAACTATCATTTTGCATCAGAAAGAACCATAGGTTCAAAACTCACAGAGACAAATCCATGTCTTAGAGTCAAGTAGTCGGCTCTCTGAACCGAATATCCAATGTGCCGGAAAAAGCAGACCTTAAAATAGTTGCACCGAGTTTGTGCAATGCAGATGAAAATATGTGAAAAATTAGAAAAGATAAATCAATTAGCAAGCTACAGATAATATTCTTTATTGTTCTTACAACATAAAAGATCAAAGTATTCTGCATCCAAGAATTCGTGTGGCTTCTAACGAAAGACGTCTCATGCGTAAGCCTGTATCTCGACGCATCTGCACAGTTATGGTTAACATTCTGAGCAAAGTAGATGACCAGAAGGGCTGATTGGTCCTTTTACATAGTCGTTGAAATGTGATCATAAAATAAGGGATGACTATATGCAATACCATTAGATGTAACTTGTTCTTGTATCTCTTTTTCCCACACTTTCCACCCTCGAATCTGCGGGATAATGATGTATTACGGCTGATGAACATGAAGAACTCCGTGATGAATAAAATAAAATTACATACCTTCAAACGGCCCAGCATCATCGTCATAGCACCATAAAAGACGTGGAGTACAGCCAAAAAGAAAATGAAGATGTGGAGCTGATGAAGTCCATGTAATGTTACAAGAGGCACTTTTCCCTATTATATCAAAACAACAGTTAAACTATTAGAGAGGATACACATTAGAACGTTTGTAATAAACACGGAGAGATGACTCTATAGGAAATTGAGTTGAAGGTGACAAAAGAATTGTTGCCGCTTATGTCGTTGACGATAAAATAAGGGAAAATGTCAGTTGCACAGCATTATCCTAGACAAGTATATTGCTTCTGTTTTACAAATAACACCATTCATTAGTTAGTTCCCTCAGCTACCAAAACAGCCTCTGATGGGGGGTTATAATTGGGATAATTACCACTGAGATACCCTGAGGTTTAACATAATTACTCAAACTTCCCCTCTGGTTTGAGAAATTACAAAAACTTCTCTTGGCATACCCCAAGGTTTGGCCTTGCACGAGCTATTATGGGCATGAGCTTAAAGTCAAATGTTAACCAGCATTCATAGGAAAAATAGAGAAGATGTCATCAGAATTTATGGATTTGGATGTAATATGAATTCTTCGACAAGGGATCTTCTTGTAATTTCTCAAACACAAGGAAATATTTACAGCATCCTTACCTCTTTGCAGCCGGGGCCACCACCTCCTTCCAACATTCTATGTTCGTACCAAAGGAGCCTCCGGTGATGGCCTATGTCTTCGTGAGCTGCAATATCTGATACGTCACACGGCCACATAGTGTCGGCTAAATCTTCATCAATGCAGATTTGGGAGATGTAGCTCTGCCCAAATGTTAGAAGTAGGGAAATAAATCCCAGAATCATAAGCTCTGAAGAGAAGGAAAAACATCAGAAAAAGAATTGTTTTCTGATCTTAAAAATCGAACTTATTTGCATTTGAGTCGGGTCGACATTAAAAAAATTTAAATTTAGTAACTTCAAGTGAAATACAGAAAAATAATTACCTCCTTTAATTTTCTCTAGAGCTTCAACTAATGAATGCTTCTTTCTCTTCTGAAAAGTCTACAAATATAGAGAAAAAAGATTAGGATTATTGAAAATTTATAGGTTTGTTAATTGCAGAAAGTAGGAAAAAGTACAAGAGTCATAATTACAATAACCCCCACAAATCAAGAAAAGCTAAAATACCCCCCAGAAAAAAGAAAGATAAATAAAACATTTTCCCTTTTATTCTTCCTTCATGATCCAACCCTTTGCCCCATGAATGCAAGACAATCTTAAATCATAATCATAATCATAATCATATATCCAAAAATATATTTGCAAAAACACTTCGAATCACCGATTCAGAAAAAAAGAACGCAGCCCCATTTTCGAATATTATCACCAAAAAAGAAAATACACGAAAATATAAGAGTGTCATTCGAAAAATACATGTCCAACTTTATGAAGAGTTTTCTCCAATGCTATGGAGATAATAATGATGACTAGAACGACCGTGGCCACGGCCCACGTGGGGGTCCGATCGAGCTCCCTCTGACCTCCTCCTCCGCCGCCGCCCATATGATCCTTTGTTTCGTATAATTAAAATCAATAAATATTAACAAGAAATATACATAAATTCATCAATTTTTTTTTTTTTAATATTTGTTCATTCTCAAAAGAGAATGTGAATATTGTTTCAAGTGAAACAGAAGATATTTTGATGTTCAAAGATTCAAATTATGGCAATTTTTTTTTCTTTTTTTTTTTTTTTAACTTTTTCTTTACCCATAATGGTTAAATGTAGAGTGTGTTAAAGAGAAGAGTAAGGCCGGTTCAAGGGAGTTGTTAAAGTGCTGTAACGGAATTGAACCGGATTGGTTTAGAAGTTTCGTCCTGGAATTGGTGTTTATTTACATGGATGCCATTGTGGGAATTTGTTGACAAGAGTATTGGTAGGGATATTGTTAGTATATAAATAAATAAGCTCAAGAAAAGATGTTGGGGGAATAAGTTTTCAAATTTTAATTATTTATTTTTTCTAAGATATTAAGTAATTAAAGGGGTCTCAGAATGTTTCATTATCTTGATCATTTGAGGCCTCTTTACTCTAAGGAGATGACAATAAAAGATTGGAGTTTTTTTTTTTTAATTTTTAAATTTTTTATTTTTAACAAGGATCATCGTTGGTTTTCCAATTATCTAATGAGACTCGACCTGGTAACCTAAACCCGTGAATTTGCAACACCTGTGGCCTAATGAGACTTGACCCGGTAACCTAAGCTCGTGAGTCTGTAACCTAATGAAACTCAACTCGGTAACCTAAACCCTGTAAGTCCGTGACACTTGTGACCTAATGAGACTCGATCTGGTAACGTAAACCCGTCAGTCTGTGACCTATTTGTTCACAGATGCAGATGATTATCACTACGTGTGACCTATCTGTTCAGTACTGCAAATACCTACCACTACTCGTGAGTCGTGACCTATCAGTTATATTCATGATCTATCTGTTCACAACTGCATATGTTTACCATTACCCATGACCTATTTGTTCAGTAGTGCACATACTTACCACTGCTCGTGACCTAAAGGAAGGATCTTTCCCTCGTAAGAGCTTTCAACCAAGCTCGTCACTTTTAACAACCTATTCACTAATAAAAAATTCATAAGTTAACAGAAGGGGCTTCTAACTAATTTTAGATAGAGAAGGATTTCAACTAGAGAACACTTAAAGGAAAGATGATTCAAATAAGGGTGCTACGATAGTAGTTGCCTATTCCCCAATGGGCCTTGTGAAAGTGTTCCAATCAAATCTATTCTAAGGTGTCCGAAGCCAGCAGACTCACCTTTTCAGATATTTACCACTAAACTATCAATTTGTCATATATCAGATTTCTAACTAAAAGCAAATGTGTACAATATAACCATAAACTTGGTAAAATTTCCTCTTGATCACAAATGTGATAATAGTGGTACTTTTCCATAGAAAAACTAACAAAACTTGATCATTCCAATTCAATATCTCAATGATTTCATCTCTAGAAGAGTTTGGGCGTAAACCAACCAACAGCACAGGACCCTGAATAAAGCCGAAGCTTCGTTGATGAAACTGTTTGCTGCATCCTATTTTCTTTTACATTAAACACACCCTCTTCACGAATACGGTACAAACCTTCAGTATCCTCATCTGTGGTACCAACCTTCCTCAGTATCATGAAATCTGTTGCAAAGTAAATGCATTCTCCATCAACTCCATGCCTCGAAGTTTCAACGGAAAACGAACTCGAACATCCCACGAACATGGCTTCGCTCCCGATGTTCGGGAGCTTCACAAAACCATTATCGAGCACAGCTCGTACCTCGAGATTCCCCATATGAAATTGGAGTTCAGGTCTTCCCGAGCTGTTACAACATATACGAGCATCCAATACGACACTCACGATTGCCAGGTCCCCAGACAGACGTTCCACCAAACGATGCAGAACCGACACCCTTTCGTGAGTATGGATGCCGAACCCGTCGTACTCTGCGCCTACTACCCATCTGCGGTCAAGGGCGACTCCAGGACGGCAAGGGAGTGGGGTCAGAAAAATTTAATTTTAAATAAAATATATTATTAAAAATAATACTTTATTTAAAAAGAATTTTTTTATAATTATTTTCTATGATTTTTCATATTTTAAAATTGTACCATAATTTTATAATTACTTTTTTTTTTTTTTTTGGTCGCAATAATTTTATAATTACTAATTGTACTAAATACAATATTCTCAATATATGTGTTTAATTTAATGTATTGATAAACTACTACATGAATATTTGTCAAATTTTGTAGATTGGTGCGACACCTTTTGTATATATCATTTTCGTATCTAATCTCCATCATTTTGAAGATAATCTATCATTTTTTTATGCAATTCAGGATCTGTTGAAAAATTTTCAAATTCGATCAATTCCCAATTGCGAAATAATATTGATTACTTTTTTCGACTTTTCCAGAAATTGTGATTTTCTTTTGAAATATTTTTCAATGTCTAGCAATATCTTTTGAAATTGAAAAAAAAAAACAACGAAGAATATTTTTTTAGAATGTTTTAATATTTAAGATATTATTAAATATATTTTTTTTAGGCCGTGTATTTTTTTTTTTTTAATTTTCCACACAACTTTAAGGGGTCAATACAATTTTCACCTTATTTATGTGGGGTCAAAAAACTATTTTAAAGTCACAAACTAAAAATTACATAAAATATATATGAATATATATAACCAAATTGTTTGTTTAGTGGGCCACTTTAAACAACGTGGAGTCGCCCTTGTCTGCGGTAGTCCACAGAGTTGTACCAGATCAGTTGCACTTCCACGACACAACCCACCAATTCGACAGTCATAGAGGATGTAGAGCTCTCGCGATCAGGATGGTGACGGTCGGAAATGTCTATTAAGGCGCAAAGCCTTCCCTTATGAAAACAGAGGCTCCTATAAGGATACTTCTTTAGCTCGCCTGCGGGTTCGATGGGGCTCCACCTGCGATTCCCAGGCGTCCACAAAGCGAGATGAGACTCCGATTCGCCCCACACGGGATGCGAGAAGATTATGGCGACTACATTCACCGGAGACTCAATCACGAGAACTTCCTTTATATAAGGTGACATGCCTTTTGCCCCTGCATAAAGGCCCTGCTCGACAAACCGCCGGTAAAAGGGGAGCGTTGATAAAGCTGGAAGTTTTCTCGTGCTTCTTGTAATTGGATTCCACACCATAATATCTACGCTGAATAGCTCCATTACCTCGCTAGTACGGGCCATGAGGAGCCATCCGTTGGAAGATCCGCAGCAGCACCACCGCCCGCTGCCGCCACCAGGTAAACTGAAATGGTAGATTCTGTTTTCTGACGGGGAATGGAAGAGTACAGCAGTAGTCAGGTGGTATTCGGGTTTGTTATAGGAATCGTCCGATAATATAAGCCACGGGGATTCGGCGGCGGCCACCGGAATGTCGTCACGTAAAAGGGTTTGCCGCCATGATTTGCATACCAGCATGAGGCGGACGCGGTCGCCGGTGGGCAGCTTTGCGAATATTGCGGTGGCGACGTCGTGGGGAAGAAGATCCCAGAGAGAATCACACCTGGATAACTTATTCATCTTCATCCTGAATAACTTAATCATCTTTGTGAATAACTTTTTCATCTTGAATATGGGAGAGAATCAAACCAAAATAAATTATTAGGAGAAACCCTTGAAAGGGTTTAATTTGTGATAGAAAGTCCAATTTGAGTATGTCTCTGAGATTCCACAGAATTTGGTTATAACAAATTCTTTTATTCAAAAATCAAAAGTTATTGTTATAATTGTTTTTTATTACGCAAATTGAACCGGTTTGATTTAGTTCTCACTTCACCTATAAATTTAGTTCTCACTTCACCTATCACATGTATGATGTAACTCAAATCACTGTAACACTTCTGAGAAACTCAAAGCATGAAGAGCTCACTTCGTCTCCTTGTCCTTCTATTTCTTGTTCTACTTTGTAGAGGTGATCTTTTTTGTGTTCCTTATTGGGCCTTTCATCCTGTTTTTAACTTTTTATAACTAATTTATTTGTCGGGGAATTCCCGAAAACTCCCCAAATGATAAGTCCAATTCCTTTTAACTCCCCATTTTCAAAAATGATGTATTAAAATTCAAGAATCGCGTATCTAAAACCCCAAATGATGTATTTGAAATACAAGGAAAAAATCACGTATCTAAATCCCAGAATCGCGTATCTAAATCCCAGAATCGTGTATCTAAATACCAGAATCGCGTATCTAAAACCCCAAATGATATATTTGAAAATGGGGAGCTAAAAGGAAGTTTTCAAACCCATGGGGAGTTTTCAAAAATTCCCCCATTTATTTGTCTAAACAATGAATTTTGAGGCTTAATTCTATAATTGTTGTCAATATATTTTGCATGATTTCCGATTTGTCGCGAATATTAATAAGTGCTCGTTGTAAGAGCGAAGAGTTGACAGTAACACTACTAGAAAAACAGTTTATTGTTTTGTATGTATGTATCACTATTTTTATTTCAATATAAAAATAGAATTACAGGCCAAAAGTGAAATCAGATTTTCTAGAATTGGTGATAGCAAGTGGGTTTCTTATGAACATATTAATGCACTGAATAATTATTATAACTATAATAATGATAAGGTGTGCGACAATCAATTATTTAATATAGGAATGATACTGTGCTTTCTGGCAATGCCTAGAAAGGTACTTATGCAGGATACAGTGTATTGGAAAGATAAAGAGAGATTTGGTGTTATTTGCCTAAGTCAAGTACAGGGATGGCCTTTTTAATTTGTACCGATAACATTTGGAACCTGTGTTGCACTAAGCATTAAGGCTGCAACCAAGCAATTGACGGTTGGATTATACATTTTGCCCGACCCAGCCGATCGAACCTCAATCTCAAAGGCCCTGAGGAAGCTGTTGACAGGAAAGCGTTCATCGGTTGCAAGATGAGAGCCACACCGGCATTCACCATCATTGTCCGAAAGTCTGGGCTCCTCAGTCGGAGGCCAATGGATGATCCAAGCAAGTCAACTAGTGTTAGGGGTCGGAACCTGAATATCTCTCAACCCAAGTATAGCCCTATTCGTGATATTCTTATTGTAATTACTATTTTCAAGCTTATCACTTACAAGTGAGATTGTAATTTGCATGGTTTTAATGATCTCTGGATCATGATCAGCAAATGTATTCTTGATGTTTCGGCTGGTTTATATATGAGGAGGGGTTCTCGGTAAAAATCTCATGGTTTTTTTGACCGGTTAAAAAAAATATATATAAAATTGGTGATTAATAAAAGTGTCGCAAATTAAAACTTTCGAATTCCAGAAAGCATCACCATACATCTAGATATTATGACGCAGTTATCCTTCACAACAATATGGCTTGAATATTTGAATATACATAAATTCATCAAAAGATTTTTTGAATATTTGTTCATTCTCAAAAGAGAATGTGAATATTGTTTCAAGTGAAACAGAAGATATGTTGATGTTCAAAGATCCAAATTATGGCAAATTTTTTTTTTTTTTTTTTTAAACTTTTTCTTTACCCATAATGGTTAAATGTAGAGAGTGTTAAAGAGAAGAGTAAGGCCGGTTCAAGGGAGTTAGTTATTAAAGTGATGCAACGGAATTGAACCGGATTGGTTTACAAGTTTGGTCCTGGAATTGGTGTTTATTTACATGGATGCCGTTGTGGGAATTTGTTGACAAGAGTGTTGGTAGGGATATTGTTAGTTCATCCCATAAATTAATTCACTTGTAATTTTAGTCCAAACAGTTGCCACAGACTCACTTTACATCTTAAAAATCACTTTTTTCTTAAATTAGGTCCCACTGACCAATTTTCATCAAAACCAAATGTTTAACTATTAAAATAAATATTTGACCGTCCAAAAAATTGCTTTTCAGCCCTTGTTGTTTATTTATATTTCCAAATCTATCCTAAATTATTTAAATTTTATATTTTAGCCTTAAATTATTTAAATTGTATATTTAATTAGCATATATATATATATATATATATATAATATAATATAATATAAATTATATTATCATAAACTAATTCACTTGCAATTTTGGTCCCAACAGTTGTCATTGTCTCACTTTACGTCTCATAAAATCACTTTTTTCTTAAATTAGATCCCACTGATTAATTCCGTCAAAAACAAACATTTAACTATTAAAATAAATGTTTTACCGTTCAAAAAATTGCTTTTCAGCCCTTGTTCTTTATTTATACTTCCAAATCTACCCCAAATTATTTAAAATTTATATTTTAACCCTAAATTATTTAAATTATATATATATATATACATATATAATATAATATAAAGTATACTATATATATAAAATAATACGTGTATATAATATATATAATAGTTTGGGGTGAAAATATAGAATTTGAATAGTTTAGGGTAGGTTTAGAAATATAAACAAATAAAAAGGGTTTAAAAGTAATTTTTTGAATCGTTAAACTTTTTTTTTTAACGGTCAAATGTTTATTTTGGACGAAAATTGATCAATGAGACCTAATTTAAGAAAAAAAATGATTTTATAAGACCTGACGGAAATTGGTTGATGGACCTAATTTAAGAAAAAAGTGATTTTATGAGACCTAAAGTGTCCGTCAAATGGGACCTAATTTAAGAAAAAAGTAATTTTATGAGACCTAAAGTGAGACAGTAGCAACTGTTGAGACTAAATTTATAAATGGATTACTTTACGAGACGAAATCAACAATTTTCTCTATAAATAAATAAGCTCAAGAAATGATGTTGGGGATATAAGTTTTCAAATTTTAATTATTTATTTTTTTGAAAGATTATTAATTAATTAAAAGGGTTTCATTTATTGAGAACGTTTCACTATCTTGATCATTTGAGGCCTCTTTACTCCAAGGAGATCGATACTAAAAGATCAAATTTCTAATTTTTTTTTTAAATGATTAAAGTTGGTTTCCAACTATCTAATGTAACTCGACTCGGTGACCTTCACCTATGACCTAATGAGATTCGACTCGATAACCTAAACCTGTGAGTTTGTAATAGTAGGTACTTACCACTACTTGTGACCTAATCATGAGATTCCAAACAGCAACTTGAACCCGTGAGTCCATTATCTATTGATTCACATATTCAGATGCTTTACCACTATCTTGAGCTGATAACTGTGACCTAATACCTGTGACCTAATGAGACTCGACTCGGTAACCTAAACCCCTGAGTTCGTAGCCTATTTGTACCTAAACCTGAGTCCATGATCTATTTATTTAGATATTTAGCTGCTTTACCACTATCTTGACCTGATACCTGTGACCTAATGAGACTCGACTTGGTAACCTAAATCCCTGAGTTTGTAGCCTATTTGTACCTAAACCTATGAGTCCGTGATAACCTATTTGTTAGGATAGCACCTCGAATCGGATGGTATATTGTTTCTTGAATTGACCACAATAAATGATATAGAATAGAGAACGAAATGGTAAGATAAGAGAATTTACGTGGTTCGGTTGAATTTTTCTACGTCCACGAACAAGGGAAGCGATTCCAGTTTACAACCATTAGAGAAAAAACCTATCCTCTAATTAACCCAACACCCACAGAGAACCTCACAATTCTATCACAAGAATTAGCTCTCAAGTGTTTCCCAAACTCTCTAATTTACAAGCTTCACAGCAAGCTTTCACGAAGCATAGGACTTTGCTTCGACTCTCTAGGCTTTCTAGGCTCTATCTCTCAGCTATCAACTCTAGGCTCTAGTCCTCTTCTCCGAGCCCCTTTCCCTGGCCCTGGGCTTTAGGCCTCACGACCTCAAGGCCCTCTCAATGCTCCCGACCTTACTGCACTTAACCTCACGACCCTTTTTCTGTAGGCTTCCTCCTACTCCGGGCCCTGGTTTCGGGCACACTTCGCGCCTATGCTCTGGGCCTCACGACCTCAAGGCCCTTTCAAGGCTCCCGGCCTTCCGGCACTTGACCTCACGGCCCTTTTTCTGTAGGCTTCATCCTACTCCGGGCCCTGGTTTCGGGCACACTTCGCCCTAGGCTCTGGGCCTCACGACCTCAAGGCCCTCTCAAGGCTCCCGACCTTCCGCCACTCTGAAACTGAACAATATATGAAGTCTCTATTTATAGAAGAGTTCCAGCCGTCATATGAATAGTAATGACAACTCAAGGACAATTGTATCACAACTCATCGTCAACTTGTCGACAACTCGACGCTAGCTCAGTGCTAACTCGTTGGCAACTTGACTACAACTTGTACGCCAACTTAGTGCTAGCTCATCGACAACTCAATGACAACTCGCCGCTACCTCAATTCCAACTCAGCACCACCTCAGCACCAACTCGATGCCAACTCAGTGCTAACTCGATGCGACCCAGAGCCACCTTGATGCCATCTCAGCGCCAACTCGGTGCCACCTCACTGCTAACTCAGCGTCATCTTGGCGCCACCTCAGCGCCATCTTAGTGCCAACTCGGCGCTACCTCAACACCAACTCAGTGCCAACATGGAACTTTCTTCTTTATTTCTAAACACTAATTTAACACTTTTAACACTATTTGTACCTAAACCCGTGAGTCTCTGTTCACAATTACAAATATTTATCACTAAACTATCTATTTTTCATATATCATATTTCTAACTAAAAGCAAAAACAAACACAAAAACAAATGCGATAATAGTGATACTTTTCCATAGAAAAACTAACAAAGCTTGATCATTCCAATTTAATCTCTCAATGATTTCATCTCTAGAAGAGTTTGGGCGTGAACCAACCAACAGCACAGCTCGCTGATGAAACTATTTGCTGCATGCTATTTTCTCTTACATTAAAGACACCTTTTTTACGAATACGATACAAACCTTCAGTATCCTCATCTGTGGTACCAACCTTCCTCAGTACTATCGTGAACTCTGCTTCAATGTAAATGCATTTTCCATCAACTCCGACCTTGTAAATGCATTTTCCATCAACTCCATGGGTCGAAGCTTCAACACAAAACGAACTCGAACATCCCACAAACATGGCTTCGTTCCCGATGTTTGGGAGCTTCACGAAACCATTGTCCGACACTAGTCGTACCTCTAGATTCCTCATTTGAAATTGAATGTCGTGTCTCCCTGAACTGTTACAACATACACGAGTATCCAATACGACACTCACGATTGCTAGGTCCCCGTGCAGAGGACGTTCCACCAAACGATGCAGAACTGGCACCCTTTCATGAGTATGGATGCCCAACCAGTCGTATTCTGCGCCTTCTACCCATCTGCGGTAGTCTGTCGAGTTGTACCAGATCAGTTGCACTTCCATGGCACAACCCGTTAATTGGACCGTCGTAGAGGATGTAGAGTTATCGCGATCAGGATGGTGATGGTCGGAAATGTCTATTAAGGTGCAAAGTTTTCCCTTATGAAAACAGAGGCTCCTATAAGGATACTTCTTTAGCTCGCCTGTGGGTTTGATGAGACTCCACCTCCGATCCCGAGGCGTGCACAGAGCGAGATGAGACTCCGATTCGCCCCACAGGGGATGCGGAAAGATTATGGCGACTACTACATTCCTCGGAAACTCAAACACGAGAACTTCCTTTATAACCAACCGCCTTATAACAAACCCCCGGTAAAAAGGGAGCGTTGATAAAGGTGGAAGCTTTCTCGTGCTTCTTGTAATCGGATTCCACACCATGATATCTACACTGAATAGCGACTTGACCTCCCTCAAGTCGCTAGTATGGGCCATGAGGAGCCATCCGTTGGAAGATCCGCAGCAGCACCACCGCCCGCTGCAGCCACCGGGTAAATTGAAACGGTAGATTCTGTTTTCCGACGGGGAATGGAAGCATACAGCAGTAGTCAGGTGGTATTCGGGTTTGTTATAGGAATCGTCCCATAATATACGCCACGGGGATTCGGCGGCAGCCACCGGAATGTCGTCACCTAAGAGAGTTTGCCGCCATGATTTGCATACTAGCATGAGGCGGACGCGGTCGCCGGTGGGAAGTTTTGCGAATATCGCGGCGACGACGTCATGGGGAACAAGATCCCAGAGAGAATCAAACCTGGATAACTTATTCATCTTCATCATCTTGAATAACTTGATCATTTTTCTGAATAGCTTATTCATCTTGAATATGGGAGAATCAAACCTAAATAAATTATTATTGGTCTTGAATGGGAGAAACCCTTGAAAGTGAGTGCTGTTTGAATCATGAATTTATAGCGAAGGAGTTTGGAGTTTCGAATGAAAGGGTTTAGTTTCTGATAGAATGTAACGCCCCGATTTTTCTAATTAACCTTTTTCGCTTCATTATAATTTTATAAAATTCTTGAAGCATTATTTATATGAATTACTTGAGTTAAAATCATTAAAAATATTATTTCATGACACGAAAAATATTTATTGCATGAAATCAATTACCGAGAGTGATAAAATTTCCAAATTGTCCCTAGTTAAATACTTTCTAAAATGCTAGGGACTTAATTGCATGATTTCTAAGGACCTAATTGATTATATTTCAAAAGCTTATGCACTCAATTACATACTTTCATGAGTTGGAGGATTTATTGGCAATTAGCTTAATTCACAAAAATCAAGAATGGAATGAAACGGTATAAGCTTCCTCTAGCTTCCATGAGCTCATTTTTCATCCAAAATTTGCCAAACATATTCATCTCTCTCTCGGTTCCAACGAAGAGAAAAGGGAAGAGTGATTTTCCCATCAATCATCAAGATTTCAAGAAGTTAGTCAAGCTTTTGAGAGTTGATCATTATCTTCATCTCCTTCTTCATCCATTTCTTAGTTTCAAGGTTGGTGCATGGAAGGGATGATTTTTGATTGTGCTTGACATGCTAGGGTTTAGGAATTACATGTTATATGAATTATGTGTTGAGCAAAGCATGATTCTACGATCCTATCATGAATTATAGCATGGTTTATTCATGAAATAAGTGGATACTTGGCTTGAATGATCAAGTGATCATAAACTTGAAACCTTGGAAATCTTGTGGTTATTGCATGTTTTATGTGTTTAAGTGTTATATTATCATGTATTGAAGTTGTACGCATCATACTCCCAGAAATTATAGTATTTGGGGATCAAAAATGGGATTTTGGGGCTTTGTTGTTCCATTGCCGAGAGCTTCCCCTGTTCTGCTCTGTTTTTCTTCAGTTGCAGAACTGGGAACGACCGTTCCCAGCCTCAAGGCATTGTGGGAACGGGCGTTCCCATTCCTTTTCAAATAAAGGGGCGGCCGAGCAGGGGAACGGCCGTTCCCATTTTGGCCTTGAGCCGGAAGGGCCGTTCCCAGCTCAAAGGCGTGTTCTAAAGGGAAAAACGTTGCCGCGTTTTTGGGCAACGGGAACGACCGTTCCCATTTTACAAAGGGACCCGGAACGGCCGTTCCCACCTGACATGCAGTGCAAAATTCACTGCATAAAATTACGAAATTAGCCCCTCGACCCAACGACTTCTTTGACCCCGAATTGCTATAATATGTGCTAATATGATGTGAAACAACATATTTTGATACCACATTGCATTTTCATGATCGTCTCGACACATTTCCGCCGTTCGTCATATTTGGTCCATTTTAGGTCATGTCTCATGTATACATGTCGTGTTTACACAGGTCACGAGGTTGGGAACGAGGGACGAGCTCCCTAGAACATATCTTCGTCGTATTTCGCAAGAAAGGTGAGGTTTAGTAAATAATTGTATAACCTTTATGTGAACTTGCAAGGTAAAAAGGTAGTTACTTACTTTCTTAAGCTACTTCTAAACGTTTAAACAATTTCAAGTAAGTCGGACTCATGCAAAGCAATGCATGTGGTTCGATTAGTAGCATGATCATGCAAAGCAATGCATGTATTGTACTATTCATGATTATTTAGTGGCGAGTAGCATGATAGCACACTGGGCCCGAGGGTACGTGTACGAGTCAACCGGGAAAGCATCGGGCTGACGGGTAGCTCTGTACACACCCCTCAACACTGGGATGACCCCTGAATCCACTAGGAGATTGGTGGAGGAAGGAATCCCGCACGTGGGAGTCATGTTCCTGACGTGCGTAGCATGGATGGATAGGGCTTTGCAAACCCACCATCACCCGGAGTGAAGGAGTTCATGAATTGAATACGTGTACACCATAACTGAATTGCTTGATCACATGATATTCCAACTAGCTGGTAATGATTCACTATTGGTGTAAGGTTGGAAAAGCCCTCACTCGCCAGGGCCACGTATTACTAATATGAACTTTAATTAATAAACTTGATAGTTGTAATCTCGGGCGATGGCTATAATATTTTAAACTTATGTTCCTTTTATAGAAAACATTACCCGAGGTCACAACGTGCATGTTATTTGTGTTATACATATATTTACTGCTTCACTCAGTCTTCCATGGACTGACACCCCACCTTTCAGGTACTTGATAGCGGTCGTGTGCTAGGCGGGAGTCGAGTCAGGTTGCATTCCGCTGAGTCTAGCATTTCATTTTGTGTATAGAACTTTTGGTATCATGTTCGGAACATTACTAGCATATAGTGTATACATGTATTATGCAAGAAATGGTACTGTATTGATCGTTAAATGCAGGACATATACCTATGGATTATTTGATGCTTCCGGGTTATTTTGTTGCATGTATGGTTTAGTTCCCGCCTAGCTTGTTGGTATTGCATTGTCACCCGTTCGCTATAGCTTTGATTTATGTATGGACTTTCCATTTCATACGTGGATCGAGGCTATAGTGCGGGGGTGTGGCACCTCCACGTGTACGGGGTGTTACATCTAAGGTGGTATCAGAGCCCGGTTGTAAAACCGAGGTTCTCGAGTCGTGTCAAGTGAGTCTAGGTCGAACGGCATAGGATTACTTGTTACGTTAGAAGTCGGTGTTTAATGAAATTATGTGAATTGCTTGAATTCTTGAATTATTTGAATTTCTGAGATTCTTTGAAATGTGTGCTGCAGTAACTTTATGAAATTATTTGCACACATTTTGCATCTATTAACCAAACCATGCATGTATAGTGATCTCATTTCAGGATGGATCAAGATAGACATCATCGTGACCGGTCCCCGAGACATAGACATCATCATCATCGTCGCCACCATCGCCACGAGGAGTCATCCCTTTCTCCACCTCCTCAAGCCCAGCCCCAGGATTTTATGAACGCTGTGGTAGGGTTAATCGATCAGAGGATACAGGAAAGGGTTCCTCCCGAACCACCTACGCAGATAGCACCCCCGGGTAACCCTATTTCTGCTATACTTCGGGAATTCCAAAACCAACAACCCCCGAAGTTCTACAAGGGTGATGATATTCAGGCTGAAATGTGGCTCAAAGAGATTGATAGGATTTGGCAGCTCATTCCTTGTGACTCCCAGGAAAAAGCCCGCTGCACTCTCACGTTGATTCAGGGCGAAGCTTACTCCTGGTGGGAAAGTATTCAGATTGTATTGGAAGCTGCCGGAGAAACTATCAATTGGGAGGTATTTGTTAGAGAATTCAGAAACAAATTTATTCCTCCAGCTTCACGTACTCGGAGGTTGAGGGAATTTACCGAATTAAAGCAAGAAGGAAGATCTGTGGGTGAGTACATAGCGGAGTTTGAACGCTTATCTCGCTATGCACCCAACATAGCAAGTGACGATTTCCACAGAGCAGTGCAATTTGTGCAAGGACTCAGACTGGAAATACAGGATGCCTTGAAGGCCGCTAATACAAGTACTTGGGCCAAAGCTACTGCGAAGGCGTTGAAGGTTGAGGATTCGGACAACGCAAGAAGGCCTGT
Organism: Lantana camara; assembly: GCA_037501455.1. Lineage (NCBI taxonomy): Eukaryota > Viridiplantae > Streptophyta > Magnoliopsida > Lamiales > Verbenaceae > Lantana > Lantana camara. Next base: position 130,227,252 of record CM074855.1, read on the forward strand.
TCCTCCCCTCGAACAGGACTTAGTCTCAGGAGCAAGACCAGATTCTGCTATAATGAAAAGGTCCACTAGTGACTCGGTTCTACCATCTCCGGAAAGACCTAAAAAGAAGAAGTCGCAGAATAATAAATCAGTTTCAGGGAGCGCTTCTACTATGACTTCGCCATCACAGTCAGGAAAGATTCTTTGCACCTATTGTGGACGCGATAATCATACCTACGAGAATTGTCGGGAACGACTGAATTTATGTATGAGATGCGGGAGCAAAGAGCATCAAGCAAATATGTGTCCAAGGCGAAGAGAAAGAGCAGGAATAGCCCGAGGTATCAATTACATTCATAGCAACTACCACGGTGAACGGTATCATTAAACATGCATACCACGAGCATCATGAATTTTATTATTAATGAAATCATTGCTAGCAACAATGTGTTTCGGTGTGAAAGATAAATAAATGTGTTTGGCGTGATGACTTGCCTCTTTTGTGATAAATGTTTCCAGTATTGTTTTGGATTATTATTTGGGTATTCGAGAGACGGGGTTCTCTCCTAACTTGTTTGAGAGACGGGGTACTCTCATCCTTACAGAGAAACGGGGTTTTCTCACTTCTTGTTGAAAGACGGGGATCTTTCACTTCTTGTTCAAGAGACGGGGCTCTCTTATAACTCGTGCATGATTGGAAAACTCGAAAGTGGACCTGGGGACCAGGTCCTTTTAAGGGGGGGAGAATTGTAACGCCCCGAATTTTCTAATTAACCTTTTTCGCTTCATTATAATTTTATAAAATTCTTGAAGCATTATTTATATGAATTACTTGAGTTAAAATCATTAAAAATATTATTTCATGACACGAAAAATATTTATTGCATGAAATCAATTACCGAGAGTGATAAAATTTCCAAATTGTCCCTAGTTAAATACTTTCTAAAATGCTAGGGACTTAATTGCATGATTTCTAAGGACCTAATTGATTATATTTCAAAAGCTTATGCACTCAATTACATACTTTCATGAGTTGGAGGATTTATTGGCAATTAGCTTAATTCACAAAAATCAAGAATGGAATGAAACGGTATAAGCTTCCTCTAGCTTCCATGAGCTCATTTTTCATCCAAAATTTGCCAAACATATTCATCTCTCTCTCGGTTCCAACGAAGAGAAAAGGGAAGAGTGATTTTCCCATCAATCATCAAGATTTCAAGAAGTTAGTCAAGCTTTTGAGAGTTGATCATTATCTTCATCTCCTTCTTCATCCATTTCTTAGTTTCAAGGTTGGTGCATGGAAGGGATGATTTTTGATTGTGCTTGACATGCTAGGGTTTAGGAATTACATGTTATATGAATTATGTGTTGAGCAAAGCATGATTCTACGATCCTATCATGAATTATAGCATGGTTTATTCATGAAATAAGTGGATACTTGGCTTGAATGATCAAGTGATCATAAACTTGAAACCTTGGAAATCTTGTGGTTATTGCATGTTTTATGTGTTTAAGTGTTATATTATCATGTATTGAAGTTGTACGCATCATACTCCCAGAAATTATAGTATTTGGGGATCAAAAATGGGATTTTGGGGCTTTGTTGTTCCATTGCCGAGAGCTTCCCCTGTTCTGCTCTGTTTTTCTTCAGTTGCAGAACTGGGAACGACCGTTCCCAGCCTCAAGGCATTGTGGGAACGGGCGTTCCCATTCCTTTTCAAATAAAGGGGCGGCCGAGCAGGGGAACGGCCGTTCCCATTTTGGCCTTGAGCCGGAAGGGCCGTTCCCAGCTCAAAGGCGCGTTCTAAAGGGAAAAACGTTGCCGCGTTTTTGGGCAACGGGAACGACCATTCCCATTTTACAAAGGGACCCGGAACGGCCGTTCCCACCTGACATGCAGTGCAAAATTCACTGCATAAAATTACGAAATTAGCCCCTCGACCCAACGACTTCTTTGACCCCGAATTGCTATAATATGTGCTAATATGATGTGAAACAACATATTTTGATACCACATTGCATTTTCATGATCGTCTCGACACATTTCCGCCGTTCGTCATATTTGGTCCATTTTAGGTCATGTCTCATGTATACATGTCGTGTTTACACAGGTCACGAGGTTGGGAACGAGGGACGAGCTCCCTAGAACATATCTTCGTCGTATTTCGCAAGAAAGGTGAGGTTTAGTAAATAATTGTATAACCTTTATGTGAACTTGCAAGGTAAAAAGGTAGTTACTTACTTTCTTAAGCTACTTCTAAACGTTTAAACAATTTCAAGTAAATCGGACTCATGCAAAGCAATGCATGTGGTTCGATTAGTAGCATGATCATGCAAAGCAATGCATGTATTGTACTATTCATGATTATTTAGTGGCGAGTAGCATGATAGCACACTGGGCCCGAGGGTACGTGTACGAGTCAACCGGGAAAGCATCGGGCTGACGGGTAGCTCTGTACACACCCCTCAACACTGGGATGACCCCTGAATCCACTAGGAGATTGGTGGAGGAAGGAATCCCGCACGTGGGAGTCATGTTCCTGACGTGCGTAGCATGGATGGATAGGGCTTTGCAAACCCACCATCACCCGGAGTGAAGGAGTTCATGAATTGAATACGTGTACACCATAACTGAATTGCTTGATCACATGATATTCCAACTAGCTGGTAATGATTCACTATTGGTGTAAGGTTGGAAAAGCCCTCACTCGCCAGGGCCACGTATTACTAATATGAACTTTAATTAATAAACTTGATAGTTGTAATCTCGGGCGATGGCTATAATATTTTAAACTTATGTTCCTTTTATAGAAAACATTACCCGAGGTCACAACGTGCATGTTATTTGTGTTATACATATATTTACTGCTTCACTCAGTCTTCCATGGACTGACACCCCACCTTTCAGGTACTTGATAGCGGTCGTGTGCTAGGCGGGAGTCGAGTCAGGTTGCATTCCGCTGAGTCTAGCATTTCATTTTGTGTATAGAACTTTTGGTATCATGTTCGGAACATTACTAGCATATAGTGTATACATGTATTATGCAAGAAATGGTACTGTATTGATCGTTAAATGCAGGACATATACCTATGGATTATTTGATGCTTCCGGGTTATTTTGTTGCATGTATGGTTTAGTTCCCGCCTAGCTTGTTGGTATTGCATTGTCACCCGTTCGCTATAGCTTTGATTTATGTATGGACTTTCCATTTCATACGTGGATCGAGGCTATAGTGCGGGGGTGTGGCACCTCCACGTGTACGGGGTGTTACATAGAAAGTCCAATTTGAGTACGTCTCTCGTATCCAACAGAATTTGGAAAACAAATTCTTTTATTATATAGTTTTTTGAAGGGAGATATATAATTTTAATATACAAATATTATTTGCGTGAACGCTATGAGAAATCCTGTGTATTCTGATAGGATTTAGGAAGGCCCGTTAGACTTCCGTGGGGAAGAGAATCTACCCAAGTATTAAAAAAAAGAATTATTTACAGCATACCCCCTGTGTTAAGTGAAATGGGCAAAAAAATTCCTGTGTTACAAAAATTAACACCGGGAACCCTGTGTTTTTAAAATATTTGCATGTCGAACCCTGAAAATTTCTAGTATTGGTAGAACACTAATTTTCTCTATTTATTGGATGCGAAATAACTAATTTAAGCTTTTATATTATGATATACATCGTCTTAAATCTCTCTATATTGTTCAATATTTTTTTATATGCACTGAAACCCTGTACAAAATAAAAATTGCATGAAGAACAGTACAAACAAGTATAAAAAATTGTATATAGAGAGATGTGAGATGATGTATATCATAATATAAAAGATTAAATTAGTTATTTTGCATCCAATAAAGAGATAAAATTAGTATTCTAACAATATTAGAAATTTTCAGGGTTCGGCATGCAAATATTTTGAAAACACAGGGTTCCCTGTGTTAATTTTTGTAACACAGGAGTTTTTTTGCCCATTTCACCCAACACAGGGGGTATGGTGTAAATAACTCTTAAAAAAAGGGATAATTACGACCAACCCCTGAGATATGACGAAAATACGGATTTCCCTCTAAAGTTTAAGAAATTATGAATACCCCCTGACGTTTACACTTTCTCTCACAAATTACCCAAATTAACGGTGTTAAATTTTGATGACGTCAGCAAAATTATTTTTAAGAGTTCCAATCCTATCCTTTGGGGTTAATTGTAATAATATTGAAAATATGATGATATATTTGTAATATTAGTTAAATTTGTATTTTTTAATTTAAAATTTTTTAATTTAATATAATATTTATATTTTATCTATAAGTATAACTTGAAATTGATACTTCATGCATATTTATTTCATACCTTATGATGTTTTAGTTTTATGTATGTATTTTGCATAAGTTTATTTAAACTTATTTGTGTGAGAATAATAAAATTTTCCTTTGAAATAAAAAACTATAACAATCACACCAACATTAATTAATGCATTAATAAATTCACATAAATATTCATCAAAGTTATTTAAACAAATATTTCAAGTGTCGGTGATCCCTAATGCATCTACCTTACATATAAAAAATAATATCCGATGGTGCAGAAACTTTGAAGGGATTTAAACACCAATCACTTTAGAATTTGTGTGTGGAAGGGAAGACCATCATAGGCGTTTGAGCCTCAGGAACTGGGTTTCCTTTGAAGCGTGGGCTCTTCCAGCTAGGATAACACCAAGAGTCAGAATGTAGTATGGATGCAACAACGGTGTGTGTGTGAAATGCAGAGCTTGGAAAAGAAAAATGGAGGAGAATGCCCAGTTCAGTGCAGGTAAGTCTTTTTAAAGAAGATGACTTGGGGAATGTCAGTGTGAATTCCCTTATTTATATGTTAGGGGCAAGGGTATCTTGGGTAATTTGACTCTGTGGTCCCAAATCCTATGCTGCCCTAGACACGTGGCGTCGTGTGATGGTGTGAAAGTGATGGCTCTGAAAGCCTGTGGCGTGCCAGGTACGAGGTGCGCACTACCACTGTGTCAGAGGTTGTTGGAGAGCGGCGCGCGCGGAGATACTCAACAATGCTCCTCGTACCTCTGAGAGTGCCCTCAGAGGGACTCTTCACTAAGGTGGGATTGGCTCTCGGGGCTAGTAGTGCCCTTTGATGTTGATCCCGAGCGTTGAGATGCTTGAGAGGGGGTTCCACTGGCGGATGACCAAGAGTGCTGGATGATACGAGCGTAGAGCGTATGAACCCGAGCGCCATTGCAGCGGGTGTCCCTGGTGTGGTAGAGGTGATCTAGGGGCGCGGAGCGCCGCTTGGGACTGAGATGCGAGCATCAAGTGGAGTTGGTGAGTCAATCCCACGCTCGTGACTTGGGCCGAGGCACGCAAGTCTGGGTCAGTGTGCTGACGATGGAATGGGCCGGACTCACGCCGCGAGCCCATTGTTGCAAGCGTCCAAGCTCTAGGGTCCTCAGATTGTGACACGTGTACAGTGTTTTGACCCGAACATAATTTAGCCCCCCAAATTCTGTAGTTACGCGTACTGTAGAATTTCGAAACCTGAACCCTGATCTTGAATATATGAGGGTCAAGCCTTTGGAGGGAAGTGACTGTCCACCTTCTGTAACGGATATCCTCTGACAAGTCATTAAATGAAGTCATGTCCACATTAAATGCTGAGTGGTGACGTGGGCGCGTGTAACAAGGAATAGGCGCGTGTTTGTTGGGAGACGTGGGACGGTTACCAAAAGTGGGGGGTTTTCAAGGCGAGAATGATTGCGTTTGAATTCCCAACGCCTGAATAATGCAAACCCTAACCCTATAAATAGGGATTTGACCATTCCCTTTCACTCTTTACGCATTCCACACTTCTCTCAAGCAACGACAACCATTTTTCTCTGCAAGTTCTTGCGATTTCCATCGACTTCTCCAGCAAACTTCTTTTCCCATCTTAGGTAATCCTCTATAATTTCTGTACTAACCCTAGATTTAGGTTATTATTGAGCGTGGCTCTAGTGCGAGGGAGCTTTCTGAGGGAGTTTCTGCATAAAAACCCATCTTCCGCTAAATTCCCTTGCCAAAAAAAAACCTTCATCCTTCAAGAACAGAACCCATGGCGGCTGAGAACATCATAAGCGAAATGGTGAGGGAAATAGACTAGATGTCTGTAGGAAGCTCTTCTCCTCATGATGCCATTCCGCTCGAGGTTCCTTTGGGGGTAGTCCCAGAAAACCCTAGGGATGAAGAACTTGACCCTGCGGTTCAAGGGATGAACGAGCGTAACTCCGGATGAGTAGACCAGCATTTCGAAGAGATGGATTTATCCATCAGAATGCAAAGGCAAGGGGAAAGGGTCTTTCCCTTATTGAACAGTGTTGTGGGGCCCCAAGATCATCAGGTTACGGTGGCGATCGCTGGCCCTCAAGAGGAGGTGGGGCCCTCGGGGTGCCAGGCAGATGAAGAGCCTCCCCGAAAGCGTCAAAGGAAAGGAAAAGAGCCAGCCACCCAAGTGAGGAAGAACAACCCCCACCAAACAGATAGGTCTCCGGATGAGATAGAGAGCACTTTGACGCTTGCGGAGCTGGCTGAGTTGAAGACAAAGGTCTATTGGGACAACGTGTATACAGCCCGCCTCCCTACTAGTAGAGAGAGGGCCAACCGTCCGCCTTCGGGGTCGATGACAGTTTACAAGGACGCCGTGCTTGCCGGGGGATTGAGGTTCCCTATCCCAGTCCCGATCGCCAACTTGTTGAATTCTCTGGGTTTGTGTCCCTCTCAAATCTTGCCTAACGGGATAGCACTAATGAATGCTTTCGTGATGCTGATGAGGGCCACGGGTTATGAGCCTTCCATTGACGACTTCAACAGCTTGATTCAAGTGGCCCGGTCTCCGTGTTCATTCCCGAGGGATGGTTTCTACTATGCCCAGGCCAAATCAGGGCTAAAAATGATAGACTCGCCCTCAACTTCGTACTGAGAGAATTGGAAGGAGAAATTCTTCTTCGTGGAGGGACCAGGTGGAGTTTTTAGTGTATCCCGAGAGTGGGTGACACACGGGGAAGGGCCCATAGTTAAGCATAGATCTGGAAACAAAGATTTCGAGCACTTGGCAAAGAGTCTCGCACAAGTTATGAAAAATGAGAAGAAGTTGATTAGGGCCAAGGAACTGATGCGGGATGAGGAAGTTTTATTCCACTACGGGCTCGTGAGCCCCCCCAGAGATGATAACCAACCCTCCCTCTCAAATCATGAACCTCGACGGTTAGATTCTACGAACTAACTTTGCTAACCTTTAGGATAGGAGGGTTAACTTTTGAATTATGTTGTATTATAGGAGAGAGCTGGATATGATCATCTAACACTCGTTTATTCTCTTGCTTGCAGATATAGACATCCTGATGGCTAGAACAAGTGCTGAAAGCATCGCAGCCATGATGCGCACTCGCAGAGCGGGCAAAAACTAGCAACAGCAGCAACAACGGCCCCCAACTGTCCCGCGAGGGGGCCGGGGCACCAAGCGAGGGTCAGGCGGACAAGGGGAAGGCCGCGGGGATGGCAGTGGTGGTCGTGGGTCAGACCACATTGAAGATTTGACCATTGGGGATGCTCGTGGAGCCACCCCTCCTTGTCAGGAGCAAATACAAGTGCCCAATGTCCCCCGCAACCGCTCGGGGATAGTAATGAGGGTCCTAGATGAGGAGAGGGCCCAACAATCATGGAAGAGAAAAAGGATGACAGATTCAATCCCCATCTCCAGCAAGGGGAAGGAAGTAGTGGTGGGCGCTCGAGGGCAGGAAGGCAACACTTCATCCTCTGAAGATGAAAGCTTCTGAAAGTTTGAGCGGGGCGGAGACGCTCGCTACCGGCGCTCAATGGAGGAGGGCCCTGTGCTCTTGAAGAAAAGTTCATCCACCAGGAATCTGGTTATGGGGGTTATCCACCAGCTTCAATTCTCCGGCGACCACCAGAAGTTGAATGAGTAAGAGGCCGCTCAAGTCGCAGACGACGCCTGCCAAGTCCTCTTGAGGGTAAGTGTGTTAAGTTTTTTCCTCCACAGCTTTAATTTTTCTTAAGTTAGCTTTGTACTTAATGAAGTTCCTGTCGTTGTAGGAGGTGATTCCCAGGTTGAAGAACCTACAGAGGCGCTCGGAGACCTACTCTGAGCGCAAGGCCAAGTATAAGAAGCTGTTACGCATCTCTGACCCCGGCCAACTGCAGCAGGACTACGACATGGTTTCTGCCAACCTTGTAGCCCTCAAGATTGAGAATGATAGGTGAAAATAGCACTCAAAGATTGAGAGGCTGCATGGCTGAAGTTAAACGAGCGGCACAAGGACTTGAAGGGGAGCTGGAACGGTTGAAGGAGGATAATGAGCACCTCACGCAAGCTCTAAACGAGCGTGACCAACAGCTGGGGTCGGTGGGGAAAGATCTTGCTGACCTCCAAGGCAAGACTGCAGACTTGGAGTCGAGGGTAGCCTGGGATGCGATCCTCAATTTTATGCACTCCAAAGCTTTCGCCTTCGCCGCTAACCTTCATTGCTTCACCAATGCCAAATGGTTTTCCTGGAAGTCGGTGGGCCAGTTGATCAAGTTGGGAGTGGTGCCCCCTTAGCGCTCGTAATGACGCTCGCCTACGCATGGATCTTGATGAGAACCTAGAGCCGGTCGTGCCAGATGGGGATCCAACCGAGGACTTAACAGAGCCGGAGTATAATGACTTAGTTGTTATGCTTCAGGATGAATTTATGGCGGTCAACCCCCCGGATCCAGAGCCCATTACGGTCGATGAAGAGGCTGATGGGGATGCCCTGGATGAAGAGGGCCAGAATGATGTTCATCCTGCAGATTCCGATGTCCTGGCCCCAGTTCCTTTGGCGACCGCACCTCCTGAGCCCGAGACTTCCCAGGCGCCAAATTCGAACGCCGGAGGTGATTCTCAAGAAGCTTCCTGAAGTCAACCCTCAAGATCCTGTTAGCTCCTGCTGCTTATTATGAATTCCTGCTGCTTATTTTCTCCTATTTCTGCTATGAATATCATTGAATTCCTTTTGAATTCTTGTAATTAATTCCTGTGTTTTTGCAAAGTACTATGCCTTGCTTTCAGTACTGTTTATTTATCCTTCTTTTAGCAATAGAAATTGTTTTTCCTTTAGCTGTGCTAAGCTTTGAGTGCTGTTTGTTGATTTATTTTTGATGCTTGGATGTTTGTGATGTGTGAGCATATGGTCGCGAGGGTAAGCTATGCAAGGGGTACCTTGGCTATTTTCAATGTAAGGCCCCCAACTTTGAACTTAGAAATCCACTAGGGGACTTGCTAAGTGTGGGATTTTGATGAGAATTTGTCTAAGTGTTGGATAAAACGAGCGTAACCGTAGTATGAACTTTGTACTTAGGAATCCATGAGAGGATTTAATAAGTGTTTATTAGTTACGAGCGTACGTATTCGTAACGAGATGAGGGTCTCTGAGGGGTTTACGAGCGCGAACTAGAGCGATCAGCATCTAGTTGGTGTAATTAGGCATATAGCAACCCCCAGCTCTGACTCGCTCGTTTTAAGGGTTTATGCGCTTATGAGGGTTAAGCTGTTCAATGCGGAGGGTTCTCAACACACCAATAGTGATGCTCTGGAGAGGGGCTCGCTCATTTAAGAGTCTGGCCTAGGTGGGCATCAAGCCGTTCGACTTGGAGTACCATTGACACGGAGTGGGCACTGATGCAATAGATGATGCAAGACATTAATTGAATTAAGTAAATGATAAACAATGAATTGAAAATACCAACTGATGTATTCATATTTCTGTCAAAAGAAGATACAAAGTGCCTCGAGCGGGCGTTTACAAGGGTTGCAATTACATATAGAACCTCCTGAGGTTACATGCATTCCACGGTCGAGGGAGACGCTCGCCTTGCAAAGTCTCTAGCAGGTAGGTATTGTTCGCTCGTGCCTGAATGACTTTGAAGGGGCCTTCCCAATTGGGGTCCAACTTACCCACATGCTTGGATACTTCAACTTTCTTGAGGACCAGGTCCCCTAGCTGGAAGGTCCTTTCCTTGACACACTTGTTGTACTAATGGGCTATGGTCACTTTGTATCTGTGGATCCGGGCCCAAGCAGATCTCTCTTCTCGTCTAGTAAGTCTAACTCGAGCGTCCGGTTGCTCTCATTTGCTGTAGGCTCAAAATAGGCAACGCGTGCGGAATCTTGAATGATTTTTTGTAGGTATTATAGCCTCAGAGCCGTATACGAGGGAGTAAGGGGTCTCACCAGTTGCCGCTCGTGGGGTTGTGCGGTACGCCCAGAGGGCTCCCTAAAGCTTTTCAGCCCACTCTCCTTTCTTACTCTCGAGCATCATTTTCAGATACTAGAGTACGGTTTTATTGGTGACCTCAGCTTGACCGTTGGCCTGAGGGTGGCCCACGGAAGTGAAGCGCTGCTCAATGCCAAGTTCTGAGCACCATTCTCGAGTGTCAGCAACAATGAATTGCGAACCATTGTCTGAGATTAGTACCCTTGGGATTCCATAATGGCAGATGATGCCTTTCCAAATGAAATCCCTTACAACCTTGAACGTGATTTTTGCGACCGCTTCGGCCTTGGCCCATTTGGTAAAGTATTCCACTGCGAGGATCATGAATTTCTTTTGTCCGACCGCCATTGGAAGGGGTCCCACTATGTCAATGCCCTACAGGTCAAAGGGCCACGAAATGTCGACTGGGATCATTTGTGTTGCTGGCAGTTGGGGGGGTGTTGGAAAGAAACTGACACTTGGGGCATATCTTGGAGTAATTGATGGCGTCTTGTAATACCGAGGGCCAATAGAATCCGCTCCTCAACACCTTCTTAGCTAGAATCCGACCGCTGGAATGATTCCCACAGCTCCCACTATGCACATGTTCCTACACTTCCCTGGCTTGCGAGGGTCTTAGGCACCTCATCGGAGGACCTTGGAAAGACTGCTTGAAGAGCCTACCCTCATTATCGAGTGAGAAACGAGGGGATTTACTTCTTACTTTCCGTGCTTCCACTTTGTCGCTCGGGCAACCTCCTTTCTGTAGGAATTTGATGATGTCATCAAGCCAACAGGGCTCGGATGGGTCTATCATATTCACTTCACTCGGGGGTTTTCCCTCGCAAATAAGCTGTTCCTCCGTTCTGAGGAATGTGACTGAACGCTCGCAAGAGCCTTCCAGAGCAGATGCAAATTTAGAGAGATTTTCCACTCGTAGAACCTGCAATAGATGGAATTCCTTGAACTTGGAAATTACTTCCTTGGCTTTTGCCAGGTACTGTACCATAGTGGTTTCTCGAGCCTCATAAGTGCCGTCAATCTGACTTGCAATTAGCTGAGAGTCCACGTAGGTAGTGACCCAGGACGCTCCACTCTGAAGGGTGATCCTGAGCCCTTGGATGAGAGCCTTATATTCAGCCTCGTTGTTGATAATCTGGAAGGCTAGTTTGATTGCATAATCAATTTCGATCCCTTGGGGATCTCTAAGGGTCACCCCCGCTCCTCCCCCTTGTGAGGTCGAGGAACCATCTGTGTGCAAAAGCCATAACCCCTCTTCCACTGAGGGCACTGGATCCAGGCCAAAATGCTCAACAACCAGATCCGCTACTACTTGAGCATGTATAGTTGTACGAGACTCGAAGCTGATGTCAAATTGTCTAAGTTCAATCGACCATTTTATTAGCCTCCTAGAGACATCCGGCTTAGAGAGGACCTGTCTAAGAGGTTGGTCCGTGAGCACCGTGATGGAATGAGATTGGAAATACTGCCTCAGCCTTCTGGAAGCATTAACGAGGACGAAGGCAAACTTTTCTATTTCCATGTATCGCTTCTCGACGCCCTGCAGAGTCTTGCTTAGGTAATATACTGGCAGGTGCTTACGCTCGCGTACTGCTACGAGGATTGCGCTCGTGGCTTCTGAAGAGACAGAGAGGTAGACAAACAAGTTCTCTCCTTGGTTTGGCTTTGTCAGTAAAGGAGCACACGAGAGGTATTGCTTCATGTCCTGTAACGCTTTTTCACATTCTCCGTTCCAGGCAAAATTTCGAGCGTTACGTAGAATTTTAAAGAAAGGCAAGTTTCTATCTGCCGATCGGGAAATGAACCTGTTTAAGGAGATGATTTTGCCCACCAGTACTTGGACCTCTCTGATATTTCGAGGGGAGGGAATATCTATGATCGCCTTGATTTTCTCTGGGTTGGCCTCAATCCCCCTTTGACTGACCACGTACTCCAAAAACTTTCCTCCTCGAGTGCCAAAAGTACATTTAGAAGGGTTTAACTTCATACCATAGTGGCATAAAACGTTGAAGGCTCGCCTGAGATCATCCAAGTGTGAGTTTTGGCGCTCGCTTTTGACGATCATGTCATCCACATAGACCTCCATGGATTTACCAATCTCACGCTCGAACATCCTATTGACCAGGCGTTGGTACGTGGCTCCAGCATTTTTGAGCCCAAATGGCATAACTAGGAAACAGTAAACTCCCACGTGAACCATAAAGGACGTCTTGGGGTGATCCTCGGGTGGTATGAAGATTTGATAGTAGCCCTGAAAGGCGTTCATCATGCTCATAAGTTTGCACCCAGCCGTCGAATCAACTAGTTGATCAATTCTGGGCAGTGGGTAAGGATCTTTGGGACAGGCCTTGTTGAGATCTGTGAAATCATTGCACATGCGCCACTTGTTAGCGCTCTTGGGAACGAACACCACATTGCAAAGCCATTCCAGATATAAGATTTCTTCGATGTATTGTGCCTCGAGGAGCTTGTTAACCTCTTCTTCAATAACTTGCCTCCTAAACCCATGAACATCCCTCTTCTTTTGCTTTATTGGCTTGAAGGCTGGATCCACGTTGAGCCTGTGAACAATGACACTCGGATCTATGCCAGTGAGGTCAGAAGCCTTCCATGTAAACACTTCAAGGTTTTCTCAAAGAAAGTTAATCATCATGATCTGAGATGGACCGTCGAGATTTGAGCCAATCTGGGTGGTCTTATCTGGATTCCCTGGTTCCAGCTCGATGGTCAGGAATTTCTCAGTGTTAATTCGAACTTCAGGCCGAAGGGCTTTGAGCGCTCGTTTTTTCCCTGTGAGCCTATCATCGATTCCCTTTGAGGGTTCATTGCTCTCGCTTTCTGTAGAGGAGCCCTCGACGGCTCCAGGAGGGCTATCTTCACCTTTCTTGACCCCACTCGAGACTTTCTTCTTGTTTTTCTTCTTGTTCAGCTTGACCCTCTTGCGCTCGGGGCCGTCCTCATCCAACTTAGGGAAATCAACCGACTTTTTGGTGGAGCCTACTTGGGTGGTTTGCTTGGGTTTGTGGCTGCGAAGAGAAATGATGTAACACTCGCAAGCTTCTTTGACATTGCTGAGCACCTCGTTTGTTCCCTCGGGAGTGGGGAACTTGACTTTCTAATGGTACGCTGAAATCACAGCCTTGAAGTCTACGAGGGCTGGACGACCAATAATGATGTTATATGAGAGATCCACCTCGACCTCTGCATAAAGGACGCTCAAAGTCTTTCGCTGTGGGGCGCGACCAAAAGAGGTGGCCAAGCGAATTTGTCCGTGGGGGATGATCTCGGAACCCCCAAAGCCAACAAGGGCTGTTTTGAGGGGTTCGAGGGAAATGTTTGTGATATTCATTTTTTGAAACGTGAAGTAGGGGAGAACGTTCATTGAGCTTCCACTATCAATCAAAACCCTCTTTACAACATGGTTTTGAACGTCTAAACTAACCACCATGGGGCAGTCAGAGGTTTTACCGACCCAATGAGGTGTTACAATATGCTCTAAATCCTTTTCTGTGAACCCTACAATCTCATTTTCCTTCGATCATGAGGATCCTTCCAATGAATACACCAGTTTGGGCCTTGAGGATCTCTGATCATAGCTGCGGACGTGGCGACGGCGAGAGGCGTTGGAGTCACCCCCTGAGGGTCCACCAGCGATCATATTAATGACAGCGAAGGACTGGTTCTCCACTTCGACGGCTTTCTATTTACCGCGCTCACTTGTCTCTGGGCGGTGGTGGCGAGGGCTTTTGGAGCACGAGCGGCTTCTGTAACGGCCAGGTTCCGGATGAACAGGTAAGCACGCCACGTGTGAGAGTTTGAGCATAGGATTTATTTTAATTCTTTAATTTTATAATATTTCTACGTGACATCACATAATTTTATAAAATTACATATCATTATTATTTACGTGAAATATATGAAATCATATCATTGGAAAATTATTTCAAGTCATGGAAAAATATTTATTACGTGAAATAATTATCGGGAGTGCTTTAATTACGAACTTGTCCCTACTTGTTTATTTTTCTAACTTTTGGGACTAAATTGCATGAATTTCCAAGGACTTAATTGATTATATTTCAAAACCATACATACTTGATTGCATGACTCCATAAGGCAAGGGATTAAATGGCAATTTGAGCATTTCACACAAATAAAAAATGGTGAATCACGTAAAAAGGCATCTCCAAGCTTCCTTGATCATTTCTCATCAAATTCATCAACATATTTCCCCTTTCATGCTCTCGGTTTCAAGAAGAAAAAGGAAAGAAGAGATTTTCATCCTTTCATCAAGATTTTTCAAGAAATATTGCAAGATTTGAAGCTTGATCATTCTTATCATCTATCTTCTCCATTTCTTTAGCTTCAAGGTGGGTGTTTTCATGGTTTGATGATTTTGATCATATATGTGATAGCTAGGGTTTGAGGAATTATGGAATTTATGGATTAATTGTTGCTTGAAACATGACTACATGATTATATCTTGATTTAGAGCATGAATTCTTGCCAAAATTTGAGATTTTGTGAAGATTGGTGCATGAACTTGAAACTCATGATCTTTGATAATTTTCCCTGATTTATGTGTTTAAATGGAGTGTTATTGCTTGTTGAACATGTATGCATCATATTTCCCAGAAATCATGAATTTGGTGATTGAAAACTTGAGTTTTGGAAGCTTTGTGGTTGTGCCGTAGCCATCCCCTGCTTCTGCTTTGTTTTTTCCAGTTGCAGAAGCTGGGAACGGCCCTTCCCGCCTTAAGGCATTATGGGAACGGTCGTTCCCACTCTTTTAAATCAAAGGGGGCTGGCGAACCTGGGAACGACCGTTCCCATTTTAGCCTGCGTGCCGGAAGGGCCGTTCCCAGCTAAGGCGTACTTTTGAAATTTAAAACGTTGGCGCGTTTTCGGAAGGCCTGGGAACGACCCTTCCCATTTTCAAAGGGAAGTCGGAACGGCCGTTCCCATACCGTCTGGCAGAGCAAAAGCTACTGCATAAAAATTGATTTTTGGGGTTTTGATCCAATGCATTCTTTGATCCCAAATTGCTATTATATGATTGAATACATGTCAAAACAAGATAATTTCATGCTACATTTCATATTGCTCGTCATCTCGTTGCATTTTCGCCGTTCGTCCTATTTGGTCCATTTTGAGTCATGTCTCACGTATACACGTCGTGTTTGCACAGGTCACGAGGTCGTGGACGAGGAGTAGGCTCCCTAGAGCATATCCTTGTTTATTTTGTAGCAAAGGTGAGGTTTTGTTCTAGGTATTCAGAACCATTACCACCCTTATGTGTTGATTTCGGCCAAAATCTATTATATCTATAAACGTTTTCAAAATATAAACATTTTCAAGCAAGCAAGCCATGATTGTTCATGATTTCAAGCATGTTTTGGCGAGTACATGATTGCACTTGGGTCCGAGGGTAGTTCTTGAGCTAACCGGGAAAGCAAGGGCTGACAGGTAACTCTTGAACTATCCTCACCTCATTGGGATCACCCCCGAAGCCACTAGGAGATTGGTGGTGGAAGGAGTTCCGTGCGTGGGAGTCATGTTCCCGACGTACACCATATCGTGGATAGTTGGACCTTGCAAACCCACTATCACCCGGAGGAAGAAGGAGACAGGGGACGGATCCGGCACCACGGATTTTCTCGGGTTATTGCATGTTTTAATCATGATTATGTCTACTTGAACACTAAATGAAATGTATGATCACGTATTGAATGAATCATGCAAGCACGTATTGTTCACGATTGGTTGAAAGGTTGGAGATTTGCCCTTACCCGCCGGGGCCACATGTTTCATGAAATGATCAAGTTAACATGTAAATTTGGATAGTTGTAATCTCGGGCAAAGAACATTCTATTCTTGAACTTTATATTTATTTCTTTTCAAAGTCTTCACCCGAGATTATGACTTGCATGTGACGTGTGCTATATATATATTGCCCCTCACTCAGTCTTCAGTAGACTGATACTTCACTTTTCAGGTACTCGGTCGTGCTAGGCGGGAGTCGAGTCAGGTCTTGCATTTCCTGAGTCTAGTATTGTACCTTTCATGTATAGAACTTTTGGAGTATCATGTTTTGGCTATTATTATCACATTTTGGATACTTGGACATGTATAACATATAAGAGATGATAATGTATTGATAGTTAATGTTGGTACCTACTATGTATATACTTTGATAAACATGGTACCTATACGTATTAATTGAAATGCTTCCGGTTTTAATTTCATATCTTGGTTTGTGTATGTTGGGGAGTGTCCCGCCTAGCTCGTTATTTTCTTGATTGTCACCCGTTCGCTATACGTTCGGTTTATGTACGGATTGTCCATTTCGTATGTGGATCGGGCTTTAGTGCGGGGGATGTAGTGCCTTGGGGGTTAGGGTGCTACAGCTTCTACCTCTACCACTGGCCCGCTCAGCACAGTACTCGTCATACCTCTCAAGCACCCTCACAAACTCCTTGAGGTGTCCCCCGACAATGAGCCTCTGGATCTCACTCTCGAGCTAGCGGCACTCATTGGTATCATGCCCCTTTTGTTTGTGAAAGACACAGTACTTCCCCAAGCGTTTTTGAGCCTCGGTTTCCCTCATAGAATAGACCTCCGCAATAGGTCTATTGAGGGGAATGCGCTCGTGTCGGCGAAGGGGTGGAGAGTTTCTTCGAGCGAGCACTGGGCTACGGCGGCGGTTTTTTGACTCTCCTCTGTCCTCTGGGCACTACTAGAAATCTAGCATATAGCAACGGAAATTATTCGTTGCTACTTAGCAACGAAAATAGCAACGGACAACAAATTCGTGGTAAAATGTTGTAGCCACGAAATTTTAAATTGCTAAATTCGTTGCTATATATGAAAAAAAATAGCGATGAATTTTTTGTTGCTAAAATTAAATAATACAAAAAATAAATAAGCGACGTATATTTTCGTTGCTATAAATAATCGATTAAAAATTTTAATAAAATACTTACATTTTAGCAACGAAAAATCCATTGCTATTGAAATAAAAAACTAATAAAAAATAATAAATAATAAAAAAATATTAGCAACGAAAAATCCATTGCTATAAGCATATAATTTAAAAAATTAATAAAATAGTTATAATTTAGCAACGAATTTTCTGTTGCTATGTGGAATAAAAAAGTAATAAAAATAAATAAATAATAAAAAATATTAGCAACGAAAAATCCATTGCTATAAATATATAATTTAAAAAAAGTAATAAAATATTTATAATTTAGCAACGGATTTTCCGTTGCTAATAGTAGTAAAAATAAAAAAATAATAAAAAATTTTCCGTTGCGATAAAAAATTAATTAAAAAATTAATAGAATATTTATAATTTAGGAACGAAAAATCGGTTGGTATAAATAGTTGATTAAAAATTAATAGAATATTTATAATTTAACAATGAAAATTCCGCTGCTCTTTAGATTGTAATATTTTTATATTGACAAAAAAAATTGATTAAAATATCTTGATTTATATAGTTTAATATAGATATAAATATAATTATACATACACATGTCCATATACATATGAATGTTAGATCATTATTACTAAATAGCGCTACTGGCTTTATATAATACATAATGTTAGATCATTATTACTAAATAGCGCTATTTAAACTTTCATTCTTATTCTTTCAGGCTCTCTCACATCACACATCTATATAGATATGAATGTTAGATCATTACACTGATAGCCACCATTTACTTATAAAATACATGAATATATGACATGTGTTTGGGGATTATATAGAATTCATATTTGTATAAAATAACCTTTCATATATAAAAACCTTGAATATTTTTAAGAGAAAAGTTTTTCATTTAACATCTAATGGTTGCATAACACAATAATTTCTTAATATTTAGGTATAATTCTACAAATTTAAATATAAATTCATTATATTAAAAGAAAACTTCTTCATTTAACATCTAACGGTTGCGTAACACAATAATTCCTCAGTATATAGATATAATTCTACAAATTCAAATATAAATGTTTCATATTAAGAAAATAATTTTTTATATTAAGTTATTCAATTACGATTGCTAAATAATACAAGAATTCCTCAAAATGTAGATATTGTTCTACAAATGTATAAGTGAATACTTCTTATTGATATAAAATTAGTTCTTTATTCAATTATCAACTAAATCTAATTATTTAATTATGTAAACTTTCATTTTTTTTATAGGGCATAAAGACTTATACTTAAGTTGATATACATTAGTATATATATATATATATACATGTTTGGGCTTTATATAGAATTTAATATTATATAATATACGAGCTCTATTATCTATATAATTAATACTGTATAATATAATGTTAAATATATATTATTTAATTAAACAAAATAATATATAGTATTTAATTAAATTATTTATTATATTTAATACAAATAATCATATTTAAGTATATTTATATTTTAACAAAATAACAATTACTTAAATAAGTAATTCAAGTTAGTGTATGAATATTTGATTGTTGTTATATATATAAAAGAACATAATACTATCAGTAACATATCTACCCAAATTGGTTGGGCCACCAACCTTCCTCCTTGGAGATCTGGGCTCGATCCCTGGATTGCGTAAAATATTGGAACAATTAATTTGGGTTTGTGGTGGCTCGAATGGGGCTTGTTCGGCTTATGTGGGGTTGGCACGATGGTCGCTCAACGAGTGGTGGCGCGTGTAGGGTGTGTTGGCCCCACAAATTCATTTTTTTAATTTTTTAATTTAAATTTACTTTTTGCAACAGATTTTTCGTTGCAAAAATGCAAAAATGCAAAAAAAAAAACTAATTAATTATGGTTTGATTTGCAATGAAGATTTCATTGCTAAATCTGTTGCTAAAAAAATTGTTGCTAAATCCGTTGCTAGCACTTGTTTGTGATAATTCGTTGCTAAATCCGTTGCTATAAATTTATTGTTAATTTCGTTGCTAATATCCATTGCTAATAATTCGTTGCTAAATCCGTTGCTATAGATTAGCCACGAGGGTTATAGCAACGAAAAATTTTCGTTGCTAAATCCGTTGCTAATTTAGCCAAAATTCGTTGCTAAATCCATTGCTATAGAGCGTTTTTCTAGTAGTGATTGGTTCGAGGGGCATTCGCAAGCTTTTGTTCCCTCGCGATATACATGTCCTCGAGGGTGAAGAAGGAATCCGCTATGTCTCTGATTTCCATCAAGGAGCGAGGCTTTTTGTTCGCCACCTCTTCCACAAACTCCTTCCTGACGTAGTTTTTCATATTGACCGCCCCAAAAAGCACGTGCCTCAGGAAATCCATAGAGGGTTTTTCAACCAGCAGTATCTCCTTTTTGAACCTGCCCATAAAGGACCTGAGAGTCTCGCTCGGTCCTTGCACCAGTCTGTAGAGAGCCGTGGCTGCGGGCGCTGGTGCCTTCAAAGAATTGAAGTGACTCATGAAGGCATTAGTCAAGTCTTCATACCCTCGAATGGAGTGAGGGGGTAGCTTCTTGTACCACTCATGTGCCATCCCCACGAGGGAAGTGACAAAGATCTTCATCCAGTAGTGACTGGAGTGCTCGTACAGGCGCATTAAATGCACGAAGTGGATCGGTGGTTCCACCCATTCCCGTACGGGCCATTAAAACTTCGTAAATGAGGGGCGAACCACCTGTCAAAGGCCTGTGGTTCCCGCCCTCATGATCACATTCCTCGTAGTCTTCTTCTCTCCAGTGACGGGGGATTTGGTTGTGTGGGTTGCGAGCGTCTCTGGCCTTGGACCTCTCATCCCCAGCATGGGGGACCTGAGACCGTACTCGAGAGAGCTGCTCTACCATGTTTTGCAGTCCATTCAACTGGTCTTGTATGGAAACCAATTGAGGGTCGCCCCCATCCCTTCTGCTCGTCCTCCTAGTGGCCCTTGACTGAACCTCCTCCTCTACAACCCTCCTGCCTTGAGGGTCTCTCTCCTTTTCAGCAGGCTGTTGAGCCTGCTCAGCCCTCGGACGAGTTTCTTTGCCTGGTGCGGGCGGTGGTGGAGGAGGTTGGGCCCTCAACACGTTTTGGGCAGTTGTCAGGGGATAGACTCGAGCACCCATTCCAGAGGGGAAATAGACGGTGGTAAAGTGTTTCCAGGCGTTTTGTGCGGCCTGAACTTCGCACTGGGCGTAGAGCACTTGGAGCTGTTGCAGTATAACTTGTGCCATTTCCATCCCTTGTATCTCTGCAGGAATGGTGACAGGGAGCTGTAGTGTGCCAACTTGATATGGTGGAATCATCGGCGCCATACCCTGCCCCATACTGGGCATCATGCCAGGTTGCATGAAAACACACCCATGTGGTGGCATCACCATGGGATAAGCAGCGGCGTTAGTTGCAGTTGTGGCGGGCATGAGAATCACTGGAGGGATGGCTGAGCTAGTGCCTCCGGCCTCAGCTCCCCCCGTTGGAAGAGTCCCCACCAAAGCTCCTTTGCTTTCATTTTCGTCCCCAGTGACGGGCGGAACCTCGTCTCTAGCAGGAGTGCTAGGCGTGTTTCCTTCCAAATTCTCCTCATTGATTGGCGGAAGGGCACCCCTGTTATCCAGAATTCCAGATCTTATTGCAGTAACCATGATTGAAGCTAATGGTGTTATGTCTCAACTAGCTTAGGAAGGAAGAAATAGATGAAGATCTAAAGAAGATGATGATGGATTTCCCACAGACGACGCCAAAAATGATGGTGCAGAAACTTTGAAGGGATTTAAACACCAATAACTTTAGTATTTGTGTGTGGAAGGGAAGACCATCATAGGCGTTTGAGCCTCAGGAACTGGGTTTCCTTTGAAGCTTGGGCTCTTCCAACTAGGATAACACCAAGAGTCAGAACGTAGTATAGATGTAACAACGGTGTGTGTGTGAAATGCAGAGCTTGGAAAAGAAAAATGGAGGAGAATGCCCAGTCCAGTGCAGGTAAGTCTTTTTAGATAAGATGACTTGGGGAATGTCAGTGTGAATTCCCTTATTTATATGTTAGGGGCAAGGGTATCTTGGGTAATTTGACTCTGTGGTCCCAAACCCTATGCTGCCATAGACACGTGGCGTCATGTGATAGTGTGAAAGTGATGGCTCTGAAAGCCTGTGGCGTGCCAGGTACGAGGTGCGCACTACCACTGTGTCAGAGGTTGTTGGAGAGCGGCGAGTGCGGAGATACTCAGCAGCGCTCCTCGTACCTTTGAGAGTGCCCTCAAGAGGGACCCTTCACTAAGGTGGGATTGGCTCTCGGGGCGAGTAGTGCCCTTTGATATTGATCCCGAGCGTTGAGATACTCGAGAGGGGGTTCCACTGGCGGATGACCACGAGCGCTGGATGATACGAGCGTAGAGCGTATGAACCCGAGCGCCATTGCAACGGGTGTTCTTGGTGTGGTAGAGGTGAGCTAGGGGCGCGGAGCGCCACTTGGGACTGAGATGCGAGCGCTAAGTGGAGTTAGTGAGTCAACCCCATGCTCGCGACTTGGGCCGAGGCACGCAAGTCTGGGTCAGTGTGCTGACGATGGAATGGGCCGGACTCACGCCGCGAGCCCATTGTTGCGAGCATCCAAGTTCTAGGGTCCTTAGATTGTGACAAGTGTACGGTGTTTTGACCCGAGCGTAATTTAGCCCCATCAATATCCTAATGTAAAAACATCTCAATATAAACATGCATACCCAATATAAAAATACTAAAAAGTAGCATTCATAAATTCTAAGTATGATATTAGTTCATCATCAAAATATTAAAATATCATTAAGTAGCATTCTTTGAAAAAAAAAAAATAGATAGTTGCAAAACTCATGTACTTACATCAAACTCCCCAAAAATTTCAGTACTTGAATTAAACCCATTGTCTTTGGATTTTTCTTACATATACCCCCTTGAGTTTCAACAAATGAAGGGTAAAATAATAAAATCGCACGTTCTGTTAGATTTAACAGAGGAAATAACGGGTCAGGGGGGAATTCATAGTTCTCAAACCTCAGGGGAGAATCTGTAATTTTGCCATACATCAGGGGGCTACTCGTAATTATCCAAAAAAAAAAAAAAAAGAATTACATGAAAAATTAACTTTATGTAATATGACCAAAGAGAAAAATGCTTTTTGATACTACGCATTTTGAAGATCAAAATGCATTTTTGGTACTAAGCTTTTTTAAATTTGTAATTTCTACATTAATTGATGGTTGGCGAATCTACCAAATAAAAACCTTCACTACCAAATATATATTAAATTGAGTATAGCAGAGAAGGGTCGAACCTAAAGGACTAGCAGGTTTTAAGTTTCACAAAATGGCCAAATAAATAACTCACAAGAAACGTTCAAATAGGAAAGGGAGGGGGGTGGGGGGTGGGTATTGAGTAATTTCCAAACTACAAAGATTAAATACTGAACTAAGGATAACAAGCAAGTAAAATCTGATATTTAAAGACTGTAGTTAACAAATTAAGAGATGAATTATCTTAGCCAAGTTGTTCATACAATTCATGCCATTGATTCGATCATCGGTGCAACAATCAATTACTTCAATCTCTTAGATAGACCGACTATGGTGGTAAAAAGCTCTACACACCTAATCCTTTCTTATTTTTATAATGATTATGATACGATCACTGTTGTTTGTTTTAATAGCCTAAGTGCAAGCATCAATAAATCAATGTAGCAAAAGGGGTCGAATCCACGGGGAGGAGTAAATCAATCAATCACCTAATGTATTCACCAATCAATAGACCAAGTCGAGTGCAAAAGTGAATTAACTAGATACGGAAATGAAAGTTAACTAAGATTAATAAACTAGAAATAACTAGAAAGCGAATAAAGTAGCAAATAACCAAGTTAACTAAGTGGCAATGGGGAAGTAATGATCATACAAGGTTCGTGTCCAATTAGTGCTTTAGTGGGACAAGGATCTCACAATTCTAATCACTATAATATGCACAAGCTCCTCTCGAAGTCTAATGCGTGTACCTAATTACGTCTAACGCCGCTCTCGTGGTCATTAGCTCAATAACTAGATCAATTAACCAAGATTAGTGCAAGAAACTAACTAGCGGCTTGGCCCGGTTAATCAATTGCTTAATTGCTCGAGTCTAAGTTAAATTTCTTTATACTTAGTCCTTAAGTGTTGTGAAACCTTTTCCAATTTACATACAATCTTTCAATTAGCATGCAAATCTAAGTTCATAACTAAGGTGATCAATCTTAATCATGCAAACAAATCAATTTCGCAGCCATAAGATCAAGGAATCCAGCCTAGGCATTTCATCGAACAATTACCCTGCACAAAATATCACCCCCCTTTGCCTAAAGATCTAGCCACTCATCTTCAAGCAATCAACCAACAAACAAGAGAGATAACAAGTTACGAATTCATATTCATTAATTGAAATTAAAGATAATCATTCAACAACAAGTATATCTCCACAAAGTTCAAGGTCTCAACCGAACATTTACTCAACTAGAACAAGGAAATTAAACGCTAGAACTAGGAAAGCAGTAAAAAGGGAAAGAAATTAAACACTAGTCTTCAAAACATCTTCAAAGCAAGAAAGGTAAAGAACTTAGTGCCTCCATAGCCTCCAAAACAACTGCTCTCTAATTAGGGTAAGATCTCCAAAAAGACTCAACTCTCCTATTTATATTAGGCTGAAAAACCCAACAAAAATTAAATTTCGTGAAAGGCAAACGGGCGTTTGGTGGTGTAGAGTAAAACCCAAACGCCCGTTTCATAATAAAAACGTGCCAGCGATTTTGAATTTCCAAATGCCCATTTAAACTTCCAATGCAATTACCAAACGGGCGTTTCAACAAAGGTTGCCGAGGTCAGTAGCTTCTTACACGGGCGTTTCATCCGGTAGTTAAAATTCCACACGCCCGTTTAAGGTTCCAGAATTCTTACAGTAGCCTTTCACACGGGCGTTTGGTGATCTAGTTCATCATCCAAACGCCCGTTTCATCTTCCAACTTTGAGGCAGTAGGTCATCACACGGGCGTTTGGTCCTCCAGTGCATTTACCAAATACCCGTTTCAGTTCAAAACTTTCTTCATTCCTCCAATTTCACTCCGTTCTTCCCGTTATCGCCTCCTATCGGTAAAATATCTGAAAAGGAGCAATAAAAGGCATATAAGCTAATCAAACGAGAATTAATTATAACAAAATATGGCTCAAACGGATACGAAATCTACACTTATCAACTCCCCCACACTTAAACTATTGCTCATCCTCGAGTAATCTGGCAACCATTTGAAAAGTCAATCCTCATTCAAACAAATTCGCTCTAGACAAATGTCGAGTCGTTACAAGAGAATTAGTCTATCAAATGCATTACTAATAAACACGAGTTTCAACAAGAAGAGTGTGAATAACATACCCTCGTGAAAGTGTGTGAATTAAACGAATAAATGCACAATTTTCACTCAAATTAGTTTATGGCTTTCTCCTAGGCATTTAATATGTTATAAGAATACACTTTCATGCCTATCTCCACTAATGTAGTTAATAAAAGAATCGGGATCGAAAGGTCTTTTCGTGGCTTGTAATGTAGGCTTAGGGTCTCGATTATGGAAATTTTGTGCCCAAAAGTGACTAAACACCGAAGCTTACACGTATAAAACAATGCACTCAACCCCTTTTTACTCAACCCTTCACTATTTCCCCCACAGTTGAATGTTTGTATACAACTTTCCTTTATTTTCAACATTTTTCTCATTTCAATTCTTGTCATTCTTTGCTCATTTCTGCTTCATTTGATTCTCCTTTCTCGAATTTTCTTTTCTTTCATTGCATTTCATTTCTCATCTTTCTCCGAATTTCGAGAATAAGAACTCTCAACCCAATACAAACCCAAACGAGCAAGCTCAGTGTGATGAAATAGAAGGTAGGAAGTATTATTGTTGTGCTCGGCTTATAACCTGGCTAAGAACAAAATGCACAACAATTAAGCTCAATGGGGCAAAAAAGATTGCGTTATTTAGTGAATGGCTACAACCAAAAAGGGTTATCCTTCGACAACGATGGCCTAAGTCATTTCCCAACTTATTCATCAACTAATTATTTCCCCTCGAAAGACACTCAAATGCATTCTTATTCATATTAAGGTCTATTCGAAACACATAAATGTTCTCTGAGTGACTAAAGTGCATAAATTCGTTTAAAAAGTGCGCGAAAAATGAGGACATGCTAGCACACTAGACTCATCTCCATTCATGCAAGTGTTCTCACAATCGACTGGCCTACTCAATCTCATAACAACTCATCACTCATCCCAAGCAAAAATATTTGAGAAAGGAGTTAATTCGTGACAATCATCGTCAAGCTCAAGAGGTAAGCGAATCTAAGTGTTCAAAATTTTTACCCACACAAGTATAAAGCAACAAATTCGAATTCACCCCCTCCCCCACTTAGCAATTGCCATGTCCGTATGCAATAATTAAAAGAAAAGTTTGAGAAAACTCCCTCAATGGAAGAACCGGCAACGGGAACAAGCAAAGCTTCCTATAACCCTAAAAACATGTAACTTGAAACACGGATCAAGTGCTAAAAGTAGCAAATGATAAATCAACATGCATCAATCATTCACGCATACAAGTCACACGCATTAATGCTCAATGTAGCAAATGGAATCCAAGATATGCATATGAACACAAAAACCATAAAAAGCATTAAATTATCACATAGAGCATTAATCACAAGTTCTAGAAGTCACAAAATAAGTATCAACACTTAGGAAGTATTAAAGTCTAACACACCAACCTAAAAGTTCGAATTAAATAGAGATAAGCAATAAAGTGGCAAAGCCCCACACTTGGGGTGGCAAAATATCACAACACATAAATGAGAAGGCAATCATTGAGGAGGAGGTGGTTGATATGGCGCGATGTTCCACTGTTGGAGGAGAAGGAGAATGTTGGCATCCGTGGTCTCTTGGTGGCGCATGATCTCGGCTTAATTTGCTAAAGAAGTGTGCCGGTATGAAGCAAACTCAGCGGAAAGTGTTTGAACTTGATCATACACTTCATTGATGTCATGGTGAACCGGCTCCGGTTCAGCCGCCTCTTGCTCATCCTCTTGATGGAACAAAGCCAATTGTCGTCATTCAAGTCCTCGTAACGAGTTACACCAAGGTTATACAATTTAGTCAACCGGGACTTGGTCACTTTCCGGCCAAAAGAAAACGGTTTCATGCAATGGTGCACCCCACTTCTTCATGACTTCCATAATTCCCAAGAATTAATATTACCCTCACTTTGCCCTCTCGCAAAAATTCCCGAGGCAAGAGTCTTATGCACGATCCACCATATTCCTGAAGTAAGACTAGTGGCTTTGGTATTGGTAGGCTGATATGCATCTGTTCTTTCCTTAACTCCTAGGGCAAAGAGCTCCTCGGTCCGAACATCGGGGTTGGACCACTCTTCTGGGAAGTCACAAACCCCTTCCGGAAAATGAAAGATTTCTTGGAGTTGTGGGGCTCGGAGTGTTTGCTTACGACCATTGATTTTGAAGGTGGCCATCGGATTTTCCCACTTGAAGGTCTTGATAAACTCGCGGGTGAGGCCTTCATAGGTGTAATCAGCATTCGTCACGAACTTCACCAACCAATATTGTCAAACAGTCGTTTCACCTGTGGTCTGATATTCAAGAAGAACAACGAGTTCTCATCCAGAAATTTGGTGGACTGCAATTTACGGGTTTTGAGCTCCTCAATAGCCTTACCTTTACCCTTCCCCGAAGAAGAACCAGCTTCATCGGTGCGCGTACGTTTACTATCACGACCCATTTCCTAAATAAAAAGGAATGATTCAATATGCAATCATGAATTCAAGACAAAAACTCAAAGGGACAATAAATCAAACACCTTAGGGGCAAAGCTTAAAGGGTGGTTGTTCTAACGAAAACATGTTGGTTTCCACATTTAGTCTCTTAGCCAAAATCACAAGAGTGCATCAATTTTACAAAATTCTCATCAAGTAACAACTTAAGCCTATGACATTTGCAATAATAGATCAAGACTAGGCTAGAGTTTGAAATAAAGCTGCGAACTTGGTTCAAAGTTATTAACCAAACTACTATGTTCCTCCAATCATTAAATAGCCCAAGGATTTTGCAAAGAATCAACCAAAATTAGACTATAATGTGGTAAAAAGTGCAAATTTGCTTCAAGAGATAACAAAAGGACAATATACATACCCAAACTAACAAATCATGTTCATATAGGCATTTTAAGGAACACTGGGTATGCATACTCACAAAGGTTGGGGTTTTTCAAAAATTTGTTGAATTATAACTCACATTATGGAAAATAATAACAATTAAACTATAATCAAGCACAAGAAACACCCAACAACAACTACAAACTCAGAATTTCTGGAAATTTCGGACAACCCTAGGATAGGGTTTTTAAAAATCTCAAACTTGCTCAAAATTAGTCTAGAATGTGCAAAATTCATCCCATATTCAACCAATATCCAATAAAACCCAAGATTTCAACCAAAAATCACAATGTGGGGAGGTGTTCATGATTCTTACAATTAGGGCAAAAATTTGAACTTTAAACTAAAGAGAAAAGGGGAGGAAACTTACCAAGATAGAGGAAGAAAGGGATGAGAGAATGAGAGTGTTGCTGTGTTGCTGCCATCTCCGCTGTTGCTGCTGTCGCCGAAGTGAGAGAGAGAGCCGAAAGGGAGAGAGGGAGAGATGTTAGGGTTGTGTAGTGTGTTTGTGAAATGGGGAAAAGCTGGTGTGTTTTAGGTTAAAGAGGGAAAATAACACGAAAATCGTGTTATTAAATGCTCAAGAATCGCGTCAGGCCAAAGCCAAACGCCCGTTTGGTATTTCAGTGTAAAAATGAAACGGGCGTTTGGGGTACTAAAACTGGGGACAGTAGCGTTTGAAATGGGCGTTTGGTAAAACAGAACAAACTCCAAACGCCTGTTTGGTTAGGCGAAAAACGTTACAGTAGGTGTTGAAACGCCCGTTTGGTAATTGGTCTACAAAGTCACACGGGCGTTTGAGGTTTCAAAGAATTACACCAACCTCCCCTCTCGACTTACCGGTGTATGAACTCATTAGACCTGAAGTCTAACCCGAAATAAACGAAAGAAACGGACCGAAGCACCCCGAAATACTCCCAAAAGCAGTCCAAAATCGACCAAAATTCACAATAACAACACATAATCGATGCGTAAACATAATGCAATCAAAATATTCAAATGACTCCAATTCTCCAGGCAACTCATATAATCATCTCAAATGCATCAAGTAATTTGCACAATCACACTCATTACATGCAAAATGGGAAACAATAAATGGACCTCAATTTACAATTCTGATCCAAAAGCACGGTCCAACATTCATTTGCACATTAGCGAAGCTCCAACGAAGGAAACAAGGCAAACCTACAAAGAAAACAACAAAAAGGGAAACATGAGACAAACCAAGCAAGGGGGGAAAATAAAGAAAGTAAAAGGGAAAGAAATAGTTCTAGGTTTATAGTCGCTAGCTCAACTTTGTCACCCATTTTAGATGGTCGGAAAGGTGAGCACACATGAGGTGCTCTTCTCAATGGGCTCTCCCACAAAATAAGGCTTCAAACGTTTCCCATTAACGAGGAAGGTGCCAAATTTTTCGTTTCCAATCTCCACTGCTCCATTTTCAAGAACTTTAACTATTCGAAAAGGACCCGACCATCTAGATTTCAACTTTTTGGGAAATAATTTCAATCTTGAATTGAACAACAATACTAGTTGTCCCACTTTGAACTCCTTCACCCGAATGTGTTTGTCATGCTATTTCTTTGTCCTTTCTTTGTATAACTTGGCATTCTCATAGGCGTCTAGCCTAAATTCCTCGAGCTCATGAAGTTGTAGGGCCCTATTTTCTCTTGCTAGCTTAAGATCGAAATTAATAGCTTGAATGGCCCGATACGCTTTGTGCTCAAGCTCGACCGGAAGGTGGTAAGCCTTGCCATAGACCAACATATAAGGAGATGTCCTAGTCGGTGCCTTGAAAGCTATCCGGTATGCCCACAACGCATCATCCAATTTGATTGCCCAATCCTTTCTTGAGTTATTCACGGTCTTTTAGAGGATGTGCTTAATTTCTCTATTGGAGATTTTGACTTGCCCACTCGATTGAGGATGGTATGGAGTGGCAACGCAGTGATGGACATCGTACTTCTTCAAGAGGATTTCGAGGGGTTTGTTGCAAAAGTGGGACCCTCCATCACTTATGAGGGCTCGTGGGACTCCAAATCTAGTGAAAATGGTCTTCTTTAAAAACTTCAATACAACCTTCGAATCATTCGTGGGACTCGCCACGGCCTCTACCCATTTAGACACGTAATCAACGTCTACTAGGATGTATTGATTGCCATGGGACGACGAAAATGGGCGCATAAAGTCGATGCCCCATACATCAAAAAGCTCTATCTCCAAAATATATCGTAAAGACATCTCATCTCTCTTCCCTATGTTCCCCGTTCTTTGACAAGAGTCACATCTCTCTACAAACTTATGTGCATCTTTAAACAAAGAGGGCCACCAAAATCCCGATTGTAGTACTTTTGCCGCTGTCTTTCTTGAACTCGAGTGGCCTCCATAGGGACTCGCATGACAACGATCCAAGATTTTGTCAACTTCATCCTCGGGAACACACCTTCTCACCAATTCATCCGAGCAATTTTTGTAAAGTAACGACTCATCCCAAAAGTAATACTTTGTATCGGACATAAATTTCTTTCTTTGGTGAAAGCTCAAATTGGGTGGTATGATCCTACTCACTAAGTAATTCACAAAACCTGCGAACCATGGGACTTCCGAAACCACTTTGAAAAGCTGCTCATCCGGAAAATTTTCAGCAATGTTCATCTTGCGTTCCTCCTCATTCTCCTCGAGCTCCAAACGAGATAAGTGGTTTGCTAGCACATTTTCTGTTCCCTTTTTATCTCGGATTTCAAGATCAAATTCCTGAAGTAGCAAGATCCATCTAATGAGACGAGGTTTGGAATCCTTTTTTGACAACAAGTATTTGATAGCTGCATGATCCGTGTAAACCACTGTCTTCGACCCTATCAAATAAGCACGAAATTTATCAAATGCATGCACAATTGAAAGTAATTCTTTTTCATTGGTGGCATAGTTTAATTGTGCATCATTAAGTGTCTTGCTAGAGTATGCTATAACGTGTAAACGTTTCTCCCTTTTTTGACCAAGAACAGCTCCTATAGCCAAGTCACTTGCATCACGCATTAGCTCGAATGGTAAAGTCCAGTCCGGTGCCACTATAATCGGGGCTGACGTAAGCTCCTTCTTCAACTTGTCAAAAGCAAGTAAGCAATCATTATCAAACACAAATTCAGCATCTTTTTGTAAAAGCTTGCAAAGAGGTAAGGTAATTTTGGAAAAGTCCTTGATGAACCGGCGATAAAATCCGGCGTGACCAAGGAAACTCCTAATTCCCTTAACATTAATCGGTGGTGGTAATTTAACAATCACTTCGATCTTGGCCTTGTCAACCTCTATCCCTTTTGCGGATATTTTGTGACCAAGTACAATTCCTTCCTTTACCATAAAATGACATTTCTCCCAATTCAAAACTAGATTAGTCTCTTCATATCTCTGCAAAACTTGAGTTAGATTATGCAAGCAAGAATCAAATGAACATCCAAACACAGAAAAATCATCCATAAATATCTCCATAGTACGCTCAATGAAATCAGAGAAAATCGACATCATACACATTTGAAAGGTTGCGGGAGCATTGCAAAGACCAAAAAGCATTCTCCTAAAAGCAAAAGTGCCATAGGGACAAGTAAAATTACACTTCTCTTGGTCTTTTGGTGCTATGGCTATTTGATTATAACCCGAGTACCCATCTAGAAAGAAATAGTACTCATGCCCCGCCAACCTTTCCAACACTTGATCAATAAAAGGTAAGGGGAAATGATATTTCCTATTAAGCTTTCTATAATCAATGCAAACCCTCCAACCCGTGACCATGCGTGTAGGAATAAGTTCATGGTTCTCATTTCTAATAACCGCCATCCCCCCCTTTTCGGTACAACTTGTACCGGGCTAACCCAAGAGCTATCCGAGATCGGGTAAATTATACCCGCATCTAACAATTTTAAAACCTCGGCTCTAACTACTTCTTTCATGTTTGGGTTTAATCTTCGTTGATGTTCAGTAGAGGGCTTGTGGTTATCTTCCATTAAGATCCTATGCATGCATATAGAGGGGCTAATCCCCTTTATGTCAGAGATTGACCAACCTAAAGCCTTTACATGCATTCTCAAAACGCGCAATAAGGCATCTAATTGTACATCACTCAAGTTTGAAGAGACAATCACAGGTAAACTCTCTTTATCATCGAGATAGACATATTTTAAATGAGAGGGGAGGGGCTTCAATTCAAGTTCGGGAGCTTTAATACAAGAAGGGGGAGGAAGGGGTTTACCACTCCCCAATTCCTCAAAATGGTACCTCCTTTGGAAGGGAACGAAAGGTGTGGCCTCTAATGCCTTCACATACGACTCAAGCTCTTCAAGAATCTCCTCTTCTCCCTCAATCTTCTCAAAACCTCCTAAGCAAAGCTCTAACGGATCATTGTTGTACAACTCAAACATGCCGTGATCCTCTAAAACTTCAACTCGAAAACACTTTTCCTCATCGATGGGATTCTTCATTGCCTTGTACAGGTTAAATTCTACCCTTTCTTCACCGACTTGTAGAGTAAGGCGTCCATTTTTTACGTCAATCAATGCTCCGGCCGTAGCTAGGAACGACCTTCCCAATATAAGAGACATGCTCTCATCATCACCTATATCAAGAACGACTAAATCCACCGGTATGTAACATTTTCTCACTTTGACTAACACATCATCAAGCACTCCTATTGGATACTTCACCGATCTATCCGCGAGTTGTAGCGTCATATTGGTTGGACTTAGCTCCTTCAAGCCCAATTTCCTACAAGTAGATAAAGAAATTAGACTTACACTCGCTCCTAAATCACATAAGGCATTATCAAAATGTAAAGGACCAATGGTGAGAGGGATAGAAAAACTCCCTGGATCTTTAAGTTTGGGAGGAAGCTTCATTTGTATGATGGCACTACACTCTTCGGTAAGTGTAATAGTCGCGAAATTCTCCAACTTCTTCTTGTTCGATACAAGCTCCTTCAAGAACTTCAAATAAGATGGCATTTGAGCTAATGCCTCGGCAAAGGGTATGGTGATATGAAGTTGCTTGAGCATAGTGAGGAACTTCTCAAATTGCTTCTCCTTCGCTTGTTTTTGAAGCCTTTGTGGGAATGTTATCGGTGGGACATACAGTTTAGGCACCAATACCCAACCAAAGAGCGACTGCGGTCCCAATCAAAAAGACGGTTGTCGCTGGGATGTAAACTGATGTATTGGTTTATTGCATGGATTTGTAGGGCAATTTTAGTTAAATTCAAGCAGTTTCAAGAACTTATAGCGTGATTTATGCTCCTTATTAGGTACCTTTCACCTTGGAGTTGAAAAGACGGAGTAAAAGCAAAACCATGCAATAAAGGGCGAAAAACGAAAAAGTCTAGGGGACACGCCCGTGTCCCCATGGAAGAGTAAACTGAGACACGCCCGTGTCTCAGTACAGAAGTGACCCTCGGATTTCAGGAGGTGACACGCCCGTGTCACCAATGTAGAGTAATTTGTTGCACGGCCGTGACTTGGTACAGAGAGGCCTGGAGATTTTGCACGCCCGTGTCATCAAGAAGAACAGGTCTTGACACCCCCGTGTCAAGTAAGAAAAGCGCGGATACGTTTTAATATGTGACACGGGCGTGTCACAATTTTAGGCATGAGCTTTGCACGCCCGTGTCACGGGGCGGTTTAGGATTTGGAACTTCTATTTAAACGCGGATTTGAGGCGGAATAAGGGAGCTTTTGGACGGATAGCTACCCAGAAGTTCAAGAACACTCGGAGAAGGAAGAAACACGAAGACATAGAGTTCAAGAGTCATTCCAAGCACAAGACTTTATCAATTTGGTTTTATTTACTGCTTTCCGATCAAACTAATTCCTCAAGTTTTGGTTTTCAATTATAATATAGTTAGTTTCTCGCTTTAGATTCGTTTTTGGATAATTAGGTTAGAATTCAGAATTATTAATTCCGTTTTGATGTTTATGTTAGACATGAGTATTTTGAATGCCATTCTTTTGATTTTAATGAGTTTTAATTCAAATATGAGGAACTAATCTCCTAGGGTTAGGGGGTAAGGATTATGCATCTAAGGTGTTTGAATTAATGCTCGAGTCAATTTGTGTGATTCTTTGTTAGGAAAACGGTATTGAGTAAGCTGGGAATGGATTGGCCATCCATGAACATATTGTAAACTATCCGATAATCGAGAGATTGAGGATAATTGAGAGTGTTTTCCAAAACTTAGACTTTTTGGGCTTAAAGAAATTTAACCCTAATTTCTACAACCCGTATTTAGAATTCCATGCCAAGCCGCTAGGTTTTAAATACACTAATCTTGCTTTATTCGATTAATTTGGTTACTAAGTGATTGTGAGAACAACATTTGGCTTAATTAATTAGACATCTAGCCTTCGAAAGAAGCTAGGTATAACATCGTGATTAGGTTGAAGAATCATACATCCGTACTTGAGTATTGATTTGATCACAAAAGAGCATATGATTTACTTCCCGACCTGTTTTAATTAAGTGGTTAAATCTTGCGTTTATTTGTTAGCTCGTGTGTTTGATTACTTATTAGTTAAGTTTAATTTTGTCATAATAGTATAGCACAACTTCGTCAATCTTTTCCGGTCTCTAGATTAGAAATAGTCATAAAAGTGGTTGTTGAATTCCCTTCCCTGTGGATACGATACCTTAAGTGTTGCAATCGGATTTAGAACTTACACTTGGGTTCAAGATTTGTCTATCACCTAGCAAAACCATGAGGTACAGAGATGAAATAACGAGCTTCAGGCTCTATGATGGGGAAACGTTGTACGAAGGATGGGAAAGATATAAGGAATTGCAAAGGAAATGCCCACATCACCGTGTTCCAGGATGGCAACTGGTACAAATCTTTTACAACGGAATGACAGAAAACATGAAAATCATGGTCGATGCAGCAGCGGGAGGAGCATTTATGGCACTATCTGAAGAAGTAGGAATGCAACTTCTGAACAAGATGGCAGCAAATAGCAGTTGGACAAAGGAGAGGAGCCTTCCTCCTCCAAAACCTGAGGCAGGCATACTCGCCACTGACACTGTGACAGCTTTCAATGCCAAGTTCGAAGCACTGAACCAGAAGCTAGACCGACTTGCAATTGCTACAGCACGAAACACAGTGGCACAGTCAAATGCCCTACAGGTATTATGTGAAATTTGTGGTGGTCCCCATTCATTTGATATTTGTCCTTCTACCAATGCAGGTGCACAGGTTGTTGTTGGTCAAGAACAAGTCAATTACGTGCAGAATAAAAAACCAGCAAACGACCCATACTCGAACACCTACAACCCAGGGTGGAAGAATCATCCGCACTTCTCGTGGTCAAACAATCAGAATGTTCAGAACCCAAACCCAAACCAGAGACCACAGTTCCAACCAAGGCAAATGGGACAGCATCCACCACATCAAAACCAGCAGAGATTCGCACCCCCCCCCCCCCCCCACAACCACCGCAGGAACAGAAGCCGGGGTGGGAGGCGGCCCTCGAGAAGTTCATAAATGTCTCGAATGATAGGTATCAGAAACTCGAATCTCAGGTAGAACAGGTGCTGGTTCAAAATAAAAATTTGGAAGTGCAGGTGGGCCAGTTGGCTAATTCAATCAATGTTAGAGCCCAAGGCATGTTTCCAAGCAAACCTTTGGAGAATCCGAAAGAGCATTGTAAGGCCATTATTCTACGAAGTGGCACGACTTATAAGGAGCCTGCAATACCGGTAGAGACCGAAGTGAGAAAGGACACGGACACCGTCGTGGAACATGAGGAAGTAGTCGAGGCATCGAAGGAGGAGAAGGAAGTACAGACGAGCAAGCTTCCTTCCAAGTCAAAGACACCAGTGGCACCCAAGCCGTATATGCCACCACTTCCTTTCCTGCAGAGATTTCAAAAGCAAAGGTTGGAGAAACAATTCGAGAAGTTCTTGAATATCTTCAAGGAACTACACATTAACATCCCCTTTGCCGAGGCCCTAGCTCAAATGCCCACTTACGTCAAATTCTTGAAGGAGATCCTCTCCAACAAGAGAAAATTGGAGGATTATGCCACGATTGCACTTACTGAAGAGTGCAGCGCCATTCTACAACATAAGCTTCCACCAAAGCTTAAGGATCCAGGGAGTTTTTCAATTCCTTGCACAATTGGTCATATGTCCTTTAATAAAGCTTTATGTGATCTTGGTGCTAGTGTGAGTCTAATGCCATTGTCTGTTTGCAGGAAACTTGGACTGAATTCATTAAAGCCAACTACCGTTTCTCTACAGCTAGCGGATCGATCAGTCAAGTACCCCACGGGAATCCTGGAAAATGTTCTAGTCAGAGTTGGGAAGTTCTACCTGCCGGTAGACTTCATAGTTTTGGAAATGGAGGAAGACCAAAACATGCCGCTCATCTTAGGGAGGCCTTTCCTAGCCACAACAGGAGCCTTAATTGATGTGAAGAGTGGCATTCTAACTCTTCGTGTGGGGGATGAACAGGTGGAGTTTAATCTATTCAAAGCAATGAAAGGACCGGTGATCGAAGAACAATGCAATATGGTGGAAATCAGAGCACAGACACCGATGTCCATAAGCAACAAGGACCCTCTCGAACTCTGTCTAAGAGGACTCACCGACCACATTGATGGGGAAGACATATTAGAAGAATTGGCCGCCTACGCAAAGGCACTCGAAGCCACCCCCTACGTACCATTCCGAAAGAGGTTTGTATATGAAGAGTTGGGTACAGGTAAGCCCACTCTTCGTCCTTCTGTTGAGACAGCTCCCAAGTTAGAACTGAAACCCCTCCCCGCTCATTTGAGATATGCTTATTTGGGTGAATCTGAAACACTGCCTGTTATAGTTGCCTCTGATTTAACTGATTCACAGCATGATGCCTTGTTGAGGGTTTTGAGAGAACACAAACGAGCGATAGGTTGGACTATTTCTGACATTAAGGGAATTAGCCCATCCATTTGCATGCATAAAATTCTTATGGAAGATAACCATAAACCCTCTGTAGAGCATCAGCGTAGATTGAACCCAAACATGAAAGAGGTAGTTAGGGCTGAGGTACTGAAACTGTTAGATGCCGGGATAATTTATCCTATCTCGGATAGCAAGTGGGTTAGCCCTGTACAGGTAGTGCCCAAGAAAGGGGGGATGACTGTAATTAAAAATGAAAAGAATGAGTTAATACCAACTAGGACAGTCACGGGTTGGAGAGTCTGTATAGATTATAGAAAGTTGAACAATGCCACCCGTAAAGATCACTTCCCACTTCCCTTTATTGATCAGATGTTAGAGAGGTTAGCCGGGCATTCTTATTACTGTTTTCTGGATGGGTATTCAGGGTATAACCAAATTGCTATAGCTCCAGAGGATCAGGAAAAATGTACGTTTACCTGCCCTTATGGTACTTTTGCGTATAGGCGTATGCCTTTTGGGTTGTGTAATGCCCCGGCTACCTTTCAACGATGCATGATGGCCATTTTCTCTGACTTTATAGAACGCACAATGGAAATTTTTATGGATGACTTTTCTGTGTTTGGTTCTTCTTTCGATTCTTGCTTGCACAATCTTGCTCAAGTTTTGCAGCGATGTGAAGAAACTAACCTTGTGCTAAACTGGGAAAAGTGCCATTTCATGGTGAAGGAAGGAATAGTGTTGGGTCACAAAGTTTCGGAGAAAGGCATTGAGGTGGACAAGGCCAAGATCGATGTGATTGCAAAATTGCCTCCACCCACCAATATCAAGGGAGTGAGAAGTTTCCTTGGTCATGCCGGGTTCTATCGCCGGTTCATCAAGGACTTTTCAAAAATTACCTTACCTTTATGCAAGTTACTACAAAAAGATACTGAATTCGTGTTTAATGATGATTGCTTACTTGCATTTGATAGGTTGAAGAAGGAGCTTACCTCGGCACCAATCATGGTTGCACCGGATTGGACTGTGCCGTTTGAGCTAATGTGCGATGCGAGCGATTTGGCCATTGGAGCTGTACTTGGCCAACGAAGGGAGAAACGTTTACATGTTATCGCATATTCTAGCAAAACTTTAAATGATGCACAATTAAATTATGCAACTACTGAGAAGGAATTATTAGCTATTGTGCATGCTTTTGACAAGTTTCGGTCTTACTTGATAGGTTCGAAGACAATCGTCTACACGGACCACGCAGCAATCAAGTATCTCCTTTCGAAGAAAGATTCAAAGCCCCGTTTGATTAGATGGATTCTGTTGCTTCAAGAGTTCGATCTTGAAATTCGTGACAAGAAAGGGACAGAGAACCTAGTTGCAGATCACTTGTCAAGGTTAGAGGTCGGGGAAAAAGAGGATGAGTACGAGGAGGAGATTACTGAGAATTTCCCAGATGAGGAGTTGTTTGCAGCCGATGCAATAGTCCCTTGGTACGCAGATATCGTGAATCACATGGTTTGCAAAGCTCTACCACCGGGCATGAATTTCCATCAGAAACAGAGATTCTTATCCGAAGTGAAACGTTATTATTGGGAAGAGCCATATGTATATAAGCATTGTTCAGATGGTCTAGTACGGAGATGTGTCCCGGAGGTTGAGGCTGATGAAGTGCTTGAGAGATGTCATGCAAGCTTATATGGAGGGCACTCTAGTGGTCGAAAGACAGCAGCCAAGGTATTACAGTCTGGGTTTTGGTGGCCAACGCTGTTTAAGGATGCTTACAAATTTGCCAAGGAATGTGATACTTGTCAGAGATCCGGGAACATTAGTAAGAGAGATGAGATGCCCATGAAGTATATCTTGGAAGTTGAATTGTTTGATGTTTGGGGAATCGATTTCATGGGACCTTTCCCACCGTCTTATGGGAATCAGTATATCTTGGTAGCGGTGGATTATGTATCCAAGTGGGCTGAGGCCGTGCCAACTCCGACCAATGACTCGAAGGTGGTGATTAAGTTCTTACAAAAGAACATTTTCAATAGGTTCGGAGTTCCACGGGCATTAATCAGTGATAGAGGTACGCATTTTTGCAACAAGCCCTTGGAAGCTCTGCTGAAGAAATACGGGGTCCAGCATCGGGTAACTACTGCGTATCATCCCCAAGCAAGTGGGCAAGCGGAGGTCACGAATAGGGAGTTGAAGTGGATTTTGGAGAAGGTGGTGAGCCCCTCTAGGAAAGATTGGTCCTCGAAGTTGGATGACGCGTTATGGGCCTACAGGACCGCGTTCAAGACACCTATAGGAACTTCTCCGTATCAGTTGGTTTATGGTAAAGCATGTCACCTCCCAGTCGAGATCGAGTATAAGTCGTATTGGGCCATTAAGGCTATAAATTTTGATCTCACAAGAGCCGGAGAAAAAAGGATACTTGACCTGCAAGAGTTGGAGGAATTAAGGTTAGAAGCGTACGAAAATGCCCGGATTTATAAGGAGAGAACGAAGAAGTGGCATGATAAGCATATTCGGGTCAAGGAGTTTGTCGAGGGTCAACTGGTGTTGTTGTACAATTCTAGATTGAAGCTTTTCCCCGGGAAACTTAAGTCAAGGTGGTCCGGTCCGTTCAGAGTAGTAAAAGTCTTGGTGAATGGAGCGGTGGAGATAGGCAATGAAGGCTCACCATCCTTTGTGGTGAATGGACAAAGACTCAAGCCATATCTTGCCGGAGATCGAATTGGCGAACACGTCTCGTGCGTGTTAACAGCTCCAGCACCTTAGCCCGGAGTCATGAAGTCAAGCTAACGACTATAACTTAGAACTATTTTTCTTTCCTTTGTCGTTTTTCTTTTCGTTCGCGTTAGGTAGTTAAGCTTGTGATTGATGATATCTTTTGTCTCGTGTTCAGGTATTTTGGTTCGAATAGAGTGGACGGATTATGAAGTGAATGGATGATTTTGAGCTAATAGGTGCGGAATTTTGAGCAAAAGTCCAAGTTTGGGGGAGACACGGGCGTGTCTCCCATATGGAGACATCCATGACACCCCCGTGTCTAGGTACAGTGCTGCCAACGAGAGGAGACACGGGCGTGTCGAGGCCCCTAAGGAAAAATCGACACCCCCGTGTCAGAGTACAGAAATCGCCAGGTAAGGGATGACACGCCCGTGTCATCCATACAGCATAATAAACGACACGGGCGTGTCGTGTCTGTTCGGCCGAGATAAAACGGGGGGTCCTCACTCTCTCATACTCTTTTAACACAAGCACTTCCCCTTATTTTCTCTTCTCCATCTTTCTTCTTCCCCATTCACACACGGTATACACACCTCCACCATTACTTTTGGTTCATACTCCGCAAGACACACGCACCCACATTGCACCGCATCATCCTAAATCA
The DNA here is from genome assembly GCA_037501455.1 of Lantana camara. Classification (NCBI taxonomy): domain Eukaryota; kingdom Viridiplantae; phylum Streptophyta; class Magnoliopsida; order Lamiales; family Verbenaceae; genus Lantana; species Lantana camara. Next base: position 130,267,046 of record CM074855.1, read on the forward strand.
ATCGGGTAAGTCTTCTCTTCTCTTTGGTACTTTAATTTCTTGTATTTCAATTGAGATAAGTTAGACCCTAGTTCTATGAAGCATGCTTATGTGTGTTTTCTTGGGATTTCTTGATTCTATTGTGAGTTTTGGCATGAGTAGAACTAGGAATTGGCATGAAATTGAAATTTTTAGGCATTAAGAGGGTGAACCCTAATCTCTTATTTAAGCATGTTGGATATAATTCTTCTGAATTCTTGCTCCTTAGTCGAGTTTTGCACATGCTAGAGTTAGGTGTTTGCAATGTATTGGAAAATTTGGTCCTTGCTCTTACACATTGTCATGAATTTTGCAAATTTTGGAGAATTGTTGTGGGTGGTTATTTACACGTTTGTGGATGAAATTGAGGCACTATGATCTTTAAACGAATTTGGTAATATAGAGGGCTAAGTCTAGGTATCGGGAGACGAAATGTCATGCTTTATTTGATGAAATCCTAGACTTCTTATTGGTGCTTACAAGATGTTCGATAAAATGCCCCATTGAACTTGAATTGATTTTGTTGTTGATATGGGGGTATTTTTGTGCAGGAATTATGGGACGCAACAAGAGACCCGCCCCTCTGCAACTCACCTCCTCGTCCGGCCCAACCGGCCGCCAACCACGGGATTCCGTGAATGTCACATTGGAAGGGCTTGGGAACCCTTATAACAGGAATACCACGCGCAATATCATGCCCACCAAGTTCCCGCATCTCGCCACACTTCGGAGATTAGGAGTTTGGGAAGAGATTGAGGTTTTGTTCAACAATATAGGGTGGAGGACGTTCATGATGGTTTCGGCTAATACATATCCGGAGTTGACAACCGCATTCTTCACCACCATGACTTGGGACCAAGTCAACACCAAGCTCAATTTCACATTAGATGGAGAGGATACCGAATCATTAACTCTAGATGAGATTCGGGATGCCTTAGGGTTTCCTATGTGCGAGATGACAACGTTGCCAAATTGGTCTACTGAGGACAGGGAGGCGGTGTGGCGGTCTTTCCCTCTCAAAGCTGGTGCCCCGGCCTACAACCCGCGTAATACTAAGGCCACATGGCTTGATAGCTTAGTCTGGCGAATGGTGCATAGACTCCTAGCTATGGGAATATGTGCTAGGCATGAGAGTGATGGCAATATAAACGGATTTGAGTTGGCCATCATGTATTTCATGAAGGAGGGGGTGCAGTTTGATGCCACAACGGAATTCATGTACAAGCTAAAGGAGGTGGCAGGCAGGGCGTCGGGAACTATAGGTCATGGAGCCTATGTGACGAAGCTTGCCAAAGAGGTAGGATGGCTTGAAGAGGATACGGAGCCCTTATCCAACTTTCCCTATGTTGAAGAGCAGACGTTCATCAAGATGGACCTATTCATCCGATGGTCTGCCGGGAGCCTAAAGGACAGGGTTTTACCCTGGTATCCGGAAAGGGAAAGGAACCGGTTTGAGCGAATGTACAGGTGGGGTGTGGCCAAATATGATGACCTCACTCTTGATCAGCAAAGGAGGCTTGCTCAGATACCGGATCGGGAGGAAGGCGGGCGAGGAGCACAGATGCCAATGGTCCAAGAGGACGAGGAGGAAATCCCCGCTTACATGCGGGATTATATGGCATCCCAGAATGCGCGGATGGACAGCTTTGTAGAGCATGTGGACTCCCGGCTTGATGCCTTGCAGCTCCACATTGATGGGCAGTTCGAGAATCTCCACGCATGCCTCGCCAAACAATTTGGAGGCGCCGGAGCGAGTAGCTCAAGCCAGCCGCCACATTACCCGCCACCTTTTCCTTGAGTGATTTCTTTTCTAGTCTTTCATTTTCTTTGCCTTGGTCTGTATGATGATATAATTCACCACACTAACCTAACTAATTGCACTGTGCTAATTATTCTTATGGTTATTTGAGATACTTGACGACAGGGCCTTCTTGTTAATTGCATGTTGATTATCATTTGCTCTGCTTAGCTTATGATCCGTGTTTTAGTCGTTTAAGTGCAGGTTAGGGTTGCTGAATAGCTTGTTGCCGGGTTCTTCGCTGTTTTGAGGGAGTTTTCTTTTTGCCTTCTTTCCTTTTTCTTTTATGCATGAGGACATTGCATGGTTTAAGTTTGGGGGAGAGGGGCAAAAAGTTTTGGATTGTATTGCTACTATTTTACTTACTTGATATTGGGTATCTTTGAGCATGAAAAGATGATTGCTGAAAATAAGCCAAAATTTTTCATTTTTCGATGAGGTTTGTTTGTTGGAATTTTGCCAAAGTGAGTAGGCTAGACGAATGCATGAAGTTAGGTGTGAGTATTGATACTTTGGAATGATGGGATATCCTTATTTTGGTGCACATTGGAACAAGGTCATGTACTTAGGTTAGGATACTGAGTTAGTAATTCTTGAATAATACTGAGAAGTGGATTAGGAGGCATTTTAGTCCTATTGAAGCGAAATTTTGAATTGACGAAGAGTTAGGGAGATGACTTAGGCATTCATGTCGGAGGTAGCCTCGCTATTGAGCCATTTGTACTAAAGAACGAAATCCTATTGACCCCGCTGAGCCTAAGTGTTGTGCCATTAATTTTTGTAGCCGCATTATAAGCCACAGGCACAGCACCATAAACCTACCCTTGAGTCACACTTTGCTCACTCGGTTGAATCGATTGAAGATGCTGCTAAGTTCCTGATAAGGAATCAAGAGAAGAATTAAGAGATACTCTTAGATGCTGAAAGAAAAGAAGAATTCAAAAGGAAGTAGTAAAAGAACGAGCTGTGTAAGCAACAAGTAGACAGAAAAAAAAAAAAAAAAAGAGAAGAAAATTAAAAATTATGGAGAAAAACATTGATTAGATTTGAAACAGAAGAAACTTTAGACTGTCTGCATGTGACAAACTTAGACAAAGTCTAAGTTTGGGGGAGTTTAATGGGGAAAGACAAAGATGGCGACCAAGGAGATTTGAATGGGTGAGCTAGGTGTGTTGAGTCACTACTATACTAAAAATTCCATAACCTTAACCCCGAGCCCACATTACAAGCCTCGAAAGACCTTCCGATCCCTAATTCTGGGTAAATTCCATTAGTGGAGGTAGGTGCGAAGAATGTTTTCCGAAGTCTATCATTGGTACTTAGGAAGGAATCATTAGTTTGGTGTTCTGACCATTGTACATTCTCTTGTTCGAATTCACACACTACACGAGGATATTTGATTTATACCATTGTGTTGATTCTTGTGCCTGATTGAAATATGTTTGATAGGCTAGACTTGTTTCAGTGAAATTCTGAAAATTGCCCCATTGAGAGATTGATTTTGAGGTTGGTTTGATGTAATTTTCTCGATTGCTCGAGGACGAACAATATTTAAGTTTGGGGGAGTTTGATGTATTGGTTTATTGCATGGATTTGTAGGGCAATTTTAGTTAAATTCAAGCAGTTTCAAGAACTTATAGCGTGATTTATGCTCCTTATTAGGTACCTTTCACCTTGGAGTTGAAAAGACGGAGTAAAAGCAAAACCATGCAATAAAGGGCGAAAAACGAAAAAGTCTAGGGGACACGCCCGTGTCCCCATGGAAGAGTAAACTGAGACACGCCCATGTCTCAGTACAGAAGTGACCCTCGGATTTCAGGAGGTGACACGCCCGTGTCACCAATGTAGAGTAATTTGTTGCACGGCCGTGACTTGGTACAGAGAGGCCTGGAGATTTTGCACGCCCGTGTCATCAAGAAGAACAGGTCTTGACACCCCCGTGTCAAGTAAGAAAAGCGCGGATACGTTTTAATATGTGACACGGGCGTGTCACAATTTTAGGCATGAGCTTTGCACGCCCGTGTCACGGGGGGGTTTAGGATTTGGAACTTCTATTTAAACGCGGATTTGAGGCGGAATAAGGGAGCTTTTGGACGGATAGCTACCCAGAAGTTCAAGAACACTCGGAGAAGGAAGAAACACGAAGACATAGAGTTCAAGAGTCATTCCAAGCACAAGACTTTATCAATTTGGTTTTATTTACTGCTTTCCGATCAAACTAATTCCTCAAGTTTTGGTTTTCAATTATAATATAGTTAGTTTCTCGCTTTAGATTCGTTTTTGGATAATTAGGTTAGAATTCAGAATTATTAATTCCGTTTTGATGTTTATGTTAGACATGAGTATTTTGAATGCCATTCTTTTGATTTTAATGAGTTTTAATTCAAATATGAGGAACTAATCTCCTAGGGTTAGGGGGTAAGGATTATGCATCTAAGGTGTTTGAATTAATGCTCGAGTCAATTTGTGTGATTCTTTGTTAGGAAAACGGTATTGAGTAAGCTGGGAATGGATTGGCCATCCATGAACATATTGTAAACTATCCGATAATCGAGAGATTGAGGATAATTGAGAGTGTTTTCCAAAACTTAGACTTTTTGGGCTTAAAGAAATTTAACCCTAATTTCTACAACCCGTATTTAGAATTCCATGCCAAGCCGCTAGGTTTTAAATACACTAATCTTGCTTTATTCGATTAATTTGGTTACTAAGTGATTGTGAGAACAACATTTGGCTTAATTAATTAGACATCTAGCCTTCGAAAGAAGCTAGGTATAACATCGTGATTAGGTTGAAGAATCATACATCCGTACTTGAGTATTGATTTGATAACAAAAGAGCATATGATTTACTTCCCGACCTGTTTTAATTAAGTGGTTAAATCTTGCGTTTATTTGTTAGCTCGTGTGTTTGATTACTTATTAGTTAAGTTTAATTTTGTCATAATAGTATAGCACAACTTCGTCAATCTTTTCCGGTCTCTAGATTAGAAATAGTCATAAAAGTGGTTGTTGAATTCCCTTCCCTGTGGATACGATACCTTAAGTGTTGCAATCGGATTTAGAACTTACACTTGGGTTCAAGATTTGTCTATCACCTAGCAAAACCATGAGGTACAGAGATGAAATAACGAGCTTCAGGCTCTATGATGGGGAAACGTTGTACGAAGGATGGGAAAGATATAAGGAATTGCAAAGGAAATGCCCACATCACCGTGTTCCAGGATGGCAACTGGTACAAATCTTTTACAACGGAATGACAGAAAACATGAAAATCATGGTCGATGCAGCAGCGGGAGGAGCATTTATGGCACTATCTGAAGAAGTAGGAATGCAACTTCTGAACAAGATGGCAGCAAATAGCAGTTGGACAAAGGAGAGGAGCCTTCCTCCTCCAAAACCTGAGGCAGGCATACTCGCCACTGACACTGTGACAGCTTTCAATGCCAAGTTCGAAGCACTGAACCAGAAGCTAGACCGACTTGCAATTGCTACAGCACGAAACACAGTGGCACAGTCAAATGCCCTACAGGTATTATGTGAAATTTGTGGTGGTCCCCATTCATTTGATATTTGTCCTTCTACCAATGCAGGTGCACAGGTTGTTGTTGGTCAAGAACAAGTCAATTACGTGCAGAATAAAAAACCAGCAAACGACCCATACTCGAACACCTACAACCCAGGGTGGAAGAATCATCCGCACTTCTCGTGGTCAAACAATCAGAATGTTCAGAACCCAAACCCAAACCAGAGACCACAGTTCCAACCAAGGCAAATGGGACAGCATCCACCACATCAAAACCAGCAGAGATTCGCACCCCCCCCCCCCCACAACCACCGCAGGAACAGAAGCCGGGGTGGGAGGCGGCCCTCGAGAAGTTCATAAATGTCTCGAATGATAGGTATCAGAAACTCGAATCTCAGGTAGAACAGGTGCTGGTTCAAAATAAAAATTTGGAAGTGCAGGTGGGCCAGTTGGCTAATTCAATCAATGTTAGAGCCCAAGGCATGTTTCCAAGCAAACCTTTGGAGAATCCGAAAGAGCATTGTAAGGCCATTATTCTACGAAGTGGCACGACTTATAAGGAGCCTGCAATACCGGTAGAGACCGAAGTGAGAAAGGACACGGACACCGTCGTGGAACATGAGGAAGTAGTCGAGGCATCGAAGGAGGAGAAGGAAGTACAGACGAGCAAGCTTCCTTCCAAGTCAAAGACACCAGTGGCACCCAAGCCGTATATGCCACCACTTCCTTTCCTGCAGAGATTTCAAAAGCAAAGGTTGGAGAAACAATTCGAGAAGTTCTTGAATATCTTCAAGGAACTACACATTAACATCCCCTTTGCCGAGGCCCTAGCTCAAATGCCCACTTACGTCAAATTCTTGAAGGAGATCCTCTCCAACAAGAGAAAATTGGAGGATTATGCCACGATTGCACTTACTGAAGAGTGCAGCGCCATTCTACAACATAAGCTTCCACCAAAGCTTAAGGATCCAGGGAGTTTTTCAATTCCTTGCACAATTGGTCATATGTCCTTTAATAAAGCTTTATGTGATCTTGGTGCTAGTGTGAGTCTAATGCCATTGTCTGTTTGCAGGAAACTTGGACTGAATTCATTAAAGCCAACTACCGTTTCTCTACAGCTAGCGGATCGATCAGTCAAGTACCCCACGGGAATCCTGGAAAATGTTCTAGTCAGAGTTGGGAAGTTCTACCTGCCGGTAGACTTCATAGTTTTGGAAATGGAGGAAGACCAAAACATGCCGCTCATCTTAGGGAGGCCTTTCCTAGCCACAACAGGAGCCTTAATTGATGTGAAGAGTGGCATTCTAACTCTTCGTGTGGGGGATGAACAGGTGGAGTTTAATCTATTCAAAGCAATGAAAGGACCGGTGATCGAAGAACAATGCAATATGGTGGAAATCAGAGCACAGACACCGATGTCCATAAGCAACAAGGACCCTCTCGAACTCTGTCTAAGAGGACTCACCGACCACATTGATGGGGAAGACATATTAGAAGAATTGGCCGCCTACGCAAAGGCACTCGAAGCCACCCCCTACGTACCATTCCGAAAGAGGTTTGTATATGAAGAGTTGGGTACAGGTAAGCCCACTCTTCGTCCTTCTGTTGAGACAGCTCCCAAGTTAGAACTGAAACCCCTCCCCGCTCATTTGAGATATGCTTATTTGGGTGAATCTGAAACACTGCCTGTTATAGTTGCCTCTGATTTAACTGATTCACAGCATGATGCCTTGTTGAGGGTTTTGAGAGAACACAAACGAGCGATAGGTTGGACTATTTCTGACATTAAGGGAATTAGCCCATCCATTTGCATGCATAAAATTCTTATGGAAGATAACCATAAACCCTCTGTAGAGCATCAGCGTAGATTGAACCCAAACATGAAAGAGGTAGTTAGGGCTGAGGTACTGAAACTGTTAGATGCCGGGATAATTTATCCTATCTCGGATAGCAAGTGGGTTAGCCCTGTACAGGTAGTGCCCAAGAAAGGGGGGATGACTGTAATTAAAAATGAAAAGAATGAGTTAATACCAACTAGGACAGTCACGGGTTGGAGAGTCTGTATAGATTATAGAAAGTTGAACAATGCCACCCGTAAAGATCACTTCCCACTTCCCTTTATTGATCAGATGTTAGAGAGGTTAGCCGGGCATTCTTATTACTGTTTTCTGGATGGGTATTCAGGGTATAACCAAATTGCTATAGCTCCAGAGGATCAGGAAAAATGTACGTTTACCTGCCCTTATGGTACTTTTGCGTATAGGCGTATGCCTTTTGGGTTGTGTAATGCCCCGGCTACCTTTCAACGATGCATGATGGCCATTTTCTCTGACTTTATAGAACGCACAATGGAAATTTTTATGGATGACTTTTCTGTGTTTGGTTCTTCTTTCGATTCTTGCTTGCACAATCTTGCTCAAGTTTTGCAGCGATGTGAAGAAACTAACCTTGTGCTAAACTGGGAAAAGTGCCATTTCATGGTGAAGGAAGGAATAGTGTTGGGTCACAAAGTTTCGGAGAAAGGCATTGAGGTGGACAAGGCCAAGATCGATGTGATTGCAAAATTGCCTCCACCCACCAATATCAAGGGAGTGAGAAGTTTCCTTGGTCATGCCGGGTTCTATCGCCGGTTCATCAAGGACTTTTCAAAAATTACCTTACCTTTATGCAAGTTACTACAAAAAGATACTGAATTCGTGTTTAATGATGATTGCTTACTTGCATTTGATAGGTTGAAGAAGGAGCTTACCTCGGCACCAATCATGGTTGCACCGGATTGGACTGTGCCGTTTGAGCTAATGTGCGATGCGAGCGATTTGGCCATTGGAGCTGTACTTGGCCAACGAAGGGAGAAACGTTTACATGTTATCGCATATTCTAGCAAAACTTTAAATGATGCACAATTAAATTATGCAACTACTGAGAAGGAATTATTAGCTATTGTGCATGCTTTTGACAAGTTTCGGTCTTACTTGATAGGTTCGAAGACAATCGTCTACACGGACCACGCAGCAATCAAGTATCTCCTTTCGAAGAAAGATTCAAAGCCCCGTTTGATTAGATGGATTCTGTTGCTTCAAGAGTTCGATCTTGAAATTCGTGACAAGAAAGGGACAGAGAACCTAGTTGCAGATCACTTGTCAAGGTTAGAGGTCGGGGAAAAAGAGGATGAGTACGAGGAGGAGATTACTGAGAATTTCCCAGATGAGGAGTTGTTTGCAGCCGATGCAATAGTCCCTTGGTACGCAGATATCGTGAATCACATGGTTTGCAAAGCTCTACCACCGGGCATGAATTTCCATCAGAAACAGAGATTCTTATCCGAAGTGAAACGTTATTATTGGGAAGAGCCATATGTATATAAGCATTGTTCAGATGGTCTAGTACGGAGATGTGTCCCGGAGGTTGAGGCTGATGAAGTGCTTGAGAGATGTCATGCAAGCTTATATGGAGGGCACTCTAGTGGTCGAAAGACAGCAGCCAAGGTATTACAGTCTGGGTTTTGGTGGCCAACGCTGTTTAAGGATGCTTACAAATTTGCCAAGGAATGTGATACTTGTCAGAGATCCGGGAACATTAGTAAGAGAGATGAGATGCCCATGAAGTATATCTTGGAAGTTGAATTGTTTGATGTTTGGGGAATCGATTTCATGGGACCTTTCCCACCGTCTTATGGGAATCAGTATATCTTGGTAGCGGTGGATTATGTATCCAAGTGGGCTGAGGCCGTGCCAACTCCGACCAATGACTCGAAGGTGGTGATTAAGTTCTTACAAAAGAACATTTTCAATAGGTTCGGAGTTCCACGGGCATTAATCAGTGATAGAGGTACGCATTTTTGCAACAAGCCCTTGGAAGCTCTGCTGAAGAAATACGGGGTCCAGCATCGGGTAACTACTGCGTATCATCCCCAAGCAAGTGGGCAAGCGGAGGTCACGAATAGGGAGTTGAAGTGGATTTTGGAGAAGGTGGTGAGCCCCTCTAGGAAAGATTGGTCCTCGAAGTTGGATGACGCGTTATGGGCCTACAGGACCGCGTTCAAGACACCTATAGGAACTTCTCCGTATCAGTTGGTTTATGGTAAAGCATGTCACCTCCCAGTCGAGATCGAGTATAAGTCGTATTGGGCCATTAAGGCTATAAATTTTGATCTCACAAGAGCCGGAGAAAAAAGGATACTTGACCTGCAAGAGTTGGAGGAATTAAGGTTAGAAGCGTACGAAAATGCCCGGATTTATAAGGAGAGAACGAAGAAGTGGCATGATAAGCATATTCGGGTCAAGGAGTTTGTCGAGGGTCAACTGGTGTTGTTGTACAATTCTAGATTGAAGCTTTTCCCCGGGAAACTTAAGTCAAGGTGGTCCGGTCCGTTCAGAGTAGTAAAAGTCTTGGTGAATGGAGCGGTGGAGATAGGCAATGAAGGCTCACCATCCTTTGTGGTGAATGGACAAAGACTCAAGCCATATCTTGCCGGAGATCGAATTGGCGAACACGTCTCGTGCGTGTTAACAGCTCCAGCACCTTAGCCCGGAGTCATGAAGTCAAGCTAACGACTATAACTTAGAACTATTTTTCTTTCCTTTGTCGTTTTTCTTTTCGTTCGCGTTAGGTAGTTAAGCTTGTGATTGATGATATCTTTTGTCTCGTGTTCAGGTATTTTGGTTCGAATAGAGTGGACGGATTATGAAGTGAATGGATGATTTTGAGCTAATAGGTGCGGAATTTTGAGCAAAAGTCCAAGTTTGGGGGAGACACGGGCGTGTCTCCCATATGGAGACATCCATGACACCCCCGTGTCTAGGTACAGTGCTGCCAACGAGAGGAGACACGGGCGTGTCGAGGCCCCTAAGGAAAAATCGACACCCCCGTGTCAGAGTACAGAAATCGCCAGGTAAGGGATGACACGCCCGTGTCATCCATACAGCATAATAAACGACACGGGCGTGTCGTGTCTGTTCGGCCGAGATAAAACGGGGGGTCCTCACTCTCTCATACTCTTTTAACACAAGCACTTCCCCTTATTTTCTCTTCTCCATCTTTCTTCTTCCCCATTCACACACGGTATACACACCTCCACCATTACTTTTGGTTCATACTCCGCAAGACACACGCACCCACATTGCACCGCATCATCCTAAATCAATCGGGTAAGTCTTCTCTTCTCTTTGGTACTTTAATTTCTTGTATTTCAATTGAGATAAGTTAGACCCTAGTTCTATGAAGCATGCTTATGTGTGTTTTCTTGGGATTTCTTGATTCTATTGTGAGTTTTGGCATGAGTAGAACTAGGAATTGGCATGAAATTGAAATTTTTAGGCATTAAGAGGGTGAACCCTAATCTCTTATTTAAGCATGTTGGATATAATTCTTCTGAATTCTTGCTCCTTAGTCGAGTTTTGCACATGCTAGAGTTAGGTGTTTGCAATGTATTGGAAAATTTGGTCCTTGCTCTTACACATTGTCATGAATTTTGCAAATTTTGGAGAATTGTTGTGGGTGGTTATTTACACGTTTGTGGATGAAATTGAGGCACTATGATCTTTAAACGAATTTGGTAATATAGAGGGCTAAGTCTAGGTATCGGGAGACGAAATGTCATGCTTTATTTGATGAAATCCTAGACTTCTTATTGGTGCTTACAAGATGTTCGATAAAATGCCCCATTGAACTTGAATTGATTTTGTTGTTGATATGGGGGTATTTTTGTGCAGGAATTATGGGACGCAACAAGAGACCCGCCCCTCTGCAACTCACCTCCTCGTCCGGCCCAACCGGCCGCCAACCACGGGATTCCGTGAATGTCACATTGGAAGGGCTTGGGAACCCTTATAACAGGAATACCACGCGCAATATCATGCCCACCAAGTTCCCGCATCTCGCCACACTTCGGAGATTAGGAGTTTGGGAAGAGATTGAGGTTTTGTTCAACAATATAGGGTGGAGGACGTTCATGATGGTTCCGGCTAATACATATCCGGAGTTGACAACCGCATTCTTCACCACCATGACTTGGGACCAAGTCAACACCAAGCTCAATTTCACATTAGATGGAGAGGATACCGAATCATTAACTCTAGATGAGATTCGGGATGCCTTAGGGTTTCCTATGTGCGAGATGACAACGTTGCCAAATTGGTCTACTGAGGACAGGGAGGCGGTGTGGCGGTCTTTCCCTCTCAAAGCTGGTGCCCCGGCCTACAACCCGCGTAATACTAAGGCCACATGGCTTGATAGCTTAGTCTGGCGAATGGTGCATAGACTCCTAGCTATGGGAATATGTGCTAGGCATGAGAGTGATGGCAATATAAACGGATTTGAGTTGGCCATCATGTATTTCATGAAGGAGGGGGTGCAGTTTGATGCCACAACGGAATTCATGTACAAGCTAAAGGAGGTGGCAGGCAGGGCGTCGGGAACTATAGGTCATGGAGCCTATGTGACGAAGCTTGCCAAAGAGGTAGGATGGCTTGAAGAGGATACGGAGCCCTTATCCAACTTTCCCTATGTTGAAGAGCAGACGTTCATCAAGATGGACCTATTCATCCGATGGTCTGCCGGGAGCCTAAAGGATAGGGTTTTACCCTGGTATCCGGAAAGGGAAAGGAACCGGTTTGAGCGAATGTACAGGTGGGGTGTGGCCAAATATGATGACCTCACTCTTGATCAGCAAAGGAGGCTTGCTCAGATACCGGATCGGGAGGAAGGCGGGCGAGGAGCACAGATGCCAATGGTCCAAGAGGACGAGGAGGAAATCCCCGCTTACATGCGGGATTATATGGCATCCCAGAATGCGCGGATGGACAGCTTTGTAGAGCATGTGGACTCCCGGCTTGATGCCTTGCAGCTCCACATTGATGGGCAGTTCGAGAATCTCCACGCATGCCTCGCCAAACAATTTGGAGGCGCCGGAGCGAGTAGCTCAAGCCAGCCGCCACATTACCCGCCACCTTTTCCTTGAGTGATTTCTTTTCTAGTCTTTCATTTTCTTTGCCTTGGTCTGTATGATGATATAATTCACCACACTAACCTAACTAATTGCACTGTGCTAATTATTCTTATGGTTATTTGAGATACTTGACGACAGGGCCTTCTTGTTAATTGCATGTTGATTATCATTTGCTCTGCTTAGCTTATGATCCGTGTTTTAGTCGTTTAAGTGCAGGTTAGGGTTGCTGAATAGCTTGTTGCCGGGTTCTTCGCTGTTTTGAGGGAGTTTTCTTTTTGCCTTCTTTCCTTTTTCTTTTATGCATGAGGACATTGCATGGTTTAAGTTTGGGGGAGAGGGGCAAAAAGTTTTGGATTGTATTGCTACTATTTTACTTACTTGATATTGGGTATCTTTGAGCATGAAAAGATGATTGCTGAAAATAAGCCAAAATTTTTCATTTTTCGATGAGGTTTGTTTGTTGGAATTTTGCCAAAGTGAGTAGGCTAGACGAATGCATGAAGTTAGGTGTGAGTATTGATACTTTGGAATGATGGGATATCCTTATTTTGGTGCACATTGGAACAAGGTCATGTACTTAGGTTAGGATACTGAGTTAGTAATTCTTGAATAATACTGAGAAGTGGATTAGGAGGCATTTTAGTCCTATTGAAGCGAAATTTTGAATTGACGAAGAGTTAGGGAGATGACTTAGGCATTCATGTCGGAGGTAGCCTCGCTATTGAGCCATTTGTACTAAAGAACGAAATCCTATTGACCCCGCTGAGCCTAAGTGTTGTGCCATTAATTTTTGTAGCCGCATTATAAGCCACAGGCACAGCACCATAAACCTACCCTTGAGTCACACTTTGCTCACTCGGTTGAATCGATTGAAGATGCTGCTAAGTTCCTGATAAGGAATCAAGAGAAGAATTAAGAGATACTCTTAGATGCTGAAAGAAAAGAAGAATTCAAAAGGAAGTAGTAAAAGAACGAGCTGTGTAAGCAACAAGTAGACAGAAAAAAAAAAAAAAAAAGAGAAGAAAATTAAAAATTATGGAGAAAAACATTGAGTAGATTTGAAACAGAAGAAACTTTAGACTGTCTGCATGTGACAAACTTAGACAAAGTCTAAGTTTGGGGGAGTTTAATGGGGAAAGACAAAGATGGCGACCAAGGAGATTTGAATGGGTGAGCTAGGTGTGTTGAGTCACTACTATACTAAAAATTCCATAACCTTAACCCCGAGCCCACATTACAAGCCTCGAAAGACCTTCCGATCCCTAATTCTGGGTAAATTCCATTAGTGGAGGTAGGTGCGAAGAATGTTTTCCGAAGTCTATCATTGGTACTTAGGAAGGAATCATTAGTTTGGTGTTCTGACCATTGTACATTCTCTTGTTCGAATTCACACACTACACGAGGATATTTGATTTATACCATTGTGTTGATTCTTGTGCCTGATTGAAATATGTTTGATAGGCTAGACTTGTTTCAGTGAAATTCTGAAAATTGCCCCATTGAGAGATTGATTTTGAGGTTGGTTTGATGTAATTTTCTCGATTGCTCGAGGACGAACAATATTTAAGTTTGGGGGAGTTTGATGTATTGGTTTATTGCATGGATTTGTAGGGCAATTTTAGTTAAATTCAAGCAGTTTCAAGAACTTATAGCGTGATTTATGCTCCTTATTAGGTACCTTTCACCTTGGAGTTGAAAAGACGGAGTAAAAGCAAAACCATGCAATAAAGGGCGAAAAACGAAAAAGTCTAGGGGACACGCCCGTGTCCCCATGGAAGAGTAAACTGAGACACGCCCATGTCTCAGTACAGAAGTGACCCTCGGATTTCAGGAGGTGACACGCCCGTGTCACCAATGTAGAGTAATTTGTTGCACGGCCGTGACTTGGTACAGAGAGGCCTGGAGATTTTGCACGCCCGTGTCATCAAGAAGAACAGGTCTTGACACCCCCGTGTCAAGTAAGAAAAGCGCGGATACGTTTTAATATGTGACACGGGCGTGTCACAATTTTAGGCATGAGCTTTGCACGCCCGTGTCACGGGGGGGTTTAGGATTTGGAACTTCTATTTAAACGCGGATTTGAGGCGGAATAAGGGAGCTTTTGGACGGATAGCTACCCAGAAGTTCAAGAACACTCGGAGAAGGAAGAAACACGAAGACATAGAGTTCAAGAGTCATTCCAAGCACAAGACTTTATCAATTTGGTTTTATTTACTGCTTTCCGATCAAACTAATTCCTCAAGTTTTGGTTTTCAATTATAATATAGTTAGTTTCTCGCTTTAGATTCGTTTTTGGATAATTAGGTTAGAATTCAGAATTATTAATTCCGTTTTGATGTTTATGTTAGACATGAGTATTTTGAATGCCATTCTTTTGATTTTAATGAGTTTTAATTCAAATATGAGGAACTAATCTCCTAGGGTTAGGGGGTAAGGATTATGCATCTAAGGTGTTTGAATTAATGCTCGAGTCAATTTGTGTGATTCTTTGTTAGGAAAACGGTATTGAGTAAGCTGGGAATGGATTGGCCATCCATGAACATATTGTAAACTATCCGATAATCGAGAGATTGAGGATAATTGAGAGTGTTTTCCAAAACTTAGACTTTTTGGGCTTAAAGAAATTTAACCCTAATTTCTACAACCCGTATTTAGAATTCCATGCCAAGCCGCTAGGTTTTAAATACACTAATCTTGCTTTATTCGATTAATTTGGTTACTAAGTGATTGTGAGAACAACATTTGGCTTAATTAATTAGACATCTAGCCTTCGAAAGAAGCTAGGTATAACATCGTGATTAGGTTGAAGAATCATACATCCGTACTTGAGTATTGATTTGATCACAAAAGAGCATATGATTTACTTCCCGACCTGTTTTAATTAAGTGGTTAAATCTTGCGTTTATTTGTTAGCTCGTGTGTTTGATTACTTATTAGTTAAGTTTAATTTTGTCATAATAGTATAGCACAACTTCGTCAATCTTTTCCGGTCTCTAGATTAGAAATAGTCATAAAAGTGGTTGTTGAATTCCCTTCCCTGTGGATACGATACCTTAAGTGTTGCAATCGGATTTAGAACTTACACTTGGGTTCAAGATTTGTCTATCATAAACCTTTGGCTTCGAAGAGGGCTCTTCTTCCTTGTCGCGATACTCATCCAAATTTGACTTTTCCACTTCTATCTCCACTTCTTGTTCCCTTTTCTCATTCCCCTTCTTTTCCTCCAATTCTTCCATTTCATTCATCTTTGCTTTACCCTTTTCAACATTAACATCCGCCAACTTCTTTTGTTGATTTACACCACTCGAACCGGACTCATATCGTGTAGGTAAATGTGGCTCATCATAAACTTTCCCACTTCTAAGAGTTATAGCCTTGCAATGCTTGATATTGAGGTTGATGTTGAGGGGGTGGTGTACGAAATTAAGGAGAAGGTGGTTGGTATTGGTTTTGAGGAGGGAATGGTGGAGGGTGTTGTTGGTTGAGGGGATGTCTTGGTTGGAAAGGAGGTTTTGGTGCACTTTGGACATTAGCATTGTTTGACCATGAAAAATAAGGATAGTTTCATCAACCCGGATTATAAGTGGAAGAGTAAGGATTGTTCACGGGTCTTTGGGCATTTACGACATTGATTTGCTCGGAGGTGGTTAAGGAAGATCCTCATTGATTTGCATAAGGGCAAGCATCATAGGCATGGGGTGCACCACAAAGTTCACATGCCATTGATTGGACTTGTGGAGTTTGATTTGACACCGCGTTCACGGTGAATTGCTCTACTTGTTTCTCCAAGGCTTCGATCTTGGCTTGCATAGATGTGTATTCTCCCACTTGCATCATGCCGGGAGTAGAACCTTGAGGTCTTGGAATGGGTGCATTGGCTCTTTCGGAATACCACGCATTGTTCGCCTCTATTCTCTTTAGCAAATGAATTGCATTGGCCTCATACATGCTCTTAATTGCCCCTCTGGCTGTGGAATCAATCATTACCTTTAATGCTTAGGATATGCCTCCGTAAAAAGATTGGACAAGTTTCCAATCCTCACAACCATGGTGAGGACATTTCCTTTGTAGCTCTTTAAACCTTTCCCAAGCCTCGTATAGACTCTCCCCCTCATATTGCCGGAATGATGTGATCTCGTTCCGAAGCTTGACCGTCTTAGCATGAGGAAAGAACTTATCCAAGAATGCTTGGGATAATAAGGCCCATGAACCCTTGATTTCGTAAGGAAGCGCACTATGCCATGCTTTCACTCTATCTCTTAGGGAAAAAGGAAATAGGCGGATCCGTATGGCATCCTCGGGTACATTATTAAGCTTAAATGTATCACAAACTTCCACGAACTAATTCACGTGGGAGATCGGGTCCTCCGTAGCCGAGCCCGTAAACTGATTTTGTTGAAGAAGGGAGATGTAGGCCGGCTTGATTTCGAAATGATTCGCCGCCACTCCCGGTCTTCCAAGGTTTTGTTGAATATTTTCCATGCTAGGCATGGCATAATCCCGAATTTGTCTTGGTGGCGGTGCATTTGGATTAATTGGTTGTTGTGGCAAGTTACCACGCCTTTGATTGTCCTCCATCTCAAGAGGAAACGGTGTGGAAAACTCTTCTTCTCTCTTTTCCTTCCTAAGCGCACGAAGTTTCTTCTCAATCTCGGGGTAATGTTTGAGATTCTCCCAACTCTGGGCCCTTCGCATATAACACCTTCAAAGGAGACAAGAAAAATATCAAATATAACAAAAATAATGGTCTAAGTCACTAGTTATTGTTGACCTCTTTGGAACTTAAATGGTAAGTTTTGATGCTTCCAAGATATTTGTGCATCTTTCCATACATCATTGTATTACATGTTTTTATTCTAGCATGGAAAGTTTATTTGAATTGCATAAAACCATTCCTTAATTATATTGATTGTCATTCACGATTTTATGCAGCCTAAAATTGATTTATTCCATACTTATATTTGTCACATGCATAGAATCTTTATTAGTATGGAAAGTGTTGACCTGGTACTTTTGAGTTTCTTCTGGAACTTAGCTATAAATCTTTCCTTTGGTACCAGAATCAATCCCAAATGGCTCCTACCTTTTTTTACACTCTTTAGCCGTTGTATTACCTGTATTTAAGAGAGAAATTCGTGAGAAATCAAAGGAGGTAGAAAAGAGTGTTAAACCAACATAGTGAAAACGAGAATATTGAGTTTCATATATGGTTTGGTGTTTTCTTCTAATTCTTGTTTGCTTGTTTGTTGTCTCGAGGGACTTTGGTGGTGAAGAGATCAGATTCAAGCTCAAGAATCACTTGGAGCAAGTTGAGTTGTGCAGGGTTGCTGGGTCGTGGAAGTAGTCGGTCGATAGCTAGTTCCAACTAGGTGTGAGTGACGTTAAGCGTACTACACTGAGGTCCTGGAAGCTGAGTGGTCGCGATACTACCGCCAGAACGAGTCACACTATCTTGTTGCCAAGATTGGTGATCGGTTATATTGTATCAACTCTCATAGGGAGTTTTCCTAACTCTCTGGTTTTTACAGTTTTACTCCTGGAACGTATTGTACTTGTGCTAATCATTTGAGTGAAACAGGTTTCAAATCCTAAGTGAAAACTTGGGGACAGAACGTAGGTCTTCGCACTGAACCTGGATAAATAGCCGTGTCATTTACTTGCTTTGCATATCTTCATTATTAAACTGTCTGGTACTTTGTTATTTCGTACCCGTAACTGTCTGGTACTTTGTTATTTCGTACCAGTAACTATTTCAAGCAAAGCACACGCATAACTCTGATAAACGGATTTCTTAAAACCTTAATATTTTCGCTGCGTTTCATAAAGTTTTATAAAATTCTTAAAAAGGTTTTAAGGCCTAATTCAACCCCCCCTTCTTCGGCAAACTCACACTCATCAATTGGTACCAGAGCCTCGTGCTCTATATATTTGGTTTAACAACCTTGAGTTAAAGATCTAATGGCTTCTTCAAGTTTTGGTATGTTTGTAGAAGGAATGTCAAATACCAGGTCGCCACTCTTTGATGGAACCAATTATGCATCATGGAAACATCAGATGCAAGAGTTCATCATATCATTGGATTATGCTATATGGATGATTGTGGAAGATGGACCATTAGTTCCAATGAAAGGAGAGGGTGATAAGCAAGTACCAAAGACGAAAAATGAGTATACCGCGGAGGATATGAAATCTCTCACCATGAATGCCAAAGCAAAGAACGTGATAGCATGTGCATTGGTGAAAGAGGAATACAATCGAGTAAGTATTTATGAATCGGCCAAAGATATGTGGGACACATTACAAGTCACCCACGAAGGTACCAGTCAGGTCCGTGAGGAAAGGATTGCTTTGTTGCTGCACCAACTCGAATTGTTCACCATGAAACCTGATGAAAATATCAGCCAAATGAATGCAAGGTTCATGGAAATTGTGAACACGCTTCATGCTCTTGGGCAACCAATTTCGGAGAAAGAAAAGGTGAGGAAGATCCTTAGATCACTTCCTCAAGAATGGACACCAAAGGTGACTGCCATCCATGAAGCGAAAGATATCAACAACATGAACATGGGAGAACTCATTGGTTCTCTCACTGCCCACGAACTGGTACTTCTCAAAAAATAGGTTACTTCCGGATGAAAAACCAGACAGGATATTGCATTTAGTTCTAATCAAGAAGAGGATGATGATGATCTGGATGAACAAAAGATTGATGATGAGATGGCCATGATGGTTCGTAGAATGAAAAGACTTGCTGGTTTCAAAATGAAGTTCCAGAGAAATAAAAATCCACAAAAAACCAGTCAAGAACCTGAGATGAGTAAGCAAATCATATGCTTTGAATGTGGTGAGATTGGTCACAAAAAAACAGATTGTCCTAAACTCAAAAAGGCATCCAAATCCAACAAATCCACAAAGATCAAAGGTTTAAAAGTCAGCTTTGAAGATTCAGACAGCGATCCCTTTGATGAAGAGGAGCTATGTCTTATGGCAAACAATGAGGTACATTTAAATTCCGATATTGATTCTGATAATGATGATGTTTATGAATTATTAGATGAATGCCATAAAGATATGGAGATACTTATGTCTTCCAATACTTAATTGAAAAATGAATTAAGTAAAGTTCTTGACGAAAAGAAAAAATTAGAAGAAGAAATCAATTTTTTGAAGTAATCAAATAAAAAGGATAAAATTGCTTTTGAGAACAAAATTGAAAACCTTCAAAATGAAAAGGCAATTGTTGAAAAGGAAAAGATAGTGTGTGAAAATGAAGTTTTTAATTTGAAAAGACAAATCAAAGGCAAACCTACTGTGAATGATTCTTCAAGTTGTAAAAAATCTGTTTCTGGTACTAATAAATTCAAACTGGAATTTCGTCCCCCTTTCAAAAAACCAGTCACTGGAACTGCACCAAAGAATACTGGAACTTTTCATAAAACGTGTTTCTTATGTGGTAGATCTGGTCATATAAATAAGAAATGCCCTATTAAGAAACATATTGGTACAAAGTTCATTTGGGTACGTAAATCTCTTGTCACTAACCATGAAGGACCCAATAAAGATTGGGTACCTAGGTCAAACTGCTAATTTTTGCAGGAAATGCCTAAGGAACAGTCCCAAAATCAGAAGTGGTACTTGAATATCGGATGTTCCAGGCACATACAGGTGGTACGAAATCTGGTACTACCATTGAAACTGTTTGGCTTGTGAAAGAGATTGATTTGGTTAGAGTTATACCAAAACTGAGTTACTTGAAAGACAAAATTTGTGATGCATGCCAAAGAGGCGAGCAAATCGGATTCTCATTCAAATCGAAGAAGGAAATCACAAGTTCCAGTCCGCTGGAACTTCTACATGTTGACCTCTTTGTTCCAATGAGAACCGCAATCTTGGGAGGTAACAAAGTATTGTTGCATTACCACTACTGAAGCCGAATACATGTCGCTTGGAAGTTGTTGCACTCAATTGTTGTGGATGAAAAGAGTTCTATATGATTTTGGTATTACATTGCATGAAATTCCAATTCTATATGACAATACAAGTGCCATTTGCATTACAAAAAATTCAGTACACCATTCACGCACAAAGCACATAGAAATTAAGCATCGTTTCATTCGTGATCATGTGCAAAAAGGTGTGTGTGCATTGAATTCATTGATACCGAGCATCAATTAGCTGATATTTTGACTAAGGCATTAAGTGAAGAACGTTTTTGCATGATTAGAACTGCATTAGCGATAATTGAATGTCCTACACTTGCAAAAAGTTAATTTTTCAGCATGAGGCATGAGTTTTTAGCTTCTGGTATTTACCCTCTTTGATGATGAAGGGGGAGAGGTAAAGATTTGATATGCTTATGTGACATACTTATGTAACCCATACGTGATTCTTGATTATATGCATGAGTATTTATTGTTTTGGTACACTGGAAGTTATACTGGAAATTTGGAATTATGCTGGAATTTCGGAATTAATCCTCTATGTTCAAGAGGAAGCACTTATTCAGGGGGAGAACTTAAAAAATCTCCATCACACATTCAGGGGGAGCTTAGGTAAGTTCTCTATTTCAAATATCGCATCAAATCTCTTGTCATCATCAAAAAGGGGGAGATTGTTGACCTCTTTGGAACTTAAATGGTAAGTTTTGATGCTTCCAAGATATTTGTGCATCTTTCCATACATTATTGTATTACATGTTTTTATTCTAGCATGGAAAGTTTATTTGAATTGCATAAAATCATTCCTTAATTATATTGATTGTCATTCACGATTTTATGCAGCCTAAAATTGATTTATTCCATACTTATATTTGTCACATGCATAGAATCTTTATTAGTATGGAAAGTGTTGACCTGGTACTTTTGAATTTCTTCTGGAACTTAGCTGTAAATCTTTCCTTCGGTACCAGAATCAATCCCAAACGGCTCCTACCTTTTTTTTATACTCTTTAGCCGTTGTATTACCTGTATTTAAGAGAGAAATTCGTGAGAAATCAAAGGAGGTAGAAAAGAGTGCTAAACCAACATAGTGAAAACGAGAATATTGAGTTTCATATATGGTTTGGTGTTTTCTTCTAATTCTTGTTTGCTTGTTTGTTGTCTCGAGGGACTTTGGTGGTGAAGAGATCAGATTCAAGCTCAAGAAACACTTGGAGCAAGTTGAGTTGTGCTGGGTTGTTGGGTCGTGGAAGCAGTCGGTCGATAGCTAGTTCCAGCTAGGTGTGAGTGACGTTAAGCGTACTACACTGAGGTCGTGGAAGCTGAGTGGTCGCGATACTACCGCCAGAACGAGTCACACTATCTTGTTGCCAAGATTGGTGATCGGTTATATTGTATCAACTCTCATAGGGAGTTTTCCTAACTCTCTGGTTTTTACAGTTTTACTCCTTGAACGTATTGTACTTGTGCTAATCATTTGAGTGAAACAGGTTTCAAATCCTAAGTGAAAACTTGGGGACAGGACGTAGGTCTTCACACTGAACCTGGATAAATAGCCGTGTCATTTACTTAGTTTGCATATCTTCATTATTAAACTGTCTGGTACTTTGTTATTTCGTACCCGTAACTGTCTGGTACTTTGTTATTTCGTACCAGTAACTATTTCAAGCAAAGCACACGCATAACTCTGATAAACGTATTTCTTAAAACCTTAATATTTCCGCTGCGTTCCATAAAGTTTTATAAAATTCTTAAAAAGGTTTTAAGGCCTAATTCAACCCCCTCCCCCCCCCCCCCCCCTTCTTAGGCAAACTCACATTCATCAACTAACAATCGGTAAGGGTGATTTAAACGTCTCCCCGACAACAGCACCAAAAACTTGTTGTTTGTTTTAATACCCCAAGTGCAAGCATCAATAAATCAATGTAGCAAAAGGGGTCGAATCCACGGGGAGGAGTAAATCAATCAATCGCCTAATGTATTCACCAATCAATAGACCAAGTCGAGTGCAAAAGTGAATTAACTAGATACAGAAATGAAAGTTAACTAAGATTAATAAACTAGAAATAACTAAAAAGCGAATAAAGTAGCAAATAACCAAGTTAACTAAGTGGCAATGGGGAAGTAATGATCATACAAGGTTCGTGTCCAATTAGTGCTTTAGTGGGACAAGGATCTCACAATTCTAATCACTATAATATGCACAAGCTCCTCTCGAAGTCTAATGCGTGTACTTAATTACGTCTAACGCCACTCTCGTGGTCATTAGCTCAATAACTAGATCAATTAACCAAGATTAGTGCAAGAAACTAACTAGCGGCTTGGCCTGGTTAATCAATTGCTTAATTGCTCAAGTCTAAGTTAAATTTCTTTATACTTAGTCCTTAAGTGTTGTGAAACCTTTTCCAATTTACATACAATCTTTCAATAACTAAGGTGATCAGTCTTAATCATGCAAACAAATCAATTTCACAACCATAAGATCAAGGAATCCCGCCTAGGCATTTCATCGAACACTTACCCTGCACAAAACATCACCCCCCTTTGCCTAAAGATCTAGCCACTCATGTTCAAGCAATCAACCAACAAACAAGAGAGATAACAAGTTACGAAATTCATATTCATTAATTGAAATTAAAGATAATCATTCAACGACAAGTATATCTCCACAAAGTTCAAGGTCTCAACCGAACATTTACTCAACTAGAACAAGGAAATTAAACGCTAGAACTAGGAAAGCAATAAAAAGGGAAAAAAAAAATTAAACACTAGTCTTCAAAACATCTTCAAAGCAAGAAAGGTAAAGAACTTAGTGCCTCCATAGCCTCCAAAACAGCTGCTCTCTAATTAGGGTAAGATCTCCAAAAAGACTCAACTCTCCTATTTATATTAGGCTGAAAAACCCAACAAAAATTAAATTCCGTGAGAGGTAAACGGGCGTTTGGTGGTGTAGAGTAAAACCCAAACGCCCGTTTTATAATAAAAACGTGCCAGCGATTTCGAATTTCCAAACGCCCATTTAAACTTCCAGTGTAATTACCAAACGGGTGTTTCAACAAAGGTTGCCGAGGTCAGTAGCTTCTTACACGGGCGTTTCATCCGGTAGTTAAAATTCCACACGCCCGTTTAAGGTTCCAGAATTCTTACAGTAGCCTTTCACACGGGCGTTTGATGATCTAGTTCATCATCCAAACGCCCGTTTCATCTTCCAACTTCGAGGCAGTAGGTCATCACACGGGCGTTTGGTCCTCCAGTGCATTTACCAAACGCCCGTTTCAGTTCAAAACTTGCAAAACTTGCTTCATTCCTCCAATTTTGCTCCGTTCTTCCCGTTATCGACTCCCATCGGTAAAATATCTGAAAAGGAGCAATAAAAGGCATATAAGCTAATCAAACGGGAATTAATTATAGCAAAATATAGCTCAAACGGATACGAAATCTACACTTATCAATCACCAACCATCTTCTTATCACAAAATAATCTTAAAGATACGGTCCAAAGATTTAACCTTGTAGTAGCATTAGATACGAAAAGGATACCGATCCTAACCGACAAACACACAAGCTCAGATTGTTTAAGTTACGATGCATACATCTCATCATTATCAAGCAAACAAGTGGTAAGCTTTCAATGATGTTTAACTCCTAGACACATCTAACATGATAATTACGGATCAAGCTATTTGTGCAGTCAAGAAGGACAAGTATCAAGACAATAATTGATCAGAAAATTATCCCAAAAACAAGTCCATATCATTCAACCAAGAAACATGCATATACCAAAAAGATTAGAGCTATAAAAGATCAATTAGACCTCACAAATCCAAAGCATGAATCAAGAAACAACTTAACTAGGATAAAAGAAACTTAGCTGTTGTACATTCTTGCAAAATATTCAACAAACAAACTGTTTAAAAACTGATATTGAACAAGCTAAGCTTATCTACACAAGTATGTTCATAAAGAGAAGAAGAAAAATCTTGTTGTGATCATAACAGGGAGTGAACCCCTGTTTTCTGCTGTTTTCCAGTTATTACATGCCTTCTTCTTCAAGGAAAAACTGAATATACTTTCCTTTGCTTCTAAACCTTGCTTATATGTTTCATAATCTCCACTTGTTCACACATTTCAAAGCAAAGATGCTTTTAGAAAGTCTAAGTATCATGATTATCAGCCTTGAGAAGCATAACACTGAGTAAAGTTGCTGCATCCAGCTCAATTTGTAAAAAAAAAAAAAAGTCAGCCGCAATATTTGACCAAGGTGAGCTGTCTGCTACGTCACCCTTAGCTTTGGCTATGGCTCAGGTCTTTTTCTTCACTTATCGCTTCTTTTAATCCAAATTTTGCATAATCCTTCATTCCAGCATAATTAAACCTACAAAGCCACATTTAAGCAAAATTAAGCAGATTTCCAGTTAATTATAGGGGGAAAATCAAAGCAATTAAAGCACTAATTACACACTAACATTATATATAACCATAAACGTGGCACATTTTTTCTTGATCACAAATCCGGTCATAATAGTGATACTTTTTCGTAGAAAAACTAACAAAATTGGATCACTCTAAGTCTAATTCAATATCTCAATAATTTCATCTCAGAAAGAGTTTGGGCGTGAAAACAGGCGAAGATTCATCTGACAAAAGGCAAAGATTCGTCGAAATATTGTGAAGTTGTAGCAGATCAGTTCCACTTCCACGGCACAACCCGTCAACCCACCGTCCTAACATATGTAAAGCTTTACCCATAAGGATTGCCTATTAAAGCGCAAAATTTTTAGTTGGGTTCGGCGGAGCTGAATTTTTCGCAAAATTTTCCCTTACGAAAACAAAGGGTCAAATACTCGAACATCTTTGGCCCGCCACCACGGTCCACCGAGGAGTGCCAAGAGCGAGATCAGTTTCGATTTTGGGATGCAGGGGATTCGACAAGATTACAGCGACTACATTCACCATTGTCGGAGACACGAACACGAGAACTTCCTTTATACAACGTGCTACGCTTTTTGCCCCTACATAAAGACCTTCTTTAACAAACTGCCTGTAAAGCGGGAGCTAAAGGTGGAAGCTTTCTCATGCTTCTTGTAATCGGGTTCCATACCGCAAAAAAAAAGCACCTCTGCCAAAGGATTGAAAATCAGTGAACCTGTTCCATCGCAATCAACAGTTGTCACTCAACCAACAGTGAGCTAAGAGAAGGGTAAGGGGAAGATGGTCATGTCTTAACATGTTCCAATCAAGAAGGTTGATGAGATTCTTTCCAAGCTGAACAATGATTTAGGTATGAAGTCCTACACCCAACCCACAACATGCTCCAAGGGAAAACAAAGAGATCCAGCCTCAACTGTTACAGCTAATACAAAAGGGACATCCATGGAGACAACATCCAAGAACAAGAAGAAGCTGGACTTTGAAATGATACAACTCAAACTTAGCTTTGGTGTGTAGGAAGAAGGCTGTTATTTTTGTCTTATGATATCATTAAGATACAATATCTCAATCATCACTGCCTTTTGTTTTGTGTTAATATCTGTGAATGATTGGTATGTTTTGTTTTGGGATTATCTGCTCAGTTAAATGAACAATATGTATGTGAACAGTTAAGAATGTTTAATGTAGCACCCGCATCGAAAGGCGCCACATCCCCCGCACCAATAGTCCAATCCATGCATGAAATGGATTTCCATACATGAATCAAACACGTGGTGAACGGGTGACAAGATAAAAGAACTCAACCTAGCTAAGCGGGGATAACCCTTAAACCAATTTACAAAACGATGAAAAAGTAAAGCGGAAGCATGATATCATAATAAAGCATACAAGCCCAAGTATTACAACCAAGGTCTACACGACCATGAAATATTTACTGGTATTCTCCAAAATAATTAATACATAATCAAAGTATTCAAGTATGAGATGCTAGAAAGGTAAAGGCATGCTAGGATCAAAATAAAGGCTCTACGTAGACCTTAATCCCTGCCTAGCACGACCTGCAAAAAGACTAAAAACAACGTGGGGTGTCAGTCCAAGGACTGAGTGAGGGGCATAATAAATATATCACATGCGCAAGCAATCCATAATTGCGAGTAATGTTTTGGAATAACTCAAGTGGGAAGTTTAAATGGGGCATTGCTCGGTATTACAAATATCATATTATTACTTGACATATCATATCATTACGTGGCCTGGCGAGTGGGCAATTCTCCAACCTTACTCCCATATTGTGTGTGCAAAACTTGATTAAGCGTTCATGCATAACATAATCATAATCATATTCATGAGAAATAATCTTAGTTTTCCATCCTTCTTCCTCCGGGACGGTGGAAGGGTTTGCAAGGTCCAAACCACCTCATGGGATCATATCGAGATGGGGGATCATGACTCCTACCTGCTCCTTCGATGGGTTAACCACCGGCTCAAGAATATCTCACCTTCCACACTATACGGTCTCGTGAGAAATTCTCAAAGGGTACTATATGCAATGACTTATCCAACGGCCCGATGCCGTGCCGGTCTGCATTCACACAATTCCCCGGGGCCCAGCAACATGTGCATGATTCACGCCAAAACATTTTCATGAAAACATTTGCATGCTTAAATCATTTTCCAAAGTATACATATATTTATTACATTTTGGCTTAAATAGTCACACGAGATATTAGGGTTCTAAGTAACTAAGAATAAAACCTCACCTTGACAAGAGAACGAGAAAGAGAAGCCTAAGGACCCTGCTCCTCAATAACCGGATCGAGCTTTGTGCAAGAAACACGAGTGTACATAAGACTCTAGACATATGAACCAATTAATGGACGAATGACATATTTATGCATGTCATGAGATGTTAAAATCAATGAAACAATTATTGACAATTCATAATTAATTCACAAGAAAGCATAGATCGAGAGTAAACGATTGAAAGACATGAATTAATTGAAATGCGCAAAGTTGGACTCCCAGTGGTCTATCCTGGTCGGGATGATTTTTAGTGTAAGAAGGGTCCCGGCCGGGATGGCCTTCCAGCAGTCCTCCTGCCTCACACTCCCAGCCGGGATTGAATTTAAACTAAAAAGGATCCCGGTCAGGACCGATGATCAGATAAAATGCCTGTAAGGGGATCCCGGTCGGGATAAAAAATGAACTGAAAAGGTTCCCGGCCGGGAACTAAAACTCGAAAAACAGGGCATGGCAGGGGAACTTTCGGTCCATGCATTCAAATCACCCAAAACATGCTCCAACATGAAAAGGCAAGCCAATACAAGTCTAAAACTCATATACACACCTTATATATCAATTATGCATCATAAAACACACATTAGAGCACTTAGATCAATCAAAATTCAATATACAAAACCTCATTCATGCCATATCATTTATTATGCCAACAACCAAAGTATTCAAGCATTAAATTCAAAGATACACATATATATTCATATACACATGCTAGGAAACAAGAACAGACACTCAAATCACCAAAGCCTTAACTATTCCCACATTCACACACTCACATATATATATACCAACCTTGAAGTGGAAGGGAAGAAATGGAGATGATGAAATGATAGAAATTATGAAGATGATGAAGTCTTGAAAATAGGATGATGATGCTCTCCTTCTTGCTCTTGAATCAAAGGAGTGTGTGTGAAGAGTTGAGAGAAAGTGTGTATTAGTGTGTGTATTAGAGATTTAGTAGGTGTAAATGAGAGTGATTAGATGATTGTATATGTGTATATTATGTATGATATAATGTGATATATTGTATGTATATGTATATGTAAAAGTGTAAGTGATACACCTATATATGTGTATATTATATATATATATGTAATGTAATGTAAAGTGTAATGCATGTAGATAATAATTATTTGTATGTATAAAGTTATAAAGTGTAATGAGTGGAAAGATATAAATAATATACATATAAGTATATATAAAATGTTAGATATTATGTAATTTGAGTAATATAAGATATAAGTGTATTTATATATATAAGTTAGAAAATTTTATAAAATGCTCATGGTATGAATGAATGAGTTGTGAAATGTGTATATGTTATGATATGAAATAAGGGAATACAAATATAATTAAAATGATCACATACTCAATTAGAGCAAATAATCACACAATTCACTTAGACA
The DNA here is from genome assembly GCA_037501455.1 of Lantana camara. Taxonomy (NCBI): domain Eukaryota; kingdom Viridiplantae; phylum Streptophyta; class Magnoliopsida; order Lamiales; family Verbenaceae; genus Lantana; species Lantana camara. The sequence goes on from CM074855.1 coordinate 130,295,405, forward strand.
CATAATTCAATTAAAGCATGCAAGCAATTCTAACTCTTAAACTCACACGTGTGGCGCGCGTACCTGTAAGACGAAAACACGGGGCGTTACATTTAAGGTAAACATTGGATGTTATTATATATTCAGTAGTTGAGTTACAATATCATCTGGAATATGTGAAAAAACAAAAACATAGCTAAAAGGGACATATTCAGTACTACAAGCTTGTAAAGAAGCTGTGAATTAGGTCTTTCGCCTACAACATGAGTGGCACCACCATCTCCACTAATTGCTTCATCTTCATCATTGAAAGGTTGGTCCTCTATGGGAATACACCAGTGGGAGAACCCATGTATATCGCAGCAACAGAAAAGCCTTCCACGATTCCCATTATACTTCTCCACCACCTTAATTGTAGTCCATCGACCGCAATTTCGTTCCCTACATCTCTCTTTCCTGTATTTCAAACTTGTATTATATGTGTTTGTAGAGTGGTTTGAGCTTTCCATGATTTCTGGGGTGTGTTATGGTAGAATGAGGGTCTGAAAATATATATAGGCACAATCCTAACGACTATAAATGGTTATAAACGGTTGTATTGCAAGAAAAATAAAAATTACTAATTAGTCCATGACGTTTGATTCATCTAACAAAACGATCCCCGATTCTTACAGATTTTATAATACAGTCCCTGGGGGCATTTTGGTCATTTTACAAATAATAATAAAATATTCAGGGGTATTTTTGGAAGAACAGGTCAAAATATTAACAGAACCCTAATGGCCGTTATGGACCTCTAACAAAATCAAACCTTAGGGACTTCTATTTAGAATCCAGAAGAATAGGGATCGACTTGTAATTAGGCCTAAATTCAGGGTAGTCAGATGTAATTCTTCCTTATTTTTATTAAAAAATTTCATCTTCTTGATTATTTGGGGCCCCTTTTATTTTGAGGAGTCAGATATTTATGCTTTTAATTTAACAAAAATTATGATTTCGATCACTTTTAAAAATAATATTATTAATATTTTTTATATTATAAATTTTAGCCTCTCTCATCGTAAATCTTGTTCCATCCCTGTTTTGAAGAGATGACACTCAAATTAAAGATCAGATTTATATAGAAATAGACTGATAGAGTATCGATTTCTAATAGTGTTAAATGTATGATTCCAATAATATTTTGCTGCACAAATTTCAGATTAGTGAATTATCATAAATACATTTTCCCGTCTAGTGCCGTCTGTATAGGAAATAACGCAATGATACACAAACATTTTTAAAAATATCAATTTGTCGTATTATGTTGGACACCTCTACTGTGTTAAATTCAGAATGTTCGTGTCGTATCGTGCCATGTTCTTATCCTCGTGTCCATGTTCGTGCATTATAGATTATACCTATGGTTTCAATTCTGTATAAATTTTGGTAGTTCTTTCTTCCATTATTTGGTTATTTTACATTCCACAATTATAGTTAATACAAAGCCAATTAAAAGATAATTACGTAATTATATACACCTAATCGCACCTATAAATTTAGTTCTCACTTCACCTGTCACATGTAATTCAAATCACTGTAATACTTCTGAGAAACTCAAGCATGAAGAGCTCACTTCGTCTCCTTGTCCTTCTATTTCTCGTTCTACTTTGTAGAGGTGATCTTTTTTGTATGATTTTTTGATTCATCATGAACATATTATTAAGTGCTCGTTGTAACAACAACGAGCTAACGATACTGAGAAGCGAATGTATCCTGATAAAATGTTCGAAAGCAATACTAATAACTAGGACGAATGACATTTACTATTCTCAAGATTCGTTGTACTTACGCAGAAAGTCTCTTGTGCATAGAAAATTATGGTACGGCCTGGTACAAAAACTTCATTCGTATAGGGATGTTGTTATAGTATTACGATTTCTGTTAGGGACGTCTCTGTATGTTATTAACAATACTCAGGGGATTGTTTTGTAGCTACCCAAAACATCAGGAATAGTAAACGTAATTCGTCTGAATAATTTTGTTATTTTATTTTTAGAAACCAACTTTCTTGTTTAATGTTGTTATTGCAGGTCAGAATGAAAGCAAGCCAAAAATTTGCATGAAGCAAATAGTGTTGGATAGTGGAGTTTGTTCTGGTGAAACATGTGTTGATGTCTGCAAGAAAAAAGTAAAAGGAAGCAGTGTACAAGGTTATTGCATCGAGAGTGATACTTGTAATTGTATCTATCGTTGTATAAATACTCACATAATGTGAAGAAAATAATACCTTTTTTTTTAAAGAGGATTGTGGCTGGTTCCCAAATTATCCAGATGAAACTCGAAATCTGTGATCTATCTATTCACATGTGAAAAAGCTTACGACTAAGTAATTCTTGTTCAAATCCCAAAATGTTTTTACAGTAATTTCTCGACTATGATTTTTCTCTTCCCCAACTATCCGAATAAGATTCAAACCCGTAACATATCTGTTTACAGGTGTGGATCTTTACAACTAAGTAATTCTTGTTCAAACCCCAAAATGTTTTTATAGTAATTTCTTGACTATGATTTTTCTCTTCCCCAACTATCCCCGAATGAGACTCGAACCCGTGATCTATCTGTTCACATGTGCAGATGCTTACGACTAAATAATTCTTGTTCAAGCCCCAAAATGTTTTTACGTTAATTCCTCGACTGTGATTTTTCTCTTCTCCATCTATCCAAATAAGACTCAAACACATAACATATCTATTTATATGTGCAGATCTTTACAACTAAGCAATACTTGTTCAAACCCCAAAATGTTTTTGTAGTAATTTCTCGATTATGATTTTTCTCTTCCCCAACTATTGATTTTTCTCTTCTCCAACTATTCTGAATAAGTCTGTTCATAAGTGCAGATATTTTTAACTAAATAATTCTTGTTCAAACCCCAAAATGCTTTTACAGTAATTTCTTGACTATGATTTTTCTCTTCATAATTGAATAAACCAAATAATGGGGGTATTTGTAATTATTCAAAAAAAAAAAAAAGATTAATTCAGCTCAAACCTAACTCATTTACACCCCTAAGAATCAACTCATAAACTCAAAACCAAGAAAGACGGACATAAACTGAAAGATCAATGGGGAAATCAAACTTCCGCAAAAAAAGGCTAACTTAATTCTACTCATCATCGAAGTACCATAGTAATGTACAAAGATCAAAACATTTCATTTCAATGAAGAAGAAAACTGATTCTGCTGCTGCGAATCGCTCGGCACGAAAACCGGAAGCTGCCCCCCGCGCTGCGACCTCCCCTGCTGATAGTAACTCGAGGTTGTGCTCCTCTGGGCACCACCCCGCGTGCCATCGTTCACAAGTGGGCCCCCAAAGAAGATCGACTGGCCGGTGTATGTCAGTTCCGTTGATGATGAAGATCCAACGGTCCTTGTTGCGGCAGAGACGAATCGGCCTGCCTCAGGGTCCCAGTAAACTGAAGACGGTTTCGTGCTCTCACCCATGGATGAGTTGTTCTTCCTCGTTGGAGCAGATGATAGAGGCGAATGAACAGTTGATGATTGGTAGATGGGGTTGAAGTTCGAGGAATGTGGGCCCAATGGAGAGGGGCTGCTCATGTTACTTACGGTGTGAGTGCATGTATCGGAGTAGTCATCCCTGCTAGGGGGGGAGAGCCTAGAGGGGCCAGATTTAGGGGTATTTTCATAATTTCCGTGGCGGGTGCTGGTCGGGCTGCTCATGACGCTAATGGTGGTGCTCGATATTTGGTCGGCGTCATAGTGATGGGGGCGTGAGCCTATGGGGCGTAAGACGGATGAGGAGGCTCGGGCCTTGGCGCCGGCTTTGATAGCCTCGTTGGTGTCGAGTTTCGCGAGTTTCCATGCACTGATTTTTACGGGGCGTTGATTTACTCTTTTTCCCTTGTCGGGTTGCATGGCATCTGGATCAACGGTTGATGGTAATCGTCCCGGCTCAAGGTGAGGAATAATTTCGTCCTGGAAGAGAGACATCATCGTGAAGATAATTCGTAACCCTCATAAGAAGATAAAAGAAATGCACCAAAATAAGCTTCGTCATAAAAATTTCAATAACTCTACCATAACAATGCTCTTGAGGATTGAGATACACCGCGTTTCCCAAAGCAAAAACTTTAAATTTCACAGGAGAAGAGATACACCAGGGTTTATAGCATATTTTAAATTTGATAGACTTTCGTATATGTTTTGATATCAAATGGACTTTTAATACTCAATAGTCGTAGGACGGGGGTTGGGTGCATTTAACTCGTTCTCTGAAATAATACGAAATTAAAATTGACGAAATCTTCACATATGAGTCGAAAATCAGCACAGAGCTGAGATCAACCAATACCTGATGATCCATAAATATCCGAGGCGGAGTACACCAAGCGCCTTTATATTGAAGGCCCATTCCGACAGAGCTTCTTCCACTTCTTCCACTTCTTCCACTAATACCAGTCACGGCAGAACTAGTTGGAGAAGAAGGCAAACTTTGTTGATCTCCTCCTCCTTCTATCGAAGGTCCTGGTGGTTCGCTTTGGGTCCTCATAGCAACAACATATTCATACGTCGTGATACCCTGTAGGAAAGAAATGGGTAAAAGATAATAACAAAAGTGGTGAATTAAACTATCCTCACTGGTAAATATGTGTACTGAACAGAGATTTTCCGTTTTAGTTTCAGAATTACAAATATCTCCCTCGGACTGTAAGAATTGATCAAATTGGAGAACATTTCTATGTTTTACATTTTTCCCTGATCGATTTTGTAACTCGTTATTTTTATGTATAAAAAGTGCATAAAAATTATGATTTTGTCCCGTGAAGTGATAAAATTTACCCTTCTCGGTTTTGTCCCCTTTTACAAAATTCTGGCCCCATCCCTAGAGTGAAACGATTTTGAACTAAATGACGCAACATATTTTATCGAATTAAATGTGTCCGTAAGAATTAAGGTTGACTTAAGTGTTACACCTTCTATTTGTCTTCTCTCTCACCCAAGTAGGTATAGATACAAAGTCCATAGACCGATGCAAGAAAGAGCACAAATGAAAAGTAAAGCCTAAAGGGTGTACCTTTCGGATAAGAATAATATGGAAAAAGAACAATTCTCCCAAAGGTACAGTTGCGAGAAATGAAACAGCTGTACAGATGGCCTGAAACAGAGAGAAAGTATTCATATGAATGTGAGAAAAACATATTTGGTAATGGCTACCAAAAATTACCATATCAAATAAAAAACAAAATATTTCTTGCCAACAAAAATAAATAGAAGATTACACGAGCCAAGAAATATCATCCATTTCTCTTTAAGTGCTAATATAGGCATACTTTCCTAAAGCGACTCGTTTTATAGAGTTTCAAGGATAGGTAAGATAATATCAAATTAAAATTTTAAACAAATATTTATCCACAAATAAGCAAATATTAAAAAAAAAAAAAAGGAGAAGAAAATATACCACCACAGTAGCAAATGGTGGGCGAGAAAATCCATCTCCAAGCCTGTCGATGATTTCATTCTCAGTAGCTCTTTTGTTTACAAAACATCGAACGAGGACAAGAATGCCCACAGCACATTCAAACACGAGCTGGCACATAAGGCATGTTCTTTATTAGAAAATAAATTAAGCATACAAAAGCAATGAAGAAGATAATTAGATAAATATACAATCATTAGACACCGAAAGTGTATTGATGGAGAGCTTTACCCAGACAAGGCTCGCAGCCATCAAGCATACAAATGTGATGTAGTTTTTCCTTCCAACACAATTATTCAGCCACTGCACGTATTAAAAGACCCAAATCATGATATATATAGCTCAATATACGGATATATATTCTAGAGCTGAATAACAAACTCACCCGGCAATGATGATCAAACCCGTCAACACATTTGTCACAACTTCTGCAGTGTTTGCTAAACTTTCGCACCTAAGAAGGAGAAGATTAGTAAGAATAACATCTATACCCAGATAAAAATAAATTGGTTAAGATTTCTGTCACATTCTTTTTTTCCTTTTTATTTCTCCTTAGCTTCTTAAATACTTAATATTTCCCATCTCTAACAGCTCAAATTTTATTATGACTAGAGATACAAAACATTCATCATCTTTCCTCATTAACAGCTTGATGTTTTCGACGAAGGAGTCAATCAATATCCACAAATCAACAACGAACCCACATTGGGCCCACAATCCAATAATGAAACCAAGAAAAACTACTATAAAATGAACTTGCACAAGTTCATTTTACAATATTTACAATAGATGGACCCTCCATGAAGAGCTATACCTCGGCATTGCACAATGTGCAGAACAAAGCATCCTCTTCTCCATTTTGTTCATTTATGCTATCTTCATCCTTTCGGCAATCCTCGATCACAAAACAACCACAAAGGCAACCTGCAACTTTTGAACAGCAACCGGAATTATGCCTGTAAGATGTTCCTCCATTCTTCAATCCTACCTTAGTTGGCTCTTCAGTTGTGGATAAATTACCTAATCAAGAAAATCAAGCAATCCCAACTTAGCCGTGGTACTTAAAAAGCAACGGAAGCATAAAGAAAACATCTTTATGATAGCAAAATGGCCCATGAGCAATATATGACCTCTTTTACGTCATTATCTTTTGGTGTATCAACTTTTTCCAAGGATATGAGCTGTTTTAGGTTTCATTTTGAATTTGTTCTTGGCGGTTGTGGGGGGTTATGTTTTGGGAAATATATTATCATAAAGAGTCAGGAGAATTTGCGCAAAATGAAGTTTAATGTTATTTTGAGGGAGATATAATAAATGGAAAATATATATTTATAAAATAATGTTTTGAAAGAACGAATAGTTACTTACCAGGCATCTCTGTCCCAACATGAGATGCATAAGCTGACGTTTTGTCAGCCTCAATGAGAATTCCTGGATCAGCTGGATCAATAGCCGTGCATCTCACATAAAGTATAAATACACACAAAGCCTGGAATTAATAGTTAAAATACATGGTAAGAGGCATGAAAACTGAATATATATATAACAAGAAGAATGAGCTTCAATCAAACTTACCAGGAACGAATAAATGCCTGTGGCTACGTACTCATAGATGACCTTTCCAAGGAAAGGAGCAAAAAATGCATAGAATGCAACAGATAGTAGGAAAAATACTGTTATAGCCACAACCTGCATGAGGAAATAAGAAATTGAGCATAAATTTTATTATATGTTTTAAATTGTAATATTATATGCTTTATTTTCTGAAAAAATTTATTTTGCATTCCCTCACCAAATTCCACTGTCCAAACAGAGCATAGAACACCATTCATCACCTCTTATAAGTAAGAAATAAGATCGATTTATATTATCTCAATTTTCGTACTTAAATATCCCAAATTATAAGGGTGAAATAATTCATAGTCAAATAAACAGAACAGCATATTTTCCACAGCTCAGTCTCATAGATAAACAAATATTCATCCACCCAAAAACACGAAGAATGAGCACTCGACATTGTCAAATGACAACAACATTAAGATCTTAAATTCATGTGACTGAAACGAAAAACATTTATTAATACCGATCTAGCCTAATTTCAGCTGAATTCTTTTATATAAACAAGCGGAATATACCCAAAACATGTACCAATTAACCTTCCACATTTCCAAATACAAACTCATCTAGAATTCCTGTTGAGGTTCACACCATTCACAATTTGGAAACTACACCCAAAGCATCTACTATAATTAACACTAATAATCACAAAATGCGAACATTAATCATTAACAACAAAAGCGAAGGCCTAAATTTCAAAAAAAAATTCTAGCAAATTTCAATAACAAGAACCCAATTTCAATAGTCAAACCACCCCTAAGATACCACATTCATTGATTTTCAACCAATCACACTTCAGAAAGAGGTGAAAAAATTGAACTTTATTCAAAATTTGAAAATCAAACCTGAAAGGAGTGAGCAGGGAGTTGCCATCCATGACGCCTAGCCATTGACTCCAAAACACAGTAAAAACCAACACCATTCACGCTAAAAGTAAACAAATTCCAACAATGCCAGACTACCAAACTCCCCAGAAAAAATTACAAACATCACCCACTATTCCTGCTCGTGATTTCTCTCAATATTCCGTAAAAATTTACTGAACCCAGAAACCATAACGGCCCTCCCAAGATTTCAATGCTGGCCCAGATGCCAAAACCCCATTTTTAAACAACCCATGGCTTACTTTTCCAAAATCTAGGGCTTCTGCATTTCGATTTATCGATCAATGAGCCATCGCAAAGAAGAAGAGAACAAAAAAATAATAGAAGGAAAGAACCAAAAGAGGGGCTTGCGTTGTAGTTACTAGTAATGCCTGCTGACTGGAGTCTAGTGGAGTAATTTCTTTTCCTCTTTTATGTGTTTTTCACCACATTTATTATTTTTTCCAATCTTTTCCTATTGAAATTGAATTCAAAATAGACCTTTGTACTTTAGTTTGTTGGATATTTTATTTCTAGCATATTTCATAATTACATATTTCATAATTTTTTAAACATAAACTTAGTTATAAATTATGTATATTTGGGTTCGAATTCTACCGAACACTTTGAAATGGTGTGTTAAAAAAAATTTATCATGCAATAACATACGCCAAATATACATAATTTATTGCATGAGACAATTATACTTTTCTTTAAACTATCCATGGTCTTGCACTATGCTGAAAGAATTTTTAACCATCATGTGTTGCTACTTAATTATTTAATGAATTTCGTATATGTGGTGTTTTACGTGAATCATAATCGTTGAAAATTTTACATGTGATTGTTGTGATTAACTTGAAACACTACGTATAAACCAAGTTCCTATTTGTTTGTATAATTTAGGGAATAACCATTGATAACTAAACATAGAGCTAAAGTAACTTTACAATATTAATATTGTATTGAAAAGGTTAACATGGGCACAAAAAGGCAAATAAATACTTACAAAAGAACTGGTTTCAAATCCCTCTGGTTACTTTGAGGTGCATGTGTTAAAAAAAAAAAAAAAAAACTTACAAAAGAACTTGTTTGACAACAAGACATTCTCCCAATTCAGTCAACAACACAATTGAAACTTCATAATTAGTGGGGCATTGTTACCTCAACAACCTTTATTGCACTTGGCAAATGCAGTAAGTTTGGTAATTTATCCACATCATAAAGTGGTTGGAAGCAAATATTCCACTTCTTTAAATATTAAAACAACTAAAAAAGCAAAATGTAACTAGGTTTATTTAGTAATGTTTATGATTTTTTGACCATCTTTTAGCTAGACAATGTCAAGATTCAATCATCATTGGGATTAACATAGTAATAAAACTTTAAAAGTTTATGGATTAGCACTATACTTATCCAATCAACTGACATTTTTTATTCGAGTCATTTGCAAATATAGATAAACAGAAACTTTTGATCGAACTCAAATCCTTAAGAACTACATGAGTACTTATCGTGTTTTTGTAAACATAATTCAATATAAATAGTTTTATACCTTAAATTTCTAGCTAAATCCAAATTCCTAAAAGTTATTATGAGTTATTATCGAGTCTTTATAAACACAGATCAACAAAAAAGCTTTTTCTGATCGGACTCAAATCCTTGAAAGATTATTAGGAGTTCTGGTCGAGTTTAGATTTATGGCTTAGAAGTTACTTTAGGAAGTTGTCATTTTAATACTTTTGGCAATAATTCTTCTCTCTCTTTTAAGCTCATTGAATTTGTAAGCAATAATTGTAACCATGTGGGGGTGTAGGCACTTGTATCAACCATATGCATTTTAAAAAAAGAGACAAATTTGACCTATGAACAATTGCTTGGTCTAATGAGATGTCCCTACTTGGCTACTTATAAATTATCAATGGAACTTAGATACTTTGTCCAAGATAATGTGTTTGCTTTATTGGAAATGCTTCTAGGAAATGATATTTTAGTCTCCTTTCTGTATTCTTGCATGAACATTAATGGATTGAATAATCACATGGAGATGGAATCTTTCTTTTTTATCCAAAGACTAGCAGTCTAGCATTACCATTTACAAACTAACAAGTTCATCCACACACCCCACAATGGAGAGTTTTGAGAGTTTTAAACCCACGTTCTATCCTGTTAAAATTTACAGTCTCTGTTACGGCATGACCCCTTAATACGTGAATGCTTTTACTTTCTCAAAATAAATCTTAAAAAAAAATAAATTTCAATTCGGAATGACTTTCCCTAATATATAGTTATTAAGTTTGAACCTCTTAAAAATAACTGTTTTAGAGTTCGATTCTACGATAGTTCTCTCAAATATTCGCCCAAACAAAATGCCATAATAGTTGATAGAACACTATGGATGGAAATACAACCATAATTTGAATCTTTTAAGAAATAAAGAAAATTAATACTGTCTTAGTTTCTTGAAGTTAGTTTTAAATGGGGCAAAAGAGAAAGTAAAGACTGCAAATTTGGATTAAATTTTCTTTTCCCCCTTGAAATGGATTTGGGCTCTTTAGAGATAGATCTAATTATTAATGGATTGAGTTATAAAACTCATGATGGGCTTTCTCTAAATGGGCCTATGGAATTATTGGGCTAGGGCTGTGAAGGGTTGGACTCATATCGAATTTTAAAAATACAAACTTGAATTTATTCATAATATTCGTTTCCAAGGAGACAAAATATCTCACCATCATTCGATCTGAATCTATAAGGAGATTGAAAAGAAAAGGGCAAAAAATCCCATGAAACTGAAAATAAATTGAAACCAAACAAAAAGAGATGCATCAGATTTGGTTATCTAATTACGTACAATTATTTTTTTGCCACACGCACACCCGAGCTGAACATTTTAAGTAGGTGTTCACAACAAATTTTATATGTCTGCAAAATAATATTACAAGACGAAAAATAGTATGAACAACAAATACATATAAATTTAAAGAAATTTAAAAAAAATTGAAGGAATAAATCCTATGAAGTCTATTCCTCTGATTCTTCTCTTCAATTTTGTGTTCGAGGGCGTGAAGCTTATTCCCGAATACGTGAATTTGATCTTTTCCGAATTTGACGGATGGAGACTACTTGGCGAAGATCTCAATCTCTTGATACTTTGATGAAATTGAAGAATCTTTGTAGTCGGATTTGAAGATCACGTTTGAAGAATACTTGAGGACGAATTTGCAAACTTGAAGACCGACGTGAAGATTTGATGTCGAAGACTTGAAGAACGGCGAGAAGATTTGAAGCCGAAGATTTGAAGACTTGAAGACGAGGAGAAGAAAACTCAGCAGACTTGATGACGGAAGACTCGCGCGAGCACGTGTGTAGACTTGATGGCGTGAAGACTCCTTTGATGTCGTTCTCTTCCTTGTCGATGTCGAAGTGTTGATCGATGTCCTTGGTGTCGATCTCAATGTCCCTCTTGAAGTGTACCCGTGACCTCTATTTATAGGTGTAGGGTTGAATTTCTTGATAATTATCCTTTTATTTATTTATTAAAAGGATAATATCAAATATATTTATTTATTTACCACTTTAATATGAATTTATATTAAAGAATAAATAAATGACACATGTTTTGACTTGATTGGTCCACGTGTAGAGGCATGCCACGTGTCGTCATTTGATTGGTCATAATCAACTGAGCTGCAAGGCTTGATTTGATTCGCCGAAACAATTCAATTTTGACACGTATCGATCCATGATTTGATGACAAAATAAATATTAAAATTATCGATTAAATCAATCTATTTAAATATTTTATGGATTTTGATTTAATATTTATCCAAAAATATAAAAATAGAATGAATTAAATTCAATAATTAATATTCATTTACACGTGTCATATTTTAATTAGACGAAAATTAATTCGTCTACAAATGCCCCTACTTCAAAGCTCGGCGAAAGACGTGCCAAGCGTTTGTGTCGGCGAAATTTGAAGTAATTAATTAAAATCTCAAATTTAAAATAATCTTGGGTGATCATAGTCACTTTCGATTTTGGACTTGACAATTGCACCATCATAGACTTGAAAACATATAAGCCAACTCATTTGAAAGGCTCGCATAGGTACTTGTCTTTGAATTTGAGTAGCTTTCCACTTTTATTTCGTCACAATTGTATAGCCTTCCCTTAAAGCAAATGGCCCAATCGGATATCACCCCACTAAATTAATGACATGTAGATGACTTTATCCCCTTTCCTCATTTTTCTTTCGGCTTAAAAAAAAACATCTTGGCCCAATTTCATATTTGGTGCTCCCTGGCCCAATTTTACTCCATGGCAAACAATGCCTCTCCAGTTTTGTTTAACAAGCAAACGCCAACAGTAAATCAGCAACTCCACGCATCTTCAGTTTTTTTTTTATTTATTTTTTATTTTTTATTTTTTACTTTTCAGCAATTTGAGAGTTCAAGCTGGACTCTAATTATAAAACAAATCAGACTCCTATGACGATGAAAAATAACTTGCAGAATTTCCATAGAACAAGGACTCACTCGGTCATGACGCCTATAAGTAGTCGTTCATCTTGGGAGAACACCAACAGATTTCGGCGACGGATCGTGGTAAATCACTTTCCTCAGCACGCATCTTCCTCGTCTCCTTTCCTCTGCCTCTGGTTGGGTTATTCTTCATACAAGATATGTTATATCACTTCTGCTCAACCTCACGCTCACAAGATGTTTGTTCAATTTCCTCAGAGAGCCGCATGCACGAGATAACTTCGGCATACATCAAAGTCAAGTGCCAACACGGGTTAATCATGCTTTGTTCCGCGTCTGTATCTGCCCAAAAGCATACGTATCCAGAAATTGGATTCTCCTTCCACATGGTTGACCATATTCAGAAAGTGGATTTTCCTTTTCCAACCAGGCTTCACGACACACAACGGAGGACATGCAATTTGCTTTGTCAAAAAATTGGATTCATTTCCTTTATTTTGTCATGAGCTCAACTTCAATTTTGTTTTGGTTTTATAGAAAGAGACCTCAATCTTATAGAAAGCAATCTTAATCAAATCAAACTGCTACCGACTCCTCACCCCCCTTTTTTTTTTATTTAATATTATCATATGTTTTCTTTTCGTTTTGCTTATGACTAACCATTTTGATGATTCCTTTTCTTTCCAGGCAACAAATCAACAACCCCAAATTTCGGCAGCCACAGCTCTTTAGTTTCGTGGAAACTCAGTCGAAGTTTCAGAATTTCTTCCATCACGCTGCTGTTTTATGTCTACATATGCACGATCTAGCACTATACTTTTGCAAATCAAGGACAAACAGAGACGACGGGCTTCTTGGAATTTCCGAGGGCGATTGGCTTCTTGGAATCATAAGCGTGGAATCACAGGCTCGGCTTCTCGGAATCTCCCACGGCATTGGAAATCTTGGTGCTGCGTTCTTCGGCAACAACTTCTCAGATGGTGGTGGAAACCTTGAAAATGGAGTTTGTCGAGACCCGACTGGCTGAAAGCTGCCTATTGCGGATAATTTCAACGACTCAATACACAAAACTTTCACCCGATAGTCTCCGTTGTCTCCAATCAATTGGCACCCGCCGGAGCTCCAGTCGATCAGAACACCGTGAAGACTTTGCCGATACTTTTCTGGAGTAGTCCTTCACTGATGTTTTTCTGGAATAGTCTTAGCTTTTCATCTTTGCAATTCTTGGGCAAACTAAGGAGAAGATGGCGAAACAGTATTATCTTTTTCGGAACCTTGGCTCGCTGCAAGCTTCTCGCGTTGGAAAATCCTCTTCGGTCGCATTCGACTTGTTCTTCCGCTTTCGCGTCGTCGCATCGTCGTTAATTACTTTAGGCCTTTTCGTCGTCGCATTGTCCATTATAAAGACTGTCAACTCACTTTGGTCGCCTTCGACTCGTTCTTCGGCCTTCGCGTCTTTGATCACCAAGACTGCCATATCTTCTTCGGACGACGAAAAGTGCACTTGTTGCATGGCACTTCATGAGTCTAGTTTGGCTTCTTTGATGTATCATTATTTTTGTAACACTTCAAACCATCAGTTGGGTCACTCTTTTATTTCATGACATGTGGACCCCATAAAGTTTGCTCTATTGTTAGACTCCATCTGCAGCTAATCTTGCCCATGCAACAGAAAATACACACTTTGGATAGGCCAAGTCATCGCAGCCTTGCTGCGCCCAAGATTTTGATTTTGATTTTTTTTTTCCTACATCTCATGCATTGATAGTATCTTCTGCCATGCATGGTATAAAATTGATTTGGACTTACGTAATCATTTGCTTCTTTTCCCTTCTTACAGAAAATAGTTAATCCATCGACGGCTCTCACTATTTGACCGTAAGAGAAGTCTAAGATGTATTGAGTCAGACATGGAAGCAGGGTGAATCATCACTCCACGGGAAAGGAATTTGTCGCGGCGTCCAAAAGTTGTTGATTTTGTTGGAAACTGTGACAAGTGACTTGGGTGTTGAAAGAGTTGGAGACACCACATGAAGAATTTTGACAAAATGTAGCAACTTTGTCATTTTTTGTATTCCTTTGGATCATGATGTAAAAGTACTCCGTTTGTGGAATAAAATTGTCCTTTCATATCTTTTTGTGTCTCTTTCTTTTTTGTGGATTTGTTCGTCGTTCTAAAAATTATTAATTATTACGGTTCTGAATGACTGCAGCGTATGCCCCCAGAGTTGAAATTTCACGAGCTTGTCGAAACTCCCAACCAATTTAAGTGATTTTGGGAACAAACTCAAATTTGTTTAAAGATATGACTGAACTTGAAAATTTAGTATTCAAGTTGCCTACGTACCACCAAAGAGGATCAAGTCATGACGTAGTTCGAAGTTTAAAATAAAGTTTTGAGGTATAAACCAAAGAGGATCAAGTCATGACGTACTTCGAAGTTTTTTTTTTTTTTTTTTTTTTGCTTTGTTTTTTTTTTTTTTTTTATTTTTTGTCACAGTTTATACTCATGCGTACAAGGAGTAACATGCAATTTAGACTCGTGCGTTAAGGAGCATTCTCTTTCATCTATGATGGTCTTTTTTGGAATTTGACTTTCGGATGTTGATACGTAACTTGGCTTTATCCATCAATTTGTTGGTGCTATCTGAGAACGCAATATCGGCCTCTTCGAGAAACACAGGTGGAAAGAAATCCCTAAGAGTTGCAGGATTTGGCTTGGATACCTTTTTTAATTTCTTTCGAGTTGCTCTAGAATTCTTCGAACTTCTTGGTGGATTTCGCCTATGGATCTTGGTTTGCTTTGGCTTTTTCTTTGGTGTTGGTGGATGAGCTCGATCAACACGTTGTTTTGGAATTTTTCGGCGAGTCACAAGAATCCATTTGTCGCCATCAGTAGCTTTGTTGAGAGGAGTTGCTTCTTGTTCACTTCTTTTGTCAGCAAGCAAGTTTTTCACCAAAATTGGGTCTAGACTTCCAAACTGAAGCATTGTCGATGCCCCCGAGAGTTCTGATGGAGGAAAGATCACCTTCTTACTTTGAGAATTGCACAAAGGGTTCCTAGTTACAATCAAACTGGAATGATGCACCTCAGCAACATCTTCATCTTCCCCGTCATCACTGTCATCATCTTCAAGGATTATTTTTCCTTCACTAGCTAATGACATTATCTTTTCCTTGACCACGAAACACTTTTCGATAGGATGACTGATAATTCGATGATATTTACAATATTTGGGATGAGTCACTTTGCTACTTTCTTCAGGGCGTTTTGGCTCGGGCAATTTGATCAACCCTCTTTCAACGAGTTCATCGAAAATACGCGGGACATCGGCGTCAGCGAAAGGGTATTCCTTTTGTTGTTTTTCTATGAGAGTAAGCCAATGATTGTCGTTTGAGTTGTGTTGGACTCCAAAATTTATGTTCTTCTCAATACTTAGAGGCACTTTTGTAGCAACTGAAATGGCCATAGGCTCTTCGGTAGAGGCTCTGGCAAACTTCTCATTCTTCCAGCGATCTTCTCCTTCTCTTTCTTTTTCTCCTAGTGAAAATGAAGATCGGTGATTTGCAATACTCAGTTCCATATCGTGGGCACGAGTAGCAAGGTCCTCAAATGTACGTGGTTTGATGCCTTGAAGAATGTAAAGAAGGCCCCAATGCATTCCTTGAGTACACATCTCCACTGCGGATATTTCGGAGAGTCTATCTTTACAGTTCAAACTCAATGCCCGCCAACGGTTGATGTAATCTACGACCGGTTCATTTTTCCATTGTTTCGTGTTTGTCAACTCGATCATGCTTACTGTACGACGAGTGCTGTAGAACCGATTAAGAAATTCCCTCTCCATCTGATCCCAGCTGTCGATTGATTCGGGTTCTAAATCAACGTACCAATCAAAGGCGTTTGCCTTAAGTGATCGCACGAACTGCTTGACCAAATGATCTCCATATGTCCCCGCATTGTTGCAAGTTTCTATGAAGTGGGCGACGTGTTGCTTCGGGTTGCCTTTACCCTCGAACTGCTGAAAATTCGGTGGTTGATAACCCATTGACATTCTTAGGGAATCGATACGCTTAGTGTATGGTTTTGCATACGATGGAGAATTCTGATATGAAGCGCCATACTGAGCTCGTATTGTGTTGGTTATCATGTCCTGCAGTTCTTGAACAGATAAAGCAGCGACAGAGTGATTTGTCCTCGCAGAGTCGTGCTTTTGAGAAGAAAAATTCACTTGCTTTCCATCGGTGATTTGAACTGAAGGAATCCGAGGATTGCGACTAGACTGAGCAGGATCATTGTTTTCTAATTTGCTCATGAGTCGGGCGATCTGGAAGTCCTTCTCTTCCAAAGTCTGTTGCAGATGAGCTATTGCCTGAGCCATTTGCGCAACTTGATCTCCTTCTGTCATTGTTTCTGTTCCCTTAGTATTCCCTTCAAAGGGAGTTTCCTTCGGGTTAGTTTCCTTAGGGGTCGGAGGAGTCGAGCCATCAGATGATCTTGAGTCGTCAAGATGACCATGTGTAGAAGATTTTGAAGTTTGGTTAACTTCCTTATTCTTTGGCGCGAGTTGATCCTTCTTAGGAGCCATGAAGAACTCGTGGAAGTAGGAATTCAATACGGAAGAGAAGAGATGAGAGGTAGGATCTGTCCCACTGGGCGTGCCAAAATTTGTTCACAACAAATTTTATATGTCTGCAAAATAATATTACAAGACGAAAAATAGTATGAACAACAAATATATATAAATTTAAAGAAATTTAAAAAAAATTGAAGGAATAAATCCTATGAAGTCTATTCCTCTGATTCTTCTCTTCAATTTTGTGTTCGAGGGCGTGAAGCTTATTCCCGAATACGTGAATTTGATCTTTTCCGAATTTGACGGATGGAGACTACTTGGCGAAGATCTCAATCTCTTGATACTTTGATGAAATTGAAGAATCTTTGTAGTCGGATTTGAAGATCACGTTTGAAGAATACTTGAGGACGAATTTGCAAACTTGAAGACCGACGTGAAGATTTGATGTCGAAGACTTGAAGAACGGCGAGAAGATTTGAAGCCGAAGATTTGAAGACTTGAAGACGAGGAGAAGAAAACTCAGCAGACTTGATGACGGAAGACTCGCGCGAGCACGTGTGTAGACTTGATGGCGTGAAGACTCCTTTGATGTCGTTCTCTTCCTTGTCGATGTCGAAGTGTTGATCGATGTCCTTGGTGTCGATCTCAATGTCCCTCTTGAAGTGTACCCGTGACCTCTATTTATAGGTGTAGGGTTGAATTTCTTGATAATTATCCTTTTATTTATTTATTAAAAGGATAATATCAAATGTATTTATTTATTTACCACTTTAATATGAATTTATATTAAAGAATAAATAAATGACACATGTTTTGACTTGATTGGTCCACGTGTAGAGGCATGCCACGTGTCGTCATTTGATTGGTCATAATCAACTGAGCTGCAAGGCTTGATTTGATTCGCCGAAACAATTCAATTTTGACACGTATCGATCCATGATTTGATGACAAAATAAATATTAAAATTATCGATTAAATCAATCTATTTAAATATTTTATGGATTTTGATTTAATATTTATCCAAAAATATAAAAATAGAATGAATTAAATTCAATAATTAATATTCATTTACACGTGTCATATTTTAATTAGACGAAAATTAATTCGTCTACAGTAGGGTAACATAATTTCTTACAATGGATGTCAAGAAAATTTAATATGAAAACAGAAAAATATTTATATTGTGTGAATTGTGATTATTTGAGGCAATGCTATTATTTGTCTACTACAATTTTTATTACATAATTAATATGCAATATATGTGTAATAATATTGGTGTCTATATGCAGCAATTAATTAATTAATTAATTAATGGAAATTTTCAATTAAATTAATTATTGTCCTAAATAGCCCCTTTTTTAAGTCTATAAATTCTATCATTTTTATCTATATTCTCCATCATTAATTCAAATTAATCCGATTTAGAATTAATACGAAGAAAACCTAATTAAGCATGAAGAGCTCAATCCGTCTTGTTGTCCTTCTATTTCTTTTTTTTAAAGTCAAACCCCCTCAAAGGGGAATATGAATATTATTGCAAATCAAGAGGAACAATAAGAAAAATACAAGAAGCAATAACAAAAAAATTAACGCAGGTCGAAGCCACAATTTTAACAGATTTGTGAGCGATTATATTAGCATCACGTCTAGTAAAAGAAAAAGACTCTTTGAAGATTGTTCCTTCCAAGTTGATTTCACTCTGATCTGGGTGAAATTCCGCAACCGCTTTTTTCTCCGGATTGAGAACAGATACCTTGGCCTACGGGAGATAACTCGGCCAAAAATTTCCTCGGAGCATCACAGAAAAAGATAAAATTGAACCTAAAGAAATTAACTAAACTTCCATACGGAAGATTAGAAAGAAAACATAACCAAAATAAAAAAACTGAGACGCAAATCGTCTTTATACCAGAAAAACCCGCTAGATCTGGGAGGATGCCAATAGATCTGGAAGAGTGGCGATAAAACTTGCGGTAGATTCGAGAGAGTGGCAGTAGATTTGGGCGGATTTCGACGGAAGAGAAGCTGACGACGGAATAAAATTGAGTCAATCCGGTGGTGGAGCAATGATAGTATTCTCCACTGCCGGATCGAAACTTCAATTGACTACCTTGTCTTGAGTTTGAATCACGTAGATTAGGGTTTTAGCCTTTGAGAGAGTTTTTTCCTTCTATTTCTTGTTCTACTATTTTTTTTTTTTTTTTGTTAACTTTCTTGTTCTACTATGTGTATAGGTAACAATTTCTTTTTTATTTATGTATCTTTGAAACTCTTCTATTCTTTATTTCTAAACATACATATAATAAAAGATCATAAAACTATAAAATGTGCAACATAAATTAAACCCATTTTTCATGTATATTTTATCTTATGTTTTTACCTACGTAGTTAGATGAATGTGAACACACAATAATACAGACAATCAATAGAAGAATATATATTTTTTCCCTTAAATTTTTCTCAAGATGTGTGCCCTGATGGTGTAGGAATCTGGGTTCCTAAAATGCAACAACACTTTCAATATTTGTTTAAAAAGGGAAAGACCATCACAGGCGTGAAAGCCTCAGGAACTGGGTTTCCTTTTGAGCGTGGGTTCTTCCAGCTAGGATAACACCAAGAGTGCAAAGTGTGATGATGATGCAACTGTGGTGAAGATGGTACAGAGCTTGGGAAGAAGATGAAGAAAGATGGAGGAATTATGCCCAGTATAATGAGTGCAGTGTGTATATGGAAGATAACTTGGGAGAGAAAGCATGTGTTCTCCCTTATTTATATGTTAGGGGTGAGGGTAGTTTGGGTAATCTGACCGTGTGGTCCCAAACCTGTGTTGCCCTAACACGTGGCGGCCTGCGACAGCATGAGAATGATGGCTCTGAAAAGCAGGCGGCATGTCAGGTACGAGGTGCGCACTGCCGTTGTGTCAGAGGTTGTTGGTGAGGGTCGTGTGCTGGGAGGCTCAAGATTAGTCCCGCGGGTGTACGGATGCCCTAAAAAGGGGAAGGCCATACTCGAGCGCCAATGACGCTCGAAGGTACGCACGAGGGGGTCTTCCCTGGCAGATGACCTACGAGCGTCAACTACATGAGTGTTAGAGAGCAGGTGCCCTCGGGGGTGCCTCCCTGGAAAGGGTGGCTCTGAGGGCCGTGGTGTGAGCGTCAATTTTGACAGCTTGAACGCTTTACTTAAACAGTTGGCCGAGGCTCATGGGCCTGTATTAGTCAGCAAGTGAGTGGGCTGGGTTGGCCCGTGAGCCCATCAATGCGAGCGTCCAATCTCTAAGTCGGCTGATGGCGACACGTGGACGACTCTGATACGAGCGTGATTTTATGTCTCATCATTTTGTCCCCCAAATTCTATAGTATCGCTTGAGCGTACTGTAGAATTTAAGAGAAGCGAGCCTTGAATTTTTGAATATCCGAGGGTCAAGCTTCTGCAAGAGAAGTGACCGCTTATCTTCCGTAACGACACGCTCTAACACTACCATAAATGAAGTCATGTCCGCATTAAATGCTGAGTGGGAACATGGATGCGTGTGTTCCGGAAGACATGAGGCGGTTACTTAAAGTGGGAGTCTCCCAAGACGGGAAATGATTGCGTTTTGAATCTTTAACCCTAGTTAATGCCAACTCTTGCCCCTATAAATAGGGATTTGTAAGGCCTCTGTACCTCTTTCACGCATCCGTTCTTCTCCAAGCAAACAAGAAACCCCAAAACTCTCTGCAATTTTTCTGCAAATTCTCGCAAGCTTCTCCCTTCAATCCCTAGGTAAAAACTTCGTAACCTCTGATTTCTTGTGCTAACTTTAGATTTAGGTTGTATTTGGGCGACATTTTCAAGTGAGATACTCTTTTCTTCCATTGAGTCCATCTCGGAATCCTTCTTCTTCCCTGAACTTTTGTGAAAAGCTTCATCTTCAAGATTCCAAGATCAGACATGGTGGTCAACAACGCAGAGGCCTACGTGAGGGAATTAGATGAGATGTATGTTGGGAGCTCCTCCCCTCATGGTGATGTTCCCATGGCCGTTCCCTTAGCGAGGGCCTCCCCAAGTGATGCAATCCCCATGGCTATTCCAGTAACAAGAGCTCCGATAGAGGCTAGAGATGAGGAGCTTGATGTCGCTGTTCAAGGGATGAACGAGCGTGACCCTGAGGGGGTAACTGATCTCTTTGAAGAGATGGACAATGTGATGGAGATACAGAGACAAGGGGAGAGAGTGTTTCCCGTGTTGAACAAGTGCCGTAAGGCCTCAAGACCATCGGATTATGGTGGCGATAGCAGCTCCCGAGGGCGAGGCAGGGCCATCCGGGCGTCAAGTTGGAGGTGAACCTCCCCGTCATCGACAGAGAAAAGGAAAGGGGCCAGTGACCCAGGTGAGGCAGAACAACCCTCATCAAACAGACAGATCGCCTGACGAGATTGAGAGCATCTTGACGCTCGAAGATTTAGCGGAGTTGAAGTCTAAGGCTTATTGGGATGAGAGCGTGTACTGGATTCGCTTGCCCTCGAGTGGCGAGAGGGCCAACCGTCTGCCCCCGGGAATGATGACAGTATACTTAGACTCCGTCCTGGCCGGCGGTTTGAGATTTTCTATTCCGCCCGTTGTCGCCAACATCTATAACTACTTAGTTCTTAGCCCCACTCAAATTCTCCCCAACGGCATCGCCCTGATAAACACCTTTGTGATCTTAATGAGGGCTATGGGCCACGAACCTTCAATAGACAACTTTAACAGCTTAATCCAAGTGGCCCGTTCTCCCCGCTCATCTCCGACTGACGTGTTTTATTATGCTCAAGCCAAATCCGGGTTGAAGATGATTGATTCGCCCTCGACGTCATACGGCGAAAATTGGAAAGAGAAATACTTCTTCGTTGGGGCTCTCGGGGGGATTTTTAGAGCTCACCGAGGGTGGATAGTGTATGGGGACGGCCCTCTGGTTAGGGATAGATCCGCGAATAAGCTCTTTGAGCACTGGGCGAAGGGTTTGGACCTCATGATGAAAAACGAGAGAAAATGGATTAAGGCTAAGGATCTGATGAAGAACGAGGGGGTACTGTTCCGCTATGGACTTTCCTGCCCTCCAGAAATGATACTCAATCCTCCCGCTGACATCATGGGTCTCAACGGTCAGACTCTAGGAACTAACTCTTCTAACACTTAGGATAGCCCCACTAACTTGTTTAGGTTGTAATATCTTTGTGGCGGTTATCCATATACCATCCTTTTAACCCTCATGTTCTTATTTTTCAGACTTTCAAATACTAACAGCCGGAATGGACGCAGAAAGTGTTGCCACAATGATGCGCGCTCAGCGAGCGGGTGCTAATCAGCAACCACAACAACAACAACAACAAGCGCAACCCTCGAACGCCCTTAGGGGAAGAGGGACCCACCGAGGAACAGGGCGAGGCGACGGTGGTAGAGGCACTCGCAGGGGGGTAGGGAATGAGGTTCACATCACCGGCCCCATCGAAGACTTGACTCTGGAAGGCGCTTGGGGTGCCACTCCCCCTCCTACCGCTCCTGAAGAGCCAGTTACCCTTAGCTCCAGCGCCTCCCGCAACCGTTCGGGAGAAGTCGCTCGCTTCCAC
This sequence comes from Lantana camara, assembly GCA_037501455.1. Classification (NCBI taxonomy): domain Eukaryota; kingdom Viridiplantae; phylum Streptophyta; class Magnoliopsida; order Lamiales; family Verbenaceae; genus Lantana; species Lantana camara. The sequence goes on from CM074855.1 coordinate 130,317,998, forward strand.
GATGCTATAAGGGCCGACCGTCAGGGGAAAAGGAAGAGGTTACCAGACTCTATCCCCATATCTGGAAAAGGGAAGGAGGTGGTTGTGGGCCACCCCGGCGAGGGAAGTGACACCTCATCGTCTGAGGACGAGGATTTTTGGAAGATCGGCTGCCAGGGGGACGCTCGGTATAAGCGCCAGAGGGCGGATTGCCCTGTCCTCCTGAAGAAGAGTGCGGCCACCACCAATTTGGTTGCTGAGATCGTCGGGAAACTCTAATTTTTCGACGATCATGAGAAGCTAAACCAGCATGATGCCGCTCGGGTTGCGGATGATGCATGCCATGCACTCCTGATAGTAAGCCATCAGTTCCTTTTGCACAGTTCCTACTTTTTCTGCTTTACCTCCGATAGTGACCCTCGTTTCTGGTTTTCTAGGAGGTAATCCCGAGGCTGAAGAACTTACAGGGCCGAGCGCAAGCTTATTCTGAACACAAGGCTAAATACAAGAAGCTGCTGCGTATCTCTGACCCCGGCCAGTTACAGGAGGATTACAATTCCGTTTGTGCTCAACTGACTGCCGCCAACCTTGAGAAGGATAAGTTGAAGGAAGACTTGACGCGGTCGGATGATGCGTATTTGGCCCTCGACGATCGCCATAAGAAACTCAAGGACGAGCGCGATCAATTGAGGGTCGCCAATGGGGAGCTTAGTAAGCAGTTAGCCGAGAGTACACGGCAGGGTGAGGCAACTAAGAAGACCCTTGCTGAGTTGCAGGAGAAAGTGGCCGGCTTGAAGACGAAGGTAGTGTGGGATGCAGTGATTAAATTTGTGCGCTCGAAGGCTTTTGTCTTCGCAGCCAACCTTCACTGCTTCGACAACGCCGGGCGGTTCTTCTGGAAAGTTGTTGGGTAAATGGTGAAACTGGGATTGACCCCCGAGAGCACTCGGACCGATGAGCTCTTGCGCATGGATCTGGATGAGAACTGTGAGCCCATTGTTCGTGATAGGGATCCCTCAGAAAGCTTGGCGGAACCGGAGTATCAAGAGCTTGTGATGATGCTCCAGGGGGAGTTCATGGCGGCAAATCCCATAGATCCTGAGCCACTTCAGATAGAGGACGACGGTATCACAATAGACGCTCAGGACGGCGAGGATCCAGGTGATACACCCACTTCCCAAGCTAACGTGCTGGCCCCGTTCCCCTTTCAACTGCTCCTCCTGAACCCGAGAGCCAAGCCTAGTGAGGCCTTCCAGCTGCTACTTTAAGATTCTACTTGTTAAATTTCCATTCCCGTTTATGAACATACTACTTTGGTACTTGAATTTTGTACTCCTGCTACCATGTTTGAACTAGTTCCTTACTTTACTTTTAATGATCTCTCCGTGTTCAATGAAGTTCAATTCCTCACATTATCCGTTGGGCACCGTTATCTCTCTGTGTTTGATGCCTGTGTGCTTGTCTTTTATTGATATTTGAATGTCTGTGATGGGAGTGTTTGGGCGCGAGAGTGTTCCTTTTGAGGGTACCCTGGCTGTCCTTAATTGCGGACTTTGAGATTAGGGCTTAGAAACGCTAGAACATTTGAGAGAAGAATTTACGGTCGCGAGGGTGTTCCTTACGAGGTTACCCCCGTCTATACTTTCAGTGAGGCTCGAATTTGAACTTAGAAACTCCCTGGGGATTTAACTAAGTATTGGCCTTAAGTATGTGATGCATACTTCTAATTTGAGCGTTCCAATAGCATGAGTGAACTTAGAAACCATCTGTAGTATTTGCTAAGTACGGGATCACAGTGGGCGTGGCTGTAACCTTAATATTTAGGTATTCGTGAGAGGATTAGCCTAGTGATAGCTGTTTACGAGCATACTCATTCCTAAGAGGATGAGGGTCATTGGGGGTTTACGAGCGCGAACTGGTATGATCGGCACCCAGTTGGTGTAAATTAAGCATTTAGCAACCCACCTTATCAACGCGCTCCTTCTTAGGGTTTACATGCCTTCGAAGGCCAAACTATTCGGTGCGGAGGGTTCTCGGCACACAAATAGCGTTGATTTGGACGACATATTGGGTGGTCACCAAGCCGTTCGACGCAATTGAATACTCAAGTCATAATTTAAGGGAAAAGCAAGTAAATGACAAATAATAACTGGCAACATGCTTACTGTTATACTTGCAATTAAAAACAATAACTGTCACGCTTTCTGTCAAAAGAAAGTACAAAATGCCGGAGCGGGCAATTACAAAGGTTGACATTTACACGTAGAACCGTCTAAGGTTACATGCATTCCATGATCTAGGGAGACGCTCGCCTTGCAAAGTCTCTAGCAGGTAGGTGTTGTTCGCTCGCACCTGGATGACTTTGAAGGGGCCTTCCCAATTGGGGTCCAACTTACCCACATGTTTGGAGACTTCAACTTTTTTGAGGACTAAGTCCCCCAGCTGGAAAGTCCTCTCTTTGACACGTTTGTTATACTGGTGGGCTACGGTCGCCTTGTACTTGTGGATGCGAGCCCAAGCAGTGTTCCTTCTTTCGTCTAGCAAATCCAATTCGAACGTCCGATTGGCCTCGTTGACTGCAGGCTCGAAATAGGTAACGCGTGCGGATTCTTGAGCAATCTTTGCAGGTGTCATAGCCTCGGAACCATATACGAGGGAGTAAGGGGTCTCCCCTGTTGCCGCTCGAGGGGTAGTACGGTACGCCCAGAGGGCTCCTTGAAGTTCTTCTGCCCACTCCCCCTTCTTACTTTCGACCATTGCCTTCAAATGCCGGAGTATGGTTCGGTTAGTCACTTTAGCTTGACCGTTGGCCTGAGGATGGCCCACAGACGTGAAGCGTTGCTCAATTCCCAATTCGTAACACCATTCTCGTGTATCAGCGACAATGAACTGGGAACCATTATCTAATATGAGGACCCTTGGGATGCCATACCTGCAGATGATGTTCTTCCAAATGAAGTCCCTCACAACCTTGAACGTTATCTTTGCGACCGCTTCAGCTTCGGCCCATTTAGTGAAATAGCCCACAGCGAGGATTACAAATTTCTTATGTCCGACCGCCATTGGAAGGGGTCCCACTATATCGATGCCCCACTGGTCGAAGGGCCATGAAACGTCAATAGGAATCATTTGGGCTGCTGGTAGTTGAGGAGTGTTGGAGTAGAACTGGCACTTAGAAAATTTTTTGGAGTAGTTGATGGCATCATGCAGTAACGAGGGCCAGTAGAACCCACTCCTTAATACTTTCTTAGCCAGAATTCGACCGCTAGAGTGATTCCCGCAACTTCCGCTGTGTACATGCTCTAACACTTCCATGGCCTGCGAGGGTCTCAAGCACCTTAATGGTGGACCCTGGAAAGACCGTTTGAACAGTCGACCCTCGCTATCAATAGAGAAGCGAGGGGCCTTACTTCTAACTTTCCGTGCTTCCACTTTGTTGCTCGGGCAGGTTCCGTCCCTCAAAAATTTGATGATGTCGTCCAGCCAACAAGGCTCGGAGGGATCAATCATGTTCACCACATCCGAGGGTCCCATTTGGCGAATCAGCGGCTTCTCCGTTCTAAGGAATGTGACTGAACGCTAGCAGAAATCCTCCAAAGCGGATGCAAACTTTGAAAGAGTGTCTGCGCGCTCGTTTTTTGTACTCGGGATCTGCAACAGATGGAATTCTTTGAATTTGGAGATCACTTCCTTAGCACTCGCCAGGTACTGCACCATAGTGGCTTCTCGAGCCTCGTAAGTGCCATCAATTTGACTTGCGATCAATTAGGAATCCACATATGCAGTGAGCCAAACGACACCATTCTGGAGGGTAATCCCAAGCCCTTGGATTAGAGCCTTATACTCTGCCTCGTTGTTGGTGACCTGAAACACCAGTTTGATAGCGTAATCAACTTCAACACCGTGGGGATCTCTGAGGGTCACCCCGGCTCCCCCCCCCCCCCCCCTTGTGAGGTTGAGGAGCCATCTGTGTGCAGAAGCCATAGTCCCTCTGCTAACGAGGGCATAGCGTCCAAATTGAAGCGCTCTACCAACAGGTATGCCACTACCTGAGCCTGCATCGTGGTGCGAGGCTCAAAGGCGATGTCGAATTGACTGAGTTCAATTGACCATTTAATTAACCTACCCGAGACATCCGGCTTTGCGAGCACCTGTTTAAGGGGCTGGTCTATCAGTACTGTGATAGAATGAGCTTGGAAATAAGGCCTTAGCCTTCGTGAGGCATTAACAAGCGCAAAGGCAAACTTCTCTATCTCCATATATCTTTTCTCTGCCCCTTGCAGAGTTTTGCTCAAGTAATACACTGGCATATGCTTACGCTCGCGAACCACCACGAGGACAGCGCTCGTGGCCTCCGAGGAGACTGAGAGGTAAACGTACAGGTTTTCTCCTGAGTTAGGCTTTGTTAATAGTGGTGCGCTCGAGAGATATTGTTTCATGTCCTGCAAAGCTTTCTCACATTCCTCGCTCTAGGCGAAGTTCCGAGCGTTGCGCAAAATTTTGAAGAAGGGCAAGTTCCTATCCGCTGAGCGGGAGATGAACCTGTTTAATGAGATGATCTTTCCTACTAGCACTTAGACCTCCCTCACATTTCGAGGGGAGGGAATGTCAAGAATTGCTTTAATCTTTTCGGGGTTGGCCTCTATGTCTCGCTGACTGACCATCTACCCCAAGAATTTGCCACCACGAATGCCAAAGGTACACTTGGAAGGGTTCAATTTCATTCCATAATGATGCAGGATGTTGAAAGTTTACTTGAGATAATGTCAAGAATTGCTTTAATCTTTTCGGGGTTGGCCTCTATGTCTCGCTGACTGACCATCTACCCCAAGAATTTGCCACCACGAATGCCAAAGGTACACTTGGAAGGGTTCAATTTCATTCCATAATGATGCAGGATGTTGAAAGTTTACTTGAGATCCTCCAAATGGGAGTGTTGGCGCTCGCTCTTGATGATCATGTCATCTACATATACTTCCATAGACCTCCCGATTTCGCATTTGAACATCTTATTGACGAGGCGTTGGTATGTCGCTCCTGCGTTTTTGAGTCCAAAGGGCATAACTTTGAAGCAGTAAACGCCCACATGGACCACAAAAGAAGTTTTGGGCCGATCCTCGGGAGCCATGAAAATCTGGTAGTACCCCTGGAAAGCATCCATCATACTCATAAGCTCACATCCAGCAGTCGAATCCACCAGTTGGTCAATCCTCGGGAGAGGGTATGGATCCTTTGGGCAGGCCTTGTTAAGGTCTGTGAAGTCATTGCACATGCGCCATTTATTAGCACTCTTGGGCACAAAAACAATGTTACAGAGCCATTCCGGGTATAAGATCTCCTCAATGTACTGAGCGTCAAGGAGTTTATTGACTTCTTCTTCGATGACTCGCCTCCTGAAACCATGGACGTCCCTCTTCTTTTGTTTGACAGGTTTAAAGGCCGGGTCCACGTTGAGCCGGTGGACAATGACGCTCGGGTCTATTCTAGTGGGGTCAGAAGCTTTCCATGCAAACACGTCAAGGTTTTCTCGAAGGAAATCAATCATCATGATCTACGAGGGCCCGTCTAGATTGGAGCCTATTTGTGTGGTTTTATCCGGGTTTCCTAGCTCCAATTCGATGGCCAAGAACTTTTCGACGGGCTCGATACGAACTTCAGGCCGGAGAGCCTCGAGCGCTTGTGTTTTTCCAGTTAGCTTGCCGATGCTCTCATCCGAGGGTCCGTCGCCCTCGTTCTTTGAGGAGGATCTTTCGACGGCCCCAGGTGGGCCATCCTCAATATGCTGAGTCTCGCCCGGGACCTTCTTTTTGTTTCTCTTTTTGTAAAGTTTGGTCCTCTTACGCTCGGGCCCATCTTCGTCCAATTTGGGGAAGTCAACAGACTTCTTGGTGGATCCCGCCTGAATGGTTTGTTTGGGCTTATGGCTTCGAAGGGAAAGGATGTAGCACTTCCAAGACTTTTTAACATTGCACAGGACCTCGCCAGTTCCCTCGGGAGTGGGGAATTTGACCTTCTGGTGATACGTTGAAATTACAGCCCTGAAGTCCACGAGCGCTGGGCGCCCAATGATTATGTTATATGGGAGATCCACTTCGACTACTGCGTAAAGAACGCTCAAAGTTTTTCGCTGTGCGGCACGACCAAAAGAGGTGGCCAAGCGAATTTATCCGCGAGGGATAATCTCGGAACCCCCAAAGCCGACGAGGGCTGTCCTGAGGGGTTCGAGTGGAATGTTTGTTATGTTCATCTTTTGAAACGTGGTGTAAGGGAGAACGTTCACAGAACTTCCACTATCAATTAAGACCCTCTTTACAACATAGTTATGGACGTCTAAACTAACCACCATGGGACAGTCAGAGGTTTCACCAATCCCATGGGGTGTTACAATGCTTTCCAAGTCTTTCTCTGTGAACCCTACAACGTCATTCTCTTTTGAGCGCGGAGTGCTGGTGACTGAAAGTATAGGTTTGGGTTGGGAAGGCCTCTGATCATAGCTTCGAACATGGCGGCGCCGGGAAGCATTGGAGTCACCACCCGAGGGTCCACCGGCGATCATGTGGATGACCGCAAAGGGCTGGTTTTCCATTTCAGCAGCTTTTCTTTTACCGCGATCGCTCGTCTCAGTGTGATGGCGGCGAGGACTCTTAGAGTGAGAACGGCTCCTTCCTCTAGTGTGCGCTCGCTCAGCGCAGTGCTCGTCGTACTTCTCCAGTATCTTTACAAATTCTTTAAGATGCCCCCCAGCGATGAGCCTCTGGATCTCGCTCTCAAGCTGGCGGCACTCGTTGGAGTCATGCCCCTTCTGCTTATGGAAGGTGCAGTACTTTCCCGAGCGCTTCTGAGTCTCAGTCTCCCTCATCTTCGGTGGTCTCTTAAAAAGCTTCTTGTCCGCCATGGAATATACTTCAGCAGTGGGTCGGTTGAGGGGGGATGCGCTCGAAACGGCGAGGGGGTGAGAGATTCCTCCTAGTGGGTGCTGGGCTGCGGCGGCGATTCTTGGGCTCCCTGTCTTCTGATCCCCTGCTAGACCGAGGGGTATTCTCAAGTTTTTGATCCCTCGCCAAGTACATATCTTCAAGCGTAAAGAAAGAGTCAGCTATGTCCCTGATCTCCATCAACGAGCGCGGCTTTTTCTTGGCCACCTCCTCCACAAATTCTTTGCTGACGTAATACTTCATATTGATTGTTCTAAAAAGCACGTGCCTCAAGAAATCCATCGAGGGCTTTTCAACTAGCAGAATCTCTTTGTTAAACCTTCCCATGAAGGACCTAAGTGTCTCATTTGGCCCCTGAACTAGGCTGTAGAGGGCCGTTGCGGCCGGGACTGGTGCCTTTAGAGAGTTGAAGTGACTCAGGAAGATGTCAGTCAAATCATTGTATCCTCGAATTGAACGGGGAGGAAGCTTCTTATACCAATCCTGGGCTATCCCAACGAGGGAGGTGACGAAGACTTTAGCCCAGTAATGGCTTGGGTGCTCGTACAAGTGCATTAAATGCACGAAGTGGTCCAGGTGCTCAGCTGGGTCGGTTATTCCATCGTATCTGTTGACGAACGTGGGGATTTTGCCCTTCCCCGCTCGGGTCATCAAAACCTCATCGACGACGGGGGATGCGCCTGTGAAGGGTCCGTGGTTCCGGCCCTCGTCGTCATGCCCTTCGTAACCCTCCTCTCTCCCGGGGCGGGAGATCTGGCTGCGGGGGTGGCGAGCGTCTCTGGCCTTGGACCTCTCACCCCCGAAATAGGAGGCTCGAGACCGTGCACGAGAGAGCTGCTCCACCATATTCTGGAGCCCATTGAGCTGATCTTGCACAATGGCTCATTGAGGGTCACCGACATTTCTGCGGCTTGCCCTTCCTGTGGCCCTCGACTGGACCTCTTCATTTTCAGCTGCCCCATTCTGAGGGGTTTTCTCCTTTTCGACAAGCTGTTGCGGTTGCGGAACCCTCGGCGGGACCTCATTTTCATTTGCGGGTGGTGGCGAAGGTGGATGGGCCCTCAGCACATTTTGGGTAGCTGTTAAGGGATGAAACTGTAGTCCCCCCAAAGGTGCTGCCATCTGGGCCCCTGCGCTCGAGGGGAAGTATACAGAGGTAAAGTGCGTCCAAGCCTTCTGGGCTGCTTGTATTTCGCACTGCGCGTAGATCGCCTGAAGCTGCTACTGGGTTAGCTGGGGTGCCTCCACTCCTTGAATTTCTTCCGGTAAGGACACAGGGAGTTGAAGTGCACCCACTTGGTAGGGCGGTATTACGGGCACCATGCTAGGTACTACCCCGGGCATCATTTTGGGTTGCATATAAGTGTATCCCGGTGGTGGCATGGCCATAGATTACAAACCAGGATGGGAGACTGGAACGTTGGGGATAAGGGCCGGTGGAGGAGGAACAGAACCGAATCTTCCTACCCCATTTCCACTGGTGGGGAGAGTTGCAGCGGCGACTTCTGTGTTACCGGCCCCATTTTCGGCAGTTGGTGGCTGTGTACCTCCAGCGGGGGTATTGTTACCTACGTTTTCTTCATTAACGGGAGGGAGAACTCCTCTATTATCCAGAGCTCCGGACCGTGTTGCAGTCACCATATTTAGAGCAGAAGGGGTTACAAACCAACTCGCTCAAAGAAGGATCCGATGAAGATGAAGATGATGGTGATGGATTTCCCATAAACGGCGCCAAAAATGATGGTGCAGGAATCTGGGTTCCTAAAATGCAACAACACTTTCAATATTTGTTTAAAAGGGGAAAGATCATCACAGGTGTGAAAGCCTCAGGAACTGGGTTTCCTTTTGAGCGTCGGTTCTTCCAACTAGGATAACACCAAGAGTGCAAAGTGTGATGATGATGCAACTGTGGTGAAGATGACACAGAGCTTGGGAAGAAGATGAAGAAAGATGGAGGAATTATACCCAGTATAATGAGTGCAGTGTGTATATGGAAGATGACTTGGGAGAGAAAGCATGTGTTCTCCCTTATTTATATGTTAGGGGTGAGGGTAGTTTGGGTAATCTGACCGTGTGGTCCCAAACCTGTGTTCGCCTAACACGTGGCGGCCTGCGACGGTATGAGAACGATGGCTCTAAAAAGCAGGCGGCGTGTCAGGTACGAGGTGCACACTGTCGTTGTGTTAGAGGTTGTTGGTGAGGACCGTGTGCTGGGAGGCTCAAGATTAGTCCCGCGGGTGTACGGATGCCCTACAAAGGGAAAGGCTATACTCGAGCGCCAATGATGCTCGAAGGTACGCACGAGGGGGTCTCCCCTGGCAGATGACCTACGAGCGTCAACTACACGAGCATTAGAGAGCAGGTGCCCTCGGGGGTGTCTCCCTGGAAAGGGTGGCTCTGAGGGCCGTGGTGTGAGCGTCAGTTTTGACAGCTTGAACGCTTTACTTAAACAGTTGGCCGAGGCTCATGGGCCTGTATTAGTCAGCAAGGGAGTAGGCTGGGTAGGCCCGCGAGCCCATCAATACGAGCGTTCAATCTCTAAGTCGGCTGATGGCGACACATGGACGACTCTGATACGAGCGTGATTTTATGTCTCATCATGCCCGACACGAGTCTTGATCCATTCGTGTATTAGAATTTTTTACAAATTAGAATCAAAATTTGAAATCCCTAAGATAATATCAGGATTTTTTACAAATTAGAATCAAAATTTGAAAGCCCTAAGATAATACATAGTTTGAAATGATTTCAAGAAATAATGTTAACCCCGGTGGGCCGGGGGGGAGGGGGGAAGAGGGGTTTGAATTGTTCAACTAGATAGTTGGTTGATTCAAGTTCCCTTCACTACTCATTTTGCTTTCAACAATTCGTACAAGGGAAGCAGAGATACCAGTATGGTACCACAGGTGTTGATAAGTGCAGATAATCACAAGTGCAGGAAAGTAAAGTATCAGACCGAGAATTTAGAGAGGTTTGGCCTCAGAGACTGTTTAAAACACGAGCCTAAGAGATTAATCCTCTACCTAAGTTTGTAAACTTAGGATTTTCAAACCAACTATGTATTAGAATCAGAGTACAAATACAACGTAGCAGAGTGGAAAGGTTCCAACAGAAATAAGGTGTGGAACAAATCAAACCAACTCCAAGATCCCCAAGTCTCCTTACTAAAACCTACCCACCGAGAGCAAACACACACACTCTCAAAAGGTGTAAACATAAAGTAGCTAGTACAAAAGAACTTGTAAAAAAAGGATCTCCTTTGTTGTCGTTGTAGTCCAATATATATAACCACTCAATATAGTTGTTGACCTGAGAGATTTTTAAAATCGTGGTTGAGTTCCCAATGAAGCTTCCAGTAGCTCTTTTTTGACTTTGTGCCTTCAGCAATTTCAAGGAGTTAAATGCCTGCAAAGGATATTTAGACAAGAGATATTTATACAATATGGTAACTTAAATTGTCAATCATCAAAATAATGAGTCATATGTTCCATGATAGTTCCAGAGGGTTTAACAATCTCCCCCTTTTTGATGATGACAAAGCTACTCCCCCTGTCAAAAAAGAGGTTGGAGACAGATCATGAAATCTCAAAAAGCTCTACCTGAACAAAAGTAATACAGGACAGATACATCATGCATCAAGATAGGAGTTACAGGTTTCAGTGGTTTTACAACCCCTCAAAACAAGAATTTAGAACATAAGCATGAAGTTTTTAAAACAAAACAAGTTTTGTAACAGAATTAAAAGTGCATCATTCTTCAGCAGTTTCTTCTTCTTCCTCTCCCCTTTCATCATCAAAAGAAACCCGCTTGGTGATCTTTCTCTTGGAGCGACTGCCTTTTGATTGTTCCAATTTTTGAATCCTGAGCTCAAGGCTTGAAAGTTTGTCAAAGAAATAATTTAAATCAGCATTATGGGTCCTTTGCTCAGCAGTGAGAGTCTCAACAGAGGTAATGAGGGTTTCAATGGAGTTTTTTAGTTCAGTGGAATTTGAAGAAGAAGGCTGAGTAGGCTGGTCTTCAGAAGAGGTTTTGATTTTATTTTTGGTACAAGTCTAGGTGAGATTTCTTGGATCATATCGGAGCTTCATGTGATTCAGGTTACAATTGTCAAACTTTTTGTGGAATTTGGTGTTTTCTTTCCAGTTCTCAGGGAATGGAATATTCTTGTGGCCTTTGAGAAGGTGTGTGAGAAGCATAAAGTATGGCAGCTTGGTCTTGTTAATTCTATAGTATTCTATATGACATAGGATCACATACTCCAGATTCACAGGAATATTTTTTAAGAAGGCATACAACAGGAATGTACTCACACAACTCATGTCAGTAGAATGATTCCCGGACTCAATAGACCCAGAGAGAATTGTTAAACTAATAAATTGATGAATTAAAGCATGTTCTAGTTTAAGTGCTCGTAGAGCAACTCCACCTCCCAAAGCATAGTCTTTACCATCCCATAACAGGTTTTGGCATCTTCCCAGTCAAAAAGATCAACACTAGGCCATTTTCCAGACTCAAAATATTTTATACCCTGGTGTGGATACCTGATTAAAGAGTTTATAGACCGCGGCGTAAAATAAATTTTCTCCCCGATGACATATGACTTGACTTTGATTCCAGGACCATCAGTTTGTCGAATAAAAGAAGCATTAGCATAGAATAATTTGCAAAGTGTAGGGTAAGCAATTTCATCAATTTTAAGAAAAGGATGCCACCCTAGTTCTTCAAATCTTTGAGTAATGAAGCAGTTAGGAAAATGTGAGAAGATGACAGTTCTGCCATGATTCCACTTTCATTGCACAAGATGTTTATGAAAATAGATCTTTGCATAGGAGGTTTTGAATAACACTACAAAGTCAATTTTTTCAAGATCAAGACGGTCTATGTTATGACAAACCCCAGCCAAAGGTGGGTGTTCATCCTCAGAGAAATCGGCTTCTGATTCATCCTCATCTGAGGGAAGGGAAGAATTTTCCTCATGGTCTTCCATGGTTTGAGCTCGAAGTGATTCGAAGGACTTTTCGCCTTCCTCTGGTTGATGCGAGGGTTCTTTGAGGGGTTTGGAGGTGTTGGAAACGAAATTTTTGCTTTCGTGAGGAAAGGTTTCTCCATTAGGATAGAGGAACGTTGTCGTCGGAATCGGTTTGCATGTTTGAAGAGAGAGATTTTCTTTTCACCATTGAAGAACCGAAAGAAATGTTGATTTGACTCCAACGTTAGCGTTTTGTTTGCTTTTGAAGAAGAGAGGTCTGTGTTTTGGAAGGGCATGAAAATTGAAACAAGTGTATTGAGGCGTGTCAAAGAAGCTAAATGTGATGCCCCGTCTCTTCGGCAATCCAGGTACAGCGTCACAAGAGAGTTTATTTCTGTATATTTGTGAATTATGTGACTGGCATGCCTACGTGTCAACTTGAATTTAATTTTAATTACGTGTGCTTTAGAACTTAATTAATTGTAATTGGACTCAATTGTCCAATATTTGTAAATTAGGGACCTAATTAGGGTGTTTTGGGCCCCGTGGCTATTTTGAGCTTGGAAATTTGAATTCGAATTTTGACCCTACCATTGAATTCGTTTCAATGATTCGGATTTAATGAAATTAACCTTATATTTTTCTAAAGCCAATTGATCACCCTACTGTTTTAAATCCGATCCAAATGGATCGGGCCTCGTTTAACCCGACCCGTTTAACCGATATGTTTTCAGCCTTAAAAGATGAAAATATTTCCCTTTTCTCTCACATTAATCGATCAGTAAGCAAGGAAGGAAGAAATGAGAAGAATTCCAACCCCTTTTGGCCTCAAGCTCTCGAGCTCGAGTTTGCGAGATCTGATCGTCCGATCAATGACCTAAGGTAAGATTACAAATTCCCTAACTACGTGATAGGATACATATTCATTGAATTATTGAGCTTAAATTATAATATTATGTCTCATGATTTAGTCTACATTTGGCTGATTAATTGGTTTAATGTTTTCTTGTAGGAATTTATATTTTGCAAGAATAATTGGAGAAAATGTCTAAGAGTTCATGTACCTAGGAGTCTTTAGCAGCAGTCATCCATTTTGAGAGATGAGAAGGCAGTGGCTTCGGCACGTGAGATTTAGAGGCCCACTAATTCCTAATTATCTTAGGAATTCCATTTCAAAGTCAACAATATATTATGGACTTTTGCATCAAGAAAGTATTTTGACACTAATATTCAAAGCCCATTACGTAACTAGGGACCATCAATAGTCCATGTTGTGGAGTTCTATTCAAGAAGTGGGCCCACTATTTTCCAATTCAAAGGCCATGAAGTGTTGCACTCTTATCAATTAAATGTCGGCCCGCCAATTCCAATTCTCTCTTGGTGGAGTCTGTTACTTGGGTGTTGGAGCAGGAATTAAATTCTCTTGAGGCACAACTTATTGTAGGAGAAGGTGGACAATATTTTGGGAGTTATTATCCTAAATTGGTGACAAGAACGTGGGAAGAAAGTGGGTATTATGGCTCCACTTTATGGGAGATCATGGGAGGAAGGTCGCAGAGCTCGTACACACTACAAAAGCATATGGAAGCAGTTGGAATCAGGAAGGAGGCTGACACGAGAAACGCAACACCACTTCCGACGGATTAGGGAGTTTATTCTAGTTTCTCCTTTTCTGTATTTTACATTATGAGTTTGAACCTTGTTTTGTTAAATTTCGATTGATTAGTTAGTTTCGTTTTAGTTGGGATTTTCCTAGTATGCATTAGGTTTTGTGAGACTACTTTTTTTTATTGATTAATCCGAGTTATCCGTTTTATTTCTGATTTCATGTCATTGAGTGTTGGTTTATTCTTTGATTTAGGGCCCGAATCTTAGAATTGCCAATACGCATATAGCTAGTTAATCTATTCGGTGGTGTTAACTGGATAATTAATGAAGTGGCAATCAACGCTAGGGCATAAGGCTTGTCTGAATTTGTGTTGTGGAATAATTCGGTCTAACTAGGCGAAGTAGGAGTTTCTACTTAGTCAGTTAGGGCTAGTGTTTCTTTAGTACATAAAGCAATTATCCGATTGAATCTTAGAAGGAGTTTCTGATAGGGTTATCGGTTAATTAGGGGACGATTATTAGGAGTTTCTTCTAGTCATTCTAAAAAGTAAGAAGAAACGAGGGAGCCTAAGGTAACTGGTAGCTATAGCTAGCCTAACGAGGAATTAATCACCCAGTCAATGATCATAGTCTGATGCATGCATAGGGAAATCCCGACCATTTGACATCCATGAGAATTTATTTTGTTTTATCCAAGTTTCAGTTTAGTTTAATTGTTAATCATTGTCTATTTAGTTAATTTCGTTATTAGTTTAATTAAATCGCCAAACCCCCCCGTTTTAATAATTTGTTTTGTTCCTTGGCATATTAAGAGTTACAATTTCTCCCAATCCTCGTGGATCGGCCCCTCTTACCACTATTTCCAATTTATTTGTATTCGGTACTTGGAAATTTATTATTGGTGGCCTCGACACCCATCAATTTTTGGCGTCGTTTCCGGGGACTGGTTTATAATTGATTTTGTTACTTTTTCTTATGCTTAGGAACCTTCTTGAGCAAGCAGAAGTTGGTAAAAGTTCGAAATTGTTTGAGCTGAATTTTGACAGTGAATCTGAACAAGAGTTTGAGGTTGAAGAGCAGACTGTCAGGAAACTTGACAGTGATCACGGTCAGGATATGGCTCAGAACAGAACACTCTGGGAGCTTGCCCGACCCACAGAGGCACAACAGTCACTTAAGCCCCTTGGTCGAGTAATTGAACATTCGGATCGTGATGTGAAGGGGCATGGACTGAATTCGTTTTATAAAGGATTTAAATCGCACATGGTTGAAGGGACTAGTCTAGAGGACCCTCCTCTAGAAGCTTAAGTGCACAACAATGATACGTCGAGTCTATGACGTTAAACAAGGGCACTGTATGGTAGGCAACCCATATTTCTTTTTCTTTGCTTTAGTTTCTTTAGTTTTCGTTTTCTTTCTTTGCTCGTTTCCCTCGTCCCGTCTTTATATTTTCTCTTCTCGTGGTTTGTAGGAGAATGTGCAGCTGATATATTTGGATAAATCAGGGGGAGGCATAAGTGCAGATCAATCGTTGATAAAAAGCAAGAACCAAACTGCAGATGGAATTTTGCTACTGTGAACACACTTGTCCGAGGTCACGGACAAGGGTACTGGACCATATTTTGCCAAATGGAGCCTATCCCACAAACCAAAACATCCCTCCATCCTACCCGCAAGCCACGACCCGACCCGCCGCGTCAACAACCTTAACATCATTCAAATCAGCCGCCTACGTCCAAAGAAGCCCAATTCACAAATCAACCTCTCCAAATTCACCAAAAATCCCCAACTAGAGTTCTAAACCCTAACTCCACCGTGGGCAATGAGATGATCCACCGGCCAAACAAACCACCGCTCATCCTCGACGGCGGTACCGCGTCCTCGCCGCCGCCGCCACCACTCCGCCCTCATAGATCTGCCGCCACGTCTTCACCACCATCCACACCATCCCTTTCCATTCCTCCACCTCCAGTTCAAAAATAATCAAGGCCAACGAATAGTCTGACAAAATTAAAAAAATGGTCAAATGCTACTGACAGGAAGGCTATCCGTGATCACAGACATGATTCTTTGAGTCTGACTCCCGACCATCACAGCCCCCCGGGTTCAGGGAAGTCATTTTTTCCTAACTTTTCTTTTACTCTTATGTTGCGGACAACATGCTTTAAGGGGGGGGGGAGGGGGGTAATAGGGCTAAGGGATATCAATTTGTGCATGATTTTTGGGTATTTTGATCACTGATAGGGGCTGATCATTTTGATACTATGCCGCTCTTGTTATAATTTGTTGTTATAATCTGCTTTCGGAATGAGTTTCTGCACGAGAACTTGTTTTTTGTGGCTATGCTTAGTTCATTTTTAGGGCTGATTGAAAATTTTGAGAAATTGTGTAGCATGGAATTGTTAACTATGGCGTTATATCCTTTCTAGTACCCTTCTTGCAGCTTCTTGGTTGTTGGTGGATTAATTTTGAAAAGGAAATTGAGTTGAAGCTGTTGATTGTTTATGACTTACATGACGTAGAGTGGAGTTTGTTGGTACTTGATGTTGTAAGGATGATATGAGCTTGAGCATAAAAAGTTGAGCCTAAATGTTGTATGTGCTAAATTGATGCCATGCTATGACTGAACCTTGTCTAAAGTGATTAGTTGATTTAATATCTTTTAAATTTTGAAAATATGTTGAGAAACGGTAGGTTGGTGTTGAGCTAAGTTAAATTCGACTTGATGAGCATATAGTGTGAGGGAGAGCTTGCGAGGGGCCAGCTAGAGAAAGGTTGGTCAGTAGAACTCGCGCGACTACTCCTCTGGCCTTGGAAAAATTCCAAACTAATTGAGCGCCATGAGTAGGGCCGTATGTTGCTAATTCGGCTGCTCTCGAAATTGTTTTCCCAACACTTAAAGGGATAAACAACTGGAGTTTGCCTTACTTTGCGAAAAACTCAGAAAAGAAACGAGACAAAAGAAAAAAGATAAAAGAGAGAAAAAACAAGAGGCGTTCAACAGAAAAGAAAAAAAAAAGAGAGAAATATTATGTTGAGGGAGATGTTGTTTTTAAGGCTCTCTAGGGATTTTAGGGTGTTTGTCTTGGAGGATGAAACTTAGTTCTTTACCATGTCTTTGGTATTCTTAACATATGCGTAAAATTTATTGATATTCGATTGATTAATTGCCTTATACTTGTTTCTTTCGTCTTGCATAGGCTTAATAAACCTAAACTAATTATGCATGATGATAATTGGAATTTGAGCTCATATGTTCTTGCTTTGGAAAGTTGATTTCAAACTATGCTTTGTGTTGTGTTTGTTGCGAATGATCTTCGGTGACAATGAATTTTTCTAGTTTACACACCAGAATGCTGTGGCTGGGATTTAGAATATGATTATGGCCTTGATTCTATGTTATGCTTGAGGACAAGCATTACCTAAGTGTGGGGGAATTTGATGGGATGCATATTCATTGAATTATTGAGCTTAAATTGTAATATTATGTCTCATGATTTAGTCTACATTTGGCTGATTAATTGGTTTAATGTTTTCTTGTAGGAATTTATATTTTGCAAGAATAATTGGAGAAAATGTCTAAGAGTTCATGTACCTAGGAGTCTTTAGCAGCAGTCATCCATTTTTAGAGATGAGAAGGTAGTGGCTTCGGCACGTGAGATTTAGAGGCCCACTAATTCCTAATTATCTTAGGAATTCCATTTCAAAGTCAACAATATATTATGGGCTTTTGCATCAAGAAAGTATTTTGACACTAATATTCATAGCCCATCACGTAACTAGGGGCCATCAAGAGTCCATGTTGTGGAGTTCTATTCAAGAAGTGGGCCCACTATTTTCCAATTCAAAGGCCATGAAGTGTTGCACTCTTATCAATTAAATGTTGGCCCGCCAATTCCAATTCTCTCTTGGTGGAGTCTGTTACTTGGGTGTTGGAGCAGGAATTAAATTCTCTTGAGGCACAACTTATTGTAGGAGAAGGTGGACATTATTTTGGGAGTTATTATCCTAAATTGGTGACAAGAACGTGGGAAGAAAATGGGTATTATGGCTCCACTTTATGGGAGATCATGGGAGGAAGGTCGCAGAGCTCGTACACACTACAAAAGCATATGGAAGCAGTTGGAATCAGGAAGGAGGCTGACACGAGAAACGCAGCACCACTTCAGACGGATTAGGGAGTTTATTCTAGTTTCTCCTTTTCTGTATTTTACATTATGAGTTTGAACCTTGTTTTGTTAAATTTCGATTGATTAGTTAGTTTCGTTTTAGTTGGGATTTTCCTAGTATGCATTAGGTTTTGTGAGACTACTTTTTTTTATTGATTAATCCGAGTTATCCGTTTTATTTCTGATTTCATATCATTGAGTGCTGGTTTATTCTTTGATTTAGGGCCCGAATCTTAGAATTGCCAATACGCATATAGCTAGTTAATCTATTCGGTGGTGTTAACTGGATAATTAACGAAGTGGCAATCAACGCTAGGGCATAAGGCTTGTCTGAATTTGTATTGTGGAATAATTCGGTCTAATTAGGCGAAGTAGGAGTTTCTACTTAGTCAGTTAGGGCTAGTGTTTCTTTAGTACATAAAGCAATTATCCGGTTGAATCTTAGAAGGAGTTTCTGATAGGGTTATCGGTTAATTAGGGGACGATTATTAGGAGTTTCTTCTAGTCATTCTAAAAAGTAAGAAGAAACGAGGGAGCCTAAGGTAACTGGTAACTATAGCTAGCCTAACGAGGAATTAATCACCCAGTCAATGATCATAGTCTGATGCATGCATAGGGAAATCCCGACCATTTGACATCCATGAGAATTTATTTTGTTTTATCCAAGTTTCAGTTTAGTTTAATTGTTAACCGTTGTCTATTTAGTTAATTTCGTTATTAGTTTAATTAAATCTCAAAACCCCCCCGTTTTAATAATTTGTTTCGTTCCTTGGCATATTAAGAGTTACAATTTCTCCCAATCCTCGTGGATCGACCCCTCTTACCACTATTTACAATTTATTTGTATTCGGTACTTGGAAATTTATTATTGGTGGCCTCGACACCCATCACTACGTGCTTTAATTTAATATCTTACCACTACGTGCCTCTAGATGGTGAATTTTTTTATCTTCATAACTTCCAGAGTTATCAACTTGATCAAACGCATCAGTAGAGGTAGCTGGAGCCTCTTTTTCCTGAAGTGACTCAATGGATTCACTCTCAAGTGGTTCAATATTGAATGAAGGACTTGTAGAGGGAATGCTCAAGATTTCCTTGGCAAAGGGGCCAGTTTCATCGAATGTAACATGAATAGATTCCTGAACTACACCTTTCCTTTTATTAAACACTCTGAAGGCTTTGCTATTATTTGAGTATCCCAGGAATATTCCTTCATCAGTTTTGGAATCAAATTTACTGCGGTTGTCCCTGTCATTCAAGATAAAGAATTTGCATCTAAACACATGAAAGTGAGAGATGTTTGCAAACTTACCATTCCATAATTCGTATGGTGTTTTCTTAAGAATAGGTCTGATGAAGACTCGATTTGAAATATGACAAGTTGTGTTAACAGCTTTTCCCCAAAATGGCTTTGGGAGATTGTATTCATTAAGCATTGTGCTTGCCATTTCTTGAAGTACCTTGTTTTTTCTTTCAATAACTCCATTTTGCTGAGGAGTTTTTGGAGCCGAGAATTCATAGATATACCCATGATCATCACAGAGTTTAATGAAATATTTCTCATCAAATTTTGTACCATGATCACTACGTATTTTGATAATAGGTAGCCCTTTTTCATCCTCTAGCCTTTTAGCCAGAGGTTTAAAATAATGAATAACATCATTTTTGTTTGCAAGAAAGAGAATCCACGTGTATAGTCGTCCACAATGACAAATACATACTTCTTTTTACCAATAGACTCAGTCCGCATGGGACCAAATAGGTCTAAGTGAAGTAATTCTAGGGGATTTGAGGAGGATATCAGAGATTTGCTTTTAAGTGAGGAGTTAGTTTGTTTTCCCATTTGACAAGCATTACATGGCTTGTCTTTATAATAGATTATGCTAAGAATACCTCGTACCAGCTGTTTCCTTGATAGACTGGACAAGAGTTCCATGTTCACATGCCCAAGCCTTCTATGCCACAACCAACAAGAGTCTTCTTTTGCAACCAAGCATCTTACTTGTTGATCAGCCAGTTCTATCCCTTTTGGCATTGAGAATTGTCTCAAGAATCTTTACTATGGAGTAGTTGTTAGGAATAGTACCCTTAAAGCCGATTGTATATCCGCTTTAGCACTTTTCTTTTGTAAATCACAGACAATCTTTTAATAATAAACGAACTTTTGCAACACTTCTTTATATGCTCTTGTTTGATTGTATGATTACTTTAACTGCGCATGTGTAAGAACTCCCCTAATCAATATGACTTATAGGACTCAACCATTTAGTTGAAATAGTTCATGGAACGAGCCCTATATCACATAAGTTATGATTAGAAATCAATCCAAGCGGATGAGTCCTAAAGATAGTGGTAGTGTCGACTTGACTCATTCAAGACTTGCTCGTGTGATCACGCCCTTAATAAGGACCACCTTATTTCATGGGGTGTAAAGTGTATTGTTGATACGTGCGTGATGTTGGAAAACACGAAAAGAGTTGAGCAGCGGAAGTTTAAAATTTTCCAAAAGTTTAATCGTTGTCTTGCAATTTTTGTACTGTAACGTTGGGTGTTTAGAAACTTAAAATGATAGAAGCTTTTTAGTGATGTCGTTACCGCCTAACGAACACCCTTCAAGCGAAATCCCTCGAACGGCCTTCAAATTAGACTCCAATGTAGAAGCCCTCCAAAGCGTATCCACACCAGACTTAGAACACTATCAAGCGAGTGAGAATGTTAGTTCTATGGCTTATGTTAAGGCTAGGAGTTTTGCTTTGAAAACTTTTCTTTTATTTTTCTAAAAAACTTAACACTTCATGAGTGTTGGTCTAAAGAATAAGAGAAGCACCCACCCTTGTATTTATATAAGGGCGTTCGAACCTACTAGGGTTCTCCTAACCCTAGTGGGCTTCTTTTCTTGCTCACTAATTAACTCATTTAATTATTTAATTTAATTGAAATAATAAGGTCTTAACTTATTCTCCAAGTCTAGTAAGAGAAGACTTCTCTCTCCTACAATAGGAAGTTAGATTTTTAAACTTTCCTAAAGTTAAAAATCAATATTCAATAAATAAATTAATTCCCAATTAATTATTTATTGGGTTTAAGTTATTTGAGAATAGTCTTAACAATTAATTCAATAATTAATTAAAAGAAAAAATTAATTAATTCTAGAAAAGAATTCGCTTGTGAAATAAATCACACGAAATGGGACACACGTGAAGCCACGTGTACGCAACATGTGGCAGCCACGTTGGATGTTTGACACGTGGCAGCCACGTGTACTTGACACGTGACATCAGCCTCGTTTCATGCCCATTTCGATCAACTATATTGATCCTTCGTTAATCATATTAACATCCCACCATAACTCTTGTGTTCTGGCATTTGTGTGTGACCCTTTAGGTTCATTATTCGATTAACAGTGACAACAATTAATTAATTCCCTAATTAATTAATCACTTCACAGATTACACTACCATAATCTAGCAATGGGTGTGTGACCCCTAGGCGAATAACGAAATGAATCGAAGAACCTTTCAGTCAATGACAATCAGTGAAATACATCCTTCTACAATTCCATCTCTCAATCAAGAACTAAGGCATGAGAATATTATCAGAGCCCAAATATTCTTGATCTTTAAAGTTAAGTTCGTTTCATATCCATTTCGATCTCAATCCTAGAAAACCCCATTTTCTAGATGTCTTGATCTTTTATCCACCTTGGCCTAGGGTTTAATGTTTAATGGACTACGAACAACTCAATCAGTAAGAGATCATTCTTGTTCTTAACAAGTGTAGGTCCTTTATCGATTCTACTAATTCTACATATGCCACTTGTGTAATCCCAACATTGGCTGTGGTTCAGGTGTCTATGTGGCGACACCCTTTTGACCCTATATCAAAGATTACAGAGTTAGCTCATATGAGACATTATAGAATCTCAAGTCTAAGGATTAATGAATCACGTCATTGACCTGTGAGATATTTCCTAATCTGGAAGTTTCAGGAAACTTCCTTTCCCATTTAGGAATGTTCTCACGCGGGACATCTCAGTGTTGAAGTTCTTGTAACAATCACCCTTATGTATTATGAACGCATCAACGTATGCACTTATCACTCCATGAAACTGAGTGATCCTTCAAAAGGACATAATCATATAAGCAAGTCTCAACAGAGTCAAGGTCGACACTCCAACTGTCTGTCGGACTCATTGACTTGGAGAAGTTTCTAATCCTCGCCTATGGAGTTAAGAACTTGTTTCATGTGCCGTTCCCATAATGACAAAGTTCTTAACGGCCTCATCGGATTAGGGGAGTTTAATACATGCAAAACACAGTCAACCTAAACAGACATAAATAAGCACATAAAGACGTGATTGCCTATGAACAAAATCATCTCGTTTATTACTCAAAGACTATTTGTGATTTTACAAGGAAATAGTAAAGCAAACATCTGCTTTAAGGGCACTATTCCTAACAATCTCCCACTTGCCCGTCAAAGCCACTCAGGTGCTAATCTAAGACCCATCTTCTGAAGATGTCCTTCGAAAGCCTGTTGACTAAGGGCTTTAGTAAGTGGATCTGCCATGTTCTCTGCAGTTGTGACCCTTTCAATTTGCACATCTCCTCTCTTGATGATATCACGGATTAAGTGATACTTCCTCAAAATGTGCTTGGTCCTTTGGTGAGATCTTGGTTCTCTTGCGTCACATTATCCTCTAATGGCAAGATCTTGTTGGCCTCCTTAAACCAAGAACAAATCCTTAGTTCTTCTCAAGTACTTAAGGATGTTTTTTACAGTAGTCCAATGACCTTCACCAGAGTCAGATTGGAATCGACTAGTCACGCTAAGTGCATAAGCCACATCCGGTCGAGTACATAGCATCGCATATATTATGCTTCCTATAGCTGATGCTTATGGAATTTTGGACATCCTGGACTTTTCAAGTTCAGTCTTGGGACATAGCTTCTTCGAAAGAATTGTTCCCGGGCCCATTGGAAGTTTTCCATGTTTGGATTCTTTTATACTAAACCTCTTTAGTACTTTATCTATGTAAACCGACTGTGATAATCCTAACAATCTCCTAGATCTATCCCGATAGATCTTTATCCCGAGAATGTAGGATACATCACCAAGATCCTTCATCTCAAATTGGTTCGATAACCATGACTTTGTTACTTTCATGTCATCCTTCGTATTCCCAATGAGTAGGATGTCATCTACATAAAGTATCAAAAATTGAACCGAGGTTTCCAATTCTTTCTTTTATACGTAGGACTCATTCGGATTTTGAATAAAGCCAAACGATTTAACTGCTTCATCAAATTGAATGTTCCAATTCCTAGACATTTGTTTCAATCCATAGATTGAACGTTGGAGCTTACAAACGTTTTGTTCGCTCCCACTGAATGTGAAACCCATGGGTTGCTCCATGTAAATGTCTTTGTCAATGTCTCCATTGAGAAAGGTAGTTTTCACATCCATTTACCATACCTTATAGTCATAATATGCAGCAATGGCAAGCAAGATCCGAATGGGCTTTTGCATTGCAACCGGGGAGAAGGTTTCATCAAAGTCTACACTTGGTCTTTGAGTGAAACCCTTAGCAATTAATCTTACTTTAAAGACTGTCACGCTTCCATCTAATCCAAGCTTGTGCTTATATATCCATTTACACCCTATGGGCCTGATCCCATCAGGTGGATCAACCAAGGTCCAAACTTCGTTAGAGTACATGGAATCCATTTCAGATTTCATTTCTTCTTTCCACTGTTCAGAGTCCGAATCTAACAATGCCTCCTCATAAGTTAATAGATCATTATCCATTTGAGATGTTTGGTGGAGAAAACCATACCATCTCTCTGGTTGTCAAGGAATGCGTTCAGAACTTCTTACTAGAGGGGGATTTTCGTGTGTATCACTCTCTGCGATTGGCTGAGGGACGTTAGTCTCCAAACTTGGAGTGGGACCTTGGTCTCGAACCTCTTCGAGTTCTGCGATCATGTTTTTCTTTTCTTTAAGGAACGAGTCCTCAAGAAAAATAGCGTTTCTTGACATAAAGACCTTTTGTTCAAGAGGATCGTAGAAATAATATCCTATTGACTCTCTAGGATATCCTACGAAGTTACATAAGCTTGATCTAGCTTCAAGCTTATCTCCCACTGTCCTCTTCACGTAAGCAGGACAACCCCAAATTCTCAAGTAAGAATAATTAAGGATTTTCCCAAATCACATCTCAAATAGGGTTTTGGGTACAGATTTGGAGGGAACAAGATTCAGAATCTTGACTGCTATTTCTAGGGCATAACCCCAGAATGAAGGTGGCAATTCAGTGAAACTCATCATGGAACAAACCGTATCAAGTAGGGTCCTGTTCCTTCTCTCTGAAACTCCATTTAATTGAGGAGTTCCCGGAGGAGTCCACTGAGAGATAATTCCATTATCTCTGAGATGACTAAGGAATTCATCACTTAGATACTCGCCACCTCGATCAGATCAAAGTGTCTTAATCTTGTGATCAGATTGGTTCTCAACCTCCTTTTGAAATTCCAAAAATTTCTCAAATGATTCGGATTTATACTTCATTAAGTACACATAACCAAAACGACTAAAGTCGTCTATAAAGGTTATGAATTACTGATGATTGTTTCTCGTACTTACACTAAGTGGTCCACAGAAATCAGTATGGATTAAATTCTATACTTTAGTGGCACGTTCCACTTTACCATTAAAGGGAGTTTTGGCCATTTTTCCTTTAAGACATGATTCACAATGAGTTAACTCTTTAAGTTCATTATCATAGAATGATCCTAAATTGGTTAACTTAGCAATCCTATCTTTAGAAACGTGGCCTAAACGTTGTGCCATAAAGTAGCCGAGATCTTGTCATCTCTCTTGCGTTTGTTTAATTGTTGTATATTGAAAATATTAGTGTCTTTAGTTGTATAAAGTCCATTAGATAATGTACCATGCAAAACGGAAGTTTTATTCTTCTTACGATAAAAGTTTCCATTTCTAGAGAAAGTCTCATATCCTTCACAATCTAATATTGGAATGGAAATGATATTACGAATAATAGAAGATACATAAAGGACTTTGTTCAAAACTAAAGTAAAGAGACCTAAATCTAATCTACACGTCCCGATGGTCTGAGCTTGAACGCTTGATCCATTCCCAACCTTCAAGACGTATTCTCCTTCTTCAAGCTACTGGACCTCATTTAGCATCTGTACATCATTACAGATATGAGCTTTACAGATATCAAGTACCCAAGAATTAGAACTAATAGATAGATTTACTTCAACAATAAACACACCTTTCTTTAGAGTATCCTTATACTCTTGGCAGTTCCTCTTCCAATGCCCTTTCTTGCCACAATGGTGGCAAACGTCCTCTGTCTGATCTTTTCTCTTCTTGGCCTTTCTCTTTTTAACCCCACCTTTGGGTTTAAGAGCTCCCTTATTCTTGGAACTTTCTTCCCTTTGCCTTTAGAAGGCCCAGAAGAGGAAGTAACCGTCATTACTTTGCGATCCTTCTTTATCATGTCATCAGCAGTCACAAGTTGACTCAAAGTTACTTTCCAAGGTAATAAATTTTAACTTGAGTTGATGAGAAATTAGCTCGAGCATCTGAGTTGGTGGAATACAAGTAGTTGTTAAGAATTGGAAATTGTAAAATTCAAACTCCTAAAAGAGTGGTTCGAACAACTTGGCACCTCTTAGTGGTACAATTGCAACTAACTAGGAAAACGAGTTGAATGGATCAAGACCAAGTAAACACTTAAGAACTTGAGAAAGGTAATCAAGACTCAGTTGCAAAAGATGGGATCAATTAGTAGTCAGGCAAGTGCTAAGGGTATGAGAAAGAGGCTGCGCACACGGTAAAGGATTATGAAAGGAACCGGGAAATAATTCAATCAAGGTATTGCGTTCGTACACAAATAATGGTACCATCATCACCAATTTCATTCACTGGTGCACGGTACATTAAAACATTCATAACATATTCATGCACACATCATATTTATTGTTATATTTCCCGTTAGTGACTGCATGTGCCTGAAAACTATTTCTTTGCGCATGTTGTGTGCGTGAGTTTTGCATGTTGTTGGTTAGCTTGCCTCTGGTGGCATGCTTAGTTTCGTGAGGGTTAGGCTTTCCGGTGAGACGAGGGTCGTAGGAAGTCGTGGATCTAAGCTCTCAGTGACACCGGAGTGCTAGACCGAGGATGGTTGGATTCTCTCAACATCGAGCCTAGCTTGGAAGCATTGAAGAATTCGGTTAGGTTCATGGTTGTGAGCTAGTGGTTGTCTAAGACACCATGCTCGTATTCAAGCCGAACCCCAAGAGTTAGGTCATAACGGACTTAAACGATGAGAGTTGAATACTTTGGACCCTCTTGTTGTACGAGTCTAACAGGGCTACTCGCTTAACACCGAATTAAGTTCGAAGACATCAAGACCCCTATTGCTTGAAGACCTTTTCGGAACTAATTCCTATCGGGGAGTAGCTACCCCTGCGTGGGATGAACACTGGAGAGTTTTGCTTAGAGTCCAGAACTCGAAGCAGTGGACCTGAGGACAGGTCCTTCTTAAGGGGGAGAGGTTGTAACGCCCCGTGTTTTCAAGACTACCAGGTAAGGCATCACGGGAGAGTTTATTCTGTACTTCTGTGATTTATTTGAATACGCATGTTTTAAGTGTCAACGTGTAAGTTTATTTTAAAATTGTGCGCCTTAGAATCTATTTAAAATGTACTTGGACTCAATTATCCAATATTTGCAATTAGGGTGTTTGGGCCGTTCGTGGCTACTTTGAGCCCGGGGATTCGGATTGGAATCCTAACCTTAACATTGAGTTCGTTTCAATAATTCGGATTCAATAGACTAACCATTTAATTTCTTAAGCTATTGATTGCCCAACCGTTTTAAATCCGATCCGTGTGGACCGGATACCGTTTGATCTTACCCGTCCAACCCTACCCGTGTCTTGGTTAAGTGATAAGGGCCAAGCTCTTTCTTTTCCCCACTTTCACGTTCAATCAAGGAAGAGAGAAAGAGAGGATTTCTTCCATTTTGGTCTCAAGACTTTGAGCTCGGGTTTCGCAAGATCCAACCGTTCGATCAACGATTCAAAGTAAGCAATGTGTTTCTCTCTTCGTGTATTTTGTTTCTACCGATTGATTTTCCTTTTTCTTGCTTGATTCCATGGATATGGTGATTGGATGAATAGTGCCTAAATACGATAACTTGCTCCCAACGTGCTTATATGCGATTTAGATTGATGCTAATATGTTATATATGTGTAATTTGATGCATTTTGGTGTATTATTTGGTTGGAATGAGGTTGGGGGTGATTTTGGACCATTTCCCGTCGAACCCCTGCTTCTTTGCTGCTCTTTTTCGGAGAAGATGACCCAACACGGCCGTGTCGAACCCTAGTTCATTTACAACACGGCCGTGTCAGGCCCTCGAGTTGGAATTTTTTTAATCCGACACGGCCGTGTCAGTTTTCAGGCCAATATTGACACGGCCGTGCAGACTTCGTCCGAGCTCCAATTGACCTGATTTTTGAACCCACGGAAACCTCTTGAAGTTTAGAACATCCTCCAATTGGAATCACCTCATTATCATTTGCCATTTGTGAGATAAGATCGTTTGAAAATGGTGTCGCAACTTCGCCAAATTTCTGCATTGGTCCAGATTCAAACCTACGCCATTTTCACCTCACTTTGAACCACGATTCGAGCCACCTACCATTTTAAAGGTATATTTGTCTACTTTCATATCCAATAAACAAATTTCAATTCCAACATCTACAACTCAAGATATGATCAATTCTTTACAGCTTGTTCGTTTTCGAAATTGTCAACTTTCGCCAAAATCCACCTTCTTGCGTTTCTTTCACCCCCTCTTGACTTCCATATGTGTTTTAATCGATATCTTGTGCCTAAATCTTGTAATTGTGATATGTTATGATTTGATTATGAACTTTATGACTTAAGATGGGATGGACAAACATGAAATATATGCATAAACGTCTAAGTGCTACAATGTGAATCTTTTATATATCCAATGCCTTCCTTATGTGCTAAATAGATTCCTTGCATCTCTATATGACTCATATGTATCGAAAACATGTTATAAAATGTGTTGTGGATATTGTATAAAGCTTATGGCTTGATTTGATACAAAATATGAAAGATATGAAAAGCATGAATATGAAACCACCATGTATTGAATGCTTTGAATGAATCACTTGATTATATGACCTCATAACATGATTCATGCCTTTTATGCATCTCATACCATGTTCATAACATGCCGTGCGTCATATATGGTTCATTTAGAGTCTTGAGTCTCACGAGTACATTACATTGTCTCTTGTACAGTTTTCTCCACGGCGGAGATGTGCCGGGTTCATAGGCTTCCTCAAGTCTTCTTTTCCTTTTGGTATTGTTCGGTAAGAGGTGTAACAGGTGGGTTTCTCTTCTACTTAGCTATATAACCCTATACATACCTCTAATGTGAAAAGTTTTCGACCGAAGTGTATATATTTATATAGAGTCATTTTCAAAGAGTAAATGTTTGCAACGTAAAGCTCTTATTTTATAAATCCTACCAAATGTTTTGGCGAGAAAAGAAAGAATGAATGTTATGCACGAATGGGGCCCAGGGACTTAGTGTGAGTGGCTATCCGGGGAGGCATGGGCCGACAGTAATCCCTCACATTAGTTCCACCAATTAACGGCGTAACCGGACCTCGTTAGGAGTTAGCGAGGAATGGACGCTGAGCGCCATCTGGGGAGTCATGTTCCCCTTTTGGTCAATGAATGGGTGGTCGGGTCTTGCAAACCCGTCACCAAACCGGAGGAAGAAGGTGTAAATGTTAATGAATGTGCACACAAGATTGAAATGCATGAACATAATGAATGAATGAATGTTTAATGGATTACACGAGGAGTTGGTTGGAGATAATGCACACCCACTCGCCGGGCCAATAATGACCTAATGTTAATGATTCGTTATAATCCCTTTTGATGATTTTTATTCACCCACTTGGGAAATTCTTTAAAACCTCACTTGGGATTATAGCTTGCATGTGATTGTTTAATTACCATTATATATATTCTATTTATACCTTGTTTTATACCCACCAGTCTCCTATAGACTGAACCCGGCTTTGTTTTCAGGTTCTTTGCGGGTTTTGGAGTGCTAGGCGGGATTTGGTGTCGGTCAAGTCCTTTGGTTGGGTCTGAGTCTCACTACACGCATATTGTATATTGAATAAGTTAAGAAGTATGTATGAATTGCCTTGATTATGTTTTATTGATTCGGGACAGGCTTCTAGGGATAGTTTGAACCCGTGAGTTATGTTTTATGTTTTATGATTTATGCTTGGAATTTCGGGACTAGGTATCTATGCTAGTTGAACCCGTCACCTATTGTTATTGTGGTTGTGATAGATTATATGATTGATTGTATGTTTCTTCCGCACATGCCTTTCTCTTGTGAATTGTTTATTTGGTTTCGAGGTTCTAGCTCCCGCCTAGCATAGTGTGTGAGTTGGTCTCCCGTTCGCTATGATTCGGATTCGGGTACGGACTTTCCATTTCGTAACCGGGTTTGGGTCATAGTGCGGGGGATGTGGTGCCTTTCGTTTGGGGTGCTACATCCTTAAGTGGTATCAGAGCCCTAGGTTGCAAAACCAGGGTTCCTTGTGTCGTGTTGTGTCAAGTGTAGGTCGAACAGCTTAGGAACAACATGTCAACGTGTGCACCGCATTGATCATGAGCTATGTTATAAAATTTGACATGGAAAATATTTTGTTGAATGCATTTGATTTAAATTTTGTTGATATATGTGTTACATTTTTCATCAATACGTGCTTTTGGTGCCAATTATGTGCCATATGCATTCGCTAACCGATATGCATCAATATTTGAATTGAGTTGTGATTGTAGGATGTCACTATAATATCAAACCACGGCCAACCCCTACGATTACAACCACTTAGCACAAGTTTCTCCTTAGAATGTGGGCGATTGGAAGAAGAGCTGTTGGAATTAGAAGGCTTTGGAATAATTGATGATTTTTACGACAAGGGTATATGTTAAGAGTTCGAGCTCTAGAGGGAATTAAATTTTGGATGAAGATTTAGAATGGATGAAGTAATAGTACGAGGTTATGATGTTTATATCCACAACATAAACACATACCTCTTTATACAGCGAAGGGAGTCGATTAACCGGGCATAAGATTCTTTTAATTCAAGAAGAAGGTGAAAGAAAAACTTGAAGGTACCAAAGGTTCAACATCGGGATTTAGAAGACTAAAGAAAGAGAATCGTGGAGGTTAAATGAAATGATCCGAATTGAAGCTAAGGACCGAGAAGCTTAATTATGGAAAAGGGAATTTTATAATTTTAAAATAAAAAGGAAATTGGAGAAAAGAAACCTGTCGAGATACTTCGGATTTTGGAATGAGGCTAATGACAATTAGAAGAAAGCTAGAGACCACTCCTATTTTGGAATTACAAAAAGGATAACCAAGATACTCGAATCAACAATTAAATTCGTCAATTCAATCGGAGTGAGAATGAAAGCACTCGATTTTGGAACGTGAAGTTTCTTGACCGTTGGAATTCTTCAAGGTTAGAGTAAGAAGGCTTCGATCAGAATAACAATTATGGTAAGGAGTTGGATAAAAGAAAACCGATTTTAGAAAGAATGGAAGGAACTAAATAGCTCAGTTATGCAAGACTTGGAATCAAGTGATGATCTCGGGACATGATGGTACATCACTTGATACAAGGAATTTGAATTTTGGATCGTGAGTTTGCTCGAGAGATATGAAGATTTTAAGGGGATTTTGGAATCGGCTTGGGAGAAATTTAAGCATTGAGATGTTCGGGGTAAAAGAAATTGGAGTTCATCAAGGCATTTGGATTTTGGAAGCATGGGTGGATGCAAGAAGAATTAAGGAAGTTAGAAGACCGTGGGTAAGCAAGAAATGGTCAATAAACTTGAGGACAAAGGATCGAATTGTTGAGCTAAAGCTTACCTCTACGGTGAACGGTAATTGCATTCATGGCACTTGCATAATCCCTTTTGTTAATTTATTTAATTCCTTTATGTATGTGTTTATGCAATTTGGTTACTAAAATGTGTTGCATACCTTGGTTGTTAAAATGTGCAACATGCATCCAACATTCTTACCCGACACGCATGGTTTAGTGTCTACTTTATAGGAAATCTTTTCCACCTCGTTGCCACAAGTTAATTTAGGCAAGTGGTCTTGATACCAAGAAGGGATTTCGGTGTTGTAAGTGAGCAAGTGAAATGGAAAAGGATTTTGGGAATTAGAAGGATTGAATGGGAAGTTGGAAAACAAGGGAAGTGAGGTTCTACCTTAATCAATCAATTGAAAGGAAATATGGGAAAGATTACTGAACCCTTATTTATACCGGGCTAAGCATTTCAAGGGAGATAGTTTTTGGAAGAAGTCGGGAATTGTAATCAAGAAATTGATAGGTCAAGTTCAACGAACAAAGAAGGGAAATTTTAAGGGGGAGAGCACAACCGAGATATCAACCTAAGCCTCGGTCGTGCTAAGGAAGTTACTTAAAACCAGAACAAAAGATGTACAAGTATAATAAGTCATGGGACTCTAACATAACAACAAGAGCAAGGTAAAGGATCTTAGAGTCAATGAACTTCAAAACCGATATGAGTAGATTCCAAGAAATGAAGAAGAGATGAAACTATACGATCGATGTAAATAAATCAAAATCATCGATTTCTTCTTAGACTGGTACGAACTTAACCTTCTAAGAATTAAAAGTTGGAGCATTGAATGACATAAGTTTGGTACCAAGAATGATGGAGTTATCAAGAACATTGAAGAACAGGGTAAAGAAAATGTCAGATAAATAAAAAGCCCGACCAAATTATGATATTACGAGATGGCAATATCGAGAGTCGTTTAAACCGGGTATTGAGGTGTGAATTTACAAGATGAGAGGCCACATGAAGGCTAACTCGAACATGGGAGTTCGACAATGGAGAGTCACCAGGGAGATTAAATTGAGAGTGTCAATTCAACGTCACACTCAAGGAATTAGAGGATACGTTGTGTAGGAACACGAAGTGGTAATCCAGAATTGAGTATTTGAAAGATGGAATCGAGTGAAGACCGGATATGGGTTAAGGGAGCGAATGGAGATGAAATATTTGCGAGGTGTTACACCATGAACAAGTTGGGTTTCCAGGTTGTTAGTCGTTCTCCATGATGACTCAAATGTACTTTCCAAGGTAATAAATTTTAACTTGAGTTGATGAGAAATTAGCTCGAGCATCTGAGTTGGTGGAATACAAGTAGTTGTTAAGAATTGGAAATTGTAAAATTCAAACTCCTAAAAGAGTGGTTCGAACAACTTGGCACCTCTTAGTGGTACAATTGCAACTAACTAGGAAAACGAGTTGAATGGATCAAGACCAAGTAAACACTTAAGAACTTGAGAAAGGTAATCAAGACTCAGTTGCGAAAGATGGGATCAATTAGTAGTCAGGCAAGTGCTAAGGGTATGAGAAAGAGGCTGCGCACACGGTAAAGGATTATGAAAGGAACCGGGAAATAATTCAATCAAAGGTATTGCGTTCGTACACAAATAACGGAACCATCATCACCAATTTCATTCACTGGTGCACGGTACATTAAAACATTCATAACATATTCATGCACACATCATATTTATTATTATATTTCCCGTTAGTGACTGCATGTGCCTGAAAACTGTTTCTTTGCGCATGTTGTGTGCGTGAGTTTTGCATGTTGTTGGTTAGCTTGCCTCTGGTGGCATGCTTAGTTTCGTGAGGGTTAGGCTTTCCGGTGAGACGAGGGTCGTAGGAAGTCGTGGATCTAAGCTCTCAGTGACACCGGAGTGCTAGACGGAGGATGGTTGGATTCTCTCAACATCGAGCCTAGCTTGGAAGCATTGAAGAATTCGGTTAGGTTCATGGTTGTGAGCTAGTGGTTGTCTAAGACACCATGCTCGTATTCAAGCCGAACCCCAAGAGTTAGGTCATAACGGACTTAAACGATGAGAGTTGAATACTTTGGACCCTCTTGTTGTACGAGTCTAACAGGGCTACTCGCTTAACACCGAATTAAGTTCGAAGACATCAAGACCCCTATTGCTTGAAGACCTTTTCGGAACTAATTCCTATCGGGGAGTAGCTACCCCTGCGTGGGATGAACACTGGAGAGTTTTGCTTAGAGTCCAGAACTCGAAGCAGTGGACCTGAGGACAGGTCCTTCTTAAGGGGGAGAGGTTGTAACGCCCCGTGTTTTCAAGACTACCAGGTAAGGCATCACGGGAGAGTTTATTCTGTAATTCTGTGATTTATTTGAATACGCATGTTTTAAGTGTCAACGTGTAAGTTTATTTTAAAATTGTGCGCCTTAGAATCTATTTAAAATGTACTTGGACTCAATTGTCCAATATTTGCAATTAGGGTGTTTGGGCCGTTCGTGGCTACTTTGAGCCCGGGGATTCGGATTCGAATCCTAACCTTAACATTGAGTTCGTTTCAATAATTCGGATTCAATAGACTAACCATTTAATTTCTTAAGCTATTGATTGCCCAACCGTTTTAAATCCGATCCGTGTGGACCGGATACCGTTTGATCTTACCCGTCCAACCCTACCCGTGTCTTGGTTAAGTGATAAGGGCCAAGCTCTTTCTTTTCCCCACTTTCACGTTCAATCAAGGAAGAGAGAAAGAGAGGATTTCTTCCATTTTGGTCTCAAGACTTTGAGCTCGGGTTTCGCAAGATCCAACCGTTCGATCAACGATTCAAAGTAAGCAATGTGTTTCTCTCTTCGTGTATTTTGTTTCTACCGATTGATTTCCCTTTTTCTTGCTTGATTCCATGGATATGGTGATTGGATGAATAGTGCCTAAATACGATAACTTGCTCCCAACGTGCTTATATGCGATTTAGATTGATGCTAATATGTTATATATGTGTAATTTGATGCATTTTGGTGTATTATTTGGTTGGAATGAGGTTGGGGGTGATTTTGGACCATTTCCCGTCGAACCCCTGCTTCTTTGCTGCTCTTTTTCGGAGAAGACGACCCAACACGGCCGTGTCGAACCCTAGTTCATTTACAACACGGCCGTGTCAGGCCCTCGAGTTGGAATTTTTTTAATCCGACACGGCCGTGTCAGTTTTCAGGCCAATATTGACACGGCCGTGCAGACTTCGTCCGAGCTCCAATTGACCTGATTTTTGAACCCACGGAAACCTCTTGAAGTGTAGAATATCCACCAATTGGAATCACCTCATTATCGTTTTCCATTTGTGAGATAAGATCGTTTGAAAATGGTGTCGCAACTTCGCCAAATTTCTGCATTGGTCCAGATTCAAACCTACGCCATTTTCACCTCACTTTGAACCACGATTCGAGCCACCTACCATTTTAAAGGTCTATTTGTCTACTTTCATATCCAATAAACAAATTTCAATTCCAACATCTTCAACTCAAGATATGATCAATTCTTTACAGCTTGTTCGTTTTCGAAATTGTCAACTTTCGCCAAAATCCACCTTCTTGCGTTTCTTTCACCCCCTCTTGACTTCCATATGTGTTTTAATCGATATCTTGTGCCTAAATCTTGTAATTGTGATATGTTATGATTTGATTATGAACTTTATGACTTAAGATGTGATGGACAAACATGAAATATATGCATAAACGTCTAAGTGCTACAATGTGAATCTTTTATATATTCAATGCCTTCCTTATGTGCTAAATAGATTCCTTGCATCTCTATATGACTCATATGTATCGAAAACATGTTATAAAATGTGTTGTGGATATTGTATAAAGCTTATGTCTTGATTTGATACAAAATATGAAAGATATGAAAAGCATGAATATGAAACCACCATGTATTGAATGCTTTGAATGAATCACTTGATTATATGACCTCATAACATGATTCATGCCTTTTATGCATCTCATACCATGTTCATAACTTGCCGTGCGTCATATATGATTCATTTAGAGTCTTGAGTCTCACGAGTACATTACATTGTCTCTTGTACAGTTTTCTCCACGGCAGAGATGTGCCAGGTTCATAGGCTTCCTCAAGTCTTCTTTTCTTTTTGGTATTGTTCGGTAAGAGGTGTAACAGGTGGGTTTCTCTTCTATTTAGCTATATGACCCTATACATACCTCTAATGTGAAAAGTTTTCGACCAAAGTGTATATATTTATATAGAGTCATTTTCAAAGAGTAAATGTTTGCAACGTAAAGCTCTTATTTTATAAATCCTACCAAATGTTTTGGCGAGAAAAGAAAGAATGAATGTTATGCACGAATGGGGCCCAGGGACTTAGTGTGAGTGGCTATCCGGGGAGGCATGGGCCGACGGTAATCCCTCACATTAGTTCCACCAATTAACGGCGTAACCGGACCTCGTTAGGAGTTAGCGAGGAATGGACGCTGAGCGCCATCTGGGGAGTCATGTTCCCCTTTTGGTCAATGAATGGGTGGTCGGGTCTTGCAAACCCGTCACCAAACCGGAGGAAGAAGGTGTAAATGTTAATGAATGTGCACACAAGATTGAAATGCATGAACAAAATGAATGAATGAATGTTTAATGGATTACACGAGGAGTTGGTTGGAGATAATGCACGCCCACTCGCCGGGCCAATAATGACCTAATGTTAATGATTCGTTATAATCCCTTTTGATGATTTTTATTCACCCACTTGGGAAATTCTTTAAAACCTCACTTGGGATTATAGCTTGCATGTGATTGTTTAATTACCGTTATATATATTCTTTTTATACCTTGTTTTATACCCACCAGTCTCCTATAGACTGAACCCGGCTTTGTTTTCAGGTTCTTTGCGGGTATGCTGTTGAAACCGTCGTTGTAGCTTGTTGGGCTTTGGAATTATTAGCGGGCAAGCCCACACCTGAAGCTGACTAGGAATTGTTTAGTTTAAGAGAAGGAAGATCGTATCACGTCAGTCTGTCTTCTGGCAAGAGAAGTCGTATCGAGAAAGTCCCGCCCTTAGCCAAGAGTGGACCTGGCGGTCCCGCAAAGCCGGTCAACGGGAGCTAAGATACGGCTATGCTTGTCTAAAAAAAGACAGAAAGAAAGCAGAAATTCGATGAAGACAGAGATAGAGATATAGAAAGTGTGCCGCGAGTGAATAGTTCTATGGTCGTTGGGTGCTAGGCGGGATTTGGTGTCGGTCAAGTCCTTTGGTTGGATCTGAGTCTCACTACACGCATATTGTATATTGAATAAGTTAAGAAGTATGTATGAATTGCCTTGATTATGTTTTATTGATTCGGGACAGGCTTCTAGGGATAGTTTGAACCCGTGAGTTACGTTTTATGTTTTATGATTTACGCTTGGAATTTCGGGACTAGGTATCTATGCTAGTTGAACCCGTCACCTATTGTTATTGTGGTTGTGATAGATTATATGATTGATTGTATGTTGCTTCCGCACATGCCTTTCTCTTGTGAATTGTTTATTTGGTTTCGAGGTTCTAGCTCCCGCCTAGCATAGTGTGTGAGTTGGTCTCCCATTCGCTATGATTCGGATTCGGGTACGGACTTTCCATTTCGTAACCGGGTTTGGGTCATAGTGCGGGGGATGTGGTGCTTTTCGTTTGGGGTGCTACAAAAGAGCTCCTTAGAGGTGTTGTACCTTAGAACACGCTCTTTAGGGCGGTGCAATTGCTCGAGATGGTCATAAATCTCCCAAGCGTTTTCTATGGACTCATGTTGCCTTTGCATATTCGAAGACATGTTGTCCAACATGAGGCAACGGGCTTGAAGATTGTCTTCAGATCATTTCGCGATCGCCTCTCTTTTGGCCCGAGTCGGAGCCTCGCCTTCAGCGACAGGCTCTCTCTCGAAGAGAACATATCTTTTCTTTTCAGAATTTAAAACTATCTTTAGATTTCGAAGCCAATCAGAGTAATTGGGCCCCGTCAACTTATTTGAATCGAGGATGGATACCAAAGGGTTTTTGGTTGTCATTCCAATTGTAGAGAATCACAGAACTATAACCTAAATGGAAAAACAGAGAAATCATGAGCATGCTGAATAATAACGATTACATATTATCAAGGTCTTTGGAAATATGTTCTCCCACTGTTTTTAGAAAGTCTAGAAACCCCAACGACTTTAGAAGCAACTTATTTTCCCAATGGGTACTAGGATCCTAAGCATTCTTAATTTTGGACCCACGACTCATGAGACATCCAAACGTCTAAGAATCTTTAGGTAGGTACGAATTGTTAATTCCATCTCCATGGAATTCCTAGTAATATTTTTGCATCACTAATCTTTCGATCATGGACCCACGACTCATGAGACATCCATATCTACTTTAGTGTTGAGCAGGACCCATCAATCATAAGATCTCAACCAAACTTAGTCCGGAACGACCCACGACTCGTGAAACATCGCCCATTCTAAAATGGTCAAGAAATATTAATTATTTAAAATAATTAATCAGGAAACTAAGAGTTAATAAGCTACACTAATTACCCCAAAACTCGTGAGACAGCAATTAGTTTCACTTATTAAGTCCTAAATCCTATTGACGGAATGTTAGGAATTTTATTACCGTGATAAAACACCTATTTATTCGAATTTTGCTCAATATTTAAATGAGATTTCGAATGACCTCACCAACATATAATGTTATCCATATTTTACATATCTTGTTTAATGCAGTTTCACATAAAGTGCATCACAGAAGCAATTAACAGATAACATGTCCTAGCATGATACTAATTATGTGATGATCATGGGTATCCTTTCTTATATGTGATTTTTCTTATATGTGATTTTGGGAGCCACTCCAAAATCACTAGTTCTAACATTCATGCCACATAAGATAATTCATATCATATAGGGGTACAGAATTTAATGGAAAAAACGCCCTATCTATTACATTTAATAGAAACCCTCCTAAACATTTTGAGGGGTCTTCTTATGGCCACCGTTCTTCAAGTGCTCCTTGTGGATCCTTCTTATTCCATGGATGCTTGTCTCCAAAATGAAAATAAAAACCTCACTTCCTAAGTTCTACTCTATTTACATAAAGTAATATGGCTCAATTTTCATATTGACCATAGACAAGTACACGGGGCATACCCCGGCCCAAAAACAATTATAAGGAAAGCCACATAATAAACAAATAACAGTACGCACATAAGTAGGGCTCCAACCCCAATTGAAAAGCGCAACTATGGGGCTCCGACCCCAATTGAAATCATCCATGTGCAGAATTTAAAACCATACATAAGACTAACCCATGATCACCTAAACTAGCATGATTCCGCTCGAATTTAAATTTACCAATTAAATTTAAAATTCCCTTGACTTCAAGTTACAACTAACTTAAGTAATTTGAATATAGTTCATTATTCAAGAACTTATTCAAAATCGAATCACCGGATATAGACAAAACAACAATTAATTCAAAATTATATTTTTGTCTAAATATCATTCAAAGTGATATTTATTATTTTCTCGAAAAAATTAGAACTTGACTTTAATTCATAAAATCCCAAAATTTATAATTATTTCAAATAAATAATTTTATAAAATATAAATCAAATTTTAAAATAAAATCATATTTTACAAAACGAGATTTTAACGAAACCGAAAACACGATACGAAAAAGGCGTCTCCCTGCGAGACACGCGGGATAGCCCGCAAGCACGCGCACAAGACGGGCGCGAGCAGGCCGTCCCACGCACACTACCCACGGGATGCCTAGGCAGGCCAGCAACAACGTGCAGCAGCGCAGCGCGGCAACGCACAGGGCTGCGCGCAAGGCCGCACGCAAGGCTCGCGCGCGATGCCTGGGTTGGAGTATACAAGACGGCCCATGCGCGAAAACGCGCAAGGCCGCACTCCCGTTCTGGATTCGTTTCGTAATTTCCAAAATTCTAATTTTCGTTTCGAATTAAAAAAGTTCTAAAAAATTTAAATTTAAACAGCTTAAAACCAGATTAATCAGGAAACAATTTTCGCAAAATTTTCAAGAAACAATATTGATTCGGTAATTTTGTATTTCAAACAAAGACCATGAATACACAACATATACTCAAATTCAAGAATTTTCATCAAAATTCCCAAGCAGTAAAGATACAATACGAACCTTACAAGATGGCTCTGATACCACTTGTTGGAAAACATGAAAAGAGTTGAGCAGCCGAAATTTAAAATTTTCCAAAAGTTTAATCGTTGTTTTGCAATTTTCGTACTGTAACGTTGGGTGTTTAGAAACTTACAATGATAGAAGCTTTCTAGTGATGTCGTTATCGCCTAACGAACACCCTTCAAGCGAAATCCGTCGAACGACCTTCGAATTAGACTCCAATGTAGAAGCCCTCCAAAGCGTATCACACCAGACCTAGAACACGATCAAGCAAGTGAGAATGCTAGTTCTATGGCTTGTGTTAAGGCTAGGATTTTTGCTTCGAAAACTTTTCTTTTATTTTTCTCAAAAACTTAACACTTCGTGAGTGTCGGTCTAAAGAATAAGAGAAGCACCCACCCTTGTATTTAGACAAGGGGGTTCGAACCTACTAGGGTTCTCCTAACCCTAGTGGGCTTCTTTTCTTTCTCACTAATTAACTCATTTAATTATTTAATTTAATTGGAATAATAAGGTCTTAACTTATTCTCCAAGTCTAGCAAGAGAAGACTTCTCTCTCCTACAATAGGAAGTTGGACTTTTCAACTTTCCTAAAGTTAAAAGTCAATATTCAATAAATAAATTAATTCCCAATTAATTATTTATTGGGTTTAAGTTATTTGAGAATAGTCTTAACAATTAATTCAATAATTAATTAAAAGACCAAATTAATTAATTATAATTTAATTAATTAATTCTAGAAAAGAATTCGCGTGTGAAATAAATCACACGAAATGGGACACGTGTGAAGCCACGTGTACGTGACACGTGGCAGCCACGTTGGCCGTGTGACACGTGGCATCAGCCTCATTTCATACCCATTTCGATCAACTATTTTGATCCTTCGTTAATTGATAACATGCGTATTTTCCTAGTCATCGTGTTCTTGGGGCTGCACTTTTGAGCTTAAATTGTCTTTATATTGATACTTTTAATAGTTTTTGTGTTTTAAGAAGTGCAGGGGTCCAGTAGCAATTTTTGGGCTGTTTTGGAGGAATTTAGCATCTTTTTGGTCTGAAACTTTCTTTGTCACATGGGAAGGTTGTTCTTGGAAGTCAATTTAATGGACTTTGGTTATAAGTGGTGGCGTGGCTAATTTTTGGTTGGGCTTTATAGCTGGGCGTTGTATACTAGTGGGAGCTGAATTAATTGGTGACGTCCAGCATCTTCGAGGAGCCTTAAACGTCAAGTTGGGCAAGAAGAGTCCGAGTCCTTGAGAGACAAGGATTTAGGGCGTCAGTTGTGGGATATAAAAGTCCTTCTTCCGGGCCAGTTTAAGGGACTTTGGCGAGACACGGACTACTCATCAGTTGGGCAGAAGACTATTGGCAGCGAGAGTTGAAGATTTGGCCGAGAGCAACAATCCTTCCTTATTCCTCTTAGTTAGCTTATGTTTTCCTTTTATTTTGCGTTTCCAATCATGTCTATGCAAAACTAATTCCATAGTACTTAGTTAAAAGTTTTCAATTCTTGTTTGCTACATCGTGAGACCTAATTAGTTTTATAATTCAGTTTAATTCAACTATTTCTTAATTCCCCGTTTGCCGTGTTTATTGCTAATTAATTGCTTAGTCAATTAGGGCCCGATTTTCTAAGTGGTTAGTTGCATATTGCTAATCTTGATTGCATGAAGTATATGTAGTGCTTGATAGATAATTAGTAGCACGTTAGTGATAGGAAGTCGTAAAATTGAATCTAATTCACTAAGGGAATTAATAATCAAACTTGAATCTTGCGCGTGTCGCGACTTGGTTAGCTTAGGCTAGTGTTTTCTTGAATCTCAATGCTGTTGACTTATTGAATCCCGTCGAGTGTCTCTAGGGGTTGTAAGTTAATTAGGGAGTAATTGTCGAGTGTCTCTAGGTTATTCTACACATAAGAGAAAACGAGGTGGAGTCGAGAGTTTCTATCCACCATAGCTAGTCTATTTGAAAAACTGAATTTATCCTTGCGTCTGTGATCGATGTTAAAAACTGAATTATGACTCTTAGCTAGGTATTGTCTCTCCAATTGTTTTAACCAAATACCAAATATCCCTCTTCGAGTGTTTTATTATTTTTTGCTTGTTTTTATTATTTGTTTTTATTTAGTTTAGCAACTTCAACAACCCCCCCCCCCCTAAACCTTTCTCGTTAATTTAGTGAACTCTTTTGTGATTAGAGTAGAATTATTTTCATCCAATCCCTGAGGAATCGACCCGTTAGCACTTAACTACAAGTTCTAGCTGTGAATAGGATACTATTTATTTTGACAATTTCGGCACTTGTCAAATTTTGGCGCCGTTACCGGGGATTGTTCTAATCGAATTTAATTCTCTTTTATGAACAGGAGTATTCGCGGAATTGACGAGCCAATTTTCGATCCCGAGATCGAAAAAACAGCAAAATCGTTAAGGAAGCAAACGAAGAAACGCAGGAACGAAGCAGGAAATTCCAATCTGATCGCCTCTGAAGACTCCAGCAC
Source organism: Lantana camara (assembly GCA_037501455.1). Lineage (NCBI taxonomy): Eukaryota > Viridiplantae > Streptophyta > Magnoliopsida > Lamiales > Verbenaceae > Lantana > Lantana camara. The sequence goes on from CM074855.1 coordinate 130,359,351, forward strand.
TGAGTTGGAAAACCCAGAAAACGAACAGAAAGAATCGACTGTGAAGTTTGATCGTACCTTGACGATGGCAGTAGTGCCAGGAGCAGAACGTAGGACCATGGAAGACTTGGTACGCCCTGATACCACCCAGCAACCCCTCTGTATCACTTTTCCAGAGGTAGGTGCTGGCTTCGAGCTAAAGACGGGTACAATTCACTTACTTCCCATCTTTCGCGGTCTGGAAAACGAAAACCCTCACCAACATCTGAGCAAGTTTCACATGGTCTGCTACTCAACAAAGCCTCATGGAGTTGCCGAAGACCAAATCAAACTCCGTGCCTTCCCGTTCTCCCTACAAGATGCGGCAGAAAAATGGTTGTATTCTTTACCTTCAGCAACCATTACTACTTGGCAGCAAATGCACGACAAATTTTTGGATAGGTTCTTCCTAGCTGAACGGTACCTGGATCTCCTTCAGGAGATAATTACCATTAAGCAAAAGGAACATGAATCCTTGCATGAGTATTGGGAGCGCTACCGAAATTTGCTTGCAATGTGCCCACATCACAACCTGCCGGAAAATTCGGTCGTTCATAACTTTTACAGAGGCCTGATGCCTGCCGATAAAAGGCAGTTGGATGCTTCGAGTAGTGGTTCCATCATGATCAAAACACCTGCAGAACTCACGGAACTAATTAGCAGAATCTCTAGGGCCTCCCAAAAATACTATGCCAAGTCCGACATGACGAGACAGGTAAAGGAGGTAAGCTCTTCCCAGTTTGATGAACTTAAGAATATGATATATGTTTTAGTTTCTAACATGAGTGCAGGAACACCACAAGCGGCAATAGTTTGCCAATTATGTGCTAGCTCATCTCACCCGACCGATGCTTGTCCATCCCTACAAGAGGGTACCTTAGAGGATGCGAACGCCGCTGGGTTCCATCAACAAAACAACAACCCTTACTCTAATACATACAACCCTGGTTGGAAAAATCATCCTAGCTTTAGCTATGCCCAAAAACCTCCACCAAACTTCCAGAATTTTGTACCCAGACCCTCTCAGCCTCCGCAACAAAACTCACAACAAAACCTAAATCCCCAAGCTATCTGTTTTAACAACCTAGAGTCCACCGTCCAGAACCTAGGCTCTTCGGTGAAGAACTTGGAAACCCAATTGGGGCAGATCGCTGCAGCCTTGAGTAGGATGGAGAACCAAGGCAAACTACCCTCACAAACGGAAGATCCCAGGAAGAACGTTAGTGCGATCACTCTCCGAAGTGGCAAAGAGCTCTCTCCGCCACCAGAAAAGAGCCAAGGCAGAAAATTTGAGTCAGGAGATGTTCGGAAGGAGGGTACAGGTTCAAAGAATGACCATGCCTCGATCTCTAACCATGACCAAGAGATTGAGATTGTAACACAACCGCAGCCCTTGGTGATACCACCCCCGTTTCCGCAGTGTCTAGCCGAGACGAAAAGGCAGAAAGAAGAAAAGAACATTCTAGAAACATTCCGGAAAGTCGAGGTGAACATACCGCTACTTGACGCCATTCAGCAGATACCCAGGTATGCTAAATTTCTCAAAGAACTCTGTACCAATAAGAGAAAGTTGAAAAGGAATGAAAGGGTTAGTGTGGTGAAAACGTATCTGCGGTCTTGCAAAAGAAACTCCCTCCTAAGTGTAGGGACCAAGGTATGTTCTCTATCCCATGTAAAATTGGAAACTTAGGTATCAAAAAGGCCATGTGTGATTTGGGTGCTTCGATTACTGTAATGCCACTATCCATTTATAATGCACTTAATCTTGGCCCCTTGAAAGGTACAGGTGTAATCATTCAATTGGCGGATCATTCGATTGTGTATCCCGAGGGTGTTCTAGAAGACGTTTTGGTCCAAGTCAACGATCTCGCCTTCCCGGCGGACTTTTTCGTGCTAGACATGGAAGATGGACACTCTGAGAAATCATCCGATATCCTTTTGGGTCGCCCATTTTTTAGCACGGCTAGGGCTAAGATAGATGTCCATGATGGTTTATTAACACTTGAGTTTGATGGAGATATGGTTAAATTTAATGTGTATGATGCGATGAAAAGGCCTGATGAACTTTCTATGGTGTTTAGCATTGATGTAGTTGATGATTTGACTGAAAAAATGTTTGAACTAAATAATTTAGAGGCTTTGCACTATGCTCTTTGTCTAAGTTTTAGTAGTAAGGAATTACGTGATTTTGTACGGGATTTCGAAATACGCCATGAACTCTTTGATGTAATACATGAATTGGATGTTTCGAACCCTTTTCTTAGTAGTTTGTCAAAGCTTGAATTGCCTATTTCCCGGACTAAGTTACTACCTTCGATTGTGCAGGCCCCCGAATTAGAGCTCAAGCCATTGCCGGATCACCTCAAATACGCTTTCCTGGGAGCTAAGGAGACCCTTCCCGTGATCATCTCCAACACTCTTAGCCCATTAAAAGAGGAAAAATTAATTCGTGTCATAAGGGAGTTCAAGGAAGCGCTCGGTTGGACCATAGTCGACATCAAGGGAATAAGCCCCTCTACATGCATGCACAAGATCATTCTGACCGACGATGCAAAACCAAAATGACAAGCTCAACGCCGACTCAACCCACCGATGATGGAGGTCGTTAAAAAGGAGATATTAAAGCTTTTAGATGCAGGCGTGATATTTCCAGTTTCGGATATTGAGTGGGTAAGCCCGGTACAGGTAGTCCCAAAGAAAACAGGCATCACGGTTATCGAAAATGACGAAGGTGATATGGTACCCACCCGCGTTCAAAACGGGTGGAGGGTTTGTATGGACTATAGAGGCTTAAATTCTCTAACTAGAAAGGATCACTTCCCCCTCCCTTTTATTGACCAAATGTTAGAACGATTAGCCGGTAAATCTCATTATTGTTGTCTTGATGGCTATTCAGGTTTCTACCAAATTCCCGTGGCCCCCGAGGACCAAAGTAAAACTACATTCATGTGCTAATTTGGGACTTTCGCGTTCAGAAGAATGTCGTTCGGCCTCTGTAATGCTCCGGCGACATTCCAACGATGTATGGTGAGTATATTCTCGGATTTTGTGGAGCAAATAATTGAGGTGTTTATGGACGACTTTACAGTTTACGGTAATTCTTTTGATGAATGCCTGGACAATTTGGCTAAAGGTTTGAAAAGAGGTTCGGAGAATGATTTGGTTTTAAACTTTGAAAAATCTCATTTTATGGTGGACAAGGGAATTATTCTTGGGCATGTCGTTTCTCATAAGGGAATAGAAGTTGATAAATCAAAGATAGATGTTGTGAAATCCTTGCCTTACCCCGTCAGTGTACAGGAGATTCGCTCTTTTCTTGGACATGCAGGTTTCTATAGGTGTTTTATACAGGACTTCTCCAAGATCACTAGACCTCTGTGTAAGCTCTTGCAAAAGGATGTGGAGTTCGTTTTCAATGAAGAATGCAAGGAAGCTTTTGACACCTTAAAAGAGAAACTAATTTCCACACCCATTATGCAACCACCAAATTGGGATCACCCATTCGAGATCATGTGTGATGCAAGTGACTACGCGGTTGGAGCTGTTTTGGGTCAAAGAATAGGCAAAAACCCGCATGTCATTTATTACGCATCCAAGATGCTTGATAACATGCAGATCAACTACACCACCACGGAAAAAGAGCTCTTATCAGTTGTTTTTGCTCTTGATAAATTTAGATCATATCTTTTGGGCACTAAAGTAGTTGTTTTCTCTGATCATGCAGCTTTAAAGTTCCTCTTGACAAAGAAGGACGCGAAGCCACGGCTGATTCGTTGGATTTTACTTCTTCAAGAGTTTGATCTAGAAATTCGCGACAAGAAAGGTTCTGAAAATCTCGTCGCTGATCACCTGAGCAGAATTCCGGGGAGACATTGCAAGTTCCAGACCAATACGTGACGAATTCCCTGACGAACAGCTTTTTGCGGTTTATGACCACAAGGTACGCGCGGACCTTACGCCACCGCCCTGGTTCGCAGACATTGCTAACTATCTAGCATCAGGTATACTGCCTAACACTCTGTCTCGTGTTGAAAAGGATAAGATACAAAGTGACGCAAAGTATTTTATTTGGGATGACCCCTTTTTGTGGAAAAATTGTTCCGATCAAATTATTAAGCGTTGTGTCTCTGAGAACGGGTTCGAATCAATTCTGAAATTCAGTCACTCTTATGCATGTGGGGGTCATTTTGGGTCAAAACGAACGGTTTTAAAAGTTCTTGAATGTGGGTTTTTCTAGCCTACCTTGTTTAAAGATGCATATTTGTTTTGCAAAAGCTGTGAGAATTGCCAGAAGACGGGTAACATAGGTCCTAAAAATCAAATGCCTTTGAACCCTATTCAACCGTGTGAAGTTTTTGACGTTTGGGGTATTGTTTCTATGGGTCCGTTTCCTTCTTCTTCTGGTAACTGTTATATACTTTTAGCTGTTGATTATGTTTCTAAATGGGTGGAAGCTAAGGCCACCCGGACTAACGATTCAAAAGTGGTTCTAGAATTTGTCAGGTCCAATATTTTCTCTAGGTTTGGAACACCTCGTGCTATTATTAGCGATCGAGGAACACACTTTTGCAATCGGTTGGTGAGCTCTCTTTTGGCTAAGTATCACGTTACACACAGGACCTCTATGGCTTACCACCCGTAAACTAATGGGCAAGCGGAGATATCAAACAGGGAGACCAAGCCTATCCTAGAAAAGACAGTAAATCCGAACAGGAAAGACTGGAGTCAGAGTTAAACGACGCCTTATGGGCGTACCGAACAGCGTATAAGACGCCATTGGGAATGGGTATATCCCCTTTTCGAGTTGTCTATGGTAAAGCTTGCCACCTTCCCATCGAATTGGAACACAGAGCCTTTTGGGCTATCAAAACATGCAACATGCAAATGGATGCAGCGGGAGAGAGACGGAAACTTCCAGTTCAGGAGTTGGAAGAAATTCGGAATGATGCTTACGAGAACTCCATAATTTATAAATCTAAGACTAAGAAATTTCATGATTTAATGATTTCTCGAAAAAAATTCTTAGTGGGTCAGAAAGTCTTACTTTTTAATTCTCGTTTGCGTCTCTTTCCAGGCAAGCTTAGGTCACGATGGACGGGTCCCTTCATGGTTACGAACATTGCTGCACATGGGGCAATAGAAGTCAAGGATTTGAAGAATGGGAACATTTTAAAAGTAAAAGGACATCGGTTGAAACCTTTCTATGAATTGTCTCAACCATCTGACATCGAGGAAATCCGTCTGGAGGCTCCACCTCCGACTGTCTAAACATTTCCAAAATGCCTCGTCGAGTCCGAGACAATAAACAAGGGCGCTCTTTGGAGGCAACCCAATTGTGACGTTTCAGGCGTCACCTTAGTCCCGTCTCTTTCCTTTTAGTTTCCCTTTTTTTTCTTTGTTTCTTCGTTCTGCTCTCGTGATTGATTGTGGCCCTCGTATTTTGTAGGAACAGGTCTCTTTGCCCAAAATTCAAGCTTTTACAGCAAAGTGAGTGGAGGTTCGGTTGTACCCAGTGATCATACAATATTTATTTTAGGTGGAAAATACCTTATTGCTAAAATAAACAACCCGCCTAAAATAAACCTACCCGTACCCCTGACCCGTCAGCATCCCCGCGGATCCCCTCCTACCCGTTACCCTCGACCACAAACCAACCCGGAATCCAAACCGGTGCACATTCCCCAACCTTGGCCCCAACCCTAATCCAACCCCACCATTCACCGCCTCTCACTTTTACCCTCTCCCTTTTACAGAGCCACCATCCCTCTCCTTTCACCGTGACAGAACCACCACCAACCCTCCGCTGTCGGACCACCACATCACCACCATACCACCCTTCTCCCTATGGCCAAAAAGAGAAAGCATTCTACCCCTAAACCCTCCCCCTCCACCAAGCCGCCACTACCCAAGTGTCGCACATATCCACGCGGCCACCCTTGCGGCGAATACCCAATCATCGAAACGGAGGAGAACCTCCACCTCTATCGCGAACACTTGGCCAGAGAACAAGAGGCGGCCCAATCTCCTTCCTCACCGTCTCAAACCCTAAATCCGCCGCAGGCTTCAACCTCTCCTCCTGTTTTCGATGACCCCCCCATCATTCGCACCCCAGATGACTTGCACTGCTTCCTTACGGAGAGTTTTGAGCACCGCCAAGCCGCCTCCTCCGCGGTTCCTTCCGTCACCATCACGCCGCCTCCACTCACCGCTGCTGAAAAACGGGCACGCCGTCGACAGGACAATTTGGCCGCCGCCTCCGCCGCTGTTTCTGTTCCTATTCCCGAGAAATTCCAGGTCCCGGAGTATGGATTCCACCGTTCCAGCCGTCTCCAGGCTATTTCTGGGAGCAATGCCCCCCCACAACCGCCGATTCTAATAGATCTGACCCATTTGCGACCGAAGACGCGTCGCCGGCCGTCGTCGCCTTTTCGGCAGGTTCCTTTGCTACCTTCAGTCTCTGCCGATGCTAGCCCCGGCGTTTCTGACGCCGATCCTACCTGCTCGCCACCACGGGTGACGTTTGACGATGAGGCGGGACCATCCCAGCCTTATTCCCCTTCATCCGATTCACCTAGTCCCCCAGTTTCCCATTCTGACGACGATGACTCCCTCCACTCCTTGTCTGATCCGGAGTTCACCTTTGAAGGTGAAGCAATACACTACCCGACGACATTGAGGCGTGTATCCACTCGTTCCCGCTTGGGTGCTCCACTCCAGCGTACCATGCCTCCTCCGGTTGTTTCCGATGATTCAGATGGTTCTGAGGCGTTTGAAGGAGTAGCCCCACCTCGCCCACGGAAGCCTAAATTCAATGCGTTTACTGCGCCCATAGTCGGAGTGAGGATTATGTACACATGCTTCATGATTTTAAAACTGAGCCTGCTTTTGTTGATAAGGATGTTTTTCATGCTCTGTCTGTTCACGGGACCCCTGTTTATAATTCTAAAAAGTCTAAGGATTATGTTTTAGTGGACCCCACCCTGAGATATTTGCACAGGTTTATTTCTTCAACCTTTTCTAACAGAATTAGTGGGATGGGTGTTGTCACTAAAACTGAATTGTTCTTTTTATGGGGGATGGAATAGAAACGGAAAGTCAATTTTGGTCTTTAGTTGGCGATTGCATTTAGGGATGTTCGACGAGGGCATCGTGAGTTGAGTCTAGGACATGTTATCACACACTTGGCACGTAATTTGGAGTTGATTGATCGTGACATACCTAATTTCACTGTTGCTTGTGCCCTGTCCGTTCTTGATCTTTATAGTCTAGATAACATGCATATGTTGGTCAATACCGAGGAAGGTTTGTCTATTGCCCCTGCAGGTTTGGCACCGGAGGATGTCCCGCGAGTTTTTCCCAAGAAAGGTGGTTCCCCCGTTGAGCAGCAGCCTCCTACGGCTGTCCGTGACTTGCAAATGCGTTTAGAGCGAGTCGAGCGTGAAGTGATTGAGCTCCGAGAGTCGACCCACAGAAAATTGGACATCATTCTAGCCTCGTTGGGCCGTGCTCAGCCCCCCAACTGACTCAGTCGCGCCCCCGCGCTTCCAGGGAAGTTCCTTATTTTATTTCTTCTTATTTGCAAAGGGACTTTGCTTGTTTCAAGTGTGGGGGAGGGAATAACCAAGCTGAGTTTACTTTTGTAGGCTCGTTTAACTGAATTAGGGAGCGTTTACATTTTTCTTTCTTGTACATAGCTGTTGTACAAATTGTTTTACTAGTGGGGGCTGTTTTGCATGATTTGAGGAGGGGCAGTGTCGGTTTTAGGTCAGTTAGAAAGGGAATTTTTTTTTTGGGTGTTTAATGTATAATTCATTTCCATCTTGAACGTGATTACTAAGTTTGAACCTTGGATTTTTGCTAGAACTTTTTAAGCGACTTGGACTTGTGAAAAGCTGTGTGCAATTGGATTAATTAGTATGCCTTCATGCCTTCATTTCTTGCGCACTTCCTGGACAAACCATGTACTTAGCCTAGACAGATTTTTTGAAAATTTTCAATTTAGGACTGAAATTTGACTAAAGCACACTTTAATTCCCTTCGAGGCGAAATAGATTAATTAACAAACGACTCGGGAAGTGACAAAGGCATTCATGTCGGTGTTTGCAGCATTTTTGTTTGATTTTCACTAAATAAGATCACCCGATTGACCCCGCTGAGCCTTAGTCTTGTGCAAAATTTCTTTCTTAGCCGCGTTACAAAGCCTAATGCACAGTATAATTTCCTACCCTTATCTTATTTACACCTTGCTTACTCATTTTCTTTTTGGGATTATATTGTAGATGTCTAGACTCCTTTTCTTTGGTATGAAGAGAAAAGTTTCATTATGTTTGGAATGAAAAATTGTGAGATTGGTGAAACAAAAGCAAAAGGAAAAAAAAGAAGTCAAGAAGATAAGAAAAGAAAAATGAGCAGAAAAAAAATTTTGAGAAAAAAAAAAAGAGCAAGTGTAAAAAGAAAAAAATAAGAGAGTTAGAGTGTTGTTGAAAAAAAATTCGATAGAAGAGTTGGGAATTAATTGTGAGAAAGGGGAGTCTTTTTGGGAAGAAATAAAGGGAAACACTGGGGATTCATATTAGAATGTGTAAGCTTGGTGTTTTGAGCCGTTGATTTACTTTTTTCCTACCTTAACCCAAGCCTTACATTACAAGCTCCTAAAGACCTTTCGATCTCGAGCCATGCGTTGATTCAATTAGTGGAGATTGGAATGAATGGTGTGTTTGAACTTAATGATTGGTCCTTTTGCGAAAAACTTGAATTTATTTGCCTAGTCTTTGTACATCTTTTGGTTCATTACACACACACACAAAGGCATGGTGTTTGTACTAATTAGTTGAGTTGTATGTGGGTAAGTAATGAGTTTGAGTTGCTAGAATCGTTTCGGCGAATAATTGAGAATCACTTGTGCAAGGGGTTCGGTGGTTTTGATGTTTCATTAATTCCCTCGAGGACGAGTGGAAGATAAGTGTGGGGGAATTTGATAACATGCTTATTTTCCTAGTCATCGTGTTCTTGGGGCTGCACTTTTGAGCTTAAATTGTCTTTATATTGGTACTTTTAATAGTTTTTGTGTTTTAAGAAGTGCAGGGGTCCAGTAGCAGTTTTTGGGCTGTTTTGGAGGAATTTAGCATCTTTTTGGGCTGAAACTTTCTTTGTCACGTGTGGAGCTTGTTCTTGGAAGTCAATTTAATGGACTTTGGTTATAAGTGGTGGTGTGGCTGATTTTTCGTTGGGCTTTATAGTTGGGCCTTGTATGCTAGTGGGAGCTGAATTAATTGGTGAGGTCCAGCATCTTCGAGGAGCCTTGAGCGTCAAGTTGGGCAAGAAGAGTCCGAGTCCTTGAGGGACAAGGATTTAGGGCGTCAGTTGTGGGATATAAAAGTCCTTCTTCTGGGCCAGTTTAAGGGACTTTGGCGAGACACGGACTACTCAGCAGTTGGGCAGAAGACTATTGGCAGCGAGAGTTGAAGATTTGGCCGAGAGCAACAATCCTTCCTTATTCCTCTTAGTTAGCTTATGTTTTCCTTTTATTTTGCGTTTCCAATCATGTCTATGCAAAACTAATTCCATAGTACTTAGCTAGGAGTTTTCAATTCATGTTTGCTACATCGTGAGACCTAATTAGTTTTATAATTCAGTTTAATTCAAGTATTTCTTAATTCCCCGTTTGCCGTGTTTATTGCTAATTAATTGCTTAGTCAATTAGGGCCCGATTTTCTAAGTGGTTAGTTGCATATTGCTAATCTTGATTGCATGAAGTATATGTAGTGCTTGATAGATAATTAGTAGCACGTTAGTGATAGGAAGTCGTAAAGTCGAATCTAATTCACTAAGGGAATTAATAATCAAACTTGAATCTTGCACGTGTCGCGACTTGGTTAGTTTGGGCTAGTGTTTTCTTGAATCTCAATGTTGTTGACTTATTGAATCCTGTCGAGTGTCTCTAGGGGTTGTAAGTTAATTAGGGAGTAACTGTCGAGTGTCTCTAGGTTATTCTACACATAAGAGAAAACGAGGTGGAGTCGAGAGTCTCTATCCACCATAGCTAGTCTATTTGAAAAACTGAATTTATCCTTGCGTCTGTGATCGATGTTAAAAACTGAATTGTGACTCTTAGCTAGGTATTGTCTCTCCAATTGTTTTAACCAAATACCAAATATCCCTCTTCGAGTGTTTTATTATTTTTTGCTTGTTTTTATTATATGTTTTTATTTAGTTTAGCAACTTCAACAAACCCCCCCCCCTAAATCTTTCTCGTTAATTTAGTGAACTCTTTTGTGATTAGAGTAGAATTATTTTCATCCAATCCCTGAGGAATCGACCCGTTCGCACTTTACTACAAGTTTTAGCTGTGAATAGGATACTATTTATTTTGACAATTTCGACACTTGTCATTAATCATATTAACATCCCACCATAACTCTCGTGTTCTGGCATTTGTGTGTGACCCTTTAGGTTCATTATTCGATTAGCAGTGACAACAATTAATTAATTCCCTAATTAATTAATCACTTCACAGATCACACTACTGTAATCTAGCAATGGGTGTGTGACCCCTAGCCGAATAACGAAATGAATCGAAGAACCTTTCAGTCAATGACAATCAGTGAAATACATCCTTCTACAATTCCATCTCTTAATCAAGAACTAAGGCATGGGAATATTCTCAGAGCCCAAATATTCTTGATCTTTAAAGTTAAGTTCGTTTTATATCCATTTCGATCTCAATACTAAAAAACCCCATTTTCTAGATGTCTTGATCTTTTATCCACCTTGGCCAAGGGTTTAATGTTTAATGGACTATGAACAACTCAATCAGTAAGAGATCATTCTTGTTCTTAACAAGTGTAGGTCCTTTATCAATTCTACTAATTCTACATATGCCACTTGTGTAATCCCAACTTAGGCCATGGTTCAGGTGTCTATATGGCGACACCCTTTTAAACCTATATCAAAGATTACAGAGTTAGCTCATATGAGACATTACAGAATCTCAAGTCTAAGGATTAATGAATGACGTTATTGACCTGTAAAATATTTCCTAATCTGGAAGTTTCAGGAAACTTCCTTTCCCATTTAGGAATGTTCTCACGCGGGACATCTCAGTGATGAAGTTCTTGTAACAATCACCCTTATATATTATGAACGCATCAACGTATGCACTTATCACTCCATGACACTGAGTGATCCTTCAAAAGGATATAATCACATAAGCAAGTCTGAGTAGAGTCAAGATCGACACTCCCACTGTCTGTCGGACTCATTGACTTAAAGAAGTTTCTAATCCTCGCCTATGGAGTTAAGTACTTGTTTCATGTGTCGTTCCCATAATGACAAGGTTCTTAACGGCCTCATCGGATTAGGGGAGTTCAATACATGCAAAACACAGTTAACACAAACAGATATAAATAAGCACATAAAGAAGTGATTGCCTATGAACAAAATCATCTCGTTTATTACTCAAAGACTGTTTGCGATTTTACAAGGAAATAGTAAAGCAAACATCTGTTTTAAGGGCACTATTCCTAACACGTGATACCTGGGGGTGCTTGCTTATTCTGAGTAAGTAGACTGAGGTGTCCCGTATGAGAAGATTCCTAAATGGGAAATGAAGTTTCTATTTCTGGAAATAGAAACTTCTAGATTAGGAAATATCTCATGGGTCATTGATGTGATTAAGTGATCCTTAGACTTGAGGTTCCATTGACACTTTATGAGCTGACTCTGTAGTCTTAGGTATAAGCTTTAAAGGGTGTCATCTTAGATAACTGATTCAAAGCTTATGTTGGGACTGCACAAGTGACACATGAAAAGTTTATGAGAATCGATAAAGGATCTACCATTACACTAGCAAGTTGATCTCTTATTGTGTAAGTCATGCATATGCCATCTAGGAGTCCTTGGCCAAGGCAGTGGAACAAGACATCAAGAAATGAGTTTCTTTTATTGAGATCAAATAGATATGAAATGCACTTAACTTTAAGATCAAGATTATTAGGGTTCTAATTATTTCCTTACCCAAGATCTTGATTGAGAGATGGGATGTAGGAGGATTGTATCTCGCATGAATCAATGACTTAAAGGTTCTTTCGAATTGAGACATTCTTGTTCAGCTAGGGGTCATACACCTGTTGCTAGACTATGGTTGTATGATATGTAGACTGATTAATTAATTAGGATCACTGCTAACTGGATTAAGAACCTAGATATAACAACCCAGTCACGTGAGTTAAAGCTTGAATCAATTAAACGAGTTGATCGAACTAATGGGAGATTGGTGGGGACCACACGTGTGAAGCACATGTGGGATACGTTCCCCAAGTGACACGTGTCACGTGATAGTGTATGTTTAAATAATTAATATTGATTAATTACCTAATGGACTTTAATTTAATTATGAATTAATATTAAAGTTCTAATTTGGAGATTTTAAGTCTAATAAATAATTAATTATGAATTAATTAATTATTAGCTTCAAGTTATTTATTTTAAATGAATAAAGTAAATTAAAATATCTAAGAGAGTTGGATATTTAATTCTTGCTTAATAAGTTGGTCAAAAGAAGACTTTTGGTCAAAGTAAGAGTCTTTCTCTCCAAGCAAGAAATCCCTTACCAAAAAGGTTTTGGAAAGTCTTGTTAATCAAGACTTGGGGTTCGAACCCGTAGCCTATTAATACTTAGGGTTCGAACCCCTTAGGGGTTAATGCACAACTTCTCCTTATCCGAATTATACACTAAACCCTAGAGTCTAAACACCGAATATAGAACTAGCATCCTCCCTATTCGGATCGTGGTCGAGATTGGTGGACTAATTCTCTAGAGGGCTACTATCGTGAAGTCTTGAAAGATTCGAAGGAGCTTTTGGGGATAAGTTGCGTGAAGAGAGTTCTTGGGCGGCTAGAACGTGTCAAGAAAGCTACTACCTAAGTGAGTTTCTTGATCTTTACGAATTTGGGAATAGGAATTGCAAGATTCGATTCTATCTTTTGGAAAAAAATTTAAATTTCCACTGCGTTTCTGTTTCATTTTCCCAACAGTAGTGAGATGGGGAGAATTTAACATTAAAGCCACAGTCACATAATTGACTGATGCTAATCAAGTTATGCTCAAGTCCATCCACAAGATATACATTTTCAATGTAAATACCATTATCACAGCCGATTGTTCCTTCACCGATAATTTTACCTTTGGTGTTACCAGCAAACACCACATTTCCACCATTAATCATGCGTAGATGAGTGAAACCGGATTTGTTTATGTCATGTGACGTGAGGACCCACTGTCTAATACCCATCTGTTGTTCTTTTGGAATTGTTCTGGTACTTGAAATGTTTAGACCAGGTCCCTGTTATTATAGGGTCCTTCATTGTTAGAAAGAAGTGTTTCCTTTTTGACCCATATCCATTTTTTTTTTATTTCTTCCATTGTGTTTAAAACCAGCATGCGGCCTCAGTATGTCCTATTCAGCCAAAATAACGGCATCTTTTCACCTTTTTTAAGTTAAAATGATTTTCAGTCTTAAGCTTATGATAGTCTCTTTTAGGCAAAAAATCTCATGTGCATAACAGCTATTATCTTGTTGAATTTTTACAATCAAGTCAGACATATCTTTTACCTTTTTCTCAAGGTCTTGTTGTAGCTTAATAGTTCTTAACAAGTTTTCTTGCACGAGCTTGCTTCTTTTTCTAAGACTTTCAAGATTGTCAATACATTTAAGGTAAAAGTTATAATCTAAATATTCTAACTCATATTCATTATGAGCAGATTCACTTGTATTAGATTGAGTGGATACCTGACTGTTGGCCATTAAGCCAGTGCGGACTTTCTTTTCAAATTTAGTGTCACTCCATGAAGCTCTAAGGGATGAAACTTTCAGATCCATTCGCCGGTCACTTTTCAGCTTCAGACATTTTGACTTAAGATGACCTGGTTCTTGGCAATGATAACATAAAGAATTATGACAAATTAGAGGAAAGTTTCTTACCATGTTGGTTCCGATGGAGCAATTTTTTTATTTTTGCCAGCTGACTCAATCTGCTTGAGAGAAGACCCATTTCAGTATCAACATTGGCATCATTATCAATGCTTTTGCTAGGAGAACCAGACTCAGATAAAACTCCAAGAATAGAGTTTTCCACCTCAGGGCTTAGATCCTCCCTCCTAGTTAAGATTAACTCATGTGCAGTTAAGGAACCGATTAATTGAGCTATTGACATTTGAGTTAGATCTTTAGCTTCATGAATAGCAGTGACTTTTGGAGTCCAGTCTTTAGGCAGAGATCTGAGAATTTTTCTCACTTGATCCTCTTCAGATATGATTTTGCCAAGGGCAAACATTTTGTTCACAATCTCCATGAACTTGGCATACATGTCAGAGATACTGTTACATTACTTTGTTTTAATTTTGATGATTTACAAGTTGTGATCTTCTTCCATAAAATTCCTCATTATCTGAAGTTCTTCTTACAGGTTGAAAATACCAAAGACAGCCTTGCTTGAAGTCCAAAATCCAGAAGGAAAGCTCAGGTCAAAGCCAAAGAAGGAATCACAAGAAGATCAGCTGAAAGTGAAGCTGATCAAAGGAAGCAGCTCATCTGGTACCTTGAACTTTCAGCTCTATCTCTCCAAGAACCAAAAGTAAGCACGGCCAAAAGCATCTTGAAGAATGAAGGAAGAAACGAAGTTCAAAATTACCAAAGTTCAAGTTTGTTCACAATCAAGACAAGTTAAAGGAAAAAATGATCAGAAGGAGCAATCTGACTGGTACCAAAACAACTAATTCCACAACCAGTTCCAACATCCTAAATTAAGGAGGAGTCAACAAAAGTCAGAGTCATATCTTCAAAAGAATGGTGAAAGAAGCTGTCCAGATTGTCAGAAGCAAACGATGTCCAAAGAGTATCCAAGGATCAAGAGAAACAAGAGTCAGAAGAAAAGGGTTCATCTGGTACCAGAAAGACCACTGGTACAAAGCATCTCAAAGTCAAACATTGAATCCAAGTCAACACTTCCTAAGTTGCTAAAAAATTCACAAAGATTCTAAAGGAAGGTGAAATCAAGACAAAGCTCTCTCAAAGTACAAAAAGCTCAACGAATCTTTCCCACTTACAGAAATTCAAAGTCTGCAACTTGAGCTCAAAGGCAGCACATGTCCAACAGCTCTTTGTACTAGTTTGGTAGTAGAAGCCTGGGGAAACGTGAAAGTTTCAAATGCAAATTCTGAGTCTAACGGCTCTATTGGAGTTCAATCTTTATAAGAAAAGCAGATACAACTTCAAGGGATATTCAAAAAGCTGCCATACACATAGAGACCATAGAGTTCTCATAGTGTTCTTAAGCTTGTAAGATAGCTTGGGTCCTAGAACGTTTGGTTCCACAGTCATATGTGTTGTTTGGTTTCTCAGATTATTTCCAGAAGTTTCGTGGAAGGTTTGGTTCCATAGTCATAGTTACATAGGGACCTTCCTTCTTCTTGTATCTTGTACTCACATCAGTTTATAACTCCTCTTTAAAATCCTAAGCTTAGCAAACTTAGGTAGTGGACTAACTTGCCCAACTCGTGCTTTACACAGTTGTGGTAGGCCAACCACTATAAATCTCCTGTGTTCTTTTACTCTTGTTCACTTTGTTCTAGACTGGTATCAAACTCGTTATTGTTCCAGTCGTGATAGGTCTTTGTATCAAGTTTTGGAGGACACAAATCTGGGTGAATTACACAAGAAATTTTCAATTCAACCCCCTTTTGACTATCAGATACTTTTGCCACTTTTCATGCGAAAAAGTTCATATTGATGAAAAAGAAATGCTATTCGTTCTTGACGGACTTGAGAGTTTCCTTCATGGGTTACCTGAAGCAGGCGCCACATAGATTTCGCAGTAGGACAGGTGCTGACCTTGTTATATTCACTTTTACATAGTGAACATGACAGAATGTTTTTAATTTTTGCATTTAACGAAATATTTTTTTTTTTATCATCAGTGGTATATTCATTCCTTTCTTTAGGAATGTTTATGCCCCCAATCGTTTTCATAGGAGTTTTGTTACCTTCAGTAATGATTTCCCCAATGCGGTTTTTCCAGTTAGCATAGTTTGTGCCATCAAGTAGTGGAGGGAATGTGTGAGAGACCCCCTCAGATTAAGTTCCATTTTGAACTTCCATAGGATTGTTTCACTCTGGCATGTTAAGCCTGAAAAGATAGCACAAAGATCTGATACCACTTGTTCATCAAGAAGGGGTGGGGGGGGGGGGGGGGGGGGGTTGAAGTGTTCAACTAGATAGTTTATTGATTCAAGTTCCCTTCATTACTCATTTTGCTTTCAACAATTCGCACAAGGGAAGCAGAGATACCAGTATGGTACCACAGGTGCTGATAAGTGTAGATAATCACAAGTGTTGGAAAGTAAAGCATCAGACCGAGAATTTAGAGAGGTTTGGCCTCAGAGACTATGTAAAACACGAGCCTAAGAGATTAATCCTCTACCTAAGTTTGTAAACTTAGGATTTTCAAACCAACCATGTATTAGAATCAAAGTACAAATACAACGCAGCAGAGTGGAAAGGTTCCAACAGAAATAAGGTGTGGAACAAATCAAATCAACTCCAAGATCCCCAAGTCTCCTTACTAAAAACTACCAACCGAGAGCAAACACACACACACTCTCAAAAGGTGTAAACACGAAGTAGCTAGTACAAAAGAACTTGTAAAAAAAGGAACTCTTTGTTGTTGTTGTAGTCCAATATATATAACCGCTCAATATAGCCGTTGAGCTAAGAGATTTTTCAAATCGTGGTTGGGTTCCCAATGAAGCTTCCAACAGCTCTTTTTTAACTTTGCGCCTTCAGCAATTTCCAGGAGTTAAGTGCCTCCAAAGGATATTTAGACAAGAGATATTTATACAATATGATAACTTAAATGGTCAATCATCAAAAGAATGAGTCATATGTTCCATGAGGGCTCCAGAGGATTTAACAAATAACTTAATCAATATATATATATATATATATATATATATATATATATATATATATATCATGGAGATATATCATGAGATAGTCACTACAAGAAAACTGTCAATTTCCGACGGAATCAAGTCCATTGGAAAATTATTATTTTCCGACGGAATACCGACAGTTTTCCGACGGGATTTGTTCAAAAATATAAAAATAAAAATAAATATTTTCCGACGGAAATTCCGTCGGTAATCCGTCGGAAAATATAAAAATATGAAAATAAAAATAAATATTTTCCGACGGAAATTCCGTCGGTAATCCCTCGGAAACTATAAAAATATAAAGATATAAAAATAAAAATAAATATTTTCCGACGAAAATTCGGTCGGTAATCCGTCGGAAAATATAAAAATATGAAAATAAAAATAAATTTTTTTATTTTTTTTAAATTATTTACTTTTATTCTATTTTCCGACGGATTTTCCGTCGGAAAGTCGTGTATTATTTTTAACATTTCGTTAAAATTTCCGTCGGAAATCCTTCGGTAATCCGTCGGTAAATTTTTCCGAGGACTATTTATGCGACAACAATCATCCGTCGGAAATCTATCGGAAATCCGTCGGTATTTGATGTTTCCGACGGAATTCCGACGAACAGTGCTGTCGGAATTCTGCTGTTTTCTTGTAGTGAGTTTGATTGATTTTGTTGCAGGTGTAGATGAGGTGAAGGCTAGGGTTTGCGCACCAGTCACAACAATTTGTATTGGCGAGTGCAGTTTGTAGTCCAGAATATTGTGATGATCTCTGCAAGAAATCTGTAATGGGAAATGATATACGAGGCCAATGTCTTGAGAGTGATGTTTGTAAATGCATTTATCGTTGTTAATTAGGCATACTAATGCCAACAAATTAAATACCTTTTGGTTAATTTCCAATCATTAGGGAATATATAATAAAGTTTTGGATCACAAATTCTTTAAATTAATGGATTGAATACTCACATAGAATCTTTCTTTGCCAACCAAAGACTAGCATTACCAACTAAGAGTTCATTGACGAACCCCTCAATCAAGGATTCTACTAAGCCCACGTTTCAATTGTGTTAAAAATCATATTGTCCGTCTCAGCGTCACCCCTCAATGTCTGGACGATTAATATTATGTGTTTTCAAAGCAAGATTCTATCAAATATCTCACATTGAATAATTAAATATATGAGGTTTAATGTATAGTATAGCTAAGTGAATTTCCCCTCAACAGCCAGTTTCTGGGATGAGTTAGACCAAATATATTATTTATCATGATATTAGTGTAGGTTCTATTCCTCCACCCTCATAGAACTTTAAGCCCTGGGCGTGATGAGGGTATGTCAAATATCACACATCGAGTTCCCTCACAGATGTTTTGTCCCTGGGTGTGACGGTGGTGTATTAAATATCCCACATCGAGTCTCTCCACCCTCGCAGATATTTTGGCCCTGGGCATGATGGTGGTGTATCACACACATCGAGCCTCTCCACCCTCGTAGATGTTAGACGAGTCTCTCTACCCTCACAGATGCTTTGGCCCTGGACGTGATGGGAGTGTGTCAAATATCCCATATCGAATAATAAAAAATATGGAGTTCAATATATAATGACAGGGAATGTGTCCAATATCTCACATCAAATAATCAAAGATGTAGAATTTAATATATAATGGATAGACATGATATGGGTGTCAAATATCTCATATCGAATAATAAAAAAATATGAAATTCAATATATAATGGATTAGCCAACACACTATCCATTGAATTCAAAAAAATTTACAATTCAGAATGGCATCTCGGAATAAATAATTATCAAAGTTTGAACAAATTAAAAAGTAACACTATAGATGGAAATAATATCGTAATTTGAATCTTTTAAGAAATAAAGAAAATTAATACTCTTAGAAGTCGTTTACTTTAATTATTTTCAATCTATTGGATTTGAGTTATGAATATGATAAATTTAATAAAATCGCTTAACAGAAAAAAAAAAAAATGAACTTGTTTACTTTGATTGTTTATAAGTTGATTATTTAGCAATAGCTTTTGGAAGTTGCAATATACTCCATTCTTTTCAAACTTAACTACAAGACCTTGCTTTATCCCATAGGCCTTAGCCCCTTCAAAGTAAATAATTTTTTATGACTTATTAAATAGTTCATCTAACTTTTTCTATAGAAGTAAAGGACTTCTTAAAGTTAGTTTTAAATGGGGTAAAAGAGAGTAAATACTGAAAATTCGAATTTCGCCCCATTAAAATGGATTTGGGCTCTTTAGAATAGATATGATTATTAATGGATTGGATTAAGAAATTCATAATGGGCTTTCTTTAAATGGGCCTACCGAACTATTGGTCTAAGGCTGTGAACGGGCTGGACTCAAGTCGAGCTTTAAAAATATAAACTTGAATAGTTGAATTTAATTATATATGGGCTAATAGCCTAATATCAAGCATCCTCCTATTCTTTGGATTTAGTACGATTTATCCCCTAATTTTTGAATAGATATTTGTTTAAC
Source organism: Lantana camara (assembly GCA_037501455.1). Taxonomy (NCBI): domain Eukaryota; kingdom Viridiplantae; phylum Streptophyta; class Magnoliopsida; order Lamiales; family Verbenaceae; genus Lantana; species Lantana camara. Next base: position 130,378,864 of record CM074855.1, read on the forward strand.
TTTTGTAAAATATAATACTTAACCCCTTTTTGATAGAATTTTAGAGAATATTTTGTTCAATTTTCATTTGGCGACAAATAAGATCTTAAACGTGTTGATACTATATATCAAATTGAAAGTCTCGATGCAAAAAACAAAATAGTGGTTTCAAGATCAAAATCCGACAACCAATGAACAAAGAATTGACAGTCATAGATGGTAATAAGGCCGGCGAAGTTTTTCAGACGAATTTCAATGCTTTCGACGATTAATAGGGTTGAATGAGATATAAGTTTTGTTCGTCTTGGATAGAGCAACACGATGGTAATGGTTTTAACTCCTAGGTCGCCGTGATGGAAGAGAAATCGAAGGTCGAAATTTAAATTGAACGGAATTTTTCACCGGAATTGTTTAAAAGGGGTTAAGTGCTGCGTTTTAGAAAGGTTAGCGGGTAAAGTACACTAAACTTCAAAAGATATGAGGTATCCGGAATTAGCCCATTATTAATTCGTTTTCAAATTGGCAAAAAAAAAAAAAAAACTACTCACCATGAATCGGTATAGTTTAACCCTCCAAAAAGAAAAGAAAAAAAAATGCTACAAAATTAAACATAAATTGAAACCAAACAAAAATAGATGCATCAGATTTAAGGGTAATTTAATTTCTCATAAAGGATGTCAAGAAAATTTAATACTAAAAAAGAAAAATATTTATATTGTGATTATTTGAGGCAATGCTATTATTTGTTTACTATAATTTGTATAATTGTATTACATAATTAATATGCAAGATAAGTGTAATAATATTGGTATTTATATGCAGCAATTAATTAAATGGAATTTTCAATGAAATTAATTATTATCCTAAATAGCCCCTTTTTAGGTCTATAAATTCAACCATTTTCATCTATATTCTCCATCATTCAAATTAATCCCATTAAGAATTAATACAAAGAAACCCTAATTAAGCATGAAGAGCTCAATCCGTCTTGTTGTCCTTCTATTTCTTGTTCTACTATGCACAGGTAAAATTTCTTTTTTATTTATGTCTTCTTTGAAACTTTTTTATTCTTCATTTATATATATATATATATATATATTTTTTTTATTCTTTATTTATATTCATATATAAATACACAAACACAAGAATACACGACATTGACAGAAGAACACATATTTTTTCATAAATTTCTCACATGAAGGGAGTTCGACCTGATCTCCGATCAATGTGAGTGCCTGATTAGTTTGTGCATCCGAGATTTTCACAAATTAGAATCAAAATTCATAAGATCATAATGCATAACATAAAAACATTTCGAGAAGTAACCAAACAAGCACCGTCGTTCTAGCTCCGATGCAGGTCACGAATAACATATCAGACTGATGGGGCCCTACCCACCTACGACACGTGGCCAGCCCTAGAAGAGTTAAAAACATACACAACTAACTTAGGACCTTATGACGAGCTGTGGGAGGAGCTCGCTGTGTGAGCTCGCTCTGTTAGAGTAGTATAAGCAGCAAGTGCTGCTCGCTGGACGAGCTCGGGCATGACGAGCTGAATTAGGAGCTCGCTCGATACGTTCGCTCCTTGGACTCTATTCGCGAAAGGACACCTAGGTAACGTAGATGACGTGATGGAGAAGATAAGGAGTCTTGATGATAAGAACAAAAGAATATAAAGCGATAAGACCGAATCTGATATAGAACCGGAGAAGTAGTAAACCCTAGTAGGACTTCGGGTCTATATAAGGAGGGCTTTTGGTTGCTATAAGGCAGAACACAAGATACGAGAGAAAAATAGAGAGAGGAAGATAAATTCGGCGAGTACTCATCATTGGCGCCGTCTGTGGGAACGAAAAACTTCTTCGTTCCCTTTTTAGTACTGGTCGAATTTTATTTTCTTCTTTGCAGAAAGATGACGAGGGAACATATCAACCAAGTATTGGACCAGATTGATCAAATAATGGCGAACAATCGCGGAGATGGTGGTAGTGGAAAGGTCGATTATGACACCCCGGAGAGCATGAAACAAAAAAACGTTCAGGGGGAGGAAAGTCAGACACCAGCCACGCTGCCTGCTAACATGACGATGGATCAGCTCCGGGCCCTGGTGGAGATGATCGTTGAAAAGCGAGAAGCTCGGGCAGGAGCTAGCCATACTAGGAGCCAGCGGAGAACGGTAGGAGATGAGGCCGACACCGCGGCCAAGGGAAAGCGAACAGAGGTACCTCATATTGATCTAGAGGACAGCTCTGAAGACAAGGATTACTATGAGGAGGACGATCAAACAACAATCCAGACGACATCAAGAAACAGAGGCCCAGTTAATAGAGGGGCTAATAACTGGGAAGAACAGATGCAGGATATGGGAAAAATGATAGAGGAGATGAGGAAGAATTTGCAAGGCCCCATCCCGGAGAAGAAAAAAGGAAGTGCATTCACAGAAGAAGTCTTAGAAGAAGACCTCCCGTATAACTTTAGATCGGTGCAGGTGGCGGATTATGATGGAACGGGAGACCCTGCGGAACATATAAGCGAATTTGAGCATGTAGCAATGTTACATAAGCTGTCGGACAGGATCAAGTGTCGAGTGTTCGTAACAACACTCAAAGGGCCGGCTCGCAGATGGTTTTCATCGTTACCTCCGAACGTAATAAGTGGTTTCGAGGATTTCTGCAGATTATTCACAAACCAGTTTGCTAGCTCCCTTCACTATAAAAGGAACGCGATTAGTTTGTTCACAATAAAACAAGGGATCGGAGAACCACTTCGTGCTTACGTACAGAGATTTAACAGAGAAGCCTTGGATGTACCTTTTGTGTCACAGGAAGTCAAGGCGAGTGCTTTCACTCAAGGTTTACAAGGCGGTGAGTTTTTTCAATCATTAGCGCTAGATCCGGTGACGGATTTTGACGACCTACTGAGGCGAGCTGGGAGATACATAAACTTAGAGGAGGCGTTGGCCGCGAAAAAGACGGCTATTGGAGAGGTTAGCAGGAAGAGAGGAATTCAGGAGACATTCCAACCACGAGAATTGAACAAGAGAGGCGGAGTAGGAAATCGCAAGTTCGCAAAGTACGACTCATACGCGAATCTAAAAAACACACCACGCGTTATCTTAACAACGATCAAACAATTGGAAGGGTTCCGGTGGCCGCGGACCCGAGCACCAATACCAAAGCGGCCTCCGTCAGACACTTTCTGTGAATATCATAATGAATACGGGCACCAAACAGATCGCTGTGGACATCTGAAGGACGAAATAGAGAGGCTGGTGCGGGAAGGAAAAATACCAGAACTGGTAGAGGAGAAGATTGAGTCCGAAGGAAATAAGGATATACAGACAGATGGAAGAAGACGAGCAGAGATGAACGAGCAACAAGAAGCGCCTCAGGTTCGAGGGGTAATTCAGATGATTGTTGGAGGACCTACTGATGGAGACTCGCAACGAGCCAGGAAAGCATATGCCCGGATAACGAATAAGGGGGAAATGTTGTCTGTACGCCTAGACAATACTCCGCAGATTCGTTTTGGTCCGGAGGACTTGATCGGAGTACAACGACCTCATAATGATGCACTCGTTATCACAGCAATAATTGCACATCACCAGGTGTCAAGAGTTTTGGTGGATGGAGGTAGCTCAGTGGACGTGTTGTTCCTAAATGCTTTTCAGCAAATGGATATTGGAACAATTCAGTTGGGGACAGTCAACACAGCTTTGTATGGTTTCGGAGGTGAAATGGTGGAACCTCTCGGACAAATCACATTGTCCATGGCTCTAGGACGAGGGGATCATGTGAAATCAAGACAAGTCAAATTCATGGTGGTTGATGCGCCTTCCTCGTACAATGCAATACTAGGGCGACCAGCTTTAACGTTATTTGAGGCCATCGCTTCGCCTTACCATTTGAAATTAAAATATCCTGTTGGGAATGAGGTTGGAGAAGTACGGGGAGATCAGGTCGCAGCGCGGAGGTGTTATGTAGAAGCAATTAGAAAGGAGAAACGGAAATACGAGCCCACTAATCCGCACTCGGATGGCGAGCCTAGTGGAATGAAACGGCGGACAGAAGACACAAACACTATGGAACCAGAGGGTGAGTTGATGACCATTGAGTTGGTGCCAGGGGATCCGACCAAGACAACCAGGATTGGAGGACAGCTCCCTAAGGAGATGCAGGAAACCCTGGTAGCGATGCTACGAGCAAATATGGATGTGTTCGCCTTCGATACTCATGATTTGGTTGGACTGGATAGGAGCATTGCTGAGCACCGCCTGAATGTCAAACAAGGGGTACGACCAGTAAAGCAGAAGAAACGGCATTTTGGGCCCGAGAAGGATGCAATTATTCGAGCTGAAATTGAAAAATTACTCCGAGCAGGACACATCAGAGAAATCCAGTTCCCTGAATGGTTATCCAATGTAGTGCTTGTACCTAAGCCCGGGGGCAAGTGGCGCGCATGCATTGATTTCAGAGACTTGAATAAAGCATGTCCGAAAGATTTCTACCCATTGCCAAGGATTGATCAGCTCGTGGATTCAACAGCAGGTTGCGAGCTGTTAAGCATGATGGATGCATCTCAGGGGTACCACCAAATACCATTAGCCCGAGAAGATTGGAATAAAGTAAGTTTCATAACCTCCTCTGGTACATACTGTTATATTGTTATGCCATTCGGTTTAAAGAATGCAGGTGCCACGTACCAAAGAATGGTGGACAAGATTTTCAAATCCCAGATCGGAAGAAACATGGAGATTTACGTTGACGACATGCTAGTAAAAAGCAAATTTAAACACGAGCATGCCAAAGATTTGGAAGAAACATTCCGGACACTGCGACAACATAAACTAAAGCTTAACCCTTCGAAATGTGTATTCGGTGTACGAGGGGGAAAGTTCTTAGGATACCTTGTAACGGAGCGCGGCATCGAGGCAAACCCGGAAAAGATAGAGGCCATCACTCACATGAGAGCACCACGAAACATACATGAAGTTCAAAGATTAGCAGGAAGAATAGCAGCCATTGGGAGATTCGTGGCTAAATCGGCAGAACGAGGGCGACCGTTCTTCAAAATACTTAAGAAAAAGCGATTTGAATGGAATAATGAAGCAGAGGAAGCTTTTCGGGAACTCAAAGAACACCTCACACGGCTGCCCCTCTTGACAAAACCAGAGGAGACCAAACCACTGATATTATACCTAGCCGTCGATAAAGGGGCAATTAGTTCGGTTCTAGTTACGGAGGTTGGTGGCGAGCAGAAGCCAGTATATTACGTTAGCAAGGTTTTAACAGAAACAGAAGCTAGATACACCGAGCTTGAAAAAGGGGCACTCGCAATCGTAATCGCAGCTCGTCGTCTGCGACCGTATTTCTTATCACACACCATTATCGTACGTACTGACATTCAGCTGAAACAGGTCTTGACTCGGGCAGAATATTCGGGTCGTCTTGTTAAATGGGTAATCGAGCTGAGCGAGTATGATATTATTTATGAACCAAGACGAGCTATCAAAGGACAAGCATTGGCTGATTTTGTGGTCGAGTTCACAGATCGAGCAGAAGAAGTCAACTGGTGGACGTTATGGGTGGACGGATCATCAGGTCCTGGTGGCAGCGGGGCAGGAATAGTGCTACAACCACCGGACGCCGACGACATGGAATTCGCAATGAAAATTAACTTTTCGGCATCAAACAATGAAGCTGAATACGAGGCACTCATAGCAGGTATAAAAACGGCAATGGGAGCTGGAGCTCAGCGAATCCGTGCATTATCGGATTCCAAGTTGATAGTCAACCAGGTTAATGGCGCGTACGAGGTCAGGGATGAGCGTATGAAGGCGTATGTAGCACAGGTCCACAAATTGCGAGAACAACTATCAGATTTCTGTCTAGACAGAATAGATCGCGAACAGAATGGGAAAGCAGATGCCCTGGCCAAGCTCGCAAGCTCTTTGGGGGATTGTCTTATTAAAGAAGATAACTGTCCTGGATAGACGAGAGTATGAGGGGGAATTGATTACAGTGATCACAGGTGACGAAGATTGGCGGACACCATACTTGGCCTTCTTAGCAGGCAAATTAAACACGGGACTTAGGATTAAGCAGGCGGCTCGGTATGGAGAGCTAAATGGAAAATTATATAAGAAGGGATATTCGAACCTATGGCTGAAATGTGTAACGCGGCGAGAAGGTCAAGATATCATACGAGAAATTCATGAAGGAAGCTGTGGTAGCCATGAGGGAGGAAGGATTTTGGCCAGCAAAGCTCTGCGAGCAGGATACTATTGGCCCTCTATGCGAACAGATGCTTTGGAATTTGTGAAATCATGCCACTCCTGTCAAGTTCATGGATCAGCAGTACGACAACCACCCGCTTACATGCACACGATGAGTTCGCCATGTCCGTTCGCAATGTGGGGTATTGATTTAGTCGGACCCATGCCAAGGTCATCAAGCCAGAAACGTTTCGTCATCGTGGCCATCGACTATTTTACAAAATGGGTCGAGGCGGAAGCTTTGGCTCGGATTACTGAAAATGACGTTATTAAATTCTTATGGAAAAATATTTGTAGTCGTTTTGGCATTCCCAGGATACTAATATCTGATAATGGCACGCAGTTTGTAGGTAACAAGGTTCGGGCTTGGTGTGAAGAACGGGAGATCCAGCAGAACCCAGCTTCGGTAGCACACCCACAGACAAATGGCCGAGTGGAAGTGACAAATCGAACAATCATACGCGGAATAAAGGCCAGATTAGAGAAACACAGGGGAAAATGGGCAGACGAGCTACTACATGTCCTGTGGGCATATCGAACATCCCCACGACGAGCTACTGGGGAGTCACCATTTAGCATGGTATACGGAACGGAAGCAGTGATACCAATCGATATTATGGGTGGCTCGCACAGGATAGACACATACAACCCTGAGGAGAATGAACGTTTACTGGCGGATTCATTGGATCTCATTGAGGAACATAGAGAGCTCGCACATCTTCGAGAAGCTCGCTATAAAGCGAAATTTAGGGCAGCTTTTGATAAAACAGTTCGACCACGGGAGTTCGAGCCAGGGGATTTGGTACTCAAGCGAGCAGAAGTCTCTGGAGGAGTAGGCAAACTGGACCGAGCATGGGATGGACCTTTTGTTGTCACAAGGGTATTAATGAGGGGAGCATATAAAATTGCGGTAGAAGACGCTGATGGAGAGCGAACAGAATTGCCACGGGCATGGAATGCCCAACACTTGAAGAAATATTACGTTTGCGGACACACCGCGGTTGCACTCTTTTCCTTGTTCAGGCTTTTTTCCCATGAGGTTTTCCCTTTGCAAGGTTTTTAACGAGGCAACACAACGCGGTTTAGTTAGTAGCAGTTTAATTTTCTAATGATTGTCAGTCGGTTTACTTTTCCTTTCAATATTGATTATCATTTTGTAACTTTACCAGCTATGGCTATAAGATGATATCCTTTTGCATATGATTCTGTTTGAACAAATCCTATAGCGAATGGGCAATCACCAGCTCGTGTGATTGGGAAATCCTGATGCAATTCAGGTGGCGGTAGCCGAAATAGATCATGATCTCAATGATAACAGAGGCTTTGGATATCACAAATACTTAGTTTATGTTTCAAAAAAGGTATATAAGGACGATTTTTCTTGCTACACGGCGGGACATAGCACGGTAAAAAATTTCCCGAGAACAATTGGCAAATAGAGTTTAGCCCACTGAGGTTAGACTGTTTCTGGGTTCGTGGCCAAAAAAAAAAAAAAAAAAAAAAAAAAAAAAAAAAAAAAAGTTTGACGAGCGACCGGGCAACGGCGCTGATTATTCAGCACCACAGTTTGACGAGCGACCTATTGATGAGCAACATCTTTGCTCGCTCTATGCTTCCAATAATGCACTTGTTAGTAGCGACTTAAGTATCTTTTCTATCCAGGCTGTATTCAGCAGCTACCCAAAAGCGAGAAGTTTGTGATTGTTTTATTCGTTGGCAGAAAACAGGGTGCGCCCTTTGCTTTCCAATTTGTTTAGAATTGGTTTCAGACAACTCACCCTCAGTTGGGAGCATATAGCGAGCAGTTTTATTCACCTTTTGGCGAGCTGAGAGGACTGGAGGAGTGACGGGCGGTTCTGCTCGCACTCACTCACCTGACGTGGCTCACCACTGGTGCAAGGTCTCGCGATGACTGGAGGAGAACGGGCATTATGTAATATGGCGAGCTGTTCTACTCGCCTCTACCTACTGGATTGTGCTTTGAGTTATCGAACACTTCGTCTCTAACCTTTGTTATTGGCGAAATTACTTGGTAATGCTGAGACATGGCGGTGTTTTTCGCTTTTCGTTTCCACGAACAACGGAACATTAGTTCATTCTGTTTCTTTATAACCTTGCCATAAACCACCAACTTCTTTTATAAGATTGCATTGGTTGAGTTGTGATTTGCAAAGGATACGAACATTAAGCAAGGGTAGATGACGGTTGTTCCAAGATGGTGACTTTTCCGCCATCTCTACTTTGTAACATCCTATACGCATGAGCACGTATCCGTTCTGAGAGCTCTCATCCATTTCCCCGTGATAACTTCGAAAGATAAGTGATTTTGTTTTATGCCATTTGTTGGCACCATAAGCTGGTACAGATATAATTAGCTCCATCACAGATGATCAATAATTTCGATATTAACGGACATACAAACGTAAATTCATTTCTCGAAGAATTCTTAGAATGTTTTGAAATTGTCTTTGCCCGAATGATATAGTCTTACTACTTAGGCAGTCACCTACGGCATGATAAAATAACCAAAACAAAAAGAAGCTACATTTCCGGTACCCGACTTCTTGATTCACGTTACACAAAAGTTCATATGGCCTAAGTTCCTTCTTCGCGCGGCGCGGCGTGCTCAGCCTCACCCGCAGGGTCTTCAGGAGAGGTAGGAGTGTTGGGTGGCATGATCACGGGATCCGGGAGATTTTCCAAGCCTTCGTCGCGACTCAAGAACTCCGGCAGATTCGCGGGAGTCAACAGATGCCCAGCTGTTAGTGCCGTCTCCACTTGGGAGCGACATATAACAAAACCTTGATGATAATACGCGAGCGCCTCGGTTGCCATCTTCGCGAGCTCATCCTGGGCCTTCTTATTCTCTAGATCACGACCTTGCATTGCCTCTTTCAGCTTGGCTACCTCCTGTAACGCGTGATCTCGTTCTTGCACAAGAAGTTGCTTTTGTTCCTCCAAATCTTTCTCTCGACTTCTACTTGCAAGAATTTCAGCTTCCAATTCAATAACCTTTCTTTGCCAAGCCTGATTTGCGTCCCTTACAGCTGATAGCGTCGTATTTCTCTCCTGCACTTGGTTCTCCAGTTGCGAGATTCGCTGATGTAATTCGGTGCTTCCAAGGAGATCATCCACAATGCCATTGCTCAGAACTGCTATCTATATTTGCCATACACGTAGAGAAATTCAATATTCCGGCAAAGATACGACTGAAAACACTAGGATAAGAATACGGCTAGTGTATTACCTTGGACGCTAATTTGATGAAAGAATTGGCCTTACTACGGGTTGACATGTTGTTCATCACCATTTGATCGCGAGCCGTAACACATTTACGGAGACACTCTCTGCTTTGTTCCTCGTTATTGCTCGCTAAGATAGAATCTGTGTCTAGAAGGCGGGAACTCGCGACCAACGAACTCATCACTGGCTGCGCGGCGTGCTCGCGACCAGACGAGGGCTCCACCGAAGTGCTACCATCTCCAACGGCTGCGTTAGTAGTGTCAATGACATCCATTTCAGCGCTGGCCAATACGGTGGCCTTGGGGTTCGCATTCGGGATGTTCTGCTCGGGTGCTAAAGTTTCCGAGGACGAGCTCGCCATGTTGGCTGCGGTCTTACGCTTCTTTCCCTGCAATGGCCTCGCCGCACGATTTTGTGCCAAAATCAATTTCCGAGCATCGGATAGCTGCGATTCTTCTGCACAAAGGAACACGAATTCAGTTAAGAAGATTTATATTTGCTGGGGTGTTATTTTAATTAATAATGGCAAAGCTCACCTAGAGGAGTTAGAAGTCGTCCGGCGTCACGGCTGAGTTGATACTTTGCAAAGGCACTAGGATGATATAAGGATGCAAAAGTAAATCGGCTAGCCCTAAGAATAGCGAGCTCTCGTTCATATATACTTTCTCGAATGCGGGGATTGGTTATGACTTTGTGAGGGTTGGAAAAGACCGGTTTCAAAGGGAACTCCCAGGGTTCTTGACACTTAATATACACGAAATCGCGTGTCCAATGGTGGTTGTGAAACGAACCAATATCTACTATGGATGGCTTTTTACGAGCGGCTATGTAAAACACCTCTAATTGCAATTTTATTTGGAAAAGGGCATCAAACAACTCTACCGTGGGCTCGATTTCACGATGACGACAGGCTGCTATGAATCCAAGTAAAAATCTAACGGAATTTGGGTGAAATTGGTTCAAGGGGATTTCATACCGAGAGCTTATTTGTGCTAAGGTGGGATTAATGGGAAAGCGAAGCCCGGCCACTACTTGATCGTAAAAAAAGGCGAGGTACCCGTCTGGAGGGGGTTCATGAAATTTGGCTTCACTTTTAGGGAATACTAGCTCACAAGAAGGTGGGATTTGACACAGCATACGAACACGATTTTCAAGCGGGTTGGTGTCGATCGGTTGCCGACTGTCGATATTGGTGAATAGGAGGCAAGATTCCGGCGAGATCTCCCCGGTGTTAGGGGACGATGAAGAAGCCATGAGGCTTCACTATCTAGATGTTATTTATGACTGAGGTGGATAGAGATGGATTACCTGTTTTCTTCGCATTCGCTTCATCCATGGTGTCGATTCCAACCGCAGATACTCTATTGATAAGAATCGATGCCCTGCTTTGAAGAGAAGAAAGGGTTGGTTTTGTGTGAAATTTGGTTATCAATTCTGCGATTTGGAATGAGGACTTTCCCTAATAAAGCGTGTGTGCAGTCACGTTTTTAGGGGGGATTTATGGGGGAAATCTGTCATTTGGGTATTTCAAAATTTGAATTCCCGCTCCTCAATTTTTCGGGGGGAATTTGTTCTGAGTCAGCAATTCGCTTTGCCAGGTATCCGTAGGCCGAGATCCGCCTAACATTTTTCGAAATGCGGGGCGAGCTATCTGAGTTCCGTGTCTTGGCACCAGCTCGCACACCATCGCCTTGGGACGACTTCATAACGTGGGTGGCGAGCTGCGTGAGTTGCTTCCATTGACGACAATCGCGAGCTTCTGCTGCTCGCGAGCAAAATTTGGTTTTGCTCGCTATTCGGCTGGGGGTTGCTGCGCGCGCTGTCGGACTCGCGGACAGGGTGTGGACTGGCGGCGAGCTGGCTGCTCGCTTGAGCATAGGAGACATATGCGCCATGGCCGGGTGGTAGCGATCAGGGTGTCTTTGTCATCCCTTGGTTGACCAGGATACTCTTATTTGTGAGCTGTTTGTCAGTACAGAAGTCCGGGGGATTTATGGTGTATTTTGAATACTCGATTGGGATGGATGTCGTCCTAGGTGCTCAATGGTAACTTAGTCATATGGATGCTTGAATGCTGTTTGTTGTCATGACCATAATCACCCTTACCTGGATAACTGGCTGGCCACAATTAACTTCAATCCGGGCTAGGCACGGATACCTTTCCCGGACTTAGGGGGGGGAGTAGTGATGGGGCCCTACCCACCTACGACACGTGGCCAGCCCTAGAAGAGTTAAAAACATACACAACTAACTTAGGACCTTATGACGAGCTGTGGGAGGAGCTCGCTGTGTGAGCTCGCTCTGTTAGAGTAGTATAAGCAGCAAGTGCTGCTCGCTGGACGAGCTCGGGCATGACGAGCTGAATTAGGAGCTCGCTCGATACGTTCGCTCCTTGGACTCTATTCGCGAAAGGACACCTAGGTAACGTAGATGACGTGATGGAGAAGATAAGGAGTCTTGATGATAAGAACAAAAGAATATAAAGCGATAAGACCGAATCTGATATAGAACCGGAGAAGTAGTAAACCCTAGTAGGACTTCGGGTCTATATAAGGAGGGCTTTTGGTTGCTATAAGGCAGAACACAAGATACGAGAGAAAAATAGAGAGAGGAAGATAAATTCGGCGAGTACTCATCACAGACCATGCACATACATTTATTAATTAATTCTATATACTTCATTGGGATACCATTCTCGAAAATAAAATTAATCTACATAAGTCTTTTTAAATTTCATAATTTGAATTAGTTTGATTAATATTTTGTTGCAGGTGTAGATGAGGTGAAGGCAAACACTTGCACAAAGAAATTTCCATTGGGGAGACAGGGGGGTGTGGTGTGTAATGCGACTTTTTGTAGGGATCTCTGCATTAGATATATAATCAAGGAAGGTATAACAGGCAACTGTTCTGATAAACCGGGTGATGATAATATATGTGAATGCAGTTATAATTGTTAGAACTGATTAGACATAGACATAGTAATGTCAAGAAATTACCTTTTGATTTTGCAATCATTAGGGAATATTATATATATAAAATAAAGTTGGATTACAAATTCTTGAAAATAATATAAAGTATTTTAATTATTGTTTGTGATACTACAATTTTGCGGCTGAAAAATAAATAATAAACCCAGTGCAGCGGTTTGTTCTATAGTCCATTAATCACACTTTTGGCCTGTCTCCTCCAAGATACAACGTCGTATAACTAAGTTAATTAATCTTGGACAAGATGTTGACTGCAAAGCACCACTAAAGAACACTCTCTTTTAATTAGTAAACTATCTCGTTTTAGTGTATATAAATATTTATTTATTTTTTTTATCTCATCAACAAATATGGTGTAATAAAATGACTAAGTAGTGGAGTATTGACAAGATTAAGAGGTTATATACATTAATACAACAATTTCTCACAATTCACTAATCATGCAAATAAATGAGAAATTGAATGAATGTATATATATGTATAGTTATGTATGTATCATGTATGTATCTGTTATTGATTATCATATTTGAGATTATTTGAATTATTAAGAGACAGTTAACTTTTATAGCTATATTACAATCTGAATTGCGGATTTTGAATATTTGAAAATGCAGTTAATATTTATATGAAAAAATTGCAATTTTAGTAGTTAAATCGGATGCAAATTTAATTTTTCTTCACATGCAAGTTACATTTCATAAATGTATAAATTAAAAGTATAATGTAACAAAATCTTTGGCATCAAATTTAATCCTGTGCAATACATCTTACCGAATACTAATAAATCTCTCCTTGGAGTCAGACGACTCTACAATAATTCTCTCAAACATTCGCCCAAACATCATGCCATAATACTTACGAGAACACTATGGATGGAGTTATGGAAGTACTATCTAATTTGAATCTTTTAAGAATAAAGATAAGTAATACAATGTAGTTTAACAATTTCGAACTACAATAACTTAATCAAGTCATTGGTAGACAGTTAAAAATAGGGATTATATTAATGATTTGATCCGGCTCAAATATATAATGGGATATAAAAAAAGAAAAAAAAAGAAAAAGAAAAAAAAACCACTGAATTGAAATAAAACCAAAAGAGCTGATCAAAGTGAACTACCTAATTATATAGTACTAGTATGTTCCCCGTGCTATGCACGGAAACAGTAACAGAATATAATGCATCTAATATAACATAACAATTTGAGTATAACAATAAAAAATATTTTTAATCATATTCATTATTCCAACATTATATTTATTTGCGTAAAAGACGCAATCTTTCGGGAAGATGGAAGCACTCTTCAGACCAATCAATGGCTAAAATGAAATTCACCGTGCATCAAGCATCTGGTCTTGCGAAACTCGGTGGTACGGGAACGATAAATGTGAAAGTACGGCCTTGAAAAGAACTTATAAAATTTTGCAATAATTTTTCGCCATTTTCCTAAAAATAATAACGGGGAAAATCTATTAAAATTAAATAAATTTAAAATTTTATTATACCTTTTCTTCCAAGCTCTTGAAATAAATAGCCTTGTTGCGAAACATATATTCAGTCTGCTTGTTTAGTGGTTTTAAGTTAATCGTACCACTTTTGTCTTTTACCCTCAAACATACACAAAACCTACATTAAAAAATATATTTTGTTTGCATCAAATAAACTTTTGTAATGAATAAATATATATCTGAAAAAAATTACCTGATAGTGGCATTAACAACATCATTGCAACTAATGCATACCATTTGTCCTGAATAAGGCGTGCAACCACTCTGGCAATGATTGCATGTTGCATACCATAATTTATCGCAGTCTATCTTCTCAACGCAGGCCACAATCCGGAAAAACTTGACCTATACACAATTTCATAATTATGTTAACATACAATGAATTAGACATTTAATAGTAAATACAAAACAAAAGTAGTAAATATACTTACACCTTCCATATATACCATTATCAAGTATATATGGATTAAGTCTCGAAGGCAAGGTCCCGGGTTCGAATCTCTTGGACCGCTTGGGGGGTGTGTGTTGAAAAAAAAATAAAAAAAATGTATGTATGGATTAAGCGACTACAATTAAGATAGACTAAATATTCTGTAATTAAAGTAATATGTTTTAATTATAAAGTTATATGTATTGGATAATTTGTTTTGATATCTGATAAGCAAGGTAATTTAATATTAAAAGTTAATAAGTTTAATATTTAAAGTGCGTGACTATTGTAAAGGCAAAATAAAATTAAAATAAAATTATTTAATACGTAACTAATAAAAATACAATATTTTTCTTTTTACTTCTCTAATTATAATATCTTATAGAAAAAATAAATGACCAAAAATTTTCTAAAAATTATACCAAAAAAGAACATATATCCTTTATTTTTTTAACTCAAAAAAAGAATGTCTAAAACCTCCAAACACATTAATTAGTTTACTATCAACGATAAATTTGATAATTGAGTTGCGTTTCTACAATAAAAGTGTTTCTACAAATAGAAATTGGTCATGTTTTGTGTGCCAAAATATTTGAATCCAATTTAACAAACACGCTTTCATATTTAAAAAAGGCCTCAAATTGCTATTCTAGAGTTTATTTAAAAAAAATAAATAAAGTCCGCTCTCATCGTTACATTTTATTTTAACTTATCAATGAATTAGATATATGCAAATATGATTTATAACCTAATTATTTTCTATAATTTTATACAATTACATAATATAACATTATGAAAGTAATAAATCAAATGCATTAATGCATTAATTCATGACATTATGAAAGAAGACTATTAACCGTTTATAGTCTATTGTATCAATCCACGGGACACAAGTTGAAATTAATGCATTAATTCATGACAACGTCCCAAGGGTGAACGGTGCCGGTCATCGGGGACTGTCACAAGGAAGCGGTAGTCAGATGAAAAGGCAAGATCGGAGATTTCGAATGTGTGGCCATAGAAGTCTTCTTGGGTACCAGCGAGCGGTCTTGCTATAGTTTGTCGCCGAAATTTAGAAACGGAGAGATAAAATACAGAGAATAGTTAACGAAATAGTGAAAATCCCTTTTAAAACAGGATAAAAATATATAATCTATAAGTTGCATATCGACAGAAATATTAACTTGCATATCCCAATAAATCAATATAAAATTCTTGACATAATTATTTTAAATTTATTAATCATAATTACTACTCCACTAATTCATTCTATAATTTATTTTCCATCCATGTTTAACATATATTTATAGCAATAATAGAGAAAATATTTATATTTTAATCTCATGCAAACCTATATATCCATTTTTAAATTCAAAAAGTTATTTATATTTTCAATCCATTTTTGACATATATGTGCACAGTTACTTTTAAGATCATTAAAAAAATATATAACAAATATATAAATTATTTTCGAACAAATTAAAGATATGTGCAAACATATATATCCATTTTTAAAGTCAAATTTTTATTTATATTTTCTATCCATTTTTAACATATATGTGCAGAGTTAATTTTAAGATCATTAAATATAAATAAATCGTTCATTGTCCAAAAACCAACTCCAAAATTATAGCAACAAATTGAAGCAACTTATGACTCCCAAAAGTAAAATGCAAAATTATAGCAATTTATGACTCATGGATGTAACTCTTACATATTTATAAATGATTTTCGATTTTCATTTTAGAATATTAAATCTTTTAGCCAATATATTAATAATTACTTTCCAAAATTAGTGCATCCTAATGAAGTTGATTACCTATTACGTTTCTTTACAAATCATGCCACATTTAAAAATAAATTTATAAATATTAAAATATTTTAAAATTACAACAAAAATATAATTTAATTAAAGTTAGCATAATTGATGTGTGGATATTGTTTTTACATTTTAAAAAGGGATTTGAAACATAATTTTCGTGGGCCGTATGTATAGAAATTATCTTATCACTGATCGGTACTTGACAAAACTTCAGAAAAAGATATTTCTGTATTAAAACACGAAGAAAAAATTATAAATTAATATAAAAATAATACCACAAAATATGTAAGAAAAAATATATTACCTTTTCACGCAGCGTGCTTGAACCAACACTTCAAAAGGATATATTTCTCTATCCAAAAATTAAGAGAAAACCATAAAACACGAAGAAAAAATATAAATTAATATATAAATAATACCACAAAATATGTAAGAAAAAAATATATTACCTTTTTCACGCAGCGTACTTGAACCAATGCTTCAAAATGATATATTTCTCTATCAAAAAATTAAGAGAAAACCATAAATCAAAACACACACACACACACACACACAAATAATACATAAATTATCATTGAACTATATAAATATAATTATACCACACACGGAACTTGAACAACAACTTCAAAAGAAATTCTCTACACAAAAAACAAAAAAGGGAAAAAAAACTATGAACTAATATACAAATAAACACCTTTAAAAACTAAAGTATAAACAGGTTATGAATCATTGTTATTGTAATTGATGGCGTACGGTGTAAGAAAAGATCCAATCAAAGTAGATATTACCTGAGGTATATTCAAAATTTTTGTCAAAACTAATGACGTAAAAATATTGAGAGTGTATGAATATAATCATAGAGAGACAATAAAAAGTGGATTATATTTAAAACAAAATCACGGATTATTCAATCACTGCTTAATTTATGTTAATTATGAAGTTTATATAAACCCTGTAATTAAGTGCGTAATTATATTGGATAGCATAAACCCTGTACTTAATTTCCGGTAAATATAGCATACATAAACCCTGTACTTAATTTCCGGTAAATATATTGCCTAGCATAAAGCTATTAGCCAATATAATTACGTTAATTATGTAAACAATATACTAATAAATTTTAAGATATGGAAAGTCAAACATTCATATAAAAGTAATTGACATAAAAACAATAATATTTATTATATTTTTCTAAATTTAATGCATTCTTTATTTTTATTTATTACCTTATATGTGTTTAAGTTTTATATTTTGAAAAGTCAAATATTCCATATAAAATCAGTATACATAAATAAAACGATATTAATTTTAGTTTTCTAAATTTAAGACATTAATGTCTTAATTAGTGGGACTTAATTATTATTAAAATATTAAATAGATTAAAAAGTTAACCAACCAATCAAATAATTTTTAAAGAATAAAAAATCTCAAAAAAACCACAAAATTCCATTTGGTCAAAATTCACTCAATTTGGTCAAAAGACACCCTTCCTATATATTATAGTATAGATTAGGGCAATTTAAATTTCTTATAAATTATGTCAAGAAAATTCAACAGGAAAATAATTTGGGAGATCGAAGTTTGAATTTTTTTTTAAAAAAAAAAGGTTTATATTGTATGATTATTTGAGGCAATTTGCTTTAATTTAAGGAATGGCATTCAAATTGATAATTATTATTATTTGTTTCCTATAATTTGTATTACATAAATTAATAAGTATGCAAGATTTGCGTAATAATGTTGAGTGCTAGCTATTTATATGCAATAATTACTTAAATGGATTTTCTAAATAATTAGTGATTATCCTAAATAGCCCCCTTTTAGGTCTATAAATTCAATTATTTTCACCTATTATCATTCAAATTGATCCCATTTTAATACGAAGAACCCTAATTAAGCATGACGAGCTCAATCCGTCTTGTTGTCCTTGTATTTCTTGTTCCACTATGTAGAGGTGACAATTTCCTTTTCTTTTATGTTTTGTTGAAACTTTTCTATTCTTAATTTGTACTCATATATATACACACCCCATCTCTCAATCAATCTCACTTAAATTCTACATTACATGGTTAAATTCTACATTAAGAGGTAATACTTTGAGAATGAGGGATTAATTTTCAATTATTCTTTATTTAGTCATTGTGTTTTGGGTCGAAATGCAACAATTTCCACGATGGCCATGTCACATGAACAAGCAGCTGTACATACACTATAAACAACACCAACAAAATTAAAGAATACATATTTCTTTTTAATTTTGGTATTTGGAATATTTTTTTGAATTAGTAACAAATTTCTAAAATTTATTAAAATTTTGTCTATTATAATACATCTAATATTTTATTTAACTTATGTATTTCTTTTTCCATTTCAAAATTTTATCTACTTTTTATAAGAGATTATTGAAGAATCTTGGGCTGCGGACCTGGCAACCTCTCCCTCTTCCTCATTCCTGTACAATGCTGATCTTTGTCGGGTGGGTCTAATGAGGTGGAGGAAAGAGTCTAGAAAGAAGGAAGATAATGACTAGGAATAGTACCCTTAAAGCAGTGTTTTTTCTTTACTATTTTATTGTAAAATCATAAATAGTTTTTAAATAATAAAGGAAATGATTTTGTTCATAGGCAACACTTCTCTATGTACGTATTTATGTCTGTTTGGGTTTGACTGCGTTTTGCATGTTTTAAACTCCCTTAATCTGATGAAGCCATTAAGAACTTTGTCCTTATGAGAACGACATATGAAACAAGTTTTTAACTCCATAGGCGAGGATTAGAAACTTCTCCAAGTCGATGAGTCCGACAGATAGTGGGAATGTCGACCTTGACTCCGTCAAAACTTGCTTATATAATTATATACTTGAGAAGGGTCACTCAGTTTCATGGAGTGATAAGTGCATACGATGATGCGTTCATAATACATAAGGATAATTGTTACAAGAACTTCATCACTGAGATGTCCCACGTGAAAACATTCCTAAATGGGAAAGAAATTTTGATTAGGAAATATCTCACAGGTCAATGACGTGATTAATAATTTTTGAGATTCTGTATTGTCTCACATGAGCTCACTCTGCAGTATTTGATATAGGCTTAAAAGGGTGTCGCCATATAGACACCTGAATTCCGACCTATGTTGGGATTACACAAGTGGCATATTTAGAATTAGTAGAATCAATAAAGGACCTACACTTGTTAAGAACAAGAATGATCTCTTACTGATTAAATTGTTCGTAGTCCATTAAATATTAAACCCTTGGCCAAGGTGGATAAAAGATCAAGATATCAAGAAAATGAAGTTTTCTTGGATTTAGATCTAAATGGATATGAAATGAACTTAACTTTAAAAATCAAGAATAACAAGTCTCTAAGAATATTCCCATGCCTTAATATCTTGATTAAGATATGGAGTTGTAGGAGGATCAAATTTCACTGATTGTCATTGACGGAAAGGTTCTTCGATTTATTTGGTTATTCGGCTAGGGTTCACACACTCATTGCTAAATTACGTAGTGTGATTTGTGAACTGATTAATTAATTATGAGAATTAATTAATTAGTGTCACTGCTAATTGAATAACGAACCTAAAGGGTCACACACAAATGCCAGGTCACGAGGGTTTTGGTAGGAAGTTAATCGGATTAACAAAATGATCAAATTGTTGATCAAATGGGGCCACATGTGCATGGACCCCATGCCACGTGTCTGGACATGTGTGGCTCCAGCCACACGTGTGAAAGCTTTTCTTAATTAATTAAATTATTAGTTAATTTTTGGGCTTTTAATTAATTATGAATTAATTGTTAAGTCCAAAATCAAAAATAATTAACCCAATAAATAATTAATTATGAATTAAATTATTTATTGAATTTGATATTTAATTTTATATTAGATAAAGTTGAATAGTTAAACTCCTGAGGTAGGAGAGAGAAAGATTTCTTGAGATGTCTTGGAGAATAAGATAAGATCTTATTTTCAATTAAAAGATATTAATTAGTGAATTATTGAGCAAGAAATCAAAGCCCACTAGACTTGGGAAGTCTCCTAGGGTTCGAACCACCTTGGTATAAATACAAGGGGTGAGAGTCTTTCTAGGGTTAGACCAACGTGCTTGAAGCGTTAATTGTTTTTGAGAAAATCAAAAGAAAAGTTTTCAAAGAAAAGTTTTCTAGCCAAAACACAAGCCACAGAACTAGCATTCTCAATAGTTTGATCGAGATCTAGGACTGGTGTGGATACACTTTGGAGGATTACCTACTTTGGGATCTTATCGAGAACCAATCGAGGGATAATCCGCACGAAAGTTGTTTGATAGGCGAGATCAAATATCACTAGAAAGCTTCTATTAACCGTAAGTTACTTGAAACTTTCTTTATTTTGAAACAAACATTGCAAGAACATGATTCGCTTTTGGAATTTTTTTTTAAAAATTCCACTCCTTCAACTCTGTGTTTTCCAACAATTTACATCAGAAGAGGTACTCCATGCACTTCCCCCTTACTTCTTTCAGCATTTTTGGAATGTAGTAGGGCATTGTAATGCCCCGCTCTTCCAGTGTACGGACTACGCCACGTGTCGACTTTCTTGTGCGCTTGATTATGTGATTACGTGGCTTTGTTTGCAGCTCCTTCAGAGTTTAGGGGCTTATTTGTAATTTTCTCTTTCAAGGGTTTTTCGGTCATTTCTCACCCGATCGAGATTTTGACCTCTTTGATCCCTTCCACGCGTTCGGGGCATCGAGACGAGTCCGTAGACTCTGAGTTTGCCCAATTCTGACGTTGTTAACCCTTCTTTCGGCCGTTCCGTGCGTTGAGGACCCGGGATAAAACACCGAGATCCTCGTTATTCGTGCCAAGAGCTTCAGAATTCAGCCGGCTCTCGCTCTCCCTCTTCACGACATAAACACTTCACACACACACTAATCACACACACATGTTGGAACTTGCTCGTTTCTCGATAGATTTTGATGAACTAATGGTGTTTTTCGAAGAGCTCGACGACGCGATCACAACCGTACCAAGATCTTGGCTCGATGACAAACGGAGGTGAAGATATCATCAATTTTCAGACGGGTTGGAGGTGGTGGCGGACCACCGTGACTTCGCCGGCGTTCCACGCCGTTTTCGGCGACACTTTTGCTGCATGCGCCCCAAGGTATGAGAGAAGACATCCCGGCGTCCCCTTCCACGTCAGCGGCGTGGCCATCGGGGCCGCGAAGGCACCACACGCGCCGCCTGAACTTCACGCAGCGGCGGCGCGGCACTGTAGCACGGCGAACCTCGCCTTTCCGGCACACTTTTCCGACGAGAAAGACTGGTTCCTAACGTTCTTCAACCTCCTGAGTTCATTTCCGGCATTGGTTTGGCGAGAAAGTGGCCGAAAATGGGGTTATCCGGCGAGAGGCAGCGGCGAAGCTTAGAGGCGGTGGTTCGGCCTTTTCCGGGGGGATTTTGGTAATGGGCCCTTCACAAGAATTACTCTACTCGATGTGGCCAAGCTTTTCGTGTTGGTGGCGGTGCAAAAACCGACCAGTGGTGGTGAACCGGTGACAGAACCGACGGGTCAATGCCGGTCAACTCTCCGGCTACTTTTTCCAGCAATTGAGATATGGGTTTCGAAGGCCTCGCTACGGGCTTTCCAACGGTATGTCCGGATTTTGTTTTCGTTTTACGGTTTGAGTTTAATAGCAGTTTTCGTTCTAGGGATTTAGTTCGGTTTTTCGCCAACGAAATCCAGTGTGTTTGGTATTTTCTGAAATTGTTTGAGGACTTTTGACGAGCAGGCTGAGGCACACGTTTCTGTCTTTCCGGGGATTTTTCCGGTCACCGGAGGTGGTGGTTTGACGGCTGTCAGTGGCGGTCCGGTAGGCTCCGGTGGCGGTATTCCGACACCTTCCGGACAACGTGTTCCTTTCGTCGTGGTGAGTCTACCACCGCTTTCCGTTCGTCAATCGGACACCTGGTTGATTTTATATGAATTTCTGAAGTTATTGTATATTATACGTTAATTGCTTTAAATTGTAATTTGATCTTGCACGCTTAATTAATCGATGGTTATGGATTGTATGATGTATGATAATATGATATGATATATGAAAACTCGAATTCTTAACTCCTTGATTTTATGGGCCTCGTTCATGTCGATTACTTGCCTTAATTGATTTAATTGTGAATTATTTGAATATATTTGAATTCGCATAATTATTCCACATGCTTATTTAATTTAAAATACGAACTTAACGTTCATGAATTATACGTGTAGCTTTTTAATTGTATGTTTAATTGTTATTTGGAACCTTAAATGCAGATCCGAACATTTCATGACTTTTATAACTTATTATATATTGAATCATTGCATAACATATTGATACCATTTCGTGAACATTGTCGTGCGTCCTATTTGGTTCATATTGAGTCTCCTCTCACCGGTACACATTGTTCCCTTTATTGTACAGTTCTTCTCCAGGGTGGAGACTTCTGGATCGAATAGGCAACCGTAGTGCTCTTGTTCTTGTTCTTGTTCTTGTTCTTGTTCTTGTCTCGTGGTATTCTAGACGAGGTTTAATTGCTAGATATATAGAACCCTTACAACCCTATGTGATGTTTTAAGCCAAAATGTATCTATATATCTATAGTTTTCCAAACTCTATCGATTTTCAACTGATTTACTGAATTGTACTGTAGTGATTGACTGTTTTGGCGAGTATACTGTACTGCACTGTGGGCCCGAGAGTAGTGGCTTGAGCCAACCGGGAAAACATGGGCTGACGGGTAACTCGAGCGCTATCCTCACCAAATTGGGATGACTCCTGAACCCCCCTAGGAGATTAGGGGAGGAAGGAGTTCCGGACATAGGAGTCATGTTCCTGATGCTCAAACTGATTGGGTGGTGGGGCCTAGCAATCCCACCATCATCAGAGGGAGAAGGAGTCACTGAAACTGCTACTTGTGCACTGTAAATTGATTGCTTGATCACCTAATCACTTATTAACTGAATGATTGTGTCTAATCTGATAGTTGTAATCTCGGGCGAGTTCTAAGTATTCTTGAATGTATATTGTTTTCTGTTATAAAACCTTACCCGAGGTTACGACTTGCATGTTATCTGCGCTAATATTTATATAAACCCGTCACTCAGTCTTTCATAGACTGACGCCTCCTTTCCTTTACTTCCAGTTTCTTTTGTAGGTGTTGGTTACTAGGCGGAGTTAGAATTGTCGAGTCAGTGTTCAAGTCTCACCCACTTACACTCATTGCATACTATATTGTTTCTAATTATTGTATTGACTTATTATTGTTGGCCGGTGTGCCACTTATTGAATTGATATTATTTCGGGACAGGTTAGGACAGGTTCTGGACCCAGTTGAACCCGTTGTTATGTTGTTGCCTTGTATTGATACGAGACAGGTTAGGACAGGTCTATTGATTAGCGGAACCCGTATTTAAATTCTTGTTGGATTTCATTTATTTCTTTGATATTACATGAATGATTTCCTTGCTTCCGTATTTTGGTTATTGTTGTTTGTTCCAGGGTTAGCTTCCGCCTAGTCAGGACTGTCATTTTGTTTGTCACCCGTTCGCTGTGAGTCCGATTCATGTATGGACTGCCTATTTCATATGTGGATTAGACTCATAGTGCGGGGGATGTGGTGCCTGTCGTTGAGGGTGCTACATCTTTAAGTGGTATCAGAGCTCCAGGTTGCAAAACTGGAGTTCTAGTGTCGTTTCGTGTCAAGTCTAGGTCGTACGGCTTAGGAACTACTTGTCAACGTGTGCATTGCATCGGTTTTAACTTTGAAATGTGATTATTTCAAAACTTTGTTGATTTATATTTTGCATTTTGCATCAATTCCGTGCTTTTGGTGCTAATTATGTGGCATGAGCATGTACTAATCGCATGCATCTATTTTGAAATGAGTTCTGATTTATAGGTTACGAAGATAATATCAAACCACGGTCAATTTCTGCGATAACCACAATCTATCATAAGCTCTTTTCTTTAGCTTGGAGGTTGTAAAGAATGCATCGGAAATCTCAGACTAGAGTTCAAGAGCTACGATCTCCTTCAATTGGGTTATGATTTGGGTGATGAGATCCCCAATAGAAAGAACAATTACTAGAGCAACTCATCGGTGTGAGTGAAGTTGGTGGATGCTCGATAAAGAGAGTAGTAGGGTATGACGTCTACAACTTGCAAGATCAACATTTACCCATCTACATTACAAACTCCTTTCGACTGGATTCCATAGAATTTCTCAATTAAGGGAAGAGTGAAGAAAAGGTCGAGGATATTTTGGATTCGATATTATATCAACACAAAGGTGAGAACCTTCAAGAGAATTAAAGTAAAGGAGGTTCGTGGTAATCAGCAACAAAGCTTAACTTACGTGGAAAAGAAGCAAAGGAAAATATGGAAAATGGTATGGCTTGGGATTTCGATTGAGGAAGAAATAAAGGAAGTCAAGCAATCCGGTGGATATAAATTTTGGAAGACAATCACGCTAAAGGTTTTATCTAGTTGGGGTATTTTCTAAATCCAAGCTGAATTGTCGTGTCGTGGGGTCACTTTAAAAGACATGAAGCAACAAATGGGAATGATAATGAAAGGCAAAGAATTTCTGGGTGGATTTCGGGCGATCAAGTATAAACAATTTGAAGGGGAGTTCATTAAATTATTCGAACTCCTAAGGAGTAAACCAAGGAAGTTTTGATCAAAGTGACAACCATGACGAAGACTCGGGCAACAATTGGAAGTGATTATTAAAGAAAAGGCAAGATGCTAATTCCATGAGTGTAGAAGACTTCAGGTTCAAGAAATCGTAATTCCAAGCCGTGGAAATGTCCAAATTGATGTTAGATAATTCTGAAGATTAGAAGACCGTGGGAAAAACAAGAAATGATCAACAGTTCGAGACAAGCTTATAATTCAACAAACAAGGAATGAGGTGCAGAGATAAAGCTTCCCATTACTACGGTGATAGGTTCAATGCATACATAAGCACGTGCATCATTCACCGCTTTACATTATTTAAAATTTTCCATTTATATACGCTTCTTCAATTGACATACTTGCTCAAACGTGCTGCATTATTAATTATTTGAAAACATACTACGTGCATTGGCATTCTTAACTGGCATGCATTATCTAGTGTTTACTTGATAGGAATCTTCGTTGCTTTCCCCTCAAGCATTACTCTGACCGAGTCTCATTTGAATCAAGAAGAGAAGAAATTTTTGGGTTGCAAACTGTGAATCAAAAGGGAAAAAGAAATATCGAGAATTGGAAGATGGAACCGGAGAATGGAACGAGAGAAGTAAGTGGCTATCCCTACCTATCATTTTACGGCAACTGTGAGTGAGATCACCTGGTACGTGGAACAACTAGAATCATTTAAACCAAGGATGCAAACATGATGAAATTTAGGATATGTGATCCGCGAGGTGGTGTAATAAATTCAAGGAATTAGGATAGAAAATTCTTAAGGGGGAGAGTGCGACTACTCACAAACTTAAATTTACCGTAATGTTCAAGGAAGTTACTTCTCGTGGTAACAATGGAAATATAAGCCATGACGGACATGAAAGACCTAAAGATAGTAACAGGAAAAGAATGAGACGGCTTTGTCAGTTTAAACCTTTAAAGTGGAAGTCAAGCTACTATACTCGGGTTGAAGATCTCCATCAGGCATCGAAGAGAATGGTTCGTTTGGAAATTCATAAGTACGTGATTCAGACATCGAAGATGATGGTTTTATTAGGGAACTTTTGATAGATGCCTTTGTTAGCTTTGGTAAGAGGAATTTCAATCAGCTAACCTCCATGAACCTCAGCCACAACGAGACACCATGAAGAGAACTGATGCACTCAATGCAAGCAAACTTCACGATGAGGACTCTATACGACTCCGGGATGGATAGAAGTACTATAACTCGAGGTTTTCACTCGGTGTTTGGATCTGGGGACCAGATCCTCTTAAGGAGGAGAGGTTGTAACGCCCCGCTCTTCCAGTGTACGGACTACGCCACGTGTCGACTTTCTTGTGCGCTTGATTATGTGATTGTGGCTTTGTTTACAGCTCCTTCAGAGTTTCGGGGCTTATTTGTAATTTTCTCTTTCAAGGGTTTTTCGGTCATTTCTCACCCGATCGAGATTTTGACCTCTTTGATCCCTTCCACGCGTTCGGGGCATCGAGACGAATCCGTAGACTCTGAGTTTTCCCAATTCTGACGTTGTTAACCCTTCTTTCGGCCGTTCCGTGCGTTGAGGACCCGGGATAAAACACCCAGATCCTCGTTATTCGTGCCAAGAGCTTCAGAATTCAGCTAGCTCTCTCTCTCCCTCTTCACGACACAAACACTTCACACACACACTAATCACACACACATGTTGGAACTTGCTCGTTTCTCGACGGATTTTGACGAACCAATAGTGTTTTTCGAAGAGCTCGATGACGCGATCACAACCGTACCAAGATCTTGGCTCGATGACAAACGGAGGCGAAGATATCGTCAATTTTCAGACGGGTTGGAGGTGGTGGCGGACCACCGTGACTTCGTCAGCGTTCCATGCCGTTTTCGGCGACACTCTTGCTGCACGTGCCCCAAGGCATGAGAGAAGACATCTCGGCGTCCCCTTCCACGTCAGCGGCGCGGCCATCGGGACCGCGAAGGCACCACACGCGCCGCCTGAACTTCACGCAGCGGCGGCGCGGCACTGTAGCACGGCGAACCTCGCCTTTCCGGCACCCTTTTCCAACGAGAAAGACCGGTTCCTAACGTTCTTCAACCTCCTGAGTTCACTTCCTGCATTGGTTTGGCGAGAAAGTGGCCGGAAATGGGGTTATCCGGCGAGAGGCAGCGGCGGAGCTTAGAGGCGGCGGTTCGGCCTTTTCCGGCGGGATTTTGGTGACGGGCCCTTCACAAGAATTACTCTACTCGATGTGGCCAAGCTTTTCGTGTTGGTGGCAGTGCGAAAACCGGCCGGTGGTGGTGAACCGGCGACAGAACCGGCGGGTCAATACCGGTCAATTCTCCGGCTACTTTTTCCGGCAATTGAGATATGGGTTTCGAAGGCCTCGTTATGGGCTTTCCAACGGTATGTCCGGATTTCGTTTTCGTTTTACGGTTTGAGTTTAATTGCAGTTTTCGTTCTAGGGATTTAGTTCGATTTTTCGCCAACGAAATCCGGTGTGTTTGGTATTTTCTGAAATTGTTTGAAAGCTTTTGACGAGCAGGCTGAGGCGCACGTTTCTGTCCTTCCGGGGATTTTTCCGGTCACCGGAGGTGGTGGTTTGACGGCTGTCAGTGGCGGTACGGTAGGCTCCGGTGGCGGCATTCCGACACCTTCCGGACAACGTGTTCCTTTCGTCGTGGTGAGTCTACCACCGCTTTCCGTTCGTCAATCGGACACCTGGTTGATTTTATATGAATTTCTGAAGTTATTGTATATTATACGTTAATTGCTTTAAATTGTAATTTGATCTTACACGCTTAATTAATCGATGGTTATGGATTGTATGATGTATGATAATATTATATGATATATGAAAACTCGAATTCTTAACTCCTTGATTTTATGGGCCTCGTTCATGTCGATTACTTGCCTTAATTGATTTAATTGTGAATTATTTGAATATATTTGAGTTCGCATAATTATTCCACATGCTTATTTAATTTAAAATACGAACTTAACGTTCATGAATTATACGTGTAGCTTTTTAATTGTATGTTTAATTGTTATTTGGAACCTTAAATGCAGATCCGAACATTTCATGACTTTTATAACTTATTATATATTGAATCATTGCATAACTTATTGATACCATTTCGTGAACATTGTCGTGCGTCCTATTTGGTTCATATTGAGTCTCCTCTCACCGGTA
This sequence comes from Lantana camara, assembly GCA_037501455.1. Lineage (NCBI taxonomy): Eukaryota > Viridiplantae > Streptophyta > Magnoliopsida > Lamiales > Verbenaceae > Lantana > Lantana camara. The sequence goes on from CM074855.1 coordinate 130,406,992, forward strand.
CACATTGTTCCCTTTATTGTACAGTTCTTCTCCAGGGTGGAGACTTCTGGATCGAATAGGCAACCATAGTGCTCTTGTTCTTGTTCTTGTTCTTGTCTCGTGGTATTCTAGGCGAGGTTTAATTGCTAGATATATAGAACCCTTACAACCCTATGTGATGTTTTAAGCCAAAATGTATGTATATATCTATAGTTTTCCAAACTCTATCGATTTTCAACTGATTTACTGAATTGTACTGTAGTGATTGACTGTTTTGGCGAGTATACTGTACTGCACTGTGGGCCCGAGGGTAGTGGCTTGAGCCAACCGGGAAAGCATGGGCTGACGGGTAACTCGAGCACTATCCTCACCAAATTGGAATGACCCCTGAACCCCCTAGGAGATTAGGGGAGGAAGGAGTTCCGGGCATAGGAGTCATGTTCCTGATGCTCAAACTGATTGGGTGGTGGGGCCTTGCAATCCCACCATCATCAGAGGGAGAAGGAGTCACTGAAACTGCTACTTGTGCACTGTAAATTGATTGCTTGATCACCTAATCACTTAATAATTGAATGAGTGTGTCTAATCTGATAGTTGTAATCTCGGGCGAGTTCTAAGTATTCTTGAATGTATATTGTTTTCTGTTATAAAACCTTACCCGAGGTTACGACTTACATGTTATCTGCGCTAATATTTATATAAACCCGTCACTCAGTCTTTCATAGACTGACGCCTCCTTTCCTTTACTTCCAGTTTCTTTTGTAGGTGTTGGTTACTAGGTGGAGTTAGAATTGTCGAGTCAGTGTTCAAGTCTCACCCACTTACACTCATTGCATACTATATTGTTTCTATGTATTGTATTGACTTATTATTGTTGGCCGGTGTGCCACTTATTGAATTGATATTATTTCGGGACAGGTTAGGACAGGTTCTGGACCCAGTTGAACCCGTTGTTAAGTTGTTGCCTTGTATTGATACGGGACAGGTTAGGACAGGTGTATTGATTAGCGGAACCCGTATTTAAATTCTTGTTGGATTTCATTTATTTCTTTGATATTACATGAATGATTTCCTTGCTTCCGTATTTTGGTTATTGTTGTTTGTTCCAGGGTTAGCTTCCGCCTAGTCAGGACTATCATTTTGTTTGTCACCCGTTCGCTGTGAGTCCGATTCATGTATGGACTGCCTATTTCATATGTGGATTAGACTCATAGTGCGGGGGATGTGGTGCCTGTCGTTGAGGGTGCTACAGGCATAATGTCATTCGTCGTGTTCTGAACTTTCTTAATAATAGCAATTTTGATAAGAGTCTTAACTTCACCCATGTGGTCTTGATCACGAAATGCAAAATTCCAAACCTCATAACCCAATTTAGACCTATAGGCCTTTGTAACGTGGCCTATAAAATAGCTTCTAAAGCAATTACGAACCGTATCAAACCCTTCCGGAACGAGCTAATTTTACCGAGCCAGTCAGCTTTCATTTTTAACCTATAATATTTTAGTTGCCTTTGAGATTAACCATTTCATTAAACATAAGTGCACAAGAAAGGATGGTGTTTTTAATCTGAAGATTGATATGAGCAAAGCGTACGATAGCGTTGAATGGCGGTTTCTCGAACGGTTGATGGCCAGGTTTGGCTTTCCCCTTAATTTTTTGAGCATATCATGCATTTCTGTAGTTTCTTATTCTTTCTTGTTGGATGGCTGTGAATTTGGTTTTTTGGTTTCGGGGAGGGGAATTAGACAAGGTGACTCCCTCTCCCCTTATCTCTTTCTTTTCTGCGCCGAAGTTCTCTCTTCTCTGTTAGAAGATCAGGAAATAAGGGGTCATAATATTGAGGGTATTGTGGTGTGTCAAGGTGCATCGTGAGTTTCACATCTTCTGTTTGTTGATGATACAATGATTTATGGTAAGGCTTCGAGTGAAACCATGAATTGTATCAAGAATGTCCTTGAGAAATATGCCAGAGCGTCTGGGCAAGTCATGAATTATCAGAAATCTTCGGTGGTATTCAACAAGAACATAAAAGTGGAGGATCAGATGGCTATGGTGAGTATTTTGAGAGTAAAAAAAAGTGGAGAAGCTAGATCTCTACTTAGGTCTCCCTTCGGTGGTTGGGCAGTCAAAAAAAGAGGTTTTCTCAAGCTTAGTAGATAGGATTAGGAAAACAATTGGTGGTTATTCCGAGAAATTTCTTTCGAAGGTAGGAAAAGAGGTTCTTGTTAAAGCAGTCTTACAAGCTATTCCGTCATACACGATGAGCTGCTTCATGATCTCGGATGGACTAATTAATGATATTGAGTCAGCTTTTGCTCAATTCTAGTGGAATAACAAGGAAAATCGGAAGATTTATTGGGTGGCTTGGAATAAACTTTTTCAGAAGAAGAAGAATGGAGGATTAGGTTTCCTTCAACTGAAACTGTTTAACTTAGCCATGCTTACTGTTTACACAAATTTTCGTTAAATCTGCAATAAATGAGTGCAAAATACAAGAAAAGAGGGAAAACAAATAATTTATTGATTTAATTGTAAAAAGAAATGTTACAATCTCTGAATATCCTCTGATTCTTCTTAAATAGCGGATTCGAGGGCTTGATGCTTGATCTCGAATCAAACGTAGGACTTGGTTTGTAGGATTTGCCAGAAGTATTTGCTCATTGTACGGACAACACTTCGGGATTGCAAGTGGCAATAGTTCGAAGATTTGAGAGCTTGAATGTCTTTTGCTCTTGGAAGTTTTGTGACCTATGCTTTTCCTTGTGATTTATGATTTTGTAGTAGATGAAGTTGTAGACCTTGGAGCCTCTATTTATACGCTTTCGGTTGTTCTTTTAGGTTTCATGGGCTTGGGCTTGATTTTAAAGACTACACAATAAATAAGTGGGCTTTATTTTATTTAATGGATCATTTCTTTAATCCATTTAATTAATTCAAAAATAAGAATAAAAGTTCATGATTCTTATCTTGAATTAAATATTTAAGTCCAAATTTATTATGGAATTATCACCAAAATTAATAATTAATGACCGATGTATTTGGGTTGCTAATTAATAATTTTATTTTCGAATTTTCGGTGTCAACAAATGCCTCCACTTCAAGGTTCGACGAAGAACGTGTCGAATGTTTGTAAAAGTCGAGCGTTGAAGTACTTGAATATTCCTTTTTCCCTTTTTTTTGTTTGCTCACATGGGGCCCACTCTTTTCAGTATTGGACCAACATTTCTTGATTTTTGACAATGGATGCCATGCAATCCAAACCCACCCGATTTTATCCTTTGAGAAGCATAGTTGGGCCATGAAATCTTTTTCTTCTTAGTCTTGAATGGTGCCATTCAAAATTCATTTTTATTTTTTCATTTTCAGCAGAAATGGGCCACCAAAAATTAGCCCAAATAACTCTTCACTTGGCACGTAGTAATTAAAGCCAATTTCCAATTCCACTTTTAGCAGATTGCAAGCGGCGACGAAGGCTTCGCACTTTCATCTTCTTTTTATTTTTCTTTTTTCTAATATTAATGAACATCGAACACATCGGCTTAATTAACGCAATAAATCAGATCAGGGACCAAATCGGCGCAGCAAATCACCCAAATTTAGCTCTATTTTGGTGAAAGAATGTTCTCAATTGCTGGACCACGTTTTTTTCTTTTTTCTTGGTTTTTTGGAGCAATTTTGGTAAGTAGAAACCTCACGAGTTACGACTCACAAGGCTTATCATCAGATGTTGGAATCGCATGAAATCTCAATGGCCAGTCATAAAAAATAGCAAAATGCCTGCACTTGGAGCTTGATTTTCGGCCATTATTGATATTTTGCATATTAATTCCACATTCTAAGTCTAATAATAGTGGGTTGAGGTCTTCACTTCAGCAACTCTTGAGCAAGAAGAGTTCGTCGTGGCGTACTGCAACATTAGGAGATTACTTCTGGCTCCATTTCCAGCATTACCCTGATCCGACTTTCTCAATTTCCTCCACCACGTCGACTCTGTCAACCATCTGCCCGACCACCAAATGCTTACGGTGGAGCCACTCGGTTTTTGTCGTACAGATAAAGAACTCCAAGCCGTTCGTCCCCAACCCGGTGTGCTTTTTGATGAAATTCTGGTCCTCGAATTTGGATTTGTAGATTGATTGATTCGCTGCGGTGCGGTTTCAGTGGCGAAAAGCAGGTCCTTGGTGGTGGAGTGGCTTGCCGATGCCTTCCTTGCCGGTGCGGAGCATGCGGGAGGACTTGATGATCTTTGAAAAAAACGTGGTTGTAGAGCTCTATCACGATTTTGCCGACCGACTGCCCCGATCATCATGTTGAAGAAAAGCTTATCATTGATTTTGTAGAAAGGTGAGAGATGATTCACTTGGTGCTGCTGCAGCTGCAGCGGCTATTGCGTCTTCGATTTATTATTATTTTTATTATTATTATTTTATTGCATCCCTTTTCACTTTGTACAGGTGGCATTAAATGTAAAGACGTAGCTTCGAGTGATCACATAAGACGAACAATTAAGCAATCTGTTATCTTCTCCTCAAGTCACCAGAAACTATTAATGGATCCACGAGTAATGAGGCAATTAGACACCATCATCTACATCCATGCTGAATCCACAAACATCTCTTGTTGATCCATGAACAAGGCGATTTGACATCTTTACCGGCAGCCGCACTCATCCCGCACATCCGCATCATTGAAGTTTCAACCGCTACAGACACTTGGATCCGACTTTCACCTCCACCAAGCCACCATACAAGTTCCGACAACAACTTTTATCTTGACGTCATCCTTCCTCGATATTACAGAGATGCTCATAGAATTTTGCTTTAAAAACATCAACTCAACCTTAATGATCCTCACTTGAAGTTTTCATCTTAGGAAACAAAACAACCATCCACAACTTGGGCGCGATCATCATCTAACATCATCAAGATTCTCACAGTCGAAGACAAGTGTATCAGATTCTTGTCCCCGATCGAAACACCATCATCATGGCGCTCTCTTTCCTCGGTATCGATAAGATCCTGACAGATTTTCTCTCAAACCTCGACTCGGAACCATAGAGACCATTCATTCACCACCTCATGATTCCATAGCATACATCACCATTTCAGCCTCAACGAAGGTTTTATGTGGCTAAGGTCGTTAGAGACATTTGCTCAAAGCATCACTAGAACATCCGTCTTTTCAAACTTCTGTAAATCATTATTTTTCATTCCACTATGAAGTGAAGGAGTTGCAGAACATTCTCCAAACCTCCATCCAGTCAAAGTGTTGCAAATTGTTAGTGATTCTCAATCCTTTGCGTCGTAGAGTTATATCTCAAGTGGTAGCGGGGGCAAAAACTTCACGTCTTGCCGGACTCCATCAATTTTCCCAACATGCCATCCATTTCCAAATGATCTTGTGCTATGGAGATATCGTCGTGATGGAATATGACGAAGTGGAAAAACTCAACGTGACATGCCAGTTGCAAAACATTTTCTTCTAATGAAATCTCCTCTATTTTTTTTTTTTTTTGTTTCTCTTCCATTTTTGCAGATGAAGAACGAAAAACAAGTTGAGAAATCAAATTGTTAGAAGATCAAGACCCTCCTGATCACCGATAAGAGAAGTTCAAGATTTTGTTTTCTCCAACATGGAAGAAAGACGATTCATCACTCCAGGAAAAGAGAATTTATTATGGCATCTAACAGATATTGACTTTGACGGAAACTCTGATAAGAACTTGGGCGTTGAAAGAAGTGGAGACACCATATGAGAGTTTAGATAAAATGTAGTAACTTTGTCATGTTTTTGTATTTCTTTTGTCACTTTGATGTAAAAGAACACCAATTTGTGGAATAAAATTTTCTTTCATATCCCTTTGTGCCTTTTTCTTTTTGTGGATTTGTTTGCCATTCTTGAAATTATTGATTCTGGATGACTGCAGTGTATGCCTCCAGAGTTGAAATTTCACAAACTTGTTGAAACTCACGAACAATTTGGATTTGCTTGAAGACATGACTGGGCTTGAAAATTTAGTATTCAATTTGCCTACGTACCCCAAAAAAGAGGATTAAGTCAACACGTAGTTCAAAGTTTTTTTTGTCACAATTTATACTCATGCAAACAAGGAGTAACATGCAGTTTAGGCTCGTATGTTATGGAGTAATATCTTCGTTTAGGTTGACTTCTTTGGAGAATTTGACTTTCTGAGGCTAATGCGCAACTTGACTCCAGCCCCCAACTTGCCTGTGTTATTGGGGAACATAACATTGGCTTCTCCAAGGAAATTAGGTGGAAAGAAATCTCCAACGGTTGCATGGTTTGACTTGCAGGTTCTTTCTGACTTCTTCTTACTTGATCGAGAATTCTTCGAACTTCTTGCTGGGTTTCGTCCATGGATCTTTGTTCACTTTGGCTTTTCCCTTGATATTGGTGGATGAACTTGATCAACGCGTTGTTTTGGACTTTTTTAATGAGTTACAAGAATCCATCTATCACCATCAACAGTTTTATTAGAAAGATTTATCATTGGCTCGATTCCTCGATCAACAAGTAGGGTCTTTGCCAAATTTGGGTGTACACTCCCAAATTGATGATGGGAGGCGGGCCCATAACAGTAGCGGTCCGGGACCACATTTTAAAATTTTTATTATAATACAAGTATTAAAATATTTCTAAAATATTTTAATACAAAGCGGAAGACTTAGCCGGATCTACTCAAGTATATACATGCAATTGATAATAAATTTTAAATCACTTAAGCAGATAAATATCTAACATGCAATTAACACTTAAGAGCACATAATTTATCATGCTTAAAATAAAATAACTGTAAAATATTACCGTACTGCAAACATGGCTATCTAACGGCATTTTTCCAGCTCCTTGCCCACTCGTGAGACCGGCAGAGCTTCCCTGCAATGACCCCAGGGACACCCTCGGAGTGTGGGCTCCGAAAGTATTTCTCTAAATACTTAGAGAAAATAAACTTTAAACTAGAAAACCCTTTTCAGGGTTTATTCTCGGGAAATTAGGCGTTTTATACAAACACCTAATTAAAATTAATTCCGAAATAAATCGAAATTAACTAGGAGAAAAATGGGACTTGGTTTCAAAGCCAAAGTTTGGCCAAAACCATCCCAAAACTGAATGAGAGAAATGGGGTGGGTATCAGCCTATTTATAGGCAAATATATGAGGGTAAAACGGTCATTTTGGATACAAAAGCAAGGGTAAAATGGTCATTTCACACCCCCACTTGCGTAGCCAACTTGGACACGAAAACCGAGGACACTACGTTGAAGGTCTCGTCACCACGAGTCCAACGCCGCCAGCCACGCGCCCTCACGCGCCGCCTAAAGGCGGCGTGTGTATTGTACCCTCGGCTAGGGTTTGGGACTGACGTGGCCGATTCTCATTCGGCCACGTGTCCGGGTCTGTTCCGACCTGGAACCGGACCCAGTCCGACCCTACCCAAGATCCGATTTGTTGCCCGACCCGTTGACCCGGTATCCGAACCGTTGACCGCCCGGTCCAGACAAATCTGGACCGTTGCTCGCGCTTGACGTGGAGTGATCTGGGCCGTCCACGTGGCGTGCCACGCGGCCGCCTAGTCAGCGCCACCTGGACCCACACCGCTGACGTGGCGTGACACGTCAGTGCCACATCACCTGCCACGTCAACAAATTTTTTTTTTTTTTTAAATAAAAAAATTAAAATTTTATTTTCTCCAAAATAAAATTCCGGGCATTTCCAACTCTTTGGAATTTGATTTATTTTCTTAAAATAAATCCCTTGACTATTTTCAAACACTTTGAAAAATTCATTTCTCTTTCTCCTTTTAATATTTTCTCTTTGGGTTTTCAATTGGGGCTTGCAGGGGGACCTGCAGGACTAATTAATTTTAGCTCCAAACGGATTAATATATTATCATCTCATGACAATAATTAATTACCGTTTAACAATATTTAATTCCACTAAATAAATATTGTTGCACTCTAAAATTAATTAAATTATTCACGAATTTATCGATCTAGAATAATTTCGCATTTTACTCCTCCGTGTAGATATCCATGAAAAATAAATTGTAACTACTATCATTTATTTTTCATTTCCAATTTGAAATTTATTGATTCGCCTTAAGTTCAAATTCTCTGTATGTGAAACACATTCAACATACAACTTCGGTGACGCATCACGCGAAGTGCTTTGGCCAAAGTCTTAATTCGAACTTTTACAAATCTATTTCAAGGATATCTTTTACCTTCCAGTAAGGCCACAGATTCCTCGATCAATATAGCTCTTTAGCGCATTTCATATAATCACCGAACATACAAAGTATTTTGGTCACCCGTTACCGAGACCTCACTTCAAGTATGTTACAGTGACTAACACTACATGCCTAAAGCCGAAATATTATCAGGATTAAGAGTACAATGCTTCCTGAGATTTTATTCATTTTAGATAGCAGTATAAAATAAATAATCTCAGTGGTCCAGTTTGATGTTTCCAATCCTATTGAAAATCATCAACGTGTTATAATTGGAATCACCATTCCCTATGACGAAAGACTAATCATCTTATATAACCACGTTATAGTCACGATAAGAACATATTCTTATCTTACCGACTAGAACTTTAATGACACGTGATTTCGGTATTCAAAGTCTTTTCCTATGAAACACATTTCATATAAGAATACCATCACACGTCATTAATCATTAATATGTGAAATACTCATAACTTGCTGTAAATTCAGTTTTATTAATTCAACAAATTGAATTTTCAGGGCACTATTCCCAACAATTGAAACGTTGTGAATGCCCCCTAGAGTGTAGATGGAGGAAAAGTCACCTTCTTGCTTTGAGAATTGTGTAAGATGTTCTTGGTTGCGATAAGGGTAGCATGATTCACCTCTGCAACATCTTCATCTTCCTCTTCGTCTTCTTTGTTAAGAATGATTTTTCCTTCATTGGCCAATGACATTATCTTTTCCTTAACCATGAATTACTCTTCTATAGGATGACTAATAATCCGATGATACTTGCAGTATTTGGGATGAGTCACTTTGCCAATTCCTTTAAGGTATTTTGGCTCAGGCAGTTTGATCATCCTTGTTTCCACTAGTTCATCGAAAATGTGCGGGACATCGGAGTCAGCGAAATGGTATTCCTTTTGTTTTCTTTCTTTGAGTGTAAGCTAATAATGTCGTTTGAGTTCTGTTGGTCACCAAAATATTTGTTCTTCTCAACATTTTGGGGGAACTTTTATTGTAACCGAAATGGGCATGGACTCTTCGGTAGAGGCTCTGGAAAACTTCTCATTCTACCAACGATCTTCCATATGTCTTCCTTCTTCCCAAGGTGAAAATGATGGTCGGTGATTTGCGATACTCAATTTCATATCGTGGGCACGAGTAGCTAGCTCTTCAAAAGTTCAAGGGTTGACCCCTTGGAGAATGTACTGAAGTCTCCAATGCATTCCTTGTGTGCACATCTCTATTGATGGCGTTTTTGACAACTTTTCTTTGTAACTTAAGCTTAGTATTCGCCAATGGCTGATGTAGTCGAAGACCGGCTCATCTTTTCGTTGTCTTGCATTTGTAAGCTCGATCATGCTCACGGTACGATGGGCACCGTAGAAGAGACTCATAAATTCTCTTTCCATTTGATTCCAACTATCGATGGATTGTGGTTCCAGATCAATGTACCAGTCGAAGGCATTTTCTCGGAGTGATCTCAAGAATTGTTTGGCGAGAAGATCACCATAGGTCCCCGCGTTATTGTATGTTTCGATGAAGTGTGCAATGTGTTGTTTTGGGTTGCCTTTTCTGTCAAACTACTTGAAATCAGGTGGTTGGTATCCAAATGGCATCTTCAGTGAGTCTATTCTCTTGGTATATGCCTTTGAGTATGAAAGTGAGTTTTGCACAGGTCCGTCAATTTGAGCCCTGACCATGTTTGCAATCATATCCTGCAGTTGTTGGATGGATAGTGATACGATAGATGTTGCAGAAGGTGTGAAATTTCTGACAAAGTTCTGTTTGTTAGGAACTCCATCATCTTGTGTTTCCTTAGCAGCATGTTTTGGAGAAGAAGTAAGGTTGCAATCAGATTCTCTAACATCAAGGTGCTCATCCCTAGTCGTCAGTTGTGCAAATTGAAGATCATTTTCTCCTATGAGTTTTTGTAGATCTGCAATTGCTTGAGCCATTTGAGAGAGTTCTTCATCTACGTCCGTCACGCCGGTAGCCATCGCGGGTAAATCGGTGAAGGGAAAGGAATTAGCTCCTTTTGGAGTGGCAGGATGGGAGTTATCCGATTCGAATGAGGTTAAACCATTGTGCTTGCCCCCGGTAGAGATTTGAGCAATGTTGGCAATGATGTCAGCCACGTTCATCTTGGTCAACACGAGTTGATCCTTCTTAGGTGCCATGGAAGTGTTTATGTTGATGGATTTGAGATTTTCTGTGGGATGAAGAGATGAGAGACAGAGAAGGTCCCACTGGGTGTGCCAAAATTTGTTTACACAAAGTTTTGTTGAATCTGCAATAAATAAGTGTAAAATACAAGAAAATAATGAAAACAAAGAATTTATTGATTTGATTGTAAAAAGAAGTGTTACAATCTCTGAATATCCTCTGATTCTTCTTAAATAGCGGATTTGAGGGCTTGATGCTTGATCTCGAATCAAACGTAGGACTTGGTTGAATTTGTAGGATTTGCCAGAAGTGTTGGCTCGTTGTACGGACAAAATTTTGGGATTGCAAGTGGCAATGGCTCGAAGATTTGAGAGATTGAATGCCTTTTGCTCTTGAAAGTTTTGTGACCTATGCTTTTTCTTGTGATTTATGATTTTGTAGTATATGAAGTTGTAGACCTTGGAGCCTCTATTTATATGTTTTCGGTTGTTCTCTTGGGCTTCATGGGCTTGAGCTTGATTTTAAAGACCACACAATAAATAAGTGGGCTTTATTTTATTTAATGGATCATTTCTTTAATCTATTTAATTAATTCAAAAAATAAGAATAAAAGTCCATGATTCTTATCTTGAATTAAATATTTAAGCCCAAATTTATTATGGACTTATCACCAAAATTAATAATTAATGACCGATGTATTTGGGTCGCTAATTAGTAATTTTATCTTCGAATTTTCGGCGTCAACACTTACTAAACAACTTTGGCAATTCATCAGATTTTCGGATAACCTTGTCAGCCGAATCTTCAAAGTATTTACTGAGTTCGGAAGTGTGGGAAGCACCGTTAGGAAGGTCTCCTTCCTATGTTTCGAGGAGCCTCCATGCAGCTCATTACCTACTTGCAGCAGGCTCTAGATGGAGAGTTGGTGAAGGCTCTAGGATTCATATACGGAGGGACCAATGGCGGCCAGAAGGGCCTGAATTTCATTCTAAATTCAAACCGGGTACCTTCTTGCAACCTGAATGGGTCACAGATTTGATGCTTAGTGGGACTTGCAAGTGGAACGAGGATTTTGTTAGGAGTGTGTTCTATAAGCGAGATTGGACTTGATTCTTAGTATTCCTCTAACTTTGATTAGTCTGGTTGACACACTTATGTGGCACTACATTAGAAACGAAAATTTTTTGGTCAAATTTACATACCCTTTGGCAGTGAGGTAGCAAATCAAGAAGGGGCATCCTAGGCTAACCGGGAAGGACATAAGGCTTGGAGGGGGATTTGGAGATTGAATATTCAACCTAAAATTAGGAATTTTCTTTGGAGTTGTTGTTAAGACATCCTTCCGAGGGGGCTCAACCTTTTTCGACGGCATTGCGGGACGGATATTTCATGCCCATTCTGTGGAAAAGAGGGTGAAGACCTTCCTCATACCCTGTTTTTATGCCCATTCGCGAGGCAAACATGGGCGCTTTCATTTGTTCCAGAAAGGATTATCCAAAGGCTTCCCGTAAATTATTGTAATTGAATATATTATATATTTGTGTGTTTACAAGATATTATATTATTAATTTGGTTACTGGACCTAGATAAATAAAGTTAGAAGTTTTGGGGGTAAAAATAGAATTTAGAAAAGTTATGGGGTAATAGAAAAAAAAAATGAAATGAAATCAGATGCCAAACGTCTGATTTAATACAACCTATCCCAATTTTATTCACTTTATACCTAAACCTAAAAACATACACACTCCACACCTTGATACACACACACACATAAACCCCAAGACGAGACGTCTTCACTGCCAAATCCCTAACGCAACCAATTCTCTACCAAATCTTAGGAACCTATAGTGTTTTTCGAACGTCTCGACGAGGAGAATACGAATCCGTGGTCATCTTCAAGTTTCGTCCAGAGACGAGAGAGAAAATTTAGTCGAAAATATAATTCAGAGCCTTGCCGACGGAGGAGATTTGGCCGGAATTTCTACCGGCAACCATAGGGGTATTGGAGAGCTTGACAAGGCGAGTCTATAGCTGAGAATTCGGGGTTGAAAATCGCAGCAGCGGAGGTACGGTGGTGTCGGACGAATCACGGTAAACAGGAGTGATATTTTTCGATGACTTTCCTGGAAACTTGAAGGTAAAGGGTTTGATTTGGGTGAGATATATCTGAAATCAATTTGAATTAAGTCCGGTTAATTCACGATTAATTTGAGATTGAAAATTTAGGGTTTAGGGTTAGGATTGAAACTGGATTCCTGAATCACTCCCTAATCTGAATTAAACTGTTGAAATTGACTAAAAAATAATGATAAACGTAAAAAGATGATCGTTTTGGTTATATTGGAAATTTTTCCGGTGACGTAAGGTGGCGGTCCGACGATGGTCCCGCGGCGGCAACTCGCCGGAAAAATTCTAGAAAATTATTTATGACCTCCTAAACCTATCCGTATGATAATATTGATAATCCGGTAGACGGTTAATGCAACTGGGACTTAATTCTGTTAAAACTGTGTAATAATAATAATAATAATAACAGCAATAATAATAATAATAAATAATGCTAATAATAATGATAACAACATCCATTGTAACAATAAACTTTCAACAATGATATGAATTAATCTCGGTAATCATGATTTCTATTATAAATATATTAATGGCTATAATTATGATTATAATTATAAGAATTAATTAAACTTTGACCTTGATTGTTAAATTAGTACATTAACATTTATAATGAATAATGCCATTGTAATAATGAGTGTGATTAAATAATTGTAAAGAATAATTTAAGTTTAACTATGACTTTGAAGTATGTTCTGACCTAGACTTTGACGTGGGTCCCACACAATGGAATCCATTGGACAATTTAGACTATTTTAAGGACTAAGTGATATTTGATAATATTGTGTAAATATCTATCATAACTTATATAATTGTTAACAAATATATATATGATAATTTGATATAATTGTTTATTAACTTAATTATTATAAATTACGTTAAGAATAAGTTAGTAATAAACAGGCTTATTATTAAACGCGCCAAGATTAATCAATTGATGTCAATATATTATGGAAATTAATATTTAGAAATTATTAATCACGAATAATAGAATATGAGCTTAGCCAATTATCTTATTCTTGTCAGGTAATTTAGAGCAGTAGCAAATGTTGTTTGTTTGATTTAACTAAACTAAGTTAAAGTCAATCGTGCAAGTATACACTTAATATACACATAGCACAATAGGGTCGTACCCACAGGGAAGGGAAATCAATCACTACCCACTACTTATCTCTAATCTAAAGACCGAACGAATTCAATTGGCTGTTTATCTAACTACTGAAACGAAATTGAAACAATTAACTGAATTAAGGCAAATAACAACTAAAACGAAGAAATTAAACTCGGATTAAACTCAGTAGACTAAGCAGGCAGGGAAGTAATAATTCATGTATTCATGCTTCAATATGATACTCGTTTGATAAGTGCGTGCAATTCTACAACCTAGTTACTTATGTATGAATTATCCTCTCCTAAGGTATAACCGTGTATTTAATTAAGCGCAACGTTGCTCTCGCAATCATCAATGTATTAATTAAACCAAGAAAACAAAACTAGTGTAACTCCTATTCTAGCGGCTTGGTATGGAATAAAATTTACTATTGTATAGATCAAGAACCAAATCTCTTTGAGTTCTAAAAACCTACTAGTTATGAAACCTTCTCAATTACCATTGATCTCTCGATCCTCGGGCAACTCTAAATTATGCTAAGGGTGATCAGGCCTCCACAATTCAATTCAAACCAGTTGCAAAACTAAGAATTGGCACGAATCATTCAAGCATCATATCAAATCCATATTATACAATCATCATCACTCCCCTAGCCCTAGGGGGTTTAGCTACTCATACTTAAAACAAAACTTATAAAACTAAAGTAATTCGCATTATAGAAATTCATATTCATCAAAATAACACTAGGTCTTAAGAACCAATTCATGAACATTCAAAAACTCCAAAACGAATCTAACATGAAAACTAATAAAAACAAACTCAAAGGAATTAGTTTTATAATTAAAGCAATAACGAAAGCCAAAATTGTTTGAAGAATTCGATCTTTTCATCTTCTCGAAATTCTCTTGAAAACTTCTCTAAAGCTCCGTGTCTTCTTCTCTCAAACTAGGGCACAAACTGAAGAAGCCTCCCCCTAAAAGGACTCCAAAACGAACTATAAATAGCAGCCCAAAAAATCTGCCTCGCCGACCTACGTGACGGGCGTTACCATCTCATGCGTGAAATTCATTAAAGCCCGTTACTAGAGATAACATGTTAGCGCTTCTATAAGTGGTAACAGGCGTTACCACTTTCTTCTGCCGGGGTAACGGGCGTTACCCCTGTATTTCGCCAAAAGTCCTGCTCCTGTGTCTATTAACGGGGGTTAACACTCTTGCTCTTCCAATGGGTAATGGGGGTTACTCCTTTTTTCTCTAAAAATGCGTGAATTCGCCTAAGTTTGCCGTTTTTCATCCCCAACTCAAGAATCACCTAATTGGAGCATAATAAACACATAAATGCATCAAATGGCACAAAAATATACTCTAATATAAGCTCAAATCTATACGAATTCTACACTCAAAAAATTCCCCCACACTTGGATGTTGCTCGTCCTCGAGGAATAAGAAAATAAAGAAAACACATCCCATCAAACCTCAAATTTCAAAGCAATCATCGAACCTTCGCCTAAACAAGTCTAGCTATTCAAATCAAGTACTTATGAACATAAGATCAGCAAACATAAAATGGAAATTATACCCTTGTGTAGTGTGTGATTTCGAACGAAACAATATACAACGACTAGAATGACAAATTCACAATTTCCTCCCAAGTTCTAATCATTAACTTCGGAATACACTCTTCGCACCTATCTCCACTAATGGAGTCAAATCAAAACTCAGGATCTGTAGGTCTTTCGAGCTTGTAATGTAGGCTTCGGGTAAGGTTATAGAAATTTGGATCAAGTGACTACTTACCAAGCTTACCTCGTTTAATCTTTATACTCACTAAGCATTCTTCTTTGGCCATTAACACCAATTTCCCCACACTTAGACTTTCGTAGCCCACCTCTCTAATTTCACACTCTGCTTGTTTTTTTTTCTGCTCTTTTGCTCTTTGTTTTTTTTTTTTTTTTTTCATATCTTCTTTTTTTCACAACTTTCTTTCATTCTTTCTCTTACACATAACTCTCAAATTCAAAAACAAGAATAATCAATAGGGATCTAAAGATAGATATTCTCCATAAAAATCAAACGAGCAAGCCTTGGTGCAGAATTAACAAGATAGCCATACTTATGTTGTGCAATTGGCTTATAATGTGGGTACAAAAATCGTGCACAACAATTAGGCTCAACGGGGTCAATAGGATTACGTTATTTAGTGAAAAACGACTAAACAGAAAAGCTTAATCGTCCGACAACAAATGCCTACTTCACTTCCTTAATTTCTCATTAACTCAAAAAATTCGCCTCAATAGGACTAAAGTGCATCCTAATCAGCTCATAGACTCATTTGGAAATCGTCAACTATCTTTCTAAGCAAAGTACATTATCACGTTCAAAAAGTACTCAAAATAAGAGGGGATACTAACACTCAAAGTCATCAAATCTCATGCAAATTTCATCAATTCAAAAAGGCTAACTTATTCTAGCAAAAACTCAACAATCAAACTTCGAAGAAAAAGTTCAAAACGGGGAAAATTTTCAAAATTCTCCTAATTTCTCAATTTCTAACAATTCACAAGTGTATTAAAGCATCTAAACATGCAAATATTCAACTAAAACTCACAATTGCTCCCCTCCCCCCACGCTTAAACTTTGCAATGTCCTCATGCAAATGAAAGAATTAAAATTTAAGAAAACTCTCTGTTCACATGATGACCGGCAATGCGCTAACAAAGCTTCCAAACCTGAGAGATGTGACGAGAAAAACATGGATCAAGTGCAAAAGTAATTGACAATCAACATGTATTCAACAGGCAACACACAAATCACAAATTCAAGTAAAGAAGAGGACAATTGCAAAAATCCATGGAGTTCAAAACATAGCAAAGAAATAAGTGCAGCAAAAACAATCTCCAGACACATAAAGAACATCTCTACGCAGAATATCTAAAAAAAAAAATGCAAGGAAAAACAATAGCATCATGGTGATGGGGGTCCTCCAAAATACTGATCTAAACGAGCCGAGAACCCCTCGAACTTCTTCTCCAATCGAGCATTCCACTCCTCGAATCTCTCATCGACATAGTGGGCCAAATCCTCTACTCGTGCAATCACAGTGGTCAAATCAGCTCTCAAACCTGCTAACTTCATCCGAAGGCCTCTCACAGTAACTGGAACTCCCACAGTAATGTCATAGACAACCAGCGCCACACTGCAAAGAATCCCAAACTCATCATTGGGCCTGTTAGAAATCTGAGCTAAAAGCTCCCTCTGCGTCTCTGAAAGCTCATCAAAACGGGCCTTGCCCCAACTATACATCCGCCAGAACCTATCTCTACCCCGAATCGGCCACCATGGAAAAATACGCTCCTTGAGAGAACCACTTTCCCATTCAATCGCCAGACCTACATTCTCCAGATACTGAGGCTCAACATCATACCCACAAGAAACAGGAAACAATTCCCGAGGTCTCCACTGCACCACAAGGGCAAACATGGTCACATATGCACCGTGCGCTATCGTCCCTGTAACACTCCCGGCAATCTCCTGAAGCTTCCATAGGAATTCTATTGTTCCATCAAATTTAATGCCTTCCTTCATCATGTACATTATACCCAGCTCAGTTTCAGTAATATGGCTATCTCGTCAGTATCGAGCACAAAATCCCTTGGCTAAGATCCTAAGAACTAACACCCAAGTCCTTGAGTCAAGATAGCTATCTTGTGTATTCCTCGGGGAGTAACTAGGGACACCCCGTCGCAACGGGAAGGATCTCCAGACCTCCTCCCTCTGAGCTTCATTCCATTTAGGCAAAGAAGTAGTGGCATTAGCCGAAAAACGTAGAATTTCCCCGAACTCGACTTGCATTCCAAACTCGAGTTTCCTGATCATCTAGAGCGAAAGTCTATGTGTTGTCCACCGGACTGAAATTCATAGTGGTGAAGAAGGCGGCCGTCATCTCGGCATAAGTCAAATCCTTCCTAGTGAGGAAAGATAGCCAACCAATGTTGTCAAACAACCTCTTCACTTCGTCCCAAGCCTTAAACTTCTCCATCCATGTAGCACCCGGAACGCCGAGATGGCACACCCCCGCACCATAAGTCTAGCTCACACATGAAATGGGTAGTCCATATATGAACTGGGCTCATGGCGAACGGGTGACAATAAAAAAACCAACAGCTAGGCGGGTACCCTCAAACAAAACCACTGAACAATTGTATCAATAAAAGTGGAAGCAATAACATTCAATACATATAGGTACCATACTTACATATTTATTAGTAGATACCAACATTTCATACAATACAATATCCCCCCCTAACAAGTACATACCAATACATTATCATTTCCCAAAATATACCAAAAGAAGCTACAAAATGTATCAAGTATTAACAGACGAACAAAATATGAGGTGGAGTGTGCTAGACCCAAATTAAAGACAAACCAGACTCTAATTCCCGCCTAGCACGAAACCTGCAAAAATTGAAAAGTTGAGGTCTCAGTCCAACACGGACTGAGCGAGGGGTATAAATAAGTATATGCGCAATTACCATGCAATTTATAACCTCGGGTAAGATTTTATAAAGAAAACAAAATAAGTTTAAAATAACAAGAGATTCCCGCCCGAGATTATAACAATTCAAATTTACAGTTAACAAACAATTCAATCAATCAGTGGCCCGGCGAGTGAGGGAAAATCTCCATCCTTTCTCCGTCAGTGTACAATATTTCAATTTAATTAATGAATTAGGTGATCACACAAACAGTTCTGTGCACAATTAGCAATTCAATCAATCAATCCTTCTTCCTCCGGGTGATGGCAGGCTTGCAAGACCCAACCATCCAATCATGGTGTACGTCGGGAACATGACTCCCACGTACGGGATTTCTTCCTCCACCAAACCTCCTGGTGGATTCAGAGGTGATCCCACAATGGTGAGGATAGTGCAAGAGTTACCCGTCAGCCCTTGCTTTCCCGGTTGGCTCAATACACTACCCTCGGGCCCAACGTGAACAATAGTTACTCGCCAAAATAATCAATTCGTCAATCAATCCCTTTTCGTGAAATCATTTGAAAATCATAAGGTTAGAAAACTATAGATATATATAGATACGTTTTGGCCGAAAACCACATAAGGGTTATAAGGGTTCTATATATCTAGAATTTAAACCTCACCTGTGCGACCCAAAACAACCAAGGAATCAGCTCACGGAGCCTGCTCCTCGTCACCCGGAAGCTGGTCTGTGCAAGTAAGACAACAGCCAGTGAAACACGACTCAAAATACACCAAATAGGAGGAACGGAAAAGTGCAATGATCATGATATGAATATGTAAAAGATAAGATTATGTTCAAGTACACTATTAGGATATGAAATCATATAATCAATCAAACCAAATAACAATTAATACGTAACCAATATATAACTCATGCGCGTACAGTAGCATGCAAAACAACAATGCATGAAAACAGAGGGTGACACGCCCGTGTCACCAAAATACACTAAGCCATGACACCTCCGTGTCACGGTACAGCGGACCAAATGCGTGAAAAGGAAGTCGACACGCCCGTGCCACCAAGACAAGGCAAACTGTGACACCCCCGTGTCACGGTACAGAAAATCAAACCAACCAACATGCACCCCCGTGTCACCCAACACAGAGCAAAGATGGCACGCCCGTGTCATCTGTGCGTAGCAGAAAAACAGGGCAAATTCGGACAGCACTAAAATCCAACCAAAACACCAAATTCAATCCAATATAAATGCTCAAACATAACATATACATAATATACTTCAACTATACAACAATCAAACCAATAAATATGCATCAAATCATCAAGAATTAAGCCCCAAAACCCCATAATTATTCATATACACCAACTTTTACATATCCTCATGTTTCATGTAAGAAATGAAGGAAATATGAGCTAAACATGCTTCTAATCATGAATACACAAGAAAGCATCAAGCTAACATCAAACCCTACTCAAATAGTCAATCAAGAGATTCAATCCAATCTCATGTTATACCTTGAAATGAAAGAAGAATGAGATGAGGATGAAGAGATGAAGATGTTGATGCTTCTAGCTTCAAAGTTCCTCAAAATAGCTTGGATTATGAGATGAATTCTTCTCCTTCTCTTGAGGTGTAGAAACCGATCCTTAGTGTGTGTGTATGTGAGGTTCTTGTATGTAATGTATTGTATGAGCAAGTGATGGAAGAGATACATATACTTGATATATTATATCATCCACTATCATAACAAATACACCCAATTTGCAAACAAGTCCCTAGGTTATTTAAATGAATGCAATCAAGTAATATCCCTACCCAAAAGATCAATTAGCTCCAAACCAAGTTATGCAATTAAGTCCATATTTTTGTAAAACGATCAAGTAAGTCATATAATGAAATTAGGCACGTTATCACTTGATTCGCATATTTCACGTTTAAAGTCAATTCGTATAAATACATAGAAATGTAGGATGCACATAATATTATAATAGAATTATAATGAACAAGTAAATAGATAAAAATTAAACCCGCAACTCCCGAAGACCCGCACGTGGCATGCTTACCTGAACTTCCGGAAATTGGGGCGTTACAATCCACATGTCCTTGAAGAAACGAGTGGTTATAATGTTCCTTATCAAATTCCTTTGGAAAGGATTTCCCATAGCATTCACCGTTATGTTAACCGACTCCAAGGGTTGATGTTCTAACCGGATGGAAGTAGTGAAGGGCTCAACAGGTCTAGAACGCTGAGTCCGTCCCATGGTACCTATATCAAGTAAACAAGACAAGACAAGTACACAAAATCAAGCACAATTCACTATGACAAAATATCGAACACCTTCTATGCACTATTTTAGGATATGAGTTTTGATTAAATTTCTTCAACCTAACCAACTCGATTCAACAAAGCTCTATAGTGTTATGACTCTATGCTCAAAATTCTCATCAATCAAACCCAATATCGAATCCAAGGATTAGCTAGAAACGAGGATTCTTCCACAATTAACCGAATTCAATTTAGATTCTCTTTAATTCAATTACCCATGCATAAATTCCAAAATTTCAATGATTCTAATCCATAAAATCATCAATTATACCATTAAAAACCTAGGGCATAATTCTTAAATGGAAAGAAATTAATCTAACATCAAGCTAAAAGAGAGATTACTTAATAATCCTCAAGGGAAAAAAGTAAAAGTGATAGTTGTGATGTCTTGGATAGGAAGACTTGCTTACTTCTCTTCTAAGTTATTGTGTTTTTTTGAGAAAAAAGTGAAGGGGGAGTCTTATATTTATAGGTTATGGTAGGGTAGGACCAAAGTTGAGAGGAATTAGGATTTAAACAACAAAAACGAGTCTTCCTCTTTCTAATTAAAAATTAGATCTCGCCCTGGTAACGGGTGTTACCAACATATGCTCTCCAGGAGTGTAGCGCCTCCCCTAGCACTACAACCCCCGCACCGCAATACTTCCTAAGTGGAGGTTAGACCTAACACTCAGGAAATACTACGGCGAACGGTTTAAATGATACGTAAATAGAGCGCAAGGCATAACACTGCGGAAGATATTAAAACTTGGCAAATAAATGGGGATGCATAATAAGTAAGAACTTATCATTAATGATCGAAATGGTTCATATTAAAGGAGTATAATGAAGTACATGCTAAGGTAAAGTGTAAGGACAGTTTATTTCCGACATGTACATACTAAGATACCTCTAGGTGTCGTTCCATTGTTACCTGAAATCATGCATTTAAAAGGGCGAGGAGTTAGTCAAAGTGACTAAGTGAAGGGATATTAGTTTATATGTATACGTATATATATATTTATATGATCAAGAAGATCTTGATCTAAAATATTGACAATAGGATATAGCAAATAGGAAATGGTTCATAATGTTTGTAAAAGTAGGGATAGGGGTAACTTGGAATATTTGTAGAAATATGAACCGTTTGTAATATTAACTTTAATGCCCGCAAGCTAGGCCTCTCCATCCATGACACCGTAAGTAAAGTGGTAAAACAGTACCGGGCTGATAAAGGCGCTGATACTTTAATAAAACCAATATGATAATATCTCCTTACTCCAGCGTCGTGGGGAGCTACCCCTAATGGCCATGAACAATATGCGGGAAGTAGTGTTCCCTTATAACTTGGCGTGGAGTAACTGATACGTTGCATATTTAGTAATATGTTTTGCTTATATTGTTGTTTATGCCCCCAAAAACTTAGTTAATCTCTTGGAAATTGGCTGATTATGGTTCTTTAATCTTCATGGCAGATTTTTGATTCTTTTGTAACAACAGATGTGTGGTGCAAAGAAGTAGGTGCTTGGGCTTAAAAAGGTGAAGAAGGCCTACAATCTAAGTCCCAGTCAGTGGAAAAGAAGTTGGGTATTTAATTGTCAAATAGGAGTCCAGGCCCACCAACTTCAGGTCCAACAATTCCAAGTCCATAATCATGAAGAGTCTGAGCCCTTTTTAACAATAGCCTAGAATTCCCAAAACGTGATTTTATGGAGAATTAAAGTCTGTAGAAGAAAAGGGCAGCACATTTTACAAAGGCAGTTACAAAGCATGCCATGACCAAGAGAATTAAGATTCCTATTTATGAGAAAAAAACATGGGAACGTGGGGAAGACTCTTCGCAATAGGGTGCTACAAAAAGCCACAAAAAAGCACGCAGCAGAGGAAGAAGGGGAGCTTCGAAACTAGTTTATTTTCTCTTTTCTTTGTTTCGTTGAATACTATGTTTTCTTATTCGTATTTGTTTTTTAATTTCGTTATGAGTAGTTAAATTATCTTATAGTTGGGATTTTCCAAGCATACTTAGGGTTGTGTGAGACAATCTTGTTGGGTTTATTAATCAAGTTATCCGTTTTATTTCTAATTTAACGTTATTGTGTTTGTTCTATTCTTTGATTAATTTAAGACGTCGAATCTTAGGATAAGCAATTCACATACAGCTAGTTAATTCGTTTGGTGGAGTCTAGCCGGGCAATTAACAAAGTGGCAATCAACACTAGGTTGTTAAGTTCGGCTGATTTTGTGTTGTGGAATAATTCTGTCTAATTAGGCGAAGTAGGAGTTTCTACTAAGTCGGTTAGGGTTAGTGTTTCTTTAGCTCGTAAAGCAATTAGTTAATTGAATCCTTGAAGGAGTTTCTGATGGGGTTATTAGCTAGTTAGGGAATAATCTTTAGGAGTTTATTCAGATTATTCTAAAAATACGAAGAAACGAGGGAGCCTAAGGTAATTGGTAACTATAGCTAGCCTAACGTGGAATTAGTCACCCAGTCCGTGATCATAATCTGATGCATGCGTAGGAAAATCCTAGCTATCTGTTGTCTACTGAATTAATCTAAGTGTCAGCTGAGTTTAGTTGTTAATCGTTTGTTTATTTAGCCAATTTCATTTTGATTATTTAATTTCATTGTTAATTTGATCAAATATCTCAAACCACCCCCCATTTTAATTGTTTGTTTTATTTTCTTGGCATATTAAGAGATTACAAACTCATCCAATCCCCGTGGATCGATACCCGTTGCCAATATTTTACATTTTAATCGTGTGTAATATTTGGGACTTATTTTTGGTGGCTTCGACACCCATCAATTTTGACGCCGTTGCTGGGGAATTGGTTGGTAATTGATTTTGTTTCTTTTTCTTATGCCTAGGAACCTTCGTGAGTAAGCAGCAGTTGGTGAAAGTTCGAATCTGTTTGAGCTTGATTTTGACAGTGAATCTGAGCAGGAGTTTACAGTTGCACAGCTGACTGACGAGAAACCTGACAGTGATCACGGACAGGATATGGCTCAGAACAGAACACTTTGGGAGCTTGCCCGACCTACTGAGGCACAACAGCCACTCTGCATAATTTTTCCAGAACTGCAAGAAGGCTTCGAACTGAAGTCGGGACTCATCCATTTGTTGCCAACTTTCCGTGGGTTGGAAAATGAGGATCCAAACAAGCATTTGAAGGAATTTCACCTTGTGTGCACATCCATGAAGCCACACAATGTAACAGAGGATCAAATCAAGCTAAGGGCTTTTCCCTTCTCATTACAAGATACGGCTAAAGAGTGGCTATATTACTTACCTTCGGGTACGGTCACTACTTGGGCGGAAATGTCAAGACAATTCCTTGAGAGGTACTTTCCGACTTCTTGCGCTACAAACATTAGGCGAGAAATTTTTGGCGTGAAGCAAAAGGATTCTGAAAGCCTTTATGAGTATTGGGAGAGATTTAAGAGGTTGTTAGCAAGTTGCCCCCAACATGGTATTTCGGATCAATTGGTTATCCAATACTTTTACGAAGGCCTAACTCCAATGGAATCCCGGATGACGGATGCCGCAAGTGGTGGAGCTATTGTTAGCAAGACTCCCGCTCAAGCTAGAGAGTTGATATCAACCATGGCAGTAAATTCCCAACAATTTGGGGCTTGGCAGGATATCCCTAGAAGGGTAAATGAGGTAAATGCGAATTCACTTGATGAAATTAAGTCTTTGCTAACAACTTTGGTGCAGAAAATGAATGTAGGTACTCCTCCACATGCAAGGGCGTGCGACATTTGCACTAGCTTCGAGCACCAAACTGATGCATGCCCTTATTCATACACATACAACCTTGGATGGCGAAGTTACCCAAGCCACAACTATGCAAACAACCAACCGATCAATCAGAACTTCCATCAGATACCACCACCACAACAGCCTTCGGGCTCAGGTACATCTCTTAATGATATTGTCCATATGCTAGCTACTAACACTGAGAAATTTCAACAGGACACCGCAACGAGATTTCAGAAAGTGGAAGAGAGTATAAAGAGTTTGAAGATTCATGTGGGACAAATTGCATCGTCGGTCAGCAAAGTGGAGACCCAAGGCAAACTACTATCGCAAAAGCCTGACTTAAGGCACAATGTGAGTGCGATTACGGTGCAAAACGGAAAGGAGTTAAAGCCTCCAGTAGATAGGATTTCAAAATATGATCAGGTTGTTGGAAAACACGAATCAGAAAGCAGCGGAATTTAAAAATTTTTCCCAACAAAAGGATCTTGGACTCGTAATCGTGTATCCAAATTCGTAAGGATAGAAAACTTACTTTTCTTTTATTCTTTCTTGAAGCGTTTCAAGCCACCCAAGAACGCTCTTCTCGCGGCTTGATCCCCTCTCCTTGGTAAAGCTCGAATCTTCAAACTTCTAACTTGAAGCCTCTAGAGAAAGTCCACCAACTTGATCACAATCTAACTAGTAAGGATGCTAGTTCTCTAGTTAGTGTTTAGGCTTAACCTAGGGTTTAATTTAATCTTGGAGAAAGGAAGGTGTTCAACACATGAACCAAGAATTGTCAATTAGCTCTAAAGGGGAGCATGAGCTCCCCTATATATAGGAAAGGGGAGGGACGGCCGAACTGCTTGTTGGGCAAGGATTTGGTTTGTCTCTCTCCTATTACTTGATCATCAAGTATTTTCCAACTTTGACTTTGAATTCTAATTCAAGTCAACTTTTAAGAGAGCTAAAAATATCCAAACTATTTTTGGATAATTTTATACTTTATTTATTATAAAATAAATAACTTATTTTTATCTAATTAATTAATTCATAATTAATTAACTAGATTATTTTCTCCAAAATTAGACTTTCCTTTTAATTCAAAATTAAACCAAAGTCTATTAAATAATTAACTAATTAATTATTTAATATATATATATATATACACACGTGTGTGACACGTGTCACAGTGACACGTGTCACTCACGTGAGCCACACGTGTGATTTCACACGTGTGGAACCCTCTTGGCCCGATTAACTCGTTTAATCATTTTAAAGCCTCAACTCATGTAACCAAGTTGTTGTGTGTGACCCTCTAGGTTCTCAATTCAATTAGCAGTGACCCTAATTAATTAATTCGCTAATTAATTAATCAGTCCACAGATTAAACGACCATAGTCTAGCAACAGGTGTTTAACCCCTAGCTGAATTGGAATGTTCGGATTCGACAGAACCTTTAAGTCATTGATTCATGTGAGATACAATCCTCCTACTTACTATCTCTCAACCAAGATCTAGGGCAAGGGAATAATCAGAACCCTAATAATCTGGTCTTAAAGCTAAGTGCATTTCATATCCATTTGATCTCAATCCAAGAAACCCTTTTCTTGATGTCTTGATCTACTGCCTTGGCCAAGGACTCCATATGGCATATGAATGACTTACACAATAAGAGATCACCTTGCAAATGCAAGTGTAGGTCCTTTCTTGATTCTCATTCACTTTCATGAATCACTTGTGCAGCCCCAGCATAAGCCTTGAATCAGTTGTCTAAGACGACACCCTTTAAAGCTTATACCTAAGACTACAGAGTTAACTCATAAAGTGACAAGGAACCTCAAGTCTAAGGATCAATTAATCACATCAATGACTCGTGAGATATTTCCTAATCTGGAAGTTTCCATTTCCTGAAATAGAAACTTCCTTTCCCATTTAGGAATGTTCTCACACGGGGCACCTCAGTGAACTTACTTATTAAAGTAAGCACCCTCATGTATCACGCACGTATCAACTATACACTTTCCACCTCCATGAAACAAGGTGGTCCTTCTTAAGGGCGTGATCCCACAAGCAAGCCTTAGAGGAGTCAGGTTGACACTCTCACTGTCTGTAGGACTCATCGGCTTGGAGTATTTTACTAATCATGACTTATGTGATATAGGGCTCGTTTCATGAACCATTTCACCTAAATGGTAGAGTCCTATAGTCATCAGGATTAGGGGAGTTCTCATACATGCACAGCTAAAGTAAACGCATACCAAACAAGAGTATATAAAGAAGTGTTGCCTTAATTCGTTATTTCATTCAAAGATTGTCTGTGATTACAATAAGGAAAAGCACAAAGCGGATATACAATCGGCTTTCTAGGGCACTATTCCTAACACAGGTACAGTTATCTGATATAGAAACTGAAAAAGAAATTGAAAAGGAACCTGTCCATGATCACGGCCAGAATTCCAGTCCAGCTGAAGTCTATCAGAAGCCCAAACCACTGGTAGTACCGCCACCATTCCCTCAGAGACTGGCTTAGAGCAAGAAGGACAAAGAAGATAAGAGCATCTTGGCTCTTTTCGAGAAAGTTAAAGTAAACATTCCACTTCTCGAGGCCAATAAACAGGTTCCACGCTACGTAAAATTTCTTAAGGAATTGTGCACCAATAAGCGTAAGTTGACAAGTAACGAGAAGGTGAGTGTTGGTGAAAATGTTTCGGCCGTCTTACAAAGGAAATTACCACCTAAGTGTCGCGACAAAGGTATGTTTTCTATCCCTTGCAAGATTGGGCATATTGGTATTGGTAAGGCTATGTGTGATTTGGGATCTTCTATCAATGTGATGCCTTTGTCTGTCTATAATTCTTTGGGTCTTGGTCCATCAGCTAGCACCGAAGTTATTATTCAATTAGCTGATCGATCAATTGTCTATCCTGAAGGTGTTTTAGAGGATGTCTTAGTTCAAGTTAATGAATTGATTTTTCCTCCTAATTTCTTTGTAATTGACATGGAAAACAATTATTCATCCGAGTCCTCTGATATCTTATTTGGTAGGCCTTTCCTTAGTACAGCTAAAGCTAAAATTGATGTGCATGATGGTTCACTAACTTTAGAGTTTGATGGTGAAGTACTGAAATTCAATGTTTATGATTCCACTAAGCATGTTGATGATATGTCTTGCGTTTATAGTGTTGATGCCATTGAGAATTTGACTCATGAGCATCTTGGTTTAAATAATAACGTTGAGTTAAATTATGCTATTAGTCATGACATATATGTTGATTGGCTGAAGAGATTTTCTAATCGGTTTAAGTCTTTTGATGATGTTCTTGATAAGTTCCATGCATTACAAGGGCTTAATGATATTACAGGTTCAAAGTCTGTGCCTATTGAGTTAACTATATCAGAATCTAAGCTTTTACCTTCAATTTTGCAGGATCTAAAGCTGGAAATCGAAAAGCTACCTGAGTTTTTAAAACACGCATATCTAGACGACTGTGAGACGCTACCTGTGATCATAACCAACACACTTGACAGTCTGCAAGAGGGGAAGCTGATCAAAGCACTTTAGAAATGTAAAGATGCAGTTGAATGGACCATCACTAATATCAAGGGACTGAAGCCTTTGGAGAACATGTATGATATTGTTTTAGAACGAGGAGCCAAGTCCCATAGAGCAGCCCAAGGTAGGCTAGACCCACCTATAATGGAGACGGTGAAAATGGAGATCCTTAAGCCCCCTGATCGAGTGAATGGAAATTTAGATAATAAGGTGAAGGGGTATGGGCTAGAGTCGTTTTATGAAGGATTCGAATCGCACATGGTTGAAGAGATTAATCTAGACGAAACTCCTCTAGAAGCTTAAGTGCATAAGAAACTCGTCGAGTCCATGACGTTAAACAAGGGCGCTAAGTGGGAGGCAACCCATATTTCCTTCCCTTGCTTTTGTTTATTTGTTTTTCGTTTTCTTCTTTTGCTCGATTTCCTCATCCCATAGTCATATTTTCCTCTTTCGTGTTTTGCAGGCGAATGTGCAGCTGATATATTTGGATAAGTGTGGGGGAGGTAAAATTCAGATCCATTGTTGATAAAAGACAGAATCACTGAAGATGGAATTTTGCTACTGTGAAAACACTTGACTGAGGTCACGGACAAGGGTTCTGGGTCCATTTTTGGTAATCAGAGCTTAACCCACATACCTGAACCACCCGCCACCCTACCTGCATCATAATCCGCGCGTAAAAGTCCGACCCGCCCATACCATCCGAACCGCTCCATATTAACCCTAAAATACCAAATCTACAAACCCCAACATCACTCATTTCTGCCATCCACTTCAAGAGATCCCCAATTTCCAGAACTCCAAGACCTAACTCCACCATGGGTAACGGGATGATTCACCAGCCAAACATGCCTCCGCTCATCATCAAGGCGGCACGGCGTTGCCGCCTCCATCGTCCACCACTTCCAGCCGTGACACCACCGATCTGAAAGCTCACTCAGCATTAAAAGCTACAGAATCTGATCTGAAAAAATGGTCGAATGCTACTAACAGGAAGGCTATCCATGATCATAGCCACGATTCCTCAAATCTGACTCGCGACGATCACACCCCCCGGGTTCAGGGAAGTCCTCGTTTTTCATTTCTAACTTACTTTATGTTGAGGACAACATGTGTTTAAGTGTGGGGGGGTATTACGAGCTGAAAGCGACAAATTTTTTGCATTCTTGCATGATTTTGGGGCGTTTTTAAGCTGAAAAGGGGACTGCACGGACTGTCACGTGCATTTTTCTCAACTTTTTACATGATTCTGGATCATACTAGGGGTTGAAAATTTTTGGAAACATGATTAGGGTTGTTATGGATTCATTTTTCTGATATTTGGAAAGGTTTTGGGTTGCTTTAACGGCTGAAAATTTTAAGCAGTGTGACATTTTTCTTACTTGCTTGATTAGTGGTTGTTGTAGTCTCATTTCGCATGATATCCTTTCTAATGAACTTCTTACAGCTTCTTGCTTGTGGTGGAATTCAATCTTGAAAAGGAAACTGAGTTTGAATCTTTGATTGTTTACAATTTGCATGACATAGGGTGTGGTTTGTTTGACACTTGACAATGTAGGAGTTGTATGAGCTTGGGCATAAAAGGTTGAACTAAGTTTTGTGTGTGCTAAATTGGAGCCATGCTACGAGTGAGTCTTGTCTAACATGTTTAGTTGGTTTAATATCTCTTGATTTTGCAATTATGTTAAGAAAACGGTAGATTGGTGTTGAGCTGAGCTAAATTTGACTTGATAAGCATTTAGATGTGAGGGAGAGCTTGCGAGGGGCCAACTAGAGAAAGGTTGGTCAGTAGAACTCGCGTGACTGCTCCTCTGGCCGTGGAAAAATTCCAAACTAATTTAGTGTCATGAGTAGGGCCGAATGCCGGCCGCTCTCGAAATTGTTTTCCCACCGCTTAAAGGGATAAACAACTGGAGTTTGCCTTACTTTGCGAAAAACTCAGAAAAGAAACGAGACAAAAAAAAATGAAAAAAAAACGTGCAGAAAAAAAAGATTGTTGACAGAAAATTGAAAAAAAGAGTATGAGCAAAAAAAAAAAAAAAATGAGAGATATGTCGAGGGATGTGTTGGTTTTAAAAGCTCTCTAGGTTTTATAGGTTGCTTATCTAGAAGAATGAAACTTAGCTTTTCACGGTATCTTTGGTGTTCTTTTACATAAGCGCAAAATTGATTGATATTCGATTAACTAACTACTTTTTACTTGTTTCCTTCGTTTTGCATTGGATTAATGAAATCAAACTAAGTTATGCATGGGATAATTGGAACTTGAGCTCATAT
The DNA here is from genome assembly GCA_037501455.1 of Lantana camara. Classification (NCBI taxonomy): domain Eukaryota; kingdom Viridiplantae; phylum Streptophyta; class Magnoliopsida; order Lamiales; family Verbenaceae; genus Lantana; species Lantana camara. The sequence continues at coordinate 130,436,988 of CM074855.1, forward strand.
GTTCTTGCTTTGGAAAGTTGATTTCGAACTTGGCTTTGTGGTTGTGTTAGTTGTGGATAGTTTTTGGTGACAACAAAAGTTTCCTAGTTTACACACCGGAATGCTGTAGTTGGAATTTAGAATGTGATAACGGCTTTGATTCCATGTTATCCTTGAGGGCAAGCATTGCCTAATTGTGGGGGTATTTGATACGTTGCATATTTAGTAATATGTTTTGCTTATATTGTTGTTTATGCCCCCAAAAACTTAGTTAATATCTTGGAAATTGGCTGATTATGGTTCTTTAATCTTCATGGCAGATTTTTGATTCTTTTGTAACAACAGACGTGTGGTGCAAAGAAGTAGGTGCTTGGGCTTAAAAAGGTGAAGCAGGCCTACAATCTAAGTCCAAGTCAGTGGAAAAGAAGTTGGGTATTTAATTGTCAAATAGGAGTCCAAGCCCACCAACTTCAGGTCCAACAATTCCAAGTCCATAATCATGAAGAGTCTGAGCCCTTTTTAACAATAGCCCAGAATTCCCAAAACGTGGTTTTATGGAGAATTAAAGTCTGTAGAAGAAAAGGGCAGCACGTTTTACAAAGGCAGTTACAAAGCATGCCATGACCAAGAGAATTAAGACTCCTATTTATGAGAAAAAAACATGGGAACGTGGGGAAGACTCTTCGCAATAGGGTGCTACAAAAAGCCACAAAAAAGCACGCAGCAGAGGAAGAAGGGGTGCTTCGAAACTAGTTTATTTTCTCTTTTCTTTGTTTCGTTGAATACTATGTTTTCTTATTCGTATTTGTTTTTTAATTTCGTTATGAGTAGTTAAATTATCTTATAGTTGGGATTTTCCAAGCATGCTTTGGGTTGTGTGAGACAATTTTGTTGGGTTTATTAATCAAGTTATCCATTTTATTTCTAATTTAACGTTATTGTGTTTGTTCTATTCTTTGATTAATTTAAGACGTCGAATCTTAGGATAAGCAATTCACATACAGCTAGTTAATTCATTTGGTGGAGTCTAGCCAGGCAATTAACGAAGTGGCAATCAACACTAGGTTGTTAAGTTCGGCTGATTTTGTGTTGTGGAATAATTCTGTCTAATTAGGCGAAGTAGGAGTTTCTACTAAGTCGGTTAGGGTTAGTGTTTCTTTAGCTCGTAAAGCAATTAGTTAATTGAATCCTTGAAGGAGTTTCTGATAGGGTTATTAGCTAGTTAGGGAATAATCTTTAGGAGTTTCTTCAGATTATTCTAAAAATACGAAGAAACGAGGGAGCCTAAGGTAATTGGTAACTATAGCTAGCCTAACGTGGAATTAATCACCCAGTCCGTGATCATAATCTAATGCATGCGTAGGAAAATCCTAGCTATCTGTTGTCTACTGAATTAATCTAAGTGTCAGTTGAGTTTAGTTGTTAATCGTTTGTTTATTTAGCCAATTTCATTTTGTTTATTTAATTTCATTGTTAATTTGATCAAATATCTCAAACCACCCCCCATTTTAATTGTTCGTTTTATTTTCTTAGCATATTAAGAGATTACAAACTCGTTCAATCCCCGTGGATCGATACCCGTTGCCACTATTTTACATTTTAATCGTGTGCAATATTTGGGACTTATTTTTGGTGGCTTCGACACCCATCAGTAACTAACCTCCAGTTAAACCACTACCAAGAGTTGGTGGCGGACCGTATCACCAACAATACCTTCGGCCCGATACCTTCTGGGTAATTGCTCGACACGGTTAAGCGTCGGGGCCCATAATAATAATGATAAGATATTTTGCTTGCTTGTCGAGAATCAGTTCTTAGTAATAATAGGACTGAAGTGTTTAATGTCCGGGTAAGACCCTGATTCCGACATAAAAGTATTTTCCTCATAAATAGGGATATTGTATAATAGTACGTATAGGGAGTAAATCAAATAATAGGTAGGTTTCAAAATAGTTTTATGTAGATACATAGATATAGGCATGATTTCAGTTGAAAATATTTTAACTCTCACCTACTACCGAGATTCAAGTAAACTTATGTGGGTTCCACTCTTCGGTCCTATTGTCCCCTGAAAGTAATAGCTACTACTGACTCAGAACTAGGTTCTTATTACTTTAATCACATAAGCACATAGTGTTCACATATAGAATAACATGTCAGAAAATCCGGTAACCTTGATTTTACCCGGTAAACCCTAATTTAACCGTTTAAGGGCATTTAATTAGTAGATTAGGGTTTATGAGGTTCTTAGCTAGCCAAATATTTATTAATCATTTTATGATTCTAATTATAAGTTTCAAAATGAAATTTAGGGTTTAATTTGGCAATGTAGGTTATATTTTGAAAATAGTTCACAATTTACCGATTTTTGGAAATTTTGGGTAAAATCCTTCTTTAAAAATTCCAAAACTAATTTTATATTTATTTTATTATAAATTTCGAAATTTAGGTCATAAATGTTGACCAAAAAGTCAAAATTACTATTAAAAACATTTACTATTCAATTTTCTAAGAGTTAAACACTTTATAACACAAAATTAATCTCACACACTCACACATTAGCACACGCACACACACACATTGATTCAAGAACATCAAGAACATGTTCTTAAGTCTTTGAATATTCAAAGTAGGTATGTAACACACTTGATCATATTCATATTTATAACATAGAATTTGAAGCATAAATATATCAAAATATATAAATTCTCTATGAAAAATAATTCTAAATAAATTGTTCTAGGCATGAATTTAATCAAACAAGATCATGAATATTTAAATCCATGAACATACTATATCATATCATAAATCATGCATTTAATTAAATATAATTCATGAAAATGTAACATATTATATCTAATCATGAAATATTAATTCATAAAGCATAAATTCACATTAAAGCATACTTCTATTATCCTATTTGCTTTATTATTCTTGAATTATTTCTTGGCTTATCATTTGCATTCTTCCTTAAATTGTCTGAGTTACTTTTTGAACTGTTTATTGACCCATCCTCAGAACTATCTTCTGAACTGTTTGCTAATCTGTTACTGTTTGCTAATCTGTTACTGTTTGTTGATCTATTCATTGAACTGTTGTTGTACTGTCTACTGCATGTTCACTGTCTTATGTTCTGAGCCTCTGATTGATAGCCATTTTGTTTGAGCTGCTTTATAAGCCTACCCTAGACCTACCTAAACCTGATTCTATAACCGATTCTGTAAACCAATCTGAAGGAGAATAATGATTGTCGGGACTCCAAAGTTCGTTAATTCCTAGGGTCACTCCCTGGGAATGACCATGCGTGTGTCGCTGGTCTCTGTATTGTCCACTGCCACTGACTATTACCTGGACTGATCATCTGGGAAGGCGATACAAGGCGGGACTTATAACATTTGACCCCCAGTGAACATTATCTGTGTATCCTATTCTTCATTTCTGTTATCGTTGTTATAGTTATTCTTCTGATTTGCTCTGCTATCTTTCTGCTCTTGATTATTGTGATAATTCTCACCGAGTCATTTGACTCTCCCTATATTTCTCTCTATTTCGTTTTGTTCTCCAGAATGTGTTATTAGAGGATGCAATGCTGGAAATGGGAATTAAGCTAAGGGTGATACTGTGCATAGTGTACACACTGGTTTGAATAAAGTAGTGACTACATCTCAGGTGTAAATATTGGTGGCTGAGATAGTCTAGTCAACCTAGGGTGACAAATAATGTTACAGTACTTTTAATCTTAGACAATAAGAGTTGTAAATAAGTGTGTTGACACTAAATATCCTTAATGTAATATATAATTGAATTAGATATGGCTTTTGTATTAGTGTTAATACAGGTTTTGCGGAGTGACTGGTATCACCTGACGCCCGGATCCCTGGGCATACGGAGGCCCCGAGTCGGGTGCCACACGTGGTATCAGAGCTTTGGCTGGATACCTAAGTTGTTGGGACATGATCCTTAGAATGTGAAGTATGGGCTCAACCAATAGTAAGTTCCATACTGTAGGGACCCCGAGACTAGGATTTGGAAAGTAAACTATAGAGAGGAATCGATGAATATAACCTGGGTTGACCAGTCTATGTCATTCTTCTTTGATATAATATGACTAAAGTAAAAACTGTGCCTTACTTTATTTATTATTTGTTTAATTTTATACATGAACTGGTACTGATTTAAAAATTGAATTACAGGATGGCTGCTGATAAGGGAAAAGCTACGGTAGAACCTACTAGTGGGGGGGTAGATATAAATAAAACTCGGGAAGACCTGCTAGCCACTATCCACGCTTATGAAGAACAAATTAAGGAATTAAGTCGTGAGCTGCGAGAGCAAAATAGGGAGGTTGAACGATTAAGGTGATTAGGGGTTGGGAAAGAACCAGTAGATGCTAAAATAGCAAAAATAGTACAAGAAATACAGGAATACGCTGAAAAGTCGAAAAGAAAATTTAAAGAAAATATGTGAGGATCTAGTGGCACAGTGCCAAGAGTCCATTCGTCGGCTTAATGAAGTACATACAGATATGGAGTTGGACCTTAACTTCTTCTATCGCGAGCTCGACTACTGCCAGACCCAGAAGGTTGCTGGCAATACTCAGGAGGCAGGACCATCGGGGGTACGCCCTATCCCAGGCAGTCCGATTATACCTAGGGGCAGAGGTGTAGTTAGTGCCATTAGAGACTGGCCACCAAGTTGTCAACCAGCTGGGGGTGAGATAGTACCGACGGTAGTAAATGGGGATCGTATGATAAGACATCCAATGGGGTTGGTACAGGATATAGCTAGGGAGGAGGAGCCGATAGAAGATCTAGCGGGGCCTAGGGACAATAAGGAGGGACACTGGGTTGCTGATCCAGCTGGTGAGAATGAGGGGAATGAGGGTCATGAAAATAAGGAAGTAGAACCAGAGGGAGAGGAGGTGGCGCCCGAGGGTGAGGAGCTGAATCAGGGACTAGTGGTGCCAGTAGATGAGGATATTGAAGATATTGCTACAGTTATAGAAGATATAGACGCACAGTGGATTGAGCAACTTTTCTTAGACATTCTTATGGCAGATCCTGAGGAGCCTGAGGGAGACGAGGATGCTGTATCAGGGATCACTTCGACTACGATTAGCAATTCCTCTAGTAGCGACACCGAGTCTTCCAGTGTTGATACTGAGTCATCTAATGTGGACGTTGATATTTGAGCAGGGTAGATGGGGTACTAACCCATGTGGCAAAAATTTTGTGTGATTACCTAGACTATCGGATAGTAGTGATAGCAACCCTTTTTGCTCACAGGTTGCTTAGCATGGCATAACTAGATTGATAGATCATGTGACCATCTTTTGAGGCGTATATACCTGACATGGGTGAGGCCGTATTTTGACAGGTGGGGATATGGTTGTACAGGTTGTAGATAGGTTATACCTGGATAGTGGAATCAACTATGTACATTACATGTAAATCTTTGTGTGTGTGTGTGTGTGTATATATATATATATATATATATATGCAGCTTTGTTTATAATATGTCTAGTACTAGGTTACAGCATTCTAAATTTTCTTTATGCATCGTTGTCTCTGTAATGTATGTTAGGGTATTGGTTGGATTGCATAAGATTATAGGAAATGCTAACTTTGTCTTTAATTTTCTAATTGCTGGCAATTGCACGTGTGGTTGAGTTGTAGAAAATGGCATCACAACAAAGTTCTCGAACTAACTCTCCTGATCATTCGGCTCGAAGAGGAAGACCTCCACTTTCATGATCATCAGCCTCTAAAGGCCGTGGACGAGAAAGAAGCGAAAGGGAACGCACTGTTTGCGTTACTCAAGCCGACATTCTTGCTTCCTCTTCGTCCACCGCCGCTCGCGCGGGGGCTTCCCCCTAAGGTGGAACGCTCCCCTACCGATGTATTTTTACATGTGTGCGAATGAATTCTTCCATGGTACGGAGTCAAATTCTAGAAAATTCATTGGGTTCATTGATATTCCTGGTATAGTAGATGCTATCACACATACAATCATACTCAATTTGGAAGAACATAGCATTGGTAACTACCCACATGGTTCTCTACACCAAGAAGTCCATCAACAACATGTGGCAGGAGACATGCCCGATATGATGCAACGATTTATGCAATTTTGCCAACAGCAAGGGTATGCAGGTGGTGACGTGGGAGATAAAGGCTTAGAGAGATTCCTTACTTTTCAACCGCCTAAATTTTCTGGTGAACCTAACAATCGAGTGGCAGAATCCTGGTTTACCGATATAGAAAACATCTATCATGCACTGAATTACACTGATCTTCAGAAGATACGTTATGCCACTTTCTTATTCGCAGATGCTGCTAGAAGTTGGTGGAGATTAACCACCAGCCAATGGGAACGACAAGGAACGCCATGGACCTGGGAGAACTTCTCTCGGGCTTTTCATAACAAGTATGTACCCCAAGTAGTAAAGGATTCTAAAGAGCGAGAGTTTATGGCGTTGATTCAAGGAACATCCACAGTTTCCCAATACGAGGCTCTATTTAATCGTCTAATCCATTATGTGCCTCACATTCAAGCAGATGAAAGAAAGATGATGAGAAAATTTGTGGATGGTCTTCAGACCGAGATTCGACGTCATTTGATTGCCTGTGACTTTGAATATTATGTCCAAGTGGTGAACAAATCCTTAGAGGCCGAGTCTAAGTTACAGGAGATACACAGGATTGAGGACGGAGTGCGAAAGGGTAAGGCAGTTATGCAAGGAGGCCCTATGAAGAAATTTCAAAAGGTGGAATAAAAGTCTTCTAACAATCGCCCTAATAATGCTGGGAGAGGACCTGGAGGACGACTAAATACAACGGGAAATTGCAGAAGTTGTGGAAACCCTCATCACAAGGAGGAAGATTGTTGGAAGAAAAACCATCGGTGTTTTCGATGCAGTAATCCTAACCATTTTATTAGTAACTGCCCAGAGAAGAAAGAAATGACAACTAATGTAGCTAGAGGAGCATAATAACAACCAATAAAACCTGGAGGAAAACCTCGAGTGCCTGCACTAGCCTATGCCATAACAGGAGAGGGAGCTCCCCAGGAGAGTTAACACCAGGTGCAGAACCCTATTCTAAGACCCCATTACCGCATGACACCAGGTAAGTTACAAAAGTTGAAGAAACAACTCCAAGAGTTAATAGATAAACAATTCATCGGGCTAGTACATCTCCTTGGGGAGCTCCAGTGTTGTTTGTTAAGAAGAAAGATGGAACGATGCGTATGTGTGTTGATTATCGGGAGTTAAATCGAATGACAGTTAAGAACAAGTACCCATTGCCTCATATCGACAAACTTTTTGATATACTTTAAGGTTCTAAGGTCTATTCAAAGTTGGATCTGTGACAAGGATACTACTAGCTAAGAGTTCGAGAAGGAGATATTCCCAAGACTGCGTTTAACTCTCGATATGGTCACTACGAGTTTCTAGTGATGCCTTTAGGATTAACTAATGCACCAGCTGCATTCATGGACTTGATGCATCGAATTTTCCAACCATTTTTGGATCGATTCGTGGTGATATTCATTGATGATATCCTGATTTACTCAAAATCAGAAGAGGAACACCAAGAAAACTTACAAATGGTGCTGCAAACGTTGAAAAATAACCAACTTTTTGCAAAGTTCAGTAAATGCGAATTCTGGTTGGATCGAGTGACGTTCTTGGGTCACATTATCTCTCAAAATGGAATTGAGGTGGATCCTACCAAGATTGAGGCTATAACCAATTAAAGACAACCAAAGAACTATTGGAAGTTCGTAGCTTCTTCGGATTGGTAGGATACTATTGAAAGTTTGTATCGGGTTTTTCTAAATTAGCTAGAACTCTGACACGACTCACCCATAAGAATCAACCTTTCGAGTGGGGGGCAGACTATGAAAAGAGTTTTGAAAAGTTCAAGAGAAAGTTAACTTTGGCACCAGTGCTCGCATTTCCAGAAGGCTTAGAAGGATTCGTAGTCTATACAGATGCCTCGAATGAAGGATTAGGTTGTGTACTCATGCAAAATGGGCGAGTTATAGCCTACGCATCAAGAAAGCTCAAGACATATGAGCAAAATTATCCCACGCATGACCTGGAGCTAGATGCAATAGTTTTTTCGTTGCCAAAATGGAGGCACTATTTATACGGTGCAACCTTTGACGTGTATACAGATCACAAAAGTTTAAAGTACATATTCACCCAAAAGCAATTGAATATGCGACAAAGGAGATGGATGGAATTCCTGGAGGACTACAATTGCAACATCATCTACCATCCAGGCAAAGCTAATGTGGTAACAGATGCCCTGAGCAGGAAAAGTGGAATATCACACTTAAAAGGGCAGAAGATTTCAGAAGCCCAAAATCTCCAAAGAGAACGAGTGACTGCAATGACTAGATGTTAGGCCGTTAATCAATGTCAATTCCCCATACATTGGGATTTAAGAGAAGAAAAGTCATTAACTAAGTTGGAAAAAGAAAAGGCCTGGTCCGAACTGATGCAAGAAACGACAGAAAAGATCCAAGTGATCAAACAAAATATAAAAGTGGCACAGGACAGACAGAAGAGTTATGTAGATAAGAGATGAAAAGATTTAGAATTTGAAGTTGGAGACAAAGTATTTTTGCGCGTCTCTCCTAGAAAAGAATTCTCGAGGATTGGAAAAGGAGAAAAGTTGAGTCCAAGATACATGTTACCTTTCGAGATCCTACATAGAATAGGCCCTGTAACTTACCGTCTCCTTTTACCTGCTAATCTCACCGAAATTCATAACGTGTTTCACGTATCGCAACTACGAAAGTACTACCCGGATGAAAACCACATCATACCACTCAATAACATCCCCTTAGAAGAAAACCTAACCTATAAAGAGTTCCTTGTACATATATTAGATCGAAAATTTCAAGAACTCTGGAACAAGAAGATCCCTCAAGTAAAAGTGTTATGGAAAAATCACGATGTAGAGGAGGCGACGTGGGAACGAGAGGACGTAATGCAAAAACAATATCCTGAGTTGTTCGACGATACAGGTACGAATCTGGGGACCAGATTCTTTTAAGGAGTGGAGTATGTGACGCCCCGTAAATTATCGTAATTGAATATATTATATATTTGTGTGTTTACAAGATATTAATATATTATTAATTTGGTTACTGGACCTAAATAAATAAAGTTAGAAGATTAGGGGGTGAAAATAGAATTTAAAAAAGTTATGGGGAAATAGAAAAAAAAATGAAATGAAATTAGATGCCAAACGTCTGATTTAATACAACCTATCCCATTTTAATTCACTTTATACCTAAACCTAAAAACACACACACTTCACACCTTGAGGCACACACACATAAACCCCAAGACGAGACGCCATCACTGCCTAATCACTAACCCAACCAATTCTCGGCCAAATCTTAGGAACCCATAGTGTTTTTCGAACATCTCGACAAAGAGAATACGAATCAGTGGTCATCTTCAAGTTTCGGCCAAAGACGAGAGAAAAAATTAAGTCGAAAATTTAACTCGGAGCCTTGCAGACGGAGGAGATTTGGCCGAAATTTCTACCGGTAACCATAGGGGTATTGGAGAGCTTGACAAGGGGAGTCTATAGTCGAGAATTTGGGGTTCAAAATCGCAACGGCTAAGGTACAGTGGTGTCGGACGAATCACGGTAAACAGGGGTAATCTTTTTCGGTGAGTTTCCCGGTAACTTAAAGGTGGTTTTAAAGGGTTTGATTTGGGTGAGATATATCTGAAATCGATTTGAATTAATTCCAGTTAATTCACGTTTAATTTGAGATTGAAAATTTAGGGTTTAGGGTTAGGATTGAAAAAGGGATGCCTGAATTACTCCCTTATCTGAATTAATCTGTTGAAATTGACTGAAAATTGTTGATGAGCATAAAAAGATGATCGTTTTGGTTATTTTGGGAAATTTTCCGGTGACGTAAGGTGGCGGTCCGACGGCAGCGACTTGCGGAAAAAATACCAAAAATTATTTATGACCTCGTGAACCTATCCATACGATAATATTGATAATTCGGTAGACGGTTAATGAAATTGGGACTTAATTCTGTTATAATAATAATAATAATAATAATAATAATAATAATAATAATAATAATAATAATAATAATAATAATAATAACAATAATAATAATAATATATAATGCTAATAATAATGATAACAACAACCACTGTAACAGTAAACTTTGAACAATGATATGAATTAATCTCGGTAATCATGATTTCTATTAAAAATATATTAATGGCTATAATTATGATTATAATTATAAGAATTAATGAAACTTTGACCTTGATTGTTAAATTAGTACAATAACATTTATAATGAATAATGCCATTATAATAATGAGTGCGATTAAATAATTGTAAAGAATAATTTAAGTTTAACTATGGCTTTGAAGTATGTTCTGACCTAGACTTTGACGTGGGTCCCACACAATGGAATCGATTGTGTAGCACCCCTTAACACGTGGAGGTACCACACCCCCGCACTATAGGTCAATCCACATACGAAACGGCCAATCCGTACATGAACCAGTCTATAGCAAACGGGTAACAATGCAATACACGACAAGTTAGGCGGGATTACTTATACATGCAACAAAATAAAGCGGAAGCATAAACTAGTTTCTATCACATATTTCCATTTATCAAATCATGACATTTCTCGTTTACTAACTGAAATATGTTCTAACTTTCCATATCAATACATTATCATCTCCAAATATAAAACAATAGTATTAACCACAATTTCATAAGTAACAACAAACAATCAAATACACGAACCATGGTTGACTCAACTACATGAACTGGACTCGACTCGACTCCCGCCTAGCGTGCACCTGCAATAACCTGAAAGGTGGAGGCGTCAGTCTGTGAAGACCGAGTGAGGGGTTTACATATATATTAGCGCAGATAACATGCAAGCTATATTCTCGGGTAAAGAGTTATAAAAGATAAATATACAAGTTCAAGAAGGGGATGTTCTTCGCCCGAGAATACAACTATCAATATTAAATACTTGTTCATTTTCATGCGATCAATACATGGCCCCGGCGGGTAAGGGCGGTCTCCAACCGAACTCCAAATGTACATGAACATGCTTGCTTGATTATTAAACAATAAGTGATCATGCAATTCAATTATCGTGCAATCGTGCATGTGTAATCATATAACACGTTCATGGAATGGAGATCATGCAACAACCCGAGGACAACCCGTGGTGCCGGATTCATCCCCAGTCTCCTTCGGTTCATGATAGGGTTTTGTTCCTCCTGTGGTTGGACGGACAACCACCAGCTCTAAGACCAGCCCAGCGCCCTCGCTAAGGAGAACCTGGCCAGGAGAACGCATGTACACGATAGGGCTTTGTTCTTCCTGCGGTTGGACGGACAACCACCAGCCCGAAGACCAGTCCAGCGCCCTCACTAAGGAGGACCTGGCCAGGAGAACGCGTTTACTTGCTTTCATGAACATGACTTGCTTGATTCATGAACAATAACATAACTTGAAATGATAAGTGATTTCATAAAATTATAAATATAAATACCTTTGGCCAAAATCACATAAAGGTTATACAGGTTCTATATAACTAGAAATTAAACCTCACCTGACAGGCGACACATGACTCGTGAATGCGTGAACGTGCTCATGATCCACAATCTCCGCCCTGGAGAATAACTGGACAATGTACGTGCGTGAGACCACAATTCAAGCATATTATTCCATATAAGGACGCACGGTGTGATCAAGTACGAGACATCGAGCAATAAACAATGTAGCATGATAACATGTTGTTTCAGTACATATTGGATAAAATAATAGCAATTCGGGGTCAAAGAAGTCGTCGGATCGAGGGGTTGTTTTCGTAATTTTATGCAGAAACTTTTGTTCTGCAAGTCAGGTGGGAACGGCCGTTCCGGCTTCCCTTTGTAAATCGGAACGGTCGTTCCCATGAATTCTCAAAACGCGCCAACGACTTCAGCTTTAAAAATGCGCCTTAGCTGGGAACGGCCATTCCGGTACCAAGGCCAAAATGGGAACGGCCGTTCCCTTGCTCGGCCGCCTAGTTTTTGTTTTAAAGGAGGGGAACGCCCGTTCCCACAATGCCTTGAGGCTGGGAACGGCCGTTCCCTGTTTCTGCAATTTACAGAAACAGAGCAAAAACAGGGGAAGCTCTCGGCAATGGATCAACAAAGCAACAAAATTTCATTTTCAATCAACAAAGCTATATTTTTCTGGAAATATGATGCATATATGTTCAAAAGGTGATAATATATCACTTAAACACTCAAACTATGGCAAATCATCCAGGAATCAAAGTTTCATGCTCATGCTCCTTATGATCACTCATGTAACGCCCCAGCTTTCGGCAATTCAGGTATGATCGACACGTGTGCGTTTGAGAGTTGTAATTTAATTATTTATTGATCATTTAACTCATTTTCTTATCATGACATAATTTTATAAAAATTATATTCTTCGTATTTTATTGAAAATTCATATCATATCATATTTATTGGATATTTTGAACGTGATTGCTACGTGAATTATTTCCCGAACGTGATTTAATTCTTTTATGACCTTAAGTGATCATTTTCATGAATATGGGATCTAATTGCATTGGACCACATTGATCATTTAACATTGGAAGTGGACTTGATTGCACAACTTACAAAGTGGAGGATTTAAGTGCAAAATGGCCATCTCTTTCCCCTTCATTTTCAGCATTCACGTACCAATCCTTTTCTCTTCATACAAACATTTCATCCCTTGTTCTTTTTTTTCCATTGCTCAACCGTGATCAACCCTAGCTAGTTAGGAGGGAGATTTCTTCATCCAAGCATCAATTCTTGTGGGAATTGTGACCATACAAGCATCATCAACATCATTTCATCATCTTTTCTTCCATTTCTTTCTCTTGAGGTAATTATGGAGAATGAGTGATTTTCTTGAATAATTATGATATCTAAGGCTTTGTTGTATGTTGAGTGAATTGTGTATTGGGTGTTGGAAATATAATTGTGAACTTTAAGCTTGAGTTTGATGCATATATATTGAGTTGTATGAGCTTGAAGCATGATGGAGTTTATGGGTTTCATATGAGTGAATATTGATGATCTAACTTGGGATTATATGTTTTTATGAGTTATTGTTGATATATTTGCATGATAGCATAATTGTTGTATCAAAAATGTGCATTACATCTTGAGTTTTATTCATTTTGGTGATTTTTGGGTTGTTGCTTCGTGTTGCTCTGTTCTGTTCTGCATTTCCAGTAGCTCACGTATTTTGGGAACGGCCATTCCCAACCCCAGTTCAAAACTGGAACGGCCGTTCCCATGATGCTGAGACTTTAGGCCAGCGAGACTGGGAACGGCCGTTCCCACTTTGGCCTGTGAGCCGGAACGGCCATTCCCAGCCAAGACGCGTTTTAAATTTGAAAACGCTGGCGCGCTTTCTTCAGACCATGGGAACGGCCCTTCCCATTTTCAAGGGAAGGCCGGAACGGCCGTTCCCACGGCGTTTGTAGAGCAAAAGCTACTGCATAAAATTAAAATTTCAACACCATCCTCCAATCATTTCTTTAACCCCTAATTGATGTTATATGACCGCATACATGTTGAAACGTGATATTTTCAAGGTGCATTGTATTTTCCCGTCGTTTCGTTGTATTTCGCCGTTCGTCATATTTGGTACATTTTGAGTCGTGTTTCACGGACAATTGTCTTTCTTGCACAGGCCGGCTTCCTGGTGACGAGGAGCAGGCCCCGTGAGCTGTTTCCTTGGATAATTTTGGGTCGTTCAGGTGAGGTTTAATTTTAGATACATAGGACCCGTACAACCCTATGTGATGTTTTAAGCCAAAACCTATTTATATACTTATAGTTTTCAAAAGAGATTGATTTTCAAATGTTTTATCGAACTATTGAAGGAATTGATTGATTGATTGATTGTTTTGGCGAGTATTGTATTGCACTGTGGGCCCGAGGGTAGTGACTCGAGCCAACCGGGAAAGCACGGGCTGACGGGTAACTCGAGAGCTATCCTCACCAAATTGGGATGACCCCTGAACCCTCTAGGAGATTAGAGGAGGAAGGAGTTCCGGGCTTAGGGATTCATGTACCCTCTGCCCAGATTGATTGGATGGTGGGGCCTTGCAATCCCACCATCACCCGGAGGAAGAAGGCGTTATTGAAACTGCTAATTGTGCACATTAATGAATTGCTTGATCACCTAATCACCTAATAATTGATTGATTGATTGTACACAGTCGGTGTAAGGTTGGAGAATTGCCCCACTCGCCGGGCCACAAATTGATTGAATTGAATTGATTGAATTGAAATAGGAATAGTCGTAATCTCGGGCGATAAATTCTCTTCTTTTACCAAATTGTATTGATATTTCTCCTAAAATTATTACCCGAGGTTATGATTTGCATGTATGTGCGCTTATATTTATTATACCCCTCGCTCAGTCTGTGTTGGACTGACACCTCAACTTTTCAGTGTTTTGCAGGGCGTGCTAGGCGGGAATTTAGAGTCTAGAGGGTTTTAAATTTGGGTCTAGCACACTTCATTCCACATTTTGTTATGTATAGATATTTGGGATATTTTGTATCAAGCCCTGTTATCTATTTTGTTGGAAGATGATAATGTATTGATAGTGTAAATGTTGGTACCTATAAGTAAATAAATAAATGTGGTACCTATATATATATATTGAATGAATGTTATTGCTTCCGCTTTTAATACTCTGTCTTACTTGTGAATTGGTTTTAAATTGAGGGTACCCGCCTAGCCTTGAGTCATTTTATTGTCTCCCGTTCGCTACAGCTTTGATTCATGTATGGATTGTCCATTTCATATGTGGATTGGAGCTATAGTGCGGGGGATGTGGTGCCTGGCGTTCCGGGTGCTACATCCTACGGTGGTATCAGAGCTCGGTTGCAAAACCGGGTCTCTAGTGTCGTGTCTTGTGAGTCTAGGTCGCACGGCATAGGAACTAATTGTCAAATTGAGAGTCTTGCATTGTTATTTGATACTTGAACCTCTTTGAACACTTTGAATCTGCTCGAATTTGGGGTGAATTGTTGAGTTTTGAATTTATGAGCAATCTTGACTTATTTGCACACATTGGCATTAGCTAACCGAACACGCATAATAGTGACTTGATTTCAGGATGGCTCGTGATAGACATCATCGTGATCGTTCTCCTAGGCATCGACATCATCGCAGGGAGAGATCACCACCTCCTCCTCCACCTCCTCAGGCTCAGCCACAGGATTTTATGAATGCAGTGGTGGGTCTTATTGATCAGAGGGTTCGGGATTATGCTCCACCACCACCACCAGTTGCACCACCACAGCCAGGGGCACAGATTTCAGCTGTCTTTAGGGAGTTCCAGAACCAGCATCCTCCCAAGTTTTATAAAGGTAATGATATTCAGGCCGAGCAGTGGCTCAGGGAGATTGAGAGGATATGGGAGCTTATTCCGTGTGGATCTCAGGAGAAGGCCCGTTGTACGCTTTCTTTGATTCAGGTTGAGGCATATTCCTGGTGGGAGAGTGCCCGGATTGTGTTAGATGCTGCAGGCGAGGAAGTGAACTGGGAAGTGTTTGTCAGGGAGTTCCAGAACAAGTTCATCCCTCCATCTTCTCGCACTAGAAGATTGAAGGAATTTACAGAGTTAAAGCAGGGAAACAGGTCGGTCTCAGAGTACATCGCCGAGTTTGAGAGGTTGTCCCGCTATGCCCCTAATATAGCCAGTGATGACTTCCATAAGGCGATGCAGTTTGTTCAGGGCCTTAGACCGGACATTCAGGCAGCGATTGAGGCAGTCAACACGAGCACCTGGGTGAAGGCTACCAAGAAGGCTCTATTGGTTGAGGATTCCGTGAATGCGAGGCGATCTACCTACCGTTCAGGTTCAGGATCGGGCTCAGGGTCTGGATCGGGATTCAGGGGTTCTGGATCGGGTTTCAGAGGTGCCGGATCAGGGTATAAGGGTTCTGGCTCGGGTTCTGCTTCAGGCAAGAGGCCGATGGTTTATTCTTCTCCACCATCAGCTCCACAGGGCCCAGGGAAGAAGCCCCGACCTGCAGGACCAGTGATTAGAGCTCCAGTTGCTCCAGCTTTGCCACCACCACCCGAGAGACCTTATTGTACCTTCTGTGGACAGAGGACACACATTTATGATAACTGCAGGAGGCGTTTGGGTTTATGCCTACTTTGTGGGAGTGATGAGCACATGGTAGATGGCTGTCCAGATCGCAGGATACCACCACCGGGGGCACCGAGACCACTGATTAGGGCTCGGGCTCGGGCTTATGCTTTGGACGGAGAGCAGTCGGATGCTGATGTTGATCCAGCCGCGGTAGTTGAAGGTACCATTTGCATACATGGCACGAACATTCATACCTTGTTTGATCCGGGAGCTACTCACTCCTTTCTTTCGAGTGCTATATCTGTTTCTCTGTCTTTGCCTGTTACTCGCTCTTCTGCATGTTATGTGGTTAGTACTCCTTTTGGTGGTAGTTTAGAATCTGATCGGGTATTTAGAGAGGTTCCGGTGAGCATCGAGGGTCGAGTTTTCTTGTCAGACTTCATTGAGTTGCCGATGACTTGCTATGGATCTATTCTGGGCATGGATTGGTTGTACAGACATTCTGCCACAGTGGATTGCAGGGCGAAAAGGGTTCAGTTGGGATCAGATTTGATAGTGGGTTGGAGTTCCAAGACTGTACCACTACTTTCTTTTTCTGAAGCTCATAAGTTGGTTCGAGAGGGAGCCACGGGTTTCATTGCTTATATTCTTAACAAACCTAAGGATCAGAGCAAGCTGGAAGAAACGGAAGTAGTGAAGGAATTTCCCGAGGTTTTTCCTGAGGAATTGAATTCTTTACCTCCAGAACGGGAAATTGAGTTTGTGATCGACTTATACCCTAACGCAGAGCCGTACTCCAAGACTCCGTATCGTATGTCTCCAGCCGAGTTGAAAGAGTTGAAGACTCAACTTGATGCGTTGTTGGAGATTGGGTATATCAGACCGAGTTCTTCTCCTTGGGGTGCACCGGTTTTGTTTGTAAAGAAGAAGGACAGGACCTTGAGAATGTGCATAGACTATAGAGAGTTGAACCGGATGACGATCAAGAACAAGTATCCTCTTCCACACATCGAGGAGTTGTTTGACATACTTCAGGGATCAAAAGTATATTCGAAGTTGGACTTGAGACAAGGATACTACCAGCTGCGTATCCGAGCAGAGGATATTTCTAAGACTGGATTTAACACTCGGTACGGGCATTATGAGTTCGTTGTGATGCCGTTTGGTTTGACTAATGCCCCAGCAGCTTTTATGGATATGATGCACAGGATCTTCAGGCCTTTTCTGGATAAGTTCGTGGTCATCTTTATTGATGATATCCTGGTTTTCTCGAAGTCTACCGAGGAGCATGCAAGACACCTTCAGTTGGTATTGAGGACTTTGAAGGAACATCAGTTGTTTGCCAAATTCAGCAAGTGTGAGTTCTGGATTGACAGGGTGTCATTCTTGGGTCACGTGATTTCGGGCAGTGGTTTGGAAGTCGATCCTTCCAAGATTGAGTCGGTTCTGAAGTGGGAGAAACCTAGGAATGCCTCTGAGATTAGGAGTTTCTTGGGATTGGCAGGTTATTACCGGAGGTTTGTTAAGGATTTCTCCAAGTTAGCAGCTCCTTTAACACGGTTGACGAAGAAGAATGTGAAATTTGATTGGAATGAAGATTGTGAGAAGAGTTTCACTTTCTTGAAGGAGAAGTTAGTGTCTGCTCCAGTGTTAGCCCTTCCGGAAGGTTCTGAAGGATATGCTGTTTATACGGATGCTTCCAAGGAAGGCTTGGGATGTGTATTGACTCAGAAGGGTAAAGTGATTGTTTATGCATCCCGGAAGTTGAAAGAGCATGAACAGAATTATCCGACACATGATCTTGAGCTTGCTGCCGTAGTCTTTGCACTTGGAAAGTGGAGACATTATTCGTACGGGGTGTCCTTTGAGATTTTCACTGACCACAAAAGCCTCCAGTATTTATTCACTCAGAAGGATTTGAATATGAGGCAACGGCGTTGGATGGAAAGGTTGGAAGATTATGATTGCACGATCAAGTACCATCCCGGCAAAGCCAACGTGGTCGCCGATGCACTTAGTAGGAAGGCTAGTGTGTCGAGCTTGGAAGTGGGTGAAAGTAGTGGAATCGAGCTAATTGTTTTAAGGGCTCGAGTTTCTAATATTTCGATTCAGCCAGAGTTGAAGCACAAGTTATTTGAGGCTCAAAGTACAGATTTGGAAGTTCAGAGATTGGTAGCTAAGGCAAGAGCTGATCCAGATTGTCCATTCGGGTTCGATGAAACCGGTCTTCTTCGTTTCAAGAACCGAGTGGTTGTACCCGAAGAGTTGAAACGGGTATTGCTCGAGGAAGCTCACAGATCGGCTTATTCTATCCACCCCGGAGGAAACAAGATGTATAAGGATTTAAGGCAATATTATTGGTGGCGTGGATTGAAGAAAGATGTGGCCGAGTTTGTGAAGCATTGTCTCACTTGTCAGAAAGTGAAAGCCGAGCATCAGAAACCGGGAGGTCTTCTTCAGCCGTTACCTATTCCTGAGTGGAAGTGGGAACAGGTGACGATGGATTTCGTGTCCGGATTACCTAAGGTGAAAGGTGGATTTGATGGGATTTGGGTGATTGTGGACCGTTTGACGAAGTCTGCACATTTTCTGCCGGTTCGGATGTCGTATAAGATTCGCAAGCTAGCCGAGCTTTATAACCGGGAGATTGTTAGGCTTCACGGGATTCCGATTAGTATAGTTTCTGACAGAGATCCACGGTTTACTTCGAGGTTGTGGCGTGAATTACAAGAGGTTTTGGGTACGAAGCTCCAGTTTAGTACAGCTTTTCATCCTCAGACGGATGGTCAGTCCGAGAGATTAATAAGGTATCTCGAGGATTTGCTTCGAGCTTGTTCTTTGGATTTTCAGTCTTCTTGGCATGATCAGCTACCTTTGATTGAGTTTGCGTACAACAACAGTTTTCAGGCTTCGATTGGAATGGCACCGTATGAGCTACTTTATGGACGGAAGTGTCGTTCTCCGTTGTTCTTTGACTTAGAAGAGTGGAAATGGACTAAGCAGGAAGGTGTTAAGAAAGGTGAGAAATTGGAAAAACCTTCCAAGGCCGTTGAAGCTATGATTGAGAAAGTCCAACTAATAAAACAACGGATGAAATCAGCTCAGGACAGACAGAAGAGCTATGCCGATCGTCGCAGAAGGGATCTCGAGTTTGAGGTTGGAGATCGGGTATTCTTGAAGGCGTCTCCACGTAAAGGATTTGCTCGGATTGGGAAAGGAGGTAAACTTAAACCTCGTTATTTAGGTCCTTATGAGATTCTGGAGAGAATCGGAGAAGTTGCTTACAGATTGGACCTACCACCGAGCCTCACGGGGATTCATAACGTATTTCACGTGTCTCAGCTGAGGAAATACTACCCCGATGAAACCGAGATCATTCCTGTTGAAGAAGTGGAATTGGAATTGGAACCGAGTCTTACTTTTGTTCAGAAACCGGTTAAGATATTGGATAAGAAGTTTCAGGAATTAAGAAACCGGAGGATTCCCATGGTTAAGGTTCTTTGGAGAAGTGATAAGACCGAAGAAGCCACGTGGGAGACTGAAGACAAAATGAGACGGTTCCATCCAGAGTTGTTCCCTTCCGATCAGTGAATCTGGGGACCAGATTCTTATAAGGAGGGAGGATTGTAACGCCCCAGCTTTCGGCAATTCAGGTATGATCGACACGTGTGCGTTTGAGAGTTGTAATTTAATTATTTATTGATCATTTAACTCATTTTCTTATCATGACATAATTTTATAAAAATTATATTCTTCGTATTTTATTGAAAATTCATATCATATCATATTTATTGGATATTTTGAACGTGATTGCTACGTGAATTATTTCCCGAACGTGATTTAATTCTTTTATGACCTTAAGTGATCATTTTCATGAATATGGGATCTAATTGCATTGGACCACATTGATCATTTAACATTGGAAGTGGACTTGATTGCACAACTTACAAAGTGGAGGATTTAAGTGCAAAATGGCCATCTCTTTCCCCTTCATTTTCAGCATTCACGTACCAATCCTTTTCTCTTCATACAAACATTTCATCCCTTGTTCTTTTTTTTCCATTGCTCAACCGTGATCAACCCTAGCTAGTTAGGAGGGAGATTTCTTCATCCAAGCATCAATTCTTGTGGGAATTGTGACCATACAAGCATCATCAACATCATTTCATCATCTTTTCTTCCATTTCTTTCTCTTGAGGTAATTATGGAGAATGAGTGATTTTCTTGAATAATTATGATATCTAGGGCTTTGTTGTATGTTGAGTGAATTGTGTATTGGGTGTTGGAAATATAATTGTGAACTTTAAGCTTGAGTTTGATGCATATATATTGAGTTGTATGAGCTTGAAGCATGATGGAGTTTATGGGTTTCATATGAGTGAATATTGATGATCTAACTTGGGATTATATGTTTTTATGAGTTATTGTTGATATATTTGCATGATAGCATAATTGTTGTATCAAAAATGTGCATTACATCTTGAGTTTTATTCATTTTGGTGATTTTTGGGTTGTTGCTTCGTGTTGCTCTGTTCTGTTCTGCATTTCCAGTAGCTCACGTATTTTGGGAACGGCCATTCCCAACCCCAGTTCAAAACTGGAACGGCCGTTCCCATGATGCTGAGACTTTAGGCCAGCGAGACTGGGAACGGCCGTTCCCACTTTGGCCTGTGAGCCGGAACGGCCATTCCCAGCCAAGACGCGTTTTAAATTTGAAAACGCTGCCGCGCTTTCTTCAGACCATGGGAACGGCCCTTCCCATTTTCAAGGGAAGGCCGGAACGGCCGTTCCCACGGCGTTTGTAGAGCAAAAGCTACTGCATAAAATTAAAATTTCAACACCATCCTCCAATCATTTCTTTAACCCCTAATTGATGTTATATGACCGCATACATGTTGAAACGTGATATTTTCAAGGTGCATTGTATTTTTCCCGTCGTTTCGTTGCATTTCGCCGTTCGTCATATTTGGTACATTTTGAGTCGTGTTTCACGGACAATTGTCTTTCTTGCACAGATCGGCTTCCTGGTGACGAGGAGCAGGCCCCGTGAGCTGTTTCCTTGGATAATTTTGGGTCGTTCAGGTGAGGTTTAATTTTAGATACATAGGACCCGTACAACCCTATGTGATGTTTTAAGCCAAAACCTATTTATATACTTATAGTTTTCAAAAGAGATTGATTTTCAAATGTTTTATCGAACTATTGAAGGAATTGATTGATTGATTGATTGTTTTGGCGAGTATTGTATTGCACTGTGGGCCCGAGGGTAGTGACTCGAGCCAACCGGGAAAGCACGGGCTGACGGGTAACTCGAGAGCTATCCTCACCAAATTGGGATGACCCCTGAACCCTCTAGGAGATTAGAGGAGGAAGGAGTTCCGGGCTTAGGGATTCATGTACCCTCTGCCCGGATTGATTGGATGGTGGGGCCTTGCAATCCCACCATCACCCGGAGGAAGAAGGCGTTATTGAAACTGCTAATTGTGCACATTAATGAATTGCTTGATCACCTAATCACCTAATAATTGATTGATTGATTGTACACAGTCGGTGTAAGGTTGGAGAATTGCCCCACTCGCCGGGCCACAAATTGATTGAATTGAATTGATTGAATTGAAATCGGAATAGTCGTAATCTCGGGCGATAAATTCTCTTCTTTTACCAAATTGTATTGATATTTCTCCTAAAATTATTACCCGAGGTTATGATTTGCATGTATGTGCGCTTATATTTATTATACCCCTCGCTCAGTCTGTGTTGGACTGACACCTCAACTTTTCAGTGTTTTGCAGGGCGTGCTTGGCGGGAATTTAGAGTCTAGAGGGTTTTAAATTTGGGTCTAGCACACTTCATTCCACATTTTGTTATGTATAGATATTTGGGATATTTTGTATCAAGCCCTGTTATCTATTTTGTTGGAAGATGATAATGTATTGATAGTGTAAATGTTGGTACCTATAAGTAAATAAATAAATATGGTACCTATATATATATATTGAATGAATGTTATTGCTTCCGCTTTTAATACTCTGTCTTACTTGTGAATTGGTTTTAAATTGAGGGTACCCGCCTAGCCTTGAGTCATTTTATTGTCTCCCGTTCGCTACAGCTTTGATTCATGTATGGATTGTCCATTTCATATGTGGATTGGAGCTATAGTGCGGGGGATGTGGTGTCTGGCGTTCCGGGTGCTACAACTCAAGCTCAAATATTCAAGAATTTCATGAATAAATCATGCCATAATTCAATATATGATCACCTAATCATGCTTCCATCTACAAATGATCCATCTAGCATATAACTCTCAAACCCTAGCTCAATCAAACATGATCAAGAATCATCAATTCATGCAAAACCAACCTTGAATGGAAAAGAAATGAAGGTGAGGATGAAGATAATGATCAAGTCTCAACTCTTGGATTATTTCCTTGAAAACTTGATGAATTATGGATGAAATCTCTCTTCCCTTTTAGCTTGAAGGAACCGAGATGAAAGGAAGCAAATAGATTGGGAGATTCTTGAATAAAATGAGCTCATGGAAGCTAGGAGATGAAATAACGTTGCACCCATTTTTGAAATGTGTGAAATGTCCAATTTTGCCAATTAATCCTCCAAGAATTTAAGTTATGCAATTAAGGATATAAAGTTTGCAAACCGATCAATTTAGTCCAAAGGATTTTCATGCAATTTAGTCCTCGAATAAAAGGAAATAAGCAATTAAGGACAATTAGGCAATTAACACAAATTGGGCAATTAATTCATGTAACAATTAAGTTTCATTCATACAAGAATTTGCAAATTGAAATGAATATCATATAATTTTCACGTAATCATGTTGAACACAATTTATAAGAATTAATATAACACGTGTAAATTGAATAAACGAAAATAATATAATAAAATCCTAACGCTCGAAACTCACACGTGTCGAGCGTACCTGACTGTCTGAAAATCGGGGCGCTACAGATTGGACAATTTATACTATTTCAAGGACTAAGTGATATTTGATAAAATTGTGTAAATATCTATCAGAACTTATATAATTGTTAACAAATATATATACGATAATTTTATATAATTGTTTATTAACTTAATTATTATAAATTATGTTAAAGAATAAGTTAGTAATAAACAAACTTATTATTAAACGAGCCAAGATTAATCAATTGATGTCAATATATTATGGAAATTAATATTTAGAAATTATTAATCACGAATAATAGAATATGAGCTTAGCCAATTATCTTATTCTTGTCAGGTAATTTAGAGCAGCAGCAAACAAACTACGAAGCTCAACAGCCCTGACTGACAGGTGGGAATAACCCCTTCTTGCTGGAGACAAAACACAATACTCGTATCATGATTTCTTTCTCTTTACTTCTATTATCCTATTTGCTTCATTATTCTTGGATTGTTTCTTAGCTTATCATTTGCATTGCTCCTTAAATTGTCTGAGTTATCTTTTGAACTGTTTATTGACCCGTCCTCTGAACTATCTTCTGAATTGTTTGCTAATTCGTTACTGTTTGTTGATCTATTCATTGAACTGTTGTTGTACTGTCTACTGCATGTTCACTGCCTTATGTTCTGAGCCTCTGATTGATAGCCATTTTGTTTGAGCTGCTTTGTAAGCCTACCTTAGACCTACCGAAGCCTGATTCTGTAACCTATTCTGTAAACCAATGTGAAGGAGAATAACGACTGTGGGGACCTCAAAATTCGTTAACTCCTAGGGTCGCTCCCTGGGAATGACCATGCGCGCGTCGCTGGTCTCTGTACTGTCCACTGCCACTGACTACTGCCTGGACTGATCATCTGGGAAGGCGATACAAGGCGGGAACTATAACATTTGACCCCCAGTGAACATTATCTGTTTTTCCTATTCTTCATTTCTGTTATCGTTGTTATCGTTATTCTTCTGATTTGCTCTGCTATCTTTCTGCTCTTGATTATTGTGATAATTCTCACTGAGTCATTTGACTCACCCTATATTTCTCTCTATTTCATTTTGTTCTCCAGAATGTGTTATTAGAGGATGCAATGCTGGAAATGGGAATTGAGCTAAGGGTGATACTGTGCATAGTGTACATACTAGTTTGAATAAAGTAGTGACTACATCTCAGGTGTAAATATTGGTGGCTAAGATAGGTGACAAATAATGTTACAGTACTTTTAATCTTAGACAATAAGAGTTGTAAATAAGTGTGTTGACACTAAATATCCTTAATGTAATATACAATTGAATTAGATATGGCTTTTGTATTAGTGTTAATACAGGTTTTGCGGAGTGACTGGTATCACCTGATGCCCGAATCCGAGGGCATACGGAGGCCCCGGGTCGGGATGCCACAGTTATGGAGGGTCTTCTGAGTGCTTTTGACTCTCTGGACAGCATTCAGGTGAGTAAACTTGTAGTTGTGATGTGGGCAATTTGGGGTTAGCATAATAGTCTGGAATTTGAAGGGAATGAGGCGGCACTAAATGTAGTTCTTGAGTTGGCGTTGAGATGTACGGGGGCTATTCGAACTCTGGAAGAAGAAATGGAACAGACCTTGCGACCTGCCGCGGCAATCCGATGGAATAAACCGGCTGACGGATGGATAAAAATTAACTTTGATGGTGCCGTATTTAGAGAGGAAAATGCAGTTGGGATCGGAGTTGTTACTCGGGATTCAAATGGTGGTTGTGTAGGTTGGGAAACGGATCTGAAAGCTAACATCTCGGATTCGTTCTTGTCTGAGACGTATGCCGCCCTATCTGCAATTAGATTGGGAAGAGACTTCGGCTGGAGAAAGATCATCATCGAAGGTGATAATGTGAACATGATCAACCAGTGTAATCAAGGTGAAGTCGACCTCTTCCCGGCGGGCAACATTTTTGCTGAAATTAGATTGATTTGTAATAATTTTGATAGTGTTCGTTTCTCTTCTGTTAGACGTGGTGCAAATGTGATTGCCCACAAGTTAGCTAGAAATGCGGCCTCGACATGCGTTGGTTCTTCGGATTTTCCGGAATTTGTTTCGAACCTTATTGTTGTTGATATGAATTAGATTTCCCCCTCTGGGAGGACTTCCGCCTTCGGGGGAGGGGGGGCTACTATTTTTTTTTAGATTTCCCCCTCTGGGAGGACTTCCGCCTTCGGGAGGGGGGGGCTACTTTTTTTTTTTCCATTTTGTACTTGTCTGTATCTATCGGGGGGGGGGGGGGGGGGGGGGGGGGGGGCTACTTTTTTTTTCCCCATTTTGTACTTGTCTGTATCTATCAATTCTTTTCTACACTCTTAAATAGTTTCATATATTTCTCTTTATTTTTAGTTGTACAACTAAATTATTTCTTTTTTATTTATCAATAAATAATAATAAATTTTACTAGTAAAAATGTATATTTATGTGAAACGCGATAAATATTTATTTTTATATTATTAATTTTATTTTTAAATGTATAAATATCTTATAATATAACTTATAACTAATATATTAATTTTAGAAAGAGTTCTTACTATGATGCTTTATATATTTTCTATAGATTGAAATACTCATAATTTTATTGAGTTCTATTTTCACTCAAATAAGTATTTTTAGAAATTTTAAATTTAATAGCATCTTATAATATATTTTATATTAACTAATTTTAAAAAGAGTCTTCATTATTGTATATGTTGTCTATAGATGGAATGAGTTTTGATTCTAATTTACTAAAGAGTTCTATTTTCACAATAATATATAGTATGATCAAATTACCCTCTAATTTTATATTATTGAAAGTATTATAGTGAGGTTATTTTGACCGATCATAAAGTTTTCAAGAAACCAAAAATCTAATTTTTGCTTTTATAATATATATAGATATAGAATTTTACATATAAATAATATTGATATTGTGGACAAATCCAGATGATTTCCAGTAATAGAATATTAATGCCACGTCGCCTTACCCACTTCGATTTCATCGACGACACAAGAAAAGGAACTCACCATTTCCTTCTTTCTCAGCTCGATCCTCGCAATTCACTCTGATTCTTTGGAGAATGGCAGCTCTCTCCAACGCTGTCGTCGTTTCCAAACGCCCTTTCGCATCTGGTGTGTCTCCTGATATGATCTGTTTCTCTTTTGAATTTTCAGGTTCTTGTTGTTTTTCCCGTTCTTGAGGAGATCCCGTTGTTATGTGTGAATTGAACTGCGTGTTTGTATGGTTTCCCACGTTTTCGACCGTCAATTTCGTGTTTCTAATCTTTCTCTGTGTGTGTGTGTGTTGGGGTTGAATTTAGGAGGCAGCTTAAGAATCGTAGGTGTTTAATTGAAATGCGCTTTTAATTTTTCAATTTTGGTATCCATTGTGTTGGATTAATCAAGTTCTTGGCTCAATTAGATAGTTTGCTTTAGGTGGTTTCTGATTCGGGTTGTATCATTTTCTAGGCTAGTATATCGGCAAAGCTTTCATGGCTTGTTCCTGCTTTATGTGTATTAATATGTTAATTATTGAATAAAGCCCTCATTTTTATTGCATGTTCATTCTCAAGAATCTAAGGATTATCTATTTCTAAGCTTTGCAACGTTTGCTCCGGTTATACTATGGCTTCACTAGCATACGACATGTATGTCTGTGTGTTCGTGGCCATTTAGAGTACTCAGCCATTCTGCATTATCTGCCGTGAAATAGTTTTGTTCATGGAAATTTGTTAGAAGTTTAAATCTTCTTATCAAAGTACTCATAAAATGTAAACCCCTCTTATTGAGTTGTGGTCTAACTTAGGCACTGTGACATCTCATATTCAACAAGTATATCTAACTTTATTTGTTGTGTTAGCCTCTTCTTTTGTACCGGGAAACCTATCTGTCGGGCCCACTAACTTGGCCTTCGGTGTTAAGAGCACAAAGAGATCACATTCCCAGATCCAAGCAAGTTATCGGTAATCATCTTCACATTCCCATCACCTTTTCTTGAGTAATTCTACACTGTATTTTATCAAAATAAATGAAGGTGGGAAGAACATGCAGTGAAGTGAAAGTGAAGTTATCTAAAGATATCTTGTTTATATATTTGATGCAGTGATGATGGGCGGTCAGGCAGTGCAGTAGACATCTTCTTTGGTGGCTTTATTTTAGGGGGATTAGTTGCTGGTGCGGTTGCTTGTGCATATGCACCTCAGGTAATATTGCTTAATAATTTGAGATAATTTGTCTTGTCTTTGTAATCCCGAATTAGATATACCTGTTTTACACTCATGGATGTAGTTAGAAAATCTAAAGAAACTAGATTGAACACCTTACAAAACATGGCAGGCCATTCTATCATTTTTGGAGAATGTTCCTCTTGAAAAACTTAATATGCAGAATTTGGGATACTTATGTCTTTTGCAATCAGGGACAAAGTTAGAAACTTGAATTATTCAAAGTTATTTTAGTATTGTTTGTTACAAAATTTTAAATACAATTTTTTGCCATTTTCGGGATATATATAAATTATAATTTGTGCAAGTAATACAACTTCTTCTCGAGATGTAATAAATAGTCCTCTTTATAAACTTGATTTGGGCCGGATATCTGTACTAGCTTTACTTCCCATGATCCCATCGTCCTGGTCGAGTGCTCTGTTGTTATGTCCAAAATGCATAATTTTGAGAAGTTAAGAAGATGATTTTGTTAATCTGAAAAGTAACATTCGACTGGCCATGTTTCTCTCACAGATCAGCAAAGCGTTATCACAAGAAAACCAAAAAAAGATTCTGAAAAGGCTGCCCAAATTTGTCTATGATGAAGAAAAGGCTTTGGAGGTAAGCGCCCTTCTTACTTTGAAGATAATAGATATGTGATTATATGTTTGGAAGATAGTTTATGCTTAAGAATGACAATGCTTCATTAATGTAAAATAGTTGTTTTTGACTACAAACATGTAACTTTTGTGAAACATAGCAAAGTTTTGGAAATTAATTATCATTTCTTGCTCGCGATATATATTGATTCTTTTTTTAAAATAATTGATCCGACTTCCCCATGTAATTACACAAACCCCCTCTTGGTTTAGAATTACAGACACCTCCCTTATATATATGTATGGTATTCATTCGAGTTTGTTTAGATATTATCTGTTTTTATCAACTTTCCAATGGTTAGGATGGGCTGTAATCAAAATATTGAAGCTTGGGAACATTACTTGTAATCTTTCAGACATGTGTAACCATTTCCTTTGTTGTTGTATCGAATGACAGAAGGAGCGCAAGAAACTATATGACAAGGTAGCACAACTCAATGCAACAATAGATACCGTGTCTGGTCAGATCAGAATTCCTCCGAAACCCAAGTACCGGCCGAAGCCCAAGAAAGATAAATATGATGAGATTTATGGTTTTTAATGTTGTGATTAACCATCTGTTAATGCTGAAGTTTTTACATTGTGGAAGCATAAATAATGCCTTGTGTTTTAGTATTCCTCAATGTACATTTTTTTGAATACGAACATGATTAGCTGATTGCGTATATTCGATCGAGTTGTGGATTCTTGTTTTGGATTCGATGATATCAGTATTTCACTTGAGTTGTGGATTGTTGTTTCGGATTCTATGATATCAGTATTTCACTTTATTATGTTCGTCTCTGCTGCAAATCTCTCCCCCTCTCTCTCCAGGCTGATGTTGGTTGGTAGTTTGTGCCTTGCGGTGGATAATCCTCTACTTCAAGGACCACATAAGTTGGATGTGACAAGAAGAAATATTTCTTCCGATGATTATTTTCTGTGTCAGAGGAACGAGCTGATAGTGAATTTTCTATGTCTGTATGTCTTCGAACTGGAATCGCTCAAATTCAGTCATTTCACCAGTACAATATTTATTTTTAGAGATAATGATTTTTAAACCTTCGAATTATGGCATATTTTGTAATTTACGATATAAATTATTTCGATTTATAAATCGTCATTTAGACATGTGCCTAAAATTATTTTCTTTACGAAAAATAATCAAACATATTTTTTTCATTGCTACCAACTATAGAATTTTTGAAAAATCAATTTTTCTTTTTCGGGTTTTATAGTCATTTTCATGGGTCGAGTCGGATCGAATTATTTAGGTGTAAAATTCTCTCTACCAATAACAACTGCATGTATAAGAGTTTGAGACCTATGATTAAACTAGTATAGCTTCAAAACACTAAATTATAGCACTCGGTAGTTGATCAATTGTTTGAAGCATTTAAGTGGAAAAAAATTCATACTGTTTGAGACATATCTTTTCAACAATTATGGCAAAATATTATTCCCAAAATTCAAAATAAATTTAAAAAAAGAAAAATCTCACAAGAAATTGAAAATCTAAAGGACAACATATGAAAATGAAATCTTGTGGTTCATAGAAACATGACCTTATCTTAATGCCAATCTCCAGACAGCATCCTCACCACTCATCACTTTCAACTCATTCTCAGCCATAATCTGTTCTTCAAATTCAAGGAACCCCAAAAACGAAATAAAATAATAGCATTCAAATAACTTTGAAGCCAGCTATATATATAATATATATTTAACTGAAATTAATTGTTTTTCCCCTTATAGTTTCAGTTGCAGCCATGGCAACTCATGCAGCTTTGGCATCTTCAAGAATCCCAACGAGCACCAGGCTCCCTTCCAAGAACAGTACTCGTTCTCTCCCTGGACGATGTTTTTCGAAGGTTGGTTTTTCCCTCCCTTTTTGATCAATAAAAATTGAAAGTTTATATTGATAATGAGGAAATGTAAATGATATAGACTTATACAACTCGAAAGAGGACGACTGTCTCTACCAGCCCCTTCGTAGTATCGTTGTTTGCTTGCAAGATCTTCGAATTTGGCTATTCATGTATACATATTTTGGCACAATGATGTAATTCTCAGTTTGTGTGTGGTATCATTGCCTTTGTTTGATGCTTTTTTGTTCTTGTTTTTAGAAGCTCGAAATCGCAGAATTTTCGGGGCTTAAATCCGTGGGACGAGTAACCTTTGCCAGAACTGCAGGAGATGCTTCTTTCTTTGATGCAGTTGCTGCTCAACTCACTCCAAAGGTACATTTCTTGCCATAATTTGGATCATTCAAGCATAGATTCATATACATCACGACTTACTGTTATCCGTCCCACGTTGAATAAATAATAAACCATGTTCTGCTTAGTAAAGACTCAGTAAACCTCACCGCATCCGCTTGCTTTTAGGGTGAGTTTGGCCGAACAGATACTTTCTAACGATATGTATATATGATTTCGAGAAAAAATGGGAAATAAGTAAAAGAATCAACTCTTAAGCAGACATTGTTGAGAACTCAACATAGTCTTTTGATGTCTGAAATCAGGCTGCAGGATCAGCACCTGCTAAGGTAGAGACTGTTGCTAAGTTGAAGGTGGCGATCAATGGTTTTGGACGCATTGGTAGGAACTTTCTTCGTTGCTGGCACGGTCGTAAGGACTCGCCTTTGGAGGTCATTGTTGTCAACGACAGTGGTGGTGTCAAGAATGTAAGTAAAATAAAAGTAAACTTGGATTATTGGCCGTCGTCTATGATAGTTTAAACTTTTAAATGATGTGATCGTTCAATAAAAATTCGACCGATTCTCTCATTTTGTCGAACTTTTAGGCCTCTCACTTGTTGAAGTACGACTCAATGCTCGGTACCTTCAAAGCCGATGTCAAGATCGTCGACAACGAGACCATAAGCGTCGATGGGAAGCTCATTAAGGTTGTCTCTAGCAGGGACCCTCTCAAACTTCCATGGGCTGAACTTGGCATTGACATCGTCATTGAGGTATGTATACCTTTTAAATCCACTTGCTTATTTCAATTTTTAGTACATTTTATAAATGTATGTTTAATGCTTGTTATTTTTTTCGAGAAAAATGTTTAATATCCTACATATTGATATAGGGGACAGGTGTTTTCGTGGACGGTCCGGGAGCTGGGAAGCACATCCAAGCCGGAGCGAAGAAGGTTATTATTACTGCTCCGGCAAAGGGTGCTGATATCCCAACATATGTTGTTGGTGTAAATGAACAAGATTACTCTCATGACGTCGCTAACATCATAAGGTTGGGTTATATACGTATATATATAGTTATGTATATCACGAACATTGTATGAAGGATCGTGTATCTATATGTGTGTGCATATACGTATGTCGATTGACACTGTTGTCCGAATGATTACAGCAATGCTTCTTGCACCACCAACTGTTTGGCTCCATTCGTTAAGGTTATGGACGAGGAATTGGGTAAGATTTCAGATGTTTTCGACATATTTATCCGAATCCATTAAAATGAAAACCAACTCTGTCCAGAAAAATGTATTGAGATGTGATTTGATTTTTCCATTGAAAATCTGCAGGCATTGTCAAGGGGACTATGACAACAACTCACTCCTACACCGGTGATCAAGTAAGTTCTTACCTTTGAAATAAATTTATGTTTGTTACACCGACATCCCCTAAGTTTTCATCTAATTAGACAAACCTCCCCTGAGGTTTGAGAAACTATATATAGACTTCCCATGTGAAAGAATTTACATTATATATTTAGAACATGAACTTTGATGATTAGCACAATGAGTGCGCAAGATCTGATTCATGTATAATTGTTTATAAATGCCCTCTTTTGCCCTTGATACTTGTCGATATTTGACTTTAAATTCATGACTACAAGATCATGTGTGGGGTGAAGCCTTGGAATATACGGGGAAAGTTTGTGTAATTACGTTAAACATCAGAATATGACGGTGTAACTATCTCATGAATTTATTGCTCTATTTGAAAAGGCAAACAAATTAATGCACTTATATTTCCTTTACAGAGGCTGCTAGATGCGTCGCACCGTGACCTTAGGCGTGCGAGAGCCGCGGCCTTGAACATCGTGCCAACAAGTACGGGTGCGGCGAAGGCCGTGTCCCTCGTGCTGCCTCAGCTCAAGGGAAAGCTCAATGGAATTGCCCTCCGTGTGCCAACACCTAATGTCTCGGTTGTTGACCTCGTTGTCAATGTTGAGAAGAAAGGAATCACGGCCGAAGATGTCAATGCTGCTTTCAGAAAGGCGGCTGAAGGGCCTCTGAAGGGTGTCTTGGATGTATGCGATGAGCCTCTCGTGTCAGTTGATTTCCGTTGCAGCGATGTCTCCTCCACCATCGATGCGTCCTTGACTATGGTGATGGGAGATGATATGGTGAAAGTGGTTGCGTGGTACGATAATGAATGGGGATACAGGTATGCATCATGAATGTTTGTGCAATCTCTTAATACACATTTTGGGTCCAACTGTAATTTCCAAAGCTTAACTCTAGCATTGCCATCCAAGTACTGATTAGAAGGCAAATAGTATCTACCTTTGTCCTATGACGTGCTATGTATGTGTTACATTTTGCAGCCAAAGAGTGGTGGATTTGGCTCATCTGGTGGCGGCGAAATGGCCGGGTGCCTCGGCCCAAGGCAGCGGAGATCCGTTGGAGGATTTCTGCGAGACGAGCCCGGCGGATAAAGAATGCAAAGTTTTTGAAAGTTAATCTCTGCTCATGTGCTGCTAAAAACTTATTTCTTCAATTTGCAGAAGAATTGTTAGGAGCTAAGAATGGAATTTTTTTGGTTGTCTTTGGCCCGGCCTGGCCCTCAAGTACTTGTTGTGTACTGTGACGATAAATGGAGGGATATAGAGACATCAAGAAAATATATATATTTATGTTGTAGACATCAAGTATAATGCTGGATTATTGTTGAAATAATTATGTGAGAAGTTGGTGAAATTCTCTACTCCAAAAGTGTTTCTGATACTATGTTTACAATTTGAATACATGTTACTTTTGTAATTTATTCGTATTGAATGCACACCTCAATTGAGAATCTTCGCACTCGTAGTGTTGTATCTTATATTAAATCATATCGTATCGTTGTATCTTATATTATGTTATACCGTATCGATAAAGAAACGCCTAAATATAAACTATCTTTTCGTCTGGCCACTAATTTGAACAATTATTTAAAACAAAAATAATTAATTGTAAATTTTTCACTCTTTCTTTCTCTCCTCTCCTCGACCTTGTCTCTTCTTTATTTCCCTCAATTTTATTCCTAATTTTTTTTTTGTTATAATACTATAATTCATTTAGTTATTAATAACAATCTATACAACAAAAATGATTCAGTAAAAATTTATAATTTATTAGAATCTATTCATGTTATTAATTTTTTTTTTTTTAAATTTATCAATCCATAGTTTTAATCTCATGACCCATTTAAAGAACAATCACGAGCGCTCTTTTTTTTTTTTTTTTGGTGGCAGTAACCACCACTTTTAAATAGACCTATTTTGGCTTTTGCTCGTTTAAAATGATATTAAATCTTAAAAATGATTATTTGAAATAAATTAATTAATTAAGAACACATCTAACACATAATTTGAGTTAATTAAAAAAAGTTAAAAAAATATACATAATTTTACAGTTACGTTTCAACCGCTCACACCCCTTGATGAAAAGTTACAAACACAAATTATAAAACCTTTTCCAAAAGACGCAACCTTTCAAACTTTAACCTTTCACGCCTATAAATACATATCCTTATAACCCCATTTTTTCATCACAATTTCTCATTAACTAGTTCTTGTATTCTTCAACGTACTTATACATACACATCTCTCTTTCTACATCTCTCACGCACTCAACAATGGCAAGAAGAAACAACGATGTTATCGTGGCGGCGCTCGTGGTGGCTCTAGTGGCGGCAGCGGTGGTGACCGGCACCAACGCGGCAGAGAGAGGCGGCAACACACAGTGCATGACAGAGTGCTACTTTGATTGCATGCAAATCAAGATTTTCAACGAGGGAGAATGCAAGAGAGAATGCATTCTTGCTTGTGCCAGACAAGTGATCAAGAAAGCAGCCATGGACGAAGATGACGGCAAATTCTTCCCTTTGTGGATTTAAATTTATTAGGTTTTTTATGTTAATTTATCTTGTTTTTATTTAATTAAGTTTGTAGATTTTATTGTTTTTTGTGGTTGTAAGTTGTGTAATTTCATATCAGCAATTGAATTTGAAATTTGTGGATTATACTATTCTGCCTCAAACAAATAATGTTTATATATGCATCTTATGAAATTATATATTTTTTTTCATTAAGAAAAAATACTTTTTTTGGGTTAAATTAAATTAGCAATTTTGAATCTTATTAATTCGTCATCATCCATATAATATGTGATTCAAACATACTTAAAAAAGCCATGATTTAATTTAGTCCGTCCCCATTTAAATTCATCTTCACTTTCCTCATTTAATGGGGGTGTATGTGTTAAATGAAGATATATCCAACATTAATTCGTACATATCTGGCATAATTTAATTTTGTCCACAACAACAACTAATAATATCTTTGTGATATGTTTTAAGAGATGCACGAAATGAACACTGTGGCATCGTGTTTGTTTGGTTGGCTTGTGAACGTTAAACGCACCAAAACCATTATCAAATAAGCAAAATCTTAGATAAATCACACCCCCTTCAATTGGTATAAAAAACGCGATATATAACCCTAAGATAAACATGCTTTATGCATTTAGCATCAACATTCTTACCAGTTCTCTCAAACATAAAAAAATACGTACACGTCACATCTCTATATCTAAACACACAAACACAAGGCAAGGAAAAACGCTGTTGTGGCGGCTCTGGCGATGGCGGCAGTGGCGGCCTCCACTGAGGCAACGGAGAAAAGTGGCCCTAGCTAGCACATTGTGCATGGTCGGAGTGTTAAAAGTGTGTAATTTTTCATGTTGCCAAACAAGTTATATTTAGCTAGTGTATATAGTTATGACTTATGAGGGCAACAAGGTTGAGGGGGGTGGCAGCCTATGGTTTGCAATGCGCATGCACAACATTTTCGTCCAAACCCTAAAGACATAACCTTTCAAAATGTTGCGCCACTCCTACTCGTGGAGGTTCTAGTGGCGGTGGCGATGACAGCCACTGAGAGGAGGCAGCGGAGGAGAGAGCGGCAATACGTAGTGGCATGATTGGAAGGACGAATTAATTTTTAAAAAAAAAAAAAATTAAAAGAGAATCGATATTGGTTCCCCAACTACCCCAATAGAACTCGAATCTATGACCTATCATTTCACATGTACAATACATATGCTTACCACTTAAAACATTAATCTGATCACATTTATTGATGAAAGAAAACTTCAAATATTAATAATTAATCTATTCCCAGAAATATTGAAATGGACTTTGTTTTTTACATAATTATATATATACACACAACTAATGTATGAATAAATTAAAATATATTTACTAGCTTTTAGTTAAAAAGATGAGAATTCTTCTTAATTATTCGTGGTGTATATTAGTGAAATTAAAGAAAAAAGTTAAAAAATGGGGTCCATATTTATTTATTTATTAAATTTCTTGATCAAAATTGTCCCCCAAATTGCTGACCTAGATTTGGCGTACGTGGGCCGGTGGGACCCGCCTCGGTAACAAGTATTTGTGAAACAGTAGTTTGAGAGACTAGGGTGTGTTTGGCACAACAAAAAAGAATTATTATTATTGTTATTCGATAAAATATTAATTTCAAGATTAAGGACTTCCACTAATTTCTCCTTAAAACTATGATTAAATGGGGAAAAACTTTATACTATGATGTTCAATAAATTTTAAACCACTTAAATTGCTTTAATTATCACAATTTATGACAAACAAATACCCCAATTAACTCATTTTCAATAATAAAATTCCAATTAATTAATTAAACCCCATTTTCGAGCACAAAGTCAAAAGCTTTATCATTTCTTGTCCCAAACACGCCGTATAATCCAGCGAATCGACGACCCTCTTCGAGAATTCCTAAACATTTCATTCGCGAAAAAAAACGCAAAGATTTTAGCTGATTTCATCGACCTCCGTAAGAATCGAAAACCCCAGATAAACAAAACCCAATCTTCATCATAATTCGATCATAAATCCCAATTATTTTGATGATAATTGTGTTTAGGGTCAATTAAACAGCTTCCAGCCATGAGAGGTCTGTTAATTCCTCTTCTGTTTGTCGTAATTTTGATTCTAGCGGTTGTGGTTGGGGCTCCGGCGAGCTCTGATAGCTCCGATCCGGATGTGGATGCAGAGGAATCTCCGTTGGCATTGACAACGTAAGTTGAAAATTTGATTGTTTATGTGGGCTGAATTTGGGAAGATTGATTTTTGGGATGTTGGGAATTTGATGTTTGTCTGTTCTGTGTGAGATCCGGCTATTGGTATGTTGATGTTCTTGTCAAAGATTGAATCTTGATGTGATTGAATGCTGCTTCTGGTATGCTGGATCAGCTTTTGTGCGGAGGCAATTTGTGCATAGCTTTGAAGTATAGTTAATTGAGGTTATTGTTTAATTGGAGAAGTTTATTCGCATTTGAGGAAGTTAGTGATGATATGCAGCTCCGTAAGTGATTTTGCGCCGGTAATAGGTTCAAAACGAATCATTCTTCAAGTTTGAAAATTCCGCCAGTAATAGGTTCGAAATGAATCATTCTTGAAGTTTGAAAATTCAATATTTTTCAGTCTCTTGATCATATTCTTGAGAAAAGAAAATTAAATTAGTTTTGAAGAAAAGAACCGAGAATGGGAATTTTTTTGCTACCATTCGTTTTCATTGGAGTAGTTGTCAGGTAGAAGTAATGTGTGCATTTGTTTGAAAAGTGAATAAGAAAATGCACTTCCTAAGCAATTTATGAGGTGCAAGAGAAATGAGTATGTGTAAATTTTTGTGAAGTTATGCATTGTATTATGCTATTTCTTTAATTTATGCATACTGAAGTTTTTGATGTTTTGAATCAGTAAACATGATACGGCAATAGTGGCTGCTCCCGATGGAACAGTGTACTTAGTGGAGATTGGTTCAGGAAAAGTTTTGTGGTCATTTTCATCCGGCCCTTCAATCTATTCCTCATTTCAGCGAATCCCTGATCATGAAGGTGAAAAGCTAAATGCATCTGATGATGTCGATAACTTCTATATTGATTGTGGGGATGACTGGGAACTCTACATGCATGGAAACGGACTTAAAAAAGTGGTAAGTTTCTGACTAGTTGGGAGATTCTTATCCAAAACGAAATAGAAAAGGATTCAGTTTTAGTATAATGATTTGGTGTTCTAAGTAGGAACATTTTGACTTGAGTTTAAAATCAATACTAATTTCCCACGTTTTACATTTTCCATTGCAGAAATTCCCCCTCAGTGTTGAAGAATTTATAAAGCGTACACCATTCGTGTTATCTGGTGGCGGGGTTATGTTAGGTTCAAAGAAAACTTCAGTGTTCCTGGTTGATGCTAAAACTGGAAAAGTTGTTCGAAGTTTCAGATCGGAAAACCTCCCAGTTGTGGATGAAGTTTCTAATTTAACTAAAACCGACCTCGAACAATGGCAAGCTAGTGATTCTATGGATGATGGAGATATTGAGAATCCACTCTATGTGACAAGGACCGATTACGCTCTAAAGTACACATCCATGAAGACGGGAGAAGTTTTATGGTATCTTATGTTCGCAGATGTTGAAGCTTCTTTCCAATGTGAAGGAATACAAGATTTCTTTTCGGGATCGAGTACAAAATTGCCTATGCATTGTCAGAAAAAACCCATTGTCTACCGAATCCGTGATCGCAGCTCTTTAGAGTCACTTTTCGCAACTAAGAAGTCACAAGCTGGTCTTCCTGGAGGAGGGGTTCTTTCTCTACCTGCTTCTGCTTCTGACAATCATGCTATACAGTTAGTTGAGAAGTTTTTTAACAAAGACATTATGTTTGCTCTTCCAACATCGGGTCTTGAAGAATTTATAACTAAGGGTCTTCCTGGAAGTGTAGCTCCTCCAATGATTAGTCAGACAGATAAATCAGATAGTTTAGCACAACCTCACCTGTGGTATTCCATATGTTCTACTTTGTTGCTGATTGGGTTGACTTTCATAGGTTTAGTCGTCAAAAGACGAGGTGGGTCCCACAAGCAGTCTGAACGCCTCAAATTGCAAACTCCTACCTCCAAAAAGAAGAAAACTCGAAAATCATCAGTCAATAGGCATAACAATGTTGTTGGACAACACCACGAAGAAAATTCTCAAGTGAGTCTCACAAGTGTCCTTGAGGGAATTGAAGAAACCAAGAGAAGTCACGCATTTTTCCATGTTAATGATGCCGAAGTTCGTCACATTGGTAAACTAATTGTGACTAATAAAGAAATTGCCAAGGGAAGTAATGGGACGATTGTTCTTGAAGGATACTATGAGGGCCGCTCGGTGGCGGTCAAACGTCTCGTGAGGACTCACCACAATGTGGCTGTGAAAGAGATACAAAATCTCATTGCATCCGATCAGCATCCAAATATTGTTAGATGGTACGGTGTGGAATATGACAAGGATTTTGTGTATATCTGTTTGGAGCGATGTGCGTGTAGTTTATATGACTTGATCTCGTTTTGTTGCAATGGTGAAATAACTACAGCGGACCAAGATCACGAGTCTTTAAGTCTTAAACGTTCTAATATGCAGTTGGTGGTGAATCTTGGTAGTGATAAGGAACTTGAACTATGGAAGACTAACGGGTATCCATCTCCATGTCTGCTAAAATTGATGAGGTAAATTCAAGCTCAACTCTAGCAAACACTATTTGTACACAAACTTGTCATCTTAGTTCCAAATTTACATATGCCTCTTTTTATTAATTGAAGTTAATCGAAACTCGATAATTTAGTTATAATTGGTTCATTATTCTAACTTAGTTTATTTATTACGATATGCATTTAACTTCAGGGATGTTGTATGTGGAGTTGTTCATTTGCATGAACTGGGAATAATACATCGTGACTTAAAGCCTCAAAACGTTCTTGTAATTAAAGACCGATTGCTATCTGCAAAAATATCAGATATGGGTATCAGCAAGCACCTGGATGGGGACATGTCATCTTTGACGAAACATGCTACTGGTGAGTATTATTGATAATGCTTTCCTCCTCAGCTAAACGTAATATTTCCGAATAACGAAAATGATTTCCTTTTTTCTCTATTGTATTTATGTGCAAGCAGGATACGGTAGTTCAGGTTGGCAAGCTCCAGAACAATTGCGCCACGAACGCCAGACTCGTGCCGTTGATTTATTCAGCTTAGGCTGTGTTCTCTTTTTCTGTATGACAGGGGGCAAACACCCCTTTGGCGAAAATCTTGAACGTGATGTCAATATAGTTCACGACAGGAAAGATCTGTTTTTGATCGATCATATTCCCGAAGCTGCTGATCTAATCTCCCGTCTCTTGAACTCTAACCCAAACGCAAGGTAATGCCATAAACGTACTTATACTTTTAGCAGATAGATAGACAAGCGAGATAATGTTTCATAGGCAACATTGTAATATCGCTTACAAATACCCACATTTCATCTGTATTTTTATTTGATTTCCATAGGCCGAAGGCTGTAGAAGTAATCAACCATCCTTTATTTTGGAATTCTGAAATGCGACTCTCATTCCTTCGAGACGTCAGCGATAGAGTCGAGTTGGAGGATCGGAAAGATTCTTCCGAACTACTAGAGGCACTGGAAAACTGTGCAAAAGTTGCTTTGGGCGGTAAATGGGATGAAAAGATGGACAATGCCTTCATGAACGACATCGGTCGATACAGGCGATACAAGTTTGACAGCGTGCGTGATTTATTACGCGTCATAAGAAACAAGTTAAATCATTATAGGGAGCTTCCGGACGAAGTTCAGGAGGTCCTAGGGTCGCTTCCCGAAGGATTCGACGCCTATTTCTCGACCCGATTCCCTAAACTTCTCATCGAAGTGTATCATGTCATTCTTGTGCATTGTTCAGAGGAAGAAACATTTGGCAAGTACTTTAGGACTCTGTAACAAAATTGTTGTACCAATGTATGAACTTGTATGTTACTGACTTACTGTAGTACATATGTTGATATTTTTTCAATACTGCGAAGAGTTACCTAACTTAGAACCGAACCTATAGAAGATTATTGAATTAGAGTATTTT
The DNA here is from genome assembly GCA_037501455.1 of Lantana camara. Taxonomy (NCBI): domain Eukaryota; kingdom Viridiplantae; phylum Streptophyta; class Magnoliopsida; order Lamiales; family Verbenaceae; genus Lantana; species Lantana camara. The sequence continues at coordinate 130,477,172 of CM074855.1, forward strand.
TACATCTACACTCGCAACTCGTACTATCTTAAATAAAAATATTACACAACCCGTTCTTCCAAGTTTGGAAAATTATAAATGAACCTATTCCGGTTGAATTTTTTACGAATTTTTTTTAATTGATTATATTTCACCACTAATTAATTTCTCACCGTTAATTGAGGGGGGAAGTCATTATGAATATCAATTTACAAACGAATCATGTGTTGACCTTCAAAAAAATTTGTAAATTACGTGTCTGTCACTTGAGAATGATGTGTCGTTTCGATTTACCTGCTGGCGTCAGGCAGTGGTGCTGCTGTGGAGCTTCCAATGGATGGCTTCTCATGGCCGGCACTTGCGAGGGAGCTCTTGAGTGTAGATATTATGGTGTGGAATCCGATTACGAGAAACACTAGAAAAAGCTTCTCCCCTTTTACACTAGTCTTGTTGGGGAAGGCCTTGATGCAGGAGCAGAAAGCTTGTCAAATTTTATAAAGGAAGTTCTCGTGTTTGAGTTTCCAATGAATGTAGTCACCGTAATTTTCTCGGACCCCGTGTGGGGCGCATCATTCGAAACTCATCTGGCTCTGTGCACGCCTTGGGACGAGAGGTGGAACCTCGTCGAATGTGCTGGTGGACCAAAGAAGTTGGTGCATTGCATAGGAGCCTTTGTTTTCATAAGGAAAAGCTTTGCGCCTTAATAGACATAGGCATATCCGATCGTGAAAGCTTCACATCTTTTACGACAGTGGAATTGATGGGTTGTGCTGTAGAGGTGGAAGTGGAACTGATATGGTACAAGTACAACTACGGGGAGTCCCAGAAATGGATACTAAGTGTAGTGGATGAAGAGTTGGCGATTTCGTGAGTGCAGTATTCAATTATTTCAACGTATATGATTATCATCACGAAGGAGCAGGGAGTCCTTGGGAAGGACTCGTTCGAGTTCAAACAGGGAGTTTCGAGGTCCGAGTAGTGTTGAATAATAGTTTCGTGAAGCTCCGTAGTATTGGGAATGACCGAGTAGTGTTGAATAATAGTTTCGTGAAGCTCCGTAGTATTGGGAATGAAGCTATATTCGTGGGATGTTCGAGCTCGTTTTCCATCGAAGCTTCGAGCCATGGAGTTGATGGAGAATGCATCTACTTTGCAACACAAGATGGTGGGGAAAAAGAGCAATATAATCAAGACTGGTACCGTATTCGTGAAGATGGTGTCTTTAATGTAAAGAAAGATAGGATGCAGCAAAGAATTTCATCGGGGTCTTGTGTTGGTTGGTTCAGGCCTAAACTCTTCCAGAGATAAAATCCAAATAAAACCATGTATTATATTATATACAATTGAACTAATGTTATGAATTTTTATTTTTATTTTTATTTTTTGTTGATATACAATACAATATTTTCAATCCAACAAAGAATTCTCAATAGCTCTGGTGAGGGCTAAATCGGGGAATCAACTAATTACAGTTTATGACGCCATTTTCTGCCCAAGGCAACTAAACAGTGTGAGGGGTGTCATCTGTAATTACACGAACTTCCGGGGAAGGTTCCAGTAATCTGTAACGTGTTTTCATCTGCAACTATTATTGGTAGGGAGATCTATTATTGGTAGCGAGACCATTAGAATTTGATGAGCCGGAGTAATTCCACCCGGCTCGGTAATTAGTTCCGGTTTTCAGGGCATCTCCAAAGGGTTTTTAAGCCCCATATAGACCCTTCACAAGAGAGAGAGTAAAAAACCCCACCCCTAAGAAAACATCAAATAAAATGAAACTTGGACCAACTTACGTGTTTCCAAAAGGCAAAATTGCACTCAATATCCAAACAGATATTACAGCATTAAGTCGAGGTTTGAAATGGTTAGATCGTATTCCAAGTACAAATTTCTTTTGTTAACTCACAACAAAAATCGCTTCTCAATACCAAAAATTTCCAAAACTGCACTCGTTAGGGGTTCTTCCCTAACGCAAGGATACATCATACTCTTTTTGCTAGTATCTAACAAACTGCCTTGTGTCGCCGTCGCCTTTCTTTCCATACGGGTTGTTCTCGCTGAAGCCATGTCGACCCCCTTCAATTTTACGCGATTTTTGTCGGAACTTTGAGGCATTACTGTCGATGTTTAAGTTCACTTTGGGAGGAGATGAAAAGCAAAATGAAGCAGCCACAGCCTAACAAAAAGCACAAATCAGTGAGAAAATATAAAATGAACTCGACAAGAACAGAAAATTTAGTGCAAAAAAGATATTTATTAACACAATATTCCGAGAAGAAACACTCAGTTCAGATCCCAAACATGTAATATTTCACGAAAGACATGAATTTACACAACAACAATGAAAATAGTAGTGTACCTGTAAGTCGAGGCGGTGAACATTAAAGATATCCTTCATAGAGTGTGAATTATATGCAAGGATGTATGATCTGTAAGCATCTTTAGCAGACTTGTTCAGATAATAGTTGTTGGCCACCAACTTCTCCTGCACCGCCATATTGATATTTATTAGTTTCCTCAAAGTTTAAAGAATGGATAGATAACAGAGCTTGACCGATCGTTTTCTGGAACATCTTTTCAAGAAATAATGGAATCAAAGCCTTGTGAATGAGGAATTACCAAGTGAGATTGAACATTTGCTAGCTTCTTCTGATCAAATTCATACTCTTTGACGGGCACTTTCGCAGCCTGAAAAATTGCAGAAAAAGCACTTCAAGGGATAATAGATAAAATAGACTGATCATGTTAAATTAAAAGGCTCGGAAAAGATTCTACTGTCGTTCTTAACCTAATTGACACGAATTACATGCTATCTTCCAAAATGAGATTAAACACAAACTGCCAAGTTGTTTCTTTTATTACCCATTTTAACCAATCTAATTAATTATGTGTTTTGCTCTTTCCTTGAAATAGCAAAATTTGTACCTTAAGGTACTTGAGGAACTGCAACTCTTCTGGAATCAAGAAAAGCAGAGCATTCCCTTTGGCACCTTCTCCACGAGCGGTACGACCGACTCTATGAATATATTCCTGAACGTAGTACATAAAACCACAGGTAAAGAGTCGAAAACTCATAGAACAAACAGAAATCAAATTCATGTTGTAAGCTGTTAATCACCTTAGGTTCATCTGGGGGGTCATATTGCACAATCCAATCCTACAAGAAAAGGAAAGGATAAAATCAATAAGGTCAACTAGTCTATGGAATACAGGCAAAAACAATTCCAAACAAAATTCATGTCAAATCAATCTTATTTCAGTCACAAAAATAAACCATCTTGCAATAGCCTTTTTCAAACTCGCCGAGCCTCAGTGACATTATTACAGGTTACTTGAAAGAGAGAGAGAGAACACAAAGAATAAGATAAAGGCAAATGTAAGATCCCGTTTTTATTAGTATGCCAAGTTATCACCTTAAATTAGTTTTCCTTCTCCAGTTTCACTTCCACTTTTCTTTTTATAAAAATAAATAAATAAAACTCTTGATGGTTGAGAGCGGAGGAAGAAGGGGGAAGATGTGCAAAGTGAAGTAACATACCACTGCAGGAATATCAAGACCACGTGCAGCTACATCTGTACAAAGTAAGATACCCTTCTCTGCTTTGCAAAACTCAAAAAAGGTAGAAGTTCGTTTCTGCTGCTTTTGCTTTCCATGGATATCATGACATTCAATCTGAATGTACCTAAGAAGTTCTGAATGGAATTTGACAGAATTGCAAGATGAGAAGAAAACCATCACTTTCTTTGATAAATTCCTCTTCAAGAAGGAATAGAGAAGAACAAATCTCTTGGCACTAGGGATGACACAGTAGCCTTGCTGCAGCCCTTCATTCGTCACCTACAATAGTATTATAACAAAAGGTGAGCTTCGGATAAATCATATCAACTAGACGAAAGATCAAACAGTTTCCAAGTACCCGTTTCCTTCCATCATCCACATCTATGTAGACAGGTTTTGTCTGAAACGATAAGCGCGCGAGATCCTCAACCTGAAATGGATAAATAGGGCTCCTTTTAAAATTTTCAAGCAGCAAGTCATAGGAGCGATACATTGATAATTAAATATTCTATTTAGTTTCTTCGTATCATATCTCCAACAGCTAAAATGTCTCTCTCGTAGAAGTATATATACCTTCTTCGTTTGTGTAGCAGAGAATAGAGCCGTTTGTCTGGCCTGCATGACAGAGTATATCAGAGTTCAAAGAACAAGTTAAGAGTAATTAAAACCAGGAAATTTTGTCAAGACCAATAAACTTACAGATTATCAGTTATCAATACAATATAATCCAAACCGCGTAACCAATGAAGCAAATTTTTCACTCATAGTGTGTATTGAATAAATAACCAAAAGAAAATGATGTATCAGCCTGGCTCTGGCTATAAGTACCTTGGGTAAAATTTTAATGATTTGCTTCATTTCTTCTTCAAAATTGGCTTCCAAAATCCTATCAGCTTCATCAATCATGAGGCACTGCACATCAAAAACGACATCAATGTTTGGACAAAAATTCATCAATTTCAACTACAACGACAGGAACTTAAAAAAGATATTAACAATGAACAAGAAAAATGTGCATAAGTTAGACCAAAAAAAAAAAAACAGGTCCTTCAAAATTACTCATCCTAGTTGCAGAAGTATCTTTGACAAAATTAGCTCAACCTCACTACCAAATGGTCTCAGGGCCAATTACATGGCCTTTCTTAGTCATACACTAAGAAACACCATGACTTTGGAGATGGTCAAATCCGGTAATAGTATAATGCTCTAACTACAAATGCCGTAAACAAGTATTTATGAGAGACTCATATTTCAATTAGAAAAGGGAAGCGAACTACTATACATCCCTAAATATGTAAAGTGCATTTCAGTTAGAGAATGAGGACACAAAACCTGAATGTAACAGATTAAGATAATACAACTGGATAACCATGCTCCATTCCTATTGCAACAGCTGCTCAAATTAATGAACTTTGGAACTTCAGGGGTAAAAGAGGTCGTTACCTTTAGGTTTTTATATATAAATCCTTTAGTATTCTGAAGATGGTCAAGAAGCCGACCCGGGGTTGCTACTAAAAGATTTACTCCTTTAGCAATACGTTCAGCTTCTCCTCTACGGGCTGAACCACCAATCACCAGTCCCAGTGTCTGCGAATGATACTTCAGAAGGTCCTTTGCCACAGCATGTGTCTGAACCATTAAGATAAAGATTAGCCTTAAATGTTTATTTGTCAAGTAATAACATTCAAGATATCTTAGAACAGCTGAGAAACCTGCTTTACGGCCATCCCACAAGAACTATTCAAAGATATTGCAAAAGTTAAAAATGTCAACATGCTACAAAAGGAACTAACAAGATTTTGGCAGTCAGATGGAATGAAATGCAAAAATGGAAGAATCTACTTGAGTTAGAGGGTGTTTAGCGAAGTTTATTTTCATCTTATAAGATGTTTTTAGAGGTTATAGAATCTTGGGTCTAATTTTGAAAATAAGCCCGCTAAGTATCTGGATAAAATTAAGATTGCGATTCACGAGCGTATAAGATATTAGTAGTGGCAATCATGTAATTAATATGGTCAAAAAGAAAGTGAAGGAGTTGAGATGTTAAAATTAGTTGATATTCCCCAACATATTTTAAAGGAGCGTCTAAGCTCCTAAGATATTATTTTAACATCTTATAAGGTCTTTTAATGAAAAGATTACCAAACACTTTGTGAGTGCTTATAGGCTAAGCTCATGGATAGCTTATAAATTGTTTAAAAGAGCTTATAAGAACAACCAAACACCCTCTTAATTGTATGTCACAGATAGATTCAAGGAGGTTCAATGTTTAAATTATTAAAATGCTATGTAATGAACGTAAAAGTGGCCATAGAAGCATAAAATCTCAGCATATGTAGCAGAAAAACCGATCAGAGGATAATTTGTTTATATAATTTTGTTCTTCCCCTAATATAAAATTCATATACCTGTATAGCCAACTCCCTTGTTGGACAAATGACAATGACACCAGTCCCATTTCGAGGCGTAAAACGAATGTGATGCAATAACTCCACTGCTGGTACCAAAAAGGCCAGAGTTTTCCCGGAACCTGTTCTTGCAGCTCCAAGAACATCTTTTCCTTCCAAAAGAGGTGGAATTGCCCTAGCTTGGATCTAAATAAAAGGCAATAGAAGTGAATAATCAAACAACCATCCATGAAAGAAAAATTCTGAAGTAAGCTTTAGTGCAATAAGGTTGCCCCAAAGTAACCATACATAGCAACATAAGAAAAGACACTGGCGAGGATAAAGATGCAAATCTTAACAAAAGTCAGTTTCCAGGTTTTACAATAATTTCGATAAATTAAAGAGTGTCGTACAAAACAGTACGCACCATTTGAGAAACAACCAAATGAATAACATGTCTACAGATCATAACAACAGTCAAGACTCAACAAATTTTGCCATGCCTACAGCTGAAAACCTCTTCATGCCAATAAATATAAGTACTTTAAGACATGTCTAATCATCTCCGAAAAACTTTCAGGGGGGCAAGGGCAAGTCCACCATAGGGTCATTACATCTGCTTCCCGAAACAACTGAACTCAAATTTTCACTTCGAAAATACAAAATAACAATTTTCTTTTAGAAGCAAAAATCTGGTAGGAGTTGCTAAAAAACTTGAATCCATTTAATATAAATAGTAAAAGTCAAACATAGATCTTTCTCTGGAAGTGTAAGCAGTTAAGTACTCATTGTTTTCTCCTCGAATACTTTTGTTCTCCCTAAAGTGCTTGTACCTCCAACTAGGGGAAGGCTTAAAGGAAGCCCTCATCACCAAACTGTCTGCAAACATCTTCCCAGTCTTTGGCATTAAATACCAGTGCAACGTTAGATTATAGTCTTTACCACGAAGATAACTAAAGAACATAAAGTACTCACAACACAACATAGTAAAAGTAGCTGGATTACTTGTCAAAGTTAAGGTCTTTACCTGAGTCATGTACTGAAAGCCCATGTCTTTGATAGCAATCATAGTCAGCTCAGATATTGGCAGTGCCGTGAAGGCTTCAGCGCTCATAATCCCAGACGCACCTCTCTTCATCTCTTTCTTCAAATCAGCCGCCACATCTTCTGCTTCTTTGTCCTCCTCCTTCTCCTCTTCCGCTGACTTGATTTTCTTCTTCTTCTTCTTCTTCTTCTTCTTCACTTCTTTCTTTTTCACGTCTGCAACTTCTTCCTCCTTTTCTTCATCTTCTTCTTGCTTCAAGTCTTCTTCCTCGACTTCTTCTTCTTCAGGGGTTGTTTTGGGGTTCTTTTTGTCTCTCTTTCTCTTGAGCTTCTTCTTTGCGGAGTCCATGGCTGCATTTTCGCCGGATTTGAGAAGAGGGTTTTCCTCAACGACGGCCATTTTGCAGGTTCGAAGGTTTTAGCTAACCGCCGCTTAACTAGAGATTCTGTAGAGAGGTTTTTCGGCAGAGAGTTGCCCCCGTGCTATTGGTATACGATTCCAGAGCTACAATTGGGCTTTTACTTGAGGGCTAGAATTGGGCTGGGCTTTTATTGTTGAACAATCGTCGGATTATGATATGGCTGTCGAGTGTCAACAGGTCGGATTTGGATCGGATGGGTTGGACTCAGAACCAATCCGAATCCAATTACAAAATTGAATGCCCGAATCCGAGTCCTTCCAATTCGGCTATATCAAATTCGAATGTTATCGGATTGGGGTTGTGTCGGAGGAAAAAAGGTTCAACACATTGATTGGGGTTGTGTCGGAGGAAAAAAGGTTCAACACATTGGTGGGTGGCCACGGCGGCACGACAAATAGTGTTGGTGGCAAAAGTGGGTGGCCGCAACGGAAACGGGTTCTCCAATTAAAAAAAAGAAAGAGGATCTCGTTTTAAGTTTCATCCATATGAATATACATTACATATATAATAATCAACATATAATTATTATTAAATGAAAAAGAATTAATTTAATAAAATATTAGATTGGAATCTTTAACAGATTGAATTTAGATCTAGATTCTTTCGGCCCAAATTTTGTGTAATTAATAATTTTGGTCCATTTATATGGGTTGAGTCGGATTGAACCATTAAGTGTAAAGTTTTTCCTACTTATGGTGGCTGCGTACCTATGGATTTGAGCACGAAAACTCTGTTTCAAAATCTATTTCTACCCATAGTTTATTATTACAGTTGTTTGTGTAATTTGTACCGTTTAATTGCTACTCTCTTAAAGCTCAAACGAATGAAATCCCACTTTTTTTTTTTTTTTTTAAAGAATGAAATCCCACTTGTGTATTATACACAATTTCACTTCATTTTATGAATAATATATATCATTTCTTGTCCATATACAATATTTCCTCAATTTGACAAAAACAGCCTAATCTCACATAGTGAGGTTATATAATTAACCCTAACTTGTTCAACTCCTCATGTTAAAGCTATTCTCAGAACAAACTTGTGATCTTTTTCTATCTTCCCTTGTATGAATTCTCAAGCTTCCTTCTTTTAATCCCTCTTTGATTGAACCGCCTTCTCATTAATTAAGGATAATAATGTCTGGAAGAGGCTCGTCTGAATTTGTGAAAGATTTGAAAAAGTATATTAGGAGATGAAAGCGCAATAGAATCAGTATTTATATGACAATTTAATAATGTTATGAATAATACATCTTTTTTTTTTTTTTTTTTCATATACAGTATTTCCTCATTCATTTCAAACCTGAAATTTATGAAAGAATACCGCTCTAAGTTTGAAGTATAAGGTCATTTTTGTTAGAAATTGGGTCAGGGGTATATCAGGAAAATTAAGTAATCATTTAAAACTTTTCCGGGTCGAAATGAACACAACAATGTGAACTTCAAACTAATTTTAAATGATATTTCGTGAAGTATTATTGTTTTGCTATACACAAAACCAAGTACTTCAACATATCGCATCTATTAGTCGGTAAATATATCGAATAGTTCTCACTTCTCACTAGAAAAAGTTCAAAGCCAAAAGTTATGTCGCTTGATGTAATATCACTTAACTGAGAACTCTTAAAAATTTGTGTGCATATGCATGTCATCAAAATGGATAATTTTTTATTCAGGTGGGAAATTCATGTGGAATTTTGATAAATATAATAAATATATGTATATATTTATTTATTAAAATTTAATAATTATTGGATGAGGGAATTGAAATAAATTGTAAGTTGTGTGTATATATATATATGTTACATTTTGGAGAATGTAGGTTGTGCTTAATTAGTTCATGAAAAGTAGTAAATTTTCAATTAACAATTCAGTTCATAGAAAATAGTAACGAAAACGACATGATGAATCATTGTAATTTTTAGGCAAAAATTAGTTATACTTTTGTCTTATTAATTATTATAAATTTTAATACCCTTTGAAAAGATACTTTATCATGTATAAGTAAAAATCCACTGAATTCATTTATTCATTCACACAATTTATTGACGTGTGTCTACTTCAAATTAATCACTACATTTAGCTAATAGTAGTTGATCCAAGTAATTAGGATTCTTTTTTCGTTGCAATGATTCTGAATTCAAATCTCTCTTATCACTTTAGGGATGTGTTTAAAAAAAAATTTGCTACACTTATCATATTATAAGAAGAGTTTTAAATCAATTTAGTTCGTTGGAATAATTAATTTAAACGTTTAGTTTCGTTGGAATAATCAATTTGAGTGTTTCATTTAGTTATTGAAGAATCGTTATATAGCTGAGGCTCTCATGTCCCATCGATCCTCTAAAAGGTCAGGTCGTAAAACAACTCATAGGGAGTCAGAAACCTTGAAATGCCATAAAAGATGAATAAAAAACCTATGAAAATTGTGGTATACGGAACTGGGATTCACTAATTCGAATTGGTTTTCTAAGTTAATTTTTAGGGGTAAAAGCGTTTTGCCCCCCAATCTTTGGGGGTATTTGCAGTATACCCCCCAACCTTCGCGATTTAGTTTAAGTAATACCCAACCTTTAATTTATGTTTGTGAATGCCCCATATTGCAATTTCAGGCGTAATTTTCCGGTGAGTTATCAACATGTGCCATCCACGTGCAATTTGTCAAGGATATTATTGGAATATCAAAACTTGTAACTTCCCAATCCCGCTCAAAATCAATCACGCTAAAACACTTCCATCTAAACGGTAAAACCTAGGTCTTTTTCATATTCCCTTCTTCGACACATGTTTCTCACTCAAATCTGAAAATCCACCAGTTCTCCAACAATGGAATGGAAGGTTAGAGTTGATGATGGCGAAATTCTCCCTGGAAAGAACGCACCTTCATATGGTGAGTGGTATATCCCTAATAACCATGTATTTCCATGGGCATGCATGCTCTGTTTTTTGTCTTTTTGGCTAATATCTTTTCATAACTCGACTTGTTGGTTTTTCCAGGTTCTACTAATTCCGAATTATGATTTTTGTTTAGAGAAATATAAGGAATATTAAATGAATTTAGTAACGGGGCACCACTAATTTTCCTGGCAGAATTCTGAATTGTCTAAAGTTCTTTAAAGTGAAATAAATTATCTCAAAGGTGTTGAATTACTGTGCTTTCATGTTTAAAAACATTTTAGTATTTTTTTTCTATTTAGATTATCATTTTACTTCATGAATCTTGTGTTTCTTTAAAAATACAATCTGTAATGAAAAAAAAATATTTTCACTTTAGTTGTCGAGCCAATACAGATGTAAAATTAGTTAATGATGGACAAAAGATAGATTTTATACATTTTACTATTAATATTATTGAGGATATGAGGAGTTAGAGAAAGATTGACTCTTCATATGTAAGATTTCTAACAGATTTTATTTCATTTTCCAGGTTCTAATTCTGAGTATTTTACCATTAGAATGCATCATGGTGGGAGGATTTGCAACTTTGGTTCTACTATCTATGTGGGAGGTAAATTCAATCATATTGATTATTGCTCTCAAGATGAGATGTCCCTACTCGAAATTTTTAGTATGGCTAAAGAGATAGGAGTTGTTGGTGCAGCTGATAGTAAAGTTTCTTTCTATTACAGTAGAATGGGTATAAATGATTGCTCCTTGATTAAGGTTATAGAAAATGATAAGGATGCTCTTGATATTTGCTATTATCTTGACGACGAGAGAACTGTGGGTGTTTTTGTACATCCTGTAATGGAAGAAGAAGCCTCTTATGCTGAAATTATTAGCCAACTCCCTTCTGTTAACGAACCTGTTGCATTTATGGGTGATGATGAAAATGAAGAAGTGAATAATGCAATTGTTGAGGTTGAAGATCATCTTTTATTTGACAAAGGTTTTAATAGTGATGATGAACAATCTATGGGGGATGATTCTGAAATATCAGATTGCTATATTGATAGTGATTATGAGGCAAACGAGGATGACACATTAGATGGTGATGATGTTCAAGTTGGGGGTTTGAATGGTAAGAGTTTGAATGAGATTGCAGAGTCGCTGGCTAGAAAGGAGAGAGAAAAAACTGACAAGTTGAAGGAGAAGATGCAGCACCATGGTTTGCCAATGTTCAACCCAAAAACTGACATGGACGACCCTGTTTTTTATCTTGGGCAGACTTTTTCTGATACTCCAACCTTCAGAGCAGCTGTTAGACAACACTCTAGAATATGTGGTAGGCCAATCAGATTTCCAAAGAATTATAGTGACAAAGTTCAAGTAAAGTGTAAAGAGAAAAACTGTCCTTGGAGTATTTATGCATCTAAGTTACCGGGTGAAGATACAATGGCGGTTAAGACTCTGCACAATGAGCATGAGTGTTATAGAGCAGAAAGGGTGCCAGCTGCAAGTTCTAGTTGGTTGGCTGAAAAGTACAAGCACAAAATACAATCTGATCCCACTTGGCCAGTTGATTCCATGTTGCAAGTGATGCAACATGAGCAGAAACTTCACTTTAGTAAACATCAGATGTATAGGGCTAAAAATAAAGTTGCCGAGATGTCAAGAGGATCTTTGAAGCAACAGTATGCGATGTTGTGGAATTATGCTACTGAATTAATGACAACAAATCCTGGTACTACAGTTAAAATTCAAACAAAAACTGAGAATGATGAGATATTGTTTAAAAGATTTTATTGTTGTTGGGGTGCTTTAAAAAAAGGGTTGCTTGATGGTTGTAGACCTGTAATATGCTTGGATGGTTGTCACTTGAAGTCAATTTGTGGTGGAATTCTTCTAACAGCTGTTGGTGTTGATCCAAATAATGCAATGTTTCCATTTGCATATGCTATAGTTGAGAAAGAGAAGACAAATACTTGGTTGTGGTTTCTAGAGCTCTTGATTGCTGATCTAGACATACATAGAGATGCTTCAAACTGGCTTATTATATCTGACAAACAGAAAGGCCTCATTGACGCTGTAGAGACCCTACTTCCATTTGCTGAACACAGATTTTGTGTAATGCACTTATATAAAAATTTCAAGTTGCAACATAAAGGGTTGGCTCTAAAAATAATTCTTTGGAAAGCAGCTAAGGCTACAAGAATTGTTGATTTTGAGAAGATAATGAAGGGTCTTAGAGAAAGAGACATTGAAGCCTTCAAATGGTTAGCAAAAAGACCTGCAGCTCAATGGTCAAAATCTTATTTCAAGACTTTCTCCAAGTGTGATATGTTGCTTAATAACATGTGTGAGAGTTTTAACTCTTCCATTTTGTTAGCAAGGAAAAAAAGTATCATTGATATGTTAGAAGAAATAAGGATGAAACTAATGAAAAGAGTATATGTCAGGAGGAATTTGGTGAAGAACCATAGAGGTGATCTTACACCAGCTGTTCATAAATTGTTGGAGGAATATAAAAAAGAGAGTATGAACTTCAATCCTCATTGGAATGGACATGAGCAATTTGAGGTACAAGGTGCATATGAGGCAAGATTTACAGTAGATTTAGTTGATAAATTGTGTAGTTGCAGGAAATGGCAACTAACTGGGATTCCTTGTCCGCATGCCATAGCTGGGATTTATTTCATGGGACAAAAACCTGAGAGTTATGTTGATGCGTGTTATCATAAAAATACTTATCTAAGGGTGTATAGCCATGTGATGCATCCACTTCATGCCCCAGAAGAATGGCCCCAATCTGGAAGACAGACATTGTTACCTCCTATAAAGGAGATAATGCCTGGTAGACCTAAAAAATATAGTAGAAGAAGAGATGATGATGAGACTATTGACAAATATGGAAAAAAGAAGATGAAAAATGTTGGATATGATTCTGGAAGGTTGGGTAGACCAGGGCTGATTATGAGATGCAGAATGTGTGCTGTTGTGGGACATAATATTAGAAGTTGTCCTAATAATCCCAAGAATCAAAACAAAGCTGATAATATTGAGGTTCCACCAGCTGGTTGTGGTACAAGTGTAAGTTTAATTACATTAATTTCATTAATTTACAAAAATATTGAAATTAACATGACCTATTATTTACATATTTTGTTTGATAGGTGGCAAGAAAGAGGAAAATCCAAAAAGGCAAGAAGAAACAACATTCAAGTAACAAACAGACTACACAACCAACACAAGAGCAAGAAATGAACACTCAAAGCTCCATTGTTGGACCTTCAACTATGAGGCAAAGAAAGAAGCTGATTGTCTGGAGCAAGACAAAGACTAAGACTGTGACTCAAGAGGAGATGCAAAATATTACTAAGCGTGTTGTCAATCAAGAGTTAGGAGGCAAGACTAAGGGAAAGAGAAAAGACAAACGAATTTAGGGCAGTGTCATGCTTATGTGTTTTTTTATGACATTTAGTAATGCTTGAACATTTCATTTTGTTAGTGACTTAGTAATGGTTGAAAATTTTGTCAGGAAATACCTTTTTCTTGGACATTATAATAGTGTCATTTTAATATAACAATGATTCCTTAGTCATTGGTGTGCTTCTTTATTTGGATTTTGGTTGTTTGTGCTGATTTTGGTTGCAGAGTTGTGTGATAGTGAATATGCAAATGATGGAGTTATTTGAGGACTAGCTGGGATGGAGTGTTGTGTGATTTTGCAGAATTTGGATGTTGCTGTGCCTGTGAATAGCGGAAATTGTGAGCAAAAGATTGGTTGGAATTATTTCTTTTTAGGTGGTCTTAGAACTTAATAGAAGATATAATGTTGTTGAGATTCCATGGATAATGCAATAAAACTCCAAAAAAGGTTGCTGACTTAAGCTTCAATAGGTTATCTCATAGAATAAATAACAAAATTCCTTTTTTTAAGAATGCGCATAATGTTTAGTTATTATTTAATTGGTAAAGATGTCTGTAGCAATTAGAATAGGATTAGGCTTAATCTTAATTCCTGAAGATGTATTTCTTAACAAGTTATACATACGTACTGGAGCAGAAGTTTTGTGTTGGGAAGGTTTTGCCTTTTATATTTACCTCTTCTGTATATATATATATATTTTTTTTTAAGATTTGAGCACAAGGGGCAAAAATTACACTCAAAATGAAATCCATGACAGTTGAAAACCATAACAAGATCTGAATTGGGAATGTGGACCACCGGCAAACAAATACTACCTCAACCATTCAGAAAATAAATCATCTTCCCACAATCAAATTAAGTCACAAATCAACACGGTTCAAAAAGCCCTCTACATATATCATTAGAACCTCTACTCCAGGACCCGACAATTCCTAAACAAAATTTCACAGGAAAACAAGAAAATTTGGGGTAATCCACGAAAGTAGGTTCATATTTCTTCTCAAATTCTCCAGTGAGATGCCTCTTCACAAAAGTAGTTTTCCCGGTGCCACCATCGCCAACAATCACAAGCTTGAACCTGGGTAATCCACAGTTTGCTGATTAGGCAACGCCATATGATCTTCGGTTTTGAAATTCGACAGAAAACCACAACATAAGAAGAGAAAGAGAAACTCTGATATGTTACGCCTCCTCCTCTATATATAATTGGTAATTGGAATTTCTTCTTTTTTTTTTTTCCTTTTAAGAAGTTATATTTTTGATATTCCAATAATACCCTTGGCAAATTGCACGTGGATGTCACATGTGAATAACTCACCGGAAAATTACTCTTAAAATTGCAATATGGGGCATTCACAAACATAAATTAAAGGTTAAGTATTATTTAAACTAAATCGCGAAGGTTGGGGGGTATACTGCAAATACCCCCAAAGGTTGGGGGGCAAAACGCTTTTACCCCTAATTTTTATTATTATTTTAAACTTCTATTTTGTTGATATATTACTTTTTTAAATGTATTTTTGAACAAAGGCCCCATAAGTTTTTAAAAAAGAAAGCGATCAGATTGGAACGCGGTATTGCAAGAACTGCACGCGTTCGAAAAAAAAAAAAGAAGAAATAGGAAGCTTCCATTGGTTGATTCATGCCCTATCTATCTCTTTTGAGGGAAACAAACTAAAAGCAGTTTACGTCAGCACTGTCCGAAGTCAAGTCAAGACTCAAGAGTTTGAGAGCCCAGGGGTGTAATATGTAATTACTTTCACTCCACCTGCTCTACATGATAGAAAGACAGAGTAAATCAAGAGGGAAAGAAAGAAAAACAGATCATCTACGATAATTGTGTTTTAAGATCATTTCTTCCAGAAATGGCACGCCTGTTGTTTTCTTTGTCTCTGTTGAAAGGTTTGGCAACCTTGTATTGCTCCACTGCTGATCAAGCTCCAGTATGGTAAGTCAAAATTGATTACGGATTGTGCATTTTGTGTGTGCTGAATTTGGGAGTTAATTACTTGACTGTTCTGTGTGCAATTCAGTTGTTTGTTTTTTTTTTTTTTTTAATATTTTGAGATAATATTCCCCACATTTCAACTAACAATAGTCAATATACATAGAACTTGAACAAATTAGTGGCTATTGAATGAGTTTTCACATTCAAAGTCAATTCTGGAAATTTTTGTTGGACCAACTTTTGTGTAGAGGTAAGGTAATTTGTGCATAGCTCAGAAGTAAAATTTAGTTGAGGTTATTTTTAAATTTCAGGAGCCTATGGCGTTTTTTAATTTTATTGATGCTATGTGGCTCTGTAAGTGATTCATGCTTAACATTTGAACATTCATGTTTGGTGAGAAGAGAAAAATAAATTGATTTTGATAAGAAGAATCATGAAAATGGTTGCTGCCGTTGGTTATTGGGTCGAAGCAGTTTGTGCATGTCGATGAAAAGTGAGTATACGAAATACATTTACATTTTAAGCAGTTTATAAGATGCAAAAGAAAGGTTATTTAGAGATCTCATGAAATTATCTTATGTGTTGTGTACTATTTCTTTATTCACACACACTAAATGTCATTTTGTCATGTGCTATCAGCAAACATGAAACAGAAGCAATAGTGATTGCTCCAGATGGGATGGCGTCGTTAGTAGATATTGATTCAGGGGATATCCTGTGGTCATTTTCGTCGGGTACTGCTATTTATTCTTCATCCCGGCAAGGTGAAAATCTAGATGAAGGATATATAGATTGTGGAGATGACTGGAAACTCTACTTCCATAAAGATGGTCAAAAAAGGGTGAGTAATTATTAATATGTTTATATATTCTCATGTAAAACGATTCATGCCCTTTCTGGTTACCCTGTCAACAAGGATTACTTATCTTTGCATATTTTCACTTTTCTTAGAGAGTGAAAATATTTCCACTTATGTTTATATTTTACTAATACTAATATTCTACCCTTCACATTTTTCATGGTAAAAGCTTATCACCGTTGAAGAATTGGTGAATCGTCCTCCGTTCCAATGTGCTACTGGAACTATGATTACATCAAAGAACATTTCAACGTTCCATGTTAAACCTAAAACTGGGGAAATTGTTCGTACTTATACATCAGATAACGTTAGCCTTGTGCAAGGACATTCTAGTCTAAGCCGGTCCTATGAAGGAAGGGTACCTACTCGTTCAATGGATAATGAAGTTCTATTCTTTGTCACAAGGACAGATTACACCATAAAATATACATGCTTCAAGTCAGAAGAAGTTTTATGGGGTGTTATGTTTGCCGATATCGACGTCTCCTATCTATTTCAGTCCAATGAAATGGAAGAATGTTTATTCAGACCTTCGATGGATTGTCAGAAAAAGCCCGTTTACAGACTCCGTGTTGGTAGCCCTTTAGCATCTTATTTTGTAGCTAAAACACCACAAGCTGCTCTTCCTCAGCCCACGGCTGCTTCTACTTCTTCTTCTGATTCTAATCACCGTAAAATACCGGTGGACCTTATACCTGATTTTCAGTTAGCTGTAGCTCCCTGGTTAAGAAATGCAACAAACGAAGAGAAGAAAAGCAAGAAGGCTCAGTCAGGTCAAGAAAAGCAAGAAAACTCCATCAGATTCTCCAATGACACTGTGATTAATGATAATTTAATTGTGACTGATAAGGAAATTGCTAAGGGTAGTAACGGAACGATTGTTTTTGAAGGAGAGTATCATGAACGTCTGGTGGCTGTCAAACGTCTCCCGAAGACACCTCACAATCTGGCTGTCAAGGAGAGAAACCATCTTAATGCATCTGATCATCATGCAAATATTGTCAGATGTTTCGGAGTGGAATCTGATGGGGAATTTGACTATATCTGTTTGGAGCGATGCATATATAGTTTATATGACTTGATCTTGAATAAAGCTCGTGATAGGAATGCGTTTGAATTGGTGAAGAATGGGCTCCGACTGTGGAAGGACGGTTTTCCATCTGATGAGTTGTTAAAACTAATGAGGTAAATCCAAATTTAATTCTGGCATATGTCAACTTGTCTTGTTAGGTCAAAACTTATATATTCCATTTTTAGCACATTACACGATAACTCATAACTAAATTTCAAATGTGTTTTTAAATATGTAAAAGAAAATTACTATGAATTTGTAAATAATTCTTAGGTGAATTTGTTAGTAGTCTCCGATGTGTTATTTTACCTAAGGTTGAGCATTGTAATTGGTTTATTGCTTTAAGTCAATGAAACTTATATTCAGTAACATGCATTTAATTGTAGGGATATCGCATGTGGAGTTGCTCAAATGCATAAACTGAGAATTGTGCATCGTGACTTAAAGCCTCAAGACATTCTTATAGTTAAAGATCCGTTCATATCTGCAAAAATATCAGACTTGGGCATGAGCGAGAAACTAGATGGGTACAAGAAATATTTGACACAACATGCTATTGGTAAGTACGTACTATTGATATTTTTCACTATCCCGTTGTAATAATTGCACAATTTCTAAATCATGAAACTAATTTCCCTTTCATTTTTATGCATAAGTAGGACTTGGAAGTTTAGGTTGGCAAGCCAAAGAAGTACTGCACAAACTGATGTTGTTGATTCATTTAGTTTAGGGTGCATATTCCATTTCTGCATGACGAAAGGCCAGCACCCCTTTGGGGAAGATCCTGAACGTCACCACAATATAGTCTACGACAGGAAAAAAATGTCCTTGGTAAAAAGGTTCCCTGAAGCTTACGATCTAATCTCCGGTCTCTTGCAATCTGACCCAAAATTAAGGTAATGACTTAAACATACCTATATCTACAGCAAATACACACACAAATTTTCATTTGCAAAAAGTGTCTGTTATTTGGTAAAAACCTCTAAGTTATGCTAATGTGATTATCATCTGATTCTCACAGGACAAAGGTCAAGGATGTAATCCACCATCCTTTGTTATGGGATTCCAAGACACGGATGTCTTTTTTTCAAGACGTTGGTGATAAAGTCGAGAATGAATCTCCAAACTCTCCACTGTCAATGAAATTGGTAAAAATTCAATTCGGTACTAAACGGCGGTGGGACGGAATGATTGACCAAAACCTTTTGGCCGATCGTCTTAAACATAGGAAATATTACAATTTTATGAGTGTACGGCATTTAATACGTCTAATAAGGAACACTGTAAATCATCGTGATGAGCACTCAGAAGGGAGTCGAAAGATATTGGGCCAGTATCCTCAAGGATACGACAGATATTTCTCAACCCAATTCCCTAACCTCCTTATTGATGTCTATAAAGCTATTCTACAGCATTGTGCAGACAATAACAAAGAAACGTCCGACTACTTTAGTGCTGGCATGTAAGATTGATGAATAACTTGTTTGGTCTTAATCACACTCAAAAGTTAGCTGCACGAAAAAGAATATCTGCAAGCCAGGAATCCGAACATTTGGTGGGGTAAGTAAGGCCAGGCACGTTATTCATCAAAAATGTTGTGAGTTATGTTGTACAGACTAAATTTTTGTAGAAGCACCATGTGCTTAGCTTAGTCAGAAGAATTTGTTTATTGTTAAGCTGTTGTATTATGTAGTTGAATGAGTTCCTTGCATGGATACTAGGAATCTGGAATCTCATTCTTATACGTGTTTTTGTACTTTTACATGTAATTGTAAGATAGAATTAGTTATGTCATAAAAGGTTTTTTTTTTTTTTTCAACACACATTTCCAAATAGATAGAAGGATTCGAACTCGGATCAGATCATTGTTGGATATTCCTCTAAGTTTGTTCAATTATTTGCTCAAAATCTTCTTCTACCCCTCATTGATTGTACACATTTGTTAGTGTAATAATTTGTACTGTTTAACTGCTACTTTCTCAAAGCTCAAAAGAATGAAATCCCTCATGTATTATATACAATTTCACTCAATTTATGAATAATATATTATTTCTTATCCATATACAATATTTTCTCAATGTGACAAAAACCACATGAATTAGCTAAATACAGCCTGATCTCAACATAGCGAGGTTACATATATAACCTAACTTGTTCAACTCCTCATGTTAAAGCTGTTCTCAGAACAGACTTGTGCCCTTTTTCTATCTTCCCTCGTATTTTCACTCAACGATTTCTCAAGCTTCCTTCTTTTACTTTCCCTCTTTGATAGATCCGCTTTCTCATCGATTAAGGATATTAATGTCTGCAGCCGTTTCGAGCGCGAGCTGCCGGGCAGGTCTGAGATGATTTCGTTTGCAGAAGAGGCCTGTCTGAATCTGTGAAAGATTTGAAAGAAGTATATCAAGAGAGCGACAAAGCAAGCTATCCCACATAGAAGGTAAAGGCCCCAGAAGCTTTTTAAGTGAAGGCGATCGGATTCGAGCTCGGTGTTGTCGGAACTGCAAGCGCTTGTTGTCAGCCACTTGTCGTGGATCCTCTGGAGATCTCCGTTCTCGGACAGTGTTAGAATGGAGGTTGATAAGTCGACGGCTAGAGGAGAATCCCGTGGAAATGCCTTCGGTATCAAAAATAGAAAGGAATAATTCAGCTTCAAGGAAACAAATATGTAAAACGCGAACTGCAAGTAAGAAACAACAATCATTCGTTCCACATCTAAATTTGTGGAAAAACACCCTTCTAACTTTGAAGTACATTTTGTTCATGACAAGATCACAGTCACAGGAAATGGGGCCGGGGTAAATTGGGAAAATTAAGTAAATAATTAAAACTTTTGTCGTTCAACGAAGAATACCCAGTAGCTACATCAAGGGCTAAATTGGGAAATCAACAAAATACTGTTTATGACAGCATTCAGCTCAAAGACAACTAAACATTGTGAGGGGTGTAACCTGTAATTACACTAACCTTCCAGGGGAGGTTCCCGTTATAAACGAAACTATATTTTCCAAAAACCCCACATTCTAAGCATAATCAGAATCATAAAATTTATGAAAGAAGCAACCAAAAGATTGACTAAATAAATGGATAATACTCACAAAACCCCATCCTCCTTTCGTGAATTCTTGCCCGATAATCCTGAATTTGCATTGACTCGCCAAAAAAAGCTCTATATATGGGCGTTCATCGACCACTGCAGCGACGCCTCCTTTATTAGGACCCTGTTGAAGTGCATTGGCGTACTCCTCAGGGGATCCAAGAGGTTTGAGCCTCGACCGTGGTATACCGATTCCTTCAGTCAAATAATGCTCTGCGAATGATCCCACTTGATATCCAATGGGGTCCTCACCATCTTTCAAGGATTCAATTCCTTTGATTGGAGAATAAAGCTGTTGTACTGTGAGAATCGAGGTCAAGCTCGCAGTGTAACTCGAGTTGATTATTAGAACCACAAAGAGCCATATGATCAGGACTAGACGTCCTAGCGTACTCACGGTTGTCTCTCCTGCAATTTTCCATAGAAGAATTTTGAGATTTAAATATGCCAATCACAGAAGTAGAATTATTTAAATATTTGTTCTTTTTTAAGAAATATAAGAAGAGAATAGTGTGAAAATAGGATCACTCACTGTGAGCAAAGAATAGAGTCGAGAGGCTGAACCTGAAACGAAAGAGCAAAACAGAGTTAAGGGCATGCTCGTACCATTAGACTAACAAAAAATGACGGATTCTAATAAAACTGACCATAGAATCGTTATTAGTTGCTGCTTTGGCGGTCCACGAAACTCGTCATTCATCCTATGCTCCAAAATCCAAACAACTATACCAATAAAAACAAAGAAAGCAGCAGTAACTCCCCACATTTCACGAGAGAAGGGCCTTAAGAAAGCCCATGCGCCCGTGTTCAGCTTCTTAACCGGGGCCACAACCACAAGTCCAGAAGCAGCATATGGCTGTGTAAAATCCACAGTCCTCGTTCGGTTTGTCACTATTGCAATGTCTCCAACAACACCATCAAAGAACTATAACACAACCAAGCATATAATACGATTAGTTACCTCGTTAAATAAACAAAAATAATGATGAAAGGAATTGTCGGGTTCTCCTCTCAGGTTTCAGAAATCAATTTACGACCCCTGCCATTAACAGACATTTGTACGTTCCTTCTCTGAGGTGAGGTTTGGAGGAATTACAGAAAGAATCCCTCAGGTTTCAGAAATTACATTTACAACCCACCTCTACCCCAGTGGTTAAGACCTCAGAGGCAATGACACTCAAGTTTATGGAAGTTACTGGATATCTAAACAAAGACTAGACCAGGATTCGGTTGGCATCAGCTATATCTAGGAAAAGTAAATAATGAACAAAATTGACAAAAGCAAAAATTTACTCACCCCCGTAGTAATCAACTTGACCATCTCATTATAGCTCGGATTTTCAAGCCCGTTTCCAAATGGGATGAACTGATATGGAACAGCATAGGGAAGCAAATTCACAGCAGCTGTAAACACATCAATACAAAAACCTTTAGACGTATTAGTTCCTGGCACCTGCGACACAAACTCCTTATAACTAACCCTGCGCGGCACTCCGATCCTCAACTGTTTCCCGTTATTAGGAAAAACCCAACCACGAGGTTGCCTTATTGACTCACCCGGCCAAAGAACACTATTCAATTGTTGGCTCGAACTAGACCGATTAGGTGGCTTCGAGTACAAAGTCTCCGGAGCCACAACGGACAAACCAGAATGGTTAGACCAATAGCCGACCCTATGGAGGCCGGTCCCAATTATATTGATAACTTCATAAGCAGGATAAACGAGGGACTTATCCGGAGCGAACCTAACAGGCCCTGTTAGGCCGACAAAATCAGTCTCCAATATACTCTTTAAGAGGAGTGGACCCCCATCGAAAATAACCATGGCGTCGAGATGAAGTTCGCTCCCTTTGGAAGAACGTAATCTTGAATCATTAGAAAATGAAATCTTTCCTCCCTGGTCAAAGAATGAGTCTATGGCGTGAGCCAGAAGCCAGACAGTATCATAAGCATAGAGACCATATGAGCTGAGCCCCACTGACCCCTTCGTTATCCTGTTCCATCTTTTGGCAAAAGCCCGTTTTCTCTCCAAGTAGGGCGTGTGCTGACGCAAAACGAGAACGCCTTGCATTTTATCGGTTAACGAGTCAGAACGAAGAGGAGAGGCCGAATCGAGAGCCGAGGCAAGCCAATCGGTGGCGATCCAAACATAGCCTTCATCCATCATTCCAAGATAGTGGGCCACATCGAACACCATAAATCCCGCAGCCGGATAAGCGTGGAGGACTATAACACGGGATTGCATTAAGGCAACATTAACAAGAATATCCATGATTTGGGTCTGATTGAGGTCACCGGGTGGTAGACCGACTTTGTAAGAAACTCTACAACGTCTCGCTGCTAGGGAGTCGTCTAGTGCAGATAATCCGTTTCGGCCATAATCATCATCAAGGAAAATTACAATTACCTCCTTCCAACCATAGTGCTCAACAATATCAGCCACGGCATTCATTTGGTGGAGATCGCTTTGGGATGTCCTGATGAAGTAAGGGAATTGGAGAGAGGAGAGGGTGGGGTCCGTTGCTGCAAATGATAGGAAAGGAGTTAGGAGCTCGTTGGCAACTTGGAGTACCGTGTGGGCTACCACAGAGGATTGCGGCCCTATAACTGCGAGAACGTCAGTCTCCATAAATCGCAGAGCTGCAAACAGTTGAAATCTGTTAGCTCTTAAATGGAAAGAAACACACAGAGTTGAGCTTTGATGGAAATCTTTAATTTATTTAGAGAGTACCATCTCTAACAGCTCAAATTCAGGAGTTTATACTCTCCCTTTTGCACAAAACGCTCATTCAGGTAAGTAAGTACGCGAGAACATCACCGGTTAAAATATTACCTTCGACCAAACCGAAAAATCCACTACAATTGGAATTTTTTATAATAACACTAAATTTGGTTCCTTTCAGAACACTTGAGTTAGCGTTCACATCTTTAACAGCCTCTTCAATAGCAATCTTGGCGACTCTCCCGATTGTCGAATCAAGAGTGAAAATAGCTCCAACATTCACATTTGCCGGTCTTGAAGAATCATTTGCACTCAACCCATTTGAAAATACTCCAAAAGAGAGTAACCACAATATAAGAATCCAGAAAGAACCCATCTTCATTGTACATAGATCATTCAAACTGCAAGATGAAAACAAGAATAGAACATTTAGAAACTTCCAAATACCATTATAGCCTAGCAGAAAGTACCAATCACCATTTGATGTTTTTATGCATATAAAAGCTCTAAAAGAAGATATAGATTCAGAACTACACCATATGCACAAAACCCATTATAAAGCACTAGAAAAGGGAATGAACTCAACACAGGAATAAAAAAAAAAAGCTTGATTTACATAAGTTGCAATGTAAAATAAGAATCAAATTTTATAAATATCCAAACCTTTACTCAAGAAGGACTGGAAGACCATTATTTCAAATTATGAACTACTAAAGCTGCCATTTTTATGCACATAAAAGCTCTAAAGGGTACATAATCAAATGAAGTGATGAACAACAACTCATTTTTTTACATTCCAACTCATATACACAACAAAAGGAGCAATTATTCAGACAACATAAACAAAAATCAAATGTAAAGGGTGCACTAAATAAAAGAAACATCCATTCACAGACAGCAGAAAAAGAATCAGATTCTGTGCTTAGTACCAAACCTTGAAACCATTCCAAGATTTGAACTTTTGTACAGTCATGTGCTTCGGCAAAAGGCATATATCTTCAATATTCCATCAGCAGCAGAACCGGATGAGTACTGAATACTATATCTGGTGCTGCGAAAAAGCCACAAATATATCAGAGGAGGAAAACCATTGACAGCAACCCTCAATGGTAAAACCCCAATCACCAAGAATACTTACAAAATACACACATAAATCATGTGGGTCAAGTGGGAAACCAGTTTCACCTGTGAGTTATTCACATTAAAGAAGCTGAACAAGCAAAGCCACAAGACACGGACCCCATCACTTACTTTACTTTTTTGTTGGGGAGGAACAGATGAATTTAGTACTGTACCTATCTTGTGGCCATATGTGCTCAATAAATACTACACCTAAATCCATCAACGGATAAAAAGATTCAATTTTTATTGGAAAGAAAATGGAAACATAGGAAATAGGAAGTGGGATTTTATCGACAAGAAACAAGATTAGTCGACTGGGGTCGGAGATGGGAGCATGTGAAGCGCTGAAATTTGTAAAATTAATGTATATATAAATGAAAAAATGTATGTGAAACATTTGAAGATGGTAATATGAATAGGAGAGAAGATGGTTCCCCACTCATTTGCTGTGGGGAATAATTATTCATGTAGTTTTGAAGTTTGTGGAGAAGAATTGCTTGGAACAATGATTAGACAATTGGTTATAATGTAATAATATTTTAGTCTACCAAAGAATAATGGAATTATAGAAAAAAGTTGTTCCATTTGGTTTAGGGGGAATTTTTGAAAACTCCCCATGGGTTTGAAAACTTTCTTTTAACTCCCTATTTTCAAATACATCATTTGGGGTTTTAGATACGCGATTCTGGGATTTAGATACGCAATTCTGGGGTTTAGATACGTGATTTTTTCCTTGTATTTCAAATACATCATTTGGGGTTTTAGATACGCGATTCTTGAGTTTTAATATATCATTTTTGAAAATGGGGAGCTAAAAGGAATTGGACTTATCATTTGGGGAGTTTTCGGGAATTCCCCGTTTGGTCAATAAATGATAATTTTGTACCTAGTACATATATAGTTTATTGATAAATATTCACGCACCTAAACAGATAAATTACGAATTTAAATTTTATTGAAATAATGGAAAAACCATAAATGATTCTATCTAAAAAAAAATCGATTAAACTATGAGATATTACGATAATTGAAATACAATCGAGAATATTAAGATGAAAATTACAAAGATATCAAAATTATCTTCTTTACCTAATAAGAATATGTGTCGCGCCTTTTTCAATCTTAAAGTTATTAGTAAAAGAAATATTTTCACAAAATGTTTTAATAGTAATTCAGAAAAATAAAAGCCTCTAGAGTACTCCTTAAAGCCATTAAGCTAATGCGGGCAAGGCAATAGATGAAATGTTTTAATTTTTGTAATTAAAATTCAACCATAACTTATGATTTTTTCTTTATTTAAACACAAAAAATTATTCTAAATAAAAGATTCTTAATCACTTAATCAATCCTGGTTGGCCATAATTTATGAAATTTAAATAATTTATTTATGTATAATTCGTACTAGACATATAATTAAATTACACTGCAAAAATACAGAGCAATAAATCATAGATTAAAGTGTGGTAATTAATAGATAATGACAAGACCACGTGTTAATGTTGACGTACTGGGTGACTGGGTCCAATGGATTTTTTAGGCATTGTCAAAGTTACAAAAATGATAAATCACATCAAATTTTTAGTTGGTGAAGAAAAGAATAAAGTGTAATTTACAAATCAACATTTGGAATATATTGATGCAACACAACAAGTGGTGGACTTGTTGTGGTTCCAAAACTAGGATACATAAAACGAGACTTATGTGCCACGTATTAGCTTTTTAATCTTAATTTTTTTTTTTTCCTCCTAATACTTCTTTTTAAATTTTATTTAAATACAATCACCAAATACTAGGAAATATGGGGCAGGATGTATACGAGGCGAGGCGAACTTTAACCTTGTTATTTTCGATTTCGAGTTCGAGTTCAAGATAAATATTTTAGAAATTTAATTCAGGCTCTGGCCAGAATTTGGGTTTGAGCTCAAAATTTTTTATTTTTGTTGTATTTGATCTGGCTCAAATCCGGTCGATCTGAGATTGACTATCTAAGGGTCAGATTTGGGTCAATCAGTCAAGAATTTATTTGAGTGGGTTCTTTATCGACCTGAAAGCACTAGCAAACGTAAGCTCGAGACCAACTTGGGGGACTTGGGGTTTTACCCAAGTTTGGCACTCCGGCGCTCAATTCAGTAAATGGGCTCTTTATAAAGAGAATAAATGCAATTGAATGTGTATTAAAGGCTTACCAACTATTGTTCCAAGGGAGAGTATTTATAGCCATGGCCAAATAACACAGTAATGTGTGTACTGTAGATGTGTATTAATGGCGTTGCCAGTCGGACGATGGAACCGGCTTGAGGCAGGTCGTTTGTACCTTCTTTCCCTTTTGGGTAAAAGCAGGGACTGACGGTCATTAATGAGCCGTAGTATGCCTGTTCCAGGGAAAAGGAAGGATGCACGTGTCCCGACAGGAGTGCTTTGCAGTATTCGGGTGTCCCGTCACGTATGTAGTCGATCTGAAGATCGATATCGTCGACCGGAATCCTCGTTCTGTTTAGGTTTCCCCACAAGTAGAGGGCAGATCGAGGTCGAAGGATCATTCAGATCGTTAACGGATCAGTCATGATCTGGCGAATAGATCTGACGATCTGATCTGCCCAGGTGGCGCAAAGGTCCACGTGGCACCAACCGGGGCCGGCCACGTGGCCATGTACTATTATGCCATGTCAGAGGCCCCCCAAATTACCAGTGTGAATTTTCGCAGTGGTAATTTCATCGATCTGGCAATGGCTAGGGGAACCGTCATGACCGTTGGAATCGAACCGTCGCCTTAGTTATTGGGCGTGACTTTTTGGGTCAGATCGGTCCGACAGTGCATTTAATACGACGCGACCTTCCGTAGGATAGGCGTGTGCAGGGTAATTATGGCGTCGTTTCGTATTTCGAGACGTTACTTTTCAACTCCTATATATAGGGGTTCACCCCCAAGCTTCATTTTACTACTTCCTATACTCAGATAATCGAACTGCTTCGATCCGATCAGCTCGTTCGTGAACAGACGCATTCAAAGTCCACTTCGTCAACGTAAACTTTTCCCCTTTTTTAGCTTTATGGCTTAAAACCGGGTAGCATTCACGCCTTCGCCGGAACGAGATGACGATCTGTGGGCCCCCCCTTTACCAAGTGAAAGTTTTGAGTTCGCATCAGGATCGGCTTTCGTAAGGGGCGAAGTTCTAACGGCAAAAAGAGGGGGATCGGCTTCGATGTCGAAGGTACGGCGACCTATAGGACTTTTAGACGAGCCGGAAGAGGAGGAAGTTGAAGAGGAACAGGTCGGTGGGAGGCAGATCGATGGAGGGGAACCCATGGTACAGGTCGGGAACCCTCCAGTTCGACCTCCGTATGTTTACAGGACCCTCTCGCATGTTTCTGAGAGATTTTCCAAGATAACTTCTCAGGAGCTCGCGGAGGTCACGAGGCTATTGGGGCTAGGTGTTAGGAATAGTGCCCTAGAAAGCCGATTCGACGTAATCTGCTTTGAGACTTTTCTTGTATCACAGACAATCTTTGAATAATGTACGATTGATCATAGGCAAACACTTCTTTATATGCCAATACGTGTTTTGTGTGTTTCCATTACGTGCGCATGTATGAGAACTCCCCTAATCCTGATGACTTTAGGACTCTACCATTTAGGTGAAATGGTTCATGAAACGAGCCCTATATCACATAAGTCATGATTAGTAAAATACTCCAAGCCGATGAGTCCTACAGACAGTGGGAGTGTCAACCTGACTCCTCTAAGGCTTGCTTGTGGGATCACGCCCTTAAGAAGGACCACCTTGTTTCATGGAGGTGCAAAGTGTATAGTTGATACGTGCGTGTTACATGAGGGTGCTTACTTTAATAAGTAAGTTCACTGAGGTGCCCCGTGTGAGAACATTCCTAAATGGGAAAGGAAGTTTCTATTTCAGGAAATGGAAACTTCCAGATTAGGAAATATCTCACGAGTCATTGATGTGATTAATTGATCCTTAGACTTGAGGTTCCTTGTCACTTTATAAGTTAACTCTGTAGTCTTAGGTATAAGCTTTAAAGGGTGTCGCCTTAGACAACTGATTCAAGGCTTATGCTGGGGCTACACAAGTGACTCATGAAAGTGAATGAGAATCAAGAAAGGACCTACACTTGCATTTGCAAGGTGATCTCTTATTGTGTAAGTCATTCATATGCCATATGGAGTCCTTGGCCAAGGCAGTAGATCAAGACATCAAGAAAAGGGTTTCTTGGATTGAGATCAAATGGATATGAAATGCACTTAGCTTTAAGACCGGATTATTAGGGCTCTGATTATTCCCTTGCCCTAGATCTTGGTTGAGAGATAGTAAGTAGGAGGATTGTATCTCACATGAATCAATGACTTAAAGGTTCTGTCGAATCCGAACATTCCAATTCAGCTAGGGGTTAAACACCTGTTGCTAGACTATGGTCGTTTAATCTGTGGACTGATTAATTAATTAGTGAATTAATTAATTGGGGTCACTGCTAATTGAATTGAGAACCTAGAGGGTCACACACAACAACTTGGTTACATGAGTTGAGGCTTAAAAATGATTAAACGAGTTAATCGAGCCTAAGGGGTTCCACACGTATGAAATCACACGTGTGGCTCACGTGATTGGACACATGTCATTAAGACACGTGTGCCACACGTGATTATGTGATGTTAAATAATTAATGTGTTAATTATTTAATAGACTTTGGTTTAATTTTGAATTAAAAAGAAAGTCTAATTTTGGAGAAAATAATCTAGTTAATTAATTATGAATTAATTAATTAGATAAAATAAGTTATTTATTTTTATAATAAATAAAGTATAAAATTATCCAAAAATGGTTTGGATATTTTTAGCTCTCTTAAAAGTTGACTAGAATTAGAATTCAAAGTCAAAGTTGGAAAATACTTGATGATCAAGTAATAGGAGAGAGAGGAACCAAATCCTTTTCCAACTAGGATTTGGATCGGCACCCTCTCTCTATAAATAGGGGAGCTCGAGCTCCTTATGGAGCTAATAGACAATTCTTGGTTCATGTGTTGAACACCTTCCTTTCTCCAAGATTAAATTAAACCCTAGGTTAAGCCTAAACACTAACTAGAGAACTAGCATCCTTACTAGTTAGATTGTGATCAAGTTGGTGGACTTTCTCTAGAGACTTCAAGTTAGAAGTTTTGAAGATTCGAGCTTTACCAAAAGTGGGGATTAAGCAAAACGATCAGAAGGGATGATGAAACGATTCTGAACCCAACAGAAAACGAGTGAAAAAATCGAACCAAAGAAGATGGCGAAAACCGTTCGTCCATATCCTGAAAGATGAGTTTTTTCACGAGGGTTTTATGGCTGGCAGATTTCTACTTTCGCAAAACTGGTTTTCGAAGGGAGTTTCAATCCTGCTTTTCTCGTTTCATGTTTCTTTCTTTATGTTATATTGTTAAGAACATCTCTAACATGAATTGAATCTAGGTTGGTATGGATTGCTATCCCGACAATGGATTCTGAAGTAGAAAGAGACTTTCGAGGGACGGGTTGTCAAGCCGCGAGAAGAGCGTTCTTGGGTGGCTTGAAACGCTTCAAGAAAGAATAAAAGAAAAGTAAGTTTTCTATCTTTACGAATTTGGATACACGATTGCGAGTCCAAGATCCTTTTGTTGGAAAATTTTTTAAATTCCGCTGCTTTCTGATTCGTGTTTTCCAACACTAGGTCCTCAATACACGGTTCGAATGCCAGAGGGGGAGGAAACTGTCGAGAGACCGCGGGGACTGAGGTCGGTTGGCATGTATTATGCCTCCGTCAAATATGGATTTAGGCTCCCTCTTCCTCAGGTCATCATGGATTTCTTAGTTCGATATAACTTGTGTCCCTCCCAGCTGACTCCCAACTCTTTCTCGCTAATGCACTGCATGATCATTACGATGAAGTGTCGGGTTCGAGCCGGAGATCTGGGACTTCGGGGAGTTCTTCACACTTAACAGCGCCACCAAGTCCGGGGTAGGGTACTTCAACCTTCAATCAAAGCCGAACCGAAAAATTGTATCGATCCCATCTACATCACATGGGATCAATTGGAAGTCCAAGTTCTTCTTCATCGATCTGCCCATCGTACCCCGCTTCCGGATTACTTGGGGGGACAACGGCCTAAGGCGGCTCGTGACCAAGTCGTCGACCTGGCTCCACAACCACTTCGAACTATTAACCTATCTCGGGCTCCTAGATCATACTAACCTGTCGAGGACAGGGAATCTGGTCGAAACGGGCATTATAATTGGGACTCGGAGAAAGAACTTCCGCTTCGGTATGCTCTCACTTCGACCAAACCCCTACTCGTTCAGGGTCTTTAAAATTATTTACTTGCTTTTTTGGTCTATTAATTCGATCTGACTCTTTTCGCTCTGCAGATCTACGACCGTTGGTCATGTCTCGAGCTACTAGGATAAGGGCGATGAATCAGAGGAATGCCACCTCAGACGAACTGCGACCGGTAGTTGAGGCCGCTCGAGCCATCATCAATTCCCTCCCTGAGGCCCAACGAGCTCAGCAGGAAAGGTGCTCGAAGGAGCTGCACGATCTAGATGCCGATCTAGCGGAGCAGACTGCTGGGGAGCCACTCCGCGGTCAAGAGCTCGAGGGTCACGCCGGGTCATCCGCACAGCCGACTGGTCAGATCGGGGATGACATCGAACAAGTAATAAACCTAGATCACCTACCTTTATATTTTGATGAAGATGTTGATTCTCAACTTCAGTTTGTTCAGGCGAGGCATGGGGTAGGCAAAAGGCCCTTTAGAGAGTTGGTTCACGAATTGCAGGATTCTGACGAGTCTGATGAGGAATCCCAGCTCCTCAATTTTCCCAAGACCCCTCTTCCCCAGTGGCCCGCTGGCCTCGAGCTCAAGAAGGCGGACGGAACCGATCGAGCTCTGGCGTTTGGCAAGGCAGACCCCGATCTCCTAGCTGCCCTTTTCAACACCGGATGCATTATTGACGAGCAGAAGAAGCTTTCCGGACGATCTGCGAGGCAGAAGAGGTATCAAGCTGCCAGAGGTCTTTTCGGGGTAAGTTGTCATTCTCCTCTTTTTTTCTAACACTTGGAGATCTGTCTAATTCGATCTGATTATCTGTTGCCAGGACGTTCTCCCTGTTCTGATCAATTCGATCCATGAGGCTGAGGTCTTCAAGGCCGGCAAGGAAAAGTACAAGGAGAAGTATCACATGATGAAGGGCCGGCTCGCTTCAGCGAACCCCGAGAAGGTTGAACAGCTCGAGCAGGAACTCCGGGAGGCCCGAGAGGAGAAGAGGAAGCGGGTCGAGGAGAAGGAGACCTTGGAGGCTCAGTGGAGGAGCTGGCAGGAGGCCCTTGGGGAGGCGGAGAAGGCTCATGCGAACGATCTGGCCAAGATGAGGGAGGACTTCGCCAAGCAGCTCGAGGCTGCTGTTGCCGCTTCGAAGGAAGAGGGGCGAAATGAGGTTTTCGTTCTCGCCCGGACGAAGATCTGCAAGGCTACCGATGACATGAAGAAATGCATGTTGGAGATCGAACGGTATGCAGTTCGTGAGTTCATGGAGGGTCCTGGCTTTGAAGAGGCGAGCTTGATAGTTGGCATGAACGATGTTGCTGAGGGGTTCCAGATCGCCATTAACCAGCTCAAAGCCCAGGATGCCATCATTCCCAACTTCAACTTTGAGACAATTGGCCCCATGCTCCCCGACCCAGGTGCTACCGATGTGCAAGAGGAGGAAGAGCCGGTTCGGATCGACTGGGCGACCTACAAGTATGGCCATGCCATTGAGATCGCTCAAGCAAAGAAGGACAAGCGCCCAGTCGCATGTGAGCTTCCCATACCGGTCCAGGTCGAGAGCTTCCTTCCTACCGTGAGAGAGCTCGAGAGAGCCCTCCGTCGATCTGCTTCAAAATCTACATCGGCTCTTGTTGAGCTCGACTGATCCGATTTTGTTCTTCAAATTAATTCCACCTTCCAGCCGGGTTGTGGCTGGGTGAATACTTTGTTTC
The DNA here is from genome assembly GCA_037501455.1 of Lantana camara. NCBI lineage: Eukaryota > Viridiplantae > Streptophyta > Magnoliopsida > Lamiales > Verbenaceae > Lantana > Lantana camara. Next base: position 130,509,698 of record CM074855.1, read on the forward strand.
TATTTCTGCTTTTGCTTCTATGAATATTTTGCCCATCGAGCCACGTCGCGTGGTGAGCTCGATGCGCTAGGTATAGTCGATCTCCGTTAGTTTTTGGAGATCGATATTCGCATGAATGAATTATGTTTCATACTTGCGTTTTGTTTTACTTTGCAAGTTGATCATTTATTCGATCTGGCATGCATATGGTTTGTCGATCTATGTTTTGCTTACCCCTTAGCTAGATTTTTATCACTTTCGGATCGATAGGTTCATCACGCTATTCGATCTTGTTTGGATATCGATCTAGTCTTGGGCTTTCGCGTTTTTCCTTGGATCTAAATCGATCTCATCCGATCTTAGGATATATTTTTTCGAAGATCATTGATTTGTGGATCTCTTCGGATCTAAATCGATCTCCTTAGATCTCTGGATCATTAGATTCATTAGGATTTTTAGGACCTTTAAGATGGCCTTAATGGATCTCGATCTCTAATAATGATTAAAAAGCATTAAATGTATTAGGATTAATTTTCTTGTTGATCTCCGAGCTCCATGGGATCCAAGTCGATTTCCCTAAGGACTTTGGATCATTAGATTTTAGGAAACCTCTGGATCTCAGTGGACCTGAACCGGTCTCTTTGGATCTCTGGGTTGTGCTAGGGCTTTCTCGATCTCTTTGGGTCGTCGGACGACCTCATTGGATCTCGATTCCTAGCTAATTTTGTGACACATATTAATTGTGGTACGAGTTGTTTAATATATTTGCATGAACTCATGCAAATCATTAAAATCATAATTGATGCATGCATGTTATTTATAAATTATTTGCGAATTCAATTTGCATATTATTTGTTAATGATATGAATTTTATTGTTGCATTGCTTATGAGTGACATTTACGTGCTTCGTTTTTATATAAATTGATACCGAAATTTCGAGCAAATTTAATATGTTGGACTTATACGTGTCTTGTATATGAATATAGGTTCATTTCGTATTTTCGGGTTCATTTGAATGAGTTTCGAATTTATTTTAATTTTTGGAATCCAAGTCGGGGCTAACGAGCAATTAGCGCACCCTTGGTTCCGTAATTGATATCTTGAGCTCGGGAACTCGGATTCGAGTTCTGTCAACTTCATTGAACTCGTATCGAAAATTCGAGTTTAGTGAACTTAGTCTTATATTTTTCCAAAGTCATTTGAACCTCCGAAATCCAAACGAAAAACGAAACGGCGACGAAACTGACAATGCTGTACTAAAATGACCATAACTCATCCAAAATTTAACCAAATTAACCATGGTTTGATGATATGGAACCCTAACTCAACCACCTAACCTGTTATACCATGCCCTAACCGAACCAACCCTCACACAAATCAGAAATCTCAGCGAAAACCACTGCATTCCAGTTTTTCCCGCAACCTTGCCTTCCTTGGAGATTTTGGAGCTCAAATCTCTTCCAACCTTCATCCAATCAACAACGTAAGCTTAGGGTTGTAATATATGTTCATTCCTGATCATTTTCATCCCCAAATTTGATCATGGTTTCATGGATTTTGGCTGAATTGGAAATATAGTACGTTTTGAACTTTTATGTTGATCTCTTTCGATTCTTGATGAATTTGATTGATTCCAAGCATGAAAGTGATCATCTTAACTCCCTTATTGCATTTATGGACATGTATGTTGTGGTAGTTGAGAATTGGTTGAGTTACCATTAATGCATTTTGAATGAAAATGGAGTTTTTTGCCCCTTCTTCCTTCGTGTTGCTGCTGCTGCGTTTGAGCTTGCTTGGGGCTGAATTTGTATGTTGATTTGGAGTCTTTTTGCTGCATATTTGTGACCTTAACTTACCTGAACATGTTAGTTGAAGATTGGAATGGTGTTGCTCTGTTTTCTACTGCTTTGCTACGTCTTTTTGCTGTCACAAACAGGGTAGCGCCCGCGACTTCTTCACTTGTATTTAGAGTCGCGCCCGCGACTCATATTTAAGCTGCTCACATATTCTGCAAATTTGGAAGGAAAATATGCTGAAAAATAGGGTAGCAGCCGCTACCGTTTCATGAATAAAATGGGTCGCGGTCGCGACCCCTGCTCTCTGTACGAAAAATTCCAGTTTTTAAAAACTGAATTGCATAGTTTTGTGCTTGCCTTCCAATGCTTGCATGCATGCTGGCTACGTGAACGTGTATGCATTTTAATGTCTTTTGCATGCATGCAATTAGATATGTGTGTGGTATTAAATGCATGCTTTCATTTTTAATTTGTTTGTTATTTAGTGCGTGCTACGTATTTACTCCACTGCATGCATGGTTCATTATTGTTTCCTAATTCCTTATTTGCATGTGCTACGTGCATTAATGTATATATATATATATATATTATTATTAATGCATGTTTAATGGTATATATATTCAATTATTGTTTAATTTCTTTAAATTTTAGAATTTAATTGTTATCTATTTCGTGTTATTTAATTTTCGAATATGACTTAAATGTTTCTGTTTGCCTATTTTCTAATTGTTAACGTGTTATACTACATGTTATGATCGTTATTTGAAATTCGTGGATCAATTTGATTTTAAATATGAAGGTTACGAACTTGAATGACTTTAAACGCTTCATGAAAGGAATGAAATGAATGTTTATTTGTCTTTAAGACATTAATAGTGCACATGAACGTGTTCATTACATAATATATTCTTTTATGCATTCATATCTTGATCATTTCATTGCTGAGCGTCTTAATTGGTCATTTTGAGCCTCACTTCACCTTTCTTGCACAGATTTTGATCCTGTTGGAGACAAGGCCGGTCCGTGAGGCTTTTGTGTCTTCTTTTGTCATTTCAAGGTGGGTTTCTCTTCTATTTAGTTATATGACCCTATATACCTTCAATGTGTAAAGTTTTCGACCAAAACTAATATATTTATATAGAGTCGTTTCAAGAGAAAATGTTTACAACGTAAAGCCTTATTTTATAAATCCTACCAAATGTTTTGGCAAGAAATGAATGAATGCACGAGTGGGGCCCAGGGACTTAGTGTGAGTGGCTATCCGGGGAGGCATGGGCCGACGGTGATCCCTCATATTAGTTCCACCAATGAACGGTGTAACCGGACCTCGTTAGGAGTTAGCGAGGAATGGACGCTGAGCGCCATCTAGGGAGTCATGTTTCCCTTTTGGTCAATGAATGGGTGGTCGGGCCTTGCAAACCCGCCACCAACCCGGAGGAAGAAGGTGTAAATGTTAATGAATGTGCACGAAAGAATGATATGCATGAAAAGAATGAATGAATGAATGTTTAATGAACTACACAAGGTGTTGGTTGGAGATAATGCACACCCACTCGCCGGGCCAAAAATGACCTAATGTAAATGAAACGTTATAATCCCTTTTGATGATTTCTCTATTTCACCCACTTGGGAAATTCTTTAAAAACCTCACTTGGGATTATAACTTGCATGTGAATGTTTAAATACCGTCGTATATTATATTTATGCCCTGTTTTTTTTTTTACCCACCAGTCCCTTTTGGACTGAACCCGTTTGGTTTTCAGTTGTTTTATGCAGGTGTCAGGGAGCTAGGCGGGAATTCGAGTCATTAGGTCTTGCATTCGCTTTTAGCTCTTGTATTTTGGTCTTACACTTGCATACTCTTATTTTTTATCATTGTATATGAATATTGTTATGGAGCGTGTATGTTTTGAGCCGTGATGGCATGTGATGTTGTATATGAATTATTTTTGGAGCTTTGATGCTTATGGTATATTTATATGATATATGTTCAGTTATTGCTTCCGCTTTAATGTTTAACTCTGATTTTATGGTTCAAGGGTTAGTCTCGCCTAGCCTAGAGTGTGTGTTTGTCCCCGTTCGCAGTGATTTAGCTCGGGTATGGATTGTCCATTTCATATTCGGGTCGGGTCTCGGTGCGGGGGATGTGGTACCTTGCGCTCGGGTGCTACAGATTTGAAATCATTAAATGCAGGGGGGAGGGGGCTTGCTCCCTCCTCGACTCATGACCTTAGGTCGAATGAGCACTCTTATTCACACACAACTATGGATCGTTTGATCTAATACTGACAAGTTATTAATAAGAAGGTCGATTCTCAGTCGAATTCGATCAACGTGTCATTACAATTTCTCGGAATAACTGGGAAATTAAGTGTAAAACTTCTTCAGGTTATGCGCATTCCAGGGTCTGGGTAATGGTTCCCCGACCATGTCTTCAAGCCGGTAGGCCATGTTTTTCCTGATCTCTATGACGCGATAGGGTCCTTCCAAGTTAGGCTCAAGTTTTCCGACATGTTGCGAGACTTCGACCTTTTTTAACACTAGGTCGCCGATCTGGAACGATCTGGGCTTTACATGTTTGTTGTATGATCGAGCTACCGCCGCCTTGTACTGTTTGAGCTTCTGATAGGCCCGCTCCCTACTTTCTTCTATTACATCTAGGTCTTCAGCCCTGATCTCTTTGTTCTGGTCGAGCTGGTACTGTGATACACGAGTTGTTTCGTGTAACAGCTCCGATGGGATGACAGCTTCGGATCCGTAAACCAACGAGTATGGGGTTTGCCCGGTGGCTGTCCGCGGGGTAGTTCGATAAGCCCATAGTACACCATCGAGCTCGTCCGCCCACGCTCCTAGTTTTGCGTCGAGACGGGTCTTGAGATTCTGAATAATGATTCGGTTGGTGACTTCAGCTTAGCCATTTGCTTGTGGATGACCAACAGTAGTGAATCTGAGGTCGATTCCGAGGTCTCGACAATAGCTCTTGGTATTTTCAGATCGAAATTGAGGACCATTGTCACAGATGAGTACCCTCGGAACCCCAAAACGGTAGATTATATTCCTCCAGAGGAAATTTCTTATCACTGCATCAGTAATTTTGGGGACTGCCTCGGCCTCAACCCACTTTGAGTAGTACTCGACGCATACTATGGCAAACTTCTTCTGTCTGGGTGCCAAGGGGAAGGGACCGATGATGTCGATCCCCCATTGGTCGAAGGGCCAGCACACATCAATCGGTATCATGGATGCCTGATGAGTGTGGATTAGGTTACCGTGTTTTTGGCACTTGGGGCATTTCCTAGAGTGGATCTTTGCACCCCACACCATAGTCGGCCAAAAATACCCACTCCTTAAGATCTTTCGAGCTAGAGCTCGACCCCCGGAGTGATTTTCGCAGCATCCCCCATGGACTTCTTCCAGGACGTCTTAGGCTTGGCTAGGTCGTAGGCATCTTAAAGGGGGACCCGTGAAGGACTTTTTGAATAACCTACCTTCGCGATCTATCATATATAGCAGAGACCGATATTTAACTCTTCTAGCCTTAGTTCGATTTTGGGGCAAAAGCCCGTCTTTGAGGTAAGCGATTAGATCGTCCATCCAGCACGGCTCCGACGGATTGATGGTGGCGATCTCGACCTTTCCTTCATCGATCGTCCGGCCCCCCGAGACCATGAACGAGATGGTTGCATCTTTTGTTCCTTGGAATCCATTCGCCAGCTTTGATAGAGCATCGGCTCGACCGTTCTCCTATCGGGGAACTTGTTCAATTTTGAATTCTTTTAGCTTTGAGGCCAGCTCTTTTACCATTTTGACATCGATCGTCCGGCCCCCCGAGACCATGAATGAGATGGTTGCATCTTTTGTTCCTTGGAATCCATTCACCAGCTTTGATAGAGCATCGGCTCGACCGTTCTCCTCGCGGGGAACTTGTTCAATTTTGAATTCTTTTAGCTTTGAGGCCAGCTCTTTTACCATTTTGAGATACGCTGCCATGGACTCTTCCCGAGCCTCGAATATGCCATTGACTTGGCCGACGACGAGCTGAGAGTCGGTTACCACGGATAGCTTGTCGATCTTATTTTTAGTGGAGTATCTTAGTCCTACCACGAGCGCTTCGTACTCAACCTCGTTGTTGGTTGCTTTAAAATCGAGTTTTATGGCGAAATCGAGCTGGAGGCTCTCTGAGCTTGTAAGGGATATGCCTACTCCCCCTCCTTGAGAGGTCGATGAGCCATCCCTGTACATGGTCTAGCTCAGCGAGTTTGGAACGATCTCCATCGAGCTGGTGTTCTTTTCGACTAAGAAGTCAGCCAGAACTTGAGCTTGCTGGGCGGCTCGAGGTTGGTAGGTGATGTCGTGCTGACTCAACTCGACCGCCCATTTTCATCATTCGACCCGACACATCGGGTTTGGATAACACCTGCCTAAGCGGTTAATCCGTTAGGACGACTATGGGGTGGGCCTGGAAGTATGGACGTAGCTTCCGAGCTGCATGTGTAAGGGCGAACACGAACTTCTCGATCTCAAGGTAATTCCGTTCTACTCCGTGCAGGATCTTGCTTAGGTAGTAGTGTTGGAAAACAGGAATCAGAAAGCAGTGGAAATTTTAAAAATTTTCCAACAAAAGGATCTTGGACTCGCAATCGTGTATCCAAATTCGTAGAGATCAAGAAACTCACTTGGGTAGTAGCTTTCTTGACACGTTTTGAGCCGCCCTCAAACGCGCTTCATGCGGTAATGGCAACCCGTTCCTCGAAAGTCTCTTTCTACTTCAGAATCCATTGTAGGGATAACAATCCACACCAACCTAGATTCATATCATGTTAGGGAAGTTCTTAACAATATAACATAAAGAAAGAAACATGAAACGAGAAAAGCATGATTGAAACTCCCTTCGAAAACCAGTTTTGCGAAAGTAGAAAACTACCAGTCACAAAACCCTCGTGAAAAAATTCATCCTTCAGGATATGGACGAACGGTTTTCGCCATCTTCTTTGGTTCGATTTTTTCATTCGTTTCATGTTGGGTTCAGAATCGTTTCATCATCCCTTCTGATCGTTTTGCTTGATCCCCACTTTTTGGTAAAGCTCGAATCTTCAAAACTTCTAACTTGAAGTTCTCTAGAGATAGTCCACCAACTTGGCTACAATCTAACTAGTAAGGATGCTAGTTCTCTAGTTAGTGTTTAGGCTTAACCTAGGGTTTCGTTTATCTTGGAGAAAGGATGGTGTTCAACACATGAACCAAAAGAATTCTCGATTAGCTATAAGGGGAGCTCGAGCTCCCCTATATATAGGAGAGAAGTGGCTGAAAATCCCTAATCCTTATGGGCTTAGGATTTTGGTCCCTCTCTCCTATTACTTGATCATCAAGTAATTTTGACTTTGACCTTGAATTCAAATTCAAATCAACTTTCAAGAGAGCTAAAAATATCCAAACTATTTTTGGATAATTTTATACTTTATTTATTTAAAATAAATAACTTATTTTCATCTAATTAATTAATTCACAATTAATTAACTAGATTATTTTTCTCCAAAATAAGACTTTCTTTTTAATTCAAAATTAAACCAAAGTCTATTAAATAATTAATCACATTAATTATTTAACACATAAATAAATATACACATATATTTACACACGTGTGAGACACGTGTCACAAGGACACGTGTCACTCACGTGAGCCACACGTGTGGAACCCTCTTGGCCCGATTAACTCGTTTAATCATTTTCAAGCCTCAACTCATGTAACCAAGTTGTTGTGTGTGACCCTCTAGGTTCTCAATTCAATTAATTCACTAATTAATTAATCAGTCCACATATTAAACGACCATAGTCTAGGAACAGGTGTTTAACCCCTAGCTGAATTGGAATATTCGGATTCGACAGAACCTTTAAGTCATTGATTCATGTGAGATACAATCCTCGTACTTTCTATCTCTCAACCAAGATCTAGGGTAAGGGAATAATTAGAACCCTAATAATCCGGTCTTAAAGCTAAGTGCATTTCATATCCATTTGATCTCAATCCAAGAAACCCTTTTCTTGATGTCTTGATCTACTGCCTTGGCCAAGGACTCCATATGACATATGAATGACTTACACAATAAGAGATCACCTTGCAAATGCAAGTGTAGGTCCTTTCTTGATTCTCATTCACTTTCATGAATCACTTGTGCAGCCCCAGCATAAGCCTTGAATCAGTTGTCTATGGCGACACCCTTTAAAGCTTATACCTAAGACTACAGAGTTAACTCATAAAGTGACAAAGAACCTCAAGTCTAAGGATCAATTAATCACATCAATGACTCGTGAGATATTTCCTAATCTGAAAGTTTCCATTTCCTGAAATAGAAACTTCCTTTCCCATTTAGGAATCTTCTCACACGGGGCACCTCAGTGAACTTACTTATTAAAGTAAGCACCCTCATGTATCACGCACGTATCAACTATACACTTTGCACCTCCATGAAACAAGGTGGTCCTTCTTAAGGGCGTGATCCCACAAGCAAGCCTTAGAGGAGTCAGGTTGACACTCCCACTGTCTGTAGGACTCATCGGCTTGGAGTATTTTACTAATCATGACTTATGTGATATAGGGCTCGTTTCATGAACCATTTCACCTAAATGGTAGAGTCCTAAAGTCATCAGGATTAGGGGAGTTCTCATACATGCGCACATAATGGAAACACTCAAAACACGTATTGGCATATAAAGAAGTGTTTGCCTATGATCCATCGTATATTATTCAAAGATTGTCTGTGATACAAGAAAAGTCCCAAAGCAGATTACGTCGAATCGGCTTTCTAGGGCACTATTCCTAACAATCTCCCACTTGCCCGTAAAAGCCATTTAGGTACTCTAAGTCCCATCTTCTCAAGATGCACTTTGAGAGCCTATTGACTTTGGGCGTTTCCAAAGTGGATCTGCTATATTCTCTGCTAATGTGACCCTCTTGTTTACATATCTCTTAGGAAACACCTTTTCCTTACAAAGTGATTCGTAATCACGTGTTCCGTCTCTTGGTGAGGTCTTGGTTCTCTTACTTGAGCAACCATCCATTTTATCATACAATATGATAAAGGAGTTGTTTCATGCTAGGAACTTCATCTAACCAGTTAGATGGAGTTTCTTACCCAAACACTTAACTTAGCGTTATATAATACGACTAAGTTCTCAACTACGATAGTCGAGTTTTGTAATGTCCGTCATTGGAACCCCTTTCCAATACATTTCATTACCATTCTGGTAGAAGTTGTATCCTTTCAATGATTTCATAATCATCTATGTTTGATGAATGTTTACATCAAATATCCTTCTAACAACAAGATCTTTTGGGCTCTGTAAACTAATACATATCCTCATTTCTTCTCAAGTACTCTGAAGACATCCTTTACAGAAATCTAATGACCTTCTCTGAGGTCATTTTAGATTCGACCCACTACTCTTAGGCTGCGCCATATCAAGTCCAGTACATAACTTTTCATACTTTATGCACCCTTTCACTTAAAGGGATTTTGGACATTCTAACTTTCTTAAAGTTATCTTAGGACACATACTCTTCAAAAGAGATGTTCCATTGTCCATACTAAACTCCTTTTAGTACCATGGTTATGTACTCATTTTGTGATAATCCATTTATGCTCTTAGATCTATCTTCTATAGATCTGAATGTCGAGAATTTAGGATAATCACTAAGATCTTTCATGTCAAATTGTTTCTTAAACAAGAATTGGTAACTTTCACGTCATCCTTGACATTCCTAATGAGAAGGATGTCGTTTTCTAAAACCAAAAAATGATTCTTACATCACTAACTTTCATATGTACACTTTTAATACTTATTCGACTTCCATCTGTGTCAAACGATTTGACTATCCTATGGAATCGAATTGTCTAACTCCTAGAAGCCTTTATCAATCCACAGATTGACTTTAGGGATTTGCATACCTTATGCATACTCCCACTGAATATGAGACTTATAGAAATACCTTATTTCAGTCTCTTTCAATCTCATATTGAACAAGATAGTTCTCATATTCATTTATCATATCTCATAGTCAGAATATGAGGATGTGGTAAACACAATCCAAATGGACTTTTGCATTTCAACCGTCAAGAAGGTTGTAATGCTTTCATTCACTCGAAGCTCCATGAGCTTGATCCTATCAGGTGGATCAACTAAGGTCAAAACTTGGTTTGAGTATATGGAATCTATATTGGATTTCAAGGCTTGCTTACACTTCTCAGATTCCAAATCTGACAGTGTCTCCTCTTCAAGTAATTCCTTGGCTATCTAGGAACGCGTTCTAAACGCATCTTAAGAGAAGGGTTTCACACGTGTACATGCTCTAAAATTTGGCTAAGTTTTATCAGATGGGCTCGTTTCTTCTATATGTGGCGTGGATATTTATTCTCAAATTTCTTTGAGGTCTGCTTGCTTGTCTTTCTTCTTCTATAGGAACGATTCCTTAAGAAAGATACATTCCTTGAGACAAACAACCTTTGTCTAAGGGAATCGCATAAATGATATCCAATATTGTTTGCATAAACTTGAACTCATTTCAAGCCTATCTCTCACTATCCTCTTTACTTAAGAGGATTCCACTAAATTCTTGGACAAGAATAATTAGGAATTTAGTGTGCCACATTGCATAGTGCATCTAAAGGACTGATTTTGGAAGGTGCAAAATTCAAAATCTCTAACTGCATATTCTGGGAGTTTATTCCTATAATGATTATAAGTCAGTAAAGCTTGCTATGGAATGGACCATATCCTATAAGGTTTCATTCCCTCATTCGGAAACACTAAGGTGTTCTCGAATTAGTTTACTGAGAGATAATCCTATTATTTCTAAGATGACTAAGGAATTAGTTGATAAGATATTGACTATCTCGCTCATATCGATTTGCCTATAACTTATGACTACTTTGGTTCCTAACCTCCTTTTGAAATTCTAAGAATTTCATATAAGTTTCGAATTTGTACTTTAACAAGTACATTCATTCATAATGATTAAACTGACTATTGTATCTAGTGCTTACATTAAGCATTTTACACTCATCAGCACGGATCGAAATCCAGAATAATTTTGGAACGTTCCACGTTTCTTATAAACGGGATTCAGGAACGCTTCCCTTAAGACAGGATTCACAGGAAGTCAACTCTATATGTTCATTTTCATAGAATGATCCTAAGGTGTCTGACTTGCTAATCCTTCTATATCTCAACGTTCCAAAGTAATTCGAAGTTTTGTCATCTTACTTACTTTTGTTATCTCGTTGTATGTTCAGAACATTAGTGCCTTGAGTCTTTGCACAACAGATTATGTAGAATTGACTCAAGACTAGTGAATTCTATTCCTAGTAGAATTAATAAACGAGGTAACATTTCAGAGTACTCATACTCTTCGCAGTTCCCTTTCAAAGTCCTTATTTGCTATCATAGAAGCAAACGTCCTATTTGATCTCTAGTGTCTTTTGGGCGCACCCCTTACATGCCCATCCATTGGGCTTGTAGCACCCCGAGCGTAGGGCACCACATCCCCCGCACTAGAGCCCGACACGTGTAGTGGAATGGAGAATCCGTACACGCATCGAACAATAGCGAACGGGAGACAAACAAAACTCACTCTCTAGCTAGGCGGCCTAACCCTCATTCAGAGCACAAAACAGTTCATGGTATAGCGGAAGCGATAAAAGCAATTCATACAAAATTCCCCAAGATCACATATATACATATCACATAGTCATAAGAGCATAATATTTCCAACTACAAATTTACAATGCCCTTCCCGGGCCAAAATATTTCAAGTATCAAAGTATTCGGAAAATAAATTTCATAAACATAAGACATAAACCACTACGAATGTAATAAAGATGACTCGAGCTATGAAACAAGTAAGACTAGAAGACAACTTGCCGCCTAGCTCGACTCCCACGGTACCTGCAACTCAAAGATAGGAAAAAAAAAAGGGAAAACCACGAGGGTTAGTCCTAATGACTAGTGAGGGGGCTACACACACACTCATAATACATATAGAGTAAAGCATTTAATCAAAATCATAAAAGGATCCATGAACCGGGGATGGTTTTTGCAAACTAAATCATTTCCCGTGATAATAACTATATATAATGAAAAGAAGTAAGGGCCATAGGCCAAAATCACAAATTTTAAGTATTTAAGAATCCATTCCCGTTTCATAAATCATACGAATTCAAACAACTCGGCGAGTACGAGTTATACTTCCAACTCCTACAAACAAAGACATAATCAAAGCAAAATTCATAAACCATCCTTTTCCGGGTGATAGAAGGGTTGACGGCCCTAACTATCAGTCAAATTCACACGAAACAAGGTTAATTACTTCCTTGAAACCTTCGGCGGTTGAATCCACCGGCTCAAGAGAAACGCCCTTCCTCAACCTCCTAAGGTTAGGCGAGACTCTCAAAGGAAAGTGTTGATGGAAGAGCCCGGCGACCCCTCGGCCGTCCCGAGATACCATGCCACTCTCCGGGCCCAAATCATAATTCAAAATTCATAATTTTCGTAAACTTCTCTTTCAAAGTTCAAAGCTCGCTTACACACTCACACTTAACGAAAGGATTTCAAAACAAATGTAAAATAGTTTATGTACTTATACAAATCGTTTTCAAAAACTTATAACAAAGAGAACAAGTCCTCAAAGTACATACCATACATATATTTAACATATAGTATACATAAATCGCATGCGGGATTAAAAACATTTAGGGTTTTAGGTCATAATATCTAAAAGAATAAAACCTCACCTTCCGAACGCGTAGCGGTGACAAAAGAAAGCGAACCGGACGCCTAAGGGACAACCTCGTCGTCAACGGGAGGGTCAACTACACAAAACAAATAACAAGGGATAATCTTAGACTCAAAATGTACCACATAAGCGCTCGGCAAATGCACATGCGTGTAAATGATGCAAATGAAATGAGATGAATTCATGTTTAGGTCATATAAGGTCACACATTGCATATGAACTCACATATCATAAACAAGGATGTAAAACGAACTATAAATTCATAACATAAATCTTAACACACAATATAACATGTTATAAGAAGCATGGGGATCAAATTAGGGTTGGGAAAGCGAAAAGAAAGCGAAACAAAACAAGAAAACCAAAGTTTGGGGCAAAAGGAGCCACTGACCTAAATCCACCCCGGTGGATTTTTTTCAAAGGGAAAATCCACCCCCATGGATTTTCCAGGAGTTTCTGACTCAAATCCACCCCGGCGGATTTTTTTCAAAGGGAAAATCCACCCCTGTGGATTTGAGTCGGAAGCCAAAAAAACTCGAATTTTCAGCCCCAAAACTCTCCAAAACTCATCCAAATTCATACAAACTCAAGATAGAACATATTAGGATCATAATATGTCATATATTCACTCAATCCATGTCAAAATCAAAGCTAAACATCAAGATTCAAGTGAAGGAATGTAAGAGATATACATATCTTCAAGTTTATGCCAAAAACCCAAATTGAAACCTAAAGATTCCTAGATTATCATGCAAAATCAGACCATACACTTATATTTCATAAGATCAATTAGGATGCAAAAAATCCAACAAAACACCAAGAGATCAAGCTATAATTTCAAAATTGGCAAAACCCTTACTATTCATAGAAATATTCATATCTTGATCGAATCACCACCAAATTGAGCAAATAAGGTATCTAAACAAAGAAGAGAAGATGGAGAAACAAATTCCAAGCTTACCTTTCGAAAATGGAAGGATTTGATGAGGATTTGAGCTCAAAAGGTTGGAAGGTGAATAGTATAATTTTGCTTCCTTCTTGGTCTCGGTTTTGAGCAGCTATTTCTCTCTTCTCTCCAAGGTTGGAGCGAAATGAGGGGCTTATGGCTGATAGAGGAGTATGTTAGGAGTATGTGGGGCCAAGGTTTATTTAATTTGGTCAAATATATCAAAAGTTATGAATAAAAGAGTGGGCAAAGGTCTAAAATGGCATACGAGGCTTGTTTCGGTTAAATTTCGGAGGTCTAAATGAGCTTAGAAAAATATGAGGCTATGTTTATTGAACCCGAATCATGGATACGAGTTCAACGGAGGTGACGGAATTCGAATCCGAATTCCCGAGCTCAATTTGTGCTTCCCGGAACCCAAGGCGAGCTAAATGCTCTTTAGCCTCCTTTAGGTCCCGTCTCCAAAATTAAAATGAAAAGACAAAACAAACAAATTACAAAATATAAAATGAACATATAGTCAAGTTCATAACTTAAGTAATTCACGCATATCAAAAATTCGCAAGAAACAGAATTGAAATCGGACACGAATAGGGCAAAATTTCAAGCGTAGAGGGTTTAAACGTTCAAAACGAATTCATTCTTAAATCAAATAATTATCAAATTTCCACATAAGAATTTAATAAACATCAAATATTCACGTAAGTAATTAATTAAATCGCGCACATAGTAGTATACCTGAAAGTCCGAACAATCGGGATGTTACAAACCTCCCTCCTTCAAAAGGACCTGTCCTCAGGTCCGAAGCGAGGTCTTGAAAAGTTCCGAGTACAACTGTCTCATTTTCTCCTCGGTTTCCCAAGTGGCTTCTTCGGATTTCTGATCACGCCACAAGACTTTTACCAAGGGGATTTGCCGGTTTCTCAATTCTTGCATTTTCCGGTCTAAAACTTTAACCGGGTACTTCTTGATTGTCAAATCTGGCTCTAGTTGCACCTCTTTGATTGGAATTATAGAAGACTCATCGGGATAGTGTTTCCGGAGTTGAGAGACATGGAAAACATTGTGTATCCCGGTCAAACTCGGTGGTAGATCAAGCCGGTAGGCTACTTCCCCAACTCGTTCAAGAATCACAAAGGGGCCTAAGTAACGCGGGTTAAGCTTCCCGCCTTTACCAATCCGAGCAAACCCTTTTCTAGGAGATGCTTTTAGAAAAACCTTATCTCCCGCTTCAAACTCCAAGGGTCATCTTCTTTTGTCCGCATAACTTTTCAGTCGGTCCTGAGCCGCCTTTAGCCTTTGTCGAATCACTTTCACTTTCTCGATGGTATCTTGGATCTCCTTTGGTTTCTTAGCTCTGTCGAGCTTACCATCCTTTGTCCATCTCCATTCATCAATATCCCAAAATAAAGGTGATCGACATTTCCTTCCATATAATGCCTCATACGGAGCCATACCAATCGAAGTCTGAAAACTGTTACTATAGGCGAACTCGACCAAATCCAAATACTCATCCCACGAGTCTTGATAGTCTAAAGCACAAGCACGAAGCATGTCCTCAAGATATTTAATTAACCTCTCGGATTGTCCATCCGTTTATGGGTGAGATGCAGTACTAAACTGAAGTTTCGTTCCCATACACTTCTGTAATTCCTGCCAGAAACTCGCTGTAAACCGTGGATCCCTATCTGAAACAATACTGACAGGTGCACCATGCAATCTCACAATTTCTTTCCGGTACAACTTGGCCAACTTAGGCACTTTATCGGACATCCGGACCTTGAGAAAGTGAGCCGACTTCGAAAACCGATCAATTATGACCCAAATTCCATCGAAACCTCCTTTGGTCCTTGGCAAGCCGGACACGAAGTCCATCGTCACTTGCTCCCACTTCCATTCAGGAATTGGAAGTGGTTGGAGAGTTCCCCCCGGTTTCTGATGTTCAGCTTTCACCACTTGGCATGTTTGGCACCTTCTTACATAATTGGCCACATCTCTTTTCATGCCGTTCCACCAATACAAACTTCTTAAATCTCTATACATCTTAGTAGTACCGGGATGTACCGTATAAGCCGACTTATGCGCCTCATCCAACACCAACTGCTTAAGTTCATCTGGAACACACACCCGAGCCTTAAACCGGAATAATCCCGAATCATCAAACCCGAATTTTGTCTCTGGATCAATCCTTGCCTTAGCTACTAATCTTTGAATTTCCAAATCATTAGATTGAGCTCCAATCAATCTTTGCCTCAAATCCGGTTGTACTGATATATTTGCCAAACGGGCCTCTGAAACCAAGGATACCGAACTCTGTTTACTTGAACCTGCTCCCAAACTCGAGATACTAACCTTTCTGCTCAAAGCATCCGCAACTACATTAGCCTTACCCGGATGGTATTGAATTCTACAATCATAGTCCTCAAGTAGCTCAACCCAACGTCTTTGCCTTACATTTAAATCCTTCTGTGTAAACAAATACTTAAGGCTTTGGTGGTCGGTAAAAACTTCAAAAGTAACCCCATAGAGATAATGACGCCATTTCATCAAAGCAAAAACAACCGAAGCTAATTCCAAATCATGAGTGGGATAATTTTTCTCGTGATCTTTTAACTTCCTCGAGGCGTATGCTACTACTTTACCATTTTGCATCAAGACACAACCGAGCCCTTCCTTCGATGCATCGGTATAAACCGAGTAACCTTCAGAACCCTCGGGTAGGGTTAAAACCGGTGCAGAAGTCAATCTCTCCTTAAGAGTTTGAAAACTCTTCTCACACGCCTCGTCCCACTCGAACTTAACCTCTTTCTTTGTTAACCGAGTCAACGGGGAAGCAATCTTCGAGAAGTCTTTCACAAAGCGCCTATAATACCCCGCTAACCCTAGAAAACTTCTCACTTCAGAGGCATTCTTCGGCTGTTTCCATAACATAACCGTTTCTATCTTTGCTGGATCCACTTCAACACCATTCCCTGAGATAAAGTGACCCAAAAATGAAACCCGTTCAATCCAGAACTCACACTTACTGAACTTGGCGAACAATCTATGTTCTCGAAGTGTTGACAATACCATTCTCAAATGCCGCGCATGATCTTCAACAGACCTCGAATACACCAGAATATCATCTATAAAGATGACCACGAATTTATCGAGGTAGGGCCGGAATATTCGGTGCATCATATCCATGAACGCGGCTGGGGCATTAGTAAGACCAAAAGGCATGACCACGAACTCAAAATGCCCATAACGAGTGTTGAAACCCGTCTTTGGTATATCTTCCTCCCGGATACGCAACTGATAATACCCTTGTCTTAAATCCAACTTAGAATAAACACACGAACCTTGAAGAAGATCGAACAACTCTTCAATGTGAGGAAGTGGGTACTTATTTTTAACCGTTAACCGGTTCAGCTCACGGTAGTCAATACACATCCGCAATGTCCCGTCTTTCTTCTTTACAAACAGGACAGGAGCACCCCACGGAGAAGTGCTCGGGCGAATGTAACCACACTCTAAGAGCCCATCAAGTTGCGCCTTCAGCTCCTTCAACTCCGCTGGAGCCATCCTGTAGGGAGATTTCGCATAAGGTTCCGCTCCGGGATAGATATCTATTACAAATTCGATGTCCCGATCCGGAGGCAAAGACCCCAAATTCTCCGGAAAAACATCGGGGAACTCCTTCACGATCTCCGTCTCCTCGAGCTTGGCCTGATCTTTCGGTTTATTCAAAAGATAAGCCACGTAGCCCGTTGCACCGTCCCGGAACAATTTACTTACTTCCATAAAGGATATAAACGGGCAGGCCTTCAATCTCTGACCCGCAAATACCGTAGAACCCAATGTCACCTTCTTAGCGAAGCAATCCATCATGACTCAGTGTCGAAACAACCAGTCCATCCCTAAAATTACCCCATATCTCTTGATAGGCATCTCAATCAAATCTGCCGGATACTCTTGATCTTCAACAACAACAGGGCACCCACGAAACACACGGTCCGCTACCAAACTGCCCCCGAGTGGGGAACTCACAACAAAGGAATCATCAAAGCAAGCAACAGGCAAAGAAAGTGTAGGAACACACCGGGAAGCAATAAAAGAGTGCGTTGCTCCCGGATCAAATAATGCATGTAATGGAATGCCATGATGCTAATAGTACCTTCAACGACGGCATTTGCATCCACCTCGGCATCCTCTTCTTCACCTTCAAGTGCATAGGCTCTGGCTTGGATAGGAGCTCTCGGAGGCCTAGTATTCAAGGGTTGAGGATCCTTCTTCTTAGGACAAGCGTTGATCATGTGACCGGGCTCCCCACAACCATAGCACCTTCCCAATTTCTTTCGGCACGTCTCCTCGGTATGATTGGGACCCCCGCAATAAGAACACTCAATTGGGGCCGGTAGAGCGGGTACCACAGCTTGTCCTTGGGGTCGGTGCTTCTTATTAAAAAGATTAGAACCTTTGGGCTTGAAGACCGGAGGCCCACGTTGAGAGATAGGCCTCTTACCCAAATTTGATCCGGTGCTCGAACCTTGCCCCGAAGAGTAAGCCTGAGGTTTCATCCTCAAATTATGAGCTTCTACTTTCAGTGCCTTCCTTGTAGCCTTCTCCCAAGTGTCCACAGTAGCGGCCTTTAGAGCATTCTGAACATCATACCTCAGCCCATGAATAAAATTCCGGGCTTTCTGAGTATCATCGTTAGTGATGTGAGTGGCATACGGGGCGAGTCTTTCAAATTCCAAAATATAATCTTCAACAGAACGATTCCCTTGTTTTAACTCCGTGAATTCCTGGAGTCTTCTTTCACGGGCACTTGGTGGGATATAATTGTGGCGAAATTCTCTTATGAAGCTTTCCCAGTTAAACTCTTCACCCATTCTTTCTAACCGAGCTCTCATAGCCTTCAACCAATTAGAGGCGGGACCCTGAACAAAACGAGCCGTGCAAACTGCCTTCTCATGAGATGGTGCAGGGCATATTTCCCAAATCCCCGAAATTTCTGACAACCATTCCTCTGCTTTAATATCATCACCGCCGTACTACTTCGGAGGGTTGTTGTTCCGAAATTCCCTAAAAGTCGGGGTAACTAGACCCTCTTGAGCCTCCCCATAAGGATTATTCCTTTGATTCGGTTGCAACTGGTTTAAGAGAGCCTGAACAATATTTTCTGCATTCAATGGAGGAGGTGGTGGTGCTTGTGGAGGAGGTTGATTAAGATCCGGGGCTTGTTCCCTATCATTTCTCCTTCGTGGAGGCATCCTGAAAATTCACAAATCAAGAAAATATTAATGCATGGGGTTCAATGTATGTTCATGGAAGCAATTAATTAAAATTTTAAACAATTAATTCACATAAATGTATAGATGAATGCAAATAATCACATAACCCTAAGCCGAACGACCAAGACAAACCCGACACGACTCTAGAGCTCCAGTTTTGCAACCGAGAGCTCTGATACAACCTAAGGATGTAGCACCCCGAGCGTAGGGCACCACATCCCCCGCACTAGAGCCCGACACGTGTAGTGGAATGGAGAATCCGTACATGCATCGAACAATAGCGAACGGGAGACAAACAAAACTCACTCTCTAGCTAGGCGGCCTAACCCTCATTCAGAGCACAAAACAGTTCATGGTATAGCGGAAGCGATAAAAGTAATTCGTACAAAATTCCCCAAGATCACATATATACATATCACATAGTCATAAGAGCATAATATTTCCAACTACAAATTTACAATGCCCTTCCCGGGCCAAAATATTTCAAGTATCAAAGTATTCGGAAAATAAATTTCATAAACATAAGACATAAACCACTACGAATGTAATAAAAATGACTCGAGCTATGAAACAAGTAAGACTAGAAGACAACTTGCCGCCTAGCTCGACTCCCACGGTACCTGCAACTCAAAGATAGGAAAAAAAAAAAGGGAAAACCACGAGGGTTAGTCCTAATGACTAGTGAGGGGGCTACACACACACTCATAATACATATAGAGCAAAGCATTTAATCAAAATCATAAAAGGATCCATGAACCGGGGATGGTTTTTGCAAACTAAATCATTTCCCGTGATAATAACTATATATAATGAAAAGAAGTAAGGGCCATAGGCCAAAATCACAAATTTTAAGTATTTAAGAATCCATTCCCGTTTCATAAATCATACGAATTCAAACAACTCGGCGAGTACGAGTTATACTTCCAACTCCTACAAACAAAGACATAATCAAAGCAAAATTCATAAACCATCCTTCTCCGGGTGATAGAAGGGTTGACGGCCCTAACTATCAGTCAAATTCACACGAAACAAGGTTAATTACTTCCTTGAAACCTTCGGCGGTTGAATCCACCGGCTCAAGAGAAACGCCCTTCCTCAACCTCCTAAGGTTAGGCGAGACTCTCAAAGGAAAGTGTTGATGGAAGAGCCCGGCGACCCCTCGGCCGTCCCGAGATACCATGCCACTCTCCGGGCCCAAATCATAATTCAAAATTCATAATTTTCGTAAACTTCTCTTTCAAAGTTCAAAGCTCGCTTACACACTCACACTTAACGAAAGGATTTCAAAACAAATGTAAAATAATTTATGTACTTATACAAATCGTTTTCAAAAACTTATAACAAAGAGAACAAGTCCTCAAAGTACATACCATACATATATTTAACATATAGTATACATAAATCACATGCGGGATTAAAAACATTTAGGGTTTTAGGTCATAATATCTAAAAGAATAAAACCTCACCTTCCGAACGCGTAGCGGTGACAAAAGAAAGCGAACCGGACGCCTAAGGGACAACCTCGTCGTCAACGGGAGGGTCAACTACACAAAACAAATAACAAGGGATAATCTTAGACTCAAAATGTACCACATAAACACTCGGCAAATGCACATGCGTGTAAATGATGCAAATGAAATGAGATGAATTCATGTTTAGGTCATATAAGGTCACACATTGCATATGAACTCACATATCATAAACAAGGATGTAAAACGAACTATAAATTCATAACATAAATCTTAACACACAATATAACATGTTATAAGAAGCATGGGGATCAAATTAGGGTTGGGAAAGCGAAAAGAAAGCGAAACAAAACAAGAAAACCAAAGTTTGGGGCAAAAGGAGCCACTGACCTAAATCCACCCCGGTGGATTTTTTTCAAAGGGAAAATCCACCCCCATGGATTTTCCAGGAGTTTCTGACTCAAATCCACCCCGGCGGATTTTTTTCAAAGGGAAAATCCACCCCCGGGATTTGAGTCGGAAGCAAAAAAAACTCGAATTTTCAGCCCCAAAACTCATCCAAATTCATACAAACTCAAGATAGAACATATTAGGATCATAATATGTCATATATTCACTCAATCCATGTCAAAATCGAAGCTAAACATCAAGATTCAAGTGAAGGAATGTAAGAGATATACATATCTTCAAGTTTATGCCAAAAACCCAAATTGAAACCTAAAGATTCCTAGATTCTCATGCAAAATCAGACCATACACTTATATTATAATGTCATAAGATCAATTAGGATGCAAAAACTCCAATAAAACACCAAGAGATCAAGCTATAATTTCAAAATTGGCAAAACCCTTACTATTCATAGAAATTTCATATCTTGATCAAATCACCACCAAATTGAGAAAATAAGGTATCTAAACAAAGAAGAGAAGATGGAGAAACAAATTCCAAGCTTACCTTTCGAAAATGGAAGGATTTGAGCTCAAAAGGTTGGAAGGTGAATAGTATAATTTTGCTTCCTTCTTGGTCTCGGTTTTGAGCAGCTATTTCTCTCTTCTCTCCAAGGTTGGAACGAAATGAGGGGCTTATGGCTGATAGAGGAGTATGTTAGGAGTATGTGGGGCCAAGGTTTATTTAATTTGGTCAAATATATCAAAAGTTATGAATAAAAGAGTGGGCAAAGGTCTAAAATGGCATACGAGGCTTGTTTCGATTAAATTTCGGAGGTCTAAATGAGCTTAGAAAAATATGAGGCTATGTTTATTGAACCCGAATCATGGATACGAGTTCAACGGAGGTGACGGAATTCGAATCCGAATTCCCGAGCTCAATTTGTGCTTCCCGGAACCCAAGGCGCGCTAAATGCTCTTTAGCCTCCTTTAGGTTCCGTCTCCAAAATTAAAATGAAAAGACAAACCAAACAAATTAAAAAATATAAAATGAACATATATTCAAGTTCATAACTTAAGTAATTCACGCATATCAAAAATTCGCAAGAAACAGAATTGAAATCGGACACGAATAGGGCAAAATTTGAAGCTTAGAGGGTTTAAACGTTCAAAACGAATTCATTCTTAAATCAAGTAATTATCAAATTTCCACATAAGAATTTAATAAACATCAAATATTCACGTAAGTAATTAATTAAATCGCGCATATAGTAGTATACCTGAAAGTCCGAACAATCGGGATGTTACAGGGCTCTTAAGGGTTTCTTCTTCTTTAGGCGTTCAAGCCTTTAACTTAGGGAGTTTAGAAGAAGAATTAACCATCTCAACCTTTTATTCCTTCTTAAGGATGCTCTCAACCATTATTAACTAAATGATTAACTATGCTACATTAACATCATTCTAGTTGAGCATAAAGGGTTTGAATGATGGTGGAAGCAATGTAAGCAATCAGTGCATAGAGAACTCTTTTCTCGGTTGATGATCGAGACCATAAGATCTTCAAATAAAAATCTTTAGATCTTGTTCGTGTGTACTTGTTTCCTCATTTGGAATATTGAATAATTCCATAATGTTACACCTTGTAACATTTTTATGAGGTGGTTCAATTGCTCTTAAGTGGTTTGGAGAAATCCATTCACCTCAGATCGCTTCTCTTTTGGCCCGGGTCGAATTTTCACAATTGAAAACTTCGCCCTTTAGAGAACGCCTTTCTCTATTCGGAATCTAAAACGAATTTTAGGATCCGAAGCCAATTAGAGTTAGTTAGGACATAGTCAACTTGTTTGACTTAAGGATGGATACGAATGGGTTTGCATTTCATATTATAGAGAATCACAGAACTACAACCTAAATGCTAAGCAGAGAAAAAGTGAGCATGCTGAATTATAACGATATACAAAAGATAAGGTCTTTAATCTAATGTAGCTCCCACTGTTTTTCAAAGATCTATAATTCCCAAAGATCTAAGAGGAACACGTTTCCCAATGGGTACTAAGATCCCAAGCATTTTACCTTGAACCCACGACTCGCGGACATTCTAAGTAAAACCCTAGGTAGGTACAACTTACCAATTATAACACCTTTAGAACTCTTAGTAATTGTTTTTGCATCACCTATCTTTCAATATGGACCCACGACTCGTGCGACATCCATATTTACTTAGGCGTTAAGCTAGACCCATCAATCATAAGATCATGATCAAAACTTGGTTCGAACGACCCACGACTCGCGGCAATCGCCCTTGCCAAAATTAACCACGAAATATTGATCCTTTAAAATGATCAATTAGGTAACTAAGAACTAATAAGCTCCACTAGCTATCCCACGACTCGCGGACAATAACTAGATTTACTTACTAAACTTAAAACCTATTGATGGAATGCTAGGAATTTAATTCAAAATTTGCATCTCGAATTAAATACCTATTATTCGAAATGAGCTTAATATTTAATGGGAATTTTCGAATCAACCGAAGAGTTGTTCGGTTCGACCTCACCAACATATATGTTATCCAATTTTATTAGTCTTGATTAATGCAAGTACAACTTAAATGCATTTCAAACAAGCACATAAATAGATAACATGTCCTAGCATGATACTAACATGAGATGATCATGGGTTCTACCTATCTTATGCGTGATATGTGGGAGCCAATCCACAATCACAAGTTCTAACATACATGCCACAAAAACAGTTTAAATCACATAAGGGAAAGCGGTAACAAAATACGAGCCCTATCTCTATTACATTTTACAATTGAGATTCCCCTCCTTAACATTTTGAGGGGCCTTCACTTATGGCCTCCTTGTTACTTGAATGTGGTCCATCTTACTCCATGGGTGCATTGTCTCCAAAATGAAAATAAAACCTCACAACCTATCTCTACTCTCAAATTACAATAAAAAGAAAAAGACATAAAGTAATAAGGCTCAATCTTCATATTGGCCTTAGACAATTACACGGGGCATACCCCGGCCTCAAAACAGTAATATGGAAAGCCACATAATAAATCACATAACAGTACGCACATAAGTGAGGCTCCGACCTCAATTGAGAAAACGCAACTATAGGGCTCCAACCCCAATTTAAACCATCCATGTGCATAAATTAAAACCATACATAGATCTAAACCCATTATCACCTAACATGCTCTTACGAGAATTTAAATTTAGCCAATAAATTAAAATTCCCGTTTCAAGTCTTAATGACTTAAAACACGACTTGATGCGAGTCTTATTTATAACAGTTTTCAATAAATCCCAAATTAACAAAAACAAATAAAATTCTAATTAATTTCTGAAAATTAATAATTTTATCAAAGATTGTATTTTCCCAAAATATAAACCGTTTCAATTTCTCAAAAATCCCAATTTTAAGTTTTATTCAAAAATTAAAATAAATATTCAAAAAATAAAATTTTAAAATTAAAATAAAATTGGGACTGGATTGCACGATAAACGAAAAACGGATTACGAAAATGGGGCCCTTGCACGAGAAGGGTCGCTCGTCGCAAGCGTGCGCGCGCGAGCACGCGACAGGTGCACACAGCGAGCTATCCCGCACGCCTTGCGGGATTCTCGCCCAGCCTGGGCGGACGGCATCGGCAGCCCTGGGCGGCGCGCCCGGAACACCTCCCGCGCGGTTGCGGGAGGGAGTAGGCGCACGGCCTGTGCACGCCTAGGACAGGCGGGCGGCGGCGCCCGAAGCCCGCGCGCGCGACGCCTTCGCGCGCGGGGTTTCGCGTGTTCGTAATCCAGGCTTTCCGTTTCGTGTTTTCGTTCAAAAGCAAAACCAATCCAAGAAATCCAAAAACAGTTTATACAGTTTCAAATCTAAAATTGTTTTCGAAAAATTAAATTTTGTAAAACTAATTTTCAGAAACTTTTAGGAAAAAATACAGTTTCGTAATTCAGACTTTCTAAAACAATTACAAATACTCAATCGCATCAAGCCTAAGAATTTCTACCAAATTCAGTATAATTGAGACGAATCAGAAACACGATCAACGAGGTGGCTCTGATACCACTTGTTGGAAAACAGGAATCAGAAAGCAGCGAAAATTTAAAAAATTTTCCAACAAAAGGATCTTGGACTCGCAATCGTGTATCCAAATTCGTAGAGATCAAGAAACTCACTTGGGTAGTAGTAGCTTTCTTGACACGTTTTGAGCCGCCCTCAAACGCGCTTCGTGCGGTAATGGCAACCCGTTCCTCGAAAGTCTCTTTCTACTTCAGAATCCATTGTAGGGATAACAATCCACACCAACCTAGATTCATATCATGTTAGGGAAGTTCTTAACAATATAACATAAAGAAAGAAACATGAAACGAGAAAAGCATGATTGAAACTCCCTTCGAAAACCAGTTTTGCGAAAGTAGAAAACTGCCAGTCACAAAACCCTCGTGAAAAAATTCATCCTTCAGGATATGGACGAACGGTTTTCGCCATCTTCTTTGGTTCGATTTTTTCATTCGTTTCATGTTGGGTTCAGAATCGTTTCATCATCCCTTCTGATCGTTTTGCTTGATCCCCACTTTTTGGTAAAGCTCGAATCTTCAAAACTTCTAACTTGAAGTTCTCTAGAGATAGTCCACCAACTTGGCTACAATCTAACTAGTAAGGATTCTAGTTCTCTAGTTAGTGTTTAGGCTTAACCTAGGGTTTCGTTTACCTTGGAGAAAGGATGGTGTTCAACACATGAACCAAAAGAATTCTCGATTAGCTATAAGGGGAGCTCGAGCTCCCCTATATATAGGAGAGAAGTGGCCGAAAATCCCTAATCCTTATGGGCTTAGGATTTTGGTCCCTCTCTCTTATTACTTGATCATCAAGTAATTTTGACTTTGACCTTGAATTCAAATTCAAATCAACTTTCAAGAGAGCTAAAAATATCCAAACTATTTTTGGATAATTTTATACTTTATTTATTTAAAATAAATAACTTATTTTCATCTAATTAATTAATTCACAATTAATTAACTAGATTATTTTTCTCCAAAATAAGACTTTCTTTTTAATTCAAAATTAAACCAAAGTCTATTAAATAATTAATCACATTAATTATTTAACACATAAATAAATATACACATATATTTACACACGTGTGAGACACGTGTCACAAGGACACGTGTCACTCACATGAGCCACACGTGTGGAACCCTCTTGGCCCGATTAACTCGTTTAATCATTTTCAAGCCTCAACTCATGTAACCAAGTTGTTGTGTGTGACCCTCTAGGTTCTCAATTCAATTAGCAGTGACCCTAATTAATTAATCAGTCCACAGATTAAACGACCATAGTCTAGCAACAGGTGTTTAACCCCTAGCTGAATTGGAATGTTCGGATTCGACAGAACCTTTAAGTCATTGATTCATGTGAGATACAATCCGCCTACTTTCTATCTCTCAACCAAGATCTAGGGTAAGGGAATAATTAGAACCCTAATAATCCGGTCTTAAAGCTAAGTGCATTTCATATCCATTTGATCTCAATTCAAGAAACCCTTTTCTTGATGTCTTGATCTACTGCCTTGGCCAAGGACTCCATATGGCATATGAATGACTTACACAATAAGAGATCACCTTGCAAATGCAAGTGTAGGTCCTTTCTTGATTCTCATTCACTTTCATGAATCACTTGTGCAGCCCCAGCATAAGCCTTGAATCAGTTGTCTAAAGCGACACCCTTTAAAGCTTATACCTAAGACTACAGAGTTAACTCATAAAGTGACAAGGAACCTCAAGTCTAAGGATCAATTAATCACATCAATGACTCGTGAGATATTTCCTAATCTGGAAGTTTCCATTTCCTGAAATAGAAACTTCCTTTCCCATTTAGGAATCTTCTCACACGGGGCACCTCAGTGAACTTACTTATTAAAGTAAACACCCTCATGTATCACGCACGTATCAACTATACACTTTGCACCTCCATGAAACAAGGTGGTCCTTCTTAAGGGCATGATCCCACAAGCAAGCCTTAGAAGAGTCAGGTTGACACTCCCACTGTCTGTAGGACTCATCGGCTTGGAGTATTTTACTAATCATGACTTATATGATATAGGGCTCGTTTCATGAACCATTTCACCTAAATGGTAGAGTCCTAAAGTCATCAGGATTAGGGGAGTTCTCATACATGCGCACATAATGAAAACACTCAAAACACGTATTGGCATATAAAGAAGTGTTTGTCTATGATCAATCGTATATTATTCAAAGATTATCTGTGATACAAGAAAGGTGCCAAAGCAGATTACGTCGAATCGGCTTTCTATGGCACTATTCCTAACAATTAGATCGGTAGGTGTTTTCGATCTCGGATGGCGACCAAGACTGAGCTGAAGGTCTCGTTAGAAAGGGATAGGTAGAGGTACAAGGTCTCACCCTCATTTGGCTTTGCCAGCAACAGGGGAGAGGCCAGGTACTCTTTCAGTTGCTCGAACGCTCGGTCGCATTCCTCGTTCCACTCGAACGCTCGGTCGCATTCCTCGTTCCGCTCGATGGCGGTGGAGCATACTCTTGGACGTGGCCTGCTCCGATCTGGGGACTAAGGCCCTAAATGATGTGGGCGGGACGCCCGTCGAGCGGTTGGAAGACATAGGGAACTGGGTTCCCGTATGTTTGGACAGGTGGGCCCAGCTCGTTACCCACCACAGGGTTTGGGATGGTGGTGGTTGGGCTGGCCCTTGGTAGCTCAGGGCGCCTTGGCTCGCGGCCCTCCGCCTGGGCTCGCTCGATCTCGACCCGCCACTGGTCGAGGAAGGCATCCAGGTCCGCCTGGGTGACAGTGATCCTGGGAGTGGCCTCACGCTGAAGCAGTGGGACGTTAGCACTGGGCCCGACGGGAGGGACAGCGGAGACGTTGCGAAGCCGCGCGTTGTGATCATGCCTGCCTTTGGCAACCTCCTCCGTGTCGTCTTCCCGATGGGTGTTCCTTGTGTTAACCATTGTCTTCAAAAGGGAGATATGAAAGGGCTTTTATCTAGGTCGATGCGAAAAAGGGTTTCCCACAGACGGCGCCAAACTGATCTGGCTCAAATCCGGTCGATCTGAGATGGACGATCTAAGGGTCAAATTTGGGTCAATCAGTCAAGAATTTATTTGAGTGGGTTCTTTATCGACCTGAAAGCACTAGCAAACGTAAGCTCGAGACCAACTTGGGGGACTTGGGGTTTTACCCAAGTTTGGCACTCCGACGCTCAATTCAGTAAATGGGCTCTTTAGAAAGAGAATAAATGCAATTGAATGCATATTAAAGGCTTACCAACTACTGTTCCAAGGGCGAGTATTTATAGCCATGGCCAAATAACACAATAATGTGTGTACTGTAGGTGTGTATTAATGGCGTTGCCAATCGGACGATGAAACCGGCTTGAGGCGGGTCGTTTGTACCTTCTTTCCCCTTTGGGTAAAAGCAGGGACTGACGGTCATTAATGAGCCGTAGTACGCCTGTTACAAGGAATGGGAAGGATGCACGTGTCCCGACAGGAGTGCTTTGCAGTATTCGGGTGTCCCGTGACGTATGTAGTCGATCTGAAGATCGATATCGTCGATCGGAATCCTCGTTCTGTTTAGGTTTCCCCACAAGTAGAGGGCAAATCGAGAGACATGCTACCCGGATCGAGGTCGAAGGATCATTCAGATCGTTAACGGATTAGTCATGATCTGGCGGATAGATCTGACGATCTGATCTGCCCAGGTGGCGCAAAGGTCCACGTGGCACCAACCGGGGGCAGCCACATGGTCATGTACTATTATGCCATGTCAGTATTAATATGGTAAAGCATTATATTTATTTTTATTTTATTAATTATAACATATATATATTGTATGATAAATTGGATTTATATGTATAAATATATTTGATGGTGTCCAAATCTAATTTAGTTGAGTTTGAGCTAAGTCGTCCACCAATACTCAAGAATTTGTAGTTTTTAGGGAATATCTGGACCTGAAAAATGATTGTAAAGAATAACAAACGTGAGCTCAAATATCAAATTGGAGGAATGAAAATTGTGTCCAGATTTGGCTCTCCAACGCTCAAAATAGTTAGGGTGCTCCATGAACAATGACTGAGAGGGAGTGAGGAGTCGAATTAAGCTCAATAAATAACTTACTATGTGTAATAAATAGTGGACGTATTTAACTATTTATAGTGAGGAGCCTAATACTTTCTTAGTATACACAGTCAGAGATGTATTAATTGCGAGAAATATGATTGGTAAGCAACAATATTGTACCTCATACCTACTATGTCAGAAAATTTATAGGCATCTCAGACATTTGATGTTGAGTTAGAACTTAGAAGAAATCTCAAGCATTAAATGTTATTTCGGCTCAAATTATTTTGAGCTAAGTTTAACTGTCCACTTGAGAGGCTACGTGATCGTCGATAATGGCATATTGGCATGGCAGTTCAAGCAGCTTGAGTTGTCATCCGCACTTGAACCTTGGAATGGGACTATGGGAGCATGGTGTAGGGTCGAGAAACTTTTGCCATGTCATGGTCCCACAAGGCACTAGGTCCGCGCCATATGATGTCATGTGTTATACAACCACATTATTAATATTAAATTATAAACTTAACGTATATAACTCAAAATTATATAGTATATATTTTTATATTCAGTTAAAACATATTTAATTATTTTAAATTGAAAATAGATAGGATTGGGAGCCACCAGCAACATAAAATTAACTCGGACACACCACGAGCCGAATTTCCTAAACGTATTTCTTGTAAAATATATTAGAAGAAATTCAACTCAAATTATATCAATGAAAATGAGGTTTGTTCCTTTATATATATAGTGAGTTATATGCCCCACAACCCTGTGTTTTTCAAAAAGAGCTAAAAAAACTCTGTAAAAAAAAAATTGGTAAAATAAACCCTGTATTTTTTATTTTTTGCAAACCGCCCCTTTACACCATTTAGTCAAAGAACCGACGTGTTTTGTCAAAATTGCCCTTCTTTCATTACAATACATTCTTAAAGAACTATATGCACCCACAACCCTAGGTTTTATGAAATGAGCCAAAGAAACCCTATAAAAAATTAAATAGTCCAAAAATTATAATATATATATATATATGTATATATATGCAATAAATAAAATATTAATTGTATATATATAATTATAATTAGTGTACAATACATGTATATTTTCATTATAATATTATATATATATTTATTTATAAGATTTTTAATAAATATATAATATAATTTATATATTTATATACATTATATATATACATATTAAATATTATTTATATGTATTGTAAAATAATTATAATTATATATATATATATATATGCAAATTAAATAAATTTATAAATAATATTTAATACATATAGTACATTAGTAATTTTATACATATACATGTATATATATAATATATTATATAATACATACATACACATACATACATATAAAAGAAATTTCAAAAGAAAAAAAAAAGACATTACACATATACATATTAAATATTATTTATATGTATAGTACAATAATTATAATTATATATATATATGTGTGTGTGTGTGTGTATTCAATAAATTTATAAATTCTACCAATAAATAAATAAATAAATTTATAAATAATATTTAATATATATATATATATATATATATATTCAATAAATTTACAAATTCTACCAAAAAATAAATAAATAAATTTATAAATAATATTTTATATATATATATATATATATATGTATGTATATTCAATAAATTTACAAATTCTACCAAAAAATAAATAAATAAATTTATAAATAATATTTAATATATATATATATATATATATATGTGTGTGTGTGTGTGTGTGTATATATTCAATAAATTTACAAATTCTACCAAAAATAAGTAAATAAATTTATAAATAATATTTAATACATATAGTACATTAGTAATTTTATACATATACATGTATATATATAATATATTATATAATACATACATATACATACATACATATAAAAGAAATTTCAAAAGAAAAAAAAGACATTACATAAATACATATTAAATATTATTTATATGTATAGTACAATAATTATAATTTTAATTTTATATATATATATATATATGTATATTCAATAAATTTATAAATTCTACCAAAAAATAAATAAATAAATTTTTAAATAATATTTAATATATATATATATATATATATATGTATATTCAATAAATTTATAAATTCTACCAAATAAATAAATAAATAAATTTATAAATAATATTTAATATATATATATATATGTATATTCAATAAATTAACAAGTTCTACCAAAAATAAATAAATAAATTTATAAATAATATTTAATACATATAGTACATTAGTAATTTTATACATATACATGTATATATATATAATATTATATAATACATACATATATATATACATATAAAAGAAATTTCAAAATAAAAAAATAAAAAAAAAATTGATAGGATTTCTTCCGCCGGCGAAATTTCAAAAACGAGCCTCAGTGTTTTTTCTGCAAAAATTTGAAAACATAGGGTTTTATATGATAATTTTTTTTCAAGGGGTCTTTTTTATCATTTCACATGACACAAGGGGTTTCCTTGCAAAAAACCCAAATATAATGTTGGGATAAATTTGTCATTTTACGCTAAAAAGTGAAGAAAAATCCAATATCACACGCAGTAAACGCGCGTGTGATTCAAAAACGGGTCTCAAGGTTTTTTCTGTAAAAATTTGAAAACATAGGGTTTTATATGAGAATTTATTTTTCACGGGGTCTTTTTTTAGCATTTCACATGACACAAGGGGTTTCCTTGCAAAAAACTCTATATATAGTTTGTACCTTAGTTTATGTCTTTGTATATAGTTTTCAATATTCTCAAATGATTTCGGGTAAAAGTAAAAAGAAGGGAGATATTTGTGTGCAGTGTAAATGTGGGGACCTAAAGGCGTATTTCAACAATCCTTTTTGGGTAAAAACGTGTTTTTTTTACTATGATCTTTATTTATGAAAGCATGATGATAAGACAAAAATAAGAGAAAATAATAATTTATCATAATAAATTCTAATATGTACAATTTGATTGATTTAGAATAAATTTAGCACCTTTTTTTAAATCATAGTGTTTAAAATAATGAAAACCAACCTCAAGAATAATTACTACTTTTAACCCCACCATACGAAGGCTCTAACTTCGACAAGCAACATCAGATCCGAGTATCCGACTCAGTCGAATTCTAATTAATCATATAATAGTTTGTGTAATTAATTATTTTTTGAAAATTTATACATAGTAATTTAAAACACTCGTACTCTCATTATATTAGTCTGATTGAACTAAATTTGAATTAGAATGACTCAGTCTTTTAGACAGCTATCTTACTCGCTGACCTAATTGTGTTAATTTTAGTCCAATTTTGCTTCAAAAAGATAGGTTTAACTTAATGAGGGGTCAACTCAACAAAGTAGCCATCATGACTTGGACCTCAATTTTCAAACCACGAAAATATTGGGGAAAACGTGAAAGAACTGTTTGCACCAAAAAATCAGGAAAACTGTACTTTGGCCCTCGAATTTATGGGTATTTTCATATTTGCCTCTAAACTTTGGTAGATGTTGCACTTTACTCCTTGAGATTTCTTTAAAATCACAAATAAAATAGATTGTTAAGTTAATATACTTTTTGTTTATTATAACTATTTAAAATAAAATAGATTCGTTTTTCAATATATTATCGGTAAACAATGTATTGTATTTCAGAGTAAGTTGTAGCTGCATAAATTTTAAAGATATTTAAAGTAGAAATATATAATTAATTGTTCAAATATCAACATCACATATTAATTTATCTAAATGCAATAAATAAATAATAATAAAGGGATTAATCCCTCTTTTCTTAATGTATAATTATAGTAAACCTCAGTTTAAGAGAGATTAATCTACATATTCGATTACAATATGTATGGTCATATTTCAAATGGTCTACGTATAGAGTATGAATTAGGGTTAGCTTTAGTGTTTCTCAGATGGTCTAACTATAGAGTATGAATCAAGGTTAGCTTTTATGTTTTGCAATTGCATGTATTGTCCTTATTGAATTAAATATCATTGGTTCTTATTTCGAGAGATAGTTATCTAATCAGAGCTTATTTTAGTGGAATCGGTCTATTGGACCAAGTCCTTTGAGTCGAAATATGGAGCACCATTATATATATATATATATATATATATATATATAATTCCTTTGGTCTAGACATAGTGGACTTTTATGTAATTAATTGGAAGATTAGTGGTTTAATCTAAAAAATCAATCCTTCCATTCCATGCTTTCAACAAGGACTTAAAGAACTAACATTTTTTCCAAAGAATTCTATAAAGTTATAATTAATATAAGATTATCCTACACATCATATTACACAAACTTTACTTTTGCTAAATTCCAATTGGGATCTGTTTAATTTTTTTTTTTTAAAAAGAAAGAGGTTGGACCACTTGAACACTAAAAAATAAGGTTATATAATATTGGTATATTCCATTTGAATTTATTCTTATTCATTAGTTTATAGACATAATAATTTGATAAGAGATCATTCATGTTGCTTATTGGTTTCATTTCCTTGCCATATTTTATGTATCAAAATTTATATAGATATCATTTTGCCGATATTTAAAAATAATCTTATAGAAAACCCTCTCTCATGAGAGTTCCCTCTCGTATGGGAGTTCCTCCGCCGAAACCCTAGAGACCGCTGGATCGCCGTCGTAGTGCAGCTATTCACCTCCGACCGTCGCCGGCTCTCCTCGTTCTCTGCCACGCCTCTGCTCTATCTCCCTCCTCCCTTGCTCTTCTCTTTTCCCGCTTTGCCTCGCTCCCCGTTTTTTTCGTGCTGACTGATAGGTTTCTTTCTCTTTTCAGGTGCGGTGCTTTACCCTTCAGGAAGATACGTGGGAGAATCCCGCAGTTCATTTCCTTCCACAATATGCAGAATCCCCAGAGCCATCCGGGCTCGCCAGGGGAAACATCGGAGCAAGAGATTTCCCGGTTAACTCGTTCTCTCACCTTATCGTCTAAGGAGTCGGAACATGTCTCAATGCCAGAATCCACTTGGGGGTCATCGGGACCCAAACGTCGGCTCACTATCGTAGGTAAGGTCTTCTTTCGACGGTCTATCCATTTTGATTCGTTCCGCATAACTATGATGAGGTCGCTGAACCCTGTGAAGGGAATGGCTATAACTAAGTTGGGGCAGGATCGGTTCCTTTTTATCTTCAATCATCAGTTGGATTTGCAGAGGGTCATGGAGAATACTCCTTGGTGTTTTGACAAATATCCGATTATCATGAGGGTTGTAGAGAGTGGGGAAGACCCCAGCTTCTTCTCCTTGGACACTTGTGAGTATGCCGTTCATATCCGTGGTCTCCCCATTGAACGTAGAACTGATGCCGTGGCGGAATTCTTAGGCAACAAGATAGGAATATTCGGTTCTCGTCTGAAGACTGCTCTCTCTAGGGCAGACTCTGATTCGTTGCGGATTCGGGTTGGTATTCGTATGACAGAACCGTTGCTTCGATGTCTCACTGTTACTCTGCCATCGGGGCACCAATTGGAATTGTCTTTGAGCTACGAACGTCTGGCCAACTTCTGCTACCTCTGCGGAATCTGTGATCATGTCGACAAATTCTGCCCCCTACGCTACGAAGATGGTTTTATTAATCACGAACCAGATTACCCGTTTGGACCTTGGCTCCGCGAAAGCAGCTATGGTAGTTATCGCGCAGAGAGTGGCTTCCTATTTAGCCCCTCCACTGTTTCCTTCTCGAGGCCTGGTTTTCGTAGGCCGGGGAACGATAGTCCCTCCTTCTCCAGGGCAAGTGCGGACACTCACCCGCATTCTTTTCCGGATGGCATTGATCGTAGGGGTCATCCTCCCCTCAACCTGACTTCCGGCATGGTTCCTCATAGCTCCCCGTCCAGTAGCTACGCCCCTATCCGCCCCCTTAGCCCATCTCCCAATCTACCAAATGACCAGCAGATTGTGTCCAACACCCTCACCAGCACCACCCCTCATAGAAACTTAGGCCTAGACCCTCACGCCCATTCCACTCCCGCCACCACGCCAAAGAACATCACTGCTTCTAACATCCACGCCCCAGTGCTACCCGTGCTACGCCATCACCATCCACGCCCCAACGATGAAAACTCATGCCCAAATAAACAACGCCTAAAACTCTCTCAGCCTGATCTTGCTTCCGATCCTACCCTTGTCCTCAAAGGATCTTCCCTCCAGCCCCAGACCTCCCTTCAATCCGACCAGCTACCCTACGCTCTCGATAGGGAACTTGTAAATGTTCCCCTCACCCTGAGCCTCCCAGACCCGAAACTCCAGGCCACACCGAAAATCCGTAAATTCAAGAAGAAACCATCCCTAAAACCATCACCCAAATTATCCGCACTTCCCGTTTCCTCGCAGAACCCCCTTGGTTCCACCCCATCTCCGGATTCTTCCTGTTTGGTTGATATCACTAATTCAACGGCGGCGACTGCAAGGCAGTCCCGCTGAGCCCAATAAGTTGCCTCAGTTGGAACTGCCAGGGTTTA
This sequence comes from Lantana camara, assembly GCA_037501455.1. Lineage (NCBI taxonomy): Eukaryota > Viridiplantae > Streptophyta > Magnoliopsida > Lamiales > Verbenaceae > Lantana > Lantana camara. The sequence goes on from CM074855.1 coordinate 130,544,971, forward strand.
GGAGGACCCTGGCTAGTTCATAACCTCCGGTCCCTCATTAGGGACCATAAACCCCAGATTATCTTTCTCTCGGAGACTCGGTGCACGCGTTAGAAGATTGAAAGATTGAAAGTTACGTTAGATATGCATGGTGTGAATGTTGACTCAGTTGGGAAAGGTGGCGGACTTGCGTTGCTTTGGCGCAGGGACGTGGAGGTTACGTTACAAAGCTTTTCTCTATCTCATATTGACGCTTCGGTTAAAGATTTGGGTAGTGAGACTCCGTGGCGTTTCACTGGTTTTTATGGAGCCCCGGATGCCCGCAACAAACCTACTGTTTGGAATTTGCTTCGGCGGTTGAGCAGGCAGTCGGTTAGACTGTGGTTAGTTAGCGGGGATTTCAATGATATTCTTCATAGTTGTGAGAAAGAAGGTGGGAATACTCAATCGGCTTCTCGTATACAGGATTTCAGTGAGGCTCTTTCAGATACTGGGTTGTCTGATCTCGGATTCTCGGGTTATCCTTTCACTTGGTTCAGAAATCGAACAGTGCCAGACTCTATTAAGTCTCGGCTGGATCGCTCGGTCGCGTCAGATAGCTGGCGCTCTCTCTTCCCCCACGCCAAGGTTATTCACCTGAATGCCTCATGCTCTGATTATATCCCGATTCTCACGGTTCTTAAAGAGACTCGGTCGAATAAGCGACAGAAGCGGCGTCCTTTCCGGTTTAAGGCTATGTGGGCTAAGGTAGAGGATTGTAAACAAATTATTGACGATGCATGGTCTGGGAATCTTGCAGCTTCCGCCATGGATTCGGTCCTTATGGGAATTGAGAAATGCAGGGTGGGACTAATTAATTGGCGCAGGACCTCTAGGGATGATATTCAGAAATCTATCCAAGATATGGAACGGGAACTAGTGGAGTTACGACAAGGGTTAGTTACAGATACCTCCAAGCAACGTGAGAAAGAGTTGAAGGATTTGTTGGGGGTCATTTTGGGCCAGGAAGAGCTTAAGTGGAAGCAAATAGCGAAGGAGCACTGGTTACGTGAGGGAGACAAAAACACGAAATTCTTCCACAATAAGGCTTTTCAGCGGGAGAAAGTTAATCATATTGCAGGTTTGAGGGACGAGAATGGTCAGATGTGCAGCTCGGAGGAAGGTATTCAGAGGGTGATTGAGAGTTATTTCGGGAATCTCTTTGCTTCTAGTAATGTGAACCCGGCTGAGCTTGATGATGTTCTCCGGGTGATTCCAAATAGAGTGGATGAGGATATGTCCCAAAGGCTTTCTCGCTTGTTCACTTCTGAAGAGGTAACCCACGATCTGAAATCTATGTATCCCCTCAAATCCCCCGGGGCCTGACGGCCTCCCCCCCTATTTTTTTCAGCGTTATTGGGATATAGTTGGTAGGGATGTCACTGCTTGTGTTTTACAGTTCCTTAATCATGGTCATTTTGATAAACGTTTAAATTTTACTCACATTGTTCTGATCCCAAAATGCAAATCACCTGATCTGATTACCCAATTCCGCCCCATTAGCCTTTGTAATGTTGTCTACAAAATTGCCTCGAAGGTCTTAGCTAATAGATTGAAGCCACATCTTGATAATCTTATCTCCCCGAGTCAGTCAGCTTTTATTTCTAACCGTCTGATCAGTGATAATATTCTTGTGGCTTATGAGATTAACCACTTCATTAAGAACAAGCGGGCAGGGAAGGAGGGCTTCTTTAATTTGAAGCTCGATATGAGTAAGGCGTACGATCGGGTTGAATGGCAGTTCCTCCGCGGGGTTCTGGTAAAGTTAGGCTTTCCCTCTCTTATTATTGAGTGTATCATGACCTGTGTGACTTCTGTTTCTTTTTCCTTTCTTCTTGATGGCTGTGAATTTGGCCACTTGGTCCCGGAGAGAGGTCTCCGTCAAGGGGACCCTCTCTCCCCTTATCTGTTTCTTTTCTACGCAGAGGTCCTCTCAGGTCTTTTGCAGGAGCAGGAGAACGCCGGCAAGTTGGTGGGAGTTTCGGTGTGTAAGGGGGCTCCCCGAGTGTCTCATCTTCTTTTTGCTGATGACACGATGATTTGTGGGGCTGCGAATGATGTGGCGATGGAGAGTGTGAAAAGCATTCTGGAGGTGTATGAGCGAGTGTCTGGTCAGACTATAAATGGCATGAAATCATCTATGGTCTTTAGTAAGAACGTGGATAGGGAGAGCCAAGATGCTTTTGCGAATACTCTTGGAGTTCGGAGGGTGGAGGACCTTGACCGCTACCTGGGTCTGCCCTCCAGTGTTGGACGGTCTAAGAAGGGAGTGTTTGAAGGATTGGTTGATCGGATCCGTAAGAAAGCTCAAGGTTTCTTGGAGAAGTTCTTGTCAGCCGCGGGGAAGGAGGTACTTATCAAGGCGGTGCTTCAGGCGATCCCATCCTACACGATGAACTGTTTTCTTCTTTCTGATAATATCATCCAGAAGATGGAATCGGTCATAAGACAATTCTGGTGGAATAACAAGGGGGTGAAGAAGATTCATTGGCTTGCTTGGGATCGGCTGTGTGATAGGAAGGAGGGGGGGAGGTTTGGGATGTCGGGACTTAAAGCTCTTTAATCTTGCCATGCTTGCTAAACAACTTTGGCGGATTATCCGTTCCCCCAATAGCTTGCTTGGGCGGATATATAAGGCCCCCTACTTCCCACATTCGGATATCTGGAACGCGAAGTTGGGGAGATCACCGTCGTTGACATGGAAGAGTCTTTTGGCGGCCCGTTATCTCTTGGCAGCGGGAACTAGGTGGCGGGTGGGAAATGGTGAAAAGATTCATGTTTGGAGAGATAGGTGGCTCCCGGGCCGGGATTCCTTCAGACCCTCGTTTCGTAGTGATGCTTTCCTCAATCCGGAATGGGTCTCGGATCTCCTGCTTCCGGGGGTAAACAAATGGAATAAAGAGTTGATTGAGAATTCATTTTCCAAGGGCGATGCGGAGTCTATCTTAAGCATTCCGCTGGGGGATTATAAACGGGAGGATACGTTGATTTGGCACTATGGTAGTGATCGCAAATTTTCGGTTAGGCGTGCATACCACTTAGCGCGGCATTTGGCCACACTGAATAGAGGTTCCCTATCTATGGCGCAGGGGGGAGATGTTTGGAAGGGAATCTGGAAGCTCAATATCATGCCGAAGGTGAAAATCTTTCTTTGGCGAGCTTGTAATGACATCCTGCCGACGAACAGCAACTTGTGTCGGCGTCATTGCGACATTGAGGATGTGTGTGTCCATTGTGGGATGGCTGGGGAAGACTTAGCTCATGCCTTGGTTCTTTGCCCGCTGGTTCGGCAAACCTGGGCTCTCTCGGGACTTCCTTGGCGGGTGGTGGAGCCTTTGGCAGTGAACTTTCGGTTGGGCTTATCTAAAGCGTTGGAGCAGTTGCAGGATTGTGATAGGGAAAGGTTAGCCCTGACTCTTTGGTTGACGTGGTTTAATCGGAACATTAAGAGGGCGGAGGGCTAGGGGAAGCAAGCCCACGAAGTGATTTCTTTGGTTGGGTCGTTCCATACTCCGCCTCGGGCGGTTGAGGATGATCAGGTGGCGGAGAGTGTAAGTGCCATAGGTGGGCGCTGGTCGAAACCTCCCCCAGGTTGGGTGAAGGTGAATTTTGATGGTGCGGTTTTTAAAGGGGAGAAGGCTCTCGGTGTTGGGGTGGTTGCTCGGGATGACTCTGGTGCTGTTGTGGGTTGGGAAACCGATAGGCGTTGGAATGCTGAGGACCCGAAGTTAGCTGAAACCTACGCTGCTCTCTCGGCAGTTAAATTAGCTAGAGATTTCGGTTGGCAACGTGTGATTTTTGAAGGGGATAATGTCAATGTGATGCAACAAATGCAGAAGCCCGAGGAAGACCTCTCTTCTCTTGGCAACATCTTTTCGGATATTAAATGTATCTCCTCTGGTTTTGTTAGGTGTCGTTTCTCTAGTATTCGTCGTGGTGCGAATGTTGTCGCCCATTTGTTAGCTCGTAATGCGGCTTCGGCCTGCGTTGGTTCTTTTGATATTCCGTTGTATGCTTCGAACTTTGTTTCTGCTGATTTGATTTAAGTTTTGGCCCTGCTGGCCTCGTTTTCCTCAAAAAAAAAAGATATCATTTTGGCGTACTGTATCATAATGAACATCGTTCATTTGATAAAACTAAAAAAGAAATATCTCTTGTTATATTTATAGCGCATCATGTTCATAGTCGATGCAGTTCCATTTTAATATGATATCAAGAAAGCAAGATTTTCATATTATAAATGTTGTTTAGTGAATAATATATATGTCGATTAAAATGACTATGTCACCACTATTTTTGAGAACGATAGTTCAATATAAAAACAGTTAATAATTTTTTTCAGAATAGTGAATTAAAATTAGCTATGGAGTCGAATCACCATCATTATTTCGAAATTATTCATTTATTTATTTTTTGGTAAGAAAAATTATTCATTTATTTGGTATAATGGGCCTTTTCCTAAAATTGAATAAACATATTTCGTACAATAGGCCTTTTCCTATTTGTTTCATGGGCTTTCGTATCACAAATTAGATTGAATTGATAAAAAAAAAGGGTGAAACAACGATCATTTGGACTTTTTTTTTTTTAAATATTTATATTTAAGAAATTATTTATAGTGCTTGAAATGGAAATTTACAAAATCAATATATCTAATAAAATTATTCAATCATAGATCTAAATGTAACATATAAGGGGCATACTTTGAAAACTCCCCATAAATTGAAAAAATTGTATAAAAACTCAAGAATCACGTATCCCAATCGCATTATGTCGTATCTAAATCGCAATCTGTAGTATATATCCTGAAAAATGGGGAGTAAACTCAAATTATGCATCTCATCTGAGGATTGAACAAAAATAAATTTGAAAATGGGGAGCTAACTAAAAATTGAGTCCACATTTGAAGATTTTTCACACATTTCCCGAACATATAATACATTTCGTCCGCAGAGCCAAGAATTTTAATAAAATAGGGGGCGAGACAATCAAAAATTACAAAACTTTAGAAAGGTGTTTTTTACAATCGTAAAAGATATAAAGACTAAATATTCAAATTCGTAAGGATCTCTATAAGTGTTATCGAGTTTTTTCAGACATATCTGGTTCCAACAATGACTGACATCGAACTTAATTATAACTTTTAATTACCCAAAAAAGGACTAAATATTTACAAAATTGGTTAGAATTACACTAATAATTATACTATATGTTTGATGCTTGGTAAAATTTTGAACCACTAGAATTTAATTAAGTGATTGAAAATACGATAAGATAGCTATAAGGTATGCGAATAATAATAAAGAAATATTGTACTGGAAAAGTAAGATTGATATTGCTCTGAGAGAAAATTATAGAGAATACAGAGAGAAGAGAAAAAGTCCCTATCTTCTGTAAAAGACATTTATTTAAAAGAAGAAGTAGATTCTAGGAGTTTTAACTTCCTCCTAGATATAAGGAACTCCAAGTTTTTGGGGAACCACTTCCCACTCTCCCGAATATGGATGCAACCCATTTATCCGAATTCGCTCTCATCCTCTTTTTCTCTTGAGTTCAACCGTTTCTTCTTCAAACGAATGCATTTTATCTTCCAAGATCGAGCCACTCGTTGGCCCAGGACTGCTTGCTGGGCCCGCTTGCACGTCTAGGCTGCTAATTGGGCTCGACTAGCTGGGCTGGAGCGCTTATAGGTCTTGCCAAACCCTGGGCTAATCGCAACAACGCCCCAATAATAGAGACTAGCAACTATGCACACTCTACGTGTGTGCAAATAAAAAAATAAGATTCTAAATATAGAGAAATAAAATTAAGATTTTAAATTTAAAGAGATGACCAATATCATAAAATATGTGAAAAAGATTAAATTTAAGATTAAAATATCTTAAGATTAAGATTAAAATTTTAAGTTGATAACTGATAAAATACGTGAATAAAAATTCTAAACAGATAAATGAAAAAAAAAAGATAAAATTTATACATAAAGAAAAAAAAAATTAAAATGAGGAAAGAGAAAAGAGAAGTTATGAATATATTAGAATGGTAAATAAATAAATAAATAAATAATAGAAAAAAAAATGAATGTAAGAAAATACAACGGATGAAAAAGATAAATAAAATAAAAGGAAAAGAAAAGAGTCCAAAAGACCAAGCGGTTAGTATAGAATAGTATAGATATATAGTATAGATATAAAAGAATTATTAAAAAAAATAATATAATGAGAGAGAAAAGAGAAATTGAGAATATTACGTTATTGGAATGGTAAAATAAATAAATAATAATAATAAGAAAAGAATAGAGTCCACACGCAGAAAAAAAGAAAAGAAAAGAGTTTAGGGGTAGAAAAAAAAAGAGTCGAAGAGTCTAAGACACCAAAGCGGTTTCTCTCTACCCCTGACGCTTAATATAATAGTATAGATATTCATAAGTTAAAGAATTAATGATTTTATGTCAGCAATACATCTAATTATAAGATGAAACGTAAATAAACTTAGCCACGTAAATTATGGTAGCATCAATTTTCACATTTTAGTATAATCTATACTATAATTAAAAGTAATTTTGTGTTCACAAGTTCATATCTCAACAAATATCCTTAATTAGAAAAGTGTTAAAGGATGGATAAATTTTCCCCCAATCATATCCCGCCACGTGGAGAGAGAATCCAATGCAATTGTCCTTAACGGCCGCCAATGAACCTTACCCTCCCAAAACCGCAAAAGGGCATTCAGATTCCGTCGAATCCCAACCGTTGAATGTTGGCCACTGGCTTAATCCGACGGATGGGATTCAATCCACAGATCCAGCCACTAGAAACCCGCCACGTGTCCGTAAAGTTCACGGCCTCCGCGGTCACCAACCGCATAACAGAAGTTCTTATTTCTTCGCTTTCCTCTTTCATTACATATTTCTTCTTTCTAATTTTTTCCTCTTTTCTATTACAAAGATTAGATTTTTCTTCTGAATTGTTCTTCATAGTATTTGGATAAGGAAAAAAGGAAGAGCATTTGCAGATTATTATGATTTGAATCCGTGGACAAATGCTCTTTCTGTTCGTTTGATTTGTTCATATTTTTCTGTTGCTGTGATTCGTTTTCTTGGTCAAGAAGGGATTTTGATCTGTTCTTGGATTAGCCCAATTGATTCTTTTTCTTTTTTGTTAAAAATATAATAATTCTGTGTTGATTTTGGTTTGCATTTCTGGGTTCTGATCTGGGGTTAGGGTTAGGGTTAGGGTTAGATTTGCAAATCTTGATTTGCTCGAGCAATTTTGCTCTTTTTCTGGCGATTGTTTGTTGATTTTGGTCCTAGATTGATAATCTCCATCTGGGATTATAGTTCTGTGTCCAGAAAGGAGGATCTTTGGAGTGGTTGATCTTTGCTGAAGAATAATAGTGTTGAATTTCATGTTTTGGAATAAATATGGCTGCTGGTGCTGAATTTTCGCCCGTTGTTACTAATATCGAAAGTGGTTGTAATAAGGATAATGGTGAAGTTTCTGTGTTGAAAGATGACCCGAAGCAGACGATGAATGGGAAGCCGCCACGGCATTTATCCGTCGTGCGCCATTCTATCAGCTCTGCTGCGTTAGTCTCGGGTGCGGATGGGGTGGTAAATACATATTTTCCCTATCTAATACGAGTTCTTGATTACGTAAATGTCCTGAGTTGCAGCATTGATGTCAATTTGTATGAATTATCATTGAGTTAGTTGATTAAGATTGTTGGTCTTGATTTATATGTTAATGATTGGGATTTGTTTGTTTTATCTTTAATATTATTATTCTTTTGTTTCTTGCATGATGCTATCTTGTGCTAGCTTATTGATTCTATGTATACATTTACAAGGATTATGATCTTGGAGGAAGTGGAATAATATCTCCGTCTGAAATGAGCCCGAGCTTCCTACCTATTTTCCGGTCTGGAAGCTGGGCTGAGATTGGGCCGAAGCAATATATGGAGGACGTACACATCTGTGTAGATAACTTGAGTCGGCATTTAGGTGAAATCGCCGGTGTCCCCTCGCCTGGAGCTTTTTATGGGGTAAGTTAGGTTGTAATATACCTTTTACCTAAAATATATTGTTACACTTTTCCCCCATGCATTTTTGTAATGTTTCTCCATTATGGAAGTTTTCTTTTTAAATGTTATGTGCTCTTTTTCTGTAATTATTTAGTATCACTCGATATATGCAGGTGTTTGATGGCCATGGAGGTATAGATGCAGCATCGTTCGTCCGGAATAATATTCTCCAGTTTATAGTCCAAGATTCCTCTTTCCCTGTTTGTTTGGAGAAAGCAATCAAGAGTGCATTTCTTAAGGCCGATTATGCATTCGCTGATGATAGTTCCCTCGACATATCATCTGGCACCACGGCCTTGACTGCATTCATTTCTGGAAGGTACAAAAGCTAGAATTTCTTCTTTATTTCCAGTTGTGTTCAAAACATACTAGGTTTGCTAAAATTCGGAATATAGACGGATGCCAACTGTAATATTGCTATATCGGAGACGGGTATTTTTGTAATTGACACCCTAGTTTACATAAAAGAATGATGATAAGGTTGATGAAAGAATCATAATTCTATTTACACAACTTGTTCTTGTTTAACCAATGCAGAACAATGATTGTTGCCAATGCTGGAGATTGTCGGGCCGTGCTTGGAAAACGAGGTAGAGCTGTAGAGTTGTCCAAAGACCACAAGCCCAATTACACATCTGAAAAACTGAGGATTGAAAAGCTTGGAGGAGCCATATACGATGGCTACCTCAACGGTCAGCTCTCTGTATCACGGGCCTTAGGGGACTGGCACATGAAGGGCCCGAAAGGGTCCCCTTCACCACTAACTTCAGAGCCTGAATTGCAAGAAATGTTACTGACACAAGAAGATGAATTCTTGATTTTAGGGTGTGATGGTTTGTGGGAGGTTATGAGCAGCCAATGTGCTGTCACAATTGCTAGGAAAGAATTGATGATGCATAATGATCCAGAGAGGTGCTCTAAGGAGCTCGTTCGTGAAGCGTTGAAGAGAAACACATGCGACAATTTGACTGTTATTGTAATATGTTTCTCACCGGATCCCCCACCGAAGATAGAGATTGCTCCTACTCGGGTGAGGAGGAGTATTTCTGCTGAAGGGCTTAATCTTCTTAAAGGTGCACTCGGAGGTAATTTATGAGGGGAGTTGCGGCATTTCTCAAGAGTATAAACCATGGAAAGAGGATATATCTATCACAAATTGGTGCCCGGCCCGTTTTTGCTGCGGTTACATCCGGCCGTCTCGTTCGTGTATGCTATATTATTAGTATTATTGTTTTTATTTTTGGTTAAAGAAAATTTTGTTGTTGTATATTTCGAGTGAAATGCAGGTTTTAACTTACCAGCTGCTAATGAATGATTTTCTACCTGATGTATGATAGCTCAGAGAGACATTACAATTCTTAAATTGTATGTTCATTTCTAGTCAAGTGACTTGGTTATGTAAAAAAAAAAAAAGTGACTTGGTTATGTTACTGTGACAGCTCTATGTTTGTGTAACAGAGAATCAAATGAAATAGGCTAAGCAGGAGACATCATACTTCTTTTCTAACGTGGGAAATGATGGAAAATAATGGAAGTGTAATTGAAAATTTGGAGAGATTCATACAAGTTCCTGAAATTTGACAAGAAAAAACATCAATGATTTCATCATCTTCATGTTAAGAATTAACCATCTGTAGAGATTCATACAAGTTTCTGAAAACTTAACAGAAATAAACATCAAAGATTTCACCATTTTCATGTCAAGAACCCTTTCTAGGCCATCTCCCCTAACAAAAAATAAAGCAAGGGTTATGGAGTTACATTCTAAACCTCGTAGTTTTGCCAAAATTATCCTATGCCCGATTCCAGATACAGTCTTACGATGTCTATTAGAGTTCTTCATGGCTGATATCTCCGTCATCATCTGCTTTCTGGTTACTGCTGTACAGAGATAAGAGTTGTTAGAATCTATTCTTTATCTAATGATACATAAGGGAACACTTGAGATCATTCTTGATCTTGACTGTAACATGAGGAAACTTTTGCAGAGGTAAACCAAGTACTGAAAGAAATATGTTTCACAAATACATGCTGCTGAAAATTCTTGTGTGGACCCGGTTTTGGAAATTTCAAACTGTCCGCATGCTTATATTGTTTGGGAAGAAAAAAACTATTACGCAAAACCAGTATCATATAAGAATTCTCTACCTGTTACCTGTTCCTACCATCAAACTACTCTCATCTCAAGCAGAAGTATTGGGGTTGACATATATATGGCTTGCATATGAAAATTACCTCGTCTTACTGCAGTATCTGCCGAGGTTTTGGCATAGGACCTTGCTTACTTCTCCTACTTTAACCGACCCTTTCTTTATTGATTCTGACAACTGCTCAAGCAAATTAATATTCATTGTGTTAGAAATCATTGCTGAATTGAAATTTCATCTGCAGAACTGCCCTTTTTTTTTTTTTTTTGAGGGGTTGAGGTGGGGGTGGTATTGGGGGGTGGGCGGCGCAAAGATTTACCTCATCTTCGGTTTCCTCAAGTAACCTAGTCATATAGGAAGTATTGAACATGATCAGTTTGGTTTTTCTACACTTACAGGCAGGATAAATGGAAAAGACGATAGTAATAGCACTGTTCCATACAAGTTAATAAGTTTTCTTACCTTCCACAAAAGGTTGAGATATCTTTTGCATATGCTTTAGCTTCTTGTTTATCTACCATGAAAAGGACATTTGTCAGAGAAACATGAATAGTTGCATAAACATAAATCAGAGGCAAAAATCTAAAACATTTTGGTGAGTGGATTATCAGAAATCTCACAGAATATGCTGCATAGAAGCTGATGAACTAAAACTTCTAGACCCATCTCCCACTGAATAATTTTTCAGTAGAAATTTACTTTTGTTACTTTAATATCAATGTAGATAAAAAGTATCCAAACACATGGTAAGTGTTTCCTTGATCATTATCATAGCAGAATTCAAACATATCTAGAAATTGTGATTTCATGCTTGCTTGGTACGATATAAGTAAAAGTTAGATGAAACGGTTGTAAGCTTCAATGACATAACACAACTAAAGTACCATATTATATGTGGCCAGTTCCCAGACTTTAAGTATATATTCCATGTAACAAGGAAAGAATAAATGAGAGGAAATAGAATATTTTAGTGGGGCACTTCAAATGAAAGTAGCATTGGCATCGGAAGATACAATGACTCATTTCCTACAACAGTGTTCACCATAAAGCTCTCAGAAAATTGTTGACACCTGCTCTGTGGGTGTGGGTGTGGGGGTGGGGTGGGGGGGGTGGGGGTGGGGGGGGGGGGGGGGGTTGACAACTGCAACATTAAGGGGAATATGTAATTCCAGTTTACTTTAGAGAACCCTGGTCTGGCCCCTAAGAAACTAAACTAAGTCTATATGCATCAGAATCAATATCTAATTTGACCGATGATGCCAAGCCTCAGGTATGATCATGGGAGACAGTCGAGCTACTATACTAATCAGAAGTCAGAAATAGCCTATTAATAGGACAAAACTGAATAAAGAGATTTTTATGTTTTTATACTTTTTGCCTTGTACAATTCACTACATGACTGCAACTTGAGCAACAAATATTATGGAAGGTTGTGTTCATTAGGACTACTAAGAGCATTTTTTACGGCCCACAACTGTAGTAACAATATCCAAATCATAAACTTAGCAACCAAATTGAAGATATGAGTGCATAACAAGTGAAGCTTGTATACATACTTATTTTAAGGTTGTCCCATTTATGCACTTTAATCCATGTTTTTCTTTTGGAATCCACCTGCCAAATCAGATAAAAATTTGCATTTGAGTAAAGAGAAGCTCAACAAAATATGTTATGTACAGAAATGCACTACTTCCAATACTGAAAATGTGAAGTCATTAACCAAGAAAATTAAAAACGGAATTTATCTCCTCCCAGAGTCTCATTAGATCATATTTATTGAGAAAGATGGAGTACCTTCTCAAGAGTATAATCTTGCATCTTGTCACAGAGCCCATCCAGGAGATCAACAACTCTTAAATCGCTGACTCTGTCAAGGGGAATTGTAGCTTATGAAACTGTGGCTTATGTGCATTTTCAGAAAACCATAAAAGAGGACATATTTGATGCAAAATGATTATGGGAGTTATTTAATACCTGTAATCAATTAGCTTCCCTTCACGCTGACCTTTAGAGTCCAAGCGGTGTCTCATGTCCAAATGATTTCTAGGTTTTTCCTGCGAGACATAGATTGATCAGAAAAGGATTTAACATAAAAGAGATGCAAGTCTTCATTTATTAGGGAAACAAAAGGGTCTTCTCTCTTTTTAGTTGTCTAATTTGAACCAGGTGAATTATCACAAAAAGGGAAACGAAAAGGAAACAAATTTATTCATTTGTGTTTTAACATTCCACAACTTCAGTTACTTAAAAGCAGCTACATATGACCATCTGAGACTCTTTAACAATATTACTATTTTTCAACAGATAAAAGCAGTTCTGAAGGTCTTCAAATTAAAACCAAGACTTCCTAGTGTTTGAATTTAAGGATTTCAGTTACCATAGCAGCGTAGTGTTTGGCTAATTTAAGATTCCAGATAGATACCATTTCAGTTTACGGGTTGCTTCCTTAGTTGCTATGATGATTTAAGCATCACTCAATATCAAAATCCTCAACTACAAATCCTTCAATTAGATCATATCTAATGAATAATGCCAAATTCAGTCCAATTGATTACTAGCTTAGCTTTAAAAGTCGGAATTTAACCATCCTAGGTTGTTGACAGAGGTAAGCTCATATGCAATAAGCCATAGTGATAGACAGTTCCTCAGTTAATTTTTTTTGCATATAACCTAAACCCGGGAACCTCAACTTTCCAACACTTGAAATGCAATGCACATAGTAAACCACAAACCAAAACATAACTTATAAAAATGAGACGCATAGTTTATCAACAAAAACAAGACGAATAACTAATCTAACGGATCAAACGAAAACAAGGAAGCAAATTCTTACTTTCATGAGCCCCAGCTCCAGCTCCTCCTGCAAAACCACCAAAAAACAGAAAATCAATACACAAACAAATAAACCAAAACACGAAAATCACGCACATTCTCCAACACACTGAGGACCCAGAATGCGAAATACGAATAACCGATCAGCACCAGCCACAAAACAGTAAATTCTCACCGCAATCGCATGGCAGGCTGCGCATTTATCGTCAATGCCATACGCGCAAACCGCGAAAATCGCAATAACTAGCAAGAAACACGAATTCGTATGCGATTTCGCCATTGTTGAGCTCAATTTTCCTCTATCCGATCTCTGCTTCTTCCACTTGGGGAGAAATTTTTGAGCTGTTTGGTTTTTAAATCACGAAGACTCTATGAAAATCGATGAATGCCACGTCATCAGAGAAATGTGGTGTCTCCATCCAATAAGGAGCTGCCATCTGGCAGTATGTCAATGTGGGCCCGCATTCTTCTAATTGGGCCTCTCTACCGTGTTGGGCTGCCATTGTGTCATGTATGGGCTTTTCTATTTAATGGATTACCGATGTCCGATTATGTATTTCAATTTTGAAATATTATAGTTTAAATCAAAAAAAGAAAATATAGTGATAGGGAATGGCTAAAATATTTACCAAGTAATGATAAGTTCATTGCTTATAATGAAAATTATTTTAATGTCTTTATTTTACATATAAAATTAGTATATAATAAGACGATATTAGTTAAATTGGGAATCAAATTTTTAAGAATTTAATTTAATTAATTTTGTATTTATAAAGTGATTGCAAATTCTAAATTAAATAATTTAGTGATTTGGGGTGTTTTGAAAAATCTACTCCTAATCTACTTTTAAGCAGACATAAGTTAGAGTTCGAAACCAATATCCTTCTCATTCCAACTTTTAGGTTACTTTGGCAAATAAATTGATGTTATTTAAATTTAATAAAAATAATTTTCATTTTTCTCCTTTTTACTTAAACTTTTTTTTTTTCAGACATTTTAATTTTTATTATGTGAATTATTTATGGTTTTAACTTCTATTCTTATATCATGGAAATAGAAAATCAAGAGAGTAAGATGGAGTGGAAAGAATTGACGAAATATTCAGTATTTGAATATTGATTTTGAGTATGAATCAACTTTATAAATAATTATGATCAAGCATTAAATTTTATAGTTTAGTGAATTGACTTTATGCTAATTTAATTAGAAGTTTCGGGTATAAGTATGTTAGAACACAATTGTTATTGGTGTAAAATATTTTATGTTTAAATGATTTGATTCATCTTTGCCAATCTGTGCTATATTAAGCGGAAGAGGTGAAGTGGTCCTAAGGATTCAATCGACTATCCGATCATTGATGTACACTGCAATCTTATTGAAGTTCGTATGTGTGGGTGCTCAATTCAAGACCAACGTCTAACCCTTTTAGTTCGATTTGTAGTAGCCTAATAGGGACCTTTATCACGTTATAGCCTCTTGATAGTTGCACCAATGATTCTTATGTTTGGGCTATTAAATTTTGTGTCATAAAGTTGTTTTTGAGGTGGCATTGTAGTACGAATAGTCGAATACATTTCTAACTCGTTATTTATAAATAGGACTTCCATAATAACCTCACGGTTGTATTGTTAAAATTTTATTATAAGAAAAATAAAAAGAGTCCGATCCGTCTCGAATATTGGAAGAAAAAAAAAAAGAATGAAATTTGGACCTAATGGATGGGTCTTCTTCTCCTCTCACAGCTAGGGATGTAAACGAGTCGAGTCGAGCCTGACCCTTTTTTCTTGGTTCGAGCTCGGCTCGACCAAGCTTGTGAGCGGCTCGGCTCGGTCCGCGAGTCATGAAAAACATATTTTTTATTTAAAAAATAATTATTTTTAATATTTATATATAAAAATAAGTATATATATATATATAATATTATATATTATATAAGTATTTATATATATATAAATTAATATTTATTTATTTTTAATTAAAAATAGTGGCTCGTGAGCCACGAGCCAAAAACAAATGAGCTTGGTTTCGGGCTCGGCTCGAGAAAGCTCGCGAGCCGACTCGCTTGTTTACATCCCTGCTCACAGCCGCGGGTTGCGGCCCAATGAAAGCGCCAACACGTGGACTAAAGTTGGTGGATAATTAAAGCCACAAACCTTAATTATGAGCTCATTTAAGATAATACTTACCACCATTACAATAATGTCATAAATATATTATTAATTAAAAGCAAATTGGTGGTACAAGAAAGTGATGCCTCATCAAATGCATCTCACTTGCCTCAACATATAGCTTTATTTAAGTAAGGAATCATAATAGGATGAGGGAAATTTCACTTTTTGGTTCAAATTAAGCTTAATCTAATCAAGTTAATACTTAGATTAGGCATAATTATTGACCTTTTGAGAATCTTTTGACAAATTAATCGACTTGGTTTCTTAAGACTTTTTCAAAAACAATTTAAAAAGAAATACATATTTTTTTACCTAATAAATAACAAAATTATTATAATTCTAGTTTTGAATTCTTGAAATACAATTATCACTGATATATTTTTTCCTGTACAATTCAATTAGATAGTTGTTACAAATGTTTACTTTGTTTTTAAAAATGAAATGTAATAAATGAGTGAAGGATAATGGTGTGATGTGATTATAAATTGTTCATCTAGCATAAATTGTGGAATGAGTAAATTTGTTTCTATTCGGTATAATCTCGCATCGAGTCGTCAACATAAATCGACAAAATACGATTAATAGAGGTGAAAAATGAATCAAAACTACTCAATATCAGTTTGAAATTGATTGCTAAAACCGTTTGAGCTCAGTTTGTTAAACACAACATATCAAATTTGAACATCACATCAATTGAACTTGGGGCACTTCCCAAAAACTCCCCATGAGTTTGGGAAGTTCCTTTTTACTCCCCATTTTCAAATACATCATTTAGGGTTTTAGGTACGACATTTGGGGATTTAGATACGTGATTCTGGGATTTAGATACGACATTTTGAAACATGGAGTTTTAGGTACGACATTTGGGGATTTACGCGATTCTTGAGTTTTTATACATCATTTTTGAAAAATGGAGAGTTAAAAGGAATTGGACTTATCATTTGGGGAGTTTTTGGGAATTCCCCGTTGAACAACTTGTTAAAAATTAATAATTTATATGTAGAATATGAAATTGACATTTGGGGATTTACGCGATTCTTGAGTTTTTATACATCATTTTTGAAAAATGGGGAGTTAAAAGGAATTGGACTTATCATTTGGGGAGTTTTTGGGAATTCCCCGTTGAACAACTTGTTAAAAATTAATAATTTATATGTAGAATATGAAATTGCTCTAGTTTGACTTGAGCTCGGTTTATTTAACAATCATACCAATTTCAAATACAATTTTTCGCACGATACTCCAAGAGTTTTTTTAATAAGTAACAAGTCGAACGAAAATTAAAATTTTGTTCAAGTACTTTTTTAATAAGTAGATTTCAAAAGCTAATTTCTTATAATTATGTAAAATCCATCACTTGTAATCTAACCCATCACTACTAAATCAAGATCTATTGAATATTTTTTTCCTTTAAATATTGTTGGGGCCTTACCTACCTATTTCAAGGTTCAGCCGAACGACATGATAAAAAGTCTAAATGCTCAATGGTACAAACAGGCGAACATATTAGTTCAACGGATTAACGAACATTAAAGATAATAATAAGATGTGACGTCGGATCACGATAAAAGCAAAAGATACAACAATAAAGGACTTGGTAGGACACTATAGATGAACTCCCTTGACATATGAGAATCTAAACTTTTTGTCTGATTACTCTCGATTAATCTCTCCAAACTCTGACTTAATTGGAAAGAGTCAATGAGATATCTTAAGGAAAAAATAATTAATTTTAGAGTTTTTGTGTTGGATGCAACAAATATCATGACATGTAGAGCCCATAAACTTAATACTTATTAGACCCAAAATTGGCAAGGATGTTAGAGAAAAAGAAGTTCGATAGGTAAATATTAACTCGAATTTATCTCAATCAATTCAATTCAATAGAAAGATTTTTAAAAATATAATTAATTAAACAATAAATATAAAACACGTATCATATAATTAAATGAATAGTTAAAAGTCGAACTGAAACTGCATTTAAGAAATTTTCGAGTTGGAACTTGGAAATGGGTCGCACGAAAATAAAGAAAAGGTGTTGAGGACGCTCCTAGGCAATGATTTCAATTTTCAACGCAAAAAAGAACAAATCAAAGGGAAAGCAAGAACAAATCAAGAATATAGAAAAACAAAAAGGTAAAGAGAATGGTGATGTCGCTTTTGCAATTATCAGTCCACCTTTACTGAAAATTTCATTCCCAACCAACACACACAGCGCAAGAAAAGGAAATGCCCATTGCCCCATCCATCATGTCGAATAATGGGTTTCTGAAATTAATCATCTGCTGTTCCGCACAGTAAATGCTCGCCGTTTTAATAATGTCACAAAGGGTGTTTGATCATTCGGTAAAGATTTAATCTTTATGCAGATTGGATCTCAGAGGGAAGACCCTTTTCTTTGTTCGGAGAATTCTTGAAATGGGCTCTCGTGGATGAGTTTTGAACGCTTAAATAGTTAGATTTGTAAGTTCTCTCTCTCTGCCTCTGTTGAATTCATCTGCTTTTTTGTGTATCTTTGTTTCTTAGAAGCGTTTCTGGGGTTTTAGGAGGATGATTAGCTTATTCTTGATGGATGTTTTTGTAATGTTATCTGTTATGGAGGATGGCAAAATTGGTTTCTTGGCGCTAGCTGACTTTCCATATCCATTATTGCATACATTTTTCAAGTTTTTTGCTCTCAGATTCTGAATTGCCCTATCAGATGCACCAAAGTAGTACCTGAACCTAACTCACTTCCCTTTCAATACTAGAACTTGTGTCTGTGTCCTTGTGTGTTTGTATGAGAGAGAGAGAGAGGGTTGTTTCCTCTGTTTAATCGGCTGTATCTGTTGAATATGCTCCATTGTAAAGGAGAAATTGTTGTAGCATTATACTAAACCATTGATGTATTACGAAATTCTTTTTATGTTTGGGCTAAATCTCTGTTTCGTGTGTTAATATAGGTCATTTAAACATATCAAGGATACAAGATGAACCCCCGAGGCGAATATATGAATCGGGATATCGAGTCCTTGAGCATCTCCAAACGGCTCGTCAGAAGCATGAGCCAGAAACTCAAAAGAAGAAACAACAAAAATGAGAATCATGAGGATGGAGAATCGACCCGCGTTTCTCTGAGCTGTCTCACCCTTTACAACCGTGGTGGCGGCTGCAAAGTCAGTGCCGACAATAGCGAAGATCTTGTAGACAGTAAAAGGAGGTTGAGCACAAGCGATGAAGGTAAAGCGTTCTCCAAAGTATGTGGAAATGAAGAAGATAGAGCAACCATTGTAGATTGCTTTTTAAGAGAGAAGTTTTGGAGAAGGAGCAGTAGTAGGAGGCTTCTAAAATTCAAAGAAGCGGAACAAAATAGTAGTGGTCTGAACGTGCGTCTTCCGGATGATATTCTTGAAATTTGCTTGTTGAGGCTCCCATTGAGAAGCCTCATGAACGCCCGTTTGGTATGCAAGAAATGGAGGAATTTGACAACAACACAACGTTTCTTGCAAATGAGACGGGATGGTTCTTACCAAAACCCCTTTTTGTTTCTGTTCGGTGTTGTGAAAAATGGGTTCTGTTCGGGCGAGATTCACGCGTTGGATGTTTTGCTGAATCAATGGCATAGAATCGAGTGCCACGCGCTCAGGGGGAGGTTTTTATTCTCTGTGGCGAGTGTGCGCGATGATATTTATGTTGTTGGGGGTTGTTCTAGCTTGACCAACTTCGGAAAGGTGGATAAGAGCTCATTCAAGACGCATAAAGGGGTTTTTGTGTTCAGCCCGTTAACTAAATCTTCTCGTAGAGCTCCGTCTATGAACTACGCCAGGTCATCACCCGTTCTCGGGGTTTCTGAGGTGGGCCTGGAATTTTCAGTTGTAAAAAACCAGCAAAATCGAGGTTTTTACCGATCAAGAGGTGTCGGTGCTTCGGATGTGTATGAGGATCCCCATAGGCTATCGGTTAGGCGCCGCCACCAAGATGAACACAATGTTGTTCATGTGAAGCCCTACGAATTTGCCAAGCAAAAGAACGAAAATTCTTACAACAAAGATTGTAATAGGAGGATTGTGATCATTGCGGTGGGGGGTCTTGGATCGTGGGACGAACCATTGGATTCGGGGGAAATCTACGATCCTGTTTCAAATAAATGGACAGAGATCCAACGGCTACCGTTAGATTTTGGTGTGGCTTGTTCGGGCGCGGTCTGTCATGGAGTTTTCTACGTGTACTCGGAAAGTGACAAGGTTATTGGATATGACATAGAAAGAGGATATTGGATAAGAATTCAGACAACTCTGTGCCCGCCGCGTGTGCATGAATACTATCCTAAGCTTATTTCTTGTAAGAATCGGGTCTTCATGCTGTCAGTTTCGTGGTGTGATGGAGAAGGGCAGATTGGGAGGAGAAACAAAGCTGTTAGAAAGCTTTGGGAGCTTGATCTTTTGTGCTATTCTTGGAGAGAAGTTTGTGCCCATCCAGATGCACCCATGGATTGGAATGCTGCATTCGTTGGCGATGGAGAGCTCATCTTCGGTGTCGAAATGTTCAAGATTTTCGGACAGGTTTTGGATTTTGTGACGTCATTTGACGTTTCCAATGAAAGGACGAGGGGGTGGAGCCACGTGTCCAGGAATCGCGTGGCGCAGGATTTCGATGCTTCTTCGTGCGTGACGAAATCGATGGCCGTGATGCGCTTGTGAGTTTTATGGAAGAATTCATGTCCAATTTTTCACGAGTTTGTTTGCAGATGAATCGATGTGATTCTTGATGTACTTAGCTGATTCTTTCTGAGGTTTTTTCTTGGTTATTCTTGTGCGTAGAATGTGCTTTGGACATGATGTAATTAAGTTCAATTTATCCACGCACATGGAAATAAATTCATGGCATTATGTTCCACAGTGTCCTCTATGTTACACAAACTTCCCCTCTTATGTTTCGAAATAACACAATTCCCATTTGAATGTTGATATTTGATCAGAATTGTGTGAATTTGTAAGACTTGCAAAACAGTTGAAAACATTAAAAAACACAGAAACATTGCCACATTTCAGATATGAATATCTTCCAACATCCAAAAACATCAAAACAGAGAACCTTGTCACTTCAACCACAATGAGAATAACTGAAAATATTTCTTTGGAAGTCCTTAAAATAATGAAGCAGAATCTTATATTGAACTTCTATATCAGCTACAACAAGAATTAATGCGTGAAAGAAGACAAAACCTCACCCGGAAAAGTAAAAAATGGAAAGGAAAAAAAAAAAGGCAAAAGGTTCATCCAGCACAAACAAAACAAACTATGTACTGCACCTCAAACTTCTTCACAAACTACATTTACCTCTAATGGCACATACAAAAACCAAGAAGACAGAAAAGCTACCCCGTATTCGGAAATATACCGGAGAAATTTGGGATTTTATCGACATGTTTCAAAGCACGTTCAGCGATTTGTCGTGTCCTATAATCTCCATGTTGAAAAGCATCAACAAGTGCTGTACTAATATTGGGATCACCTGAAACTTCATTAGCAATCTCATTATTCCTCAACAATCTTTCAACTGCCCAAACTGCCCTTCGTCTCAAACTATCCGTTCGCTTCTCAAGCAACACGTCGAGCACAGGTTTAACTCCTTCAGCATCGAGCAACACTTGAACACCCTCCTCTATAGCAACCCCATCTTCCAACAAAGTGGAAAGAGCAGCAAGAGAAGCTTCTACAACATTCTCATTGGTGTGATCTAGGAGAGCCACCAATTTGTCCACCGCATTCCCTTCAAGAAGACAAAACGTTTCCCTCAACGAGCACGCCCCGCGGTGGACCCTACATAAGCCAGTTATGATTGGTTGCTTGCTCAAGCAAGGGAAAATCGAAGCACAAAACCCAGGAGTTGGAAATTCGGGCAATTTCGTCAGGTTTTTTGATTCTAGAGATAGATTCTCTAAAGCCATGGCGGATGCCATTTGTACATTATTGAGCCCGTTTGCTTGTAAAAGATCTATGAAGAGAGAGGCCAGGTTGTGCTCACGACATAGGGCTCGGGCCCCACCAGATTCGTCAGACAAGGAATAAGTGATTCTTGCAAGAACCTTAACAAGCCCGTCTAAATAGGGTGTCACGAAACGAGACCCTCTTGTCTCCCCTTGTCTGATTCTTACAATTCTTGAAATGAAAACGTCAAAAGCTCTTTCATCAAGCAGTTGGCGAGTGAGACCAGTATCTCTTTCTGGAAGGTCTGCTAGAAGCCCAACTGCTGCTGCTTGTTCCTCAGTTGCTCCCCCACTTTCTGACACAATTCTAATCAAGCTACCGAGTAATCCCGATGCGCCACGTAAGCAACAGGCTAATTCTTGGCCCATTTGTGGGGCGAGGTTTTGGAGAAGTTTCAAGGAAGCCAATCTCAAATCCCTTTGTGGGGCCTCAATGAATTGAACCAAACTAATAATGGCTCCAGAGCTTTTAATAGCAGAAACAACACCAAATAAAGTGGAGGGAGAGCTGGTGAGGCCCACAAGAACTTGGAGAAGCTTGCATTCTATAGCGGGCCCCGTGTTGCTTATGAGATGTAGGAGGTTGTGTATGATTTCCTCAGAGACTAGGGTTTGGTGATTCGGCCCCACGGGGATTGTATCAAAATCGTGCCCCGAGTAAACGACATTGGCAAGAATTGTGGCAGAGACTTCTTTGAGGCGCATTGGGAGCTGTTTGGTTCCAACTGTGAAGAGATCCTTGACTAGTGGTGGGAGAATGCCAGCCTCTATCAAGACTTCGGCACTCGACTCGTCCGATGAAATTTGATTTAAAGCTTTGAGGGCAGCCTCTCGGGATTCTGTGTTGTTGCTCTTCATGAGATTGATAAGTGAGAAGCCAGCTGTTCTTGCAACGAAGACTTTGACATCGTTGTTCAGGGCGAGTTCGCCAAGGAGTGCAGCCATGGACACCTTGGTTTCTGGAGGTCCTGCAAATTAAGGTTGAAATTCTTATCATTGTTTGTAGCATTTACATTAGATCATGCTAAGAGTTGGTTTAGGGTGGGCTACATATTCCTCATTTCAAATTATGCGTAATTACACTAACTTCCCCTCTTATTTTCATAATTACAAATACCCCCTACAGAACATTGGAATTTAGACAAGATTTTAGGCTTAAACTTGGGAAATATTAACCATACATAAGATAGCAAGTGGAAAATTTCATTAATATTGGAATGACGACAATATTTAAATAACGGATAATTGCACTGGCATGCTGTGAGGTTTGAGCTAATTACACAGACTTCATCCCAAAGCAAAACAAAAAGAAGAAACTCTACACAAACTTCCAATGAGGTTTGAGAAATTACAAAAGCTTTCCTAGTTGTACCCTGAGCCTTGGTGTAATGCAAGCTATTATAGTCATGAATTTAAATTCAAATAATGATCAATAAGTATCAAGGGTAAATAATGTATCCATAAACAATTAGATATGTCATCATCTAAATCTAAAGATCCAGGTTCAATGTAAATTTTTTGACAGGGAAGTTTTTGTAATTTCTGAAACCTTAGTGGAAGTTTGTGTAATTAGGTCAAACCTCAAGTATGTCGGTGTAATTACCCTTTATAATGTGTCATCACCATGCACATTTTTGAGACTGAAAGGGGAGATTTGTGTTATTAGACATAGTTGTACGGGAGGGCTTTGTAATTATTACTTTATTATAATTTCACAGCCTACACTTGAAGCAATGGATTTTCCAAGAAGAAATCAAACACACACACAGAGTAATGTTTGCACAAAAGGAGTGAGGATGGACGTGGATGATGTCACCTTCAAGTAATAGTGTAAGAAGAGGCTGTAACCGTCCGCTATGAGCCATTTGCCGTACGTTGTTCTCACATTGTGCCAAATTTTCGAGCGTTTGATCGGCCTTTTCAACTGTTAAAACATTTTCTGAGTTGCTGCTAGCCATTCCTACTAAAATGAGAATAGCTCCATTCACAGAACCAATCTTTTCGCACAGTTTTACGGACTTAGAGAGCTCATACAGCAAACAAACAGCTTCTTCTCTCTCTTTGGATTGCTCATGAGATAAGAATTTGACAACTGTTCGGACCGTGTCCCCTTCGGCCATAATTTCCTGCAAAAAATAATCAGTATTGAGCAATAAGAATGAAATGACAACTTGAACAACCAACGAACATAAGGGTGAGAAATATAGGGCCATTTACATCTATATCCCTCGGGAGATTGCAATACTGCAGTTGATCCCACAAATTTGAAAAGGCAAGAAACAACTCTCTAATTATTTCTGAAAATTACACAATCACACTGAGACTTTGAAAACATTAAACTTTACCCGTAATGTGTTCATTTCCACAGGGGTGATCTATGTAATGTGAAAAATTTCAAAGAGTGGTAGTAATTTTTTCAAACTTTCAGGACAAATAAACAAAAAGAATATATATATACATACATTGCCAAGTATAAATTCCATCTAGAGCGTCAGACAAATCGTAATCAGAAAGAGAAGTAAACGATCAAAATGCAAAAGGATGCTTTAGATGACAAAATATTTGGCATAAAAAGATTTTGCCTTCCAAAATGTGATCGTTTTTGCACTTTACCAACTAAACTTTTAGTTTCTACACTTTACCTTCTGAACTCCACAATTTTAACACATGACCGCCCCCAGCCTACATTTGGTAAATTTTTGCATGTAATGATTCTTTATGCATTCCCTAGGTTCAATTATTTGCACTGGAAATAGGCGAATGAGGGAGTAATGTGTAAAAAATCATATAGTTGAGGAGGTAAAACGTGAAAAAAAAACAAAGTTCAATGAGTAAAAAGCAAAAAACAGCCTCTTTTCACCCAAAATAGCAAAACGGGCAACAAATTATTTCAACCTTGGACAACCTTATTATCAGGGTCGTCCTCCACCACGATCCTTAGGGTTTGTAGAGCCTCACAACGCACACGACGACTGCTACTCTTCAACACATCAACAATCATCGGAATCAACTCAGCATTTCTTATCACATGCTTATTTGCCCGACTTTTAATGCAAAGGTGCTGGACAAATTTCAAAGCCTGAATCGTTTCACTCTCGGGGCTGCCTGAGGTCAAAGATCTTCGTGCCATGTCAATTTGAGCTGCTTCGTTTCTTGCATTCCATTCCTCAATGGTGTTTCGTAGTGCAATACTTGGATTTAATTCTGTGCTCCTTAATTCTCTAAGTGTTAATGGGCACACAAGGCGTTTCCCGTTCTCTCTGCATTCTTTGAACCATTTCTCAATGGCTTCTCGTTCAAAAGTTTGCCCGTTTTCCAAGGTTACCGGGTCCCGCATCACTTGTTTTGTTAAGGGGCATATGAAGGCGTCATAGATTGGCTCGATGTGAAGTCGATCAAAATGGTAGCTGTCTTCTGATTGGCTGCCATGCTCGTAGCTCCCGTCCCAGCTCCCAGCCATGGAATTGAAGTATACGGTATACCTATGAGAAATATATAATCTAATTCTTGAGATATGAAGAATAGGAAGCAATTTATCAAAGATAACATATTTGTGCTCGCAAACTCTACAAAAAGATAAAAAATCACTTATTGCACTCAAGTATTTTGGGAGAGTTTAAACCAGCTTCAACTTAGTTTAAGAAGAAATAAGCTACAAGCTACAATCATGTAAGGACCAACTTCTAGCTTCTAGCTTATTTTCATAGATAAATTTGTTAGTCCAACAAAAGAGTTTCCCAATTTTCTTTTCCCAAACACTGACCACTTTTACTACCCAACCATCTACAGCTTGAGCTTCTACTTTTACTTCACCAAAAGCAGACTATTTTGCAAATAACCCCCCCAAGCTAGAGTGTAAACTTGACAAGCTGAAAAAGACATGACTCGAACTCGGATAGACTACTTTCTTATCAACTTTGCCTTTGAACAGCTTGAAATCAAGCTGTATGACTCGAGTTCAGCTCAATGTGTGTCTGTAACAAGTGATTCTCAAGATGATGATTTTCAAGTTAGCTACAATAACCAATCATCGCCCATAAAAGTTTTCACCTTCTAATTGCCAAATCCAAGAAAGATTATTAACTTGTAATTCTCAAACTGATGATTTTCAATAATTAGCTCTAATAACCAATCATCACTGCTGAACTGAGGCAAGATTTCAAGAATTTACAGATGAACTCCACCAATCAAGCTAACACCACCAAACTCTCCCTCAATTAACTCCAACAAGAAAACCCCACATGGTCAAAAGGAGCAATAATTAACACAAACCCAAATCACAATTCCCATCAATTACCAACATTTAATCAACAGCAACACTCAAATAAACAGAAATAACAGACTGATTACCTGAAACGGAAATCTTGAAAGAAAACTCTCAAGGACTTGATGGGCAAGAACTATTTCCAATTTAACCTCAATTCAGAACCACATCAACAAATCCAGCCAAATTATGCAAGATTAAAACTTCAGATTCCTCCATGAATACCGAGTCATGGGTTCTTGCGAGGAGGGGCAGAGAAGGGGGAGAAAAGAGAAGAAAGGGCAAAAGGGGTGGCAACTGCTGGAAATAAAAGAATAGAAAAATGAAAAAGACAAGAGAAAAACTACAAACAACATTTGTTCAGCTGTAAGCAATTAATAAAAGGGAAAATCCCATGTAGTAATAATGCTATTATTGTAATAAAACCATGAACTGATGGGTGAAAATGGAAGAGTTGACTCAGGAACCAGTAGTCATGGCTGCAAGTGTAGATTTTGATCATGTGTAAGTAAGTAGAAAGTGGGATAACGTAGAGATGTTAGGAAAGTGCAATTTGTCACACAGTCGTTTGTGGGGTCTTTTTCTGCAACCTTGAAGCACCAGGCTGGAGAGGGAGAGAGAGAGAGAGAGAGAGAGAGAGAGAGAGAGAGTAATTTCATAAAATATAAATATGTTTATTGAGTAAAATTTAAATTACCCTCTTGTGATATTTAAAATATTTGAAATACCTCCTCATATTAATTTTATTCTAATTAGACTCCTTATCATTTTAAATAAATTTCAAATAGCCTCCTTAGTAGTAGCATGTGAACTTCACTCTCCAAATTTGAGAGTGAAACTCATATTTAGGTGTTAAAATATTTAAAATATTCTATTATTTTAATATAATTTTTTTTTCTCTTTTTAAATTATTATTTTTCTTCATTTTGATTTTCCTTCCCCCCCTTTTCACCTAGTACAAAATAAAAATTTTCAAACTTTTTTCTTTTTTTTCCTCTCTTATTTTTAGTTTATTATTATTTCTTATTATTTTCAGTTAACTGGGATGGAAACAATTTTTTTAAAATTTTCTTGAACTTTTATTTTTTCTTTAATAACAATAAAACTTATATTTTTCTGCTCAATTTATGTTCAAATATGAAATTTTAACAACAATTAATAAAAAAAATTGAACTTTTCTTCTCTTAATTCAACTTCAAATAAAAAATTTTAAACAACAATAATTGAAAACAACTTTAAATAACAAAAATGAATAAAATACAATTATTTAAACAAGATAAAATGTGGTCGATACAAAAATATTAATAATAGTTTAAATCTAACTAATATATAAGCGGTCATTTTCGTTTTAAAAATATAAATATAGACTAAAAATTACTTAGGGAGGCGGTGTGAATTTTTTTTGATATCACGAGGGGTTAGATTAAAATAAATTTCTTTCAAAGAGGTATTTCAAACATTTTGAATATCACAAGGGGCTAAATTAAATTTTACTCTATGTTTATTTATCTAATTCGGATATATTCCATCGATTAAACTAATCTTTATAAAATATAGCCGTGGAATTGGATCAAAAGGTGGAACAGTAAATCAAGAAATGGGACAAAATTAGAACGAATAACTTCAATGTTAATTAAGAAAGATGAATTTTTCCCTTTGAATATGTTATTTTAATATAAAATATACACATGTGTGTACGCAGCTTTATTGAATTTTATACTATATAGTTTATTGTTTGGCTTTTTCAAGAAGAAAAAGGAAAAAAAAATTGGTTTTTCTTGTTCTGTTTATGCAGTTTATCTGTTTGTCTCCCATTTTTGGTGATTGGTCGAAATAGGCAAGATAATTGAGCAAATCATGAAGCCATCATAAATTCTACGTATTATTTCATGGGACAATTTTCAAAAACTCCTCATGGGTGAAAAAAATTTTAGTTTGCTATCCAGGTTCAAAAAATTTTAGTTCACTCTCCAAATGAAATGCATAATTTGAGTTTGCTCCCCATTTTATGAGACAGATACCACACAAAAAATATACACTATATGACGATTTAGGTACACGATACTCAAGAATCGTGTACCTAAATCGTCATATGGTGTATATTTTTCGCCATATGTGATCGTGTACCTAAATTATCATATGGTGTATATTTTTCGCCATATGTGGTATCTGCCCCATAAAATGGGGAGCAAACTCAAATTATGCATCTCATCTGGGGAATGAACTAAAAATTTTTTGAATTTGGGGAGCAAACTAAAAATTGACTCCACAATTAGGGATTTTTCCATAATTCCCCGTTATTTTCATTTAATGTAGTTTGGACATTAAACAAAATAAAATTGGAGAATTAATGAATCATCCCTAATAAGACAATGAAGTTATCCTAAACCCCCAATTTGAAATCCAACTATTTTACATCCCCAATACACTACATATTTTTTCAGAACCCTTTAAATCGCGTAAAATTACCAAATTATCCTTACTGAAATTGAATAATCACAATCCATACCCTAAGCATCACCATCCTCCTTCATCAGCGGGAATTTCAGATACTTCACCATTTCCCACCACTGCTCAACACGGCACACGACCGCCGACAAGTGTGGAAGAAGTAGTTGGAGAGTCAACGGCCAACACACCAACGTTAGAGGAGAAACTCCTATCAGTTAACACCCACTCCCCCACGACGCACTCTCTGGTTCAGCTCGTCGGATGCAATAGTAAGGTCTAAGAGGAAGGTACGTCGCACCCAACCTGTCCAAGTTAGTTTTCTTCTATAAATTGTCTAAAATCGAAGTTTTTTCCATTGGATTCCAGTTTCTACTTGGTAATTGATTATTTTAACTTAACAAATAAGGGTTTCAGTAGTTTGTTAAATACTGAATATTGAATCGATTTGTTTTCGATAGATGGTTCGCTCATTGCCGACGACGCCTTTGATGATTCTTCCTTCCTCGGCTGAAACAAGCAGGGGAAAGAGAAAAAGTTCAGAGGTAAATATCAATGAGGATGATGAGGTCCCGCTTGTGAAGAAGCGGGTGTTTTTCATTCTGCATTAGTGCGTGTTGGAAAGATTCAGTGAGTTCGTGACCAAATATCTCCCGGTCAACTTGTAGCTATTAAAAAATCGTCGTTTGGTTATTTGCTGGAAGCATCGGATCAAAAGGGGAGCATTAACAGAGTAGGATTCTTGCTCGATTACTACAACTGCAGCACCAACACGTTTAAATTTGGAAGCCAAGAAGTTGTATTTTGTGAGAAGGAATTCAACATTGTTATTGGTATGCGGCATTCCGATCAGCCTGTCATGGTAGTGGGCAAGAGTAATTCCAATACTTTGATCAAGCATTTTGACAATAAGGGAAACAATGTCTCCCGAGCCAACATCGAGCATAAACTGCACGAATTCGTCGGAAGGACTGATGGCGATGGGATTGACAATTTTGTACGGATGTACATTTTATACGTTTTTAATTGTTTGTTGTTCCCGCGTAGCAGTTTATGTGTGCCTGTTGCGCTTGTTTGGTATGTTGATGATTTGTCCAGGATTGGACAATACGCGTGGGGCACAACGGCTCATATGTTTTTGATCAAAGGTATTCAGAAGCATGTTGTGGATAAACATGATTTTGCCGATGGTTGTACTATGGGTTTGTTGGTAAGTCATTAGCTTGGTTTTGCTAGATTATGTTGTTTTATACTTATATATACATGTGCTTAAGTTATTGTTTATGTCAGGCATGGTTTCATGAAAGATTTCAGAAGTCCGGCATCTCGAGAAGGTCGATACATTCCCTCGGTGGTTCAAATGGAAGGCGAGTGCACTGCCTAATACGAAAGCTAGTGCAAAGAAGGCTCTGGAAAGTATTTGCTGGTCAGATGTAAGTCCATAACCTTCCAAATTTATTGAACCAATATGCATTTTTTATTCAACTGATTTGCAACAAAGTCTACTGATTTAAAAATACGCAGATTGTTCCCTTACGAGCGACTAGTGAATATGGAGAGAAGTCTATCCGAAGAGGATGAAAAAGTTCTTGTTGTCGAAGGGGTTCAATTTGTTTGCGTAGAAGAGAAAACATAAGGTGTCGATGTAGGAGTTCAAACGGATTTTGTGGAAGAGGAAGCTAAATGTGTCGATGAAGGAGTTCAGGTTGATTTGAGTCAGGTTGGGAAAGGTGATCGGGATGGGGACTGTGACGGTGATAGTGATTCCGGACGAGATGAGGTTAGATCGAAGCGGAAGAATGATGTGAGGGAGCGTGTGGAAGAAACGGTGAGACAATATGACTGTGGCTTTGTTTATGTGTGTGTATTTGATTTGTCATTGGATACTTATGTTGGAAAACAACAGAGTTAAAGCAGCGTAAGTTTAAAAATTTCCTAAAAGGGATCGTGATCTTGCAATGTTCATTTCAAAACTTAGTGGGATATCAAAAAACTTACAACAATTGAAGCTTTCTTGAAACGTTTTGAGCCGCCCTCAAACGTTCTTCATACGACATGAATCCCTGTTTCTTGATCGATTATTTCTTCTAGATTCCAAAGTAGAAATCCTCTAGAGTATTAATCCACACCATCCTAGATTCAAATCATGTTAGTGAGTATGCTATTACTATAACATGCGTATTAAAGAAACATGAAACGAGAAAAGAGAGCAAGAGAATTATCCCCAAAATTCCATGAAGGTTGGACGTGATCTCCACATCACGTGTAAGCCCAAAAATTCGAACCCCTTAGTCCTTTTATAGGCTAGGGTTCGAAACCCTAGCTTGTAGGAATTAAGTCTCCTACTTTGACTTTGCCTTCTATTTTTTCTTTCTCTTCAAGTAAATAATGTCTTATCTAAAATAAGACATTTATTTTATAGAAAAAGAGCTCCTAACTAATTTAGGAATATTTAATTATTCTAGTAATAATTAAATATCTTATCCCAATAATATTTATTCTAATCATATTAGAATAATAAAATAGAAGATATTTATTTATTTCTTTATTCTAATCAAATTAGAACAAACAAATAATTAAATATTTAGAATTAATTCTCCAATTAATTCTTTCAAGGGCTTTAGAATTAATTCACTAATTAATTCTAACGGGTTAAAATTAATTCTCCAATTAATTTTATTTGGCTATATAATTAATTTTCCAATTAATTATATTTAGGGATTTATAATTAATTCTCCAATTAATTATATCTTGGCTTTATAATTAATTCTCCAATTAATTATTTTTAGAATTAATAATTAATTCTACAATTAATTAACACATGATCCAATTCCGCAATTGGAGTCACGCATCCAAACGCGCTTTTGACTTCCACACGTGTACCATACACATGTGGTCTCGTTTCGATCAATTACTTGATCTTTCTAACAATACCCTTTGAACCTGATATTTGTGTGTGACCCTATAGGTTCAATTTCAGTTAGCAGTGAGCCTAATTAATTAATACACTTTATTAATTAATTACCTCACAGATCACACGACCATAGTCTAGCAACAGGTGTGTGACCCCTACCCGAAATGTGAATGTATATTCGAAAGAACCTTTCAGTCAATGACATCATGTGGGATACGATCCTCCTACCATCCTATCTCTCGATTAAGATCAAGGGCATGGGAATATGGAGAGCCCTACTAATCTTAATCTTAAAACAAAGTTCCCTTCATATTCTATTTGATTTCAATCCAAGAAAACCCCATTTTCTTGATGTCTTGATCTAACCACCTTGCGCAAGGATTTTAGGATGGACCATGAATGACTTGTGTAATAAGATATCATCTTGAATACATCAAGTGTAGGTCCTTTATTGATTCCAACAATTCTCATATGCCACTTGTGTAATCCCAACATAGGCCGTGGTTCAGGTGTCTATATGACGACACCCTTTTGAGCCTATATCAAAGATTACAGAGTTAGCTCATATGAGACAATGTGGAATCTCAAGTCTAAGGATTAATTCCTCACGCCATTGACATGTGATATATTTCCTAATCTGGAGGTTCTAGTAACGTCCTTTCCCATTTAGAAATCTTTTCACGCGGGCCACTCTCAGTGAACTTGTTCTTACAACAAGCACCCTTGTGTATTATGTACGCATCAACTTATGCACTTTACACCCCATGAAACAGGATGATCCTTCTTAAGGACACAACTACACAAGCAAGTCTCAACAGAGGCAAAGTCGACACTCCCACTGTCTGTCGGCCTCATTGACTCGGAGAAGTTTCTGATCCTCGCCTATGGAGTTAAGAACTTATTTCATGTGTTATTCCCATAATGACAAAGTTCTTAACGGCCTCATCGGATTAGGGGAGTTCTACACATGCACACGTAATGGAAACACACAAAACACGTAATGGCACATAAGAAGTGTTCGCCTGTGATTACAATCATTCGTATATTATTCAAAGATTGTCTGTGATATAGGGAAAGCCCCAAAGCATACAAGCTTTCTAGGGCACTATTCCTAACAACTTATGTATTAGGTTGTGAAGGCTAGGGCTCACGTGGATAGTATGCCTAAGGAGGCCCCAGGCTGTGAGGTAGTCACTGAGGAGCAAGGTACTAGGGAATTTAACTTGATTATGAGCTACACGGAGGACCAAAAGTAAAGGTTCTTACTTCATTCAATGAGTTGAGTTGACTGAAGGGTGTTGATTATTTTATTATAATCTTTTGTAGATCTGATATTGTTTATCAGAGTAATAAAAATAATTTTATCCTTGGTGAGGATCTACGAGATCTCATTTTGGGGAAAGAGACCAATGATGGCGTTATTCTGGCTTATTACGACTTGCTAACTAGTCCTGGTTACGTTGTGCCCAAATTCCACGATGTACATTTTTTCAACCCTCATGTGACAAGTGAGTTTGTGAGCAAATTGAAGAACATGACTGTAGGAAAGTCAAGGAAGAAGACTGCCCCCTTATATTATCCCATCTGTAATCGACCATTTTATGTTGCATTGAGTGAAAAGCGATTACGCCATGGTCCTGAATGAAGTGTCTTCATCTATAATGTACTCATGTCGATATGTTGTTTTCCCTATATGACACAGTCTCACTGGCATATGTTAGTATATGAAACCTAGCCCAAATGCTTCTTACACTGCAACTCGATGCATACAGAAGAAGCTACTATCGATGCCGAAATATACCCAGATTTCCTCTGGAAGTTGTGGATTAAGAACAATGTTGTCAGGGCTTCAAAAGAAAGGGAAATGGTGCGGGCACGAATGAGAGTTCGGGATAAGGGAAGCAGTGACTGTGGCATATTAATGTGTCTATATGGTAAGCTGCTTGTTCGAGAAACTGATGTGTTCAAGACATATGCTGAGAAGTGCAGTATCGCCGAGTACCGCTTTAAGTTAGCCAATATTTTTCTAGACAAACAACCTTTTTCCTCTGTATAATTGAAGATGTATTTATTCTATGTTCTAAATCACTGTTTCTCCCTTTTTTTTTAAGAATTATTTTTGGGTTTGGGTCGCTGTAGTTGTATATCGTGTGGATAATTGCGTAATTGAAGGCAGACTTTGTCCAGCGAAACGTTCAAAATGCATAATTGAAGGCAGACTTTATCCAGTGCAACGTAAAAAATGCGTAATTGCAGACTTTGTCCAGTGCAACGTAAAAAATGCGTAATTGAAGGCGGACAAAAAATGTTAAAAATGCATAATTGAAAATGCGTAATTGAAGGCAGACTTTGTCCAGTGAAACCTTAAAAATGCGTAATCTAGAAAACAGACTTTGTCCAGTGAAACGTTAAAAATTCGTAATTGAAGGCAGACTTTGTCCAGTATCATAATGTTATTGAATCTTGACCGCAACATTACAGTAATGACTCAATAAATCTTGAGTATCATTATTGTAATGTTGTGATGCTTAATTATGAAGAAACAATGACACTCAAGATTACAATAATGATACTCAAGATTTATTAAATCATGACCAAAACATTACAATAATAATACTCAAGATTTATTGAATCATGATCAAAACATTACAATAATAATGCTCAAGATTTATTGAGTTGTGATGCTTAATTATGAAGAAACAATGACACTCAAGATTACAATAATGATACTCAAGATTTATTAAATCATGACCAAAACATTACAATAATAATACTCAAGATTTATTGAATCATGATCAAAACATTACAATAATAATGCTCAAGATTTATTGAATCATGGCCATAATATTACAATAATGATACTCAAGATTTATTGAGTCGTTATTGTAATGTTGCGGTCTAGATTCAATACTATTATGATACTGGACAAAATCTGCCTTCAATTACGCATTTTTAACGTTTCACTGGACGAAGTCTGCCTTCAATTACGTATTTTTAACGTTGCACTGGACAAAGTCTGCTTTCAATTATGCATTTTTAACGTTTCACTGGACAAAGTCTGCTTTCAATTACGCATTTTTAACGTTTCACTGAACGAAGCCTGCCTTTAATACGCATTTTTAGCGTTGCACTGGACGAAGTCTGCCTTCAATTACGCATTTTTAACGTTACACTGGACGAAGTCTGCCTTCAATTACCCATTTTTAACGTTTCATTGGAGAAAGTCTGCCTTCAATTACCCATTTTTAACATTGCACTCGACAAAGTCTGCCTTCAATTACACATTTTTAACGTCACACTGGACAAAGTCTGCCTTCAATTACGCATTTTTAACGTTTCATTGGACAAAGTCTGCCTTTAATCACGTATTTATCTACACAAATATACAAATACAGCGACCCAAACCCAAAAATAATTTTTTAAAAAAAGGGAGAAACATTCATTTAGAACATAGAACAAATACAAAGTCAAAATAGACTTCTTCCAAAGACAGGGCATTCCACAAGGTCTATCACCACGCTAAACTGTCATGCATCCACCGAAATCTCGCACACTCTTCATTTTTTATGCGAAATAAAATCACAGAAACGTGATTAGAATCTCGAATTCAACAATATACTCAGCAGCATAAAAACAGTCAATTTGACACAGGTCCCCTGCAAGTTCTCTTGTTATGCCCAGGCCTTTTACATGATGTGCACACTGTAACAGCTTTGACGACTTGCGACGGGAACCTAGTTCTTTTCGGTCGACCAGGCTGAGCCCTGACATCTGGCGGCCTGATCTGAACATCTACATTTGAGTCCATATCAGCATTTGGTACAGGGAAAATAATGTTTTCATATGCCTTTTTATACGTTTCAATTGAATAAGTTTCATCACAAAAATCATAGACCGACCACCATTTATTGTCAATGCACGCACAAGCATGCTTGCAGGGAAGCTTTAAGACCTTCCAGTAATTACAAGAACATTCCCGCTTGCCAAGGTCTACTGTGTGTCAGAATTCCCCATCATTCTCCTCAAATGTCACTGAGTCGGCTCGCATGGCATCCAAGCTTCTCCCTACTTCAAATTCAGCCTTAACTATTACCTCTATATCCATACAAAAGTGCGTTTGTCATTCATGACTTTGCTCTCGTCTATTGCACATCATGGTCATTATCTGCTACCTTATCCGGTCAACCAAAGCTACAATTGGGAGTGATCTCGCATCCTTCACCCAACTGTTCTAACACTCTGCAATATTGTTGTTGATAATACCAAATCGATTACCTGTAAATAATAAATTGACCCAGTTTTCAGGAGAGGAGCTTTTTATGAAATCTGCCACCAAAGGCCTTGCTTTAAGGATTTTGTTGATGTGCAAGGAGTACTCGGCCCTAGTAGGAGCGTATGCTGCTGCATTGAATACATTGGTCCAATGTTTTTTGTTGAGTTTGGGATAATGCTTTCTAAGGACCTGCGATAATGACAACCAACTGCCACTTTAGTATCAAGAAAAAGAGCAGATATATCAACTTATCACACTAATCAGTAAACAAATACCTGAGTTCTGAAGTTATCCACCAAATGTCGCAGGCAAAAGGCATGTTGGGAGCCTGGAAATACCCGTGGCACACCCGTAACAAGTCCCGGGTGCCTGTCGAAGAAGAATGTGTACTGTCTAAAATCACAAAGTACAGGCTGACTTTCAAGAGCATGTCTCAACTTCTGGAAAAACCATTCCCAATTCTGATCATTTTCTGAGTCAACGACAGCGTACGCTATTGTAAATAACTGATTGTTTCCATCCTTTGCTGTCGCACAAAGCAAATGACCTTTGAATTTGCTCTTGATATGAGTGTCGTCAAGGAAAACTATTTTCCTACAACCTCTAAGAAATCCTACCAAACAAACATTCAAAGCCATAAACAAGCGGTTAAACCTGTTATCCGGTTGTTTTGTCTCCAAATCACAAATGCTGCCAGGATTCGATCGTCTCACAGCATCCACATACCAATGGAGTGGGTTATGAGACCTAATATCAGAACCGTGGATTTCATGCGATGTTATCTGCTTCCCCATCCACGCAGTATGGTATGATATTTCCACATTGTGCTCGTTCTGGATATAAGAAACTATATCTTTCGGTTTGTATTTAGGATTCGCCATGATATGAGCCTTCATTGCACTCGCAACCCAATTTGAATTGGCATTGGGGTGTGACCTTTTATTCGTAACAGTTTGTAAACCACAAACATGGTCAGGATTTAACTTTCTTATGGCAAACTCACAATCTCTCCTACAGTAAGAGGCATATAACCTCCAGTTGCAGTTCTGGGGCAAGTAGCTATAATCTTATCAGTATCATTCTTCAAATATTTAAACTTTTGATTCACAGCAATATGATAAATTTTCAAATGAACCCTGCAGTCATTAGCACCCTTAAAGGTCTGACCAACGCCACGACTGCAATGACTCCTGGATTCATTGTTATTGGTAGAGTGAACGACTAGGGCTTGACTTGTCGATGTCATTCCCTGGTCATCCCTTTTCAAATAAAACATAAACCGAACGAATAACGCATCACAAACATATAACAATCACAAGAAAAAAACAGAGCAATTAAAATATAGGGACTACCTTCTATGAGATGAACTTGAAGGGGCTGAATTGCTCTCAATTTTGCAATATGTTGTTTTGCTAGACTATGCACTGACACCATACTCTCCACATCACTATCTTTCTTCAAACTAATCCATGATTCATCTTCCATATGGGCAGCCTTGTACTACACCACATATGCATCAGGATCGAATTCGGGCCAATGGTTCTCAATCTCCGAAAACACTTTTGCAAGCGTCTAGCTCTCCCGAAGTTGAAAGACATGATGTTCGCCTTCAAAAAAATACACTACACCATATCGAACCAGTCACCAAGCCGACGAAATCCATCTCTACAAAGTGGGTTTTCTAGATTTCGTATCAAACAAATGGTGTCCTCTTCAATTATCGAACCAAAGAGGCAATAGGAACAATAGGGGGTGCTATGATATCAGGATAATGGCTGCGGCGGCGACGGACTCAAAATCGGCGGAGGCAGAGGAATGACTTCAGTTGGAATGTGGTGAATTTTGTGTGGTATCAATCTTAGAATAAAATTAGAGGGCAAAAAAATCTTTTTATGTGATTGGGGAGTTTACAAAAAATATATTGTATATTGATGATCAAAAATAAAGATTTTTCAAACTAAGGGGGTTTTGGAAAAGTTTTCTAACATAGTTGGTCCTCTTTAATAATTGCCCCTGATAAAATTGGTAACATATTAAAGTTCTTGAGCAGTGTAACAAGTGATATATTTTCACCAATCTTCCAAAGAATTCATCAATCGTATGCCAATAACAACCAACATATAACAATGAATTATACATAACAAGTTAACATATAGTCAGACTTTGAAAAACAGTAAATAATCAAAATCATGTAACTAGAAAGCGGGCATGCAATTCGAACCTTACAAGTTAAAAGGGCATTCGTAATTATTCCTAAAAAACAAAAATGATTATCAAGAAACAGGAGACTGTGAAATCCTAAAGAATGACAACAATCTTCAAAACTTCAGCGAGGTTTGGCCAAATATACATGCTATATGCAGTAAATGCGCCATGTCCAGCACTTTCAAGTGATATCTACAGCAAATACAATGTCATATATGTATTGCACTGCAAAGAGAACGACAAACATCAAGAAAGATGAGAGAGATAGGTAGGTAACTCTACAGACACACACAAACCACATATACATACATACATATATATAACATATCAATCACAGATTACAAAAGCTGAGATCATTTGCATTCTCGTTTCTACTTATCCTCTTGCGTTCTGAATCTGTGTATGAACTTCTGGCTAACTTATTAACAGTATGGTAATGTATTCATTCAATGTTATTCCCAATTTAGGAACTACAATGTAACGCCCGAGCACGAGACGTCACATCCCCCGCACCATGACCCGACCCATATATGAAATGGATTTCCCCACACGAGCCAAATCACAGCGAACGGAGACATACACACTCGCTAAGCCAGGCGGGACTAACCTATAACTTAAACCCCAACAACAACCACAACAATCAGAGCAACAGAAATGCGGAAGCAATCATTCATATATTATATATTGAGCTAAATGCTCTAGGTACCAACATGTAATTCATATATTGAGCTATACACTCTGTGTACCAATATTTCATATACGATACATATAGGTACCATATCCTGTACGCTCCATACGTATACAAAATCCAAATGGAACAAAAGTAATCATAAGTGAGTGTAAAGGAAAGGCTAGACACGATGCAAGACTCTCCCTGACTGGTATCCCGCCTAGCATCCCCCTTCCTACAAAAACATCTGAAACAACTCCGGGTTCAGTCTTAGACAGACTGGTGGGTATAAAAAGATAGGCATAATATCATAATATTGCGGAATTGAAACACATACATGCAAGTTATAATCCTTATTCGAGGTTTAGAAGCCTTTCTCCCAAGTGGGAACATAAAGTATAACGAATAGGATTATAACAATTCATTTCATTCATTAGGTCATTAATAGCCCGGCGAGAGGGCGTGCATTATCTCCAACCACCACCACGTGTATTCCATTAATCATTCATTCATTCGTTCATTCATTCATAAATTACATTCTTTCGTGCACATACATTCGATCGTTCATTCAATCGTTCATAAACTCCTTTTCCCTCCGGGTAGGGAACGGGTTTGCAAGGCCCGAGCCCTCATTCATTAATGCTAGAGGGGTACATGAATCCCCAAAAGCGCAGGACCCCTTTCATCCACTAATCTCCTAGTGAAATCCAGGTTGCCGAAATTGTTGGGACTAGTATATGTGGATTCCCGTCAGCCCATGCTTCCCCGGTTCACCAATACACTAAGTCCCGGGCCCTCATTCATTGTGATCATTCATACATTTCTCGCCATAACATTTTGGTAGGACATTCATAATAAAGGCTTTCGTTCAAAAACATTTGCTTGTTAAAAACTTGGCATAAATACCCATATAGGGTTTTGGCTAAAATCTTGCACATTAGGTGTTCGGGTCATATTGTTATCTAATAGAAGAAAAACCCACCTGATAGACAAAAGAACCCGACCAAAACCTCACTGCTCGACCTCGTCACCCACTGGATCAAGATCTGTGTGACAAAGGTAGTGTGAGACTCAATCATGACCACATTTGACGCTCGGCTATGCAAAATCATGCTATGGAATGCTTAAAATGCAATAATATGTTCAATTATGGTCATGAATATCATAGAATTCAATCAAACACATAATTCACCAAGTTTCGTTCATTATACGGTAAAAACCGTATTCATTCCTGTTCATATCGTTCATACTTTCATACTTTCATTCATATGGTCACCAATAGCATATATCAATCATACAACATTAATTTAACATAATCATGTTACATATAATTCACAAATACTAGCAATAAACGCAAAACAAGCAATAAAAGAGTTCCCCCAAAGCTGCCATTCAAATGACACGGCCGTGTTAAGTTTTCAAAGGAAACGGACACGGCCGTGTCCGAGGTTTAAAATCAGAAAAATTCAAAGTCGAGGGCTTGACACGACCGTGTTGAGTTTTCAAAGCATTTGGACACGGCCGTGTCAGAGATTTAAATTCAGAAAAATCAAAGTCGAGAGCCCAACACGGCCGTGTCCATTTTCATTTCAGTCAGCTCATCGTTTTCAAAGAGAAAACAGAGCAAAAGCTCTGTTTCTCGAGGGAAAAGCTTTGCAAAACAGGGGCAGCTCTAAGGAAGCTCTTATATACAATTAGACATGCTCATAATTCATAAAACTCATATATATCATGCAATTCATTCATATAAGTAAGAATTCACACCCAAAGTTGGCCAAAGATCACCCAAACACAAGCTTTCATTCATGGAAGCTTCAAGCTTCATTAATGGCAATTCATGCTATGATCCATCAATATGAAAACCAAGGATATATAAATGATAAGGAAGTATCATGCAACAATTTCCATAACTCAAATCCCAAATTAAACCATTGAAACACATGGAATCAAGAATTCATATCATATAACTCATTTTCGAGCTTTTCTTCATAACACATGATTCTCCAACTTATACCAAGATATAATCAGAAGAAAATGGAGAGGAGAATGAGAGAAAAACATTCCATACCTTACCTTGGAAGAAGATTGGATGAAGGTTAATCTTGAGCTCAAAGTGTGGATGATCAAAACAAGGGTTTCTTGGAGCTTCTCTTGATCTCTTGAGATCATGATTTGATCGATCAAAATGGGAGCAAAGGAGGAGGAAATGCTGATATTTAGTGCTAGATGGGTAGGATACGGGTCGGTTCAAGTCCGGTTCGTTTAGTAAACGGTTCAACAAGTTATAAGAAACGGGATCGTGGAAAGATTCGTTGACGAAGATTCAAACGATATCGAAACAATACAAGGTCAAATTTAATGGATAGGTAACGTCGAAACAAGTTCAACGCAGGTTACGGATCTCGATTTCGAGGTCCGGAGCTCAAGATATCGCGAAAACCGTTCAAGGTTGCCTATATACAAATAGGTCCCTAAACTTTCAAAAAGTGGCAATTAAGCCCAAACTCAATCTTCATTTGAGTCCAAAACATCAAATAAGTTACAATCAAGCCCACGTATTACACGAAACATGTAATTTCATTCAATTAACACCGAATTCACAAAAGTCACATTCTCACAATTCCATTCATATATTCATAACACATAATAGCATTCATATAAAATTTAAACAATTAAATCAAATTAGAAACAAATTCAAATTGCAAATCAACTTATAAAATCACATAATTAAATGAAAATACGCACGTAACACTTACCTACACGTGTGAAATCTCGGGGCGTTACAACCTCTCCCCCTTAAAGAGAATCCGTCCTCGGATTCATTGCTCGTTCGGAAACAATTCAGGGTAGAATTTCTTCATCTTCTCTTCCGTTTCCCAAGTGGCTTCTTCCGTCTTATCACCTCGCCACAATACTTTCACTAAAGGAAACCGTCTGTTTCGAAGTTTTTGAAATTTTCGATCCAGAATCTTAACTGGTTTCTGAAGGAAAGTGAGATTCGGTTCAAGCTCTGCTTCTTCAATCGGTATGATCACTGATTCATCGGGGTAGTACTTCCGAAGTTGCGATACATGAAAGACATTGTGAGTACCCGTTAAACTTGGAGGCAAATCCAATCTGTAAGCTGTATCTCCGATTCTCTTTAAAATCTTATAAGGTCCCAAATATCGGGGATTCAACTTTCCTCTTTTTCCAATTCGGGTAAATCCTTTCCGAGGTGAAGCTTTCAGGAATACCCTATCCCCAACTTCAAATTCAAGATCTTTCCTTCGCTTGTCGGCATAACTTTTCTGTCGATCTTGAGCTGCTTTCATCCGTTG
Source organism: Lantana camara (assembly GCA_037501455.1). Classification (NCBI taxonomy): domain Eukaryota; kingdom Viridiplantae; phylum Streptophyta; class Magnoliopsida; order Lamiales; family Verbenaceae; genus Lantana; species Lantana camara. The sequence goes on from CM074855.1 coordinate 130,586,280, forward strand.
TCGAATAATCTGAACTTTTTCAATAGCATCTTGAATAGCTTTGGAAGGTTTATCTTTCCTTTCACCTCTTTGTACCCCTTCTTGCTTACTCCACTTCCATTCCTCCAAATCGAAAAACAACGGGGATCGGCACTTTCTTCCATAAAGAAACTCATACGGTGCCATTTCTATAGAAGCTTGGTAACTGTTATTGTAGGCAAACTCAATTAAGGGCAATTGTTCATTCCATGAACTCGAGAAATCCAATGCACACGCCCTTAACATATCCTCAAGATATCTGATTAACCTTTCAGATTGCCCATCTGTCTGTGGATGAAAAGCTGTACTGAACTGAAGCTTAGTTCCCAAACACTTCTGTAACTCTTGCCAGAACTTGGAAGTGAATCTCGGATCCCTGTCTGAGACAATACTAACTGGCACTCCATGTAACCAAATAATCTCATCACAATACCTCTTAGCCAGCTTACCTATCTTATCTGACATCCGAACTGCAAGAAAATGGGCTGACTTGGTTAACCTGTCCACGATTACCCAAATTCCATCGAATCCCCCCTTCACTCTAGGTAAACCCGATACAAAATCCATTGCTATCTGTTCCCATTTCCATTCTGGAATAGGTAGTGGCTGTAACAATCCTGACGGCTTCTGATGCTCAGCTTTCACTAGCTGACAAGTTAGACAATGCTTCACATAACTCACCACGTCTCTCTTTACCCCGTTCCACCAATAATACTGTTTCAAGTCCCGATACATCTTGTTTCCACCAGGATGTACCGAATACACAGTTTTATGAGCTTCATCCAAAATAGCTCTTCTCAGCTCCTTTGGAACTACCACTCTGTCCTTAAACCGAAAAATTCCCGTATCATCGAATCCAAACGGACACTCGGACTCTGATCAAGCCTTCTCTATCAACTTCTGAATCTCAATATCCGTCCGTTGTGCCTCAAATATCTGTTGCCTTAATTCTGGACGTACTGAGATGTTACCAATACGAGCCTTTATCTTAACCAATTCCATTGGTTGTCCAATATTTACCTTCAGATGGGATACACTAACCTTCCTGCTCAATGCATCCGCAACCACGTTAGCTTTACCCGGGTGATACTTAATCACACAATCATAACCCTCGAGAGTCTCCATCCACCTTCGTTGCCTTCTGTTCAACTCCTTCTGAGAGAATAAGTACTGAAGACTCTTATGATCGGTGAAAATCTCAAAAGAAGTTCCATACAAATAATGTCTCCACTTCCCTAAGGCAAAAATCACCGCTGCAAGTTCGAGGTCGTGAGTGGGATAATTCTTCTCATGCTCTTTCAATTTCCTAGAGGCATAAGCAATTACTTTCCCATTCTGCATCAAAACACAACCTAAGCCTTCATGGAAAGCATCCGTATACACCATAAACCCTTCAATACCATCCGGAAGTGAAAGTATCGGTGCAGAAGTTAACTTATCCTTCAAGAGCTGAAAACTAACTTCACACTTCTCATCCCATTTAAACTGAACTTCTTTCTTGGTTAATCGGGTTAACGGAGCCGCAATCTTAGAAAAATCCTTAACAAATCTTCGATAATAACCGGCTAAACCCAAGAAACTTCGGATTTCAGAAACATTCTTAGGACTCTGCCACTTAGAAACTGCCTCTACTTTCGAAGGATCCACTTCTAATCCTTTGCTCGAAATGATATGTCCCAAGAAACTCACCCTATCAATCCAAAACTCGCATTTACTGAACTTGGCATAGGGCTGATTATCTCTTAGAGCTTCCAATACCAATCTCAAATGCCGAGCATGATCCTCTTCTGACCTTGAATACACCAAAATATCATCGATGAAGATCACAACAAACTTATCCAAATACGGCCGGAAAATCCGATGCATCATGTCCATAAAAGCTGCCGGCGCATTAGTTAATCCAAATGGCATCACCATAAATTCATAATGTCCATACCGGGTATTAAATCCTGTCTTAGGAATATCTTCCTCCTTAATCTTTAACTGATAATATCCTTGCCTTAAATCGAGCTTGGAATACACTCTCGACCCTTGTAGCATGTTAAACAAATCCTCTATATTAGGCAAAGGATACTTATTCTTTACAGTCATCCGATTCAACTCCCGGTAGTCAATACACATCCTTAAAGTTCCATCTTTCTTCTTAACAAAGAGAACCGGCGCGCCCCACGGTGATGAACTCGGTCGAATATAACCATTCTTAAGAAGATCTTCCAGCTAAACTTTCAACTCCTATAACTCTGCCGGTGCCATCTGGTAAGGAGTCTTAGAATAAGGTTCAGATCCCGGATATAAGTCTATTACAAATTCGATCTCTCGATCCGGAGGTAAAGAACCTAAAACTTCGGGAAACACCTCAAGATATTCCTTCACCACTTCTGTCTCTTCGAGTTTTGCCTGATCTTTCGGCTTATTCAAGATATAGGCAATAAATCCTGTTGCCCCCTTCCTTATCAACTTATGAGCCTCAGTAAACGACAAGAGAGGTGCAATCTCTGATTCTTTCCCCACTGTCACTTCTTCTCCCAACTTAACTGTCTTGGTGAAACAATCAACCATGGCGTGGTACCGAAACAACCAATCCATTCCCAGAATAACCCCATATCTGTTCATCGGCATTACCACCAAATCTGCTCGATATACTCTGCCTTCAAACCCAAACACATAATCTCTGACCACCCGATCCGTCTCAAGACTTCCACCCAACGGCGAACTCACCACATAACAAGCATTTAAACACGTAACAGGCAAACACAAAGCATCAATTAATTTGCAAGAAATAAACGAATGAGTAGTGCCAGGGTCAAATAATGCATGTATGTTCGTGTCATGGATGCATATCGTACCTTCCACCATAGCATTGGAATTGGCTTCCACATCTTGCTCTTCACCCGCAAGGGCATATACACGAGCTGGGATCATCGGCCTCTGAGCTCCCGGTTGATAGCCTGGAGTCTTGTCTGGACAAGTATTGGCCATATGTGTCGTCTTCCCACAAATCAAACACTGTCCCAACCTCCTTCGGCAAGTATTGTACGTGTGGGTAGGGCCTCCACAATGCATACAAGGCGGCCTATCATGGCGAGGATCAGAAGTAGCCGGAGGTACTTGTGGCTTCGGCGGTGCAGTTCCCATAGGTCGAAACTTCTTAGCTTGCCCTTGAAATGGCTGAGGAGGAGATACCATAGGCCTTTTCCCCTTTCCAAACCCCGATACTTGTCCCATTTGCATACGAGGTAAGGGGTCCTTTTTCTTATACTCCTCTTCCAACACCAATGCCCTTTGTACAGTGTCAGCAAAAGATTCAAAGTTATGGCCTGCGTGCCCGTGTCTTAGATCCTGTCTCAACCCCGAAATAAACCTCTTTGCCTTTCTCTTTTCATCCCTTGTAATGTGAGATGCATATTTGCCAAGCCTGTTGAAAAGAGAAAGATACTGGGCCACCGTCCGAGTCCCTTGCTTCAAATCCATAAATTCTTGTTCTTTTCTTTCTCGCACAACTTCCGGCATAAAAGCTTCTCTAAACTCCCTTAGAAAGGCTTCCCAATTGACTTCTTCTCCTCCCTTAGAAAGGCTTCCCAATTGACTTCTTCTCCTTCCACTTCGAGCTTCTCTCTAGTACGTTCCCACCAATCATATGCCTCCCCATCCAGTTGGAAAATAGTAAACTGGGCCTTTTCTTGAGATGTGAACTGTCTAACATTGAAAATCCTCTCAATCCTTGTCAACCATCCCTCCGATATCGCATCATCCACCGAACCGGAAAACCTTGGTGGATTATAACTCAAAAACAACCCATGATGATCTCTCGGGTTATTTGGAGGAGGTGCTTGTTGCTCAGCCTGCGGTTGTACTGGAGGATCTTGAGCCCTTCTATGTTCCACGTAGTTATATACCGCTTCCATAAAATGCTCCATATTCATAGGCGGTTGTGGAGGATTAGGAGAACGATCTCTATGATGATGACGATCTGGAGACCTTTCCCCGATGTCTTCTAGGAGGCATCCTGTTCACTCAAACACTAACATGCGTGCTAATTTTAGTTCATGCGTGACAATGCATTAAATTCATTCAAGCATTCAAGTCAGGAATCAAAGCACCTTATCATATAAAAATGCAAATGCTCCATTCACAAGTAATTCCTACAGCCGAACGACCTACTGACTCCACACGACACTAGAACCCTGGTTTTGCAACCTTGGGCTCTGATACCACTCAAAGGATGTAACGCCCGAGCGCGACACGTCACATCCCCCGCACCATGACCCGACCCGTATATGAAATGGATTTCCACACACGAGCCAAATCACAGCGAACGGAGACATACACACTCGCTAAGCCAGGCGGGACTAACCTATAACTTAAACCCCAACAACAACCACAACAATCAGAGTAACAGAAATGCAGAAGCAATCATTCATATATTATATATTGAGCTAAATGCTCTAGGTACCAACATGTAATTCATATATTGAGCTATACGCTCTATGTACCAATATTTCATGTACGATACATATAGGTACCATATCCTGTACGCTCCATACGTATACAAAATCCAAATGGAACAAAAGTAATCATAAGTGAGTGTAAAGGAAAGGCTAGACACGATGCAAGACTCTCCCTGACTGGTATCCCGCCTAGCATCCCCCTTCCTGCAAAAACATCTGAAACAACTCCGGGTTCAGTCTTAGACAGACTGGTGGGTATAAAAAGATAGGCATAATATCATAATATTGCGGAATTGAAACACATACATGCAAGTTATAATCCTTATTCGAGGTTTAGAAGCCTTTCTCCCAAGTGGGAACATAAAGTACAACGAATAGGATTATAACAATTCATTTCATTCATTAGGTCATTAATAGCCCGGCAAGAGGGCGTGCATTATCTCCAACCACCACCACGTGTAATCCATTAATCATTCATTCATTCATTCATACATTACATTCTTTCGTGCACATACATTCGATCGTTCATTCAATCGTTCATAAACTCCTTTTCCCTCCGGGTAGGGAACGGGTTTACAAGGCCCGAGCCCTCATTCGTTAATGCTAGAGGGGTACATGAATCCCCAAAAAAGCGGGACCCCTTTCATCCACTAATCTCCTAGTGAAATCCAGGTTGCCGAAATTGTTGGGACTAGTATATGTGGATTCCCGTCAGCCCATGCTTCCCCGGTTCACCAATACACTAAGTCCCGGGCCCTCATTCATTGTGATCATTCATACATTTCTCGCCAAAACATTTTGGTAGGACATTCATAATAAAGGCTTTCGTTCAAAAACATTTACTTGTTAAAAACTTGGCATAAATACCTATATAGGGTTTTGGCTAAAATCTTGCACATTAGGTGTTCGGGTCATATTGTTATCTAATAGAAGAAAAACCCACCTGATAGACAAAAGAACCCGACCAAAACCTCACTGCTCGACCTCGTCACCCACTGGATCAAGATCTGTGTGACAAAGGTAGTGTGAGACTCAATCATGACCACATTTGACGCTCGGCTATGCAAAATCATGCTATGGAATGCTTAAAATGCAATAATATGTTCAATTATGGTCATGAATATCATAGAATTCAATCAAACACATAATTCACCAAGTTTCGTTCATTATACGGTAAAAACCGTATTCATTCCTGTTCATATCGTTCATACTTTCATACTTTCATTCATATGGTCACCAATAGCATATATCAATCATACAACATTAATTTAACATAATCATGTTACATATAATTCACAAATACTAGCAATAAACGCAAAACAAGCAATAAAAGAGTTCCCCCAAAGCTGCCATTCAAATGACACGGCCGTGCTAAGTTTTCAAAGGAAACGGACACGGCCGTGTCCGAGGTTTAAAATCAGAAAAATTCAAAGTCGAGGGCTTGACACGGCCGTGTTGAGTTTTCAAAGCATTTGGACACGGCCGTGTCCGAGATTTAAATTCAGAAAAATCAAAGTCGAGAGCCCAACACGGCCGTGTCCATTTTCAGTTCAAAGCTGACACGGTCGTTTTCAAAGAGAAAACAGAGCAAAAGCTCTGTTTCTCGAGGGAAAAGCTTTGCAAAACAGGGGCAGCTCTAAGGAAGCTCTTATACACACTTAGACATGCTCATAATTCATAAAACTCATATATATCATGCAATTCATTCATATAAGTAAGAATTCACACCCAAAGTTGGCCAAAGATCACCCAAACACAAGCTTTCATTCAAGGAAGCTTCAAGCTTCATTAATGGCAATTCATGCTATGATCCATCAATATGAAAACCAAGGATATATAAATGATAAGGAAGTATCATGCAACAATTTCCATAACTCAAATCCCAAATTAAACCATTGAAACTCATGGAATCAAGAATTCATATCATATAACTCATTTTCAAGCTTTTCTTCATAACACATGATTCTCCAACTTATACCAAGATATAATCGGAAGAAAATGGAGAGGAGAATGAGAGAAAAACATTCCATACCTTACCTTGGAAGAAGATTGGATGAAGGTTAATCTTGAGCTCAAAGTGTGGATGATCAAAACAAGGGTTTCTTGGAGCTTCTCTTGATCTCTTGAGATGATGATTTGATCGATCAAAATGGGAGAAAAGGAGGAGGAAATGCTGATATTTAGTGCTAGATGGGTAGGATACGGGTTGGTTCAAGTCCGGTTCGTTTAGTAAACGGTTCAACAAGTTATAAGAAACGGGATCGTGGAAAGATTCGTTGACGAAGATTCAACGATATCGAAACAATACAAGGTCAAATTTAATGGATAGGTAATGTCGAAACAAGTTCAACGCCGGTTACGGATCTCGATTTCGAGGTCCGGAGCTCAAGATATCGCGAAAACCGTTCAGGGTTGCCTATATCGAAACAATACAAGGTCAAATTTAATGGATAGGTAATGTCGAAACAAGTTCAACGCCGGTTACGGATCTCGATTTCGAGGTCCGGAGCTCAAGATATCGCGAAAACCGTTCAGGGTTGCCTATATACAAATAGGTCCCTAAACTTTCAAAAAGTGGCAATTAAGCCCAAACTCAATCTTCAATTGATTCCAAAACATCAAATAAGTTACAATCAAGCCCACGTATTACACGAAACATGTAATTTCATTCAATTAACACTGAATTCACAAAAGTCACATTCTCACAATTCCATTCATATATTCATAACACATAATAGCATTCATATAAAATTTAAACAATTAAATCAAATTAGAAACAAATTCAAATAGCAAATCAACTTATAAAATCACATAATTAAATGAAAATACGCACGTAACACTTACCTACACCTGTGAAATCTCGGGGCGTTACATACAAAACATATTCGTATATTGGAAGTTGCAATCACAATTACCTTCCTCACGGGGAATATTAGGTTGATCAACCAGGAGTTGTAAAAGTGAAACTATATCACCACTTGCACTGAACTGACACAAAATGACTATGAAATGATAGACATATCAATAAGGAAAAGCAAGTGTAAAGATTAAGACACATCAAAATTATCATCATCATCAAAAGCTACGTTCAGGACATTGAAATTTAAAAACGAGACATGTGTAAAAGGGAACAAAAAGAAGGTGGAATAATATGGTATTTTTCTGCATATTTGGTCAAATAGTGCGTTTAATGGTAATTAAAGAAGCCAAGAGAATAGCCTTGTGCAAGCAAACCTAGGCTTCAATGCAAGAGACAGAATTGCTGATACCACTGATAATTTAAGAAGGTACCTACACGAAAATAACGAGCGACCTATCATTTGAATAAGCCAAAAAGTCAGGCACCAAATACGCTAGGTAAGTTAAAACGTGTGTATCTTTATCTATCCTTCATGTTAAATTACACGAAGAACTCCCACAAATCAACGAAAACTTCAACCAAGTAGCTTAGATAAATTAACCTCAGAAAACTAAACGACCTCAATTAACATTGAGGATTATGTTTCTCACACAAATGCAAGACAGTTAAAAAAGATTCAGCGTGCAATCAACAATGCCTTCCATTTTGATCAACTAACATTGCTAAACAAAGTAAACAGGAAACTTAGTTGTTCAGAGTTCACAAATCCTTACTCTGATTGATGCATCTCTTCAAGAATCTTAAGCCCATCCAAACAATTTGCAAGAGTTGGTTTTACGCCCACCTGTTGTTTCAGTTGTTTCACAGTTTGCTGGAAAGATCCTGCTTTGACAAGTTGCCGGCTATCACGAGCTATCTTCTCAAGGGAAAACACAATTCCTTGAAATTCTTCCCTGATAGGGTCCGGATCCACCACGACGGTGGGGGGATCACACACGAGCGCTGGTGACGCTCGAAAAGTGCTCGGATTAGTTCCCCACGACATATGACTTTTGAGCGCCGAAATCCCGAGCGCCAAGAATGTGGCCCTCGTGCGGGTGATTCCTACGAGAAGGGTAACCCTGAAGGCCGAGATGGGAGCGTCGATCCTGTCGTTTCGGGCTCTTTACCTGAATAGTTGGCCGAGGCTCAAGGGCCTGTACTAGTTGTCAAGTGAGTGGGCTGGGTTGGCCCGCGAGTCCATCAATGCGAGCGTATAGTCTTCAAGTCAACTGATGGTGACACGTGGACGGCTCTGATACGAGCGTGTTTTTATGTCTCATCATTTTACCCCCCAAATTCTGTAGTATCGCTCAAGCGTACTGTAGAATTTAAAAGAAGGGAGCCTTGAATTTTGAATATCCGAGGGTCAAGCCTCCGCAAGGGAGGCGACCGCTTGACTTCCGTATCGGGCACAGTCTGACACTGCTGTTCCCAAATCATGCTTGCTAAATTTCCCTTCCTGCTTATGAACATTTAATATCTGTATTTAATCCTTAGGATTTCTTCAGCATATTTGAATTTCTTTATGCTTTTCCCCCGTATATTTGGACCTTTTCTCTTATTCTCTGGATGTTTATGTGCATTTTCTTCTGTTTTTAAATATTGATCGCTGTTGTTTCATCGCGCTCGACGTTTGTACATTTGTCTTTCTTGTTTGAGTGTTTGTGATGGGTGTGTGTGCGCACGAGGGCGTTTTCTTTGAAGGTTCCCTGGCGCTTATCACAAAGCGTCATCAGTTTAGAATTTGGTAGCGTCTAGTGCCTTGAGAGATGCAAGTATGGGCGCGAGGGTGTACCTTATGAGGGTTCCCTAGCCGTATTCACAGTGAGGCTCGAATTTGAACTTAGAAAACCTCTGAGGATTTAAATAAGTATTGGCCAAACAACGTGCACCTTCATCTTGATCGCTCCAGTGAATTGAACGTACTTAGAAACCAACAGTAGGATTTGCTAAGTATGGGATCAAAGCGAGCGTAACCGTAGGGTTAGCGTCATTCTGAGGGACCCATGAAAGGATTGGTCTAGGATCCACTATTTTAAGAGCGTGCTCTTACCCAAGAAGTTAAGGGTCATCGGGGGTTTACGAGCGCGAACTGGCGTGGTGAGCACCCAGTTGGCGTAAATTAAGCGTTTAGAATCCCGCCATTTGACACGCTCATCCTCGGGGTCTTCACGCTTATGAGCGTCAAGGTTTTTAATGTGGAGCATTTTTACCGCGTAGGTAACGTCGATTTGAGATTATCGGGGTATTAACTAAGCCGTTCGACGTGGAACACGCTCAACACAGAGTAAACTTTTTATTAACCAGACCATTAATCAAAGGGAAGAGCAAATTAATGACATAACAACATATAAAATACATACCATTACACTTGCAATGCTTGAAGCAATTACAATCATGCTTTCTGTCAAAAGAAAGTACAAAGTGCCACGAGCGGACGATTACAAAGGTGGACACTTACATGTAGAATCGCCTAAGATTGCACGCGTTCCACGGTCTAGGGAGACGCTCGCCTTGCAAAGTCTCTAGCAAGTAGGTGTTGTTCGCTCGTACTTGAATGACTTTGAAGGGGCCCTCCCAGTTGGGATCCAATTTACCCACATGTTTAGAAACTTCAACTTTCTTGAGGACCAAGTCCCCCAGTTGGAAAGTTCTTTCCTTAACACGTTTGTTATATTGGTGGGCCGCAGCCGCCTTGTACTTGTGGATGCGAGCCCAAGCTTTGTTTCTCCTTTCGTCTAGCAAATCCAATTCGAATGTCCGATTGACTTCGTTGATTGCAGGCTCGAAATAGGCAACGCGTGCGGATTCTTGAGCGATCTCCGCAGGTATCATAGCCTCGGAGCCGTACACCAGAGAGTAAGGAGTTTCCCCTGTCGCCGCTCGGGGGGTGGTGCGATATGCCCATAGGGCACCTTGAAGTTCTTCAGCCCATTCCCCTTTTTACTCTCGAGCATCGTTCTCAAGTGCTGGAGTATGGTTCGGTTAGTCACTTCAGCTTGACCGTTGGCTTGAGGGTGGCCCACGAAAGTGAATCGTTGCTCAATTCCTAGTTCATAGCACCACTCCCGTGTGTCAGCAGCGATAAACTGGGAGCCGTTGTCTGAGATAAGCACCCTCGGGATGCCATATCTACAGATTATGTTTTTCCAAATGAAATCTCTCACAACTTTGAACGTTATCTTGGCGACCGCTTCTGCTTCAGCTCACTTAGTGAAATAATCCACAGCGAGGATCACAAATTTCTTTTGTCCTACCGCTATTGGAAGGGGCCCCGTAATGTCAATGTGTAGCACCCGAGCGTAAGGTACCACATCCCCCGCACCGAGACCCGACCCGTATATGAAATGGAAGTCCATATACGTGCCAAATCCATGGCGAACGGGGACACAACACACACGCTATGCTAGGCGGGACTAACCCTTAAACCAATCAAACTCAAGACAATATAATCAGAGTTATAATGAAACGCGGAAGCAAGAACAACATATAATATATACAACGAGCCACCAAGCTCCAAAAATCGATATACAAAATCATACAAGTGTTCAACGACACGCACGGCCTAAATCATAACGCTCCATACAATGATCATATACAAAAGAGAAATAAGAGTATGAGATGCTGAAAAGAAGTGCTAAACATAAATGCAAGACCTAGACGACTTGTATTCCCGCCTTGCACTCCTATACCTGCACAAAACAACTGAAAACAAATCGGGTTCAGTCTATACGAGATTGGTGGGTATAAAACGAGGCATAAGATATAATATCGCATAATTTAAACACATTCATGCAAGCCCTAATCCCGTGTGAAGTTTGACAAGAATTTCCCAAGTGGTTAAAACAAAAGAAAATAATAAACGGGATTACGACGTTCATATTCATTCATAATTGTTCATAAGGGTTTATGGCCCGGCGAGTGGGCGTGCACAATCTCCAACCTACACCTCGTGTAATCATAATCAATTATTCATTCATTATCATACATATCTTTTGTGCTCATACTTATCATGATCATAATCATTCATATACACCTTCTTCCTCCGGATGGTGGACGGGTTTGCAAGGCCCGACCACCCAATCATATCAATGTGCCTATGAGGTTCATGAGTTCTCAAAGCCCGGTTAGCGTTTCCTCGTCAAAAACTCCTTGACGGGGTCCGTTTCGCCGTAGTTTGGTTGGGACTAGTACATGGGATCCCCGTCAGCCCTTGCTTCCTCGGTTAGCCACATGTACTAAGTCCCGGGGCCCGTGCAATCATAATCATGTCTCGCCGAAACATAAGGTAGGGTTTCATAAATAAAAGGGGGTCAAACGTTTGAAATCATTTACCCAAATTGACTCGATATATAAATATACTATTTTGGCTTAAAACCTTGCACATAAGGGATATATCGGGTCGTTTTAGCTATTAGAAGAAAAACCCACCTTTTCAAAGCAAAAGAAAGGCTCAAGCGTCTCAATGCTCGCCCTCGTCTCCGACCAAACCCGAATCTGTACAAAAGAAAGGTATGAGACTCAATGACCACATATGACGCTCGACAATGAAGTGAATATGACATGAATGCATAAAAGATCATATTATATCATGGAAATGTTCATGTGCACTATTAAAGAATTTAAAGCACATAATCAACCCATTCGTTCATTCATTTCATTCAAATTCATAAATTCATAAATTCATATTTCATATCAATTAATCTAAGAATTCATTTAATATCCATAACACATAATATTCATATTCACAATTAGAAATAGAATAAATAAAACGTTCAATCAATAATCGGCAAATTAAATACGCGAAATAGTGATCAATTAATTTCAAAAATTGAATTAAATCAAATAATATTTAAAATATATAATAAATATATATATAATAAATGTATATATATAATAAACATATATATATATATACACGTAAATCAATCATGCATGCATAAATTATATTTAACATAAATACTACATATATATATATATACTTAAGTATGCATGCAATTAACATAGTAAAGCCATGCATGCAAAACAACACACACAGTACATATATATATATACAGCAACCCATGCATGCATGCAAACAGAGGGAAAAAAACGCAGGCAAAAGTTGGAATAAACAAGGTGACACCCCTGTGTCACAAGCATAGCACAAACCGAGACACCCCCGTGTCTCGATAGAGAAATTTCAGGCCAAATTTGCACCCCTGTTCACGCTGGAAAGAAGGAAAATGACACACCCGTGTCTCGCAAGTAGCAGTTTAATCAAAATCCCCTGTTTTGACAGCAACCTACGCAGCAGCAGCTAATGCAAAGTGCAAGCAAGAAAGGCAGCAAAACCAGGCATGAAATGCAGCAAAAAACTCAGCTAAAATGAACCCACAAGGCCATGAAATTAACAGCAAAAGCAAGGAGGAAACACAGCAGTTTTTGACAGCAAAACTCCAGTCCCAAAAACAGAGCAAAGGTCACGAAAAATAGGGCATGAAGGATTCTCTTTATCTCCACATATACATATCAGTTTAGGCCATCAAATACTCAGTCAAGCAACACAAATTCAACATATAATTCAGTTCCAAAAGAGCTCAACTAAGAAAAGCTGTCATACGTGACATTTCATGAAAATCTCCCAAAGTGCCATAAATGATATCTCATTAATACATCAACCACCATGAAATTAATGATCATAAATGAGATGGGGATGTCAAAATAATCATTCTCAAGCTTGGAATCAATCAAAACCATTAAGAATTGAATAAGATCAACAAATTTTGCTCTAAACCACTTATTTCGAAATCCCAGCCAAAACCTCATGAACCATGCTCAAATTTGGGAATGAAAGGATGAAAATGATCAGAAATGAACATATATTACAACCCTAACCTTACCTTGTTGATTGGATGAAGATTGGATGAGATTTAAGCTCCAAAATCTCTAAGGAATGCTAGGTTACGGGACTGACTGTAATTCCAGTGACTTTGGCTGATATTTGGGGATTGTGTGAGGGTTGGTTTGGTTAGGGCATGATATATCAGGTTAGGTAGTTGAGTTAGGGTTCAATAGAATCAAACCATGGTTAATTTGGTTAAAGTTTGGGTAAGATATGGCCATTTTAGTGCAGCAAGGTCAGTTTGGTCGCCGTTTCGTTTTTCGGTTGGATTTCGGAGGTGCAAATGACTCTAGAAAAATATAAGGCTAAGTTTAATAAACTCAAATTTTTGTTACGAGTTCAGCGGAGTTGACGGAACTCGAATCCGAGTTCCCGAGCTCAAGATATTAAATTCGGAACCAAGGGTACGCTAAGTGCTCTTTAGCCCCCGATTTGGTTCCACGATTCAAATTAAATTCGTTAACATATCAAATGAATTCGAAAACATAAACCGAGCATATAAGCATGTTCAAAACACATATATTTACGACATACTACAATTTCACGACATTTCGATATCATTTCATATAAGAACGATGCACATATTAAACAACCATGCACATTTCATGAAATTCCATGCATAAAAATTTAAATCAAATGAATTAATTCTAATATTAATTAAAATAAATTAAATTAATAACATATTTTAAGGTCAACGTGATTAATTAATTAAAGCATGGTTAATTAGCATTAATCAATACATTAATAATAAAAGAAATAAACATATATATATATATATATACTTAAAATATGAAATATTTTAAAATAATAATAAATTAAAACAAAATATAATAAAATAAAATAATAAAAATTTATAATAAAATTAAATATAAAACATGTGTAAACAATTAATTCGCGTAAGTTTGTAAACACATACGTCGTACCTTTACGTCTGAAAGGTCGGGGCGTTACACGATGCCCCACTGATCGAAGGGCCAAGAAACATCGACAGGGATCATTTGAGCCGCCGACAACTGGGGAGTGTTAGAGTGAAATTGGCACTTAGGACACTTTTTCGAGTAACTGATGGCATCCTGTAATAACGAGGGCCAGTAAAACCCACTCCTCAAGACTTTCTTGGCCAATATTCGACCGGCCGAATGATTCCACAACTTCCGCTGTGCACATGTTCCAACACTTCCTTAGTTGCAGGCATCTCAACGGTGGACCTTGAAAAGATCGTTTGAATAGCCGACCGTCGTTATCGAGAGAAAAACGAGGGGCTTTACTCCTAACTTTCCGAGTTTTCACCTTATCGCTCGGACAGGTCCCCTCCCTGATAAACTTAACGATGTCATCCAACCAACAAGGTTCAGCGGGGGCATGCTCACCTCGCTCGAGGATTCTGCCTCCCTAATCAGTGGTCTCTCTGTCCTGAGGACCGTGACTGAACGCTCGCATGAGTCATCGAGGGCTGAAGCGAATTTGGAAAGAGCGTCAGCACGTTCGTTTTCTGCTCGGGGGACCTGTAACAAATGGAACTCTTTGAACTTGGCGATCACATTCTTAGCCCTCGCTAAATACTGCACCATAGTGGCTTCTCGAGCTTCATAAGTGCCATCGATTTGACTTGCGATCAGCTGGGAGTCAACATAAGTAGTTACCCGAACGACACCATTCTGGAAGGCTATCCAGAGCCCTTGGATTAAAGCCTCGTACTCAGCTTCGTTGTTGGTGACCTGGAACGCCAACTTAATAACGTAATCTGCTTTTGTACCGTGAGGGTCTCTTAGGGTCACACCGGCTCCCCCCCCCCCCCCCCTGTGAGGTCGAGGAGCCGTCTGTGTGCAGGAGCCATACCCCTTCCTCCGCTGGGGGCTCGGTATCCAAATTGAACAGCTCCACTAACAAGTCTGCTACTGCCTGGGCCTGTATCGCCGTGCGAGGGTCGAAAGAGATGTCGAATTGGCTTAGTTCAATGGACCATTTGATTAACCTTCCTGATACGTCTTGCTTTGCTAAAACCTGCTTGAGGGGTTGGTCTGTGAGCACTGTGATAGAATGAGCCTGAAAATAAGGCCTTAGCCTTCGAGAAGCATTGACGAGCGCAAAAGCGAATTTCTCTATTTCCATGTATCTTTTCTCAGCCCCTTGCAAAGTTTTGCTCAAATAGTAGACCGGCATGTGTTTACGCTCACGGACAGCCACCAAGACAGCGCTCGTAGCCTCTGCGGAGACTGAAAGGTAAATAATCAAGTTCTCTCCAGGGCTAGGCTTGGTCAACAGTGGTGCGCTCGCGAGGTATCGTTTCATATCCTGCAAAGCCTTCTCACATTCCTCACCCCAGGCGAAGTTGCGAGCGTTGCGCAAAATCCTGAAGAATGGTAGGTTTCTGTCCGCCGAGCGGGAGATGAACCTGTTCAATGAAATAATCTTTCCCACCAACACTTGGACTTCCCTCACATTTCGAGGGGAGGGGATATCAAGGATTGCCTTAATCTTTTCTGGATTCGCCTCTATGCCACGCTGACTGACCATGTACCCCAAAAATTTACCACCCCGAACACCAAATGTGCATTTGGAGGGGTTCAATTTCATTCCATAATGGCGTAGGACGTTGAAGGTTTGTTTGAGATCCTCCAGATGGGAGCACCGACGCTCACTCTTCACTATCATGTCATCCACATATACTTCCATAGATTTTCCAATTTCGCGCTCGAACATCCTGTTGACAAGGCGCTGGTAAGTTGCCCCCGCATTTTTGAGTCCAAACGGCATGACCTTGAAACAATAAACTCCCAAATGCACAATGAACGAGGTTTTAGGGCGATCCTCGGGCGCCATGAATATCTGATAATATCCCTGAAAGGCATCCATCATGCTCATGAGCTCGCACCCCGCTGTCGAGTCTACCAACTGGTCAATCCTCGGTAGGGGATAAGGGTCTTTGGGACATGCCTTGTTGAGGTCCGTGAAGTCATTGCACATGCGCCACTTGTTGGCGCTCTTGGGAACGAGTACTACGTTACAAAGCCATTCTGGGTATAATATTTCCTCAATGTACTGAGCGTCCAGGAGCTTACCAACCTCTTCTTCAATAACTTGCCTCCTGAAACCGTGAACGTCCCTCTTCTTTTGTTTGACTGGCTTGAAGGCCGGGTCCATGTTGAGCCTGTGGACTATGACACTCGGATCTATCCCAGTGAGATCAGAAGCTTTCTAAGCAAATACATCGAGGTTCTCCCGGAGAAAATCAATCATCATAGCCTGGGAGGGACCGTCGAGATTAGAGCCAATCTGGGTGGTTTTATCTGGATTCCCCGGCTCCAACTCGATGGTCAAAAACTTTTCAGTGGGCTCGATATGAACCTCAGGCCTCGGAGCCTCGAGCGCTCGCTTTTTTCCAGTAAGCCTGCCCCCTTCCTCACCCGAGGGCCCGGTACCCTCGCTCTCGGAGGAAGATCCTTCGACGGCCCCAAGCGGCCCGTCTTCCGGGCGCTGGGCCCCAATGGGGGTCTTCTTTTTATTCTTCTTTTTGTACAACTTGGCCCTTTTGCGTTCCTGTCCATCCTCATCCAATTTGGGGAAGTCAACCAACTTTTTGGTGGATCCTGCCTGAATGGCTTGTTTGGGCCTATGGCTTCGAAGGGAAATGACGTAACATTCCCAAGCTTCCTTAACATTGCACAGAATCTCGCTCGTGCCCTCGGGGGTGGGGAACTTGACTTTCTGATGATAAGTGAAGATTATAGCTTTGAAATCCACGAGGGCTGGGCGCCCAATGATGATGTTGTAGGGGAGGTCCACCTCAACGATGGTGTAAAGTACGCTCAAAGTTTTTCGCTGTGGGGCGCGATCAAAAGAGGTGGCCAAGCGAATCTGTCCGCGAGGGACAATCTCCATGGGACAGTCAGAGGTTTCACCGATCCCATGGGGTGTTACAATGTGTTCCAAATCTTTCTCCGTAAACCCTACAACGTCATCCTCTTTCGAGCATGGAGAGCTGTCAACAGAGAGTACGGGCTTGGGCAGGGATGAACGTTGGTCATAACTCCGAATGTGACGGCGACGGGAAGCATTAGAATCGCCCCCCGAGGGTCCACCGGCGATCATATGAATGACCGCAAAAGGTTGATTCTCAACCTCCGCTGCTTTCCCCTTACCGCGGTCGCTCGATTTGGTGTGGTGGTGGCGAGGACTGCGCGAGCGTGAACGGCTCCTTCCTCCACCACGCGCTCGCTCAGCGCAGTGTTCATCGTATCTTTCCATCACCCTTACAAACTCCTTGAGGTGCCCCCCGACGATAAGCCTCTGAATCTCACTCTCAAGCTGGCGGCACTCGTTGGTATCATGCCCCTTCTGCTTATGAAAAGCGCAGTACTTTCCCAAGCGCTTCTGAGCCTCAGTCTCCCTCAACCTTGGCGGTCTTTTGAACAGTTTCTTGTCCACCATGGAATATACTTCGGCGATGGGCCGGTTAAGGGGGATCCTCTCGTACTTACGCGGGGGCGTAGAATTACGACGAACGGGAATAGGGCTGCGGCGGCGACCCCTGTTAGAATCTCCTCTGTCCTCGGGGGCTTTGTTGGGGATTTTGCCTTTCCCTGCACGGGTCATCAATACCTCCTCAATGAGGGGGGAATCGCCCGTCACAATCCTGTAATCCCTGTCCTCGGGATCCTCATAGCTGGCCTCCCTTCGGCGGTGAGAAATTGGGCTACGTGGTCGGCGAGCGTCTCTGGCCCTGGACCTCTCACCCCCATCTCGGGGGACTTGAGACCTTGCTCGAGAGAGCTGCTCCACCACATTCTGGAGCACCTTAAGTTGATCTTATACTGCGGCAAGCTGAGTGTCACCGACATCTCTGTGGTTTGCCCTTTCTGTGGCCCTTGATTGGACCTCCTCGTTGTTTCCAACCCTTTCATTTCCCGCTGGCTGTTGCCCTTGCTGGACCCTCGACGGGGCCTCGTCTTCCTGAATCAGTGGGGGGGGTTGCTGGGCCCTCAACGTAGGCTGCATCCTTGTTAGGGGATGAGCCGGGAGTCCTCCAATGGGCGGAGCCACGCGACCGCCTGTCATGGAGGAAAAGTACGCAGAGGTGAAGTGTTCCCAGGCATTTTGAACGGCTTGCTCCTCGCACTGCCCGTAGAGCGCCTGCTGCTGCTGAGGGGTGATTTGTGGCATTTCCACCCCCTGTATTTCCCTTGGAAGCAGGGTCCCCACTTGATACGGCTGGATCACGAGCACCATTCCGGGCATCATTCTCGGTTGCATATAGGCGCATCCCGGCGGGGGCATGGCCATGGAGTACACGCCGGGATGGGAGGCTGGTACGTTTTGTGTGAAGGTTGGGGGAGGAGGATTGGAGCCAGATCCTCCTGTCCCGTTTCCTCCGGGGGGGAGAGTTGCAGCTGCGACCTCAGTATTTCCGGTGAGTGGAGGGGGCATACCGCCAGCGGCGGCGTTGTTCCCTGTATTCTCCTCGTTGACAGGGGGAGGAGCACCTTTACCTCCTACCGCTCCTGACCTTGTAGCAGTCACCATGTTTAAAACCCTAGGTGTTATTTCTCAACTAGCTTTTAAGGGAAGAAATTGATGATGATGAGGACGGTGGTGACGGATTTCCCACAGACGGCGCCAAAAATGATGGTGCAGAAACTTGTAAAGGATTTAAACACCAATCACTTTAGAATTTGTTTGTAGAAGGGAAGACCATCACAGGCGTTGAGCCTCAGGAATTGTGTTTCCAATGAGCGTGGGTTCTTCCAGCTAGGATAACACCAGGAAATCGTGCAGCAAGGGTGCAGGAAATGGTGAAATATATGAAGCTTTGGAGAAGATGAAGATGAAGACGCAGAGGAAAATGATGCCCAGTTCAGTAGTGTGGTGTCTTGTGAAGAAGATGACTTAGGGGAGAAAGCATGTGCTCCCCCTTATTTATATGTTAGGGGTGAGGGTAATTGGGTAACTTGATCGTGTGGTCCCAAACCTGTGTTGCCCTAACACGTGGCAGCCCGTGAGGGCATGAGAATGACATTTCTGAAAAAGGGGGCAGCGTGTCAGATGCAAGGTGCGCACCACCTTTGTGTCAGAGGTTGTTGGCGAAGGTCGCGTGAGAGGAGGGCTCAAGATCCGTTTTACTAGGGTCCGGATCCACCACGACGGTGGGGGGATCACACACGAGCACTGGTGACGCTCGAAAAGTGCTCGGATTGGTTCCCCACGACATATGACTTTTGAGCGCCGAAATCCCGAGCGCCAAGAATGTGGCCCTCGTGCGGGTGATTCCCATGAGAAGGGTAACCCTGAAGGCCGAGATGGGAGCGCCGATCCTGTCGGATCGGGCTCTTTACCTGAATAGTTGGCCGAGGCTCAAGGGCCTGTACTAGTTGGCAAGTGAGTGGGTTGGGTTGGCCCGCGAGCCCATCAATGCGATCGTATAGTCTTCAAGTCAACTGATGGTGACACGTGGACGGCTCTGATACGAACGTGTTTTTATGTCTCATCAAATTAGTCATTATGATATATGATATTTATTATTTTATTATATTAAATATTTGAGTGAATATTTTATGAATATATTTTTGTATTAATAATATTATATTGCCTAATGTGTCATTGTAAAATAATATATTATTAAGACATATTATGATACAAAATTTAGTAAGGATCATACATTTATTATAGATAATATATAATATAGTAATAGATTATGTTATATATCTTGTAATTATACCATATAAATTATTAACTAATATTTTATTAAGATATATACTTATATAATTAATTATTTATTATAGTAGATTGAATCTATTTTTTATTAAATTATTTGTTTGGATAAATATTATATATTATCATAGTAATATGTTAGTAGTATCGTATAGAATGATATGTTGCTGTAATTATTGAATTGCGATATTATTAAATCATATTTATTGTCAAAATAAGTAGATAAAAATATATAATATATCATATATGAAGTATTACTAAATCGTATAAATTTAGATTAATTTACTGTATATTTATATATATAAATTATTAAACATTATAATATATATATATATATATATATATATATATATATATATATAAGCTTGCAAGTCTCGAGTCTCAAAGAAATAGGCTTGAGTTTGGCTTGACACACAAGTCGATCTCGATTAAGCTTGGCTTGAGCTTGATATCATTCGAGTTCGAGTCGAGCCAGCTTGAACTTGGCCTGTGCGGCTTACAAGCATCTCGGCTCAGAGCACACCCCTAGTGCTAATCGACTGACAACCTTCCCAAAATCAGGGAGAGTTGTTAGGGCTACATCTTACCATCTGGGCCTAGTGATCTGCCGGTCGATCCACCTGCTAAGCAGGCCCACAATCGGCTGCGGCTACCAATAACAACTACCCAAGCCCCAATTGTTTAACCAAACGAATAGGGCCATTCCTTGGGTCTGGAAGTACTATTTTCCTATAGCATCAAAATGGATGCATTAAAATGTAATATTATAAATTTTATTGTTGGGTATATGTAATATTTTAACAAAATGGGTTTGTTGGTAATTTTATAAATTTGAATAGGGCGCAAATGTATATATTATATGTTCTGTTGGTATCTTCGTTTTTTATGCTTCGTTCCAAGAGGCGAATTTTTTTCAAGATATTCAAGGGTTTATTTTGTGGGCTTGCTAAATGTCTGCCTACATCAACATTCTTTTCTTTTTCCTCCTTTTGAAGGGAGAACCAATTTCATAAGAGCATAAAATTTGTTCTCATAATGCTTTTTGAGTTCTTGAATAATGCAACTATAAAATTCTCTTAATGCCTTTTGAGTTATTGAATAATGCAACTATAAATAAATATATTTTAATAGAAAGCATATATTTTTATCGATTATCCAAATAATTCATTAATAATGCCGATAGCAACCCATAAATAAAAATGAATTACATATAATAAGTTATCTCAGTGAAGAACCTGATAGTTGAGAAATGAAAGAAAACCAATTCCAACAAAATCACACTTCAGTAATTACAAAAAGTACGTAAGTATCCATTTAAAAAAAATAAACACGATCATTTGACAATACATGATTCCCAAGAAACAAATGACTGTCAAAATCCTAAACAATGACAACAATCTTCAAACTTTGCCTTCGAGAGTATTCAACGATCTTCGAAACTTTTGTAACGTTTTGGCAAATATACATGAGATATGCAGTAGATCAGCCACGTGAAGCACCTTTAAGCGATTTCTTCAGCAAATACAATGTCATAAATGAATTGCACTGCACAGAGAAAGGAAAACATCGGAAAACATCAGAAATGAAGAAAGAGAGAGACTTACATACACATATACAACATATCATTCATCGGATTATAGAAGTTGGGAAATTCAAGCAGGGCTCAAAAGTGAACCAAATAATATACTACCATATGAGTTTAGTTGTTCAAGAAATAGTGATATTATCATCTAAAATACAAAAGCTGAAACCACTTGCATCCTCATCTCTACGTATCCTCTTACATTCTGAATCCCCGTATGAACTTCTGCCTAACTTATTAATAGCACGGTCATGTATTAGTTAAATGTTATCTCCAATCTAGGAACAACTAGACATATTCTTCTACGAAGTTGCAGCTACAATTACCTTCCTCGCGGGGGATATTAGGTTGATCAACCAGGAGTTGCTGAAGAGCACCTATATCGCCACTTGCACTGAAATGAAACAGAGTGAAAATGATGAGTTGATAAACAAATCAACAATGGAACAGCAAATATAAAGATTAAGACACATCAAAATTATCATCATCAAAAGCCACGATCAGGAAATTGAAAATGTAATATATGCGAATGGGATAACAATATCTGAAGCGGAAAAAGAACGAAAAACTAATGGCAACAAAACGAAGCTGGAAAGTCGAGAATTTGGTAAACCATTGTGTTTTTATGGTAATTAAAGAAGCCAAGAGAATAGCCTTGTGTAAGCACACCTGGGCTTCAATGCAAGAGACGGGATTGCTGATACCACTGATAGTTTAAGAAGGTACCTGCACGAAAATGACAAACGACTCATCATTTGAATAAGCTGAAAAATCGGTCACTAAATACACAAGTTAAGTTAAAACGTGTGTATCTTAATCTATTCATCATGTAAAATTACATAAAAAAAACTCCCACAAATCAACGAAAACTTTAACCAAGTAGCACAGATAACTTGATCTCAGAAAACTAAATGACCTCAACTAAGATTGAGAATTCTGTTTCGCACTTGAATTCCTTCCACATTGAACAACTAACATTGCTAAAGAAAGTAAACAGGAAACTTAGTTGTTTACAGAGTGCACACATCCTTACTCCGATTGATGCATCTCTTCAAGAATCTTAAGCCCATCTAAACAATTTGCAAGAGTTGGTTTTACGCCAACCCGTTGCTTCAGCTGTTTCACAGTTTGCTGGGAAGATCCTGCTTTGACAAGTTGCCGGCTATCACGGACTACCTTCTCAAGGGAAAACACAATGCCTTGAAATTCTTCCCTGATAGCAATTAACAAAAAAATGCACAAATCAATGGATAACACAAAAACAGCTTAATTCCATGCTACCACATTCATCAAGTTCACCATATTTGAACCAAATTTAAGCAAGATATAGCAACAACAGGGCTCCCAACAGTAGAAAAACTAAAAAGGCATACTAACTAATGATGAAATTAACAGTACATAGTCTTGTTGATGGAGATCATGATCGTTTGCAGAGACTCCATTTGCTTTGCTAATACAGCCTTCTCAATTCCCTCCACGCATTTCAAAGCCCCGTAGTTTGAAGAATCCTGTACAACCTAAACAGAAAGTAACCAATAACATCAGATAAAGAAACAAAAGCGAATTGAGCTTCTCAAAAGATACAAAGATGTGGAAACAATGAGAATTATGAAAACCTGCAACCTCTGAATGATCGAAGAGGCGTTCGAAAACTGGGAAATCAGCCGAGACTGAAGCTCCTCCCATCTATCCATGTCGTCCTTAATTTTCCTGAATTTTTGCTGATATTTCTTCACTATCGACTCCATTCTTCTCCACTCAGCCTTGCCTCAGAGCGGCTCCAAAAATCTCCGATTTGGTGAACTGTCGGAGAAAAAACTCAGCTCCGGGCGGCTGCAAAAGAAGCGAAGGTAACGAAGTATTGAATAAAATGTTCATTTGTGGGTTTAACTTGTAAAATAATATTTACTGTTATTACACCAAAGCCACTCAAGTTACTGATATTATCAAATCAGCCACTTCTTTACTCTGAAATTGCGTCGTAAGATATTAGCGGCAAACATTCAAGCACAGTTGGTATAATCAACGATGAGGTACTTATTCAAAGGTGGAGTTTTGAATTCAAAATCTGCTTTTGATTTGCTAAACTCAAATGTCTTTGCACCTAGAGTTGTTCAAGTTGTTTTCCTCTCAATTGTGTCGTCAAAATCAGTTCATAATGGAAAGAAAGTTGATAAAAATCCCAACTTTCAAGATACCAGAGAATCGCAAGGTCTGGGCCCGCTGTTCAATGAAATTGTTGGAATTTTGGGAGCTGAGAATGTTGGGTTGGATAATAATGCTCCATATGGGTTTTTAATGTCCAAAGAAACGGGGTTGAAAGGAAATAAGGGTAGTGTAGACTCATCATTATGTCAACTTGAAGGTGTTTGTGAAAATGCCGAGGAGAGAAGAGACCATGCAAAGGTGGGGAGTTCATTGGTTTTAGAAAGTAATGGGGGTGGGATTTCGGGCGAGCTAGAAGTAAAAGATGTTAGTCCAATTGTTCATAAGGTGACTGAGATTGTCAGAGGTGAAAATGGCGCTGTTAAAATGGAGGAAAGGCTGGAAAATGCTGGTTTGGAGTATAATGTGGATGTTGTTGAGATGGTATTGAAGAGGTGTTTCAAAGTACCTCATTTGGCTTTGAGGTTTTTCAATTGGGTGAAATTGAGAGACAGGTTCCGACATACGGCTAACATTTATAATATAATGATCGATATGGCAGGTGAAGCTGGGCAATTCAGTTTGGTTGAGGAATTACTTGAGGAAATGAAGAAGAGTTCTTGTGAGAAGAATGTTAAGACATGGACAGTTCTTATTTCACATTATGGTAAAGCAAAACTGATCGGCAAAGCTCTCTTGGTGTTTGAAGAAATGAAGAGAGCTGGTTTTGAACCTGATGAAATTGCCTACAAAAAAATGCTGAATGGGCTCTGTAATGCTGGAAAAGCTGACATTGCCTTGGAGCTCTACAAGGATATATTACGCAATGAGGTTAGATTAGATGTTGGCACGTATAAGAATTTACTTAAATGCTTTGCATTGTCTGGAGATATTGGTTCTGTTCATTTTGTTGGTGAAAACATGATAAGGCTTTCTGAAATTGAAGAATCGCAAGTATATGGCTTGATGCTGAAGAGTTTGTGTGTTGCAGGGAGAATTAGAGAATCTTTGGAATTGATTCGTGAATTGAAGAACAAAAAGATCATCCTTGACTCTTCCTTTTTTAAAACATTAGTAAAAGGGCTTTGTAGCAGAGATAGGATTACAGATGCAATGGAGATATTCGAAATTATGAAGAAAAGGAATGTACTTGATCCAAACGTATATGGAATCCTTATAAGCGGGTATTTGAGAAGAAATGAAATTTCGGTGGCATTAAATCTTTTCGAAGAGGCGAAAAAGCATGGACGTATCTCAGTCTCTCTCTATACAAATTTGATGCAGCACTTTTTCTGGAAAAATGAATTTCACAAGGGTTTGGAGCTGTATAATGAAATGCTTGCAACAGGGATTCAATTAGATAGTGTTGCAATAACTGCTGTTGCTGCGGGTTATATTCGTCAGAATTGCATCTCTGAAGCGTGGAAAGTGTTCAAGAGTATGGATGAAAGAGGAATTAAACCAACTTCCAAATCATATGCAATTTTCATTAAGGAGCTTCGTAATTCTTCCAAAACAGATGAGATTGTCAAGATTTTGAATGAAATGCAGGTTTGCAAAGTAAATATTCGTGATAGTATATTTGAACAGGTTCTATCTTACCTCAAGAAGAAAGGAGATGTAGAGCTGGTGGATGCGATTATGAGACTACAGAAGGGATATACCTTTCATCCGAAGGGTGAAGAGGAATTAAATGATGTTCAATGCAAAGAACCAGAAGTTATCGGGAAGCTGGAACTCAACCAAATACCTGAGGAAAGGTTTCCGGATTGCAATCTCGATTTAAAAGAAGTTTGCCAAATTTTATCATCTTCAACTGATTGGTGCTTTATAGAAGAGAAACTGGAGAAAGTATATTTACAGTTTACCCCTGATCTTGTTGTGGAAATTTTGCGTTCTTGTGGGCTTAATATTGGCACAGCCTTAAAGTTCTTCACATGGGTCGGGAAAAAACCCGGTTACAGTCATAATGAACAGTCATACAACATGGCCATGAAAATTGCAGGTCAAGGCAAAAACTTCAAGGAAATGAGAACTCTTTTTCACGAAATGAGGAGAAGAGGCTTCTCAATAGCATCCGACACATGGACAATCAAGATAATGCAGTATGGTCGAACGGGGTTGACTGATATTGCTTTGACTATTTTCAGCGAGATGAAACTCAGCGGTTGCAAGCCAAATAAAAGTACTTACCATTCTTTGATTACTTCTCTATGTGGTAAGAAAGGTAGGAAAACTGATGAAGCAATCAAGATTTATCATGAAATGGTCCAATCTGGATCCGCTCCTGATAAAGAGTTGGTTGAAACTTACCTGGGCTGTTTATGTGAAGAAAATAAACTCTCAGATGCCAAAATTTGTGTAAAATCTTTGCATAAATTCGGTTTCTCAATTCCGTTATCCTACTCATTGTACTTTAGAGCCCTTTGCCGTGCTGGGAAGTTGGAGCACGCTTTAGCTTTGAATGATGAACTCGGTTCTGAAAAGGATATTCTTGACAAATATACATACGGTAGCTTAATTCATGCTTTGTTAATGAGAGGAAGATTAGAAGAGGCGTTTGATAAGATAAAACGCATGAAACAGATCGACATTCATCCTACTGTTCATGTATATACATCTTTGATCATCTACTTTCTCAAGGAGAGACAGATTAATAAAGCTTTGGAAATTCTCGAGGAAATGAAGGGACAAGGCTGCCAGCCTACTTTAGTCACTTATTCTGCTTTGATTTGTGGATATGTGAGACTGGGGCGGAGTAATGATGCTTGGAATGTATTCAATCGTCTGAAACAGAACGGCCCGTTGCCTGATTTTAAGACATATTCCATGTTTATAGACTGTCTATGTAAAACAGGTAAGTCTGAAGAAGCTATGAAGCTTATTTCTGAAATGATGGATGCTGGGATTATTCCCAGTGCCATCAACTTTCGGAATATTATATATGGGCTGAATAGAGAAGGGAAACCGAGTTTGGCTCGAGCTGTGCTGAAGAAGAAGCTGGATCTCAAAAGAAGAAGAAGTATGGTAATTTCAAGAACTTCTTCATTGTCATTGTCTTGGTTTTCTATCCCAAAATAATGCTTTGCTTACTTCTTGTGCTTTTCTTGTTTCCTTCTTGCAGCATCTCCAATAGCCTCTTGAAGCAGAGTTATACATGATTATAACAGTTCCAGGTAATGTGCAGTTTGCTGGGAGAGATGATGGCATGGCATTAATGTTGGTTGTTTAGGTTATATTTGTACATATTATAGATTTATAGGGATGACAATTGGCAAGGTCTAGGCCAAAAAAAAAAAAAAAAAAAATTGGCAAGGTCTAGGCCAAATCCGAATGGACCCGGACCTAATCCGGGCCCGTAAAGATACAAATGAATCCCACCTGACCCGAACCGATGTAGACACAGATTTGGTAACACAAGTTAGGTTATATTTGTACATAAGTAGAGGTTTCACTAGACCTAGAGCGCTAAAAGTTTTTCGGTTTTTCCTCTGTCGAAGCCTCATCTGCTATTCTAACTTTTTACGACTTTAACTTTTACCAAAGCTAACAATGAAATTATGGATATCGTCATTGATTCATGTAGAAGAGAATTAATTAACCTGAAACAGAAATAACCAAATTCGGATTCATTGGTTGAATTTATACGTAATCGGATCAGATCATGTCGGACAAAATATATTAGCAATAAATATAATTTTTTTAAGAGGTCTCATACTAATGGGCCATTATCACTTTTGATCCCATGTTTTTCAAAAGTGATTTTTTTGGTCCCGTAGTATTTTTTTTTTTTTTGTCAATTTGAGGACTTCCGAAGGCACTGTTCATCTGTCGACAAAAATCACTGTTCATTTGGCAGAAGTCACTGTTCATCCAAAAAATTTAACGGATAAACAGTGACTTCTCAAATTGACAAAAAAAATTTACTATGAGACCGAAAAAGTCACTTTTAAAAAACATGGGACCAAAAGTGATAATGGTCTATTAATATGGGACCAAAAATGCATTTTGCTCTTTTTTTAAATAAAAAGTTAGTATAAAAAAATAATAATTATTTGATGTTTTTATTTATATTTATTTTAAAAAGGTTAATTTAAACTTATTAATAAAGAAGAATATATATTTCGTTTTAGAGTAAACAATTTAAAATTTATTATTGTTTAAAGTGATGAATATGTGAAAATTTTAATTTTAATTATTTTATTTAATATTATTTATTAGTAAATAATTTACTTAATTAAATATTATATACTATGATGTACCGACACTTTTAAAAATATTATAAAAAAATCCATGTCGCCGTATCCATGTTATGTCCGTGTCGTCATGTCCTTATCCGTACATCATAGATTATACATAAAATCGGACTCGGATTCTTAATAGATCAGATTTCTTCACATTTGATTCATTTATTTCGGATGATGATTATTTATAATCGGATATAATTTATCGAACATTTTTATTGGATGAATATGCTAAAATTCAGATTGAATTCGAATTAAAATCCGACCTATCAAAAGGTTGTATTGCTATGGGCAATGGGCCTAGTTAATCCTTTGGGCCGTGTGATTAAGAAGAGTTTCAGAAGAGGCCCAATAAAAAAAAAATAATAATAATAATAAATAAATTCCAAAATAAAATTTGAGAGAGAGAGAGAGAAACCTCGTTTGATGCCATAAACCCTGATTGATTTGGGAATTTATCAAACAGGTTAGAAGCTCCACTGAAATCTGCAAATGGCGAATGCTGTGATTACGAGAACTTCACCGTCAACCTTTGGGAGCCTCTTCAGAAGCTCATTCAGCTTGCTACGCAATTTTAGCTCCGCCGGGAGTTCTGCTGAGAACGCGGCGGCGGGCGGCGAAGCGACGAAGCCCAAGAGGAAGAAGAAGAAGAACTTGTTTGAGGTGGCCCAATTTCTTCCGAATTGGGGAATTGGCTATCACATGGCCAAAACCCACTGGACTGGGGTTTCTTATGAGATAACTAAAATCAATCTCTACAAAGTAAAGCTTCATCCTTTTTCATTTTGTTACAGTGTTTTGATTATCCCGATCTTGTGTTACTTTGATTGAATGGTTTTTGGCAGGATGGAAGGCATGGGAAGGCTTGGGGGATTGCTCATAAAAATGGTAATTCTTTCTACTGTCTTTGTTTAATCTGATTTTGGGGATAGTAGTTATGATTTTGCATTAGTTTGGATTATGATTAAAGGAAATGTGCTGTTTGAACTTGTATTTGTCTAATGAAATTCGCAGTTATTAACTGATTTGTGCTAAGTGGAAGTGGAATGGGGACTTATAGTGTGATTGGAATTTTCAAAGAGAAGGATAGAATGCATAAATAGATTCAGTCTCTCTCACTCTCGTATCCTGAGTAAAAATCGAACTTTCTCAGAGTTCGCAACTGATAACGGGGACGTGTTAGGAATTATCTTACTGAAGACATGGGTGACCTTTGATGATTTTCATGCTGTGTGTAATATAATGTAGTGTATAATATACTGTTGGCAGATGCGGAACTTTATATCTGCAAGCACTAATAAGAACCCTATAATTGGCTATAGAACCATGCTAAGCTCACAGTTACATGTTGCTAGTTTGGTGTGATTTGGTTTTCTTGTAAATGAACAATAAAGGGCAGGATGATCAACAGATTGACACTGAAAACAGAGGTTCACAAGGTTGCTTGTTTGTTCTTTGCCATATGTTCGTTGCCATAGTTGTTAGTCATGATTTTATTTATGATACATTAGTAATGTTCTGTGCGCCATGTGTTGACATTCCTTTCTTCGTGGTTTTGATGAGAGCTGGAATGCATTGACAGTCTAATCAATAATCACTCTCAGATTACCAAATTCCGTATATATACTAATCAAATTAAATTTATTGCTAAAACAGTTATTAACATTCTGCAATCTCCCCCTCCTGCCTGCTTCGTTACATCAATATTTTCTGCTTCATAAACAGATGCATTTAGTTAGTTTTTGTGGGATGAATGAGAATAAGTGACGATGCAGCTCACTTATTGCAGGTATCCCAGCTGCAGATGCGCCAAAGAAAATAAGCGGGGTCCACAAGCGCTGTTGGAAATATATTCCAAACCTTAAAAGAGCCGAAGAAGTTGCCCCAAAGCAAGAGTTACCTACTGTTTGAATCCTACATTTTGTTATGAGGAACCAGAATGCATGCCAAATCTTGTCATGAGAAGATACAAGGAAAGTAGATTAGAAATGCTTGGACACCATGAGATGCAACAGGGTTGCGTGCTTAATTTGTCTCGAATTTTGATTGTTTTAGCTTTGTGTTTGCTTAGATGCTCATCCTGTTGAACAAAGACATCTTCTTGGAGCAATTTGTGAGCTGGGGACTGGTTTCAAATTTCAATAATTCACAGCTCTGAAACAAATTAGGTTTCACCAAATCGAATAAGCAAACTGTAAAGTATGGAACTTTGTAATTTAAACAAGGATCCTTAAACACGATATACAGTTAACACATCAAAAGATGGATTAAGTTTAACGATCATATTCAATTACAAACTGAAAAATGGCCTAGACAACAACAAAATTGCAAGAGATTAAGCATTCCTAGAAGTCCTATGTACTCCTCAAGGACGAAGAAGCTCACTGGGACAAGCAGAAGTGAGATATGAAATAAAGGTTAAAAGGAGACTACAAGAACATATAGTTTCCCAGTTTGTTCAAAGACATCAAGATACTCCACGAAACTGAATTTCTGACTCAGGTATGGCCCTAACATTTGCAGTTCTCAACATCTTTGATCTTGAATAATGAATCCTGAGAATGAGAAGGCTTACAAATGCTTAAAAATGCCAGCCTTTTGCTCTCCAATACCGTTGTGCATTTTCACAACGTCTAGCATTTCTCAACTTTAAGAAAAGCTTATACGCCATCTCAACTTTATTCGAATCCATCAACTTGTTATTAAGTTTGCTACAGATGATCTTACCCGGGAAAAACCCTCGATGAATGCATTCCTCCATTACCAAGACAGCAGTTTCGAGCTTACCCGTGTTGCAGAGACCATTTATTATATACTCATAAACCTTCATATCAGAAGCATAACCACTTTCTTGCATCTCATCCCATACATCCAGCAACATCCCACATTTTCCAAACCTAGAGAGCCTCATGAGCAAATGTTTATAGGCTTTTGGAGATATTCTACATCCCGATTTTCTTGCCTTTTTGTAGATCATCAATGCAGCATGAGGCGGACCGTATCTACACAAAGGCTCGATAAATTCAGTCAAGATTCCCGTTGAAGGCACTATTCCTCGAGCTAGCATTTCATCGAAGAGCTCAACAGCATCCGCAACTCTTCTTATTTTAAGAAAATATGATATAATTCTCACATAAGTATCCATGTTTGGCTCTACAGAATTACTCTTCATCCCCTCGTAGTATTTCAATGCACCATCAATATCACCATTAGCAACATAGTTAAAAATCATGGCATTGTAAACCTCGACACTTAATTTACCTCCCTTCTCCTCCAAGAACTCGAAAATCTTGATGGCGTCATCAACTCTACCAACTCTGCCAAATCCCTCAATAACATAACTGTAAGTAACATGATCCGGTTCGACCCCATCATCAACCATCACCTTCAAAAGCTTCTCGACTTCAGCAACTTTCCCAAGTTTCGACCACCCACTGATCATAACATTGTAAATCGCACAATCGCATTGTACCTTCTCTTTCATCTTCATGAACAAAGAACACGCAGCCCCCACATGTGAACGTTGGGACAGACACTTTAACGCTGCACCAAATGTTTCTTTATTACACACTAAACCATAATTCTCCAATTGCCCAAAAAATTTGGTAGCTTTCGAAACCTGACTGGCACGAAGATAACTGTCCATGACAATGAAGAGGGTATCTGAATTAGGGCTGATTCCTTCATCCCTCATATTTTGCACCATTTCCATCATATGCTCGAAAAATTTCCTCCTACCCAATGCTTTGAGCAAGATATGGTAAGAATCTACATCTTTAGGAAAATTCTTCTGCTCAATTGCCCAATCGAAGAACACGACCATTGATTCACCACATAAGCTCCCTTTATTCAGTACCTTAGCAAAAACATCCGCGTTTAGTTCCACGGCAACCCCGCTCAAGGCGCGATGAGCTGCGGTTTTGCCGCAGAATTTCTGCAAGAAAACGCCACGTAGCTTGTCTTCCGGCGGCAAGAAATAATCAGCCGGTCTGACTTCCAATTCATTGCCAGGTGGGTTCGTGGCGATTGGGCGGCGAATTGATATGGGCAAGACATCGGAGAGCTGGCTCAGAACGCGGGATTCGTCGTCGCTAGTGTGATTGTCGTTCGTTGTGGAATCGAGAGGAAATTCTACGGTTGAAAAGGCAAATCGGAAAACTGTACATTGATGATAGTGCTGCAGCAGCGATGTGTACCTGAAGATGTTCGTCGAAATTCTGAGGAGCATGAAGACCAAATTTGAAATATGCAGTATCCGGATATGACGTAGTCTCTCAGCTACCAAAAAACCCTTTCTAATTGTAGGTTTTTGCACGCTTGCATTGTTGCCCTAATCCTTAACGATTTAGGTCACAAATTTGTGAATCTACTGAGATTGGAAAGATCAAGGGAATCTGTAATTGCTCTGGTTTAGAGACGAAGGAAGGATAGAATTGCAAGAACAGAGCGGCGACGACGGCGGGTAAAATTGGTGGTTCAGCGTTCACGGCGGAGCTTGGCGTCGCGACTGTATATCTGACGGCGGAGCTCCGTCAATGTGTACTGGCCTCTCCTGGCACCCCGCTCAAACCAAGGCTTTGAAGGAAGGGAAAATTACAGCTGCATCCCCAAGATTTATCGTATTTACGAAAGCCTCTCTCGAGTTTTCAATAATTAAGAAAATGGTCAATTATGTCCGGGAGTGTACGCAATCGGATACAAATAATTTTATCAGTAAAAAACTAAAAATGTTACGCCACTACTCAGGAATGTGGGTTAGTAACTAACCTCGCCGATTACAATGAAGCTTCTTTGTTGGAACTGTCAAGGAATTGGGAGAATCCCGACAGTTCCTGAGTTAGAGGGCCTCTTGTTGGCTTATTCTCCCTCAGTGGTGTTTCTATCAGAAACAAAGTGTAAAACGAGACAGGTGGAGTTTTTAAAAACCAAACTTAATCTACAGGGTATTTGCATGGACTCAATGCGTACAAGAGGGGGTATTGCACTCCTTTGGAAACTCGAGGTGTATGTATCATTAAGGAGCTATTCGAGAAATCATGTCGATGTGTTGGTTACGTTTGAGCCAAATAATAGTTGTTGGCGATTCACTGGGATATATGGGTGACCAGATCCAACCAGCAAAGTAGTTACATGGGGGCTGATCATCCATGGTTATGTGGGGGAGACTTTAATGAAATACTATATAACTCGGATAAAGAAAGGGGTATACTGAGACAACCGGGCCGGATATCAGCATTTCGTAGTTGCATGGCAGATTGTGGCTTAATGGATTTAGGGTACGAGGGTTACAAATTCACTTAGTGCAATAGACATCGGAATTCTAGAACGGTGCGAGAACGGATCGACTTGGCGGTGGCTAATCCTGCCTGGAGACTTAAGTTTCCTAGTGCGAGAGTTAAGCATTTGGAGTCTATCCAATCTGATCACGTGCCTATTTTGGTCGACCTTAGCAGTACAAGGCCTCCCAAGATATCTGGTAGGAGGAGGTTTAGATTTGAGGCAATGTGGATTCGCCATGAGGATTGTGAGAGGGTTATCGAAGAGGAATGGCAGAAGGACTCCTATAGAGAGGCGTATGAGATTTCGTGAAAGAAAATGGAAATTGTCTTGTTGGCTTGCTAAATTGGAGCAAATCCACTTTCGGTGATACCAAGCTAACTAGGGAAAAGATAGAAAAAAGGATTACAGAACTGAGAAGGGGTGCAATTTCGGATGAGTCAAAGCATGAGGAGGGACGGTTGATGGATTAGCTGGCCGAATTGGATGCGAGAGAAGAAATCAAGTGGAAACAACGGGCCAAACTTCAGTGGCTAAAAGAGGGAGATAGGAACACATCTTTTTTTCACGCAACGGCAAACACTAGATTCAAAAATAATTCCATTTCGAAACTGAAAGACTCACGGGGTGAATGGTACGAGTCGGTTATGGGGATCCAGGATATTATCACCGACTATTTCGACTCATTTTTCATCTCCAGCAAACCGGATACTATGGAAATAGATATGGCTTTGAACAGTCTCACTCCTAAGATAACGTCAGAGATAAATAGCAGACTTAAGGTGCTGGGAGGTGGGCCCAGAACAGTAGCAGTCCGCGACCACATTTTAAAATTTTACTTTAATAAACAGGTATCAAAATATTTCTAAAATATTTAAATACAAACAGCGGAAGACTAGCCGGAACTACTCAAGTATATACATGCAATTGATAATAAATTTTAAATCACAAAGCAGATAAATAAAGCATGCAATTAACACTTAAGAGCACCTAATTCATCATGCTTAAATAAAAAAAACAATATAAAATACCTTTCACCGAAGATGGCTACTGCTCCCGGAATTCGCCTCCCGAGGACTCGATATCCGATCTCCTCGCTAAACCGGCAGAACTTCCCTGCAAGTACCCCAGGGACACCCTCGGAGTGTGGGCTCCGAAAGTATTTCTCTAAATACTTAGAGAAAATAAAACTTTAAACTAAAAACCCTTTTCAGGGTTTATTCTCCCGAAATCAGGCGTTTATATATAAACACCTAATTAAAATTAATTCCAAAATAAATCGGAATTAATTAGGAGAATGGGATATGGTTTCAAAGCTTAAACTCAGCCAAAACCACCTCCCAAAGTTGGATGGAAAAAATGAAATGCCAAGGCCCCTATTTATAGGGGAAAAACCGAGGGCAAAATAGTAATTTCACCCCCCACTTGCATGTGCAACTTGGGCACGAAAACCAAGGTCACCACATCGTAGATCTCTCAGCCACGAGTCCAACGCCGTCGACCGCTCGCCGATCTGAGCTCTCACGCGCGGCCACAAGGCGGCGCGTGTGATCACTTGTGGATTAGGGTTTCCGATGACGTGGCCTCTTTTGGAGCTGCCACGTGTCCGGGTCTGGTTCGACCCGGAACCGAACCCGGTCCGACCCTATTCGCGGACCGACCCATTGACCCGGCCCTGACCCGCTTGACCGACCCGGTCCAGATCAAATCTGGACCGTTGATTCATGATGACGTGGCGCAATCTGGGACGTCCACGTGTCGCACATGTGGCGTGCCACGCGGATGTCCGGTCAGCGCCACCTGGGCCCACTTGCTGACGTGGCGTGACACGTCAGTACCACGTCAGTTTTTTTTTTTTTTTAATTTTAAAATTTTATTTTCTCCAAAATAAAATTTCGGGCATTTCCAACTTTTGGAATTACAATTTATTTTCTTAAAATAAATTTCTTGGCTATTTTCAAACACTTTGAAAATTTATTTCTTTCATTCCTTTTAACGTTTTATCTTCGGGTTTTCGATTGGGTCTTGCAGGGGGATCTGCAGGACTAATTAATTTTAGCTCCAAACGGGTTAATGTATTATCATCCCATGATAATAATTAATTACCGTTTAACAATATTTAATTCCACTAAATAAATATTGTTGCACTCTAAAATTAATTAAATTACTCACGAATTTTTCGATCTAGAATAATTTTGCATTTTACTCCTTCGTGTAGATATCCATGAAAAATAAATTAATACTACTATCATTTATTTTTCATTTCTAATTTGAAATTTCATGATTCGCCTTAAGTTCAAATCTCTTGTACGTGAAACACATTCAACATACAACTTCCGTGACGCATCACACGAAGTACTTTGGCCAAAGTTTTAATTCGAACTTTGCAAATCTATTTCAGGAATATCTTTTAACTTTCCAGCAAAGCCACAGATTCCTCGATCAATATTTCTCTTTAGCACATTTCATGTAATCACTGAACGTACAAAGGTTTCTGTCATTCGATATCGAGACCTCACTTATAAGTAAGTTACAATGATTAACACTACATGCCTAAAGTCGAAATACTACCAGGATTAAGAGTTCAATGCTCCATAAGATTTGTTCATTTTAGATAGTAGTTTAAAATGAACTATCTTAACGGTCCAGTTCGATGTTTCCAAATCTATTGAAAAACATCAATGTGTTATAACTGGAAACTCCATTTCCCTATGACGAAAGACTAATCATCTTATATAACACATTATAGTCTCGATAAGAACTTGTTCTTATCATATCGACTAGAACTTTAATAACACGTGATTTTGATATCTAAAGTCCTTTCCTATGAAACACATTTCATATAAGAATATCATCACACGTTATTAATTATGTTAATATAGTCATAACTTGCGATAATTTCAGTTTTATTAATCCAACAAAATACGAAGTATTTACAAAGAAATTGGATTTTCAGGGCACTAATCCCAACAATCTCTCACTTGCCCTAAATCCAATTGGCTACACATCTAAGCCCCATCCCTTCTACATGAGTATTAAAACTCTTTTGCGCCAAAGTCTTAGTGAAGGGATCTGCCAGATTGTTTACCGAGTCAATCTTTACTACTGCCACTTCTCCACGTTCCACATAATCTCGAATAATGTGGAACTTTCTCTCGATGTGCTTTGCACGCTTATGACTTCGAGGTTCTTTGGAGTTGGCAACCGCTCCAGCATTGTCACAGTACAATGTGATTG
The DNA here is from genome assembly GCA_037501455.1 of Lantana camara. Lineage (NCBI taxonomy): Eukaryota > Viridiplantae > Streptophyta > Magnoliopsida > Lamiales > Verbenaceae > Lantana > Lantana camara. The sequence goes on from CM074855.1 coordinate 130,622,725, forward strand.
GTGTAAGTCCATCTTTGATGACTTCTAAATCTATCAGGAAATTTCTAAACCAATACGCTTCTTTGGCTGCTTCCAAAGCTGCCACGTATTCGGCTTCCATGGTGGAGTCAGCAATGCAACTTTGCTTAATACTCCTCCAACTTACGGCTGCTCCTCCCAGAGTAAACACGTATCCAGACGTCGAACGTCTAGAATCTAAGTCAGATTGAAAATCTGAATCTGTGTACCCTATAGGAATGAGCTCATCACTGCGATAAATAAGTATATAATCCCGAGTTCTTCTCAAGTACTTCAATATATGCTTTACAGCTATCCAGTGTTGAGGTCCAGGGTTTGACTGATATCTGCTGACCATACACACAGCATAACAGATATCTGGCCTTGTACATAACATGGCATACATGAGGCTTCTGACTGCCGAAGCATACGGAATATTTTTCATTTCCTCTGTCTCTTCAGCTGTCTTGGGACACTGATCTCGAGATAGATGAACTCCATATCGGAAAGGTAATGAACCTTTCTTAGAGTCAGCCATATTGTACCTTGCCAGCATCTTATCTATATATGCTGCTTGTGATAAACCAATCATTTTATTCTTACGATCACGACAAAGTCTGATCCCTAAAACATAACTGGTCTCACCTAGGTCTTTCATGTCAAATTGATTTGGCAACCAAATCTTGACTGCTGACAATACTCCTGTGTCATTCCCAATGAGCAAAATATCGTCTACGTATAAAACTAAAAATGTTACAACACTACTCTGATGTCTTTTGTACACACATGGTTCATCAGGCAACTGTATAAATCCAAAGGATTTAATTGCTTCATTAAATCTGATGTTCCATGATCTAGACGCTTGCTTAAGACCATAGATTGATCTATTAAGTTTGCATACCATATGCTCCTGATTTCTGGCTATAAAGCCCTCAGGTTGAGCCATGTATATCTCTTCTTGAAGGTGCCCGTTCAAGAAGGCAGTCTTTACATCCATTTGCCAGATTTCATAATCATAATAAGCGGCAATGGAGAGAAGAATCCTTATGGACTTAAGCATAGCTACGGGCGAGAAGGTTTCATCGTAATCGATACCTTCTTTCTGAGTATAACCCTTTGCCACAAGCCTTGCTTTAAAGGTTTCTACCTTTCCGTCCACTCCTCTTTTCCGCTTGTAAACCCATTTACATCCAATAGGTTTAATGCCCTCAGGCGCCTTTACAAGTTCCCAGACTTTATTAGAATACATTGAATCTAACTCGGATTCCATGGCTTTAACCCAACGGTCAGCGTCTATATCTTTTATAGCTTCATCATATGTGATAGGATCAGATATGTCAGATTCAACCACTTGGGTTAATCCTAAGTATCTGTCAGGTGCCCTGACAATCCTCCCACTACGACGGGGTTGTTGTGTACTTGTCCCTACATCATATGTCGTATCTGGTACATCATATGTATCCATCACATTTTCAGTTGTTATGGGTTCTTGGAGTTCAGTATCTGATACTGTCATTTCTTCTAGCACTATTTTACTTCTACCCTTGTGATTATTTACGAAATCGTCTTCGAGATATTTAGCATTAGTGCTTACAAACACTTTGTGATCTCTCGGATCGTAAAATATCCCACCTCTTGTTCCTTTAGGATAACCTATGAACAAACAAACCTCTGTTCTTGATTCCAACTTGTCAGGATCCTTTCTTAACACATGGGCTGGGCTTCCCCATATCCGAAGATAGGAGACACTGGGCTTCCGCCCTCGCCATAGTTCCATTGGTGTTTTAGGAACTGACTTGGATGGAACATGGTTTATTATGTGAGTTGTCGTTTCGAGAGCAAAGCCCCAAAACGAACTCGGTCGGGTAGCAAGACTCATCATGGATCTTACCATTTCCATTAGAGTTCTATTTCTCCTTTCTGCAACACCATTCTGTTGGGGTGTACCCGGTGCAGATAACTGAGATTTAATCCCATTTGCAGTGAGAAATTCTAAAAACTCTGTAGATAAATATTCTCCACCACGATCCGATCGAAGTGCCTTTATACGTTTTCCAATTTGATTCTCGACTTCAGCCTTATATTCTTTGAACTTTTCAAAAGCTTCAGACTTATGTCTCATCAAATAGACGTATCCATATCTTGAATAATCATCCGTAAAAGTGATAAAATACTCAAAATCTCCTCTTGCTTGAACACTCATAGGACCACACACATCCGTATGAATTAATTCAAGTAACTCTGTGGCTCGATTACCTTTAGTCTTGAAAGACCTCTTGGTCATTTTTCCTTCTAAACAAGATTCGCAGACTGGAAGTTCTGTCAAGTCCAAAAGACTCAATAGTCCATTCGAAATTAGTCTTTGGATCCTATTCGAATTAATATGACCAAGCCGTAGGTGCCACTTATAAGCCTCGTTGGGCATAGGAGCTTTTCTCTTGGATGGTAAGTCAAGTTTAGTAGCGTTAAGTTCGGAATTAGGGTTTTTATCAGGGTATAATAAGAAAAGACCATCGCTTACTGTACCAGAGCAAATAAACATTTTATTATGCTTAATAGTTAAACATTGTTCAAAATAAACACTAAAACCATTATTCATTAAACAACTAACAGAAATCAGATTTCTGTGTATAGACGGTACATATAAAGTGTCTTTCAAAATCAAAACCCTACTGCAAAAATATAGTTCTACAGTCCCTACTGCTAATGCAGATATACTAGTATTATTTCCGAGCAGTAGCTGCATCTCGCCGTCTTCAAGCTTCCTGGTTAGCTTGAATCCCTGCAATGAATTGCAGATATGATTAGTTGAACCTGAGTCCACACACCAGGAATCTGGTGGACTTCCAACTAAACATACTTCTAATAAACAAGACATCACCATACCTTGTGCAGACGACTTAGCAGGAAGACTGGCTAAGTACTTCGGGCAATTCCTTTTCCAGTGCCCATTACCACCACAATGGAAACATTTTCCTTTGCTTGGCTTATCTTTCTTCTTCTGAACCTTACCTTTAGGATGGGAAACTTTTCCCTTTCCTTTCTTCCACTTATTGGCTTTTGGAGCCGGGGAGGTCGATGCCTGTGCCAGGAGAACCGTTCCCTTAGCTTTCATTACCCCTTGTGTCACCTTGAGTTCATTCATTAGTTCAGGCAAAGTAAAATCCAACTTATTCATAGAATAGTTCTGCCTGTGTAACGCCCCGGTTTTTTTTTTCATTTATAGTAATATGTCATATTTGTTTCTAAATTGCGCAATTAAATTATTTAATTATGGGATTAATTGTTTTTACGTGTTTCATATTTAATTTTATTATAAATTGTTATTATTTTATTTTATTATATTTTATTTTAACTTATTATTATTTTAAAATATTTCGTATTATAAATATATATATATATATATTTTTTAATTATTGCTAATTTAATGATTAATGTTAATTAAGTGCATTATGCTAATTAATCATGTTTAACCATATTAATTAATTTATTCAAATATGTACGTTGACTTTAATTTATTTTATCTAAAATTAGAATTTATTCTTTGATTTAAATTTTATGCATGGAACTTATGAAATGTGCATGAGTTGCATGAAATAAGCTTGGTTGTTTACTTGGTGCTTCGTTCTTATATGAAATGATATCGAAATGTTGTGAAATTGTCGTAAATTTATGTGTTATGAACATGCCTATATGCTCGGTTTATGTTTTCGAATTCATTTGATATGTTAACGAATTTAATTTGTTTAGTGGAACCAAATCGGGGGTTGACGAGCACTTAGCGTACCCTGGGTTCCGTAATTAATATCTTGAGTTCGGGAACTCGGATTCGAGTTCCGTCAACTCCGCTGAACTCGTAAGGGAAATTTGGGTTTAGTAAACTAAGCCATATATTTTTCCAAAGTCATTTGAACCTCCGAAATCCAACCGAAAAACGAAACGGCATCAAATGGACCACCTTTCACTATATTGACCATAACTTGATCAAAACTTAACCAAATTAACTATGGTTGGTGGCCTTTTAACCCTAGTTCAACCCTCTATCAGCCCTTACCTGCCCATCTCGATCTAACCCTCACTCAAACCAGAAAACTTATCCAAAGCTTCTGTAGTCCAGTTTTTCCCGCAACTGTGCAATTTTTGGGATTTTAGAGCTCAAATCTCAATCATCTTTCATCCGATCAACAAGGTGAGTTAAGATTATGTTATACATGCATGTTTGGTTATTTTCGTCCTTTCATCCCTGATTTTGATTCAGATTTCATGGGGTTTTGGAGCATGTGTTGGAACAGTTAGGTTTTTGAGAAATTGAATGAATTTTGAACTGAATTTCTCACTCCTTCACGTACCATTCTGCTGATAGCTTTTGGGAGTTGCTTTGATGTTATATGTTGTCTCTTTTACCTCATATGCTGGCGGAGGATTGGTTGATTGATCATGTTTGGGGTTGGCTCTGTTCTTTTCCAGTTTGCTCTGTTTTTTTTCCTCGCCAAAACTGCTGCCTTTTCTTGTGTTTTGCTGCATGCTTTGAGGTTAATTCCAGGCGTGATTGTTGTGCATTTGAAACCTCTTCTTACCCTTAGTTGTTGGCTTGTATTGTTTGCAAATTATGTGTATGTTTGGCCTGCTCCTTTCCTTGCTTTCTCCTCCCCTGTTTCGCCATCGTGCTGCGCCGCTTCTGTAACTGTTGCTGGCGAGACACGGGGGTGTCGTTTTGTTCGTTCCAACGAGGAACGGGGGTGCGAATGGGGCTGGAATTTCTGTACCGAGACACGGGGGTGTCTCGGTTTGTGCTTGGGTGGTGACACGGGGGTGTCACCTTGTTCTTTCCAACTCTTGCCTGCGTTTTCTTTTCCTTGGTTGCCTGCAGGTATATGTTGCTGCTGTTGTTCTTCCATGGTTACAGTTGTGTGTATATATATATATATATATATATATGCAGAGTTACTGTGTGTGTGCATGAGAATGGTTGCATGCATATATATGTGTTACTGTATATATATATAATTATGCTTGTGTGTGTGCATGGCTTTGTGTGTGTAATTGCATGCATGTATATATATTATATATAATTGTGTGTGTACGTTGCATGCATGGCTTTTATAATATTCAATGCATGTACTATATATATATATATATATATGCATGTGTGCGTGTGAGTATATATATATATATATATTATATATTTAAATGTTATTTGATTAAATATATATATATATATATATATTATATATTTTAAATATTATTTGATTTAATTCAATTGTTGAATCTAATTGATTTCTATTTCACGTATTTAAATTGCCGATTATTGATTGAACGTTTTATTTATTCTATTTCTAATTGTGAATATGAATATTATGTGTTATGGATATTAAATGAATTCTTAGATTAATTGATATGAAATATGAAGTTATGAATTTATGAATTGAATGAAATGAATGAACGAATGGGTTGATTATATATTTTAAATTCCTTAATAGTGCACATGAATATTTTCATGATATAATATGATCATTTATGCATTCATGTCATATTCACTCCATTGCCGAGCGTCATATGTGGTCATTGAGTCTCATGCCTTTTCTTTTGCACAGATTCGGGTTTGGTCGGAGACGAGGGCGAGCATTGAGACGCTTGTGCCCTTCTTGTGCTTTGAAAAGGTGGGTTTTTCTTCTAATAGCTAAAACGACCCGGTATATCCCTTATGTGCAAGGTTTTAAGCCAAAATAGTATATTTATATATATCAAGTCAATTTGGGTAAATGATTTCAAACGTATGCACTTTTTATTTATGAAACCCTACCTTATATTTTGGCGAGACATGATTATGATTGTACGGACCCAGGGACTTAGTGTATGTGGCTATCCGGGGAGGCAAGGGCCGACGGGGATCCCATATACTAGTTCCAACCATTACGGCGAAATGGACCTCGTCAAGGAGTTTTTGACGAGGAAACGCTAACCGGGCTTTGAGGACTCATGAACCTCATAGCCGCATTGATATGATTAGGTGGTCGGACCTTGCAAACCCGTCCACCACCCGGAGGAAGAAGGTGAATATGAATGATTATGATCATGATATGTATGAGCACAAAAAATACGTATGATAATACATGAATAATTGATTATGATTACACGAGGAGTAGGTTGGAGATTGTGCACGCCCACTCGCCGGGCCATAAACCCTTATGAATAATTATGAATGAATATGAACGTCGTAATCCCGTTGATGTTTTCTTTGTTTTAACCACTTGGTAAATCTTTATCAAACTTCACAGGGGATTAGGGCTTGCATGTATGTGCTTAATTTCTGTAATATTATATCTTATGCCCCGTTTTATACCCACCAGTCTCGTATAGACTGAACCCGGTTTGTTTTCAGTTGTTTTGTGCAGGTATAGGAGTGCTAGGCGGGAATACGAGTCATCTAGGTCTTGCATTTAAGTTTAGCACTTCTTTTCAGCATCTCGTACCCTTATTGTTCTTTTGTATATGATCATTGTATGGAGCGTTATGATTTTTGTAGGCCGTGTGGCCATTGAATACCTGAATAATTTTGTATATCTATTTAGGAGCTGTTGGAAAACACGAATCAGAAAGCATCGGAATTTAAAAAATTTTCCCAACAAAAGGACCTTGAACTCGCAATCGTGTAACCAAATTCGTAAAGATAGAAAACTTACTTTTCTTTTATTCTTTCTTGAAGCGTTTCAAGCCACCCAAGAACGCTCTTCTCGCGGCTTGATCCCCTCTCCTTGGTAAAGCTCGAATCTTCAAACTTCTAACTTGAAGTCTCTAGAGAAAGTCCACCAACTTGATCACAATCTAACTAGTAAGGATGCTGGTTCTCTAGTTAGTGTTTAGGCTTAACCTAGGGTTTAATTTAATCTTGGAGAAAGGAAGGTGTTCAACACATGAACCAAGAATTGTCAATTAGCTCCATAAGGAGCTCGAGCTCCCCTATTTATAGGGAGAGGGCTGCCGAAATTCCTAGTCCTTTATGGGCTAGGATTTTGGTCCCTCTCTCCTATTACTTGATCATCAAGTATTTTCCAACTTTGACTTTGAATTCTAATTCAAGTCAACTTTTAAGAGAGCTAAAAATATCCAAACTATTTTTGGATAATTTTATACTTTATTTATTATAAAATAAATAACTTATTTTTATCTAATTAATTAATTCGTAATTAATTAACTAGATTATTTTCTCCAAAATTAGACTTTCTTTTTAATTCAAAATTAAACCAAAGTCTATTAAATAATTAACTAATTAATTATTCAATATATATATAATATATATATATACACACGTGTGTGACACGTGTCACTCACGTGAGCCACACGTGTGACTTCACACGTGTGGAACCCTCTTGGCCCGATTAACTCGTTTAATCATTTTCAAGCCTCAACTCATGTAACCAAGTTGTTGTGTGTGACCCTCTAGGTTCTCAATTCAATTAGCAGTGACCCTAATTAATTAATTCACTAATTAATTAATTAGTCCACATATTAAACGACCATAGTCTAGCAACAGGTGTTTAACCCCTAGCTGAATTGGAATGTTCGGATTCGACAGAACCTTTAAGTCATTGATTCATGTGAGATACAATCCTCCTACTTACTATCTCTCAACCAAGATCTAGGGCAAGGGAATAATCAGAACCCTAATAATCCGGTCTTAAAGCTAAGTGCATTTCATATCCATTTGATCTCAATCCAAGAAACCCTTTTCTTGATGTCTTGATCTACTGCCTTGGCTAAGGACTCCATATGGCATATGAATGACTTACACAATAAGAGATCACCTTGCATATACAAGTGTAGGTCCTTTCTTGATTCTCATTCACTTTCATGAATCACTTGTGCAGCCCCAGCATAAGCCTTGAATCAGTTGTCTAAGGCGACACCCTTTAAAGCTTATACCAAAGACTACAGAGTTAACTCATAAAGTAACATGGAACCTCAAGTCTAAGGATCAATTAATCACATCAATGACTCGTGAGATATTTCCTAATCTGGAAGTTTCCATTTCCTGAAATAGAAACTTCCTTTCCCATTTAGGAATGTTCTCACATGGGGCACCTCAGTGAACTTACTTATTAAAGCAAGCACCCTCATGTATCACGCACGTATCAACTATACACTTTCCACCTCCATGAAACAAGGTGGTCCTTCTTAAGGGCGTGATCCCACAAGCAAGCCTTAGAGGAGTCAGGTTGACACTCCTACTGTCTGTAGGACTCATCGGCTTGGAGTATTTTACTAATCATGACTTATGTGATATAGGGCTCGTTTCATGAACCATTTCACCTAAATGGTAGAGTCCTAAAGTCATCAGGATTAGGGGAGTTCTCATACATGCACAGCTAAAGTAAACGCATACCAAACAAGAGCATATAAAGAAGTGTTGCCTCAATTCGTTATTTCATTCAAAGATTGTCTGTGATTACAATAAGGAAAAGCACAAAGCGGATATACAATCGGCTTTCTAGGGCACTATTCCTAACAATCTCCCACTTGCCCGTCAAAGCCATTCTAAAGCTACTCTAAGTCCCATCTTCTGAAGATGACCTTGGAAAGCTTCTCGACTAAGGGGTTTAGTAAGTGGATCTGCCACGTTCTCTGCTGATGTGACCCTCTCAATTTGCACATCTCCTCTTTTGATAATATCACGGATTAGGTAATACTTCCTCATAATGTGCTTGGTCCGTTGGTGAGATCTTGGTTCTCTTGCTTGAGCAACCGCCCCAGTGTTGTCACAAAACACAGTAATGGGGTATTTCATGCTAGGAACAACATTCAACTCTTGAATGAAGTTTCTAATCCAAACACCTTCCTTAGCTGCATCATTTGCAGCTAAGTATTAGGCCTCAGTGGTCGAATCCGCAGTGGTAGTTTGCTTGGAACTCTTCCAACTCACTGCTCCGCCGTTTAGGCAGAAAATGTATCCTGACATTGACTTAAAATCATCTAAGTCAGATGCAAAGCTTGCATCGCAGTATCCTTCGACAGTAAGATCTTTCTGACCTCCGTAAACTAAGAATAAATCTTTAGTACTTTTCAAGTACTTAAGAATATTCTTCACGGCAGCCCAGTGACCATCTCCAGGGTCAGTTTGGAAACGACTCGTTACACTAAGTGCATAAGCCACATCCGGTCGAGTACATAACATTGCATACATTATGCTACCTATTGCTGACGCATAAGGTGTATGAGTCATTCTCTCCTTCTCAAGGTTAGTCTTAGGACACATCTTCTTTGAAAGACATGTTCCTACACTCATAGGAAGGTTCTTAACCTTTGCTGACTCCATATTGAATCTCTTCAATACTTTGTCAATGTACATCGACTGTGATAGTCCTATTAACCTTCTAGATCTATCTCTATAGATTTTGATTCCAAGGATATAGGACGCATCACCAAGATCTTTCATCTCGAATTGGTTCGATAACCATAACTTAGTCACTTTCATGTCATCCTTCGAATTCCCAATAAGAAGGATGTCATCAACATAAAGTACTAAGAATTGCACTGAGGTCTCCAATTCCTTTCTATACACACATGATTCATTCGAAATTTGGATGAAGCCAAACGCTTTGACCGAATCATCAAATCGAATGTTCCAATTCCTAGAAGCCTGTTTCAATCCATAGATTGATCTTTGGAGTTTGCAAACCTTTTGCTCACTCCCACTGAATGTGAAACCTATGGGTTGCTCCATATAAATGTCTTTGTCAATGTCACCATTGAGAAAGGCAGTTTTCACATCCATTTGCCATATCTCATAGTCATAATATGCAGCAATGACAAGCATGATTCGAATGGACTTTTGCATTGCAACTGGTGAAAAGGTTTCGTCAAAGTCCACGCCGGGTCTTTGAGTGAATCCTTTTGCAACCAGTCTTACTTTGTAGGCTGCAATGCTTCCATCAACTCCAAGCTTTCTCTTAAAGATCCATTTGCAACCTATGGGTTTGACCCCATCAGGCAAATCTACCAAGGTCCAAACTTGGTTGGAGTTCATGGAATCCATTTCGGATTTCATGGCTTCTATCCACTGTTCAGAGTCAGAATCTGAAAGTGCCTCCTCATATGTTAAAGGATCATTATCCTTTTGAGAGATTTCATGGAAGAATCCATACCATCTCTCCGGCTGTCTAGGAGTGCGTTCAGAACGCCTTAGAGGAGGATTTTCGTGTGTGTCGAAATTCGTGATTGGTTGTGGTTGATCAGAGTGGGACGTTTCTTCAGTGGGTGATGTGGGGTCATTTTGTACTTCTTCTAATTCTATGATCTTGCCTTTCTTTTCTTTAAGGAACGGTTCCTCCAGAAAAGTAGCATTTCTGGAAACAAACACCTTTTGCTCAGATTGATCATAGAAATAGTATCCTATGGATTCCTTAGGATAACCTACAAAGTAGCATAAGTTAGAACGAGATTCTAACTTATCTCCCACTGTCCTCTTCACGTAAGCAGGACAACCCCAAATTCTTAAGTAAGAATAACTAGGGATTTTACCATGCCACATTTCATAGGGCGTCTTGGGGACTGACTTAGAGGGAACTAGATTCAGAATCTTTGCTGCACTTTCTAGGGCATAACCCCAGAAAGAAGGTGGTAAGTCAGTGAAACTCATCATGGAACGAACCATATCAAGTAGGGTTCTATTCCTTCTCTCAGAAACTCCATTAAGCTGAGGAGTTCCCGGAGGAGTCCACTGAGAGATAATCCCATTATCCTTGAGATGATTAAGGAATTCTTCACTAAGATATTCGCCTCCTCGATCAGATCGAAGTGCTTTGATCTTGTGACCAGTTTGGTTCTCAACCTCCTTTTGAAATTCTAAGAATTTCTCAAAAGCTTCAGATTTATACTTCATTAAGTATACATAACCATACCGACTATAGTCATCAGTAAAGGTTATGAAATACTGATGATTGCTTCTAGTGCTTACACTAAGCGGTCCACAAACATCAGTATGGATCAAATCCAAAACCTTAGTGGCACGTTCCACAGTTCCTTTAAAAGGGACTTTGGACATTTTTCCTTTGAGACAGGATTCGCAAGAAGTTAACTCTTTGAGATCATTTTCAGAGAATGATCCTAAAGTGTTTATCTTGCTAATTCTGTTCTTGGAAATGTGTCCTAATCTAGCGTGCCATAAGGGAGCTGAAACTTTGTCATCTCTCTTACGCTTTGTTTCTCGTTGTATATTCATAATATTGATATTTTGAGTTAGGTAAAGTCCATTACTTAGAGTACCGATGTGAACGGAAGAGTTGTTCCGTTTGATAAAATATTTACCATTCTTAATATAAGTTTCATAACCTTCACAATCTAATATTGGAACTGAAATTATATTACGAATAATGCTCGGTACATAAAGGACTTTGTTTAATACTAACTCAAAACTACCTAAATCTAATCTAATTGTGCCTAAAGCTCGAGCTTCAACGTTTGAGCCATCGCCGATCTTCAAGACACATTCTCCTTCTTTGAGTTGTTGGACCTCACTTAGCATCTGTACATCATTACAGATATGAGTTCCACAACCGGTATCAAGTACCCAAGAACTAGAATTAATAGAAAGATTTACTTCAACGAGAAAGATACCTTTCTTTAGAGTAGCCTTGTACTCTGGGCAGTTTCTCCTCCAATGTCCCGCTTTGCCACAATGGAAGCAAACATCCTCTTTCTGATCACGCTTCTTCTTTTGGGCCTTCCCCTTCGAAATGCCACCAGTGGGCCTAAGGGGTTTCTTCTTCTTCTTTTGGGCTTTCTTGCCCTTACCTTTAGAAGGCCCAGAAGAGGAAGATGGAGCATTCACCATCAAAACCTTATTGTCCTTCTTGATCGTGCTTTCAGCAGTCACAAGCTGACTAATCAGCTCAGCTACAGTAGCACCAGCATGATTCATGTTGAAGTTAAGGACAAATGGGTTGAATGATGGTGGGAGCGAAGCTAGCAACAAATCCACTGAAAGCTCATCTTTCAGTGGCATGTCCATGGAAGCAAGTTTCTCAGTAAGGGCAAGAAACTTGAGTCCATATTCATGGACACTTGAACCTTCCCTCATTCTCAAGTGGAACAATTCCTTTGAAGTGTTATACCTTGTAACACGTTCATGAGGGCGGTAAAGTTGCTCTAAGTGGTCGTAAATCTCCCAAGCAAATTCGATGGCCTCATGTTGCCTTTGCAAGTCCAGAGACATGTTAGCCAACATAAGGCAACGGGCTTGGAGATTATCATCCTTCCACTTCTGAATCGTGTGCCGCTCGGCCCGAGTGGGAGCCTCCCCTTCGGGACTAGGCTCCCCTTCGAAGAGAACATATGTTCTCTTATCAGAATCTAAAATGATTTTTAGATTCCTCAGTCAATCAGAATAGTTGGGACCAGTCAACTTATTTGACTCGAGGATCGATACAAGAGGGTTTTTGGTTGCCATTGCAAAGCACGTAGAGAATCACAGAATCTACGACCTAAATGGTAAAACAGAGAACTAGTGAGCATGCTGAATTATAACGATATACAAAAGATAAGGTCTTTAATCTAATGTAGCTCCCACTGTTTTTCAAAGATCTAGAATTCCCAAAGATCTAAGAGGAACACGTTTCCCAATGGGTACTAAGATCCTAGGCATTTTACCTCGAACCCACGACTCGCGGACATTCTAAGTAAGAACCCTAGGTAGGTACAACTTACCAATTCTAACACCTTTAGAACTCTTAGTAATTGTTTTTGCATCACCTATCTTTCAATATGGACCCACGACTCGTGCGACATCCATATTTACTTAGGCATTAAGCTAGACCCATCAATCATAAGATCATGACCAAAACTTAGTTCGAACGACCCACGACTCGCGGACATCGCCCTTGCTAAAATTGACCACGAAATATTGACCATTTAAAATGATCAATTAGGTAACTAAGAACTAATAAGCTCCACTAGGTATCCCACGACTCGCGGACAATAACTAGCTTCACTTACTAAACTTAAAAACCTATTGATGGAATGCTAGGAATTTAATTCAAAATTTGCACCTCGAATTAAACACCTATTTGTTCGAAATTAGCTTAATATTTAATGGGAATTTTTCGAATCAACCGGAGAGTTGTCCGGTTCGACCTCACCAACATATATGTTATCCAATTTTATTAGTCTTGATTAATGCAAGTACACTTAAATGCATATCAAACAAGCACATAAACAGATAACATGTCCTAGCATGATACTAACATGTAATGATCATGGGTTCTACCTATCTTATGCGTGATATGTGGGAGCCACTCCACAATCACAAGTTCTAACATACATGCCACATAAACAGTTTAAATCACATAAGGGAAAGCGGTAACAAAATACGAGCCCTATCTCTATTACATTTAACAATTGAGATTCCCCTCCCTAACATTTTGAGGGGTCTTCACTTATGGCCTCCTTGTTACTTGAATGTGGTCCATCTTACTCCATGGGTGCATTGTCTCCAAAATGAAAATAAAACCTCACCACCTATCTCTACTCTCAAATTACAATAAAAAGAAAAAGACATAAAGTAATAAGGCTCAATCTTCATATTGGCCTTAGACAATTACACGGGGCATACCCCGGCCTCAAAAACAGTAATATGGAAAGCCACATAATAAATCACATAACAGTACGCACATAAGTGAGGCTCCAACCTCAATTGAAAAACGCAACTATAGGGCTCCAACCCCAATTTAAACCATCCATGTGCATAAATTAAAACCATACATAGATCTAAACCCATGATCACCTAACATGCTTTTGCAAGAATTTAAATTTAACCAATAAATTAAAATTCTCGCTTTAAGCTCTAATAGCTTAAAACACGACTTAGATGCAATTCATGTTCAAGAGCCTTTTCTATAAAACCCGAAAAACAATAAACCAATAAAATTCCAATTAATTTCTGAAAATTAATAATTTTATCCTTTCAATATTTTCAGAAAACAAAGATTGTAATTTTTCCAAAATTCAAATCACTCAAAATTTTCAAAATCCCAATTTAAACAATTATTTCAAAAATAATTCAATTTTAATAAAAAAAGTTTTTTTAGAAAAATTAAATCGGGATTGGATTGGACTAAACACGAAAATCAAGATCGCGAAACGAAGGCCCCGGGTTCGCCCGCGCGCCCAGCCCAGGCCGGAGCACGCATCGCGCGCGCGCACCGCGTCGCGCATGCCAGCAGCAGGGCTGCCGGCACGCGCGCGCAGCGCGCACGCCTTCTCGCCCGCAAGGCGCGCGCCGCGCCTAGGCGGTAGGCAGGCGGGCGGCGGAAAGGCTCCCGCGCGGTTGCGGGAGGTGCTGGCGGGCGGCAGCGGCGGGCAGTCCCGCGCGGTTGCGAGACTGCTGGGCGGGTGGTCGCGCGGGCCTAGCGTGCTACGCCTTAGCACGTCCAGGCTCGCGATTTCGTGTTTCGTATTTTTTAGTTCAAAAACCAAAACAATCCAAATTCAAAAACACGATTTAAATCAATTTCTATTAAAACGGTTTTCCAAAAACACAATTTAAGAAAACAGTTTCAGAAATTCAAAAAAAAAAAAATTACTGTTTCGTATTTCAGGCTTTCTAAAAGAACTCATGAATACCTAATTCGCATCTAAGCCTAAGAATTTCTATCAAATTCAGAATAATTGAGACGAATCAGAAACACGATTAACGAGGTGGCTCTGATACCACTTGTTGGAAAACACGAATCAGAAAGCAACGGAATTTAAAAAATTTTCCCAACAAAAGGACCTTGAACTCGCAATCGTGTAACCAAATTCGTAAAGATAGAAAACTTACTTTTCTTTTATTCTTTCTTGAAGCGTTTCAAGCCACCCAAGAACGCTCTTCTCGCGGCTTGATCCCCTCTCCTTGGTAAAGCTCGAATCTTCAAACTTCTAACTTGAAGTCTCTAGAGAAAGTCCACCAACTTGATCACAATCTAACTAGTAAGGACGCTGGTTCTCTAGTTAGTGTTTAGGCTTAACCTAGGGTTTAATTTAATCTTGGAGAAAGGAAGGTGTTCAACACATGAACCAAGAATTGTCAATTAGCTCCATAAGGAGCTCGAGCTCCCCTATTTATAGGGAGGGGGTTGCCGAAATTCCTAGTCCTTTATGGGCTAGGATTTTGGTCCCTCTCTCCTATTACTTGATCATCAAGTATTTTCCAACTTTGACTTTGAATTCTAATTCAAGTCAACTTTTAAGAGAGCTAAAAATATCCAAACTATTTTTGGATAATTTTATACTTTATTTATTATAAAATAAATAACTTATTTTTATCTAATTAATTAATTCGTAATTAATTAACTAGATTATTTTCTCCAAAATTAGACTTTCTTTTTAATTCAAAATTAAACCAAAGTCTATTAAATAATTAACTAATTAATTATTTAATATATATATAATATATATATATACACACGTGTGTGACACGTGTCACAGTGACACGTGTCACTCACGTGAGCCACACGTGTGACTTCACACGTGTGGAACCCTCTTGGCCCGATTAGCTCGTTTAATCATTTTCAAGCCTCAACTCATGTAACCAAGTTGTTGTGTGTGACCCTCTAGGTTCTCAATTCAATTAGCAGTGACCCTAATTAATTAATTCACTAATTAATTAATCAGTCCACAGATTAAACGACCATAGTCTAGCAACAGGTGTTTAACCCCTAGCTGAATTGGAATGTTCGGATTCGACAGAACCTTTAAGTCATTGATTCATGTGAGATACAATCCTCCTACTTACTATCTCTCAACCAAGATCTAGGGCAAGGGAATAATCAGAACCCTAATAATCCGGTCTTAAAGCTAAGTGCATTTCATATCCATTTGATCTCAATCCAATAAACCCTTTTCTTGATGTCTTGATCTACTGCCTTGGCCAAGGACTCCATATGGCATATGAATGACTTACACAATAAGAGATCACCTTGCATATGCAAGTGTAGGTCCTTTCTTGATTCTCATTCACTTTCATGAATCACTTGTGTAGCCCCAGCATAAGCCTTGAATCAGTTGTCTAAGGCGACACCCTTTAAAGCTTATACCAAAGACTACAGAGTTAACTCATAAAGTAACATGGAACCTCAAGTCTAAGGATCAATTAATCACATCAATGACTCGTGAGATATTTCCTAATCTGGAAGTTTCCATTTCCTGAAA
The DNA here is from genome assembly GCA_037501455.1 of Lantana camara. Taxonomy (NCBI): domain Eukaryota; kingdom Viridiplantae; phylum Streptophyta; class Magnoliopsida; order Lamiales; family Verbenaceae; genus Lantana; species Lantana camara. The sequence continues at coordinate 130,638,907 of CM074855.1, forward strand.
TAGAAACTTCCTTTTCCATTTAGGAATGTTCTCACACGGGGCACCTCAGTGAACTTACTTATTAAAGCAAGCACCCTCATGTATCACGCACGTATCAACTATACACTTTCCACCTCCATGAAACAAGGTGGTCCTTCTTAAGGGCGTGATCCCACAAGCAAGCCTTAGAGGAGTCAGGTTGACACTCCCACTGTCTGTAGGACTCATCGGCTTGGAGTATTTTACTAATCATGACTTATGTGATATAGGGCTCGTTTCATGAACCATTTCACCTAAATGGTAGAGTCCTAAAGTCATCAGGATTAGGGGAGTTCTCATACATGCACAGCTAAAGTAAACGCATACCAAACAAGAGCATATAAAGAAGTGTTGCCTCAATTCGTTATTTCATTCAAAGATTGTCTGTGATTACAATAAGGAAAAGCACAAAGCGGATATACAATCGGCTTTCTAGGGCACTATTCCTAACAGGAGCTTGGTAGCTCATTGTATATATTATACGTTGTTCTTGCTTCCGCGTTTCATTATAACCCTGATTTTATATTGTCTTGAGTTGAATTGTTTAAGGGTTAGTCCCGCCTAGCATAGCGTGTGTGTTGTGTCCTCGTTCGCCGTGGATAGCTAGTGGAGCTTGTTAGTTCTTAGTTACCTAATTGATCATTTTAAATGATCAATATTTCATGGTCAATTTTAGCAAGGGCGATGTCCGCGAGTCGTGCGTCGTTCGAACTAAGTTTTGATCATGATCTTATGATTTATGGGTCCAGCTTAACGCCTAAGTAAATATGGATGTCGCACGAGTCGTGGGTCCATATTGAAAGATAGGTGATGCAAAAATAATTACTAAGAGTTCTAAAGGTTTTAGAATTGGTAAGTTGTACCTACCTAGGGTTCTTACTTAGAATGTCCGCGAGTCGTGGGTTCGAGGTAAAATGCCTAGGATCTTAGTACCCATTGGGAAACGTGTTCCTCTTAGATCTTTGGGAATTATAGATCTTTGAAAAACAGTGGGAGCTACATTAGATTAAAGACCTTATCTTTTGTATATCGTTATAATTCAGCATGCTCACTAGTTCTCTATTTTACCATTTAGGTCGTAGATTCTGTGATTCTCTACGTGTTTTGAAATGGCAACCAAAAACCCTCTTGTATCGATCCTCGAGTCAAACAAGTTGGCTGGTCCCAACTATTCTGATTGGCTGAGGAATCTAAAAATCATTTTAGATTATGAGAAGAGAACTTATGTTCTCTTCGAAGGGGAGCCTAGTCCCGAAGGGGAGGCTCCCACTCGGGCCGAGCGGGACGCGATTCAGAAGTGGAAGGATGATAATCTCCAAGCCCGTTGCCTTATGTTGGCTAACATGTCTCCGGACTTGCAAAGGCAACATGAGGCCATGGAATTTGCTTGGGAGATTTACGACCACTTAGAGCAACTTTACCGCCCTCATGAACGTGTTACAAGGTATAACACTTCAAAGGAATTGTTCCACTTGAGAATGAGGGAAGGTTCAAGTGTCCATGAATATGGACTCAAGTTTCTTGCTCTTACTGAGAAACTTGCCTCCATGGACATGCCACTGAAAGATGAGCTTTCAGTGGATTTGTTGCTAGCTTCGCTCCCACCATCATTCAACCCATTTGTCCTTAACTTCAACATGAATCATGCTGGTGCTACTGTAGCTGAGCTGATTAGTCAACTTGTGACTGCTGAAAGCACAATCAAGAAGGACAATAAGGTTTTGATGGTGAATGCTCCATCTTCCTCTTCTGGGCCTTCTAAAGGTAAGGGCAAGAAAGCCCAAAAGAAGAAGAAGAAACCCCTTAGGCCCACTGGTGGCATTTCGAAGGGGAAGGCCCAAAAGAAGAAGCGTGATCAGAAAGAGGATGTTTGCTTCCATTGTGGCAAAGCGGGACATTGGAGGAGAAACTGCCCAGAGTACAAGGCTACTCTAAAGAAAGGTATCTTTCTCGTTGAAGTAAATCTTTCTATTAATTCTAGTTCTTGGGTACTTGATACCGGTTGTGGAACTCATATCTGTAATGATGTACAGATGCTAAGTGAAGTCCAACAACTCAAAGAAGGAGAATGTGTCTTGAAGATCAGCGATGGCTCAAATGTTGAAGCTCGAGCTTTAGGCACAATTAGATTAGATTTAGGTAGTTTTGAGTTAGTCTTAAATAAAGTCCTTTATGTACCGAGCATTATTCGTAATATAATTTCAGTTCCAATATTAGATTGTGAAGGTTATGAAACTTATATTAAGAATGGTAAATACTTTATCAAACGGAACAACTCTTCCGTTCACATCGGTACTCTAAGTAATGGACTTTATCTAACTCAGAATATCAATATTATGAATATACAACGAAAAACGAAGCGTAAGAGAGATGACAAAGTTTCAGCTCCCTTATGGCACGCTAGATTAGGACACATTTCCAAGAACAGAATTAGCAAGATAAACACTTTAGGATCATTCTCTGAAAATGATCTTAAGGAGTTAACTTCTTGCGAATCCTGTCTCAAAGGAAAAATGTCCAAAGTTCCTTTTAAAGGAACTGTGGAACGTGCCACTAAGGTTTTGGATTTGATCCATACTGATGTTTGTGAACCGCTTAGTGTAAGCACTAGAAACAATCATCAGTATTTCATAACCTTTACTGATGACTTTAGTCGGTATGGTTATGTATACTTAATGAAGTATAAATCTGAAGCTTTTGAGAAATTCTTAGAATTTCAAAAGGAGGTTGAGAACCAAACTGGTCACAAGATCAAAGCACTTCGATCTGATCGAGGAGGCGAATATCTTAGTGAAGAATTCCTTAATCATCTCAAAGATAATGGGATTATCTCTCAGTGGACTCCTCCGGGAACTCCTCAGCTTAATGGAGTTTCTGAGAGAAGGAATCGAACCTTACTTGATATGGTTCGTTCCATGATGAGTTTCACTGACTTACCACCTTCTTTCTGGGGTTATGCCCTAGAAAGTGCAGCAAAGATTCTGAATCTAGTTCCCTCTAAGTCAGTCCCTAAAACGCCCTATGAAATGTGGCATGGTAAAATCCCTAGTTATTCTTACTTGAGAATTTGGGGTTGTCCTGCTTACGTGAAGAGGATAGTGGGAGATAAGTTAGAATCTCGTTCTAACTTATGCTACTTTGTAGGTTATCCTAAGGAATCCATAGGATATTACTTCTATGATCAATTTGAGCAAAAGGTGTTTGTTTCCAGAAATGCCACTTTTCTTGAGGAACCGTTCCTTAAAGAAAGGAAAGGCAAGATCATAGAATTAGAGGAAGTACAAAGTAACCCCAAGCCACCCACTGAAGAAACGTCCCCTACTGATCAACCACAACCAATCACGAATTTCGATACACACAAAAATCCTCCTCTGAGGCGTTCTGAACGCACTCCTAGACAGCCGGAGAGATGGTATGGATTCTTCCATGAAATCTCTCAAAAGGATAATGATCCTTTAACATATGAGGAGGCACTTTCAGATTCAGACTCTGAACAGTGGATAGAAGCCATGAAATCCGAAATGGACTCCATGAACTCCAACCAAGTTTGGACCTTGGTAGATTTTCCTGATGAGGTCAAACCCATAGGTTGCAAATGGATCTTTAAGAGAAAGCTTGGAGTTGATGGAAGCATTGCAGCCTACAAAGCAAGACTGGTTGCAAAAGGATTCACTCAAAGACCCGGCGTGGACTTTGATGAAACTTTTTCGCCAGTTGCAATGCAAAAGTCTATTCGGATCATGCTTGCCATTGCTACATATTATGACTATGAGATATGGCAAATGGATGTGAAAACTGCCTTTCTCAATGGTGACATTGACAAAGACATTTATATGGAGCAACCCATAGGTTTCACATTCAGTGGGAGTGAGCAAAAGGTTTGCAAACTCCAAAGATCAATCTATGGATTGAAACAGGCTTCTAGGAATTGGAACATTCGATTTGATGAATCAGTCAAAGCGTTTGGCTTCATTCAAATTTCGAATGAATCATGTGTGTATAGAAAGGAATTGGAGACCTCAGTGCAATTCTTAGTACTTTATGTTGATGACATCCTTCTTATTGGGAATTCGAAGGATGACATGAAAGTAACTAAGTTATGGTTATCGAACCAATTCGAGATGAAAGATCTTGGTGATGCGTCCTATATCCTTGGAATTAAAATCTATAGAGATAGATCTAGAAGGTTAATAGGACTATCACAGTCGATGTACATTGACAAAGTATTGAAGAGATTCAATATGGAGTCAGCAAAGGTTAAGAACCTTCCTATGAGTGTAGGAACATGTCTTTCAAAGAAGATGTGTCCTAAGACTAACCTTGAGAAGGAAAGAATGACTCATACACCTTATGCATCAGCAATAGGTAGCATAATGTATGCAATGTTATGTACTCGACCGGATGTGGCTTATGCACTTAGTGTAACAAGTTGTTTCCAATCTGACCTTGGAGATGGTCACTGGGCTGCCGTGAAGAATATTCTTAAGTACTTGAAAAGTACTAAAGATTTATTCTTAGTTTACGGAGGTCAGAAAGATCTTACTGTCGAAGGATACTGCGATGCAAGCTTTGCATCTGACTTAGATGATTTTAAGTCAATGTCAGGATACATTTTCTGCCTAAACGGCGGAGCAGTGAGTTGGAAGAGTTCCAAGCAAACAACCACTGCAGATTCGACCGCTGAGGCCGAATACTTAGCTGCAAATGATGCAGCTAAGGAAGGTGTTTGGATTAGAAACTTCATTCAAGAATTGAATGTTGTTCCTTGCATGAAAGACCCCATTTCTGTGTTTTGTGACAACACTGGGGCGGTTGCTCAAGCAAGAGAACCAAGATCTCACCAACGGACCAAGCACATTATGAGGAAGTATCACCTAATCCGTGATATTATCAAAAGAGAAGATGTGCAAATTGAGAGGGTCACATCAGCAGAGAACGTGGCAGATCCACTTACTAAATCCCTTAGTCGAGAAGCTTTCCAAGGTCATCTTCAGAAGATGGGACTTAGAGTAGCTTTAGAATGGCTTTGACGGGCAAGTGGAAGATTGTTAGGAATAGTGCCCTAGAAAGCCGATTATATATCCGCTTTGTGCTTTTCCTTATTGTAATCACAGACAATCTTTGAATGAAATAACGAATTGAGGCAACAATTCTGTATATGCTCTTGTTTGGTATGCGTTTACTTTAGCTGTGCATGTATGAGAACTCCCCTAATCCTAATGACTTTAGGACTTTACCATTTAGGTGAAATGGTTCATGAAACGAGCCCTATATCACATAAGTCACGATTAGTAAAATGCTCCAAGCCGATGAGTCCTACAGACAGTGGGAGTGTCAACCTGACTCCTCTAAGGCTTGCTTGTGGGATCACGCCCTTAAGAAGGACCACCTTGTTTCATGGAGGTGCAAAGTGTATAGTTGATACGTGCGTGATACATAAGGGTGCTTACTTTAATAAGTAAGTTCACTGAGGTGCCCCGTGTGAGAACATTCCTAAATGGGAAAGGAAGTTTCTATTTCAGGAAATGGAAACTTCCAAATTAATAAATATCTCACGAGTCATTAATGTGATTAATTGATCCTTAGACTTGAGGTTTCTTGTCACTTTATGAGTTAACTCTGTAGTCTTAGGTATAAGCTTTAAAGGGTGTCGCCTTAGACAACTGATTCAAGGCTTATGCTGGGGCTGCACAAGTGATTCATGAAAGTGAATGAGAATCAAGAAAGGACCTACACTTGCATTTGCAAGGTGATCTCTTATTGTGTAAGTTATTCATATGCCATTTGGAGTCCTTGGCCAAGGCAGTAGATCAAGACATCAAGAAAAGGGTTTCTTGGATTGAGATCAAATGGATATGAAATGCACTTAGCTTTAAGACCGGATTATTAGGGTTCTGATTATTCCCTTGCCCTAGATCTTGGTTGAGAGATAGTAAGTAGGAGGATTGTATCTCACATGAATTAATGACTTAAAGGTTCTGTCGAATCCGAACATTCCAATTCAGCTAGGGGTTAAACACCTGTTGCTAGACTATAATCGTTTAATCTGTGGACTGATTAATTAATTAGTGAATTAATTAATTAGGGTCACTGCTAATTGAATTGACAACCTAGAGGGTCACACACAACAACTTGGTTACATGAGTTGAGGCTTTAAAATGATTAAACGAGTTAATTGGGGCCAAGAGGGTTCCACACGTGTGAAAAATATATGTGTATATTTATTTATGTGTTAAATAATTAATGTGATTAATTATTTAATAGACTTTGGTTTAATTTTGAATTAAAAAGAAAGTCTTATTTTGGAGAAAAAATAATCTAGTTAATTAATTATGAATTAATTAATTAGATAAAAATAAGTTATTTATTTTAAATAAATAAAGTATAAAATTATCCAAAAATAGTTTGGATATTTTTAGCTCTCTTGAAAGTTGATTTGAATTAGAATTCAAAGTCAAAATCAAAATTACTTGATGATCAAGTAATAGGAGAGAGAGAGAGACCAAAATCCTACCCTATTAAGGACTAGGAATTTCGGCACCCTCTCTCTATAAATAGGAGAGCTCAAGCTCCTTATGAAGCGAATTGGCAATTCTTTTGGTTCATGTGTTGAACACCATCCTTTCTCCAAGATAAACAAAACCCTAGGTTAAGCCTAAACACTAACTAGAGAACTAGCATCCTTACTAGTTAGATTGTGATCAAGTTGGTGGACTATCTCTAGAGAGCTTCAAGTTAGAAGTTTGAAGATTCGAGCTTTACCAAGGAGAGGGGATCAAGCCGCGAGAAGAGCTTTCTTGGGTGGCTTGAAACGCTTCAAGAAAGAATAAAAGAAAAGTAAGTTTTCTATCTCTACAAATTTGGTTACACGATTGCGAGTTCAAGATCCTTTTGTTGGGAAAATTTTTTAAATTCCGCTGCTTTCTGATTCGTGTTTTCCAACATGTTGTGCATTTGAAACCTCTTCTTACCCTTAGTTGTTGGCTTGTATTGTTTGCAAATTATGTGTATGTTTGGCCTGCTCCTTTCCTTGCTTTCTCCTCCCCTGTTTCACTATCGTGCTGCGTCGCTTCTGTAACTGTTGCTGGCGAGACACGGGGGTGTCGTTTTGTTCGTTCCAGGGAGGAACGGGTATGCGAATGGGGCTGGAATTTCTGTACCGAGACACGGGGGTGTCTCGGTTTGTGCTTGGGTGGTGACACGGGGGTGTCACCTTGTTCTTTCCAACTCTTGCCTGTGTTTTTTTTTCCTTGGTTGCCTGCAGGTATATGTTGCTACTGCTGTTCTTCCATGGTTACAGTTGTGTGTATATATATATATATATGCAGAGTTACTGTGTGTGTGCATGAGAATGGTTGCATGCATATATATGTGTTACTGTATATATATATAATTATGCTTGTGTGTGTGCATGGCTTTGTGTGTGTAATTGCATGCATGTATATATATTATATATAATTGTGTGTGTACGTTGCATGCATGGCTTTTATAATATTCAATGCATGTACTATATATATATATATATATATATGCATGTGTGCGTGTGAGTATATATATATATATTATATTTAAATGTTATTTGATTAAATATATATATATATATATATATATATATATATTATATTTTAAATATTATTTGATTTAATTCAATTGTTGAATCTAATTGATTTCTATTTCACGTATTTAAATTGCTGATTATTGATTGAACGTTTTATTTATTCTATTTCTAATTGTGAATATGAATATTATGTGTTATGGATATTAAATGAATTCTTAGATTAATTGAAATGAAATATGAAGTTATGAATTTATGATTTGAATGAAATGAATGAACGAATGGTTTGATTATATATTTTAAATTCCTTAATAGTGCACATGAACATTTTCATGATATAATATGATCATTTATGCATTCATGTCATATTCACTCCATTGCCGAGCGTCATATGTGGTCATTGAGTCTCATGCCTTTTCTTTTGCACAGATTCGGGTTTGGTCGGAGATGAGGGCGAGCATTGAGACGCTTGTGCCCTTCTTGTGCTTTGAAAAGGTGGGTTTTTCTTCTAATAGCTAAAACGACCCGGTATATCCCTTATGTGCAAGGTTTTAAGCCAAAATAGTATATTTATATATATCGAGTCAATTTGGGTAAATGATTTCAAACGTATGCCCTTTTTATTTATGAAACCCTACCTTATGTTTTGGCGAGACATGATTATGATTGCACGGGCCCAGGGACTTAGTGTATGTGGCTATCCGGGGAGGCAAGGGCCGACGGGGATCCCATATACTAGTTCCAACCATTACGGCGAAACGGACCTCGTCAAGGAGTTTTTGACGAGGAAACACTAACCGGGCTTTGAGGACTCATGAACCTCATAGCCGCATTGATATGATTAGGTGGTCGGGCCTTGCAAACCCGTCCACCACCCGGAGGAAGAAGGTGAATATGAATGATTATGATCATGATATGTATGAGCACAAAAGATACGTATGATAATGAATGAATAATTGATTATGATTACACGAGGAGTAGGTTGGAGATTGTGCACGCCCACTCGCCGGGCCATAAACCCTTATGAATAATTATGAATGAATATGAACGTCGTAATCCCGTTGATGTTTTCTTTGTTTTAACTACTTGGGAAATCCTTATCAAACTTCACACGGGATTAGGGCTTGCATGTATGTGCTTAATTTCTGCAATATTATATCTTATGCCCCATTTTATACCCACCAGTCTCGTATAGACTGAACCCGGTTTGTTTTCAGTTGTTTTGTGCAGGTATAGGAGTGCTAGGCGAGAATACGAGTCATCTAGGTCTTGCATTTAAGTTTAGCACTTTTTTTCAGCATCTCGTACCCTTATTGTTCTTTTGTATATGATCATTGTATGGAGCGTTATGATTTTTGTAGGCCGTGTGGCCATTGAATACCTGAATAATTTTGTATATCTATTTAGGAGCTTGGTAGCTCATTGTATATATTATACGTTGTTCTTGCTTCCGCGTTTCATTATAACCCTGATTTTATATTGTCTTGAGTTGAATGGTTTAAGGGTTAGTCCCGCCTCGCATAGTGTGTGTGTTGTGTCCCCGTTCACCGTGGACTTGGCACGTGTATGGACTTCTATTTCATATACGGGTCGGGTCTCGGTGAGGGGGATGTGGTACCTTGCGCTCGGGTGCTACAGCCTGAACGTATCGAATGATTTTGGCAGAGAGCACAAGATCATGTCCTGTTTGCTGAGATTATCCATCTTAGCACCTAGACTCTCAATTTCGTTCAGATAAGCCATCATGTTCATAACATGATCCTGAACAGGTGATCCTTCAGACATCTTAGTTACCACCAACCTTCTCATCAGCTCGTGCCTACGTGCACGATTCTGTCCACCGAACATCTGATGAAGATGTTCTATCATGTTCTTAGCAGTAGGCATTTCATGCATTTGATGCTTAAGAACATTTGAGACAGATGCCAGGATGTAAGACATAGCCAGATCATTGTGCTTGATCCACTTGGCATAGTTGTCTTTCAAAGCCTGGGTGGCTGTGGTTTCTGGTACTCCCGGACAAGGTTCAGTGAGCACATATTTCAAACCCTCGTGTCCAAACACGATATCAAGATTCATTTTCCAATCATCATAGTTTGAACCTTCAAGCCTATTTTCCTTAATAATCGATTGAAGCGGGCTAGCGGACGTCATTGTTTTAAAACTGAAATATTTAAAATATGCGCAAGTTTTGAATCTGTATATTACTTCTTTAGCGTCTAACCATTAAATGAAATCCACATAATGCATTTTGGTTTACGCAATGATGACTTAACTAACCGCAGTTAGCTCCCCAGAAGCGAGGTCGAAAACTACTTAGAAAAGCAAGAACTATTCTTAATTAACATGTTATCCAGGCAACTCTTACCAAACTATGTTAATCTACCACGTCAACCTTTGGTCTCTAAGTGAGTGTAACAGAGCTCCAAAGGGAGGTTAATACATCACTCAGTCAAGTGTATACCATTACCTAGAAATTCACACTAGTAGGTCAAGACACTCCACGGAAGCGTGGTCGTGCTTGACTTTCCCCGTATTTCATTCTATCCAAAGAAGTCTAATCTTGTATACCGCGAACACATACCCGCGGAAGGGAGTAGTACGTATCCACTATACTATAGACGGGCAATGGAGACCGTAAGAATCCATCTATTTCATCTTGCTCCCACTTGAATTTTTAGAGTTTGTGGATTATCTTTGATTATCACATAATCTATTTGGCGTCTTATAATCGGAAGTGATTAATCTAATTAATATGCTCCCACTAGGAATAATAAATCACATTTATAATCCTAATAATATTTTCAAGTCTATTTAATAACTCATTATTAATTAGGCCGAAAAATATTAATCCAATTATGCATCTTGTTCAATCTCTATTAAACATTATTTATCTAATCATATCAAATAAAATATGCATAATTGAAAATAGCATAATATCTCATATTATCATGATCATGCCATAAAATAAAACAATTAATTAAGCATGCTTTCACATAATTATCACATAATTATTATGCTTAAAATAAATGGCATAAAGTAAACATGTTATAAATAAATTATCTCATAATTTAAATCATGTTTACTGATTCGGTAATTAACCAGGAAGATTATTGAAATCGATTCCCAGAAAATTACCATTCCACGCAAATTCCCAGGAAACACTGGAGGGGTCACAACGGTCCCACTTAAAAAACTAGCCTCCTTTGACAGAATTTACGTGCACAGTAGCAGATTTAAAATTATGCATCGCATGCATCATATCAATGCATGTATATATCTAGAGCACGACTCTGATACCAGTTGCTGGGAGGTGGGCCCAGAACAGTAGCAGTCCGGGACCACATTTTAAAATTTTACTTTAATATACAGGTATCAAAATATTTCTAAAATATTTAAATACAAACAGTGGAAGACTAGCCGGAACTACTCAAGTATATACATGCAATTGATAATAAATTTTAAATCACAAAGCAGATAAATAAAGCATGCAATTAACACTTAAGAGCACCTAATTCATCATGCTTAAATAAAAAAAACAATATAAAATACCTTTCACCGAAGATGGCTACTGCTCCGGGAATTCGCCTCCCGAGGACCCGATATCCGATCTCCTCGCGAAACCGGCAGAACTTCCCTGCAATTACCCCAGGGACACCCTCGGAGTGTGGGCTCCGAAAGTATTTCTCTAAATACTTAGAGAAAATAAAACTTTAAACTAAAAACCCTTTTCAGGGTTTATTCTCCCGAAATCAGGCGTTTATATATAAACACCTAATTAAAATTAATTCCAAAATAAATCGGAATTAACTAGGAGAATGGGATATGGTTTCAAAGCTTAAACTTAGCCAAAACCACCTCCCAAAGTTGGATGGAAAAAATGAAATGCCAAGGCCCCTATTTATAGGGGAAAAACCGAAGGCAAAATAGTAATTTCACCCCCCACTTGCGTGTGCAACTTGGGCACGAAAACCAAGGTCACCACGTCGTAGATCTCTCAGCCACGAGTCCAACGCCGTCGGCCGCTCGCCGATCTGAGCTCTCAATCACTTGCGGTTTAGGGTTCCGGTGACGTGGCCTCTTTTGGAGCTACCACGTGTCCAGGTCTGGTCCGACCCTATCCGCGGACCGACCCGTTGACCCGGCCCTGACCCGCTTGACCGATCCGGCCAAGATCAAATCTGGACCGTTGATTCATGATGACGTGGCGCGGTCTGGGACGTCCACGTGTCGCACACGTGGCGTGCCACGTGGCTGCCCGGTCAGCGCCACCTGGGCCCACTTGCTGACTTGGCGTGACACGTCAGTGCCACGTCAGTTTTTTTTTTTTTTTAATTTAAAATTTTATTTTCTCCAAAATAAAATTCCGGGCATTTCCAACTTTTGGAATTACAATTTATTTTCTTAAAATAAATTTCTTGGCTATTTTCAAACACTTTGAAAATTTATTTCTTTCATTCCTTTTAACGTTTTATCTTCGGGTTTTCGATTGGGGCTTGCAGGGGGACCTGCAGGACTAATTAATTTTAGCTCCAAACGGGTTAATGTATTATCATCCCATGATAATAATTAATTACCGTTTAACAATATTTAATTCCACTAAATAAATATTGTTGCACTCTAAAATTAATTAAATTACTCACGAATTTTTCGATCTAGAATAATTTTGCATTTTACTCCTCCGTGTAGATATCCATGAAAAATAAATTAATACTACTATCATTTATTTTTCATTTCTAATTTGAAATTTCCTGATTCGCCTTAAGTTCAAATCTCTTGTACGTGAAACACATTCAACATACAACTTCAGTGACGCATCACACGAAGTACTTTGGGCAAAGTTTTAATTCGAACTTTGCAAATCTATTTCAGGAATATCTTTTAACTTTCCAGCAAAGCCACAGATTCCTCGATCAATATTTCTCTTTAGCAAATTTCATGTAATCACTGAACGTACAAAGGTTTCGGTCATTCGATATCGAGACCTCACTTATGAGTAAGTTACAATGATTAACACTACATGCCTAAAGTCGAAATACTACCAGGATTAAGAGTTCAATGCTCTATAAGATTTGTTCATTTTAGATAGTAGTTTAAAATGAACTATCTTAACGGTCCAGTTCGATGTTTCCAAATCTATTGAAAAACATCAATGTGTTATAACTGGAAACTCCATTTCCCTATGTCGAAAGACTAATCATCTTATATAACACATTATAGTCTCAATAAGAACTTATTCTTATCATATCGACTAGAACTTTAATAACACGTGATTTTGATATCCAAAGTCCTTTCCTATGAAACACATTTCATATAAGAATATCATCACACGTTATTAATTATGTTAATATACTCATAACTTGCGATAATTTCAGTTTTATTAATCCAACAAAATACGAAGTATTTACAAAGAAATTGGATTTTCAGGGCACTAATCCCAACATAAGGAACCATACTCTGTGGATGAGGTGACTAAAGCTCTAACACAGATGTTTCCTTTCAAATCGCCTGGGCCAGAAGGTATGCCGCCTATTTTCTTTCAAAAATTCTGGCATGTTGTCTATAAAGAGGTCCTGGCATGTGTCCGTAAATGTTCAAATCCTGAATCCATGACCCAATTTGGACCAATTAGCCTATGCAACGTAGTGTATAAACTGGCATCAAAGTGCGTGGCAAACCGATTGAAGCCTTTATTGGATCTAATTATCTCTCCTTACCAATTTGCTTTTGCTCCGGGTCGGTTGATTACTGATAATGTCCTAGTTGCCTTTGAATTGAATCATTTCATAAAACATAAAATAAAAGGCAAAGAGGGCTTCCTGGCCCTGAAATTGGATATGAGTAAAGCTTACGAGAGGGTGGAAATGGGTTTTTCTACGGAGAGTGTTGGTAAGATTAGGCTTTGAGACGAGGGTAGTGGACTTGATTATGCATTGTGTTTCACACGTGTCCTACTCTTTCATCTTGAGTGGCTCGTAGTTTGGTCAGATTAAGCCGGAAAGGGGAATTAGACAAGGTGATCCGTTGTCCCTTTACCTGTTTCTTTTGTGTGCCAAGGTGTTTAGTTGCCTTTTACAAGGCCAGGAAAGGTTGGGGCGCATTCGAGGGGTGGCCATTAGCAAAAGTGCCCCTCGGGTCTCTCATTTGTTATTCACCTATGATACTCTAATTACTTGTAAAGCAAGAACGGAGGCGGTGGAGGCTATTTTGGAGGTCCTGGGTGTTTATGAAAGGATCTCTGGCTAGCAAGTGAACTTTGAGAGGTCTACTATTGTATTCTCGAGGAACATAGATATGGAGAGGATGAATGCCTTCTCAAGGCGTTCAGTGTTCAGAGGGAGAATTGTCATGCTAAGTATCTAGGGTTACCGACTTTTGTGGGCAAAACAAAGAAAGAGGTCTTTGCAACCATTCAGGAGAAAGTGTGGAGTAAAGTTCAAGGCTGGTCTACAAGGTTCCTTTCACAGGTGGGCAAGGAGATTCTAATAAAGGCGGTATTGTAGTCGTTCCCTACATATGCAATGAGTTGCTTCAAGCTCCCCAAGAACTTAATTCGGGAAATCGAGTCAATCATTATAGACTTCTTCTAGAATAGGAATGAAATGAGTAAAATTCATTGGATGTCATGGAAAAAAATTATGTCGATCGAAGAGCAACAGAGGACTGGGTTTTAGAGATTTAAAGGCTTTCAATCGGGCATTGCTGGCTAAACAGGCATGGCAATTGATCATAGAGCCACAGAGTCTGCTGAGTCGGGTCCTAAAGGTAAGGTACTTCCCAAAATGTGACTTCCTCAGTGCAGGGGCTGGGTATAGACCCTCTTACACGTGGCGCAGCATTGTTCAAACTCAAGATATTATTAGGGTTAGCTCCCGATGGAGGGTAGGCTCAGGGTCTCGAATTAAAGTATGGAAGGATGCATGGATCCCGAGACAGGATGCCTCAAGGTCATTTACCCCTTGCCCCGAAGAAGCGGAAAATGTCAACATTAGTAAACTAATGGTGAGGGGTGGAGAGGCCTGGGATGAAGACCTTATTAGAGCACTATTCTTGCAGGTGGATGTGGACTACATTTTGAGTGTCCCATTAGGCAGATCGAGGAATCAAGACATGTTGATTTGGCATCATAATAATAATGGGCGATTCTCGGTTCGTAGTGCTCACAAAGTGGCTATATCCCTATTGCACAAGGATAAGGCTTCAGAATCTGGTAGTGGTGGATCGTGGGGAGGTTTTTATAGAATGCAAAAGTGCTGCCGAAGGTGAAATTGCATTGTTGGCGTATTTACAAGGAAGCATTCCCAACCGCGATGAATTTGAGGACACAAGCTTGTGGGAAGGGTGTAGCACCCGGAACGCCAGGCACCACATCCCCCGCACTATAGCTCCAATCCACATATGAAACGGACTATCCATACATGAATCAAAGCTACAGCGAACGGGAGACAATAAAATGACTCAAGACTAGGCGGGTACCCTCAATTTAAAACCAACCAATATTCAAGACAGAGTATTAAAAGCGGAAGCAATAACATTCAATCGATACGTATAGGTACCATATTTATTTATTTACGTATAGATACCAGCGTTTACACTATCAATACAACATCATCCTTCGACAAAATAGATAACAGGGATGGATACAAAATATCCCAAACATCTATACAATCAAAATTGGGAAATGAAGTGTGCTAGACCCAAATTTAAAGACTACAAGACTCTAAATTCCCGCCTAGCACGCCCTGCAAAACACTGAAAAGTTGAGGTGTCAGTCCAACACAGACTGAGCGAGGGGTATAAATAAATATAAGCGCACATACATGCAAGTTATAACCTCGGGTAATAATTTTGGAAAAACAATACGATCTAATAGGGTAAAAGAGATACTATCGCCCGAGATTACAACTATTCCAATTTTAATTCAATCAATTCAATTCAATCAATAGTGGCCCGGCGAGTGGGGCAATTCTCCAACCTTACACCGACCGTGTACAATCAATCAATCAATGTTTAGGTTATTAGGTGATCACGCGAGTCATTAATGTGCACAATTAGCAGTTTCAATGACACCTTCTTCCTCCGGGTGATGGTGGGATTGCAAGGCCCCACCATCCAATCAATCTGGGCAGAGGGTACATGAATCCCTAAGCCCGGAACTCCTTCCTCCCCTAATCTCCTAGGGGGTTCAGGGGTCATCCCAATTTGGTGAGGATAGCTCTCGAGTTACCCGTCAGCCCATGCTTTCCCGGTTGGCTCGAGTCACTACCCTCGGGCCCACAGTGCAATACAATACTCGCCCAATCAATCAATCAATCAATCAATTCTTTCAATATTTCGATAAAACATTTGAAAACCAATCTCATTTGAAAACTATACGTATAATTATAGGTTTTGGCTTAAAATATCACATAGGGTTGTACGGGTCCTATGTATCTAAAATTAAACCTCACCTGACGACCCAAACAATCCAAGGAAACAGCTCACGGGGCCTGCTCCTCGTCACCAGGAAGCTGGTCTGTGCAAGAAAGACAATTGTCCGTGAAACACGACTCAAAATGTACCAAATATGACGAACGGCAAAATGCGACGAAACGACGGGAAAAATACAATGCACCTTGAAAATATTGCGTTTCAACATGTAATTAATCATATAATGTCAATTAGGGATCAAATAATTGATTGGAGAATGGTGTTGAAAAATTAATTTTATGCAGTAGCTTTTGCACTACATTCGCCGTGGGAACGGCCGTTCCGGCCTTCCCTTGAAAATGGGAAGGGCCGTTCCCAGGCCTGAAGAAAACGCGCCAGCGTTTTAAAAGGAAAAATGCGTTTTGGCTGGGAAGGGCCGTTCCGGCTCACAGGCCAAAGTGGGAACGGCCGTTCCCAGTCTCGCTGGCCTTGTCTCAGCATCATGGGAACGGCCGTTCCAGTTTTGAACTGGGCCTGGGAATGGCCGTTCCCAGAATACGTGAGCTGCTGTAAATGCAGAATAGAACAGAGCAACCATGGCAATCACTCCACACAACCACAAAAATGGATGCAAACCAAGTTTAAATGTGAATATAAGATGCAATAAATATGCTAGCATGTATATTGATCAATAACAATTCATAAAAACACATATTTGCACATTAGATCATCAATAATCCATTATTTGAAACCCATATATTCATTCATGCTTCAAGTCCATAATTCACAAGTTATATGCATCAAACTTGAGCTCAAAGCTCACATACATATTTCCAACACTCAATACACCATATAACCAATGTATAACAAAGCCCTAAGTATACCATTTTTACAATAAAATCATCCATTCCCCATAATTACCTCAAGAGAAAGAAATGGAAGCTAAGATGATGAAATGATGTTGATGAAGCTTGTATGATCCCAAATCCCACAAATATTAGCTTGAATGGATGAAATCTCCTCTCTTCAAAGTGAGGGTTTTGATCGGTTGAAATGGGAAGCAAGACAAGGAAGAAATGTTTTTGGTATGAATGAGAAGGAAATGCTACGTGATGTTGTTGATCAAGAAGGAGAAGAGATGGCCAATTTGCTAATAAATCCCTCCACTTATTAAGTTAAGCAATTAAGTCCAAATTCAATTTTCAATGATCAATTAGGTCCAATTCAATTAGATCCCATATGCATGCAAATGATCAATTAAGGACATAAAAGAAATAATCACATTCGGGAAAATAATTCACGTTGCAATCACGTTCAATAAATCCGAAAAATATGATATGATATGAATTTTCAATAAAATGTCAAGAATACAATTTTATAAAAATAATGTCATGCTATGGAAATTAAAGAAATGAACAATTAAAATAAATATATCCCTCAAACGCACGCGTGTCGTTCATACCTGAATTGCCGAAAGCTGGGGCGTTACAAAGGGGATGTGTTGTCCTTATTGTAGATCAGAACATGAGGACGCTTACCACGCTTTGCGTGTCCATCGGCCCGCATCACATGGGCGATGAGCAACCTATCTTAGGCAATTATAGGGACATGGAGAGGGAACCCAGAAGCATGGATGAGGATGATAATGAGTAGGCTATGTGAGAAGGACTCAATTTTTTTTTTTATTGTCTTATAGTCAATGTGGTGGAACAGAAATAGAATGCTCATGGAAGGGGAGTGCCTCTCACCACTGGAACTCATCCGTTATGCTCGCTCTTACTGACACTCCTATAGAGAAGTGGTGGTGGAAAGTCACGTAGTTGGGGTGGCAAAGAGTTTGCCAGCGAGGTTGCAACTCCCGGTGGTGCCCTACGTGAAATTAAATTTTGATGGAGCTTTATTTGACTTGGACAAACAATTTGGGGTGGGGGTTGTAGCAAGAAATGAAAAAGGAGATGTTGTGGGTTGGGTTTCAAGGCGGGGGTTGGGTAATTTTAAATCGGAGATAGTCGAAACCTTTGCCGCGCTAGAGGCCGCTAAGCTTGTTGCTAGGAAGGCCTGGTCTCATGTGGAATTCGAGGGCGATGCACAGAATGTTATCAAAAAGCTTGAAGATGACGACCCAGATTGCTCCACAGGTGGTGCTATTATTGGCGATATTAGGAAAATTCTATCTCTTATCCCTGTTGTCTCTCTCAAGTGTATTCGTAGAACAGGAAATAAGGTAGCACATAGTCTAGTTAGAAATGCCTCTGTTTTTCAAGAAGGGGACTTCGATATTCCTGATTATGCTTCGACTTTTATAATGTCAGATGCATCTTTTTAGAGTAATAATATTGGTTCTTGTTTAAAAAAAAAAAAAAAGAATGTGGGTTAGTAACTGTTTATAGTGAATATGTTCAAAATTAAGGTTATTTACCTTGAACCCTATTAAATAAAGTAATTAAACAAGGGTAAATGAGTATTTAATGTCAAGTATTTTATATTGAATTATTAAATACGTGGAGTTCAATATATAATGAATTGATAATTCTTCCCTTAATTGGGGTGAGTAATCTCAAACACATTATTTATCATGGTATCAGAGCAGGTTCGATCATAGGTTTGTCTCTCTACTCTATCAGATGTTTCAACTCGTTTGCAGATATTCCGATTACTGCAATGTTCACGCTCCAATTTGTCCCTCATTCCGCGGCTCTGCAGATGTTCTGATTTCTGCAATATTCACGCTTCAGTTTGTTTTGCATTCCACGATTCTGAACGTGACGAGGTGTATCAAGTATCCCACATCAAATTATCAAATATATGGTTTGAGAAACCTTTCCCTAACAACTAGTTTTTGGAACTATTCTATGACTTTCCTAATTGGAAGTATTTCATATATTTTTAGTTCCAATGATAAGAAAATATAAAAAACAGGAAATAGGAGAACTAATTCCAGTTTAGATGAAAATTTATAATTTATTTACTATTGAATGAAGAGGAAAAAGCAAATAGCCACTCAAATTATTACTATTTTTTAATTTTTTATTCAAATTTTAAAATGTTTCAAGTTGACACCCATATCGGAAACTTTATGCACGAAAATATTTAAGAAAAATTTTATATTTTTATTTCGATATCATATTGTTTTTATACTGTTTTATATTCATACATCGTAACTATTACCAAATTATAAGTTGTAATTTACGAAAACATTGCCGAATTCTAAGGGGTTCAACGTAGATACACCTAATTGCAGGGGTATAAATGTAATTTAACCTTTAGAAAAAATAATTCAAAATAGATGGAATGACCAAAGTACCCTCCAAAATGGCAAAATACATTCAAATTTATGTATCGTCGGAAAATTTCCCAATGACAATACACAAAGATACAACTCTCTTTTACGCAAACGAACAAACACCTTCACTACATGAAAAATGGAGCAGTGGTTTGGTTATCGATTCGGAGAACAAATGCACAAATCAGCCAATCGGGAGTACAAGAAAACTACTTATCGCGTTCCCATGGCAGTTTTGGTAGGTTTACACCTATTTGTAGTTGTAGCATTCTATTTCTATTATCACGGGATTTACGGTTGGTTTTGAGTTTTAGTTACATTGTCATACCAAGGCTCTTGTGTTCTTTCATGGATCAAGAAAACACTACTGTACAAATCCATACTTAAGGGGTGAAGATAAAGTTGATGAACAATGGTTGCTTCTTTTCCTTCGAACAATTAACATCTCTTCATGCTGGTCCTCTATTGCTAACATGGTTTCAACTTTCAAATTCCAGTAAGCTGCTTCTGAAGAATAGAGAAGATTCTTGCCCAGAATTCAAGGAAGTTAATTTTTGCTAGCCTTATTGTGTCCTCTGTACTTTTTGCAGATTCAAGTTCCATGTCCTCACTCAAACTTGTTCCTTACAGAAATGTCAATGAAGTCAAAGGACATCCCTCTATTAAAGAAGGAGGCTGCCACGAGGTCCAACATATTGAAGACCTTGTCAAAATTGGGCAAATAGTAAAAGGTCCTATCTTCCGCCTTCATGTTAGTATGTAATTTTTGAAGAAACTAATTATGTCTCTGAAAGAGCTTTCCGGCTTTCAGGTTGTTCATACTTCGCAGCTCGTTCGATGGCACAAGACACGGAATTGGTGTTTTGCTCCTATAATTACGTAATTAATCCAAATATCGTAGATGCAATGGAAATTGATATTAGTGGGAGCATTATCATACTCGATGAAGTGCAGTATGTTTGCACCTATTTTCTCACACAATTTAAAACATCGTGTAGAAAGGCATATCCGATACGAAATGAGTAACCACTTTGTGTTCTTGTGCTTCCTCATTAGTACACATTAATTAATTCTTGAACGACACCCTCAGAATTGCCTGCAAAGCTATATATCAAACAAGGACAAATTTAAAACTGTGCTTGGAACACAAAAGTGTTTGCTTGCATTTTGAATTCTTAACTTATTGGTTCAACAAAATGAAAGTGATTGAATTTCTTAACTAAGTGATACATTACTATTTGGCCTATGATGCAAGGTTTCACCGTGTAATTTTTCCTCATCAAGTAACTTTTCTAAAACTGTTCCAGTAATATAGAAGACATAGCTTTGCTATGTAAGTGCACGCCTGTGATTTTTTTTTATTTCATTACCAGTTGTATTGTCTCTGATTGCTTTGTGCTTTTGAAGATTTGCAGACAGAAATTTGAAAGCTGGCATGACTTACCAGCCTTTGTTTGAGATGACACAGGTGCTGAACATTATGGTTTTCTTTCCATTTGCACTGGGAACTTCATTTTTCAGCTTTCAGAAGTCCCTTTTAACTGTGCAGGATATCTTGAGTTGGATGAGTCAGAGAAAAAAATACCTTAGTAAATTGTGAATTTCAGATTACTTCTATTGGTTAGTCATTTCCAAATATTCTAATCATCTCGTTTTGGTTAGTTCTTTGTATTGTTGATCAGCCTTTGCGGTAGTATGAAATAAAAGCTGCGTATGAGATTCATGTTTTATTTGGTTCACCTTGTGTCATTTATCCTTTCTTGCAACACACTGTAAAGAGGATCACGTATCAGAATTATCCCTGTTTTCTCTTTCAGATATTGTTTAGTTGCACTTCGGACGGGAAAGAAACCTGCACTTGTTCTCAATCTTTGCCTTTCCTGTTTAAGTTCTTCTCTTATCAGGCAATTTTGAGTTGGTTAATCTTTTGTCGTTCTCATCACTTGTTGTGTGTGTGTGTGTGTGTGTGTGTGTATTCTACTTCACCCTGTCAATGTAAGAGCTTCCATTTAATCAAGGAGTTCTAGATGAGAGCTGAAAAGGTGAAAGCTTTGCGTCACTTGATACTATTGCCCATAAAATTGGCAGTGCCAAATTATTATTTTAAATGTTCGGGTGCTTTCTAATATTAGGAAGTTGGCCTTGTTTTGGAATGTCCGAAATAGGAAATAGGAGTGATAACTTTGGGAAAGAGGGAGTCTTTTATTTTATGATTGGCGTATGAAAGTGAATTCTCATTCTCAAGGAATTGTGTAATGAGTACTCCTGTAAAATAATAGATAGAAGTAGCTGGTTTTTATACTATGGAGCGTTAGAAGGGTGGGCTCATAATTCCTACTCGCCGCTTCAGTCTTTAATTTCCTGCTCTATAAATGCTTACTGTGGATGGTGTAGGTGGTTAGACAAACACTTTCAGCCTTTGGTGCTTCAATCCAGCTGTTGTTTTCAAAGGCATTGCTGAAACTTCTCAGTCTGTGATTCTAACTTTAGGGTAATTATAGTTGCTTTTAGTTTTTATTCGTAGTTTCCAGTGGCGGACGGGTGAGTAACGCGTAAGAACCTGCCCTTGGGAGGGGAACAACAGCTGGAAACGGCTGCTAATACCCCCTAGGGTGAGGAGCAAAAGGAGAAATCCTCCCGAGGAGGGGCTTGTGTCTGATTAGCTAGTTGGTGAGGGTAAGCTCTGGAAACGGCTGCTAATACCCACTAGGCTGAGGAGCAAAAGGAGGTATCCGCCCGAGGAGGGGCTCGTGTCTGATTAGCTAGTTGGTGAGGCAATAGCTTACCAAGGCGATGATCAGTAGCTGGTCAGAGGTAACAATCGGGGTTGGCCTTTTTTTAAAATTCTTTTTAAACATGTATCTTTAAGGTTTCTCTGAAACATCTATGGTTTGCATTTTCTGCTTGATTCTGTTCCAGTTCCTCTGCTATATACATGATAAGCTGCCGACAGAATTTTCCTATCTTTCATCATCACTAAAATCTTAGATACATACAAATACATATGTATCCATGCATGGAGAGAAAACATATATCTTTATCGGTTGTTTGTTTGTTGTACTTATTCCCCTTTTCTTTATTTTTTTCTCACAGGACTCTTATCACCTTTGAATATTTTTACATCGGAGCTTGATGTTCAGTTTGGTACTTGCCTAGAAGCTCCCCGTCATAGATGTTTATTGACAGGTAGAATTACTGTTTGTCATGTACTATGCTTGAGAATTTTGGCTTAATAGTTGATCTGTTGTCCAAAACCTGAGAGCTTCTCTATCATCTGCCACAGTTATGGGCAGCTGCAATATCCAATAGTCCGGGAAACTGTCCATTGAATGCAAGTTAGAAGACTGCAGATGAATATGCTTTCCAGGTACATGCATCTTTTTGGTTAAAGTTAAGTTGAATAAGATTGCTTCTTTGGTTTAGACGAAAATTTGCTTTATTTAAAGGATGCAGTTGGCACATCTCCGGAGGAAATATGCAAGGTTGGTCCAGGTGGGTACCTGGTTTTCTTTCCTATTTACAAGTTACTGTATAAACTAACCACTGGATGGCAAGAAACAGGTCGATGGTCTCGACTAAATGCTCAAAAATCTCTTTTTGTTGGTAAGTTTTATTTGATTCCTTCCCGCAAAACACGACTTATTAAAATAAACATTACTAAGCAACATTGATACAGCAGTTGGCATGACTTTTACATGACGACTTATTAAAATAAATGCATCACTATCTTGATTGATCCTGAGTATGACCGAGAAATCCTGTTTTCTTCATTAGAACCAAGAGGAAGCAGCCTGGACTTTGAGCGTGTTTTAAAGGATTACTATGATTCAATTCGTAAGGGCACAAGACAGGTAGGTGGACTAAAGGTACGGCGAAAAAGGTAGGCCTTAAAAATGGCAATTTGCCAGAATCCACATAAAGATACAAAGAAAGAAGGTGCTGCCTTTTTGGCCATTTGTCGAGGCAAGGTAATAAGGGCATTTGATTTCGTTTACATAATCTTAAGGCTGCATATGAGTTGTCAAAAAAACTTGTAAGCGGGAACATGTGGTACTGTCAGCAAGCATTCAGGGCTCTAAACCAAGCTACAGGTAATTTATTTATAGCTTATAGCTCTCAACGAATATCCCTGAAATATTATCCTTGAGGGGTTCATAGAACTTTTACTCTGTCCAGCATGGTTTCTTTGATCGTGAGTTTATTATGTTTGTTAAGCATGATACCTTTTCTATAATTTTTGTAGGTCGCTGCATACGAGTTACGACACATCTTGGACCACGGAGCGATCATCTTCCTAGGTACTTTTGATATGTCCCCCTCATAATCAACACGGATAACATATTTGCAGAGTTCAAAATTTGTCTTCCATGTTGAATTCAAACCTTGAAGAATTTCGAGTCTTTGACTATTTGAATGTTATGTATTTATTTTACATTTTGACCTTTTCCTGCACTTGCTAACGTGAACCAGATCCTGTAGAAATTTTACCGATAATCCTTGATTAATGATTATAATCTCTTGGTATATTATTGCATTTTGAAACTATCTGCGCATAATTATTCACTTTCCATGCAGATGAGCAGTTCCATAAAGAGAGAAATAGAGCAAACATATCAAAGTGGCTACGCAAGTCAATTAGACTGTATAGTTGCTTTGAGAAATCACTGGAGAGTCTGAAATCCTTTTTCAGAGATGTGAAGGTACCATATTTTAATTTTTTATCCACTATGCATATTGTTTTATAGTTGTCCCTGACTTTTCTGGAACGCAGGCTCATGTTGACATAGGACCAAATTCTTCACAAGTTGTGGATATAAAATGTGAAACCATCAAACCAGTTAATAAGAAAAATGGAACGCGAAAGAAAAATACCAAAATAACAAAACCTAGTTGCTACCAGCAAAAAGTAGAATCATATGATAACTGGGATGGCCGAGAAGCAGCTAGGTCAACCCGTAGTTCAGTTCCTGCTGCAAATATGATTATCTGTCTACTAGAACAAGAACCAAAGTGGTTATGCTAACAAATGATAACGCTGATAGTGCTAGCAAAGAGTACATCGACCTAGAATGTGATTCTGAAAGGGACTCTGAGGTAAATTTGAATATCTTTAATTTGTGATACAAATGTGAGACCTCCCTTTTCCCACTTCAGAAAAAGCTACCGTAATATTTGAATCTCAACATGAGTATTTATTTGTGGATATCTGACTGAGCACAGTAGGTATATGATATGTTGCTCAACCTGCAGCATTATCCTACCTTGAAGTTCTTAGTAATTTTAATAAAACCTGATAGATCTCTAATCTTACAATGAACTAATCTAAATGTTTTGACTATGCCCTGCTGCTTAATTTTAGATGATGTTTTAGCTGCCATAAATCTTCTACACATGAAGGTGGTCCGCAACTTCTCCGGTGGCATCGCGTAATGATGATCCTGAACTTACCATAGTCAAGGAAACGCCTTCTGTGAATGACAGTAGCCCTAAAGCAACTCCAGAGATCTTCTCCGCAGATGATTACTCAACTTCTAGAACAAACAATCCATGCAGTGCGACTCCTCGGCAATCTTCATGTCAATCAAGATCCATCATAAATTCAGATGCTAAAGCAAACATGATAGGACCTGAAGCAGAATCATCCTGGAGTGTCAATTAGAATGCTTTGAAAAGAAGAAGAGTTACAATTACTGCTCTGTCATCAGTTGGCAAGTTCTTAATAGGTCTTGCTCTTTGGCAAGTTCAATAACAACGGCAGATGCAACCTGCAAAACTGAGGCGGCTTGCCCTTCAGAAATAGTATGTACCAGATATAAACCTCTACTACCACCAAGTACTTCTGATAGATCATCTGCACCTTCGGGTGTCAAAATGGATGAGAGACTACATATATTCTGCTCACTTTGCAAAACTCCTTTGGGTCTCCCTGAAAATAATTTCAGAAGCCTCTGGGAAGTAATGCTTTAAGCACGCCAAGGGCAGAAGCTTTGATGTCTGATTCATCATCATTCAATCAGCGTCTCTGTGAAACAGCTAAAGAAGGTGCTTCTGGACAGGGGGGTTTGGTGTAAAGAAGACGGTTGTGTGTATTACTCTATTTTTTACCCCTCTTGTGTTGAACTTGCAATCGTCTCGGTGTTGAGGTTGTGGCCACTAATG
Organism: Lantana camara; assembly: GCA_037501455.1. NCBI lineage: Eukaryota > Viridiplantae > Streptophyta > Magnoliopsida > Lamiales > Verbenaceae > Lantana > Lantana camara. Next base: position 130,664,331 of record CM074855.1, read on the forward strand.
CTTTGAATACTAAGTTTTTAAACTAGGCGAGTCTACCTCTTGTTGGGGATATAATGCGACACAATTTCCCCTTCACCCTCTCATTTGTTTTGCTGCATGTGCAGGTTTTGCTATTTCCACATCACTTGGAGATTAAGAAATTCAGTGTGGCGATTAACAATCTCGAAGCTACAAAAGATGAGGTAAACTTTTCTCGGCAATTTCAGTTTCACTTGGGAAGCCAAACGTTTTTGAGCAAGTCAAAGACTAAAGAACTATCTAAAAATGCCAAAAAGAAAATCTGAAAAGATATATGTTTTTGAGATTATATATAGCATGCATCATGTACACAAGAAAAAACTCTTCATGGGGTGAACATTACATTCTTATGTCGCGGAGTAGATTTGTTGTTTCTTTAGTTTCTCATTTTGTGACCAATTGTAGGCTTTATCTTCACCTGTTGACTTGAGCATGGTGAGAAATTTGGTCCTCAGTCCTTCAGAGAAATTTGCTTATAAATCACCTGCTCAAGATTCAAAAGGCTGGAGGAATCCAAAATCACAGGTAAGCTAGTAATCCTTACCCCGACATAGGTTGCATTGTTCAACAATATAAGTTAACTTTCATTTGTTAATCTTGTAGATGCGCTTTGCCAAAGAAGGGCTAGAATAAACATGAATGTCCTATTTGCTGCTATATTAAATGTTTAAATATGTGGAGATGAGGATATGCTTCTTTTGGCAATCTGTAAAGCTTTTGTGATGTTCCTAGTTAGGGGATGGCTATGAAGCAGATTTAGACCGGAATGGGCTAGAACCGGGCCAACCCCAACACGACTCACATCCACACAAATATATGCTTTAAGGGAAACTAGTTTGAAATTAATGATGTTCCAACTTTGTCTTAACAAAAAAAAAATGATGTTCCAACTTTGTATGATGTAGCTGTCAAAAAAAAAAAAAAAACTTTGTATGATGTAACCAAGGCTAAAAAATTTATGCCAGCTAGTGTTGTTGCTAGAGTGTGTTGACTTTTTATGCACGATGTATCAGGTACACACACAAAGCTTTTTATATTACAGATTGTATTGACAAACTCTCCTGGTGAATGATACTACAAAACATTCTTAAGAAAATCATTTAATCACCATCAACCAACCAATTTTAAGTCATGTCAACCGAGATAAATAAGCTCAGAAGAAGCTAGCTAACTTATCAAGAAACAAGAATTTTTATGCATTCATTTTGACAGCATAATAGAGTCTAAGGTTCGAAGGGTGCGTGTTTTAAAAAAGAAAAATAAATTCGTCGAAATCAAAAATTACTACGAAACAATGACAAACTTTTCTGATTAGAATTAGGAAATCAAAAATTGCATATTCATAAAAGGTTGAAGTTTGTACTCCGGAAATTATAGAATTAGGAACCTGGCTCGGATAGTGGCGCCCATTCAACACCAGTTCCAAAAGGGTTCACTCATGCTGGAAGGAGCATCCCCACTTAGTAATGGGTCGTTAGTTCACGCAAATCTAGATAAGTTATCACGGACAAGCCAAGCTATAAGGCCTGGCCTGAAGCCTGAAATACAGCGTGGTGGGAAAGAATAATAGGTTCATAAGGTCGGCAAGACGAACGCTACACCATGGCATGAAAACCCCACCAACACTTATACTATATAGAGTTACTCTTCAAAGCCGCCCGTAGTAGGCGTTCCAATTTCTCATTATTACCCTTGGGTACATAATCTAAAGGTCTATTCTAAACTACAATACTGAAAAAACCTTACACCAAAATTGCAGCATAGCTGAAAAGTAGTTCGTATTCCGGAAGTCATAGAATTGGGGTTGTTCTTTCGGCCGGTTTTCAGCCAAAAACTGAACTCCAAAAAATATATATAAAAGAAAATCTGGACAGAAAATATATTTTGTTGCAACAAATTGAACCATTACAACACTTCAGAACAGAGCAAAAAAAATCGAATGACAAATTAAAATTAAACCCAACATTACAACAAACCATTTAACAAGTCAACAAAGCTTGAATTCATCAGAGCATTACAACTAACAATACAGACATGAATTCTTTAAGTTCTCAACCTGACAATGACATGAACCATTGCAAACCAAACAGCAAACATTTCTAAAACAAACAAACAACATATATCTCTTTAGCATCCTGCAAGATCAAAATGAAATCACAACAAAACAACAAATATTACATGACTTCTTCAACATCCTTAGCAAAAACTACAAAACATAATAAGTAATATAACATATCAAATTCTAATTAGTTAGAAATAAAGAATAAATAAATTTAAATGAGTAAACTTCGGCGCTAAGGACCACTGAATCTCCACTTCCACTAGTCATTTGGGTAAGGCTTCCACTTGCCATTGCACCAATAAAATTAATGAAAACTTATATAAACAAATTTTTGTTTATATACGTGAGAAATCTTTGTTCTTGTCGTGACTCGAAATTACATTATACACATCAATAAATAGTTTAGGGAATCGGGTTGAGAAATAATTGAGAACTCCTTCAGGACACAACAGGGGCAGAGAACTGCTCATAGTGTTTTAAACAATTGTTTATTAGGAGTAATAAATCCCGTATGCTATTAAAATTGTATTCCCTATAGTTATGATCCTCCTTATATTTAACACGCTCTTCCAAGAAGTCAGCATCGATCTCTATGTTCCACTCTTTATAACCCGATACATTATCCAATTCCTTTAGGAGTCGAGAATTTCGACCCTGAGACATAATTCTTTCACTTGTCTCATGAACAAATGTTTTCTTCACTTTAAAATCCCAAAAGAAAGAACATTGGATTACTACATTAGCCTTTTAGCCTGTGAGAGTCATATAAAAGTATGGATTAAACAAGGAATGATATTCACATACGCATACCTTTTGGCCTAATTACACAAACTTTGAAGCAAAAAAGTTGCAAACACTCATAGCCATACGAAGGTTTGGATTGAAGATTTGCTTATGTCTATCTGCAGAAGATATAGGTGTATGTTAACCTAATTACCTCAACTTTGGGTTAGGGTGCACGAGACGGGAGATTAGATCCGAAGCTTCAGGTTCATCATTGATCAAGGAGAGATCTATTTTCTCTTCATCTACATTGGCAACACGTTCACAATCTTTTTCCCTAGGGCGCTTGTCCTCCATAATTATGAAAAACAGAATGAGCGCAAAATTGGATAAATCATCACTCTTACACTTTTTTTCTCTTGGGCGCTTGCTCTCCATAATGATGAAAAACAGAATGAGCGCAAAATTGATAAATCTTTACTCTGACTTTTGCTAAGCTTAGGTTGCCAACCTGAACTACGGAATCCTTGACTTTGGTCGAGATATACTTCCGGCGGCGGGCAACTTGAACGATCAAATCCTGTTTGTTTAAGGATAAATGAATTAGAGAAAAAGGGAAACTTATTGTTCAAGGATAAATGGATTAGAGAAAAAGGAAAATTAGTTTTATAATGACAAATAGTGCATTTATTTGAAGAGAAAAGTAAAAATTATAACAATAATCTGAAGAAAAAAGTGAAAATTATAGCAACACTCACCGTTGGTGTTTTGGCAAAGATGTCATGTTCTCCTTTAGTTCCTTGCTAAGGCCCATATTAGATGTTTTTGCAGTTAATCTTGTATCTTCTCCTTTAATTACAAGAATGTTTTGAGGTTTTATGTCCCATCTATAATTTTCTTTTTATGCAAATATAACAGTCCATCTGCAATTAAATGCATATTACCAATTATACGTTTATGTAAAAACAAGTTACTATTATTCCTAATCCAAAGTTCAACAACTAATGTGCAATGCAAGTTACCATTATTCCTAATCCTAAATTCATGGACTAATATGCAATGATATTCCTAATCCTAAGTTCATCAACTAATATGCAATGCTAGTTACCATTATTCATAATCTAAGTTCATGAACTAATGTGCAATGTGCCAAAAAGTGCGTATAGAAATTTAGAACTAAGATGCTAAGTTTATGTATCTTACTGCATTAAACTTTTCAGCAACAGAGATGGATGTCCGTTGCTCCACAGTTCAAGCTTATTATACTCACGATAAAAAAATCAACTCATACAAACTACACATATGTCGTTCCAGACAAATATAATAAAAATCTTGATCATCTTTCAGTTACCTAATTCCAAAATCCAAAAAGATGTTGATCATTTATTTTTTGAGAAGCTAAGGTATGATTTGATCTCAACCAGAGATATTGATGGTGATGATATTCTAGCTGTGATTGATGAGTTAATAGTGACTAAGATGAAAATTAGTGGTTTAGGAGGTGACATTGACAGGACCGGCCTTTTCGAGGGCTTCTATGGTAACAGTCCGATAACTATCAAACGTATCCAAAAGGCTTATCACACTCGGGTGAAGAAAGATGAATTTTTTCTTGCTAAATTTCAGATTAATATTGTCAGATTTATTGGCCAGAAAGATGATCAGGATTTTTATTATATTTGTCTGGAACGACATATGTGTAGTTTGTATGAGTTGATTTTTTTATCGTGAGTATAAGCTTGAACTATGGAGCAACGGACATCCATCTTTGTTGCTGAAAAATTTAATGCAGTAAGATAGATAAACTTATCATCTCAGTTCTAAACTTGTATACGCACTTTTTGACACATTGCGCATTAGCTCATGAACTTCGGATTATGAATAATGGTAACTAGCATTGCATATTAGTTGATGAACTTAGGATTAGGAATATCATTGCATATTAGTCCATGAATTTAGGATTAGGAATAATGGTAACTTGCATTGCACATTAATTGATGAACTTCGGATTAAAAATAATGGTAACTTGTTTTACCTAAACTTGAGTATATAATTGGTAATATGCATTTAATTGCAGAAATATTGCAGATGGACTGTTATATTTGCATAAAAAGAAAATTATAAATAGGGACATAAAGCCTCAAAACATTCTTGTAATTAAAGGAGAAGCTACAAGATTAACTGCAAAAATATCTAACATGGGCCTTAGCAAGGAACTAAAGGAGAACATGACATCTTTGCCAAAACACGAAGTATTGCTATAATTTTCACTTTTTTCTTCAAATTATTGTTATAATTTTTACATTTCTCTTCAAATAAATGCACTATTTGTCGATTATAAAACTAATTTTTCTTTTTTCTCTAATCCATTTATCCTTAAAAAAATAAGTTTCACTTTTTCTCTAATCCATTTATCCTTAAACAGGACTTGTCGTTCAAGTTGCCAACCGCCGAAAGTATATCTCGACCAAAGTCAAGGATGTCGTAGTTCAGGTTGGCAAACTGAGCTTGGCAAAAGTCAGAGTAATGATTTATCAAATTTTGCGCTCATTTTGTTTTTCATCATTATGGAAGGCAAGCGCCCTAGGGAAAAAAAGTCAGAGTGATGATTTATCCAATTTTGCGCTCATTCTGTTTTTCATCATTATGAAGGGCAAGCACCCTAGGGAAAAAATATTGTGTTTGTAGCTGATTTTGACTCAAGTTCTCCTGTCTTCGTATAAGAGGTCCTTGAGTTTGTGCTTGTAGATGTTGCACCCTTTTTGTTCCTATTTTAACAAATATACAAAAAATAAGACTCAACTAACCATTATTAAAATAAGACTAATGTATTACCATTCTTTTCCAATTCGGTCAATTGATTCGAAGCTGAATCGTATTGTCTTTTCCTTAATTTGGCCATACCTGCACACAATTCACAAGAATTTAAGAATATAAATTTTCAATCTACATGAATTCGAAAAAGTCAAATTAAGTTTAAAATGCATTAATTTTCTAAAAACAAAAATATAACGAGTTTGGAATTATTTGTTGTCATTTTCAGCTGGGAGTGGAGGACGGACAAAGAAGGGCAAATTTATCCTCACTGGATTTTCCTTCTACGTGAGATAAGAGAGGACAGACATGTCTTCTTTTTTCTGCAGTGTGCATTTTAAATGGTGATCGGGAACAAATGGTTTAAGTTTAAAAAATCCATACTCTGTGGAACAAGAAATATTTTCCTAATCTTCTGTTCTTTTTCTTTATCCCTTCGAATTTTAATCATATATAAACTACCATCCCTCTATTTATCCCGACCCGTATCAAATTTGAAATACAGAAAATTAAGCTAAAACAGCATTATCATGCCTAGAACAATGCAGAGCTTAGTGGCGACCATGACAAGAGGCCAAAAATCTCAGGTATATAAAAACAGCACGAAGTTGTTCGAGCAGAACTGTTTTGTACCACTATAGCAGCAGAACAGTTGAAAAACGAACAGTCAACAAACACAAAATTGCATAAAGATCAGAACTGATGGAACCAATTAATTCAATAAAGTAAACCGTGTGAATGATTCACCTTAGAACAATGACTTGCTACTTGGTAGTATTAGAATAACAAATACTACTTGGTAGTATTAGAATGATGCATTAACAACTAGACAAAGATTACCATGTCGTAACATGAACCAAACTTAAGAAATTTGGTTGATTCCACCTATACACAACTAAAATTAGAAGTCAGCAACACCATGTAGATGACAGAGCTCACAAACTATGCCAGCAAGAATAGGTGGTGGTTTCTATTATACCTAAGAACTAACACAATATGACAAAATCCATTCGTTCTTTGAACTTGAAATTCCTTTCATTTGATTGAGACAGCGAGCAAATATACGTAGGTTTCTTACAGTGAACAAAACTCCAAAGTCCAAAGCTCAAAAGGAAAACAATTATTTGCTGGACTCAGTTCAAATAAAAGACCAAATTCTGAAGAAACCAAATATCAACCCTTTTCACATTTTTTACCATAACCCAACTGAAATTAATCTTCTACAAGACCAACGAAAAACTCAATTCACCACATGAAACGGGAGCATAAAAAACCATTAAAACGATGTTGCAACGAAATTAACCCATATACCCAAACATTACAATAAAGAAAAATAACCAAGAACAGTAATACTTGAACGGTACAGCCTTTGCTAATAAGAAACTTTGTTCTAAAGTAAAGCATGCCAATTCCCCGCACCTAAATCAGATATGCATATCGTTTCAACAAGGTAGCAACTGAAAAATGTCTCAAACTGATATACCATAAGCTTTACTTAAAAGTGCAGAGCACTTTTATCCACCTCAAAACAGTGCAGGCAAATGGAAGCAGGCAAGACATGCTTTTCTGTAAACAAATGATCAATTCAGTAATCAGGAAACCAGACACAATATTTCATTAAATTCAGGAATTCTCAATTTTTCCTTTCTAATAAATCTGTAAACAATTCTTCAAGAGTAACAATAGTATCTCATGCCCCGTATCTGTAAAAACTAAAAATATCACTTTTTCAGCCATTTGCTGCTCCGCATTTCCTTCCCCTCCCCCAATCTTCTAAACCCCATTCAATTCTCGCCATAATCAAATTTAATTGCCCTCCAATCACTCTCAACATTAACAAAGTTCATAACTGAAAATTAAAATAAGCCCACAAATCAATGACCTAAAAAGTATCTGTTGCCCACAAATCAGTAACTCAGAAGAAGCACAACAATTCACACAGAAATAATAGGTAAAAACATCCCCCAATATAATGTTGCACGAAAGGTAAACAGATTGATTCGCATGGGCAGATGTCATCCAGCTATTTCATGAACTATGCTTCTTAATGGAACTTTGCACAACAGAAAAACCGTGACCTCATCTCTGAGATGCTTTGCTTCCTCCTTAGTGACCCCTTTGGCAAGAATTTCGCATATAAAAATATCCAAAAATATCAGCAGAATTAGCAAAAGGGGTAAAGTAATACCTAGGTGAGGCAAAGTCGAGTTCGCAGATAAGGGGCAGCTCCGCCATCATCGAAGACCTCCGCCGTTGAAGACCTACACTAGAAGCTCCGGTTTGGGAAATTTCTGGTAAGAGATTTGAGAAAATAAAGAGAGACAGGACTCGTTTACCTCGCCGGGAAAAGGGCGGTTGGTTAGCTAAACTCCCCATCACAGACCAGAACTCCATCTCCAAGTTCCACCGCCATAAAAATGAAGTCGCCATTCGTCTGTAACAACATATAAATCCAATGAGAGAACTCCAGGGAACTAAAATTTAAAACCCCATCTATTTTAACAATAAACGACATTCAATGTCACCATCTACTATAATATTCAGTTCTCGCAGCGTCACAATCGAAACAACACAAAAACCCCAAGTCACAAAGGCGGATAGCATCACTACTGGTTGTTACTGGATACAACAACGGGACCAACACAACGAAGTACAAGAACAAAATCGCATGTGGGATCATATACAATAGGCTCGCAAAGGATTTAAACGGGGAAATTATTAAAAGAAAAAAAAGTGAAGCAATCGTGGGAGGTTACCTTGCTAATTACAAATCCATCAAGCCCTCCCCTGCTCAAAGAACCTTCAGAAATCAGAATGAAAGCAAGTGAATACAAGTTATTAATGATGGGCTATTGGGCTGTAAAATCTAACCGTTGAGCACTATTTTCAATGTAAGAATATATATATATAATAATTATTATTCTAATCCCTTAAATTATTACTATTGTTGCTTAATTCTTATTATTATTAAATTAAAATATATATGACGTAACTAAGTAAGTTTTGTATTACATATTTTAAATTATATCAAATTATGTAAAAATCTATAAAGTTATCATTTTGATTATTACAATTTTATTGACAAATTTATAATTTTGTGTACAGAATGCTTATGTATAGCATATAATGGGGAAAAATTCATATTCAATTCATTTCTATTTTTATTTCAGGGTTCCAGAAAAGTATAAAATGATGTAATTATCTTTATACATAAAATTTAGTTTAAGGATATTTTAATCTATTTAAAAAATTTAGCCTAAATTATAGAAAAGATAAATAACTTAAAAGGATGACTATGGCTTAAATAAAAAACATTAGGACTATTTTAAATTTATATTTAAAATATAAGAATGAATATAAAATTTTCCATATATTATAATGGTAATAGATAAAGTTATTTCTAATGTTTTAGCTATGTAATATTATTTTTTGGAAGTTAATATGCATTATATTTATTAGTTAAGATCAAGATCTATTTATAAATAAGCATTCAACAAATACTTTTATGTTTGATACTTGAGTTTATGAAAAAGTTTCAATAAGTTATAGTTTAATATTATGTTAAATATGTTACGATTAATATTATGTTAGATATGTACGATTTTAATGAGTTACAATTAATATTATGTTAGATATGTTAGATTATATTTACCTTCAATAAATTATAATCTCATTTAATCAAACCCCAATAACCTAATATTATCTAACTAATTAATTTAAGTGAAATTAAATCAAATAAATAGATCTAATCCATCATAACTAATGCTTATACATATTTAACGGTTAGTTAAAAGGTTGCGAGGTACTTATCTTAATTAGAATATTAATAGGATGTTTACTTTGTTAGCTGGGATGAGTGGTAGAATATGATGATGAATTATTCATCTCATGGAAAGTATGAGATAAATAATCAATATTTTATCTAATATAATCTCAAATCGTGTGTGATCAATCCCAAATTTATAAAATTATTAGTAAACATAAATTTAAGTAGGATTAATCATCCTTAATTATTTGTGAGTTGGTATTGTATATAATTATTTATCATTAATATATATATATATATATATATATATAATCGGACTCGGGTGTTTAACGGATCGGATTGTATGATTCCATACCCGGTCCACTAAATTCGGGTTTCGAATATCTATAATCGGATATGATCCATCGAATCTTTTTATCGGACGAATATATTAAAATTTGGATCGGGTTCGGATCGAATTGAGATTAAAATCCAACTCATTGACAACCCTACATCCAAAGTAAATTCAGCACAGGTTTGGGATGCATAACCCATTTTACCTAAACTACAAAGTAAAACCTACGCTAAATAACCTTATCTATCATCTGCCACAGGTATGGGCAGCTGCAATAGCCAATGGTCCGGGAAACTATCCATGGAATGCAAGTTACAACTTACAAGACTGCAGATGAATATGTTTTCCAGGTACATGCATCTTTTGTACATTACTTAAGTTGAAAGAGATTACTTCTTTGATTTAGATGAAAATGTGCTGTATATAAAGGACGCTGTTGGCACATCTTTGGAGGAAAAACGCTAGGTTGTCCCCTGCGGGTGCCTTGTTTTCTTTCCTAGTTACAAGTTGCTGGATAAGCTAAGCACTCGATGGCAAGAAACAGGTCAATGGTCTCGACTAAATGCTCAAAAATCTCTTTCACGGGGATGCTATAAAAACGAGTTATAAAAATAAACATAACTAAGCAACATTTGTACCGCAGTTAGCTTAACTTTTTCATGGGGAATTGATCTCTGTTTTCATTGAAATTCTGATGTGTTACTGTCTTGATTGATCGTGAGTATTCCTGAGAGATCGTGTTTTCTTCTTTAGAACCAAGAGGAAGCAGCCAGGACTTTGAGCCTGTTTCAGAGGAATTACTATGATTCAATTCGTAAGGGCACAAGACAGGTAGGTGGACGAAGATACAGCGAAAAGAGTAGGTCTTAAGAAAGGCAATTTGCCAGAATCCACAAAAGACACAAAGGAAGAAGGTACCGCAGTTGTTGCGGTTTGTCGAGGCAAGGTAATAAGGGCATTTGATTTCTTTTACATAATCTTAAGGCTTTAGAGTTTGCATTAGTGGAAACCACATTTGTTATCCTTTCTCCTGAACTCTCTATTTTTTCCAATCCAGAGACTGGGTTATAATTTGGTGCATTTGTTATTAGGTGGTGTTTCACTTCGCTTCTTTGTTAGGATAAACCTTAATGCTGATATCATAAGGAAAAATTAAGCACAAACTTGGATTTATTTAGGTTATGATTTAAGATCCAGCAAACTTATAAAAATCTACTTGAAGCTAATACACACTTTGACTTATCAGACTGAAGTTGACACTGAGATTCAATACTTCCAGGTATCAGAAGGGATGGAGTTCTCAGATGACAATGCCCGGGCTGTTGTATCCTTGCACATTTTATTTATGAGCTGGAATGGTTATCTTGTTGGATAAATTGTCAATCACCCTAGATTCATATGAAAATTAGCTGGAAATTGTAAAAGGCCCAAGTCTTTGTGATACACCCTAATAACAGAGTTCCTATATTTGGTTTGCTTGGCATTTAAGCGAGTGAACTTGTGTTTTCTGCATCTGCTTTTAAACTTTAGATGATATGCTCCACCAAATGTTATGATTTAACTACCTTAGGTGATTGTTTGGATTCCTTTTCCAAACATGTGAGTATATTCTTCTTTCTTGCACTTCTTACTATTTAGACACTATATTCATATTGGAAACTTTTGGTCATTGATCGCCAGTTTTGACATTAAAGTACCACAAAAAAAGAAGTTTAATGATAAATATGAGTTGTCAAAAAAACTTTAAACCAAGCTACAGGTAATTATATTTATAGCTTAACTCTAAATGAGTATCCTCGAAATATTGTTTGTAGGGGGGTTTATAGAGCTTTTGCACTGTCCAACATGGTTTCTTTGACCGTAAGTTCATCGTTAAGCATGATACCTTTTCTGTAATTTTTGTAGGTCGCTGCATACAGCACAGGTTGGCCAATGGAGCTATCATCTTCTTAGGTACTTTTGATATGTCCCCCTCATAATGGACAAGGATAACATAATTGCATTTTGACCTTTTTTCTGCACTTGCTAATGGTGGACCAGATTCTGTAGAAAATAATCCTTGATTAATGATTATAATCTCTTGGTGTATTATTGCATTTTGAAACCATCTGTGCGAAATTATTTACTTTCCCATGCTGATGAGCGGTCCCATAAGAATAGAAACAGGGCAAAAATATCGAAGTGGCTGCGCAAGTCAATTAGGCTGTATAGCTGCTTTGAGGAGTCACTGGAGAGTCTGTAGTCCATTTTCAGGGATGTGAATGTATTGGAGTAGAGTCATATTTTAGTTCGTTATCCACTATGCATATCGTTTTATAGTTGTCCCTGACTTTTCTGGAATGCAGGCTCGAGTTGACATAGGACCGAATTCATCACAAGTTGTGGATGTAATATGTGAAATCATCAAACCAGTGGATAAGAAAAATGGAACGAGGAAGGAAAGTACCAAAATTACAAAAGTGGAATCATATGATAACTTGGACGGCAGAGGTGCAGCTAGGTCGAACCATCTTTCAGTTCCTGCTGCAAAATATGACAATCTGTCTACAATGCTTGTGTTGGCAGAGAGAACATTGACCTAGAATGTGATTCTGAAAAGGACTTGAGGTAAATTTGAATATCTTTAATTTGTGATACAAATGTGGACCTCCATTTTCCCACTTCAAAAAAAAGGCTACGTTAATATTTGAATCTCAAGATGAATATTTATTTATGTGATATTTGACTGAGCACATTAGATATATGACATGTTGCTCAGCCCAAAGTATTTCCAACCTTGAAGTTCTTAGTAATTTAATAAAAGCTGATAGATCTCTAATCTTACAATGAACTTTATAGAGCAACCCAAATGATTTGACTAAGTTTTGCAGCTTAATTTTATTTGCTGATTTAGCTGCCATATCTTCTACACATGCAGGTGGTCTGCAACTCCTTCGGTGGCATTGCCTAATGATGATCTTGAGCTTACCTTAGTCAAGGAAACGCCTGGTTCGAATGACAGTAGCCCTAAAGCATCTCCAGAAATCGTCACTGATGATTACTCAACTCCTAGCACACACAATCCATCCAATGCGCCTCCTATGCAATCTTCATTTCAACCAAGATCCTTCATAAATTCAGATGCTAAAGCAAACACAATAGAACCTGAAGCAGAATCATACTAGAGTGTCGATTCTAATGTTTTGAAAAGAAGAAGAATTACAATTTCCGGTTTGTCATCGGTTGGCCCTCTCAGTGAATTTAATAACACTGCTCAAGTTGCTGATAGGTCTTGTTATTTTGGCAAGTTCGATAACAACTGCAGACGCAACCCGCAAAACTGAGGAGACTAGTCCTTCAGAAGTTGAATGTGCCAATATAAACCTTTTCTTTCACCAAGTACTTCTGAAAGATCATCTGTGCCTTCGGGTGTCAAAATGGATGAGAGACTACATATATTCTGCTCACGTTGCAAAATGGGTCTCCTTGAAAACAATTCGTCTGTTATGTGCTCAATTATTTCAACTTAAAAAATTCATTTAAAGTCTCTGCTTAAGAAGACTCTGGGAAAGTAATGCTTTAAGCACACCAAGTGCAGACATTTTGACGTCTGATCCATCATTAGTCAATCCCCGTCTCCGTGAAACAAGCTAAAGAAGGTGCTTCGGGACAGGGATTTGGTGTAAAAAAGATGGGTGTGTATATAACTCTACTTTTTGCCCCTCTTGTGTTGAAACTGACAATTGTCTCAGTGTCGAGGTTGTGGCCACTGATGCTTTGAATGTCAAGTTTTTAAACAAGGCGAGTCTTCCTCTTGTTGAAGATATACTGTGACACAATTTCCCCTTCACAGCTTCACCCTCTCAGTTGTTTGCTGCATGTACAGATATTGCTCTTTCCAGATCACTTGGAGATTAAGAAATTCGATGCTGAGATTAACAATCTTGAAGCAACAAAAGACTAGGCAAACTTTTCTTAGCAATTTCATTTTCACTTGGGGAACCAAATGGTTTTGAGCTAGTCAAAAACTACAGAACTATTTAAAAATGCCCCCCAAAAGAATTTTTTTTTTCTGAAAAGATATATGTTTTTGAGATTATATATAGCATGCATTTTGTACACAAAAACTCCTCATGGGATGAACATTACCTGCTTATGCTGCGAAGTGGATTTCTTGTTTCTATAGTTTCTCTTTTATGACAAATTGTAGGCATTATGTTCACCTGTTGACTCAAGCATGGTGAGAAATCTGGCCCGCAGTATTTTTGAGAGATTCGCATATAAATCACCAGCTCAAGATTCAAAAGGCTGGAGGAACCCAAAATCACGGGTAAGCGAGCAATCCATACTCCCACATAGTGCTGCATGTTTCTGCACTACGAGTTAATCTGTTAATCTTGCAGATGGCGCCTGCCAAAGAAGGGCAAGAATAAAGATGGAATGTCCTATTTGATGCTATAGATATTGTTAAATATGTTGAGATGAAGATGCTTCTTTTGGCAATCTGTAAAGCTTTTGCTATGTTCCTGGTTAGGGGATGGCAATGAAGCAAGTTTGGACCAGAACTGGCCGACCCACATCCAGACAAATATATGTTAAATTGTTATTTGAGGAACTATGTTGCAATTGGTGATGTTGCAACTTTGTACCATGTAACTAAGGCTCAAAATTTTTTGTCAGATTGTGTTTTTGTTCTTAGTGTGTTTTTTGATGCACGATTCCAGTCTTGAAGATGGGTTATTGGAATGTTTAATTGGTTAACCACATGTGATGTATCGGTATCAGTATTTTGTTTATCAATCATTTTTGAAGAATACTCAACTCTGGTGCATGCTCACATAATCATATTCAGATGGTTTCAAACGCACAATATTTTTTTAATTTATTGCAATTGAAATTCATCCTTTTTCTTTGTCTTTTTCAGATTCTTGTATGAATGGCAAGTAAGGGTACTGATTATTGTCGGGCCTTTGTCTTACATATTGTGTTGACAAACTCTCTGATACTACAAAATATCCCAAAACAAATCAATTAATCACGAGGTAAAGTCATCAGAAATAAATAAGCTCAAAGAAGCTTTACTAACTTATCGAGAAACAAGAATCCTGGATATATATAAAACATTTTTGTTTCAACAGAGAGCTAATAGTACACAACAAATTGAACCATTATAACATTCCAAACTAGAGCTAAAGAAATTCCAATTGACAAATTAAAATTAAACCTAACATCAATTTCTCAACCTGACAATGACATAAACCATCAAACCAAACAACAAATATTTCTAAAACAAACAAGGACATTGAAATGAAATCACAACCAAATTTCTTCAATTTCATAAGTTCTTCAAGACCCTTTCTCCTATACACAAAATACAAAACATAATTACTAAGTAACAATAATACATTAAATACTAGTTAGTTAGAGATGAATAAATAAACATAACTACATTACCAATTACATCGTCCGTTTAGGCGCTAGGACCATCAGATCTCTGGTTCCACTTCCACTTCCACTTGGCCTTGTCTCTATAAAATTAATGAAAACTTATTTAAATAAATGTAGATCTATGAAAATATTATGTAATTTTAATACATAACCCACAATAGTTTTACATGTCAGTCTTAATAAAGTACCCGTAAAGTCTTTCTTCTTCTGCACAGTGCTCCCAAATTACTTTATGCACTCCAACAAATAGCTTAGGGAATTGGGTCCTGAAATATGCGAGAACTCCTTCGGGAGACGACCACCCTAATATTCTCTTAGTCCACTCCGCGAAGTTATTATAGTGTTCTAAACTATTTCTTATTAAGCGTAGTAAATCCTGTACACTATCAGTGTATCGACAACTTTGCCTATGTTTATTACGCTTTTTCAAGAATCGCTGGTTGATCTTCTCGGTCCATTTTTCACCACCCAATACTCCTTCCAATGTCTGTAGCAGTTGAGAATTTTGACCCTCAGACTCAAGGTCATTACTAATATCGTGAAGAAATGCTTCTAGCATTTTAGAATCCCAAAAGAAAAGATGGTGGATCACTTCCCGAGCCTTTGGCCTGTGAGAGTCATATAAAAGTATAGATTAAGCATGAATCATAATCACATTCATATACCTTATGATTAGGCCTAATTACACAAAACTTTGAAGCACAAATGTTTCAAACACCCATAGCTATATAAAGGTTTCGAATGAAGATTGGCATATTTCTATTAGAAGGTATCAAATGATGATTTGCATAGGGGTACATTAAAGTAATTACCTCAATTCAGGATCAGAGTTCAAGAGACGGGAGATTAGATCAACAGCTTCAGGGGAATTTTGTATCAACGAGAGATCTTTATTATTTTTGACTATATTGGCATAACGTTCCCAATCTTCCCCATAAGGGTGTTTGCCTTGGGTAATGCAGAAAAAGAGAATGTACCCTAAACTAAATAAATCAACATTTGCACTCCAGCGTGATACTCCCACGGTTTGCCAGCCTGAAATACCATAAGGATGAATGCATTTGAAAAAAAAAGGGAGAAAAGTGAAAATTATGACAATACTCACCAGTTGAGTCTCCTATCAATTCCCTGCTAAGGCCTATCTTAGATATTTTTGCAGTTGCTCTCGCAGCTGTTGTTGGTTTAGTTACAAGAACGCGTCTAGGATTTAAGTTCACAAGTACAATATTCAGGGTATGCAAATGCGCTAGCCCAGATACGATATCGCTGCAATTAAATGCATATTAATTGACTTAAACCAATAAACCAATTATATACTAAAGTTCAGATAAAACAACGCATCAAAATATTACTATTCATGCACAACTATGAAATGTGCCAGAAAGTGCATATATATAAATCTATAACAAGTTGATAAGTTTGTGTAGCTTACCACATTAAACTTTTCAGTAAGGGAGATGGAAACCCGTTACTCCAAAGTTCAAGATTATTCTCGTTCCGCATGATCAAGTCATACAAACTACACATGCATAGTTCCAAACTAATATAGTAATAATTCCGATCAGATACCATCCCAAAACATGTGATGAGATTGGGATGCTCATAGAACTCAATAAGATGACATTTACTGTGATGACTCTTTCGGAGGCGTTTGACGGCCACCAGATGGTTGTGATAATACCCTTCAAAAACAACACTCCCGTGACTGCCCCTACCAATTATCTTATTTGTTACCCTTAAGTCACCAATCACGAGATCATCAGCAGCAGTATCTCTTATTGGCCTTACCAGACTCAGATCATCTTCTAGCTTGTAATAAAGATATTCAGCATCTCGTAGGACTTTGGGATCAGCCAATCTCTCATTAAGATCCACGGAAAATATCTGCCATAGTTGGCACTCTCTCTCCCTGAGAATCATCAAAGCAATGATTATAGTGAGCCAAGAATCATAGGTCAAGGAATGATAATCCGAGTACATCAGCAAATAGTCCAGCTTTGTCAGCCTTCCCATATCACGTTTTATGCGATAGAAATACGATTGGAAGGAAGAACTTCCGAGCTGAATGTTCCTAATGTAATCATCAACCCATATTTTAATGGGTTCGATATCTTCTTCTTCTTCATCCGTGTGAATGATGATGTCTGCCTGGCTAATGATGATGTCGATGGTGTTCTCCAGCATCCCTATGTCTATAATTCTCTCTTTCAGCTGCTGACGGTCTATAAAGTTTATAATCTCTCTCTTGCTCCGAAACCGTCTCTTAATTCTGTCACTCAGTCTCACCCTTCCAAACTCCATAGAATCGAGAGCCGTTCTCTCTTCCTTGATAGGAATTTTGAGTTCTTCGAATTCCTTCCCTCTCTCGGTAGGAACTCTGAGTTTCTCGAATTCATTGAGAATCTTCCCTCCTCTATAATCAATAGAAGATTGCTTCTCGAATTCCTTCCCTTCATCGTCTTTGAGAATCCTCCCTCCTCTATAATCGTCTATGAGCATAGAAGATTGCTTCTCTCTGTAGTCAGGCTCCTTTGACAGGCTAGAAGATTGTTTCTCTAGCAGGGACTCCCTCGACAGCATGTCCCTTAGGTTCTCAAGTATCACCGTATCAACCGTCACTCTCTCTCTCCCCTCTGGGGACCATGCAAACTCGGGAGGAACTTTAAGTTTCCCGATTTCCTTCCCTCTCCTCTCGGAAGGAACTTTAAGTTTCCCGAATTCCTTTCCTTCATGTTTGAGGACAGAAGAACTGCCAAACATTCTGATGAAAAGCATCCTATATACTTGTTTCAGTTTCTGGCTGAGGATCTTAGGAGCAGTGAATCTATTGAAGAAGTAACCATGTTCCATGATGTATTCTACGCGTTGTTTATCAGCTTCTATGAGAAGAAGGTATTCCATGACGGATTCACTTCCACGATGGAGGTTCCTAATGTAAACATCAACCCATTTCTTGATGTACTCTAAATCTTCTTCTTCGTCCTTGGAGGCATCAATGGACATTTTCTCAAGGGCGTCCCTCTCCAATTCGCACGCACGGAACTGGAACGGGGTATCACCGTCGCCTGATAGCTTCCCAAGTAATTCTGAAAGCTTCCGGAGTATGACTGATGCCACTGTATTGACAGCCATTTTTGATAGGAATTTTAACTTTCTTGAATTCTCTCTCAAACAATTTGCAGAAGAAGGAAAAGGGGAAGACGATTCAACTTAACGCGGAAAATACAACATCAAACATCAATTTGGAGGGGCTAATACTATGGATATAAACTAACTCGCTTGTGGATCTAAGAAATTAAAGAGAAAAAACAAAGAGTGGGTGGCGCGCGGGGTAGGATGGTGGTGCGGCGAACCGAAAAGTGGTGGTGTGAGGGTTTGTTAGAATATCATTCGGGAGAGAAATCGGTTCTACATATTAGTGTAAAAAGAGTTAGAATCCGACTATAACGGAAAATTCTAGCCCAGACCAGACTTGGCTGAGTCCAAACCAATTAAAAAGAAGTGTATTACACTTGCCATTTGATTGGTCACTCTCCCTGAATTTTCCACCAACCACACGGCAAGTGTAAAACACTCGCCCCCTCGTTACACCGTTTGGCCGAGCCAGGCTCGGGCTAGAATTACCCGACTATAACTTATAGGTAGAAGAATCCAGAATCCCTACAAGTCATTAATATTTTACATAATTAACCAGATTTTCCATTTATCGCACAAATCTTATAACACTCCCCCCTCAAGTTAATTTTGTTATTTATTTAGAAATTTAATTAAAATTAAAAATTATGATCATAATATGTACATATTATATCTTTCCTATTATCTAGTTGGATTTAATAATGACCATGTTAAAATTTTATTAAATACCCAATTCATTTTGTTTTGTTTTATTTTGTTTTTTGTTTTTTTCTTTTCCAGGTTTGAACTAGCTAGGAGTTCATTGATCAATATTCTTTGCTTAAACAATATTGATCATTTAGCTGATATCTAAAACTGAGTTGAAAACAAATACTCAGAACAATTTACTATCACAATCTCTTTGCAACATTAGTATATCACGACTGCTGTAGCATCATTCTTGTAATCTTCTTTCAGAAGTAGAAAATCACTATCTTTCTGAGTGACATGAATTGAAATCCAACTCTTAAGAGACACATTTCACATATCACATACATATATCTCAGTACCAGAAATTTTCTTGCATAATTGAAGGGCAAAAAGTCTCACAGTAATTTTCAAACATACCCGTCAGAGATTCTGCTCCACATCCTCGTTCTTCTTCTTCTTCTTCCTGAAAACATAAACGTCGGTCTCCTCGTATGCATACTCCGGATGCAGATGCTCATGCGGAATCCTCTCCACCTCAAACACGTCCCCGCACATCTCCCAAAACATCTTATGCGCCTCCGGCGACCTCAACTGATATGCCAACAATACGACGCCGTCGTCGGCCACCAACGCCTCCATTGCCTTAATCAGCGGCACCACTGTCTCCTCCAGATAAACCACGTCCGCCGCGACCACGAAATCGAAAGGCGGCTTCATCGATTAATCTGCTTCTCGTTCCCCCAATACAAGTGCGCAGTTTTTAGTGCTTTCTTCAACGCAGGTTTGTTGCGCTTAAGATTGTGCTTCAGCGCCGGCATGACGGGGGCGATGTCCGTCACAACGACGTCATGGAGGCCGAGCAAGTAGAGCCCCATGGCGGCGACGCCGCATCCGGCGCCGAGCTCGATCCCCCGCTTGTTGGTGATGTTTAAGAGGTCGGCGTAGGGGTTGGCAGCGGCGGCGCATTTTAGCGGGTGCCAGCGCTCGGCGAACTTGACGAGGACCAAAGAGCAAGGCCAGACGGAGGTGCCGACGTGCATGGAGCCATTGTCCTGCTGGATTGAGAGGCGCGTGTCGTGCACCAACAGATCGATCACCGGCGAGTCTGTATCCAATTCATTTTATTTATTACAATAAATTATCCTAATTAATGAAAAACTCATTTTTGGAGTTGTTAAATAGCGTATTGTTATATTTTTTTGAACTTTACCAATAGCATAGGGTTTTTATAATATTTTAGTAAACATAAATATTGATGGGTTAAATAACTAATACATCTATTTTTTATTTTTTATTTTTTTTAAAGAAAACACCAAACTAAACATAGAGAAGAACTATCACAACGCACTAGCATCTTCCGCAAGACAACTAACAATATCCTCAGGGAGCTCAGAGTCCCAGTAACTAGAGTTGGATGCTAATCTTGTCAACTTGTGTGCTACCATATTTCTTTCTTGTCGAACGAATGAGAAAGCAACTTCGTGAACATTAAAAAGTGTTTGCCGAATATCCGCAATAATGGTACCCAAACTGGAGAGATCTTGAACCTCATCATTTAACTTCTAGGCTAAACACAAGCAATCACTCTAAAAAATGATGTGATTAAACCTTCTACTATGAGCATAATTGGCTGCTTCCAATAAAGCCAAAGTTTCAGCCAACTCCGGATCTGGGGTTGAGTGTCTACTCATGCTTTTCCCGCCAATACATCCCCCCAAATGATCTCTACCATAATTCCCAATCCTATAGCACCTTCCTCAGCAAACACAGCACCATCGACAATATTGATCTTCAAAGTTCCATCATTTGGTTTTTGCCATCTATTAACGTAAAAGAGGTGGTGGGGGGGGGGGGGGGGGGGGGTAACTACCCAGCCACATAAAAATTGTTTGCAAATCCAAATAGCTCCGCTGGCTCCAACCCTGCGTCCTCCGCCCACTTTCGATTTCTGTTGCGCCACAAGGCCCACACAAAGACAAAGAATCTATTCCCTTCCTCAGTCGAGAGTTTAGCAATTATTAGCCGACACCAATCTTCGCAATTTCCCGGCCACATAGAGATTATATTCCAAGGAAAAATTGTAATAGCCCAAAATTGTTGCGCTACGGTACACCGGAGAAAGGCGTGTTCGGCACTCTCACCTTCCTCCCCGCACCAAGGACAACAGGTCGCTCACACGCTATGACGCTTCAGAAGATTCCTGCCCGTAGGAAGACAATCACGACATAGTCTCCACATAAAAACTCGAACATTTCTTGATTGTATATGTATATATGTATCTTGATTGTTTTTCCTTCGTTGAACATTTCTTCGAGATTTTCAAGGGATTTTGTGTGGATTTGCTAAATTTATACCTAAATCAACATTCTTTTCTTTTTCTTCTTGAAACCGTTTCACTTTCATAAGAGCATAAAATTTGTTCTCGTAAAGCTTTTCGAGTTCTTGAACGGTGCAACTATAAATAAATATATTTTAATACAAGGCATCTATTTTCATCAATCATATATACTATTTATTAATTATTTCTTAAATTCTAAAAATATTTCTTTTTCACTACTTCATTGATCGATTTCTCATCATTCTATAAAAAATTTCTTTCTTATTTATTTTTTTCATCACTTCCACAATGTGGTATTATTTTTTTTAATTCTTTTTCTTTCCTCAACTCATTCCAATTTTTTTCTATTATATTTTTTATTTTTTTCAAAATTTTTAGTTTTTATTTTAATTATTATTTTATACTAGTTTGATATTATTCTATTATCATGAATTTATAATTATATTAAAAATAATTATTAAATAAATAATTTAATTCAATATATATTTAAATAATAATTATTATTTTATCTACACAAGCATTAAAGGTGTAGAATTTACTAATCCAAATAATTCATTAATAATGCTCATACCAACCCACAAATAAAATGAATTAGATATAATAAGTTGACGGTAGTGAAAAAATTAAAAATTAAATATTATAGCATTTTTTATTTTTTTTGAAACGGAAGTCACAAGACAAGACTAAGCAAAATCTAGATCTTCTGCAATAGAAGAAATGACAATGTCGAGGAGATCAAAGTCCCCTTCACTAAAACTGCGTGCTAAACGTGCCAAATAATGAGCAACCTTGTTTCCTTCTCGTCGCACAAAAGCAAAATGAGCTTCCGGGATTAGTGAGGGCATCCTCCGCCGTTTGGAGCTTACGAATTAAATTGAGACAATCACTTTTGATGATAACTCGATTATAGCCCCGTCTTTTGGCAAACAATGCCGCTTCCTTCAAAGCTAAAATTGTTAGCTGGGATGAGTGGTAGAATATGATGATGAATTATTCATCTCATGGAAAGTATGAGATAAATAATCAATATTTTATCTAATATAATCTCAAATCGTGTGTGATCAATCCCAAATTTATAAAATTATTAGTAAACATAAATTTAAGTAGGATTAATCATCCTTAATTATTTGTGAGTTGGTATTGTATATAATTATTTATCATTAATATATATATATATATATATATATATATATATATATATATAATCGGACTCGGGTGTTTAACGGATCGGATTGCGTATGATTCCATACCCGGTCCACTAAATTCGGGTTTCGAATATCTATAATCGGATATGATCCATCGAATCTTTTTATCGGACGAATATATTAAAAATTGGATCGGGTTCGGATCGAATTCAGATTAAAATCCAACTCATTGACAACCCTACATCCAAAGTAAATTCAGCACAGGTTTGGGATGCATAACTCATTTTACCTAAACTACAAAGTAAAACCTACGCTAAATAACCAATAAAAAAATTTTACACAAACCATTGGGGTTGGTTGGCCAACTTTGGAAGTCAACGAGGGAGGGTTTTACCTAAAGGGGCGACAAGGTGAAAGAATGGGAAAAAAAAGAAGCTCACCCAAAGGTCTTGTAATTTTGAGCAGACAAATAGATTTTTTTAACTTTTGGATATAGGCTTATAGCCAAAAAAAAAAAAAAAAAAAACAATAAATAAATAAATAAATAAGCTTTTGGTGGGAATTTTTCTTTACTTTCCCGCAGTTGATCAATTTTTTTTTACTTTAACTTTTGAATTTTTATTTTTATTTTGGGGAGATATATATATATATATATATATTTTTTTTAGTTTTGGATTTTTTTTGGTTAATTCGTAAAAGCTTTTGGCTTTGCATCACTTGATTCTGTTCTATTTAAAATTGGCAGTGCCAAATTATTAATTTAAGTGAGTGGGTGCTTTTGAATGATTAGGAAATTGACCTTGTTTTGGACCGTTCAAAATAAGAAATAGGAGTAATGACTAATGACTTTGGGAAAGAGGGAGTAGTACATGCCCTTTATTTTATGATTGGGATATGAAAGTAAATTCTCATTCTTGTGGAATCGTGTAATGAGTACTCTGTACTCCCAAAAAATAACTGGTAGAAGTAGCTGGTTTTTATACTATAGAGTGCTTAGAAGAGTGGGCTCATAATTCCTACTCGCCGTTTCAGTCTTTAGTTACCTGCTCTAGAAATGCTTACTATGGATGGTGCAGGTAGTCGGACAAACACTTTCAGCCTGTGGTGCTTGAATCCAGCCTTTCGTTTTCAAAGGCATTGCTGAAACTTCTCAGTCTGTGGTTCTAACTTCAGGGTAGTTATAGTTGCTTTTAGTTTATTCATACAGAGGTTACATTCAGGTTGGCCTTTTCTTAAACATGTATCTCTAAGGTTTCTTTGAAACATCTACGGTTTGCATTTTCAGCTCGGTACTGTGCCCAGGTCCTCTTTTATATGTTGTTTCATTTAAATGAGCATGATAACTCTGCCAACAGGATTTTCCTACCTTGCATCATTGCTGGATTCTTAAATACATACCAATGCGTTGAGAGAAGACATATACCTGCATAGGTTGTTTGTTTCTGTACTTATTCCCTTTTTCTTTCTTTTTCTCACAGGACTCGTATCACCTCTGAATACTTTTAAATCGGAGCTTGGTGTTCAGTTTGGCACTTGCCTAGAAGCTCCACATGTCATAGATGTTTATTCACAGGTAAAATTACTTGTGCTTGAGAATTTTGGCTTAATAGTTGATCTGTTGCCCAAAACCTGAGAGCTTATCTATCATCCGCCACAGGTATGGGCAGCTGCAATAGCCAATTGTCCGGGAAACTATCCATTGAATGCAAGTTACAAGACTGCAGATGAATATGTTTTCCAGGTACATGCATCTTTTGTACATTATTTAAGTTGAAAGAGATTACTTCTTTGATTTAGATGAAAATGTGCTGTATATAAAGGACGCTGTTGGCACATGTTTGGAGGAAAAATGCTAGGTTGTCCCCTGCGGGTGCCTTGTTTTCTTTCCTAGTTACAAGTTGCTGGATAAGCTAAGCACTCGATGGCAAGAAACAGGTCAATGGTTTCGACTAAATGCTAAAATCTCTTTCATGGACGTTATAAAAACGAGTTATAAAAATAAACGTAACTAAGCAACATTGGTACCGCAGTTGGCTTAACTTTTTCATGGGGAATTGATCTCTGTTTTCATTGAAATTCTGATGCATTACTGTCTTGATTGATCGTGAGTATTCCTGAGTGATTGTGTTTTCTTCTTTAGAACCAAGAGGAAGCAGCCAGGACTTTGAGCCTGTTTCAGAGGAATTACTATGATTCAATTCGTAAGGGCACAAGACAGGTAGGTGGACGAAGATACAGCGAAAAGAGTAGGTCTTAAGAAAGGCAATTTGCCAGAATCCACAAAAGACACAAAGGAAGAAGGTACCGCAGTTGTTGCGGTTTGTCGAGGCAAGGTAATAAGGGCATTTGATTTCTTTTACATAATCTTAAGGCTTTAGAGTTTGCATTAGTGGAAACCACATTTGTTATCCTTTCTCCTGAACTCTCTATTTTTTCCAATCCAGAGACTGGGTTATAATTTGGTGCATTTGTTATTAGGTGGTGTTTCACTTCGCTTCTTTGTTAGGATAAACCTTAATGCTGATATCATAAGGAAAAATTAAGCACAAACTTGGATTTATTTAGGTTATGATTTAAGATCCAGCAAACTTATAAAAATCTACTTGAAGCTAATACACACTTTGACTTATCAGACTGAAGTTGACACTGAGATTCAATACTTCCAGGTATCAGAAGGGATGGAGTTCTCAGATGACAATGCCCGGGCTGTTGTATCCTTGCACATTTTATTTATGAGCTGGAATGGTTATCTTGTTGGATAAATTGTCAATCACCCTAGATTCATATGAAAATTAGCTGGAAATTGTAAAAGGCCCAAGTCTTTGTGATACACCCTAATAACAGAGTTCCTATATTTGGTTTGCTTGGCATTTAAGCGAGTGAACTTGTGTTTTCTGCATCTGCTTTTAAACTTTAGTTGATATGCTCCACCAAATGTTATGATTTAACTACCTTAGGTGATTGTTTGGATTCCTTTTCCAAACATGTGAGTATATTCTTCTTTCTTGCACTTCTTACTATTTAGACACTATATTCATATTGGAAACTTTTGGTCATTGATTGCCAGTTTTGACATTAAAGTACCACAAAAAAAGAAGTTTAATGATAAATATGAGTTGTCAAAAAAACTTTAAACCAAGCTACAGGTAATTATATTTATAGCTTAACTCTAAATGAGTATCCTCGAAATATTGTTTGTAGGGGGGTTTATAGAGCTTTTGCACTGTCCAACATGGTTTCTTTGACCGTAAGTTCATCGTTAAGCATGATACCTTTTCTGTAATTTTTGTAGGTCGCTGCATACAGCACAGGTTGGCCAATGGAGCTATCATCTTCTTAGGTACTTTTGATATGTCCCCCTCATAATGGACAAGGATAACATAATTGCATTTTGACCTTTTTTCTGCACTTGCTAATGGTGGACCAGATTCTGTAGAAAATAATCCTTGATTAATGATTATAATCTCTTGGTGTATTATTGCATTTTGAAACCATCTGTGCGAAATTATTTACTTTCCCATGCTGATGAGCGGTCCCATAAGAATAGAAACAGGGCAAAAATATCGAAGTGGCTGCGCAAGTCAATTAGGCTGTATAGCTGCTTTGAGGAGTCACTGGAGAGTCTGTAGTCCATTTTCAGGGATGTGAATGTATTGGAGTAGAGTCATATTTTAGTTCGTTATCCACTATGCATATCGTTTTATAGTTGTCCCTGACTTTTCTGGAATGCAGGCTCGAGTTGACATAGGACCGAATTCATCACAAGTTGTGGATGTAATATGTGAAATCATCAAACCAGTGGATAAGAAAAATGGAACGAGGAAGGAAAGTACCAAAATTACAAAAGTGGAATCATATGATAACTTGGACGGCAGAGGTGCAGCTAGGTCGAACCATCTTTCAGTTCCTGCTGCAAAATATGACAATCTGTCTACAATGCTTGTGTTGGCAGAGAGAACATTGACCTAGAATGTGATTCTGAAAAGGACTTGAGGTAAATTTGAATATCTTTAATTTGTGATACAAATGTGGACCTCCATTTTCCCACTTCAAAAAAAAGGCTACGTTAATATTTGAATCTCAAGATGAATATTTATTTATGTGATATTTGACTGAGCACATTAGATATATGACATGTTGCTCAGCCCAAAGTATTTCCAACCTTGAAGTTCTTAGTAATTTAATAAAAGCTGATAGATCTCTAATCTTACAATGAACTTTATAGAGCAACCCAAATGATTTGACTAAGTTTTGCAGCTTAATTTTATTTGCTGATTTAGCTGCCATATCTTCTACACATGCAGGTGGTCTGCAACTCCTTCGGTGGCATTGCCTAATGATGATCTTGAGCTTACCTCAGTCAAGGAAACGCCTGGTTCGAATGACAGTAGCCCTAAAGCATCTCCAGAAATCGTCACTGATGATTACTCAACTCCTAGCACACACAATCCATCCAATGCGCCTCCTATGCAATCTTCATTTCAACCAAGATCCTTCATAAATTCAGATGCTAAAGCAAACACAATAGAACCTGAAGCAGAATCATACTAGAGTGTCGATTCTAATGTTTTGAAAAGAAGAAGAATTACAATTTCCGGTTTGTCATCGGTTGGCCCTCTCAGTGAATTTAATAACACTGCTCAAGTTGCTGATAGGTCTTGTTATTTTGGCAAGTTCGATAACAACTGCAGACGCAACCCGCAAAACTGAGGAGACTAGTCCTTCAGAAGTTGAATGTGCCAATATAAACCTTTTCTTTCACCAAGTACTTCTGAAAGATCATCTGTGCCTTCGGGTGTCAAAATGGATGAGAGACTACATATATTCTGCTCACGTTGCAAAATGGGTCTCCTTGAAAACAATTCGTCTGTTATGTGCTCAATTATTTCAACTTAAAAAATTCATTTAAAGTCTCTGCTTAAGAAGACTCTGGGAAAGTAATGCTTTAAGCACACCAAGTGCAGACATTTTGACGTCTGATCCATCATTAGTCAATCCCCGTCTCCGTGAAACAAGCTAAAGAAGGTGCTTCGGGACAGGGATTTGGTGTAAAAAAGATGGGTGTGTATATAACTCTACTTTTTGCCCCACTTGTGTTGAAACTGACAATTGTCTCAGTGTCGAGGTTGTGGCCACTGATGCTTTGAATGTCAAGTTTTTAAACAAGGCGAGTCTTCCTCTTGTTGAAGATATACTGTGACACAATTTCCCCTTCACAGCTTCACCCTCTCAGTTGTTTGCTGCATGTACAGATATTGCTCTTTCCAGATCACTTGGAGATTAAGAAATTCGATGCTGAGATTAACAATCTTGAAGCAACAAAAGACTAGGTAAACTTTTTCTTAGCAATTTCATTTTCACTTGGGGAACCAAATGGTTTTGAGCTAGTCAAAAACTACAGAACTATTTAAAAATGCACCCCCCCCCCCCCCCCCCCCCCCCACAAAAAAAAAAGAATTTTTTTTTTCCTGAAAAGATATATATTTTTGAGATTATATATAGCATGCATTTTGTACACAAAAACTCCTCATGGGATGAACATTACCTGCTTATGCAGCGAAGCGGATTTCTTGTTTCTATAGTTTCTCTTTTATGACAAATTGTAGGCATTATGTTCACCTGTTGACTCAAGCATGGTGAGAAATCTGGCCCGCAGTATTTTTGAGAGATTCGCATATAAATCACCAGCTCAAGATTCAAAAGGCTGGAGGAACCCAAAATCACAGGTAAGCGAGCAATCCATACTCCCACATAGTGCTGCATGGTTCTGCACTACAAGCTAATTTGTTAATCTTGCAGATGGCGCCTGCCAAAGAAGGGCTAGAGTAAAGATGGAATGTCCTATTTGCTGCTATACATATTGTTAAATATGTTGAGATGAAGATGCTTCTTTTGGCAATCTGTAAAGCTTTTGCTATGTTCCTTGTTAGGGGATGGCAATGAAGCAAGTTTGGACCAGAACGGGCCGACCCACATCCAGACAAATATATATGTTAAATTGTTATTTAAGAAACTATGTTGCAATTGGTGATGTTGCAACTTTGTACCATGTAACTAAGGCTCAAAAATTTTTGTCAGATTGTGTTTTTGTTCTTGGTGTGTTTTTTGATGCACGATTCTAGTCTTGAAAATGGGTTATTGGAATGTTTAATTGGTTAACCACATGTCCACATGTGACCTATCGGTATCAGTAATTTGTTTATCAATCATTTTTGAAGAATACTCAACTCTGGTGCATGCTCACATAATCATATTCGGATGGTTTCAAACGCACATTATTTCTTTAATTTATTGCAATTGAAATTCATCCTTTTTCTTTTTGTCTTTTTCAGATTCTTGTATGAATGGCAACTGGCAAGTAAGGGTACTGATTATTGTCGGGCCTTTATCTTACATATTGTGTTGACAAACTCTCTTGATGAATGATACTACAAAATATCCCAAAACAAGTCAATTAATCACGAGGTAAAGTCATCAGAGATAAATAAGCTCAGAAGAAGTTTTACTAACTTATCCAGAAACAAGAATGCCACAAACATATGACATTGCATATTCCTGTTTCCCATAGAAATCCTTCTATCCAATAAAGCAACACAATGACAACAGGATGTGATAGTTCAGGTTTTGGAAAATCAAAATTGAAACAGGAATGAACCTCTTTCAGTTCGGTTCAATTTTAACTGAAATATTTCGGTTTGGTTTTGATTTTCCGCCGAAAATCGGACTCCACAATATGTATGTATACGAAAACCTGGATAGGAAATATTTCTGTTAGACTGTTACAACAAAGAGCTAATATTACCCAACAAGTTGAACCATTATAACATTCCAACATAGAGCTAGAGAAATTCCAATGACATTAAAATTAAACCTAACATTACAACAAACAATTAAACCATTACAAGAATTCAACAAGTTCGAATTCACCACAGCATTACAACAAACAATTAAACAGATATGAGTTCTTCAATTTCTCGACCTGACAATGACACAAACCAGTACAACCAAACAACAAACATTTCAAACAGCATAGCCCTTCAACAACATCAACATGAAATCACAAAATTACAACAAACAATGAACATTACAACCAAATTTCTTCAATTTCATGAGTTCTTCAACATCCTTGGCTCCTTAGCTAAAATTATAAAACAAAATTAGTAAGTAATAATAATGCATCAAATACTAATTAGTTAGAGATGAATAAGTAAACATAACTACATTACCAATTATGTTGTCCGTTTAGGCGCCAGGACCACTTCCACTTCCACTTGGCACTGTCTCTATAAAATTGATGAAAAACTTATTTAATAAATGTAGATGTATGAAAATATTAAGTAATTTTAATACATAACCTACAATAGTTTTAGATGTCAGTCTTACCCCGAAAGTGTTTTTTCTTGTGCACAGTGCTTCCAAATTACTTTATGCACGCCAACAAATAGCTTAGGGAAATGGTTCCCGAAATATTTGAGAACTCCTTCAGGAGACAACTCCTTTATTACTTTCCTACTCGGCTCTAAGAATTGATTATAGTGTTCTAAACTATTTCTTATTAAGCGTAATAAATCCCGTACACTATCATTGTATGCCGGACCTTTCCTATATTTATTGCGCTCAGCCAAAAATGGCGGTTCAATCTTTCCGGTCCATTTTTCACCACCCAATACTCCTTCCAATGTCGTTAGCAGTACAGACGAGTTTTGATCCTCAGAGTCAAGGTCATTACTAATATCGTGAAGAAATGTTCCTAGCGTTTTAGAATCCCAAAAGAAAAGATGGTGGATCACTTCCTGAGCGTCTGGCCTGTGAGAGTCATATAAAAGTATAGATTAAGCAGAAATGATATTCATATTCACTTACCTTAAGGTTAGACCTAATTATATAAACTTTGAAGCAAAAATGTTCCAAACACCCATAGCTATACAAAGGTTTCGAATGAAGAAGATTTGCTCATGTCTATTAGCAAGATATGAAATGAAGATTTGCTCATGTCTATTTGCCGGGGAGATATAGGTGTATATCAAAGTAATTACCTCAAATTTGGGTTAGAGTCCAAGAGACGAGAGATTAGGTCAAAAGCTTCAGGGAATTTTTCAATCGAGGACAGATCTTTGATGTCCTTGGCTATATTGCTATCACGTTCAAGATCTTCCCCAAAAGGGTGTTTGCCCCGAGTAATGCAAAAAAATAGAATGCAACCTAAACTGAATAAATCAACATTTTCATTTTGACTTTTCTTGTCCAATACTTCTGGAGGTTGCCAACCTGAAGTACCACGTCCTGTTGCAGCATAAATGGATAAGAGAAAAGGGAAATTAGTTTCATAATTAGTAAAAAGGACATTTATTTGAAGAGAAAAGTGAAAATTATATGACAATACTCACCGGTTGCATGTTTTGTCAAAGATGTTGCATTTTCATTTAGTTTTTTGCTAATGCCCATATCGGATATTTTTGCAGTTACTTTTGTTTGTAGGATGACAAGAACATTTTGAGGCTTTAAGTCCCGATGTACGATACCCATTCCATGCAAATGTTCCACCCCAGATACAATATCCCTGCAATTAAATGTATATTGCAATATATAAATTTCATCGACTTACACCAATGAACCAATGATATACTCAAGATTAGGTAAAACAATACATGGAATACTACTAGCAAATTAACCAACAATTCTTCTCAAGTTCATCGTACAACTAATGCTACAAAGGGCATATTTACCTCATGAACTAACATGATAAGTTTGTGTAATTTGACTTAAAAAAAGATGATAAGTTTGTGTAGCACCTACCATAGAATTGAATTTGGATTTACCTCATTAATTGTAGCAACGAGAACTCAAGCTCATGCTGACCCACAAGATTGTTTGAGATCAAGTCATACAAAGTACCGTTGCACCGCTCCAAACAGATATAGACAAAATCCTCATCAGATTCCATGCCATAATATCTAACAAAATTTTCATGCTTTTCGGATTCAATAAGATTATATATCTCTTTCACCGCCACATTGTGATGTGTCTTTAGAAGACGCTTGACAGCCACCGGACGTCTGTGATAATACCCTTCAAGAACAATCGTCCCGTTGCTGCCTATACCAATTTCCTTATGTGACACGGATAAACCACCAATCACACGATCAAAATCTCTTATCCAGCTCAGATCATCGTCTAGACTCTCATAAAGATACTTAGCACATTGTACGTCTTTGAGCTCAGCCACTCTATCCCCAAATTGTGTGAAAAACATCCCATATAGTTGGTTCACTCTATTGCGGAGTATCTCGAAAGCAGCGGAATTTTTGAGCGAGGAATAATCACTCCTGAATTCTTCTTCTAGATTTAGGCTATCCCTTTCTATGCAACGGAGATACAAATAGATGGTGGAACTTTTGTGCTGGATGTTCCTAATGTAATCATCAACCCATATCTTGATGTATTCGACATCTTTTTTCTCATTGTCTGCATCAATCTCCAGATCTGCATCCTCGAGATCTGCATCAATCTCCAGATCACTGCCAATCACTCTGTTGTTACCCGGATCTGATAGCATGTTCCTCAACTTCTCAAGTATCCGTAACGTTGTTTGACTTGGACTGACATCCGTTCTCTCTCCACTCTCGGCTGAAACTTCGAGTTTCTTCAATTCCTTCTTTTCATCGTCTTTGAGCTCAGCCGATCTGCCAAGCAATTTGATCAAAAGCTTCTTATATTGTTGGCTCACTCTCTCATGGAATATCTTAAAAGCAGTGAATTCATTGAGGAAGGAATCAGAATTCATGATCTCGTCCAGCCTTTCCTTATGGGATTCTATGTAAAGGAGATACAAGCGGACCGTGGAGCTTCTGCGGTGGAGGTCCTTAATGTAATCGTCAACCCATTTCGTAATGACATCATCTTCATTGTTTGCAGCTTGAATGTACATTTCCTTAAGGGACTTCATATCGTAACGCGACTTGGAGACATCCGGTATTTCCAGCGGCTCCGCATCGCTTCCGTGGCGGATGTAACCCGTAACCCATTTCCTAATAACGTCTTCTCGTTTGTCTGCAGCTTCACCGCTATGCGTCGAAAGTAATTTGGAGACCCATTTCGTAAGGTATCCAGCGTATTGTTCTTTTGCTGCGGCTACTTCTTGTCCTTCCATAATGAGATACCTTAAACTATCAGGGGGGACATCTGGATTCAGCAGCTCGTCCTTGCAACTATCTTCCATGTAAGAGGGCGGTAATGGTCGTGATAGCTTTCCCCTTACCATTTTAAGTATCACCAAGGTCGCTTCATTGACTGCCATTCTCTCCCTCACCACTCTGAGTTTCTTGAGTTCTCTCTTTCTCTTTCTAACAATTTTGAGAACGAGACGAGTTTTTCAAGCGTTTTTCATGGGAAAGGTAAAGGTGATTCTACGCTGGGATTGGGATACAACGTCAACTTGGGAGGGGCCAATCCTCTAAAAAAGAATTATTATTTTAGTGTTTTTGACCCCACACCTGTACACCACCCCAACAAATATATATGTATTAAAACAGCAAATTACATTTTTTTTTTCCAAATGATTATCGGATATTCTTATCCGATTCTAATCCCACCCTATTTCATTTCAAGTGGTGGTATTATATTATATTACCTTATGCATGAACACTCTGTAGTCTACTAGTCTGTTTTTTTGGTCCAGTGTAAGGTCCACTTTCGATTTATAAATTTTAAGGTTCTTTTCTTTGCAAATTCAACTGGACCATTATTGAAATTTAATATTTTTAAAAATAAAATTGGAGCCTAGCTAGCTAACATCGATCCAAGAACCGTTTATTTCCTAGTCAGCTATGACAGCATATAGTCGTCAAAGAACAACGAATTTAGTAGACTTCTCATTCATGTCTTTGGGAATGCACCAAGAAAAAATGTCACCATGTTTGAATATCATTCAAGTATGGACAAATATTTGGTATTGAGTCTTTAAATAAAGTTAAAAATATATATATTTTTCTCCAAGTTGATGCTGTATATTTAAACCCCGTTGAATTCAATCTCGGCTTCGAAGACTTGGTCCGAAAATTGTTAGGGAATAGGGAGAGAAAGAGGGAAATCAACGTGGTTTATATTGTATATTTGGTATTTGGTATTTGGTATTTGAGTCTTTAAATAAAGTTAAAAATATATATTTTTTTCTCCAAGTTGATGTTGTATATTTAAACCGCGTTGAATTCAATCTCGACTTCGAAGACTTGGTCTGAAAATTGTTAGGGAATAGGGAGAGAAAGAGGGAAATCAAGAAACTCAAAGTTACAATCGAAAAGATAATATTCTAGTAGTTAATATACCGGTCACACTATAAAACCACCTTATAGAAATTTGCCACGACTATATAAGTTGCCACAGGCCACGACTCTATAAGTTGCCATGACTCTATAGAAATTTAATAAAATAATAGAAGTTGTGGATGGGAACCACGACTCTAAAATTTTCATCCAACCTTGGGTTTTTCCCATACTATTCATGAATGAATAGTAATAATACAATAACTTTCTAAAAATTATATTTTCAACCCAATTCTTTTTATAAAAGGGCCTATATATTTTATAAAAATAACAAATAAACCCTAAAAAATAAAAAACCTATCTATTACATCATGAATAATAATTCAGATGGTGATTTTAGTAGAGAGCTACTCCTTGCATGTAATTTTTGTAAATGTTTTGACGAAGATACATCTAATAAACATTTTAGGCATTTTGTAAAACGATTCTTAACTGATAGAATGAGAATGCTAGGAAAAGAACATACAGAAAAACATAACATAAATCAAATAGACTGTGATGAAGATTGTGCAAAAACAAATAAAAAATTAAATTTGATAAATAAAATTATAATGACTATAGAACAAATTTATGAACAAGACAATTAAATTAATAAAATGAATAATATGAATAAAGAAACCTTTAGAGCTATGGTTTTTAATATATTAGATGCATATATACATTTATATCATATTCGGCCTTTAACAGTTGAAGAATTATCATTTTGTTTTTATTTAGAATTTATTTGGCACAATTTATAAGTATAAAAATGCCGAGTAAATATTATAAAAGGATTCGTGAATTAACAAGAAATATACAAATAAGTATAGAATTTCAACGAGCTAGAATAAATATTGAGAAAGAAAAATTACGGCTTATTAGAACTATTAATAGAGATAATTTATTTAATGTTGAAGAATATCATATCATTAAACAAATAGAGTTTCATGAAGCAATGTTAGCCTCTGAAATAAGAAGACTAAAATATATTGAAAAGGCCATAATCTAAATTATAAATAATAATGTTTAATATCATGTTCAATATCATCCAAATACAAAATATATTCCGCGTCTATGTGGTATCAGAGCCATATAATCCAAATAAATAATAAACAAAATGAAAATATTTGATAAACGAAAAATAATTGAATCAATAAAATATTTTGACTCAATGTATCAATGGTACAAAGATCATTATAACAAATATCCTAATGAATACTATTATGATATAATGAATAGCCATAAAAAAGATAGAGATCACTATATAAATCTTTTGGCAATATAAATGGTCAGATTAATAAAAACTAATCAAGTAATCCATTTAAACAAATGGATTAATAATATAAACAATATATTAAGATTAAAATTAAACAATACTTGAAGAATATAAAAGGGAAAATAAAAGTAATAAAGAAAATAAAGAAATAAAAAATAAAATAAAACTGTGTAAACAAAAAATAAAAGAACAAAAAGAAGATGCCTCAAAAAATTGGCAAAAATGGAAAAAATCATAAAAACAATAATAGAAAGTTATATAATAGGAATATTATTACATACAACTTTGATATATTTAAACTTCTGCTCAGATAAATGGAATTTAAATGAATCATATATAGAAGCAGGATATGAATCCTATGATGATACAGATTGGCAACTCGCTTCACCATAATGAATCATATTGAATCAGTTGCAAACGCTATAAATACATTATTAGAAGAATTAGTAAATTAAAATCTGACATAAAAAATATAAATACAGAAATCCAAGTTATTAGAATTGAAATAAAACAATTAAATAACCTTTTTGAAGATAATATAAAAAAGACAAAATTAGATAAGAAAAAAGAAATAGAAAGAACAATAAAAACACCTACAAAGATTGTTACTATACCAACAGAAAAGAAATATGAACCTGGATCATTTGATGAATCCTTCCTAAATTATTAAAGGAACAAGATGATAGAGAAAATAAAATTAAGGAAGAATTAAAATTAAAAGAAATCATAAAAGAAACTAAACTAGAAGAAAATTCTGAGAACAATGAATGAGGTAAATGATTTAATAGAAGAATTTGAAAAATAAATCTAGATGATATAGTTGAATATGAAGTTAGAATGAATACAACCGGAGGACTTTCACGAGTAACTAATGAAACTCCAGAATCCTCTATGGGTTCTAATGATAATTACCCTAAAACATATTATAGACCTAAGAGAAATAAAGAACAAAGTAAGAAGAATATATCTTATAATCCAAAATATCAACCTACAGAACATTATAGTGAACCTATAAATCTCCAAGGAAGTAAATTAAATTTAGATTGTCAAATAGATATTAGAAAAGTCATAGTAAAGTGGCAGAACGATATGATAGCCTTTTTATTAACCCAAGATGAAATATATTGGGGAGCTACTAAAAAGAGTGAATATATTATAACTACCTTTGATGGAATAGTTCTTAAATGGTGGGAAGGAGTATCTCCTGATATACAAGGAATAATGAAAGTTGGAATGGAAACTGGATTTGATACAGATACAAAAACAGGAGTACAAAGTATAGTTGCAAATATATCTGATGAATTTTTAGGTGAATCATGGATAACTAATAAAGAATTAGAAATAGAAAGAGAAAAAGATGAAGCAAGAAGTAATCTAATAAACCTAAGTATATTCTCCATGTGTAATATAAAAAATTATGTTTGTGAATTTAGAGATTATTATTATACCCAATACTATAGTACAGAATCTCAAAAAATAATTCTAAATATGTTTTACACTAAACTCCCTTATCCGTTCAATAATCATATGAATAAAGTATGGAATGAAAAGAAAATTATGTATCCTCAAAGTCTTGGAGGAAGAATAAAAGTATTAACAATAGAACTTAAAAGAATATGTAGTGAACAACAATTATATAAAAAATCTAAAAGAATAACTAAACTCTGTTGTGATACAGTAGAATTACCTACACAATGGGGAAGTAATAGGAAAACATACACTAAAAGGAATAAAAGAAAATTTTATAAGAAGAAATATAAAAAATATAAAAATTTTCAAAGAAAAAATATAAAACCAAGAAGAAAGTTTTTTAAAAGAAATAAGTATGGAAATAAATTTAATAAAGAAAGAAATAAAAAATTAACTAAATGTCAATGCTGGAATTGTGGAGAAGAAGGTCATAAATCACCCGAATGTCCAAAACCTAAAGCTAAACATATTAAAAATATAGAAATTGAATTTTTAGAAATGAGAGATGAACTTGAGGAAGTTTCCGATATAGAAAACTATTTTTGAAAAGAAATATATATGGAAGAATCAGATCTATCAGAAAATGAAATATCTTCAGAATTAGATACTGAATCAGAATGAGTTCTGAAATAACAGAATTATCTGATGAAGAAATAGATATTTATGAAGGACCAGAAGGATATGCAGAACGCATTACCTTAAATAAAGAAACTTTAGATAAGATAAAGAAACTAAAATTAAATGCTACTAATCCCAGTCAAAGTATATTTAAAGGGATATCAAGTCTTATAAAAAGAAAGAAAATAAATATATATGACTACCATGAAGTAGAAAAATCTATAAACATTGAACATACTTCAGGGCAGGTTAAGATTAACTTGTTAACAAGAAATATTATAAATCAAGCTTTGAACAAAATAAAAGATAAAAAGGAAAAAAGTAAAATACAATATATATATATTTAGGAAGAGTTCAATTCCTGGTAAGATCATTGTTTAGAGAAGGAATAGATAGTCCTATAATACTTTCTCTTCATGATCAGAGATTTACAGATGCGAAGAGAAGTCATCTAGGAACTATAGAAGGAAATTTGTGTTATAAACAAATATTATTTGATTTATATCCTAAATATAGTGTGAATATAAATGATCATAATATAGATGAAACATTAAGTTTACATTACAAATTCATAAAAGATATAGGATTGAAAGATAAAAGTAAAGTTTTTTCAATTTACTATAGAGCATTATATGCTCTAAGTAATAGTAATTATGGGAAAATTTATCAAGATAAACCACATTTAGAAATAGATGAAGAATGTAGAGAAATAGCTTCAGCTAAATTACCTCTTCTTGAAGACTCTAAAGAAATAACAAATTATGAATTAGAAATCATAAATAAACCTTTGATAGAAGAAGGATCTTCTAGTAAAACTCCTCAAATAGAATTTGGAAGAAATAGTATAGCTAGAAGAAGTCAAAGAACGAATATAACCAGAACTTTGAGTATAAACAAACATTCAGTCAATAAAACAATGATCATTTTAGGAGAATACTTTAATGGTCAAGAATATATTAAAGAACCAAAAATTTTGATAGATAAAGGAGCAAGTGCAAATCACTTTGCTAAAATAAAAAATAAAGGATTAATGATAGAAACCTTGAATGAAAATTTCTATTATGAAAACTTTGAAGGAAAGATAGTTGCATGCTATAATGCATGGACACTCCGAAAATTTACCCCGTGCAGTGTCGGACACGGCTTCGACACGTGTCCAACACGGCAAAATATGTCCAAAAATAAAAAAAAAAATCCGACACGCTGGGGACACGGCGTGGACACGTGTCCAACACAGCTGATGGGGTCAAAATACGATCGGCTCATATTAAGACACGTGGCATCACCAAGATGATGACATCCGTCTCCCCAAGGCTGCACCCGTCAGTGCACGAGCGCCAAGCACAACGAGCGTCATCCCTCTTCAGGAGTTAAGCCCAACGAGCGCTATCACTCCTACGAACGTCCAACATGCTAAATGGTTGGCACGACCACAGGCCAAGGGAGCCCTCTTCGAGCGTCACCCTCCCTCAGAGTGACCTCTTCCTTCGGCTCATCACTTGAACTGAAGCCTCCATTCCCCTCAGCGGATATCATGGCTCACAGTACTCTAGGCTGACACGAGCGCGCTCTCAAGCCCTCGTTACCAACCACCCAACTGGCTCTCTGACACAACGTACATGCCCGCGCACCTGCCACTGTTGCCTGCACCAACTTTTGGCCGCTTTTGCAGAAGATTCCTCCTAGGTTTCTCTCTTGCGCCGCCACGTGTTAGGGCAACATTCGGCCAGGACCACTTGAGGCAAAAGACCAAAGGGCCCTTGACCCTCAACTATAAATAGCTAAAGTCATCTTCTACATTGGTAAGCTTTCTGGATCACTAAAACTGTGACTGAACTTACATCCTTTCTTCATACATTGAACTGACTTGAGCGTCGGAGAGCCAAACTGGGTATCACCCCCAGTTCCCCCAGCTTGGCCATCTGACTTTTGTGCTTGTCCCAACAGGTAGAACTCACCTCATCTTTTCCGGCGAAGCTCCGGTGGTTTCCTCTACTATTACAAATCGTAAAGTGATCGGATTCGGACCCAAACGTTCCTGAACCCATCATTTTTGGCGCCGTCTGTGGGAAACCAATCCTCCATCTTCTTCCTTTCTTTCTGTTGGTAGAAAAGCGAGCATACCCTTACCTTCAGCAGTCATGGTTGCGACGAGATCTGGAGCTGTGGGAGGAGGGGATAATGCCTCCCAGGAGGCAAATACCACTATTCCCGTCACCGCTACTGGTGGAGCTCCGCCTCCATCCGCCGCCACTGGTGGAGCACCTCCCGCCGCAGGAGTGACTCCACAAGCAGAATCTTCTGTACCACCACCTGCACCGCCGGCACCGCAGATTCCCACCACCGCTGGAGAAGCCTCTTTCTCTGCTCCTCCGCAGCTTGCACAAAACCCCTGGGTCCATCCCCAGATGAATCTTGGATTACAAGGTTACATGGTGCCTCCACCAGGGTACGCCCTTACTCCGTCAGTCATGATGCCGCCGGTCCCGCCATATCAGGCCGGTCAGATCCAGCTCCCGGTGGTCATCCCCAGGGAGATCGAAGGAGTGGAGTTACCTCCACTTACCACGCAACAGTTAAGGGCTCTCTATGCCCAATGTGAGGTTCAGGCGGCCCAGGGGGCATGGGAGAGGTTCCACTCCATGTACTTCCCCTCTGGGCAGGCCACTCAGATTGCTGTCCCATTAGGCGGACAGCAAAACTTCCCCCTCAGAGAAGCCCAGGCTGTCCTGAGGGCACAACCACCACCACCACCAGCCAGAGAAGTGCCCCAGCAAGAGGGCAACGAGCGTCCCTCCATGGGCAGGAATAAAGAGCCCACGGAGCGAGTGAACGAGAATGAAGGGGACTCTCATGTCTCCAGGAGGGGCTCACGAGCCCCCAGACAAGGAAACAAGCAAGGGGACGTAAATCCTGACATCCTCGCGGCTGTGCAAGACCAGCTGCAGGGTCTAAAGGATATGGTGGGACAGCTCTCACGAGGGCGTTCAACTCAGATCTCCCCTAGTCGGGATGAACGGGTTGACGCCAGAAGCACCCATACCAGGGACCCTCTACCAAAGGTCCCCCGCCGCAAGGAACCGGAGGAGAACTTCGGCACGTATGAATACCACCCTCTAGCGAGGGGCTCACCCCTCGTAGAAGAAGTTCTGATGGCCCAAGCAGGCATGGCCAAAGTCCCCACCTCCATCAACCGTTACGACGGGACAACTGATCCAGCTGAACACTTGGATCACTTTGTGCATCTTATGCACCTCTACGAGCATTCCAGCAATTACTGGGCAAAGGTGTTTGTCACTTCCTTGGTAGGGATGGCTCAAGAGTGGTACAAGCGACTGCCGCCGCGCTCGATCCACTCCTATGAAGAACTGGCCAATGCTTTCCTCAACCACTTCAATTCCTTGAAAGCGCCGGTCACCGCACCCACTGCCTTATACAACGTGGTGCAGGGCAAGAGCGAATCTCTGCGCTCGTTTTTCGCTCGCTTCAACAAGGAGATCCTACAAGTGGAAAGACCCTCGATGGATTTCTTGATCCCAGTGCTCTTTCAGGCTGTGGATCACAAACAATATGTGAGCAAAAAATTTGCTGATGCCATCGTGGAGAGAAGGCCTGGGACCCTCATGGGCCTAAGGGAAATAGCCGAGCCGTTCTTCGCGCTCGAAGATATGTATGGGACGAATGGTCCCCGGCATCACAGCCCGGCCAGGAACGAGCGACCTCATCACGAGCGGGGACGGGATGTGGCTGTCAAGAAGGAGCGCCCTCAAGAGCGCAGGAGGTCGCCACCACCCCCTCGTCGATTCGAGCGCATTCCGCTCAATAGGCCCAATTCAGAAGTCTATAATCTCTCGGATAAGAAACTCTTCAAAAGGCCCATCAAAATGAGAGAAACAGACTCACTCAGGCGCTCCAACAAGTACTGCGCATTCCATAAGCAGAGAGGGCACGACACGGATGAGTGCCGACAGTTGGAAGCTGAAATTCAGAGGCTCGTCGCAGGGGGCCACCTGAAGGAGTTTGTCCGGGTGCTTGAGCGCTACGACGAACAGTGCAACGAGCGCTCCGGGAGGAGAAGGAGGAGTCCTTCCCGTTCAAAGAGCCAAGGGGTAGGGGACCCCCCGAAACCAGCAGCCACCGGGGCAATAAAGGGAAAGCCCCTGTACAAGAAAACGAGCCCTTCGCAGTTATAAACATGATTGCAGGAGGCTCATCAGGAGGGGATTCAAACGCCTCCCGACGGAGGTATGTCCTGAGCTACAACCAGCGCCCAGCAATGCCCAAACCTATCTATGCCATCCAGGGTCCAAGCTCTCAACGGTCAAAAGAGAGTGATGTAATAGGCTTTGACGATAGGGATTTGGAGCACATTGT
Source organism: Lantana camara (assembly GCA_037501455.1). Taxonomy (NCBI): domain Eukaryota; kingdom Viridiplantae; phylum Streptophyta; class Magnoliopsida; order Lamiales; family Verbenaceae; genus Lantana; species Lantana camara. Next base: position 130,705,821 of record CM074855.1, read on the forward strand.
AACACCCCGTGGGGAGGGTATAACCTCTGATTGCCCCATGGTGGTTAGTGTAGATGTGCATAATCATGTTGTAAAAAGGGTGTTGGTGGATAGTGGAAGCTCTGTTAATGTTTTGCCTTATTCTACGTTTTTAAAGATGAAAGCTGACCTTCCGCTCGAGCCTCTCAAAACGGCCCTCATTGGCTTTGGAGGCTCGGAAGTTGTCCCACGAGGGCAGATTCGCTTGGCTACTTCATTCGGCCGAGCCCCTCAGCGCAGAACACTCTTGGTAACATACGCGGTGGTGGAGATAGACATTCCGTATAACATCATTATTGGGCGCCCGGCCCTCGTGGACTTTAAAGCTATCATCTCCACCTACCACCAGAAGATTAAATTCCCCACCCCCGAGGGTGTGGGAGAAGTACTGTGCAACGTGCAGGAGGCTTGGGAATGTTACATGCTGTCCCTCAGAAAGCCAAGAGCGGAAAAAACCTTCCAAACAGGTTCCACCAAAAAATCAGTGGATTTCCCCAACCTGGATGAGGACAGCCCCGCACGGAAGAGGGCGAAGTTGAATAAGAAGAAGAACAAAAAGAAGAGGGGAAACGACGGGGAGAATTCCCTCGAAAATGCACCGCCAGGAACTGTTGGGGGATCGTCCTCAGAAGGAGACGAGCCGAGAGAAGATGAGCTAGCATCCAATGACCGTTTGACGGGAAAGAAAAGGGCGCTCGAACTTCCTCGCCCTGAGATAAGAATCGAACCCTCGGAGAAGTTCCTCACCATTGAGCTGGAGCCCGGAAACAAGGATAAGACTACTCAGATAGGGTCTAACCTCTCAGGGCCATCCCAGATCATGATGATTGATTTCCTAAGGAAAAACAGGGATGTGTTCGCGTGGAGAGCCTCCGACCTCACAGGGATTGACCCGAGCGTCATCGTCCACAGGCTTAATGTGGATCCCTCATTCAAACCCATTAAGCAGAAAAAGCGGGATGTACATGGTTTTCGAAAAAGAGCCATTGAGGAGGAAGTTAATAAACTCCTGGAGGCTCAGTATATCGAGCCCATCTTGTACCCGGATTGGTTGCGTAATGTCGTTTTGGTGCCCAAGAGTGCGAACAAATGGCGCATGTGCAACGATTTCACTGATCTCAATAAGGCCTGCCCTAAAGATCCGTACCCACTGCCCCGGATTGACCAACTGGTGGACTCGACCGCTGGCTGCGAGCTCATGAGCATGATGGATGCTTTCCAGGGATATTATCAGATCTTCATGGCCCCTGAAGACCGCCCCAAGACTTCGTTTGTTGTACATCTGGGGGTATATTGCTTCTTAGTCATGCCTTTCGGACTCAAGAACGCGGGAGCTACGTATCAGCGGCTCGTCAACAAGATGTTTGAAAGCGAGATTGGAAAATCCATGGAGGTTTATGTGGATGATATGATTGTCAAAAGCGAGCGCCAGGACTCCCACTTGGAAGATCTCAAGCGTACTTTTTTAATCCTGCGCCAGTATGGGATGAAGTTGAACCCATCGAAATGTACCTTTGGAGTACAAGGGGGAAAGTTCTTAGGGTACATGGTCAGTCAGAGGGGAATTGAGGCCAATCCGGAGAAGATCAAGGCCATTTTGGAAATTCCCTCCCCTCGAAACTTGCGGGAAGTACAAGTTCTAGTGGGCAAGATCATCTCGCTGAACAGATTTATTTCGCGCTCGGCGGACAGGAACCTTCCCTTCTTCAAAATTTTGAGGAACGCCCGTAACTTTGCTTGGACGGAGGAATGCGAAAGAGCGCTGCAAGATATGAAGGCTTACCTATCGAGCGCCCCATTGCTGACTAAGCCTGTCGAAGGCGAGAGATTATTCATGTATCTTTCCGTTTCTTCCGAGGCCACAAGCGCGGTTCTGATCGCTGTACGGGAGCGGAAACACCTACTTGTCTATTATCTGAGCAAAACATTGCGAGGAGCCGAAAAGAAGTATTTGGAGATTGAGAAATTCGCGTTCGCTCTTATTAACGCCTCAAGAAGGTTAAGGCCTTATTTTCAAGCGCATTCCATAACGGTTCTCACCGACCAGCCCTTGAAGCAAGTGCTGTCCAAACCAGATGTGTCTGGGAGATTAATCAAATGGGCCATCGAATTGAGCCAGTTCGACTTATGTTTCGAGCCCAGGACCGCGATACAGGCCCAGGCTGTAGCTGATTTACTAGTCGAGCGCTTTGGTTTAGAGCCCACCGTTGCGGAGAATGAGGGGTTGTGGGTACTGCACACAGATGGTTCCTCAACCTCTCAAGGGGGAGGAGTAGGAGTAGCCCTCAGAAACCCTGAGGGGATCGAGCTGGACTTTGCAATCAAGCTGGATTTCCAAGTCACTAATAACGAAGCAGAATATGAGGCCCTCGTGCAAGGATTGAATATTGCTTTTCAGAATGGAGCCTCCAGAATCACCGCTTATGTGGATTCACAGTTAATAGCGAGCCAGATTGAAGGAACTTACGAGGCTCGAGAAACCACCATGGTACAGTACTTAAGTAAAGCCAGAGAAATCATTGGGAAGTTCAAGGAATTTCATCTACTTCAAGTGCCGAGAGAAGAGAACGAGCGTGCGGACGCTCTGTCAAAGTTTGCATCGGCTTTAGAAGGCACTTCCGAGCGTTCTGTTACGTTCCTTAGGACTGAGGAACCTTTAATCAAGGAAAGGGTCACCGCTAAGCTAATCGCCATGATCGATTCAAACGAGCCCTGTTGGCTTGATGACATCGTCATCTTCCTTAGGGACGGAGTTCCCCCCATTGATAAAGTGGAGGCTAGGAAAGTCCGTAGTAAGGCCCCTCGTTTCGCTCTGGATCCCGAGGGAAGGTTATTCAAGAAATCATTTCAGGGACCACCAATGAGATGCCTGCGGCCCTCGCAAGCGAAGGAGACGCTCGAACTCATCCACAATGGAAGCTGTGGGAATCATTCCGGAGGGCGTATCTTGGCGAAAAAGGTTCTGAGAAGTGGGTTTTATTGGCCTACAGTTCTCCAAGATGCCATTGAATTTTCAAGGAAGTGCCCCAAATGCCAATTTCATTCAAATCTCCCTCAATTGCCAGCCGCACAAATGATCCCAATAGACGTCTCTTGGCCTTTCGATCAGTGGGGAATAGACATCGTGGGCCCCTTGCCCATGGCCGCGGGACAAAAGAAGTTTGTCATTTTAGCCGTCGATTACTTCACCAAATGGGCCGAGGCCGAAGCGGTGGCAAAAATTACTTTCAAGGTTGTGAGGGACTTCATCTGGAAAAACATCATTTGCAGGTACGGCATACCGAGGGTGCTCATTTCTGACAACGGATCCCAGTTCATCGCAGCTGACACAAGAGAATGGTGCTCAGAGTTGGGGATCGAACAGCGGTTTACCTCTGTAGGGCACCCCCAAGCTAATGGGCAAGCGGAAGTTACCAACAGGATTATCTTGCAACATTTGAAAACCATGATTGAGAGCAAGAAAAGTGAGTGGGCTGAGGAGTTGCAAGGAGCGCTTTGGGCCTATCGCACCACCCCACGAGCGGCCACTGGAGAAACACCTTACGCGCTCGTCTAAGGATCAGAAGCAATGATACCAGCGGAAATAGTAAATGAATCCGCCCGTGTCGGCTATTTCGAGCCTCAACTCAACGAAGGCAACAGGAGTTTTGAGTTGGACTTGCTGGATGAAAGGAGAAATAAAGCTTGGGCTAAGATTCACCATTATAAAGCTTCTGTGGCCCAACAGTACAACAAGCGCGTGAGGGAAAGAACTTTTCAGTTGGGAGACTTGGTCTTGAAGAAAGTGGAAGTATCCAAGCACGTGGGTAAGTTGGACCCCAATTGGGAAGGCCCATTCAAGGTCGTACAACTCAGAGCTAACAACACTTACACCCTGGAGACACTTCAAGGTGAGCGCTTGCCTCGTCCTTGGAACGCATGTAACCTCCGGCGGTTTTATGTTTAAAAGCCCTTTGCAAACCTTAATGTAACAAGCCTCTTTGACGGGTGCTATGTAATTCCAATCACAAGTAAGCATTTACATAATCCTTTTTATTTTCTCTAATATTCCTGTTTCTGTGATGGCTTGAATGGATAAGTCCCACGGCACTCGTCTTCGCGAGCGTGGTTGGCAACCCATTCCAATATGTATGCTGGTATCTCGTAAGGGTTACGCTTGCCAGTACTCTACTCCGCATGAGGGGACGCCCTCGTAAGGATAGATTGGTTACGCTCACAACCAATTAAGCGAGGTGGAAGAAGATTATGAAGCAAATCCTAGTAGGCCTTGGACGTTTCATAAAACGCCTTGCGCTCGAAAACGGGATCACCTACAAGAGCAAATCCTAGTAGGCCTTGGCCGTTTCATAAAACGCCTTGCGCTCGAAAACGGGATCACCTACAAGAGCAAATCCTAGTAGGCCTTGGCCATTTCTTATAACGCCTTGCGCTCGAAAACGGGATCTCCTACAAGAACAAATCCTAGTAGGCCTTGGCCGTTTCTTATAACGCCTTGCGCTCGAAAATGGGATTTCCTGCAGAGCCAGAAATACGACAAGAGCCAGAGCGCTCGACCAATGGCCCCAGAGTCAAGGAGGTATTGCACAAGTCATGAACGAGGGCAACCACTCAGTAAGACCCTCGCATACGCTTAAGACTTAGCAAAATCCCCCAAGGGCGGGAGGAATGCCACAAGTCATGAGCGGGGGGGCAATCTCACAATAAAACCCTCACGATCGCTCATGACTTAGGCAAATTTACAAGAAAAATTTACACAAGTCTTGAGTGGGGGGCAATCTCACAATAAGACCCTCACGATCGCTCATGACTTAGGCAAATTTACAAAGGCAGAAATTTATACAAGTCTTGAGTGGGGGGCAATCTCACAATAAGACCCCCACGATCGCTCAAGACTTAGACAAATTTTCGTTGCATCACAGAAATGAAATATTCATGGAATATGCTACACAATCTTATTATACGACTCATAAATGAACTAAAGAACAAAGTCAGGTAGAATGAGATATGTTTTCATTAAAGAAGAGAGATCTTACAAGCAAAAGGCTCGAAGGCCCAGGAAATGCTATTACAAAAGGCAGAAAAACTGAAAAATATAGGAAAAAAGCGATAGAGGAGAAGCTTCAAGCGGCTGGGGCTATATCCTCATCAACGATCACCAGAACGGGGCCATGCACTGGGCCCTCAGGCTCTTGCGGTTGATCTGGAGGACCGTTGGGCTCATTGGCATCTGGAGCGGGAACGTTGGCAACCTCAGCAATCGGGACCGGGGCCTCCTCCATGACGGGCGCTTGAGGCTCGTCTTCAGGACCATCATCTTGAGCCGCGCCTCCTTCCCGATGAGCGTCCATATACTCATCTTGAAGGAGTTTGACCAGAAACTCATACTCTGGCTCCGCGATAGAATCCGCAGGATTATCCCCCTCGTCATCCTCCTCCTCGCAGCGCTCGTTGTACATGAGCCCCGTGCCCTCAGCCTCCTTCATGGTAGGATCGGTTAGCCCTTTGTGTATGCCCTGCTCGATGGCTAGGTTAAAAGCCTTCTGAGCCTCCTCCAAGCAATGCAGGGAAGCAGCAAAATTGAAGGCCTTTGAATGGCAGAATTTGATAAGGGCCTCCTTGGTGGCACGCTCCAGACTTCGAGGCCACTCGTTCACGGCAGCGTTGAAATTCCGCTCAGCCTCCACAGCCCTCGTCTTCCAACTCTCGCGCTCGGCCTCCGCCTTTCTGCAGCGCTCGTTAGCCTGAGCCAACTGGCCGCTCAAGCCGCTCCGAGCGTTCTCCACCACCTGGAAATCCTCCTTGAGTTTTCCCAGCTCCCCCTCAGTTTTATTGTACAAATCCTTGAGGGATTCATACTTGGCGATCTCTGTAGCCAGCTCCGATTGCATATGAGCCGGATCATTTGAGCGGGCCATCTTCTTGTACTTGGCCTTGCGCTCGGCGTAGGTAGAGGCTCATTTGCACATTCCGTAGCCGGGGAAGAACTTGCTGCATAAGCGGGAGGAAAAGAAAGTGTTAGGAAAAAATATGATATATACAAAAAAGGTGTTAACCTACAGAAATCAACAAAGGTAAGCAAGGAGTGAAGACTTACGGAGATGAGAGCGTGGGCCGCATCAAAGGTCACTTGCTCCACGGATTCGTTGAAGAGGTGCCGATGGTCGGCCGAGAACTGGGCCCTGCTGTAAAGATCTTGGGCCATAGTCTCGGATAGAGTGCCAGGCCTCAGCAGAATTGGCCCCCCGTCCGTGGGACCTGAGCATTCCCTGTCCCCTCGTCGAGAGAACCCCCATAAATGCTCCTCCTCTGAAGAGGAAGTGTCCCCCTCGCCCTTGGGGCCCTCGACTACCTGCTTGCCCTTGCCTTTGATTGCGGCAGAATCGGGCATCCTCTTCCTCTTGCGGGAAGGCCTACTCGCGCTCGTGGGAACCTCAGTTATCGCCAGGGTAGTCACTGGCCTCGTTTGTTCCGCAGGGATGGGGGGTTGAGCATCGCCCGCTCTATCTGAAGAAGACCGCCCCCTGGTCTCCCTGTTGGCCACTCTACGTTCCCCTCGACCACGAGGGGGCTGGACCTCTGGATGGGCGCTTGAACTGGCGCCGTGATCGCCGCTACGAGCGTCCCCGCGGTTGGTACGGTTGCGAGGATGCTGTTGCTCGCGTTGCTGGTCCCCTTGTGGGGCTTGGTTCCTATTTGTGTGGGAGAAACGGGCTGCTTGTCTGATTCCACCAGCCATTTCTAGTATAACGGCTCCTGCAAAAATGGGAATTTCGAGGGTCAGAAATCCTCAAACCATTTGTTCAGATTGCAAGTTACAAGTATAGGGAAGAAGTTAGTATTTATTCCTATCTAAAGTTAGTGCCCTAAGGATCTAACCATCTCTCTCTATGTCACGAGCCGGAGGGTTGTCAAAATAATGAGGGTCATTGGAAAGGCCACATAGGAACATGAGCTCCGCGTCGTCTATCCAGTCCTTCGCTTGTATGAGGTGACCCTCGTCCCTTAGGGTTGCTGCCAGGTTTTTGGCCCAGTCTTTGGGGAGTGCGGGTTGCAATCGGCTCTTTGAAAACGAGCCCCATTCCGTGGGTACCCCAAAGCCCTCTTCTGTCGGAGCCTTGACGAAAATAAACTTCTCTTTCCAGTCAGGGCCATACGTGGTCGAGGGCGAATTGATCAGTTTCATGTGTGCCTTCGCCTGGACATAGTAAAAACCAGCCTGGGGAGATGAACGAGAGGAGCTGACCACTTGGAATAGGGCATTGAAGTTCCGCAAGAAGGGCTCGTAGCCCATACTCCTCATCAGAATTATGAAGCAGGTCAGCAAAGCCAGGCCGTTGGGCACAATTTGTGACGGACACAAGCCCAGGTCATTCAACAAATGAGCCATTGAGACCGAGATGGGGAACCTCAAGCCTCCTGAACTCACTGTGTCCACATATACAGCCATTTCCCCGGGAGGCGGGTTATTCGCATGCTCGTGGCCTTCTGGGATTCTCCATGAATACCGCTCGTCCCAGAAAATGGGGGCCATCATGGTCTTTACATCTCCCACGGTGACTGTGCTGGGAGTCTCATCAGGCGTGCGCTCGGTAGCCTGGTAGCCAGACCCTTCACCCTCGTTGGGACCTTTGGATTTTTGGGATTTTTTGCCTTTTCCCTTGTCACGGGCTCTTTCTGAAGGCCTAGTAATGGCTTCAGCTACCGGAAGCGGGTTTGCGACGGCCACCGTCACGGTATGGCGGTGGGGATGAGTGGCACTTTGAGTTATGGGGAGAACAACCCCTTGCCTCTCTGCTTCCAGGACAAGATTCATCTCTTCGAAAAGAGGATCCACTCCGCCAGGATTCCTATCCTCCATAGCCCTCACTGCCGCCCCCAACTCCTCATCTCTAGGGGAACCGGGTGAAGAAGAACTCTCGATGGCCATTTCATTAATTTCACGGGCAAATTCTTCAATATGTTGGTCGGCCATGGCAGAAACTGGGATTTGGAAGTTTTCCGGTAAGAGGTTAGGGTTTCTTCAAGGAAAGAAATCTAAGGGGTTGTGAAATCCTAAAAGTTCAAATCTACGGTTAGCAAAGTTAGAAGATTACACTGGAATTTTACCTTGGAGATTTCTGAGAAAACGGGAGAAGAAGTTGAAGGTGCACTAAAGGAACTGGAATGCGAGAGAATTTTCTTTGCAAAGGGTGCTTGGGAGTTCTGAATGCGTAAAGAGTGATAAGATTTCAGAATCCCCTATTTATAGGGAGGGGAGTTTGTACCTTTTTCGGTATTGGATTCAAAATGGTAATCATTTCCCGCCTAAGAAACCACCCACTTTGTGGAACCGTCAAACACTTCCCAATGCTCACGCGCCCCACGCACGCCCGCATTTAATGCTCTGACGTTTCGGATATTCAAGAATAGTACAAAGCTCAGTATGGAGACATTCCGAGCGGACGATTGAAAAGACTGCATTAATGGCGCAGTCAGAGGAAAATTGCTCAGCACGCCAAGTCCTGTACGAGCGCTGCAGGCTAAAAATCGAGCGTGTCAAAATTCTACAGTCCTTATCACTAAGGACTACAGAATTGGGGGCAAAATGATGGGGTCAAAATACGATCGGCTCATATTAAGACACGTGGCATCACCAAGATGATGACATCTGTCTCCCCAAGGCTGCACCCGTCAGTGCACGAGCGCCAAGCACAACGAGCGTCATCCCTCTTCAGGAGTTAAGCCCAACGAGCGCTATCACTCCTACGAACGTCCAACATGCTAAATGGTTGGCACGACCACAGGCCAAGGGAGCCCTCTTCGAGCGTCACCCTCCCTCAGAGTGACCTCTTCCTTCGGCTCATCACTTGAACTGAAGCCTCCATTCCCCTCAGCGGATATCATGGCTCACAGTACTCTAGGTTGACACGAGCGCGCTCTCAAGCCCTCGTTACCAACCACCCAACTGGCTCTCTGACACAACGTACATGCCCGCGCACCTGCCACTGTTGCCTGCACCAACTTTTGGCCGCTTTTGCAGAAGATTCCTCCTAGGTTTCTCTCTTGCGCCGCCACGTGTTAGGGCAACATTCGGCCAGGACCACTTGAGGCAAAAGACCAAAGGGCCCTTGACCCTCAACTATAAATAGCTAAAGTCATCTCTACATTGGTAAGCTTTCTGGATCACTAAAACTGTGACTGAACTTACATCCTTTCTTCATACATTGAACTGACTTGAGCGTCGGAGAGCCAAACTGGGTATCACCCCCAGTTCCCCCAGCTTGGCCATCTGACTTTTGTGCTTGTCCCAACAGGTAGAACTCACCTCATCTTTTCCGGCGAAGCTCCGGTGGTTTCCTCCACTATTATAAATCGTAAAGTGATCGGATTCGGACCCAAACGTTCCTGAACCCATCAACAGCGACACGAAAAATTCAGAAAAAAATTAATTTTTAATTTATATTTCCTGAATATTTGAGGGTATATTTTTTTTTTAAAAAAATAATTATATAAATTTGCTAAAAAATGTTTAATATTAATTTAAATACAGTTTTTTCATAATATTATTATATAAAAAATGTATTAATTTTATTTTTAATGATTTTAATGTTGAATTTGAAAATAATATATGTTATTTAAGTTTGTAATATTAAATACTTTTATAATATTTTATTTTATATAAATAAATATATATATATATATATATAATTTATTTATTTATATATAATATAGCCGTGTCGTGTCCTAAATTTTTCAAAAAATCCGTGTCGCCGTGTCTGTGTCGTGTCGTATCCGTGTCACCGTGTCCGTGTCCGTGCATCATAGGTTGCATGTAACCAACAAATATCTATTCCAATAAATATTGATAAATCTAGAATAATTGTTAAATGTTATTTAGATGAAAATATGACGGGAAGTTCCTATAACATAATCTTAGGAAATGCTTTCCTAGATAGTTGTAACTACTATAAGATAGAAAAAGATGGAGTAACACTCTGCATAGAAGACAAAGTTATATATTGTCCAAGAATAAAATGAAAGGATATAACTTTACAGTTAGTGTTTTCATTCAGGTAGGAATAAAAGAAACGCCTGAAAACGAAATAATAACTTGTGCTTTAATAGATACTGGATCTGAAATAACCATTTTTAAAACTTTCTTGATTAATAAATGGAAGGAAGATGGAAAAATAAGAATAAAAGTTGTGACTGGAAAATCACAGGATATACACAGATCTGCAATAGATGTTGATATTGACCTAGGAAGTAAAATAATAACTGTTCCTAGATCATACGAATGTAATGAACTAGAAGTTGATATATTATTAGGAAATGATTTCCTACAACAGTTTCAATATTATATGCAAAATGCAAATTCTATTGTGCTTAAAACAAAGTGTGGCCATTTGTTAAAATTACCACGATTAAACCATTCCTTCAGAGTTCAGCCAGCTAAGCGTGGTGGACACTCTATATATGAAAAAAATACAAATACCAATAAACAAAATAGTTATAAAAAGAATAAACTTAGAAACGGTTACTAGCAAAATAAAAGAAAACTATTGGCATTTTGGAAAAAAGATTACCCAAAAGCTAGAATAGAACTAACAGATAATATTATAATTAAAGAAAGACCCATGAGATATACCTTAAGTGAAGAAGATGAATTCAAAAAACAAATTAAAGAACTTTTAGATAAAAGATTAATTAGGAAAAGTTTTAACCCCTTTTCTAGTACAACATTCATGGTAATGAAAGAAGCTGAAAAGAAAAGAAATAAAGCAAGAATGGTAATAAATTATAAAAGATTAAATCATTCACTAAGGGTGATAGTTATCAATTACCCAATAAAGAAGTATTAATAGACCTAGTAAAGAATAAATCTTATTACTCAAAATTTGATTGTATATTTGGTTTTTGGCAAGTAAAAATGGAAGATAATAGTATCCAATATACAACTTTTAGTGCCCCTCAAGGACATTACGAATGGTTAGTAATGCCATTTGGATTAAAAAATGCTCCATCAATATATCAGAGGAAAATGGACGATATATTTAGTAAATATAGAGAATTCATGGTTGTTTATATAGATGATATACTTATTTGTTCAGATACAATAGATGAACATAGAAAACATCTCTTACTCTTTGCTAAATTATGTAAAGAAAATGGTATTGCTTTATCTGAAAGAAAAGCAGTAATAGAAACTAAAGAAATTGAGTTCTTAGGATTAAAACTGAGTGCTGCAGGTATAAAATTGCAACCGCATATATCCAGGAAAATAGTTGAGTTTCCTGATAAATTAGAAAATAGAAAACAAATAGAAAATTTTTTAGGATGTCTTAATTATGCTGAAGCTTTTATACCTGAGTTAGCTAAGAAAAGACATGAAATACAAAAGTTATTAAGAAAAAATAATACAAAAGGTTGGACGCCAAAACATACAGAAATTGTCATAAAGTTAAAGGAAGAATGTAAAACTCTTCCAGAATTAAGGCTTCCTGATAAAAATGATAACTTAATTCTTCAAGCTGATGCGTTTGATTTATATTGGGCTGTAATCTTGAAAACAGATCTTAATGAGATTTGTAGATAAACAAGTGGTACTTTTAAATCAGCAGAAATAAATTATACTACACATGAAAAGGAGTTATTAGGAGTAATAAATGGGATCAAAAAGTTTTCACTTTTTCTACTCCAAAAATCTTTTATTGTCCATGTTGATAACACTCAAGTTCCAAGTCTTGCGAAAAATAAATTACCCAGTGAACCAAATTATAGAAGGTTACATAGATGACAAGTTTTCCTATCTCTCTATGATTTTAAAATCATTCATATAAAAGGAACTGATAATTTTTTAGCAAACTTTTTATCCAGAAATATAGATTTTGATTCAAAATGAAGGCCAATATATGGGTATACATATATCTAGTCCATCTCAAATGGTAGATGGTAAAGACAAAATCAAATCCGTTAATGGGTGGTGATTTCCCAAAAATCACTTATATATTAAAAGACCAATATATGGGTATGCATATATCTAGTCCATCTCAAACGGTAGATGGTAAAGACAAACTCAAATCCGTTGATGGGTGGTGATTTCCCAAAAATCACTTATAGGAATTTTGAAAATAAGCTTAGCAAAATTTTCTCTCTCTCTTTTACAGATGGAGGATAAAATTGATATTTCAGAAATAAAAGAAGAGATCTCATATATCAACAGTATGTCTGAAGATCTCTATGAAGGAACAGTTGTTCTAGAACAATATCTGTATAAAAATCTTTCTCCATTGATAGATTTGGTAACAGAAAACCTAGAGAAGGTAAATAAAGTGACTCAAAAATTAGAAAAATATATTGCAAAATTTGAGTTAATAAAAATAGATGAGACTGAGTCATCTGGTGAGAAAAATAAAGAAGAATCCAAGGATAAAGTTCCCGTAGTCATTGAAATAAAACTGGAAAATGAGTCTTCTCCAAAGGCAATAAAGATTGAAATAGAAAAATATGTTCCTAGCAGTGAATGGGAACATTTATATGTTCATACAGTTGATGAAGTATATAGTATGGAAAATACAGATACTATATTTTTCTCCAAAGGCAAAAATATATATCCAAGATTGACATGCATCATGGGAGCATGTCCCAAAGCAGTTTATAGATATGCTTGTTTTGGGTTCCTTGATATAATCTACCCAAGTAAAGATCTCAAAGAAATTTCCAGATTTGATGATACCCTAAAATCTCAAATCAGTAAATTTGCCAGAGGAAGGCAGGTGGTTCTCAAGTTCTACACCATATCTCCAGAACCAGAGAAGCATATATGGCATGAAGCTTTCTTCATGATAACTGCAGACCACCTTTCTGACACCATAAAGATTGAGCAAGGAAATAAACCTTTAAGGAAGGTCCAAGTTACTAAAGAATGGATTGTCCAAAGGCGTGCCTTGGGAATAAAAGCTATACACAGCGTTGCTGAAAATCTATACAAATATAAGTTCAAAACGTTGATGAGTAAAGGAAATTGGATTCTACTCACCAAAGGAGGAAAAATAAGCTCTCATCTTTTAATGGAATTCATCAATAAATTTGAAAAACATGAATTTTTCTGCACTACAGAGACTAGACAAGAAGCTTGCAAGATGATGGGCTGTAACCATCAGTGATGTAAGCACATACATCAGCAAGGAAGTGACGAACGCCATGACGTCATACTCCATTCATCAAGTGGCAAATAAAAGTGTCGGCAGCATCTCAACCATAGAAAAGTGTCGGCAAGATCTGGACCCTTGAAGGATAAAGCAGTGGATCTCAAATAAAAGTTTCAAGTCCGAACAGTAGAAAAATATAGCCTATAAATAAAGTCCTCTTGTATGGTGATAAACACCTTGTCTTGAATTTGAAAAGTCATATGTAAAATTGTTTGAGTGTTTGAGTGTTGTATTTCCAGATAAATCCTTTTTTCAGAATATATAATGTTTGTATAAACCTCTTTTGAAGGAAATAAAATTCTCCTTTTCATATACACGAGATAAATACTTTGTTAAGAGTTTTATTAAGCCTTTTTACTCCAGTCTATTCCTACAAATCTTTTTATTGAAACTCATAAGCCGTAGTGAGATTTTCCGTTGGAGGTTGAAGTTTGTTTCCAATTGATGTCCGTGGTAGCATGAAGCTGTGAGGACTTTTGGAACAAGAAGGGCTGACCGAGGAGAAACGAAGACGAGTCTTAGAGGATCAATAAGTCAGAATTGTAGAAGAGGAAGGTGGTAAAGAGAGGTAATAAAATTCTTACAAATTATTTTTGTGTTTTATGAATTATAGGATGGATTTTAGAGTACTTCTATTCATTAAGCATGATTAATTTCGATACCTATGCTCTTGTGTTTGATATTATGAAGAAAAATATACTTTATATACCTAATCAAAATATTTTAAAAGTTTTGGGGTCAAATTTATAAATAACATAAAGAATATAGTAATAAAAGAAAATAATAAAAAAGTTTTAGTGGAGTTGCATATGACATCCACGACTTATAGTAGAATATTAATACTTTTATAAAAAATATTATTTTATTAACAAAATAAAAATCTAATACTATTCTTGAAAAAGACTCCTTCTCATTCATGTTTTTGGACAATAATGATTAATGGGCATGCACCAAGAAAAAATGTCACCATGTTTGAATATTATTCGAATATGGACAAATATTTGGTATTTGAGTCTTTAAATAAAGTTAAAAATATATAGGTCCCGTTTACTTTAGAAGAATGGATATTGCAGGTTAGATTAGTTATGTAAACGAGCTCTAAAAGAAATTTACACAAACCATTAGGGTTTTACCTAGGGCTGTCAACGGGTTGGATTCGGATCGAATTCGAAAGTTCCGAATCCTAATCCGACAATGAAGTTTGATTACCGAGTCCGAAATCGAATCATATAGGATTCGGACTCACTCATACCAAATTCGAATGTTATCGGTTCGGATGATCCGTGAGGATAATCCGACCCATTAAGAAACAAAACGACAAGAAGAAGAAGAAGAAGAAAATGTATGTTTTCCGTAAGTGGCGTTCAATCCATCCCATAGATGCTTTGCCGTGGTATATTCGGCATAATTACTGATTAAATCCGGCTCCATATTGTCAAGAATCCATGAACAAACGATCAAGTCCATTTGTTCCCATCTGTGGTAGGTTGGCTGATCCGCCGACGGCGGGGCTGGTACTCTGATAATATGGTTCCATTTTTCCCTACCCCCGATTGCTATTTTCATTAATCGGGACCATAGAGAACAATTGAATTGATTCAACTTCAGGCTAATTGTTACTGGTTGTGGTATACTGTTTAACTTCCTTGCTGCTGCTCTTTCTTGGGTTCAGTTTGACATGCCTATTGCTGCTCCTTGTTTGTGCCCACGCTGTTAGTGGGCTTCTCCTTTGGATTAACGAACGCCCCTGCAGCTTTTATGGATATGATGCACCGGATATTCAGGCCTTTCCTCGACAAGTTCATGGTAATTTTTATTGATGATATTTTGGTTTTCTCAAAAGCAGCCGAGGAGCACGCGAGACATCTTAAGCTCGTTCTTCAGACTTTAAAAGAGCATCAGTTATTTGGTAAGTTTAGCAAGTGTGAATTCTGGATTGATCGGGTTTCTTTCTTGGGACATGTAATTTCGGGAAAAGGGTTGGAAGTCGATCCCTCGAAAATCGAGGCCGTGCTCAAGTGGGAGAAACCAAAGAATGCCTCGGAAATTAGAAGCTTCTTGGGATTGGCCGGTTATTATAGAAGATTTGTTCAGGACTTCTCTAAGATTGCTGCACCCTTAACCCGATTGACAAAGAAAGAGGTTAAGTTCGTCTGGGACGAGAAGTGTGATCAAAGTTTTAACTTTTTGAAAGAAAAGTTAGTCTCAGCTCCGGTGTTAACTTTACCCGAGGGTTCAGAGGAGTATGCAGTGTACACAGATGCTTCTAAAGAAGGCTTAGGTTGTGTTTTGACTCAGAAAGGAAAAGTGATCGCCTATGTTTCCCGGAAGCTAAAGGAATATGAAAGGAATTATCCAACACACGACCTGGAGCTTGCAGCCGTGATCTTTGCTCTCGGGAAATGGAGACATTATCTTTACGGGACTTCCTTTGAGATATTTACCGATCACAAGAGCCTCCAGTATTTGTTCACTCAAAAAGATTTGAATATGAGGCAACGGCGTTGGATGGAAAAATTGGAAGATTATGATTGTACAATTAAATACCATCCCGGGAAAGCTAATGTGGTCGCCGATGCACTTAGCAGGAAGGCGAGTGTATCGAGTTTGGAAATAAAGGAAAGTGAGGAAGTTGCCCCGATTGTGTTAAAAGCTCGGGTTTCTAATATCACAATTCAGCCGGAATTAAAGTATCAGTTATTTGAGGCTCAGAATAAGGATCCGGAAGTTCAGAAGCTTGTAAGTAAAGCTAAGGATGACCCGGAGAGTCCGTTTGGGTTTGATGAGACCGGGTTGCTTCGGTTTAAAAACAGAGTAGTAGTACCTGAAGAATTGAGACGGGTCCTACTTGAAGAAGCTCACAAGTCAGCCTACTCGATCCACCCAGGAGGGAATAAAATGTATAAGGATTTGAAGCAATATTATTGGTGGAACGGGATGAAGAGAGACGTGGCAGAATACGTGAAACATTGCCTGACTTGTCAGAAAGTGAAAGCTGAGCACCAAAAGCCCGCAGGACTTCTACAACCGTTACCTATTCCCGAGTGGAAGTGGGACCAAGTAACGATGGACTTTGTTTCCGGATTACCGAAGGTTAAAGGCGGGTTTGATGGAATTTGGGTAATCGTCGATAGATTTACAAAGTCTGCTCACTTTCTACCGGTCCGGATATCCTATAAGATTCCAAAGTTGGCTGAAATTTATAACAAAGAAATTATTCGACTTCATGGTATTCTGGTGAGCATAGTTTCAGACCGAGACCCGAGATTTACTTCTAAGTTGTGGCAAGAGTTACAGGCCGTTTTGGGGATGAAACTTAAGTTCAGCACGGCATTCCACCCACAAACAGACGGTCAAACTGAAAGGTTAATCAGATATTTGGAAGATCTTCTTCGGGCTTGCGCGATGGATTTTCAGAACTCGTGGGCCGAACAGCTTCCTTTGATCGAGTTTGCTTATAATAACAGCTTTCAGGCTTCGATCGGGATGGCTCCTTATGAACTTCTTTATGGAAGAAAGTGCCGATCTCCGTTGTTCTTCGACTTGGAAGAATGGAAATGGTCACAACCGGAAGGGGTAAAGAAAGGTGAAAGATTTGAAAGGCCTTCCAAAGTCGTTCAAGCTATGATTAAGAAAGTTCAAATGATTCAACAACGGATGAAAGCCGCGTAAGATAGGCAAAAGAGCTATGCCGATAAGCGCCGAAGAGATCTAGGGTTTGAAGTTGGTGACCGAGTATTCTTGAAGGTGTCACCAAGGAAAGGTTTCACCCGGATCGGGAAAGGAGGAAAACTTAATCCTCGCTACTTAGGTCCGTTTGAGATTCTTGAAAGAATAGGCGAGGTAGCCTATCGACTGGACCTACCACCAAGTCTTACGGGGATTCACAACGTATTTCATGTTTCACAATTAAGGAAATATTACCCCGATGAGACTACGATTCTCCCCGTGGAAGAAGTGGAGCTGGAACCGAACTTAACATTTATTCAGAAGCCGGTTAGAATCTTGGATCGGAAATTTCAGGAATTGAGAAACCGGAGGATTCCCCTAGTTAAGGTTTTGTGGAGAAGTGATAAAACCGAGGAAGCTACGTGGGAAACGAAAGAGAAAATAAAGCGATTCCACCCAGAGTTGTTCGAGCAGGACTAGAGAATCTGGGGACCAGATTCTTTTAAGGGGGGGAGAGTTGTAATGTAACAGCCCGAAGACCCGCCTGTCGATATTGTCCGCTTTGGGTGGGAACCAGACCCCGAAGGGAACCACCCTCACGGTTTTGTTTCTCGCTGGTGGGAACCAGACCCCAAAGGGAACCACCAGGAAAAGGCCTCAACAGGGAAGAGGTATCCACCCCCTTATAAGGAAGGCTTTGTTCTCCTCTTCTTCCGATGTGGGACAAGCACCTTTGGCTATTACAGTCCACCCCCCCTTAAGAGGGCCCAGCGTCCTCGCTGGCACACCGGACCAGGCCCCAGCTCTGATACCATTTGTAACAGCCCGAAGACCCGCCTGCCGATATTGTCCGCTTTGGGTGGGAACCAGACCCCGAAGGGAACCACCCTCACGGTTTTGTTTCTCGCTGGTGGGAACCAGACCCCGAAGGGAACCACCAGGAGAAACAAAACCGTGAGGGTGGTTCCCTTCGGGGTCTGGTTCCCACCCAAAGCGGACAATATCGACAGGCGGGTCTTCGGACTGTTACAAATGGTATCAGAGCTGGGGCCTGGTCCGGTGTGCCAGCGAGGACGCTGGGCCCTCTTAAGGGGGGGTGGACTGTAATAGCCAAAGGTGCTTGTCCCACATCGGAAGAAGAGGAGAACAAAGCCTTCCTTATAAGGGGGTGGATACCTCTTCCCTGTTGAGGCCTTTTCCTGGTGGTTCCCTTCGGGGTCTGGTTCCCACCAGCGAGAAACAAAACCGTGAGGGTGGTTCCCTTCGGGGTCTGGTTCCCACCCAAAGCGGACAATATCAACAGGCGGGTCTTCGGGCTGTTATAAATGGTATCAGAGCTGGGGCCCGGTCCGGTGTGCCAGCGAGGACGCTGGGCCCTCCTTAGGGGGGGTGGACTGTAAAGCTCAAAGTGCTTGTCCCACATCGGAAGAGGAGGAGAACAAAGCCTTCCTTATAAGGGGGTGGATACCTCTTCCCTGTAGAGGCCGGTTAGAATATTGGATCGGAAATTTCAAGAGTTGAGAAACCGGAGGATTCCCATGGTTAAGGTGTTGTGGAGAAGCGATAAAACCGAGGAAGCTACTTGGGAAACAGAGGATAAAATGAAACGGTTCCACCCGGAGTTGTTCGAGCAAGACTAGAGAATCTGGGGACCAGATTCTTCTAAGGGGGGGGGGGTCTGGTTCCCACCCAAAGCGGACAATATCGACAGGCGGGTCTTCGGGCTGTTACAAATGGTATCAGAGCTGGGGCCTGGTCCGGTGTGCCCTGGTTCCGGATGAACAGGTAAGCACGCCACGTGTGAGTTTGAGCGTAGGGTTTTATTTTATTTCTTTAATTTTATAATATATTCTTACGTGGCATTCATATTTTTATAAAATTCACGAATCATCCTTTATGTGAATTATACGAATTCCTATCATTGAAAATATTATTTCACGACACGGAAAATATTTATTGCATAAAATCACTACCGAGAGTATTTCAAAATTACCGAATTGTCTTAGTTGGATATTTCTTTAAAGTTCTAGGGACTTAATTGCATAACTTTCAAAGATCTAATTGATCATATTTTAAAACTATGTATACTCAATTGCATACCCTCATGAGTTAGAGGATTAATTGGCAAATTGGCACATTTCACACATTTCAAAAATGGGTTTTACGTAATGCATCTCCAAGCTTCTTTCTTGATCATTTCTAGCAAAAATTTCCCAACAACTTTGCTTCCTCATTCTCGGTATCAAGAAGCAAGGAGAAGAAAGTGATTTTTCCATTCAATCATCAAGATTTCAAGAAATATTTCAAGGATTTGGGAGTTCATCATCATCATCATCCATCTTCTTCATTTCTTTTATCTTCAAGGTTGGTGTTTGCAAGAATGGTTGAGTTTGATCATATTTGGCATGACTAGGGTTTGAGTTTGATGTGCTAGTTGGTTTATTGGTAGAGGGAAACATGAATATGTGATCATATATTGAATTGTGACATGATTTATGCCTTGATATTTTGGATATTTGGCATGAATGATCAAGTGTGATCATGAACTTGAAATCATGAATTTTTGAGGATATTTTGTGCTTTAAGTGTTTAGGTGTTATGGTATCATTTCTTGAGCATATATGCATGTATATTTCCAGAAATCATGATTTTGGGGTTTGAGAATGGAATTTTTGTTGCTTTGTTGCTCATTCCCGTGAGCATCCCCTGTTTCTGCTCTGTTCTTCAAAGTTTTAGAAACTGGGAACGACCGTTCCCAGCCTCAAGGTATTGTGGGAACGGGCGTTCCCATCTTTTCAAATAAAACAGGCGGCCGACCACGGGAAAGGCCGTTCCCATTTTGGCCTTGGAGCCGGAAGGGCCGTTCCCATCTAGGCGCGTTTTAAAATGGGAAAAACGTTTGCACGTCTTGGGGAACTCATGGGAACTACCGTTCCCATTTTGCAAAGGGGACCGGAACGGCCGTTCCCACCTGGCTTGCAGTGCAAAATTCACTGCATAAAATTACGAAAATAGCCCCTCGATCCGACGACTTCTTTGACCCCGAATTACTATAATATGTGCTAATATGATGTGAAACGACATGTTATCATACCACATTGCATTTTCATGGTCGTCTCGACACATTTCCGCCGTTCGTCACATTTTGTCCATTTTAGGTCATGTCTCACGTATACACGTCGTGTTTGCACAGGTCACGAGGTTGCAGATGAGGAGCCAGCTCCTTGAAGCATATCCTTACTATATTTTACAAGATAAGGTGAGGTTTTGTTTTGGTAAAACGAACCCTATAACCCTTATGTGCTAGTTTTCGGCCAAAACGTATTATACTTATGAATGATTTCAAAACCATGAACATTTCAAGCAAGCAATTCATGATTTCAAGTATGTTTGGCGAGTACATGATTGCACGTGGGCCCGAGGGTAATTCTTGAGCCAACCGGGAAAGCAAGGGCTGACGGGTAACTCCTGAATTATCCTCACATTGTTGGGATCAACCCCGAAGCCACTAGGAGATTAGTGGTGGAAGGAGTTCCGTGTCTAGAGGGTCATGTCCTCTACACACACCATGTCGTGGATAGTCGAGCCTTGCAAACTCGCTATCACCCGGAGGAAGAAGGAGACTGGGGATTAATCCGGCATGTCGGGTTATCCTCGGGTTATTGCATGATTTCAAGCATGAAATTGTTTATGTGAGCACTAAAGGAATTGCATGACCACGTATTTATCAAGCAAGCACGCATGATCACGTATTGTTCACGATTGGGAGTTCGGTTGGAGATTTGCCCTTGCTCGCCAGGGCCACATATTCATGACATTGACAAGCATGAATAAATAAACGTGTTAAAATGATTGGTTGTAATCTCGGGCAAAGATTAAACTTCTTGAATTATATATCTATTTTATTCTAAAGTCTTCACCCGAGACTACAACTTGCATGTGACGTGTGATATATATAATATTGCCCTCACTCAGTCTTCTGTAGACTGATACTTCACTTTTCAGGTACCCTTTGAGCGTGGTCGTGCTAGGCGGGAGTCGTTCGAGTCTTGCATTTCCACGGGTCTAGTTTCATACCCCTTTTTGTATAGTCTTATGCTAGTTTCATGTTATGATTAGTATTGTCACGTTTTGGATACTTGAATATGTATATTATCAAGAGATGATAATGTATTGGTAGTTAAATTGGTATCTATAAGTATCTATTCGGTAAATATGGTACCTATATGTATGAATGATTTAATTGCTTCCGCTTTCATTACCATGTTTGCTTTGGTGTTGTTGGGGAGAGTGTCCCGCCTAGCTCGTCATTTTTATTGTCACCCGTTCGCTATAGTTTTGGTTTATGTATGGACTTTCCATTTCATATGTGGATCAAGGCTATAGTGCGGGGGATGTGGTGCCCAGGGGGTTAGGGTGCTACATCTACAGGTGGTATCAGAGCCCGGTTGCAAAACCGAGGTTCTCGAGTCGTGTCAAGTCAGTCTAGGTCGCACGGCATAGGATTATGTGGTATTTGGGAGTCTGCATTTTGTTGAATTACTTGATTTAAGTGTTTTCTTGCATTACTTGAGATATTTGACCATTCCTGAATGTGTGTTTATGGCCATTGTTGAATTATATGCACACATTTGCATGTATTAATCAAGCCACGCATGTGTAGTGATCTAATTTCAGGATGGAGCACGACAGACGTTCCAGTGACCGATCCTCGAGGCACAGGCATCACCACCGCCGACATCATCGCCGCGAGAGATCACCACCTCCTCCACCCGCTCAGGCACAGCCCCAGGACTTCATGAACGCGGTAGTGGGGCTGATTGATCAGAGGTTACAGGAAAGGGTTCCTCCACCACCTCCAGCACCACTAGCACCTCAGGAGAACCCTATTTCTGCCATATTGCGAGAGTTTCAGAACCAACGTCCCCCGAAGTTCTACAAGGGTGACGATATACAGGCGGAGATGTGGCTAAAGGAGATCGAGAGGATCTGGCAGCTTATCCCTTGTGACACTCAGGAGAAGGCTCGCTGTACACTTACTCTTATTCAGGGCGAGGCCTATTCGTGGTGGGAGAGTACCCAGATCGTTCTAGAGGCAGCCGGGACAGATATTACTTGGGAGGTCTTCGTACGGGAGTTCAGAAACAAGTACATTCCTCCAGCTTCCCGTACCCGCAGGTTGAGGGAGTTCACCGAGCTAAAGCAAGGAGGAAGGTCTGTGGGACAGTATATCGCCGAGTTCGAGAGGCTTTCTCGCTAACATAGCGAATGATGACTTTCACAAGGCGATGCAGTTCGTCCAGGGACTCAAGCCAGACATTCAGGATGCGCTGAAAGCAGCCAATACCAGCACCTGGGCCAAAGCTACCGCCAAAGCTCTAAAGGTCGAGGATTCTGACATTGCCAGGAGAGCTACTCCGCGGACTGGACAGGCTTCGGGCTCGAGAACAGGTCAGGGATCGAGCTCGGGAAAGAGGCCGATGATTTACTCTGCACCTCCAGCACCAAAGGACTCCGGAAAGAAACTTAAGGCGACAGGGTCATTCCAGAGGGGTCCGAGAGCTCCAGCACCACCCCAGCCACCTCAGAGACCGGGCTGTCGATTTTGTGGACTTCCTACGCATACTTATGATAACTGCAGGCGCCGGTTAGGGTTATGTTTGATCTGCGGGAGCGACGAGCACATGGTTGACGGCTGTCCGGATCGTCGGGATCCACCACCTGCAGGTCCGAGGCCACTTGTGAGAGCTCGGGCGTATGCACTCGCAGGAGAGGAGCAGGATGCAGAGATAGACCCCGCCGCGGTAGTTGAAGGTATTATTTGCATCCATGGCACGAACATCCATACATTATTTGATCCAGGAGCTACACACTCCTTTCTTGCGCACTCTATTGCTATTACTTTATCTTTACCTGCTATGTGTACTTCTGTGCGCTATTTAGTTAGTACTCCTTTCGGTAGTAGGCGAGAGACGGATCAGGTTTACAGGGATGTTCCAATTGTGATTGAAGGCCGGGAGTTTCTGACAGATTTCATTGTTATGCCAATGGAAAGATACGGGGCTATATTGGGAATGGAATGGTTATACAGGCATTGTGCTACCGTGGATTGTTGGGCTAAGAAGGTTCAGTTGGGTTCAGAGGTTACCACGGGTTGTACTTCGAAGACCGTACCCTTACTCTCGTTTTCCGAGGCTCAGAAACTAGTCAGAGATGGGGCCACCGGGTTTATTGCTTATATTCTGAACAAGCCGAAAGATCAGGTGAAGTTAGAGGACACCGAGGTGGTAAAGGAGTTTCCCGAGGTTTTTCCAGAAAAATTGGATTATGAGGAGCACGGCCACGAGGCGGGAACTACAGGCCTTTGACAGGCGCTTCCCCCCTCATCGATGAGGTCCTGATGACCCGTGCGGGGAAGGGCAAAATCCCCACGTCCGTCAACCGGTATGATGGAACAACCGATCCGACCGAGCACCTGGATCACTTCGTGCACCTGTATGAGCACCCTAGTCATTACTGGACGAAGGTATTTGTCACTTCCCTCGTAGGAATGGCTCAGGAATGGTACAAGAAACTTCCTCCTCACTCAATTCGAGGGTACAGTGATTTGACTGACGCCTTTTTAAGTCACTTCAACTCTTTGAAAGCACCAGCTCCAGCCGCCACATCCCTTTACAACCTCATGCAAGGGCCGAACGAGACTCTTAGGTCCTTCATGGGCAGATTCAACAAAGAGGTCCTACTAGTGGAGAGACCCTCGATGGACTTCATGAGTCATATCCTGTTTGGATCCATCAACACAAAGAACTATGTCAGCGAGGAATTTGCTGAGGAGGTGGCCAAAAAGAAACCCCACCCCCTTACAGAATTGAGGGACATCGCTGACTCCTACTTCACCCTTGAGGATATGTACATCGCGAGGGCCCAGAAGCTTGCCAGCGCCCCTCGAACTGATAAAGGCCAGCAAGACAGGGAAGCCCACAAGAGCCGTCACCGTAGTCCAGTTACCGCTCGGAAAAACTCTCCACCCCCTCGCAGATTCGAGCGCATCCCCCTCAACCGGCCCATCGCAGAGGTCTACTCCATGGCAGATAAGAAGCTGTTCAAGAGGCCGCCCAAGATGAGAGAAACCGAGGCTCAGAAGCGCTCGAGAAAATACTGTGCCTTCCACAAGCAGAAAGGGCACGACACAAATGAATGTCGCCAACTCGAGAGTGAGATCCAGAGGCTTATCGCCAGGGGGGCATCTCAAGGAGTTCGTGAAAGTATTGAAGAGATATGATGAATATTGTGCTGAGCGAGCGAGGGTCAGGGGAAGAAGCCCTTCACGCTCAAGGAGCCCCTGTCACCATCACTCTGGGACAAGCGACCGCGGCAAAGAGAAGGCCGTCGATGTGGAGAACCAACCCTTTGCGGTTATCCACATGATTGCTGGAGGACCCTCGGAGGGAGATTCCAATGTGTCACGGCGTCGCCATGTCCGAAGCTATGATCAGAGACCTTCCCAGCCCAAGCCTGTGCTTTCCGTCAACAACACTTCACGCTCGAAGGAGAATGACATTGTAAGGTTCACAGAGAAAGACCTAGAGCACATTGTAACACCCCATGGGGTCGGTGAAGCCTCTGACTGCCCCATGGTGGTTAGTTTAGACGTTCATAACCATGTTGTAAAGAGGGTCCTAATTGATAGTGGAAGCTCTGTGAATGTTCTCCCGTACTCAATATTCCAAAAGATGAATATAACAAACATTCCCCTCGAACCCCTCAGAACAGCCCTCGTCGGCTTTGGGGGTTCCGAGATTGTCCCTCGCGGATAAATTCGCTTGGCCACCTCTTTTGGTTGCGCCCCACAGCGAAAGACTTTGAGCGTCCTTTATGCAATGGCTGAAGTGGATCTCTCCTACAACATCATCATTGGACGTCCGGTGTTCGTTGACTTCAAAGCAGTAATTTCAACATATCACCAAAAGGTCAAGTTCCCCACCCCTGAGAGAACAGGCGAGGTACTGTACAATGTTAAAGAAGCTTGGGAATGCTACATCCTTTCCCTTCGAAGACACAAGCCCAAGCAAACCATCCAAGGTGGCCCACGACTACATCCTTCCCCTTGCCGGAGATAGGGAGGGAATCAGGCAGTCTCCTCCTCTTTCTCGAGCGTTCAGCCCGCAACTCATCGTGAATCCGGACCTCAGCCCCCGAGCGGTTGCGCGAGCTGCCTGAGCTCAATACTATCGGCCCCTCGGAGGCAACAGGGGGAGTAGCCTCGCGAGCAACCTCTTCAATTTGGCCTCCACCGCGGCCAGCATTCTCCCCACTCCGGCGAGCGCCTCTGCCGCCATCGCCTCGTCCCGTTCCCCGACGGGCACCTCTCCCCCTCGGGGCGTTAGGAAGCTGGATATCCTGCTGTTGCTGTGGTTGCTGCTGATTACCGCCCGCTTGGCGAGCGCGTAACATCTGTGCAATGCTTTCAGCATCAACTCCGGCCATGAGAATGTCCACACCTGCGAGCGAAAAATAAACGAGCATCAGAAATGTTGCGCATATAAAACAAGACAGAAGTTTAAATTTTGTTCCTGCGCTAAATGTTAGAGGTGTTAGTTCCTATAATCTAACCATCACGGAACATGGTCCGATCGGGAGGATTGAGCACCATCTCCGGAGGATACACTAACCCATAGCGGAACAATACTTCCTCATCCTTCATTAATTCCTTAGCCTTTATCCACTTCTTTTCATTTTTCATAACAAGAGCCAAGTTCTTAGCCCAACACTCAAAAAGTTTATCCCCTGATCTATTCCTAACCAAAGGCCCCTCTCCGCGAACTATCCAACCTCGGTGAGCTCTAAAAATCCCCCCGGGCTCCCCCACAAAGAAATATTTCTCCTTCCAGTTCTCGCCGTACGAGGTCGAAGGAAAGTCAATCATCTTAAATCCAGATTTGGCTTGGGCGTAATAAAACCCATCCGCCGGAGACGAGCGCAGCGAGCGGGCCACCTGGATTAGACTGTTGAAGTTGTCTATCGAGGGTTCATGGCCTGTGACCTTCATCAGGATCACAAAAGTGTTTATTAGGGCTATGCTGTTGGGAAGAATTTGAGAAGGGCTAAGGACAAGGTAGTTACAGATAGTGGCAACAGCGGTCGGAATAGGGAACCTTAAACCACCGGCCAGCACGGAATCGAGATAGACGGTCATCATCCCTGGTGGCGGACGGTTGGCCCTTTCCTCCTCTACCGCCTCATCCTAATACACCTTAGCCTTCAGATCTTCTAGGTCCTCGAGCGTCAGTATGCTCTATATTTCATCTAGTGTTCTATCAGTTTGGTGAGGGTTGTTTACCCTCACTTGCGTCAGGGGTTCCTTCCCCTGGCGACGACGTTTGCGGGGAGGCTCACCCACGGCCCGACGCTCGGAAGGCCTCCTTCTGGAGCCACGATTGCCAAAATTACCTGATGGTCTTGGGGCCTTACAGCGCTATTAAGCAAGGGACCCTTTCCCCTTGCTGCTGCATCCTTAGAGACAAGTCCATCTCCTCAAATAGCTGGTCTACACCGCCAGGGTTATGCTCGTTCATTCCTTGAACGGACGCCCCCAATTCCTCATCGCCCGCTTCCTCTGGGGTCCTCGCTATTGGGATGGCTGTTGGAATTTCGTTATGAGGGGAAGAACTCCCCACGGACTTCTCATCAATCTCCCTCACCATAGCTTCTACAACATTGCCCGCCATTGTTGGACTTGTTCCAGAGGATTTTAAGGATTCTTGCGAAGAAGTTTAGTGGGGAAGAGGAAGAGTTTGGTATGGAAAATTGCAGGAAAGGGTTCTCTCACAGGGAACGACGCTCAAACGCGACCTAACTATAGGGTTAGTATCAGGGATTATGAGGAGTTACCTAGGATCGAAGAAAAACTCATCGGAAACTGCTGAAGATCATTGAAAGTTGCAGAGGTTTTGTTGCTGCTTTGCTTGAAAGTTCAAAGAATGCGTAAAAGGTGAAGAGGAATGGCCAAAACCCTATTTGTAGGAGGAGAGATTTACATTAATTAGGGTTTAGAAATTCAAACCGCAATCATTTCCCGCCTTGAAAACCCCCCACTTTTTGATGATCGATACACGTTTCCCCATTTGCACGCACCCACTCAACGACACATGTGCCCACTCAACGGCACACGCTTCCACGTAGCCACTCAACATTTAATGTGGATGAGACTTCAATTAATGCTAACGTCAGAAGGTGTCCATTGCTGAAGGCGGACAGTCACATCCCTCTGAAAGGTTGACCCTCGAAAATTCAACGCCAGGGCTTAGCGGTCAAAATTCTACAGTACGCTCAAGCGCTACTATAGAATTGGGGGGACAAATGATGAGGCCAAAATTACGCTCGGATCAACACCATAAACGTGTCATGATCTAAAGGACCCATTAGTTTAACGCTTGCTGCAATGTGTTCATGGGCTCAGCCGACCCATTCCTCGACCGTCTCTTCAACTGGGATTCGCATGCCTAGGCCCAGGTCGCAAGAATGGGATCCCATCAACTGTCTCTTTGAACGCTCGGATTACGGTCCCCAAAAACACTTCACGCCAGGGCTCACTCTCTTCCACGCTAGGCACCCTTGGAAATTGCGCCCATATATCCTCGACGCTCGTACGCTCAGACGCTCATCTCCTGCAATTTCCCATCGGAGGCCCCTCGAGCGTAACCGACGCTCGGGTTTGCACTCAAAGGCATTTCTCTCTTCGAGGGCCAGTCCCGGTAATGTGGGGTGCCTCTCCCGAGGGCATTTCAGAGGTACGTGGAGCATAGTTATGCTCCTACACGCTCGACACTCGCTAACAACCTCTGACACAGTGGTAGTGCGCACCTTGTACCTGACACGCCGCCCACTTTCAGAGCCATCACTTTCATACCGTCACAGGTCGCCACGTGTTAGGGCAACACAGTTTTGGGACCACTTGGTCAAATTACCCAAAGCACCCTCACCCCTAACATATAAATAGGGAGAACACCTGCTTTCGTCCCCAAGTCATCTTCTACACAAAACTCCCATACACTGAACTGGGCATCTTTTCCTCTGAACTTCATCTTCACCAAGCTCTCCGCATCTTACCATTTTCATTGCATCTTCATTGCATTTCTGGTGTTATCCTAACTGGAAGAACCCACGCTCACTTGAAAACCCAGTTCCTGAGGCTCAACGCCTGTGATGGTCTTCCCTTCCACACATAAATTCTAAAGTGATTGGTGCTTAAATCCCTTCAAAGTTTCTGCACCATCACACTTCATTAACATAATCCTTTCCATCATTTACATATATACAATCTCCCAAAGTTATCAAAATTAGTCATACTTCATACCTCGGTACCAAAAGACATAACAATACATATATGCATCAATAATGTACGATGAACATGCTGGACCCAAAAATAAAGACCTGACTCAATCCCGCCTAGCACGCACCTTGCAAACCTGAAAATGTGAGGTGTCAGTCTATGAAAGACTGAGTGAGGGGTTTATAAATAAATATTAGCGTAATTACCATGCAAGCCATAATCTCGGGTAAGTTTTTATAAAGAAAACAATATAAGTTCAAACATTGAAGTAATTCTCGCCCGAGATTACAACTATCCAATTTACAATTTCAATCAATTCAATTCAATTAATCAGTGGCCAGGCGAGTGAGGGCAAATCTCCAACCTTTCTCCGACTGTGTACAATAATTCAATTATTCATTGATTAGGTGATCAAGCAATCAATTACAGTGCACAATTAGCAATTTCAATAACCCCTTCTTCCTCTGGGTGATGGCGGGTTTGCAAGGCCCAACCATCCAATCAAATGAGGGGAGCGCGAACACTCAAACCCTCGGGTTCTCATCATCCAACCAAACCTCCTGGTGGACTCAGAGTTCATCCCCATGATGTGAGGGAGTGCAAGAGTTACCCGTCAGCCCTTGCTTTCCCGGTTGGCTCAAGACACTACCCTCGGGCCTATAGTGAACAATCATGATACTCGTCCAATACATGATCAATCAATCAATCAGTACAATTCAGTTCAGTAACAGTAACAGTAACAGTAATTCAGTACAATAGTAGTGATTCAGTTGTAAATCATTTGAGGTTTATGGAAAACTATAGATATATGTATACAATTTGGCCGAAGTCCACATAAGGGTTGTACGGGTTCTATATAACTAGAAATTAAACCTCACCTGAGGGTTGTACGGGTTCTATATAACTAGAAATTAAACCTCACCTGACGCGCGATGGAACAAGACAAGGATACAAGAAAGTGCCCAAACGATCAATGATCTCCGCCCTAGAGAAAAACTGGACAAGAAAGGAAATAACGGGAACTCGTGAGACAAGACTCAATATGAGACCAAGTATGACGCACGACCATGCTCATGTAAATAAATAAACTAGCAATCAAGTGACACTTAGCATGTATGAAAACTAATTAACACCTAAGAGGTGAAATTAATATCAAGGAATCATGTATTCATATCATTCAATTATTTCAAGTTCAAGTCATATAGGGCATGGAGTCACACAATCATGTTTGAGCAATTAAGTACAAAGAAGCATCACATAAGGCATAATTATCGATTAACTAAACATAATTATCATATAATTCACATATGGGAGCCAACAAAGTGAAAGGAAAGCAAGACGAGAGGTTTTGATGAAGTTGGGCAAAACCCGACAATATTTGGAAACATACACGCTGTAGGAAAACTGGAATATCTTGAGTTATAGAAGTTGGAATAGAGTTTTTCTTATTAGGTATGAACCTAGACACAAAGAACTTTCCGATTATATATGGCTCATTTTCTGGTTCAAAGCGACGTGAAAATAGCATAGGCCCAAAGTTGGATGAAAGCAGTTTTCCGGTAAAGTGGTGACACCAAAAAGAATTGATCATAACTCAAAAACTAGAAAAGATATTGAGATGATTCTAATTGGAGAATATTCTAGACTTCAAGAGGTTTCCGTGGATTCAAGAATCAGGTCAATCGGATTTTAGACAAGGGTATCGTGACCGTGACAAAATCGTGCTGAAAAGTAGTCACGGCCGTGAAGGAAAATTGGCCAATTCTCGAATTGTTGGTCGCGGCCGCGACCAAAAAATGGTCACAAAACGGTCGCGGGCGCGACCCCCAATTCCAGCAGTAGCGAAAGGCTTAGGGAAAACAGGGCAAGGCTCAAATTTTGGCTCCCAATCCGTACCAACACCAAACCAAGGCAAGAATCAACTCAAAACTAACATATAACATACCTATAACTCATATATATATCAATTAAGCACCATTTAATCCATGGAAACAAGCATAGATCATCAAGATCCCATCCAACAAACCCGTATAATTTCATATCATCCAATCTTCATATTCATCAAAATTCATGCAAGTTTCCAAGTCTAAAGATCATTATCATGCTTCTAATCACAACTAAACAAGAAAACATATCATAATTCTCAAACCCTAATTAACTCATGGCTTCAAGAATTAAATCAAATCTCCATATCTACCTTGAATGCAAGAAAGAAGGGATGAAATGAAGTGATGATTATGATGCTGCAACTTTATGCAATTTTCCCTTGAAATCAAGCTTGAAAGTGATGAATCTCCTTCCTTCCTTCTTGGTGTTTTGATCGTGAGAAGTGTGTGTGAGTGTGTGTATTTCTCGTATCAAATTAATGAATGAATTATGTGAGAGGTGAAATGTATATGATATATTATAAGTCTTCCACTAACTCTCATAAATCACCATTATTTGCACATAGGTCCTTGAAATATATAAATGGATGCAATCAAGTTTCCTTCCATAGAAATTGATCATTTAGCTTCAATCACATTAATGCAATTTAGTCCACATACTCAAGAAGTGATCAAGTAAGAACACATATAAACATTTAAGTCACATTCGACAATTAATTCACGTAACAATTAATTCCAATTTGTGCAATAATTTTCAAATTGATATGATTTCATATAATTTCACGTCAACATGTTGAAATATAATTCATATAATTATCATGACGTGTAGGAAATTAAGAAATGAAAGAATTAAAACAGATCCTAACGCTCAAAACTCATACGTGGCGTGCGTACCTGAATAATCCGGAAATCGGGGCGTTACAATTCTCTCCCCCTTAAGAGGATCTGGTCCCCAGATCCACTGTCTCGAATTCTTGGAATTTTAGTAACTCTCCCGCGTTCATCCCACGCGGGTTAGTAACTCCCCGTCAGGGATTAGTTCGGAAGATCTTCAATCAACAAAATTCCTCCAAGTGCTATTAAGTCACGACCCTCACTTACTGGAAGCTACACACTTGAAAGAAAATTTAATCTGCCGCTAGAACAAGTTTAAACAAGTAACAAGTAATGATTAGAGAGCCCCGTCTCTCCAACAAGCAGTGAGAGAACCCCGTCTCTCAACCAACGAGAGCACCCCGTCTCTCGAACACCAATGAGAGAATCCCCGTCTCTCACGTAAATAAAATAAATAAATCCCAAAGGAACAATTAGATAATTATTCACACAGTTATTACATAAGAAGCAGATAGAAAATATCAATTACCATTTATATGGAAGTAATTAACAAATAGCAAGAAATCATATACAGCAATTATAAAAGACATGATGCGCGTGATATGCATGGTTAAGTGTACCTTTCACCGAGGATTGAAATTCTTTCATTATAACAATTTGATTGAATATTTGATTCCATGGTTGAGATTTCTTCTCACATTACCACCATATCCAACTGCCCAACGTATATATTCTAATAACCACTCACTCTTCACCCCGTGCTGAAATTCTTTATCCCTTTCAACGCACAATGGAACGAAATCTTACTTTTATCATCAATATCCTTGCACCCTCGAAAAATTTGAATTTATATGATTCCCAGAAGAAAACAAACGATGTTGATCTCACAACCACAATTATTATCACCGATCCGTTACCCCGTCTTGTCCCGTCAATCCCCAGGCATTCTTTAAATATACAACTTTATCTTCTAAATTACCCACTTCCTCTGATTCCTTCAAGCACTTACCCTTTCTGATATCCTACCTTTCTACCATCATGGTTCAAAGTTCAATTCTTGACAGCTAACTCATCTTGTTCTTCTAATAAATTTCCACCTAGATATTCCATTTTCAACCTCGGTTGAATTGACTCCCACGTCGTTCTCTGTAATATATGATAATCTCATCAAGCCGTTATTA
Source organism: Lantana camara (assembly GCA_037501455.1). Classification (NCBI taxonomy): domain Eukaryota; kingdom Viridiplantae; phylum Streptophyta; class Magnoliopsida; order Lamiales; family Verbenaceae; genus Lantana; species Lantana camara. The sequence continues at coordinate 130,737,931 of CM074855.1, forward strand.
TCTAGCACCCCCTTTTTGGTCATTTCGCGTAAATCTGGAATGATAGTTACCTTCCTTGTAGTATTCTCACCTTTGACCAAAGTATGCTCAATCAACTCGTAGAAGTCATTGGCTTTCCCATTTTCATCAAATTTTCTTTAATTTCAGCTCGGCTCCCAACACACCTCCTTATGGTTTTAACTCTCCCAAGTGAGGCCCAAACATCGGCTTTAAGTTGATCCCCGGCCGGCTCTCCCCCTTAAGAAAATAAAAATATTTTCTGTCTAACTTCTTCAACTCAGCTTCCTTGATATAGACGGTTCCAATCTCGCCACTTGTTCGGACCTTTTATCTCACGTTTACTTTTGAAGGGAGTGGTAAGAATAGCGACCCATTTTTTTCCCTTGTCATACTTCGGTTGTGTCTCGGTTGAAGTAATGCTTGATATATGAGGTGGGGGAAGAAGTTTCTATCATGAAAACACTTAAAATGCATGTGGGGTTAAAATGCCAATGTACGTAGCACATTTATAGATAATTAAAGATACGACACATTGGAGCAATTATATTAATTAAAGATGTGCATATCAATAAAGAATTTTAAATAATTTAACAATGTACTTAACACGTCAAGTATGCAATCTCGGATAACATTTATGATAACACACATAAATAGGAGTCAAATTAAATTAATGTAACATATAATGCACGTGCTTATGAATGTATTGAACCTGTCACAGTAGTTGTGGTAACTTATCCCGTCACTTATTCCTTGTTTGTTGAATTGCAAGCCTATTTCGAATTGTTGATCATCTCTCACTTTCCCACGGTCTTCTAAATTCTCAAAATTCCCCGGCATCAACTTATACATTTCCATGACTTGAATTTGAAATTTCTGAAACCCAATTCTTCTACTCCCAATGAAGTTGGTATTTTATCTTTTCCCGAAGAGTCAATCTCAAAAAAATTGTTCTAGTCCTCACCATAGTTGGTAATTTCATCAAAGCTTCCTCGATTCATCATTTATGAGTTCAAGTAATCAAATGAACTCACCTTCCCATGGCTTACCCCTGAACATGAAATTTTCCTCCTACCATTCTTTGTCTTTCTTTATCGTTTCCATTTGTTATTTCATATTTTTCCAATTCAGCCCCACACCATGACAATTCAGCTTGAATTTGGAAAATTACTCCATTTATCTGAAGATAGAACCTTTAATAGCTTGGCTCCCATAACTTGAAATCATCGATTCTCTTTAACATCCGCCAATTTCAACTTATTTCTTTTTCGAATCCCGAAGTATTTCAATTCACCCTTTCTTAGTCTCTTTATCCTTTTTGAATCGATCTACCCCGATCTTTAGTTATTCCCATCTTTTCCTTCACTTCTTTCCCAAGTTAGATGATCTTCATTGTTCTCAACCCGGAATCTAGCTTATCATGAATTCCCTTGAGAGTCATCGCTTGTTTAGTGTCCGAACCTCACATCTAACCACCTTCAAGATTTCCCATTCCATTCCCAGATTAAGTAATTTCATGGAATTCGGTCGACTAAGCTTTGCAAAGTAGTCATACGTGTTGGTCCTAAGTGTTGCAAACATCTTACATTCTCCACGGTTGAAAATAGGGCTGGACAGGGATCATTATTGAGGTAGAAATTGGCTGTGGTTTGATATCATCTTTGCAACCTATAAATTATAACTCATTTGGAAATAAATGCATGTAGTTAAGGTATGCTCATGTCACATAGTTGTCACCAACAACAGGAATTTGATGCAAAATGCAATAACTAATTCAACAAAATTGGTAATATAACACATTGGGCATGTAAATCTTCAAGCAATGTAAGGTCAATTAATTAACAATTATGGACAAGAATCAATACAATGCTCAAGTTATCAAGTAATTCAAAGGATTCAAGTAATCAGATAGTTTCAAATAAAATGCAAGACTCTCAACTTGACAATTAATTTCCTATGTCGTACGACCTAGACTCACAAGACACGACACTAGAGCCTCGGTTTTGTAACCGGGCTCTGATACCACCTTAGGATGTAGCACCCGGAACGCTAGGTAGCCACATCCCCCGCACTATAGTTGATGTATCGGTTTATTGCATGGATTTGTAGGGCAATTTGAGTTAAATTCAAGTAGTTTTAAGAACTTATAATGCGATTTATGCTCCCTTTTAGGTACCTTTCACCTTGGAGTTGAAAAGACGAAGTAGAATCAAAACCATGCAATAAAGGGCGAAAAACGAGAATTTCTAGGGGACACGCCCGTGTCCCCTTGGAAGAGTAAACCGAGACACCCCCGTGTCTCAGTACAGGAGTGACCCTCGGATTCCAGATGGTGACACGCCCGTGTCACCAACATAGAGCAATCTTCGACACCCCCGTGTCTCGGTACAGAGAGGCCTGGAAGCTTTTGTACCCCCGTGTCATTTAGAAGAACAACGCTTGACACCCCCGTGTCAAGAAGAAAAGCGCGAATACGTTTTTTTATATGTGACACGGGCGTGTCACATTTTTGTGCATGGGCTCTGCACGCCCGTGTCACGTAGCGGAGCTGGGTTAAGGACTTCTATTTAAACACGGTTTTAAGGCGGAATTTGAGAGCTTTTGGACGGATAGCTTCCTAGAAGTTCAAGAATAACGGGAGAAGGAAGAAACACGAAGACATAGAGTTGAAGATTCAATCCAATCACAAGACTTTATCAATTTGGTTTTATTTACTGCTTTTCGATCAAACTAATTCCTCAAGCTTTGGTTTTTAAATTCTAGTATAGTTAGTTTTATTGCTTTAGATTCGTTTTGATAATTAGGTTAGAATTTCAGAAGTACTAATTCTGATTTGATGTTTATGTTAGACATGAATGTTTTGAATGCAATTCCTTTGATTTTAATGAGTTTTGAGTCTATTATGAGGAACTAATCTCCTAGGGTTAGGGGGTAAGGATTATGCATCTAAGGTGTTTGAGTTAATGCTTGAGTTAATTTGTGTGATTCTTTGTTAGGAAAACAGGACTGAGTAGATTGGGAATGGATTGGCCATCCATGAACATAGTGTAAATTATCCGATAATCGAGAGGTTGAGGATAATTGAGATTGTTTTCCAAAACTTAGACTTTTTTGGGCTTAAAGAAATTTAACCCTAATTTCTACAACACGTATTTAGAATTCCATGCCAAGCCGCTAGGTTTTAAATACACTAATCTTGCTTTATTCGATTAATTTGGTTACTAAGTGATTGCGAGAACAACACTTGGCTTGATTAATTAGACATCTAGTCTTTGAGAGAAGCTAGGTATAAAATTGTGATTAGGTTGAAGAATCATACATTCGTACTTGAGTATTGATTTGATCACTGAAGGGCATATGATTTACTCCCCGACCTGCTTTAATTAAGTGGTTTAATCTTGATTTTTGTTTGTTAGCTCGTGTGATTGATTACTTATTGTTTAGTTTAATTTCGTCATAGTAGTATAGTACAACACTGTCAATCTTGTTCGGTCTCTAGATTAGAAATAGTCATAGAAGTGGTTGTTGAGTTCCCTTCCCTGTGGATACGATACCTTAAGTGTTGCAATCGAATTTAGAACTTACACTTGGGTTCAAGATTTGTCTATCAAGTTTTTGGCGCCGTTGCCGGGGAAGGCGTTCAATTCAATATTACTTTATTGACTTTTTCTGGTGCTTTAGACCACCCTTTCTGCTTGATTTCTTTTTGAAGTGCGTTGAATTTGACCACGGGTTTTTCCCAATTGCAGGTACCTAGTGCATGCTACGATCGCAAGGCTTGTAACCTCTACCTTACGATCCTGAAATTGAGAGGACTTGTCGGGCAAATCGAACGAGGCGACGAAAGGAAAAGAAGCAGGAAGTAGACCCAATTCCAATGGCACAACCCAATAACGAGCAACCAACCACACTTCAGGATTATGCCATTCCTAACATTGGCCTAATCCAGAACAACCTGGTTCGCCCCACCGTGGAGGCGAACAACTTTGAGATCAAAACTGGGTTCATCAACCTCTTACAACAGAATCCGTTTGGGGGTTTACCACATGAAGATCCCGCATCACATTTGTCCTACTTTTTGGATGTTTGCTCGACATTTAAGATCCATAATGCTTCAGATGACGCGATCAGAGTTAGGCTTTTTCCCTTCTCCTTAAGGGACAAGGCCTGGGCATGGATTTCGACTTTGTCAAATGAGACACTTCAGACATGGGTAGACCTCTCTAAGGCCTTTTTAGCCAAGTTCTACCCTCCTAGCAAGACCATGAGGTATAGAGACGAAATAACGAGCTTCAGGCTCTATGATGGGGAAACGTTGTACGAAGGATGGGAAAGATATAAGGAGTTGCAAAGGAAATGCCCACATCACCGTGTTCCAGGATGGCAACTGGTACAAATCTTCTACAACGGAATGACTGAAAACATGAAAATCATGGTCGATGCAGCAGCGGGAGGAGCATTTATGGCGCTGTCCGAAGAAGTAGGAATGCAACTTCTGAATAAAATGGCAGCAAATAGCAGTTGTACAAAGGAGAGGAGCAATCCTCCTCCACTGAAACCTGAGGCAGGCATACTCACCACTGACACCGTGACAGCTTTCAATGCCAAGTTCGAAGCACTGAACCAGAAGCTAGACCGACTTGCAATTTCTACAGCACGAAACACAGTGGCACAGTCAAACGCCTTACAGGTATTATGTGAAATTTGTGGTGGTCCCCATTCGTTTGATGTTTGTCCTTCTACCAATGCAGGTGCACAGGTTGTTGTTGGTCAGGAGCAAGTGAATTACGTGCAAAATCAAAAGCCAGCAAATGACCCATACTCGAACACCTACAACCCAGGTTGGAAGAATCATCCACACTTCTCGTGGTCAAATAATTAGAATGTTCAAAACCCAAACCCAAACCCGAGACCACACTTCCAACCGAGACAACAGGGACCACATCCACCACATCAAAATCAGCAGAGATTCGCACCCCCTCCACAACCACCGCAAGAATAGAAACCGGGATGGGAGGCGGCCCTCGAAAAGTTCATCAATGTCTCGAATGACAGGTATCAGAAACTCGAATCTCAGGTAGAACAGGTGATAGTTCAGAACAAAAATTTGGAAGTACAGGTGGGCCAGCTTGCAAATACGATAAATGTTAGAGCCCAAGGCATGTTTCCAAGCAAACCTGAGGAGAATCCGAAAGAGCATTGCAAGGCCATTACACTAAGAAGTGGCACAACTTACAAGGGGCCTGCAATGCCGGTGGAGACAGAAATGAGAAGAGAAAAGGAAGCCGTGGTGGAATCTGAGAAAGTAGTCGAGCCAGCGAAAGAGGGAAAGGAAGCACAGACGACTGAGCTCCCTTCCAAGCCAAAGACACCACTGGCACCCAAGCCGTATGTGCCACCACTTCCTTTCCCGCAGAGATTTCAAAAGCAAAGGTTGGAGAAACAATTCGAGAAGTTCTTGAATATCTTCAAGGAACTACTTATAAACATCCCCTTTGCCGAGGCCCTAGCCCAGATGCCCACGTACGTAAAATTCTTGAAGGAGATCCTCTCCAACAAGAGAAAATTGGAGGACTATGCTACGATAGCACTTACTGAGGAGTGCAGCGCCATTCTACAACGTAAGCTTCCTCCGAAGCTTAAGGATCCAGGGAGTTTTTCAATTCCTTGCACAATTGGCAATTTGTCCTTTAATAAAGCTTTATGTGATCTTGGTGCTAGTGTGAGTCTAATGCCATTATCTGTTTGCAGGAAACTTGGACTGAATTCATTGAAACCGACTACCGTTTCCCTGCAGCTAGCCGATCGATCAGTCAAGTACCCCACGGGAATCCTAGAAAATGTTTTGGTCAGAGTTGGGAAGTTCTACCTACCGGTAGACTTCATAGTATTGGAGATGGAGGAAGATCAAAACATGCCGCTCATCTTAGGAAGGCCTTTCCTAGCCACAGCAGGAGCCTTAATCGATGTGAAGAGTGGCGTTCTAACTCTTCGTGTGGGGGACGAACAGGTGGAGTTTAATCTATTCAAGGCAATGAAAGGACCGGTGATCGAAGAACAATGTAACATGGTGGAAATCAAAGCACAGACACCGATGTCTATAAGCAACGAGGACCCTCTCGAACTCTGTTGAAGAGGACGCACAGATCACATTGATGGGGAAGACATACTAGAAGAATTGGCCGTCTACGCAAAGGCACTCGAGGCCACCCCATACGTACCATTCCGAAAGAGGTTTGTATATGAAGAGTTGGGTACAGGTAAGCCCACTCTTCGTCCTTCTGTTGAGAAAGCTCCTAAGTTAGAACTGAAACCCCTCCCCGCTCATTTGAGATATGCTTATTTGGGTGAATCTGAAACATTGCCTGTTATAGTTGCCTCTGATTTAACTGATTCACATCATGATGCTTTGTTGAGGGTTTTGAGAGAACACAAACGAGCGATAGGTTGGACTATCTCTGACATCAAGGGGATTAGCCCATCTATTTGCATGCATAAGATTCTTATGGAAGATAACCATAAACCCTCCGTAGAACATCAGCGTAGATTGAACCCAAACATGAAGGAGGTAGTTAGGGCTGAGGTACTAAAACTGTTAGATGCCGGGATAATTTACCCTATCTCGGATAGCAAGTGGGTTAGCCCTGTGCAGGTAGTGCCCAAGAAAGGGGGGATGACTGTAATTAAAAATGAGAAGAATGAGTTAATACCAACTAGGACAGTCACGGGTTGGAGAGTTTGCATAGATTATAGGAAGTTAAACAATACCACTCGTAAAGATCACTTTCCACTTCCCTTTATTGATCAGATGTTAGAGAGGTTAGCCGGACATTCTTATTACTGCTTTCTGGATGGGTATTCAGGGTATAACCAAATTGCTATAGCCCCAGAAGATCAGGAAAAATGTACGTTTACTTGCCCTTATGGTACATTTGCGTATAGGCGTATGCCTTTTGGGTTGTGTAATGCCCCGGCTACTTTTCAACGTTGCATGATGGCCATTTTCTCTGACTTTATAGAACGCACAATGGAAATCTTTATGGATGACTTTTCTGTGTTTGGTTCTTCTTTCGATTCATGCTTGCATAATCTTGCTCAAGTTTTGCAGCGATGTGAAGAAACTAACCTTGTGCTAAATTGGGAGAAGTGCCACTTCATGGTAAAGGAAGGGATAGTGTTGGGTCACAAAGTTTCAGAGAAAGGCATTGAGGTGGATAGGGCCAAGATTGATGTGATCGCAAAATTGCCTCCACCTACTAATATCAAGGGAGTGAGAAGTTTCCTTGGTCATGCCGGTTTCTATCACCGGTTTATCAAGGACTTTTCAAAAATTACCTTACCTTTATGCAAGTTACTACAAAAAGATACTGAATTCATATTTAATAATGATTGTTTACTTGCATTTGATAGGTTGAAGAAGGAGCTTACCTCGGCACCAATTATGGTTGCACCGGATTGGACTCTACCATTTGAGCTAATGTGCGATGCGAACGATTTGGCCATTGGAGCTGTTCTTGGCCAACGAAGGGAGAAACATTTACACGTTATCGCATATTCTAGCAAAACTTTAAATGATGCACAATTAAATTATGCTACTACTGAGAAAGAATTATTAGCTATCGTGCATGCTTTTGACAAGTTTCGGTCTTACTTGATAGGTTCGAAGACAATCGTCTACACGGACCACGCAGCAATCAAGTATCTCCTTTCGAAGAAGGATTCAAAGCCCCGTTTGATTAGATGGATTCTATTGCTTCAGGAGTTCGATCTTGAAATTCGTGACAAGAAGGGGACGGAGAACTTAGTTGCAGTTCACTTGTCAAGGTTAGAAATTGGGGAAAAGGAGGATGAGTATGAGGAGGAGATGACTGAGAATTTCCCGGACGAGGAGCTGTTTGCAGCCGATGCGATAGTTCCTTGGTACGCAGATATTGTGAATCACATGGTTTGCAAAGCTTTACCACCAGGCATGAATTTCCATCAGAAACAGAGGTTCTTGTCAGAAGCGAAGCGTTATTATTGGGAAGAGCCATATGTATATAAACACTGCTAGGATGGGTTAGTGCGGAGGGGTGTTCCGGAGGTTGAAGCTGATGAAGTGCTAGAGAGATGTCATGCGAGCTTATATGGAGGACACTCAAGTGGGCGAAAGACAATAGCTAAGGTATTACAGTCAGGGTTTTGGTGGCCAACGCTGTTTAAGGATGCTTACAGATTTGCCAAGGAATGTGACGCTTGTCAGAGAGCCGGGAACATTAGTAAAAGAGATGAGATGCTAATGAAGTATATTTTGGAAGTTGAACTGTTTGATGTTTGGGGAATCGATTTCATGGGACCTTTCCCACCGTCGAATGGGAATCAGTATATCTTGGTGGCGGTGGATTATGTATCCAAGTGGGCGGAAGCCGTGGCAACTCCGACCAATGACTCGAAGGTGGTGATTAAGTTCTTGCAAAAGAACATTTTCAATAGGTTCGGAGTTCCACGGGCATTAATTAGTGATAGAGGTACGCACTTTTGCAACAAGCCCTTGGAAGCTTTGTTGAAGAAATACGGGGTCCAGCATCGGGTAACTACTGCATATCACCCCCAAGCAAGTGGGCAAGCTGAGGTCACGAATAGGGAGTTGAAGTGGATTTTGGAGAAGGTAGTGAGCCCCTCTAGGAAAGATTGGTCCTCGAAGTTGGATGACGCGTTATGGGCTTATAGGACCGCGTTTAAGACACCTATAGGAACTTCTCCGTATCAGTTGGTTTATGGTAAAGTATGTCACCTCCCAGTAGAGATCGAGTATAAGTCGTATTGGCCATTAAGGCTATAAATTTCGATCTCACGAGAGCCGGAGAGAAAAGGATACTTGACTTGCAAGAGTTGGAGGAATTAAGGTTAGAAGCTTACGAAAATGCTCGGATTTATAAGGAGAGAACGAAGAAGTGGCATGATAAGCATATTCGGGTTAAGGAGTTTGTCGAGGGTCAATTGGTGTTGTTGTACAATTCTAGATTGAAGCTCTTTCCCGGGAAACTTAAGTCAAGGTGGTCCGGTCCGTTCAGAGTGGTAAAGGTTTTGGCAAATGGAGCGGTGGAGATAGGCAATGAGGGCTCACCATCCTTTGTGGTGAATGGACAAAGACTCAAGCCATATCTTGTCGGAGATCGAATTGGCGAACACGTCTCATGCGTGTTAACGGCTCCGGCGCCTTAGACCTGAGTCATGAAGTCAAGCTAACGACTATAACTTAGAACTCTTCTTCTTTCCCTTTTCTTCTCTTTTCCTCCCTTTCTTTAGTAGTTAAGTTTGTGATTGATTGGTATCTTCTGTCTTGTGTTTCAGGTAAATAGGTTCGAATCGAGTGGATTGAGTACGAAGGTCTTGGATGGTAATCATATTGAGGTTCTTTTGTGGTTTTAATTTCAAATAGGTGCTTGAGTATTGTGTGTTTTTCTTTAAAATGAAGTGATATGGTGCTTAACTTGGTGTACTAAGGTCTTACTTTGCAGAATTTGAGCTAATAGGTACGAATTTAGCGGATGCAAACACCAAGGAATGTTTGTGCGGAGTGTCGTGCTGAATTCCTAAGTTTGGGGGAGACACGGGCGTGACTCCCACAGATCTTAAACCGAGACACCCCCGTGTCTCGGTACAGAAGAAGTTTGGACGAGTTGAGGGTGACACGGGCGTGTCACCATCCTTAAGCTTTTTGTGGCACCCCCGTGTCTAGGTACAGTGTTGCCAGCCGAGAGGAGACACGGGCGTGTCAAGTTCCCTAGGAAAAATCGACACCCCGTGTCAGAGTACAGAGTTCACCAGGTAAAGGATGACACCCCCGTGTCATCCATATAGTATACTTATCGACACGGGCGTGTCACGTCCGCGGGCTGAAATAAAACCGGGGGTTCCTCACTTTGTCTTGTATTCTAAAACCTAAGAACCCCCTTCTCTTCTCTCACCTTTTCTTCCCCCTTTCACTCACGGCACAAGCATCACCTCCACTATTTTCAGTCATATTCCGGCAAGACACCACACACCCTACACTTTGCATTCTATATTCATAGGGTAAGTCTTCTCTTCTCTTCTCTTCTCTTGGGCGCTTAATTTTCATGGAATTAATTGAGAAGGGTTAGACCCTAATTCTATAAACCATGCTTATGATGTATAGTCTTTAAGATTCTTGGTTCAATTTCAAGTTTTGGCATGTTTAGAATTAGGAATTGGCATAATTTGCAAAATTTTTGGCCTTTTTAGACTATGAACCCTAATTTTCCTTTGCAGCATGTTGGATATCAATTCTATGAATTCTTGCCCCTTAGGCGAGTTTTGTGCATGCTAGAGTTGGGTGTTCGAAATGGAGTGGAAAATTTGGCCCTTGCTCTTACACATTGTCTAGAATTTTGCAAATTGTGGAGGTTTGTTATGGGCGGTTATTTACATGTTTGTGGGAGAAATTGAGGCCCTATGATAGTTCAACGAGTTTGGTAATATAGAGGGCGGAGTCTAGGTTATGGGTGATGAAATGGTATGCTTTATTTGATGGAACTCTAGACTTTTTACTTGTGCTCACAAGGTGTTCGATATAATGCCCCTTTGAAATTATATTACTTTTTGTTGTTGATTTGGGGAAATTTCTGTGCAGGAAGTATGGGACGCAACAAGAGACCCGCCCCTCTGCAACTCACCTCATCATCCGGCCCAACCGGCCGCCAACCACGAGATTCCGTAAATGTAACTTTGGAAGGGCTTGGGAACCCTTATAACAGGAATACCATGCGGAATATTATGCCCACCAAGTTCCCGCATCTCGCTACACTTCGGAGGTTAGGAGTCTGGGATGAGATTGAGGCTTTATTTAACAACATAGGGTGGAAAACATTTATGATGGTTCCGGCTAACACATATCCGGAGTTGACAACAGCATTCTTCACCACTATGACTTGGGATCAGGTCTCAACCAAGCTCAATTTCACGTTAGATGGGGAGGATGCCCAAGCATTAGATAAGGACGAAATTCGTGACGCCTTAGGGTTTCCTTGTTGCGAGACGTCGGTGTTGCCCAATTGGTCTACGGAGGACAGAGAGGCGGTGTGGCGATCATTCCCTCTAAAAGCTGGTGCCCTGGCTTACAACCCACGGAATACTAAGGCCACCTGGATTGATAGTTTAGTTTGGCGCTTGGTGCATAGATTCCTGGCTGTGGGAATATGTGCTAGGCATGAGAGCGATGGAAATATCAACGGGTTTGAGTTGGCCATTATGTATTTTATGAAGGAGGGGGTGCAGTTTGATGCCACGACCGAGTTCATGTATAAGTTAAAGGAGGTGGCAGGCAGGGCATCGGGAACTATAGGCCATGGAGCCTATGTGACGAAGCCAGCCAAGGAGGTAGGGTGGCTTGCAGAGGAAACGGAGCCTTTATCCAACTTTCCCTACGTTGAAGAGCAGACGTTCATCAAGATGGATCTATTCATCCGATGGCCTGCCGGGAGCTTAAAGGATACGGTTTTACCCTGGTATCCGGAGAGGGAAAGAAACCGGTTTGAGCGGATGTAAAGGTGGGGTGTGGCAAAGTATGATGACCTCACCCTCGATCAGCAGAGGAGGCTTGCACAGATACCGGATCGAGAGGAAGCCGGGCGAGGAGCACCGATGCCAATGGTCCAAGATGACGATGAGGAGATCCCCGCTTACATGCGGGATTATATGGCATCTCAGAATGCGCGGATGGACAGCTTTGTAGAGCATGTGGACTCCCGGCTTGATGCCTTGCAGCTCCACATTGATGGACAGTTCGAGAATCTCCACGCATATCTTGCCAAGCAATTTGGAGGTGCCGGACCGAGTAGTTCAAGCCAGCCCCCACATTACCCGCCGCCTTATCCTTGATTTGGTTCTTTTCTAGCTTTTTGTTTTTCTTGCTTTGGTCTGTATGATAATATATTTCACCACTCTAACCTAACTATTCGCACTGTGCTAACTGTTCTTATGGTTATAGTAGGTACTTGACGACAGGGATTTCTTGTTAATTGCATGTTGATTATCATTTGCTTTGCTTAGCTTATGATCCGTGTTTTAGTCGTTTAAGTGCAGGTTAGACTTGATGCATAACTTGTTGCCGGGTTCTTCGCTGTATTGAGGGAGTTTTCTTTTTGCCCTCTTTCTTTTTCTTTTATGCATGAGGACATTGCATGTTTTAAGTTTGGGGGAGAGGGGCAAAAAGTTTTGGATTGTATTGCTAATATTTTGCATAGGTAGATGCATTGGGGGGATTTATTTACTTGTTATTGTGATATCTTTGAGAATGAAAAGATGATTGTTGAAAATAAGCCAAAATTTTAAATTTTTCGATGAGGTTTGATTGTTGGAACTTTTGCCAAAGTGAGTTAGGTTAGTCGAATGCATGAAGTTAGGTGTGAGTATTGATACTTTGGAATGGTGGGATATCCTTATTTTTGTGCACAATTGAACAAGGTCATGTACTTAGTTTAGGATGTTGAGTTAGTAATTCTTGAATAATACTGAGAAGTGGATTAGGATACATTTTAGTCCTATTGAGGCGAAATTTTGAATTGACAAAGAATTAGGGAGATGACTTAGGCATTCATGTCGGAGGTAGCCTCGCTTTTGAGCCATTTTTACTAAAGAACGAAATCCTGTTGACCCCGTTGAGCCTAAGTGTTGTGCCATTAAATTTTTGTAGCCACATTATAAGCCACAGGCACAACACCATAAACCTACCCTAGAGTCACACTTTGCTCACTCGTTTGAATCGATTGAAGATGTTGCTAAATTCCTGATAAGAAGCCAAGAGAAGAAATAGGAGATAATCTTAGATGCTGAAAGAAAAGAAGAATTCAAAAGGAAGTAGTGAAAGAACGAGTTGTGTAAAGCAATAAGTAGAGAGAAAAAAAAAAAAAAAGAGAGAGAAAAGATTGAGTAGACTTGAAACAGAAGAAATTCTTAGACTGTCTGCATGTGACAAACTTAGACAAGGTCTAAGTTTGGGGGAGTTTGAAGGGGAAAGACAAAGATAGCGACCGAGCTAGGTGTGTTGAGTCATTACTTTACTAAAAATTCCATAACCTTAACCCCGAGCCCACATTACAAGCCTCGAAAGACCTTCCGATCCTTAATTCTGGGTTAATTCCATTAGTGGAGATAGGTGCGAAGAATGTTTTCCGAAGTCTACCATTGGTATTTAGGAGGGAATCATTAGTTTGGTATTCTAACCGTTGTACATAATTTTGTTCGAATTCACACACTACACGAGGATATTCTATTTATACCATTGTGTTGATTCTTGTGCTTGATTGTAATGTGTTTGATAGGCTAGACTTGCCCTGTTGAGAGATTGAATTTGAGGTTGGTTTGATGTAATTTTCTCGATTGCTCGAGGACGAGCAATATTCAAGTTTGGGGGAGTTTGATGTATCGGTTTATTGCATGGATTTGTAGGGCAATTTGAGTTAAATTCAAGTAGTTTTAAGAACTTATAATGCGATTTATGCTCCCTTTTAGGTACCTTTCACCTTGGAGTTGAAAAGACGAAGTAGAAGCAAAACCATGCAATAAAGGGCGAAAAACGAGAATTTCTAGGGGACACGCCCATGTCCCCTTGGAAGAGTAAACTGAGACACCCCCGTATCTCAGTACTGGAGTGACCCTCGGATTCCAGATGGTGACACGCCCGTGTCACCAACATAGAGCAATCTTCGACACCCCCGTGTCTCGGTACAGAGAGGCCTGGAAGCTTTTGCACCCCCGTGTCATTCAGAAGAACAACGCTTGACACCCCCGTGTCAAGAAGAAAAGCGCGAATACGTTTTTTATATGTGACACGGGCGTGTCACATTTTTGTGCATGGGCTCTGCATGCCCGTGTCACGTAGCGGAGCTGGGTTAAGGACTTCTATTTAAACACGGTTTTGAGGCGGAATTTGGGAGCTTTTGGACGGATAGCTTCCCAGAAGTTCAAGAATAACGGGAGAAGGAAGAAACACGAAGACATAGAGTTGAAGATTCAATCCAATCACAAGACTTTATCAATTTGGTTTTATTTACTGCTTTTCGATCAAACTAATTCCTCAAGCTTTGGTTTTTAAATTCTAGTATAGTTAGTTTTATTGCTTTAGATTCGTTTTGATAATTAGGTTAGAATTTCAGAAGTACTAATTCCGATTTGATGTTTATGTTAGACATGAATGTTTTGAATGCAATTCCTTTGATTTTATTGAGTTTTGAGTCTATTATGAGGAACTAATCTCCTAGGGTTAGGGGGTAAGGATTATGCATCTAAGGTGTTTGAGTTAATGCTTGAGTTAATTTGTGTGATTCTTTGTTAGGAAAACAGGACTGAGTAGATTGGGAATGGATTGGCCATCCATGAACATAGTGTAAATTATCCGATAATCGAGAGGTTGAGGATAATTGAGATTGTTTTCCAAAACTTAGACTTTTTTGGGCTTAAAGAAATTTAACCCTAATTTCTACAACACGTATTTAGAATTCCATGCCAAGCCGCTAGGTTTTAAATACACTAATCTTGCTTTATTCGATTAATTTGGTTACTAAGTGATTGCGAGAACAACACTTGGCTTGATTAATTAGACATCTAGTCTTTGAGAGAAGCTAGGTATAAAATTGTGATTAGGTTGAAGAATCATACATTCGTACTTGAGTATTGATTTGATCACTGAAGGGCATATGATTTACTCCCCGACCTGCTTTAATTAAGTGGTTTAATCTTGATTTTTGTTTGTTAGCTCGTGTGATTGATTACTTATTGTTTAGTTTAATTTCGTCATAGTAGTATAGTACAACACTGTCAATCTTGTTCGGTCTCTAGATTAGAAATAGTCATAGAAGTGGTTGTTGAGTTCCCTTTCCTGTGGATACGATACCTTAAGTGTTGCAATCGAATTTAGAACTTACACTTGGGTTCAAGATTTGTCTATCAATAGTTCAATCCACATATGGAATGGGCGGTCCATACATGAATCAAACCTATAGCGAACGGGAGACAATAAAAAAAAAAAAAAACAATCTAACTTACTAGCTAGGCGGGACTAACCCTCAATTAATTACCAACATGCATAAACAATAATACGGAAGCATAATTTACATACACTTCATTGACATAAATCATAATCCTTTCCATCATTTACATATATACAATCTCCCAAAGTTATCAAAATTAGTCATACTTCATACCTCGGTACCAAAAGACATAACAATACATATATGCACCAATAATGTACGATGAACATGCTCGACCCAAAAATAAAGACTTGACTCAATCCCGCCTAGCACGCACCCTGCAAACCTGAAAATGTGAGGTGTCAGTCTATGAAAGACTGTGTGAGGGGTTTATAAATAAATATTAGCGCAATTACCATGTAAGCCATAATCTCGGGTAAGGTTTTATAAAAAAAACAATATAAGTTCAAACATTGAAGTAATTCTCGCCCGTCATTACAACTATCTAATTTACAATTTCAATCAATTCAATTCAATAAATTAGTGGCCCGGCGAGTGCGGGCAAATCTCCAACCTTTCTCCGACTGTGTACAATAATTCAATTATTCATTGATTAGGTGATCAAGCAATCAATTATAGTGCACAATTAGCAATTTCAATAACCCCTTCTTCCTCCGGGTGATGGCGGGTTTGCAAAGCCCAACCATCCAATCAGATGAGGGGAGCGCGAACACTCAAACCCTCGGGTTCTCATCATCCAACCAAACCTCCTGGTGGACTCAGGGTTCATCCCCATGATGTGAGAGAGTGCAAGAGTTACCCGTCAGCCCTTGCTTTCCCGGTTGGCTCAAGACACTACCCTCGGGCCCATAGTGAACGATTATGATACTCGCCCAATACACGAGCAATCAATCAATCGGTACAATTCAGTTCAGTAACAGTAATAGTAACAATAATTCAGTACAATAGTAGTGATTCAGTTGTAAATCATTTGAGGTTCATGGAAAACTATAAATATATGTATACATTTTGGTCGAAGTCCACATAAGGGTTGTACGGGTTCTATATAACAAGAAATTAAACCTCACCTGACGAGCGACGGAACAAGACAAGGATACAAGAAAGTGCCCAAACGATCAATGATCTCCGCCCTGGAGAAAAACTGGACAAGAAAGGAAATAACGGAAACTCGTGAGAAGAGACTCAATATGAGACCAAGTATGACGCACGGCCATGCTCATGTAAATAAATAAACTAGAAATCAAGTGAAACTTAGCATCTATGAAAACTAATTAACACCTAAGAGGTGAAATTAATATCAAGGAATCATGTATTCATATCATTCAATTATTTCAAGTTCAAGTCATATAGGGCATGGAGTCACACAATCATGTTTGAGCAACTAAGTACCAAGAAACGTCACATAAGGCATAATTATCAATTAACCAAACATAATTATCATATAATTCACATATGGGAGCCAAGAAAGTGAAAGGAAAGCAAGAAGAGAGGTTTTGGTGAAGTTGGGCAAAACCCGACAATATTTGGAAACATACACGCTGTAGGAAAACTGGAATATCTTGAGTTACAGAAGTTGGAATTGAGTTTTGATTATTGGGTATGAAACTAGACACAAAGACCTTTCTGATTATATATGGCTCGTTTTCAAAGCAAGGCGAAAATGGCGTAGGCCCGAAGTTGGATGAAAGCAGTTTTCCGGTAAAGTGGTGACACCAAAAAGAATTGATCATATCTCACAAACTAGAAAAGATATTGAGGTGATTCCAATTGGAGAATATTCTAGACTTCAAGAGGTTTTCGTGGATTCAAAATTCAGGTCAATCGGAAAATGGTCACGAAACGGTCGCGGGCGCGACCCCCAATTCCAGCAGTAGCGAAAGGCTTTGGGAAAACAGGGCAAGGCTCGAATTCTGGCTCCCAATCCATACCAACACCAAACCAAGGCAAGAATCAACTCAAAACTAACATATAACATACCTATAACTCATATATATCAATTAAGCACCATTTCATCCATGGAAACAAGCATAGATCATCAAGATCCCATCCAACAAATCCATATAATTTCATATCATCCAATCTTCATATTCATCAAAATTCATGCAAGTTTCCAAGTCTAAAGATCATAATCATGCTTCTAATCACAACTAAACAAGAAAATATATCATAATTCTCAAACCCTAATTAACTCATGGCTTCAAGAATTAAATCAAATCTCCATATCTACCTTTATGGCCCGGGGGCGATCCCGAGGGCGAGTTCGAGGATGATCTCGAGGTCACAAATTTATTGTTTGCCTTGCCCGCTAGGGGAAGGTTGAGTTTTCCGCTCGAAGAAAAGGCGGAGACTGCCCACGCGGTCAGTCTCAA
Organism: Lantana camara; assembly: GCA_037501455.1. Classification (NCBI taxonomy): domain Eukaryota; kingdom Viridiplantae; phylum Streptophyta; class Magnoliopsida; order Lamiales; family Verbenaceae; genus Lantana; species Lantana camara. The sequence goes on from CM074855.1 coordinate 130,755,287, forward strand.
GGGGATTCTGAGATGCTAGGGTGTCCAGCGTTGATTGAGCCACGTGTCACGACGTGACTTGGTCATATTTTGACCTCATCAGTGTTCATTTTTTTTTATCCTAGAATGTGTTCATGATTATTATTCAAATGACCAAAAAAATATTTCATGTACTAAACTACAATATTTGTCATACTTCAAGTAGTAGTCGATAACATAAAAAGTTGAGCTAGGAAAGTTCAAAAAAGACGATAGTTTGGATCAAAAAATGTAATTAACTCCTCCTCTCAAGTCTCAACCAAGATTATTTAACAATCCAAATTCTCACTCTCCAATAATTCTAAATTTCCAACACCCTCTCCCCACCTAAATTTAAGGTATCAAATGAAGAATCATTAAAAACTGTAAGAGAAACAATCGAGGCACGTCAACAAATCTACTGTTCAAAGACAATTGTTGTCATAAGCCCAAAATCTACAATAAGACGGACTTACAAATGACAAAATCAGACAGAAATTATATGGAGAAACCACACTATACAAACTCAATTCTTCATTTCAACAATCTGAGAATCCTCCATCTATTTCGAAGGTCAAACTACCAAGCTAAGACGATAACAATTAAAGAAACAAAATCCAATTGCTGATAAAGCAAAATCAACAGCACTAACACCAGACACCTGATGACAAAATTTAAATAAAAATTCACCTATTTCTTATTTTAATTCTTCGAAAAGCAAATGCATAGAATAATGAAAACTAAGATTCAACAAATACCCATTGCTGCACTTCCACAATGAATCCCATAGCAATTTTGCACAATCGTACATCCGAGAAATCAAATTACTAGAATCGAATCGAACATTAAAATCAACATTACAACAATTGCATTCTTCAGGGGTCAGACACGATCACGTATGAAAATTTGGATTGTTGAAATGGCAAATGTAACATGTTTTTTCACTACTTTACTGAATTACATTGTGACACAGCCGTACGGCACTCAGATGGCATTCATGAATCGAGTGATATCGTAATCGACGCTAGAGAAGGCCACTGCCATGCGCTGCTTGAATCGCCAACGGGTAAGGGGGAGTCGTTGTCGTTGTCGTTGCTTTGCTCTGCCCTCGCCTGGTAGCAGAATCAGAGGTGAAGAATATTCATGCCAATTTAACTCAGGCTGAGGCTGTTACTGATTCGATTAATAATGGAGGTGGATTCATTCCTGAAGCTCAGCCATCAGGTATGGTAAAAAGTTTGATGAGAATGTGCTTGATGAGGGCAAAAGAACATGATTGATTGTCTTTACCCCCCCCTTTTTTTTTTCCAGCCGTTCAATTAATGTTTGTATTGGTTAAAAAGAAGTTCATTTTTCTATGTTACTGATTTTAAATTGACGAGATTCAATCGTTTCGTTTGTTTAATGGTATTAACAATTTAGTGGGTTTGTGGCTTCCAGATGCATTGGCATTCAGATGTTTGTCTTGTAGGATTTGCAAATTATAAGCTTTCTCTGAGATAGTTAAGTTTTGTGTCCTAATTTCCTTGGTAATTCATATCCTTAAGAAACCATTCCAAACAACAGATCCGCCTGCTGCAACTAATGCCAAAAAGGAGAAGACAAAACTGGTTCCTACTATCTTTCGTTCATCGAAAGCCACTATCCTAGCATTGTATTTATTTCAAAAAATTTGAGAAATTATGTGCTTGGTGTCCCTATTCTGCCATCCGTGTAACTCACAAAGATTTTCTGTTCTCTTGGATGTTCGAGTTCAATGACTAAACCACTAGTCAATTTAAAATGAGTTGATTTTTTAGCTACCTTATTTTCTTGTCTTCTTTAAGGGATCAAGGAAACACTACTGTACAAATCCGTACTTAAGGGGGGAAGATAAAGTTGATGAACAATGGTTGCTTCTTTTCTTGTGAAAAATTAACATCTCTTCATACTGGTCCTCTATTTCTAACATGGTTTCAAATTCCAGTAAGCTGCTTCTGAAGAATATAGAAGATTCTTACCCAGAATTCAAGTAAGTTAATTTTTACTAGCCTTATTGTGTCTTCTATACTTTATGCAGATTCAATTTCCATGTCCTCACTCAAACCTGTTCCCTAAAGAAATGTCCATAAAGTCAAAGGACATCCCTCTATTCAAAAAGGAGGCTGCCATGAGGTCCACGATATTGAAGACCATGTCAAAATTGGGCAAATAGTAAAAGGTCCCATCTTTGGGCTTCATGTTAGCAGCTGACAATCTGTCTACAATGCTTGTGTTAGCAGAGAGAACATTGACCTAGAATGTGATTCTGGAAAGGACGAGGTAAATTTGAATATCTGTAATTTGTGATACAAATGTGGACCTCCATTTTCCCACTTCAAAAAAAAAGGCTACGTCAATATTTGAATCTCAAGATGAATGTTTATTTATGTGATATTTGACTGAGCACATTAGATATATGACATGTTGCTCAGCCCAAAGTATTTCCAACCTTGAAGTTCTTAGTAATTTAATAAAAGCTGATAGATCTCTAATCTTACAATGAACTTTCTAGAGCAACCCAAATGATTTGACTACGTTTTGCAGCTTAATTTTATTTGCTGTTTTAGCTGCCATATCTTCTACACATGCAGGTGGTCTGCAACTCCTTCGGTGGCATTGCCTAATGATGATCTTGAGCTTACCTTAGTCAAGGAAACGCCTGGTTCGAATGACAGTAGCCCTAAAGCATCTCCAGAAATCATCACTGATGATTACTCAACTCCTAGCACACACAATCCATCCAATGCGCCTCCTATGCAATCTTCATTTCAACCAGGATCCTTCATCAATTCAGATGCTAAAGCAAACACAATAGAACCTGAAGCAGAATCATACTAGAGTGTCGATTCTAATGTTTTGAAAAGAAGAAGAATTACAATTTCCGGTTTGTCATCGGTTGGCCCTCTCAGTGAATTTAATAACACTGCTCAAGTTGCTGATAGGTCTTGTTATTTTGGCAAGTTCGATAACAACTGCAGACGCAACACGCAAAACTGAGGAGACTAGTCCTTCAGAAGTTGAATGTACCAATATAAACCTTTTCTTTCACCAAGTACTTCTGAAAGATCATCTGTGCCTTCGGGTGTCAAAATGGATGAGAGACTACATATATTCTGCTCACGTTGCAAAATGGGTCTCCTTGAAAACAATTCGTCTGTTATGTGCTCAATTATTTCATCTTAAAAAATTCATTTAAAGTCTCTGCTTAAGAAGACTCTGGGAAAGTAATGCTTTAAGCACACCAAGTGCAGACATTTTGACGTCTGATCCATCACTAGTCAATCCCCGTCTCCGTGAAACAAGCTAAAGAAGGTGCTTCGGGACAGGGATTTGGTGTAAAAAAGATGGGTGTGTATATAACTCTACTTTTTGCCCCTCTTGTGTTGAAACTGACAATTGTCTCAGTGTCGAGGTTGTGGCCACTGATGCTTTGAATGTCAAGTTTTTAAACAAGGCGAGTCTTCCTCTTGTTGAAGATATACTGTGACACAATTTCCCCTTCACAGCTTCACCCTCTCAGTTGTTTGCTGCATGTACAGATATTGCTCTTTCCAGATCACTTGGAGATTAAGAAATTCGATGCTGAGATCCCCTCCCCAAAAGAATTTTTTTTTTTCTGAAAAGATATATATTTTTGAGATTATATATAGCATGCATTTTGTACACAAAAACTCCTCATGGGATGAACATTACCTGCTTATGCAGCGAAGCGGATTTCTTGTTTCTATAGTTTCTCTTTTATGACAAATTGTAGGCATTATGTTCACCTGTTGACTCAAGCATGGTGAGAAATCTGGCCCGCAGTATTTTTGAGAGATTCGCATATAAATCACCAGCTCAAGATTCAAAAGGCTGGAGGAACCCAAAATCACAGGTAAGCGAGCAATCCATACTCCCACATAGTGCTGCATGGTTCTGCACTACAAGCTAATTTGTTAATCTTGCAGATGGCGCCTGCCAAAGAAGGGCTAGAGTAAAGATGGAATGTCCTATTTGCTGCTACACATATTGTTAAATATGTTGAGATGAAGATGCTTCTTTTGGCAATCTGTAAAGCTTTTGCTATGTTCCTTGTTAGGGGATGGCAATGAAGCAAGTTTGGACCAGAACGGGCCGACCCACATCCAGACAAATATATGTTAAATTGTTATTTAAGAAACTATGTTGCAACTTTGTACCATGTAAATAAGGCTCAAAAAATTTTGTCAGATTTTGTTTTTGTTCTTGGTGTGTTTTTTGATGCAAGATTCTAGTCTTGAAGATGGGTTATTGGAATGTTTAATTGGTTAACCACATGTGACGTATCGGTATCAGTAATTTGTTTATCAATCATTTTTTAAGAATACTCAACTCTGGTGCATGCTCACTTAATCATATTCGGATGGTTTCAAACGCACATTATTTCTTGAATTTATTGCAATTGAAATTCATCCTTTTTCTTTTTGTCCTTTTCAGATTCTTGTATGAAGTCTTTTTTTCTTGTATTCAGATTCTTGTATGAAGTCTTTTTTTCTTGTATGAATGGCAAGTAAGGGTACTGATTATTGTCGGGCCTTTATCTTACATATTGTCTTGACAAACTCTCTTGATGAATGATACTACAAAATATCCCAAAACAAATCAATTAATCACGAGGTAAAGTCATCAGAGATAAATAAGCTCAGAAGAAGCTTTACTAACTTATCGAGAAACAAGAATCCTGGATATATATATATATATATATAACATTTTTGTTTCAACAGAGAGCTAATATTACACAACAAATTGAACCATTATAACATTCCAACATAGAGCTAAAGAAATTCCAATTGACAAATTAAAATTAAACCCAACATCAATTTCTCAACCTGACAATGACATAAACCATTAAACCAAACAACAAATATTTCTAAAACAAACAAGGACATTGAAATGAAATCACAACCAAATTTCTTCAATTTCATGAGTTCTTCAACACCCTTTCTCCTATACACAAAATACAAAACATAATTAGTAAGTAAGTAATAATAATACATAGGCTCCCTTTACTTCACAAGAAAAAGGGTGGTTGGCTAATTAGTCACCCTTTTTCTTGGCTTTACTTTGATTGGCAAGAAATCCAACCATTTCCCGAAGCCCCGGGAGTTACCTAGAAATGGGGTGGGAAAATAGCCACAAAAAATATTGTTGTTAATTAGCCTAGTGCCAATGGTTTAGGTGATTTTACAATTTCGCCCTTGACAATAATGATTTTCCTCCAACACAGTCGGACCTTCATTCACATTGTTCACCCTCTTCACCCCTTGCACCCCAAAGGCTACCACGTCAAACCCAACCCATTTCTCAAACCCCATCCGAGACCCAAAATTCTCACCGGAGAGGCGCGTTGGAGATTAAGGAGCACGAATTCTTTCGTGGGCTGAGATGGGATTTGCTAACGAAAATCTTACGGCCGCCGTTTTTGCCGTCAAGGGACGAGACGGAGGTGGCGGAAGGTGGGATTGGCATACAGACGTATTTTCAGAAGCTAAAGCTGCCGCCGTCCACACTATGTCGCCGTTGCGGGACGACTCTAGGAATAAAGTTTCATTAACGGAGTTCTAACGCATGTGTAAAGATTTTATTTTAATTTTTTTTCCTTTAATTTTTTGTATTTGGGTACTTAGCTGTGAATTTGCAAGTAAAAATAAGAGCAGACCCTTCAAATAGGTGTACGCGCATGTGCAATCTGAGATGGTTCTTCGGATGGTTCTCTTTGCAAGAATAGGATCTGAACAAGAGTTCCTATGGAAGAAGGGTATATTGGGAATTACACTGCTATTCAATGGATAAATTCTGCAAAAGTAAAGATATGTGCAATTTTGGCTATTTAACCAGATTCTCAAATAATCAAAGTAAAGAGTAATTAACCAAGATTTTGAAAAAAAATAAACTATCCCCATGCATAGCAAACAATTGAAGTAAAGGGAGCCTAAATACTAGTTAGTTAGAGATGAATAAATAAACATAACTACGTTACCAATTTCATCGTCCGTTTAGGCGCTAGGACCATCAGATCTCTGGTTCCACTTCCACTTCCACTTCCACTTGGCCTTGTCTCTATAAAATTAATGAAAACTTATTTAAATAAATGTAGATCTATGAAAATATTAAGTAATTTTAATACATAACCCACAATAGTTTTACATGTCAGTCTTAATAAAGTACCCGTAAAGTCTTTCTTCCTCTGCACAGTGCTCCCAAATTACTTTATGCACTCCAACAAATAGCTTAGGGAATTGGGTCCTGAAATATGCGAGAACTCCTTCGGGAGACGACCCCCCTAATATTCTCTTAGTCCACTCCGCGAAGTTATTATAGTGTTCTAAACTATTTCTTATCAAGCGTAATAAATCCTGTACACTATCAGTGTATCGACAACTTTGCCTATATTTATTACGCTTTTTCAAGAATCGCTGGTTGATCTTCTCGGTCCATTTTTCACCACCCAATACTCCTTCCAATGTCTGTAGCAGTTGAGAATTTTGACCCTCAGACTCAAGGTCATTACCAATATCGTGAAGAAATGTTTCTAGCATTTTAGAATCCCAAAAGAAAAGATGGTGGATCACTTCCTGAGCCTTTGGCCTGTGAGAGTCATATAAAAGTATAGATTAAGCATGAATCATAATCACATTCATATACCTTATGGTTAGGCCTAATTACACAAAACTTTGAAGCACAAATGTTCCAAACACCCATAGCCATATAAAGTCTTCGAATGAAGATTGGCATATTTCTATTAGAAGGTATCAAATGATGATTTGCTTATGTCTATTTGCATAGGGGTACATTAAAGTAATTACCTCAATTCGGGATCAGAGTTCAAGAGACGGGAGATTAGATCAACAGCTTCAGGGGAATTTTGTATCAACGAGAGATCTTTATTATCTTTGACTATATTCGCATAACGTTCCCAATCTTCCCCATAAGGGTGTTTGCCTTGGGTAATGCAGAAAAAGAGAATGTATCCTAAGCTAAATAAATCAACATTTGCACTCCAGCGTGATACTCCTACGGTTTGCCAGCCTGAAATACCATAAGGATGAATGCATTTGAAAAAAAAAAAGGGAGAAAAGTGAAAATTATGACAATACTCACCAGTTGAGTCTCCTATCAATTCCCTGCTAAGGCCTATCTTAGATATTTTTGCAGTTGCTCTCGCAGCTGTTGTTGGTTTAGTTACAAGAACGCGTCTAGGATTTAAGTTCACAAGTACAATATTCAGGGTATGCAAATGCGCTAGCCCAGATAGGATATCGCTGCAATTAAATGCATATTAATTGACTTAAACCAATAAACCAATTATATACTAAAGTTCAGATAAAACAACGCATCAAAATATTACTATTCATGTACAACTATGAAATGTGCCAGAAAGTGCATATATATAAATCTATAACAAGTTGATAAGTTTGTGTAGCTTACCACATTAAACTTTTCAGTAAGGGAGATGGAAACCCGTTACTCCAAAGTTCAAGATTATTCTCATTCCGCATGATCAAGTCATACAAACTACACATGCATAGTTCCAAACTAATATAGTAATAATTCCGATCAGATACCATCCCAAAACATGTGATGAGATTGGGATGCTCATAGAACTCAATAAGATGACATTTACTGTGATGAGTCTTTCGGAGGCGTTTGACGGCCACCAGATGGTTGTGATAATACCCTTCAAAAACAACACTCCCGTGACTGCCGCTACCAATTATCTTATTTGTTACCCTTAAGTCACCAATCACGCGATCATCAGCAGCATCATCTCTTATTGGCCTTAACAGACTCAGATCATCTTCTAGCTTGTAATAAAGATATTCAGCATCTAGTAGGACTTTGGGATCAGCCAATCTCTCATTAAGATCCACGGAAAATATCTGCCATAGTTGGCACTCTCTCTCCCTGAGAATCATCCAAGCAATGATTATAGTGAGCCAAGAATCATAGGTCAAGGAATGATAATCCGAGTACATCAGCAAATAGTCCAGCTTTGCCAGCCTTCCCATATCACGTTTTATGCGATAGAAATACGATAGGAAGGAAGAACTTCCGTGCTGAATGTTCCTAATGTAATCATCAACCCATATTTTAATGGGTTCGATATCTTCTTCTTCTTCTTCTTCATCCGTGTGAATGATGATGTCTGCCTGGCTAATGATGATGTCGATGGTGTTCTCCAGCATCCCTATGTCTATAATTCTCTCTTTCATCTGCAGACGGAAGTCTATAATCTCTCTCTTGCTCCGAAACACTCTCAACCGTCTCTTAATTCTGTCACTCATTCCCACCCCTCCAAACTCCATAGAATGGAGAGCCGTTCTCTCTTCCTTGATAGGAATTTTGAGTTTTTCGAATTCCTTCCCTCTCTCGGTAGGAACTCTGAGTTTCTCGAATTCATTGAGAATCTTCCCTCCTCTATAATCAATAGAAGATTGCTTCTCGAATTTCTTCCCTCCTCTATAATCGTCTATGAGTATAGAAGATTGCTTCTCTCTGTAGTCAGGCTCCTTTGACAGGCTAGAAGATTGTTTCTCTAGCAGGGACTCCCTCGACAGCATGTCCCTTAGGTTCTCAAGTATCACCGTATCAACCGTCACTCTCTCTCTCCCCTCTGGGGACCATGCAAACTCGGGAGGAACTTTAAGTTTCCCGAATTCCTTCCCTCTCCTCTCGGAAGGAACTTTAAGTTTCCCGAATTCCTTCCCTTCGTGTTTGAGGACAGAAGAACTGCCAAACATTCTGATGAAAAGCATCCTATATACTTGTTTCAGTTTCTGGCTGAGGATCTTAGGGGCAGTGAATCTATTGAAGAAGTAACCATGTTCCATGATGTATTCTACGCGTTGTTTATCAGCTTCTATGAGAAGAAGGTATTCCATGACGGATTCACTTCCATGATGGAGGTTCCTAAGGTAAACATCAACCCATTTCTTGATGTACTCTAAATCTTCTTCTTCGTCCTTGTAGGCATCAATGGACATTTTTTCAAGGGCGTCCCTCTCCAATTCGCACGCACGGAACTGGAACGGGGTATCACCGTCGCCTGATAGCTTCCCAAGTAATTCTGAAAGCTTCCGGAGTATGACTGATGCCACTGTATTGACAGCCATTTTTTATAGGAATTTTAACTTTCTTGAATTCTCTCTCAAACAATTTGCAGAAGAAGGAAAAGGGGAAGGCGATTCAACTTAACGCGGAAAATACAACATCAAACATCAACTTGGAGGGGCTAATACTTGGGATATAAACTAACTCGCTTGTAGATCTAAGAAATTAAAGAGAAAAAACAAAGAGTGGGTGGCGCGCGGGGTAGGATGGTGGTGCGGCGAACCGAAAAGTGGTGGTGTGAGGGTTTGTTAGAATATCGCTCGGGAGAGAAATCGGTTCTACATATTAGTGTAAAAAAAAGTTAGAATCCGACTCTAACTTATAGGTAGAAGAATTCAGAATCCCTACAAGTTAGTAATATTTTACATAATTAATGAGATTTTTCATAAAAGCACAAATCTTATAACACTCCCCCTCAAGTTAATTTTGTTATTTATTTAGAAATTTAATTAAAATTAAAAATTATGATCATAATATGTACATATTATATCTTTCCTATTATCTAGTTGGATTTAATAATGACCATGTTAAAATTTTATTAAATACCCAATTCATTTTGTTTTGTTTTGTTTTGTTTTTTTGTTTTTTGTTTTTTTCCAGGTTTGAACTAGGAGTTCATTGATCAATATTCTTTGCTTAAACAATATTGATCATTTAGCTGATATCTAAAACTCAGTTGAAAACAAATACTCAGACCAATTTACTATCATAATCTCTTTGCAACATCAGTATATCACGACTGCTGTAGCATCATTCTTGTAATCTTCTTTCAGAAGTAGAAAATCACTATCTTTCTGAGTGACATGAATTCAAATCCAACTCTTAAGAGACACATTTCACATACATATATCTCAGTACCAGAAATTTTCTTGCATAATTGAAGGGCAAAAAGTCTCACAGTAATTTTCAAACATACCCGTCAGAGATTCTGCTCCACATCCTCGTTCTTCTTCTTCTTCTTCTTCCTGAAAATGTTAAGAAAATGGGAGGAATGGGATCAGAATGACACGGGTAGTCCCTGTCCTTAAAGTGTTAATTGCCCCTACTCTCTGAGTTTGCTAAAGGTTGCAGACGATTTACTTTTAGGATGTATGTCAAGCTGGAAAATTATGAATTCGGACAATAGCAATTTGCCAGAATTCAGGTGAGTTTTTGCTGTGTTCTTCAGGTGAGGGAAGAAGCTGTTTATAGCTCTCAAGTGTTGGCAAAAAATGAAACTGCAATGGGAATATTGAATGGATTAATTTCAGGTGTAATGACTTGAAATTCAATCCCAATGAATGCCCACTACTCAGCTGTTACAGATGCCAACGGACTGATTGGATGTATCTGGACACTGGTTCAAAAGTCTGAACTTTTGGACTGGACTAGACCGGCTCTGGCTCAAAAAGTAAAGCTCTGGGCTCGGAGGCGAGGCTCCAAGCTCCTAGCGATGATGGTTCAAAAGTCTGAACTTTTGGACTGGACTAGACCGGCTCTGGCTCAAAAAGTAAGGCTCTGGGCTCGGAGGCGAGGCTCCAAGCTCCTAGCGACGATGCGCACGTGCGCCATCAAACGCCACATTCGCCCCGGCCCGGCCCGCGGGCGCGCCCGTGCCCGAGCCTGCACCGCGAATGAGCCCATTAGTCATCTCTTGGGTCCCATAATTTAATAACACATACAACATTTTAATATATAAAGCTGTCTGCCTAGTGTTATTTTTCCAATGTGGGATACAATAACCAATGCATATTTTCCAAACAACCTTTGATATGCCTTTGCATAATTAATGATTAATCCTCCAATAATTAATCATATATATATTAATTCTCCAACAACTAATATATATATATATGCATAACATATTCAACAATCCCCCACTTGTTTGGAAAACTACTCTTTTGCCAGACAAGTCCCTGAAGATTTTGTCAAAGATCACATGCCTAGAGGAAGGTGTGACGAACATTGAACCTTCCCTTAGTGTAAATAACTCAAAACTGCACCGAAGTTGACGGTGTCCGTAGATTGAACCTCAACTCCTTCGTGATGCAATCGGAGTTATCACACGCATGTTTTCTTTCTCATACAGCAAGCACTCCACTGCTTTGCGCTTATAAAGCCATACGCCATATCCCATTTCATGAACCTTTAAGAGAGTAAACCACAACTCTCTATAAGAAGCGGCTTCACTTCTTGTTCATATAGGCAAAATGTTTCTCGAGCACTAGTTGCATTAGTGCAGCATTTTGTTAAGAGCGTAGCTCAACCTTGTCACTTTGCAACTCACTGAGCTATCTTTTACTACATATGAGACCACTTTGATAGCTCTAACCAACTCGTGACTTGTTTTTCCCTTTGAACCTATAACCAGGGGTAACCTAGATTATAGGTAGGGTTACCATCACTTATGGTTCGGGTGGTTTAAGTCCCATATCTCTAGTAGTTGTAGCTACTAAATCTCTCGTCAGAGGCTTAGTAAATGGGTCAGCCAAATTCTTATTTGACCTCACATAGACAATTGTTATGATACCATCTTGTATCAATTGTCTCACAAATGCATGTCTAAGACCAATATGTCTAGACTTACCATTATAGGTACCACTATACGCTTTTGTAAGCGTAGCTTCGCTGTCACAATACAACGAAATTGGAGGCATTGGACTCGGCCATAGATCTATGTCTAACAACATATTTCTAATCCAATCAGCTTCTTGTCCAGCTTGTGCCAAAGCTATGAACTCAGATTCCATGGTAGAGTGAGAGATTATTGTCTGTTTCTTGCTTGCCCAAGAAACAGCCCCACCGGCAAAAGTGAAAACCCACCCACTTGTGGATTTATTATCTCCCACGCTAGTTATCCAACTCGCGTCTGAGTACCCTTCCAATACACTAGGGAATTTGTTATAGAACAAACCAAAGCTAATAGTTCTCTTAAGGTACCCAAGTACCCTACTAATAGCTATCCAATGATCAGCATTGGGACTGCTCGTGTATCTGCTAAGTTTTGAAACTGCAAATGAAATATCTGGTCTAGTGCAATGCATTGCGTACATAAGGCTTCCAATGGCATTTGCATACTCAAGCTGTGCAATAGCTCTACCAGTATTTTCTTTAAGTTTCAGTCCATTGTCAAATGGAGTATTCACCTCCTTGATCTCGAGGTGATTAAACTTAGTCAGAACTTTCTCAATATAATGAGATTGGTTTAGTGAAAAACCCCCACTATGTTTTTTAACTTTAATGCCTAAAATGGTATCTACTTCACCTAAGTCTTTCATCTTAAAGACCGAGGATAGATACTTTTTAGTCTCGTTTACTCCAATCATATTCGTTCCGATGATCAACATATCATCGACATATAGACAGACTATCACCATATAGTCAGCCGTACTTTTGGAGTAAATGCACCTGTCAGCACTGTTATACTTGAATCCGAATTTCAAGATAGTAGTGTCAAACTTCTCGTGCCACTATTTTGTTGCTTGTTTTAGACCATACAGGGATTTGACTAACTTACACACTTTATTTTCTGTTCCCGGTGCTATAAAACCCTCAGGTTGTTCCATATAGATTTCTTCTTTTAAATTTCCATTTAAAAATGCTGTCTTTACGTCCATTTGATGAACAAACAGATCGTAAAGAGAGGCTAAGGCAAGAAGAATTCTAATGGAAGTAACTCGAGCCACCGGTGCATAAGTGTCAAAGTAGTCAATCCCTTCTACTTGTCTAAATCCTTTGGCAACTAATCTAGCTTTAAAAGCTGAGATAGTGCCATCAGTGTTTCGTTTTCTTCTAAATACCCACTTGCACCCAATGGGTTTAGAACCACGAGGTAAGTCTGCTAATACCCAAGTATTATTACCCAAGATCGAATCCATTTCATCGTTTACAGCTTCCTTCCAAAAAGAAGCATCTCGAGAAGCCATAGCTTCTGAAAATGTTTTAGGATCCGTCTCAAGTGAAAATACATATGTTATTTCACTTACCATTTTATTATCTTGGTCCCCCTCCACCAAGAATAATAAAGCATCAGAAGAGATAAAGTCTTTATCTAAACTTTTCTCTTTTCTTGGTCTAGTACTCCTTCTAGGCTCAACTTGTTGTTTAGGAACATCGTTTTCCACAACCAGCCTTATATTACCTCTAGGCTCAATTTGGAGTGGCACAGATTCGTTTCCAACATCTTTTGAAAACGTATTTTCGAAGAATTCCACGTCCCTGGATTCAGTTATCACGTTAGACTCCAAATCGAGAAGTCTATAGGCCTTGCTATTAAGAGCATATCCAACGAATACACTTTTAATAGCTCTAGCCCCTAACTTGGTCCGTTTAGGATCAGGAACCCGAAAGTAAGCCACACACCCCCACACTTTGAAATAACTTATGTTGGGTTTTCTGCCTTTCCATATTCCATAGGGACTAGACTTCACAACAGTACTAGGCATCCTATTTAGAATATGACACGCAGACAGAAGGGCTTCACCCCACAAGTTCTGAGGTAAATTTGCATGATTTAACATGCAATTTATCATATCCAGAAAGGTACGATTTTTCCTTTCAGCTACACCGTTCTGCTGGGGTGTATAACCGACAGTTGTTTGATGTATGATACCACTTTCTTCGCAAAGTGTATCAAAGGCATTCAAACAATATTCTATGCCTCGATCAGAACGTAGAACCTTAATCTTCTTCTCAAGTTGGGTTTCTACTTCTGATTTGTATTTCGCAAAAGAACTAAGAGCTTCATCTTTAGTTCTTAACAAATACACATAGCAAAAACGACTAGCATCATCAATAAAAGTAATAAAATACCTTTTACCACCTCTAGTTAAAATTCCATTTAACTCACAAATATCAGTATGAATTAAATCTAATATTTGTGATTCTCTTTTAACACTTGGAAAAGGCTTTCTTACAATTTTTGATTTTGCACATATTTCACACTTATCAAGTTCGTTTTTACCAATATCAATTAATCCCATTGCATGCATATTTTTCAAATTCTTTGCACTAACATGTCCTAATCGACTATGCCATAAAAAATTGAAGAAATCATATAAGCAGAAGCAGAAATCATATTATTGATAGACATCTTATACATCCCATTACAAGCATAGCCTTTTCCAACAAATTCACCATTTTTCATGATGATGACTTTGCCAGATTCAACAGAAATTTTAAAACCTTTCTTATCTAACAAATCAACAGAAATTAAACTTTTCCTAACATCTGGTACAAACAAGACATTAATCAAAGTTAATTTCTTCCCGGAGGTAAAGTTGAGTTCGACAGATCCTTTGCCTCCAACACTGGCTTTGGAGTTGTTTCCCATCTGAACCTCTTGCCCAACAGTTTCTTCAAAGGTCTTGAAAAGCCTTCGATCGTTGCAAATGTGAACGGTAGCTCCAGAATCTAACCACCAGCCAGAAAGTTCACTTGCCATGTTGATTTCAGAAATCATAGCCACATCGAGGCTAAGATCAGTCACCATGGCAACTAGGTTCTCCTCAACCATATTTGCAACTCCGGATCCACTCTTCCGTTGTGGGCATTCTCTCGCATAATGTCCTGTTTCTCCACAAACATGACACTTGCCTTTTCTTTTGTCAGCAGCATTAGAAGGTTTAGGCTTCTGTATGGTTTTCTTAAATTGTCCAGAATTCTTTTTAACACCAAAATGTTTCTTTTTAGAAGAATTTCCAGATTCAACAAAATTCACACTCGATTGTCCTTGAACCAAATTCTTTCCATCGCGTTTCCGAGCCTCCTCTTCAATACGCAGATGTTTTTGAATTTGTTCCAAGGACAAATCCTCAGATTTATGCATCAAACGCTTTGCATAATCTTTCCAGGCTGGAGGAAGTTTTGCAATGATTGCACCAACCTGGAATGTCTCTGGAAGGACAATTTTAACCATTCTGAGTTTGTTAACGATTACTTGGAGCTCATGCACTTGCTCCAGAATCGGTTTGTTGTCAACCATCTTGAAATCCAAATATTTAGAAACTAAATATTTGTTAGTACCTTCTTCCTCAGCCTTGTATTTGTATTCCAAGGCCTCCCAAAGCTCTCTAGGCGACTTCACGTTTGTGTATAGATCATACAGCCTGTCAGAAAGTGTGTTGAGGATGTGACCACGAGCCAACTCTTCATCTTCAGCCCTTTTCCTCCTTTGCTGTTGAAGAGTCTCCACAATCTCTTGGTGGATCTGCATAGCATTCCTGGAAGGACCTGTTGCTGCAGTGTTGGGAGGAGCAGCAACTCCTGTTGTCGGAGGATTGGCAGGAGGAGCACCACCTGCTTCAGTGGTTGGTGGATCCAATCAACAGGCTGCTGGGGAGCAGGAGGATCTTCTGGAATTGGTGGCAGGCTGGGATCCAGAACATAGGCCAGCTTCAAAACGGTAAGCAGGAACTTCATCTTGTCTTGGCAGCGGCTGAAATTGTTTCCATCGAAGCGATCCAATTTCTGCTGGTTCATGATGCGGAAGGATTCTGATTCCATCTTCACACGGATTAACACTTTAAGATTGTTAAGAAAATTGGAGGAATGGGATCAGAATGACACGGGTAGTCCCTGTCCTTAAAGTGTTAATCGCCCCTACTCTCTGAGTTTGCTAAAGGTTGCAGACGATTTACTTTTAGGATGTATGTCAAGCTGGAAAATTATGAATTCAGACAATAGCAATTTGCCAGAATTCAGGTGAGTTTTTGCTGTGTTCTTCAGGTGAGGGAAGAAGCTGTTTATAGCTCTCAAGTGTTGGCCAAAAATGAAACTGCAATGGGAATATTGAATGGATTAATTTCAGGTGTAATGACCTGAAATTCAATCCCAATGAATGCCCACTACTCAGCTGTTACAGATGCCAACGGACTGATTGGATGTATCTGGACACTGGTTCAAAAGTCTGAACTTTTGGACTGGACTAGACCGGCTCTGGCTCAAAAAGTAAGGCTCTGGGCTCGGAGGCGAGGCTCCAAGCTCCTAGCGACGATGCGCACGTGCGAAGTGCAAAGTGCGCCATCAAACGCCACATTCGCCCATGCCCGGCCCCGGCCCGTGCCCGTGCGCGCACGCGCGTGTGCGTGAGCGGGCGGTGCGGTGCACCGCACCGCGAGTGAGCCCATTAGTCCTCTCTTGGGTCCCATAATTTAATAACACATACAACATTTTAATATATAAAGCTGTCTGCCTAGTGTTATTTTTCCAATGTGGGACACAATAACCAATGCATATTTTCCAAACAACCTTTGATATGCCTTTGCATAATTAATGATTAATCCTCCAATAATTAATCATATATATATTAATTCTCCAACAACTAATATATATATATATGCATAACATATTCAACAGAAAACATAAACGTCGGTCTCCTCGTATGCATACTCCGGATGCAGATGCTCATGCGGAATCTTCTCCACCTCAAACACGTCCCCGCACATCTCCCAAAACATCTTATGCGCCTCCGGCGACCTCAACTGATATGCCAACAATACGACGCCTTCTTCGGCCACCAACGCCTCCATCGCCTTAATCAGCGGCACCACTGTCTCCTCCAGATAAACCACCAAATCGAAAGGCGGCTTCATTCGTTCCCCCAATACAACTGCACGGTTTTTAGTGCTTTCTTCAACGCAGGTTTGTTGCGCTTAAGATTGTGCTTCAGCGCCGGCATGACGGGGGCGATGTCCGTCACAACGACGTCGTGGAGGCCGAGCAAGTAGAGCCCCATGGCGGCGGCGACGCTGCATCC
Organism: Lantana camara; assembly: GCA_037501455.1. NCBI lineage: Eukaryota > Viridiplantae > Streptophyta > Magnoliopsida > Lamiales > Verbenaceae > Lantana > Lantana camara. Next base: position 130,772,169 of record CM074855.1, read on the forward strand.
GGCGCCGAGCTTGATCCCCCGCTTGTTGGTGAAGTTTAAGAGGCCGGCGTAGGGGTTCGCGGCGGCGGCGCATTTTAGCGGGTGCCAGCGCTCGGCGAACTTGACGAGGACCAAAGAGCAAGGCCGACGTGCATGGAGTCATTGTCCTGCTGGATTGAGAGGCGCGTGTCGTGCACCGACAGCTCGATCACCGGCGAGTCTGTATCCAATTCATTTTATTTATTACAATAAATTATCCTAATTAATGAAAAACTCCTTTTTGGAGTTGTTAAATAGCATAGCGTATTCTTTTTAGTAAACATAAATATTGATAGGTTAAATAACTAATACATCTATTTCTTTTTCTTTTCTTTTTTTAAAGAAAACAACAAACTAAACATAGAGAAGAACTATCACAACGCACTAGCATCTTCCGCAAGACAACTAACAATATCCTCAGGGAACTCAGAGTCCCAGTAACTAGAGTTTAACGCTAATCTTGTCAACTTGTGTGCTACCATATTTCCTTCTCGCCGAACGAATGAGAAAGCAACTTCGTGAACATTAAAAAGTGTTTGTCGAATATCCGCAATAATGGTACCGAAACTGGAGAGATCTTGAACCTCATCATTTAACTTCTAGACTAAAGACAAGCAATCACTCTAAAAAATGATGTGATTAAACCTTCTACTATGAGCATAATTGGCTGCTTCCAATAAAGCCAAAGTTTCAACCAACTCTGGATCTGGGGTTGAGTGTCTACTCATGCTTTTCCCGCCAATACATCCCCCCAAATGATCTCTAACCATAATTCTCAATCCTATAGCACCTTCCTCAGCAAACACAGCACCATCGACAATATTGATCTTCAAAGTTCCCTCATTTGGTTTTTGCCATCTATTAACGTAAAAGAGGTGGTCTGGGGGGGCTAGCTTCAGTCATTCTACTTAACAACCCAGCCACATAAAAATTGTTTGCAAATCCAAATAGCTCCGCCGGCTCCAACCCTGCGTCCTCCGCCCACTTTCGATTTCTGTTGCGCCACAAGGCCCACACAAAGACAAAGAATCTATTCCCTTCCTCAGTCGAGAGTTTAGCAATTATTAGCCGACACCAATCTTCGCAATTTCCCGGCCACATAGAGATTATATTCCAAGGAAAATTTGAAATAGCCCAAAATTGTTGCGCTACGGTACACCGGAGAAAGGCATGTTCGGCACTCTCACCTTCCTCCCCGTACCAAGGACAACAGGTTGCTCCCATGCTACGACGCTTCAGAAGATTCTTGCCCATAGGAAGACAATCACGACATAGTCTCCACATAAAAACTCGAACTATCTCATAGTATCTTGATTGTTTTTCCTTCGTTGAACATTTCTTCGAGATTTTCAAGGGATTTTGTGTGGATTTGCTAAATTTATACCTAAATCAACATTCTTTTCTTTTTCTTCTTGAAACCGTTTCACTTTCATAAGAGCATAAAATTTGTTCTCGTAAAGCTTTTCGAGTTCTTGAACGGTGCAACTATAAATAAATATATTTTAATACAAGGCATCTATTTTCATCAATCATATATACTATTTATTAATTATTTCTTGAATTCTAAAAATATTTTCTTTTTCACTACTCCATTGATCGATTTCTCCTCATTCTAAAAAAAAATTTCTTTCTTATTTATTTTTTTCATCACTTCCACAATGTGGTATTATTTTTTTTAATTCTTTTTTTTTTTCCTCAACTCATTCCAATTTTTTTCTATTATATTTTTTATTTTTTTCAAAATTTTTAGTTTTTATTTTAATTATTATTTTATACTAATTTGATATTATTCTATTATATTTAACTATTATCATGAATTTATAATTATATTAAAAATAATTATTAAACAAATATTAATATAAATAATTTAATTCAATATATATTTAAATAATAATTATTATTTTATTTACACAAGCATTAAAGGTGTAGAATTTACTAATCCAAATAATTCATTAATAATGCTCATACCAACCCACAAATAAAATGAATTAGATATAATAAGTTGACGGTAGTGAAAAAATTAAAAATTAAATATTATAGGTTTTTTTTTTTTTTTAAAACGGAAGCCACAGGACAAGACTAAGCAGAATCTAGATCATCTGCAATACAAGAAATGACAATATCGAGGAGATCAAAGTCCCCTTCAGTAAAACTGCATGCTAAACGCACCAAAAAATGAGCAACCTTGTTTCCTTCTCGTCGCACAAAAGAAAAATGAGCTTCCAGGATTAGTGAGGCCACATGTCGAATATCATTCACCAAAGCACCCAAGTCCGAAAAATCATCCTCCGCCGTTTGAAGCTTACGAATTAAATTGAGACAATCACTTTTGATGATAACTCGATTATAGCCCCGTCTTTGGGCAAACAATGCTGCTTCATTCAAAGCTAAAATTTCAGCCAACTCTGCAGATGTACAGCACTTACGCCACCTACACTTCCAGTCCACTACAATGCCCAGTCAGTCCCTCACAATAAAGCTCCACTCAATACCCCCAACATCCTCAAAAACCGCCCCATCCTCAACTCCCCTTCTGTGGGTTGCTGCCATTTAGAGTTGAAAGAGTGATGTTCCAGTGGCACAACATATTCCACATGCCACTGATATGCATTAAAATATGCATTCGCAGCAACAATCATATCAGTTGGTTCCACACTTTTCACCTTCCGCCTATTTTCTATTCCGACCTCTCCAAATTGACCAAGCAACAACCGCAAATCTATCCGCCTCCTCTACTGACAAATCGCCCATCACTTGCCGACACCACGCCTCGCCACAACCCTGCCAATCGGAAATCACCCACCATGGAAGATTAGAAAGTGCCCAGCATTGTCTAGCGAACGGGCAGGAAATAAACGCGTGGTAATCATCTTCATCCTCTCTCGCACACCAAGGGCAGTCTGTCGATCCGGAATTCCATCAGCGATGCAAGTTACATCATGTCGGTAACCCATTATTACAAAGTCGCCACAAAAACACTTTTACTTTGGGAGCGACCTCGTCGACGCCAAATAAACTCCCACTTTCTTACATTAGATGGTTGAGCTGAATAAATTCGTCCCATGAAACGCGACCTTGCCATTGCATAGGCGCTTTTCACCGTGAACCTCCCCGACTTAGTATAATGCCATGCTCTCCTGTCAGGGGCAAAGCCAATTAAGGCCAGAGCCCCTCCCCCCCTCCACCCCCACCCCTACCCCACTAATTAATTCTTTCAAAATAAAATTTTAAAATATAAATATATATTATTGAAAATAAATTAATTAATACTTTTTAAGATTATAAAATTTACTAGCTATTATATATAATAAATGTTATATGTATATATTATATTAGATATAACTCAAGTTTCGCTCGAATATTAAAATAATTAAAATTGTTAATTTTTTGTTATGATGCGTCGAACAGTACTTCAAGAAAAAATCAATGTATTGTGTTTTTATGCAAGAAAAAATTAGCGTAATGTATCTTATTGTATAGATAATGTATCATATAATATTAGATAGATAAAAGATATCATATATCACGTAGGTAATTCTAATCAAAACCTAACTCTGTCAAATTATATCACAAAAAAAAATCTAATTTTTAATACAAATTATTTTAATAAAATATTGTGAATTCGAATTTTAATTTCGAATATAAAAGACTTAATAGTTTTTTTTATTCAACTGTTTGTACTTTAACTTACCTATAATTTACCGAAAGGATTAATTACTACACTCGATAGTGGATATTATAATTTCATAACAAATATTAGTTTTTTTTTCTTTAATAAGGGACCTATCTGTACATGAAAATTTTAGTTTGAGAAAAAATGGTGGGCGCAAATTGAAGGGAACACGAATCGTCGAAAACAGTTATCATCTATGAGTCTTGATGTTTTTAATCAATTTCAAGTTATTATTATTATTTTTAATATATTGAAACCTAGGAATTTTTAGCCCCCGCTCAGGATAAATCCTGGATCCGCCCCCTGCTCCTGTCAACACTGGATATTGAGCCCACCGGAATTGCGAGAATCTCATCTGCATCATAAGCTATAAAAGTGTTTCTCACCAACTCTTCATCCCAATCTCTTTCTTGTCGAATAAGCTAACTTACATAAGTTATTTGATCCGAGTTGCACAACGTACCAAAGGTTTGAACAGATTTGGTCTCGGTAACCATCTATCCTCCCAAATATTAATACATGCATCACTCCCCACATGCCAACGCATCCCTGCCTCCAATAAAGGCTTCGCATACAAAATGCTTCCACGTTAACGATGGACAAGATCCGAGACAAGCCCCAAAGAAATCACCATCAACAAAATAATTAGCCCAGAGTAGCCAAGACAACAAACTATGTGGATTCGTGACTAACCTCCACCCCTGCTTTGGCAAGAGAGCCATATTAAAAGCTTTTAAATCTCGAAAACCCATGTCGTCCTCATGCTTGTGTAGACACAATTTATTCCAATTTATCCAATGAATCTTCGATCCCGAATTCCCATTCCACAAAAAGGAAGCCAACATTGAAGAAATTTCACCCAACAATGTGTCCGGAAGCCTAAAGCAATCATGGCATAAGATGGGATCGCCTGAAACACTGCTTTAATAAGAATTTCTCTCCCGACCTGGGAAAGTTGCTTATCCTCCCACCCTTGAATCTTTTTCCAAATCCTATCCTGAATGCTCGCAAACACAGCCTTTTTTATGCTCCTACCATCGCCGAGAGCCCAAGATACTTATCATGTTTCTCGGTTATCACCATTCCTAGTCTCGAAGCCAACTCAGTCTTAGCCTCCTCATTTACATTGGGACTGAACACCACCGTTGATTTCTCCGAATTAACCACATGCCATGAAATATCTTTATACTTCTCCAACACACTCCTAATTCCTTCCATAGAGTCTAGTTAAGCCTGACAAAACACCATGGTATCATCTGCAAAGAGTAAATGAGATATAACCAGTGCCCCTTGTTAGATTCGAATCCCCCTAATCCTCTCTTCCTGCTAAAAAAGAAAGCTAAGGACCTTTGCACAAATAAGAAAGAGATATGGGAAAAGTGGATCCCCTTGCCTTAATCCACGTCCTGGACGAGTACTACCAAAACAGACACCATTAAGAACGAAAGAGTAAACTAAGGATATGCAACTCATAATTAATCTCACAAAATTAATATGGAAACCTAACCTCAACAATACTCGATCCAAAAACAGCCATTCCACTCGATCATAAGCTTTGCTTATATCAAGCTTAAGGGTCTTGTGTTTAGTAAAATGATTTAACACAAAAGCACACAACACATTATTTGTTATTAACCTCCCCGGAACGAAGGCACTTTAAGACGGGGAGATAACGGATTTTAAAATAGGTTTTAAACGATTAGAAATGGCCTTCGATGCAATTTTATACATTATGTTGCACAAACTAATAGGGCGTAGATGAGACATATGTTAGGAATAGTGCCCTAGAAAGCCGATTGTATATCCGCTTTGTACTTTTCCTTATTGTAATCACAGACAATCTTTGAATAAAATAACGAATTGAGGCAACACTTCTTTATATGCTCTTGTTTGGTATGCGTTTACTTTAGTTGTCCATGTATGAGAACTCCCCTAATCCTGATGACTTTAGGACTCTACCATTTAGGTGAAATGGTTCGTGAAACGATCCCTATATCACATAAGTCATGATTAGTAAAATACTCCAAGCTGATGAGTCCTACAGACAGTGGGAGTGTCAACCTGACTCCTTTAAGGCTTGCTTGTGGGATCACGCCCTTAAGAAGGACCACCTTGTTTCATGGAGGTGCAAAGTGTATAGTTGATACGTGCGTGATACATGAGGGTGCTTACTTCCATAAGTAAGTTCACTGAGGTGCCCCGTGTGAGAAGATTCCTAAATGGGAAAGGAAGTTTCTATTTCAGGAAATGGAAACTTCCAGATTAGGAAATATCTCAAGAGTCATTGATGTGATTAATTGATCCTTAGACTTGAGGTTCCATGTCACTTTATGAGTTAACTTTGTAGTCTTAGGTATAAGCTTTAAAGGGTGTCGCCTTAGACAACTGATTCAAGGCTTATGTTGGGGCTGCACAAGTGATTCATGAAAGTGAATGAGAATCAAGAAAGGACCTACACTTGTATTTGCAAGGTGATCTCTTATTGTGTAAGTCATTCATATGCCATATGGAGTCCTTAGCCAAGGCAGTAGATCAAGACATCAAGAAAAGAGTTTCTTGGATTGAGATCAAATGGATATGAAACGCACTTAGCTTTAAGACCAGATTATTAGGGTTCTGATTATTCCCTTACCCTAGATCTTGGTTGAGAGATAGTAAGTAGGAGGATTGTATCTCAATGAATCAATGACTTAAAGGTTCTGTCGAATCGAGACATTCCAATTCAGCTAGGGGTTAAACACCTGTTGCTAGACTATGGTCGTTTAATCTGTGGGCTGATTAATTAATTAGTGAATTAATTAATTAGGGTCACTGCTAATTGAATTGAGAACCTAGAGGGTCACACACAACAACTTGGTTACATGAGTTAAGGCTTTAAAATGATTAAACGAGTTGATCATGTCAAGAGGGTTCCACACGTGTGAATCACACGTGTGGGTCACGTGAGTGGCACGTGTCCTTGGGACACGTGTCTCACACGTGTATATATTTATTGTATGCGTTAAATAATTAATGTGTTAATTATTTAATAGACTTAGTTTTAATTTTTGAATTAAAATGAAAGTCTTATTTTGGAGAAATTAATCTATTTAATTAATTATGAATTAATTAATTAGATAAATAAGTTATTTATTTATTAATAAATAAAGTATAATATTATCCAAAAGGAGTTTGGATATTTTTAGCTCTGTTAAAAGTTGATTTGAATTAGAATTCAAAGTCAAGGTTTGGAATTACTTGATGATCAAGTAATAAGAGAGAGGGACCAAATCCTTAGTCCAATAGGACTAGGTTCAGTCGCCCCTCCCTTTGCTATATATAGGGGAGCTCGAGCTCCCCTTAGAGAGTGATTGACAATTCTTTTGGTTCATGTGTTGAGCACCATCCTTTCTCCAAGATCAAATAAACCCTAGGTTAAGCCTAAACACTAACTAGAGAACTAGCATCCTTACTAGTTAGATTGTAATCAAGTTGGTGGACTATCTCTAGAGAGCTTCCAGTTAGATGTTTTTAAAGATTCGAGCTTTACCAAGGAGAGGGGATCAAGCCGCGAGAAGAACGTTCTTGGGTGGCTTAACACGCTTCAAGAAAGATTATTGAAAAGTAAGTTTCTAATCTCTACGAATTTGGATTCATGATTGCGAGTTTTCCATCCTTTTGTTAGAAAATTTTTAAATTTCCACTGCTTTCGGATTCCTGTTTTCCAACAAGTGGTAATAGAGCCACCTCGTTAATCGTGTTTCTGATTTGTCTCAATTTTTCTGAATTTGGTAGAAATTCTTAGGTCTAGATGCGAATTGAGTATTCTTGAGTTCTTTTAAAAAGCCTGAAATACGAAACTGTAATTTTTCCTTGTATTTCTAAAACTATTTTTCTCAAATCGGGTTTTTGAAAATCGTTTTAAATTGAAATTTGTTTAAATCGTATTTTTCAAATTTTGGATTGAATTGGTTTTGAGAAACCTGAGATACGAAACACGAAATCGCGCTGCGAACGAAAGAGGCAAGTCTCGCGCGTGCTAAGCCGTAGCACGCGAGGCCTCGCCAATCGCCACCGCCCACCAGTCCCGCGATCGTGCGGGATTGCCCACACGAGGCTCCCGTAACCTCGCGAGAGTCACCGCCCATACGTCCCGCAACCGCTCGGGACGTCCCGCCTAGCCCCTCCGGCAACCGCGCGGGAGCGTCCGTCCAGGGACGTGCGAGACTGCCCACCCAAGCTTCGCGCAATGTGCGCAAGGGCGCTCGCCTGGCACGCGCAAACTGGCGGCAATCGCTGCCGGCTGTGAGCAGCTCTGGTACGTGCGCTTAGCGCGCGTTACTGCGTAGCGGGCGGGCAATCCTGCATCGTCCCGGGCCCGGATTTTGTGTTTTCGTGTTTTTGTATTTCCGGTCCTTGAAATCCCGATTTAATTTTTTTGTAAAATTTTGTTTTATTAAATTTGAATTATTTTTGAAATAATTGTTTAAATTGGGATTTTGAAAAATTAAGCGATTTAAATTTTGGGAAAAATTGCAAACTTTATTTTATGAAAATATTGAAAGAATAAAATTGTTAATTTTCAGAAATTAATTGGAATTTTATTAGTTTATAGTTTTTCGGGTTTTATAGAAAAGGCTTTTGAACAAGAATTGCATCTAAGTCGTGTTTTAAGCTATTAGAGCTTAAAGCGAGAATTTTAATTTATTGGTTAAATTTAAATTCTTGCAATTTATGCATTTTAGATGATCATGGGTTTAGACTTATGTATGGTTTTAATTTATGCACATGGATGGTTTAAATTGGGGTTGGAGCTCTATAGTTGCGTTTTTCAATTGAGATTGGAGCCTCACTTATGTGCGTACTGTTATGTGATTTATTATGTGGCTTTCCATATTACTGTTTTGAGGTCGGGGTATGCCCCGTGTATTTGTCTATGGCCAATATGAAGATTGAGTCTTATTACTTTTCGGTACTTTTTCATTGTTTGAGAGTAGAATAGGTGGTGAGGTTTTATTTTCATTTTGGAGACAATGCACCCATGGAGTATGATGGACCACATTCAAGTTACAAGGAGGCCATAAGTGAAGACCCCTCAAAATGTTAGGGAGGGGAATCTCAATTGAAGATGTAATAGAGATAGGGCTCGTATTTTGTTACTGTTTTCCCTTATGTGATTTAAACTGTTTATGTGGCATGTATGTTAGAACTTGTGATTGTGGAGTGGCTCCCACATATCACGCATAAGATAGGTAGAACCCATGATCATCACATGTTAGTATCATGCTAGGACATGTTATCTGCTAAGTGCTTGTGTGAAATGCATTTAAGTTGTACTTGCATTAATCAAGACTAATTAAAATTGGATAACATATATGTTGGTGAGGTCGAACCGGAGAACTCTCTGGTTGATTCGAAAATTCCCGTTAAATATTAAGCTAATTTCGAACAATAGGTGTTTAATTCGAGATGCAAATTTTGAATTAAATTCCTAGCATTCCATCAATAGGTTTTAAGTTTAGTAAGTGAAGCTAGTTATTATCCGCGAGTCGTGGGATAGCTAGTGGAGCTTATTAGTTCTCAGTTACCTAATTGATCATTTTAAATGGTCAATATTTCGTGGTCAGTTTTGGCAAGGGCGATGTCCGCGAGTCGTGGGTCGTTCGAACTGAGTTTTGATCATGATCTTATGATTGATGGGTCTAGCTTAACGCCTAAGTAAATATGGATGTCGCACGAGTCGTGGGTCCATATTGAAAGATAGGTGATGCAAAAACAATTACTAAGAGTTCTAAAGGTGTTAGAATTGGTAAGTTGTACCTACCTAGGGTTTTACTTAGAATGTCCGCGAGTCGTGGGTTCGAGGTGAAATGCTTAGGATCATAGTACCCGTTGGGAAACGTGTTCCTCTTAGATCTTTGGGAATTATAGATCTTTGAAAAACAGTGGGAGCTACATTAGATTAAAGACCTTATCCTTTGTATATCGTTATAATTCAGAATGCTCACTAGTTCTCTGTTTTACCATTTAGATCGTAGATTCTGTGATTCTCTACGTGTTTTGAAATGGCAACCAAAACCCTCTTGTATCGATCCTCGAGTTAAACAAGTTGACTGGTCCCAACTATTCTGATTGGCTGAGGAATCTGAAAATTATTTTAGATTCTGAGAAGAGAACTTATGTTCTCTTCGAAGGGAAGCCTAGTCCCGAAGGGGACGCTCCCACTCGGGCCGAGCGGGACGCGATCCAGAAGTGGAAGGATGATAATCTCCAAGCCCGTTGCCTTATGTTGGCTAACATGTCTCCGGACTTGCAAAGGCAACATGAGGCCATGGAATTTGCTTGGGAGATTTACGACCATTTAGAACAACTTTACCGCCCTCATGAACGTGTTACAAGGTATAACACTTCAAAGGAATTGTTCCACTTGAGAATGAGGGAAGGTTCAAGTGTCCATGAATATGGACTCAAGTTTCTCGCCCTTACTGAGAAACTTGCTTCCATGGACATGCCACTGAAAGATGAGCTTTCAGTGGACTTGTTGCTAGCCTCGCTCCCACCATCATTCAACCCATTTGTCCTTAACTCCAATATGAATCATGTTGGTCCTACTGTAGCTGAGCTGATTAGTCAGCTTGTGACTGCTGAAATCACGATCAAGAAGGACAATAAGGTTCTGATGGTGAATGCTCCATATTCCTCTTCTGGGCCTTCTAAAGGTAAGGGCAAGAAAGCCCAAAAGAAGAAGAAACCCCTTAGGCCCACTGGTGGCATATCGAAGGGGAAGGCCCAAAAGAAGAAGAGTGATCAGAAAGAGGATGTTTGCTTCCATTGTGGCAAAGCGGGACATTGGAGGAGAAACTGCCCAGAGTACAAGGCTACTCTAAAGAAAGGTATGTTTCTCGTTGAAGTAAAACTTTCCATTAATTCTAGTTCTTGGGTACTTGATACCGGTTGTGGAGCTCATATCTGTAATGATGTACAGATGCTAAATGAAGTCCAAGAACTCAGAGAAGGAGAATGTGTCTTGAAGATCGGCGATGGCTCAAATGTTGAAGCTCGAGCTTTAGGCACAATTAGATTAGATTTAGGTAGTTTTGAGTTAGTTTTAAACAAAGTCCTTTATGTACCGAACATTATTCGTAATATAATTTCAGTTCCAATTTTAGATTGTGAAGGTTATGAAACTTATAATAAGAATGGTAAATATTTTATCAAACGGGACAACTCGTCCGTTCACATCGGTACTCTAAGTAATGGACTTTATCTAACTCAAAATATCAATATTATGAATATACAACGAGAAACTAAACGTAAGAGAGATGACAAAGTTTCAGCTCCCTTATGGCACGCTAGATTAGGACACATTTCCAAGAACAGAATTAGCAAGATAAACACTTTAGGATCATTCTCTGAAAATGATCTCAAAGAGTTAACTTCTTGTGAATCCTGTCTCAAAGGAAAGATGTCCAAAGTTCCTTTTAAAGGAACTGTGGAACGTGCCACTAAGGTCTTGGATTTGATCCATTCTGATGTTTGTGGACCGCTTAGTGTAAGCACAAGAAACAATCATCAGTATTTCATAACCTTTACCGATGACTTTAGTCAGTATGGTTATGTATACTTAATGAAGTATAAATCTGAAGCTTTTGAGAAATTCCTAGAATTTCAAAAGGAGGTTGAGAACCAAACTGGTCACAAGATCAAAGCACTTCGATCTGATCGAGGAGGCGAGTATCTTAGTGAAGAATTCCTTAATCATCTCAAAGATAATGGGATTATCTCTCAGTGGACTCCTCCGGGAACTCCTCAACTCAATGGAGTTTCTGAGAGAAGGAACCGAACTCTACTCGATATGGTTCGTTCCATGATGAGTTTCACTGACTTACCACCTTCTTTCTGGGGTTATTCCCTAGAAAGTACGGCAAAGATTTTGAATCTAGTTCCCTCTAAGTCAGTCCCTAAAACGCCCTATGAAATGTGGCATGGTAAAATCCCTAGTTATTCTTACTTAAGGATTTGGGGTTGTCCTGCTTACGTGAAGAGGACAGTGGGAGAAAAGTTAGAATCTCGTTCTAACTTATGCTACTTTGTAGGTTATCCCAAGGAATCCATAGGATACTACTTCTATGATCAATCTGAGCAAAAGGTGTTTGTTTCTAGAAATGCTACTTTTCTTGAGGAACCGTTCCTTAAAGAAAAGAAAGGCAAGATCATAGAATTAGAGGAAGTACAAAGTGACCCCACACCACCCACTGAAGAGACATCCCCTTCTGATCAACCACAACCAATCACGAATTTCGATACATACGTAAATCCTCCTCTAAGGCGTTCTGAACGCACTCCTAGACAACCGGAGAGATGGTATGGATTCTTCCATCAGATCTCTCAAAAGGATAATGATCCTCTAACATATGAGGAGGCACTTTCAGATTCTGACTCTGAACAGTGGATAGAAGCCATGAAATCCGAAATGGATTCCATAAACTCCAACCAAGTTTGAACCTTGGTAGATTTGCCTGATGGGGTCAAACCCATAGGTTGCAAATGGTTCTTTAAGAGAAAGCTTGGAGTTGATGGAAGCATTGCAGCCTACAAAGCAAGACTGGTTACAAAAGGATTCACTCAAAGACCCGACGTAGACTTTGATGAAACCTGTTCACCAGTTGCAATGCAAAAGTCTATTCGGATCATGCTTGCCATTGCTGCATATTATGACTATGAGATATGACAAATGGATGTGAAAACTGCCTTTCTCAATGGCGACATTGATAAAGACATTTATATAGAGCAACCCATAAGTTTCACATTCAGTGGGAGTGAGCAAAAGGTTTACAAACTCCAAAGATCAATCTATGGATTGAAACAGGCTTCTAGGAATTGGAACATTCGATTTGATGAATCAGTCAAAGCGTTTGGCTTCATTCAAATTTCGAATGAATCATGTGTGTATAGAAAGGAATTGGAGACCTCAGAGCAATTCTTAGTACTTTATGTTGATGACATCCTTCTTATTGGGAATTCGAAGGATGACATGAAAGTAACTAAGTTATGGTTATCGAACCAATTCGAGATGAAAGATCTTGGTGATGCATCCTATGTCCTTGGAATTAAAATCTATCGAGATAGATCTAGAAGGTTAATAGGACTATCACAGTCGATGTATATTGACAAAGTATTGAAGAGATTCAATATGGAGTCAGCAAAGGTTAAGAACCTTCCTGTGAGTCTAGGAACATGTCTTTCTAAGAAAGCCGATTATTAGGGTTCTGATTATTCCCTTACCCTAGATCTTGGTTGAGAGATAGTAAGTAGGAGGATTGTATCTCACATGAATCAATGACTTAAAGGTTCTGTCGAATCCGAACATTCCAATTCAGCTAGGGGTTAAACACCTGTTGCTAGACTATGGTCGTTTAATCTGTGGACTGATTAATTAATTAGTGAATTAATTAATTAGGGTCACTGCTAATTGAATTGAGAACCTAGAGGGTCACACACAACAACTTGGATACATGAGTTGAGGCTTGAAAATGATTAAACGAGTTAATCGGGCCAAGAGGGTTCCACACGTGTGAAACCACACGTGTGGCTCACGTGAATGACACGTGTCCTTGTGACACGTGTCCCACACGTGTGAATATATATATTGTATATATATATATATATATTAAATAATTAAATGTGTTAATTATTTAATAGACTTTGGTTTAATTTTGAATTAAAAAGAAAGCCTAATTTTGGAGAAAATAGTCTAGTTAATTAATTATGAATTAATTAATTAGATAAAATAAGTTATTTATTTTAAATAAATAAAGTATAAAAATTATCCAAATATAGTTTGGATATTTTAGCTCTCTTGAAAGTTGATTTGAATTAGAATTCAAAGTCAAAGTCAAAATACTTGATGATCAAGTAATAGGAGAGAGTGGGACCAAAACCCTAGTCCATAATGACTAGGATTTTCGGCCACTCCCTTATTATAAATAGGGGAGCTCGAGCTCCCCTTAGAGCTAATTGGCAATTCTTTTGGTTCATGTGTTGAACACCATCCTTTCCCCAAGATAAACGAAACCCTAGGTTAAGCCTTTACTAACTAGAGAACTAGCATCCTTACTAGTTAGATTGTAGTCAAGTTGGTGGACTATCTCTAGAGAGCTTCAAGTTAGAAGTTTGAAGATTCGAGCTTTACCAAGGAGAGGGGATCAAGCCGCGAGAAGGGCGTTCTTGGGTGGCTTGAAACGCTTCAAGAAAGACAATTAAGAAAGTAAGTTTCTAATCCCTACGAATTTGGTTACACGATTGCGAGTCCAAGATCCTTTTGTTGGAAAATTTTTTTAAATTCCGCTGCTTTCTGATTCGTATTTTCCAACAGATGTGTCCTAAGACTAACCTTGAGAAGGAAAGAATGACTCATACACCTTATGCATCAGCAATAGGTAGCATAATGTATGCAATGTTATGTACTCGACCGGATGTGGCTTATGCACTTAGTGTAACAAGTCGTTTCCAATCTGACCCTGGAGATGGTCACTGGGCTGCGGTGAAGAATATTCTTAAGTACTTGAAAAGTACTAAAGATTTATTCCTAGTTTACGGAGGTCAGAAAGATTTTACTATCGAAGGGTACTGCGATGCAAGCTTTGCATCTGACTTAGATAATTTTAAGTCAATGTCAGGATACATTTTCTGCCTAAACGGCGGAGCAGTGAGTTGGAAGAGTTCCAAGCAAACGACCACTGCAGATTCGACCGCTGAGGCCGAATACTTAGCTGCAAATAATGCAACTAAGGAAGGTGTTTGGATTAGAAACTTCATTCAAGAGTTGAATGTTGTTCCTAGCATGAAAGACCCCATTACTGTGTTTTGTGACAACACTGGGGCAGTTGCTCAAGCAAGAGAACGAAGATCTCACCAACGGACCAAGAACATTATGAGGAAGTATCACCTAATCCGTGATATTATCAAAAGAGGAGATGTGCAAATTGAGAGGGTCGCATCAGCAGAGAACGTGGCAGATCCACTTACTAAACCCCTTAGCCGAGAAGCTTTCCAAGGTCATCTTCAGAAGATGGGACTTAGAGTAGTTTTAGAATGGCTTTGACGGGCAAGTGGGAGATTGTTAGAAATAGTACCCTAGAAAGCCGATTGTATATCCGCTTTGTACTTTTCCTTATTGTAATCACAGACAATCTTGAATAAAATAACGAATTGAGGCAACACTTCTTTATATGCTCTTGTTTGGTATGCGTTTACTTTAGTTGTGCATGTATGAGAACTCCCCTAATCCTGATGACTTTAGGACTCTACCATTTAGGTGAAATGGTTCATGAAACGAGCCCTATATCACATAAGTCATGATTAGTAAAATACTCCAAACTGATGAGTCCTACAGACAGTGGGAGTGTCAACCTGACTCCTTTAAGGCTTGTGGGATCATGCCCTTAAGAAGGACCACCTTGTTTCATGGAGGTGCAAAGTGTATAGTTGATACGTGCGTGATACATGAGGGTGCTTACTTCCATAAGTAAGTTCACTGAGGTGCCCCGCTTGAGAAGATTCCTAAATGGGAAAGGAAGTTTCTATTTCAGGAAATGGAAACTTCCAGATTAGGAAATATCTCACGAGTCATTGATGTGATTAATTGATCCTTAGACTTGAGGTTCCATGTCACTTTATGAGTTAACTCTGTAGTCTTAGGTATAAGCTTTAAAGGGTGTCGCCTTAGACAACTGATTCAAGGCTTATGCTGGGGCTGCACAAGTGATTTATGAAAGTGAATGAGAATCAAGAAAGGACCTACACTTGCATTTGTAAGGTGATCTCTTATTTTGTAAGTCATTCATATGCCATATGGAGTCCTTGGCCAAGGCAGTAGATCAAGACATCAAGAAAAGAGTTTCTTAGATTGAGATCAAATGGATATGAAATGCACTTAGCTTTAAGACCAGATTATTAGGGTTCTGATTATTCTCTTACCCTAGATCTTGGTTGAGAGATAGTAAGTAGGAGGATTGTATCTCACATGGATCAATGACTTAAAGGTTCTGTCGAATCGAGACATTCCAATTCAGCTAGGGGTTAAACACCTGTTGCTAGACTATGGTCGTTTAATCTGTGGACTGATTAATTAATTAGTGAATTAATTAATTAGGGTCACTGCTAATTGAATTGAGAACCTAGAGGGTCACACACAACAACTTGGTTACATGAGTTAAGGCTTTAACATGATTAAACGAGTTGATCATGCCGAGAGGGTTCCACACGTGTGAATCACACGTGTGGGTCATGTGAGTAGCACGTGTCCTTGGGACACGTGTCTCACACGTGTATATATATATTGTATGTGTTAAATAATTAATGTGTTAATTATTTAATAGAATTTGGTTTAATTTTTGAATTAAAATGAAAGTCTTATTTTGGAGAAATTAATCTATTTAATTAATTATGAATGAATTAACTAGATAAATAAGTTATTTATTTATTAATAAATAAAGTATAATATTATCCAAAAGGAGTTTGGATATTTTTAGCTCTCTTAAAAGTTGATTTGAATTAGAATTCAAAGTCAAGGTTTGGAATTACTTGATGATCAAGTAATAAGAGAGAGGGACCAAATCCTTAGTCCAATAGGACTAGGTTCGCCCGCCCCTCCCTTTGCTATATATAGGGGAGCTCGAGCTCCCCTTAGAGAGTGATTGACAATTCTTTTGGTTCATGTGTTGAACACCATCCTTTCTCCAAGATCAAATAAACCCTAGGTTAAGCCTAGACACTAACTAGAGAACTAGCATCCTTACTAGTTAAATTGTAATCAAGTTGGTGGACTATCTCTAGAGAGCTTCAAGTTAGAAGTTTTTAAAGATTCGAGCTTTACCAAGGAGAGGGGATCAAGCCGCGAGAAGAGCGTTCTTGGGTGGCTTGAAACGCTTCAAGAAAGATTATTGAAAAGTAAGTTTCTAATCTCTACGAATTTGGATTCATGATTGCGAGTTTTCGATCCTTTTGTTGGAAAATTTTTAAATTTCCACTGTTTTTTGATTCCTGTTTTCCAACAACATACTCTTGGGATCATCAACTTTGGGGATTAAAACGATATTAGTGGCATGCATACATTTCTCAAAATGACCATTATTAATGAAGTCCAAAGTACACTCAATAATATCAGTTTTAACAAATTTCCAGAATTTTTGATGGAAAATGGGTGGTATACCATCGGATCCTGGAGATTTTAGAAGAAACATAGTATTCAGAGTTTTTTCAAAGCAGTAAACGGCTTAGTGAGTTGAGCATTCATATCCTGGGTTACTTTTCTCGGTAAGCCTTCAATCACACTATCAATCGCGTCACAAGAAACTGAATTGGACTTGAAGATTTTTTTTTTAAAATAATTCTGCACAATCCCTTGAAGCTCCTATTCAGAAGAGCGTTCGACCCCCTAATCATCCAGTAACTTTCTTATTTTGTTCCTCTTTTCACGATTCTTAGCTCTAGAGAAAAAATAGCTAGTGTTTCGTATTTTCATTTTCATATTTTTCCACTTGAGCTACAATGTAACTCTATAGTTGAATTGGCGCTGTGATTATAGGATTGTCGTCTTCAACACTTACTTTTTCTCTGGGATTAGCGTCCATGCCTATGACTATGAAATTGCATTACAAGGATTTGTGAAGAAAGATAAAGGTAACAATGATATGATCATTTTCTTAGGTTAGTTCTAAATGTTTAAGTTCTTCTATTATGCCATGTCATCACATTGGACATGTCAGCGGGCCTCCGGCGATGACTAGGCAGTTTCCAGTGAGATTGTCATCAAATTGACACATTTTAGAAGTTAATGGATTATTTTTGTCGCGGGAAAAATAACTGTCCCAAAAATGCTAGTGAGGGATAGTTGATATCTTTTTTTTTTTTTGCATTTTTCCCTAGACCAAACTGCAAACATATCGAAGTGGTTGCGCAAGTCAATTAGGTTGTATAGCTGCTTTGATGAGTCATTGGAGAGTCTGAAATCCGTTTTCAGAGATGTGAAGGTATTAGGGTAGAGCTATATTTTAAATGTCATCCACTACGCATATTGTTTAATAGTTGTCCCTTACTTTTCTGGACCGCAGGCTCGTGTTGACATAGGATCAAATTCATCACAAGTAGTGGATGTAAAATGTGAAACTATCAAGCCAGTGGATAAGATAAATGGAACGGGGAAGAAAAATTCCAAAATAACAAAGCCTAGTCGCTGCCAGCAAAAGGTAGAATCATATGATAACTTGGACGGCAGAGAAGCGGCTAGGTCGAACCATCTCTCAGTTCATGTTGCAAAATATAAGAATCTGTATACTAGAGCAAAATCCGAAATAGTCGGAGATTAAGAAATTCAGTGCGGTGATTAACAATCTTGAAGCTACAAAAGACGAGGTATATTTTATTGGCAATTTTCAGTTTCACTTGGGAACCAAATGGTTTGAGCAATGGTTTGAGCAAGTCAAAAGACTAAAGAACTATCTTAAAATGCCAAAAAATGAAAAAACTCTTGAAAAGGTACATATATTTGAGATTATAGCAAGCATTATGTACACAAGACAATAATACTCCTCATGGGTTGAACATTACGTGCTTGTGACTTGAACTAGATATCTTGTTTCTTTAGTTTCTCATTTTGTGACCAATTGTAGTCTTTATCTTCAGCTGTTGACTCAAGCATGCTGAGAAATTTTGCCCTCAGTGCTCAGTAATCAGCCAGTACGTTTGAGAAATTTGCATATAAATCACCGGCTCAAGATTCCAAAGGCTAGAGGAACTCAAGATCATGGGTAAGCTACTAATCCATACTCCCACGCAGTGTTGCATTGTTGTGCAATATAGTTAACTTTCATTTGTTAATTTTGCAGATGCGCCTACTAAAGAAAGGTTAGAACAAACATGGATGTCCTCTTTGCTGCTATACAAAATGTTAAATATGTGGAGATGAGGACGCTTCTTTTGGCAATTTATAAAGCAGGTTTGGGTGGGGAACCGGCAAGAATCGCCTTGACCCCAACCTGACTCACATCTAGACAAATATATGTGAACTTGATAAGGGAAACTAGGTTGCAATTGGTGATGTTGCAACTTTGTATGATGTAACTAAGGCTCTAAAAATTTATGTCAGATTGTGTTGTTGCTAGTGTGTTTTGATGCACGATGTATCATGGACACACAATGCTTGCTTCAGTCTAATAGAATGACATCTGACTTCTGAGTATTTGTGTAATCGGAATGTTAATTGGTAAACCATATATGACGTATCTGTATCAATATTTCGTTTATTGCAATTGAAATTCATCCTCTTTTTTGCTTTTCGGATCAGATTCTTGTATGAATGGCAAGTAGCTGATCGTTGTCAGGCCTTATCTTACCGATTGTATTGACAAACACTCCTGATGAATGATACTACAAAACATCCCAAAAAATCATTTAATCGCCATCAATCAACCACTTTCAAGTCATGTCAATATAGATAAAATAAGCTTAGAGGAAGCTAACTAACTTATCGAGAAACAAGAATTCTTACACATGTTCATTTTGACAGCATAATTGAGAAACAACTTTGTAGGAGTCGAAAATTAAATAGAAATAAGAATTCAAAATGCATGTGAAAAATGTCTCAACATATGGCATTGCAAATTCCTAGTTTTCCATAGAATCCTTCTATCCAATAAAGCAACACAATGACAAATTTCTCTGATTAGGCTAAAAGGTTGATGTCCATACATAACATAACCCACAATAATATTACATGTCAGTCCTAAAGTACATGTGAAATCTCTTATCTTGTGCACAGTGTTCCGAAATTATATTATGCACGTCAATAATTAGTTTAGGGAATCGGGTAGAGAAATATCTGAGGATTAACAGCCTCTCTTGTTGAATTTCGAAGGCGAACAAGATCATGTAATATCTTGAAACGAAGACATTTAGCATAGTATCTGAAATTGGGATCAGCCGATTTATCCCTAACATCCAAGAAAAATATCTCATATAGGTGGCGCTCTCTCTCCTTGAGCATCTTACAAGCAATGATTATACTAAGCAAGGAATCATCGGTCAAGGAAGGATTAAGGAACATGAAGTCGTCCACCCTTCCCATATCACGGTTTATGCGATCAAAATACGATTAGAAGGAGGAACTTCCGTGCCAAATGTTCTTAAGGTAATCACCAACCCATATCTTGATGGGTTCGATATCTTTTTCATCCTTCTTAATGATCTTGTTTGCTTTGTCTGTAGTACGAATCAAGGCGACTCCAAGTGGAGCCAAGTGGGGTCATTTGACCCACTCACATTTTTGCCTCAATTAAATTTTTTTAATATTTAAGATAAAATATCTTGTTAATATATATAATTATAATATTTTGACCCCACATGAGAATAAAAGAATTTTTAATTGACCCCTAATATATAAAATTAAATTTATTATTTTATATAAATTAAATAGAATAATCCAAACATTTCTACTGAAATTTCAGTAAAACTTTTTACTACTTTATTTATATATATATATATATACACACATTCTATTATATCAAGTATGTTATTTTTTTATTCTTTTGGACTCTTTCTTTTTATATATGTATTGAATTATTTTTCTCCATCATACCAAAATATGGATTAGTCATTTATTTATTAACTTTACTTTTCTCTCATCTCACCTTAATTTTTTTTTTATTCTTTTTATTCTTGTTGCTCATATTTTTTGTTTTACATGTTAATACTTTTTTTATTAATATTTACTTATTTATCATAAATTTAA
This sequence comes from Lantana camara, assembly GCA_037501455.1. Classification (NCBI taxonomy): domain Eukaryota; kingdom Viridiplantae; phylum Streptophyta; class Magnoliopsida; order Lamiales; family Verbenaceae; genus Lantana; species Lantana camara. The sequence continues at coordinate 130,792,628 of CM074855.1, forward strand.
TAATTATATTAAAAATTATAAAATATATATTATAATGAACAATTTAATTTGATATATTTTAATAATAATGATTTTTTTTTATTTGTAAACGTATCGCAGAGCTACTAATAATATATAAAAGCTCTATCTCATTCTACATTAAAAATAAAAAAAGAACAATAACATATTTATTTGGATATCTTAAATATTTTAAATTATTTTATAAAAATTTAAATATATAATACAAAAGTCTGTTTGATGATGTTTTCAAAATTAACTTTTTTGACCCCACTAATTGATAGTTCTGGCGTCACCCTGGTACGAATGATCAGTTTCCAAATGGTGCTCTTTTTCCAAATGATGTTCTGCTGCTTCCCCGCTCGAGACTTTCCACTCTCCATAACAGGCTGCTGGAATTCCTTCACTCACTTCCCTTTCCCTTGATAACATGTCGCTTAACTTCCCAAGCATCTCTGAGGTCATTGCATCAACAGGGATATTCTCTCTCCCCCCTCGACTCTCTATCCACTCTGTCCACCTCCAATTCTCCGTTGGAATTTTGAATTCCTCGAAGTCCCTCCCTCCAACGGATTTGCCAAGCAATCTGATGTAAAGCATCCAATATAGTTCGTTCAGTTTCTCGCTAAGGAGCTTAAACGCAATTGATCTATTAAGGAATCATGGTTCATGATGTATTCCAGTATCGGAAAATGACGTTCTATGAGAAGAACATATCTCTGGGTGGAGTTAGAGTTTTTAAATAGGTTCATAAGGTAAGTACGAACCCAGTTTTTGGTGTAATTGAAATTTGTGTAGCATCTTCTTTAGCCTTCTCAAGGACGTCCATTGGATACTTGGACCTCTCCTCCATCGTGGCCTGCTGCAACCAGCCAATTCCGGCATCACTGTCGCCCAGTAATTCCGATAGCTTTAAATATAGCTTCCCAAGTATCACTAAATTAGGAAAGTGTTTGGTATGGGTATTAACCCTCATAGCTACTAGGTACAAAGCTTAATTTCGTGTTTGGTACCCAAAATTAGGTGATATTGGCCCGCCCAACTTAATATCTGGCCCGCAGAAGCCCGCAACTATTCATGAATTAAGTCTTCTAATTCATAACTGATTTCAGGCGATATTAACTCGTATTGATTTTGGACTCAAGTTGCTCTGCCACTGTACACTTTTCCCTTTCCATTATTTGCCCCGTTTCCAAGCATCTCTGTCTTCTTGACAAGAAGCGAGGAGTATGATCATACTCCTAAATCAGAACAAACAAACTTAGGGTTCGTATATTTGGGGCTTAGGGTTCGTATATTTGGGTGAAATCTTGCATCAACGAGGCGAGTAAGGTGAACAAACGTTTGGTATGCTGCTCTAGGTTTTTTTTTGTGAAATTCACCGTATGTTAGACACAGTTGCTTCAGGGGTTCTAATGGGTGTTGCACGATTTGCAGGATCGGGGCGTGGGTGCGTCTGTAAGGGGTAATCGCTAATCGGAGCAGGTAATGCGGAGCGGATTCGGGCTCTAACTGGGGTTCCGGTTTGTCGGATGATTTGATTAATACAGTGGATCAATTTCTGCGGGAGGCTATACAGAATCCTCGCGAACGCCTCTCTGGTGAGTTTGTGGAAATTTTGGGAGGTTTGTCCTCCTTTCTTGAGTTTTTTATTTTCTCAATTTAAGTAATTGTCTACTTGAGAAAGAGTTGTGGGTTTGGTCAAACGTAATTATTTTTGCTTAATTGTATTGCTTCTGTGAACTATCATGTGGTTGGTGGCTAGATTATTGCCCTTATTGATTATTCGCATGAGGAGTTTCAATTTCAGCTTTTCTTGGCTGTTTGTGAGTTGAATGAAAACACATGCTCGGAGTTGGGCAGAAAGCTACTTTACTTTTCCCATTGGGGAGTTTTGAGCCATTGTATAACTAGTGAAATTTGTTAAATTATGAACTTAAGTTCTAACCACTTATAAGCGGCTGCCATTAAGGTGCATATTGCAATGGAAAGCCTGTAGAACTTGAACAGTGAAAAAGAGAAGACGTTCCCACTTACTGACCATATTTTGGATGTTTTAACCTCACACTGACTGGACTATGTTGGCTGATTTTTTACAAAGGTGGATATGCCTTCATTTTTTTTTTGTGCTAGATAGGGTTAAAAGTTAGAAGTAAGATATATGTTGTTGATATAATGCCCAGGTGATTGATTCTGTGTTTAAAAAAAATGTACAGGTTATCTCTTCATTGATTGCTTCCCTCAGATTTGATGGTGCCTTGAACGTGGATGTGAACAAGTTCCAAACCAACTTGGTTCCCTACCCAAGAATCCACTTCATGCTTTCCTCCTATGCCCCTGTGATCTCTGCTGAGAAGGCCTACCACGAGCAGCTGTCTGTTGCTGAAATCACCAACACCGCATTCGAGCCATCATCCATGATGGTTAAGTGTGACCCTCGCCATGGCAAATACTTGGCTTGCTGTCTGATATACAGGGGGTGATGTTGTCCCCAAGGATGTGAATGCAGCAGTTGCCAAATCAAGAGAAAAAGGACTATCCAATTTGTCGATTGGTGCCCAACAGGTTTCAAGTGCGGTATAAAATTACCAACCATCAACTGTCGTCCCAGGTGGTGATCTTGCTTAGGTGCAAAGAGCTGTGTGCATGATTTCCAACTCCACCAGCGTTGCCGAGGTGTTCTCCAGAATCGACCACAAGTTCGATCTGGTGTACACAAAGGTGCCTTTGTTCATTGGTATGTGAGTGAGGGTATGGAGGAAGGAGAGTTCTCTGAGGCTAGAGAGGACCTTGCTGCACTTGAGAAGGATTATGAGGAAGTCAGGGCCTAGTCTGCTGAAGGAGAGGATGATATATATTTTTTTTAAATTGTAATGCCAATGATTAGTTGGGTGAATCATGTGAATAGTGGTTGATACATTATTGGACAATGTTTAGAATTCTATGTTTTGTATACATTTATAGAGGGTTGCGAATGGCCTTAGCTGATTTTTGAAATTGTGGTATGTAGCAAATTATCTGATTCATGGATGTTGAGTGAGCAGCCAATAAATTGCCCAACACCAAATAAAATTCTAGAGATAAATTGAGGGTAGTTTAGGAAACTTGCAAGTTAGTACTAGTTATGTGAGCACATACCAAACGTAATATTAGAGGATACAACCCCTTGGTATGGGCTAATATCTACTACCAAACACAAAATTAGGTACTACTAAAGTTACCTAATTTTAGTTAATAAACCCGAATTATATTAAATGAAATTAACTTCACAAGCGTACCAAACGCTCTCTAGCTGTATTGAAAGGGATATCCACTCTGGATATGTACTTTGACATTCTTGGAAACGAACTCAAATTGTAATCTAAGAAATTAAAGAGAAAAAAGAAAGTGTGGCTGGCACGCGGGGTACGGTGAATTTTTTGTGTGGGTGGCGAGCAGAAAAGTGGTGGTTGATGGGCGGCGGTGATCTCTGCAAAGGTGGAAGAGACAAATTTGTTTAGGAAGGAATAGGATTTTGATTGTTGTGAAATTTCTTTAGGTTAATTAAAAGGAAAAATATCATTTTTTGTCCTCTAAATATATTTTTTTTATCCTGATCTTTTAATTTTTCTCATATTGCATCCTTTTTAATTTCACATTTCTCAATTTTAGTCCTTTAACTAACAAACTTTAAAAAATTGACAGAAAAAGTAATGTGTCCCTCATGTGATATTGAGATTTATTCAGGCCACGTGAGTAACACGTGACTTTTTTCCATCATCTTTTTAATGTTCGTTAGCTAAAGGATTGAAATTGGGAAATGTGGAATAAAAAAAGATGCAATGTGAGAAAAATTAAAAGATTAGGACCAAATTTAAAAAAATGCATATTTAGAGGTCAAAAAATGATATTTTCTCTTAATTAAATTTATCCATGCAAAGTATCGTTTTTTTTTTTTTTTTGTACTTTGTTACCTCAACTTTTTAATGTTACCGATTGCTACCTGAAGTATGACAAGTATTGTAGTTTAGTACCTAAAGTATTTTTCCGATCATTTTTAATATTTGTTTTTTAAGAACAAAAAGTAATTTAACAACACTTTTCACCCAAAAAATAAGTCTATAGAAATAAAATTAGGACATATGTAATTAAGATCAAATCCTACGATTAAAAGATCCATTTTTTTTGTTTAAAAAAAAGGTAATTTAACAACACATTTAATCCAAAAAATAAGTTTATAAAAATAAAATTAGGACAAATGCAGATTAAGATCAAATACTACGATTAAAAGATCTAGAGCGCTACTTTACGTTTGATCCTAGCTTACTAAGCACTGGTTCTATCCGGCCGGCCAAGCAACCTAGGTGGGAATAGTGAAAGAAAGAGCAGGGGAAGAAGCGGGGTAGAGGAATTGGTCAACTCATCAGGCTCATGACCGAAAGATTACAGGTTCGAATCTTGCCCCCGCCTTGAGATGCTGTTTAAACCGTAGTTGTAGCTTGTTGGGCTTCGGAATTATTAGCGGGCAAGCCCATACCTGAAGCTGACTAGGAATGTTTAGTTTAAGAGAAGGAATATCGTATCACGTCAGTCTATCTTCTGGCAAGAGAAGTCGTATCGAGAAAGGGTTGGCAAATGGATGGATTGGATTGAATTTGGATTGGATTAAATGGATTGGATTCAAAATGGGTTGAAATATTAGTGGATCTTTAACGGATTGGATTATAATGGATATTGTTGGATTGTAATGGATTTTATCGGATCTTTCATGGATTTGACATCAAGTTCTTAGTGAATTCATATTTGACCTTAATGTCTAAATATCCAAAATGCCCCTTACTATCACATTTGATGTTTTACCCGTCTTCGATTCGTTTTACCCATTTTTCAAACCGTTTGATCCGTTTTTTACCCGCTCGGCCTATTTTCGACCCGTTTGTCCCATTTTTTGACTTGTTCGATCTATTTGTGTTCCGTTTGGCTCGTTTTGCAATGATTTGACCCCCTTTTTTGGTCCACTCGACCTATGTTTGTAATGCCCCGTTTTCTCGACGAGACAGGTATGACGTCACGAATGGGTTTAGGCCGAGTGTTAAGTGCTTAAATTATATTTTACTTAATTATATGTTGAAATATTTTACTTTATTTTACGTGCTTATGTATCCTAATTTTATTAGCTGCCCTTAATTATCAGTAATTACGATTATGTAGCCTTAATTGAAAATGAAAGTCTAGGACTTATTAATATTTATTTGAAATTATGTGGACTAATTTGTTAAAATTAAAAATTGGGGTTAAATTGCATAAATTGATTGTTGAAGGGCTCAATTGCAAATTAAGAAAATTGATTGAATTCTCTTTGTCTATACACGTAGACCCCTTTTCTCACTTACACCTCATTCCACTTTCATATTTTCTCTCTCATTTGAATAAGAAATCAAGTGAAACAAATTCAGCCATTTTTCATCGAAAACACATGTGCAATCACTTTATCCTCATACTCTTCATTTCCATTTTATATATTTCCCATCATTTGAGATAAGTGCAAGAAAAAGAAGCTTAGCCCTTTCTTTTTTCCTCATCACCGCCACCGTCGACCCTCCTCCTCCACTTTCATCCGCCACCACGTACCACCTCCGCCTCGCTTCCTCCGTTTTCAACAGCAGCAAACTAAGCAGGGCACAACTATTCCTCCCTTTTCTCTGCCCTACGTAACCCACCACTGACCCTCCTCTTTACCACCCGATCGTGTGCGCCACCTCCGTGGGCCCCCTTCTATCCTTAAAAGAATAACAAGGTAAGCACAACAGTCATTCTTCTTTTTTCTTCTCTATTTAAAGGTTTTTTTTTATGATGAACTGGATGTAGGGTTCTTGCAAGACTGTTAATTCTTATTGAATTTATGTTGGAATTTTCCTGATGATGCTATTTGTTGGAATGTGTTAGAGGATGGATTATTCTATTAGAGCAACCTTGCCGGGGAACTTCCTCGAGGGGGATATTATTCAAGAATATGCGATCTGGAGCCGAGGGTAGACCTCGGAGAAGTTCTCTTCCTGCTTTAATCTTCTTATAACTGTTTGGACTACTGAAGACGGAGGTGCTGTAGGGGACATCCCACTGGGGAACATGTAAGAATACAGTGTCATTCTCAGTCGGGCAAGACCCTAGAGGGGGTGGGAGAGGCTACTAGGTGGCCGGGTTAGCAATCAGTGGATCACCTTCCCCTCCCTTCTGCCGATTTCCAGAACCAGCATCCTCAATGATCAGGGGGGCGCTTAGACTCGCGCCTAGCATTCCTGTCAGCAGCATCGTTGGCGCCCTTGTCAGCAGCCTTGATGGCACCCTTGTCAACGGCCTTGCTAGCACCCTTGTCAATAGCCTTGATAGCACCCTTGTCAACAGCCTTGTTGGAATCTGTTAGTGATGTTTGTCGATTTCTGCACTACTGAATTTGTCGAGAGATGATAGCGTATGAAGCCTCGATTCATCGATCCTAACCTATTGGAATAAAAAAGGGGGGAGGCCTGCAAAACAAAGGGGTCACCCTCCACTGAATTAAGCCAGTAATCGGTCGAAAAAGAGATAAACAAAATAACAAAAATTATTAAAAAAACAATAATGAAAGTAAAGGGCAATAGGGGTGTTTGAGCAGCAGGGTGTTTGAGCAGCTCATATAGCAGTCCTGCTAGAAGCCTTGCGTGTGAGTGAACAAGTATGCTGTAAATTATATGTAGATAGTTGGTGTGTTAAAAGTTCCCTCAACGAAGCTGGTGGAGCTCCTTTTATAGCTCCGAGGAGCTGGGAGGTGAGAGCTATGGTAGGTAGCACCCGGGCAGGCTGTTGGTTGAGAGGTTCGCAGGCAGGTCTTTTTTGGGGAAGGTTGGTTATTTAAATTTGAACCCTTGACAGTTACTCCCCACTTCCTAACGAGCTGCTAACATCCCCTCATGATCAGGGAGGGTAGTCAGGGCTACACCCATACGGGCCTGCTGATTGGGCTGGTTGACAGGCTGGTTATCCTATATGGTGAGCAGGTTTGAAACAGGCTGCTGCTCACAATTAGCACTTATGGGCTTGGTCATTTTTTAACACAAGTTGGGCCATCTCTTAGGCTTGACAACATAAATTTCCACTAGTATCTGTTGGAAAACACGAATCAGAAAGCAGCGGAATTTAAAAAAATTTCCCAACAAAAGGATCTTGAACTCACAATCGTGTATCCAAATTCGTAAGGATAGAAAACTTACTTTTCTTTTGTTCTTTCTTGAAGCGTTTCAAGCCACCCAAGAACGCTCTTCTCGCGGCTTGATCCCCTCTCCTTGGTAAAGCTCGAATCTTCAAACTTCTAACTTGAAGTCTCTAGAGAAAGTCCACCAACTTGATCACAATCTAACTAGTAAGGATGCTAGTTCTCTAGTTAGTGTTTAGGCTTAACCTAGGGTTTTATTTTGTCTTGGAGAAAGGAAGGTGTTCAACACATGAACCAAAAGAATTGTCAATTAGCTCTAAAGGGGAGCATGAGCTCCCCTATATATAGGAAAGGGAGAGGGACGGCCGAACCTATTCCTTGTTGGACAAGGATTTGGTTCCTCTCTCTCCTATTACTTGATCATCAAGTATTTTCCAACTTTGACTTTGAATTCTAATTCAAGTCAACTTTTAAGAGAGCTAAAAATATCCAAACTATTTTTGGATAATTTTATACTTTATTTATTATAAAATAAATAACTTATTTTTATCTAATTAATTAATTCGTAATTAATTAACTAGATTATTTTCTCCAAAATAAGACTTTCTTTTTAATTCAAAAATTAAACCAAAGTCTATTAAATAATTAACACATTTAATTATTTAATACATATATATATATAATATATATATTCACACGTGTGTGACACGTGTCACAGTGACACGTGTCACTCACGTGAGCCACACGTGTGATTTCACACGTGTGGAACCCTCTTGGCCCGATTAACTCGTTTAATCATTTTAAAGCCTCAACTCATGTAACCAAGTTGTTGTGTGTGACCCTCTAGGTTCTCAATTCAATTAGCAGTGACCCTAATTAATTAATTCACTAATTAATTAATCAGTCCACAGATTAAACGACCATAGTCTAGCAACAGGTGTTTAACCCCTAGCTGAATTGGAATGTTCGGATTCGATAGAACCTTTAAGTCATTGATTCATGTGAGATACAATCCTCCTACTTACTATCTCTCAACCAAGATCTAGGGCAAGGGCATAATCAGAACCCTAATAATCCGGTCTTAAAGCTAAGGGCATTTCATATCCATTTGATCTCAATCCAAGAAACCCTTTTCTTGATGTCTTGATCTACTGCCTTGGCCAAGGACTCCATATGGCATATAAATGACTTACACAATAAGAGATCACCTTGCAAATGCAAGTGTAGGTCCTTTTTTTATTCTCATTCACTTTCATGAATCACTTGTGCAGCCCCAGCATAAGCCTTGAATCAGTTGTCTAAGGCGACACCCTTTAAAGCTTATACCTAAGACTACAGAGTTAACTCACAAAGTGACATGGAACCTCAAGTGTAAGGATCAATTAATCACATCAATGACTCGTGAGATATTTCCTAATCTGGAAGTTTCCATTTCCTGAAATAGAAACTTCCTTTCCCATTTAGGAATCTTCTCACACAGGGCACCTCAGTGAACTTACTTATGGAAGTAAGCACCCTCATGTATCACGCACGTATCAACTATACACTTTGCACCTCCATGAAACAAGGTGGTCCTTCTTAAGGGCGTGATCCCACAAGCAAGCCTTAGAGGAGTAAAGTTGACACTCCCACTGTCTGTAGGACTCATCGGCTTGGAGTATTTTACTAATCATGACTTATGTGATATAGGGCTCGTTTCATGAACCATTTCACCTAAATGGTAGAGTCCTAAAGTCATCAGGATTAGGGAGTTCTCATACATGCACAGCTAAAGCAAACGCATACCAAACAAGAGCATATAAAGAAGTGTTGCCTCAATTCGTTATTTCATTCAAAGATTGTGTAACGCCCCGAATTTCAGACAGTCAGGTACGCTCGACACGTGTGAGTTTCGAGCGTTAGGATCTTATCTTATTATTTTATTTATTCAATTTATAAGTGTTATATTAATTTTATAAATTGTGATTCAACATGATTACGTGAAAATTATATGATATTCATTTCATTTCAAGAATTCTTGTATAAATGGGATTTAAGTGTTACATGAATTAATTGTCCAATTTGATTTAATTGCCAAATTGTCCTTAGATGCTCATTCATTTTAATTAAGGGACCAAATTGCATGAAAGATAAAGGACCTAATTGCTCATTTCCAAACTTGATATACTTAATTGCATGACTTACAAACATTAGGGATTTAGTTGCAAAATTTATATCTCTTCAAGAGATATATCGATACATGCTTCCCTTTCATCATTTTCATTCTTTTTCATCCCAAAATCATCATCCTTCCTTGCTCTCTCTACCGAGCCAAAACTATGAAAAAGGGAAGAAGAGGAATCATTCATCTTCAAGCTATTTTCCAAGAAAGCTAGGGAATTCAAGCTCATGCAACTATGTTCATCATCTTTTTCCATCTATTTTCACTTGAAGGTATATGTAGCACCCCGCACGTGAGGCACCACATCCCCCGCACTAAGGCTCAACACGAGTAACGAAATAGTAAATCCGCACCCGTATCAAACCCTAGCGAACGGGAGACAAATATAAAAACTTTCCTAAGCCAGGCGGAGCTAGACCCTGCGATGAAAACCAATCCACAAAGTATAATGCATAACAAAGCCAAAGTTCAAACATACCAATCATAAGTAGAATTGGGCACTTCAGGCCTCTTTTAAACTCATAATTACAGTCCAATAAAACAATTCAATTATGATTACATAATTATTCAAGTTCATAATACCATAGAATCGATACAGACATAAATTCAATACATGAGTGAGTGCAAAGACTCTCCTAACCTAACTCGATCAACTTAAAACTCCAACACCTCTGCCTAGCCCGAAACTCCAAAGATCAACCCTGCACACTAAAAGATTGGGGAGGGAGAGGGGTCAGTCTCTAGAAGACTGAGTGAGCAGGAGCGATAAATATATATATAAAACATGCACATGCAAGTCATAAATCCCGAGCAAGGTTTTATTTGAATTTAGTTCCCGAAAAGGGCAAGAAAATAGGTAGACAATGCTCGACCTTTACGACTAATTCATATTAAATTCATTCCATTCATAATTCATACATAAATATAAGGCTCGGCGAGTGAGCGTGCACAACCTCCATCCAAACTCCGACCGTGTACATAAATATCAATAATATATTGATTAGGCGATCATGCAATATATCATAATACATGCGGACCATAAATCATATCATAAATATATGCGTTTGGGCAATCCGTGTCCCGGCCTTCCCGCACGGTGCATAGTTCTATCAGAACATATACATAAGAAGAGGCGTAAATCCTAATCAACCTTCTTCCTCCGGGTGGTGGACGGGTTAGCAAGACCCGACCACCTCAGACAATGGCCAATGGGGTTTCATGACTCCCCCAAAGGCACTCAGCTCCCATTCCCCGCTAAACCTCCTAGCGAGGGCCGGTATCACCGTAGTTTGGTTGGGACTAGTATATGGGATCCCCGTCAGCCCTTGCTTCCTCGGTTAGCCACATATACTAAGTCCCGGGGCCCGTTAAATCAGAAGTCATAAATCAGAAATGTGACTCGCCAAAACATATCATAATTCATAAATACATATCATAATTCATAAATCTTTTGAAAAGGGTTTACTCGATCAATACATACTATAAGAAATCATACCTTACCGTGTAATTCGGCATATGCTATATACGTACCTCTCCGTGTCATCCTATTCCGTAGCTAGCATGAAGACACACGGTTTGGAGCATAGCCTCATTACAAAACCATTTTTAAGTTTATATACGCTCATACACATAAATTTAGAAGGATTTACTCGATAACTTCACTTGAAAACTATATACATATAATCATAAGGGTTGTAGGGTTTAATACGTAGCTACAACGAAAACACCCTCACCTTAACCGTGAAGAAACAAGGATCGAGCACCAAGTGCTTGAACGATCAAAAGCTCTCCACCCTGGAGACAAACTGTACAAAAGACCACAAGACGTGTTCGTGAGACTCAAGACTCTAAATGAACCATATATGACGCACGGCAATGCTCAAGCATGATATGAAGACATAAAGATCATATTAATTCATGAAAATCATATAACCAATTCTTTCACTTGCTCAATCATAAATCATTCAATTCATATTTCCAATCCAATAATTCAAGAATTCAAATAGGAGCATAGAACATATTCAAGCTCTTCCATAATACTACCACATACTTCATATTACATAAGATAGCATATTTCCAAGGATTGACAACAAGAAGAAGTCTTATGATATAGAAAATTAGTGATGCGATTCATAAACGACATATAAACACACATAAACGGCATTACATAAAAGCATGCCTATAACACTTCCAAATATCATGAAATTGCACCATAATACTCCTAACACATAGCCAAACAAGTTCATAGTTCAACACGAAAGGAGATAAAATCATTAAGGAGGTGAAATAAATCGAAAACCGAAAAGGAAGCAACAAAGACTGCGCATGGGAAGTGACACGGGGGTGTCACCAACCCTAGCCCAATTGAGCCACGGGCGTGGCTCAGTACAGAGCTTCCCAGAAGGTGTGACACGCCCGTGTCTCCCTCTTATGAGTAAATGAGACACGGGGGTGTCACGGTACAGAACTAAAACCGTTCACAAAGTTTTTCCGGCAAAACTGAACCCTAACAAACTCAATCCAAAAGTATACCAAATGAACTCCAAATGCTCTGAAACTTAATATACAACATATTTGGCATGTTATGAACATTTTTCATTTAGAGTTCAAAGGCTAAATCACACATTAAGATCATCGAAACCGTGAAACAAAACTGGGTCGCTACAATCGGACATATGAGCCCTAATTATTCTATCATGCCTTGATCAAGTACTTAGGGCTTGAATTTGGATCTGAAACTTTGGGGAATGCATGCTAACATACCAAACAACTAATATACATCATATATATGCAAAATGGTACAATTTAAAGCACATTAGGATGACCAACAACTTACCAAACACAACAGCAACAATTCTGTCAAAAATCATGCATAAGAACAGGCCATGTACTTCGGCTTTGAGGCTTCAAATGGACCCAAATACTTGAAACATGAATGCTAACATGTAGAGTAATGAATGCACATCAACTCCATGCAATTTCACACGAAATGGAGACCATTTGATCAAGCATCAACACAAAATTTCACACAGCAGTCACAAAACAGGGGAAGTAGTTTGATCATCAAGTTTGAAGCTCCATAACTCATAATTTCATAAAAGGAGCAAGAGATGAAATCCTCCTAACATCATATACTATCAGTTGGGAAAGAAATATGCCAAGAAACAAGCTCAAATGATCATGAATAAGCAAGAAAATCAGCCACACAAGCAAATAGGTCACTAGAACAAAAATCCCTAAAAGTTCATTCCAAACTCATAAACCAAAACCTAATCAAATCTGATCCAAATCATGTTTTAAATAGATGAAATCAAGCATAATAGAGTAGAGAAGACATAAATATTCATACCTTGAAGATTTGGTGAAGGAGGGAAGAGATTTGAGCTCAAAATCTCAAGAATGGCCTAGGGTTTTCTCTCCTTTCTTCTCTCTTCTCTCTCGATCAGAAGCTGCAGCAAGGAGGGATGTTTTGGCTCGGTTTTTCAGAGGTAAAGGGGTAGGAGAAGGCTTAACCCATGGTACAAAAGTCATGGTTAAGGTATGGTTAGGTTAAGGAGTGTTATGGGGTCCCACCATGAAGACTAGTCAACCAAAGGAGCTCTTCTTGCACGAGTTGTCCGTTACGGTAGGATTTCGGAGGTCTTAATGATTTCAAAAAGGTATGAGGCTTGTTCCATTGTCTCCGAATCGTCGATACGAAGGCAACGGAGGTGTCGGAATTCGAATCCGAATTCCCGAGCTGAAGATATCAAGCACGGAACCAAGGGTGCGCTAATTGCTCGTTAGCCCCCGACTTGGTTCCAAAAATCAAAATAAATTCGTAAACACGTCAAATGAGTCCGAAAACATAAACCGAGCATAGAAACATGTTCATAACACACATATTTACGACATACTAAATTTCCATACCAATCCGATATCATTACATATATGAACGAAGCGCAAATAGAACACTCACGCGCATGAACGAATTCATATAGCTATAAATAATTTACTAAAACTTAAATTCCATATTAAATAAATTAAACAACTAATAACATGTTGTAATTAATTAAAGAAATTACCGAAACAGTTAAGGTAACATGAAACCTTAATTAAGAAATTAAACACTAAATATCAAGGTAAAATAAAATGAATTAAATTAGAGTAACAATAGCTTACAGTTTAAATCAAATAAAAACACTTATAAACAATTAATCATATAATTAAGTAATTAAGTCGCGCAATTTATAAACAAATACGCCACATTATTATAACCGAAAAACTGGGGCGTTACAGTATAGATGATCATATATGTGAATTCTTGATGATAATTCATGAAGCTATGGTTTGAGGTTCACTTGAATATGATATGCTTTAGATGTTAGAAGCATGATTAGGAGCTTTAACATGAATCGGAACTTGAATTCTTGAAGATTATGGATGGATATGGCATAAGTTGGTATATGAGCTATGGTTGGTGATTGTGATGATTAAAGCATGGATTGTGTGTTCATATTGTGTTTTATTGTATCCAAAGCATGTATACTTATTGCTCTTCATGGATTATTATGTTTGGGATTGAAATATGTGAGTGGTGTGGAGATTTGTGGTGTTTTCGTGCTCCCCTGTTTTCTCCCCTGTTCTGCTGCATCTTCTGTAAGACGGGAACGGCCCTTCCCGTTCCCTTTGTAAACAGGGAACGGCCGTTCCCATAATTTGAATAGTTGCTTGGCGGCGAGGACGGGAACGACCGTTCCCATTTTGGCTTGCAAGCCGGAACGGCCGTTCCCATCTTCGGGGAGCCCGACAGCGGGAACGGCCATTCCCACTTTGAACTGAAACCCGGAACGGCCGTTCCCAGCTCTCTGGTAGTGCAGAAACTTTCTGCATAAAAATGGAAATTTGGGACGTCGTTCCAATGGCTTATTTGATCCCGAATTGCTATTATATGATTGATTATATGTCGAAACAACATGTTTTCATGCTACATTGTGTATTGCTCGATGTTGCATGTATGATTGTGCCGTGCATCGTTTTATGGAATAACATGCTTGAATTATAGTCTCACGCACGTACATCGTCCCGTTTCGTGTCCAGTTATTCTCCAGGGCGGAGATTGTGGATCATGAGCACGTTCACGCATTCACGAGTCGTATGTCGCCTGTCAGGTGAGGTTTAATTTCTAGTTATATAGAACCCGTATAACCTTTACGTGACTGTTTTAACCAAAAGGTATTTATAGTTATATTTCCATGAAATCATTTATCGTTCCAAGTTATATTATTGTTCATTAATCAAGCAAGTAAAGCATGTTAGTGTTCACGCATCAAAGCATGCCATGTTCATGAATGCAAGCAAGTGTGTTCTCTTGGCCGGGTCCTTCTTAGGAGGGGCGCTGGATTGGTCTCGTGCCAATGATTGTCCGTCCAATCACAAGATGAACAATACCCTACCGTGTACGTGTGTTCTCTTGGCCAGGTTCTCCTTAGTGAGGGCGCTGGACTGGTCCTGCCAGTGGTTGTCCGTCCAACCACAAGAAGAACAAAGCCCTATCGTGTACCCGTGTTTCCCCTGGCCAGGTCCTTCTGAGTGAAGGGCGCTGGATTGGTTTCGTGTCAATGATTGTCCGTCCAATCACAGGAGGAATAAACCCTATCATGTTACAAGCACGCCATGTACCGATTACATGATTCCCATTCCATGAATGTGCTAATTGAATACACCTAATGATTAACAAGTAAGCAAACATGTTTAGTGATTGCATGAAAATGAGC
This sequence comes from Lantana camara, assembly GCA_037501455.1. Classification (NCBI taxonomy): domain Eukaryota; kingdom Viridiplantae; phylum Streptophyta; class Magnoliopsida; order Lamiales; family Verbenaceae; genus Lantana; species Lantana camara. The sequence continues at coordinate 130,807,713 of CM074855.1, forward strand.
TAGTGATTAATATTGATAGTTGTATTCTCGGGCGAGGCCGTGTTATTATTAAACTGTATAATTATCTTTTATAAACCTTTACCCGAGAATATAACTTGCATGTTGTCTGCGCTAATATATATTTAAACCCCTCACTCGGTCTTCACAGACTGACGCCTCCACCTTTCAGGTTATTGCAGGTGCATGCTAGGCGGGAAGTGAGTCGAGTCCAGTTGTTAGAGTTGAGTCAAACACGGTGCATTACTTGATTGTTTATTTATTGTCTGAGAGATCATGTTTACATTATATGTTATTTATTTCAAGGAGATGATAATGTATTGATATATAAGTTAGAATATATTTTATTCAGTAAATGGAAATGTCATGCCCTGATAAATGAAAATATTTGCTAGTGATTGATTTATGCTTCCGCTTTATTTTGTCGCATGTATAAGTTTCCCGCCTAGCCTGTCGTCTATTGCATAGTCACCCGTTCGCTATAGGTTGATTCATGTACGGAGTGACCGTTTCGTAGGTGGATTGACCTATGGTGCGGGGGTGTGGTACCTCCACGCGTCCGGGGTGCTACAGATTGTCTGTGATTACAATAAGGAAAAGCACAAAGCGGATATACAATCGGCTTTCTAGGGCACTATTCCTAACAATCTCCCACTTGCCCGTCAAAGCCATTCTAAAGCTACTCTAAGTCCCATCTTCTGAAGATGACCTTGGAAAGCTTCTCGACTAAGGGGTTTAGTAAGTGGATCTGCCACGTTCTCTGCTGATGTGACCCTCTCAATTTGCACATCTCCTCTTTGGATAATATCACGGATTAGGTGATACTTCCTCATAATGTGCTTGGTCCGTTGGTGAGATCTTGGTTCTCTTGCTTGAGCAACCGCCCCATTGTTGTCACAAAACACAGTAATGGGGTCTTTCATGCTAGGAACAACATTCAACTCTTGAATGAAGTTTCTAACCCAAACACCTTCCTTAGCTGCATCATTTGCAGCTAAGTATTCGGCCTCAGTGGTCGAATCTGCAGTGGTAGTTTGCTTGGAACTCTTCCAACTCACTGCTCCGCCGTTCAGGCAGAAAATGTATCCTGACATTGACTTAAAATCATCTAAGTCGGATGCAAAGCTTGCATCGCAGTATCCTTCGACAGTAAGATCTTTCTGACCTCCGTAAACTAAGAATAAATCTTTAGTACTTTTCAAGTACTTAAGGATATTCTTCACGGCAGCCCAGTGACCATCTCCAGGGTCAGATTGGAAACGACTTGTCACACTAAGTGCATAAGCCACATCCGGTCGAGTACATAACATTGCATACATTATGCTACCTATTGCTGACGCATAAGGTGTATGAGTCATTCTCTCCTTCTCAAGGTTAGTCTTAGGACACATCTTATTTGAAAGACATGTTCCTACACTCATGGGAAGGTTCTTAACCTTTGCTGACTCCATATTGAATCTCTTCAATACTTTGTCAATGTACATCGACTGTGATAGTCCTATTAACCTTCTAGGTCTATCTCTATAGATTTTAATTCCAAGGATATAGGACGCATCACCAAGATCTTTCATCTCGAATTGGTTCGATAACCATAACTTAGTCACTTTCATGTCATCCTTCGAATTCCCAATAAGAAGGATGTCATCAACATAAAGTACTAAGAATTGCATTGGGGTCTCCAATTCTTTTCTATACACACATGATTCATTTGAAATTTGGATGAAGCCAAACGTTTTGATCGATTCATCAAATCGAATGTTCCAATTCCTAGAAGCCTGTTTCAATCCATAGATTGATCTTTGGAGTTTGCAAACCTCTTGCTCACTCCCTCTGAATGTGAAACCTATGGGTTGCTCCATATAAATGTCTTTGTCAATGTCACCATTAAGAAAGGCAGTTTTCACATCCATTTGACATATCTCATAGTCATAATATGCAGCAATGGCAAGCATGATTCGAATGGACTTTTGCATTGCAACTGGTGAAAAGGTTTCGTCAAAATCCACGCCGGGTCTTTGAGTGAATCCTTTTGCAACCAGTCTTGCTTTGTAGGCTGCAATGCTTCCATCAACTCCAAGCTTTCTCTTAAAGATCCATTTGCAACCTATGGGTTTGACCCCATCAGGCAAATCTACCAAGGTCCACACTTGGTTGGAGTTTATGGAATCCATTTCGGATTTCATGGCTTCTATCCACTGTTCAGAGTCAGAATCTGAAAGTGCCTCCTCATACGTTAAAGGATCATTATCCTTTTGAGAGATTTCATGGAAGAATCCATAACATCTCTCCGGCTGTCTAGGAGTGCGTTCAGAACGCCTTAGAGGAGGATTTACATGTGTATCGAAATTCGTGATTGGTTGTGGTTGATCAGAGTGGGACGTTTCTTCAGTGGGTGGTGTGGGGTCACTTTGTACTTCTTCTAATTCTATGATCTTGCCTTTCTTTTCTTTAAGGAACGGTTCCTCAAGAAAAGTGGCATTTCTGGAAACAAACACCTTTTGCTCAGATTGATCATAGAAGTAGTATCCTATGGATTCCTTAGGATAACCTACAAAGTAGCATAAGTTAGAACGAGATTCTAACTTATCTCCCACTGTCCTCTTCACGTAAGCAGGACAACCCCAAATTCTTAAGTAAGAATAACTAGGGATTTTACCATGCCACATTTCATAGGGCGTTTTGGGGACTGACTTAGAGGGAACTAGATTCAGAATCTTTGCTGCACTTTCTAAGGCATAACCCCAGAAAGAAGGTGGTAAGTCAGTGAAACTCATCATAGAACGAACCATATCAAGTAGGGTTCTATTCCTTCTCTCAGAAACTCCATTAAGCTGAGGAGTTCCCGGAGGAGTCCACTGAGAGATAATCCCATTATCTTTGAGATGATTAAGGAATTCTTCACTAAGATACTCGCCTCCTCGATCAGATCGAAGTGCTTTGATCTTGTGACCAGTTTGGTTCTCAACCTCCTTTTGAAATTCTAAGAATTTCTCAAAAGCTTCAGATTTATACTTCATTAAGTATACATAACCATACCGACTAAAGTCATCAGTAAAGGTTATGAAATACTGATGATTGTTTTTAGTGCTTACACTAAGCGGTCCACAAACATCAGTATGGATCAAATCCAAAACCTTAGTGGCACGTTCCACAGTTCCTTTAAAAGGGAGTTTGGACATTTTTCCTTTGAGACAGGATTCGCAAGAAGTTAACTCCTTAAGATCATTTTCAGATAATGATCCTAAAGTGTTTATCTTGCTAATTCTGTTCTTGGAAATGTGTCCTAATCTAGCGTGCCATAAGGGAGCTGAAACTTTGTCATCTCTCTTACGCTTTGTTTCTCGTTGTATATTCATAATATTGATATTTTGAGTTAGGTAAAGTCCATTACTTAGAGTACCGATGTGAACGGAAGAGTTGTTCCGTTTGATAAAATATTTACCATTCTTAATATAAGTTTCATAACCTTCACAATCTAATATTGGAACTGAAATTATATTACGAATAATGCTCGGTACACAAAGGACTTTATTTAATACTAACTCAAAACTACCTAAATCTAATCTAATTGTGCCTAAAACTCGAGCTTCAACGTTTGAGCCATCGCCGATCTTCAAGACACATTCTCCTTCTTTGAGTTGTTGGACTTCACTTAGCATATGTACATCATTACATATATGAGTTCCACAACCGGTATCAAGTACCCAAGAACTAGAATTAATAGAAAGATTTACTTCAACGAGAAAGATACCTTTCTTTAGAGTAGCCTTGTACTCTGGGCAGTTTCTCCTCCAATGTCCCGCTTTGCCACAATGGAAGCAAACATCCTCTTTCTGATCACGCTTCTTCTTTTGGGCCTTCCCCTTCCAAATGCCACCAGTGGGCCTAAGGGGTTTCTTCTTCTTCTTTTGGGCTTTCTTGCCCTTACCTTTAGAAGGCCCAGAAGAGGAAGATGGAGCATTCACCATCAAAACCTTATTGTCCTTCTTGATCGTGCTTTCAACAGTCACAAGCTGACTAATCAACTCAGCTACAGTAGCACCAGCATGATTCATGTTGAAGTTAAGGACAAATGGGTTGAATGATGGTGGGAGCGAAGCTAGCAACAAATCCACTGAAAGCTCATCTTTCAGTGGCATGTCCATGGAGGCAAGTTTCTCAGTAAGGGCAAGCAACTTGAGTCCATATTCATGGACACTTGAACCTTCCCTCATTCTCAAGTGGAATAATTCCTTTGAAGTGTTATACCTTGTAACACGTTCATGAGGGCGGTAAAGTTGCTCTAAGTGGTCGTAAATCTCCCAAGCAAATTCCATGGCCTCATGTTGTCTTTGCAAGTCCGGAGATATGTTAGCCAACATAAGGCAACGGGCTTGGAGATTATCATTCTTCCACTTTTGAATCGCATCCCGCTCGGCCCGAGTGGGAGCCTCCCCTTCGGGACTGGGCTCCCCTTCGAAGAGAACATAAGTTCTCTTCTCAGAATCTAAAATGATTTTTAGATTCCTCAGCCAATCAGAATAGTTGGGACCAGTCAACTTGTTTGACTCGAGGATCGATACAAGAGGGTTTTTGGTTGCCATTTCAAAACACGTAGAGAATCACAGAATCTACGACCTAAATGGTAAAACAGAGAACTAGTGAGCATGCTGAATTATAACGATATACAAAAGATAAGGTCTTTAATCTAATGTAGCTCCCACTGTTTTTCAAAGATCTATAATTCCCAAAGATCTAAGAGGAACACGTTTCCCAATGGGTACTAAGATCCTAGGCATTTTACCTCGAACCCACGACTCGCGGACATTCTAAGTAAGAACCCTAGGTAGGTACAACTTACCAATTCTAACACCTTTAGAACTCTTAGTAATTGGTTTTTGCATCACCTTTCTTTCAATATGGACCCACGACTCGTGCGACATCCATATTTACTTAGGCGTTAAGCTAAACCCATCAATCATAAGATCATGACCAAAACTTAGTTCGAACGACCCACGACTAGCGGACATCGCCCTTGCTAAAATCGATCATGAAATATTGATCATTTAAAATGATCAATTAGGTAACTAAGAACTAATAAGCTCCACTAGCTATCCCACGACTCGCGGACAATAACCAGCTTCACTTACTAAACTTAAAACCTATTGATGGAATGCTAGGAATTTAATTCAAAATTTGCATCTCGAATTAAACACCTATTTGTTCGAAATTAGCTTAATATTTAAGGGGAATTTTCGAATCAACCGGAGAGTTGTCCGGTTCGACCTCACCAACATATATGTTATCCAATTTTATTAGTCTTGATTAATGCAAGTACACTTAAATGCATTTCAAACAAGCACATAAACAGATAACATGTCCTAGCATGATACTAATATGTAATGATCATGGGTTCTACCTATCTTATGCGTGATATGTGGGAGCCACTCCACAATCACAAGTTCTAACATACATGCCACATAAACAGTTTAAATCACATAAGGGAAAGCGGTAACAAAATACGAGCCCTATCTCTATTACATTTAACAATTGAGATTCCCCTCCCTAACATTTTGAGGGGTCTTCACTTATGGCCTCCTTGTTACTTGAATGTGGTCCATCTTACTCCATGGGTGCATTGTCTCCAAAATGAAAATAAAACCTCACCACCTATCTCTACTCTCAAATTACAATAAAAAGAAAAAGACATAAAGTAATAAGGCTCAATCTTCATATTGGTCTTAGACAATTACACGGGGCATACCCCGGCCTCAAAAACAGTAATATGGAAAGCCACATAATAAATCACATAACAGTACGCACATAAGTGAGGCTCCAACCTCAATTGAAAAACGCAACTATAGGGCTCCAACCCCAATTTAAACCATCCATGTGCATAAATTAAAACCATACATAGATCTAAACCCATGATCACCTAACATGCTTTTGCGAGAATTTAAATTTAGCCAATAAATTAAAATTCTCGTTTCAAGTCCTAATGACTTAAAACACGACTTAGATGCAATTCTTGTTCAAGAGCCTTTTCAATAAAACCCGAAAAACAATAAACCAATAAAATTCCAATTAATTTCCAAAATTAATAATTTTATTCTTTCATTATTTTCAGAAAATAAAATTCATAATTTTCCCAAAATCCAAATCGCTTTAATTTCTCAAAAATCCCAATTTAATCAAAATTTTAAAATAATTTTATTTTAGCAAAACTGATTTTAAAAGATAAAATTAAAATAAAATTAAATCGGGATTTTCAAGGACCGAAAACGCAAAACACGAAACACGAGGATTGGCCCGAAACCATCCGCCCAAAGGAGGGCATCGCCGCGCAGCATCAATTGCCGCCCGCGTGCGCGCACTGGGCGCGCGCCTCGTGCGCTTGTCGCGCGCAGCAATGCCTGCCCGATGGCGAGCGGTCTCGGCCAGGGCGTCACGCTCTGTTGCGGGACGGTGCGGGCGGCTGTCCCGCGCGGTTGCAGGACAGGCGAGCAGTCGCGCCTAGGCGCGGGCGGGAGGGCCTCCCATGCGGTTGCGGGAGGGCTGGGCGGTGGCGACGGGCTGGGCGTGCGACTTGCTAGCACGCCTAGGCTCGTCCTATTTCGTGTTCGTTTCGTATTTCTGGGTTTCTCCAAAACCCGGTTCAATCAAAAAATTCGATTTAGATAAATTTCAACTAAAACAATTTTCAAAAACACGATTTGAGAAAACAGTTTTAGAAATTCAGGAAAAATTACAGTTTCGTAATTCAGGCTTTCTAAAAGAACTCATGAATACCTAATTCGCATCTAAGCCTAAGAATTTCTACCAAATTCAGAATAATTGAGACGAATCAGAAACACGATTAACGAGGTGGCTCTGATACCACTTGTTGGAAAACACGAATCAGAAAGCAGCGGAATTTAAAAAAATTTCCCAACAAAAGGAACTTGAACTCGCAATCGTGTATCCAAATTCGTAAGGATAGAAAACTTACTTTTCTTTTGTTCTTTCTTGAAGCGTTTCAAGCCACCCAAGAACGCTCTTCTCGCGGCTTGATCCCCTCTCCTTGGTAAAGCTCGAATCTTCAAACTTCTAACTTGAAGTCTCTAGAGAAAGTCCACCAACTTGATCACAATCTAACTAGTAAGGATGCTAGTTCTCTAGTTAGTGTTTAGGCTTAACCTAGGGTTTTATTTTGTCTTGGAGAAAGGAAGGTGTTCAACACATGAACCAAAAGAATTGTCAATTAGCTCTAAAGGGGAGCATGAGCTCCCCTATATATAGGAAAGGGAGAGGGACGGCCGAACCTATTCCTTGTTGGACAAGGATTTGGTTCCTCTCTCTCCTATTACTTGATCATCAAGTATTTTCCAACTTTGACTTTGAATTCTAATTCAAGTCAACTTTTAAGAGAGCTAAAAATATCCAAACTATTTTTGGATAATTTTATACTTTATTTATTATAAAATAAATAACTTATTTTTATCTAATTAATTAATTCGTAATTAATTAACTAGATTATTTTCTCCAAAATACGACTTTCTTTTTAATTCAAAAATTAAACCAAAGTCTATTAAATAATTAACACATTTAATTATTTAATACATATATATATAATATATATATATTCACACGTGTGTGACACGTGTCACTCACGTGAGCCACACGTGTGATTTCACACGTGTGGAACCCTCTTGGCCCGATTAACTCGTTTAATCATTTTAAAGCCTCAACTCATGTAACCAAGTTGTTGTGTGTGACCCTCTAGGTTCTCAATTCAATTAGCAGTGACCCTAATTAATTAATTCACTAATTAATTAATCAGTCCACAGATTAAACGACCATAGTCTAGCAACAGGTGTTTAACCCCTAGCTGAATTGGAATGTTCGGATTCGACAGAACCTTTAAGTCATTGATTCATGTGAGATACAATCCTCCTACTTACTATCTCTCAACCAAGATCTAGGGCAAGGGAATAATCAGAACCCTAATAATCCGGTCTTAAAGCTAAGTGCATTTCATATCCATTTGATCTCAATCCAAGAAACCCTTTTCTTGATGTCTTGATCTACTGCCTTGGCCAAGGACTCCATATGGTATATGAATGACTTACACAATAAGAGATCACCTTGCAAATGCAAGTGTAGGTCCTTTCTTGATTCTCATTAACTTCCATGAATCACTTGTGTAGGCCCAGCATAAGCCTTGAATCAGTTGTCTAAGGCGACACCCTTTAAAGCTTATACCTAAGACTACAGAGTTAACTCATAAAGTGACAAGGAACCTCAAGTCTAAGGATCAACTAATCACATCAATGACTCGTGAGATATTTCCTAATCTGGAAGTTTCCATTTCCTGAAATAGAAACTTCCTTTCCCATTTAGGAATGTTCTCACACGGGGCACCTCAGTGAACTTACTTATTAAAGTAAGCACCCTCATGTATCACGCACGTATCAACTATACACTTTGCACCTCCATGAAACAAGGTGGTCCTTCTTAAGGGCGTGATCCCACAAGCAAGCCTTAGAGGAGTCAAGTTGACACTCCCACTGTCTGTAGGACTCATCGGCTTGGAGTATTTTACTAATCATGACTTATGTGATATAGGGCTCGTTTCATGAACCATTTCACCTAAATGGTAGAGTACTAAAGTCATCAGGATTAGGGGAGTTCTCATACATGCACAGCTAAAGTAAACGCATACCAAACAAGAGCATATAAAGAAGTGTTGCCTCAATTCGTTATTTCATTTAAAGATTGTCTGTGATTACAATAAGGAAAAGCACAAAGCGGATATACAATCGGCTTTCTAGGGCACTATTCCTAACAGTATCATCACTCTCCCCTACTCTCGTAGTCAAATGTGTTTGGCTGCGAGTGTAACAAGAATTAACAAGTACTCCGTACGGTCTTGGCTGCTCTAACCAGGGCTGTCGGTCCTTCTGGATGGTTCGATTCCTTTAGACTTATTTGCGTACTGCTTCATGGTTTCCCTTGTTCACCAACTGGTTCCCATCTCGTGGACAGGCTGCTTAACCTAATGGTCCTCTTCTTTTCGTAAGTGCTTTGATGAGATGAAACCTGCACTAGATAACAAGTTGAGAATCCTGCACATCTAAGATTATTAGAAATTTATATATTTAACCATAATTATAATATCTTCTCTATCACAATTAATACTCAACAGAAGAGTGCAAGGCTGCTGACACAGCTACTGATAGGGCAGCTGTCAAGGCCTCTGACAAGGTTGTTGACCAGAATGTGACAGGGCTGCTGACAGGGCAACCCTCCTTGATGAGCAGGTGGGAACCTCCCTAGCTGCTGGGGGTGTTGATCAGTCAAATGCGGCAGCAGCTAGTGACTAGGAGTAGGCCTGAGCCCAGTCTTGATATAATGTTTCCTTCTTTGAATGTTTGGATGTAGGGGAGATGTTCTCATTTTCGACTTTTTGTCATCACCACTGTATAGTTAATTAGTTCAATCGGAAGTCAGCCTTCTGGATAAGCATTCGGGGTGTTCTCTCTGACCCCTTCTTTATGTCATCTGTCGGGATCAAGGTCCGGCTGCTATTCCAGCGTGTTTATCCAGCTGGGACCTTTGTCTTTCATTGCTTGAGATGCAGTGGGACTCAATCTTACAAAAGCAGTCTCCCCAGCTCTTGTGACTAGCAGCTTTACGGGATGGGGTGACCAACCCACCGGGTAAAGCAGGGGGAGCGGAGCTCCAAGGAGTGATCGATCAGACTCCTTCCCAAGGCATTTGCGTAATCAACGCGCCTTCCCAAGAGGTCTTATTTGTGTGCCTCTTCTACCGGGGTTTTTTTTTTTTGTATGATCTTCCCCACCATTCAAAGGTATCATGTTTCATTTCAATTTAACCGATCACAATACATACTGCTCAGCCTTATATTATTCATCAATATATCATCAAGAAAGGTATGGAAAGAGCGAATCGTAGGATGTAGGCAGCAGCTAGTAACAATCAAGTGTTAAGTGTAAGAAATTATATGCAACGAGTAAAACCTTATGATATTTTTCGTTGTGCCCTGACTGGTAAACGGGCTCCAACTGGCTGACCACTCGGTTGGTGGCGAGCTGATATTGGATTATGCATAGAACATCTTCAAATTTGAGATGTTCCATGGTTGAGGTAGCCTTGTGCCTTCGGCATCTTCCAACTCGTACGCATCTCTACGCTGGTGGTCAGCAGGCGGTACAGGCACCCCGTGCTGTGTTGCGAACCCTCCAGCTGAAGTGACCAGCCTGTCTTGTTGACCTGCATAATTGGCTAGTCCTCCGAAACCTGGGCTGCTGCTCCTTTGGCGTGGGCCCTCTTAATTTGATGTAAATGGTATTTCTTTGGGGTGGCCTTCTGGATGCTTAGGCTCTTTCGACTCATTTACAGGCTCCTTTCCAGCTCGTTGGTCCTAGTTCTCTGGCTGCTTAGGCTCTTCCGACTCCTTTACGGGCTCCTTTCCAGCTCGTTGGTCCTGGTTCTCCGACAGCTTAGGATCTTTCGGCTCCGTTACGAGCTCCTTTCCAGCTCGTCTTTCGGGCACTAAATGTCTCTCACGGTCTGTAACCCCTTTTGGGGATCCTTTCTGTGCTGACCTCTGGTTATGATAAAACAAACGCGCTTCTGGTCCTCGACTCCTTTTAGGTGAAGCGGAAAGTCATCCATCCTCTCTCCTATCTCTTTGTCTATTATGTAAATCTCTATATTTTCTAGCTTCCGCCTTCTCTGCATTAACGTATTTCTCGGCCCTTGCCAAGAGGTCATCCCAGCTGACGGGCGGCTTCTTGGATAGCGACCTAAAAAACCTCCCTTGGTTCAAACCTTGCTCGAAGGCACTAGCCCATACCTCAAAAGTGATGGAAGGGACTTCCAGCACGGCCTTCGCGAACCGAGTGATGTAGCTCCTTAAAGTCTCGTTATTTCTTTGCTTTACTGTAAAAAGATTGCTATTATTCTTCTGGTGGTGTTTGCTGCTAGCAAATTGGAGTAGAAAAAGTGAAGTGAACTGCTCAAACAAATATATGTATCCCGGCGTGAGCTGGCTAGCCCATTCTTGAGTCGTATCGGTGAACGTAGTGAGGAACACCCTGCACTTCACCCCTTTAATGTACTGATATAACAAAGCTACAGGTCCAAATGTTTCTGAGGATCTGTGGATCCATTATACTTGGGCAGCCCCGACATCTTGTAACCTGGAGGGAGCTCGTCACCCATGATTTCTTGACTGAATGGTCCGCCTCTTCGAAGCACACGCGTGGGGGTTGCCCTCATCAGCCTTTCGACATCGTCCAGCCTTTGCTATAGCCTAGCGACCCAGTTCGGCTTCTCAGTATCGACGTGACTCCTTCTAGCAAACTGGTAATCAGTAGGTGGTAGGAGCCCTACATGCTGCGCTACTAAACCGCCAGCTGCTTGGGTTCCGCCACTCCCTACCTCCTGCAGGTTCACGTTGGATTGAATGTTGATCCTTCCGGTAGGCACCTCTACCTGCACCAAAGAGGGATTCCCGATGGAAGTCCGCCCTCCAGCTCCTTCCGGGAGCGGGGTCCTACAAGTGGGTGGCTCTGTTCCACCAACCCGTTATACCACTCCGCGGGTTAGTGTTCCTACGTGCTCGAGGGTTTGCTGCACAATGCGCGGGAGATGGATCAACCCGTTATACCACTCCTCGTCCACCCTCTTGTTAAGCTCGTCCACCCACTTGGTCGTTCAGCCCTCTCGTGATACCTGTTATGTTGGCTGACCTAATGGCTCGTTGGGTACTTGCGATCAGGGTTGCTAACTCCCCCAGTTCCTCTGTCGATAAGTGGCGAGGGACCTGACCTCCAGATCCAGCAGGCAGGTGTATCCGTTCGACCACCTTTGGCGTCCTAGCAGCCTGCTGATGGTTGCGAACCCGTGATATGAGTTTCTCCAGCTGCTCTAGGGTTAATGGGTGTGTTTCCTGAGCAGGCAGATGGGCTCCTTCTGGCAGAAGCACTCCGGGTGCTAGTGGGCTGCTAAGGTCCGTGATGATTGGTGGATCAGCATGTGGATCTCCGTCTACTTGCTGCTAGTTTTGGTCATCGGACCCTCTCGGTCCGCTAATTAGGCCCGCCTCTGGGACAATCTCGGGATCAGTGGTGCAGAAATCGACAAGCATCACTTGGCGCCATCTGTGGGAATTCTTGAGCCGAGGTGTGAGAATTCCATCAAATCGCACATGGCTTCGAACGGGCTAAGCAGCGTTCATACCACGACCGGGCAGATCCCGCCCCTAACTACTGGTGGGAGCAAACCTGAGATGCAAAGCGCCAAGACTGCTGCGAGCCATTCCAGCCAGACAAGCAGGGCGGCGGATAACCAGCCAGAGAGCAGCCTGCTCGCTGACGATTTGCTTGCGAGAGAGAACGTCCCCTTGCAGCTCTTGGTGGATGCTATACGGGTGTCGGCATCTAAGGGCAACCTTCGGAGTCGAGAGATGATAGCATAGGAAGCCTCGATTCACCGATCTTAACCTATTGGAATAAAAAAGGGGGGAAACCTGTAAAACAAAGGGGTCACCCTCCACTGAATTAAGTCAGTAATCGGTCGAAAAAGAGATAAAGAAAATAACAAAAATGATTAAGAAAGCAATAATGAAAGTAAAGGGCAGCAGGGGTGCTTGAGCAGCAGGGTGCTTAAGCAGCTCGTATAGCAGTCCTGCTATGAGCCTTGCGCATGAGTGAACAAGTATGCTGTAAATTATATGTAGATAGCTGGTGTGTCAAAAGTTCCCTCAACGAAGCTGGTGAAGCTCCTTTTATAGCTTCGAGGAGCTGGGAGGTGAGAGCTAGGGAAGGTAGCACCCGGGCAGGCTGCTGGTTGAGAGGTTCGCGGGCAGGTCTCTTCTGGGGAAGGCTGGTTATTTGAATTTGAACCCTTGACAGTTACTCCCCACTTCCTAATGAGCTGCTAACATCCCCTCATGATCAGGGAGGGTGGTTAGGGCTACACCCATACGGGCCTGCTGATTGGGCTGGTTGACAGACTGGTTATCCCATATGGTGAGCAGGCTTGAAACAGGCTGCTGCTCGCAATTAGCACTTATGGGCTTGGTCATTTCTTAACACGAGTTGGGCCATCTCTTGGGGTTGACAACATAAATTTCCACTAGTATAAAAAACTATGGCTTTTCTTATTTACGTGACAGATGGATTGAATTTAAAGTGATCGTAGTTGTTGAAATTGATAAACTTGATGCTTTAATTGAGTTCTTGTATTCAAGTATGATTAATTTAATTATAGTAGCGTACTAGAAGATGAGTTTTATGTTCAAATTGTTTAGGATGAAGTTATGTATTTTAAATAGGATTGAAAACATGCTAGCAACATAAATTTCATTGAAATTATGAGTGTGGATTGAAGGTAAAACATGGCCTGAAATGAGCTTGATCAAACTTACGGCATGATTGGTATGATGGAATGGGGTGGGAATGGAATGAGCATTCCCACGTTCATTCCTAAATCCTTGATTGGTACAAAATGTGATCAGGAATGCTCATTACTGAGGTAATGCTCATTCCTATAAACATGGGTTTATCCATTCCTTAGGTACCCCATGGTATTAGTCATTCCCAATCTTCAAATTTTATTTACTTTTTATATAATGACCACATATTTATTAAATGTATATTATATTATTATTTTTTATTATTATGAATATTTATTTTGATTGAAATTTTAATAAATTGCATTTAATAGATGTAAAAATAAATATACTATATATATTATATATTTAAAAATACATGTTTAATATATTATTTTATTTACTTATAAACTCATAATGCATAATAGATTAAAATATTCATTAAATACAAAATTTGACATTTATATTAAATTTAATTTTAAATATCATACATTATATTAAATATAATAAAATTATATAATCTACGTATAAATATGAAATATTAATACCTTTCATATTAGTAACTTTATAATGTTTATACGTATATAGAAATCACTCACTCACTCTCTCTCTCTCTCACACACACATTATATATATATATACAATTCGTGTATAAAATAAATGCCACATATATAACACATTTGATATAAAATAGTTACAATATATTACATATAAAAACATAATATTTCTCAAAATAAAAAAATTAAAAATTGTATTAATATATAAAGTATTTTAATCATATATTTAATCATCATCATTAACAATATTATTACTTATATTTTTATTTATGAATAATATGACCGAAATAAATCTAAAATTTTTATTTCATTCCTAACTTTATTACTGAACGTACCAATCATAGGAATGCTATAATAAAGTCATTCCATTCCATTATCCATTCCATTCCAAAATTCATTCCTTTCCTACCTCATTCCATTCATGCATACCAATCATGCCGTTAGGGATTTTGTTGGTCTAATACTTGAAATATTGGGTGATTATGCGTCTTACCTGTTTTGGAACACCGTAGACAGTATTTAGTGAGGGGTTTAGATGTTTTTGAATGAGTTTTGCATGCTTGGAGATTGAAAAGCATAGCACAAAAATCATGACAGCATGTATGCAGCGATTTCAAACGTAAATTTTGAATGCATACGATCTCGTTTTCGAAAACTATTTTAACTGGAAATCCCTGACATATTGAAGTTTATCTCTAACAATTTTGGTATTCATCCGAGTCCGCTTGATATCCTGGAAAAAATGCGAAATGCCCTGCTATCCCTTGTTTTCTAATTTAGATTAGCAGCTTGATCAGTGTGGGTAAACGTTTGAATTCTCTAAAACTGTTTTACAGTGATATTTATAAATATGTTGTGTGTATTCCTGTAAAATTTCATAGTCATCCAACTTCGTTTGATATGATAAATATTAATTTCTCTAAAAAGTGTTGCAGCGATTTTTCTGTTTGGTGTGAACTTTGCATAAAAATTTGTATTTAATACTGAAATATCTAGGAATTGGGGCCTATGCCATTTGAAAGGTATGGTTGTCTAGTTTACTAAGAATTTTACGGATCATTAAAATACCTTCCGACCTATAAGTTATGACAATTTTCCTACGATGTACGTGCATGTAAAAAGTTTATGCACTAGTTGCTTATGTGAGTATTTGATCCTAAATGATGTTTAACCCAGCTTATCTCCATGCTTTTACTACACTTTTTTCTAACTTGTAAGTCCTATACATGCTCTTTATATGTAATACAAAGCGTGAATGCTTGAATTTAATTGTGCTTGTTTCATTTAGTTTGAATTTGACAAGTTACATTAAACACTTAAACTTAAGGAGGTGTAAGTGTAATTTGCTGAAAACTAGTGTAACCTTTCTTAAACTTGTTTGTTTGATATGTCTAACTGAAGTATGTCTGCATTACCCTAAAGCACGATCTAAATATGTGTTCTATGATTCAAATTGCTTTATGTGATGCCTTATGCTATCCATGTGTGTCTAATTGCATCATTTGTCTATGATCATACATTCTAAATACTAGTTCAACATGTTACCATATTATTGCTTGCATACACGTATCATATGCCCTCATTGCACGTCGTGTGTCATTATGTGATTCATGTTGAGTCTTGTCTCACCCCGTATTCGCGTCTGTTTCCCAGGTGTTCCTCCCGAGGGCCAGTTATTATCTTGTAGTCTTGTTCTCTTTTGTTATTTACCCCGTATCCCCTGTGTTAGGTGAAATGGGCAAAAAAACTCTGTGTTACAAAAATTAACACAGGAAACCCTGTGTTTTCTAATTATTTGCTTGTCGAACCCTGAACATTTCTGGTGTTGCTAGAACACTAATTTTCTCTATTTATTTGATGCAAAATAATTAATTTAACCTTTTATATTCTGATATAGATCATGGGGCAATTTTTGAATCTCACATCTCTCTATATACCATTTTTTATACTTGTTTATAGGGTTATTCATGCAATTTTTATTTTGTACAAAGTTTCAGTGTATATAAAAAAATGAGGTTTTGGTGCATATAAAAAAGTATTAAACAATATAAAGAGATTTGAGATGATCTATATTAGAACATAGAAGGTTAAATTAGTTATTTCGCATCCAATAAATAGAGAAAATTAGTGTTCTACCAACAGTAGAAATTTTCAAGGTTCGGCATGCAAATATTTTGAAAACACAGGGTTTTCTATGTTAATTTTTGTAACACAAGATTTTTTTTGCCCATTTCACCTAACACAAAGGGTATGGTGTAAATAACTCAAAAAAAAAAAAAAAGGAAGAAAATATTATATCTCAATCCATAGTATACATCTTTTTTATATTTTATCTACTCATTTTCGGTCAGACGGTGTTTGACCTAGCTTATGATAAGCACTCACATCATCATCATCTTCTTCTTCTTATTATTATATATATATGTCTGAAGGTTTTGTCTCAAACATGATGGGCAGACAATGAAGAAATAAAAATACTCATCCCATTTCAAGCCCGTTTCAATATTCTTACGAAGATGAAGTATTTAATATTTGATGATAATTGTACTGATTTATGAAATTAAGAAACAATTTCTACATAAATAAGTAGAATTACATTAATACTTTTAAGGCCAGCAACAATTGTTCCTCGATCTGGATCCTCCCACCGCAAGTCATTAAATGGCCTCATTATATATATTAACAACAAACTGTTAAAATATTTGGAAAATGATAAAAATATTCATTTAAAGAGCTTATTATTAGCTCATTTTAACATCTTATAAGCTTTTTTTTTTTTTTTAAAAAGAAAAGATTTGTTAGATATTTTTCGAATAATTGAGAGTCTCCGGACTTATAAGTCATTTAGAAGATGTTATGAGTTCAGCTTCGAAAATTCGAATATTAATACAACGCTACAAATTATTTTAGATGAGAAGTGTTGTATACGAGATTACAAGCCTAACACGTCTAATTTATGAATACCATAAATACATCTAATTTCAAACTTTTATTTCTTTTTATTTTTAACATTTTAAATATGTTTTTAAGGATAGTGTTGTAATTTTTAAATAATGGCAAGGGTGAAATAGTAATATCATATTCAAATTAATTAGGGGGCTTAACCTATTAACAATCCATCTCAAATTCATTTTCAACCCAATTTAATCCATTAGTAGTCCATTGTTCTTGAAATCCATATAATTCAATCCATAATTGATCCAATTTAAAACCTACCAAATCCTATCCAATCCAACCCAAATGGATTGGGTTGAATCCATGGATTTCAATCCATATTGTCACCCCTCCTATGTGACCAGAGAATGATATGCGTTCTCCATTTTCGGATCTCGCAAAGAGAGAACGTGTTTTTTCCTCTGACTTTCTCTCTCATCCGAAAAACGAAGAAAGCGGGCTTTGCCCCAGCTACTGGTATCCTTGGGAAACCAAAAGAGCTTCCGAAGGAAAGGGATGCAGTCTCTCCCCTGGCCTTTAGTGAGTAGAAGGCAGGGAAGAAAACGCCCTTTGCACAAGTATTTTTTGCTTCCTGCGCCCTTCTTTTTTTGCGAAATGTGTTCATTTTTTTGGTCCTAAAATATGTTCATGATTATTATTCAAATGACAACAAAAAAAATAAAAAAATCATGTGCTAAACTACAATATTTGTCATATTTCAGGTAGTATTCAATAACATTAAAAAGTTGAGGTAACAAAGTTCAAAAAATGCGATAATTTTGATTGAAAAATGTAATTAACCCATTTCTTTATATAGAATGTTCAACTTCGTTCTAGAAATCCTAATATATGTCAAACACGTTTCTTTTTCTTTTTTTATTTTTATTTTTATTTCTTTGATTTATTACTTTTTCTTTTTAGTTTCATATGGACAAAATTAGTATTTCATAAATTACAGATATATTTTATTTATCTAATTTGGACACAAGGAGTTAATTGTGGAAATTTCAGAGTTAAAAAGCTAAATATTATGAGACAAACTCACACTAAAAATATATAACCACGTGTAATAGAGAAAATTGATCAAGATAAAATAAACAAATATTTATTACAAGGTGAACACTAATTAAAGACGAACTCTATAATATCCGTGCTTCTGAACCCAACTTGTGCTCAGCTGACAAACGCGACATATGGTAAGTTCAATTTCGTTTAACATTATACAGTTAAGAGATCATAATATAAATAGTTCGAGAAATATTTTCATAAAGTTTGTATTATTAAAATAAGAAAGAGCGAAATTTCAATGATTGTTTTCATAATAAATAGGTCGACTGGTAATTTAAGAACACATACAATTACTTTAAATTGGAAATCTATTTAATGGATAACATATCTATGTCATGGTATGAAGCTTGTAACTTTAAATCGGAAATCTATTTAATGGATAACATATCTATGTCATGATATGAAGCTTGTAACATCTACACAAAATCAACTTTAAAAACAATGCAATGAAATAGAGTGCAAAAATCGTATAGATAGCAAGTGGCAGCATGCCAGGGTATGAAAGATAAATACATTTAAAAGTTTAAGACAAGTTTTTTTGGGTTTTTTTTTTTTTTTTTTTTTTTTTTTTTTTTTTTCTTTCTAACACAGGTACAAGCAAGCGGAATTCGAACTCAGGACATCACTTTGGAGAATGAACTCATTAACCACTTGAACCACCCCCTGTGACAAAAGTTTAAGACAAGGTTGACTAAATTAAATTAAAAAATTCAAAAGGGACTAAATATTGATATCACTTCACCCTAAACATAAATGATGGAGTGAATGAGCAAAAATTCAAAAAAATATTGATATCAGCCATGGCCAGCAATTTCAGGCGATTTCTTTAGCAAATACAATATCATATATGAATTGCACCGCACACAGAATGGCAAACATCAGAAATAAGGAGAGGCTCAAAATGCATACATACATATGTATAACATATCAATCACAAGTTAGGGAAGTTAAAATTCAATCAAACTCAACCATAAAATAGTACAATTATAAGTTAAATTATTCAAGAAATAGTGATTATATCATCTAAAATACAAAAGCTCAAATCACTTGCATCCTCAATCTTTATGTTGTCTCTAATTTCAAACCACAAGACATGTTCTTCTACGAAGTAGTAACTACGATTACCTTCCTCGCGGGGGATGTTAGGTTGGCCAACGAGGAGTTGTTCAAGCTAGCGCATCTATATCACCACTTGCACTGAAAACGAAACAGAGTGACAATGATGGAAAGATAAACAAATCAATAGCGAAAAAGCAAGTGTAAAGATCAACACACATCAAAATTATCATGTTCAAAGCATCTGAAGCGGAAATGGCCAAAACAAAAAAGAGAAGCTGGAAAGTCAGAATTTAGTGGCACACTGTAATGCTGTGGTATTTTTCTGCATATCTTGGTAAAACATTGTGTTTTGTGGCAATTAAGAAAACAAGAGGACAAGCTTGTGTAAGCAAGCCTGGGTTTCAATGCAAGAGATAGAATTGCCGATACCACTGATAATTTCAAGAAGGTACCTGCATAAAAGTTAAATGACCTCAACTTAGATTGAAGATTATGTTTCTCACTCAAACGCAATGCAGTTAAAAAAGGTCAGCGTGTAAACAACAATGCCATCGGCCATCCATTTGAAAAACTAAGATTGCTAAAGAAATTAAACTGGAAAACAAGATGCATCTCTTCAAGAATCGTAAGTTTGCTTAAACAATTTGCAAGAGTTGGTTTTACGCCAACCTGTTGCTTTAGTTGTTTTGCAGTTTGCTGGGAAGACCCTGCTTTGACAAGTTGCCGTATATCACGAACTATCTTCTCAAGGGAAGACACAATGCCTAGAAATTCTTCCCTGATACGCATAAACCAATGGATTATATACAAAAACAACTTAATATCATGCTACCATATTTCATCAAGTTCCACAATCCATAAGTTAATGTAAAAGGCTAATGATAGGATGGGGAGAAATGACTCAACTCGCAAAAAGTTGAGAAATTAACACTACATATTTGAACCAAATTTCACCATTTTAAAGCAGATATAGCAAGAACATGGTTCCCACTTCCCAATAGCAGAAGAAGTAAAAGGCATACTAATTAATGAAGAAATTAACAATACATAGTCTTGTTGATCGACATCATGATCGTTTGTAGAGACTCCACTTCATTTGCTAAGACAGCCTTTTCAATTCCCTCTACACATTTCAAATCCCCTTAGCTTGCAAAATCCTGGCCAACCTGAAGAAAAAGTTACCAAAACAGAATTTCAGATAGAAAACCACAAGCAAATTGAGCTTCTCAAAATATACAAAGACGATGTGGAAACCATGCAAATTATGAAAACCTGCAACCTCTGAATGATCAAAGAGGCGTTTGAAAATTGGGAAACTAGCCGAGGCTTGAAACTCTTCCCATCGATCCATATCGTCCTTAATTTTTGGTGATATTTTTTAATTATGAGCTCCATTCTTCTCCACTAACTCGCCTCAACTCGAGACTCTGATTTGATTTGGTGAGTTATAAAAATAAACATAACTAAGCAATGTTGGTACAGAAGTTGACATGACTTTTACATGGGGAATTGATCTCTGTTTTCGTGGAAATTCTGATGCATTACTGTCTTGATTGATCCTGAGTATTCCTGAGTGATGTTGTTTCTTCTTTGGAACCAAGAGGAAATAGCCGGGATTTGAGATACTCAAATTGATACTTATAGAATCATCAGAAGCACCGAAACTTTTCAAAATATCTCACGTTAATCAATCTGCTCAATTATATTAAATTTTGGCAACTACTAATTGTAAAATACTCTCGGTGACGTGGCACGTACCCGCTGTCGACCTAAGCCAATCACCTTGCCCCACGTGGACGATCGAGGGTCAAGCCTCGCTCGAGGACCACACTTCGACCGTCCTACTCAGAGGCCCATTTACCCCGCAAGAATTACCTCACAAGAGTATCGACCCAAATGCTCGGACTTATCGCATATGTCGAGATCGACCGATCATCTCCGACTGACCAGCGCATCATTCCACTAGCATAGTGGCCGACCGAGCATTTAATGCGAGGCCTTAATGGGGCACCTGTCAGCTCCCCACGCCGCCACGTCGATGCGGTAACTTCTCTGTCCTCTCCATATAAGTACCCCCTCCTCATTTATTGCACGGTAAGTTTTTCTACCTAACTCTTTTCACTACTCAACCTCTCCGATCGTCTTCATCGATCCTGACTTGAGCGTCGGAGTGCCAACCCGGGTCTCACACCCACCTTCCCCGAGTTGGCCCCGGAGCTCATGTTTGTCGACCTTTGCAGAATTCGAGCAGTCAGACGGCCGTTTCCCCACCAACAAATAGAGTGATCGCGTCGGATCTCTCGGTCAGTCGTCAGGCAGAGATTTTGGCTCGATCATTTGGCGCCGTCTGTGGGAAACGCAACAGGAAGCCATCGAACATGACTACTCGGAACGTTACAAGCAACCGTCTATTTGACGAAAACGGTCGAGAGGTCATTCCTCAAGTTCCCCTACAAGTCGTTATCCCCCCTTCCCTTCCGACACAGCTAGTCTACTCGACGCCCGAGATAGAAAAATACTTGAAAGCTTGTCGCGATGAGGCCGTTGCCGCGGCCGCTGAGGGGAGAGAACCCCGTATGCCAGAATGCCCGGAGGCTCGCCCGATGGAAATACTTCAACCCCCAATAAGTCATCCGGGATACCTGCAACCGGTTCAGTATCCTCCGCCCGGAACATATTGGGCTGGAATTGGGCAGAATGTACAGCCTCAGCTTCCCCGACAACAACCATTACCCTCTCAAGGGAATATACGCAAGTCAGTTCAGGACAGGTTATCATTCCGACCCGAGGAAGAGGTCGACTCCAGAACTCCAACTGACACCAGAATACATCGGGGCGGCAATCGTCGGGAGGAGGATGAGTCGCAGCAAAAAACTCGATTATCTCATCCCAATGGGAGACATGGCGATCGTAGACTGTCTGGATCCCAAAGAGATCGAAGCCCCACTCAACGCAACTCACCCCCACATGGATCGAACGGCGTCTTTAACCGACTGGGCCCACGCGGTCGGGCTAATCAGATCAGAAGATCGAACAGGGGCCGCATCGTGAGGTCAGACGACCTTCGAAATCAAATACCTCCGCGTTCCAATCGACCGGATAATCGACAGAGGAATGAAAGCCAGGGGTCCTTTAGCCGATCGCCCCGCCGATCACACTCCGTCAGGCGTGAACGCTCTAGATCACCCCGACGCACACCGTCGGACCCAAGGCATGTCCGCCCATGGAGGTATCGCAGTGAGAGAGAGGCTCAGTCCCCATTTTGTGACTCGATCATTGAGTCCACTACTGATGAGAAAATCCCTACCGGACTACCCGTATATAACGGATCGACTGACCCAGAAAAGCATGTATCGCGCCTCGAAATGCAACTCAGCATGTTTGGACACTCGCCTAACATCTGGGCCAAGATCTTTGTTACCACTCTCGATGGCCCCGCTCTTGAATGGTTTTCGAGGCTCCCCCCCCGATCGATAACCTCCTACAAGGTACTCGTCGATCGATTCAAGGCTCAGTTCTCGTCCATGAAGGGAGACAAGCTTCCGCCGACCTACTTATACACCGTCAAACAAGCTCCCGGTGAATCACTGCGAGATTTCTTCACTCGTTTCTCGCAAGCTGTGGTCAAAACGGAAGAACCAAGCATCGATCTTTTGAGACCCATTGTCCACAAGGCCCTAGTCAACATCGAAGCTGCTCGGTACATCTTCCTACAGAAACCCAAGAATTTGGCGGACATCCAGGCCGCCGCTTGCGACTGGATGCAACTCGAAGAACTGGAGAGTTCTCAAAGGAGCCCGATACCCAATCGAAAAGCAGATATCCATCGACCAATTAAGCAGGAGGTCCGACCCAGGCCAGAGGGTCCAACTGGGCCTACCCCCCGAAAACATTACACCCAGCTGACGCGCCCGCTCGATGAAATCTACAATGTTATCGATCCTTCTCTGCTGAAGAAACCTAAGCCGATGCGGGACACTCCCAAGAATCGAGAGAGCAGCAAATTTTGTAACTTCCACCAGCAGAAAGGCCACAACACTTCTGAGTGTAATGCTTTACGAGATGAGGTCGAACGACTGATCAAAGGGGGCCTCCTCCAGGAGTTCGTGAAAAGAATGGATGACCATGCTCGAAACCGAGATCACCCCGACCGGTCGCCTCCCAAACAAAGGCAGGCTAAGCCACCGACGGAAAGAGACCCTCACAACCGACCATGCCTCGGTCGGATTGACATGATTTCAGGAGGACCTTCAGGTGGAGATTCAAGATCCGCTCGGAAAAAGACGCGACGGGCCGCTGCTCAAGGATTCTGTAGTCCCCGAGAAGTGATGAATATTCGACCGGAGGACGCATGGATCAACAAAGATATAGTGTTTAACGAGAATGATGTAATAGACCTACCGGGACGCTCGAGCGAAACACCTAGTTGTCCTATGGTTGTCACGCTCGACGTCGCCAACTTCGCTGTATCTCGCACTTTAATCGATAATGGAAGCTCGAGCAATATTATCCTTTATTCGACTCTTGTTCGTATGAATTTACACGATAAATTGCTCCTAGATCCCATTCGAACCCCTCTCACAGGATTCGGAGGTGCAGAAGTATACACCAAAGGTCGAGTTCGGCTAATCACTTCCATGGGCACCTTGCCCCGACGGGCAACTCGTGAGATCGAGTATCTTGTCGTCGAAATGCCCTCTGCATATAACATTATCTTTGGTCGACCAGGACTCATCGATTTTCGAGCAGCCATATCCACCTATCATCAAATGGTCAAGCTACCCACTCCAGCCGGAGTCGGCGAATTGAGGTGTGACATACCGACCGCCTGGAGTTGCTACTCTATCTCGTTGGACAAACCCAAGCCTTCTTCGGAGAAGCACGTCACTCTGTCGATCGACGACCCTTTCATCGAGGGTGAGTTCGAGGACCCGGGGGCCATCGACCCTGAGAATTCACGGAAGATGAGTTCTTCCCATGCGGCAAAAAGAAAGAAGCAAGAAGACAAAAAGCTCGAGCCCACAGGAGAACTCGAAGAAATTCAACTAATTCCAGGGCAAACTGAAAAAATCACTCATATTGGAGCTGGACGGAAAGGAAAAGAACAGTGCATGCTCATTCAGTTCCTGCGGGACAATCTCGACGTTTTCGCGTGGAGTGCTTCTGATCTAGTGGGAGTGGACAGGAAAGTGATCGAACATCACTTGAATGTTGATCCCTCCCACAAACCAGTCAAGCAAAAGCTACGCTCACAGAGTGACTCCCGAAATGCCATCATCGAGGCAGAAGTCAACAAACTCCTGGACGCCCAATACATCCTGCCGATCCAATACGTCGAATGGCTGTGCAATATCGTCCTCGTACCCAAACCAGGAGGGAAATGGCGAATGTGTAATGATTTCACTGATTTGAATAAAGCGTGCCCGATGGATCCCTATCCATTGCCTCGAATCGACCAGCTGGTCGACTCCACGGCCGGATGCGAACGATTGAGCATGATGGACGCCTTTCAAGGATACTACCAAATCTTCATGGCCATAGAGGATCAACCCAAAACCGCTTTCATAGTATTCAATGGCATTTACTGCTTCAAAGTTATGCCGTTCGGTCTCAAGAATGCGGGCGCTACGTACCAGAGGATGATGAACAAAGTTTTCGAGTCTGAAATCGGGGATACCATCGAAGTATACGTCGACGACATGTTGGTAAAAAGTGAAAAAGCAGCCGACCACCTGGACCACTTGACAAGGGCTTTCAACCTCCTTCGAAAGTACAACTTAAAACTTAATCCTGCCAAATGCACCTTTGGGGTCGACGGTGGTAAGTTCCTCGGATACATGGTCAGCCAAAGAGGGATCGAGGCCAACCCCGCAAAGATAAAGGCCATTCAATTTTTGCCAGCCCCCAACTCGATCCGCGACGTACAGAGGCTGGTGGGTCGGATAATATCCCTTAACCGCTTTATAGCCCGATCATCAGAAAAGAACTTGCCATTCTTCAAAATCTTGCGCGACATCAAGAATTTCGAATGGACTCCGGAGTGCAACCAAGCTCTTGAAGACCTAAAAAAGTACCTCACCTCCCCCCCTCTGCTTGCGAAGCCCATCGACGGGGAGACCTTATATCTGTATCTAGCTGTGTCAAGCGAGACCATCAGCTCGGTACTCGTCACCATTCGAGATCACAAGCATCTCCCCGTGTATTACGTCAGTAAGGTCCTCCATGGACCGGAGATACGATATCTCGAGATCGAAAAGTTTGCTCTAGCCGTAGTTCATGCTTCCCGTAAACTCCGACCGTACTTCCAGGCGCATCCGATCGTAGTCCTCACCGATCAGCCATTAAGAACCGTTATGGACAAACCAGAAGTTTCAGGTCGACTCACAAAGTGGACGATCGAGCTCGGACAATTCGAGGTTACCTATCGACCCCGGGTGGCATACCAGGCCCAGATCTTAGCCGATTTCTTGGTTGAGAAAGACCCACACTCCACAGTAAAGAGTGACCCAACCGTTTGGACCCTCTCGGTCGATGGCTCCTCAACCTCTTCTGGGGGGGGTGCCGGGATATCCATCATTGGTACAAACGGCCAGCAGGTCGAGTACGCCATCGCCCTCGAGTATCCTGCAACAAACAATGAGGCTGAGTACGAAGCTCTTTTAGCGGGTCTAAAAATTGCAAAGATGCAGAACATAAAAAAACTCCGAGCTTTAACCGATTCCCAATTGGTTGCTAGCCAAGTCAAGGGCGAATACGAGGCTCGAGAGGAGTCTATGATCAAATATCTCGCCTTGGCCAGGAAGGCAATCACTGAGTTCGAGGAGTTCGAAATCTCCCAAATCCCTCGAGAGGAAAACGGTCGAGCTGACGCCCTTTCTAGATTTGCCAGTGGTTCGCTCGGCACCCAAGATCGGACCATCACCTTCATGACCTCATCAACTCGGTCGATAGATCACACTCCACCCGAAATCAACTCTATCGATGCGGCTGAGCCGTGTTGGCTCGATAACATCGTCTTATATCTTCGAGATGGCACCCTACCCGAGGATTTGACCGAAGCAAGGAGACTCAAGCAACGCTCGTTGAGCTATGTGCTGGACTAGGAGGGTCGTCTATACAAACGCTCATTCATCGGTCCGACTAAACGGTGCCTTCGACCATCACAGGGTCGAGAAGTTCTAGCCGAAATCCATGAGGGATCCTGTGGAAATCATACTGGGGGGCGATCTCTAGCCCTGAAGGTATCTCGGTCTGGGTTCTTCTGGCCTAACCTACGCAAGGATGCACTCGACTTTGTGAGGAAGTGCGACCGTTGTCAGAGGCATGCCAATTTAACCCATCAGCACCCCTCACACATGATTCCGATCGAGTCATGCTGGCCCTTTGAGCAATGGGGAATCGACATAATTGGGCCTTTTCCGATAGCAACCCGACAAAGGCAGTTCGTCATTGTGGCGATCGATTACTTTTCTAAATGGGTCGAGGCGTTGGCAGTAGCAAAGATTACCTTCTACTCCTTACAGGACTTCCTCTGGAAACACATCATCACTAGATTTGGGGTACCTCGAATCATAATATGCGATAACGGACCACAGTTCCGGAGTTCAAGATTTAGGACCTATTGCTCCGACTTTAAGATCGATCAAAGATTCACCTCGGTCGGACATCCCCAAGCCAACGGTCAGGTCGAGGTTACCAATCGGACCATCATACAGAATCTGTGTACGCGACTCGAGGCGAAGAAGAGCCATTGGGTCGATGAACTTGAAGGCGTCCTTTGGGCGTATCGAACCACCCCTCGAATCCCCACGGGACAAACACCTTTCGCCATGGTATATGGCTCGGAGGCCATGATCCCGGCTGAGATCCTGCATCAGTCTCCCCGGGTGGCTCACTTCCAGCGTGGTCAGAATAATGAACTAAGGGCTTTCGATCTTGACACCATAGATGAAACTCGAAGAAAGGGAAACATGAAGATGCAACAGTATCGAGCCACGACTGCTCGGGCCTACAATAAAAACCTGAGGCCTCTCCACTTTCAAGTCGGGGATCTGGTCCTCAAAAGGGTCGAAGTTACCAAACACGTAGGAAAGCTCGATGCTAATTGGGAAGGACCCTACCGTATCGTCGAAATAGGGAAAAATCGGGCGTATCATCTCGAGGACCTCGATGGACTCCCGCTTCCTCGGTCATGGAATGCTCACAACTTGAAGAAATATTACTTGTAATTAATCGTTGTAATTTCTTTTGGTCAATTAAGCACCATATGTAAATTCCATGGTCGATTAATCGATAAAGCATTCTCTTGTCTCTTAACAACCATGTTATTCGATCACATACTTGTAATTATACGATGCTCGTACTAATTTCTTGTATACTTCGAAAGATTAAAAGCAACTTGCCTTAACATCTTCTCGATCACTATCTTCGATTAACATGGAAAAGGTAAACGCCAAAAAGCTCGAGAGAACACATAAAACAAAAAAGAAGAGAACTTGCATAATATATTTAAAATAAGAAAGTTTACATGGATCACAACTCTTCGATCATAACCTTACAAATTTGGATTTTACAACGGGAGCAACAAACGCTCGGATTCCTACCTATTTACACATGAATCCCGAGCCAACAACTACTAAAGTCCGACCCCAACAGTCGGAACTTCGAAAAAGTGGGTTCCCTTTCACCAGTCCTCCGAGTACGAAGATAGGGCTAGTCCATTCTCTCCGACTCAATCCTCGACCGTTCATGGTCCGGTCCCTTCCTCGATGGGAACAATGGCACTCTCCCCAAAATACTCCGGGCACATATCTTTAGGATCGAAGGAAGCATCAAGGTCGAGCTCTTCCGTGGCGATGTTGTCCGGTTCCCCTGCCGCTCTAGACCGAGCCAGCTTCACAGCAAAGCCAAATTCATCAGTGTCCCAGTTTAGCTCGGGCGTAGGGGGTCGGGTGACCGGATCAACTGGACGAGGGTCATCTTGGAATAGGCCGACCTTCTCTTGATCATAGTCGAGTGGAAGATACTTGGCCGCCTGCACCTGGGCCAAGCACAAGTTGAAGCCCTCCTCGACATCTTTGAAGCTTGCGATCGACACGGCCTTCTCGTAGGCCTTGGACTTCATGAACCTATAAACACCTCGACGCTCGAGGTCGTTCACGGATTCCGCCAAGCCCCTCTTGCATCGATCCAGAGCTAGCTTGGCACCCTTCCTCTCCCCCTCGATTAGGCCGCGGTTTCGCGCTTCAGCCTCCTCCTGGATCGACCTAGCCACCCGGTCCTCGGCCACCTTTAGCTTCTTCTCGACCTGAGAAAGATTTGTTATGGCGTCCAAGAGCTCACGGTCGAGTTTCTCCTTGTCCTTGGTGGCCTCGGCCAGCTTCTTGTCCTTCTCCTCCAGCTCAGCCCTCATCATTTCCACCTGTCGCTCGGCCTTCGCCCTCAACTGCCGATGGACCCACCCTCTCCGAGCCACCTGAAAAAAGTCCTGGCCCATCTGCAAGACATCATCGACCATTAAAACTCCGATCGTACACATGAAACAATTTCTACAGGTATAATTTCTATCGGCACTTACCGCAAAGTACTTCTGGACCCAAGAAGCCTCGATCTCGTCGTCGGAGAGCGCCATCCTCTCCTTGTGATCGACCATTGTCTGGATCGAGCTATACAGGGCTCCGAGCGCCTGGTAATCCTTGGGAGCAGTCCCGACCCGTCTAGGCTCGCCCCTCTCGTTGACGCTTGCCAGGCCGCATGGGAAGTGGGGCTCATCGAGGACTGGATAGTCGAAGAATAGTTTTTTCTCCTCTTCGCTCGACTTCCATTGAACCGCGCTCGAGGACCCCGGGCCAGGCCTTCTCACCCCAGCCAGGATGCTGGCCACATTTCGAGGCACTATTGCCCCTCGACCTTGATTCAGAGGGGTCGAATAGGCCCCTACCTGGACCTCAACGATCGGCCCCAGCGCCGGTGGCATGGGAAGCAGGGGGCTCTTCTCTCGACCCGTGTTTTTATCGGTCCCGGCCCCAGACTTGGCCTGGCTTTTCGTTTTTTGCTTTTTGGATTGGGGGGCTCCATGGTCCTTGTCGGTGGAAGAGCCCCGACCTCTCTTCTCGGGAGCGTCCTTGGTCCTCAACGCCAGGACGTCCGGAAGGGCCTCGACCGTCGCACCGGTCGATGCAGACGTCTCGGCTTGGGTAGGAGGGGGCATCTTCTTCTTCTCGGCCGCCTTCTTTAACTCGGCCATCTCCTTCCTCCTGGCATTCAGTGCAGCCGACATAATGTATTGCTCTGCATGAAAAGACACTCGATTAAAAAAAAAAAAAAAAACAAAACAAACAAACAAAAGGAAAAACAAGGGTCGAAATGTCTCGGGGGATTCGTTCGGAATACCAGGGTCGAAGTGTTTTCTAACTCCTGGCGCGAGCCCCAGCTCGATTAACGATTGTGGAGCCACCATATCCTCCGACTCCACACTTCCCATCTTCCTCAAGGCAGCCATCAAGGTGTTGGGCCAACCCGGATGCCCCCTCGGAAGGTCCGATCGAGCAACCCAGCTCCATCCAGGGTACTTCAGACCGGGCCACCCCTTCTCACTTTCGATGAAAACGAATCTTTGCTTCCATCCCTTGCCATTCGATGAGGTAGGCGACCTAACAATCCGATAATTGCTCTTCGATTGTAGCTGGATGTACCCCGGGCCAGACTTAGAGGTCTCGGTCGTCAAGCCGGCCTGGAAGATCTCAGAGATGCAGTAGATATTAACCTTCATTCCCAGGCATCTCAACAAAGCCCTCAATCCGTTGACCATAGCGTAGGAGTTGGGCATCAACTGCAGTGGGCTGATCCTGAGGGTATTGAAGAAACCGACCATCTCCTCGGGAATGGGCACCCTAAACCCATTTTTAACCGCCAAATAGTTAACCGCAATACAGTTGGGCGGTGGGTCGGTCATGCGATCTCCTGATTGGGGCCTAATCACTCGATAACCCCCATACTCCGGAGCCCCCCCAAACAGCCAATTCTGAACCTCTCCCAGTTTGTCCTCGGATATCGAGCAGGTAATGGCTCGAGGGTCATTTTGTAACCAACCTTCTGGCTCCAAATTCTCCATCTCCTCATCTTCCTCCTCCTCTAGTCGACCCGAAGTCGACGTCTCCTCTCCAGACTCCCGCGGTACTGACACCACTGTTGTCTCATCCCCGGACAAGTGCTCAGAAACTTCTACAACCTCGACGAATTCATCCCTCCCCTGAGGATTCGTCGACCTCGTCTCCATAGTCTCACCGGAATCGGACGTCGAACTCGACCCTGATGTGTCCGAACTCGACCTATCACTCGCGGTCACCACTTCCTCCACTCCGGGGCCAGTCTCCACTCGATTTGTTGACATCCTACAGGGCAAAAACCTCATTTTCATGGTGTGGCTCGGATACAAACAAATCGGGGGAGAGGAAGCCTTCGAAGAGGGAAGTGGTACACCTCTCCCTTGAGGCAAGCGAAAAGAAAAATAAAAACACAGAGAAAGAAAATCGAGCAAAAGATCGGAAATGTTACCTTTTGTTTTCTGAAGATCCGAACGGTCCTTTCGTAAAGCAAACGACCTCGAGATTCCGCACACCAAGAACTCTTTATCGATCGAAAATGGCTCGGAACTCGCTTTAATTCTCTGTCGCAAAAGTAAC
The DNA here is from genome assembly GCA_037501455.1 of Lantana camara. Taxonomy (NCBI): domain Eukaryota; kingdom Viridiplantae; phylum Streptophyta; class Magnoliopsida; order Lamiales; family Verbenaceae; genus Lantana; species Lantana camara. Next base: position 130,838,390 of record CM074855.1, read on the forward strand.
AAATGAATTTACAGAGGGAACTATTTATAAGGATAAAAATGAGCGGGAATCGAGAAGGTGAAACGGCGTAATGATTACAGCGGGTCCCACTCTTGGGACTTGAAACGCCTCTGCCACGTCAGCCCTAGCAGATGACGTTTCGGGGGGCTTATGACGTGGCACGTACCCGCTGTCGACCTAAGCCAATCACCTTGCCCCACGTGGACGATCGAGGGTCAAGCCTCGCTCGAGGACCACACTTCGACCGTCCTACTCAGAGGCCCATTTACCCCGCAAGAATTACCTCACAAGAGTATCGACCCAAATGCTCGGACTTATCGCATATGTCGAGATCGACCGATCATCTCCGACTGACCAGCGCATCATTCCACTAGCATAGTGGCCGACCGAGCATTTAATGCGAGGCCTTAATGGGGCACCTGTCAGCTCCCCACGCCGCCACGTCGATGCGGTAACTTCTCTGTCCTCTCCATATAAGTACCCCCTCCTCATTTATTGCACGGTAAGTTTTTCTACCTAACTCTTTTCACTACTCAACCTCTCCGATCGTCTTCATCGATCCTGACTTGAGCGTCGGAGTGCCAACCCGGGTCTCACACCCACCTTCCCCGAGTTGGCCCCGGAGCTCATGTTTGTCGACCTTTGCAGAATTCGAGCAGTCAGACGGCCGTTTCCCCACCAACAAATAGAGTGATCGCGTCGGATCTCTCGGTCAGTCGTCAGGCAGAGATTTTGGCTCGATCACTCGGTAACAAGCATCAAAGCGCCAATAAAAATATTATTGTTTATATAGCATAGGCAAATAAATAAGGTATTTGTAATCTACTAGCAAATTACAGAAATTGAAAATGTAATTTATAACATTAAAGAGGGCCCAAAACGCAATACACCTAAATTTACCTATAAAAGCAAAAGTACCCCCCTAAAATGAAAAAAATGTATTGTCCCGCCAAAATACGCGTGTAAAAGTCCCGCTCTCACCAAAACCAGTCATGAGTCAACACAGTTCACAAAATTCACACTCACACACCTTCACTGCGTGAAAAATGGAGGAATCGCCGTCGCCGGTAGCGAACGCTAGCCCTAATTTGGTCACCGATTCGGATTGTAATTCGAGGAACTCAGTCCATATAGGTGGGATAGCGGTGGAGTTTCCGTACCAGCCGTACGGTACTCAGATGGCCTTCATGAATCGAGTGATATCGACGCTAGATCGGTCGCAGAGGGAAGGCCACTGCCATGCGCTGCTTGAGTCGCCCACGGGTACGGGGAAGTCGCTGTCGTTGCTTTGCTCTGCCCTCGCGTGGCAGCAGAGTCAGAAGGTGAAGAATATTCGTGCTAATTTAACTCATTCGACCTCGAGGGCTAATCCCGAGGCAGTTACTGATCCGATTAATCATGGAGGGGGATTCATTCCCGAAACTCAGCCATCAGGTATGGTGGAAAATTTGATTGGAATGTGTTTGATAAGGGCAAAGGAACATGCTTGTTTTTTTCCCCCTTTTTTTGTTCAGCTGGTGAAAATTGATGTTTGTATTGGTCAAAATAGAAGTTCGTTTTTGTATGTTATTGATTTTAAATTGATGGGATTCTGTAGTTTTGTTTGTTTGATGGTATTACCGATTTAGTGGGTTTGTGGCTTCCAGATGCATTGGCACTCAGATGTTGGGTTCTATCCTTACGGGAAGCATTTGATCGAATCACATTTTGCAAATTATAAGTTTTCTCTGAGATAGTTAAGTTTTGTGTCCTAATTTCCTTGGTAATTCATATATTTAGGAAACCCGACAACAGATCCGCCTGCCCCACCTAATTCCAAAAAGGAGAAGACAAAACTGGCTCCTACTATCTTTTATTCATCGTAAGCTACTATCCTAGCATTGTATTTATTTGACAAATTTTGGAAAATTAGATACTTGTGGTCCTATCCTGCCATTGTTGTAACTCTCCAAGATTTTCTGTTCTCTTGGGACGTTCGAGTTCGGTGGCTAAACCACTTGTCAATTTAAAATGAGTTGATTTTCTAGCTGCCATATTTCATTAGGAGAACACATACACAAATCAGCCAAGTGATTCGGGAGTACAAGAAAACTACTTATCGCGTTCCCATGGCAGTTTTGGTATGTTTGCACCTATTCTTAGCATCTATATCTAGTATCATGGGATTTACGATTGATCTTAAGTTTTAGTTACCATTGTCATACCAAGGCTCTTGTTTTCTTTCAGGGATCAAGGAAACACTACTGTACAAATCCGTACTTAAGGGGTGAAGATAACGTTGATGAACAATGGTTGCTTCTTTTCCTTTGAAAAATTAACATCTCTTCATATTGGTCCTCTATTTCTAACATGATTTCAAATTCCAGTAAGCTGCTTCTGAAGAATAGAGAAGATTCTTGCCCAGAGTTCAAGTAAGTTAATTTTTACTAGCCCTATTGTGTCCTCTGTACTTTATGCAGATTCAATTTCCATGTCCTCACTCAAACTTGCTCCCTTAAAAGAAATGTCCATAAAGTCAAAGGACATCCCTCTATTCAAAAAGGAGGCTGCCATGAGGTACACGATATTGAAGACCTTGTCAAAATTGGGCAAATAGTAAAAGGTCTCATCTTTTGCCTTCATTTTAGTATGTACTTTGTGAAGAAACTAAATTTATGTCTCTTAAAGAGCTTTCCAACTTTCAGGTTGTTCATACTTCGCAGCACGTTCAATGGCACAAGATGCAGAATTGGTGTTTTGCCCCTACAACTACATTATTAATCCAATGATCAGAGATGCAATGGAAATTGATATTAGCAGGAGCATTATCATACTTGATGAAGCGCAGTATGTTTCACCTATTTTCTCAGACAAATTTAAACATCCTGTAGCAATACATATCTGATACGGAATGAAGTAACCACTTTGTGTTCTTATGCTTCTTCATTAGTAAACAATCCTAAATTGTTGAACAAAACCCTCGGCATTGCCAGCAAAGCTATTTATCAGAGAAGGACAAATTTAAAACTGTACTTGGAACACAAATGTATTTGCTTGCATTTTGAATCTCTTAACTTATTGATTCAACAAAATGAAAGTGAATATATTCTCAAACTTCAATATTTGATAGTCTAAGTGATACATTACTATTTGGTCTATGATGCAAGGTGTCACCATGTAATTTTTTTCCTCATCAAGTAACTTTTCTAAACTGTTCCAGTAATATAGAAGACATAGCTCGCGATGCTGGCAGTGTTGATCTCAATGAAGAAGCTTTGCTATGTACGTGCACGCCTGTAATTTTTCTTATTTCATTACCAGTTGCATTGTCTCTGATTGCTTTGTGCTTTTGAAGATTTGCAGACAGAACTTGGGAAGCTGGCCCTCGATGATGGCATGACTTACCAGCCTTTGTTTGAGATGACACAGGTGCTGATTTATAATGGTTTTCTTTCCATTTGTCCCAAGAACTTCATTGGTCAGCATTCAGAAGTCCCTTTTAACTGTGCAGGATATCTTAAGTTGGATGGATCAGAAAAGAAATACCTTAGTAAAACGTGAATTTCAGCATTACTTCTATTGGTTAGTCATTTCTAAATATTCTAATCATTTTGTTTTGTTGGTTCTTTGTATTGTTCATCAGCCTTTGCAGTAGTACGAAATCAAAGCTGCGTATGAAATTCATGTTTTATTTGGTTCATCTTGTGCCATTTATCCTACAATCAAGGAGATACAACTCTAAATATCTCCAATTAGAGTTCAAACACGGCAATACGCTCCCTGTTTGATAACTTTTCTGGAGTGTACGTGAACTGGTGGAAACTTGAAGTCTTATTCAACAAGGTGTTCCGGGGGCATTCTTACTCTCTGTTCATGTTCTGTGCTTCTCTGGTTTTCACGGGAAGAGGAGTTAGATTTGTGTTTCAAACTAATGTTTAGAGCCATTAGACAGTCAAGGAAATGTACTATTTCATCTCAAACTCCTAAAAAAGATCTACAAGCCCAGATAAAGTTGAATACATATAAAATTCCTTTCTCGTAACACACTCTAAAGAGGATCCCGTGTCAGAATTATCCCTGTTTTCTCTTTCAGATATTGTTTAGTTGCAGTTCGGAAGGGAAAGAAACCTGCACTTGTTCTCATCCTTTGCCTTTCCTGTTTATTTTATGATTAATTCAGTTGGACTGGAGAAAAGGCTTTAAAAGAGCTACAGGAAGCTAATATATCACTGCAGAATTTCCCAATCTTGAAAGACTGTGCCAAAAAGGTAGTTTGAATAATTAGTAACGTTCAACGGTTTCTAGAATTTTCTACTAGTTGTGGCATAAATATGGTTGGTTATATGACGCTATTTCTCTCTCACATTTGATGTTTTCATTGCTCTGTAAGGCAATAAAAGCTGCTACAGAAGCTGCACCAGAGGTTGCCTATTTAAGTGGATTGGCAGCAACTACACTCGAAGGTACTTCATTTCCATTTTCTTATTTTTTCACTTGAGCTACAGTGCGACTCAATACTTGAATTAGCGCTGTGATTATGATACAGGATTGTTGTCTTCACTCACTTACTTTTTCTCTGGGGATGGCATCCATGCCTATGACTATGAAGTTGCATTACAAAGATTTCTGAAGAAAGATACAGGTAACACTGATATGATCATTTTCTTACATTAGTTCTAAATGTTTTAGGTTTGATGAAGGAGTTCTAGATGAGAGTTGAAAAGGTGAAAGCTTTGCGTCACTTGATCCTATTGCCCATAAAACTGGCAGTGCCAAATTATTAGTTTAAGTGTGCGGGTGCTTTCGGATATTAGGAAATTGAGCTTGTTTTTGAATGTCCAAGACTGGAAATAGGAGTGATAATTTTGGGAAAGAGGGAGTAGTACGTCTTTTATTTTATGATTGGCATATGAAAGTGAATTCTCATTCTCGAGAAATTGTGTAATGAGTACTCCTGGAAAATAACAGGTAGAAGTAGCTGGTTTTTATACTATAGAGTGCTTAGAAGGGTCAAGGGTGGGCTCATAATTCCTACTCGATGCTGCAGTCTTTAGTTTCCTGCTTTATAAATGCTTACTGAGGATGTTGCAGGTAGTTGGACAAACACTTTCAGCCTTTGGTGCTTGAATCCAGCTGTTGTTTTCAAAGGCATTGCTGAAACTTCTCAGTCCGTGATTCTAACATCAGGGTAATTATAGTTTCTTTTAGTTTATCTGTACAGAGGTTGCATTCAGGTAGGCTTTTTTAGTTATTTTTTATTTTTTATTTTTAAAAATGTATCTTTATGGTTTCTCTGAAGCATCTATGGTATGCATTTTCAGCTTGCTACTGTTCCCAGGTCCTCTGTTATATCATGTTGCTTCACTTAAATGAGCATGATAATTCAGCCGACAGAATTTTCCTATCTTGCATCATCGCTAGTATAGATACATATGAACACATATTTACCAAATTTCAAAAAAAAAAAACAAAAAACAAAAAAACATATCTACCCATTCATTAGAGAAAACATATATCTCTATAGGTTGTTTGTTTGTTGTACTCATTCACCTTTTTCTTTCTTATTCTCACAGGACTCTATCACCTCTGAATACTTTTACATCGGAACTTGGTGTTCAGTTTGGCACTTGCCTAGAAGCTCCACATGTCATAGATGTTAATTCACAGGTAGAATTATTGTTCGTCATGCACTTATGCTTGAGAATTTTGGCTTAATAATTGATCTGTTGTCCAAAACCTGAGACCTTCTCTGTCATCTGCCACAGGTATGGGCAGCTGCAATAGCCAATGGTCCAGGAAACTATCCATTGAATGCAAGTTATAAGACTGCAGATGAATATGCTTTCCAGGTACATGCATCTTTTGAATAGTACTTAAATTGAAAGAGATTACTTCTTTGGTTTAGATGAAAATTTGCTGTATATAAAGGACGCAGTTGGCACATCTTTGGAGGAAATATGCAATGTTGTTCCTGGCGGGTGCCTGGTTTTCTTTCCTAGTTACAAGTTGCTGGATAAACTAAGCACTCGATGGCAGGAAACAGGTCAATGGTCTCGACTAAATGCTCAGAAATCTCTTTTTGTTGGTAAGTTTATTTGATTCCTACCACTAAACACGAGTTATAAAAATAAACATAGCTAAGCAACGTTGGTGCTGCAGTTGGCATGACTTTTACATGGGGAGTTGACCTCTGTTTTCATGGAAATTTTGATGCGTTACTCTCTTGATTGACCCTGAGTATTACTGAGAGATTCTGTTTTCTTCTTTAGAACCAAGAGGAAGCAGCCAGGACTTTGAGCCTGTGTTAAAGGGTTACTATGATTCAATTCGTAAGGGCACAAGACAGGTATGTGGAAGAAAGACACAACGAAAAAGGTTAGGCCTAAAAAATGGCAATTTGCCAGAATCCACAAAAGTTACAAAGAAAGAAGGTGCTGCTTTTCTGGCCGTTTGTCGAGGCAAGGTAATTAGGGTATTTCATTTCTTTTACATATTCTTAAGGCTTTAGAGTTTGCATTAGTGGAAACATGAACAGGACATTTGTTATCCTTGGTCCTGAATTCTCTACTTTTTCCAACCCCTAGAATGGGTTATAATTTGGTGCATATGGTGTTAGGTGGGGTTTCTTCAGTCCAATTTTTCATAGGTGTTGGCTTGTATATTTATTTATCGAATGCAAATCTAGGTTCAATTCCCTTCTTTGTTAGGATAAACCTTAATGCAAATATCACAAGGGAAAAAATAACCACAAACTTAATTTTATTTAGGTCATGATTTAAGTCCAGCACACTTATTACAGTTCTACTTCCAGCGAATGCACACTTTGACTTATCAGACTGAAGTTGACACTGAGATTTAATACTTTCAGGTATCAGAAGGGATGGACTTCTCAGATGACAATGCCCGGGCCGTTGTATCCTTGCACATGTTATATATGAGCGGGGAAGGTTATCTTGTTGAATAAATTATCAATCACCCTATATTTATATGAAAATTAGCTGAAAATTGTAAAAGGCACACGTTTTTGTTTTGCACCCTGAATAACAGAGTCCATATATTCGGTTTGCATGGCATTTAAGTGAGTGAATTTGTGTTTTGTGCATCTGCTTTTAAACTTTAGATTATATGCTCCACCAAATGTTGTGCTTTAACTACCTTAGGTGATTGTTGGGATTCCATTTCCAAACATGTAAGTATATTCTTCTTTCTTGCACTTCTTACCATTTAGATACTATCTTCATATTGGTAACTTTTTGTCATTGATTGCCAGGTATGACATTAAAGTTGCACAAAAAAAGAAGTTCAACGATACATATGAGTTGTCAAAAAAACTTTTAAGTGGGAACGAGTGGTACTGTCAGCAAGCATTCAGGGCTCTAAACCAAGCTACAGGTAAATTTTCTTATAGCTTATCTCTGAACAAATATCCCCGAAATATTATTGTAGAGGGGTTTATAGAGCTTTTACACTGTCCAGCATGGTTTCTTTGACTGTAAGTACATTGTGTTTGTTAAGTATAATACCTTTTCTGTAATTTTTGTAGGTCGCTGCATACGGCACAGGTTGGACTACGGAGCTATCATTTTCTTAGGTACCCCTCATAACGAACAAGGATAACATATTTGCTGAGTTGTAGTTTTGTCTTCCATGGTGAATTCAAAACTTGAAGAATTTCGAGTCTTTGATAATTTGAATGTTATGTTACATTTTGAACTTTTCTGCACTTGCTAACGTGGACTAGATTCTGTAGAAAGTTTACAGATAATCCTTTATTAATGATTATAATTCTTGGTATATTATTGCATTTTGAAAGCATCTGCGCATAATTATTCGCTTTCCATGCAGATGAGCGGTTTCATAAAGATAGAAATAGAGCAAACATATCGAAGTGGCTGCGCAAGTCAATTAGGCTGTATAGCTGCATTGAGGAGTCACTGGAGAGTCTGAAATCCTTTTTCAGAGATGTGAAGGTATTGGGTAGAGCTATATTTTAAATGTCATCCACTGCGCATATTGTTTAATAGCTGTCCCTTACTTTTCTGGACCGCAGGCTCGTGTTGACATAGGACCAAATTCATCACAAGTTGTGGATGTAAAATGTGAAACTGTCAAACCAGTGGATAAGATAAATGGAACAAGGAAGAAAAATACCAAAATAACAAAGCCTGGTCACTGCCAGCAAAAAGTAGAATCATATGATAACTTGAATGGCAGAGAAGCAGCTAGGTTGAACCATCTTTCAGTTGCTGCTGCAAAGTATGAGAATCTATCTACGAGAACAAGAACCGAAGTGGTTATGCTAACAGATGATAACAATGCTTGTGTTAGCAGAGAGTACATTGACCTAGAATGTGATTCTAATAAGGACTCGAGGTAAATTTGAATATCTTTAATTTGTGATACAAATATGGACCTCCCTTTTCCCACTTCAAGAAAAGGCTACCATTAATATTTGAACCTCAAGATGAATATTTATTTTTGTGATATTTGACTGAGCACCGTACATATATGATATGTTACTCAGCCCAAAGTATTTCCAACCTAGTTTTTAGTAATTTTAATAAAAGCTGAAATATATCTCTAATCTTACAACGAACTTTCTATAATAATGTAAATGAATTGTCTACGTTCTCCAGCTTACTTTTATATGCTTTTTTAGCTGCCACAAATCTTCTACATGTGCAGGTGGTCTGCAACTTTTTCGGTAGCATCTCCTAACGATGATCTTGAACTTACCGTAGTCAGGGAAACGCCTGGTGTGAAAGACAGTAGCCCTAAAGCAACTCCTGAAATCTTCTCCACGGATGATTGCTCAACTCCTAGAACAAACAATCGATCCACTGCTCGTCGTCAATCTTCATTTCAATCAAGATCCATCATAAATTCTGATGTTAAAGCAAATGGGATAGAACCTGAAGCAGAATCATCTTGGAGTGTCAATTCCAATGCTTTGAAAAGAAGAAGAGTTACAATTACTGATTTGTCATCAGTTGGCCCCCTCAGTGAATCTAATAACATTGTTAAGGTCCCTGATAGATCATGCTCTTTGGCAAGTTCAATAACAACTGCAGATGCATACTGCAAAACCGAGGAGACTAACCCTTCAGAAGTTGAATGTGCCAAATATAAACCTTTTCTTTCACCAAGTACTTCTGATAGATCATCTGCCCCTTCGGGTGTCAAAATGGATGAGAGACTACATATATTCTGCTCACATTGCAAAACCCCTTTGGGGCTCCCTGAAAATGATTCATCTGTTATGTGCTCGATTATTTCTACGTCAAAAATTCATTTAATCTCTCTGCTTAAGAATATTCTGGGAAGTAATGGTTTAAGCATACCAAGTGCAGATGTTTTGATGTCTGATTCATCATCTGTCAATCGGCGTTTCCGTGAAACAGCTAAAGAAGGTGCTTCAGGACAGGGGATTTGGTGTAAACAAGATGGGTGTGTATATAACTCTATTTTTTGCCCCTCTTGTGTTGAACCTGACAATTGTCTCGGTGTCGAGGTTGTGGCCACTGATGCTTTGAATATCAAGTTTCTAAACAAGGTGAGTCTTCCTCTTGTTGAAGATATACCGTGACATTATTTCCCTTTCACACTCTCATTTGTTTTGCTGCATGTGCAGATATTGCTATTTCCGCATCACTTAGAGATTAAGAAATTCAGTGCGGAGATTAAAACTCCTGAAGCTACAGAAAACGAGGTAAACTTTTCTTGGCAATTTCAGTTTCGCTTGGGAACCAAATGGTTTTGAGCAAGTCAAAAGACTAAACTATCTTAAAATGCCAAAAAATGAAGAAACTCTGAAAAGACATGTTTTTGAGATTATGTACAGCATGCATGTACACAAGACAATAATATCCCTCATAAGATGGACATTACGTGCTTATTTCCAATTTTAGATATCTTGTTTCTTTAGTTTCTCATTTTGTGATCAATTGTAGGTTTTATGTTCACCTATTCACTCAAGCATGGTGAGAAATTTGGCCCTCAGTACGTTTGAGAAATTTGCATATAAATCACCAGCTCAAGATTCAAAAGGCTGGAGGAACCCAAAATCACGGGTAAGCTAGTAATCCATACTCCCACATAATGCGCCATTGTTTTGCATTATAAGTTAACTTTCATTTCTTAATATTGCAGATGCGCCTGCCAAAGAAGGGTTAGAACTTAAAATAAACATGGATGTCCTATTTGCTGCTATACAAAATGTTAAATATGTGGAGATCAGGATGCTTCTTTTGGCAATCTGTAAAGCTTTTGCTATGTTCCTAGTTAGGGGATGGCATTGAAGCAGGTTTGGACCAAAATGGGCAAGAACCGCCCCGACCCGACTCACATCCAGACAAATATAATGTTAAGGGAAACTAGGTTGCAATTGGTGATGTTGCAACTTTGTACGATGTAAGTAAGGGTAAAAAAAAATTTATGTCAGATTGTGTTGTTGCTAGTGTGTTTTGATGCACGATGTACCATGGACACAATGCTTGCTTCAGTCTTGAAGATGGGCTAATAGAATGAAATCTGAGTAAGTATTTATATAGTTAGAATGTTAATTGGTGAACCATATATGGCTATCGGTATCAATATTTCATTTTGAAATGATTTTTGAAGAATGCTAAACTCCGGTGCATGCTCAAATAATCATATTTGGGTGGTTTCAAACGGCACATTATTTCTTTAATTTATTGCAATTGAAATTCATCCACTTTTCTGTTTTTTTTTGTTCAAATTCTTGTCTGAATGGCAAATAAGGTGCTGATTTTCGTCAGGCCTTATCTTACGGATTGTATTGACAAACTCTCCTGATGAATGATGCTAAAAGACATCCCAAAAAACATTTAATCACCATCGACCAACCACTTCAGGTCATGTCACTCAAAGAGAGAAATTATCTCGGAAGAATCTGACTCACTCATCGAGAAACAAGAGTTCTTACACAGGCTCATTTCGACAGCATAATTGAGATACAACTACTTCGTAGGAGTCGAAAATTACTTAGAAACAAGAATTCAAAATGCATGCGGAAATGCCTCAAACATATGACATTGCATATTCCTAGTTTTCCATAGAAATCCTTCTATCCAATAAAACAACGCAATGACAAAATTTTCTGATTAGGCACATTGAGTATTCATAAAAAGTTGAAGTTCGTACATAACCCACAATAAAGTACCTGTGTGAAATCTTTCTTCTTGTGCACAGTGCTCCCAAATTAGATCACACACGTCAATAAATAGCTTGGGGAGTTGGGCCGAGAAATATGCGAGAACTAGGGTTGTGCGTTCAGCCGGTTTTCGGCTCAACCGAACTTTCGATTAAGTTAACTGAACCATTTGGTTTTGGAATATCAAAATTGAAACTGGATCGAACCGAATTGAATTCGGTTCAATTTTAACCGAAATGTTTTGGTTTGGTTTCGACTGAAAACCGGACTCCAAAATATATATGTATATGAAAACCTGGATAGGAAATATGTCTGTTAGACTGTTACGACAAGAGATAATGTTTCACAACAAATTGAACCATTATAACATTCCTACGTAGAGCTAAAGAAATTTTATTGACAAAATAAAATTAAACCTAACATTACAACAAAACAATTAAACCATCACAACAAGTGAACAAGCTTGAATTCATCACAGCATTACAACAAACAATTAAACAGATATGAGTTCTTTAATTTCTCAGCCTGACAATGACACAAACCATTACAACCAAACAACAAACATTTCTAAAGCAAACAACATATAGCCGTTCGACATCCTTCAACAACATCAACATGAAATCACAACATTACAACAAACATTACAACCAAATTTCTTCAATTCATGAGTTCTTCAGCATCCTTTCCTCCTTAGCAAAAACTACATAACATAATTACTAAGTAATAATAATACATCAAATACTAGTTAGTTAGAGATGAATAAATTAAATAAACATAAATGAATAAACATTACTAGTTACCAATTACATCGTCCGTTTAGGTGCTAGGACCATCGAATCTCTGGTTCCACTTCCACTTCCACTTGGCATTGCCTCTATAAAATTAATGAAAACTTATTTAAATAAATGTAGATCTATGAAAATATTATGTAATTTTAACACATAACCACAATAGTTTTACATGTCAGTTTTAAAGTACCCGTAAAGTCTTTCTTCTTGTGCACAGTGCTCCCAAATTACTTTATGCACTCCAACAAATAGCGTAGGGAATTTGCTCCTGAAATATGCGAGAACTCCTTCAGGAGACGACCCCCCCTAATATTCCCTTACTCCAATTTGTGAACTGATTATAGTGTTCTAAACTATTTCTTATTAAGCGTAATAAATCCTGCACACTATCAATATATGGCGGATATCCACGACTTTGCCTATATTGATTACGCTCTGTCAAAAATTGCTGGTCGATCTTTCCGGTTCTGGTCCATTTTTCACCACCCAATACTCCTTCCAATGTCTTTAGTAGTTGAGAATTTTGACGCTCAGACTCAAGGTCATTACTAATGTCGTGAAGAAATCTTTCTAGCATTTTACAATTCCAAAAGAAAAGATGGTGGATCACTTCCTGAGCCTTTGTCCTGTTAGAGTCATATAAAAGTATAGATTAAACAAGAAATGATTATCACATTCGCATGTTTGACCTAAATTAAATACACAAAACAAGATTTGAAGCAGAAATGTTCCAACACTCATAGTTATACAAAGTTTCAAATGAAGATTTACTTGCACGAGATATAGGTATATGTTGAAGTAATTACCTCAATTCTGGGTTAAAGTTCAAGAGACGGGAGATTAGATCAACAGCTTCAGGGATATGATATATCGAGGACAGAACTCTTTCATCGAGGATTATATTGTCATCATGTTCTTTCCTAAAAGGGTGTTCGCCCTTACTAATGCAGAAAAGGAGAATGCATCCTAAATTGAATAAATCAACATGTGTACTCTGATTTTTGGAGCGCAGGGGTTGCAAACCTGAACTATCAAATCCTGTTTAAGCATAAATGGATTTGAAAAAAAGGGAAATTAGTTTCTAATTGACAAATATTGCATTTAGAAGAGAAAAGTGAAAATGATGTCAATACTCACAAGTTGCATGTTTTGTTTTAGTTTCTTGCTAAAGCCCATGTCAGATACTTTTGCAGTTAGTCTTGTACGTATTGTTTTTACTAGAAAAACGTTTTGAGGTTTTAAATCAGCGTTTCTCCTCCTGTCGTGCAAATGCTCCACACCAGATACGAAGTCCCTGCAATTAAATGCATATTACAATACATAAATTTCACTGACTTAAACCAATGAACCAATTATACACTAAAGTTTAGGTAAAACAACACATCCAATACTACTAACAAGTTAACCAACCATTTTTCCCAAGTGCATGTTACAACTAATATGCAATGTGCCAGAAAGGTCATATATAAGTTTAGAACCAAGATGATAAGTTTGTGTAGCACTAGCATACCTCATTAAAATTTTCAGCAATGGGGTTGGTTTCAGCAATAGAGATGGAAAATCGTTCCTCCATAGTTCAAGCTCCATCTTACCACCAAGAGACTCCAAGATCAAGTCATACCCACATATCAAATCATACAAACTATATGGGTTGTTCCAAACAAGTATAGTCAAAATATCTAACAAGGTTTGGATGGCCATCGGATTCGATAATATGGAAAGGACCGTGCTGAATATTACTAATTCTGTCGTCAAGCCATGTGTTGATGCTTTCGAAATCTTCAATCATCTCAAGGGCCAATGTGAGGGCCATACCAGGCTCCTTTGATCGCATGTCCACTACCCTCTTTTCTATAGAATCAGTGATCCAATTAAGAAGGTGCGGCACCTGCACTCTGTGGTCTACAATAGGCAGCTCCAATACCATGGACTTTAGCTTCTCAAGTGTTATTCGGAACAATGCTTCCTGAATCATTCTCGATAGGAACTTTGAATTTCTCCAATTCATTCTCTTCATCGTCTCTGAGCAGAGCCGATTCGCCGAGCACTCCCCTTAAAAACATCTCATAATGTTGGTTTAGTACATAACTGAATACCTTACAAGTTACAAGGAGTGGGGACGGAATCATCTTCCATCATTTGCTTATCATCTTCTATGCGAACAACATACAGACCACGGGAGGAAATTCGGTGTTGGATGTTCCAAATATAATAATCGGTCCATTCCTTGTAGTATTCAACATCTTTTTCTCCCTTGTCTGCAGCACGGATGCACAGTTTCTCAATCTCCTTGCTTCTCCCAAATCCCTCCAGTGAACTTTCCCCTTAGCTTCTCAATTATCATTGAGGTCTCTGCATTAACAGCCATTCTGTCTTCAGTCTTCCCCTCTCTCCACTTTCCACAAGGAACGTTGACTTCCTTGAATTCTCTCTCTAACAAATTTTCGGAAGAAGCTTTTGGAGTGTCTTTCGGGGAAAAGGTAGAGATGATTCAAGGAAATACAACGCATCAACTTGGTCTTTGAGATATTTAAAAAGAAAAAGAAACATCAACTTGGAGCCTGGACCTGGAGGGGCTAATTACTTATTAAGCAATATTACAAGGAAATTTTTAAGGTTTTGACCCCACACCATCACATCAAAAGAATATATATATTTAAATTGAATCAAACTATTAAAATGTAAAATGATATGTAGTTGTGTATGGAGTAATCTGAACACGAAACCTTAAACTATTATTAAATCTAATTGCTAAATTACATCATCGCTAAGTTGCGGCAATTCATAGCTAAATTACATCTGAGTATTTATGTAATTGGAATGTTAATTGGTAAACCATATGTAACGATGGGTATCAATATTTTGTTTAGCAATGATTTTTAAATAGTACTTAACTCGGGTGCTTGCTCAAATAATCATGTTTGGATGGTTTCAAATGGCGCATTATTTCTTTAATTTATTGCAATTGAATTTCATCCTCTTTTCTGTTTTTTTGGTTCAGATTCTTGTATGAATGACAAGTAAGGTTGTTGGCTGTCATCAGTCCTTATCTTACGGATTGTATTGACAAACTCTCCCGATGAATAATACTATAAAATCGGATGGGATCTTCTACTCCACTATTATGCTTCATCTTATACTCCACTATAATGGCAAGTAAGGTTGCTGGCTGTCTTCAGTCCTTATCTTACGGATTGTATTGACAAACTCTCCCGATGAATAATACTATAAAACCGGATGGGATCTTCTACTCCACTATTATGCTTCATCTTATACTCCATTATTTGGATGTTTGACACATGTCTAGATTCACTTATAATTCTAACGGGGTAATTTAATGGAACGAAAATAATACGGAGAAAATAAAAATATTATGTATATCCAAAACAGATAAAAACCGCATTAAATAAAAGAATCCTACTCCTGCTCTTTCTTGAAAAAATTATTTAATCACCATCGCCCAACCACTTTCAGGTTATGTCAACAAAGAGATAAATTAGCTCGGAAGAATCTCACTCACTCATCGAGAAACATGAGTTCTTTATTCTTACACTAGCTCATTTCGACAGCATAATTGAGAAACTTCTTCGTAGGAGTCGAAAATTACTTAGAAACAAGAATTCAAAATGCATGTTGAAAATGCCTCAAACATATGGCATTGCATATTCCAAGTTTTCTATAGAAATCCTTCTATTCAATAAAGCATCGCAATGACAAAATTTTCTGATTAGGTACATTGTGTATTCATAAAAAGTTGAAGTTCGTACATAACCAAGTACCTGTGAAATCTTTCTTCTTGTGCACAGTGCTCCGAAATTACATTATACATGTCAATAAATAGCTTTGGGAATTGGGCTGAGAAATATACAAGAACTAGGGTTGTCCACTCAGCCAGTTTTTGGCTCGACCGTACTTTCATTTAAGTTAACTGAACCATTCGGTTTTAGAATATTAAAATTGAAACCAGATCGAACTTCTTTCAGTTTGGTTCAATTTTAACCGAAATTTTTTGTTTGGATTTGACTGGACTCCAAAATATATATTTACATGAAAACTTGGATAAGAAATATTTCTGTTAGACTATTACAACAAAAAGCTAATATTACACAACAAACTGAACCATTATAACATTCCAACATGGAGCTAAAGAAATTCGAATGACAAATTCTTGTACATTAAAACCAAACAACAAATATTTCTAAAACAAACAACATAGCCCTTCAACATCCTTCAACAACATCAACATGAAATCACAAAATTACAATAAACAATGAACATTACAACCAAATTTCTTCAATTTCATGAGTTCTTCAACATCCTTTCCTCTTAGCAAAAACTACAAAACAAAATTAGTAAGTAATAATAATACATCAAATACTAATTGAGTTAACTGCACCAAACCCCCTGTGTTTGTTCCAAATTGTAAAAAAAAACCTCTGTTATAAAAATTAGTTCAAAAAACCTTATGTTATTTTATTTTTTGCACACGGCCCCCTTATTCCATTTGGTCAACTATTAAATCTTTTAACCCTAAAATACCCTTACTCCATAAGGTTTTTTTAACAGTTGATCAAAGAAATGAGGGGGTGATGTGCAAAAAATTAAATAACATAAGATTTTTTGAATTAATTTTTATAACATAGGGTTTTTTTTTTGCAAATTGGGACAAACACAGGGGGTTTTATGCAGTTAACTCATTAAGGGCATTATAGACATTTTATCCCAAAAAAACACATTCCTACACGCAATCAACGCGCGTGAGGGCCACACAACGCGCTCAGGGTTTTTTTTGCAAAATTTTAGAAAACACAGGGTTCTTTGGATGATATTCCATATGACGAGGTTTTTTTTGTTCTTTTCGCCTAACACGAGGTAGTTTTCGGCAATTTACTCAATACTAATTAGTTAATTAGAGATGAAGAATTAGATAAACATAAATGAGTAAACATTATTATCTTACCAATTACATCATCCTCTTAGGCGGACTACAGAATCTCAGGTTCGGTTCTACTTCCAGCATCTATAAAATTAATGAAAATTTATTTAAACAAAAGTAGATTTATGAAAATATTAAATAATTTCCGTACATAACCCACAATTATTTTACATGTCAATCCTAAAGTACCTGAGGAATTTTTCTTCTTGTCGTGCTCCAATACGTTATACGCGTCAATAAATAAGTTCGGGGAATTTGGTCGAAAATAATGCAATAACTCCTTTAGGATTCGAGCCTAATATTGTCCGACTATGCTCCGAGAATTCCCCATAGTGCTCTAAACTATTTCTTATTAGATCTAATAAATCTCGTACTCTATGAAACTTGTATTTCTTAAATCCATGACTCTCCCTATAATCATTACGCTCCTCCAAGAATTCAGAGTCGATCTTTTTGTTCCACGTTTTACAACCCGATACTCTTTCCAATGCCTTTAGCAGATGAGAATTTTGATCCTTAGACTTAAGTTTTTGATTAGTCTCATGAAAAAAAAAATTCCAACCCTTTAGAATCCCAAAAGAAAGGATGGTCGATTACTTCCTCAACTTTTGGCCTGTGAGAGTCATATAAAAACTATAGATTTGCCAAGAATGGTGATCACATTCTCATACCTTGGGGTTTGGCCAAATTACGTAAACTTTTTAGCACAAATGTTGTAAACATTCATAGCTATACAAAGATTTCAAATGAAGACTTGCTTTTGTCTATTTGCAGTAGATATAGGTGTATCATGTATGTTAAAGTAATTACCTCAATTTTGGGTTGGAGTCCAAGAGACGAGAGACTAGATCAACAACTTCAGGGATATGATTTATCAAGATTCAAGAACAGTTCTCCCTTGTCGGGGACTATATTGGCATCACCTTCAAAATCTTCCCTAAAAGGTGCGAAATGCAGAAAAAGAGAATATGCCCTAAATTGAATAAATCAAACTATTCATTTAGTTTTCATTTTCCAGACCTCGAAAAATGGGAAGTAGGTGAATTGTGCCCGTCTTCAGCTCGAAACCAGCACCCACCTCTGGAAAAGTGATACAGAGGGCTTGCTGTGTGGTATCGGGACGCACCAGATCTTCTATGGTCCTACGTTCTACTGCTGGTAGTGCCATAGTTAGGGCGTGGTCACGCTCAATGGTCAAGTCGTCTTTCTGATCACTTGAACTGTCCGCTTCAGTTCCCGATTCTATCTCCTTGACCAAATCTGATGTCTCAGCTTGTTTCTTGCGTGATCGGGTTTCTTGCCTCTTTTTCCTAGCAGTTTTCTCAATTTCTGGATCGTAGAGAGGGGTGTCCTTTCCGCGAATGCTGCTGTTCATAAAAGGAAATAAAATCGATTAAAAACACAGTCCCCGGCAACGGCGCCAAAATTTGACAGGTGTCGAATCCGTCAAAAAATAAATGTAAAATCCTATTCGACGACTAAAAACAGAGTATAGTACAAACAGGGTCGATCCACAGAGACTGGTTGATTTATTTCTCACAATCGCAAGGAACTCACGAAAAGCAACAATTTAAAAGAGGGGGGGGGGGGGGGTTGAGTTATTAAAACTAAAGGATGCAACTAAAATGAAATAACAAGAATTAAAAACTAATTAAAACTATCAAGCAAAATCACGTAGAATTAAATCAATCAGAGGAAAAATTACCTAGCCAGGGATATTCGATTCGAATTGTTATATTGATCATTGACTCAAAGATAAATTCAAGTTATTCAAACAGATTGGCTATAGTTGATAGAGACACTCGACTCAACCTCGTTTTTACTTAATTAATCGGATGACCTAGAGACACTCGACAGGATTTAATGAATTCGCAGCCTTAAGAACCATAAAAACACCAACCCTAATTAATCGAGTCGTGACACACGCAAGATTTAAATTAGATTATCAAATCCTTTAGTGAACGAGGAATTCTATCGCTAAAACCCTGTCACTAATTTACCACAAATTATCAATCAACTTTACTACACTTCAAGCATCAAGATTGGGAATATGCAATTGAATCTATCTAGATAGTCGGGCCCTACCACTAAATAAATCAATCACAATAAACGTGAAACACGGAGATAAGATAAATGTCTAAATAAACATGAATTGAATAAAACGTTTAGGTCTCACAATATCCAAAAACGAATCTTAATCCCTAGCTAGATAATTAAGAGTTTAGCTACTAAAATCCATAAAAACAATAACGGAGGAATTCTTTAACATAAATAAAACTAAAGCGAAAGGGAAGAATTAAACTAAAACGAAGAACTCGTGATGAAGTCCTGCTCTCGATGTTGCTCGCCCAAGTTCCAAAACTGCTGCTCAAAAGATGTGTGTTTTCGTTCTTTCCACAAAGTGCTGCTATCCAAATATATATATCTCATGTCGTCAAAGCCACGTTCCAGAATTCCCATGCCAATTGGATTCCTAAGTCCAATTAAAATTGGACTTAATCTCTTGCTTCCCAAGAATTGAACACACAACTAGGCCATCTCCAAATAATTCCCAAGGTATATGTTTAGCCCACAAGTCCAAGGCCCCATAATTAAATACAAGACTCTGGGCTTCTCCAAATAAGTTCCTTGCGTGCGGCCCACTACTACCGAGTCCAACATTAATTCCACAATGCAGCCTCTTCTCCAAGCAAATTATTTTCTCCAACAAATTAAAAATGTGTGGCCCAATACAATTTTAATTCCATTCTCCTCTTACTCCATACATGTGGCCCAATTCCCAAACAAAACAAATCAGCCCCACTGACCCACTCCAACATCTCCAATCATACGTGACTGCACGCAAAAGCTAAGCCCATAAATCTCCAATTTATTCCCAATTGCTCAATCCTCATGCAGCAACAAATAAGCTCCATTCCAGTTATCCAACCTCTGCTCGTGTGCACTGGTTCGGATCTAAAAACGATCTAATTTGCTCAAATTTTGCTTCCAAGTCCCAATTCTACAATAAGAATAACAAAGCATCAAATTCTTTATAAATAATATCAAATCAAGTACAATTCGGGGCATAATTTAATCATAAAGATGATTAATTAACGAGTTATCAAATTCCCCCACACTAACCCATTACTCGTCCTCGAGGAATCATGAAAATTAATAGAAATAACATCACCTATCAAACACAATCACAAAGGCAATCATCGAATTCTCGCCTAAACAAGTCTAGCTCATCAACACATTACTCAATTGCACAAAATGCAACAAATTAGTATAAATAGCATACCCTCGTGTAAAGTAGTGTGAATTGAATGAAAGAATGTACGAAGACTAGATTGATTAATCTATGAATTTCGCCTAAGTACTAATTATCAACTTCGAATGCATCCTTCACTCCAATCTCCACTAATGTAGTTAACTCATGACTCGAGATCGATAGGTCTTTCGAGCTTGTAATGTAAGGCTTGGGTTAAAGGTTAGGAAAATTTGGAATTTAGTGGCTTAACACACCAAGCTTACACATTTTACAATAAAACCCGTAGTAATTCCCTTTTCGTCTACCGGACCCCCCTTATCTTGCCTTATACAACTAATTTCCCTCCTTTTTCACTCATCGAACTTTTGGTATTCAAAACACACTCTCACTTTTTTTTTTCCTTTGCAATTCTTCTATTCTTTTCTCTCTTTTTTTTTCCTTTTTTTTTCTGCTCATTTTTTTTCTTTCTTTTGACTTCTTTTTCTCTCATCATTTTTTTTTTCATTTCATCTTCAACAATATACAATATTTTCTCAAAATTCAAGCATAATGGAGAATAAAAAGGAGCCCAAGACATCTAAAAATAAATACCCAAAATGAGCAAGCAAGGTGTGATTCAAAGTAGGGTAGGAAAATAATGTTGTGCATCGGCTTGTAACGCGGCTAAGAAGAAAATGTGCACAACATTGAGGCTCAATGGGGTCAAACGGGATAACTTTATTTGTGAAAAGATCAAGAAAAGGCTTACCACCGACAACGATCGCCTAAGTCACTTCCCAAATCAATCGTTAACTAAAAATTTCGCCTCGAATAGAGCTAAGATGCATTCTAATCAACTTTTAGACTTAATTGAAAATCAAAGACTTCTCTATCTAAGCAAAGCACATTAATTCGTTCAATGGTGCGTGAGAAATGAGGGTATAAGATTATACTAATTCATCGAATTTCACACAAATTTCATGCATTTAACAAGCCTAACTCGTTCTAGCAAGATTCAACAATCAAACCTAATAGAAAGCATTCAAAATGGGCAACATATTTCCACCATTATCAACATCCTCACATTTAAGCCCAATATTCAGCAACAACACAACTATAAAAACAGGAAATTCTGCTTCAAAATTCGTCAAAATCAGCTCCTAAATGTCAGCCTACCTAACAGCCCTAAAAATCACTATTCACATCCTTCAAACTGTCATCAAATTCAGCCCTAATCAGTCCTAAATCATGCATAATATTAACACCAAAATTGCAGAAAATTTTCACAGCCTAGAAACAACTGAAAGCAGCCACTAAACCCCTTAAAACACGCCTAAACATGCGTAAATAAATCAAATAAAGCACTAAAACTCCCCCCACACTGAAAACATGCTATGTCCTCAAAGCAGTAAAAAGAAGAGTAAGAGGACTTCCCTGATGTGCGGGGGCACGCCCAGCGGCTCAATAAGGGGGTGGTTTAATGTGGAGGAACCCGAGGATCAGATCGATGCTCTTCTTGATATAGGCAAGGTCCCTATCATGGTTGCACGATCCCACAGGCTGCTAGGATGTGGAGGCTTCATTTGTAGGGGCTGGAATGTTTTGTGCACGTTTCCCTTTAAACACTTTCGGGACAGCCTTCGGAAGGATACCTGCACGACACAACAAAAACCTTTCACCGACTTTTGACAACATATACATATTGTCAAGGCATAGCAAATCCAAAGGTCGCATGTTAATAGAAGCAGGTAAATGTGGCTCATTCAAATCAATCAAACGTGCATTCAGAGCAATTTGAGTCACAACATGTCCCAAAATCATATTCCTAGAATGTGCACATGCAGCATGCATCTCAAGAGCAATCCAAAAGCCTAAATTAACTTTTCTACCCTCAAACATAGCCCACAGGAAGAACAAAGTAGTTTGTGACAGAGTACCAAGACCATTGACACGTCCCGCAAAAGAATAAGAAAGTAATCTATGTATATACCTAAGGGACGGATCAACCAAATCATAATCCTTAGAAGCACTAGGGTTATATTTAGCATTTGGTTTGTTAGTAAAGGCTCTATACACAACAGTAGCATCAAACTCAGGCGCATCAATATAATCACACAAACCAGCCACATAATCATCAGAATCTAACTCATCCTCAGCCACAAATCCAAGCAGCACATTAAAATCATTCACCGAAAGACTAAACTGCTTGCCATATAATGAAAACCGAATGACATCAGGCGAAGATAAATCGAACTCATCAGGCAACAGGAACTCAAAAGTAGCATAAAATTCGTGCATCAAATTTTTAAACATAGGATGTCTCTTCTTAAAGTAATCCTTCCAGCCTATTCTATCAATATACTCATCCACAGACTCATATAATCCCAAAGCACGTAAAGCAGAAAAGTCAGATACCTACATTTTACAATTTTTTTCGAACTAAGCTCATTGTACCTGGTGGCGTGTTGTTCATTCTGAAACTCGGGCTCATCGAAGGTGTTTGTGCGACGTGGCTGCATCCGGACTCCTATTCGGGCCCGGGTTTTGCGTCGGCCAGATTGCTGTGGCTGAGGAGAGGGCTCCGGTTGAGTCTCTTCAGTGGTTATCGTATCTGGATCGCCGGAGTTATCTTCGCTCGAAGGCGAAGAGGTGTTGGTTGAATGATAACCGGAAGAAGTTCCGGCCTCAGAGTCTGATGTCTCGGCTGTCTCGGTGGATTCCGACGAGGAAAATGAGTCAGAGTCGGAAGAGGGACCTTGGTTAGGCGGCTGTACCTGGTCGGCCGGTGGAGGTGGTGGCAGAACGACGAGGGGTTTTGCCTGGGCTGCCTCTGATGGGATAAATCGGGGCAGCGGAGTACGTTTCGGACGCCTACGTGGTATGTGGCTGAGATCTATCAACACCGGTGGCCGCCGCGGGGCTTTATCGAAGAGGTTGCTCATTATCCGATCAGAGCGGCGGACCCCTTGCGGCAGAGGGACTCTTCGCAGCTGAAGTTGAGTGAGGGGGAGGGAGGAGGCGGCGTTGAGGTTGTCTTGGCGGAGCTTGGTTCGCCGCTCCTCTGCAGTGAGAACGACGGACTGTGGTGGCGCCGCCTGTGGTGATTCGGACGAAAAAGGCAGCGGCTGTGCTTGGACCGTCTGAGAAGACGACGGCTTAGCCGTGTCTGTCGTCGGCGGGGGCAGAGCTTTCCTCTTCTTGGAAGCTTTGGCCATGGCTGGGTGGGTGGGGAAGATGACCGAGATTGATGGTGGTGCAAGGGAATTGAGGGAAGATGGCGGTGCGCTCTAAACCTGGGCTGAGGATGGCGGTATGCAGAGGTTGTCGATGGAGATGGTGGTGGAACGGCGGAATGGCAGAGAGAGATGGTGGTGCGACGGCAGAATCAAGGCTTTTGGGAGCTAGGGATTTGATCTCGGTTTGAGGGAGTTGCTTCGTCAATTGGGGGGAAGAAACTGAATTGCATATGGGACTTGGGTAAATTGCATATGGGGCGGGTCGGTTCAAAAGTGATACCGGATGCGGGTTATCAAGTCGGTTCGGTGGAGGGGGGGTCCGTGGTTCAGTTAGTAAGAGAGGGGCAAAGATCCGCGAACAAGCAACGGGTCTGGGCTGCTATTCAAAGGCTAATATGGCATGGGCGTTGGGCTTGACCACGCTCAAGGGTCACGTTATCAGCAAAATTTTGACAGCAAATTAGCAGCAATTTCTAGGCAAAATCTGGACAATTAAGCAGACCTGCAACACAGGAAAGAGCAGAAAATCAACAAGAAAGTAAGGAAAACCGGCAAAATAAAAGAAAACACGAAAAAGAGAAACGGGGTAAAGAAAATGGCGCCTGAATCGCCATAATTGGGTTGCCTCCCAAACAGCGCCCTTGTTTATCATCTCGGACTCGACGGGGCTGATTTAAAAGTTAAGCACTTGGAGGACTATCCTCCAAACGAGTCTCTTCAACTGTGGAAGGTTGGAAATTCTCGTAAAATGGTTTCAGCCGATGCCCGTTCACTTTCAAAATGTTTCCGGTTTTAACATCCTTGATCTCAACTGCTCCTTGTTGATTGAAATTGGTAACCACATATGGACCCATCCAACGTGATCTCAATTTTCCAGGGAAGAGACGTAAACGAGAATTATAGAGTAGAACTTTCTGACCAATTAGAAATTGTTTCCTCGAAATCATGGAGTCATGAAAATTCTTCATCTTGGACTTGTAAATGACTGAATTCTCGTAAGCATCATTATGAATCTCTTCCAACTCCTGAAGTTGGAGCTTCCGTTTCGCGCCCGCTTCGTCCATATTCAAATGGCATTGCTTAATAGCCCAATAAGCTCGATGCTCCAATTCCACCGGTAGGTGGCACGCCTTACCATAAACCACTCGATAAGGAGACATTCCCAACGGGGTTTTGTAGGCTGTTCTATAGGCCCATAATGCATCGTTCAGCCTCACACTCCAATCCTTTCTGTTCGGGCTTACCGTTTTCTCGAGAATGGATTTAATCTCCCTATTTGGCACTTCAGCTAGACCATTAGTTTGAGGATGGTAGACTGTAGATGTTCGATGTGTGACATGATACTTGCTCAACAAAGACTCCAAAAGGCGATTGCAAAAATGGGTGCCACGGTCACTTATGATTGCTTTCGGAGTACCGAACCTAAAAAAGATATGAGACCGGACAAACTCCACAACCACTTTAGAATCATTAGTACCGGTGGCTTTAGCTTCCACCCATTTTGAGACATAATCAACAGCAAGGAGTATATAATGATTGCCAAAAGGAACGGGAAACGGTCCCATAAAATAAATGCCCCAAACATAAAAAATTTCACATGGTTGTATAGGATTCAAAGGCATTTGATTTTTAGGACCAATATTCCCTGTTCATTGGCAATTTTCACAGCTTTTGCAACAGATATAGTCATCTCGAAACAAAGTAGGCCAAAAGAATCCACTTTCAAGTACTTTCAATGCAGTTCGTTTTGATCCAAAATGCCCACCACATGCAAAAGAGTGACAAAAATTTAAAATGGACTCAAACTCCTTTTCAGACACACATCTCATAATTATTTGATCAGAACAAATTTTCCAAAGATAGGGATCATCCCAAAGGTAATACTTAGCATCACTTTTAATTTTATCTTTTTCAGAGCGCGACAAATTATCAGGTAATAAACCTGATGCTAAGTAATTTACAATGTCTGCATACCAGGGCGTGGCCGTAGAGCGTGGCGACGCCTTACTGTCCAGTGCCGAAAACAGCTGTTCGTCAGGAAATTCATCGCGTATGGGCGTGGAATCGGTCATATCTCCTGGAATTTGGCTTAAATGATCAGCCACAAGGTTCTCACAGCCCTTCTTGTCCCGGATTTCGAGGTCAAACTCTTGCAAGAGCAAAATCCAACGAATCAACCTAGGCTTCGCATCCTTCTTCGTAAGTAGGTACTTCAAGGCTGCATGATCAGAAAAAACAATGACTTTAGTACCCAATAAATACGAACGGAATTTATCTAAAGCAAAAACAACAGATAGAAGTTCTTTTTCCGTCGTGGTGTAATTAATTTGGGCATTGTCAAGCATTTTGGAAGCGTAGTAGATGACATGAGAGTTCTTGTCAATCCTTTGCCCAAGTACCGCTCCAACCGCGTAGTCACTTGCATCGCACTCAAAAGGGTAATTCCAATTTGGTGGTTGCATGATGGGAGTTGAAATCAATTTTTCCTTTAGCAAATCAAAGGCTTTCTTTCACTCATCATCAAATTCAAACTCCACATCTTTTTGTAGAAGCCGGCATAGAGGTCGAGTAATCTTGGAGAAATCTTGGATGAAACGCCTGTAAAAACCTGCATAACCAAGGAAAGAACGAATCTTCCGTACTCCGACGGGGTAAGGCAGAGATTTTACAATATCAATCTTAGATTTATCTACTTCAATTCCTTTACTCGAAACCACATGACCAAGTATTATCCCTTTATCAACCATAAAGTGACATTTTTCAAAATTTAGGACTTTAGCAAGATTTTCGAGACATTCATCAAAGGAATCACCATAAACGGTGAAATCATCCATAAATACCTCAATAATGCGCTCAACATAATCAGAGAAAATGCTTACCATACATCTCTGAAAAGTTGCTGGTGCATTGCATAGTCCGAACGACATCCTTCTAAAGGCAAATGTCCCAAATTGGCATGTGAAGGTTATCTTGCTTTGATCTTCCGGAGCCACCGGGATCTGATAAAAACCTGAATAACCATCAAGACAACAATAATGAGATTTTCCAGCTAAACGTTCAAGCATCTGATCAATAAAGGGGAGGGGAAAATGATATTTTCTCGTTAAAGCATTTAAACCACGGTAATCCATACAAACCCTCCACCCCGTTTGGAACTCGAGTGGGTACCATATCGCCTTCATCATTTTCCACAACTGTAATGCCCGTTTTCTTGGGCACTACCTATACGGGGCTTACCCACTCACTATCAGAAACTGGAAAAATTACACCTGCATCAAGAAGTTTCAGAATCTCCTTTTTGACAACTTCCATTATCGGGGGATTCAATCGGCGTTGTGCTTGACGTTTGGGCTTAGCATCATCTGTAAGAATGATCTTATGCATGCAAGTGGGTGGACTTATGCCTTTAATGTCAGCAATTGTCCAACCAATGGCCAATTTGAACTCCCTAAGGACTCGGATCAGCTTCTCTTCTTCGAGTTTGTTGAGTAAATTGGAGATAATCACAGGTAGTGTTTCTCCTTCGCCTAGGTAAGCATATTTCAAGTGCTCCGGCAGTTTCTTGAGTTCCAATTCAGGTGCCTGCACAATGGAAGGAAGCAATTTAGTGTTAGAAACCGGTAAATCCAATTTAAGCACATTCCCAAACACAGGCTTTAGATACTCCAGTTCATGTACAGTATCACACAATTCCTCAGGTAAAACCATGGTTTTTGACCAATTAACCAAATTTTCAGCATGTAAATCATTATAAAGTGCATAACTCAAAGCTTCTAAATTATCCAATTCGAAAACCTCATCAGTCAAATCATCAATCACATCAACACAAAACACACTAGACAATTCATCAGGATGTTTCATAGCATCGTAGACATTAAATTTAACAATGTCACCGTCGAATTCAAGAATTAACAATCCATTATGAACGTCTATTTTAGCTTTGGCAGTGCTAAAAAATGGGCGACCAAGCAAAATATCAGAAGATTTGGAGGATTTATCATCCTCCATGTCTAGAACGAAAAAATCAGCAAGAAAATCCAAATCATTGACTTGTACGAGCACATCCTCCAATATTCCTTCCGGATACATGACGGATCGATCAGCAAGCTGGATTATAATACCTGTACCTTTCAAAGGACCAAGATTAAGCGCAGTATAGACAGATAGAGGCATAACATTTATTGACGCACCCAAATCACACATAGCTTTCTTAATACCAAGGTTACCTATTTTACACGGAATTGAAAACATACCTTGGTCTCTGCATTTCGGTGGTAATTTCTTTTGTAAAACCGCGGAGACATTTTCTACAACACTTACTCTTTCATTACCTTTGAGTTTCCGTTTGTTGGTGCAGAGCTCTTTAAGAAACTTCACATAGCGTGGGATTTGTTGAATAGCATCCAACAAAGGAATGTTGACTTCAACCTTTCGGAATGTATCAAGAATGCTTTGTTCCTCTTTCTGTTTCTTCGTCTGAGCTAAGCGCTGTCGAAACGGAGGTGGGATCACCAGTGGCTTAGGCTGCTGGACAATTTCTGACTCTCTGTCTCGACTGGAGACTAAGGCGTGGTCACGCTTAACGGTCACGTCAGCTTTCTGTTCAGATTCTGCCTCATTCTGACTTGCTTTGGGTTTGTCAACCGGTGGAGGCAGTTCCTTACCACTCCTGAGCGTAATTGCACTCACGTTCTTCTTGGGATCTTCCGTTTGCGAGGGCAATTTCCCTTGATTCTCAATTCTGCTCAAAACCGTTGCAATCTGTCCCAATTGAGTTTTCAAATTCTTGACTTGATTTTCCAAGTTGTTGAATCGGATGTCTTGGGGGTTGAGGGTTTGATTAGGTTGTTGGTTTTGTTGGTATTACGAAGGTCTAGGCACGAAATTCTGGAAATTGGGTGGCTTCGATTTCTGGGCATAGCTAAGGCTAGGGTGGTTTTTCCATCCGGGGTTATACGTGTTAGAGTAAGGGTTGTTATTTTGTGGATGGAACCCTACGGCGTTCGCGTCTTCTAATGTGCCCTCTTGTAGGGACGGGCATGCATCGGTCGGGTGAGAAGGGCTAGCACATAATTGGCAAACTGTTGCCGCTTGTGGTGTTCCTGCATTCATGTTAGATACCAAAACAGATAACATGTTCTTAATCTCATCAAACTGGGAAGAGCTTACCTCTTTTACCTGTCTCGTCATGTCGGACTTAGCATAGTATTTTTGTGAAACTCTAGAGATTCTGCTAATCATGTCCGTCAATTCCGCAGGTGTTTTGATCATGATGGAACCTCCACTCGAAGCATCCAGCTGCCTTTTGTCAGCAGGCATCAGACCCCTATAAAAGTTATGGACAACTGAATTCTCCGGCAGGTTGTGATGTGGGCACATTGCAAGGAAGTTCCGGTATCGTTCCCAATACTCGTGTAGGCTCTCGTGTTCCTTTTGCTTAATGGTGATTATCTCCTGAAGGAGATCCAAGTATCGCTCAGCTGGGAAAAACCTGTCCAAAAACTTATCGTGCATCTGCTGCCAAGTAGTGATGGTTGCTGATGGTAGAGAGTACAACCATTTTTCTACAGCATCTTGTAAAGAGAACGGAAAAGCACGGATCTTGATTTGGTCTTCGGTGACTCCGTGGGGCTTGGTAGAGCAGCAAACCGTGTGGAACTTACTAAGGTGTTGATGAGGGTTTTCATTTTCCAGACCTCGAAAAATGGGAAGTAGGTGAATTGTGCCCGTTTTCAGCTCGAAACCAGCACCCACCTCTGGAAAAGTGATACAGAGGGGCTGCTGTGTGGTATCGGGATGCACCAGATCTTCCATGGTCCTACGTTCTACTGCTGGTAGTGCCATAGTTAGGGCGTGGTCACGCTCAACGGTCAAGTCGTCTTTCTGATCACTTGAACTGTCCGTTTCAGTTCCCGATTCTAACTCCTTGACCAAATCTGATGTCTCAGCTTATTTCTTGCATGATCGGGTTTCTTACCTCTTTTTCCTAGCAGTTTTCTCAATTTCTGGATCGTAGAGAGGGGTGTCCTTTCCGCGAATGCTCCTGTTCATAAAAGGAAATAAAATCGATTAAAAACACAGTCCCCGGCAACAGCACCAAAATTTGACAGGTGTCGAATCCGTCAAAAAATAAATGTAAAATCCTATTCGACGACTAAAAACAGAGTATAGTGCAAACAGGGTCGATCCACAGAGACTGGTTGATTTATTTCTCACAATCGCAAGGAACTCACGAAAAGCAACAATTAAAAGGGGGGGGGGGGGGGTTGAGTTATTAAAACTCAAGGATGCAACTAAAATGTAATAAGAAGAATTAAAAACTAATTAAAACTATCAAGCAAAATCACGTAGAATTAAATCAATCAGAGGAAAAATTACCTAGCCAGGGATATTCGATTCGAATTGTTATATTGATCATTGACTCAAAGATAAATTCAAGTTATTCGGACAGATTGACTATAGTTGATAGAGACACTCGACTCAACCTCGTTTTTACTTAATTAATCGGATAACCTAGAGACACTCGACAGTTATCTTCCCTAACAAATTCACAACCCCTAGAGACACTCGACAGGATTTAATGAATTCGCAGCCTTAAGAACCATAAAAACACCAACCCTAATTAATCGAGTCGTGACACACGCAAGATTTAAATTAGATTATCAAATCCCTTAGTGAACGAGGAATTCTATCGCTAAAACCCTGTCACTAAATTTACCACAAATTATCAATCAACTTTACTACACTTCAAGCATCAAGATTGGCAATATGCAATTGAATCTATCTAGATAGTCAGGCCCTACCACTAAATAAATCAATCACAATAAATGTGAAACACGGAGATAAGATAAATGCCTAAATAAACATGAATTGAATAAAACATTTAGGTCTCACAATATCCAAAAACGAATCTTAATCCCTAGCTAGATAATTAAGAGTTTAGCTACTAAAATCCATAAAAACAATAACGGAGGAATTCTTTAACATAAATAAAATTAAAGCGAAAGGGAAGAATTAAACTAAAACAAAGAACTCGTGATGAAGTCCTGCTCTCGATGTTGCTCGCCCAAGTTCCAAAACTGCTGCTCAAAAGATGTGTGTTTTCGTTCTTTCCACAAAGTGCTGCTATCCAAATATATATATCTCATGCCGTCAAAGCCACATTCCAGAATTCCCATGCCAATTGGATTCCTAAGTCCAATTAAAATTTGACTTAATCTCTTGCTTCCCAAGAATTGAACACACAACTGGGCCATCTCTAAATAATTCCCAAGGTATATGTTTAGCCCACAAGTTCAAGGCCCCATAATTAAATACAAGACTCTGGGCTTCTCCGAATAAGTTCCCTGCGTGCGGCCCACTACTACCGAGTCCAACATTAATTCCACAATGCAGCCTCTTCTCCAAGCAAATTGTTTTCTCCAACAAATTAAAAACGTGTGGCCCAATACAATTTTAATTCCATTCTCCTCTTACTCCATACATGTGGCCCAATTCCCAAACAAAACAAATCAGCCCCACTGACCCACTCCAACATCTCCAATCATACGTGAATGGACGTAAAAGCTAAGCCCATAAATCTCCAATTTATTCCCAATTGCTCAATCCTCATGCAGCAACAAATAAGCTCCATTCCAGTTATCCAACCTCTGCTCGTGTGCACTGGTTCGGATCTAAAAACGATCTAATTTGCTCAAATTTTGCTTCCAAGTCCCAATTCTACAATAAGAATAACAAAGCATCAAATTCTTTATAAATAATATCAAATCAAGTACAATTCGGGGCATAATTTAATCATAAAGATGATTAATTAACGAGTTATCAGGTACTTAGTACTTTAGACTTTACTGATCTCGATACTTGTATAGACTGCATTAAGGGCAAGCAGACTAACAAGTCAAAGAAAGGTGCTAAAAGAAGTACAACCATATTAGAAATTATACATTCAGATATATGTTGTCCAGACATGGATGCATATGGTCAGAAATACTTTATCACCTTCATTGATGACTACTCACGATATATGCATCTCTACATGCTTCACCACAAAAGTGAAGCGTTAGAAGTCTTTAAGGTTTACAAGGCTGAAGTAGAGTTGCAATGCGGTAAGCAAATAAAGATAGTGAGGACTGATAGAGGTGGTGAGTACTATGGTAGATACACTGAAGATGGACAAGCTCAAGGTCCATTTGCGAAGTTTCTTCAAGAAAATGGGATTGTTGCCCAATACACCATGCCTGGGTCTCCAGACCAAAACGGTGTAGCAGAAAGAAGAAACCGAACTTTAATGGACATGGTGCGTAGTATGCTTAGTGGTTCTAAGCTACCTAAGTCTTTATGGATTAAAGCTCTCAAAACGGCAGTGTATGTATTGAATCGAGTTCCAACTAAGTCTGTTTCTAAAACACCATTTGAGTTATTCAAGGGTTGGAACCCGAGCTTAAGACATACACGAGTATGGGGATGCCCATCTGAAGTGAGAGTTTATAATCCTCAGGAAAAGAAACTTGATCCAAAGACCATTAGTGGGTATTTCGTTGGATATGCTGAAAGTTCTAAAGGATACAGGTTTTATTGTCCATCTCATAGCACTAGGTTTGTGGAATCAAGAAATGCTAAGTTTCTAGAAAATTACTTGATCAATGGGAGTGATCAATTGCAGGATTTTATTCCTATAAGAGATCAACCTTCTAGTTCAAGTGATAGATTGGTTGTTATTCACAACACCCCTCGGGTTCAATTGGGTGTCGAAGAACAACATAATGAAGATCCACATACTGCTGAAAACATTCAAGTAGATCAAATTGTTCAAGAAACTCCACAAGTTATTGAACAACAAGTAGAGCAGCATGATCTTAATGAGAATGTTGGTCAAGCCTTAAGGCGATCTACTAGAGAAAGGAAATCAGCACTTCCTAGTGACTATGTTGTGTATTTACAAGAATCTGACGGTGATGTTGGAGCTGAAAGTGATCCCGAGTCCTTTTCACAAGCTATGAGTTGTAATGAGTCATAATTCTGGTACAATGCTATGAAGGATGAGATGAACTCTATGAAATGTAATGAAGTCTGGGATCTTGTCAAGTTGCCTGACGGTGTAAAACCCATTGGTTGTAAATGGGTGTTTAAAACTAAGAGGGATTCATTAGGCAACATTGAGAGATATAAGGCTAGACTTGTTGTGAAGGGGTTCACTCAAAGAGAAGGAATCGATTATTCAGAGACATTCAGTCCTGTTTCTAAGAAAGATTCCTTACGCATTATGTTGGCATTAGTAGCCCAATTTGACCTTGAATGAAAACGGCGTTTTTGAATGGTAATCTAGAGGAAGAGGTGTATATGAAACAACCTGAAGGATTCTCCTCTAGTGATGGTGACCAGTTGGTGTGTAAGTTGAAAAGGTCCATATATGGATTGAAACAAGCCTCCCGACAATGGTGTTTGAAGTTTCATGATGTTATCTCTTCATTTGGGTTTGTTGAGAACATAAAGGATAAATGTATATACCG
This sequence comes from Lantana camara, assembly GCA_037501455.1. Lineage (NCBI taxonomy): Eukaryota > Viridiplantae > Streptophyta > Magnoliopsida > Lamiales > Verbenaceae > Lantana > Lantana camara. The sequence continues at coordinate 130,871,243 of CM074855.1, forward strand.
TAAGGTTAGTGGGAGTAAAATTTGTTTCCTTATCTTATATGTGGATGATATTTTACTTGCTACCAATGATAAGGGGATGCTATATGAAGTAAAACAATTCCTTTCTAAAAATTTTGGGATGAAGGACATAGGCGAGGCATCTTATGCCATTGGCATTAAGATCCATCAAGATAGACATAAGGGAATTTTAGGTTCATCTCAAGAAGCCTATATCAACAAAATTTTAGAAAGATTTCGGATGAAGAATTGTTCATCAAGTATAGCTCCCATAGTGAAGGGTGACAGATTCAATTTGAATCAGTGCCTGAAGAACGATCTTGAGAGGGAACAAATGAAAAACATTCCTTATGCTTCTGTTGTTGGAAGCTTGATGTATGCTCAGGTTTGTACAAGACCTGACATTGCATTTGCAGTTGGAATGTTGGGAGATATCAGAGTAACCCAGGTATTGACCACTGGAAAGCTGCAAAGAAAGCCTTGAGGTATCTTCAAGGGACTAAGGATTACATGCTTACATATAAACGATCAGACAATTTAGAGGTGATAGGGTACTCCGATTTAGACTTTGCTGGCTGCGTTGACTCTCGTAGGTCAACATCAGGATACATTTTTATACTTGCCGGTGGAGCTGTATCATGGAGGAGTGCAAAACAGACCCTAATTGCTACTTCCACTATAGATGTTGAGCTCGTTTTATGTTTTGAGGCTACCTCACAAGGATTGTGGTTAAAAAGTTTCATTTCTGAGCTTGAAATTGTGGATTCAATTTACAGGCCAATAAAGATACACTGTGACAATTCAGCTGTTGTTTTCATGGCTAAGAATAACAGAAGTGGTAGTCGAAGTAAGCATATCGACACCAAGTATCTAGCCATAAGGGAACGTGTCAAGAATAAGGAAGTGGTCATTGAACACATTAGCACTGAATTGATGTTAGTAGATCCTTTGACTAAAGGCATGCCACCATATAAATTTAAGGATAATGTAGTTACTATGAGACTTGTTTCTCATATGTAAAGTTTCGTTATTGGACGAACGTTGTGAAACTCTGAATTTATGGATATTTCTCATGTTTTATGGATATGTGCACATTTATGATATTTTGAAAAATATCAATACGGTTTGGACCTCGAATGAACATAGGGTTTATTCATAAAGATTATGCGGTAAAGTTGAAACCATAATGCATTGTAATACATGAAAGACACTACTCGTTCATAAGAGGATCTATCGCCATGATTCATGTATTGTGTTTTCTGAAGTTTGGGTAAATGTGGGTTTACGGACCAAGTGGGAGAATGTTAGCACTTTGTGGTCCTTTGGGATTCCTAACTGCATAAACATAATATTTATTGATTAATATTTTATTTTCTCACTATTAATGACGTAAATAAAGAATCCCACTAATCCACTAACTCCCACTATTCTATAATTATCGGGAGATAACCGCTAAAGAAAACGTAACTGATGGAGTTAGGTATATATAAATACTAAAGAATTCCTAAGGTCCCTAAGCACAAATATACACATACAGAAACCCAATCCATCAGGTTATGAGGGTCGGTGCTTAGAAGAACCTTAAGGAGAAGAGGGCTAGAGGAATTCCCGCAGAAAAAGGAGGGCTTGAAGTTGGTGGTCATCGGCAATTCGAAGAGCAATGGCGGGAGGTATTTCGATCCTAATTTCCACTGCGTGAATTCATGATTAAGTTTGTTATATGAATTTGATTGATTATACTTACAGTTAAGTCACCAGGTACAATTTCCATTTTGTGCCAACTTGCCACCTCATATGTGATATTCCTGCAATTAAATGTGTATTGCAATACATAAATTTCATTGATGTAACCCAATGAACCATTATATACTCATGTTCAACACACAAATACTACTCACAACTTAACCACAACAATGTTTTGAGGCATTAAGTCACCATATGAAATTCCCAATTTGTGCAAACGCCCCACCTCAAATATGATATCCTTGCAATTAAATGCATATTGCAATATATAAATTTCATTGACTTAACTCAATAAACCAATTATATACTTATGTTCAACACATCAAATACTACTCACAAATTAACCGACAATTCTTCGTATCGTGCAATTCAGTGGGTCAGAAAAGGCATATATAAGTTTAGAACTAAGATGATAAGTTTGTATAGCTTACCTCATAAAATTTTTAAGGAACGAAGATGAAAATCGATCATCTGTCCACAGTTCTTCAAGCTCATTCTCACCATCAAGATTCTCCAAGATCAAGTCATACAAACTACCTATCTCCTTGTAAGCATCTCTTGTTGACCTCCCATCATCGTCTGAAGCATCTATTGTTGACCTCAGATTGTCTTGGTTGCCATAACGATGTTGTTGAATATATAGTTAGTATTTTACCGCAGCCTCCGTTTCCTCATCAATTACTTTCAAAACCGCTTGGTACATTTGAGCCACTCTATTGCTGAGTATCTTACAAGCAGGGAATCCTTTTAGCAAGGGATTATTGCTCATAAAAACTTCCATCCGTTGCTTATCGCGTTTTAGGCGATCGACATACAAAGGGATGGCGGGACATTCGTGGTGGACGGTTGTAACATAAAAATAAACCCAGGCCCCTACAGATTCCTCCTTGTATGCAGGATGTCTAGTGATATCTTTTTCCTCCTTGTCTGCAGGGGAATCAATTATCATTTCCCGAAGAACCTCCATCTCCTTCTCCTCCAACACTCTGTCGTCTGATAGCATGTTCCTAAGCTTCTCAAGTATCACTAAGGTAGTTGCATCCATCCTCTTCCTCTCTATCTCTAATAGAATTTTGAGCTTATTGATTTCTTTTTTTTCTTTTTTTTTTTTTTTTTCTGTCTAACAATTTTCAGACAAAGTCTTTCAAAGGGTCTTTAATGGAAAGGATAAAGGTGATTGAATTCAACGCGGTTTCGCCGAGAATATACAACATAAACTTGGAGAAATATATATATATTTTTATCTATATCAAAAGACTCAATTACCATATATATTTTTGTCCATGTCTAAGATTCAAACATGGAGTCATGGAGATATGTTTTCTAGTAATTACATATGCCTAACGGAACGAAAAAATGCAGTGGTGGTCTAATTACATAAGTTCTTATAGAGAATATTCCAATTTTCGTCATCCAACTATATGACTAATCCAGTTTGGGTCCCTACTTACGAAATTCATTGATGTTGGTCCTCCAACTACCACTTTTTTACCAAAATTAGTCTTTCCATCTATTTTACCATCAAAATGAAATGGTGCTATAGTTTATGGTATATTTTGTTGACTTTGGTATTGTATTTTAGGCAACATATCTCTCCCTAATATTACGGGATTTGATTTTTTCTTTGTGTAGGGCCTTGATCTTATTTATTTCAACTTCCCCTCAACCACTGTAATACACAGAATTAAGGAATAATGGAATTTATAGCTTTCTCAATTCATATTCATTCTTTTCAACATGGCATCAGAGCCAGACAATCCTAGGGATCTACAATTGGCATCATCATCTGCCTAACTCGCAACAATGTGCAACGAGGAACAAACCTCGCCACCGGCGTTGTCCGAGGCGGCGACCATCTTGTCCGAACAAATAGCCAAATTGCTGCAACAACACAAACCACAACCCTAACAATCAAACTCAGAAAGTGCAGTTATAATAGATATCAAATTAAACAATAATAACTACACCTTATGGGTGAGAATGCTCAAAATCACTATCGATGCACGTGGACGACTCAGTCACTTAATCGGTCATCCCGCACCACCGGCTGAAAAAGATGAGGCTTATCAAGTCTAGAAACAGAAGGATCTCCAAGTGTTCGGTTGGATCACACAAGCAATCAAACCAAACCTGGTGACCCAATTCATCCATTACCCCACAACACGGATCTTTAGAAAGGGTTATCGATAACCTATGAATAGGGAGAAGACAACCTTCAAATATTCGATCTCATGACTAAAGTAGATCGAATCCGAAAAAAACACAATTCTTAGGAAGAAATTGATGGAATGAGACCCAATCCGATGGAATATCCCACTGACATCACCAAATTCAACTAAATACAAGAAGAGCATCGTTTGTTCAAATTCCTCTCAGGCCTAAATCTGAAATTTGACGCTGTAACGCCCCGATTTTTATTTATTAATATTTATGTCTAAAATAATTTTATAAATTTTATTTTATAGTATTTTTATGAAATTCATATTAAACTTATAATTTATTCCAAAACTTGAAAATGTTTTGATTGTCAACTTGGCCCTATATGTCCATTCTTTTGAAACTTAGGGACCGAATTGCATGAAAACCTTTGAGGACTAAAGTGATCACTTTCCAAACTTGATATCCTTAATTGCTTAACTTAAATAACTTGGAGGGTTTAATCGCAAATATTACATATTTCCCAAATATCACGGTATATTGCATCTCCAAGCTTCTCTTGATCATTTGCTTCCAAATTCACCACCATATCCATCTTCCTTGCTCTCGGTTCTTCACGTAGAAAAGGGGGAGAAGAGATTTCATCCAATCATCCAAGTTATTCAAGAAAATCCAAGTTTGGGAAGCTTGATCATCACCTTCATCCATCTTCTTCATCCATTTCTTTCATCCAAGGTTGGTTTTCCATGAATTGGTGATTCTTGAGCATATTTAATTGAGCTAGGGTTTGAGGATTGCATGCTAGATGAACTCCTTGTTGTGCAAAGCATGATTAAATGATCATATCTTGAATTATGGCATGAAGTATAGCTTGAATTCTTGAATATTTAGCTTGAATGATCAAGTATGATCATGAGAGTGAAATCATGAATTATTGATGATCTTGTGTGTTTTGAGTGTTTAAGTGTTATGATATTATTTCTTGAACCTATATGCATCATATTTCCATAAAAGCATGAATTGGTTGATTGAAAATGGAATTTTGCTTGCTTTGTTGATCATTCCCGTAGCCTCCCCTGTTTTTCCTCTGTTCTTCACATTTGCAGAAACAGGGAACGGCCGTTCCCAGCCTCAAGGCGTTGTGGGAATGGGCGTCCCACCTTTTCAAATGGTTTGGGCGGCCGAGCATGGGAACGGCCGTTCCCATTTTGGCCTTGAGCCGGAAGGGCCGTTCCCAGCTTGCGCGCGCGTTTTAAAAAGGGAAATCGTTGGCACGCTTTTGGGGGTAATGGGAACGACCGTTCCCATTTACAAAGGGAACCCGGAACGGCCGTTCCCACCTGAAATGCAGAACAAAATATTCTGCATAAAATTACATTTTTAACCCCTCGATCCAACGACTTCTTTGACCCCGAATTGCTGTAATATGTGCTAATATGATGTGAAACAACATGTTATCATACCACATTGCATTTTCGTGATCATCTCGATACATTTCCGCCGTTCGTCACATTTTGGGCATTTGAGGTCATGTCTCATGTATAAGTGTCGTGTTTGCACAGGTCACGAGGGTAGGGACGAGGAGCAAGCCCCGTAGGCCGTGCCTACTTGTCTTTGTCGGTATAGGTGAGGTTTAATTGCTAGTTACATAGAACCCGTATACCCCCTTATGTGATATTTTGGCCAAAATAGTATTTACGGTTATATTTTCTATAAATCATTGATCATTTCAAGCCAGGTTCAAGTAAGCAAGCAAGCAAGCAAGTCAGGTATTGTTTCATGTATGTTTAGGCGAGTAGCATGACGGTTTGGGCCCGAGGGTAGTGACTAGAGCCAACCGGGAAAGCAAGGGCTGACGGGTAACTCTGGCACTATCCTCACCACACTAGGGGTCACCCCTGAATCCACTAGGAGATTAGTGGAGGAAGGAGCTCCGGGCTTAGGGATTCATGTACCCTCTGCTCAATGAGATTGGATGTTGGGGCCTTGCAATCCCTTCATCAAACCGGAGGGAAAAGGAGACTGGGGACGAGTCCGGCACCACGGATGCGCCTCGGGTTATTGCATGATTGTCATTTCATGAACGTGTTATATGAGTACACTATCGCACAATTGCACGATAAGTGAATTGCATGATCACCTATTGACTATTAAACAAGCAAGCATGTTCATGTTCATTGGGAGTAAGGTTGGAGACCGCCCTCACTCGCCGGGGCCATGTATTGATTGATTGCATGAAACGATTCAGTAATTAATATTGATAGTTGTAATCTCGGGCGAGTTCTCTATTATTGTGACCGTATAATGTTTTAATTATAAAACCTTACCCGAGGTTATAACTTGCATGTGATTGCGCTAATATATATTTATGCCCCTCACTCAGTCTTCGGTAGACTGATACTTCACTTTTCAGGTACTTGAGAGCCGGTCGTGCTAGGCGGGAGTCTGGTCCAGTCTTGCATTGTCACGAGTCTATCAGTGTACCCTCATGTATATATTTTACTACTTCTCATGTCATGTCTATTGTTATCACATTTGGAATACTTGATCATGTATAAGAGATGATAATGTATTGATAATTAGTTTGGTATCTATACGTATCTAGCTGATAAATACGGTACCTATATGTATATATATATGAATTAATGCTTCCACTTTTAAATTGTTGTGCATTGGTTTTGTATTGCTTTGGGGTTTAGTCCCGCCTAGCTCGTCTTTTCTTTTCTTTGTCACCCGTTCGCTATAGGTTAGTTCATGTACGGATTGTCCATTTCGTATGTGGATCGGCCTATAGTGCGGGGGTGTGGTATCCCTACGTATAGGGGTGCTACATCTGAGGTGGTATCAGAGCCCGGTTGCAAAACCGAGGTTCTAGTGTCGTGTCGTGTCAAGTCTAGGTCGAACGGCATAGGATTAATTGTTGGTTGAGAGTCTTGCATATTATTTGAGTTCTTTGAATTAATTAGATTATTTGACAACCTGTGCGTTGCATTGAAACGCCCCGATTTTCATTTATTAATATTTATGTCTAAAATAATTTTATAAATTTTATTTTATAGTATTTTTATGAAATTCATATTAAACTTATAATTTATTCCAAAACTTGAAAATGTTTTGATTGTCAACTTGGCCCTATATGTCCATTCTTTTGAAACTTAGGGACCGAATTGCATGAAAACCTTTGAGGACTAAAGTGATCACTTTCCAAACTTGATATCCTTAATTGCTTAACTTAAATAACTTGGAGGGTTTAATCGCAAATATTACATATTTCCCAAATATCACGGTATATTGCATCTCCAAGCTTCTCTTGATCGTTTGCTTCCAAATTCACCACCATATCCATCTTCCTTGCTCTCGGTTCTTCACGTAGAAAAGGGGGAGAAGAGATTTCATCCAATCATCCAAGTTATTCAAGAAAATCCAAGTTTGGGAAGCTTGATCATCACCTTCATCCATCTTCTTCATCCATTTCTTTCATCCAAGGTTGGTTTTCCATGAATTGGTGATTCTTGAGCATATTTAATTGAGCTAGGGTTTGAGGATTGCATGCTAGATGAACTCCTTGTTGTGCAAAGCATGATTAAATGATCATATCTTGAATTATGGCATGAAGTATAGCTTGAATTCTTGAATATTTAGCTTGAATGATCAAGTATGATCATGAGAGTGAAATCATGAATTATTGATGATCTTGTGTGTTTTGAGTGTTTAAGTGTTATGATATTATTTCTTGAACCTATATGCATCATATTTCCATAAAAGCATGAATTGGTTGATTGAAAATGGAATTTTGCTTGCTTTGTTGATCATTCCCGTAGCCTCCCCTGTTTTTCCTCTGTTCTTCACATTTGCAGAAACAGGGAACGGCCGTTCCCAGCCTCAAGGCGTTGTGGGAATGGGCGTTCCCACCTTTTCAAATGGTTTGGGCGGCCGAGCATGGGAACGGCCGTTCCCATTTTGGCCTTGAGCCGGAAGGGCCGTTCCCAGCTTGCGCGCGCGTTTTAAAAAGGGAAATCGTTGGCACGCTTTTGGGGGTAATGGGAACGACCGTTCCCATTTACAAAGGGAACCCGGAACGGCCGTTCCCACCTGAAATGCAGAACAAAATATTCTGCATAAAATTACATTTTTAACCCCTCGATCCAACGACTTCTTTGACCCCGAATTGCTGTAATATGTGCTAATATGATGTGAAACAACATGTTATCATACCACATTGCATTTTCGTGATCATCTCGATACATTTCCGCCGTTCGTCACATTTTGGGCATTTGAGGTCATGTCTCATGTATAAGTGTCGTGTTTGCACAGGTCACGAGGGTAGGGACGAGGAGCAAGCCCCGTAGGCCGTGCCTACTTGTCTTTGTCGGTATAGGTGAGGTTTAATTGCTAGTTACATAGAACCCGTATACCCCCTTATGTGATATTTTGGCCAAAATAGTATTTACGGTTATATTTTCTATAAATCATTGATCATTTCAAGCCAGGTTCAAGTAAGCAAGCAAGTCAGGTATTGTTTCATGTATGTTTAGGCGAGTAGCATGACGGTTTGGGCCCGAGGGTAGTGACTAGAGCCAACCGGGAAAGCAAGGGCTGACGGGTAACTCTGGCACTATCCTCACCACACTAGGGGTCACCCCTGAATCCACTAGGAGATTAGTGGAGGAAGGAGCTCCGGGCTTAGGGATTCATGTACCCTCTGCTCAATGAGATTGGATGTTGGGGCCTTGCAATCCCTTCATCAAACCGGAGGGAAAAGGAGACTGGGGACGAGTCCGGCACCACGGATGCGCCTCGGGTTATTGCATGATTGTCATTTCATGAACGTGTTATATGAGTACACTATCGCACAATTGCACGATAAGTGAATTGCATGATCACCTATTGACTATTAAACAAGCAAGCATGTTCATGTTCATTGGGAGTAAGGTTGGAGACCGCCCTCACTCGCCGGGGCCATGTATTGATTGATTGCATGAAACGATTCAGTAATTAATATTGATAGTTGTAATCTCGGGCGAGTTCTCTATTATTGTGACCGTATAATGTTTTAATTATAAAACCTTACCCGAGGTTATAACTTGCATGTGATTGCGCTAATATATATTTATGCCCCTCACTCAGTCTTCGGTAGACTGATACTTCACTTTTCAGGTACTTGAGAGCCGGTCGTGCTAGGCGAGAGTCTGGTCCAGTCTTGCATTGTCACGAGTCTATCAGTGTACCCTCATGTATATATTTTACTACTTCTCATGTCATGTCTATTGTTATCACATTTGGAATACTTGATCATGTATAAGAGATGATAATGTATTGATAATTAGTTTGGTATCTATACGTATCTAGCTGATAAATACGGTACCTATATGTATATATATATGAATTAATGCTTCCACTTTTAAATTGTTGTGCATTGGTTTTGTATTGCTTTGGGGTTTAGTCCCGCCTAGCTCGTCTTTTCTTTTCTTTGTCACCCGTTCGCTATAGGTTAGTTCATGTACGGATTGTCCATTTCGTATGTGGATCGGCCTATAGTGCGGGGGTGTGGTATCCCTACGTATAGGGGTGCTACATCTGAGGTGGTATCAGAGCCCGGTTGCAAAACCGAGGTTCTAGTGTCGTGTCGTGTCAAGTCTAGGTCGAACGGCATAGGATTAATTGTTGGTTGAGAGTCTTGCATATTATTTGAGTTCTTTGAATTAATTAGATTATTTGACAACCTGTGCGTTGCATTGATTGTTGCAATTTATTGTTACTTATCTGATCTTGAATTCTTTGAAATTATGTGCTTAATGTGTTTTATTTAAACATTGATATACTACTTGTTGCATTTATATTAAATTTTCATCGCGAGCATTAATTATGTGACTATTATGTGACATGAGCATGCCTTACCCACATGCATTTTATTTCAAAGAAAGTTGTGAGTTACAGGTTGTAGAAAGAATATCAAACCACGGCCAATCGATGGATAACTTTGGGCTACTACAAGATTTGAGAAGGGTGTGCAAGTTGAGGCTAAAAACAAGGCGTGGAAGAAAGTCAATTAAGTTTTTCGCTCGAAGTACATGGTTGGGAATTACCTTTGGGTTTAAATCAGTCGGATTCAACTTTCTAACACGACAGCCAGAAAGATTAAACAACCATTATGGAAATCAACATGTTCGGGATTCTACATTTGGGGTAAGACGAGTTTATTTTCTGATGCAAGATAAATTGTCGTGTTGAGGAAATACATTGACAGGTAGGGAACGGTAAAGGAAAGTACTCAAGAGAAGCAAAGTAATAATTAGAGGGAGAATAACTGGATTGCCATTAGCGAGTGGTTCAAGGGTTGGAAGGAAAAAGGAATTTCGTAGATGACTAACCGGGAGTATAATACCAGGGAAAAGAGGATTGTTGACCGTGATGTGGGTGAATTGGAAGATATGGAGCAACGAGTAGAAGCATCTCAAATTTAAGAATTTTCAACTTAGATCATCAACTTACAGAAAATGCTACCAAGGAATTTTGGACTAAGGATCAAATATGGAAAAGTTCGAAGGCAAGTTCATCGAGTTATGATTCAAGGAATGAGATCCGGAACAAAAGAATTTATTAAGGAAAATTTGTACTACCAGAAATGAGGCGCCTACCGGGCAAGGAAGTCTATGTCCTTCGAGGATAAGGTGAAGGAGATTGGGACATTAATTATTCAAGATTCAAGGTGTAGTTAAATTGAGGCTTAGTTAATTGGGAAGTAAATTTAAGTATGAGAAGAAGATTATTTCAATCAAGCTGGTAGATTTGGATTCATGCAAGGTAAAGAGCTTAGGACTCTATAATCGGGAGGAATGAGTTTATTTTCCGGATTCAAGTTGAAGGGTCGTGTAAGAGTGCGAATTGAGGAATTTTGGAAGGAAATTATATGCTCAGAAATAGGTAAGTAAGAAGAAGAGTTCTCTAACCGATTCAAATTGAAAGAGTAGACTTGAAGGGTTTTAGTCACGGTGGCAACTCGGTGAATTAGGAGAATAACTGGAGGCTCTTGGTTCAAGAAGGGTCAGGGAATTAATTCCATAAGTGGAACAGAAATGGAATTCAAGAGTTCTTGTTTAGGGATCATAGAGTTACCCCAGTTAACGCAAGGACAATTTTGGGATTTCAATTAAGGAAGGGATAAAGGAAGCTCAGCACTCCAGTGAATATGAAACTGAAAGACAATCATGTTGAGGATTTCGGTAATTGGGTAATTCAGATCCAAGCTGAATTGTCGTGTGGCAAGGTTACGTTAAAAGAAATGAAGCAACAAATGGAAACGGTAAAGAAAGGCAAAGAGTTGCTGGGAGGTTGTCAAACGATCAAGTATAGACTAGTGGAGGGAGAGTCGGTTAACTAACCGAACTCCTAAGGAATAAACAAGGGAGTTTGGATCAAAGTGATAACCATGAAGAGGATCCGGGCAATGATTTGGGGAGTAACTATTAAAGAATAAGCTAGATGTGAACTCCGTGAGTATAAAAGACTTCGGGTTTCAAGAATCATAATACAAACCGTGGAAATGTTCAAGTGAAGGTTAGACAAATTTGAAGAATAGAAGACCGTGGGGAAAACAAGAAATGATTACTAGTTCAAGACAGGCTTATGATTCAACCAACAAGGAATTTCATGTCGAGATACAATCTTCCATTACTCCGGTGACAGGTTCAATGCATCCATAAGCACGTGCATCATACGTTACTTTAATTTTGAATTTCTTTACCTATGTGGGTGACTTCCCCGATTGCACTTAATTACTCCAATGTGCTGAGTTATTACTTCTGAGTGTGTAACGTACATTGGCATATTAATTCAACATGCATATTCAGTGTCTTGAATTACAGGATGTCTCAAGACCACTCTCCTCAGGAACAAGTACCTAGGGTTTCTCCACATTTACCCCCTCCGGCTCAGCCTCAGGAGTTCTTCGAGTCTTTGGTTCGGTTAGTGGATCAGAAAATAGAAGAGTATGTTTCCTCCGGGTCGCGGGTCTTATCGTCACCGCCGGGCCAAATTTCGATGGTATTTAGGGAATTTCAGAACCAACCACCTTCAAGACCCTTGGAAGGAAACAAGGATTTCACCGGGTCACAACTCAAGAAGAACAAAAGAGTGTGGGAACTAACTCCGAGTGACCCCTTAGAAAAGGTCCGAGGCACCACCTTGTTGGAGGCAAGAAGGTCTAATCCTCACCCCGGACAGGCTTCAGGTTCGAATTTGGGACAGCTTTCTAACAAAGGAAAACGGCCTATCTCCTATCATACCCCGGCATCTCAGGAAAGGTCTCGCAAGAAAAAGAAGCAACCACTTGGATCGAGTTCGAGAACTTCGTGTAACCCAGTTTCAACCACATCTTCTGGGAAACTTCTTTGCAGTTATTGTGGACGTGATAACCACACTTATGATGGCTGTAGGAAACGGTTGGGATTATGTCTCTACTGTGGGAGTGACGAGCATCACATAGATACTTGCTCAAGGCTACGAGGGAAATCGACCGGGGGTGGAAGAGTACTAGTGCAGGCACGGGAAGGTGTTCGCGAGAGGGGAATGCAAAATGTAAATGCGAATCGGGTCCGGAAAAAAGAAGGTACCGGTTATATGCATAGCACAACCATCGGTGAACGGTACATTTAACCATGCATACCACGTACATCACTTATTTTATTGTTATTGTATTTAATTTCTTGTGCCTTGCCAACTAGTTAATTATGAGTGATAAGTATGGGATTAATTGATTTAGTTGTCTATATGATACTTGTGAAATGATTATGATTCTATTTGTTCATGCAACATTCATGCCATTGTTCTTGTTATTTATTCTTCGAACTACTTCATTCCTAGTGAGAGACGGGGCTCTCTCATTTTCTATTGAGAGACGGGGCTCTCTCACTTCTTGTTGAGAAACGGGGTTTTCTCACTTCTTGTGAAAGACGGGGCTCTTTCATTTCTTATTCAAGAGACGGGGTTCTCTTATAAATTGTGCATCGTTTTAAAACTTGACAGTGGACCTGGGGACCAGGTCCTTTTTAAGGGGGGGAGAGTTGTAACGCCCCGATTTTCATTTATTAATATTTATGTCTAAAATAATTTTATAAATTTTATTTTATAGTATTTTTATGAAATTCATATTAAACTTATAATTTATTCCAAAACTTGAAAATGTTTTGATTGTCAACTTGGCCCTATATGTCCATTCTTTTGAAACTTAGGGACCGAATTGCATGAAAACCTTTGAGGACTAAAGTGATCACTTTCCAAACTTGATATCCTTAATTGCTTAACTTAAATAACTTGGAGGGTTTAATCGCAAATATTACATATTTCCCAAATATCACGGTATATTGCATCTCCAAGCTTCTCTTGATCATTTGCTTCCAAATTCACCACCATATCCATCTTCCTTGCTCTCGGTTCTTCACGTAGAAAAGGGGGAGAAGAGATTTCATCCAATCATCCAAGTTATTCAAGAAAATCCAAGTTTGGGAAGCTTGATCATCACCTTCATCCATCTTCTTCATCCATTTCTTTCATCCAAGGTTGGTTTTCCATGAATTGGTGATTCTTGAGCATATTTAATTGAGCTAGGGTTTGAGGATTGCATGCTAGATGAACTCCTTGTTGTGCAAAGCATGATTAAATGATCATATCTTGAATTATGGCATGAAGTATAGCTTGAATTCTTGAATATTTAGCTTGAATGATCAAGTATGATCATGAGAGTGAAATCATGAATTATTGATGATCTTGTGTGTTTTGAGTGTTTAAGTGTTATGATATTATTTCTTGAACCTATATGCATCATATTTCCATAAAAGCATGAATTGGTTGATTGAAAATGGAATTTTGCTTGCTTTGTTGATCATTCCCGTAGCCTCCCCTGTTTTTCCTCTGTTCTTCACATTTGCAGAAACAGGGAACGGCCGTTCCCAGCCTCAAGGCGTTGTGGGAATGGGCGTTCCCACCTTTTCAAATGGTTTGGGCGGCCGAGCATGGGAACGGCCGTTCCCATTTTGGCCTTGAGCCGGAAGGGCCGTTCCCAGCTTGCGCGCGCGTTTTAAAAAGGGAAATCGTTGGCACGCTTTTGGGGGTAATGGGAACGACCGTTCCCATTTACAAAGGGAACCCGGAACGGCCGTTCCCACCTGAAATGCAGAACAAAATATTCTGCATAAAATTACATTTTTAACCCCTCGATCCAACGACTTCTTTGACCCCGAATTGCTGTAATATGTGCTAATATGATGTGAAACAACATGTTATCATACCACATTGCATTTTCGTGATCATCTCGATACATTTCCGCCGTTCGTCACATTTTGGGCATTTGAGGTCATGTCTCATGTATAAGTGTCGTGTTTGCACAGGTCACGAGGGTAGGGACGAGGAGCAAGCCCCGTAGGCCGTGCCTACTTGTCTTTGTCGGTATAGGTGAGGTTTAATTGCTAGTTACATAGAACCCGTATACCCCCTTATGTGATATTTTGGCCAAAATAGTATTTACGGTTATATTTTCTATAAATCATTGATCATTTCAAGCCAGGTTCAAGTAAGCAAGCAAGCAAGCAAGTCAGGTATTGTTTCATGTATGTTTAGGCGAGTAGCATGACGGTTTGGGCCCGAGGGTAGTGACTAGAGCCAACCGGGAAAGCAAGGGCTGACGGGTAACTCTGGCACTATCCTCACCACACTAGGGGTCACCCCTGAATCCACTAGGAGATTAGTGGAGGAAGGAGCTCCGGGCTTAGGGATTCATGTACCCTCTGCTCAATGAGATTGGATGTTGGGGCCTTGCAATCCCTTCATCAAACCGGAGGGAAAAGGAGACTGGGGACGAGTCCGGCACCACGGATGCGCCTCGGGTTATTGCATGATTGTCATTTCATGAACGTGTTATATGAGTACACTATCGCACAATTGCACGATAAGTGAATTGCATGATCACCTATTGACTATTAAACAAGCAAGCATGTTCATGTTCATTGGGAGTAAGGTTGGAGACCGCCCTCACTCGCCGGGGCCATGTATTGATTGATTGCATGAAACGATTCAGTAATTAATATTGATAGTTGTAATCTCGGGCGAGTTCTCTATTATTGTGACCGTATAATGTTTTAATTATAAAACCTTACCCGAGGTTATAACTTGCATGTGATTGCGCTAATATATATTTATGCCCCTCACTCAGTCTTCGGTAGACTGATACTTCACTTTTCAGGTACTTGAGAGCCGGTCGTGCTAGGCGAGAGTCTGGTCCAGTCTTGCATTGTCACGAGTCTATCAGTGTACCCTCATGTATATATTTTACTACTTCTCATGTCATGTCTATTGTTATCACATTTGGAATACTTGATCATGTATAAGAGATGATAATGTATTGATAATTAGTTTGGTATCTATACGTATCTAGCTGATAAATACGGTACCTATATGTATATATATATGAATTAATGCTTCCACTTTTAAATTGTTGTGCATTGGTTTTGTATTGCTTTGGGGTTTAGTCCCGCCTAGCTCGTCTTTTCTTTTCTTTGTCACCCGTTCGCTATAGGTTAGTTCATGTACGGATTGTCCATTTCGTATGTGGATCGGCCTATAGTGCGGGGGTGTGGTATCCCTACGTATAGGGGTGCTACAGACGCTATCACTAGAGATATCTTAAAGGAAAGCAACCTACCCTCAGTTGATGGCGCTTATGCCATCGTCCGCCGGAAAGCCACCCGGCGAGCCATCCTAAGAGTGTCGGCAGCCTTCGACGAAATAAAACTATCCTAGGGTATCGGTGTAGGACTGACCGTTCAGGGATAAGGGACGAGCCCAAGATAAAGCACACATAAAGCCACACGCCGCCCGGACCCACCAAAGAACTCACCAGCGACCGTCTCTCGGAACAAGTCCGACCTCGTTTGTGACTATTGCGGCAAAAAAGGCCATTTAGAGACAGGTTATTTCGAGATTGTGGGCTACCCAGATTGGTGGGAGCCACGAGAGAAGGTACAGGACACCAAACGCGGATGGACCCGTAGAACGGCGGTGGTCGCCGACGAATCCAGCGGTGGAGGTAAAACCGGTGAAGTGGCTATGGTGGCCATAGACATCGGATTGAGGAAAGGAAAGAACCCTAGCGGCGGCGCTCAACAGATAAATGGAGATGTACCCTCTTCCATGACAGGTATAGGGCAAATGGGGGTGAATCTCCCCTTTTACCCCTCACTTATTGAAGATAATCATTATGGTATTTTTGTTGTTCGTAATTATGTTAATACAAAAAACCCACAATGGGTATTTGACTATACTCAGGTACCAATAGCCCTGTCTATCACACCCCGAGTATTTAGCTGTTCTGTCTTTGTTCATATCCCTACCACACAGAGAACTAAACTTGACTCTTGTGCTGAAAAATGTGTCTTTGTGGGTTACGAGATTCACTAGAAGGGATATAGGTGCTTTAACTCTAAAACCCATCGGATGTTTGTAACCATGAATTGTGATTTTGTGGAGACTGAGTATTATTTTGTGGCTTCAAGCCAACCTAGTGTTCCGGGAAAGGGTGATCAACACAAGGACCCACTAGATTGGCTCTATGCAAACCCTTTTTCCTCTGACAGCGTTCAGTCCCTCTCATGCGATGCAGAAATTCCGGCACAAGAGGAGGCCACGCCCCCATTATCTTCCTCTACTGATATCCCTAAGGTTAGTAAATGTTATTTGGAATCCCACAGGTTATGAAAATCCTCACCCGCATCCCCCCTCTCCCCCAATTACACAACTTTAAATGTTGGTAAATTTGACATGGCAACCCTTCCACGTAATCCGTGCAGAACTGGCAGATAATGGGATATAATGATAGTGGATAAAAAGGTAGTAGCATTCTATCGAATCTAGGTTTAATTTCAAAAATGCCTAGCTAGGGCTTTGCTTTAGATAAAAGAGGAATATCTGGCTTCTCATGGCCAAGAAAGCTCAGAAGACAAGAAGCCC
Organism: Lantana camara; assembly: GCA_037501455.1. Taxonomy (NCBI): domain Eukaryota; kingdom Viridiplantae; phylum Streptophyta; class Magnoliopsida; order Lamiales; family Verbenaceae; genus Lantana; species Lantana camara. The sequence continues at coordinate 130,888,139 of CM074855.1, forward strand.
CCTCATGCGTTCCGTCCCCCTCATGCGATGCAGAAATTCCAGCACAGGAGGAGGCCACGCCCCCATTATCTTTCTATATCGATATTCGATACAGGATCTACTTATCACTTTGTTTTTCAAATACATCAGAGGATCTACTTATCACTTTTTTTTTTTCAAACACTCTCTGAAATACTCCCCGATGTACACTCTCCTCTCCAATACTCACTCTTTTTTTTCAGACACTCTCTGATACTCTCCGATGTACAAGCACAGAAATCAAATCAAACACTCTCAGATACTTTCCGATGTACACTAGATCCTAGCTTTTTTTTCTTTTTTCAAACACTCTTTGATACTTTCCGATGTACAGGCACAGGAATCAAATCAAACACTCTCCGATATTCTGGAATCAAATCAAACACTATCTAAAACTTTATTTTATTTGACTGATACATTGGGCCAACAAAGAAATTGGGAAAAAAAAGAAGAAAAAAATATAAAGAAAGAAAGCCCTGTTCACTAGTCTACTTGCCCCCACGCGACTATCATCACGACGTCCCAAAACAACGGAGGCCTCAGAACGACAGTGTACAACATACATGCAACCCAGATTGTAATCGGAAGCAGCCACCATGGATGTGGCGATGGCTGTGAATCATCGTCCCGTCCTGAAGTGCTCGGAGGCGCCTGTGGCTTCAGAAGCGACGCCGGAGGAGCCGATAGCACCGGCCTCGCTGGCGCCAGTAGCGATGTCGTAGACACCTAAAGAGAATTTGTCGCACTGTTAAGCATATATAGAAGCAGTAACAAGATACAAAGCATTAATCAGTGAAGTTCCATTTTCTTCTTCTGGATCACATTGACCCGATACTTTTCTTCCTGCTACACCTCAGTGCCTGTGAGAAGTAAAATAAGTCACGATAAGTTTAAATCGATCATAATAGTTTCCTCACTCAAAAGCATAAAAATTAAGTAGAAAATAGAGCATATTTTTGAAAAATCATTCACCATGAACAAAATAACGAAATAGAAGCACAAATCAGTGCCGAGGTTTAGCACTCACGGAGAAGATAAGTTTCAATTTGAAGAAAATCAGTCATTATAGTCTCCTCACTCAAACGCAGTAGAAAACAGAGCATATTTCTGAAAAATCATTCACCATGAACAAAATAACGAAATAGAAGCACAAATCAGTGCCTGGGTTTAACACTCATGAAGAAGATAAGTTTCAATTTGAAGAAAATCAATCATAATGGTTCCTCACTCAAACGTATTAGAAAACAGAGCATATTTCTGAAAAATCATTCACTATGAACAATATAACGAAATAGAAGCACAAATCAGTATCTGGGTTTAGCACTCATGAAGAAGATAAGTTTCAATTTGAAGAAAATCAGTTATAATAGTTTCCTCACTAAGTAGAAAACAAAAAATCATTCACCATGAACAAAATAACCAACACATTAAAAATAGAAAGCACAAATGGTTTAGCACTCATGAAGAAGATGAAGTTTCTATTTGAAGAAAATCAGTCATAATAGTTTCCTCAACTAAGTAGAAATCAGAATGTATACCTGAGGCCAGCTGCTCAGAGGCTTCATGTTGATAGCCGAAGGAACTGAAGCTAGTAAGGAATGGCAATGGGAGGGGCCAGGAAATGAAGTTGGAAGGGAATGACTACGGGGCAGTGAGCTTGAGCCTAAAGCATCTTTTAACCACCTCAAAGATCGATATGGAGAGGGGAGGGAGAGGTAGATGTAGTGGTATATATAGGCGTCCGGTGTGAGCTAGGCTCAAGCCTATGCCTGCTGTGTAGTGGCCAAATGTTGCAGACTCTTTGTAGAGGACCACATAAACGGTTATAGGGAGGTAATGATGATTTGCAATTAGAAATAAATATTCCAAATTGAAAACAAAATAATAGATCTATAATATTCATGTTGTTTAATCTATTTATTTTATTTTACATAACAAGATATATATATATAATCAGATATAATTCAACAAAAAAATTTATCGATCAAATATAATTTAGCCGTATAGATACAAATAATTCGAAAATATGTAATAAGCCCAATATTCAAGATTTAACCCTACAAAATTTAAAAACGGCCCAAGCCCAAATAACAAAGACAAATGGAGGCCCAAATCCGAAATCTCAAAATATCTAGAGAAGAAGAGATGACGCGGCGAAAATAATTTCAGATCCCGCCTAATCACCACTTCCCCGCATATAATAATCACTTGCTTCCATCCCATTCACCTCATATCATTTTTCAATCTCTTCGCACTCATCCTTTACATCAATCTCGCACAAATCATCTCTCTATAATTCCGTCTTTATTTCCACTCTCTTCCCCCAAACCTAACCCTAACCCTAACTCCAGGCGAGTTGCTGCTACCGATTTCCTTCTGTATATTTTTTTAATTAATTTTCTGTATTTTTTTGTTGAAATGATTTCGTTGGTTGTGTTTGTTGCTGTGTTTCAGATGAAAGGAGGAAAATCCAAGGCGGATTCGAGGAAGGCGGACGGCAGGTGAGCGATTTTTACATGTTTGTGTGTATTTACGAATATTTGTGGTTTTTTTTTTTTTTTCTTTTCGTTGTTTGATTGATGTAGCCTGGTGTTGGATGATTTTGTTGTGATATGGTTTTGGTTTCCTGTTTTCGTTTATTGAATTTGTTTTAGTGTTCTTGTTTGGATTAATGTTTTGTTTGGTAAATTTGGGGGAAATGGATGTTCATCGTTCTCTAAGGGTTAGATTTTGAGCTTTGCTCTGTGATGTGCTTTTTGGCTGTGTTTCAAGAGTTTCTCTGGCTGTGGGTGAATGTTTGGTATTTGATATAATTATAGACTGTTTTCTATGACCTTTTTAGTTGTAATAATAACTGAAATTAAAATGAAGAATGCTAAACCTAAGCAAATGCAGTTCAACTTTGGTAAATTTTGAAGTATGATCTTCTTTGCTTCTGTGTCAATGCCTCACTTTGTCTGTTCATGTTTATGTTATTGATGAAGTTTATTCTTGGGACTATATTAGGCTTGCTGTGAAGAAGCAGACTAAGAAGGAGAAGCAAGCAGCAAAGGACCCTAACAAGCCGAAGAGGCCTGCAAGTGCTTTCTTCGTTTTCATGTATGTATGCTGATCTCATGTTCAAAATTGTTTGGCTGTACTTTACATGCCATTAGTTCAATTTTATTAGCTTTTATCCAGGCTCCTAATGTTTGGAATGATGCACTTAATGATTTCAGGGAAGACTTCAGGAAGCAATACAAGGAAAAGCACCCCCACAACAAATCTGTTGCTGCTGTAGGTCATTTTTACTTTTCATATTTCATTACTTGGTTGCTGTTTTCAGATTTGTTTATCATTGATGCTGTTAATGGGGTTAAATGCAGGTTGGTAAAGCTGGTGGTGGTATGTGGAAGTCAATGGATGATGAGGTAATTTTGTGCAAGATTTGACTATGAACTATCACATCATGTCTTCTTGCAAATATTGATATTGAATTTCTGATGGGACGAACTAAATCGCAAAAACATTAGGAAAAAGCTCCCTTTGTTGAAAAGGCTGAAAAGAGGAAGCAGGAATATGAACAGAAAATGGAAGCATACAACAGGAAATTGGTAAGCATTTATCATTAGTAGCTAATTACATGTTTTCCTCTGATAGTCATGCTGTATACTTTGGTTTTATAGGTCCATTTTCAACTACTGATACCTGTTATTGATTGTTAAATAGGCTGGAGAAGGTGATGACGATGAGTCTGATAAGTCAAAGTCTGAGGTTAATGATGATGAAGATGAGGAAGGAAGTGGAGAGGTCAGTCATATATTCTTACAATTCTTACAAAATGTCTGCAAATTCCCATTTTAATCAGAAACTTCTGTTTGATTATATGCAGGAGGAAGAAGATGATGACTAAGTGATCTTGATAGTACAAAATTCTCCAAGATTAACCCACTTATGTGTATATCTCTTCACATTGACATTGTGGGTTACCTTACTTGGTAGAATATAAGGCTTATATGTTAATTTCTCGCTGTTCCTAGTGAAACGAAGTAGGAGTATGTAATATGGGATTGGACTCTTTAATAGCTTTGATTCTCTACTTAGTGGTTCTATATTTGTTTCACAAGTTGCTCTTCATTTTCAGTTCTTTCTGTATCTAACTTGTCTCTATCCTATTTCAACTGAGGTGTTTTTTTTTTCCTTTTTTTTTCTCTAAAGGCAGTAACCTCAGTTGAAGTAGGATAGTAGAAACAATTCTACTTCAACTGAGGTTACCGTCTTCGAGAAGAACATGGCCTTATTTTTGATTTTATGTGGGCTTATACAAGGAGGGAACACTTTCTCTCGCATCGTATGCAAGTATGATCATTGTTGAGGTATAAATGGTCATTAAGAACCAAAAAAAGAAAAGGTATATATGGTCATTACTTTTAAGATATATTTACACAAAGCTTGTAATATAAGTACAATAAATTTTCTTTATTGATTTTCATAAATTATAATCTTAATTAATTCACATCAAAGTTTGAATGATTTTGTTTAATAATTGTTAAGAACCATATACCAATTTTTTAAGGAATTCTCACATGTATCAAGCTGGAAAAATGAGCTTAAACCCAATGTATTTGTTTAACTAATGGGCTGGTGGGCCTGACATTCTGATTAAGGTCATATTGTTTTCATATTTCGGTTGAATTGGAAAATTTAATTAAGAAATAGAAATTTTGACGTTAAAGTAATTTTCCGTTTAATTAATTAGTTACTCTATGAATAAAAACCTTTCCAATAATTAGGCCACACCTACCCTGTCTTGTCTATAAATATGTGGGTTCTTGACTTCTTGCTCTCTTTTCCTCCCTAAGTAAAAGGGGAGAAAAATGGAATATTTTTGGGTTAATAAAAGTCTGATCGTATAAATAATTAATGCTACCAGTTCGTATATCCAACAACATTAAGATATTTGCTGAAAAATAAAGTGATTATCTCAATATCTTTCTTCCAATGTCACATTTTGAACAACGCGATTTTAATAGACAAAATTAGAAAAATTATTTCTTTTTTTAGCAACAAATAATATTATAAATTATAACGAGACACAAGTCGAAACGGATGAATATTTCCTCAAAAAATGGATGAACTAAATTTAAGTAAAATGATAGGAATTTAAAATCTAATATCTAGCAAAATATTATCTATCTCAAAATGATCTTCCCCTTGAAATGAAAGACATTTTAAATGAAATTTCTCTTAATCCAAATTTGAACAAGATATCTAAGAATTTAAGTCTGCTTTCCTTAAATCTAAACGAGATTAATTTATTATATTATATTTATGACACACTCTTTATAATCATATCCTATCATATTCATATTATTATTTTCTATTTGAAAATATAAACTAAAAAAGAAAATGGGCGCATGTGATTTACTGTGATAAAGTCTATATACTTAAATTCACATAGTGCAAGACATCAATCATTGTCTTAAATTTTTCGTAAAAAGAAACTTAAAATAATGTTTCGCTCTCAAATTGACTATTCAAAAAATTATAAATTCCTTTTATCCATTAATTTGATACATCAAATCAACTAATAATCCTTAATAAAAGGAATCAACCATAAAACCCATTAAATATCGAAACGACACCGTTTTCCGAGTCACTCCACACGTGTGAACAGACTCCACACGTGACTCCCATCCAACCCCACACGCATTCGGTCACTTTCCTACAAACCAAATAAATTCAGGAACCAAAAATAAAATAAATATTTTATTCATCAAAAATAAATTTAAAAAAAAAAAAAGGACGAAAAAAGAAAAAAATAAAGAAAAAAAAAAGGTCCCCTCCAAAGCTCAAAGGCAATGGGTAAGGTAGCAACAGCGGCAACAGCGGAGATGAAGCGAAAGAAGAAGAAAGGTCGCCCTCCCAAGAACCCTCTTCCCTCTTCAACCCCTCCAAAACCCATTAATTTCGATCCCTCCCCCACCACCAACCGCCGATCCACGCGACGGAACCCTAATAGTTTCGATTCTCCGCCGCCGCAGGGATTCGACGACGAGGACGATGATGATGAGCGCAAGGAGAAGAAGGTGAAGCTCGTCGTTCGATTGCCTCAATCAGATGAGGATAGCAGGAAGAGGAGCAGGCGGCATTCTCGAGAATACGATTCGGGCTCGGGTTTTGATTCGGGCTCCGATTCGGACCCGGAGTCGGAGGATCGGGAGAATTGCGCCAAGAAACGCAAGATCAATGCTGTTGATGGCGGATCTGAGGGTGGTGTTTCCGTTCAGGTATGTTGTTTGCGGGGAAATTGCACCGAATTCTGGAGAATACGTTTTGAAATTTTTGGTGAGGGAATTGAATTTTCGACCTTCATTGCTTGGTTTTGGCAACTTTTTGTGAAAGTGAATTTTCTATTTCGGGAATATTTGGGACCTGGGTTTGGGATTTTTGTATTTGTTCAGTGGGGTTTTGAATTTTTGTGGATGTGATTTGAAGCGGCTTTTGGGATTTCGCGCGAAAAAATTATTACTTTCTTTTTCTCCCCTTTGCCCTTTGTTTCTTTTTCTTGGGGTGGCATGCTCTCTGACTTCTGAAGATCTGAAGTGGGATGCTGCGTGTTTTTGACTCAGTCAACTAATATTTATTTCTCGAAGTGAAAATCTCTAGTTTTGGTTGAATCTATTTTCTGTTTTTCTAGTTTCCATATATTACGAATATACGTGCATGGATTTCTTTCTTTCTATGTATGAGTGCTTCGAATTTATTTTGTATTTAATTCACTGGGCACTTTATTTATGCAAACTCTCCTTTCTTGAAGTGAATATGAATATATTTATTAATAATATAAAGCAGTGTGCCTTGAAAAAGGTTCAGATTTGTCTTTACTGTGAGTTGATTATTATTCTTTTGTGTTGCCAGTAGTTGCATTATTTTCTTACTTGTACTTGCAGTTGCTGTTGCTCTTTACTGCCCCTTCACTGTGAACTTAATTCTTGGATGCTTTTTTATGAAGTTTGATTGAGTAATTATTGTGTTCTGGATAATAATGGTTCGATTGATATTTGCAGGAGAAGAAAGCTGTGAAAGCGACAGACACTCCTCTACATGGTTTTATTCACAACCCTTTTATTGATTTTGAAAGAATGAGAGAATCGAAAGAAAAAAAGAACTCTTTTTTTTTCTCAGTTGAAAATCATTATCAATTGGGTTCTGATTTTGGTCATCTCATTTAATTTTTGTGGACAGGGTCGCCATTGGAGTCTGGTCCCACAACACCTTTGCCAGACAAAAAGTTGTTGGTTTTCATTCTTGACAGGCTTCAAAAGTATGTGTTTTCTTCAATGCCCCTTTTAGCTTTCTTAGTTATTTTTTCCTTTTCTAGCAGCTCGTACTGTTCTATTTTTGGGTATTGGGTTCATTCGGTGTTGTTTTCTTTTGATGTATGTTAATGCAGGAAGGACACTTATGGGGTCTTTTCTGAGCCTGTAGATATTAATGAGGTGATTACATGTTTATAGACTTGTGTTTTGATGAGGTTTTAGATATCAGTAGCCAGCTAATATGAAGTCCATTTCCTTGCAGCTGCCTGATTATTTTGAGATTATCGAGCACCCCATGGATTTTGGGACTCTGAGAAAGAAACTCGACACGGGAGCTTACAAAAATCTGGAGGAGTTAGAGGTTGGTTTTGAATTATGTGAACGTCCATATGGAGAGTGATAACGGTTTAAATTTAATTTTCTGTTTCACTGGAACTGACTCGGTCGGTAATAGAAGTAGAGTTATACCTCACTCCTCAGAGCTCAATTTTTTAAATTTAATGTATTTAATGCCGTTTATTGGTAATGGGCTGACGAGTTTGTATCTGATTTCCGTTATATACATTTCCTTGAAACCTGTAAAATTGTGTTGAGTTTCTCTAAATGTAGGGGTAGATGACAGAAGTACAAAATTCTATTGAATATGCAGTATTGACGGTAGACATGTCGAGTATTCTTCATGTGTATATTTCATCTTTGTTTACCTCCACTGCTGAACATGCTCAATACAGTATTGCCTGATTGATGATCATAATCTAGTGTTACATATATTCAGATCAGATGTTAAGCTTTTCAAGGACATGGATAAAAGTGAAGGAAAAGCTTGTTTGTAGGATAATCGCTTATTTGAACTTGCTTAAATATAATTGTGGTTCTAATTTGCCTATGATGTTTTCTAACTGTATTGGACAATATCCTGTTGACATATGACGGCATCCCCAAAGTCCAGTTTCCTCTAGATCTTTATCGAATTCTTGTTACTCCATTTTAGACACACGCTGTGATTTCTGTCCAGTTAATAAATCCAATCTTCATCAGATTACATTGTATTTTTGTTGAGGCAAATTATGAAATAAATACTAACATCTCTATTCCGATTCTAGGCTGACGTACTTTTGATATGTTCGAATGCCATGCAATACAATGCTCCATCCTCTGTCTACTACCGACAGGTTTGCACGATTCTTTACTCTTCCTTTCATTTGTACCTTTAATTGTACTATCTATCTGAAGCATGTTCTAACTTAGGCACGAACCATACAAGATCTTGCAAAGAGGGACTTTGAAAATCTAAGGCATGAAGGCGACAATGGGGAGCCACAGCCTAAGGTCGTCAGGCGAGGTAGGCCCCCAAGTAACAAGAACCAGAAGAAGCTTCTAGAAGCATCCCCAGTCGACCGTGTTGCTCCTGAACAATCATCTGGTGCAACGCCGACCAACGGAGAAGACAAGACTGCCACTGGATCCGGGTCGAATTCTTACAACCTAAGAAAGGCGCCCCCCATAAATAGGTTTCGGTCCACTGACCAATTCGTATCGTCTTACAGGCCAAGAAATGGGGAAAATTACTCTGAATGGTTGGCTGACTGGAATGACGAGTTTCCAGGTTTGTAGTTACATGCATCTGTTGCTGGTAATTGGAGTTTGACTATTTTGTTAATTAACTAAAAATCCGATTTTCTCAGCATCCATATTAAGGGCCGACATGAAATATGGAAAGAAACAGTTTACGGTGGATGAAAACAGGCGTGATACGTACAGGCAATTTCATCCCTTGAACTCTGCCAACAATTCATCGGTTTTCTCTAATTCTCTTGGAGATGTTAAAAGATTGGTACCGGTATGTATTTTCAGAAAATTAAGTTTAATTATGTTGTTGGAATTTGGTTTATTATTACTATCATGTTTTTTCTCTTGCCCTCAAAGACACCCTTCTTAAGCATTTTTTTGCTATTTAATATCGGCAACTGGCTTATGGGATAGTTTCTTTAGCCAGTTACATTTCAAATAAATTTATTATTTGATTAGTTCTTTTTATCCAAAAGAATCTGAGATTTAGTGAGGGGTAGGTTAGGTTGGTTAAAATCTTTATTTAAATTCAAGCGTATTCTTTATAAGAAACCTTTAGATTGCCTTGAAAACTCGAAAATGCTCAAGTCACTGAGAAAATGTTGGTCCTAAATTGGAATGTTAGAATTATACTAGTTTGATTCACACGAAACAAACAACTATACTAAACTTGTTCGTCGTAATATATTTCTTAATGGCCCTTTCTGCGCTAACAGGTGGGTCTTCAAGAGCCACTAGCTTATGCAAGAAGCCTAGCTAGATACGCAGCCAATCTGGGGCCTGTTGCTTGGAAAATCGCTGCAAAGAGAATCGAGTCCGTCTTACCAAATGGGGTACAATACGGCCCTGGTTGGGTAGGGGACAATGCACCACCGCCACCTTCACAGCCATTATTGTCTTTCTCAACCGAAAGGCAAAAATCATCAAACAGCTCTGCTGGTGACTGCAATTCAAACAAACTGGTAACACCTTCGACTTCTGATTTGAGCTCTGGTATGGTTGAAGCCATTAGGAAACTCAACAGCCAAAACGACTCTTGTTGGCAAAAACCCGTATATCAGAGAAATGGGTTCGGGGGGGTGTTTCAGAATGCGGGTCCATCAAGAAACGAACAGCCCTCATCATCTAGTCATGAGGAAGCAGCTAGGTTGCAAGAAATGTGGAGTTTTGGAAAGTTGCCAGCTCAGCAATTACATAACGTTGCAGGCCCGCCTGATCTGAACTTGAGGATTCCGGTCGGTTCGCCTAGTTCTAGTAGCTTGCAGATTGGTTCACCGCAGCAACCAGATTTAGCATTACAACTATGAGAAAAGATTTGATTTTTCACAATTTTTGAAGGCTGCAGCTTCTTTTGTGTTTAATTTAGGAGGAATTCATGTGATTTAAAAGTCACAATTTAGGCTTTTTCTCTACAAGGATGGCTGCTGCTCGTTGACGAGATATAGGGGTTTAGGAGAAAGCTTTGTACAAATCATGTATCTAATTTTTTGCTTTTTAGTTGGAACTGAAAGGACTATTATTGTAACATTGCAAACTTTGATAATGGGATAGGAAGAAAAATATTTATGGTGATGGAAGTTTTCTTGAATGTGGCCTTTGGTTAAATAACTCAGAAGATTGGTTCTTGATTTTGGGATTTTTTTGGCACAATCTTTTTCATGCTCCCAACAATGTAAGCTAATGTAAATTCAAAATCAGAAGTTCTGAAGTTCAAATTGATGTGCCCCTCCATTCAAATAAAAAGGAAGCATTTTACTGATTTTCCATACAACTTGTGGAAAGCATGCTGAGTTCACTGCAGGACACAACTACCAAGACCTAGAATTCTTATATACTAGAAGAAACAACCTAGTATAATACTATGCTTTACACTTTACAGTGCTTGCCTAAAAGACAGCGAATATTACAATTACTAAAGATTCCTAACCTATGTAACACATTTCCAAGAAAAGTTATGTATACAATTCAATTATGAATTATCTCTCACTTACACTAGAAATTAGGTTCATCAGGCTTGAAGAGTTTGGGCATTCTTAAACTAGGATCTCCAGGCTCAACAAGAGGAACCCTTTGATAAGCTCCTCTTCTTGTATTGGCAGCAAATTTGGAAGCAAGTATAGTAGCTGCAAATGAATTACCTTCTGTGGGAGTTCCATCACTGTCACCATCGTCGTCATCGTCATGCATATAATACAAACTCTCATGTCTCATTAGCTCCTCAGCAAGTTTCCTCCTCCTATGTCTTCTCCAAGCAGCTTGCACAATGCAAGCACCCCATGTCCTCCATTGGTGAGAATAATACCTGAAAACATGCTGCAATTTCTTACTATGTAACCGTTTGAACTGATTCGCAAAGAATTTAAGGTCGTCCGCGCGAAGTGCGAAGGCTTCTACCTCGGTAATGCACTTAACCGTTCTCGTTGAAGCAGGGCGGTTTAGATCCGAAGTAGTCATGAGGGCCCACGTCAGCAGCTCTTCCCCACAGAAATCACCCGGTTTTAAGGTGATCGAATTGAAGAATCCTGACCGTCCACCGTCCGTGGTGGAGCTCTCCAACTGCCCTCGGATTATGAAATGCATTTCATTAACAGGATCCCCCTCACGAACAATGTACATCCCGTTTGTGTTCAAAGATGAAATGAGACGCTCACATATTGCATCGAGGAGAAGATCGTCCATCTTCGAGAAGAAAGGGACACGGCGAACAAGGCCGAGGCAGAGATGCTTCTGAATCTGACGCCTTAGATCCAAGGGTAATGCTTGAAGAATGTCCTCTTCTTTCACACCCCTAGTTGCAAGCCAATTGTATTGACCAAATCTACGCACACGGTCCTGAAGTTCGGGTGGTAGTTGTCTGTGCCTCATCCATTCTTCGGTATCTCTTCGTGTAACTCTCCATTGCTCAAGTCTCGCTGTCGTGGATTGGAGATAGTTTTGGACATTGCCAATGAGTAAGGCAAACAAGGTGAGGCCCGTAAGAGATACTAGAATCGAAAAGATTGTTTCAACCAGGTAAGTACTTGCCGTCGTTGATGGCCCATACGAGCCCAGACTCCTCAAACCAAACCAAAGGCAGTAAAAGTACTTTTCAACGAATCCTGCGGAAGGAACTTGATTAGTCTGAGCAGCACCAAACAGTCCAAGATCGAAAGAATTGCTCTCCCCATCGCATTTCTTGTAGACCAAAGTGTTGTTGAGCCATTTCTTGTATCTGGGGCCTGAGGCGCCACAATCAAGGTATTTGATGTAACAAACGACATCACTATTTTTAGAGGTTTCGTTCTTGCACATTTGCTTCCAGCATGTGAAGATCCGCTCAACAGACATCAAATACCACACAGAACCCAAGACATGGCTCGCTAACAAGTAGAGGATGAGATTGTACGCTGCACCTGTCCAAGCAGTTTTCGCCACATTTCCAGTGTTTTTTATGATTCTCGAATTTAAAGGAAAGATAAGTATGAGTCGGGGAACGTACTGAACGATGATGAGAAGAGAAATCGCGTGATTAACATGAGCACTCGTGTTCAACTGCGTGAACGGCATTATACCCCAAACGACGCACTGAGGCAGGGGAAGAGTAGCGGCCAAATCAATGGCGAAATCCCCTTTCAAGTAGCGAATCGCAATCATTTTCGGATCCGTAACCAAATCGCCCCTTCCGAAAACCCTAGAATTCGGCGCGACATAGGCCGTGCGGAATTTGATGGCGATGTTCGTTGCCGAGAAGAGATCGACGATGGTGCGGGTGGCGACGAGGAATCCGGCCCACACGTAGTCCATCGTGAGGCAATTTCGTCCGCCTAAGAAACCGAGCAAGTAGAAGAACAGCGGATCGACGAAGAGTGCGATCAGAGACGTCGCGAAGAATATACGGTTCCATTGGTTGATGATTTCGCCGGTGGGATCGAGGATTTGGCGCCACCATTCGCGTTGCCGGTCTCGGATGATGGAGCTAGGGTTTGGGATCGGGACAAAGCGGAGATTCAAGCTTTTCATGGCGGAAAATCATGATGATGATGATGATGAAGTACTCTAATGGCGCCATTGAATCTGGGTGCGTCATCATCAAGGATCGCAAGGGGAGAAGAAAGCGGGACGCCATTAGCGTATGTGGTGAGAGCTCTGAGCTAATAACTGAAAATCAAATGCATTTTTATACTCGTAGTAATAGTTTTTTATTTTTTAAGCTTTGTTTTTGGTGAAATTTAATTGAAATGGCAAAAGGCCATTTTAAAATTCAAAATTTTGGGAATTGTTTAAGGCCCAATAAAGGTTTTGTTTATTTTTGAGCCCACTAACTTTTTCCCTTAAAATCTAACTGAATGGGCTTAATTTAGAAAGTTTTTTCAATATTGAATGTCCTATTATTTTTTATATCTATCAAACTTACTTTGTCGATCTCCTCTCCAAAACACTTGTAAAGATGACTGATGACATATATTGAACTAACATCTAAGCTAAAATTGGTCGCGAGTCTTTTAATTGTATTGAGTGGGCTGAATCTCAAAAATATTCTAAAATTTAAAGAAGATTTACAAAAAACACTTGCTTGGGGTATTATAGTTGGATTCCTGTTAGTCATTTTATTATATTTTGACCCTTTCTAAAAATTATAAATTACATGATATGAGTTTTCCATTGAATTTTTAGGGTAACGTCATAAATTTTGTGATTTTTAAAATTTTCATTTTAGCCCTAAGTAATTTTTTTTATATCAAATTTACCCTAAATTTAAAACAAAGATAAATCAAGAAATTCAAGTCCCAAAATCTATAATATGACCCTAAATTTAAAGAAAAATTAATTTGATAAAATTTATAATTTTTAAAAAGAATCAAAATGTAATAAAATGAGTATCAGAAATCCAATTGTAATATCTAAGAAATAGTTTACTTCTCTAGGTTCCAATCCAATTGGATTGGGTTATGGGCATATGGAATATCTTTTAAGTTCCCAATGTAGTGTTTACTTTGCAATGTTGGGGCAATAGGTTTATAGTGTGGGCTAGGTTGATTGTTTACTTTGTTAGGCCCGTTCCAATTGCCAAGGGGTAAAACTCCAATATTGCCCTCAAATATTGTTTTCTCTTTTTGCCCACCGTCCAAACATAAATAATGATGAAGGGCGGAAAAGTAAATTTACTTAGCCCATTGAGTTTGGGCTGTTTAGCAATATGATTTTGGAGTTGGTAGATTGCCCATTGTTCCCCATTCATACCATAGGGCCTACGGGCCACAACAAGGCTTTGGGCAAATCAAAGTAAACACTATTAACACCCAGATACCAAACTCAATCTAGTGTTAAATTGAAAAGTAAATTATTTTTAAAACTTTAAGGCCTCGTTTACTTTAGTGAAAAAGGAAAAGAGCAGTCATGTTTTTAGGAGATTGGCAATGAATTTAATATGCCAATTTCTGTTGTTTACTTTTAATTTGCTTTTCGCTGATTTTTGGATCCTTGTTTACTTTCAAGAGCAGAAAAATGCAGGTTTCGTATGCTTTTATGAAAATACCCCTCTTATTAGTTGCCTTTTGTTGCGTTCAGCTGGTAGCCATTTCCCCCAAATTCATCACACCAATTGGTCTAGGTTTTTCACATTCCCCTCCTGCGAAGTTGAGAAAACCTGCGGGGTGGCTCTTTGATCTCGTCGACCGCCTTGTCGTCATTGCCGGCGGTAAGTATTTTTACGTTATTTTACTTTTTGATGCCCAGATGATGATTATTTGTTTTTGGTTGTTGTAGATGGCCTGACAGTTTCGAGTCCCTTGTTATTGTGGGAATGGGTTAATGAACTTTCGTTGTGCCGAGAGAAATGCCAGATTTCCAGGTAGATTTTACTATATTTGCCCATTGAATACTCAACATCGGCTGTGGTTTGTCTGGGCTAATGCCGTTTGGGACGATCAATACCGTGATCTACGCCAACATCTGAGGGTGGACAATGAGGTATTCGAATTTGGTTCCCAAACTGGGGGTGATTCATCTTGTACCCAAAGGACTCAACGCTTCACGCAAAGAGACATGAACGATGGTGCCGCCTCTAGTTCCATAGCACCACCATCTGTTGGTAATAATTTCCCCTTCTCTGACTTAATTGGAAATGCTTTGGAAGTGAATCCGCGATTACTGCTTGGTTGTTGTTTTATTGTTACTGCATTGCTTGTTGTATGTGTGTTGGTGTTGGTGTTTGTCCTTGTATTATTTATGCTGAAATAGTTCACCGGTTACGGTGTTTTGTGATCTTTTGTTAGATGAAGTTGTTGTGATCTTTTGTTACATGAAGCCGAACTTAGCCTGACAATTATTTGCTTTGCATATTAGTTTTGATGCAATGGGAGGTAATGTACCAAGTTGGGATTAAATGACCATTGCATCTTGTTGAAATGTAAGGCTGGTACTAAGACAACAAATGTGTGAAACCACACTTTTTGGAACATGGAAAACACACAAACAACGTTGTAATGCATGCGGCTGCACACTTTTTGCAAATTACATAAAACTTAGATGATCCGTTAAAATTCAAAGGATTTGGTCGTTGTAGATAGGCATAAATTGTGCAGGAACTTATACTAAAACTCCATTTCATTAATCCAAGAGATTAATATGAGTAGTAGTAGGTTGGCGGTCAATCCAAATTTTCCTTGTGACAGCTGCTTAGAGGTGATATTGTTGCAGGAGCTATGGGAGTACGTCAACTAGAATAGTGTAGTCAGTCTTTTTTATGCCGAGATGGCATGCGCGGAGGTATCCAAGGTAATAGTTGATTTGCTCTGTGTCAAGTTAGGAACTTACTTAAGGAGTTATGTGCTCGTTACGTTGATTTTCGAAAATTTGAGAAGTTAGAGGGGTCTCCTACAACAGAGATTTAAACAAAGTTGAGCTTCGAACAGAGTATTACGAGAAGCACCTAAACGAGGTATGTTTGATTTACTGTAAAGATCTATTAGCAACGAAGTTATTTACTTCAATTAAACCTCAATTCCTGTAGGCTACCATTTACCAACTGGCATATGTAGAAAATGGATTTCCACACTGGGATAAATCTCATGGTATTTTCTGTAAGAAGAGATTCCCGCTTCTTGCTGGTGAACCGGATGCAAATTATGTCGCTCCAGAAAGTTTTTTGGATTCGGATGGTGATTGACGACATCACTAACAAAATCTTCCCTCGTAGCTTATGTTGCTTATTTTTCCTAATGTTATGTAGGAATGTTAATTAAGAACGGATGTCTACGTATCAATGCTGCTAGTACTGAGATATGTTTGTGTGTAATAAATTTGTTGATCAATGGGCATTAGATGTTCAAAAGGTTATGAAACATCCTTGCATACGCAATTTTTATTTCAATTGAAAAAGTGGTGGTACGTTGTCATATGCATGTACGAAGGGAATATATTCCCTTGCGCATGCCCCTCTTGTCCATTCTGTAAGTATACTCCAATTGGAGGTACATATATTCCTGACATGGCTAATATGTAATGTTAATTGTGTTTGGTAATTATTTGCATCAGCCTAATTTCTTTATCTGAATTGAAGCATTTAACTACAAATCTTTATAAATAGTTCTTCCATAACATCGCAAAAAATATATACAACTTCCATAGACGGAATATGGCCGCAATACAAAGGCAAAGTTTTCCTTGTGCTACATGCCTCCGGGTGATTGTTGCATATGAATTGGATGACTTTGCAAGTAATCATGTAATAACGTCTTCGGTGGAAGCTCATTGGGGGTGCGGCGTAATTTCTCAGTCTATCTCAAGCAAGTTGAAAGCAGCAGTTCGACAACGTCAAGTTCAAAGAATAATTACGTCGCTTAGAGCGGAATACATTGATTTCCGTAAATTTCTAATGATTCCCTGCGTGATTTACGACAACATCAACGACGAAATTGAAGTCACCGAGGAATACAATCGGAACCATCTGCCACAGGTTTGTTAAGTAAACTATAATGTTAATTTTTTTGTACAACATTTTTAAAATTAAACTTGTAACACTGCAAGATTGTTTTTGAATATAGGAGACCCTGAATGAGATTAATTTCCGTACGGGGGGATTTCCCCTGTGGGATCCTCTTCATGGAACATTTCGCAAGCGTCGTTTTCCAAATTTCATTACCGACCCGCCGGACCTGTTCGTCGACCCCAGCTATCTACTCCGACTTAGACGAGGAATAATTTGCTGCAAAATCCATGTTTTAAATTGTAATAATTCAAATTTATGCATTCAGTTAGAGTGCATAAACTAGTACTTGATGTTTCGTATTGCAATAAACGAATTCATGTTCCTGTCTTACTATGATGTTAAACATAAATCTCTGATGCACACGAAATAATCGCAACCATTAGTGCAGAAAGAAATCACGTTACATTCCGCAAAAAAAAAAATAAAAAAATACGGGTGGCAATACAAATTGGGAACATTCATCATAACATTGAGAGATATTAAGACACCTGATCCAACACAAAATATTGGAAGATCATAATCAACCCTACCTGCAATAAAACTACCAAAAGCATCTAAAATCGCATTCAGAAGTTCAACAATTAATAGACTTATGTAGAAAAGCTTAGCGTTTATAAAAAACCACGGGCTAACGTAGTTTGCCTTCAATCGCCATCTGCACCATGATGCACCGTGCAACAGGATTCATACCAAAAAACATGTTCATCTGACTTGGATTGTTCACTAGCATGTTGGAAACATTGATTTGGTCTTTAATGTCAATTTGAACAGGAAGTGCACCAATTGCTTCAAAGATTTCTTCTTGCCACTTGATCGTATCTTTTGCAGCGCTAAGCTTCGCAGCTACCTCACGTAGAGTTACAGTTGATTCAAAGCAGAAGTTTGTTATGACGTCGACAATGATAGCACCATTTTTCTCGCATCTTTTCCTTTTTTCTCTTCTCAGAAACTGTAGTTTCAGGATTAGGATGGGAGCCGGCCGAGTTGGCTTGATTGACTTCTTCTTCTGCAATTACAATTGGCATGGTTGGCCGGTATGATCCAGAGTTTGGTTCTTCGGTATCAGCAGTCAGATCAATAGGCGTATGTTGTGCAACCGCAGACCAGTCCATTGCATTGTTCCCCGTTGCCCTATCCTTTCCGTAAATTTCAACCCATGCTTCGTACAACGGAAAAGGTTTTCCTCTAATGGAGGAGTGGCTCGGAAATTGCTGCAAAAATTATCATCTTCTCAGTACTTCAACAAATTCAAAGTTGCATAATACAAAATGAACCAACTGCAGTACAGTTAAATCTGTTTTGTTACCTGGAGACTATGTTTAAAAACCCAGACCGGAGGTCGAACCGGAGCCCTTACTGGTTACTGGTTTTACTGGTTCGATCGGTCGGATCACCGGTCAGACCGGTGTGATGTCATAATTATATATAATAATTATATTTGTATATAAATAAATTTTAACTACTCATTGATTTTTTAATAACATATGCTATAATAAAATTTTAAATTATAAATCTAAACAATAGAAATAAAAGATTAATTTACAAATAACATACTTTTTATTGTAGAAAAAATAATATTACACATACTTTTAACATGCCTAAAGCTGAAGTATTATCAGGATTAAGAGTACAATGCTTCCTGAGATTTTATTCATTTTAGATAGCAGTATAAAATGAATAATCTCAGTGGTCCAATTCGTTGTTTCCAATCCTATTGAAAATTATCAACGTGTTATAATTGGAATCACCATTCCCTATGATGAAAGACTAATCATCTTATATAACCACGTTATAGTCTTGATAAGAACATATTCTTATCTTACCGACTAGAACTTTAATGACACGTGATTTCGGTATTCAAAATCTTTTCCTATGAAACACATTTCATATAAGAATACCACCACACGTCATTAATTATCAATATGTGAAATACTCACAACTCGCTGTAAATTCAGTTTAATTAATTCAACAAATTGAATTTTCAGGGCACTATTCCCAACAAGACGCACTGCGAAGAACCCCCCACCGAATCTTTAATATTCGAAAAGCTCTCTCAATTACGTTTCTTGCTTTTGAATGCCGTAAATTGAAAAGTTCTTTGTAGTTTTGTGGTCTCCCTGTTCCGCTACCCCATTCCTTCAAATGGTATCTCACACCTCTATAGGGTGCTAAGAACCCCTCCCCGTTCGTGTAGCCAGCATCACAGAGGTAATAAGAGCCTATAGAAATTATCAAAGTGAACACTAGAATTAACAAAATAACCACCTAAAAAAGCTAATGGCCAACTACATATGCTTTAGGTACATTGATCTAACCTCTAGGTACTCTTAGTCCATTGGGACTATAAATCGCATCTCTTAAAACTCGACCGTCTGCAGCAGAACCTTCCCATCTGGTGAGGACATAGACAAAATTTAGATTGCGATCACAGACTGCCAAAGTGTTAACAGCTACAACACCTTTCCTACTACAGTAACGAGCCTGATGAGTCGTACAAACTCTCACAGGTACATATGTTCCATCTAAAGCCCCTAGACAACCCTAAAAAAACATGAAAAGAGATTTTAATTAACTCTTTATCTAAGAAAATAACGAATCACAAACTCCCAAATTAATTGATGATACTCACTTTAAACCATTTCCACCTGTCATCATCGCAGTCAGCCTCCACCGGTACAGGTTTGATAACGAATAGTTCATAACATTTCAAAACTACATTCAAAATGGCGTGGAAATGCCGACTAACTGTTCTACCAAACCGTATAAAGGATTTCTTGACAACGCGAACCTTCTGATGGTGAGAAAGAACACTAAGAAAAATAGCAACTTGTTCACTTACAGTGACACCATGTGTTGAACGTAACCCACCCCTTTCTTCTAAAATTATACACAACTTTGCAAATGCATTTCGACCTAACCGCAGCTGATCAATACAGTCCTACTCACTTAATTTAACTAACCCGTGTAAATGTTCAATCTGTGCTGGGATCCTAGATAACAAGTAATACTGCATAGAACAACGATGCTTTGATTCACTATCCAACAAACCAGTTTGCAACAACAAGTAAACTAACATTAACATATTCATTACTTGGTAACGAATAATCTCCAAGGCAATCAACGCCTCCTCCTCTTCAGACATTCTTTCCAGTCTACAAGTTTTACAAGAGAATGGATTAAAAATTAAAACACCATAACATTTACATGAACCGTCTATTAATGGCCTGCATCAACTTGGTATTATGTTCCCAAAAAACAGAGCTTCAGGTAAATTATTTTCAGTTAAGTCATCATTGAATCTACAACACTAACTTCAGTTTTAAACTTTACTCAGAAGAACTGGGTGCTTCTACGATAAAATTGATAACCGTTATACTCCCACAAGAGATTCACATCAGGGCCATACACACAAGCACAACAATAACCATATGCGAAAAACGCACGAATATGTATCTAAAAATCTGCTACAATTAAACTGATTCAATAAAGTTCATTTTCTATTCAAGACACCAAATTGAGTATAGATCTATGCATGCGATTTGGTATTTGAACTCAATACAGGAACACATTCTCTAGGAAAAAAATTACACAGAATTTATCACACACAAACAAAGGAAGGACAACGATGTACCTTGGTAACAGAATGTAGAGATTACTTTCTTCCAAGGAGGTATTCAACTAAAACTTCAAGCAAAACCTAATACTTGCAAATTTCGAGTTCAAGAGTAGTTTCCCAAGTAGAGGATGAAGTTACGGTTAAAGGAAAATTAATTACCTGAGCGTCTTCAACACAACTGCCCTCGCCTCTTTTGCACTCTTGTATGCCTCTCTGCGACATAAGAACTCCTTCTAAAGGGGGAAAATTCCAAAAATTTCAGCAAGCAATTTTGGGATTCTAGCGCGAAACCAACAAAAATGAGGGAAACCTAATTTACAATGACAATTTCATGTAAATACACTCAACTTTTGGTTCGCAAGGTAATTTTGCCTCCTTGAGAAAAGGCATGTCTCAGCCAACACGCCAAAATGCCGTGTTCCATGCCTCTGTCAAAAACATGGAGAACCTACGGGCCTGTACGGCAAACATAGGCTCCGGCACTCAAAAAGTAGATGGCAGAAAGGGGAGGACAAAGGGGAAAAACCATCGGTTACCTCAGAAGTAAACGAAGCCTAAAAGGTGATAAATTTAATTAACCGGTAAAAAAAATACCAAACTTGATGTTTACTTGATTTCTTATCTGTGTTTTATTCACTTTTCCCCCGGCTTAGAATTAGACCACTAATTACAATTTACAAGGATAAAATTTGAAACTAGTTAAATAAAGTGATGGGAAAGGGACATAATATAATTATATTATATATGCATATTCTGCAAGAAAAGAAGCGTTGGACTCGTCAAAGGCCAATCATTTGAAAATCTGAGAAGCTGGAGCTTTTTTCAGTCATGGGGACTCGCATTTCGATATGACGTTTTTCTTTTCCTCATTGTTCCTCACATTTTCCAGGTTTCTTTGAGGAAAAGCAAAGCTTAGGAAATTAAAGTAGATCAGCACTGAGCAGAACCAATGATCCAGATTCACTTTACTGTTCAATCCCATCTCTTTTGCTGTGTATATAAATGCACGTATTTCTCCCAATTCTTGCTAAGTTCACACGACATATTACTCGATTTTCTTAACTTGTTTCGTGTTCTTCCCCCACTTTGCTTGCTGTTAAGTTCATCCCTTTCTTGATGGAGGTACAAGAATTGCCCAAGTTTTCGATTCTGTCTATTATCGTGCATGCTCACGCACGCGCACACACATATGTATGTAATGTTTGCTCATAGATTCAGAATGATGAAATTTTCATATTGCTGTGCAGACTGTTGAACTGAAGGTGGAGATGGTCGGGATTCATGAGAAAAGGCTGCGAAAATGCATGTCCAAGTTGAGAGGTTACATTTCAGACACTTAGGTCGTCGGTTTTTTCTTTATATTTTCTAAGTTTTCACGCGTAAATTCCACGTTTATATTATAATTTTGCAGGAATTGAGAAAGTGGAAGTGGATGGCAATAGTGAGAAGGTGGTTGTAACAGGATATGCACACAGAAACAAGATATTGAAGGCAGTGAGAAGAGCAGGTCTTAAAGCTGATTTCTGGTCTGCCCAAAATGAGCTTCTCAATGCTTATGCTGCAACTTCTTCTGCCTTTCAAAATTTCAGATTCAACAACTTCAACTTCTAGTTGTTGTCTCTCTCTCATATTCTTTGCTTTTTATTACAAAAACAGAGACAAAATAGTTTACAAGTTATACACACATGAATTTTTCTTTTTCTTTTTCTAAATGTTCATGGATGCAGCAGCCCTGAATTAGGGCATTTCAATGTATTTTTTATGATATTCTGCTGTAACAGCAACATTTAATCGGCAATTTCGGTAAAATCGGAATACTTACTTGCATTACAAGACAAGATGATCTTTCAAAATCTGCCTAGCAAGATCAAATGCTCCGCTTCTTTTATAAATTAAGTGCAGATTATAAGCAGCTTCTCGATGAATATCACAGTATCCTGACCTTTTTTTAGCGTTCAAGAGATTGGGATTATCATTGGGAAGTACAGGGATAGGCAAGTCCTTTTGATGAATAGCGAGCACCTTCTCGTAATATTTTGAAGCCAAAGTAACTAAGCCAACATGGTGGTATGCCCGAGCAATGTTGTATAAAGCTTCCTGCAGATAGATTCAATGATATTACTCATCCTAATTTATCTGGCCATAACGAAATAATGGCAATCAGCAGAGTATAATATAGTATAAAATCGTACTTGACTATTATTTTTAACCCAACTATGGTACCCGCTAGAAACAGAATTTGAATATGACAATTTAATACTTACACACCACTAATCTAATAATATATTCAAGGAATATTTACATTGGCATACCCTGTGGTTTGACTTAATTACACAAACTTTCCCTTGAGAAATTACAAAACCATCCCCTGATATACCCTGAAGCTTGGCTAAAGCATGCTAAAGCATGCTATTATAGTCATAGATTCAGAATAATATCGACCAGTTGAATCAAGGGCAAAATAGGTGTTCATAAAAGATTAGAGACGAGATCACCAAAATTCGTGGATCCATATGTAATTAATGTAAATCCTTTGATAAGGGAAGTTTTTGTAATTTCTGAAACGTCAGCGGAAGTTTGTGTAACCTTGTGTAATTGGGCCAAACCTCAACCTCAAGGTATATCAGTGTAATAATCCCTATATTCAATTTCACATAGAACCCGATTTACAAAACAAAAACTCTTTCAAACAGAAATAGAAAGAACAACAGTGAAGCAAATCTAGAACAATTTAAGGGCAAGCTAAATAGAAGCAGACCTGGCTATCTTCACTAAGTCTGAGGTTGTTATATAAAAAAGCAAGCCCTTGCAATATAGCCTGGTGCTTGTTTTGGAGTCTGTGGCCAAGGGCCAAGTTTATCAAGGCAGTTCCTGAGAAAGCAAAAAAAGGAAAAACATTAATTATTCTCCAACTTTAATATTTAATTCCATGAGGACAACACACATACCCGTGCAAAGATTGATCAAGCAATTGCCGGGCATCAGCTTATGAGCTTCCAGAAATTCTCGTGCAGCACCTTGATGCTGACTAAGCATGGTAAAACGATGCGCAGAAATAAGAATTGGCGGCACAGAATCTTTGTGCTTCACTCTCAGGTTATGAAGGAACTTGTTGTGTTTTGAAACTCGATTATATCTACAGTTAGATAGAGTAGGATGTGATAAGGTATAGTTTGTATAAGAAAAAGAAAGAAACTAAAAGGAGCAACAGTACCTCAATATTCCTTTATAGTAGCAATTCCAGGCAGAAACGCTATGAGGATGACGAATAATAATGTAACGCACACATTCCCATCCATGTGCAGGATCAGAAATATTATACGACATTCAAAAAATGATAAGTTGCATTTTACTGATATTGCACTGAACATAAGTTTACAAAATAAGAAAACTTACGAGCTCCAAGAGTTCGAAGCTCTTCCTTTGTCTGAACTGACAAAGTGTTGCTTTCTAGTTTCAGGCTGAGATTGATAATCTCTAATGCATCCCAATATCTTCGCAATGAGGATAATGTTTTGCATAACTATGGAAAATGATATGCGAGTCAAATTTTACAAAGAGATGATTAAAAAAAAAAAAAAAAAAGAACAATAAATCAACAAGGACAGAGGAAAGGTTTGTCAAAAATAGTATAATATACTCTCATGTTAACACAAAGAATTAGAGAGAAGATCTATAATCAAACCAGTGGCTTACATCTAAGATCAAAGTATGATTTCCCTCTTCTTTTAGAAAATCTGGCAAAGGAGGTTCCCGAAATTCTTGCTGCACGGGTAATTAAATCACCAAATAAAAGTGAAAAACATGAATCCTAAAAAAAAAAAAAAAAAAAAAGGAAACAAATGAAAAAATCCTGAGAGCCAAGAAAATTATAGATTTTGTTCACTTAAAATCAGATCAGTGTTTCTTTACTTACTGGAGATTCGTCATCTGAGTCATCGCTCTTCCAATCAATTCTAGCAGCCAATGCTGCAGCTCTTTTTGCTTCCTTTCTTGCAGCTTTCTTTTGAAGCAATCTCTTTGCTCTCATAGCTTTAGACCTGTCCCAAGATATTGATGAAGGAATGAAATGTGCATGTACTAAAATGTCTAGACATGTTCAATGTTTGAGTTTGACGACACAAGCTAGCGACACACTTTCCATCATCAAACTCTTTCTTTTTCCTTTGTATCTTCAGTTTCTAATTTTCTTCCAATTTTTTTGGCGGAGCTGAATTAGAAAGCCTTTTGCTAATACAGAGTAAGTTGTAGGCAATTAAATTCCTTACTTGGATGTTGTTCAATATAAACTCAATTGTCGCATTTAAATTCCTTATTTTTCTGAAAAGCTATCATCTATTCAAAAGTTCAGAGAACCAGAAAGCAAAATTAAGACTTAAGAGTACATAAAAGACTCACAGATCTACAGATGAAGCTACAGGCCTAAATCCATGAAACACATTGTCGGGTTGATGTTCATCCAGCACTTTCATTCTTTCTGAAAGTACACTTTTAGACAGTCGTTTTCGCGGATTAACCTGATCACACAAGTAGAAGATTGGGGAGTGTCAAACAATAGGATAAAATAAAAGAACTAAGTGTCAGAAGAGTTGCTATTTTGTATAAATAAAAGTGAAACAAATCAATACATGTTCATGCAAAACAAGAGATAAGTATGGTTAGAAATATTCATCATATACATAAAATTACCTTTTGCTGGGTAGTTTCGAGAAACAAAGTCTCACGAAGTATGGGAAACAACACATCTACATATGCTTCAAGTGAACCTTTGGCCTTATGAATTTCGGAAAGCTTTAGCTTTATTTTCCCACATTGCCACCACATCTTACGCATATCTGATTTTGCACCAAGACTGGACTCTCAGGATACAAAACAGCAGTTATTGAGAAAGTACAAACAGTACAAGTAGATCTAGTAAATTGACAAAGAATAGGATACCTGATCCTACTGGAGGAGAAAGCACAGAAATGGCTTCATCGTCTCTATCTTCTTCAAGAAGAAGAGATGATAGCTTCAACCGAGCATCAACACTATCATCAAGTTTCTCAACAGCTGACAAGACATAAATGGAGTCGGACATTTCAATAAATTATCATAAACCAAGGTGAGGTTCAAACTATTGTCAAAATTAAATAGTTGTATGCTTCTTACATTGTTCAACTTACCTTTGTAATAATATTCAATCGCCTCTGCTTGTTTCTTTAGAGAAACATAACACCTCGCGATCTTCAAATGCAGGTAGCCCTATAGATAGGTTGAAATCGAATATGAGGTCAACTGTAAGTAGTATCCTAGTGTAGAAAGTATTCTGATGTTTTGCAATCATTTAGAAGAAAAAGTCATCAGTATATGACTTTCCTTACGTTGTACTTATTGGCGTCTTCGTTTAACATCATATAGTATCTTAATGCCAATTCATGCTGCCCAAAAGTCACCAGTGAATCCGCTACATCAATGATTAAGTCAGGGTGTGTAGATCTATACTCAGCTTTTAATACATTGAAATAATAAGCCTGTGAAACAATTTAGAAAACAATGGGTAAACAGTTTTCTAGCCTTACTTTCCGATAGTGAGCAAAAATACTAAGATAACGTTAGCAATCGGCAATACATAGATGTTGAACAGGCCTCTGCTTTCTCCAGATTTCCAAGATGAACATGACATATTCCAGCTTTTATGATCAAAGACGGTGGAAGCTCTTTTCCACCACACTGCACCTGCTGTGTATGCTCGATATGTTCAAGCGCTCTGACAAATGCACAGGTTTCCATGAGTACTGATGCTAAGAGATCAACAACAATTAAACTAGCATCATTTGCATGATTCCTAAGATTGTTCTCCAGCATACACACAGCTCGATCACATTGCCCACACTTTTTATACAGCTGAAAATCAGGAAATAACTAGTTAAAGTTTAGTATCATGCTAAATTACTAGGTAATGATAAATGAGAATAGAACAACATTTGCCATACTGAATGGTCATGTCTAGTACGTGGCTTTTCAGTATTTATAGTTGGAAATCTTCGTTATTCGAGGCAGCTGCGAAGTAATATGAAAGCCTTAAAGTTCTCACATCTATCAAAGAAAGTGATTTCATTGGTCAAAATTTCGTCATGCTGTATCGTAGTGGGATTAGGTAGGGTTCCTTGGCAAGGATAGATAGGATGGATAAAATTGTGAGGATTTCCACTATTCAAAGCAATATATCACATGTAACTAAATTATTTGGTGAACAGGATTTAAAACAAGATATCTGATTTTTTTTTTTAATCCAAGACTAGATAATGCTGATAGATGTATATTTGCATATTCATCTTGGGAAAGAAAATTTCATCAACTAGTGTTGCACCATTCTCTAAACAATTTCTGCTCTTAGACAATGAAAATTCAGTCCAACGAATGACAACAAATGTTAAGGGATACAACTAATTACTAACCTGTGTAGCCTTTTCAAGCACTTCAACATTATCTGGACAGAGACGGGCGATTTGCTCGTACGAACCAGCAGCCTTTTGATACTCTCTGAGCTCAACGTAGAGTGAAGCACGAAGAAATCGAAGACCAATATCTTCAGGATCTGCTATTATTGCTTTATTGAGACAGTATGTTGCCTGCATTTTATCCCCTTGCTCTCTACACATGCATACGCAATTCACTAGTCAATTCAGTCTTACTATCTAACAGCATAACAGTACATGGCCCAATAAAGTATTAACATATCTACTAGACCATGCAAAAAAGGAAGTTCAAATTTACATTGATCGGCTAACTAGGAGTTTCCACAGAGAAGCATTCCTAGGACTCAAAAGTGCAGCAATCAGGTACAAATTTGTAGCTCTCCTCTCATCATTCATTGCGGTATAAATTAGAGCAAGTGTATGATATGGATCAGGAAGATTTGGGGCAACACGAATTACTTCATGCAACAGTTTGATGGCCTATAATTGAGAACATGAGCAATCAGAAAAATCAACCAGGCACAACCAATTGAGAGAAAAATCAAATGAGCATATCAAAATGTAAGGGACAGGTCATATTTTCCCAATACGAAGGAAATGTGACCTCTTCAAAGAGGCCATGTGCATAATGAAGTGTAGCATCACCAAGTTTTCGTGTTACGAAAGGGTTCAGTTTATTCCTTGACCCCTTTCTCCTCCCTCTTCGCTTAGCCTGATTTAAGTACCAATAAAATATCACACAGTTAAATATATAATTCTTCAGGAAACAATATCAGCAACAAACACAAAAAATACTGAAGGAAAAAATAAAAAAATTGCGAAGAAAAATAGGAGTAATTACAAACAACTTGAACTCTAGCTTACTTCAGAAAAGAAATAAAAATTTCTAAGAAAATAGTGAGTGTACAGACTGATTATAAGCTGAAAGTCAAATTCTTCAAAAAAGGTCTCCCTCCTCACATTCAACCTCAGCAATTCAAAACCTATAAAACATGGGTAGCCCATCTATCCCTGTTTCCAAAACATGAGGAACACTTTTCTACCTACTAGCTCCTTGATGATTTTTATTATCATGAATTTACAATTAACTTTACATTTCACTTAATCAAGTTTTACCATATGAGGAATGAAAATTTTCCTCCTGATAATTTATCAAGGGAATCATAGAATCAAGATATACAATCAGAAAGGAAAGTAGCCAGACCTTCCTTGACCTTCTCCTCATACTACGGTTCATTGTCTCCATTATCTCGTCGAAGTTTGCCCCAATAATTTCCTCCTGTCTCAACCTCTTAGCAGGCTTTTCACTGCAAAATCCATCCCATCGAGGCACTAAGAATATCCAGTAGTGGAGACAACCTAATTGCAACAAAGACTGAATAATACACAAATCAAGAGAATGTATAGGCACACCTCGTGCTCTGCTGAAGAGCAGGGCGTTTCTTGGCAGCTAAGACCTCGTAATGGTTCTCTATCATCTCAAATCGCTCATAAGGCTGCAGTCCGGAAGCATCTTCCTCTTCAACAAATGACAAAGGCTCCATCTCCCCTTCGAATTGGAATCTGTACCCTTCTTCTTCTTCAGCTTGTGTTTCCCCTTCTTCTCCTTCTTCAGAAATATCACTAGTATTTCCATCTTCTTCATGGTCTTCATCCTCTCCAAAATCCAGCTCAAAATCGAGATCAAGATCTAGTTCAAGAGGATGTTCGACCACATCAAATTGTACCGTGGCTCCAGGAATTAAATGATCATTGCTAGTGTTCTCATTTGGTGCGGGAACTGCATCACCGTGCTCCGCCATGATTCTTAACCTCACTGCTATAACTCCTGCAAATAGAAGTAATGAATATCTTAATACACAGGCCCCAAACTTTCTAGCACTACGCCAAACTCACGTAACCATAGGAGAAAAATTCCTCTTATTCTCTTTTATGTGGCAATGTGAGTTACTGAGTCGAATCATTAGATTATAACCTGACCACCAGAATATATTGAAAAAATAAAAATAAAAAGGCATTCTTTAACCCGCTTCATCATTTACAACACTAGAGACCGATAATTTGCATAAATAACAAAATTGGGACTCTGAGGCTTGACTGCATAGTACAAGCCTGAGTATTGAGCTGAATTCCAGCTATTTTCAGCTAGTTTTTTCACTGTTAAACTTGAACTCAAAACTCAAATAGAAGAAGATTGCATTAATATCCTAAGTTTAATTCCTGAAACACGATCCAACCGTATGTTAGTACATTACCAGATGCCTTCATATATATATGTATATGAATAAGTTCAACCAACGATTCGGAAATAGAAACGCACCAGATACAAATAATACAGTATTCGATTGCGGCAAGCGGAGACGGAGGAAAGGCGTCGAGAGACACTATTTGTGGGTTAACACCGGCAAGCATGTGGTGGCGCCGGAGGAGCAACGCCGGGAAGTTAATTTGAGGCGAAATTTTCAGGACACGTTTCAATTTTTTCAATTTTGCGAATTTATAACCCCGTCCCCTACCAAGAAGGTGTAATTAAGCAACTGACCCAATATTTTTTAAAACTAACAAAATCACCATTTATATTTCAATCATCTTTCAGTATTGCCCCTCACCAAAATCCCAATATCATTTTCTTTAAAATAGGTAGCTGTTTGGTCATACTAATTTTTATGCATTTTATTTTCGGAGAATTAATGATGAATCCTAATAAGGCAAATTATTTATCCTAAATTCCCCAACTCAGAAAACAGTTATATTAGATCCGTATTATCCTTGCTATTTTTTATAACCCCCTAAATCTTGTAAAAGTACCATAATACCCTTAATAAAGTGAAGAAGGACACAAATATCCATTGTCTTCTTCCCGCGTCTGAGGTTTTCTTCTTGACAGTAAACTCAATCTTTTCCGGCGATTCTTTTTCGCCAACCCATTTTCGGCGACTTTTTTCCATCCAAAAACTGCCTCTCGACGTTCTAAACGGTACTTTATAATTTCTCGATTTATTTTTCTTTAACTAGACAATATAACCTTTCAATAACTAATAAAATGAATATTTACACTACAAACTTAGTAGATTGTGATGCATTCTCGATGGGCGCGCCTGAATTAAATAAAAAGCTGTTTGCACTCGCCACCCAAAATTGCAGAGGTGAAGATGAAAGGGTGCGACGATATGTTTCTCAGGCCAATCACCTTTATTAATATCTTGTCCTGTACGGAAATTCTGCACATTTTCACCCCATTTCATTACCTCCAAAAAGTCCTCATTCTCTTTCTCTCCCAGATCTCGAATCCTTGATAAACAAAGTCATGAATCACCCTCCAATACCCATTAATGGCGAGGTCGAAGCCTACATGGTGGAACGCCTTCGGCTACAGGCCGCAGACAACAAAATCGATCGGCTAGAAAGCTTTGAGAGAGCCCTGTTTCAAGTATCGTTTGAGTTGTCAGGGTGATTCCAACGAGAATACTAGCCCCGACATGTTATAGAAGCGGTGAAACGACTGCGGATAGAATTTTACAAATTCCGTATATTCTTGGGATGTCTTTGTAGCACCCACACGTAGGGCCACATCCCCCGTACCATAATCCAAACCCGAATACAAAATAGGATGTCCGTACCCGAATCCGAATCATAGCGAACGGGAGACCAAACACACCCCCTAGGCTAGGCGGAGCTAAACAAAACCAAATCAGAGTGCGCGGAAGCAATAAAATAAACAACAAGTAGAATAGCAACATATAGATATGTATAGGTACCATCACGTACTTATTCATATAATATTTACATATAGGTACCAACAAATATTCCTGTACAAAAGCCATCACGGCTCGAGCAAAATATAAGTAAGTATTTACAAGCCAAACTATACAAATACAAAATAATAAAGTGCAAGTATGTAAATGCACCTAACGAGACCTAGACCGACAAGTGCATAAAGAAGACACACTTCTCCGCCTAGCTCACGCTCCAAAACCTGCAACTAAAAGAGTAAACGAGGAGTCAGTCAACTGACTGAGTGATGGGGCTAACGCACACCCACACCCTATATATATAAAGCAAAGCACATAGCAAAGGGTGGAATTATGAACCGGAATAGGTTTTACAAATTAAAGCTTTTAAAACAAATACATATACTTTAAAACCTTTTCACAAACACTATCCCGATTCATACTTCCCAAACATAATACAACAACATAATGCTCGGCGAGAACGAGCTTTCAACCTTTACTCCTCAGAACAAACAAAACAGAAATCATACATATCAACCTCTACACCAATGATGGAAGAGCCACCGGCGGCCCTAACCATCCATACATATACAGACTCACGAGGGGTAGCGAGCCCACATAGTGCCCTCCCCGGTTTTTACGCCGAAGGCATCGAAATACCACACCTTCCCTAACTCCCGGGGGTCGGTGTGATATATCGGATGGAGACTACGCACAGGCTTAACCTCGACGGCCCAAACCGTCCCGAGGGCTCCTTACCCGTAGCTCCTTGGATCCACAAACACAAATCATATCATATGTCAAATCTTTCATGGCAATCTCGCCAACTTGAAACATAAAGACTTTTCCAAAACTTAGCTTACATATGCTTATATAGTACCTTTCCAAAGCAAGGGTATTCACAAGGTCATAAACATATTCTAATCCACACATGCATATCTATATATATACCATATATATCCACATGCGAGGGTTCAAAAACATCATATAAGGTTTTAGGTCACTTAACTAACAAAAGTCCTAAACCTCACCTTGTGCGTGACAAAATATGAGCAGACGTGAACAACCTACGCCTCGGGCTAGTCAACTGGAACCTCCTCTGAAAAAAAAAACACGAAAGCCCAAGACTTAGACTCTATATGAACCAAAGAAGACGCCCGGCAAAATGCATGATTCATGATCACATATAAAATATTACAATTAGGTCATATAATTCACAAATTATAGCACAACATAATTATTTACAATTTATTAAGCAACAAAAATCAAGTTATAACAACTAACATGCAAAAGAATAGCAATAAAAGTCACAAAATGGCATAATTAAACAAAAAGAAGCAGTGGCAGCTCCCAGGTTTCGAGAAGGGGTGGGAACGGCCCTTTCACTGTAGGGAACGACCGTTCCCACACTCGCTCAAAGTTTCTGGAAGATGGGAACGGCCGTTCCCAGTTTGTACTGGGGACGGGAAGGGTCGCGCGCGTCTGTAATGTTGAACTAAAAAATGGTTTTGGCCATGGGAACGGCCCTTCCCGTTCCCAGCACAAACTGGGAACGGCCGTTCCCATTCTCGGTAATGAACAGTAAAATGGCCCGGAAGGGCCGTTTCCAGTTTTTAACTGGGACGGGAACGGCCGTTCCGGCCTGGTTCGAAAATCTGAAGCAGAGGCAGACGAACACAACAGCAGGGGAGCTCCATTTTTGTGCCAAAATGACCAAAATCCAATACCAAAAAGTTGCCACAACTTCTCAAATTACACAATTAATTCAAATAAATCATGTTTGACAATGTAGCACTCAAATAACTCAAGAAAACGGAATTAAAAGGTATAAATTCAAGGATGAGAATTCAAGCTAGGATCATGAATCACCATAAATGCTCAACTACCCATGGATGTTATGCAATAAATACAACCTATATAACATAACCAACTCATATATGAAGCTAGAAATCCATTACATCAAGCAAAGAGCACATAATCACATTTTTGGCCAAACCCTTACTATTCAAGTAGGGAAGCAAAGGCACACCAAACTCACTCCAATCTCATAAATTAAACCATATAAACGACAAGCAAAACGAGGGGACTCCGAAACATACTTAAGTTCGAGAAAAGATGAAGAAACGAGGGAGATCTTGGCTTGAGAAGGTTAGAGATCAACTTGGGGTTTTCCCTTCTTGGCTTCCTTGGCTAAAGAGCTGCTGCTAATGCTACGTGAAAAGAGGGAAGGGAAAAATGGTTCAGCCTTTAAGGGCTGGACCGGTTCGGTTCAGGGTTTCCGGTTCAAGTTAGTTCGGTTCAACAATTGCGGGTTCAAACAAGGCCAACCCAATTAAAACAAGTAATTCACATACGAAATTAATTCAAGTAAATTCATCTAAGTTCAAATAATTCATAAAAGTCATATACAATTAATCTAAAACGCAAATAATATTAAATCACATAATTTACCTGTACCGACTGTGAGTCGGGGTGTCACAACCTCCCCCCCTTCGGAGAACCTGGTCCCCAGGTTCACTGTCTGACCTGAGAACAACTCCGGGTACAACTGTCTCATCTTCTCCTCGGTCTCCCAAGTAGACTCTTCGGATTTCTGATCTTTCCACATAACTCGGACCAAGGGAATCTGTTTATTCCTCAACAATTGCATCTTCCAGTCTTGAATCTCAACCGGGTGCCTTACTATCGTCAAATCTGTCTAAAGTTGTACCTCTTCAACAGGGAGAATAGTTGATTCTTCGGGATAATATTTCCTGAGCTGCGAAACATGAAACACATTATGTATCCCGGTCAATCTAGGCGGTAGGTCCAACCTATACGCCACTTCTCCAACTCTCTCAAGGATTCCAAAAGGTCCAAGATATCTCGGGTTAAGCTTCCCACCTCGACCTATCCGAGAAAAGCCCTTTCTTGGAGATGTTTTCAAGAAAACCTTATCTCCGACTTCAAACTCGAGGGGCCTTCTCCTCTTGTCTGCATAGCTCTTCTGACGGTCCTGAGCTGCCTTCATTCTCTGCTGAATCAACTTAACCTTGGCAATGGTCTTATCCAGTCTCTCCCGAGGTGTTGCTCTTTCAAGCTTATCCTCCTCTGTCCACCGCCAATCCTCCATGTCCCAAAAGAGAGGCGATCTACACTTCCTTCCATAGAGTGCCTCGTAGGGAGCCATACCAATAGAGGCTTGATAACTGTTGTTATAGGCAAACTCAACCAGAGCTAAATGTTTGTCCCACTTTTCCTTGAAATCCAAAGCACACGCTCGTAACAAATCCTCCAAATACTTAATCAATCTCTTTGACTGTCCATCCGTCTGAGGATGAAAAGCGGTGCTGAAATTAAGCCTGATGCCCAATCTACTCTGAAGATCCTGTCAGAACTTAGCTGTGAACCTCGGATCACGATCAGAAACAATACTAGCAGGCGCTCCATGAAGTCTCACAATCTCATCACAATACAATTCTGCCAACTTCGGGGTCTTGTAGGACATTTTCACCTTGAGAAAATGAGCAGACTTGGTCAATCGGTCGACTATCACCCAAATTCCATCATAACCTCCTCTTGATCTCGGCAAGCCGGACACGAAGTCCATAGTCACTTGCTCCCACTCTCACTCAGGAATCGGAAGTGGTTGGAGGGTTCCTCCCGGTTTCTGGTGTTCCGCCTTCACCACTTGGCACGTGAGACATCGCTTCACAAAGTTCGCGACATCTCTCTTCATGCCATTCCACCAGAAGAATTCCTTCAAATCTCGGTACATCTTAGTACCACCGGGGTGAATAGAATATCCAGAACGGTGTCCTTCCTCAAGTATTAACCTCTTGAGGTCTTCCGGGACACAAACTCTGGTCTTGAACCTGAACAAACCGGAATCATCAAACCCAAACTTCGTCTCGGGGTCTATCCTAGACCGAACCACTAATCTCTGAATCTCTGTATCCGAAGCCTGAGAATCCAATAACCTCTGTTTCAAATCCGGCTGAACTGAGATGTTAGCTAACCGAGCCACTTAAACCATAACTGTCGAACCCTGTCCTGAAGACTCTGCACTCAAACCTGAAACACTTGCTTTCCTGCTCAAAGCATCTGCCACGATATTAGCCTTGCCCGGATGATACTGAATCGTGCAGTCATAATCCTCTAAGAGTTCCATCCAACGCCTCTGTCTATTATTAAGCTCCTTATGAGTGAAAAGATACTTGAGGCTCTTATGATCTGTGAATATCTCAAAAGTCGTCCCATAGAGGTAATGGCGCCACTTCCTCAAAGCAAACACGACCGCTGCAAGCTCAAGATCATGAGTGGGGTAGTTCTTCTCGTGTTCCTTCAACTTTCTAGAAGCATAGGCCACCACTCGGCCATTTTGCATCAACACACATCCGAGTCCTTCCTTAGAAGCATCTGCAAAAACTGAGTAACCCTTGGATCCCTCGGGTAGGGTAAGAACTGGTGCCGAAGTTAGTCTTTCCTTCAAAGCTCGGAAACTCCTCTCGCACCCATCATCCCGCTCATATTTCACCTCCTTCTTGGTTAACCGAGTCAACGGGCACGCAATTTTGGAGAAATCCTTCACAAATCTCCTATAGTAACCCGCTAACCCGAGAAAACTTCTTATCTCGGAGGCATTCTTCCGTCGTTCCCACTGAGCCACGGTCTCAATCTTGGAGGGATCAACTTTAATTCCCTCACCTGAAATTATGTGCCCCAGAAAAGCCACTCTGTCGAGCCAGAACTCACACTTGCTAAACTTGGCATAAAGCTTGTGCTCTCTAAGTGTCTCCAAGACAATCCTAAGGTGAGATGCGTGCTCTTCTGCAGACTTAGAATACACCAAAATGTCGTTTATGAAAATGACCACAAACTTGTCAAGAAACTGTCTAAACACTCGATGCATCATATCCATGAACACGGCTGGGGCGTTAGTCAACCCGAACGGCATCACCACAAACTCGAAGTGTCCATAGCGGGTGTTGAATCCAGTCTTAGAGATATCTTCCTCCCGGATACGAAGTTGGTAATATCCCTGCCTCAAATTTAACTTAGAGTACACCTGCGATCCTTGCAAGATATCAAACAACTCCTCGATGTGAGGTAGAGGATACTTATTCTTCACTGTCATCCGGTTCAACTCGCGGTAGTCTATGCACATCCTCAAAGTCTCGTCCTTCTTCTTCACAAATAACACGGGAGCACCCCACGGGGATGTACTCGGACGGATGTAACCGCAAGTCAAAAGCTCATCCAGCTGAATTTTCAACTCCTTCAACTCAGCAGGAGCCATCCGATACGGTGTCTTAGAAAAAGGCTCAGCTCCAGGATAAAGGTCGACCACAAACTCGATGTCCCTATCAGGTGGTAAAGAACCCAGACTCTCAGGGAACACATCGGGAAACTCACTCACGACCTCCGTCTCCTCAAGTTTGGCCTGATCCTTCGGTTTATTCAGAAGGTAAGCCACAAAACCTGTCGCGCCGTCCCGGGGGAGCTTACTTGCTTCCATAAAAGACACAAACGGGCTGGACTTCAACCTCTCACCCGTAAAAACCACAGACCCCAACGAAACCTTCTTCTCATGACAATCCAACTGAGCTCGGTATCTGAAGAGAAAATCCATGCCAAGGATAACCTCATACTTCTTCAACGGTAGAACTATCAAATCTGTAGGAAAAACTCGACCCTCAAACACCACCGGACACTCCCGAAACACCCTATCAGCTTCCAGAGACCCTCCCAAAGGAGTATTCACCACATACGCATGCGCAGATAATTCATCAAGTAAAGGCAAAGAAGCAACAATATCCCGGGAAATAAATGAATGCGTAGCCCCGGGATCAAACAATGCATGTAGTGATATGCCATGAATGATTATTGTACCTTCTATCACTGCAGTCGGGTCGACATCAACTGCTTCTTCCTCTCCTTCCAAAGCATATACGTGAGCCTGCACAACCGGCCTCTTGTTCGGGCAAGCATCAATCAAGTGATCCGAAGACCCGCACGCATAGCATTTACCCAGAAGCTTCCAACACCTCTCCACTGGATGTCTTCCCTGGCAATGAGCACAAACAGGTGGTCTCTGAGCTAGAGCCGGTCGAGCTGGAATAACAGGAGGTGCCACAGGTCCGGTAATACGGGGCTTTTTGTTCCCTAAGCCCTGGGGATGAAAAGCCGGTGGAATAGGAGCTCGTGGAGCATAAGAAACGGGCCTCTTACCCGATCCAGATCCGGATCCCGATCCTCGAGTCGAAGAGAAAGGTGGAGGCTTCAACCGAGCCATTTGGGCCTCAACTTGAATTGCCCTCTTTGTAACTTTGGCCCAAGTACTCACATTGGCGGCCTGTAGAGCTTCTTGAATATCCCGACGAAGTCCATGAAGAAACTTTCGGGCCTTGTGATCATCATGGTCGGTAATGTGAGTAGCATAAGGTGCTAGTCTCTCGAACTCCAATAAATAATCCTCCACCGTCCGATTGCCTTGCCTCAAGTTAGCAAACTCTTGGAGGCGTCGTTCTTGTGCACTATGAGGAATATATTTCTCATGGAATTCCTACACAAAAGTCTCCCAATTGAACTCTATACCCGTTCTCTCAAGCTTGGATCTCACACTTCTAAGCCAAATAGCCGTAGGCCCTTGAATAATACGCCCTGTGCAAACGGCCTTATCTTGGGAACTCCCCGGACATATCTCCCATATTCCTCGAATCTCGGACAACCACTCTTCAGCCTTAATATCATCACCTCCATACCACTTTGGAGGGTTGTTGTTCCGGAAGTCCTTATACACGGCGGATATATCTTGTCCTTCACCCGGATTTGCATTACCCCTTTGATTTTGTTGGAGCTGATTGAGTAGGGCTTGGACAATATTTTCCGCATTCATAGGTGGTGGCGGAGGTGCATTCGGTACAGCCGGCTCATTCAAATCAGGGGTTCATTCACGGTTATTTTGTCTCCTTGGAGACATCCTGAAATTCACAAATTCAAGCAATATGGATGCATGTAAATTAGTGTATGAATATGTATATAATTAAGAAAATAATCATGTAATCAAGTAATCAATTAGTCAAGTAATCACATATTCAAATCATGTAGGCACACTTACACACAATCACACAATCACATTGTCCTAAGCCGTACGACCTAGACAGACCCACACAACACTAGAGTCCGGTTTTGCAACCGCGCTCTGATACCACTTAAGGATGTAGCACCCACACGTAGGGCCACATCCCCCGCACCATAATCCAAACCCGAATACGAAATAGGATGTCCGTACCCGAATCCGAATCCGAATCAGAATCATACTGAACGGGAGACCAAACACACCCCCTAGGCTAGGCGGAGCTAAACAAAACCAAATCAGAGTGCGCGGAAGCAATAAAATAAACAACAAGTAGAATACCAACACATAGATATGTATAGGTACCATCATGTACTTATTTATATAATATTTACATATAGGTACCAACACATATTCCTGTACAAAAGCCATCACGGCTCGAGCAAAATATAAGTAAGTATTTACAAGCCAAATTATACAAATACAAAATAATAAAGTGCAAGTATGTAAATGCACCTAACGAGACCTAGACCGACAAGTGCATAAAGAAGACACACTTCTCCGCCTAGCTCACGCTCCAAAACCTTCAACTAAAAGAGTAAACGAGGAGTCAGTCAACTGACTGAGTGAGGGGGCTAACGCACACCCACACCCTATATATATAAAGCAAAGCACATAGCAAAGGGTGGAATTATGAACCGAAATAGGTTTTACAAACTAAAGCTTTCAAAACAAATACATATACTTTAAAACCTTTTCACAAACACTATCCTGATTCATACTTCCCAAATATAATACAATAGCATAATGCTCGGCGAGAACGAGCTTCCAACCTTTACTCCTCAGAACAAACAAAACAGAAATCATACATATCAGCCTCTACACCAATGATGGAAGAGCCACCGGTGGCCCTAACCATCCATACATATACAGACTCACGAGGGGTAGCGAGCCCACATCGTGCCCTCCACGATTTTTACGCCGAAGGCATCGAAATACCATACCTTCCCTAACTCCCGGGGGTCGCGTGTGATATATCGGATGGAGACTACGCACAGACTTAACCTCGACGGCCCAAACCGTCTCGAGGGCTCCTTACCCGTAGCTCCTTGGATCCACAAACACAAATCATATCATATGCCAAATCTTTCATGGCAATCTCGCTAACTTGAAACATAAAGACTTTTCCAAAACTTAGCTTACATATGCTTATATAGTACCTTTCCAAAGCAAGAGTATTCACAAGGTCATAAACATATTCTAATCCACACATACATATCTATATATATACCATATACATCCACATGCGAGGGTTCGAAAACATTACATAAGGTTTTAGGTCACTTAACTAACAAAAGTCCTAAACCTCACCTTGTGCGTGACAAAATATGAGCAGACGTGAACAACCTACGCCTCGGGCTCGTCAACTGGAACCTCCTCTGAAAAGAAAAACACGAAAGCCCAAGACTTAGACTCTATATGAACCAAAGAAGACACCCGGCAAAATGCATGATTCATGATCACATATAAAATATTACAATTAGGTCATATAATTCACAAATTATAGCACAACATAATTATTTACAATTTATTAAGCAACAAAAATCAAGTTATAACAACTAACATGCAAAAGAATAGCAATAAAAGTCACAAAATGGCATAATTAAATAAAAAGAAGCAGTGGCAGCTCCCAGGTTTCGGGAAGGGGTGGGAACGGCCCTTTCACTGTAGGGAACAGCCGTTCCCACACTCGCTCAAAGTTTCTGGAAGATGGGAACGGCCGTTCCCAGTTTGTACTGGGGACGGGAAGGGTCGTTCCCAAAAATCCCGAACTCTTCCCGCGTGTCTGTAATGTTGAACTAAAAAATGGTTTTGGCCATGGGAACGACCCTTCCCGTTCCCAGTACAAACTGGGAACGGCCGTTCCCATTCTCGACAATGAACAGTAAAATGGCCCGGAAGGGCCGTTCCCAGTTTTTAACTGGGACGGGAACGGTCGTTCCGGCCTGGTTCGAAAATCTGAAGCAGAGGTAGACGAACACAGCAGCAGGGGAGCTCCATTTTTGTGCCAAAATGGCCAAAATCCAATACCAGAAATTTGCCACAACTTCTCAAATTACACAATTAATTCAAATAAATCATGCTTGACAATGTAGCACTCAAATAGCTCAAGAAAACGGAATTAAAAGGTATAAATTCAAGGATGAGAATTCAAGCTAGGACCATGAATCACCATAAATGCTCAACTACCCATGGATGTTATGCAATAAATACAACCTATATAACATAACCAACTCATATATGAAGCTAGAAATCCATTACATCAAGCAAAGAGCACATAATCACATTTTTGGCCAAACCCTTACTATTCAAGTAGGGAAGCAAAGGCACACCAAACTCACTCCAATCTCATAAATTAAACCATAGAAACGACAAGCAAAACGAGGGGACTCCGAAACATACTTAAGTTCGAGAAAAGATGAAGAAACGAGGGAGATCTTGGCTTGAGAAGGTTGGAGATCAACTTGGGGTTTTCCCTTCTTGGCTTCCTTGGCTAAAGAGCTGCTGCTAATGCTACGTGAAAAGAGGGAAGGGAAAAATGGTTCAGCCTTTAAGGGCTGGACCGGTTCGGTTCAGGGTTTCCGGTTCAAGTTAGTTCGGTTCAACAATTGCGGGTTCAAACAAGGCCAACCCAATTAAAACAAGTAATTCACATACGAAATTAATTCAAGTAAATTCATCTAAGTTCAAATAATTCATAAAAGTCATATACAATTAATCTAAAACGCAAATAATATTAAATCACATAATTTACCTGTACCGACTGTGAGTCGGGGTGTCACAGTCTTGGAGTTAAAATGGGTAATGATTGTGTTCGTGCCCAGATTGATACCATGGTATAGCCATGCTGTAAGTCGAATTCATACTCAAGCCCTATTTTTTTTAATTTTTGTTCATTATTTAATGTTCAATTTAACATAGGTCATTTGCCGGAATTCTGACCTCGTGGACGGCGAAGAGGAGCACCTCCATGCGTATCACATTTATGGTAGGGACTCGGACCCCGAGTCCTTAGACAGCGCTGATTACCCCGGATATGAACACTCCGAGAAGAGTGTTAATTCCAACATCCCTCAGGATGATCCGAATGAGGTTAATCAGTTTTCTCCCCCATAAAATTTGTTGTTTGTAGATTGTTTAATGTTTAAATATTAGTGTTAGTTTGAATGTAGTGTATGTTACTGGTATTGTAATGAAATGTTTATTGTTGTTTGATTATAGTATATGAATATTAAAACAGATAAACTGATGAAATATATGACAGTTGATGTAACACCCCAATCTTTCAATTATGCAATATGTGATTTAATGTGAAGTAATTGCCAATTGTGACTTAAATTGTTTAATTACCTAATTGACCTTAAGTGATCATTTATCTTAATTTGAGGACCTAATTGCATGACTTATGAATTGGAGGGATTAAATTGCAATTTGTGCCTAGACTTATAATATCTAGCATATATTTCTTCCATGAGCTCATTTCATGCTATCACTACACTCTTTGCTTCCTCCCTTTTACCGATCCAAAAACCCCAAGAAGAAGAAGATGAGTTCATCATTTCAAGCTTGGATTTGAGGGGAAATTGCATACTTTGAAGCATAATCATCACAACATCATCTCTTTTCCTTCTTCTCATTCATTCAAGGTATATGAGCTTAGTTGGGAAATTCATGAATATGTATATGAGAATTAGGTTTATGGTTTGAGCTTGCCTAATTATGTTCTAGTTGTTGGAAGCATGAATACTTGATTATAGCTTGGTTTTGATGCTTTTATTATGAGATTTATGGACTTGGAGCATGAGTGAGTATATGGGTTTCAAATGATAAATTCTTGATGATCTAGTGTGGAAATATGTGTTTTTATAAATTGTTATTGATTTATTTGCATGCTAGTAGGTGTATATCATGATATTTGAGCATTTATAGGTGAGTTTGATCCATTTTTGGGTGTTGAATTGTGGTACGTTCTTGTTCTGCTGTTATGCCCTGTTTTTCTGCTGCGTACTGTTGACACGGGCGTGTCACTTTTCCCTTCTTCAGCATGACACGGGGGTGCATGTTGGTCTGGTTTTGTTGTACCGTGACACGGGGGTGTCACGGTTTGCTCTGTATTGGTGACACGGGCGTGTCACCTTTTGTTTTCATGCATATTGTCCGCTGTACCCAGACACGGGGGTGTCACGGCTTAGTGTATATTTGTGACACGGGCGTGTCACACTCTGTTTTCATGCATATTTTGGTTGCATGCTACTGTACGTGCTATGCTCCTATGTGAATCTTTGAATTAATTTGATTGAAAATGTGGAATTGTGAGTTCGAATGACTTGATTATATGATTGCACGTCATGTTACGCCGTTCGTCCTAATTGGTTCATTGAGTCGTGTCTTGTGTACACTTGTCTTCGTTGCACAGACCAGCACACCAGTGACGTGGAGTGGGCTTCCTAGGCCGTGTCTTTCTCTTTATTTTGTTGGTTCAGGTGAGGTTTAATTTCTAGATATATAGAACCATTACAACTCTATGTGATGTTTTAAGCTAAAAGGTATCTATATATCTATAGTTTTCCAAACTCTATTGATTTTCAACCGATTTACTGAATTGTATTGTATTGATTGATCGTGTTTTGGGCGAGTATATTGTACCGTGCACTGTGGGCCCGAGAGTTAGTGTTTGAGCCAACCGGGAAAGCATGGGCTGACGGGTAACTCTTACACTCCTCTCAACCGTGGGGATGAACCCTGAATCCACCAGGAGGTTTGGTGGAGAAAGGAGTCCCGTGCGTGGGAGTCATGTTCCCGACGTACACCGTGTTTACCGTGGATGGATCGGGCTTTGCAAACCCACCATCATTGGAGGAAGAAGGATTTATTGAAACTGCTACGTGTGCACTGTAATTGATTGTGTGATCACTTAATTAATTAACTAAAAGTATCGTGAGTGTACACTGTCGGAGTAAGGTTGGAGAATTGCCCTCACTCGCCGGGCCACTGATTGATTGATTGAAATTGATTAAATTGTTAAATCTGATAGTTGTAATCTCGGGCGAGCTCTATGTTGTTATTAAACTTAGATTGATTTCGGTTATAAAACCTTACCCGAGGTTATGATTTGCATGTTATCTGCGTTTATATCTATTATGCCCCTGGCTCAGTCTGTGGTAGACTGAGACCTCACCTTTCAGTTTTGCAGGTTGTGTGCTAGGCGGGATTGACGTCGAGTCAAGTCTTTCTTTTTGGGTCTAGCATGTGTCCATCCTAATTTGTTGCATATGTATTGTTAATTTTGGATTATATGAAATGTTATGTATTTGAGAGATGATAATGTATTGATAGGAATTTAGAAATGGTTTGCTTGATAAATGCTCGTGAATGGCAGGCTTATGTTTATTCCTTTTTGCTTTGTGGTAATTGGTTTGGGGTTAGTCCCGCCTAGCTAGTCAAATCTTTATTTTCTTGTCACCCATTTGCTATGGCTCAGTTCATGTATGGATTGTCCGTTTCATATGTGGACTGAGCTATAGTGCGGGGGATGTGGCACCTTTGCGTTCCGGGTGTTACAGTTGATATATCCTGTGAGAGAGAAAACATAGCACTATATTTATTGTTGCTTGATTATAGTATATGAAAATAGATAAACTTATGAAATATATAACAGTTGAAACATATTCTGCAGTTTGTCGAGTACATAAGAATATGGAGTTCCAGATTATTGAGTAAATAAGAATATCGGATGAAACTAAAAGTGCAGATTGTTGAGTAATTGTGTGTTTATCTGAAACTAATTCTGTAGTTTGTCGAGTACATAAGAATATGGAGTTCTAGATTGTTGAGTAAATAAGAATTTGGGTAGAACTAAAAGTGCAGATTGTTAAGTAATTGTGTGTTTATCTGAAACTAATTCTGTAGTTTGTCGAGTAAATAAGAATATGGAGTTCCAGATTGTTGAGTAAATAAGAATATGAGATAAAACTAAAAGTGCAGATTGTTGAGTAATTGTGTGTTTATCTAAAACTAATTCTACAGTTTGTCGAGTAAATAAGAATATGGAGTTCCAGATTGTTGAGTAAATAAGAATATGGGATGAAACTAAAAGTGCAGATTGTTGAGTAATTGTGTGTTTATCTGAAACTAATTATGCAGTTTGTCGAGTAAATAAGAATATGGAGTTCCAAATTGTTGAGTAAATAAGAATTTGGGTAGAACTAAAAGTGCAGATTGTTGAGTAATTGTTGAGTAAATTGGTATTTCAGTCATTTCATATCGTTTTATGATGATATTTAGTGAAAAAACATGGTAACTGATATGTTTGTTCTCAGAATATGTAAACTTTTTATCCTTCTATATCGTTTTATAATGATATTTAGTGAAGAAACATGGTAACTAATATGTTTGTTCTCATAATGTCCAACTAATATGTTTGTTCTCATAATATGTAAATTTTCAGTC
Source organism: Lantana camara (assembly GCA_037501455.1). NCBI lineage: Eukaryota > Viridiplantae > Streptophyta > Magnoliopsida > Lamiales > Verbenaceae > Lantana > Lantana camara. The sequence continues at coordinate 130,932,371 of CM074855.1, forward strand.
CTTCTAAATCGTTTGATATGGTATTTAGTGAAAAAACATGGTAACTAATATATTTGTTCTCATAATATGTAAACTTTTAGTCCTTTCATATCGTTTTATGATGATATTTAGTGAACTACGCATATTTAACCCATCACTCAACAAAGTCCGTTAACCCGTCACTCAATAAAGTCCGCTTTCAAATACGCAAATTTAACCCGTCACTCAACAAAGTCAGCTTTATTACAACCACCAAATAACTTGAACAAGCAATGCATTTCCATAGATCAAATTAAGAAAAAAAACATTTTCAAGTAATTTATTAACGTAGTTTCAAACAAACAGAAACAATCATAACAGGGAGTGTATAAAAACAAAGCAATCCTCAACTCCAGAACACGCAGTGGATCTGGTCAATCCTCAACTTCAGAACGAACAGTGGCCAAGCATAAACCATAGGCGTAAGAGTTATATCTTTTCTTCCTGACACAGAATAATATTACTGGTCATAATTAATATAGTGTTAACACAGAATAGAATAAATTAAAAATCTCATACCTTCTTTTCGATGATACCTGCTTCCCACCTAAATAGGCAGGAGGCCGAATCGCCTTCATCTCAACAATGTTGAGTTTAGCAAGTTCATGCAGTTGGATCATAGTCGGAATCTGCCCATCACGCTGCAAACTAACCCACAAACCTTTTTTATGGGGTGCGAGGTATTGTAGCATGTAAGTACCAGAGTTGAAGTCTGACCACTCTTCACCAATTTGCGCGTGAATCTCCTCCACTGACGCGCTCCGCCAAATTGGAAATACGTAATTTCGCCGTTAAACCAACAAATTCCTAGGATTTCCTTGTCTTGAGCTTCATCACCGGCCAACGCCATCTTCAGAATACCAATTTGAACTATCAGTTTATAGAGGATCAACAATTCGATTCGATACAAATTATCCACAATTCAATTCAATACAAATTATCAGTGAATTATGCTGTATAATTGACATAATTAACATTCTAATAACGGCAAGAATACATTCTGTAGCACCACTATACGTAGAGATGCCATACCCCCGCACTATAAGTTGATCCACATATGAAATGGATAGTCCATACATGAACCAACCTATAGCGAACGTGACAATAAAAAAAAACCACTGGCTAGGCGGGACTAACCCTCAATTAATACCATCATGCATAAATAATAAAACGAAAGCATAATAATAGTCTATACCATTATCCTTCAAGTTCATTTCCCATGATTCAATATACACAATTTCAAGTATACCAAGCTCTAGTTATAAAATACATATACGCCAATAATGTACATGAACTATGCTAGACTCGAAATAAAAGACTTTACTCGATCCCTCCTAGCATGCAACCTGCAGACCTGAAAAGGTGAGGTGTCAGTCTATGAAAGACTGAGTGAGGGGTATAAATAAATATTAGCGCAGTTAACATGCAAGCCATAATCTCGGGTAAGGTTTTATAAAAGGAAGCAATATAAGTTCACTAATAAAGTAGAACTCACCCGAGATTACAACTAAATTCATTTAACAATACAATCAATTACAATTCACTTCAATCAGTGGCCCGGCGAGTAAGGGCAATTCTCCAACCTTTCTCCGACCGTGTACAATAATTCAATTATTAAGTGATTAGGTGATCAAGCAATCAATTTACAGTGCACAATTAGCAGTTTCAATAACTCCTTCTTCCTCCGGGTGATGGTGGGATTGCAAGGCCCCACCACCCAATCAATCTGGGCATAGGGTTCATGAGTCCCTACGCCCGACGGGCTCCTTCCTCCACCAAACCTCCTGGTGGATTCAGGGGTGACCCCAACAATAGGTGAGGATAGTGCAAGAGATCATCGTCGGCCCGATGCCTCCCCGGATTACTCAATACACTACCCTCGGGCCCAAAGTGAACATGCTTTACTCGCCCAATCAATCAATCAATCACAAAAAGTTCAATTTGTCATGAGAAATCATTTGCAATCGATAAAGATTTTGAGAAAGATATATATACATTTTGGCCGAAAGAGCTTGCTCTTCATCAACGGGAAGACAATCTGTGTAAAAAGGGACAAGTGTTCATGAGAACGACTCGTATGAACCATTTAAGACGCACGACAAAGTCATGATCAATATGTCATGCAATAACAACTAAGGAATGTCAAATAAAAGAATAATTATCACTAAACCAAGTATATATCTCATATAATGCACATACGGGAGCCAAGAAGTGAAAGGAATGCAAGAAGAGAGATTTTGGTGAAGTTTGGCAAAAATGGACAATTTTAGGAAACATACATGCTGTAGGAAAACTAAAATATCTTGAGTTCTAGAAGTTTGAATTGAGTTTTGTTTGTTGTAAATGAAACTAGACACAAAGACATTTCCGATGATATATGGCTCGTTTTCTAGTTCAAAGCGAGGAGAAAATGGCATAAGCTTGAAGTTAAGCTAGTGCAGTTTGTCGAGAAAATAGCGACACCTAAAATAATGGATTATATCTTACAAAATAGAAAATATATTGAGGTAATTCCAATTGGAGGTTGTTCTATACTTCAAGATCTTTCCGTCGGTTCAAGAATCAGGTCAATCGGAGTTCGTTTGAGAGGTGAACGGAACAAAACAAACTCACGCTGAAAACAGGGGAAGATCCACGGCCATGGATTTCTCCATGTACAAAAATCCACGCCTGTGGATTCTCTATGCCGAAAATCCAAGTTTTCTGGACTCAAATCCACGCCCGTGGCTCATGCTACAGCAGCAATACGAAGGGAAAATAGGGCAAGGCTCGAAATTTGGCTCCCAAATCAATACAACACCCAACCAAGGCAATTAAATCACTCCAAACTAACATATATCATGCATATAACTCATATATATCAATTAGGCATCATATAATCCATGGAAACATGTATGGATCATCAAGAATTCATCCAACAAACCCATATATATCATGGCTTCTAAATCTCAAATATTCCATGAATTCATGCAAGCTTTCAAGTTCCATGCTACTAATCATACTTCTAACCCCAAATAATCAAGGAACCACATCAAGATTCTCAAACCCTACTTCAATCATGGATTCATGAAATCAATCAAATTCTCATAATACCTTAAAATGGAAGAAAGAATAGAAAGAAATGAAGGAATGATGATGATGCTTCACTTATGCAAATTCTCCTTGAATTCTAGCTTGGAATAAGATGAAATCCCTCTTCCTCCTTCCTTGGTGTTTTGATCGGTTTTTAGTTTGTGAGTGTGTGTGCTCTTGATGAAAATGTGAGGAATGTAAAGCTAGAGATGATATGTATATCTTATATTATAAAAACCTCCACTATAATGCATGAATCACCCTTTTTTGCAGTTAAGTCCCTCCAATATTTAAACTAATGCAAACAAGTTTCATTCCATGGAAAATGATCAAGTAAGGTCATATATGATATGTATATCTTATATTATAAAAATCTCCACTATAATGCATGAATCACCCTTTTTTGCAGTTAGGTCCCTCCAATATTTAAACTAATGCAAACAAGTTTCATTCCATGGAAAATGATCAAGCAAGGTCATATATGAACAATTACTCACATTATCAATTAATTTATGTAAATCTCATATTAACAATAATTTCATATAAGTTTATGAAAACTTAATGCATATAATGTTATGAGAATTATAATTTACATATAATGATTGAATGGAAAAACCGGGGCGTTACACATTCAATTAATATTCATACGAGGAGAATACCTTAGAGCAGCACAGGAAATAGGGCACGATGCCTAAATCGACTAAATCGATTCTCGTTGCCGCCGCTTATCAATATCTTGCTGTCTTTTTTGCCGTTGCCGTTGCCGCCGCCTATCTTTATCTTGCAGTCGTCACCGTTAGCTCTCGTTGCTGACGAAGTGGAAATGTGGTTGTATTTTTGCAGAAATGAGATAAATCTTTTCCAAATTGGGAACGGATTTTTCCAGCGAGGGGAAAAAAAAAAAGACTTTTCAGGGTTATGGGGGATTTAGGAAAAATAACTTGTATATTGATAACCTAAAATATATATTTTTCAAATTAGGGGGTTTAGGATAACTTTTGGGGATATTTGATCTTCCTAAATAATTGCCCCTTTTATTTTTGAGATCCGTATTAGTAAGTAAACACATATACAATTATTTGTTTTCTTAGAAAACAACTTATTTCGATATCCGATCAGAAAAATTGAATATCATAAAAGTATTTGAGTTCAATTTAAATATTAAATATGCGATCCGAATATAAAAAATTCAAAGTTATCTGACTTGATCAGAAAAATACTCAATCGGTTTGTGAGGACGAATCCTAAATTTCCTAACCCGAACGTCCAAGCGTGATAATTGCACATAAATTATGTAGACATTGGTTCGACCAAACTTGCACCAAAAAAAAAATTGGTTCGACCAAATGAAATTGGGTTGTATGATTTTGGGTTGCCTGGCCCAAACTAGAAATTTTAACATATGCAAATAAAATTGAAGCATCTAAAAATAATCTATAATCAAATATTTTAGATTCAAATTTCTTGAATTCGATGCTATTATTTATGGAACAAACTTTATATCTTATCAACTAAATCAAATATTTGAGGTTGGAATGAAAATTGATGCATCTAAAAATTATCTATTTGGTTGTATTAACTTAATCAGTTATTTTAAATTCGAATCTCTTCAATCCCATACTACTATTTATGGGACATAATTTATATGTCATTAGCTTAATCGAATATTTCAGGTTGAAATCTTTTGAGCTCGATGCTATTATTTATGGAACAAACTTTATAACTTCGTGATCTGATACAAGGCCAAACTAGAGGTTTCGTTTATTGATATTTTCCATTGATTTTTCCATCACAAAATTAAAGATCAAATTAATTTAATGGATTTTCACTCATTCATATTGAACCACTACCTTTATTGATAATTGGGATAGAAACTTCCATTAGAGTACAATGAGTGCAGCCAAGGGTACAACTAAGTTCAATCTGAAGACGGCAGAAGGCCAGACTGTTTGTAGCTCTCAACAGAATCCACTAGAGTTTCTTTCAATGGTCTATACTTCCAGCCAAAATTCTGCAGCTTTTCTGAACTCATTTTTGGCCCTTCATTCACCTCTTTGAAGCTGCAAAGAGGTATAGTACAAGAAAGTTTAATCGGAAACCTAGCCGGATTTGATATACGTATCCAAGATGGATGGGACATACAAGAAAGTCCGTTACTGATACTGATTACACCATCCATTCGTATGTATTTATGTATCAGCACAAAATTCACCTCTCAATTTTAGAAATTACTAACGACCCCTTGGGACAATTGAAGTTTGATTTAAGTTAAAGAGGTGGGTTGACAAACAACTTGCAAGTATTACGAAAGTACAATGTACTGACTGGCAAGATATAAATCGGTTCCGGGAAGGGGTATTTGCAGTTTTGAAAGAATGATACTTATGCAATCAAAACAAACATCAGGCTGCTGTAAATGTAATTATTTATAAGAAAACGAATGAGTGAGGAAGATCATTACCTCTTGGGATAGTTATAGTTTGGATAGGTTTCCTTCAAAATCTGCACCAAATCCCGAGACTTGACAATGTGAGCTGTGCATATGTATCTACCTTCCGCTTCAGGTTTCTCATATACCAATTTTAGTGCTGCTGCTATATCACGAACGTCTACTATCGTCCGTACTTTGTTCTCCAGTTCCTCGTATCCTTCTGTAAGATCAAGCATGATTTCAATTGTGATTAAATTTGAAAATTTTGAGTTATAATCACTTGATCTGTTCATCAATATCAATAAGGCAGGGGAAAAGGGGGGAAAGTACTACCTTTCAACAGCTTAAGAAGAATCATGCTGCTAGAATTAGTTGTGCTCTGCAGCATAGGTCCGAAAACAGTAGTTGGACACACGGATACGACATCTAGCCCGTTTTTCTTGCCATATTCTAAAGCCTCGGCCTCTGCCACTGTTTTTGAATAACAATACCAGTTCTGTGTGCATGACATCAGGAAAATAACTTACTTGAATAACATGATAGTCATATCAGATTTTTGTATGACTAGCAATCATAAGAAGATGCTATGATAAGGAAAAAGTAAAATCTCATAAAAGCCCCTGTGAAATTTTAAATTTGTGACAACCCACTGCTTTTGACCTGTCCCCAAAAAAAATTATAAACTTACCAATTTACCCGTGTTCAAACGAAAAAGAAGAAAGCAACTAAAATAAAACATGAAGGCAAAAGAGTAGTTTTACCATAAAAATTCATGGTCACTGCTCGTGGGTTACGGGGTTAATCTATACAAAATTTAAATATCAGAGTGTTTTCACACGATTTTTATGCTAATTAGCCATAACGCAAGGGGTTGTGACGAAGATGCATAAAATTGTAGTGTTGAGAAATTATTACGTTAGTCGTCCTGCAATATTCCTTGTCAGACCAGCAAGACTCGTCTATAACACGATCATTTGGCCAGTTGGGGTTCATGGCAAGTGCGGCAGCTGATGATACAAACACAACACGTTTGACTTTTGATTCGGTGCACGCTTTCAGGACATTAAGAGTGCCATCTACAGCTGGCGCCACCACTTCCACCTGCATTAGTCACTCTGCATAATTACACAAAAGAAAATAAATAATAAAAGGACATTCTGTTTTTCCTGAAAATTCAATCTTGTGCCTGCAAATTCTTATACTCCATCCTGCAGAGAGCAGCTTAAGAAGCTCAAAAGCTGTGTTGTTTGATTTTCATAACAAAGTTATCAAGAACTACTCTGTTCATTCAATAATTTCAATTTGATGTTTTCCAAGTAATAAGAATTCAAGGATCATGCCTCGGGATTTGGGACAGAGCTAGGAGGAACCGGGCTAGCAACATGGAAAACTCCATCACATCCTTTAATTGCTGCAAGAATGGAGTCGTAATCCAGTAAGTCTCCTTTAAAGAGCTTCAGCTTCTCAGCTGCGTTTTCAAGCTTCTTCAAATGAGCATTTTTTTCGTCCTCTGCAACACACATGAAGAAATCTATATAAGGCCTTGATTTTAGTAATGTTGATTATAAATCATAACTATCACAAAGATCTTTCACAAGTTACATTTATAGTGGTGTGATCAAGAATCATCACTATAGTAAAGGTCCAAGAGTCATTTCTCGATCAAGTGACAACTTTCACATATAGTTTAAGATTAAAAACAATTACCAAGAAAAACGAAACCCGTATTTAAGCACTTCGTCTTAAACTAGAAAACAAAGATGGAAGCACCTACTCCTTAAACAAGACAAGCCTATACAAAACCATTTTTCTTTAGGAGAAAGCAACAATATAACAGAATATAAAATCACGAATCAAACTATGTTAATTGATAGCAACATGGCAGCTCAAATCCTCAAACCCTGATACATGCTACTGCTTAACAAATAACTTGTAGGGCCACACCACACCCACCAGAAGAGCAATCTTTTCCACACAATTAATCAACTATTCCTCTTTGAGACAAATAAACAAACAGTTAACGCTGTTCTCACTTAATTTAACACTGGGTGACAGAGACAGAACCACTACCAAACACTGAAACTAGCTCATATGACAATTATTTACAGAAATCAACATTGAACAGTTCAAAATCTTTAATTTGAGTCCAAATTGTAGCAAAAGAATAACACTTCAAACATAAATTCGCCAAATACGACAGACAGAATCATCAAAACCTTTCAAATCAATGCAGAGAGAACTAAAAGGAAAACAAAAAGGGGCAAATTGAATTATTAAACAATATCAATTACCGAACAAACTGTATTAATCAATACAAAATTAAACCCAGAAAAAGGAGAAAGAAAATAACCAGGATTTCTGACGGTGCCATGAACGGTGTACCCCTCAGAAAGAAGAAGTTTGATCAGCCATGAAGCTATGTACCCACCAGCTCCAGTTACACATACTCTGCTACCTTTTTCTGCCATTTTTGCTGCAAAATTAAGAAAAGAAAATTAGTTGTAGAACTGATAAATTCTTTGTTGCTGTTTTTCATATATATAGCCATATAGGTAAGCAGTAAGCTTTACATTCTGCAATGTACCATGAATATCTTGAAATTATAAAAATTATAAAATCTAATAATTAATTTAAAACTATAATATAGCAATATTCTATTTATGAAATTATAAAATGTAGTAATTTCCTATGAAAAGATTTAAGATATTTTCAATATAATCAGCGGTGGATCTCATCATCTGAAAAATAAATATCTTGAATTTATAAGTATAACACCATGTGATTTATTACATTATTTTTTAAAATATAGTAACTAATTTCCTCCATAAAAAATTGAGATATTGTCATAAAAATTATGCATTTAGTTGAATTGGACGTGATTGAGACTCCGACTACTATAGCGAATTAATATGATATTTTTGAAACTTAAATTTTTTCTTTGATCGGAATATTTTTGAAACTCATTGATGTAAAAGAAATTAATCTTTTCTGTTTTTTAGTTTGAAGTGGATTTCTTTGTAATTTATTTTTCTTAACTTCTTTTAATGAGAGAGGGTTTTCAATTAAATTCTTTTAAAAAAAAAAAAATTAATGTTTAAACTTTACTAAGAAAGTGTTCTATTTTCTTTTTATTTCTTTTCTGTTTTTCTCTGAGGTTTTTTTTTATTTTATGGGTCAAATCACTAACGTGCAAAACTTTTTTTTATTAATGATAGTTGTATATCTAAAAGTTTGAACACAAAATTTTTAATTAAGTTAATATAGCGACTTGCTCTAATATAACTTCAAATGGCTAAATTGTACCTCTTAATATATTTTCCTTGAATTTAAGTACTACAAAAACTTATTATAATAAGGAATTTCGCATCTTTACAAAATCAGAATTTGAAATTTAAACTAGAAAAATCGAATATCTGAATTTTGATAAAGTTTACTATATTCCAGTCCTTTGTACAAATACTAGAGAACACCAAAGAATTCGAGCAGTGTGACATCCCATACATTGTGGATGACAGCGTACCACGTTGTTGGTCTACATTGTAAACTATCTTATGTAAATGTTCTTAGGTACAATGATTGTAGGCAGATGTACAACTCAACGTAGCGAAGAACAGAGTTTGAAACTCATGAAAGTAGGATGCCATTCTGTTTGTAGCTCTCCACAGAATCCACGAGGGTTTCCTTCAACGGCCTATATTTCCAGCCAAGATTCTGAATCTTTTTCGAACTCATTTTTACTGCTGCTTCCTCTTTGAACCTGAAAAAATGTACAATCCATGCAAGAAACATGCATCAAAAGAATTCGACAACAAAAACCTTGTACTTCATTAGGAGTTCCGATGCATTCGTAACGAGTAAAACGCGTAGTGAGTTATTATAAAGTTGTGTAATATTTATCGACATCAAATTAAGATACATTGAGGTTTTTTTGGCTACTTTAATTCGAGCAACACAATAAGATTAGTGCATGATGATTACCTCTTAGGGTAGTTGTAGTTTGGATAGATATCCCTCAAGATTTGGACTAAATCCTGAGCTTTGACCATGTGAGACATGCATATGTATCTACCTTCAGCTTCGGGCTTTTCATATACCAGTTTCAGCCCTTCTGCAACATCACGTACGTCTACTATCCTGTAGAGGTAGTTCTCTATTTCTTTGTATCCTTCTGCGTGATCAAAACAAGTCAGAGAAGGTTATTACCAGAACCCCCATGATGCTCCGATTCCAAAAGAAACCAATCTTCTACAATTGAAATTATGAGTTACGTCCGCGACCCTTAATTTTTGCTACCGTTTTACATATATCACCAACCATTCATTGCTTCAATTACCAAATAAAAAGAACAGAACCTCCCTATGTGTGAGCTTGAGGGGTTAGTTGTGATTTCAATAGATATAAGGGGTTTTTATGTAATTAAGGCAAACCTAGGGGGCGTATTTCAAATTATTCCATATTTTATTTGTGGATAAATGTGTTCGAGTATGAGTTCAGGTTGAGCGGAAGGGACTCATCCATCCTTAACCAAAGGTCAAGAATTCAAATCCTGACTTTTGGGCCGGGTATGAAGCAACTTTAAATCTCCTCACCAACTGTCCAGCTCTATGAGGTGCCTACAATTCAGCAAGGGGACTAGTCACTGTAGTCGACGGTGGATGCCTTGGTTTAGAACCAAAAAACAAAAAGAGTATAGCCTATAATCGCCAGCATTACTTCTATTATATTACTCTTATGCTTATTATATCATGTTCACGACTCATCACCTCATTTCCACACCACTTCATCACTCAGTTAATCTCTATGAATCAATCCTCATTATTTCTTTTCAATTTTGGGAAGTCCATTTTCTCTAACAACTAAACAAGTTGAAGAATCTGGATGTGTTTTCCTCTTCTTTTCTTTTTCTTGGTAGAATCTTAGAAAAAGAGAAAGATAAACAAATCATACCACTTAATAGCTTAACAACAAATCATACCACTTAATAGCTTAACAAGAGTCAAACTGCCCGTATTCAACGTGTGCTGCAGCATAGGTCCGAGGACAAGAGTCGGGGACACAGTCACCATGTTCATCCCGTTTCTCTTAGCATATTCCCAAGCCTCTGCCTCGGCAACTGTTTTCGAATACGAATACCAATCCTATTCACATATGATAGGCAAAGTTGAGCAGTTCGAAAAGTATTATGGTGCAGAAAGATGAGATTGAGAACAATTGCAGAAAGATTGCAAGTGTGGATTTTTATTACATTTCTCGTCCTGCAGTATTCCTTGTCGGACCAACAAGACTCGTCCATGACTCGATCCTTGGGCCAATTGGGATTCCAGACAACAGCATAAGCAGATGATACAATCACAACATGTCTGACATTTGCTTCTGTGCATGCTTTGAGGACATTAATGGTGCCTTGTAAAGCTGGGGCCATAAGTTCCACCTGCAGTAATAACACCACGCAATCATCTACATATCTTAAGGTTGAGCTCAAGCTCAGATCATCTATAGTCGAGCATATTTTGCATTATATATAATAATAATTATTATGACTCCTAAAATCAATTTAAAGTGTATAATACATTTATTATTAGCGTCTTTTAGCTATACTGATACTGAAAAGGTAGGATTACACACACATACCCCGTTGTTTTGCATAATTATACAAACCTCCCCTAAGGTTTGAAGAATTACAAATTTCCACCGACATACTCTAAGATTTGGCGCAACAAATGCTATTACAATCATGAATCCAAAGCCAAATATCAGCAAGGGCCAATGGAAAAATAGGGTATTCATAAAAAGTTAAAAGTCGAAACCATCAAAATAGATAGATCCACATGTAATGTAACAGAGGAGCTTTTGTGTCATTTCTCAAACTCGGGGGGAAATTTATGTAATTATGTCAAACCTTAGCCTATGTCAGTGCAATCATCTCATAAAAATACTAATATATCACTCATTATAGTTTATAATACATTTCTCACTATTCAAACATAGAAAAGGGAAAACAGATAAGCCCTCAGCAGCTGCAATAGCTATAACAAAAATGGAGAAAATGTCTCCTCTTAATTGACTCAACGAGCTCGTCATGTATATCTGGTTCAAGTGTCTTTCGACTCATTTGCTAAAAGCAATGTTATATTTCAAGTGTCTTTCGACTCCTAAAAAGCAATGTTATATTTCTCCACAACAAGAACAAGTTGCACATCATTTGCTTAAGTTTACATTTGAATTAACATTATAGTTCAAGAATCATGCCTTGGGATTGGGTACAGAGCCCGGAGGAACTGGGCTAGCGACGTGGAAAACGCCATCACATCCTATAATTGCTGCAAGAATGGAGTCGAAATCAAGCAAGTCTCCCTTAAAGAGCTCCAGCTTTTCAGCTGCGTTTTCAAGCTTCTTCAAGTGAGCATTTTTGTCATCTTCTGCCACATATATATCAACAAGTCAATTTAAACAATACAAATCAAAGCAATATGAACACCGACTATGTTTTTCTTAAAGAGAAATTGAAACATAGAAGTTTGCTATCAGCACCAATCATCACTGTTCCTTATGTTGATCAAACAGCTAAATTCAAAGTAGGACTGCAATGCATTAAAACATGTTGTTTTCATGTTTTTGAGTTATTGGGCAACAGCAACTCCACCACCACCACACAAAACACACACACACACACACGCACGTGTGTGTGTGTGTGTGTGTGTACTCTGTAGATAATAGGTGTAGTAGGATCACAAGGTTAATATCAAATCAAATAATAGCAGCAGCTGCAAAAACTATAAACCTCCACATTCAGAGAAAACATCGAACAGTTAGTCTACTATTCTTCATGCATACAAGAAAGCAGCTTTTCTTGCCTCGTTATGTACTTGATTACTACAAATCCTAAGTGAAAATGAAAAAGAAAAGAAGGGAAAATAATTAACCAGGATCTCTGACGGTGCCATGAACGGTGTAGCCGTCGGAAAGGAGAAGCTTGATCAGCCATGAAGCTATATAACCTCCAGCGCCTGTAACACAGACTCGGCCATTTTTCTCTGCCATTTTTACCACTAATTTCACACACAGAAAGCAAAGTTGATCGTAAATTCATAATAACACATCGAATTCCTCATGCAAAAGGGCATTCTTGTCTTGTGGAAATTTGCTGTGGACTGAGTAGCTCACCACGTGTTGCTGTAAATTTTAGAATATCTGCAATTTTGAGGTCATGAATCAATTACACACTGCTGTTACTACTTGATAGATGGGAGAACACGACAAACACGTACGTAGCACTTACATAAACTTTTTTTTTCCTAAATTTTGCACGTATTTATAGTAAAATAATATTATTAGTTCGGAAAAAAATTATTATCAATAAAATTTTATCCTTTTTTACAATTTAAATAGACTTTTATTTATTTATTTTTTAGATAGACTTTTATGAAATACTATTATACAATATTTATATTTTTGACATACCATCATTTAAATATTTTTTAATAATCTTAATTAAAAATATAAAACATGACATATTTTAATAAATTATAAAAACGAACAAAAATTAAATAGTAGAATTCTTTTTTTCCTTTCTTGCGTTAAAATTACTAGCAAGGGTCAAGGCACGACTCACGAGGGTTTTGTTGGTTTATGGTCCAATTTTATGTCCTACATTGAATGATAGGTTTCAGACAAATGTGTTTCTTTTTTCTACTGAAGATATTTAGAAAATATTGGGGAGGAACAAACATTAGTCATTCTTTTTTTCTCTTTTTTCTTTTTTTTAATTTTAAATAAAATATTCTCCCTCACATTATAATATTTTATTAGTTAAATATATTTGATTACTGTCTGCGGTTTAAATTGGCGGACTCGGTTGTATTATTTGATGTTTTTTTTTTATGTTCTTTTTAATAACCTTGTCTTTTGTTATTTTTAGCGAATTATATATATATATATTTGAATAATTGAGATTATTTTAGGAATTTTAGATATTATAATTTTAAATAATATTTGGCGCTTCCACAATAAATTTTTCCCAAAAATAAACTAGGATAAAAAAAGTATGTTACCAAATATCTTTTAAACTTAATTCTTAAATTAGAAAACCTCATAAAAAATCGATCATATTTTTTTTACGAAAGGATCAATAAAAATTGACCATATTTTTTTACAAAAGGATCATTGATATATAGTAGGATATAGATAAACGAATTCGGTCAGACAGACACTATACAATTAAAAAAAAAAAATTTAACATGGATATATATTTATATTTATATAGACTTTATTTTAACCCAAATTATGGTCAGTATAAATTGAGGTACAATCTACATGTTAAATTTATTTGTCAGATAATCGACATTAAATCCTTCCCTGAAGTCCCAACTTTGTAGCCTTTTGGCGGTCTTTGCCTCTTTGGCCCTTTACTTGATTAAACGGTTAAAATTTGTTTACGTTTGGCTTCAAATACTTAAATAAAAAACAAGTAGATTAATTGCTCGGTAATAAATACATGCATTTATGACTAGGGATATTATGGATTTGAATTTTGTTGAAGGTAGTTGGAGAATTAATCTTAATTAAAAAAAAAATTTAAGTAAGAAAATAATTATACAAATTTTTCGTAAGATTTTTATTCAGCTGCATAAACTTTTTCTTGATTTAGATGATCATCTCAATTTCTATAAATATTCTATTTTGAATTAAATTATTTTTATCATACTATACACTAGGCCACACCTTATGATATACCACATAAAACTTTTGAAAACTATAATAATATATGAAATGAGAATTAGTTATTGTGGTTGGCGATATATACGGTTTTAATAAAACTTAAAATAATATGAAAGGAAAATTCTTTTTTAACTAAGAAACAGATTTTCATACAGACAAATCACAACCATTAGATTAATGATTAGTTTATCCGTAATATTTGACAATGTATTCTGTTTATACTTTTTCTTTTTCCTTTTTTTTTATTTAATTTATTTATAGTTAATCCTCAAGTTCTCAAAAATTATATTTTTGTTGGTGAAATTTTAACTTTAGTGCACTGTTCATCCTCTTAGTTTAAAAATGGTGTACTTTTCCAGAATATTTTAATTCTGGTGTAAGACGCGTTTTGGAAAAACGTTTTCACTGTTCATATGATGAAGACGTTTTTCAAAAAAACGTCTTCAATAGAATTTCGTGTTGACCGGATTATTTGGACCCAAGGACGATAAATGTTGAAGACGTTTTCTTGGAAATCGTCTTCATCAGCTGAAGACGTTTTTCAAGAAAATGTCTTTGTCAGTTGAAAACGTTTATCCGGAAAACATCTTCAATAGAGAAGACATTTTTTTGGAAAAACGTCTTCACCGGAGACAGTTTTCCAGAAAGCGTCTTAGATACTTCGTCGACCGACAGAAAAGTGGAATACACACAAAGTCACTTACCCACGCATGGACGCTTTTTGGAAAACCGTCTCCGGTGAAGACGTTTTTCCAAAAAAATATCTTCTCTATTGAAGACGTTTTCCGGATAAACGTCTTCAACTGACAAAGATGTTTTCTTGAAAAACGTCTTCAGCTGATAAAGACGTTTTCCAAGAAAACGTCTTCACTAGAGCAACATTTATCGTCCCTGGGCCCAAATAATCCGGTCAACATGAAATTCTATTGAAAGATATGAACAGTGAAGACGTTTTTCCAAAACGCGTCTTACACCAAAATTAAAATATTCTGGAAAAGTACACCATTTTAAACTACGAGGATGAACAGTGCACTAAAGTTAAAATTTCACCATTTTTGTTACTTAACCTTTTGAATCTATTTTTATCACCCATCAGATAAATAATGATAAATAATTATAATAATTACTAACTAGATACAATATCATGCAATACCTAAATACACAAAAATAATAATAATAATAATTTTTGAAGCAGAGGAAAAAAAATATTAAGTTCAATAACCTAAAACAACTAAAACAAATATATCATGTGGGAATATTATAAAGTAATAGTTTTAGACTCCTATACTCTATAATATAAATAGTTTCTGTAATATTGAAACTCTTCGCCATCATAACTTGTTCATATCTAGTTTAGAGTCTTGTACTCAACAATATAATCTCCATGGTTTTACTATTTAAATGTAAATCTTATATCTGGAGATTTAACTAAACAAAATCAAAATTTTCAAATAGTATAAATACATGTGAATGAATATATATTATGATATAAAATTATTTTATAATATCAAATTTAGTGTTCCAAGTAATATCTCTCGCACATAAATATATTATGATATAACGTTATTTTATAATATAAAATTTAGTATTTCAAGTAATACCGGTTCACACAATATGTTGGTTTTACATATGAATCTTTCCAGAGAGAAAAATACAACAATTTTGTTAGATGTGCATACGTTATATATGTTGAAAATAAAAACATACATTAAATCATGTTAAACACGTTTTGAATGGTTTTTATTACAAAATGTTTGTGGGAAGAACATTGATGCCTCAGATTAATTTATTTTTTCAAATTAAAAGACAAGACTAATGGTCGTCAATGGCCTGCGTCCTCTCTAATTTTTGTGACTTTTGAGACATTTTCGTTAATCTATTACTCATCTCATATTATATATATTTTCTAGAGAAAAAAAAAATTATATTATCAACTATTTAAAAAAAGGGATAATTACTAATAAATATACAACCAATTTTTAATTATCTTTCCTATCTAAGATTTTTTTGTACCAGTTGATGCCTCGGATTAATTTATTTTTTCAAATTAAAAGACAAGACTAATGGTCGTCAATGGCGTGCGTCCTCTCTAATTTTTGTGACTTTTGAGACATTTTCGTTAATCTATTACTCATCTCATATTATATATACTTTCTAGAGAAAAAAAAAATATATTATCAACTATTTAAAAAAAAGGGATAATTACTAATAAATATACAACCAATTTTTAATTATCTTTCCTATCTAAGATTTTTTTGTACCAGTAACTACATATTTGAAAAACTAAATTCTTATTTGAACCTTATTTTGTATAAAACTACTCTATTATTTCTAAAAGAAAAAAACAAAGACTCGCGTCTCTCCACTATTGCGATTTACCTACATTCATACCTACCTCATATCACTCTATATGTTATGTTTCGGTACCTTTTATCCCCTCTTGATATAATTTAAATATTAGGATGATGAGTTTTGTGTAAAAGTTAAGGCCAACATCACGGAGAAAGGACAGAAGTGTTAGTACATGACTTGCAACAATTGTTTGAAAGTAGAGAAAACAACAGAGACATTGATTGCTTGGCCAAACTTGGCCATGGTATTGAAGGTACCAACCAATTCTGGGAAGATCCCCCTGTGGAACTGATGGAGAAGATGAAGAATCTGGACAACGGTGAAGCCTGCTGGCTGCTCTCCTTTGAAGACCAAAAAAAAAATTGTTTGAAAGGCACAACGGGACAATATGAATGAAAAATCATTTGTAACTTTTGTAGGGCTGAAACAGTTGCGAGACCTAGGTATTACTCAATATGTTCCTTTTTCATTTTATTTATTACATCTAATATTAGATCACATTTGAAAACCTTTTATAATGAAAAAAAATCTTATATTCAATTTTGTAGAGCTAGGTTTGTTGTCCATTCTTGGACAAGTTAACTTAGTTGGATGTTGTGATGTTTGAAGAGCTTGCAGAAAAGGTTATCAGTCTAACACGAGCCCGTTGTGTCCAATTTTTTCATTTAGTTTTAAAGATTGACAAAGAGTAAGTGGCCTTATAAATATATTAGCAATTTCCCCCTAAAACTCATTCATTCAAACTGAATTTAGTCTCATTTTGTAACATAGATACAAAAATGAAGACGGTGATAATTTCCTCTGAGAATGTTAAGCCTTCTTCTCCAACACCTCATCACCTGCAAAGGTACCAGATTTCCAGGCTAGACCAAAGAATCACACCTACATGTATACCTGTAATCCTATATTTCTCCAACAATGATCAAATTAGCTCAACACCAGAGCTGTTGATGCGTTCGCTTTCCGTGATCATAACACGGTTTTATCCATTAGCTGGTCGGATCAACGACGACGGTATTTCAATAAACTGCAACGACCAAGGGGTTCCTTTCACTGTTGCCAAGGCAGAAAAGGGGCAGAAGATATCATCAGTTCTCCTAAGCAAGCCGGATTTGAACCTGCCCCGTAAGCAGCTGGTGCCTTGTGAACTCACATGGCTAGATGAATTGGGGCCTGGATCCAGCGTTGTCATGATCCAACTAACCCGATTCGACTGCGGCGGGTTCGCTATAGGAGTAGTTTTCTGGCACAAAATCATGGATGTGGCCACGATCTCCCATTTCTTGAAATGTTGGGCACACAGTACATCTGTTTCGGGTAAAGAACCGGTATGCCCGAATTACATATTGCAGTCTCTGTTCCCACTGAATCCGGAAATGGTGTCACAGGGATCACTCCACAATACCAGGAGAAGAGGGAAGTCTATGATGCTGCGATACGTGTTCAACGCCCATGCAATCTCAACCCTCAAGTCGGAAGCATCAAATTACATGGACCGTCCGTCACGATTTGAAGTAGTGTCAGCACTCATTTGCAGGTGCTTCATGACCGCATCTCTCGCGAATGGCAAATCAACGACCGTTTCGTCTCAGGCAGTGAACCTGAGGAGAAAGGCATGCCCTCCTTTTCCCTCAGACTGCTTCGGGAACTTTATTGGGGGCGCGATAAATTGTTGCGCCAACAGCAACAGCAACAGCATGAATGGAGGAGAGATGGCGGAGAGAATTAGGGCCTCCATAAGCAAGGTTGACGGCGGATACTTGGATAGGATATTGTTGGGCGACAAAAGCGAGCTGGGATTAATTGATCTTGAAAGGGTCGACTTTTTGGTCTTCTCCAGCTGGTGCAATTTTGGTTTTTACGACCTTGATTTTGGGTGGGGAAAGCCTTCATGGATAGCATTTCCTGATCCCGCGGGCAGTGATGAAGAATGGGATCTCTATAATTCTGCTACGTTGTTGGATACAAGAACCGGTGATGGTGTAGAAGCATGGGTTTCATTGGATGAAAAATACATGGGAATATTTGATTGTATGATTATGGAGGAACTCAGGGTTGCTCAAGGAAGAGGTTAGATGTTGCATCAGCAATACAACTCTCATCTGGTGACCGCCTCCATATACATAGTTCGCAATTTCGCATCCCCTGTTTTATCATTATATAATGTATTTCAGTAATTAATTGGTATTTCTTTGCTTAATTCATCATATAAGTAATTTTATAATTCATCTTACGCTATTTTAATTTATCACGAGTTACTACTACTACCTAAGGTCAGGTAAATTATAAACTTCATTTCCAACATTGTCGTTTAATAATGGAATTTCAAAAATATTTTCACAAACCGTAGGTAAGTTGCGGTTATTATTATTACTTTACATAGTTGTTATGGATATTAGGAATTATGCCGTACTATATCAATTTATTTTTTTTCTTGATGGGGAGCCAACACGGCCAAATTACACTAAATCAAAACTATCAGCATCTGAAATAAAGGAAGGAAAATCGAAAGAACCAACGCAGGGGAAAAACGCATTACGAGCAAGTTTGCGGGTTACAACATTAGCACCACGATGACAAAAGAGAACCGGACCTCTTCAAAACAAGTACAAGTCATTCTGATATCTTCAATGATATTTCCAATGTACGAGAGATCATCCCCATTACCTCGAAGGCAGTTAATAGCATTCAGGCAATCGCCCTCAATCACCACCTTCCTCCAACCAAAATCACGTCCTAACCGAACTGCAGAGAGAGCAGCTTTGACCTCTGCAACCAACGGGTCGATAGTGTTAAGTTTCCTATCAGTTTCCCAACCAATAACATTTCCATCCCTATCTCGATCCACCACCCCAATTCCTATAGTCACCGAGTCTTTGTAGACGACACCATCAAAATTGATCTTGATCCAATCTCCGGATGGCTTCTTCCACCTAGGGATGCAAGTGAGCCGAGCCGAGCCGTGGTCTTTTTCCCTGTCTCGAGCTCGGCTCGGCTCGAGCTGGGGAAAAAAAAAGTTCTGAATTAAAAAATGATAATTTTTAATAATTAAATATATTTTTATATACATAATATTATATATTAATTAAATATTTATATATATATAAATTAATATATTATTTTTTTAATTTAATTATATAGGTTCGCGAAACACGAACCAAAAATAAAGTCGAGCTTGGCTACTCAGGTTCGCGAGCTGACTCGGCTCGTTTGTATGCCTACTTCCACCTAGTAAATTTATGAATCTATAGATATATAATTATTAATAGAATTACCTTCCCAATAAAAGCAGAAAACAAAATACCTGAGAAAATAATTCAAGAATCTGAATTTCGTACACAAACTTCCACGCACAAACATACTTTTATGTGTGTTTCTGTATTTATATGAATTTTTTAGAACTAATAATGTGTCAGAAAATAAATACCAATTTCAACACGTGCATAATATGAAGCACCCCCACCTGGTGCAGCTATTGCACCATCTAAGTTCTAAAATTCAAAGAATTATTTAATAATACAGGGACTATATAATCCAATTAAGAAAAATTAATGGATTTTTTAATTTGTTAAATAAACTAATTTGGGTTTTTACAAATAATTATACAAATTTTTCGTGAGATTTTTATTCAGCTGCATAAACTTTTTCTCAATTTAGATGATCATCTTAATTTCTATAAATATCCTATTTTGTCTTCATAAAATTACTAATTAATATTTGGATTAAATTATTTTTTATAATACTATACACCAGGCCACACTTTATGTTATACCACATAAAACTTTTGAAAACTATAATATATGAAAATTTTATATGCAATGAGAATTAGTTATTGTGGTTGGTGATATATATGGTCTTAATAAAACTTAATTAAAATAACATAAAAATATTTATAATTTTGTTAGATGCACATACGATAAATATGTTGAAAATAAAAACATATATTAAATCATGTTAAACTCGTTTGAGTGGCTTTTATTACAAAATTATAGGGGGAAGAACATTGATGCCTTAGATTAATTAATTTTTTTGAAATTAAAAGACAAGATTAATGGTCGTCAATGGCGTGCGTCCTCTCTAATTTTTATATGACTTTTGAGACATTTTCGTTAATCTATTACTCATCTCATCTATATATATATATATATATATATATATATATATATAATTTAGAACCCTTAACACTATCCACGTATACAGTGACGTGGATAGCCTCAAAATTTTTAAATATCTTAATGTTATTTTAAGTTTGATATTATATTTGAAAATCTCTCCTGTTTTTTCAAACTCCCATTTAATTCTCATGATTTGTTGCAACACAAATATTTGATTTGAAAATTTAACTAAAATTTATTGAGAATTAAGTTATCATATTTTAACTAAAATTTAAAATTTAAGAATTATGTCCTTATCTAAATACTTAAAAACTCAAATTACTTTCGGCTCAAGTACAGTAAAACCCATATACTTCTCAACATATATTGGTTAGAAATATTTGAATTTAAAATCAACAATATCAAAATCAAATCTAATAAAATATTTCCTCTACAAATCGATTCTAATCAAATCTCATAACAAAGATTTTGGTTATGATTATATATCTCTTCCGGTTGCAAGTAAATCTAATCAATTTTAAAATTCAAATTCAAAATCTATTGAAATGTATTTGATTATTCCTCGAGAAAAGGAAGTTAGTTCCAATTTTCTTATTTAAAAGTTATGCATTCTATTTTAGTCTCACTCAAAATTTTCTCTTCACTCATGTATTCATAGTTCAAGTTTATCGCTTAGTATATATGCATCATTTTTTTTTTTAAAGCAAACGAGGCCCCAGGGGCCACAACTTAATTTAAATCAGCAACAATACTATTCGACGAATACAAAGGAATGTTAGACGAAGCAACACAGGCCGAAGCCGCATTACGAGCTAATAAATGGACGACACAATTCGCACCACGATGAACACAACAAAAACGACACCTCCCAAAGCTTGAAGAGAGGCTTCTAATATCTGTAACAATATTACCAAGCATAGAGAGATCAACTTCAGTTCTTTGTATTTGATTAATGACGTTAACGTTGTCTCCTTCGAAGATTGCACGATGCCAGCCAAAGTCCCGAGTCAAATACAATAACTCTGCATATTATTTAAAGGTAATATGGAAATTCATCAGTTGGGATTGACAGTCGAGAATTGGTTGATATCTTAAATTGTTATGGGACGTGATTTTAAGACGTGACTCGATCAAGAAATAAACCTGCCGACTACTTAGCAAGATCGAGGCATGATATTGAAGACACACAGATCATCATATGGAAGGAGCGGCCTTCTTATCCGGAAGAAGACTTGAAAAGGTAATTGTTTCCTCTTGGTGACAAAAAAAAAAAGAAAAAATATCTTTCTATATTTTCCTCTTATTAATTTTTAGATCTTACTATATGCATTTGAATTTTGTTTATATATGTTATTTGGTTTTTAAATTTGTATTTTATTAATAAGTTGTAGAATATTTTATATCTAAAATAATTTGACATACTTTTTCTGTTTAGTTTTACATTTGTATATTTTTTAATACAAATTTTAAATTCTTCTAATTTACCTCATTAAAAGTTTATTTTCTACCATAGTTTTCGTGTTTTTTATGATGACTTTCGTGACAATCGTTTGATTCTAATTATTTTTGAAAAATTAATTTTTTATTAATTTATAATTCAATACATCTAAAAAATATATATAAATTAATTTTTTTTATTATATTATAAATAGTTGTATCCGTGTCTTGGCACGGGTTTAAAACTAGTATTATATATATTTTCTAGAGAAAAAAAAATTATATTATCAACTATTTAAAAAAAGAATGATAATTAATAATGATGGGACTAAATCACGCTCGAATCAGAGCCGTACACATGTCATCATCTGAAGACCCTAGAGCTTGGACGCTCGCATTACTTACTCGTGGGGTAACTCAGCCCCTTCGCTTATTAACCTCGCTGATCCAAGCCCATGAGCCTCGGCCCACTTCCCGAGCGAGGGATCCATCCACTCAACCCCATTGGCGCTCGGGCTATGGTCCCCCAAGACCTACCCCCTTTCCTCAAAGAAACCCTTCGCGAGGGTTCTCACCGCACCACGCTTGAATAGGTGACGCTCGCGGATCATCTGCCAGAGGGACCCCTCTCGTACATCCCTTCGAGCATTACCAACGTTCGTGTGAGATCATCACTGAGACCCTCTCGGGCATCCGTACGCCTGTAGGGGTAGGTCTTGAGCTTCCTAGTGCTCGCCTTGTCGTTCTGTAACTACCTCTGACACCCAGTAGTGCGCGGATCACCTGACACTCCTCTAACTTTCCAGGATGTCACTTTCGCACTATCACAGGCCGCCGCGTGTCTAGGGTAGCACTGGGATTGGGACCACTTGGTCACTATTACTGAAATAGCCACACCCTCAACGTATAAATAGGGGGACTTTCATTTCTTCTCCCCCCAAGTCATCTTCTTCACAAGACACTGCACTAAAAAGCTAGGCACATTTTCCTCCCTTTTTCCTCTTCCCAAGCTCTGCGTTACACCCATTTCAGCAGTACCCTTATTGCACTTGCATACTTGGTGTTATCCTACCTGGAAGAACCCACGCACAAAAGGAAACCCAGTTCCTGAGGCTCAAACGCCTATGATGGTCTTCCCTTTCCAAACAAAATCTTAAAATGTTGGTTGCATCTTAAGAATCCAATTCCTGCACCATCATTTTTGGCGCCGTCTGTGGGAAACCATCATCTGCATCTTCATCTTCTTTAGATTCTTCCTTGAGCTAGTTGAGTTATAACACCTTTTGTTCTAAACATGGTGACTGCAACGAGATCTGGAGTTTTAGATAATAGGGGTGTCTTTCCACCCGTCAATGAGGAAAACATGGAGGGCAACTCCCCCGCCGGAGGTACAGTTACACCAGCCGTTGGGGGTGGAGCAGGCAACAAAGAAGCCACCACCGGAGCTCTCCCAGCCGGAGGGAATACTGACGGAGGAGCTAACCACGTTCTTCCACCAACCACGCTCCTTCACACTGCTACTATTGCCAATCCCCCTGTCTATCCCATGGCTATGCCACCGCCGGGGTATGGGTACATGCAGCCTGAGATGATGCCCAGTATGGTGCCCTGATTCAACCATACCAAGTGGGCTCTCTACAGCTTCCAGTTTCCATTCCTACTGAAATCCAAGGAGTGGAAATGCCTCAAATGACCCGACAACAACTTCAGGCACTCTACGCTCAGAGTGAGATGCAGGCTGCCTAGAACGCCTGGAATCACTTGTTGGAAAATACGAATCAGAAAGCAGCGGAATTTAAAAATTTTTCCCAACAAAAGGACCTTGGACTCGCAATCGTGTATCCAAATTCGTAGAGATAAGAAACTTACTTTTCTTTTATTCTTTCTTGAAGCGTTTCAAGCCACCCAAGAACGCTCTTCTCTCGGCTTGATCCCCTCTCCTTGGTAAAGCTCGAATCTTCAAACTTCTAACTTGAAGCTCTCTAGAGATAGTCCACCAACTTGACTACAATCTAACTAGTAAGGATGCTAGTTCTCTAGTTAGTGTTTAGGCTTAACCTAGGGTTTCGTTTTATCTTGGAGAAAGGATGGTGTTCAACACATGAACCAAAAGAATTGCCAATTAGCTCCGAGCTCCCCTATTTATAATGAGGGGAGGACCGAAAATCCTAGTCCTTTATGGGCTAGGGTTTTGGTCTCTCTCTCTCTCCTATTACTTGATCATCAAGTAACTTTGACTTTGACTTTGAATTCTAATTCAAATCAACTTTCAAGAGAGCTAAAAATATCCAAACTATTTTTGGATAATTTTATACTTTATTTATTTAAAATAAATAACTTATTTTATCTAATTAATTAATTCGTAATTAATTAACTAGATTATTTTTCTCCAAAATAAGACTTTCTTTTTAATTCAAAATTAAACCAAAGTCTATTAAATAATTAACACATTTAATTATTTAATATATATATACAATATATATATATTCACATTGTGACAACTCACGTGACCCACACGTGTGGCTTCACACGTGTGGAACCCTCTTGGCTTGATTAACTCGTTTAATCATTTTAAAGCCTCAACTCATGTAACCAAGTTGTTGTGTGTGACCCTCTAGGTTCTCAATTCAATTAGCAGTGACCCTAATTAATTAATTCACTAATTAATTAATCAGTCCACAGATTAAACGACCATAGTCTAGCAACAGGTGTTTAACCCCTAACTGAATTGGAACGTTCAGATTCGACAGAACCTTTAAGTCATTGATTCATGTGAGATACAATCCTCCTACTTACTATCTCTCAACCAAGATCTAGGGCAAGGGAATAATCAGAACCCTAATAATCCGGTCTTAAAGCTAAGTGCATTTCATATCCATTTGATCTCAATCCAAGAAACCCTTTTCTTGATGTCTTGATCTACTGCCTTGGCCAACGACTCCATATGGCATATGAATGACTTTCACAATAAGAGATCACCTTGCAAATGCAAGTGTAGGTCCTTTCTTGATTCTCATTCACTTTCATGAATCACTTGTGCAGCCCCAGCATAAGCCTTGAATCAGTTGTCTAAGGCGACACCCTTTAAAGCTTATACCTAAGACTACAGAGTTAACTCATAAAGTGACAAGGAACCTCAAGTCTAAGGATCAATTAATCACATCAATGACTCGTGAGATATTTCCTAATCTGGAAGTTTCCATTTCCTGAAATAGAAACTTCCTTTCCCATTTAGGAATGTCCTCACACGAGGCACCTCAGTGAACTTACTAATTAAAGTAAGCACCCTCATGTATCACGCACGTATCAACTATACACTTTGCACCTCCATGAAACAAGGTGGTCCTTCTTAAGGGCGTGATCCCACAAGCAAGCGTTAGAGGAGTTAGGTTGACACTCCCACTGTCTGTAGGACTCATCGGCTTGGAGTATTTTACTAATCATGACTTATGTGATATAGGGCTTGTTTCATGAACCATTTCACCTAAATGGTAGAGTCCTAAAGTCATCAGGATTAGGGGAGTTCTCATACATGCACAGATAAAGTAAACGCATACCAAACAAGAGCATATAAAGAAGTGTTGCCTCAATTCGTTATTTCATTCAAAGATTGTCTGTGATTACAATAAGGAAAAGCACAAAGCGGATATACAATCGGCTTTCCAGGGCACTATTCCTACCAATCTCCCACTTGCCCGTCAAAGCCATTCTAAAGCTATTCTAAGTCCCATCTTCTGAAGATGACCTTGGAAAGCTTCACGACTAAGGGGTTTAGTAAGTAGATCTGCCACGTTCTCTGCTAATGTGACCCTCTCAATTTACACATCTCCTCTTTTGATAATATCACGGATTAGGTGATACTTCCTCATAATGTGCTTGGTCCGTTGGTGAGATCTTGGTTCTCTAGCTTGAGCAACCGCCCCAGTGTTGTCACAAAACACAGTTATGGGGTCTTTCATGCTAGGAACAACATTCAACTCTTGAATGAAGTTTCTAATCCAAACAACTTCCTTAGCTGTATCATTTGCAGCTAAGTATTCGGCCTCAGTGGTCGAATCTGCAGTGGTCGTTTGCTTGGAACTCTTCCAACTCACTGCTCTGCCGTTTAGGCAGAAAATGTATCCTGACATTGACTTAAAATCATCTAAGTCAGATGCAAAGCTTGCATCGCAGTATCTTTCGACAGTAAGATCTTTCTGACCTCCGTAAACTAAGAATAAATCTTTAGCACTTTTCAAGTACTTGAGAATATTCTTCACGGCAGCCTAGTGACCATCTCCAGGGTCAGATTGGAAACGACTTGTTACACTAAGTGTATAAGCCACATCCGGTCGAGTACATAACATTGCATACATTATGCTACCTATTGCTGATGCATAAGGTGTATGAGTCATTCTTCCCAAGAGAGGACTAATGGGCGGGCGCGCGCGCGCACGAGCACGGGCTCGGGCACGGGCACAGGACCGGGGCCGGGGCCGGGGCCGGGCATGGGCGAATGTGGCGTTTGATGGTGCACTTTGCACTTCGCACGTGCGCATCGTCGCTAGGACTACAGAGTTAACTCATAAAGTGACAAGGAACCTCAAGTCTAAGGATCAATTAATCACATCAATGACTCGTGAGATATTTCCTAATCTGGAAGTTTCCATTTCCTGAAATAGAAACTTCCTTTCCCATTTAGGAATGTCCTCATACGGGGCACCTCAGTGAACTTACTTATTAAAGTAAGCACCCTCATGTATCATGCACGTATCAACTATACACTTTGCACCTCCATGAAACAAGGTGGTCCTTCTTAAGGGCGTGATCCCACAAGCAAGCCTTAGAGGAGTCAGGTTGACACTCCCACTTTCTGTAGGACTCATCGGCTTGGAGTATTTTACTAATCATGACTTATGTGATATAGGGCTCGTTTCATGAACCATTTCACCTAAATGGTAGAGTCCTAAAGTCATCAGGATTAGGGGAGTTCTCATACATACACAGATAAAGTAAACGCATACCAAACAAGAGCATATAAAGAAGTGTTGCCTCAATTCGTTATTTCATTCAAAGATTGTCTGTGATTACAATAAGGAAAAGCACAAAGCGGATATACAATCGGCTTTCCAGGGCACTATTCCTACCAATCTCCCACTTGCCCGTCAAAGCCATTCTAAAGCTATTCTAAGTCCCATCTTCTGAAGATGACCTTGGAAAGCTTCACGACTAAGGGGTTTAGTAAGTAGATCTGCCACGTTCTCTGCTAATGTGACCCTCTCAATTTACACATCTCCTCTTTTGATAATATCACGGATTAGGTGATACTTCCTCATAATGTGCTTGGTCCGTTGGTGAGATCTTGGTTCTCTAGCTTGAGCAACCGCCCCAGTGTTGTCACAAAACACAGTTATGGGGTCTTTCATGCTAGGAACAACATTCAACTCTTGAATGAAGTTTCTAATCCAAACAACTTCCTTAGCTGTATCATTTGCAGCTAAGTATTCGGCCTCAGTGGTCGAATCTGCAGTGGTCGTTTGCTTGGAACTCTTCCAACTCACTGCTCTGCCGTTTAGGCAGAAAATGTATCCTGACATTGACTTAAAATCATCTAAGTCAGATGCAAAGCTTGCATCGCAGTATCCTTCGACAGTAAGATCTTTCTGACCTCCGTAAACTAAGAATAAATCTTTAGCACTTTTCAAGTACTTGAGAATATTCTTCACGGCAGCCTAGTGACCATCTCCAGGGTCAGATTGGAAACGACTTGTTACACTAAGTGTATAAGCCACATCCGGTCGAGTACATAACATTGCATACATTATGCTACCTATTGCTGATGCATAAGGTGTATGAGTCATTCTTTCCTTCTCAAGGTTAGTCTTAGGACATATCTTCTTTGAAAGACATGTTTCTACACTCATAGGAAGGTTCTTAACCTTTGCTGACTCCATATTGAATCTCTTCAATACTTTGTCAATGTACATCGACTGTGATAGTCCTATTAACCTTCTAGATCTATCTCTATAGATTTTAATTCCAAGGATATAGGACGCATCACCCAGACCTTTCATCTCGAATTGGTTCGATAACCATAACTTAGTCACTTTCATGTCATCCTTCGAATTCCCAACAAGAAGGATGTCATCAACATAAAGTACTAAGAATTGCACTGAGGTCTCCAATTCCTTTCTATACACACATGATTCATTCGAAATTTGAATGAAGCCAAACGCTTTAACTGATTCATCAAATCGAATATTCCAATTCCTAGAAGCCTGTTTCAATCCATAGATTGATCTTTGGAGTTTGCAAACCTTTTGCTCACTCCCACTGAATGTGAAACCTATGGGTTGCTCCATATAAATGTCTTTATCAATGTCACCATTGAGAAAGGCAGTTTTCACATCCATTTGCCATATCTCGTAGTCATAATATGCAACAATGGCAAGTATGATCCGAATAGACTTTTGCATTGCAACTGGTGAAAAGGTTTCATCAAAATCCACGACGCCGGGTCTTTGAGTGAATCCTTTTGCAAACAGTCTTGCTTTGTAAGCTGCAATGCTTCCATCAACTCCAAGCTTTCTCTTAAAGATCCATTTGCAACCTATGGGTTTGACCCCATCGGGCAAATCTACCAAGGTCCAAACTTGGTTGGAGTTCATGGAATCCATTTCGGATTTCATGGCTTCTATCCACTGTTCAGAGTCAGAATCTGAAAGTGCCTCCTCATATGTTAAAGGATCATTATCCTTTTGAGAGATTTCATGGAAGAATCAATACCATCTCTCCGGCTGTCTAGGAGTGCGTTCAGAACGCCTTAGAGGAGGATTTTCGTGTGTATCGAAATTCGTGATTGGTTGTGGTTGGTCAGAAGGGGACGTTCCTTCAGTGGGTGGTGTGGGATCACTTTGTACTTCTTCTAATTCTATGATCTTGCCTTACTTTTCTTTAAGGAATGGTTCCTCTAGAAAAGTGGCATTTCTGGAAACAAACACTTTTTGCTCAGATTGATCATAGAAGTAGTATCCTATGGATTCCTTAGGATAACCTACAAAGTAGCATAAGTTAGAACGAGATTCTAACTTATCTCCCACTGTCCTCTTCACGTAAGCAGGACAACCCCAAATTCTTAAGTAAGAATAACTAGGGATTTTACTATGCCACATTTCATAGGGCGTTTTAGGGACTGACTTAGAGGGAACTAGATTCAAAATCTTTGCTGCACTTTCTAGGGCATAACTGTTGGGAATAGTGCCCTGAAAATTCAATTTGATTGAATTAATTAAACTGAATTTACAGAAAATTCAATTTGATTGAATTAATTAAACTGAATTTACAGCGAGTTGTGAGTATTTCACGTATTGATAATTAATGACGTGTGGTGGTATTCTTATATGAAATGTGTTTCATAGGAAAAGACTTTGAATACCGAAATCACGTGTCATTAAAGTTATAGTCGGTAAGATAAGAATATGTTCTTATCAAGACTATAACGTGGTTATATAAGATGATTAGTCTTTCGTCATAGGGAATGGTGATTCCAATTATAACACGTTGATGATTTTCAATAGGAATGGAAACATCGAACTGGATCACTGAGATTATTTATTTTATACTGCTATCTAAAATGAATAAAATCTCAGGAAGCATTGTACTCTTAATCCTGATAATATTTCGGCTTTAGGCATGTAGTGTTAGTCATTGTAACATACTCGAAGTGAGGTCTCGGTAACGGGTGGCCAAAATACTTTGTATCATTCGGTGACAACATGAAATGTGCTAAAGAGTTATATTGATCGAGGAATCTGTGGCCTTGCTGGAAGGTAAGAGATATCCTTGAAATAGATTTGTAAAAGTTCGAATTAAGACTTTGGCCAAAGCACTTCGTGTGATGCGTCACCGAAGTTGTATGTTGAATGTGTTTCACATACAGAGAATTTGAACTTAAGGCGAATCAATAAATTTCAAATTAGAGATGAAAAATAAATGATAGTAGTTGCAATTTATTTTTCATGGATATCAACACGGAGGAGTAAAATGCAAAATTATTCTAGATCGAGAAATTCGTGAATAATTTAATTAATTTTAGAGTGCAACAATATTTATTTAGTGGAATTAAATATTGTTAAACGGTAATTAATTATTATCGTGGGATGATAATATATTAATCCATTTGGAGCTAAAATTAATTAGTCCTGCAGGTCCCCCTACAAGCCCCAATTGAAAACCCAAAGAGAAAATATTAAAAGGAGAAAGAGAAATGAATTTTTCAAAGTGTTTGAAAATGGCCAAGGATTTATTTTAAGAAAATAAATCAAGTTCCAAAGAGTTGGAAATGCCCGGAATTTTATTTTGGAGAAAATAAAATTTTAAATTAAAAAAAAATAAAAATTGGCTGACGTGGCAGCTGACGTGGCAGTCCATGTGGCATGCCACGTCAGCAGAAGGGTCCCAGGTGGCGCTGATTGGGCACCGCGTGGCGCGACACGTGGACGGCTAGGATCGCGCCACGCCAGCGCCCGCGAACGGCCCAGATGAGATCGGATCGGGTCAGTCAAACGGGGCAGGTTCGGTCAACGGTTCGGGTCGAATCCGGATAGGGTCGGATAACCGGGTCTGGACAGGCCCTGACCCGGACACGTGGCAGTACAGGAATCCGCCACGTCGCGATTAAACCCTAGCCGTGAGTGGAATACACGCGCAGCCTTATGTCGGCGCGTGATGGCGCGTGGCAACTCCGATTGGCGCGTGGCCGGCGGCGTTGGATTCGTGGAGATGAGAGCTTCAACGTGGTGGTCTCATATTCCGTCAATTTTGCAAGTGGCAGTGCGAAATGACTAAAATACCCTTCCGTTTATGCTTAAAATGACCGTTTTGCCCTCGGTTTTTTGCCTATAAATAGGCTGACCCCCTCCCTCATTTCTCATAACATTTTGGGAGAGGTTTTGGCTAGTTCTTAGCTTTGAAACCATATCCCTTTTCTCCTAGTTAATTCCGATTGATTTTGGAATTAATTTTAATTAGGTGTTTATATAAAACGCCTAATTTCGGGAGAATAAACCCTGAAAAGGGTTTTCTAGTTTAAAGTTTTATTTTCTCTAAGTATTTAGAGAAATACTTTCGGAGCCCACACTCCGAGGGTGTCCCTGGGGTTATTGCAGGGAAGCTCTGCCGGTTTCACGAGGAGATCGAGTATCGGATTCTCGAGAGGTGAATTCGGGAGCTGGAAAAATGCCGTTAGATAGCCATGTTTGCAGTACGGTAATATTTTACAGTTGTTTTATTTTAAGCATGATAAATTATGTGCTCTTAAGTGTTAATTGCATGTTAGATATTTATCTGCTTAAGTGATTTAAAATTTATTATCAATTGCATGTATATACTTGAGTAGATCCGGCTAGTCTTCCGCTTTTGTATTAAAATGTTTTAGAAATATTTTAATACTTGTATTATAATAAAAATTTTAAAATGTGGTCACGGACCGCCACCGTTTGGGGCCCACCGTCCTAGCAATAACCCCAGAAAGAAGGTGGTAAGTCAGTGAAACTCATCATGGAACGAACCATATCAAGTAGGGTTCGATTCCTTCTCTCAGAAACTCCATTAAGCTGAGGAGTTCCCGGAGGAGTCCACTGAGAGATAATCCCATTATCTTTGAGATGATTAAGGAATTCTTCACTAAGATACTCGCCTCCTCGATCAGAATGAAGTGCTTTGATCTTGTGACCAGTTTGGTTCTCAACTTCCTTTTGAAATTCTAAGAATTTCTCAAAAGCTTCAGATTTATACTTCATTAAGTATACATAACCATACTGACTAAAGTCATCGGTAAAGGTTATGAAATACTGATGATTGTTTCTTGTGCTTACACTAAGCGGTCCACAAACATCAGTATGGATCAAATCCAAAACCTCAATGGCACGTTCCACAGTTCCTTTAAAAGGGACTTTGGACATTTTTCCTTTGAGACAGGATTCGCAAGAAGTTAACTCCTTAAGATCATTTTCAGAGAATGATCCTAAAGTGTTTATCTTGCTAATTCTGTTCTTGGAAATGTGTCCTAATCTAGCGTGCCATAAGGGAGCTGAAACTTTGTCATCTCTTTTATGCTTTGTTTCTCGTTGTATATTCATAATATTGATATTCTGAGTTAGATAAAGTCCATTACTTAGAGTACCGATGTGAACGGAAGAGTTGTTCCGTTTGATAAAGTATTTACCATTCTTAATATAAGCTTCATAACCTTCACAATCTAAAATTGGAACAGAAATTATATTACGAATAATGCTCGGTACATAAAGGACTTTATTTAAGACTAACTCAAAACTACCTAAATCTAATCTAATTGTGCCTAAAGCTCGAGCTTCAACGTTTGAGCCATCGCCGATCTTTAAGACACATTCTCCTTCTTTGAGTTGTTGGACTTCACTTAGCATCTGTACATCATTACAGATATGAGTTCCACAACCGGTATCAAGTACCCAAGAACTAGAATTAATAGAAAGATTTACTTCAATGAGAAAGATACCTTTCTTTAGAGTAGCCTTGTACTCTGGGCAGTTTCTCCTCCAATGTCCCGCTTTGCCACAATGGAAGCAAACATCCTCTTTCTGATCAGGCTTCTTCTTTTGGGCCTTCCGCTTCGAAACGCCACCAGTGGGCCTAAGGGGTTTCTTCTTCTTCTTTTGGGCTTTCTTGCCCTTACCTTTAGAAGGCCCAGAAGAGGAAGATGGAGCATTCACCATCAAAACCTTATTATCCTTCTTGATCGTGCTTTTAGCAGTCACAAGCTGACTAATCAGCTCAGCTACAGTAGCACCAGCATGATTCATATTGAAGTTAAGGACAAATGGGTTGAATGATGGTGGGAGAGAAGCTAGCAACAAATCCACTGAAAGCTCATCTTTCAGTGGCATGTCCATGGAGGCAAGTTTCTCAGTAAGGGCAAGAAACTTGAGTCCATATTCATGGACACTTGAACCTTCCCTCATTCTTAAGTGGAACAATTCCTTTGAAGTGTTATACCCCTTAACACGTTCATGAGGGCGGTAAAGTTGCTCTAAGTGGTCGTAAATCTCCCAAGCGAATTCCATGACCT
This sequence comes from Lantana camara, assembly GCA_037501455.1. Taxonomy (NCBI): domain Eukaryota; kingdom Viridiplantae; phylum Streptophyta; class Magnoliopsida; order Lamiales; family Verbenaceae; genus Lantana; species Lantana camara. Next base: position 130,965,597 of record CM074855.1, read on the forward strand.
CATGTTGCCTTTGCAAGTCCGGAGACATGTTAGCCAACATAAGGTAACGGGCTTGGAGATTATCATCCTTCCACTTCTGAATCGCATCCCGCTCGGCTCGAGTGGGAGCATCCCCTTCGGGACTAGGCTCCCCTTCGAAGAGAACATAAGTTCTCTTCTCAGAATCTAAAATGATTTTTAGATTCCTCAGCCAATCAGAATAGTTGGGACCAGTCAACTTGTTTGACTCGAGGATCGATATAAGAGGGTTTTTTGGTTGTGATTTCAAAACACGTAGAGAATCACAGAATCTACGACCTAAATGGTAAAACAGAGAACTAGTGAGCATGATGAATTATAACGATATATAAAAGATAAGGTCTTTAATCTAATGTAGCTCCCACTGTTTTTCAAAGATCTATAATTCCCAAAGATCTAAGAGGAACACGTTTCCCAATGGGTACTAAGATCCTAGGCATTTTACCTCGAACCCACGACTCGCGGACATTCTAAGTAAGAACCCCAGGTAGGTACAACTTACCAATTCTAACACCTTTAGAACTCTTAGTAATTATTTTTGCATCACCTATCTTTCAATATAGACCCACGACTCGTGCGAAATCCATATTTACTTAGGCGTTAAGCTAGACCCATCAATCATAAGATCATGATCAAAACTTAGTTCAAACGACCCACGACACGCGGACATCGCCCTGGCCAAAATTGACCACGAAATATTGACCATTTAAAATGATCAATTAGGTAACTAAGAACTAATAAGCTCCACTAGCTATCCCACGACTCGCGGACAATAACTAGCTTCACTTACTAAACTTAAAACCTATTGATGGAATGCTAGGAATTTAATTCAAAATTTGCATCTCGAATTAAATACCTATTTGTTCGAAATTAGCTTATTATTTAATGGGAATTTTCGAATCAACCGGAGAGTTCTCCGGTTCGACCTCACCAACATATATGTTATCCAATAAAATTCCAATTAATTTCCAAAATTAATAATTTTATTCTTTCAATAATTTCAGAAAATAAAGTTTGCAATTTTTCTCAAAATTTAAATCGATCAATTTCTCAAAAATCCCAATTTAATCAAAATTTTAAAATAATTTTATTTTAGCAAAACTGATTTTAAAAGATAAAATTAAAATTAAATTAAATCGGGATTTTCAAGGACTGAAAACACGAAACACGAAAACACGAAGATTGGCCCGAAACCACCCGCCCAAGGGGGGGCACCGCCATGCGGCATCAGGCGCACGGCCCGTGCGCTAGTCGCGCGCGGCAGTGCCCGCCATCCCGGCCTGGGCGTCCCGCTCTGTTGCGGGACGGTGCGGGAGGCTGTCCCGCGCGGTTGTGGGACAGTCGAGCGGGAGGGCCTCCCGCACGGTTGCGAGAGGCCCTCCCGCACGGCGGCGACGGGCCTGGGCGTGCGACGTGCTAGCATGCCTAGGCTCGCCCTTTTCGTGTTCCGTTTCGTATTTTGGGTTTCTCGAAAACCCGGTTCAATCCAAAATAAAATACGATTTAAACATATTTTAATCAAACGGTTTTAAAAAACACAATTTAAGAAAACAGTTTCAGAAATTCAAGAAAAATTACAGTTTCGTATTTCAGGCTTTCTAAAAGAACTCAGGAATACCTAATTCGCATCTAAGCCTAAGAATTTCTACCAAATTCAGAATAATTGAGACGAATCAGAAACACGATTAACGAGGTGGCTCTAATACCACTTGTTGGAAAATACGAATCAGAAAGCAGCGGAATTTAAAAAATTTTCCCAACAAAAGGACCTTGGACTCGCAATCGTGTATCCAAATTCGTAGAGATAAGAAACTTACTTTTCTTTTATTCTTTCTTGAAGCGTTTCAAGCCACCCAAGAACGCTCTTCTTGCGGCTTGATCCCCTCTCCTTGGTAAAGCTCGAATCTTCAAACTTCTAACTTGAACCTCTCTAAAGATAGTCCACCAACTTGACTACAATCTAACTAGTAAGGATGCTAGTTCTCTAGTTAGTGTTTACGCTTAACCCAGGGTTTCGTTTTATCTTGGAGAAAAGATGGTGTTCAACACATGAACCAAAAGAATTGCCAATTAGCTCTAAGGGGAGCTCGAGCTCCCCTATTTATAATGAGGGGAGGACCGAAAATCCTAGTCCTTTATGGGCTAGGGTTTTGGTCTCTCTCTCTCTCCTATTACTTGATCATCAAGTAATTTTGACTTTGACTTTGAATTCTAATTCAAATCAACTTTCAAGAGAGCTAAAAATATCCAAACTATTTTTGGAGAATTTTATACTTTATTTATTTAAAATAAATAACTTATTTTATCTAATTAATTAATTCGTAATTAATTAACTAGATTATTTTTCTCCAAAATAAGACTTTCTTTTTAATTCAAAATTAAACCAAAGTCTATTAAATAATTAACACATTTAATTATTTAATATATATATACAATATATATATATTCACATTGTGACAACTCACGTGACCCACACGTGTGGCTTCACACGTGTGGAACCCTCTTGGCTTGATTAACTCGTTTAATCATTTTAAAGCCTCAACTCATGTAACCAAGTTGTTGTGTGTGACCCTCTAGGTTCTCAATTCAATTAGCAGTGACCCTAATTAATTAATTCACTAATTAATTAATCAGTCCACAGATTAAACGACCATAGTCTAGCAACAGGTGTTTAACCCCTAACTGAATTGGAATGTTCAGATTCGACAGAACCTTTAAGTCATTGATTCATGTGAGATACAATCCTCCTACTTACTATTTCTCAACCAAGATCTAGGGCAAGGGAATAATCAGAACCCTAATAATCCGGTCTTAAAGCTAAGTGCATTTCATATCCATTTGATCTCAATCCAAGAAACCCTTTTCTTGATGTCTTGATCTACTGCCTTGGCCAACGACTCCATATGGCATATGAATGACTTTCACAATAAGAGATCACCTTGCAAATGCAAGTGTAGGTCCTTTCTTGATTCTCATTCACTTTCATGAATCACTTGTGCAGCCCCAGCATAAGCCTTGAATCAGTTGTCTAAGGCGACACCCTTTAAAGCTTATACCTAAGACTACAGAGTTAACTCATAAAGTGACAAGGAACCTCAAGTCTAAGGATCAATTAATCACATCAATGACTCGTGAGATATTTCCTAATCTGGAAGTTTCCATTTCCTGAAATAGAAACTTCCTTTCCCATTTAGGAATGTCCTCATACGGGGCACCTCAGTGAACTTACTTATTAAAGTAAGCACCCTCATGTATCATGCACGTATCAACTATACACTTTGCACCTCCATGAAACAAGGTGGTCCTTCTTAAGGGCGTGATCCCACAAGCAAGCCTTAGAGGAGTCAGGTTGACACTCCCACTTTCTGTAGGACTCATCGGCTTGGAGTATTTTACTAATCATGACTTATGTGATATAGGGCTCGTTTCATGAACCATTTCACCTAAATGGTAGAGTCCTAAAGTCATCAGGATTAGGGGAGTTCTCATACATGCACAGATAAAGTAAACGCATACCAAACAAGAGCATATAAAGAAGTGTTGCCTCAATTCGTTATTTCATTCAAAGATTGTCTGTGATTACAATAAGGAAAAGTATAAAGCGGATATACAATCGGCTTTCCAGGGCACTATTCCTAACATCACTTCCATGCTACCTACTTCCCCACGAGCGTAGGGGCTCAGATGGCTCCCCCAATGGGGGGGCTCCAGATTCATCCGCTGAATGCGGCCCAAAATGTGTTGAGGGCCCAGCCACCTCCGCCGCCGCCAACTCAAAAAAATGAGGCCCCGTCGAGGGTCCCACAGGCGCAGCAACCTGTCGAAAAGGAAGGAGCCCCTCAGAATGAGGGAGCTGAGAATGAGGAGGTCCAGTCGAGGGCCACTGAGAGGGCAAGCCGCAGAGATGTTGGCGACTCTCAACTTGCCGCTGTATAAGATCAACTCAACGGACTCCAGAATATCGTGGAACAGCTCTCTCGAGCGCGGTCTCAAATCTCCCATGCTGGGGATAAGAGGTCCAAGGCCAGAGACACTCGCAATCCACGCAACCAGCTCCCTCGCCGATGGAGAGAGGAGGGCTACGAGGAACACGATTTTGAGGCCTTTGACAGGCGGTTCGCCCTTCACTGACGAAGTTCTAATGGCGCATGAGGGAAAAGGACAAATCCCAACGTCCGTCAACCGGTACGATGGAACAACTGATCCGGCCGAGCATCTTGACCATTTCGTGCACCTGATGCACTTATACGAGCATTCCAGCCATTACTGGACCAAGGTCTTTGTGACCTCACTCACTGGCAAGAGTAGTACAAGAAGCTCTCCCCGCGCTCAATTCGAGGGTACAACGATTTGACCGATGCTTTCCTAAGTCATTTTAACTCTCTGAAGGCACCCGCACTGTAGCGCCCCCTAACACTACAACTCCCGCACCGTACTACCCTCGAGCGAATGTGAGACCTAGCACTCGAGAAATACTACGGCGAACGGTATAGACAGTACTTAAGTAGAGCGTAGGGTAAAATGCAGCGGAAAATGGAAGAATTTAAAATTTGCAACAAGCAACATGATAACACACAAAATAGTGTATGATATTGTAAGGGGGTAATATAATAGTGTAGTGTACGGAATCAATGTGAGAGTAATTTATTAGCAATATACATAATCAGGATTAAATGCTCTTAATCTAAACCTGATCTAATAAATATGACACCTATAGCTTCAAAGATACCTCTAGGTGTCGTTTATCCTCGCTTCCTGAAATCATGTGTTTGAAACAGGCGAGGAATTAGTCAAAGTGACTAAGTGAAGGAAGATTAGATTTAGATATATATATATGGTTATATATATAGATATATATATATATATATATATATATATATATATAAAATGATAGCAATAGGATATAGCAGATATGATACGGTTCATAAGTTAGAAATCGGGATAGGGGTATTTGGAGTTTATTTATAAATGATGAACCGTTTAATAAAAGATTTGTACCGCCTGCAAGTAAGGCGTCTCCCTCCAATCTCCTTAAAATATTTGTAAAATAGTACCGGGCTGATCAAGGCACCAGTACTTTAATAAAACTAAATATGATAATAACTCCGCAACACCGTAGTGTCAGTAGGGGAGCAAACCCTACCGACGATATGTATATATGTGGGAGGAAGCTATCTCTCCCAGGGAGGTTGTCTCCCTTGTAAGTCTCTTGGCATGGAGTAACTAACCTCCAGCTAAACCACTACCAAGAGTTGGTGGCGGTCTGTGGCACCAACAATACTCTCGGCCCGTTACCTTCCGAGTATTGCTCGACACAGCTGCACGCCGGGCCCATTTTGATAAATAATAATGATTGACTTGCTTAGTCGGGAATCAGTTCTTAGTATTAATAGGACTGAAATATATAATGTCCGTATAAGATCCTGATTCCGACTTATTGGTATTTTCCTCATAAAGAGGAATATGTATAATATTGATATATTTATATATAGATAGGAAATCAAATAATAGATAGGTTTGGAAATCCTTTTATAATTAGATATAGATATAAACATGATTCCAGTTGAAAATGTTTTAACCCTCACCTAGTACAGAAATTCAAATAGGTTGGAACGGATCCCACTGTTCAGAGCAATTGTCGCCTGAAAGTAATTACTATTGACTTAGAACTAGGTTCTTATGATTCTAATCACATAATCACATAAGGTTTAAGAAATATAACATATTAGAGAATTCTTAAATCATTTAGAAATTATTTTCCCGGTAAAATTTAATTTCATTTGTTTAAGGGAAAATAATTAATTTATTAGGTTTCATAAATTCTTTAACCGCTTAAATATTTATTAATCATGTCATAACCTTAAATAGAGTATTAGGAATTAAATTTGGAATTTAATTCAACAATGTAAGTTGATCTTGAAATTATTTTATAATTTTATTAACTTTTGAATTAATTTGGAAAAATAATTATTTAAAATTTCAAAATCATATTTTATAATTAAAATTAAATTAATTTCGAAATTAATTAATTAAATGTTGACCAAGAAGTCAAAATTACTATTGAAAACATTTACTATTCAATTTCTTGTGAATTAAACACTTAATAACATAAAATCGATCACACACACACACACACACACACACTATCACACGTGCACATGAATTTGTTCAAGAACATTATGAATGTGTTCTTGAGCTCATGAAGATGTTCATACTAGTTCATGATCATATTCAATAAGTTCTAAGTCCATAACACATGATTAAATTCAAATGTAGCACTTTAATCATAAAATTAAATCTAAATAAATTATTCTAATCATAAATTTAATTAAACAAGAACATAATTATTTAAATATACATTCATATTATATCATATCACATTTCATGCATTTAATTAAATAAAATTTCATAATGTAGGCACACTACACATAAAGTTCCCAATTATGCATATATATTATAAAAATAAATTCCTAAAGCATAATTTTATTATTCCTAAGCATGCTACTAATATTATAATATTAAAAACATAACATAAAGCATGAAATAATAAAATAAAATTGCACCTTAGAGAGAGAGAGAGTGATTGCCGTGGCTTTTGGGGAGCAAATGTGATGATTTTTGTGTGAATTTTATGTTATGCTTCTAAGGGTATTTATAGTTGGTATTTAGGGGCTTATGTTGCAATTAATTAGATGAATCATGTAGTGAATAAGCTAGGTTCATTTATTAGGGGGGTTAAGTGTATACTTAGGTGTAAGTTTAAGAAATAATTAATTATTTTAGTAATCATGACCAAATAAAAATAATTCTAAAATAGGATGAAGATGGTAATAAATTCGTAGAAGGACGTCTAGGGTTTAGTTTGGAATGAGAGAAATTGCAAAAGAAAGAGAATCGAAAGAGCTTTCTAATGGTTATAAATACTTAACGTTTGAACGTCTACATTTAAAGTAGTAGTCGTTCGGGAATTTTGAAAAATACGATAAAATTCATAAACGAAGCTAGAATGTGAATTGATTCCCGAGAAAGTGTCCATGATTCTTGAAATAATTCAAGGATCATTTTGACTGTAATATTGTATACCAAATGTTGGACGGTTTGAAAATTAGTTTTTTACGGTGGGAATAGTACTTTGGGAAAATAAAGAAAAATTTATAAATCGAGTTAGGATTTGAACTAGAGTTTGGAAAAGGTCCTAAAATTCATAAAATAATCCAAGGATCGTAATGGTTATAATATTGCATAGGAAAAACGTTGAAATTCAGAAATTTCTAATTTAGGGCAAAATTAGGGTTTTTCGGCCGGTTTTCATTTTTACGGAAGCTACGTTAAGAATTAGGGTTTGGAAATCATACCAAAATTCATAAAATTTTGCAAGGATTCTATCGAGCCCAATATTGAATAGGTAAAAGTGTTTCGAAAATTCCTACAATTAAAGATGAATAGTATCTAGGGACCTAAATGGAATTTTCAACAAACAATTTTAAAAATATATTTTGGAACAATGAAAGCTATGATATGAGTTTGGAAAATATAGAAATCAGCTTTCTAAGGTTTTTCAAGGTTTAGGTAAAGGTCTAGGGTTCGGTGAATGAATAGTGATGTGATTCTCTCAAAAAGGCACAATTCATAAATCAGAACATAAATGCACATAATTCACATAAAATGGAATGTGTAATGGACTAAGGCTATAAACGCTTTTCTCTTAACCCTTTACTTACCCGTGCTATCCTGATCTCAAAAATCCGGGCTGTTACAATCTTCCCCCCTTAAAGAGAATCTGTCCTCAGATTCTATTCCTGTTTCGGAACAACTCTGGGTAATATTTCTGCATCTTTTCCTTAGTTTCCCAGGTTTGTTCTTCTATCCCATGTCCTTTCCATAACACTTTAACAAGGGGGATTTTCCGATTCCTTAGTTCTTGGAATTTCCTATCCAAGATCTCGGTTGGTCTTACTGTATAAGTCAAGTCGGGCTTTAGAGGAACTTCTTCTATTGGTAAGATGTGGGATTCATCCGCAAAGTATTTACGGAGTTGGGATACATGGAACACATTATGTATCCCAGTAAGGTTTGCAGGTAAATCCAAGCGATAGGCTGTTGGTCCAACACGTTCTATGATTTCAAAAGGTCCTATGTATTTGGGATTTAGTTTTCCACCTTTCCCAATACGGGTGAAACCTTTCCTTGGTGATGCCTTTAAAAACACTTTATCGCCTACCGTAAATTCTATATCCTTTCTCCGGGTATCAGCGTAACTCTTCTGCCTATCTTGAGCTGCTTTCATTCTTTGACGGATAATTTCAATCTTTTCTGTAGACTCCGCTATCCATTTTCTAATGGTTTTCCTGGTATCTCCTCTTTCAGTTGCTTTAGTTTCTTCCATATCCCAATATAACGGAGACCTACATTTCCTTCCATATAAGGTTTCATAAGGTGCTGCCTTGATCGATGCCTGATAACTATTGTTGTACGCAAATTCCACAAGAGGTAAGCATTCTTTCCAGTCCTCTTGAAAATCCAAGGCACAAGCTCGCAACATATCCTCTAGATATTTGATCGTCCTTTCTGATTGACCATCGGTCTGAGGATGTGCGGCTGAACTGAAATGCAGCTTAGTCCCCATTGTTTCTTGAAGACTTTGCCATAACTGTGAAGTGAATTTCGGATCTCTATCGGAGACTATACTAATGGGTACACCATGTAACCTTATAATCTCTTTCTGGTACAACTTTGCTAGAGAACTGACCTTGTCAGTAGTCTTGACCGATAAGAAATGTGCAGACTTAGTTAACCGATCAATAATAACCCATATACTATCATATCCTCCTTTAACTTTTGGCAAGCCTGTGATGAAGTCCATGGTGATTTGTTCCCATTTCCAAGTAGGAACTGGTAGCGGCTGTAACTTTCCTCCGGGTTTCTGGTGGTCCACTTTGACTTGCTGGCATGTCAAGCATCTTTTGACATAGCTAGCAACATCTCGTTTCATTCCATTCCACCAGAAATGTGTCTTGAGATCATGATACATTTTTGTTCCTCCTGGATGTATCGTATATCGAGTCTTATGTGCCTCATCCAATATTTCTTTTCGAGTTGTAGGAGGTACACAGACTCGACCTTTATATCTCGAGATCCCATGGTCATCTGTTGTGAATTTTGTCTCAATATTCTTTTCCTTGGAATTGAGACACTTCTTGATCCATTCATCCTGTGCTTGGGCTTCCCTAAGTTTTTCTTTTAATGGCGAGGATATCACTATATTGGCCAGTCGGGATTTCGAAAGGACAGTTATGGGTTTGCTTTTTCCGTCTAATGCTGATAGACTGGATTTTCGACTCAAAGCGTCTGCCACTACGTTGGCTTTTCCTGGATGGTACTGTATTTTACAGTCGTAGTCTTCCAGAAATTCCATCCATCTTCTCTGCCTCATATTCAACTCTTTTTGAGTGAATAAATATCTCAAACTTTTATGGTCAGTAAAGACTTCAAAAGTTACCCCGTACAGATAATGCCTCCATTTAGCTAAAGCGAATATAATCGCAGCTAATTCTAAATCATGTGTGGGGTAATTCTCTTCATAAGGTTTAAGTTTCCTTGAGGCATAGGCTATAACCTTACCATTTTGCATTAGAACACACCCTAATCCTTCTTTAGAGGCGTCTGTATAAACCACGTAGCCCTCCTTTCCTTCAGGTAAAACCAGTACTGGAGCGGACGTTAATCTTTGCTTTAGTTCTTGAAAACTTTGCTCACACCTATCTGTCCATTCAAATTTTCCTTGTTTCTTGGTTAACTGAGTAAGAGGCGCTGCTACCCTGGAGAAATCTTTTACAAATCTCCTGTAATATCCGGCAAGTCCTAGAAAACTTCTCACTTCTGATGGGTTCTTTGGCGCTTGCCAATTCATTACTGTTTCAACCTTTGAAGGGTCTACTTCTATGCCAGAACCGGATATTATATGTCCAAGGAAGGACACTCTTTCTAACCAAAATTCACACTTGCTGAACTTCGCGTATAACTTATGATCCTTTAAAGCTCTTAACACTTTACGAAGGTGTTCAGCATGTTCTTCTGGGGTTCTTGAGAACACCAGAATGTCGTCAATAAAGATGACCACGAACTGATCCAAATACGGTCGGAACGTTCGGTGCATTAAATCCATGAATGCAGTCGGGGCATTGGTTAACCCAAAAGGTATTACTACAAATTCGAAGTGGCCGTAGCGGGTATTAAAAGCAGTCTTTGGAATATCCTCCTTTTTAATCCTCAGCTGATAATACCCCTGCCTTAAATCCAATTTGGAATACACTCGTGATCCTTGAAGAATGTCGAACAGTTCTTCAATATGGGGAAGAGGGTATTTGTTCTTGATAGTCATACGATTGAGTTCTCGATAATCGATACACAATCGTAATGATCCGTCTTTCTTTTTGACAAATAACACAGGCGCTCCCCATGGGGATGTGCTAGGACGGATGTATCCTGAAGCTAACAACTCCTCAAGTTGTTTTCTCAACTCTTGGAGCTCGGCTGGAGCCATTCGATAAGGTGTTTTAGAGAATGGCTCAGCTCCAGGGACTAAATCAATTACAAATTCTAGTTCCCTGTCAGGAGGTAATGAATTCAGATGCTCAGGGAAAACATCAGTGAATTCTTTTACCACCTCTACTTCCTCAATTTTCAGCTGATCTTTAGGCCTATTTAACAAATAGGCAATGAATCCAGTAGCTCCATTACTCACTAACTTCTTAGCTTCGGTTGCTGTCACCAGTGATACCGACTCAGATTTTCCTTTCAACCCAGAGCTATCACCTTTCCCTAAGGTGACTTCTTTCTTGAAGCAATCCAACTTAGCATGGTACTTACTAAGCCAATCCATTCCCAGAATAATTCCATATCTTGACATCGGTAATTCTATAAGATCTATCGGGTAGTATTGGGTACCAATTCTTATAGGACAGCGTTTATATCCTCTATCCGTAGTAAAACAAGCTCCCAAATGAGAACTTATTTCGAGCATATAAGACAATGATTCAAGTGGAAAATTGAAATGCACACATAATTCAGATTCAATAAATGAATGCGTGGCGCCAGGGTCATATAAAGCAATAACTGGCGTGTTTAGAATGTGTACCGTACCATCAACAACCTTGGTAGGATCAGGATCCTCACTGCCCTCTATAGCATATGCACGTCCCTTAATTACTGGTCTTCCAGGAGTCTTAGCTGGAACCTTTCCTTTATTCCACTGTTGTGGTCTCTTTGGGCATTCTGAGTACTGATGTTCAGGGCTTCCACACCATGTACAGACTCCAGCTTTCTTACGACAATCCTTCTCAGTATGTCCGCGCTTCTGACAATATTCACAGACAATCTCTTCTTGAGGTTTTGGGAATGTCTGTTGAGGTCGGGACCATGATTGTATCGGTTTCTTTCCTGGATTTGGCTTTGCTGGTCCAGCAGGTCGTTTAGATCCTTGAGTTGGCTTGTAGAAGGATCCAGGACGGCTATTAGCTATACGAACCTCTTTATGTGTAGCTTCTGTTTTCATAGCCGTTTCCACAGCCTTAGTATAGATTTCCAACTCAAATGGAGCCAAAGCCCACCTAAGATCCGACTTAAGTCCTTTAATGAATCGCTGAGTTTTTCGACGTTCATCATGGAGGATGTGTGGGGCATATTGGATCAATCGGATGAACTTAGCTTCGTACTCAGCTACCGACATATTGCCTTGTACTAATTCCATGAATTCTGCCTCTCGAGCATCCCTAACTATCTGAGGGATGTATTTGTTTTGAAACACTCTGACAAAGTCTACCCACCTATAATTAACTTGATCTTCTGCCCAAACACGCTTGATATAATTCCACCAACTTAATGCTGCTCCTTCTAACATAAAAACTGCAAACTGGATTCTTTCAGGTTCTCCAGGAGAAATACCCATAGCCTCAAAGATCTTTTCAATACTAGCTATCCAACTTTCAGCTTTTACATCACTGGGTTCTCCAAAGAATTTTGGAGGGTTCATTCGTAGAAATTTCTCCAGAGTCTTTTCATTATTCCCCTTTGTTCCATTAGCACAAGTTTGCACTATCTCTTTCAAAGCATCTACTAATTCAGAGTTTCCTCCTGCTGAGGATGCACCTTCTTGTGGGGAAGTGTTGTCTTGGGCAACTCTTCGAGGAGATATATTGATTTATAGTTGCTTTATGAAGAATATAATGCATGATGGTTAAGAATGTGTTGCATATAATCACATAAATACATGTTTCAGACAATATCAAGCAGTAGATATCATATCACACAGATTTAGTAAAGCACAAAATTAAACAGAACAACAAGTAAAAGAGTGCAAAAGCAAAGCACAAACATAATAACAAGTAAAGGTGCAGGAAAATAAAATACTCACTCACGGTCCTGCTGGTATCTTGAAGCAATTCTAACTCGTAATGCAATAAGTATGAAAGCAGTAAATGTGAGATAAGAATATAACTGCAAAAGTGGGTTGTATATATGCATCAAGTTTGAGAGCTATAGCTACAACTACTAAAAGCAAAATGGGGTGGACCTGATCTATGTCAAGTTACACCCTACAAAGCTCTCAACTCACTCATCTCCGTCAGGCTAGCTGCGTCAGCTGCTACGTCAAAAGGGGAAGGTCCTCTACTGACTGATCTGTACAACCTCCCACTGATACTACTCCTAGATATATACCAAGCTCCAGAATAATCTCTGCCTAATCATGCTGATCACTATCCACAACCTCACCTCGAATAGGGCTCCAACCGTCACCCTGCTGCTCCTCCTCAGGCTCCTGCTCAGCCTCTGCCTCACCTCCGGGCTCCTCCTCCTCAGGCTCAGCTGCTGCATCCTCTCCCTGATCCATCATCTCCTCAACAGCCTGTACACCAGACATGTGATAGGCACCGGCCAGTCGGCTCCGAATACAAGAATGGTAATGCTGATATAAAGTCCGAGAGGTATTCCTAGAAAGAGTCATAGAGGCTAAGTCCTGCTGTAGGGTCGCCACCTGTGCCACCAGATCGGCGTTCTCCTGCTCCAAGGTAGAGGTCTGCTGCTGAGCAAAATTCCTACTCACAGCATTCTGTAGGGCTAAATCAAGATGCCTAGTAGACTCCAGCTGATACTCGCGAGCCATCTGAGCCTCCATATAATACGCATCTCGCTCTGTCTCAAGTATATGCACTAAACGGTTCGGATAAGCATGCCCAACTCTACCTGCTCTACCTCCCCGAACTACATGTCTCGCCCTCTGCCAAGTGTAATAACGTATAGGACTCTCACGACGAGATACCGCTATAGTGTGTGGGGCCTCGTACTCCTCAAGCCAGGTATGATGTGCGTTCCCTTGTTCCTGATTCTCCATTGCTTTATAAAGAAACACTTAGAGTGAATTCTAAAGTTCAAGTACAAAACGAGCATTCTCCCAGCATTTATACGTTAAGTCTCTTCTTAACCAAACCTGATGCTCTGATACCACCTTAAGCTGTAGCGCCCCCTAACACTACAACTCCCACACCGTACTACCCTCGAGCGAATGTGAGACCTAGCACTCGAGAAATACTACGGCGAACGGTATAGACAGTACTTAAGTAGAGCGTAGGGTAAAATGCAGCGGAAAATGGAAGAATTTAAAATTTGCAACAAGCAACATGATAACACACAAAATAGTGTATGATATTGTAAGGGGGTAATATAATAGTGTAGTGTACGGAGTCAATGTGAGAGCAATTTATTAGCAATATACATGATCAGGATTAAATGCTCTTAATCTAAACCTGATCTAATAAATATGACACCTATAGCTTCAAAGATACCTCTAGGTATCGTTTATCCTCGCTTCCTGAAATCATGTGTTTGAAACAGGCGAGGAATTAGTCAAAGTGACTAAGTGAAGGAAGATTAGATTTAGATATATATATGGTTATATATATATATATATATATATATATATATAAAATGATAGCAATAGGATATAGCAAATATGATACGGTTCATAAGTTAGAAACCGGGATAGGGGTATTTGGAGTTTATTTATAAATGATGAACCGTTTAATAAAAGATTTGTACCGCCTGCAAGTAAGGCGTCTCCCTCCAATCTCCTTAAAATATTTGTAAAATAGTACCGGGCTGATCAAGGCACCAGTACTTTAATAAAACTAAATATGATAATAACTCCGTAACACCGTAGTGTCAGTAGGGGAGCAAACCCTACCGACGATATGTATATATGTGGGAGGAAGCTATCTCTCCCAGGGAGGTTGTCTCCCTTGGAAGTCTCTTGGCGTGGAGTAACTAACCTCCAGCTAAACCACTACCAAGAGTTGGTGGCGGTCTGTGGCACCAACAATACTCTCGGCCCGTTACCTTCCGAGTATTGCTCGACACAGCTGCACGCCGGGCCCATTTTGATAAATAATAATGATTGACTTGCTTAGTCGGGAATCAATTCTTAGTATTAATAGGACTGAAATATATAATGTCCGTATAAGATCCTGATTCCGACTTATTGGTATTTTCCTCATAAAGAGGAATATGTATAATATTGATATATATATATATATATAGATAGGAAATCAAATAATAGATAGGTTTGGAAATCCTTTTATAATTAGATATAGATATAAACATGATTCCAGTTGAAAATGTTTTAACCCTCACCTAATACAGAAATTCAAATAGGTTGGAACGGATCCCACTGTTCAGAGCAATTGTCGCTTGAAAGTAATTACTATTGACTTAGAACTAGGTTCTTATGATTCTAATCACATAATCACATAAGGTTTAAGAAATATAACATATTAGAGAATTCTTAAATCATTTAGAAATTATTTTCCCGGTAAAATTTAATTTTATTTATTTAAGGGAAAATAATTAATTTATTAGGTTTCATAAATTCTTTAACCACTTAAATATTTATTAATCATGTCATAACCTTAAATAGAGTATTAGGAATTAAATTTGGAATTTAATTCAACAATGTAAGTTGATCTTGAAATTATTTTATAATTTTATTAACTTTTGAATTAATTTGGAAAAATAATTATTTAAAATTCCAAAATCATATTTTATAATTAAAATTAAATTAATTTCGAAATTAATTAATTAAATGTTGACCAAGAAGTCAAAATTACTATTGAAAACATTTACTATTCAATTTCTTGTGAATTAAACACTTAATAACATAAAATCGATCACACACACTATCACACGTGCACATGAATTTGTTCAAGAACATTATGAATGTGTTCTTGAGCTCATGAAGATGTTCATACTAGTTCATGATCATATTCAATAAGTTCTAAGTCCATAACACATGATTAAATTCAAATGTAGCACTTTAATCATAAAATTAAATCTAAATAAATTATTCTAATCATAAATTTAATTAAACAAGAACATAATTATTTAAATATACATTCATATTATATCATATCACATTTCATGCATTTAATTAAATAAAATTTCATAATGTAGGCACACTACACATAAAGTTCCCAATTATGCATATATATTATAAAAATAAATTCCTAAAGCATAATTTTATTATTCCTAAGCATGCTACTAATATTATAATATTAAAAACATAACATAAAGCATGAAATAATAAAATAAAATTGCACCTTAGAGAGAGAGAGAGTGATTGCCGTGGCTTTTGGGGAGCAAATGTGATGATTTTTGTGTGAATTTTATGTTATGCTTCTAAGGGTATTTATAGTTGGTATTTAGGGGATTATGTTGCAATTAATTAGATGAATCATGTAGTGAATAAGCTAGGTTCATTTATTAGGGGGGTTAAGTGTATACTTAGGTGTAAGTTTAAGAAATAATTAATTATTTTAGTAATCATGACCAAATAAAAATAATTCTAAAATAGGATGAAGATGGTAATAAATTCGTAGAAGGACGTCTAGGGTTTAGTTTGGAATGAGAGAAATTGCAAAAGAAAGAGAATCGAAAGAGCTTTCTAATGGTTATAAATACTTAACGTTTGAACGTCTACATTTAAAGTAGTAGTCGTTCGGGAATTTTGAAAAATACGATAAAATTCATAAACGAAGCTAGAATGTGAATTGATTCCCGAGAAAGTGTCCATGATTCTTGAAATAATTCAAGGATCATTTTGACTGTAATATTGTATACCAAATGTTGGACGGTTTGAAAATTAGTTTTTTACGGTGGGAATAGTACTTTGGGAAAATAAAGAAAAATTTATAAATCGAGTTAGGATTTGAACTAGAGTTTGGAAAAGGTCCTAAAATTCATAAAATAATCCAAGGATCGTAATGGTTATAATATTACATAGGAAAAACGTTGAAATTCAGAAATTTCTAATTTAGGGCAAAATTAGGGTTTTTCGGCCGGTTTTGATTTCTACGGAAGCTACATTAAGAATTAGGGTTTGGAAATCATACCAAAATTCATAAAATTTTGCAAGGATTCTATCGAGCCCAATATTGAATAGGTAAAAGTGTTTCGAAAATTCCTACAATTAAAGATGAATAGTATCTAGGGACCTAAATGGAATTTTCAACAAACAATTTTAAAAATATATTTTGGAACAATGAAAGCTATGATATGAGTTTGAAAAATATAGAAATCAGCTTTCTAAGGTTTTTCAAGGTTTAGGTAAAGGTCTAGGGTTCGGTGAATGAATAGTGATGTGATTCTCTCAAAAAGGCACAATTCATAAATCAGAACATAAATGCACATAATTCACATAAAATGGAATGTGTAATGGACTAAGGCTATAAACGCTTTTCTCTTAACCCTTTACTTACCCGTGCTATCCTGATCTCAAAAATCCGGGCTGTTACAATCTTCCCCCCTTAAAGAGAATCTGTCCTCAGATTCTATTCCTGTT
The DNA here is from genome assembly GCA_037501455.1 of Lantana camara. Lineage (NCBI taxonomy): Eukaryota > Viridiplantae > Streptophyta > Magnoliopsida > Lamiales > Verbenaceae > Lantana > Lantana camara. The sequence continues at coordinate 130,982,503 of CM074855.1, forward strand.
TCGGAACAACTCTGGGTAATATTTCTGCATCTTTTCCTTAGTTTCCCAGGTTTGTTCTTCTATCCCATGTCCTTTCCATAACACTTTAACAAGGGGGATTTTTCGATTCCTTAGTTCTTGGAATTTCCTATCCAAGATCTCGGTTGGTCTTACTGTATAAGTCAAGTCGGGCTTTAGAGGAACTTCTTCTATTGGTAAGATGTGGGATTCATCCGCAAAGTATTTACGGAGTTGGGATACATGGAACACATTATGTATCCCAGTAAGGTTTGCAGGTAAATCCAAGCGATAGGCTGTTGGTCCAACACGTTCTATGATTTCAAAAGGTCCTATGTATTTGGGATTTAGTTTTCCACCTTTCCCAATACGGGTGAAACCTTTCCTTGGTGATGCCTTTAAAAACACTTTATCGCCTACCGTAAATTCTATATCCTTTCTCCGGGTATCAGCGTAACTCTTCTGCCTATCTTGAGCTGCTTTCATTCTTTGACGGATAATTTCAATCTTTTCTGTAGACTCCGCTATCCATTTTCTAATGGTTTTCCTGGTATCTCCTCTTTCAGTTGCTTTAGTTTCTTCCATATCCCAATATAACGGAGACCTACATTTCCTTCCATATAAGGTTTCATAAGGTGCTGCCTTGATCGATGCCTGATAACTATTGTTGTACGCAAATTCCACAAGAGGTAAGCATTCTTTCCAGTCCTCTTGAAAATCCAAGGCACAAGCTCGCAACATATCCTCTAGATATTTGATCGTCCTTTCTGATTGACCATCGGTCTGAGGATGTGCGGCTGAACTGAAATGCAGCTTAGTCCCCATTGTTTCTTGAAGACTTTGCCATAACTGTGAAGTGAATTTCGGATCTCTATCGGAGACTATACTAATGGGTACACCATGTAACCTTATAATCTCTTTCTGGTACAACTTTGCTAGAGAACTGACCTTGTCAGTAGTCTTGACCGATAAGAAATGTGCAGACTTAGTTAACCGATCAATAATAACCCATATACTATCATATCCTCCTTTAACTTTTGGCAAGCCTGTGATGAAGTCCATGGTGATTTGTTCCCATTTCCAAGTAGGAACTGGTAGCGGCTGTAACTTTCCTCCGGGTTTCTGGTGGTCCACTTTGACTTGCTGGCATGTCAAGCATCTTTTGACATAGCTAGCAACATCTCGTTTCATTCCATTCCACCAGAAATGTGTCTTGAGATCATGATACATTTTTGTTCCTCCTGGATGTATCGTATATCGAGTCTTATGTGCCTCATCCAATATTTCTTTTCGAGTTGTAGGAGGTACACAGACTCGACCTTTATATCTCGAGATCCCATGGTCATCTGTTGTGAATTTTGTCTCAATATTCTTTTCCTTGGAATTGAGACACTTCTTGATCCATTCATCCTGTGCTTGGGCTTCCCTAAGTTTTTCTTTTAATGGCGAGGATATCACTATATTGGCCAGTCGGGATTTCGAAAGGACAGTTATGGGTTTGCTTTTTCCGTCTAATGCTGATAGACTGGATTTTCGACTCAAAGCGTCTGCCACTACGTTGGCTTTTCCTGGATGGTACTGTATTTTACAGTCGTAGTCTTCCAGAAATTCCATCCATCTTCTCTGCCTCATATTCAACTCTTTTTGAGTGAATAAATATCTCAAACTTTTATGGTCAGTAAAGACTTCAAAAGTTACCCCGTACAGATAATGCCTCCATTTAGCTAAAGCGAATATAATCGCAGCTAATTCTAAATCATGTGTGGGGTAATTCTCTTCATAAGGTTTAAGTTTCCTTGAGGCATAGGCTATAACCTTACCATTTTGCATTAGAACACACCCTAATCCTTCTTTAGAGGCGTCTGTATAAACCACGTAGCCCTTCTTTCCTTCAGGTAAAACCAGTACTGGAGCGGACGTTAATCTTTGCTTTAGTTCTTGAAAACTTTGCTCACACCTATCTGTCCATTCAAATTTTCCTTGTTTCTTGGTTAACTGAGTAAGAGGCGCTGCTACCCTGGAGAAATCTTTTACAAATCTCCTGTAATATCCGGCAAGTCCTAGAAAACTTCTCACTTCTGATGGGTTCTTTGGCGCTTGCCAATTCATTACTGTTTCAACCTTTGAAGGGTCTACTTCTATGCCAGAACCGGATATTATATGTCCAAGGAAGGACACTCTTTCTAACCAAAATTCACACTTGCTGAACTTCGCGTATAACTTATGATCCTTTAAAGCTCTTAACACTTTACGAAGGTGTTCAGCATGTTCTTCTGGGGTTCTTGAGAACACCAGAATGTCGTCAATAAAGATGACCACGAACTGATCCAAATACGGTCGGAACGTTCGGTGCATTAAATCCATGAATGCAGTCGGGGCATTGGTTAACCCAAAAGGTATTACTACAAATTCGAAGTGGCCGTAGCGGGTATTAAAAGCAGTCTTTGGAATATCCTCCTTTTTAATCCTCAGCTGATAATACCCCTGCCTTAAATCCAATTTGGAATACACTCGTGATCCTTGAAGAATGTCGAACAGTTCTTCAATATGGGGAAGAGGGTATTTGTTCTTGATAGTCATACGATTGAGTTCTCGATAATCGATACACAATCGTAATGATCCGTCTTTCTTTTTGACAAATAACACAGGCGCTCCCCATGGGGATGTGCTAGGACGGATGTATCCTGAAGCTAACAACTCCTCAAGTTGTTTTCTCAACTCTTGGAGCTCGGCTGGAGCCATTCGATAAGGTGTTTTAGAGAATGGCTCAGCTCCAGGGACTAAATCAATTACAAATTCTAGTTCCCTGTCAGGAGGTAATGAATTCAGATGCTCAGGGAAAACATCAGTGAATTCTTTTACCACCTCTACTTCCTCAATTTTCAGCTGATCTTTAGGCCTATTTAACAAATAGGCAATGAATCCAGTAGCTCCATTACTCACTAACTTCTTAGCTTCGGTTGCTGTCACCAGTGATACCGACTCAGATTTTCCTTTCAACCCAGAGCTATCACCTTTCCCTAAGGTGACTTCTTTCTTGAAGCAATCCAACTTAGCATGGTACTTACTAAGCCAATCCATTCCCAGAATAATTCCATATCTTGACATCGGTAATTCTATAAGATCTATCGGGTAGTATTGGGTACCAATTCTTATAGGACAGCGTTTATATCCTCTATCCGTAGTAAAACAAGCTCCCAAATGAGAACTTATTTCGAGCATATAAGACAATGATTCAAGTGGAAAATTGAAATGCACACATAATTCAGATTCAATAAATGAATGCGTGGCGCCAGGGTCATATAAAGCAATAACTGGCGTGTTTAGAATGTGTACCGTACCATCAACAACCTTGGTAGGATCAGGATCCTCACTGCCCTCTATAGCATATGCACGTCCCTTAATTACTGGTCTTCCAGGAGTCTTAGCTGGAACCTTTCCTTTATTCCACTGTTGTGGTCTCTTTGGGCATTCTGAGTACTGATGTTCAGGGCTTCCACACCATGTACAGACTCCAGCTTTCTTACGACAATCCTTCTCAGTATGTCCACGCTTCTGACAATATTCACAGACAATCTCTTCTTGAGGTTTTGGGAATGTCTGTTGAGGTCGGGACCATGATTGCATCGGTTTCTTTCCTGGATTTGGCTTTGCTGGTCCAGCAGGTCGTTTAGATCCTTGAGTTGGCTTGTAGAAGGATCCAGGACGGCTATTAGCTATACGAACCTCTTTATGTGTAGCTTCTGTTTTCATAGCCGTTTCCACAGCCTTAGTATAGATTTCCAACTCAAATGGAGCCAAAGCCCACCTAAGATCCGACTTAAGTCCTTTAATGAATCGCTGAGTTTTTCGACGTTCATCATGGAGGATGTGTGGGGCATATTGGATCAATCGGATGAACTTAGCTTCGTACTCAGCTACCGACATATTGCCTTGTACTAATTCCATGAATTCTGCCTCTCGAGCATCCCTAACTATCTGAGGGATGTATTTGTTTTGAAACACTCTGACAAAGTCTACCCACCTATAATTAACTTGATCTTCTGCCCAAACACGCTTGATATAATTCCACCAACTTAATGCTGCTCCTTCTAACATAAAAACTGCAAACTGGATTCTTTCAGGTTCTCCAGGAGAAATACCCATAGCCTCAAAGATCTTTTCAATACTAGCTATCCAACTTTCAGCTTTTACATCACTGGGTTCTCCAAAGAATTTTGGAGGGTTCATTCGTAGAAATTTCTCCAGAGTCTTTTCATTATTCCCCTTTGTTCCATTAGCACAAGTTTGCACTATCTCTTTCAAAGCATCTACTAATTCAGAGTTTCCTCCTGCTGAGGATGCACCTTCTTGTGGGGAAGTGTTGTCTTGGGCAACTCTTCGAGGAGATATATTGATTTATAGTTGCTTTATGAAGAATATAATGCATGATGGTTAAGAATGTGTTGCATATAATCACATAAATACATGTTTCAGACAATATCAAGCAGTAGATATCATATCACACAGATTTAGTAAAGCACAAAATTAAACAGAACAACAAGTAAAAGAGTGCAAAAGCAAAGCACAAACATAATAACAAGTAAAGGTGCAGGAAAATAAAATACTCACTCACGGTCCTGCTGGTATCTTGAAGCAATTCTAACTCGTAATGCAATAAGTATGAAAGCAGTAAATGTGAGATAAGAATATAACTGCAAAAGTGGGTTGTATATATGCATCAAGTTTGAGAGCTATAGCTACAACTACTAAAAGTAAAATGGGGTGGACCTGATCTATGTCAAGTTACACCCTACAAAGCTCTCAACTCACTCATCTCCGTCAGGCTAGCTGCGTCAGCTGCTACGTCAAAAGGGGAAGGTCCTCTACTGACTGATCTGTACAACCTCCCACTGATACTACTCCTAGATATATACCAAGCTCCAGAATAATCTCTGCCTAATCATGCTGATCACTATCCACAACCTCACCTCGAATAGGGCTCCAACCGTCACCCTGCTGCTCCTCCTCAGGCTCCTGCTCAGCCTCTGCCTCACCTCCGGGCTCCTCCTCCTCAGGCTCAGCTGCTGCATCCTCTCCCTGATCCATCATCTCCTCAACAGCCTGTACACCAGACATGTGATAGGCACCGGCCAGTCGGCTCCGAATACAAGAATGGTAATGCTGATATAAAGTCCGAGAGGTATTCCTAGAAAGAGTCATAGAGGCTAAGTCCTGCTGTAGGGTCGCCACCTGTGCCACCAGATCGGCGTTCTCCTGCTCCAAGGTAGAGGTCTGCTGCTGAGCAAAATTCCTACTCACAGCATTCTGTAGGGCTAAATCAAGATGCCTAGTAGACTCCAGCTGATACTCGCGAGCCATCTGAGCCTCCATATAATACGCATCTCGCTCTGTCTCAAGTATATGCACTAAACGGTTCGGATAAGCATGCCCAACTCTACCTGCTCTACCTCCCCGAACTACATGTCTCGCCCTCTGCCAAGTGTAATAACGTATAGGACTCTCACGACGAGATACCGCTATAGTGTGTGGGGCCTCGTACTCCTCAAGCCAGGTATGATGTGCGTTCCCTTGTTCCTGATTCTCCATTGCTTTATAAAGAAACACTTAGAGTGAATTCTAAAGTTCAAGTACAAAACGAGCATTCTCCCAGCATTTATACGTTAAGTCTCTTCTTAACCAAACCTGATGCTCTGATACCACCTTAAGCTGTAGCGCCCCCTAACACTACAACTCCCACACCGTACTACCCTCGAGCGAATGTGAGACCTAGCACTCGAGAAATACTACGGCGAACGGTATAGACAGTACTTAAGTAGAGCGTAGGGTAAAATGCAGCGGAAAATGGAAGAATTTAAAATTTGCAACAAGCAACATGATAACACACAAAATAGTGTATGATATTGTAAGGGGGTAATATAATAGTGTAGTGTACGGAGTCAATGTGAGAGCAATTTATTAGCAATATACATGATCAGGATTAAATGCTCTTAATCTAAACCTGATCTAATAAATATGACACCTATAGCTTCAAAGATACCTCTAGGTATCGTTTATCCTCGCTTCCTGAAATCATGTGTTTGAAACAGGCGAGGAATTAGTCAAAGTGACTAAGTGAAGGAAGATTAGATTTAGATATATATATGGTTATATATATATATATATATATATATATATATATATATAAAATGATAGCAATAGGATATAGCAAATATGATACGGTTCATAAGTTAGAAACCGGGATAGGGGTATTTGGAGTTTATTTATAAATGATGAACCGTTTAATAAAAGATTTGTACCGCCTGCAAGTAAGGCGTCTCCCTCCAATCTCCTTAAAATATTTGTAAAATAGTACCGGGCTGATCAAGGCACCAGTACTTTAATAAAACTAAATATGATAATAACTCCGTAACACCGTAGTGTCAGTAGGGGAGCAAACCCTACCGACGATATGTATATATGTGGGAGGAAGCTATCTCTCCCAGGGAGGTTGTCTCCCTTGGAAGTCTCTTGGCGTGGAGTAACTAACCTCCAGCTAAACCACTACCAAGAGTTGGTGGCGGTCTGTGGCACCAACAATACTCTCGGCCCGTTACCTTCCGAGTATTGCTCGACACAGCTGCACGCCGGGCCCATTTTGATAAATAATAATGATTGACTTGCTTAGTCGGGAATCAATTCTTAGTATTAATAGGACTGAAATATATAATGTCCGTATAAGATCCTGATTCCGACTTATTGGTATTTTCCTCATAAAGAGGAATATGTATAATATTGATATATATATATATATATATAGATAGGAAATCAAATAATAGATAGGTTTGGAAATCCTTTTATAATTAGATATAGATATAAACATGATTCCAGTTGAAAATGTTTTAACCCTCACCTAATACAGAAATTCAAATAGGTTGGAACGGATCCCACTGTTCAGAGCAATTGTCGCTTGAAAGTAATTACTATTGACTTAGAACTAGGTTCTTATGATTCTAATCACATAATCACATAAGGTTTAAGAAATATAACATATTAGAGAATTCTTAAATCATTTAGAAATTATTTTCCCGGTAAAATTTAATTTTATTTATTTAAGGGAAAATAATTAATTTATTAGGTTTCATAAATTCTTTAACCACTTAAATATTTATTAATCATGTCATAACCTTAAATAGAGTATTAGGAATTAAATTTGGAATTTAATTCAACAATGTAAGTTGATCTTGAAATTATTTTATAATTTTATTAACTTTTGAATTAATTTGGAAAAATAATTATTTAAAATTCCAAAATCATATTTTATAATTAAAATTAAATTAATTTCGAAATTAATTAATTAAATGTTGACCAAGAAGTCAAAATTACTATTGAAAACATTTACTATTCAATTTCTTGTGAATTAAACACTTAATAACATAAAATCGATCACACACACTATCACACGTGCACATGAATTTGTTCAAGAACATTATGAATGTGTTCTTGAGCTCATGAAGATGTTCATACTAGTTCATGATCATATTCAATAAGTTCTAAGTCCATAACACATGATTAAATTCAAATGTAGCACTTTAATCATAAAATTAAATCTAAATAAATTATTCTAATCATAAATTTAATTAAACAAGAACATAATTATTTAAATATACATTCATATTATATCATATCACATTTCATGCATTTAATTAAATAAAATTTCATAATGTAGGCACACTACACATAAAGTTCCCAATTATGCATATATATTATAAAAATAAATTCCTAAAGCATAATTTTATTATTCCTAAGCATGCTACTAATATTATAATATTAAAAACATAACATAAAGCATGAAATAATAAAAGAAAATTGCACCTTAGAGAGAGAGAGAGTGATTGCCGTGGCTTTTGGGGAGCAAATGTGATGATTTTTGTGTGAATTTTATGTTATGCTTCTAAGGGTATTTATAGTTGGTATTTAGGGGCTTATGTTGCAATTAATTAGATGAATCATGTAGTGAATAAGCTAGGTTCATTTGTTAGGGGGGTTAAGTGTATACTTAGGTGTAAGTTTAAGAAATAATTAATTATTTTAGTAATCATGACCAAATAAAAATAATTCTAAAATAGGATGAAGATGGTAATAAATTCGTAGAAGGACGTCTAGGGTTTAGTTTGGAATGAGAGAAATTGCAAAAGAAAGAGAATCGAAAGAGCTTTCTAATGGTTATAAATACTTAACGTTTGAACGTCTACATTTAAAGTAGTAGTCGTTCGGGAATTTTGAAAAATACGATAAAATTCATAAACGAAGCTAGAATGTGAATTGATTCCCGAGAAAGTGTCCATGATTCTTGAAATAATTCAAGGATCATTTTGACTGTAATATTGTATACCAAATGTTGGACGGTTTGAAAATTAGTTTTTTACGGTGGGAATAGTACTTTGGGAAAATAAAGAAAAATTTATAAATCGAGTTAGGATTTGAACTAGAGTTTGGAAAAGGTCCTAAAATTCATAAAATAATCCAAGGATCGTAATGGTTATAATATTACATAGGAAAAACGTTGAAATTCAGAAATTTCTAATTTAGGGCAAAATTAGGGTTTTTCGGCCGGTTTTGATTTCTACGGAAGCTACATTAAGAATTAGGGTTTGGAAATCATACCAAAATTCATAAAATTTTGCAAGGATTCTATCGATCCCAATATTGAATAGGTAAAAGTGTTTCGAAAATTCCTACAATTAAAGATGAATAGTATCTAGGGACCTAAATGGAATTTTCAACAAACAATTTTAAAAATATATTTTGGAACAATGAAAGCTATAATATGAGTTTGAAAAATATAGAAATCAGCTTTCTAAGGTTTTTCAAGGTTTAGGTAAAGGTCTAGGGTTCGGTGAATGAATAGTGATGTGATTCTCTCAAAAAGGCACAATTCATAAATCAGAACATAAATGCACATAATTCACATAAAATGGAATGTGTAATGGACTAAGGCTATAAACGCTTTTCTCTTAACCCTTTACTTACCCGTGCTATCCTGATCTCAAAAATCCGGGCTGTTACACGCACCTGCTGCCACAGCCCTCTACAGCCTAGTGCAAGGGCCCAATGAAACACTCAGGTCCTTTATGGGCAGATTCAACAAGAGGTCTTATTGGTGGAAAGACCCTCAATGGATTTCGTGAGTCACATACTGTTTGGGGCCATCAACACAAAAAACTATGTCAGTGAAGAATTCGCTGAAGAAGTGGCCAAAAAGAAACACCTCTCCCTTACAGAATTAAGGGACATTGCTGACTCTTACTTCACCCTCGAAGATATGTACATTTCAAGGGCCCAAAAGGTTGTCAGTGCCCCTCGCTCTGAGAGGGGTCAGCCGGACAAAGGTGAGGCCCACAAGAACCGCTGCCGCAGCCCCGTGGCCGCTCGGAAAAATTCTCCTCCCCTTTGCAGATTCAAGCGCATCCCCCTCAACAGGCCCATTGCTGAGGTCTACTCCATGGCGGATAAAAAGCTGTTCAAGAGACCGCGAAAGATGAGAGAAACCGAGGCTCAAAAGTGCTCGGGAAAATACTGTGTCTTCCACAAGCAGAAAGGGCATTACACAAATGAGTGCCGCCAACTTGAGAGTGAGATACACAGACTCATCGCCGGGGGGGCATCTCAAGGAGTTTGTGAAAATATTGGAAAGATACGATGAGCACTGTGCTGAGCGAGTGAGGGCCAGGGGAAAAAGTCACTCACGCTCAAGAAGCCCCCGTCACCACCACACAGTGACGAGCGATCGCGGCAAAGAGAAGGCCGCCGAAGTGGAGAACCAACCCTTTGCAGTTATTCACATGATTGCTGGAGGACCCTCGGGAGGAGATTCAAATACATCCCCGACGTCGCCACATTCGAAGCAATGATCAGAGACCTTCCCAGCCCAAGCCGGTGCTTTCGGTCAACAGTGCTCCACATTCGAAGGAGAATGACATTGTAGGGTTCACATAAAAGGACCTAGAGCACATTGTAACACCCCATGGGGTCGGTGAAACCTCTGACTGCCCCATGGTGGTTAGCTTAGACGTTCACAACCACGTTGTAAAGAGGGTCTTAATTGATAGTGGAAGCTCTATTAATGTTCTCCTATATTCAACGTTTCAAAAGATGAATATAACAAACATTCCCCTCCCCCTCAGAACAGCCCTCGTTGGCTTTGGGGGTTCCAAGCTCACTCCATCACAGTGCTCACAGACCAACCCCTCAAACAGGTGCTTGCAAAACCGGACGTCTCAGGAAGATTAATCAAATGGTCAATTGAACTCAGCCAATTCGACATCACTTTCGAGCCTCGCACGACGATACAGGCTCAAGCAGTGGCAGACCTATTAGTGGAGCGCTTCAACCTGGATACTGGGCCCTCGGTGGAAGAGGGGCTATGGCTCCTGCACACAGATGGCTCCTCAACCTCACAAGGGGGGAGCCGGGGTGACCCTCAGAGATCCTCAAGGCGTTGAAGTAGATTATGCAATCAAACTAGCGTTCCAAGTCACCAACAATGAGGCAGAATATGAGGCTTTAGTCCAAGGGCTCAGGATAGCCCTTCAGAATGGCGCCGCTCGGGTCACTGCATATGTTGACTCCCAACTGATTGCAAACCAAATTGATGGCACTTATGAGGCTCGAGAAGCCACTATGGTGCAGTATCTGGCGAGTGCTAAGGAAGCGATCTCCAAATTCAAGGAGTTCCATCTGTTGCAGATCCCAAGAGCGGAAAACGAGCACGCGGATGCTCTTTCCAAGTTTGTATCCGCTCTGGAAGATTCCTGCGAGCGTTCAATTACATTCCTCAGAACGGAGAAGCCACTGATTCGCGAGATGGGACCCTCGGGTGAAGTGAGCATGATCGATCCCTCCGAGCCCTGCTGGCTCGATGATATCATTAGGTTTCTGAGGGATGGAACCTGCCCAAACGATAAAGCGGAAGCACAGAAGGTTAGGAGTAAGGCCCCTCGCTTCTCTCTTGACAACGACGGTCGATTATTCCAGCGGTCTTTCCAGGGTCCACCATTAATATGCCTGAGACCCTCGCAAGCCAAGGAAGTGTTAGAGCATGTGCATAATGGAAGTTGTGGGAATCACTTTGGCGGTCGAATTCTGGCTAAGAAAGTATTAAGGAGTGGGTTCTACTGGCCCTCGCTACTGTAGGATGCCATCAACTACTCTAGAAAATGTCCTAAGTACCAGTTTCATTCCAACACCCCTCAACAGTCGGCAGCCCAAATGATCCCTATTGACGTTTCATAGCCCTTCGACCAATGGGGCATCGATATAGCGGGACCCCTCCCAATGGCGATTGGTCAAAAAAAATTTATAATCCTCGCTGTGGATTAATTCACCAAGTGGGCTGAAGCCGAAGCGGTCGCGAAGATAACGTTCAAAGTGGTGAGGGACTTCATCTGGAAGAACATCATTTGTAGGTATGGCATCCTGAGGGTGCTCATCTCAGATAACAGTTCCCAATTCATCGCCGCTGACATAAGAGACTGGTGCTACGAGCTAGGGATTAAGCAACGCTTCACTTCCGTGGGCCACCCTCAGGCCAACGGTCAAGCTGAGGTGACCAACCGAACTATACTCCAGCATCTGAAGACGATGCTCGAGAGTAAAAAGGGTGAACATGTAGAAGAGCTTCAAGGAGCCCTTTGGGCGTACCGTACTACCCCACGAGTGGCAACAGGAGAAACCTCTTACTCCCTCGTGTATAGTTCCGAGGCTATAATACCTGCAGAAATTGCTCAAGAATCCGCATGCGTGGCCTATTTCGAACCCACAACCAATGAGGATAATCGGACGTTCGAATTAGATTTGCTAGATGAGAGAAGAAATGTTGCTTGGGCCCGTATCCACAAGTACAAGGCGACCGTAGCCCACCAGTATAACAAACCCGTCAAAGAAAGGACCTTCCAGCTAGGGGATTTGGTCCTCAAAAAGGTTGAAGTCTCCAAACATGTAGGTAAGTTGGACCCCAATTGGGAAGGCCCCTTCAAAGTCATTCAGTTACACGCGAACAATACCTTTCTGTTAGAAACTTTACAAAGCGAGTGCCTCCCTAGACTGTGGAATGCATGTAACCTTAGACGGTTCTACGTGTAAGTCTTACCCTTTGTAATTGCCCGTTAGCGGCACTTTGTATTCTCTATTGACAGAAATGCAAATACAACAGTAAGCATCTTTCAATTAATATTGGTCATTTACTCACTCTTCCTTAATTAATGATTTGAATTGTCAATGGTACCAACGCCCACACAATCTCTCCAAATCAATGTTGTCATTGTGTCGAGAACCCTCCACATTGAGTAGCTTGACGCTCGTAAGCGTATAAACCCTAAGAATGAGCGTGTCGAGAAGGTGGGTTGCTGAATGCTTAACCTGCAACCAACTGGATGTTGATCGCACCAGTTCGCGATTCTAAAATGCCAATGACCCTCATCCTCTTGGGTATGAGCACGCTCGTAAGTAGCTAACACCGAGCTAATCCTCTTATGGATACCTAAGTGCGAAGCTCACATTACAGATACGATTCTCTTTAATCCAACACTTAGCAAATCCTACCGTTGATTTCTAAGTTCATTCAAACTACACGCACGCCAAAATCAGAAATGTACATCACCATGAGGTCAACACTTAGCCGAATCCCTAGTGGGTTTCTAAGTTCATTCGAGCCTCTCTGATGAATACAGTCAGAGTACCCTCAACAGGAACACCCTCGCGCTCATACATTCCCGCTACCAACATGCAAATATCATACAAGAACAGATAAATAGTGCTCAATATTCAATATTGAAGGGAATCAAACTTCATTAGCAGAAACATTATCAGATAAAAGGCAGAAAACAAGTTAAAATGCATTATCATAAGTACCAAAAGTCAGGTACAGAGGTCAAATGTTCATAACAGGAATGGAAATAAACAAACAAAATTTCAGGGGTTGATTTCAGGGAGCATCTTGAAGGCCGCTTCCAGTTTTCGCAGTTGGCGCATGAGAGTTTTCGAGCTCGGGAGGCGCGGTCGACAAAGGCATCGGAGTAAGGACCTCTGAGCTTGAAGGTTGAGCATCACCGTGACCTTCTACTTCTGGAGCGTCCTCATCACCACGGTCTTCGAGCATAACAAGCTCAGGCTCAGGGGGGTTCGCCTCCATGAACTCATTCTGGAGCATGACGACCAAGTCATTGTACTCCGGCTCCGTCAAGTCTTCGCTGGGGTCCCTGTCCTGGTTAGGGGGCTCTAAGTTCTCGTCGAGGTCCATACGGAGACGAGGGTCATTGCGAGCGCTAGGGGGCACTTCTTCCAACTTGACCAGTTAGCCCACGGACCTCCAGAAGAACCGCTCGATGTTGGCAAAGCTATGGAGGTTAGCGGCAAAGGCAAAGGCAAAGGCTTTGGAATGCACGAATTTGAGAAGAGTCTCCCGGGCCACCCTTGTTTCCAAATCCGCAGTCTGGCCCTGAAGATCAGCAAGCTCCTTCCTCACCAGCTCAAACTCTCGGTTACGCTCTGTTAGGTGCTTGCTCAACTCCTCATTGTCAGCCTTTAGCTTGTTGTGCCCCTCCTTCAGCTCTTTGTGACGCTCGTCCAGTTTGAGCCATGCGTCCTCCCGGTTTTAGAAATCTGCCTTCACCTTCTCGTTCTCGAGCTTGAGCGCATTGAGCTCTGCAGTGACATTGTTATAGTCCTGTTGCAGCTGGCCTGGGTCCAAGATGCGCAATAATTTCTTATATTTGTCCTTGTGCTCAGAATAGATCTCCGCTCGCCTCTCCAAGTTTTTGAGCCGGGGAATCACCTCCTGAGTGCATCAAATAGGTTAAGTCTTTTCAGTATGAAGAAATGATGGAAATGGTTTCATGGAAAATAGACACTCACCGTCAAGAGGGCACGGTACGTGTCCCCGGTAACCCGAGCGATACCATGCTTGTTCAATTTCTCATGGTCCCCAGAGAATTGGAGTCTATGCACGATCCCCGTGACCAAGTTATGGGTGGAAGGGCTGTTCTTCAGAAGTACAGGGCCCTCCTCCACCGAGCACCGGTAACGCTCATCCCCGGTGGCTCAAACTTTCAGAAATCCTCTTCTTCTGAGGATGAAGTGTCCCCTTCCTCTCCCCTTGGCCCATGATAACCTCCTTCCCTTTGGCAGAAATGGCAAGTGAGTCTGGCATCCTCTTCCTCTTTTGCGGACGCTGCGCCCGCACCTCCTCCACTAGCTGAGCCAAGGTCCCCGAGCGGTTAGCGCGGGCGCCATCAGAACCTTGGTGAGTAGGACCCTCAGGAGCGGCCAGGGTAGTGGGAGCTTGAGTCTCGTCCAACGTCAGGTCTTCTATGTTAACTTCGGGGCCTCTCCCTTGGCCGCCATCTCCTCTCCTAGACCCTCGTCGGGTACCTCTGCCTCCTCGGGGGGCGTTCAAGGGTTGTAGTAGGGGCTGATGTTGTTGTTGTTGTTGCTGCTGTTGCTGCTGCTGGCTGCCCGCCCTGTGAGTGCGCATCATTGACTCTATACTGTCTTTGCTTGAGCCCGCCATCAGTATGTCCACGCCTGCAAACAAGTAGGAAAATGAGCCTTAGACCTTACGCTCAGAACGCTTATCAAAAATAAAACAGCAAGCACCTTCAAAAGAGTTAGCGTTTCTATCTTAAGAGTGTTGGAAAACAGGAATCAGAAAGCAGCGAAAATTTAAAAATTTTCCAACAAAAAGGATCGAAACTCACAATCGTGAATCCGAATTCGTAGAGATTAGAAACTTGCTTTTCAATAATCTTTCTTAAAGCGTTTCAAGCCACCCAAGAACGCTCTTCTCGCGGCTTGATCCCCTCTCCTTGGTAAAGCTCGAATCTTTAAAAACTTCTAACTTGAAGCTCTCTAGAGATAGTCCACCAACTTGATTATAATCTAACTAGTAAGGATGCTAGTTCTCTAGTTAGTGTTTAGGCTTAACCTAGGGTTTATTTTATCTTAGAGAAAGGATGGTGTTCAACACATGAACCAAAAGGAATTGTCAATTACTCTTAAGGGGAACTCATAGCAAAGGGAGGGGCGGCCGAACCTAGTCCTATTGGACTAAGGATTTGGTCCCTCTCTCTTATTACTTGATCATCAAGTAATTCCAAACTTTGACTTTGAATTCTAATCCAAATCAACTTTTAAGAGAGCTAAAAATATCCAAACTCCTTTTGGATAATATTTATTAATAAATAAATAACTTATTTATCTAATTAATTAATTCATAATTAATTAAATAGATTAATTTCTCCAAAATAAGACTTTCTTTTTAATTCAAAATTAAATCAAAGTCTATTAAATAATTAACACATTAATTATTTAATCATATACAATATATAAATACACGTGTGAGACACGTGTCCCAAGGACACGTGCCACTCACGTGACCCACACATGTGACCCACACGTGTGGAACCCTCTTGGCATGATCAACTCGTTTAATTATTTTAAAGCCTTAACTCATGTAACCAAGTTGTTGTGTGTGACCCTCTAGGTTCTCAATTCAATTAGCAGTGACCCTAATTAATTAATCAGTCCACAGATTAAACGATCATAGTCTAGTAACAGGTGTTTAACCCCTAGCTGAATTGGAATGTCTCGAGTCGACAGAACCTTTAAGTCATTGATTCATGTGAGATACAATCCTCCTACTTACTATCTCTCAACTAAGATCTAGGGCAAGGGAATAATCAGAACCCTAATAATCTGGTCTTAAAGCTAAGTGCATTTCATATCCATTTGATCTCAATCCAAGAAACCCTTTTTCTTGATGTCTTGATCTATTGCCTTGGCCAAGGACTCCATATGGCATATGAATGACTTACATAATAAGAGATCACCTTGAAAATGCAAGTGTAGGTCCTTTCTTGATTCTCATTCACTTTCATGAGTCACTTGTGTAGCCCCAGCGTAAGCCTTGAATCAGTTGTCTAAGGCGACACCCTTTAAAGCTTATACCTAAGACTACAGAGTTAACTCATAAAGTGACATGGAACCTCAAGTCTAAGGATCAATTAATCACATCAATGAATCGTGAGATATTTCCTAATCTGGAAGTTTCCTTTTCCTGAAATAGAAACTTCCTTTCCCATTTAGGAATCTTCTCACACGGGGCACCTCAGTGAACTTGCTTATGGAAGTAATCACCCTCATGTATCACGCATATATCAACTATACACTTTGCACCTCCATGAAACAAGGTGGTCCTTCTTAAGGGCGTGATTCCACAAGCAAGTCTTAGAGGAGTCAGGTTGACACTCCCACTGTCTGTAGGACTCATCGGCTTGGAGTATTTTACTAATCATGACTTATGTGATATAAGACTCGTTTCATGAACCATTTCACCTAAATGGTAGAGTCCTAAAGTCATCAGGATTAGGGGAGTTCTCATACATGCATAGCTAAAGTAAACGCATACCAAACAAGAGCATATAAAGAAGTGTTACCTTAATTCGTTATTTTATTCAAAGATTTTCTGCGATTACAATAAGGAAAAGTACAAAACGGATATACAATCGGCTTTCTAGGGCACTATTCCTAACAAAGAGTTAGCAGAGTTAGTTCTTAGAGTCTAACCATCCATGTTAATTATCCCGACGGGGGGATGAGAGACCATCTCGGGGGGACTCACGAGCCCATAGTGGAATAACACCCCTTCATGCTGCATCAACGGTTTGGCTTTGATCAGCCATTTCTCATTCTTTATCACGAGAGCCAGACTCTTTGCCCATTACTCGAACATTTTATCCCCATGCCTCTGCTTCACAAGGGGACCCTCACCATGTGTTACCCACTCTCGGGGAACCCTAAAGAACCCCCCGGGCACCCCCACGAAGGAAAATTTTTCCTTCAAATTTTCCCCATATGATGTGGAAGGGAAATCAATCATTTTCAAGCCTGACTTGGCTTGCAAGTAGTAGAAGCCGTCCCTCGGGGATGAGCGCGGGGATCGGGATACTTGGAAGAGACTGTTGAAGTTGTCGATCGAGGGTGCATGACCTGTGGCCTTCATCAAGATTACAAAAGTGTTCAGGAGAGTGATCCCGTTAGGCAGAATTTGTGAAGGGCAGAGGTTGAGGAAGTTTAGAATATCGACAATCGGGGTTGGGATTGGAAACCTTAGCCCCCCTGCCAGGACGACAGCACTATACACAGTCATCATTGCGGGAGGCGGATTGTTGGGGCGCTCGCTGTTAGTTGAGAGGCATGTTCTGTGCACAACATTGTCCTAATAAGCCTTGAGCTTCAGCTCTGCTAATTCCGTGAGCGTCATGGTGCTCTCTATCTCATCAGGGGATCTGTCCGTTTGATGGGGGTTGTTTACCCTCACCTGTGTTAAGGGCTCCTTCCCCTTGCGGGGATGTTTGTGGGGGGGCTCATCTTTCGTACGACGCCCGGAGGGCCCTTCTCTCCCCTTGAGGCCCCGCGATAGCCACTGTTACCTGATGGTCTTGTGGTCTAACGACGCTATTCAACACAGGGAAGACCCTTTCCCCTTGCTGCTGCATCCGGAGGGATAAATCCATCTCCTCGAATAGTTGATCCACGCCAACTGGATTGCGTTCTTGCATCCCTTGAACGGTCGCCCCCAATTCCTCATTCGCAGCGTAACCATGGATCTCTTGCACATGAATGGCAACGGGTATATTATCGTGAGGGGAGGAAATCCCCACAGACATTTTATCTATCTCTCTCACCATCTCATCTACGGTATTCCCTGCCATTATTGAACGTTGTTGCAGAAGATGGAGTTTCAGTTACAGAGGAAGTCTGAAAGAAGATGGGAGAATTTTGAGTATGATGAAATCCCTAAGGACTTTTCACTAGAAACGACACTCAGAACACAACCTAAATCTAGGGTTAGTTTCAGAAATTATGAAGGATAACCTAAGGTGGAAGGAGAGTTGCAGAAAGTGCAGAAGCTTTGTTGCTGTTTTACTTATGAAGACTCTGAACTCTAAAGACGTAAAAGGTTCAGAGGTCTTTCAAGTCTCTATTTATAAGAGAAAGTTTGCATTTAACTAGGGTTGGGATTAAAAAATGCAATCATTTCCCGCCTTGGGAAACCCCCACCTTTTGGTAACCGCTGCACGTCTCCCCATTTGCACGCGCCCACTCAGCGGCACATGCGCCCACGTTCCCACTCAGCATTTAAGACGGATGGGACTTCATTTATTGCTAATGTCAGAGAATGTCCGTTATTGAAGACAGACAATCATCCCCCTCCAAAAGTCTGACCCTCAAGTATTCAAAGCCAGGGCTCAGTGATTTAAATTCTACAGTACGCTCAAGCGCAACTACAGAATTTGGGGGGCAACATGATGGGACTAAATCACGCTCGAATCAGAGTCGTACACATGTCATCATCTGAAGACCCTAGAGCTTGGACGCTCGCATTACTGACTCGTGGGGTAACTCAGCCCCTTCGCTTATTAACCTCGCTGATCCAAGCCCATGAGCCTCGGCCAACTTCCCGAGTGAGGGATCCATCCACTCAACCCCATTGGCGCTCGGGCTATGGTCCCCCAAGACCTACCCCCTTTCCTCAAAGAAACCCTTCGCGAGGGTTCTCACCGCACCATGCTCGAATAGGTGACGCTCGCGGATCATCTGCCAGAGGGACCCCTCTCGTGCATCCCTTCGAGCGTTACCAACGTTCGTGTGAGATCATTACTGAGACCCTCTCGGGCATCCGTACCCCTGTGGGGCAGGTCTTGAGCTTCCTAGTGCTCGCCTTGTCGTTCTGTAACTACCTCTGACACCCAGTAGTGCGCGGATCACCTGACACTCCTCTAACTTTCCAGGATGTCACTTTTGCACTATCACAGGCCGCCGCGTGTCTAGGGCAGCACTGGGATTGGGACCACTTGGTCACTATTACTGAAATACCCGCACCGTCAACGTATAAATAGGGGGACTTTCACTTCTTCTCCCCTCAAGTCATCTTCTTCACAAGACACTGCACTAAAAAGCTGGGCACATTTTTCTCACTTTTTCCTCTTCCCAAGCTCTGCGTTACACCCCTTTCAGCAGCACCCTTATTGCACTTGCATACTTGGTGTTATCCTAGCTGGAAGAACTCACGCACAAAAGGAAACCCAGTTCCTGAGGCTCAAACGCCTATGATGGTCTTCCCTTTCCAAACAAAATCTTAAAGTGTTGGTTGCATCTTAAGAACCCAATTCCTGCACCATCAAATAATAAATATCAATTATCGACAACCAATTTTTACTTACCTTTCTTATCTAAAATATTTTAGTACTAATAACTACACATGAAAAACTAAATTTTTATTTAAACCTTATTTTGTATAAAATTGTCCGATTATGTCTAAAAGAGAAAAACAAAGACTTGCGTCTCTCCACTATTGCGGTTTCATTCCAACCACAAAGAAAGAGACGTTTTGCTAAAAAAAAAGAAACATATGTTCACCGACAGATCCAACAGGAGTTGGTTCAAGTGGTTTTCTCTAGGGCAATGAATTAGGCTTGAATTCCACTTGGTGATGTGTGCATTAAAAAAACAAAAACAAAATCCAAAAATAGGGTTGGCTTGGTCCAAATGGTTTTCACCTGTGAAATGACTCAGGTTTCGGATCTCACTTGGGGGGGAGGGGTGTGTGCTAAAAAATATATATGTATATATGTTCACCTACAGAAAGTTCCCAAAAGAGAGAGATGACAAAGACAAAGGAAGAAAACCATAAAAGCGAAAACCATTGGTGGAGAGACGAAAAAGATAAATAGTAGCAAAAAAAGAAGAAGAAGATAAATAGTAGCAAAAAAAGAAGCATACGTTCACCGACAGAATGTTTCTGAAAGAGAGAGACGAAGACAACAAAGGGAAAAGTGATAAAAGAGAGAACCATTGGTAGAGAGATAAAGAAGATAAAGAGAAACAACGACCTCAAAGACGGAGAAGAGAGAGATTGACAAGAGCAAAGTATGATTTAGAGAGACAAATAAGATAAAGAAAAACAAACTATTGATGCAGAGACGAAGAAGATAAAAAGAAGTAACAAACCGTTGATGGAGAGACGAAGAAGAGAGAAATTGACGAGGGTGAAGTATGATTTAGAGGAATCAAGATATCAAAATGTACAAAGTGAAGTATGATTTTCCCATAACGAGGTATTAGGTATAAAATATGAATATTAAGGTACTTAATTTTCAAAATAAGGTATTGAATTGAGAATATAAGGTATTAATATGACCCTAAGCAGTTCCATACCTAGATAAACGAAAAAATAATAATATATAAATTTTAAGCTACTCAATTTTTAAAATAAGATATTGAACTAAAAATATAAAGTACTAAAATTTTCAAAAGAAGGTAGGATGAAAGAACATGAATCAGCTATTGTTTATTAAGTCAAGTTGTGAAAAATTATAAAAACTCTTTCTTATTGTATAATAGCTCATTAATTTGGAAAAAAGAAAAAGCAGATGAGAAAGGGAAAAAAGGTGTAATGAAAAGTATTACAATGAATTTAGGTATTTGAATAATAAATAAAATTTAAAATTTAAAAATAAAAAATTAGCACTAAGATTAATTATTTTACTTAAAATAAAATTCCCTATTGTCCAATAAAAAAAAAAAAAAAAGAACCGTCAATTAATTAATATTAAAACTTCTGTTTTCATGTACAAAATTTTAAAATTGAAGATTTCGTCCATTAAATTTTTTATTTTCTTATTAAATCTCATCCATAGGAAAAAAAATTGTGATTTCGCACCTAATTATTATTTATGGTTACTAATTTGTTCGTCAGACTACATTATAAATTTATGAGTGTATAGATTAGGGATGCAAACCAGCTGAGCCGAGCCTTGGCTTTTTCCCTGACCCGAGCTCGCACGCGACCAATGCTTGCACTTGGCTCGAGCTAAGTAGGGAGTATATTTTTAATTAAAAAATAATTATTTTTAATAATTAAATATATTTATGTATATAAATCTATCTATCTATCTATATATATATAATTTTTATTTAAATATACAGGCTCGCGAATCATGAGTCAGAAATAAAATGGCTTGAATTCGGACTCGTCTCGATTCGTTTGCATTTCTAGTATAGATATATAATTATTAATAGAATTACCTTCCCAATAAAAGCAGAAAACAAAATACCTGAGAAAATAATTCAAGAACCTGAATTTCGTACACAAACTTCCATGCACATACACACTTTTATGTGTGTTTGTGTATTTATATGAATTTTTAGAAGGGTTAATCAAAGACACCCCCTATCCTTTGGGGCTTAGTGCGCTTTGTCCCCTAACATTTGAATTGGTGCGATTGTCCACCTATAAAGTCACACTTAACCCCTTTAGCAAAGTAGATCTGTACAAAGAAGATTTCAAATGTTTTGATATTGTATATCAAATTGAAGCTTTCGACACAAGGAACACAACAATGGTTTCGAAACCAAAATTCGATGACCGACGAAATAGAAATCACCGGTCAAAGATGACGCACGATGGACGAAGCTTTGTAGCGGCTTTCGGCCTCTAATAGGGTTGGCAAGGATATGGGCTTTGTTCGCTTTGGAGAGACGAACACGATGATGGAGGTCTTGAAGCTTGCGTCGCCGTAACGGAGAAGAAATCTACGGTCAAAATTTATTAAAAGGGGTTAAGTGTGATATTTCTTAAAGGTTAGCGGAGCAATCGCACTAATTCAAAGATTAGGGGACAAAGCGCACTAAGAGTTAAATGATGAGGGGGTATCTGGAATTAACAAAGAATTAATAATATGTCAGAAAATAAATACCAATTTCAACATGTGCATAATATGAAGCACCCTGATAGGGTCAAAATACGCTCGTCCCACGTTTGGACACGTGGCAATTCGAGATAGTAACACTTGTTCTCTTATGATTAAGGCAATTATACACGAGCGCCCAAACCCCCCCGAGCGTCAAGGTTCCTCAAGGACACGTGCCATCTCTGCTACGCGCACGAGTGATCAACATTGCCGCTCTCTAATGAGCGCACTTCGCCATACCCGGCTAAGTTCCAATCTATCAAGGAAGCTCTCTTCGAGCGCTACTCTCTCTCGGGGAAGTTTCCACTCCTCTCGTTGGATAAGCCTTGGCCTTTATCCCCTAGTGGATTCACGGGCCTCCAAGGCGCTTGGTTGACACGAGCGTGCTCTTAGCCCTCGTGACCAACCTCCCTAAAACGGCTCTCTGACACCACCAACTCACCCGCGTACCTGCCACTGCTACCCGCACTACATTGGCACCAGCTTTTGCAGAAGATTCCTCCTAGGTTTCTCTCGCAACGCCACGTGTTAGGGCAACATTCGACCAGGACCACACGGTGCAAATGACCAAAGGATCCCCGACCCTCAACTATAAATAAACGAGTTCATCTCCTTCACTGTAAGCAAGCTTCCATACTTGATCTCTGCAAATACTTATCTTCTCTTTCAGTTCCTTAGCTGACTTGAGCGTCAGAGAGCCAAACTGGGTATCACTCCCAGTCCCCCCCAGCTTGGCCTTCTAATTGTTTGTTCTTGGTGTTTGTTCTAGCAGGTAGAATCCACCTCACTTCCGGCGAGTGTTTTCCGTTTTCCCCACTATATCAAATAGAAGGTGATCGGAGTTTGACCTTCAGGGTGGTGAGGGATTTCATATGGAAAAATATCATTTGCAGGTACGGGATCCCGAGGGTGCTCATTTCAGACAACGGGTCGCAGTTTATTGCAGCGGATACCAGAGAATGGTGTTCAAAATTGGGAATTGAGCAGCGCTTCACTTCTGTAGGCCACCCTCAGGCCAACGGTCAAGCTGAAGTCACCAACAGGACTATTCTCCAACATTTGAAAACCATGCTGGAAAGTAAGAAAAGTGAATGGGCTGAAGAGTTACAAGGGGCTATATGGGCTTATCGCCCAACCCCCCGAGCGGCAACAAGCGAAACACCGTTTGCCCTCGCTTACGGGTCTGAGGCTATGATTCCCGCGAAAATCACACACGAATCCGCTCGTGTAGCCTACTTCGAGCCTAAGGGCAACGAAGCCAACAGGAGCTTAGAGTTGGACCTATTGGAGGAAAGAAGGGACAATGCTTGGGCGAAAATGCACAGATATAAAGCAGCTGTGGTACGGCAATACAACAAGCGTGTCAAAGAAAGAACTTTCCAGCTGGGTGACTTGGTCTTAAAGAAGGTGGAAGTCTCCAAGCATGTGGGAAAACTGGACCCCAACTGGGAAAGCCCATTCAAAGTTACACAAATACGGGCCAACAACACATACACACTTGAATCTCTGCAAGGCGAGCGTCTCCTACGCCCTTGGAATTAGGGGTGGGCGTCTCGGGTCGGGTTTCGGGTACCTGACCCGACCCGATCGGGTAATATTGATTCGGGTGCCAATTTACGGGTGAATCGGGTTACGGGTCGGGTACCCGATACCCGACATATATTTCGGGTCGGGTTTCGGGTAGAAAAATTCTACCCGAATGGGTACCCGATTTTAATATAATATATATATATATTTTTTATATATATATATATGTATACACGTAATATATTAATAATATACATATGTTATAATATTAATAATATATTAATAATATGTTATAATATTAATAATATATTAATAATATGTTATAATATTAATAATATATTAATAATATGTTATAATATTAATAATATACATATGTTAGGGAAATGGAAACAGAGTTAATGAAATCCTTCCTTGACAGAAACCCCAATTCCCCAAAGGCAGCGATTTCTCCCTAATCCCCCCAATTGCCAATACAACCCGCCCTTCTCCCACACAACCGAGGCGGATACCACCGACGCGGCGATACCACCGCTTCACGCCTTCACCGATGCGGCGGCTTCTCCCTAATCAAAGCTTCGGTGAGTTTGGGTTTTTAATTTTTTTTTCTTCGTTTGAGGCTTTTGTGTTAAGTTTGGGTTTTTTTCTGGTTTCTGGTTATAAATTTCTACTCCACTTCGGCATGTTAATTTTTTGAGAGCTCATAGTCTAAAATGTTTACTGCCTTGTTAATTTAGTCAGTTTATGTTAGTCGGTTTGTTTAGTCTGGTTTGAGCTACTGCACTGGTGCTCTGTTTACTGCCTTGTTAAATTTTTTAGATTTAGTCTGCTCTGTTAAATTTAGTCGGTTTGTTTACTGCCTTGTTAAATTTTTGAGATTTAGTCTGCTCTGTTTATGTTAGTCGGTTTGTTTACTGCCTTGTTAAATTTCATAGTCTAATTGATATTTAGTCTGCTCTGTTTACTGCCTTGTCCAATTGATATTTAGTCTGGTTTAGTCTAATTTTTGAGATTTCATATTGTCTGCTCTGTTTACTGCACTGCTGATCTGTTTACTGCCTTGTTAATTGATAATTTGTACAGATGAGCAGCCCGGCATCTCAAGATCCTCAAATTGCAATTGAAGAAGAAAACTTTACGGAGTATGAGAACTTTTGTGGTGTTGACTGTATGACGAGAGAAGAGGTTGGTAATCTGAATTTTGAAACTGATGATCAGAACAATTTAGGTGGTGATATTGGAGATGATGCTGATAAGGAAGAAGAGCCGAGTGGCCCGAGTCAATCCAAAAAACGAACTAGAAAAGAAGTTGCCTCTAGGTCTCAATTTTGGGAGCACTTTGTAAAGTTCTTTTGTGATGAAGAGAAGATTCAAAAAGCTAAGTGTATATATTGTCTTAGAATACTTAAGGCAGATCCGAAACTACACGGCACAAAGGCTCTCAAGAATCATTTTGAAGCATGTAAAAAAAGACCTCATGAAGTTGCTACTAATCAAACCCGACTTGCATTTCAAACAACTAAGGGTGGTAATAAGGATGGAACTCTCGTATCTTGGAGATTTGAGCAAGATAAAACACGAGAAGCTATGAGTTATTGGTTGATTGTTGATGAGCTTCCTTTTAAAACCATTGAAAATTCGGGATTTAGGCATTTTATGTCGGTTGCTTGTCCTATGTTTATAATTCCATCATGAAGGACTATAACTAAGGATATATACAACTTGTATGTAAGTGAAAAGGCGAAGTTGAAGTCCTTCATCAAGCATCACGCACAAACTGTTTGCATCACCACCAATACATGGACATCAATTCAAAAGGTTAATTATATGTGTCTTACGGTGCATTTTGTTGATGATGATTGGAATTTGCGAAAGAGGATCTTGAACTTTTGTCCTATTTTGGGACATAAAAGTGAGGAAGTTGGCAAGGGAGTTGAAAAGTGCTTACTTGATTGGGGGATCTACAAGGTTTATACCGTCACGGTTGATAATACATCATCAAATGATGGTGCAATTTTATATTTGAAGAAAAGGTTAGATGCTTGGGGTACAAGCCTAATGGGTGGACAATATTTGCACATGAGGTGCGTGGCACATATTATTAATCTTATGGTGCAAGATGGCTTGAAGAACAAAGAAGAACATGATGCTTTTTGTCGGATTAGAGGTGCCATTAGATACATTAAGAACTCCCCCGCTAGGTACAAAAAGTTTCAAGAGGCCGTGGAATTTGAGAAAATTGAAAGCAAAAAATTATTGAGTCTTGATGTACCTACTAGGTAGAATTCCACCTACTTGATGTTGGAGTCGGCTTTGTCTCTTCGGGAAGCTTTTGTACGTTACCTGGATATGGATCTTGGATATAAGAATGAGCTTTCAAGTGCACCACATATTGGCTATCCAAAGAATGGTGATTGGAAACGAGTCGAGCTTCTATGTAAGTTTTTAGCTCATTTCTACAAACTTACATTGTGTGTTTTCGGATCCCTTTATGTTACGGCTAACATCATTTTCCATGAAATAAGTAACGTTGATATGCTTTTAAGAAAATGGTTAGATAGTGAAGATTGGGAATTACGTGCAATGTCCGAGAGAATGGAACAAAAATTTGATAAATATTGGGGTGCAATTGAGAAGATGAATTCACTTTTGTATTTTGCGGTGATACTTGATCCGCGCCACAAGTGGGAATTTCTTGATTTTTCGTTCGACGACTTGTATGGTGATATTGAGAAGAGTGCCTTGATGAAGGAAAAGGTGAGTCGTGGCATGCAAGACCTTTTTGGTTTATATAAACTGAAATATGGAAATCCATCGAGTCCAAAACAATCAAGTTCTTCAAGTTCGGTAGATTCTTTAGGCTCATGCAAGTCTGGATCTTATTTGAAAGAGAAGTTTAAAAGAAAAAGCAGGGAAATAGTAGTGATCAAGTGAAATCGGAGTTGCAAAAATACCTAAGCGAGGATCAAGAAGAGGATGAAGAAGATTTTGATATTTTGAAGTGGTGGAAAGTAAATGCGCCAAGGTTTCCAATTCTATCAAAGGTAGCTCGTGATATAGTAGTGGTTCCGGTCTCCACGGTTGCTTCCGAGGTGGTATTTAGCACCGGTGGATGGATTCTTGATGCGTTTAGGAGCTCTTTGTCTCCTAGAATAGTTCAAGCCCTTATTTGCGGTCAAGATTGGCTTCGGTCGGAATCTATGCCATTGAATGTGGAAGAAGACTTGTGTGATGTTGAATCACTTGAACAAGGTATAATAATGTATAATGTAATCAACTTATTTCTATTTAATTTGTCACTAAATTATATTTTCTTTGTTTTTATGTAGAACTAGCAAGCATGGGAATTGAGAATACAATAGTTGATATTTGAAGATGAAGATTGAAGAAGTTTGTTGCTGTGATGTTGAAGTTGTTTTCAATCTTGGATATTTTTTATTTGCATTTGAAATTTGTCTCTATTTTGGATTTGAATTTGTTGCTGAAACTGTCTGTAATACTTGGAACCTAAAACTGTCCTCATGTGCTCTTTATTTTGAAATCTCTGGAACCTGAAACTGTCTGTAATTTGTTGCTGGAAAGTCTGGAATGTATCGAAATGGGGAAAAAGCCAAAAAAAAAAAATTTTTAAAAGGGTCGGGTACCCGATATTTTCGGGTCGGGTTCGAGTAGGAAAAATAGGAACCCGAAATTTAGGGTATCCGACCCGATTAACCCGAAACCCGAAACCCGACCCGACGCCCACCCCTACTTGGAATGCATGCAACCTCAGGAGGTTTTTTGTTTAAGTTAATTTTGTAAAAAGCCCATGAAGAGGCACGATGTATTTGCTATTTTCCAGGGGATTATAATAGAAATTACTGCGCCTATTTACTGAATTTGAGTATGCAGGTTGGTTGAAAACCCTCTCTTGGGACCCCAAGCCCAGGGTGCCTGAATCCAGTCCTAGGTCCGGTCCACATGCATGAGCCTCCTAATAAACCCGCGTAGCCTCTACTACTGGCATCCCGCGCTCGAAAATGGGAATTGCGGTACAAGGACTGGCTGAGTAGCAAGGGGGAGCCCAAAGGTCCAATGGCCTGGCCCCTCGAAATCAGCATCCTTGCATTTTTCATAAAAACAAAATTTTCACAAGTCTTGAACGAGGGCAACCTCCCAATAAGACCCTCGTGAATACTCAAGACTTAGTAAAATTTTCCAAGTCATTCAAACAAAATTTTCACAAGTCTTGAACGAGGGCAACCTCCCAATAAGACCCTCATGAATACTCAAGACTTAGTAAAGTTTTCCAAGCCATTCAAACAAAATTTTCACAAATCTTGAACGAGGGCAACCTCCCAATAAGACCCTCGTGAATACTCAAGACTTAGTAAAATTTTCCAAGTCATTCTAAAAAAATTTTCACAAGTCTTGAACGAGGGCAACCTCCCAATAAGACCCTCGTGAATACTCAAGACTTAGTAAAATTTTCCAAGCCGTTCAAACAAAATTTTCACAAGTCTTGAACGAGGGCAACCTCCCAATAAGACCCTCGTGAATACTCAAGACTTAGTAAAATTTTCCAAGTCATTCAAACAAAATTTTCACAAGTCTTGAACGAGGGCTACCTCACAGTAAGACCCTCACGATTACTCAAGACTTAGCGAAATTTTCCAAAGCGTTTGAATAAGTTTACGCAAGTCGTGAACGAGAGCACTCTCCAAATAAGACCCTTGTGATTACTCAAGACTTAGCTAAACTTTACATATTTTACCTAGCATGTTACTCAGAATCTTAGCATTATAAGATTTTGTTACAACGAGCGCAGAGTAAAATTCCGTAATCAAATAATGCAAGGAATGAAAGGAGACACTATTGTGAAAGGAAAGATCTTCATTAGTTAAGCTTCCATTAAGTTACAAAGCGAGGGCACGTGGGCCCTTAGAACTCCTACAAAATTAAAAATATTAAACGAAAAAGAAAGGGAAATTTCAACATGAGCGTGTGGAAGGAATCATCAAGCAGCAGGAGCAATGTCTTCGTCCAAGACCACTAGAACATTTCGAGCCACCGGACCTTGCACTGGGGCCGCCGGCTCTTGCGCTTGAGGGGCTTGTTCATCTTGGTTCTGGGCAGCTGATGGTGGCACAGGCTCATCGTTTTCTGGCGCTGGAGGAATTATAGGCTCATTGCCCCCAGCCGGAGGAACCAAAGCATTTTGGTTTGCTGGGACGGGAGCATTGACAATGGGGGCAGCAGGCTCGTTTGATGGGGGATTTTCGAGAGCGGCACTGGCATTATTATCCCCCTCGTTTTGTTCCACCTGAGAGGCTCCCTCCGGAGGGTGAGCAGTCATATATTCGTCTTGGATGAGAGTGACCAAGAAGTTGTACTCCGGCTCGAAAATATTTGACTCAGGGTCTTCACGATCCTCATCCTCCTCAACGCAACGCTCGCTAAACATGAGCCCCATGTCCGGCATCCCACGAGCGGACGGGTCTGTTACACCCTTGAAAATGCCCTGCTCAATCGCCAAGTTGAAAGCTTTTTGAGCTTCATCAAGGCAATGTAGGGAGGCCGCAAAGTTGAACGCCTTCGAGTGGCAAAACTTGATGAGCGCTTCTTTGGTGGCTTGTTCTATGCGATGGGGGAGTTGGCTCATCATAGTTTGTGCACTTCATGAGGATCACGAAGCATGTTATCAAGACAAGACCATTGGGCACGATTTGCGAGGGGCACAGGTTCAGATTATTAAGAATTGTAGCCACTGGAACAGGGATTGGGAACCTCAAGCCCCCAAAACTGACTGCATCCTTATAAACCGCCATCTCACCGGGGGGTGGGCGGTTGGCACGCTCGTGCTTTGCAGGGATTCGCCAGGAGAACCGCTCGTCCCAGTATATCGGCGCTAACATGGTCTTTACCTCTCCCAAAGTAATGGTACTGGGAGCCTCGTCAGGAGTGCGCTCGGTCGCCTGCATACCCGAGCCCTCACTCTCGTTTGGGCCTTGAGTTTCCTGGGCTTTTTTAGCTTTTTTAGCCCTCCTTTTCTTGGGAGGCGCCTTCGAGGGCTCAGCTTCCTCATCCCCTCCGGAGCCGGAGCAGGCATCGCCACCGTCACAGTGTAGCGATGAGGGAGAGTAGACCTCTCCGTCAAGGGCAAAATCTCCCCTTGCCTAATCGCCTCCAAAGATGCATCCATTTCTTCAAAAAGATGCTTAACCCCACCTGGGTTCCTCTCCTCCATGGCAGAAACGGCAGCGTGTAATTCTTCATCCCTTGTAGATAAATTTTAGCTTGCCATATCCTTAACTTCCCGGGAAAATTCTTCGACGTGATCTCCAGACATAGTTTGAGAAGGGTTTTCAAGGATTGGTTTTTTTTTTTAGAATCGGGAAGAGGTGCGGGATTCAGGGACTTTGAGAAATAAGAGAAGTGTATTGAAAACTAAAATCCTAATTTGATTCTAAGGTTAGCAAAGTTAGAAGATTGCTCTCGTTGATGTTATTGAACTGCGTACACCAGCTTCTTCGAGTGGTCTCGGCGTTCGTAAAGTCCTCCTGCAACTTTTTCATCTCTACCTCCAGCTTCTTATGCTCCGTTTCGAGGGAGAGAAATTTGACCTTCTCCACTTGTAGTTCATCCTAGAGTTGGGCGGGGTCGTTCGAATGTGCTATCTTCTTGTACTTGGCTTTTCGGTCAGCATAAATCGAGGCGCGCATTTGGATATTCTTCGCCTTCGGAAGAACTTGCTGCATGGGTTCAAAAGGGGAGAAATAAGTGACAAGTATAAAAGAATAACATCTTCCAAAGGCAAAGATTATTGGTATAAAAGCGACTTACAAAAATTATGGCGTGAATCATATCGCCAATCACCTTTTCCACAGGCTCGGAGTACAATTCCTGGTGGTCCCCTGTGAATTGGACCTTCTCAAAAAGGCCGGTGCTGATGGCAAGCGAGGGCGATCCATGGTTCAAAAGAACGGGGCCTCCTTCTGTAGAGCGTTTGTAGCTCCTATCCCCTTTGCGCTCGAACCCCCATAAATGCTCTTCCTCGGAGGAGGAAGTGTCTCCACCACCCTTGGGGCCCTCGGCGACCTACTTGCCCTTGCCGGTTATGGTAAAAGCATCGGGCATTCTTTTCCTTTTTCGGGAAGCTTGATCATTGCTCCCCTGAGCCTCCCTGATCACCACGCTCGTGGAGGATCTTGTCTGATTGGCCACCCTTGTGTCCGTCGTAACTGGAGGCCTGGCCGCTATTCTATTTTTTGTGTTGGCCGCTCGGTTATCACCGCGGCCTTGAGACGTATGAGCGGAGCATGAGCTAGCCCCTTGGTGGCCGCCTCGTCCATCGTCCCTTCCGGCCCCTCGGTCTCGGGGGTTCTACGAGTTTTCTTGGTGTTGTTGGCGTTGCTGGCGATTGCATACATTGACAAATTGGGCAGCGTTTTTAATCCCTCCTTCGGCCATTCTTATAATATCTGGTCCTATAAGGAAGAAAAGAACGAGGGTTAGAAACCCTTAGACAAACTTCACCAAATACAATACAAGAGTACAGTTAGCATCCCTTTCTAAAGGTTAGTGCCCTAAAATCTAACCATCTCTATCCAAATCTCGAGCGGGAGGGTTGCTGAGATAGTGAGGATTATTGGAGAGCCTACAGAGGAACATAAGTTCATCCTCATCTATCAACTCTTTGGCTTGAATCAACCGGTCCTCGTCCTTCAACGCTCTAGCCAAATCCTTAGCCCAATTCTCAGGAAAAGTGGGGCCTAGGCGATTCTTCACAAGGGAGCCCTTCCCATGCGAGATCCACTCTCGTGACACCCTAAAATCATCGTCCACTGGGGCACTGACGAAGATAAACTTCTCCTTCCAATCTGGGCCGTAAGTGGAGGAAGGAGAATTGATCAATTTCAGATGAGCCTTCGCTTGAACATAATAGAAATAACCTACCTCGGGGGACGAGCGCGGTGAGCTAACTACTTGGAGAAGGGCGTTGAAATTCTGCATGGAAGGCTCATAGTTTGTGCACTTCATAAGGATCGCGAAGCATGTTATCAAGGCAAGACCGTTGGGCACGATTTGCGAGAGGCACAGGTTCAGATTATTAAGAATTGTAGCCACTGGAACAGGGATTGGGAACCTCAAGCCCCCAGAACTGACTGCATCCTTATAAACCGCCATCTCACCGGGGGGTGGGCGGTTGGTGCGCTCGTGCGCAGGACAAGCGCTCGTCCCAGTATATCGGCGCTAACATGGTCTTTACCTCTCCCAAAGTAATGGTACTGGGAGTCTCGTCAGGAGTGCGCTCGGTCGCCTGCATACCCGAGCCCTTACCCTCGTTTGGGCCTTAAGTTTCCTGGGCTTTTTTACCTTTTTTAGCCCTCCTTTTCTTGGGAGACGCCTTCGAGGGCTCAGCTTCCTCATCCCCCTCCGGAGCCGGAGCCGGAGCCGGAGCAGGCATCGCCATTGTCTCGGTGTAGCGATGAGGGTGAGTAGACCTCTCCGTCAAGGGAAAAATCTCCCCTTGCCTAATTGTAACGCCCCGATTTTCAGACAGTCAGGTACGCTCGACACGCGTGGGTTTTGAGCGTTAGGACTTTATTTTATTATTTTCGTTTATTCAATTTATACGTGTTATATTAATTTCTATAAATTGTGTTCAACATGATTAAGTGAAAATTATATGATATTCATTTCAATTTGAGAATTCTTGTATGAATAGAATTTAATTGTTACATGAATTAATTGTCCAAATTGTATAATTTGCACAATTGTCCTTGATTGCTCATTTCCTTTTATTTAAGGACTAAATTGCATGAAAACCTTTGAGGACTAAATTGATCATTTTCCAAACCTTATATCCTCAATTGCATAACTTATGGTACTTAGAGGATTTGATCATAATTATTACATTTTTCCCCAAATATATCGTTACACACATTTCTTCCACATTCTTCATTTCATTTCTTCAAAGCATTCCCCATATTTGCTTCCATCTCCACCGAACCAACACCATGGAGAGGAAAGGAGGAAATCATCATCTCCATGCTAGAAGTTGCTAAGGAATTGTATGATTAGAGCTCAAGCATCATCTTGCCATCATCTTCTTCCATTTATTTTTATCTCAAGGTATATATGAGCATATATGTGATTTCTTGGAATTTATGTATGAAGCTAGGGTTATGATTTCCATGTAATAACTTGCTTATATGATGTTAGAATTATGATTCTAAGCTTTAGGCTTGAAATTCATGCATAAATATTAAGAATTATGGAGTTATATGCTAAGTTAATATATGAGCTTGAAGTGGATGATTTGGGATAATCAAGCATGATTTAAGTGTTTATGTTGGACTCTATTATATTTTAAGTATGCTAGCATGTTTCCTTCATGATTTACTGCAATTAAGATTGAATTATATGAGTGTTGATGAATTTGGAAGCCATTTCATGCCTCCCCTGTTCTTCATCCCCTGTTTCTGTAACTTCTGCGTAACGGAAACGGCCCTTCCCGTTCCCTTTGTATTTAGGGAACGGCCGTTCCCATGTGTTTGAAATATGTGCTTGGCGACGAGGACGGGAACGACCGTTCCCATCTTCGGGGAGCCCGACAGGCGGGAACGGCCCTTCCCACTTTGAACTGAAACCTGGAACGACCGTTCCCAGCCCTTTGGAAGTGCAAAAAGTTTCTGCATAAAATTATATTTTTAGCCCCTCGATCCAATAGCTTATTTGACCCCAAATTGCTATTATATGATTAATTATGTGTCAAAACATGATATTTACATGCTACATTGTTTATTGCATGATGTCTCGTACTTGATCACGCCGTGCGTCTTATATGAAATAATATGCTTGAATTGATGAGTGATTTACGTGATCTTTCGACCAAAGGTATTTATATTTATGATTTCGTGAAATCACTCATCATTTCAAGTCATGTTCATGAAACGCAAGCAAGCAAGCAAGCCATGTTATTGTCATGAATCAAGCATGTTTTAGGCGAGTAGCATGACCGTTCACGATGGGCCCGAGGGTAGTGACTAGAGCCAACCAGGAAAGCAAGGGCTGACGGGTAACTCTGGCGCTATCCTCACCACATTTGGGGTCACCCCTGAATCCGCTAGGAGGTTAGTGGAGGAAGGAGCTCCGGGCTTAGGGATTCATGTACCCTCTGCTCAACATGCATGGATGTTGGGGCCTTGCAATCCCATCATCAACCGGAGGAAGAAGGAGACTGGGGATGAATCCGGCACCATGGATTGTCCTCGGGTTATTGCATGATTTTCCATTCCATGAACGTGTTATATGATTACACATGCACGATTGCACGATAATTGAATTGCATGATCACTTATTGTTTAATAATCAAGCAAGCATGTTCATGTACATTTGGAGTCCGGTTGGAGACCGCCCTTACTCGTCGGGGCCATGTATTGATTGCATGAAAATGAATAAGTAATTAATATTGATAGTTGTATTCTCGGGCGAAGCTATATTATTATTGAACTCATATATTTATCTTTTAGAAATCTTTACCCGAGAATATAACTTGCATGTTATCTGTGCTAATATGTATGTAAACCCCTCACTCGGTCTTCACAGACTGACACCTCCACCTTGCAGGTTATTGCAGGTACACGCTAGGTGGGAGTTGAGTCGAGTCGAGTCTAGTTCATGTAGTCGAGTCAACCATGGTTCGTGTATTTGGTTATTTATTGTTAATTACGGAATGATAGTTATTGTTATTGTTTTACTTGAAGATGATAATGTATTGATATGAGAAGTTAGAATATATTTTACTTGGTAAGTGAGAAATGTCATGGCCTGACTAATGGAAATATTTGATAATAATTATTTATGCTTCCACTTTATTTGGTTGCATGTATAAGTAATCCCGCCTAGCTTGTCGTGTATTGCATTGTCACCCGTTCGCTATAGGTTAGTTCATGTACGGATTGGCCGTTTCGTGTGTGGATTGACCTATATGCGGGGGTGTGGCACCTGCACGTGTAAAGGGTGCTACACTAATCGCCTCCAAAGATGCATCCATTTCTTCAAAAAGATGCTCAACCCCACCTGGGTTCCTCTCCTCCATGGCAGAAACGGCAACGTGCAATTCTTCATCCCTTGGAGATGAATTTTAGCTTGCCATATCCTCAACTTCCCGGGCAAATTCTTCGACGTGATCTCCAGACATAGTTTGAGAAGGGTTTTCAAGGATTGGAAGAGTTTTTTTTAGAATCGGGAGGAGGTGCGGGATTCAGGGACTTTGAGAAATAAGGGAAGTGTATTGAAAACTAAAATCCTAATTTGATTATAAGGTTATCAAAGTTAGAAGATTTCACCAGAGGTTACCTTGAGTTTTTTTGGAAAAACTTGGAAGAGAATTGCGAATGCTTGGAATTTGCTTTGCAAAGAGTTTTCTGCAAAATATGCTCTGAAGATATGTTTGCGTAAAGGATGAAATGGATATGAAATCCCTTATTTATAGGAAAGAAAGTTGGTACGTTTCTGACAAGTAATTCGAAATTGCAATCATTTCCCGCCTAGGAAACCGTTCACTTTATTGAACCTTCACGTACTTCCCAAGAATCACGCGCCCCACGTGCATCAGCATTAAATGCATAGACGTTTCGAGCGGTCAGAGGAAAGGGTCGCATTTATGGCGCAATCAGAGGGATGATTGCCTCTAATGCACGGACAGTCCGAAAAATGACCCCGTGCAGTGTCGGACACGGACAAGCCTCGGACACGGCTCCGACACGTGTCCGACACGTCAGATCCGTGTCCTAAATTTAAAAAAAATTAAAATAAATGGGGACACCGGCGGAGTGTCCGACACGGCTTGGACACGAATTCAAAGAGATTTGGATTTCTTGAAGGAGGAGGCCGAATTGCAGCTCTCTTGTTGATTCAGATGATAAAGGCTTAGCTTGTGCATCAATAACCATGGTGGTGAAGAGAAAAACTTAAAGAAATCGTAACAATGGTGGTGAAGAGAAGCCTGATGAAATCAACCATGAAAGTTACCCAAATTGAGGAGAGCGAAAGTGAAAGCAAATTGGAGAAGAAATAGACTAATGTTTATTTCACATCTGAGCAAATGGGATAATGAATGTACGTTCTCTTCTTCGTGCAGGCCTTTTTCTTCTTTCGATCCATTTGCCTTGGAGTTCTGAGACGGCGGCTTCAATAGAAAAGAGCCAAAAAATCAAACCCTATCTACATAAATTACAATTATGTCCTCACTCCAATTTCTTTCTAAAAAACCAAATGACGCATGTGTTGTTTTTAAGAAATCTCCCATTACGTCTTCAATCTTCACCCCATATCTTTGCATTATCTTACCCAAGACACCTTATTTTTAAGAATTCTCAAAAGACCCCAAATGTACAAAGAACAACCTCCAAACTAGTAAAGAATATTTTATATTTATAAAAT
This sequence comes from Lantana camara, assembly GCA_037501455.1. Taxonomy (NCBI): domain Eukaryota; kingdom Viridiplantae; phylum Streptophyta; class Magnoliopsida; order Lamiales; family Verbenaceae; genus Lantana; species Lantana camara. Next base: position 131,018,244 of record CM074855.1, read on the forward strand.
AAAGAATTTTTTCAACTTAATGTTACATAAATTAATATTTATAAAATATATTTATTTATATATATAATAGTCGTGTTGGAGCCGTGTCGTGTCCTAAAATTTTAAAAAAATTCGTGTCCCCGTGTCCGTGTCTTGTCGTGTCCGTGTCTGTGCATCATTGATGATTGCCCAACACGCTATGCATTCTACAAGTGCAGCGCTCGAAGGATTACATCGGTAGAATTCTACAACCCTTATCACTAAGGACTACAGAATTGGGGGGCAAAAATGATAGGGTCAAAATACGCTCGTCCCACGTTTGGACACATGGAAACTCGAGATAGTAACACTTGTTCTCTTATGATTAAGGCAATTATACACGAGCGCCCAAACCCCCTGAGCATCAAGGTTCCTCAGGACACGTGCCATCTCTGCTACGCGCACGCGTGATCAACATTGCCGCTCTCTATCGAGCGCACTTCGCTATACCCGGCTACGTTCCAATCTATCAAGGAAGCTCTCTTCGAGCGTTACTCTCCCTCGAGGAAGTTTTCACTCCCCCTCGATGCATAAGCCTTGGCCTTCATCCCCTAGCGGATTCACTGGCCTCCAAGGCGCTCGGTTGACACGAGCGTGCTCTTAGCCCTCGTGACCAACCTCCCTAAAACGGCTCTCTGACACCACCAACTTACCCGCGTACCTGCCACTGCTACCCGCACTACATTGGCACCAGCTTTTGCAGAAGATTCCTCCTAGGTTTCTCTCGCAACGCCACGTGTTAGGGCAACATTCAGCCAGGACCACACGGTGCAAATGACCCAAGGATCCCCGACCCTCAACTATAAATAAACGAGTTCATTTCCTTCACTGTAAGCAAGCTTCCATACTTGATCTCTGCAAATACTTATCTTCTCTTTCAGTTCCTTAGCTGACTTGAGCGTCAGAGAGCCAAACTGGGCATCACTCCCAGTCCCCCCCAGCTTGGCCTTCTAATTGTTTGTTCTTGGTGTTTGTTCTAGCAGGTAGAATCCACCTCACTTCCGGCGAGTGTTTTCCGTTTTCCCCACTATATCAAATAGAAGGTGATCGGAGTTTGACACATCCCGATTCAGACCCCGTCATCTGTAGTCCTTAGTGATAAGGGCTGTAGAATTCTACCGATGTGATCCTTCGAGCGCTGCACTTGTAGAAGGCATAGCGTGTTAGGCAATCACACCCCCACCTGGTGCAACTATTGCAGCCATCTAAGTTCTAAAATTCGAAGAATTATTTAATAATACATGGACTATATAATCCAATTAAGAAAAATTAATGAATTTTTTAATTTGTATTTTATCACTAAATAAACTAATTTGGATTTTTATTATTGGGTAATGTGAGATAAATCTCCAATTGAGAATTATATTTGTACATAACTCCCTATTTTTGCAAAATGTCATATGATTTTCACATAATGTAGTACTTAAAATACATATCAAAATATGTTGTATAATTTTCACAAAATGTAGTACTAAAGCATTCTAATGTCGTATTTATGTCTTATTATATTGTATAATTTTATGGAGAGTAAAGTAAAAATATTGCAATTTGATGGAGAGTTATTTCAAATTATCCCTATTATTATATATATATCTATACTATTATATATTTGAAAACGATGTTTGACTTTTTATTGTACATTTTAATGATGTGTAATTTTGTGAGTTTTTTGTTATTGTTTATTGATTTAAAATTTTCTCATTGGTTGATTTAATTAGATTTATATTATTTAATTATATACATAAAAGTTATCAATCAATCCCTAATTTATTCTCAATTTTCATAAATTTAGGATTTAAAATTGATAATGATTTTATATATGGTGATTTTATATATGTAAAATCTTGACCAAATAGAATTTTTATTAACATCTTACCAAACCAGAGGAAAAAAAAATCATTGTCTTGAATATTAACCCATGATTTTTTCTCATAAAATTACTAATTGACATATAAATAATAAATGTTAAGTTTATATTAAGTAATTAATACCATCTAATTTGCCTCAAATTATATATTTCCATAAAATCTATCTGTTAACATTATTGCATATGTAACAACGTTTGATAGTTAATTTTTTATTTTTTGAATTTCTATCCATATAAAATGGAATTTCTTAATGCATGCTTAATTATAGTGATCTTCCAAATTAATAGAATATATAGTTAACTTTTTTATGTATTTACATGTTATGGTTAGGTTTTTGTACCACTTTTTAAATTTCTCTTTCAAGTATTTTTCTGATACAAATCTCCATTGCCGGCGAGAAATATGAACTTCATGTCTCAACTTTCTTTAATCAAATGATTGAAAATTAGAGAGAAGAAGGGAACTCTTCTAAAGAAAAATGAGTTATTTATCGGTGCTCAATTTTGTGCTTACTAATTGTGTATTAAATTTTCATTAATTATTTTTTTGAGTTATTTATCTTATTTCATTTTAAGTTGTTTATGAATGATTTGAAATTTTGGAGTTTTTTCAGTTCTGCATATTAAAATTTCCAATATGAACTTCTTTTGGTCTAATCATTTTTTGTTTATGATTTTTGTACTATAATTGGGTATTTTTCATATTATTTTTCGATTTGTTATTCGATTTTATGTTTTCTTTCCAAATTTTGGGTTATATCTTTTTTATTTCATACTAACTTTTTCATGAAATGTTTGGAATTTTGAAGTTTTTCTATTTCGATCTACATATTAAAGTTTCTAATGTTTGGAATTTTTACTTTATTTTTTTTTATTTGCGATTTTTGTAGTATAATTAAATGTTTTTCACGTTATTTTTCGATTTTTTTTTTCACGTCAATTTTCAATTTGCTATTGAGTTTTTTGTTTTTCTTTCCACATTTTAGTTATTTATTTTATTTCATTTTTAGTTTTTAATGAATCGTTTGAAATTTTGCTGTTTTTCTATTTCTATATATTAAAGTTTCTAATATTTTTGTTATTTGAGAATCAAAATCATATATATATATATATATATATATATATATATATATATAACTTAGAATTTTTCATCACGTTATTTATCAATTTTTTATTAGGTTTTATATTTTTCTTTCCAAAATTTGGGTTATCTATCTTATTTTATTTGAAGTTTTCATGAACAGTTTTAAAATTTTGGAGTGTTTTCATTTCTACATGGTAAAGTTTTTAATATTATTTGGTAAATTAAATCTTATATATATTTTTTGCATTTTTTTTTATTTTTTTTGCTTTAATATTTTTTTATTTACGATTTCTATAGTATAACTAAGTGTTTTTCACGTTATTTATCAATTTGCAATTAGGTTTTATCTTTTTTTTTTTTTTTTTTGGGTTTAATCTTTGTTTCTTCCTTTATTTCTATAGTATAACTAAGTGTTTTGTTTGCTTAATCTTTGTTTCTTCCTTTATTTTTGCTTAATTTTTGTTTCTTAATATATTAAAGTAATAAAATTTTATTTTAACAGTAATTTATTTATTATTTATAAAAAATATTTTTTTGGGTGGAATTTACAAAAAAATATATATTACATGGTTTATATTTTCTTCTATATGATTTAGTTATTTTAAAATTGTTTTAATGTACCAAATTCATATTTAATATTATAAGTTATATATTATATATATAGATACCATGTATTGCACGGGGTATACGCTAGTATATATATATTCAATAATTAATAGAACAGCCGTCAAAGCGGAAAAGAAAAGGAAATGACATGCGCGTTGAAAAATAGGCAAAATTTACGAATTAAAAAACATGTAAAATAATTTAATATGTTTAGTTGTTAACATTTTTGAATTTGCTTGTGTAAGTATTGAAAAAATAACTCTCTGATTATTAAGTACAAATTACGACTATGACAAGTGTAAGTATATATTTCCGAAAAAAAAAAAGTAGTGTAAGTATATATAGCAGACGGTAAGGGATGGAACCACGATTTAATATTGTGGGGATAAAAATTTAAAATATCGAAAATAAAATGGCAAAATCTTTATTAGGGGGTGAAAAATTATAATATAAAAAATTAAGGAGCAAAAATATAAATATATCAAAAATATATATATACAAAAATTTAAAATTTTCAAAATTTAGGAGGGGCGGGGATTACCATATGCTTCCCGGCTCTATCACTGACCGACAGAAGTTGGTTTAAGTTGTTAAATAATTCTTTCTCGAAGTTAATGTTCAGCTTCGAATTCCTTTGATAACTCGGGAATGTATATTTAAATTAATATATATATATATATATTATGTAAAGTTTATATCAAGGTTATTAATTATAGAACGTCTTAATTTAGAAAATTAAAAACATGAAAATCGAATTAAAATGAGAACACAACCTCCACCCTACTTTATAGGAGGAGGTAAAGTAAAGTAGAATTGTCCTAATCCAAGGAAAATGTTATCCATAGCAAGTGAACACAATCGTCAATTTTAGCATGTGCATTTACACTCAAACAATGTATATATTTTCGCAATTTCCAACACAACGAGAAAAGGAAATTTAAATTATAATAATAATAATTTGAATTTGGGTCATTTTATTGCCTTAAATTTTAAGAATATTAGATAAATTTTAAAGTTATTAACGGTCTTAACAAGGTTTGTCTTTTTTTGATGAAGGTGTAATCGGGAAAAGTTACACATACGCGAGAGTTGCATAAAATGCTTCAAGGTAAAAACATGATCACGATTGAGATATTATTTAATTATAAAAGTTTAAAGTGACTAATCCAAAATCAACTATACTATTAAAAATTCAAGTGGCTAAAGATAATATGGTGGAAAAATTTCCAAAAGTACCTTCTCTTTTCCCACGTACAATTTTATCCAATTATATTTTCACCTGAGGGGTACTAAAAGAAATTAAAAGATTATTATTTTTTAGAATAATAACTTTAGGTTCAAATATTTTTAATTACAATTCTATGTTGACTAGTTATGTAAACTTTAAAGAATTCGAAAACTTAAAAGTCCAAAAAAAATTCCATAAATTTTGAAGCATCTAGTATATCATAACTTTTGGAAATGAGGCAACGACCTTTATTATTATTATTATTCCATGACAAAAAAAAAAAAGATAAAAAATACTGGTAAGATATTTTATTGACGTATTTCGTTACATTAGAATCCCTTAAATGGTCAGAGTCCCTTTAACCACGATCGGTAACATTAACATTACAAACTTACTTGTCATTTTTGAAACTTAGGGATTAAAGTGAAATTAATTTAAAATTCAGGGATTAAATATGATATTAATTATAATTATAATAATAACAATAATGCAGTACAACGCAATAGAAGGAGAGGGGGGGAAACAAACAAGGAAAGGCCAGCACATTCTTATGTCTCTCACCACTATAAACATACCTTCTCCCGCACCCATCGCTCCTCCATCTTCTCTCTCTCTCTCTCTCTCTCTCTCACACCAACCATTCTCCAATCTTCCATTTTCGATCTCAATTCTTCCCCCAATTCTCTCTGCAGCTATGGACGTTAGGCGGAGACACCCCTCCAAGCCCCGACAGCCTCCCACGGCGGCGGACGTCGCCGTGCCTCACCAGTCATCCTCCCCCAAAGCCTCCGACGCGCTCCCGCTGCCGCTCTACCTAACCAACGGCATTTTCTTCACCCTTTTCTTCTCTGTTGCTTACTTCCTCCTCCACAGGTGGCGCGACAAGATCCGCAACTCCACCCCGCTCCACGTCCTCACGCTATCGGAGCTTGCCGCCATTATCTGCCTCATCGCCTCCTTCATCTACCTGCTGGGCTTCTTCGGAATCGATTTCGTTCAATCGTTTATTTCCAGGTCGGAGACCGAGACCGACGACGAGAACCAGCGGTTTATTCTCCAGGAAGATCGGAACATCCATTGCACGCTGCCGCCGCTGCCTGCGCCGGCAATTTCCAAGCCGAAAATTAGCGTCAACCTCCCCGCTGACGACGAGGAGCTGGTTAAATGCGTCGTCTCCGGGGAAGTCCCTTCGTATTCCCTGGAATCGAGGCTGGGGGACTGCTTCAAGGCGGCGAAAATACGACGCGAGGCGGTGGAGCGGCTGACGGGGAGGTCCGTGGAGGGATTGCCGTTGGAGGGATTCGATTACGAGTCGATTTTAGGGCAATGCTGCGAGATGCCCGTGGGTTTTGTGCAGATTCCGGTTGGTATAGCTGGGCCGTTGCTGATGAATGGATGTGAGTACTCTGTGCCTATGGCTACCACTGAAGGGTGTTTGGTTGCCAGCACTAACAGAGGATGCAAGGCAATCTATGCATCTGGAGGTGCAACGTGTGTGCTTCTTCGAGATGGGATGACCAGAGCTCCGGTGGTCAGGTTCCCGTCGGCGAAGAGGGCGACGGAGCTGAAGTTCTACTTGGAAGATCCTCTCAATTACGATACATTGTCTGTCGTTTTCAACAAGTAAGGAAAAATTTCTTGTTTGGCTTTTATTTGGGTAGAATTTTGAATTCGGCTAATTGAATAGGTTGAATTATGATGCGTTTAATTAGTTTGAAATTGACTAAAGTGGGAGATTAAGTGCTATTGAATTGTTGGTTGAATGGTTCCACATATGCAAATGGATTGTCCTTTACTTTGTTAGGATTTGGGGCTAGTCTGATGGTGATTGGTGTTTTGTTGTGTCCTGATCAATATCTTTCACTGAAAAAGTGGATTTAATGATTAATAATAAAATAGCAGACTCAATGGAAAGATTCTGGTTTGTACATCTGATATAGCCTTTCTTGGTTTCCACTGGATAAATATCTCTTTAGGGAAGACCCTTCACTTGAAAATCATAAAATCACATTTCTTGTTTAATTTTGCTTGAGTTGATAATTCTTGGCAGGTAGTGAGCCTGTTGAATAAATTTGTATATATTGGTTATAATAAATAAAATCTTTGTCTCGTTCGACAGGTCAAGTAGATTCGCAAGACTTCAAGACATTAAATGTGCTATTGCTGGGAAAAATCTATATATTCGATTTACCTGCAGCACAGGTGATGCCATGGGGATGAACATGGTCTCGAAAGGTGTTCAAAATGTTCTAGACTTCCTCCAGAATGATTTTCCTGATATGGATGTTATTGGCATTTCTGGTGAGTGCTAATTAGTTTACCAGAGTTTGTGGACAATTTAGATTTTGCATGTATTCAACTTACTCTGTTAATCCCGTGTCTCTGTGGTAATCCTCCAATCATTAAGTTGAGTTTTTCTTCATTTGTTGTCATCTCTTGAGCTGCCTTGATCGATCATAGTCTTTGTTGCAATTTGTCGTATTCTTGATATGTTATACCTGCTATAACGACTTCTGATGCAACCCCAATATTGTCATTTTCCAGTTTTTTACGTAGCTTTGATTGCTTTGCCTCTACGTTTATGTAATTTTTTACTATTATTTTCTCTCAAAACCTCTGATGATGACAAATGCAGCAGTTCCCATTTTTTGGGACCATGTATTACATTGGTTGTTAAATGTTTACATTCAGAGCTATAATATTTGTTCTTATTCATCTTCATTTCATATAATATTCAACTTAATTTTGTCCTTACTCGATGCAGGCAATTACTGTTCTGATAAGAAGCCTGCTGCAATCAATTGGATCGAAGGGCGTGGAAAATCAGTTGTTTGCGAGGCCGTTATTACTGGAGATGTGGTCACAAAAGTGTTGAAAACGACTGTAGCTGCCCTTGTTGAGCTTAACATGCTCAAGAACCTCACCGGCTCTGCCGTCGCTGGTGCTCTCGGTGGATTTAATGCACATGCTGCAAATATCGTGTCCGCAATTTTTATAGCGACAGGACAGGATCCAGCCCAAAACATTGAAAGTTCCCATTGCATTACTATGATGGAGGCTATCAATAATGGGAAGGATCTTCATATCTCTGTGTCTATGCCGTCCATTGAGGTATTATCTCATACCCTTAGCATGCATCCAGGTTAAAATATTGGATAATTACCAAAAGAACCCCTGAGGGGTTCTGCAATTGTGGCTAACCTCTGGTTTTCTTCTTTTTCATAATTACTCCTAAATTCCCCCGCAATTTAACTATAGTATAATCAAATTTCCCTTTTCTTGTGTTGTTCTAGGTTGGCACGGTTGGAGGTGGAACTCAATTGGCATCACAATCAGCTTGCCTGAATCTTCTCGGTGTAAAGGGAGCAAACAAAGATTCTCCCGGTTCAAATTCCCGTCTCTTGGCCACCATTGTTGCCGGTTCAGTCTTAGCGGGAGAGCTCTCTCTAATGTCAGCCATTTCAGCCGGCCAGCTCGTTAAAAGCCACATGAAATACAACCGCTCAAACAGGGACATGACCAAGATCGCTTCTTCTGTTTAGATAAGCAGAGAAAAGCATGGGCAGGAACATTAATTCAAAGCCATCGAAGGACTGAGGAGACGAGCAGAGTAACTTCCATGTGTCGTGATGCTGCACGCCGAAGTTCCAAGTTATGGGGTTACATTTCTCATGTTTCGTTATCTATTTACGTGAATATCGAAGTTTTGTTGTTAGCCTAAGCCAGTGCCGTGTAATTGTTTGTTCCTTTGGGGCGTCGTTTCGCCCCAAAGGATTGGGTTTTTAAATGTTTGTTATGCTCCTCCATCTCCTCTGGTTTTTTAAGTTCTGTACAGGTTGTTTGATTAAGAAATTGCCCAGTTTATCTGAACATGGAGAAATCAACTTCATGAAGTTCATTGTCTTCTGTAATTATTTTGGGTTGATGAGGCTTTTGGATCATTCAATTGTAGGGTCCCAAGAATGTGTGGGCAAAACTGGGCAGTTGCTTTCTGCTGCAGTTATGACTTGGGACTTTCTTTTGTGCATGAGATTTTTATTTATTTATTTCAAGAAGGTCGGAGGGATAAAATAATATTAAAAAAAAAAAAAAAAAAATCAAAGAATTTGTTCTTTTCCCTAAACAAGAAAAACTTAGGGTTATATTTTAAAAAAATTAATCTTATGCCTTTAAATAAAACTTGTTTTAGGTTTGCTTCTTGTCCTAATAATAGCATGAGGAATTGGATATTACCGAAAAATTATAATTCAAACTCAACTCGGGCGAATTTTAACCATACAATATGTATAAATATTCGTTCCCCCATTATATCAATTTAGTTGAACTAGATTTGAAGTAAAATTATCCGACATTACATCACTGCAGAGTGCCACCAGTTATGTGTTCTACACTTGTCCATAATGATAGGCGTAGTGGTTATGACTAAGCCATTTTGTACTGTTTGCCAACAGGGCTTGGTCCAAATGATTCAAGGATTCATTCTCGAATGCAATGAACCGGACTCGAATCTCTTGTTGTATTTGGGGGTATGTGAGCTTAAAAAAAAAAAAAAAAAAAAAGAAGCATTTTGTACTGTTTGTGGTCTGAGTTGACATCATTTTATTTTATTTTTTTGGTAGAAAGTTGACATCATTTTATGGGAAAAACTCTTTTATATATATTGGGAGTTAGGTAACATTTAGATCCTTTATATCTAAATCCATCACCAAATACTATACCACTTTTGTCATGTTTACTAAATGATTTGGCTTTTGATGTTCATCCCATATTATCTACTTAATATAACTAACTTCACAGAACTCTTGGTCAATAAGCGATTTGGAGTTATTGTAGGGCAAATAAAAAATCACGGGAGAGAGAACTGTGTACTTTGACGAGCCAACGTATCCACACATGTATTATCATAGGGGTGTGCTCTGAGCCGAGCTGGCTTGTGAGTCGCACAAGCCAAGCTCAAGCTAGCTCGACTTGAACTCGAACGATGTCAAGCTCAAGTCAAGCTTAATCGAAATCGGTTTGTGTGTCAAGTCAAGCTCAAGCCTATTTCTTTGAGGCTCGAGGCTTGCAAGCCGACTCGCAAGCTAGTATATATATATATATATATATATATAAATATATATATATATATATATAATGTTATATATATATATATAAATACGCAGTAAATTAATCTACATTTATATGATTTAGTAATACTAAATATATGATATATTAAATATTTTTATCTACTTATATTGATAATAAATATGATTTAATAATATTGCAATTCATAAATTACAGCAATATATCATCTATACAATACTACTAACATATTACTATGATAATATATAATATTTATCCAATCAAATAATTTAATAAAAAATAGATTCAATCTACTATAATAAATAATTAATTATATAAGTATATATCTTAATAAAATATTAGTTAATAATTTATTTGGTATAATTACAAGATATATAACATAATTTATTACTATATTATATATTATCTATAATATATGTGTGATCCTTACTAAATTTTGTATCATAATATGTCTTAATAATATATTATTTTACAATGGCATATTAGACCATATAATATTATTAATACAAAATTATATTCATAAAATATTCACTCAAATATTTAATATAATAAAATAATAAATATCATATACCTTATTAATTAACTAAATAATAAAATAAGTATATATTTTAATAAAATATTAGTTAATAATTTTTATTGTGTAATTACATAATTTATAGTTTATTCTAATATAATTAATAATACTCGTACATAATCTAAAATATCAAGTATATATTAATGATTATAATTTATTAATAATGATATAAAAAACTTAGAAATATTAATATACTATATATATTATATATCATAATATCTTTGTTATTGTTTAATATTTTTTTTTGAATGAGAATTAAAAAATATCCAACAAATCTCTTGGCTCGTCAAGTCGAATCGAGCTCGACTCGAATTTTGGGCAAGCCAAGCTCAAGCCCTCAAAAAATAAGCTTGACAATCTCAAGTTCAATCTCAAGCCATGCAAATAATTTTCAAGCTCAAGCTCAAGCTAGATTTTTTTGACCAAACTCGACTCGACTCGGCTTGAAACGCACCCCTATATTATCATTTCAAAATATGTTGACAAAGTTTTCACAATCCAGAATGAAATTCCCAAACAGGATGGCTGGTAATGTCCGAATACCGAATGAGGGTGCCGATAGTCTCGGATGTCCACTCAACATCGATTCTCACGTATCTCCACTCTCATTCAAACCCAACACCCCCGGGAAAAAAAAAAAAAATTTAATTTATCAATTTATGCTTGATTTAATACGTTAATATAATTATAAACTTATGATCCAAACAAGGTTTACAGCCATATATTAATGTCTTACTATATTATAATTAACTAGATCTAATAAAAATATTAATCACAAAAAAAGCCCCATAAAGTAAATCTGATTTAATCTATACAGTATAAATAATATTATGATTCCCCACCAAGATTTGAGCCTCATAACTTGGTCAGTTTATCTCATGTTTTGTGCTTAATATTCACTCAAATCATGTGAAGACTGAAGCTGGCAATATATTCTGCTTAACGATAAGATAATATATAAATAAAACTCTGATGGCATCTTATATGTCTTTCATTAATAATTAATTACTCTAATCAAGAGAAGTGTAATTAGCCCCACTATTAAGGGACCCCAATGAATTAAATTTATAATTAACAGACAACTTGATTATATATGATGTGTGGGGGTAGGGTGGGTTGTAGTGACCCCAATGACAGACCTAAGGGGTTTGTGGGGGTATCCGCCCCCTCAAATTTTTGTAGGACCTTTAATTTCTTATAATTAGACCTATTCATCATATAAACCTTTTATCTTTTACGCAAAATTTAGGATCATTTTAAGTCCGATTACTTTCTGTTTAGCCTTAATTACAGTGCAATCTATCTATATTGAGAAATTACATTTTAGTTCTTATAAATTTTGTTTGGTTTAAGTTCCCTAACGGAATTTGTAAAAGTACACTCATACTCCTAATGGTTTGCATAAGTGTTACATTGAATATATGACCAAAATTACAAAATGATCCCTACAAATTATGAACTTAAGAACACAGTCTTTGGAGTTACAAATCAAATCAAATCAAAAAAGTTTGGGGCATTTTTGGAATGATATAGGAACCCTGACAGACGTCAGAGATCATAAACAGTTCTCAAAAGTTAGAGACTAAATAGTAATTTTTCGATCTGAGTGAATTATATTGTAATTAAGCCTAAATATAGGTATTCAGATGTAATTATTTCTAAAATGTATAAAATTATTAGTACCAATAGCATGTCTAGCTGACACATTCTTCGACGTATTCATCGGTTTTCCGTTGACTTCTATCATATTATTTTTTAGTCGGTTTCTATCTAATATATATATTTGTCGTATTCTAGGGACAATGCCGGCGTATTCATCAGGTTCTTCCCCGCCGGTTTCTATAATATTCCTTAGGGTTTCTATCGTATTTATCTAATTACAATCTCGTTTCCCCTCGAATAAAATCCTATCCCCGTAACTGCGTACCCCGTTAGGTTAATTAGACGTCCTTTTTTGCAGGAATCTGAAAATATTTAATCCACCCATTCTATCAAATTTGAAAGACAGTCGAACATGTGATGATTTCTGGACCACAAGTCACAACAACATGTTGTTGTTGTTGTTGTCGTCTTGATTATTTTTTTTTTTATATACGTGGTGTTTTGAATCAGACATCACTGCAGTGGTACTATTGTTGTTGCTCCCCTTTTGTTTTGATAAATTGAATTGTTCGATATAAACAAGGAAAGGAAGTGCGTTTGGATACGGTTATATGGATTCTCACAGCCTTATGCATGTTGCATGTTGGCTTCGGGTATCCCCACCTACGTCGTACAAATATAGCTAGCTTTTATGTAATGTGGATCGATCATTTCTATGTAATTAACTAGATTTTTTATAAATACTTGATATGATATCCTTATAGATTATATCATATATTTAAATTTTACGCTCTAAATTCTTCGGTCTAGCATGCAAAGTGTTCCACACCGACTAAATGCTAAACCACGTATTGTACTTAATAATACCTGACAATATCCTATTAGTTGATTTTTGGGACGAGTTAAGTTAAGCGCATAATACTTTAATACATATATCATGCTTTAAAGATTTTGGATCTTAATTTTTATTTCTTCTCTCGATATAAACAAGAATCCTATTTAATGCAGTTTACGGCTCGACACTATGCTGATTTATAAGGATTCTATGTTAATTAATGAGGATCCTCGTGTTTTTTAGCTCCCTGAGAATCAGAGGTCCCGTGTTTCTTTCTCGAATAATGAATTGTTAATGATGGGATGGACTTTATATTTACGTGGTTCAAAGTGATATATCGGTTCAATTTTAACAAACTCCTCCTCATTTACTATGTTAGAAGGTTTGAAAAATTATATCCCAAACCTGACTCGGTTGAACTCATCCAATTAAAAGGGTAAGTGTATTACATTTGTCATTTGATTGGTCACTTTCTCTAAATTTTTCACCAATCACACGACAAGTGACACTCACCTTTTGGTCCCACCAGTTTAACCGAGTCAGACTCGGGCTATAAATACCCAAAAGGTTTTTATCTTTCATAGAGTATGTTATAACTTATATGAGGTTGGTCAAGTGGAGTATGACAGAGTTTTATATTGTCAAGATTACATGTTCAAACCACCATTGGTTTCGTAGAGTGAGAAACAATGTAAGTCCTTTATAAGTGTTCGTTGAGTTGGAAGAAATTCTCTAACTTGGATCGGAGCGTCATTCCCTCAACATAAAACTTTTGTACACAAAAAAAATAATAATAATAATTTGCAATGTTATTTTATTTTCAAAATCCAATCACCAATTTCCAATAAAAACAAAACAAATATGCAACGCCAACAAATGAACGAAGAGCCCAACACAAGGATTTACACGTTTACACCATGTTGGTCCAATTCTAAAGCCCAGTAACTTTTTCCTAAAACGGGCTTTTTAATTGGGCTTCAATCAAATTAAATATCATATCATGGGCTTAAGCTTAGGCCCATATTTCTGGAGTCATTATTCGGACACGTGTTTCTAATTGGTTTAAGGCACAAACTTTTTGGTGAACCTATCAGACTGCGCCACGTATAGAGAGAGACTCGATTCCACCTTAATCCACCACAGGTGATTTCGCCACCATCGAAGAATACCTGCGATTTTCTGCTCTTCGGTTCTCTCCTCACTTTCGAACAGTAATTGGGCAGCAAGTTACCGAGTGAAATTCGTAATCTTAACTACCAAAACCTCGAAATTCGACTATTGAAAGGGGGATTGGAATCCTAATTCGAAGCAGAAATCTTCGCGAATGGCGAGCGGTTGGCGGAGAGCATTCGGCAATTTGAGATCCTTCCTTGGGAACTCTATGGGCGGTCTCAGAGGCGGCAGCAGCTTAGCGTCGTGGGCCGTCGCCGGAACCCTAGCTTATTACCTCTGGGTTCGACCTTCGCAGCAGCTGAGGAGAGAGCAAGAGGTAAGAACTCGTGTAATTGCAATAATTCCTTTTATTTGGTCCTTCCTCTACTGAATTTGGACTTTATATGTGCGTTTCAGGAGAAGGCAGCTTTGGCGGCTGCGTCGGATCCTTATCGATACGTTGAAAAGAGAAAACCGATTCCGGATCCTCAGGTTGGTGTTTTTCTTCTGAAATTCATGTTTGGTGGCAAAGTTTTGATTTTGAAGAATTGGGAATTTATGGGTTTTTTCCCCTTTATTTTGGTGCAGGAGACGGGGTTGGTGTATGGGAACAAGAATAGAGTTAAGAATTCTGAGTAAATTATTGAAGACTCCAAGTGGAGAAGCTATAAGTAAGTTTTGTTGGGTTGAAAAAACCAGCTAATATTTTGCTGTTATGAAAATTTTAGAGCTTTATATCTATACATGTATGTATACATCTGTTTCATCTGAAGAAAGATAGTTGTTTTTGTTATAAGTTCAAATAAATGATGAAAGGAGTATTTGAGTTGTATTGTATTCATTTTTCTGGCTTAGTTACTCTTTATCCGTAGAATCATAGTGAACATGAAGATTATTGATGAATCATACTCTTATTGTTGTTTTAAATAATCTTGCGGTTATGAGTGTTAGTTGATGATAAGAGGCAAGAGCCAAAAATTGATGTTTTCGTCCGTGTTATTACGTGCCTCTGTGTGTAATCTTGTGTGCGTGCATGCATGATTTTGTCCTTTTGGTGCGTGTGAGAGCGGGAGAGAGATGATCTTCATCGGGCTGAAACGAATAATCAGACAACTACTACATAAGATGGACTGCTTATGGGAACCCAAATGCATGTAGTTCGGGACAATATAATGAATATAGCTCAAAGGACTTCCTCTTCCTTTGTTTTTCTTGATAATTTTCATTGTATGCTAGTTGTACAAATACTTTGCTGTTAGCTCTGTATCTTGCTCTCGACAGTTTTATGTGAAAATATATTAATTTTGTGCTTTATAGCTAAACAGTAGAGTTCCAGTTCTGCTGGTCTATCTGTTTTGAAATAGAATGTTGGTATTATGTCTCGTTTTAGCTGCACAGCAAGCGTATTCTCAGAAATAGTATTAAGTGAGCAGACATTGATAAAATTTGATTCTAAATAATCTATGCCTGCAAATTTGGTGAATGCAAGAGCTACTATGTTAGAATAGCTCTACTTACGGTGCATAGGCTACAATGGAGACCGAGCAACTCATGGTTTAGATGAAACATAGAATCTTTGCAAACTCGTCTCCCACGAGTTAGTCAGAACAGTTTTATTTGTACTCTTTTATCCTTGAAAATCACTAATATACTAAGATCAACCAATATGCTCGAATTGAAAACTTAAAGACCAAACTGCAATGCTGGGGATGTAGTGACTTGTAGTTTTATATTTATATGTATAGACTTTCCATCAGGTTTGGTAGCTCACGTCTTAGCCCTTTTATGGTTAAGTGCACTACATTTGGGTTTGATTCATGGTTGATGATCTTATCTTGGTTTCACTTCTTTTTTTCTGTACTCTGTACTATGTTTGAACTTAACCAAGATTATAGATATCTTTTAAAAACTGAAAAACGAGGAACACTAGCTTTCTGTGATATCCTTTTTAGGAAAATTGGCATGATCATTGCTTGTGGATTTGATTTACTGAAAAGAAAGAAAAGACATTGCAGAAAGAAACAAAGGAGGATCATTTCCCTAATATTTATAATGGGCCATGGATATATGTATAGATATACACACATGTTTGTGTAGATTTAAAGTATTGATACACAATTACTTCTTAATATATCGTCTTGCCCGCTGACGCACTCCGCATTTCACTTACGGAGTGCCCCTCCTAAGTTTGTTGCTTTCATGTCCGGAGTTGTTTTGTGCCTGATATGCTGTCTCCTGCTCCTTTGTGCTGTTTCCTGTTCTGTCTTGGCGCCTGTGTGGGCTCCTCCAGGTTTCAAAATATATATATATATATATATATATATATATATATATCGTCTCGCAGTCGGACACTCGTAGTCTCGCACTGGAATGATTTTATCAAATGGAAAAGATAAACGTCTTGCATAATCAATTAAAGGAGGAATGATTTGATCTTTTCCATCAAGTTTTCATCTGTCGGCAAATCTGAATTAGACTTTTACTACGTGTAGTTGTTACCTTTTAACTTTGAAGTTGTATTGGCTTTGAAGCTCAATGATTTTGTCGGGCTATGGAGATTTCTTTGTACTTGCTTTATAGCAAGCATTACATGGTTTCAAATTTTGCTGCTGGCGTAAAGATGAATGTTTGACTTGATTGGTAACGAATTTGTTAGTAACCTTTTTCTGTATTTCAATTGATCCAAGTAATTTTTGACTATTTCTTGGAAGAACTTCGTAACTAATTTCATCCTAACAAGAAGTTGCGGAGCCATAGTATAAGATTATATAAAAGTTGCGGAGCCATAGTATAGGACTATATATAACGACCTCTGACTTCGATGATTTCTCTAACTTTTTCAGATTATCCTTATTTAATTTTGACTATTAAAATTTAAAAGTGATCTCTAATTTCGGCTTCGGGTGGAGCCGAGGAGAGCAATTCCTCCAACTTTTTAAAATTTATCTTTTTTTAATTTTAACTGATCTTTTCTAATCCCTCAGTTATTAACGAATAATTGAACAAAATATAACAAGTAATAATTTGATGATTTGGTTTTACCTACCAAAACTACAAAGCTAGTAATAATGTAGTTGATTGTGTCTTATTCAAGGTTCAATTATTTAAAATTTATTATATATGGAGTTTAATTCGAGGCTCTTCTTGCTAGGACTGAAATTAATTTTTGGAAAAGGAAAGATAATTGAGAAATTAATTTTTGGATTAACGTATGATTTAATTGAAAATATAATAAAATTGATTTTTGGAAAAAGAAAGATAATTGAAACTTGACGTCACTACGCGTCGGGCTCCAACCATCCTTGGCCCAAATCCCAACTTCAAACTCCCCTCCCCTTGGCCAGCCACCGCCACCACCACCGCCACCAAGGTTCGCCGGCATCTAAACAGATCTAAGCTTCTCACCAGAAATAAATTTGGCTAGGGCACTAAGCTTCCTTAACTGAAACGCAAATGAAAAGGGGATTAAGGTGGAGCGACGGTGAGGACGATGACACGTCGTCCTCCGATGATGATTCCTCAACCCTCGATACTGATGCGGAAGTTAACAAGGGGAGCTCCAAATCTACCAAGAGAGACACCACTCAATCCGCTAAATCCAAACATTCTCCAGGTACGTCTTGTAATCCAAATTTTATTGCTCTTCCTGCTAAGTTTATTCAAGTTCAATACGTCTGCAAATTTCGATTCGTGTCTTGTTTATAGCAGTCCGTCTGTCTATTTGACGCTTGAAATGAATTATCAAAGAACAGGAAACTAGGGTAAAAGAATTCATTGATAAAAGGAAATGTTCTGTAATTGATTAATTTATTTTTCCATTGGTTTGTTTCTCAATTCTATTGTATAAAAATCATTGGGCTTCTGCAGTTCCCCAAATAAAGTGCTCATTTGTTTGCTTGATCAGACTTTTGAATGTTAATTTCCGTGGAATTTTCATTCTTCACCTCGAAGAAGAAAGAAAACAAAGGAAATGGTTTTGAACCTTGAATCTTCCTTCTTGATTACAGCTGATTCTGCAAAGAACAAGAAAAAAGGCATAGATTTTGATGCATTGAGTCGACATGGATACAAAGGAGGACTGTCAGTCTTGAAGGTGCCACCGCCCAAGGAACCGGAGAAGACGGACTGGACTTGGTCTTCAGGGAAGGAAAAACAAACAAAAGAGGAGGAAGAATCCTATCACGAACGACAGAAAACAAGGGCCAAATTAGCAGATGCAGAGCTGCTTGTAAATGTTCAAACTCAGAAGGAAAAGAAGAGTCTTTCCTTCCAACAGAAGGAAAAGAGGAAGCGCGATCTTGGTCAAGCGAGTCGAGGGAAGAACTATGTTGAAGAAGAGAAGAGGACGCTCAGAGAGAGCGGGATTTACTCTGGTTTTGATTCTTGATTTGCATCTCTGTTTGTGTCGACGTTTTTAGCCTTTTTTTTTTCTGTTGGTTTCAATGCATTTAGCCACTTTTGAGGATGTGGGGTTGGTATCAAAGTGCTGTGTAAGATTGAGAAATTTATGAGTGATGCTCAGTTTATGAATATGCATGTTATTAGCACTGTCGATATGCAGATGGGAGTCGGATGATGAATTGATGATGGTATTTGTTGCATCATATCTAAAATCACACCCCCCATTTCCAGGGTATTTGGCCCGGTGTATTTTGTATTTCTTAATGAGCCGTTCGTATTATAAGATTCTGGTTGCGTCCCTTATCGGATGCACAATTTGGTAGTATGAACTATGAAGTTCCCCTCACTTGTGTCACCTCCTAATATTCCCAGTGATGAACAGACATGCATAGTTATAATGATTGAGCAAAAACAAACTATGAATTAATGAGAATCTTTGCCCAGCAAACTACGTATGCAGTCGTGACTCTTGTTTCATCTCATTTCCATCTCCATCGAGTCGTGAGTCTTGTTTCATCTGATTTCATTTCCATCTCCATCGAGAACAGTTGAGGGCTTGAAACACACACTCACTCACACGTGTGTGTGTGGGTGGGGTTGGCTGCTTCGTTTATCTATCTCATTAAGTTTTTATCTGTCAGCAAAGTCGCTGAATTAGACTTCCCATGTGTAGTTGTCATCTTTAATGCACTTGTTAATGGCATTACGTGGTTTCAAATTTTGCTGCTGCTGCCGGCAAAGGCGGCGTACATGAATGCTTGACTGGATAACAACTCCCGCCCATTGGTCCGTATTAACGATCCATTTAGATTTTCGGGTTCAATTTTAGTTTGGTCTTTCGTCTTTGCTTTTTATCTTTTAATTTTAAAAATGTATGAATATACATAACGTGTACAGATGAATAAAATAAGCGATCGAATATGTAATTTTGACCATTTCTTGGCAAAACACGGTTCCTTGACTTTTGAAATATTGACAGAAAATTACAACTTAAAATGAGCGTTCCTTAAGGTCATGAATCATGAAAAAAATGTCCTCTCATGTCGTGGTTTTCTCGGTTGGGGACTACTAACAAAGTTACCAGCCTTTTTTTTTTTTTTTTAATCGATCAATTATATCCACTAGGTATTTATTAACAAGGACCTCTCATATGTAAAAATCTAACAAAATGAAAGGACGAACCAATTCAAATGTTAAAATAGTGAGACACAAACGATTTCGAGCAAAATCTAGTGAAATGATTCAAAGAAAAATTGTCTCATTTGAGATAAATCAAAACAAATTACAACTGCAACAACCAAATTACTTTAATCGACACTTCTGATTTTTTTTTTTTTTTTTTTCAAATTACAAGAAGTTGTAGTGTAATTTTGAGTCTCTTAGGGGGTGTTTGTAAACTCTACTGCAGAAGCAGAAACAGAAGTAGAAGTGCAAGTTGTAAAATTTTGTAGTAGTAAAAACGGTGAGTGTTTGGAAAAAAAAGTGATAAGTAGAAAAATAATCAGTTGAGTGTTTGCAGAGAAAAGTTGATAATCACTTTTAACTGTTATTAAGCTACTAATTTACCCCTGACGTATTTTAAATTATTTTTAAATATTATATTAATATAAAAATTATTATAAATTTATATAAAATTATTTTTAATTAATCAAAGATTGAATTATTTTATATATTCATTCATTTATAATATTTATATTCCATTTATAAATAATAGCATATTAAATAGATCATTTTATAAAAATATAAAAAACCTATTATATTATAAATATTTAAATATAAATTGTTATATTTGTAAAACCATAATTTAATAGATGAATGTATCTATTAAATAATATTATACAAATTAGAAAAAGATATTACTGAGTTGAAACAGAAAATATACAAGAAATATATGAAGCTATGTTTTAAAACCCGGACCGGACCGGCCGGTCGGACCGGTTTAACCGGTGACCGGCCGTCCATCCGGCCCGGTTAGCCCCCAAAAACCAGTCCTCAATCGGACCAGTGTTGACCGGGGCGAACCGGTCCAAAATCGGTTAAAAACCCGGCCCGGACCGTTCCGCGGGCCGGTTGGCCCAGTTTTTTTTTTTTTTTTTTTTTAATTGTAAAAAATCAAATTTTAATTTGGGGGTTGTGGGATTCGAACCCACAACCTCTGTCTTAAAAGGTAGACTTTGAGACCATCTAGGCTAATTAGATGGTTGATATCCATTGAAAAAAAGTTTTAATAATAAACAATTACTACAATCCAAATTCTAAAAGAATATTAATTATGATTACAAATATTATAATATATTATAAGAATTCAATTTAAACATGGTTAAGATAATATGAAATATTTTATAATTTATAAAAGATAAATGTATGTGTGATGTGTTTTTTATTTTTTTTTCACAATAAAAGTATATTATTTGTTAAATCAATCTTTTATCTATATTATTAATTTGGTTGATATTGATTATTTTGCTATTTAGTTAAATATTTTATCTATATATTTGTAGATTTATGGTTTGAAAGTCTATTATTCGAGATGTTATTTGAAAATTAATTGGTACTTTAATATCCTTTAACCTATTTTATTATTTTTGGTTAATATTTATATAATTATATATATTATTATATATTTATATAATTAAATATAAATATTATTTAATTATGACGTCACACCGGTTCGACCAGTGGTCCGACCGGTCGAACCAGTAAAACCAGTAACCAGTAAGGGCTCCGGTTCGATGTCCGGTCCGGGTTTTAAAACATAGATATGAAGTCTAGAGTTATATACGTAAGCTATGTTTTGAAACCCGGACCGGATCGGCCGGTCGGACCGGTTCGACCGGTGGCCGGCCGCCTGTCCGGTCCGGTTATGCCCTTAAAACCAGTTACTGGTTGGACCAGTCTGAACCGGTGCAAACCAGTTCAAAACCGGTCAAAAACCTGAACCGGACCGTTTAACGGGCCGGTTGGCCCGGTTTTCCCCTTTCAAAAATTGGAAAAATCACAAATTATGGGGCATTCGTGGGTTTGAACTCGCACCCTTGAGGAGAGAAACCAAGGTCCAACCAATTGGGATAAATTGATGTTTGTTTTAGAAAATTCAAATTAGATATTAGTATTAATTATGTAAAAGATTCTTATTGGATTCTTATTAGATGAAAATAGTCCATTTCTGACGGTAATTATTGGAAAATTTCTCGTAAAAAATAAACTCATCAATCTATAGATTATATTTAAACTTTTTGTTTTAAAAGAATATGAATTGTGACTACAAATATTATACTATATTGTTAAATTCAATTTAAACATGGATAAAATATAAAAAAATAGTTTATATTTATGTTTGTAAATTTATAATTTGAAATCTTATTATTAGCTATATTATTTGAAAATTAATAAATTGTAACACCCCGACTCACAGTCGGTACAGGTAAATTATGTGATTTAATATTATTTGCGTTTTAGATTATTTGTATAGGACTATTTTGAATTATTTGAACTTATATGAATTATGTGAATTTATGTTGCATGTGATTTATTCGTTTTACTTTGAGTTGGCCTTATTTGAACCTGTATGTGTTGAACCGAACCAACTTGAACCAGTACACCTTGAACCGAACCCGTGAACCGAACCGGTCCAGCCCTTAAAGGCTGAACCATTCTTCCTTTCTCCTTTCTTACGTGAAACAACAGCAACTCCAAGCCAAGAGAGAGCCAAACCCCAAGTTTGATCATCCAACTTCCCAAGCCAATATCTCTCTCGTTTCTTCGTCTTTTCTTGAACTTAGGTATGTTTCGGAATCCCCTCGTCGTGCTCGTCGTTTCTATGGTTTAATTTCTGAGTTTGGAGTGAGTTTTGCATGCCTTTGCTTCCCTACGTGAATAGTAAGGGTTTCATGAAAAACTTGGATACTTGCTCTTTGCTTGATGTGTTTGATTCCTAGCTTCATTTATGAGTTGTATATGTTGTATGTGTTGCATTTATTACATTTAATCCATGGTTGGTGGAGTATTTATTGATGATCATAATTTTAGCTTGAATATTGCATTCCCTTGATCATGCATTTTAATTCCGTATTCTTGAGTTATTTGAGTGTTTATATGTCAAGCATGATTTATATGTATTGTTGGTGCATTTTGAGAAGTTGTGGCAAATTTTAAAGGTTGGATTTTGGCCATTTTTGGGCACCAAAACGAGCTCCCCTGTTTCTGTAAAAATGAACTCTGCTCCAGCTTTCGAACCAGGCCGGAACGGCCGTTCCCGCCCAGTTTTAAACTGGGAACGACCGTTCCCAGGCCATACTGTTCATGACCGAGAGTGGGAACGACCGTTCCCAGCTTGTACTGGGAACGGGAACGGCCGTTCCCATGGCCGGAACCCCTCCTACTGGGTCGAATCCGCGAGGGTGGATTTTTCCCTTTGGAAAAATCCGCGAGGGTGGATTTGAGGCAGTAGCTCAGGAAAAATCCATGGGGGTGGATTTTCCCCTTTTGAAAAATCCATGGGGGTGGATTTTGCCACTTTTTCTCTTTGCCTTGTTTATGCATTTGTATGATTTTAAATGCTTTTCTTTTGCATATTAATTGTTATAATTGATTGTTTTGCATAATAGATTGTAAATAAATATGTTATGCTATGATTTGTGAATTCTATGATTTAATTGTGACATTTTATCTATGAACATGAATCATGCATTTTGCCGAGCGTCTTCTTTGGTTCATATAGAGTCTAAGTCTTGGGCTTTCGTGTTTTCTTTTCAGAGGAGGTTCCAGTTGACGAGCCCGAGGCGTAGGTTGTTCACGTCTGCTCTTATTTTTGTCACGCACAAGGTGAGGTTTAGGAATTTTATTAGCTAAGCGACCTAAAGCCTTATGTGATGTTTTCAAGCCGTGCATGTGACTATATATTATATATATAGATATGTACGTGTTGATTAGGATACGTTTATGATCTTGTGAACAACTTTGTTTTGGAAAAGATATTAAATAAGCTTATGTAAGCTATGTTTTGGAAAAGGCTTTACAATTCTGTTAGCGAGATTGCCATGAAAGATTTGGCATTTGATATGATATGATTTGTATGTGTGGATCCAAGGAGCTACGGGTAAGGAACCCTCGGGACGGTTCGGGCCGTCGAGGTTCGGCCTGTGCGTAGTCTCCATCCGATATATCACACGCGACCCCTGGGAGTTTGGGAAGGTGTGATATTTCAATGCCTTCGGCGTAAAAACCGGGGAGGGCACGATGTGGGTTCGCTACCCCTCGTGAGTCTGTATATGTCTGGATGGTTAGGGCCGCCGGTGGCTCTTCCATCATTGGTGTAGAGGTTGATATGTATGATTTCTGTTTTGTTTGTTCTGAGGAGTAAAGGTTGGAAGCTCGTTCTCGCCGAGCATTATGTTTTGTTATGTATGTTTGAGAAGTATGAATCGGGATAGTGTTTATGAAATGTTTTAAAATATATGTATTTGTTTTGGAAAGTTTTAGTTTGTAAAACCTATTCCGGTTCATCATTCCGCCCTTTGTTTTGTGCTCTGCTCTATATATATATGTAGGGTGTGGGTGTGTGTTAGCCCCCTCACTCAGTCAGTTGACTGACTCCTCGTTTACTCTTTTAGTTGCAGGTTTTGGGAGCGTGAGCTAGGCGGAGAAGTGGGTCTGCTTTATACACTTGTCGGTCTAGGTTTCGTTAGGTGCATTTACATACCTGCACTTTATTATTTTGTAGTTATGATTTGTATATACCTGCTTATCATTTTGTTCGAGCCGTGATGGCTTTTGTACAGGTTTATGTGTTGGTACCTATATGTAAATACTATATGGATAATTAAGTGTTGGTACCTATACGTATATATATGTGATGTTTTGTTTGTTGCTTTTATTTATTCGCTTCCGCGCACTCTGTTTCCGTTTGGTCTAGCTCCGCCTAGCCTAGAGTGTGTGTTTGGTCTCCCGTTCGCTATGATTCGGATTCGGGTGCGGACGTTCCATTTCGTATTCGGGTTCGGATTATGGTGCGGGGGATGTGGCGCTACGTGTGGGTGCTACATCCTGAAGTGGTATCAGAGCGCGGTTGCAAAACCGGGCTCTAGTGTCATGTGGGTCTATCTAGGTCGTACGGCTTAGGACAACGTGATTGTGTGATTATGTGCATCTATGATTTGAATGTGTGATTACTTGATTACTTGATTATTTTCTAAATTGTATACATATTCATACACTAATTCACATGCATCCATATTGCTTGAATTTGTGAATTTCAGGATGCCTCCAAGAAGACATAACAACCGTGAACAAACCCCTGATTTGAATGAACCGGCTCTACATAACGCACCTCCGCCACCACCTATGAACGCGGAGAATATTGTTCAAGCCCTACTCAATCAACTCCAAAACAATCAAAGGGGTAATGCCAATCCGGGTGAAGGACAAGATATTTCAGCTGTATATCGGGACTTCCGGAACAACAACCCTCCAAAGTGGTATGGAGGTGATGATATTAAAGCGGAAGAATGGTTATCTGAGATTCGAGGCATTTGGGAGATCTGTCCGGGGACTTCTCAGGACAAGGCTATTTGCACGGGTCGTATTATTCAAGGGCCAGCGGCTATTTGGCTCAGGAGTGTGAGGTCCAGGCTTGAGAGAACGGGAATGGAATTCAACTGGGAGACGTTTGTGCAGGAATTCCATGAGAAATATATCCCTCATAGTGCACAAGAACGTCGCCTCCAAGAGTTCTCCAATTTGAGACAAGGCAACCGGACGGTGGAGGATTATATTTTGGAGTTTGAGAGGCTAGCTCCGTATGCTACTCACATCACCGACCACGACGATCATAAGGCCCGAGCGTTTCTTCATGGACTTCGTCGGGATATTCAAGAAGCTTTACAGGCTACCAATGTGAGTACTTGGGCCAAAGTTACAAAAAGGGCAATTCAAGTTGAGGCCCAAATGGCTCGGTTGAAGCCTCCACCTTTCTCTTCGACTCGAGGATCGGGATCAGGTTCTGGATTGGGTAAGAGGCCCATTTCTTATGCTCCACGAGCTCCTGTTCCACCGGCTTTTCGTCCCCAGGGTTTAGGGAACAAAAAGCCCCGTATTACCGGTCCCGTGGCACCTCCTGTTGCTCCAGTTCGACCGGCTCCAGCTCAGGGACCACCTATTTGTTCTTATTGTCAGGGGAGACATCCGGTGGAGAGGTGTTGGAAGCTTCAGGGCAAATGCTATGCGTGCGGGTCTTCTGATCACTTGATTGATGCTTGCCCGAATAGGAGGCCGGTTGTGCAGGCTCGCGTGTTTGCTCTGGAGGGAGAGGAAGAAGCTGCTGATGTCGACCCGAATGCCGTGATAGAAGGTACAATAAACATTCATGGCATATCACTACATGCATTGTTTGATCCCGGGGCTACGCATTCATTTATTTCCCGGGATATTGTTGCTTCTTTGCCTTTACTTGATGATTTATCTGCGCATGTGTATGTGGTGAATACTCCTTTGGGAGGATCTGTGGAAGCTGACAGGGTGTTCAGGGAGTGTCCGGTGGTGTTTGAGGGCCGAGTTTTTCCTGCAGACTTGATAGTTCTACCGTTAAAGAAGTATGAGGTTATTCTTGGTATGGATTTTCTCTTCAGATACCGAGCTCAGTTGGACTGTCATGAGAAGAAGGTTTTGTTGGGGACAGTGGTCTTTACGGGTGAGAGGTTGAAGTCCAGCCCGTTTGTGTCTTTTATGGAAGCAAGTAAGCTCCTCCGGGACGGTGCGACAGGTTTTGTGGCCTATCTTTTGAATAAACCGAAGGATCAGGCCAAACTTGAGGAGACAGAGGTCGTGAGTGAGTTTCCCGATGTTTTCCCTGAGAATTTGGGTTCTTTGCCACCTGATAGGGACATCGAGTTTGTAGTCGACCTTTATCCTGGAGCTGAGCCTTTCTCTAAGACACCGTATCGGATGGCTCCTGCTGAGTTGAAGGAGTTGAAAACTCAGCTGGATGAGCTCTTGACTTGCGGTTACATCCGTCCGAGTACATCCCCGTGGGGTGCTCCCGTGTTATTTGTGAAGAAGAAGGATGGTGTTGGGAATAGTGCCCTGAAAATTCAATTTATTGAATTAATTAAACTGAATTTACACAAGTTATGAGTATTTCACATATTAATAATTAATAACGTGTGATGGTATTCTTATATGAAATGTGTTTCATAGGAAAAGACTTTGAATACCGAAATCACGTGTCATTAAAGTTCTAGTCGGTAAGATAAGAATATGTTCTTATCAAGACTATAACGTGGTTATATAAGATGATTAGTCTTTCATCATAGGGAATGGTGATTCCGATTATAACACGTTGATGATTTTCAATAGGATTGGAAACATCGAACTGGACCACTGAGATTATTCATTTTATACTGCTATCTAAAATAAAAAAAAATCTCAGGAAGCATTGTACTCTTAATCCTAATAATATTTCGGCTTTAGGCACGTAGTGTTAGTCACTGTAACATACTCGAAGTGAGGTCTCGGTAACGGGTGGCCAAAATACTTTGTATGATTCGGTGACAACATGAAATGTGCTAAAGAGTTATATTGATCGAGGAATCTGTGGCCTTGCTGGAAGGTAAGAGATATCCTTGAAATAGATTTGCAAAAGTTCGAATTAAGACTTTGGCCAAAGCACTTCGCGTGATAACGTCACCGAAGTTGTATGTTGAATATGTTTCACATACAAAGAATTTGAACTTAAGGCGAATCAATAAATTTCAAATTAGAGATGAAAAATAAATGATAGTAGTTGCAATTTATTTTTCATGGATATCTACACGGAGGAGTAAAATGCGAAATTATTCTAGATCGAGAAATTCGTGAATAATTTAATTAATTTTAGAGTGCAACAATATTTATTTAGTGGAATTAAATATTGTTAAACGGTAATTAATTATTATCATGAGATGATAATATATTAATCCGTTTGGAGCTAAAATTAATTAGTCCTGCAGGTCCCCCTGCAAGCCCCAATTAAAAACCCAAAGAGAAAATATTAAAAGGAGAAAGAGAAATGAATTTTTCAAAGTGGTTGAAAATAGTCAAGGGATTTATTTTAAGAAAATAAATCAAATTCCAAAGAGTTGGAAATGCCCGGAATTTTATTTTGGAGAAAATAAAATTTTAAAAATTTTTTTTAAAAAAAAAAAAAACTGACGTGGCAGCTGACGTGGCGGTCCACGTGGCATGCCACGTCAGCGGAAGGGTCCCGCGTGGCGCTGACTGGGCGCCGCGTGGCGCGACACGTGCAAGTCTAGGATCTCGCCACGTCATCGACCTGAACGGCCCAGATGAGATCGGATCGGGTCAGTCATACGGGTCAGGTTCGGTCAACGGATCGGGCCGGAACCGGATCGGGTCGGAAAACCGGGTCTGGGCAGGGCTAGACCCGGACACGTGGCAGCACAGGAATCCGCCACGTCGCGATTAAACCCTAGGCGCGAGTGGAATACACGCGCCGCCTTGTGGCGGCGCGTGGGGGCGCGTGCCAACTCTGATTGGCGCGTGGCCGGCGGCGTTGGATTCGTGGCGAAGAGAGCTTCAACGTGGTGCTCTCATATTCCGTCAATTTTGCAAGTGGCAGTGCGAAATGACCAAAATACCCTTCCACTTATGTTTAAAATGACCGTTTTGCCCTCGGGTTTTTGCCTATAAATAGGCTGACCCCCTCCCTCATTTCTCATAACCTTTGGGAGAGGTTTTGGCTAGAGAATAGCTTTGAAACCATATCCCATTTCTCCTAGTTAATTCCGATTTATTTCGGAATTAATTTTAATTAGGTGTTTATATATAAACGCCTGATTTTGGGAGAATAAACCCTGAAAAGGGTTTCCTAGTTTAAAGTTTTTTTCTCTAAGTATTTAGAGAAATACTTTCGGAGCCCACACTCCGAGGGTGTCCCTGGGGTCATTGCAGGGAAGCTCTGCCGGTCTCACGAGTGGGCAAGGAGCTGGAAAAATGCCGTTAGATAGCCATGTTTGCAGTACGGTAATATTTTACAGTTATTTTATTTTAAGCATGATAAATTATGTGCTCTTAAGTGTTAATTGCATGTTAGATATTTATCTGCTTAAGTGATTTAAAATTTATTATCAATTGCATGTATATACTTGAGTAGATCCGGCTAAGTCTTCCGCTTTGTATTAAAATATTTTAGAAATATTTTAATACTTGTATTATAATAAAAATTTTAAAATGTGGTCCCGGACTGCTACTGTTCTGGGCCCGCATCCCATCATGTGGTATCAGAGCCGTACTCTAGATATATACATGCATTGATATGATGCATGTGATGCATAATTTTAAATCTGATACTGTGCACGTAAATTCTGTCAAAGAAGACTGGTTTTTAAGTGGGACCGTTTGTGACCCCTCCAGTGTTTCTGGGAATTTACGTGGAATGGTAATTTTTTGGGAATCGATTTCAATAATCTTCCTGGTTAATTACCGAATCAGTAAACATGATTTAAATTATGAGATAATTTATTTATAACATGTTTACTTTATGCCATTTTTTTAAGCATGATAATTATGTGATAATTATAACAGCATGCTTAATTGATTTAATTTATGGCATATTTATTTTGTGTCATTTAAAATTTTAAGCACGATAATTATGTGATAATTATATGAAAGGATGCTTAATTATTTTATTTTATGGCATGATCATGATAATATGAGATATTATGATATTTACAATTATGCATATTTTATTTAATGTGATTAAATAGTAATGTTTAATAGAAATTAGACGCGATGCATAATTGAACTAATATTTTTCGGCCTAATTAATAAATTGTTATTATTGCCTTAAAATATTATTATTGGGATTTTAAATATGATTTAGTAATCCTAGTGGGAGGGTATTAATTAGATTAATTACTTCCAACAATAAGACGCCAAAAGTGATTATTAAATAATCAACAGATAATCCACACCTTTTAAAAATTCAAGTGGGAGCGAGATGAAAAGAGTTGGATTCTCACGGTCTCCATTACCCGTCTATAGTATAGTGGATGTATACTACTCCCTTCGGCGAGTATATATTCGCGGTATACAAGATTAGACTTCTACGGATAGAATGAAACACGGGGAAGTCAGCTCGACCACGCCTCCGTGGAGTGTCTTGACCTACTCGTACGGACTTCTAGGTAATGGTACACACTTGACTAAGTAATGTATTAACCTCCCTTCGGAGCTATGTTACATTTACTTAGAGGCCAAGGGTTGACGTGGTGGATTGACATTGTTTGGTAAGAGTTACCTAGATGACATGCTAATTAAGAATAGTTCTTGCTTTTCTAAGCGGTTTTCGACCTCGCCTCCGGGGAGTCAACTGCGGTTAGTCAAGTCACCATTGCGTAAATCAAAATGCTTACGTGGATTTCATTTATTGGTTGGACGCAGAAGAAAGTGAAATACATAATCATAACTTGCATATATTTATTTATTTCAGTTTTATAATTACGATCTCTCTTAGCCCACTCCAAACTGTATGTCTATAAGGATATAGGCTAGTAAGGGTTCAACTACGCTGACTAAGTAATAAATCTTGACATCGTGTTGGGACACGAAAGTTTACGTACTCACTGAACCTTATCCGAAAATTTCGGAAACTACAACCAGTCAGGATTAGAAAGACGTTTATTCTAAATAGATCAAGTGTGATGATCTGGCTAGTCTTATATCCTGATATCTGTCTTAAAAGTTCTTGAGCATCAGACGCATGAGATGTCCACTGATAAGAACATGTTTAAAAGACAGAATCGTACGAAGGTACGAGCCACGAAGAAGGTTGTTAGTCAAAGATGTTTGAAGGATCACTAGCTCAGAATCATATTATGAATATGATAACTAATCTGAACGAGATTGAAAGCCTCTGTGCTTAAAGAAACAATCTTAACAGATAGGATACGATCCTATGCTCTCTGCCTAAGTCATTTGAACGTTCAAGATTATTTTAAATAAATTTTTTTAAAAACCAATGAACGACCTCAATGTGGCAGAAAGGGTGATATAGACTAAGGGAAAAGTTCTCTTTAATCAGACATCAATATCCACAGGCTAGAAAGCCAGCAAGTGGAAGAAAGAAAAGGAAAAGTTCCCAATCGAAGGTTCAGAAATAGAAAGTCAAAATCCGACAATGGAAAAGTGTTTATATTTCAGTGGTAACGGGTATTGGAAAAGAAAATTATCCAAAATACTTAGTCTGTCTGTTTGTTACGCCGTTTAGATAAGATATGAAGATATCTTACTCGTTGAAAATATGTTTAGTTGGAAATTCACCGGACTCCTGGTATGTGAATTTGAGATCAACTAATCATATTTGCAAGTTGTTGCGAAGATTCAAACCAACCAGAAAGGTTGAAAAACGGCTAACACATAACTACTGCTCGGGGATAATACAAGTGTAATTGTATTAGCAGTAAAGACTATAAAATCGTATTTTGGCAAAAGGGTTTTAATATTATACGTGCCATATATACAGAAATTTAATTTCTGTAAGTTATTTGATAACTAATAGTTTAATTGTTTGTTTTGAACAAAAGTTTACCACTAAGCAAAATAAAAGGTTTATTTGCTCTGGCACAATAAAAGATGGTCTTTTATATATCAATGAAAACTCTAATTCAAGTTTAACATTAAGAGGCTTAACTTACCATCTAAGAGGAAAAACTTCTACGTGGCACCTATCTATTGGTCAATTGAATCTGAATAGGATCCAAAGATTGATTGTTGAGTCCTATTGACTTGAAAAAGGTATCAATCTGCGAATCCTATTTAGAAGGTTAGAATGACCAAGAAGCCTTTTGAAGACAAAGGGTATTAAGCCATGAACTTGCTTGTGTCAGTTCATACGAATATGTGATCCTTTGATTATTCAAGCAAAGGAAGTTTTGGATATTTCATCATTCATTTGAATGATTACTTAAGATACAGATATGTTTATTTGATGAGACTTAAGTTTGTATTTTGAAGAGTTCAAAGAATATAAGACTGAAGTCAAAGAGTCAAATTAGAAAACATATCAAGGCACTTCGATTAGATCGAAGTAGTGATAAGTATCTATGCTCAGAGTTAAATAGAATTTCTCAAATGAGATTAGATCTCAACCTTCTGTATGAGATACGGTTTGGCAAAGATGTATTACAGAAAAGAGAAATAAAACTCTGATAGAGATGGTAAAGATTCATGAAGAGTCATGCTACCCTATGAATTTTGTTTTGGGGCCTTGCACACAAAACAACAAACCTAGTTCTATCTAAGTCAGTTCCTAAAACACTGATGGATCTGTAGCTAGGGTGAAAACCCTGTATCTTTTATCTTCAGATTTAAGATAGCCTGGTCCACGAGTTAAGGATGGATCCTGACAAATTAGAATAAAGAACAAAGGTTTACTTGTTCTAAGGTTATCCTAAGAAGAACAAGAGGTGGTATATTTTGTAATTTGAGAAATCACAAAAGATGTTTGTGAATATTTCAAAGATAATTACATAGATAACCGCAAAGGGTAGAAGCAAAGTAGTGTTAAAAGAAATAACAGTAATAGATACTGATTTCCATAAACCCGTGATGACTGAAAATATATTGGATACATGTGATGTACCAAATACAACATGTGATGTAGAGACGTGTACACGAGAGCATCATTGTAGTGGGAGGATTGTCAGGACACCTGACAAGATACCTAAGATTAACCCAAGTGGTTGAATCTAACGTATCTGATCCTGTCACGTGTAATGAAGCTGTAGAAGATATAGACACTGACTGTTTGGTCAATATCCATGGAATCTAAGTTAGAATATCTGTATTCTAACAAAGTCTTGAACTTGTAGAGGCGCCGGAAGGCATTAAACCCTGTTAGATAAAATTGGGTTCTACAAGACAATAAAAGGAGAAATGGACAAAAGTAGAGACTTTAAAGCAAGCTTATGGCAAGGGATTTTACCCAGAAAGAAGAAATCATTTATGAGATCTTCTCGCCTATAATAGTGCTTAAGTCCATTATCCTCTCCATTTTATCTCATTATCGATTATGAGATTAGATAAATGGATGTAAAGACTATGTTCTTGAATGGTCAATTTCAAGAAGAAGAGATACATGGTACAACCTGAAGGCTTCATAGCCAGAAATCAGGTGTATATAATGCGAGCTTAATAGATCGATTTATGATCTTAAGCAAGCGTCTAGATTATGGAGCATCAGAATTATAAGGCAATTTAGATTCTTTGGATTTGTATAATTGCCTGATGAACCATGAAGTGTACAAAATGACATCATGATAGCGTTGTAACGTTTTCACTTTGTACGTAATTAATATTCTGCTCATTGGGAATGATGCAAGAATTTTGTCAATGGTCAAGATTCGGACGTCAAATCATTTTGACAAGAAAAGACCTATGTGAGACCAATGTTATTCCAAGGATCAGACTTTTGTCGTGATCATAGGAATAAGGAGATTGGTTTATCACAAGAAGCATATGTGGGTAAGATGCTGGCAAGGTATAATATGACAAATTCCAAGAAAGGTTCATTACCTTTTAGATGTGGAATTTATCTATCTCAGGATCAGTGTCCTAAGACAACTGAAGAGATAGAAGACATGATTAGAGTTCCGCAGCGGAAGCTTTATGTATGTCATATTATGTACAAGGCCAGATGTCTATTATGAAATAGGTCTAAGTTAGCAGATATTAGTCAAACCCTAGAATCTAACACTGGATAGTAGTGAAAGCATATATTGGAGTACTTGAGAAGGACTTGAGATTATATGCTTGTCTACCACAGTGGTGAGCTCATTTCAATAGAGTATAGAGATTCAGACTTACAATTTGATTTGTATTCTAGATGTTTGACATTAGAATACGAGTATACTCTAGAAAGAGCAACCGTTAATTGGAAAATGTTAAGCAGACTTGTATTGCTTACACCGACATACAAGTCAAATACATGGTAGCTTGAGAAGCAACCAGTTAGATTTATTGGATTCATGATTTCCTAGTTGGCTCAGAGAAACATCTAATAGATTCCTTCACTAAAGTATTGGCGTAAAAGAGTGCAAAACGAGTTTTGACACTCATGTGAAAGGAATAAGACTTAGATGTATGGCCAAATTGAATTTAGGGCAAGTGGGAGATTGTTGGGAATAGTGCCCTGAAAATTCAATTTATTGAATTAATTAAACTGAATTTACACAAGTTATGAGTATTTCACATATTAATAATTAATAACGTGTGATGGTATTCTTATATGAAATGTGTTTCATAGGAAAAGACTTTGAATACCGAAATCACGTGTCATTAAAGTTCTAGTCGGTAAGATAAGAATATGTTCTTATCAAGACTATAACGTGGTTATATAAGATGATTAGTCTTTCATCATAGGGAATGGTGATTCCGATTATAACACGTTGATGATTTTCAATAGGATTGGAAACATCGAACTGGACCACTGAGATTATTCATTTTATACTGCTATCTAAAATAAAAAAAAATCTCAGGAAGCATTGTACTCTTAATCCTAATAATATTTCGGCTTTAGGCACGTAGTGTTAGTCACTGTAACATACTCGAAGTGAGGTCTCGGTAACGGGTGGCCAAAATACTTTGTATGATTCGGTGACAACATGAAATGTGCTAAAGAGTTATATTGATCGAGGAATCTGTGGCCTTGCTGGAAGGTAAGAGATATCCTTGAAATAGATTTGCAAAAGTTCGAATTAAGACTTTGGCCAAAGCACTTCGCGTGATAACGTCACCGAAGTTGTATGTTGAATATGTTTCACATACAAAGAATTTGAACTTAAGGCGAATCAATAAATTTCAAATTAGAGATGAAAAATAAATGATAGTAGTTGCAATTTATTTTTCATGGATATCTACACGGAGGAGTAAAATGCGAAATTATTCTAGATCGAGAAATTCGTGAATAATTTAATTAATTTTAGAGTGCAACAATATTTATTTAGTGGAATTAAATATTGTTAAACGGTAATTAATTATTATCATGAGATGATAATATATTAATCCGTTTGGAGCTAAAATTAATTAGTCCTGCAGGTCCCCCTGCAAGCCCCAATTAAAAACCCAAAGAGAAAATATTAAAAGGAGAAAGAGAAATGAATTTTTCAAAGTGGTTGAAAATAGTCAAGGGATTTATTTTAAGAAAATAAATCAAATTCCAAAGAGTTGGAAATGCCCGGAATTTTATTTTGGAGAAAATAAAATTTTAAAAAATTTTTTTTAAAAAAAAAAAAAAAAAAAAAACTGACGTGGCAGCTGACGTGGCGGTCCACGTGGCATGCCACGTCAGCGGAAGGGTCCCGCGTGGCGCTGACTGGGCGCCGCGTGGCGCGACACGTGCAAGTCT
The DNA here is from genome assembly GCA_037501455.1 of Lantana camara. Classification (NCBI taxonomy): domain Eukaryota; kingdom Viridiplantae; phylum Streptophyta; class Magnoliopsida; order Lamiales; family Verbenaceae; genus Lantana; species Lantana camara. Next base: position 131,053,092 of record CM074855.1, read on the forward strand.
AGGATCTCGCCACGTCATCGACCTGAACGGCCCAGATGAGATCGGATCGGGTCAGTCATACGGGTCAGGTTCGGTCAACGGATCGGGCCGGAACCGGATCGGGTCGGAAAACCGGGTCTGGGCAGGGCTAGACCCGGACACGTGGCAGCACAGGAATCCGCCACGTCGCGATTAAACCCTAGGCGCGAGTGGAATACACGCGCCGCCTTGTGGCGGCGCGTGGGGGCGCGTGCCAACTCTGATTGGCGCGTGGCCGGCGGCGTTGGATTCGTGGCGAAGAGAGCTTCAACGTGGTGCTCTCATATTCCGTCAATTTTGCAAGTGGCAGTGCGAAATGACCAAAATACCCTTCCACTTATGTTTAAAATGACCGTTTTGCCCTCGGGTTTTTGCCTATAAATAGGCTGACCCCCTCCCTCATTTCTCATAACCTTTGGGAGAGGTTTTGGCTAGAGAATAGCTTTGAAACCATATCCCATTTCTCCTAGTTAATTCCGATTTATTTCGGAATTAATTTTAATTAGGTGTTTATATATAAACGCCTGATTTTGGGAGAATAAACCCTGAAAAGGGTTTCCTAGTTTAAAGTTTTTTTCTCTAAGTATTTAGAGAAATACTTTCGGAGCCCACACTCCGAGGGTGTCCCTGGGGTCATTGCAGGGAAGCTCTGCCGGTCTCACGAGTGGGCAAGGAGCTGGAAAAATGCCGTTAGATAGCCATGTTTGCAGTACGGTAATATTTTACAGTTATTTTATTTTAAGCATGATAAATTATGTGCTCTTAAGTGTTAATTGCATGTTAGATATTTATCTGCTTAAGTGATTTAAAATTTATTATCAATTGCATGTATATACTTGAGTAGATCCGGCTAAGTCTTCCGCTTTGTATTAAAATATTTTAGAAATATTTTAATACTTGTATTATAATAAAAATTTTAAAATGTGGTCCCGGACTGCTACTGTTCTGGGCCCGCATCCCATCAGATGGGACTTTGAGGATGTGTATAGACTACCGCGAGTTGAACCGGATGACAGTGAAGAATAAGTATCCTTTACCTCATATCGAAGAGTTGTTTGACATCTTGCAAGGGTCGCAAGTGTACTCTAAGTTAGATTTGAGGCAAGGGTATTACCAACTTCGTATCCGGGAAGAGGATATCTCTAAGACTGCGTTCAATACCCGTTATGGACACTTCGAGTTTGTAGTGATGCCGTTTGGGTTAACTAATGCTCCAGCCGTGTTCATGGATATGATGCACCGAGTGTTTAGACAGTACCTTGACAAGTTTGTGGTCATTTTCATAGACGACATCTTGGTGTATTCTAAGTCTGCAGAAGAGCACGCAACGCATCTCAGAATTGTGTTGGAGACCCTTAGAGAGCACAAGCTTTATGCCAAATTTAGCAAGTGCGAGTTCTGGCTTGACAGGGTGTCTTTTCTGGGTCACATAATTTCAGGTGAGGGGATTGAAGTTGATCCTTCCAAGATTGAGACTGTGGTTCAGTGGGAAAGACCGAAGAATGCCTCCGAGATAAGAAGTTTTCTCGGGTTGGCGGGTTACTATAGGAGATTTGTGAAGGATTTCTCCAAAATTGCTTGCCCGTTGACTCGATTAACCAAGAAGGAGGTGAAGTATGAGTGGGATGATGGGTGCGAGAGAAGTTTCCAAGCTTTGAAAGAAAGATTAACTTCAGCACCAGTTCTTACCCTACCCGAGGGATCCGAGGGCTATTCGGTTTTTGCAGATGCTTCTAAGGAAGGACTCGGATGTGTATTGATGCAAAATGGCCGAGTGGTGGCCTATGCTTCTAGGAAGTTGAAGGAACACGAGAAGAACTACCCCACTCATGATCTTGAGCTTGCAGCGGTTGTGTTTGCTTTGAGGAAGTGGCGTCATTACCTCTATGGGATGACTTTCGAGATATTCACGGATCATAAGAGCCTCAAGTATCTTTTCACTCAGAAGGAACTGAATAATAGACAGAGGCGTTGGATGGAATTCTTAGAGGATTATGACTGCACGATTCAGTATCATCCGGGCAAGGCTAATGTCGTGGCAGATGCTTTGAGCAGAAAAGCAAGTGTTTCAGGTTTGAGTGTAGGGTCTTCAGGACAGGGTTCGACAGTTTTGGTTTCAGTGGCTCGGTTAGCTAACATCTCAGTTCAGCCGGATTTGAAACAGAGGTTGTTGGATTCTCAGGCTTCGGATACAGAGATTCAGAGATTAGTGGTTCGGTCTAGGATAGACCCTGAGACGAAGTTTGGGTTTGATGATTCCGGTTTGTTCAGGTTCAAGACCAGGGTTTGTGTCCCAGAAAACCTCAAGAGGTTAATACTTGAGGAAGGACACCGTTCTGGATATTCCATTCACCCCGGTGGTACGAAGATGTACCGAGATTTGAAGGAATACTTCTGGTGGAATGGCATGAAGAGAGATGTCGCGAACTTTGTGAAGCGGTGTCTCACGTGCCAAGTGGTGAAGGCAGAACACCAGAAACCGGGAGGAACTCTCCAACCACTTCCGAATCCTGAATGGAAGTGGGAGCAAGTGACTATGGACTTCGTGTCCGGCTTGCCAAGATCAAGAGGAGGTTATGATGGAATTTGGGTGATAGTCGACCGATTGACCAAGTCAGCTCATTTTCTCAAGGTAAAGATGTCTTACAAGACTCCGAAGTTGGCAGAATTGTATTGTAATGAGATTGTGAGACTTCATGGGGCGCCTGCTAGTATTGTCTCAGATCGTGATCCGAGGTTCACAGCTAAGTTTTGGCAGGATCTTCAGAGTAGGTTGGGCACGAGGCTTAATTTCAGCACCGCTTTTCATCCTCAGACAGATGGACAATCAGAGAGACTGATTAAGTATTTAGAGGATTTGTTGAGGGCGTGTGCTTTGGATTTCCAGGAAAAGTGGGATAAGCATTTAGCTCTGGTTGAGTTTGCCTATAACAACAGTTTTCAGACTTCTATTGGTATGGCTCCCTACGAGGCACTATATGGAAGGAAGTGTAGATCGCCTCTATTTTGGGATATGGAAGATTGGCGGTGGACAGAGGAGAATAAGCTTGAAAGAGCAACACCTCGAGAGAGATTGGATAAGACCACTGCTAAGGTTAAGTTGATTCAACAGAGAATGAAGGCAGCTCAGGACCGTCAGAAGAGCTATGCGGATAAGAGGAGAAGGCCCCTTGAGTTTGAAGTCGGAGATAAGGTTTTCTTGAAAGCATCTCCGAGGAAGGGATTTTCTCGAATAGGTCGAGGTGGGAAGCTTAACCCTAGATACCTTGGACCTTTTGAAATCCTTGAGAGGGTTGGAGAAGTGGCGTATAGGTTGGACCTACCGCCGAGACTGACCGGGATACATAATGTGTTTCACGTCTCGCAGCTCAGGAAATTTTATCCCGAGGAATCAACTATTCTCCCTGTGGAAGAGGTACAACTTGAGACGGATTTGACGATAGTAAGGCACCCAGTTGAGATTCAAGACCGGAAGATACAAGTGTTGAGGAACAAACAGATTCCCTTGGTCCGAGTTCTTTGGAGAGATCAGAAATCCGAAGAGTCTACTTGGGAGACTGAGGAGAAGATGAGACAGTTGTACCCAGAGTTGTTCTCAGGTCAGACAGTTAACCTGGGGACCAGGTTCTCCGAAGGGGGGGAGGTTGTAACACCCCGACTCACAGTCGGTACAGTTAAATTATGTGATTTAATATTATTTGCGTTTTAGATTATTTGTATAGGACTATTTTGAATTATTTGAACTTATATGAATTATGTGAATTTATGTTGCATGTGATTTATTCGTTTTACTTTGAGTTGGCCTTATTTGAACCTGTATGTGTTGAACCGAACCAACTTGAACCAGTACACCTTGAACCGAACCCGTGAACCGAACCGGTCCAGCCCTTAAAGGCTGAACCATTCTTCCTTTCTCCTTTCTTACGTGAAACAACAGCAACTCCAAGCCAAGAGAGAGCCAAACCCCAAGTTTGATCATCCAACTTCCCAAGCCAATATCTCTCTCGTTTCTTCGTCTTTTCTTGAACTTAGGTATGTTTCGGAATCCCCTCGTCGTGCTCGTCGTTTCTATGGTTTAATTTCTGAGTTTGGAGTGAGTTTTGCATGCCTTTGCTTCCCTACGTGAATAGTAAGGGTTTCATGAAAAACTTGGATACTTGCTCTTTGCTTGATGTGTTTGATTCCTAGCTTCATTTATGAGTTGTATATGTTGTATGTGTTGCATTTATTACATTTAATCCATGGTTGGTGGAGTATTTATTGATGATCATAATTTTAGCTTGAATATTGCATTCCCTTGATCATGCATTTTAATTCCGTATTCTTGAGTTATTTGAGTGTTTATATGTCAAGCATGATTTATATGTATTGTTAGTGCATTTTGAGAAGTTGTGGCAAATTTTAAAGGTTGGATTTTGGCCATTTTTGGGCACCAAAACGAGCTCCCCTGTTTCTGTAAAAATGAACTCTGCTCCAGCTTTCGAACCAGGCCGGAACGGCCGTTCCCGCCCAGTTTTAAACTGGGAACGACCGTTCCCAGGCCATACTGTTCATGACCGAGAGTGGGAACGACCGTTCCCAGCTTGTACTGGGAACGGGAACGGCCGTTCCCATGGCCGGAACCCCTCCTACTGGGTCGAATCCGCGAGGGTGGATTTTTCCCTTTGGAAAAATCCGCGAGGGTGGATTTGAGGCAGTAGCTCAGGAAAAATCCATGGGGGTGGATTTTCCCCTTTTGAAAAATCCATGGGGGTGGATTTTGCCACTTTTTCTCTTTGCCTTGTTTATGCATTTGTATGATTTTAAATGCTTTTCTTTTGCATATTAATTGTTATAATTGATTGTTTTGCATAATAGATTGTAAATAAATATGTTATGCTATGATTTGTGAATTCTATGATTTAATTGTGACATTTTATCTATGAACATGAATCATGCATTTTGCCGAGCGTCTTCTTTGGTTCATATAGAGTCTAAGTCTTGGGCTTTCGTGTTTTCTTTTCAGAGGAGGTTCCAGTTGACGAGCCCGAGGCGTAGGTTGTTCACGTCTGCTCTTATTTTTGTCACGCACAAGGTGAGGTTTAGGAATTTTATTAGCTAAGCGACCTAAAGCCTTATGTGATGTTTTCAAGCCGTGCATGTGACTATATATTATATATATAGATATGTACGTGTTGATTAGGATACGTTTATGATCTTGTGAACAACTTTGTTTTGGAAAAGATATTAAATAAGCTTATGTAAGCTATGTTTTGGAAAAGGCTTTACAATTCTGTTAGCGAGATTGCCATGAAAGATTTGGCATTTGATATGATATGATTTGTATGTGTGGATCCAAGGAGCTACGGGTAAGGAACCCTCGGGACGGTTCGGGCCGTCGAGGTTCGGCCTGTGCGTAGTCTCCATCCGATATATCACACGCGACCCCTGGGAGTTTGGGAAGGTGTGATATTTCAATGCCTTCGGCGTAAAAACCGGGGAGGGCACGATGTGGGTTCGCTACCCCTCGTGAGTCTGTATATGTCTGGATGGTTAGGGCCGCCGGTGGCTCTTCCATCATTGGTGTAGAGGTTGATATGTATGATTTCTGTTTTGTTTGTTCTGAGGAGTAAAGGTTGGAAGCTCGTTCTCGCCGAGCATTATGTTTTGTTATGTATGTTTGAGAAGTATGAATCGGGATAGTGTTTATGAAATGTTTTAAAATATATGTATTTGTTTTGGAAAGTTTTAGTTTGTAAAACCTATTCCGGTTCATCATTCCGCCCTTTGTTTTGTGCTCTGCTCTATATATATATGTAGGGTGTGGGTGTGTGTTAGCCCCCTCACTCAGTCAGTTGACTGACTCCTCGTTTACTCTTTTAGTTGCAGGTTTTGGGAGCGTGAGCTAGGCGGAGAAGTGGGTCTGCTTTATACACTTGTCGGTCTAGGTTTCGTTAGGTGCATTTACATACCTGCACTTTATTATTTTGTAGTTATGATTTGTATATACCTGCTTATCATTTTGTTCGAGCCGTGATGGCTTTTGTACAGGTTTATGTGTTGGTACCTATATGTAAATACTATATGGATAATTAAGTGTTGGTACCTATACGTATATATATGTGATGTTTTGTTTGTTGCTTTTATTTATTCGCTTCCGCGCACTCTGTTTCCGTTTGGTCTAGCTCCGCCTAGCCTAGAGTGTGTGTTTGGTCTCCCGTTCGCTATGATTCGGATTCGGGTGCGGACGTTCCATTTCGTATTCGGGTTCGGATTATGGTGCGGGGGATGTGGCCCTACGTGTGGGTGCTACATAAATAGTTGGAAATAATTTAAAATTATATCTATTTTCCTTATTATTTAGCTAATCTGATTATTTTTAATTAATATTACAATATTATATAAATATATATAATTATTATTTTATTATGACGTCATACCGGTTCGACCGGTGGTCCGACCAGTCGAACCAGTAAAACCAGTAACCAGTAAGGAGTCCCGGTTCGCCGTCCGGTCCGGGTTTCAAAACATAGTACGTAAGTAGTCAAATTGGAAACATTGATATTTTATGAGGATATTATTATCAAATAGAATTTTAATTAACCGTATAATCTATACGCAGAATCCAGAAACATGCCCTGGACTGCTTCTGGATTTTGACTTATTTCTACTAAAAATCAGCAGAAATCGTTGTTTAAAAATAAACACTTATGAGATAAGTGCTTATTTTTAGAATTTACAAACACTCTCTTAATAAATTTCAACTGTGAGTGCCCCTCAACTATTCATTTCTTCTTCTTCTTTGCTATTTTTTAATGTATGATACTATATATTAAAATATTTGGCTACATGAATGTAGCGGCGTAGTACTTTTCTAATGAAAATCAGAAGTCCAATATTGCTTTTAGCGACGCTATAGTTGGGGCCGTCAAATACTTATCATGTAATACATTTATAAAATTTTTATATTAATATATTCATATTCGTATCAAATTTATATTATTATATTTTTATAATCGTCTCTTGCATCATGCATGGTGATTTAACCTAATCAGTGTGAACAAACAAATAGATCAATTAATTAATTATTATATATCTTATGGTGGGGGTAAAAGTTGGGACTCAAAATTAATTATCTTGCGCATAGTAGAATATGGAATAATGATGCTTGGTAATCATGGTTCCTCTTTTGAAATGGATGGACAGAAATTTATCATTACATTAAAAAAAAAAATACCTAATTAAATACTCATCATAAACAAATAGAATATAGTAAAATTGGTTAGATCTGATTGGTGGAAAACTGTACTTTTCTAATTGATTGATTTATACCAAGATAGTCGCTAATCATCGTCCAAGATTTTTAAAAATTAGATATTTTCTGCATACCTAATAAATATTATTATAAGAATTCAACTTTTAAAGTAGTGCAATAAGAAAGAAAAACGTTGATAATGGAGCTATTGTTGAGTGATATTCCAAGTCATTCTTCATCATTTTTATTTGAATTTTGGTGGCGAAGTTGGCAAGAAATCAAGCAAAATTGAGACGTTTTGTGACCATTTATGGTGTTCACACTCTTGTACATGATGCCCATATGTGTTTGTATAATGAGTTTGACCTATTTTTTGTTGCATGATTCATGGAATGAAATCATGGCATTTGGCTTGCTATTAACTTTTTTTAATGGGTTCTTGGACGCTACATGCTATAGGATGAGAAATAAGTTTAATGCTATTGACTTTCATATACATTAAAGTTCAATTAATTCAATGGGGTGAGATATGAGATCTTTAAATAAGATTTAAGGTAGAAATTTTGATATTGTGAATGTAATAGTGAATCGAGAGGTTTCTATCATATCAAATATTTGCAGTATGTACCTAAATTCGAAAAATAACTAAGAGAGAAACCGAAAAAAGAAGTTTACGAAAGAGAATCGCAGTGAAGGGTTATTTTATAGAATACCACTAAATACTAATGAGTGTCTTATGGATTCTTCTTTGTGATATGACGGGCTCATTAAGAACTGAGTCTTTACCTAAATAAGCATGAAAGGACTTTGAATGCCAAACCAAAAAAAAGAAAGGACTTTGAATGGCCATCTTTGGCAACATCACCACGCTTTGAGATGGGACGTCCTTGCGCAAGTGGAAATGTGGGGTAAGAGCATGCATCATGCATGAAAACTCGTGTCAAAAAATTCTAATTCAAATTAGAATCAATCGAACTTTAACGATTATAATAATAACTGATAAATATATTATATTTATTATTTGATTTGTCACTCTTTTTAAATTGTTCATCAACCACATAACAAATATAAAATATTTATCCATTCGATCGAATCAAATTCGGATTAGAACTACCGTTGTTTTTGGGATGTGATGGCGTTTGCAATTGGCATATTTTGGCCCGAATTGGGGGGATTTGGTGGGACCCTTTTGGCTTTCCTATTGTGAGTGTGAGTTGGATTAGTCAGTTGATGCCTTGAACCTTTCCAATTTTGACATGGTTTTGGGGTCCATTTCCCTTCATTTCTTGTTCCCTTGTTTAAGTGCACGACTCTTCTACTTTGGTATTGCATTCTTTTGTGTTGTTTGGTATCAAAATGTGCCTTCATATATAGTACCAATCCACTTATGGGCTCATGAAAAGATCATTACACTATGTGCAAATACCATTTTTGGTTTGCTTGTTTTCAGTGTGCTACATGTCATCCTACTAGAACCTTCTCCATGGTTTTCCATACCAATAAACCATCATAGAGCGATGAATTTTATTTACTATTACCAAGTCTTGGAGTGATAACAAATTAGTCCATATGATATACTTGAACTAAAAGGTTGAATCCTTATATCTCGACCAGACGAAGTAATTGAGAAAAAGTAAATAAAGTACTCAACCATTCGTACTAATTACATTAGTTGTAGTTCTTATATATCGTTTTGATGTGATTACATCCTTTAAGTAGGAATATAATTGAGAAGTGTCTTGTATAGTTTTAGACGAATTTTAAATAAGAGCCAACAAGATGACTATTCGTTGACATTAAAATCAGAGAAAGAAGAATTGGGTGTTTTAATTTTGTAGGGCGAAAGGAGTGGGTAATCTCGGGTACATTTTGAGGATCTTCAAAATTTGTGGGGCAGAAAACTAATTAATATTAGTTTGTTGGGAAAAAAATGTGTGGGTGGGGACTTTCTAGGGACAAGAATTGTGGGGCATTGTGCAATTTGCTCCCAAAATGGGCGATAAAATAAACAAAGAACGTTTCTTTGCCGATTTGCGGGCGGAATTTCGGGTTTCTTGCAATTCACACTCCTATAAATTTGCCACTCCAGCTTGATGGTATTTTATATGTATATAATAATAAATATAATGATGTTGGATACAAATATAATAATATAAATTTCTTTTAAAATTTTCATAGACCAAAAATACAAATCTAATACAACACAAGAATTATAAACCCCAAATAATTTGTAGGAGTATGAATATATTAACCATAAAGAAAGAGAATATTAATAATCTCTTAATCATCAACACATATATTTTTTCTTGATTATTTGATTGGCATACGGGATGAAGGTCTCGGTAACAACTCCACGACTTTACTAGTCGATTTTTTAGGGGAAAAAAAAACATAGAAGGGGAATAGAATTGCATTGAATGTGTTTTGAGGGATTCATTGAGTCAAAGGCACATATACACACGAATAAGTGAGGGCCAAAATAAGGCAAGTAAGATAAGGTTAAATTGTAGAGCAAGTTCCAATGTCCCGACATTGTCCACATGCTTCTAAATATGTCCACTTTGACCTTTGACCATAAGAAATATTATTATTATGAATTATCCTAAGCTGAATCAGCTGATAGGTAAGAAAACTAATCATCAAATAACATAATTTAACGCGATCTAAATTTAATTTAAAATTTTAAGTAGAAATTTATGAGAACATAATTATTAATGATTGAAAAAGTTTTATATCTAAATAATTTAATTTAATTTCCACTTAAAAAAAAAAAAAAAGACTAAGACCAACGTTCTTGAGAGGAGAGAGAGAACAATGTTGTTTAATATTTAATTTCACACATGAGAGAAAAATGTAGCGAAAGGACAATAATTGGTACTTTAGATTCGACATTATATTAGTTTAATTATGTAGATTTAAATTCGATTTCTAGACAACTCTATTAATTATAAGGAATCTAATTTACACATTGTACTTCAATCCGTAGTCTAAAAAACATAGCTATGTACATGCAATTCAGGGATTTAGACATGGTAGATTTATTTAATTGTCTAATACATTTTCACATATTCCTTACATTTTTATATTGTTGATTTAGGAAGTGTCAGATAGGGTCATCAGATCATTTTAATTGATTTAATTTCATCTAATTTTGTATTATTGATAATTTAGATCACTTAATTATCAATTGAGGTCAAACCTGTTACTTAAATATTAATTAATCTATATTACGAATTACGGACATTAAACGCAATTAAATGAAATTATAATATATCAAAATATAATGTATCTTATATAATATTATTGTAATTTATTAAAATTCTTTTTATAAATTCAATTATGGAATAGACAGCTATTAGTTGAATGTTTATGTATAAATGTAACTTAATCTTAACTAATAAATCTAATAAAAAATTAACTCAAAAACACAAAATATCGGATAACTAACCCTTCATTAATTACTTTATTAATCGCCATTAAGCTTACTTTAAAATCAGAATTGAAGGGTATTAATTAACATGTACTATAATTAAAAAGTGCCTAAAACAACATGAAATAACAATTACCAAAGCGATCATATTATAAGATATCGACACATATATATAAGGGTGATTAAGGGTTTTGGTAAAACGTATCTATCAACATTAATTCAATTCAATTCGAAGAAATTATATATGTAAGTTCCTAGCTAATCTCATTGCCCCACATAAAGATATCAAAAACTTTATTATTTTCTTGGTCATATGATTGCGTTAAATTACTAAGTTAATCCAAACATTAATTGTTCGGTTATAGCTACGTTGTGACATTGATAATGATAATATATAGAATCCTATGAATAATTATTTTCTCCTTTAAATACATATAAATAGTAATAATTAATAAAATAAATACCTAAAATATTTATATAATAATTTAAAAAAAATAAATAAAAAATATATATATATATATATATATAAATGAAAAGAAAAGGTAAAAAAAGACAAGAGTAATGAATAATTCGAGGAATTTTGTCTCGGTAATTGCCTGCCTTTTCCCCCCATTGTTAAGTTGTTTTACTGCACACTTTCCACCGCCATCTTCTTCACTCTTCAGTCTTATCTCTCTCTCTCTCTTTCTCTGTGTCTCTGTAGAAATATGAACACACTTCAGACCTTCTCTTTCCATGTAATTTCAGCTCTCTAAGGGCATGCCTGCCTTCTCTTTCTCTCTCTAAACATTACATGCATATAGATACAATTATATATGTATATATAAAGCTTCCTTTGCTTTTCTACTCCTATATAATATTTCAAAGTTCGCTCTTTTTGCTTTCTTTATTCATTAATTTTATCTCCTCACTCTGAGTTTGGAATCTCTCGCCTCTCTCTCACTCAAGGTTTCTCTGCAAAGTATCTCCTTCTCTTTCTCTCTCTGCACAGAGAGAGAGAGAAAGTAGAAGCAACCCTATTCATCACATCATCTTCTGGTCTGGTATTGCTTCAAGACATGACTTTGAGGTTACCAGCTAGCTAAGAAACCAGGGAAAAAAGGGTTCTTTCGAGGGAATTATAGGATATTTGCTGTCTGCCATTTGATTTGAAATCTGTGTTGGGTTTATTGTGCAAGTTGCAGAAGGAAAAATCAAAAATGGAGTGTGAGATTACAAAGCATTCAACGTTGAGTAGGTGGAGGATTAAAATATAATATATTTTTGGATACATGTTCATTCAGTTGTTGCCTTGTTGGGTTTTGTAGTCAACAGTTTTTCTCGCTCTTAATTTCACTGTGGATCTCAAGATAGTTCAATCTTGTTGTTGTTGTCAGAATCTAGTACAAGAGAAACCCTGATTGATTTCAGAATAAAGAGAGGATCTTTCTTCCTTCTGTAGCTGTTTTTGATTCCGTTCTAGACAGAGAGGTGGCGATATTGATGTGAAAATGGAAGGTTCCTCTCGCTACGTTCATCAGCTTCTCAACCCAAATGCCGAAGGTGAGCAATCTCCAGATTCCAAAGATTCTCAGCCGGAAAAAGACGCTCCCACCAGCTCCGGCGGTACTCCGACCACCAATCGCCGCCCTAGGGGCCGGCCGGCGGGTTCCAAGAACAAGCCCAAACCCCCAATAATTGTGACTCGTGATAGCCCCAATGCACTCCGATCCCACGTTCTTGAAGTTTCCTCGGGAAACGACGTCGTCGAGAGCGTCTCCGTGTACGCGCGGCGGCGGGGGAGGGGCGTCTGCGTGCTCAGCGGCGGCGGCACGGTGGCGAACGTGACTATACGCCAGCCCGCGGCCCCCGCGGGGAGCGTGGTGACACTCCATGGCCGTTTCGAGATTCTTTCCCTTTCCGGCACGGTTCTTCCGCCGCCTGCGCCTCCGGGGGCTGGCGGGCTGTCGATATTCTTGTCAGGCGGGCAGGGGCAGGTCGTCGGAGGGAGCGTGGTGGGACCGTTGGTGGCGTCGGGGCCGGTGGTTTTGATGGCGGCTTCTTTTGCTAATGCCGTGTTCGAACGGCTGCCTTTGGAGGAGGAGGAGAGTGGCGCCGCGGCTGCTCAGCCACAGCCTAGTGCATCACAGTCTTCCGGCGTGACAGCAGGAGGCGGCCGCGGTGGACATGCAAATGAAGGAGGTGGAGGCGGAGGCGATGGTGGTGGGGGTGGAGGTGATGGTGGTGGGGGTGGTTCGTTCTTTAACCCCGGTGGAGGGAATTCGACTCCGCCACCGGGGAGTTATCCCTTTTCAGCTGATCTATTCGGATGGGGGAGTGGCGGAGCAGCAAGGCCGCCACCATTTTGATCAACTAATCAATTACAGTTTCTTGAAAATGTTTGTTAAATTAGGTTTTTATTTCATGTGATTACGTTTCTTACTTTTGTTCATTATCATAGTAAGAAAAATGAAGGGGAAGTGGGTTAGATTTCAATTTTCTATTACAATGTTCACCTTAATGGATTTATGTTAAGTGTATTTAATGTAATTTTCAAGAAAATATTTAATTATATACACTTGACAAGTAATCCACAGTTGTAATAGAAAATGTAATATATATGGAGCTGAAGTTGAAGTTGAAGTTGAGGAGAAGATGATCAAAGTGGGAGCATATATATATGTTGAAGTTGAAGCAATTTTCAAGGTTAGTAGGGTTGTACTCCGTGCTTAGATTGTAGCACTCTTTCTATCTGACTTATTAATTGGTTTTCAGATTTGATTTGTAGTTTGATGTAAACTTTGGTTAAGTGGTTTGTGACGATATGCACATTTGTGTAGGACTCAACTTTTGCCTTGACATATTTGGCTATGTATCAAATTTTGGTGAAGGAATTACATTTGCATGTCTTATTTACTCATTTTTACTATCTCATATAATATTTTTTGGTCTAAAACCGGTTGTATATTATCGGTTACGGTGACTAGTTCTCACGTTGAATATTTTCATGTAATATTTTCCTGATTGTGTGAGTGATGTTTCACTTCTTTCCTTCATGATTGATGTGAATGATCAAATGACTAAAATCTTGTATTTATATATCCTTAGGTTTGGATTGTACTTGTGTGTAAGAAAAGAGTTAGAATGGTATATTATATGAGAGATGAAAAAACAAATTAAAAATACTCTGTGTACTATTACCTGTTTTTTAACTTTTTATATGAGTTTTCAAATATTTCATATTGTCATATGTACTTTATAAAAATTTTCATATTGTCATCTCGGACATTTAGATAATAACACGTGGCTCATGTTTTGTCGAAAATTATTAATTTTTTTAATTAAAAATGAGATATGTGTTGATGTTTAAATGACCGAGATGACAATAAAAAAACTTTTACAAAGTATAGATAGTGATCTGAAATATTTGAAAGTTCAGCTAAAAAGTTGAAAAAATGGGCACATTATGAAGGTAAATTGTTTTTTCCTCTATAGGACAATTAGGGCATGCAATAGGTTTTTCTTGTAGGGATTGTAATTTACGTTTGGAAACACTTGTGCTTTTATGTTTTATGCTTTCTTGAGCCTTTTGTTAATGCGTGATAATTTAGATTTTGCTTTACATTATATTAATTTAGACTAGTGAGTAGAGCTGCAAGCACTAATTGTTTACAAAAGAGTGCATGATGACTTTCTATTTTTTGAATATGAAATTTAGGCACATGTAACTGCAAAATTTCAAGCTTAAATCTCATCTGGACACAGATGGATTAATTAGTTTGATCATATCAGTTTGAACTAAAATTACCCGGCATAGTTTAACCTTGGTTTGATCGTATTAGGTTTGGATTAGAATTATCCGGCACAACGTAACCTTCAAAAGAAGAAACCATTGGGGGCCCTATGAGTTTTACTAAATTTAGCAAAGAGAAAAAGCCCATATCTGCAAAAATTTAAAGCTGAAGCACTCAAATGGAGGAACAAAACTGTTGGAATATGAATTCTTGAAACTTGAAAAAGAACACATACACACACACACAAATGTACATACATACATACATGTATACAGACGTTGCTGCTATTACACGCGACATTCTTAATCTGCATGCAGCAAGTTGCTGAAAACAATTTTACCCTCTTCTTACCACTGTCAAGTTGCATGATTCTCTCTGTGAAGTTTTCTTTATGTGAATCATGGCAGTAAGCGTGCGGCCTGCGAGCTCAATTGAGTATCTCGTGCCTTGGTCTCAAATTTATTATGTTTGTGAAACCTTGAGAGTTGGATTTCATCATTGTATAGATTTAGTGTCACCGAATGTTGTAGTTTATCGGTTTGACTGACTATATATATCTACAATTGTTTGTTTATGCGGATAATTTTTCATTAATCTGATGGAATTTTCCGTTTTCGCATGGGTGCAGATATGCAAAACATGGTTCAAGGATCATTGGTTAGCATTGTAAGTGTTGAAAATGCATTTTATCTTGTGTTTTCTCTCACGGGAACCACAAAGAAATCTAGCGCAACATAGAAATTCGAACCGGGGTTGGCACACATTTCAATGGTTGATTTTCCTGTCGTCGTGTGTAGTTAATAATGATGGACAATCGATATATACTCTGCTTGGTGGTCATTTTTGGGTTCAGAAAAGGTTGAAGGTTTTTTCGTTTCGTGATCCTAACGGCTTTAATGGTGGTCCTCCTCCATGTTGGACATATGACATATCCATATCCACTTTTCTTATCCACACGCACAAATAGTGAAGATGACAGATGTTGGTACCAGGATCTAATCGTATGTACAAAAACGAACTGGCTTTTGTTGTTAGCTAAATTAATCAAATTTAGTCAATAAATGTATCCCTTCAAGGTTAGTTATAGACTTATA
This sequence comes from Lantana camara, assembly GCA_037501455.1. Lineage (NCBI taxonomy): Eukaryota > Viridiplantae > Streptophyta > Magnoliopsida > Lamiales > Verbenaceae > Lantana > Lantana camara. The sequence goes on from CM074855.1 coordinate 131,068,641, forward strand.
GTAGTTGTCTGCAATTATTACTCTATTTACCAATAATAACGAAATCGGAAACGAAGCAAGTTATTAATGGAGAACTTAAAAACACAGCTAGGTGTAAACTGGATTCGTCCTGCTAAAGCAACAACCGCAAAATGAATATATGAATAGTATTATCAGAAACCAAGCTAACTTAACTAGAGGTCTCTTATTCAGGTTAATGGGTATGAAATTGGTGGAAAGAATTTTACAGTTTAGTAATCCGTCTCGATTCGACCATATAAAGAACTATAAAAGTTAAAAAAAAAAAAAAAAAGTATTATCAGGGACTGCAAAACGGAATATGTGACCTTGTGTGTAACTATGTATAATTACACAAAATTCCTAAGATTTTCCAAACTGTAAATGCTGGCAATGATAAAATCGTATCAATAACTGAAATTTTCGAAAGAAATTGATGCATCATCCCCATATGTAGAGCAACTCAATAAATCCATTAGATTATGAATTAAAACATCATTCGAGTGATCAACACAAGGTACGTTACAAGGACATGTAAATCCGAACGAAAAATAACTACGGGACAACTACAATAATGTCAGATAAAGAATTGAATATGAGCAATAGAGCGCGATTGAAAAAATATTGTGAATTCTTAACCCTGGGGTGGGGAGCTACTTATATTATCACGGATTGATCCGTCTCACAGTAAAAGACTACTTCGATGGCAACATGAAAAGCCTCCATGGTGCTCTCAGTTATACTTGAATCTGAAAGCTAGAAAGACCTAAGTAAAAACTAAACTGCAAACAATCATACACATATAATGGCCAAACTACAAGTTCACAAAGTTAGAGAACTCTGCAAGAATTCGTTGTTACTGGGGATTTCATCTATTGTTAGAAGTCTATGAAAATCGGTGAACCTTGGAATCTAGGCATTTGACTGTTCAAAGGGAACACGGACAAAGAGACGTCCGTGCAGGCTAACCACAGCTGAAGTTTGAAGCGGATCGATTCGTGCAGGTAGATTTACCACCTGAAACCAAGCAGAAAAAGGCACAAAAAATTGAAAGAAATTGAAAATATATTGATTCCCAAATATATCAGTGCTTCAATTTTTTTTAATAATCACCTCAACAAAAAGGTTAAGCCATTAAAAGGGGGAGAACTTTAGCTGTTTAATATCTAAAGATATTAAATAATGAATAGAGCACTACATAGTAAATATAACACTATGTCTGGTTCAATGATTTTGCAGAGGAAATAAAAGGCCACGGAAAAGAAAAGAAAAAGTAATGATTCAAAGTACCAATTTGTCTGGTTGTTAAGGTAAAAATTAATGGGAATGAATTAAGAGAGGATGGTTCTTAATTAGGCTTCTTGATCGAAAACAGGAAAAACAATTAAGTTGTCGTGATTAAAGAAAGATTGGGGTCGAGGATACCTTTTTGAAAGGTGTGATACCCCAGGCATTATCAACTTGCTCAGGCTGACCTGTTATGACTAACCGTCCAGCAGGATCTGATTGAACTCGAACCTAGGCCACCAACAAAGGACATGAATTTCGATTTCTGCTTTTATTCACAATCTCACATAAGAAATTGACATACAACCACAATAAATATGAACTCTTAAGGAAGGGAATCCCCACCAAAAGTAAATTTCTTGCCAGTGACTCGGTGTTTTACTGGTTATCCATAAAAATACAACAGTTTATGCCTTTGTTGAAACAAATTTAACCAAAAATAAAAAACGACCCGAAAAATATAAGGAAGTCTAAAATAAAATGCATCTGCATATCATGTAAGAGGAGATTGCACACCTCTTCACGCAGAAGCCCCGGAACTAGGGCATAAACCTCGAAACAATCTTTCTGCACATAAAACCAGTCACAGTCAATTTGTTTTGTACTCAAATATGTGCAGTGTGAAGACAGAGAAACATTTTGATACAACGTACAGTTTGGCGTATGTTGATCTTCACCCAATCAGCTGGAGGCCCAACATCAATGACTGATGTTGCTAGTCTACAAATAAGATAGCAGTTATGAAAAGGTCAATGCTAATAACGAAAAATAATAGTAAAAGGACAATATAGTCACAAGTGAAAATATTTGATTTTCTGCATTGAATTTTTTTTTTATCTGAAAAGGAAAGAGGAAGCACATATACAACAATTGCACCACCTAAACATGCACTCATCCATTTGTAAATACGAGCTTTATCTAACTCTAATGTTCAGGCTTGCTATTTTTGGCATAGAAATCAAACCTATTCTATTTAAAATAGTACTCTGAGGGCAATACAGAGGCACAGAGAGCATAAGACTTGAACTATTCTAAGATTAGAAAGCTCCACTACAGCTGATTAGGAGCCATACGGCAAACAAATGATGCGAAAGATTATGATAATTATCTGCCATAATGAGTAACATTAATCTTAGTTATAACCTTATAGACCTAATTTTAGCATAAAATCAGAAGTAAAGGTAATCAAATGGTAACCAAGGCTTAACTGCTTTGATGATTCAGTTCGAACAGCTTTGACTGATTGCTCAACTTCATTTGGTCTCTTCTGTTTAAGTGAGCCTGAATCCAATATATAAAGCCAGAATAAACCAAACAATAAGAATAAAGTGATACTAAGTTACTTACGAGGGTGTTTGGCTGAGCTTATAAGTTCCTTAAACAGCTTACGAGAAGTTGTTGAGTGTTCGATACATATTCTATGAAGTTCCTTAAAATTGGGGGAATTATTTATTTTTTTTGAAGTTCTTTACATGTTCCCTACTTTTTTATCATATTAATAACACACTCAATACTTGCTTGGAGTTAAAATAAGATATAGCATCTCGTATGCTCCAAAAACATCTTACTAAATGTGAGAGCTTATAAAACTTTTTAAATTAAGCTTAGCCAAAAACCCTCGAAATGAATTCTATAGTACAGAGGAACATATCCATTACATATTAGAACCTAACAAGCTTACCGATGCTTTTGACATTTTTCTGCTTTGCCATATTGTTAAGATTCTTGTCCTATGAAAGCACAATTGAGGAAACTGGATTAAGAAACTATTACTACACAACGCCAGCAGAAGTCAAACAATGAGATGTAAGATATAAAGTTTTACATACCTTTATGACTGGTTCACCAACCTCACCATTATCAAAAAGGCGCTGAACATGCCAACCCTGCATAGCACGAGCAGCAGCATCTCTTCGGGCCCTTCCTGCTCCTGATCCTTGGTAGCCACTCCCCTACGTAGTTATTTGAGACAGTCAAATTATGTGATGAATAATTGGGTTTCTACTGTTATATATCTTTCCATGGGTATAATCAAATACAAACCCACACACAAAAGAATCTAGAGAACTCAAATATACTAGAAATAGCAATAGTGTATACAAATTAGCGAATATAAAGTCGAGAGAGTGAGAAAGAGACAGGGGCTGGGGGGAAAGGGGCAACAAACATTTAAGCCGTCAAAGTTTCATGCATGCAAATAGAAAAATAACAAGAGGCATCAAACCCAAGGCAAAATATGTATCTACAAATGTCTTGCTTACTTTACTCGGTACTAGAGCTGAAACATTACAGATTCGACTTCCACACATATAAGTACACGGCTAAAGTTAGAGAAAACTAAATGGGTGCCAACACAAAAAATTTGCACTGCTATTATCCCCAAAAATCAAAATACCATAATACTTTAGCAGAATTTTATGGCATAAACAAGTGCAATGTCTATCAATAGATCTACTGCATGGAGATGCAAAAGTGGTCCAAAAATGTTAGATTCAACTAAGACAAAAACTTGCTTGCAAGAATGCTAGCTCACCTCACTGTCAGCACCAGAAGCTTCAGGGGCTGCTACTACTGGTAGTTGAAGCTCACCACTTTGTCTCTTATGCTTTTCATATTCTAGAAGAGACTGACAATATGCACGAAAAAATTGTTAATGAAAAAACAAAAATAAAAATAAACAATATATGATCCAAAGTATAATTGATAACAAAGAAGAAATAAACACTTAAAAGTTATAAGGGCAAAGAACCATAAAGATGTATAGTGTCCTGTTCTGATCTCATTTCTTTCCCAATTGTCAAGTGACAAAAAGAAAGTCCAATTAAAAGCATTTTACACTGCTTCATTCAAAGAGAAGGTACAAGAAAGTTATATTTAACGTTAATTTCAATATTCTGCAATTCAAAGCAAGATATAGCAATCCAATAAAATCTCATATTGTGAAAAGGTCAATTAGGTCTCCATGGAAGAGTTTGCCCCAACTCCGGTGATAGATGGAGATGCAACTTTAAGAAATCTAAAAGTGCAAGTCCAGACAAAATAGCTACCTTTTCGTAGAAGATGCGAAATGTCCAAGAAACTGTTGTACAAGTCCTGCCCAAGAAAAGAAAATTCATTTGAATTAACTTAACAACAAATTCATTAATCAAACTGTTGCTGAATCACAGGCTGTACAAATATAGCCATCAAACCACAAAGGGGAAAGAGAGAGAGAGAGAGAGAGAGAGAGAGAGAGAACCAAGATATTGGGAAAAAAGAGCCCCAAAGGAAGTCAGGTGAAAATGATTGAAATATATAAAGCAGATCCGAAAATTTATGAAAAAATTGTTTTTAACTTCATCACACTGATGACAGCTATTCAGCAGGTCACATATTACAACCATTTGAAGCAATTTTTTGTTGTTTAGAAAACCAAGACAAAGAAGCACAACCTAAGTTTCGGAATCAGTAACATCAATAAAAAATTTATAAAGGAAATAACGCAAGAAAATATTTCCACTCACAAACAAACTATAAGATAACAAAAACTTCCACAAAATGCCTTACTTTGGTGGATGAAACGACTCTCCCACCTGCCGCCACAACTTGGATCCAGTTACCTAATCATAGATCCCCACCAATTCAGAATTACTAACAGCACTACAGAACATTATTATCTAAAAAATGACCTTAATACAAGAATTACAACTAATAATTGGTGCATCTAGCTAAACAAAACATACTAGAACAAAGTTGAGTTCCAATGACAGAATAGCTAACTTTTATAGCTGATCATATAGTTGGCGCTAATCAATATGCCCATACCTCATATCTTACAAGTTCAAAATATAGTTATGAAACTGCAAATTCAGGCTCCAATACTTCCTACATTTTGAAATCCTACCTCATATTTTCAGCCACTTAGTCTGTAAACTTAAAAGTTTCCAAGTGTATTTAAGGCACAAATGACATAAGCAGTAAATCAAACAAACAAAAACTCGATACCTAAAATAAAAGGTTGATCTTCATAAACAAACAAGTACCTAACTAGCATCCACCTATGTATTATTTTACGTACAGACATCAGGACCTGAATCTTATTGACAAGAAAAATAAACATGAGTTTAAAGTATCGAAAAAGTTAAAAAGCATTGCAGAAGTATAACATGCATACCCTGTCATAGCCTCCCAATCTGATCACAGATCTCCATAACCTAGAGTCAACAAGATAGAAGAAATAAAACTGCTACCCAAGAACAGAGGATTAAAAAAGGAAACTAAAATGCAGAGAGTACATACTTCAGGCAATTTAGTGGCTGCCCATAAAACTTTGGTGGTTTAAAGTCCATTGCCCTATCTCGATAAAAGCTTTCAATTTCCTTCATGAATGCTGCTTGTTCTTCTGGTGTTCCATCGTCATCTTCTGCCATCTAACAATGAAGAAAAATGGTTACCAATGGAAATTTGTGATGGTCTCCATGCCATGCATTCCACCAATCATATAATTTTAGTAACTATATCTTTCCAGTATTAATTGTATTACCAGAGGTAGTGCTGCTTGATTGAAAACAGTCTTAATAGTTTCTCCACTATCATCTCCAGCCTTAGCAGATGAATATAAAACAAGGGAACTGGGAGTGGCATCTTCATGCTGGTTTGGAAGTGAAGAAGCATGGCTTTCGTGTTTGGTTGCAGTTTCCACAGTCCGGACATTCTCAGCAATTACAGGGCTTGCAAGTAGTTCCTTGCCCTGTTCTTTTGGCTTATCATTAGCTTTGTTACCCTCATTCTCTTTGGTAGCATCTTCCATTTCTACGTCCTCACCCTTCACAACCTCATCTAACTTAGCATTCTGACTTCGAGGATCTCTATTTAAAGATAATTCAGTTGGGATTTGCTCATTTTTTATAGTATCATTCCCAGTTTCATCATTTTCATTCATCATTTCCTTCCTTGTAACATGCTCACTAGAATCTTCTTCCTGCATTCCAGTGCCTGTGGGTTTTTCTGCAGCAGCATTTCCATCCTCCCTTCCCGTGTCTTTGGGTTTTTCTGCAGCAGCATCTTCATCATCCCTTCCTGTGACTTTGGGTTTTAGTGCTGTAGCATCTCCATCCTCCCTACCGCTGTCTTTGGGGGTTTCTGCTGTAGCATCTTCATCCTCCCTGCTGTTTACGGGTTTTTCTGCTGCAGCGTCTCCATTGGGATTTTCCTCAACATTCTTAACAAGATTTGCACCTTCCACACCATTCACGGTGGAGCTCTCTTCAATCACCCCACCATTAACATTGTTCTGTTCAACTTCATTCATGGCATCAGTTTGTTGGTCCATTGCACTTCTACCAGGAGTTTGCCCTTCAACATTAGCACTGGTGTTGCTTATCTCTTCATTTTTACTTTCGGTATTGATTTGTTCCCCTTTCGATCCATCAACATTCAATAGCTCACTGCTCTTACTTTCAGATTCATTGGTCTTACTTTCAGATTTCATTTGGTCTGCCATCTCACTTCCACCGGTGATCTTGTTCGCAGTTACATTTTCCAATTTAGGTAGGTCTTCACTAACGTTCTCACTTTTATTCGAATCTGGAAATCCTTCTCCTTTGCTCTCAAGCACTCTACGTTTTGGTCCCTCAACACTATCTCGCGAATCCGGCCCATGCTTTTCAGCATCCTCCGTATCTACATCATTTTTACCCATTTTGATATCTATTCAAAACATCACATTCCGCCCATAAGACATTTCATGTAAACACTTCTACTAATCAAGAAAAAACCAGAAACAAATAAATAAAGTAAAACAGAAAACCACCAAATGCCCATCCATCACATAATAAACCAATAAAACAACCCTAATTCCTTAAAAAAAAAATATATATATATTTGCTCTTCTTGCATGACTAACGCCTCACCACCAATACAGTTGATCAAAATCATAACCAGCGTTCGGGGGAAAAAAAACACATGGGTTTAATTTAATCCAAAATCAATATTCACATGCAGTGCAAAATAAGAAACAAACGCATGAACAAAATACTCGCCTGAAACAACCCGCGGGCGACGGCCGGTGCCAGCCCTCGCGATATTGCAATCAAATCTGTATCCCTCTCAGATTTTATTGACAGGTAGAGGCAAATAAGGAGGGCGAACGTGAAGAGTGTGCGAAATTCTCAATTCCAGTTCAAATTGTTGGCTGAAATGGTAAAAACAACGGACAAAAAGAAAGAAATAGAATTGAGGAAAAGCTTGATTTATAAGGCGAGAAATGAGTACATGTGTTGAGGTGACACAGGGCGGAAGGTTAGGGCAGAGGTAGAGAGAGAAAGTACCTTCATACGCCGGAGAGAGATGAGAGAGAGAGCACGGCAAAGAATGGCCCTGCTTCTGCGGTTGCCCAGTTCAAAACAACCATGTAACAACACCTGGATATGGATTTACCATATATGGGAAATGTCCATTTTGCCCCCTTTCAATTTTGACCTTTTGAATTATTATTTTTTTCTTCTTCTTTTTTTCGTATTTATGGAGATTGAGGAGATATTTATTGCGATGACATGGAGAATTGTTTCTTTTATTTTTAGTAAAGATTATCTGTATATTTAATATTGTGTTCGGTTTATGGAAAATAAGATCTACTAATTTCTTTTCGAAATATGTTGTTATATAGGTGCAAAAAGTATTATTTTTATTGATAAGATTAATTACGTGCAATAAAATTAGACGGGATACTTTATATTTAGATACAATCGTTCATTTTACATCGTGAGAAGTTTAGAGGTCTCATTTTGGCATAATTAATATTGTTTTATACGAGAATTATATATTATTAAGATTACGTGTAATTAAAATTCTAAGAATGTAATTTGAGCAATCTTCAAGGTGTTTTTGGAATTCTCTTTTTGCCACTTTCATTCTCTTCCTGTTTTATTTTTTATATGAGTCAAAAGTCTAATATCTCACGCCATCTCAAAATAAATGTCAGCATTGATAGTGCATATCCCAAAAATTCTATTATTTCCAAAACATAAAGAGAAAGAAATCATAAAATTAATTTATTATAGGGCAAATTATATCCAATTACCCCGAGGTTTGCCCTAATTACGAATCAGTCCCTTTTTTTTCATTTATTACATATCAACCCCTAAAAACACTGTTTCAATTACAAATGAATACCTCTTTAACCCCTAAAAACACTGTTTCAATTACAAATGAATACCTCTTTAGGGGTTAAATGTAATTGAAACAGTATTTTTAGGGGTTAATATGTAATAAACGAAATAAAAGGGACTGATTCGTAATTAGGGTAAACCTCAGGATAGTTGGATGTAATTTTCCCGGTCAAATGAGTGTCAAATCAAAATCTAAAATATAATTTTGCTAATTAGTCTGCATGGACATTGGGCCTCCCAGAGCCATAAGGCCCCATCATTTTAAAACCTATGTGAAAAAATGTGTTGACAAAGCCCAAATTACTGTGTTCAAAGCCTTGGCCCAACTTAAATAATCCATCCCGATGTCGACAGGATACAATCCACCCGAAATCTTATGTTTGGGTTGAGGAGTTAGATCACTGATCACTCATGATTCGAGCCCGAATCGATGATGCCCCCTAAATAAGTTGTTGAACCTAGTTTTCGGGTCTCAAACATGGGTTGCGTGAACACGTGTTAGGTTGTTAGCTATATTGCATAAATATTTTTAAAAATATTATTTTATTGGATTTTATTATATCATATCAAACACTATATCCAATACTTCTCACATAGAAAAAAAAAATTAAAAAAAAAAAATATATATATATATTATTATATTCATATTCTATCATATCGTGTTTATATTATATTTATATTCGTACGTCATAATGTGGCAGACAAGACAAAAACACATATTCCCACGACATGGAATTCAACCTTTCTCTCTCTCTTTTGGAAAATAAAAGAAAAGAAAAGGAAGATGATTCCCCACATAAAAGTGTTCCATTTGTTGGAATTTTGATAATAATTATTTATCAAAATCTAATAATTATTAAATGAGAAAATTAAGATTAAAGTTAATAATTAATAAGGACACACTTATATAGAATATATGTAATGTTTTCCAAGAGATATGACCTTTGGAATCAATAGTTGTGATGGATGGTCATCACTTAATCCGAAAAGGTGTCATATAACATTGCATGGTTTCGGTTATAATCGAAAAGGTGTCTTATTAATTAATAACTAAATTATGAAAAGTTAAACACCCATTGGAAGTGTTGCATCATCATCTATAAATAGGAGTATATAAAATATTAGAATTAATCTTTTTTTAATAACCAACAATTTACAAATTCATTGAAGTGTGTTCACTACAAACTCACTCACTACACTTATCATATCATAAGAAGAGTTTCCAATTAGTTTAGTTCGCCGGAATAATCAATTGGAGTGTTTCCTTTGGTTATTGAAGAATCGTTGTATCTTGGGAGGCTATTCGTATCAACCTTAAAGCACCGTGAAGGACGAATAAAGCCTTAAAGAAACCATGTGATACACGGGCCTCGATTCACCAATTTGCATTCAAGTACGCTTTCTTAAGTTAATTTTATTGTTGATTTGATCATATGATATAAATATGTTTTAGTTGATATATTTATTTGCTAAATATATTTTTGCACAAGTATACACGGTAATTTATACCAACAAGGTATATTTTGCTAAACCCCCCAATTCAATAAATAGATATATTCCATCCCTATTATCTTTTCTATTTTTTGTAAAAACCCCCCAAATCTTGTAAAAGTACCTTAATACCCTTAATAAATTGAAGAAGGACATAGATGCCCATTGTCTTCTTCCCGCGTCTGATCTTTGCTTCTTCTTCCCGCGTCTGATCTTTCCGTGGACTGTATTCCAGCAACCAATTTCCGACGAGTCTTTTCCGAATGGCCTTTCCGGCGACTCTTTTTCGAAATGGGTTTCAGGCAACCTTGTTTCGAAACGCTATTTTATAATTTCTGGAATTATTTTTCTTTAATTAAACAAACAAACCTTTCAATAACTAATAAAATGAATATTTACACTACAAACTTAATAGATTGTTATGCATTCTCGATGAGACGTTTAAATTAAATGAAAAGCTGCCTGCACGCTTTCCCGGAATTTGGACCGGCCAATCAACTTTACAATGCGACGAAGGGGTGTGACGGTTGGTTTACGGTCCAATCACCTTTATTAGTATATTCAATCTTGCCCTTTACGCAGACTTCTGCAAAATTTTCATCCCCATTTCATTACCTGCAAGAAACCCTGCTTCTATTTCTCTCCCAGATCTCAATCCTTGACCAACAAAGTCATGAATCCCCTTCCAATACCTATTCTGGCCGCAGTGCAAGCGTACATGGTTGCACGTCTTCGGATATATGCCGGAGACAACAAAATCGATCGGCTAGAAGTCTTCGACACAATGCTGTTTAATGTGTTGCGTGATTTGTCTCAGCGATTCCAAACAAGATTCTGGCCCCGAGATGTTGTAGCAGCGGTGAAAGAACTGCGGATAAAATTTTACGAATTTCGTAGATTATTGGCGTGTCCTGGAGTTAAAATGGGTGATGATCGTATTCATGCCGAAATTGAGACCCTAGTATATTATGATGTGAATACCATTGAGGTAAGTCGAATTCATGCTTGTCTTTTTTTTTTTAATATTTGTTAATTATTCAATATTTAATTTTACATAGGTTATCATCGGGATTCCAACGCCAGGGCATTTGTGTAGCACCCGGAACGCCAGGCACCACATCCCCCGCACTATAGCCCCAATCCACATATGAAACGGACAATCCATACATGAATCAAAGCTACAGCGAACGGGAGACAATAAAATGACTCAAGGCTAGGCGGGTACCCTCAATTTAAAACCAACCAATATGCAATACAGAGTATTTAAAAGCGGAAGCAATAACATTCAATAGATACGTATAGGTACCATATTTATTTATTTACGTATAGATACCAACGTTTACACTATCAATACAATGTCATCCGTCAACAAAATAGACAATAGGGCGATACAAAATATCCCAAACCTCTATACAATCAAAATGTGGGAATGAAGTGTGCTAGACCCAAATTTAAAGACCAAATGACTCTAAATTCCCGCCTAGCACGCCCTGCAAAACACTGAAAAGTTGAGGTGTCAGTCCAACACGGACTGAGCGAGGGGTATAATAAATATAAGCGCACATACATGCAAGCTATAACCTCGGGTAATAATTTTGGAAAAACAATACAATTTAGTAGGTTAAAAGAGATACTATCGCCCGAGATTACAACTATTCCAATTTCAATTCAATCAATTTCAATTCAATCAATAGTGGCCCGGCGAGTGGGGCAATTCTCCAACCTTACACCGACTGTGTACAATCAATCAATCAATCAATCAATTATTAGGTGATTAGGTGATCAAGCAATTCATTAATGTGCACAATTAGCAGTTTCAATAACGCCTTCTTCCTCCGGGTGATGGTGGGATTGCAAGGCCCCACCATCCAATCAATCTGGGCAGAGGGTACATGAATCCCTAAGCCCGGAACTCCTTTCCCACCCTAATCTCCTAGGGGGTTCAGGGGTCATCCCAATTTGGTGAGGATAGCTATCGAGTTACCCGTCAGCCCATGCTTTCCCGGTTGGCTCGAGTCACTACCCTCGGGCCCACAGTGCAATACAATACTCGCCCAATCAATCAATCAATCAATCAATTTCAATATTTCGATAAAACATTTGAAAACCAATCTCATTTGAAAACTATACGTATAATTATAGGTTTTGGCTTAAAATATCACATAGGGTTGTACGGGTCCTATGTATCTAAAATTAAACCTCACCTGTCGACCCAAAAATACTCCAAGGAAACAGCTCACGGGGCCTGCTCCTCGTCACCAGGAAGCTGGTCTGTGCAAGAAAGACAATTGTCCGTGAAACACGACTCAAAATGTACCAAATAGGACGAACGGCAAAATGTGACGAAGCGACGAGAAAAATGCAATGTACCATGAAAATATTTGGTTTCAACATGTAATCAATCATATAAAAGCAATTAGGGGTCAAAGAAGCCGTCCGAACGAGGTGCGGAAATTTTAAATTTATGCAGTGAATTTCGCACCCTTTCTGGACTATGGGAACGGCCGTTCCGGCCTTCCCTTGAAAATGGGAAGGGCCGTTCCCATGGCTCAGAAAACGCGCGCCAGCGCTTTTCAAAATATAAAACGCATTCGGCTGGGAATGGCCGTTCCGGCTCACAGGCCAAAGAGGGAACGGCCGTTCCCAGTCTCGCTGGCCTGAGTCTCAGCATCATGGGAACGGCCGTTCCAGTTTTGAACTGGAGCTGGGAAGGGCCGTTCCCAGAATACGTGAGCAAAATATGCAGAGCAGAAAAACAGAGCAGCCATGGAGAAGCCTCAAACAACCACAAAAATGGATGCAAACCATGTTCCAATGCAAATATTAAACACAATAAATATGCTAACATGTATATATATCAACAATAACTCATAAAAACATATGATCCCAAGTTAGATCATCAATATTCACTCATTTGAAACCCATTCACTCCAACATGCTTCAAGTCCATAAATCACAAGATATATGCCTCAAACTCATGCTTAATGACCACAATAAATTTTCCAACAACCAATACACACTTCATTCAATGCACAACAAAGCCCTAGATAACCTATAATTTCAATAAAATCATTCATTCACCATATTTACCTCAAGAGAAAGAAATGGAAGAAGAGATGATGAAAGGATGTTGATGATGCTCCAAATATCACAAATCCCACACAAATTGATGCTCAAGTGGTGAAATCTCCCAACTCCAATCAAGGGTTTTTGGTTCGGTTGAAATGGGAAGCAAATGGAGCAAAGATGATATTGTGTGTATGAAGGAAGAAGCAAATGGTACGTGATATGCTCCCAAGAAGAGAAAAGAATTGGCCAATTTTGCAATTAAATCCCTTGAAAAGATAAGTTAAGCAATTGAGTCCAAATCCCCTTTTAAAATAATCAATTAGGTCCAATTCAATTAGATCCCATATGCATGAAAATGATCAATTAAGGACATAAAGGAAATAAATCACGTTCGAGAAAATATTTCACATTACAATCACATTCGATAATTTTGAAAAATATGATATGATATGAATTTTCAATAAAATAACAAGAATGTAATTTTATAAAAATAATGTCATGATATGGAAAATTAGAGAAATGGACAATTAATAGTTAAATTACAACTCTCAAACGCACACGTGTCGTTCATACCTGAATTGCCGAAAGCTGGGGCGTTACAATCCTCCCTCCTTATAAGAATCTGGTCCCCAGATTCACTGATCGGAAGGGAACAACTCTGGATGGAACCGTCTCATTTTGTCTTCGGTCTCCCACGTGGCTTCTTCGGTCTTATCACTTCTCCAAAGAACCTTAACCATGGGGATCTTCCGGTTTCTTAATTCCTGAAACTTCTTATCCAATATCTTAACCGGTTTCTGAACAAAGGTAAGACTCGGTTCCAATTCCACTTCTTCAACAGGAATGATCTCGGTTTCATCGGGGTAGTATTTCCTCAGCTGAGACACGTGAAATACGTTATGAATCCCCGTGAGACTCGGTGGTAGGTCCAATCTGTAAGCAACTTCTCCAATTCTTTCCACAATCTCATAAGGACCTAAATAACGAGGTTTAAGTTTACCTCCTTTCCCAATCCGAGCAAATCCTTTACGTGGAGACGCCTTCAAGAATACCCGGTCTCCAACCTCAAACTCGAGATCTCTTCTGCGACGATCGGCGTAGCTCTTCTGTCTGTCTTGAGCTGATTTCATCCGTTGTTTTATTAATTGGACTTTCTCAATCATAGCTTCAACTGCCTTGGAAGGTTTTTCCAATTTCTCACCTTTCTTAACACCTTCCTGTTTAGTCCATTTCCACTCTTCCAAGTCAAAGAACAACGGAGAACGACACTTCCGTCCATAAAGTAGCTCATACGGTGCCATTCCAATCGAAGCCTGAAAACTGTTGTTGTACGCGAACTCAATCAAAGGTAGCTGATCATGCCAAGAAGACTGGAAATCCAAAGAACAAGCTCGAAGCAAATCCTCGAGATACCTTATTAATCTCTCGGACTGACCATCCGTCTGAGGATGAAAAGCTGTACTAAACTGGAGCTTCGTACCCAAAACCTCTTGCAATTCACGCCACAACCTCGAAGTGAACCGTGGATCTCTGTCTGAAACGATACTGACCGGAATCCCGTGAAGTCTAACAATCTCCCGGTTATAAAGCTCGGCTAGCTTGCGAATCTTATACGACATCCGAACCGGCAGAAAATGTGCAGACTTCGTCAAACGATCCACAATCACCCAAATCCCATCGAATCCACCTTTCACCTTAGGTAATCCGGACACGAAATCCATCGTCACCTGTTCCCACTTCCACTCAGGAATAGGTAACGGCTGAAGAAGACCTCCCGGTTTCTGATGCTCGGCTTTCACTTTCTGACAAGTGAGACAATGCTTCACAAACTCGGCCACATCTTTCTTCAATCCACGCCACCAATAATATTGCCTTAAGTCCTTATACATCTTGTTTCCTCCGGGGTGGATAGAATAAGCCGATCTGTGAGCTTCCTCGAGCAATACCCGTTTCAACTCTTCGGGTACAACCACTCGGTTCTTGAAACGAAGAAGACCGGTTTCATCGAACCCGAATGGACACTCTGGATCAGCTCTTGCCTTGGCTACCAATTTCTGAACTTCCAAATTTGTACTCTGAGCCTCAAACAACCTGTGCTTCAACTCTGGTTGGACCGAAATATTAGAAACTCGAGCCTTCAAAACAATTGGCTCGATTCCACTACTTTCACCCACTTCCAAGCTCGACACACTAACCTTCCTACTAAGTGCATCGGCGACCACATTGGCTTTGCCGGGATGGTACTTGATCGTGCAATCATAATCTTCCAATCTTTCCATCCAACGCCGTTGCCTCATATTTAAATCCTTCTGAGTGAATAAATACTGGAGGCTTTTGTGGTCGGTGAAAATCTCGAAGGACACCCCGTACAAATAATGTCTCCACTTTCCAAGTGCAAAGACTACAGCAGCAAGCTCAAGATCATGTGTCGGATAATTCGTCTCATGCTCTTTCAACTTTCGGGATGCATAAGCAATTACTTTACCCTTCTGAGTCAACACACATCCCAAACCTTCCTTAGAGGCATCCGTATAAACGGCATATCCTTCAGAACCTTCCGGAAGGGCTAACACTGGAGCAGACACTAACTTCTCCTTCAAGAAAGTGAAACTCTTCTCACAGTCTTCATTCCAATCGAATTTCACATTCTTCTTCGTCAACCGGGTTAAAGGAGCTGCTAACTTGGAGAAATCCTTCACAAACCTCCGGTAATAACCCGCCAATCCCAAGAAACTCCTAATCTCAGAGGCATTCCTAGGTTTCTCCCACTTCAACACTGACTCAATCTTGGAAGGATCAACTTCCAACCCGTTGCCCGAAATCACGTGACCCAAGAATGACACCCTGTCAATCCAGAACTCACACTTGCTGAACTTGGCAAACAACTGATGCTCCTTCAAAGTCCTCAATACCAACTGAAGGTGTCTTGCATGCTCCTCGGCAGACTTCGAGAAAACCAGGATATCATCAATAAAAATGACCGCGAACTTATCCAGAAAAGGCCTGAAAATCCTGTGCATCATATCCATAAAAGCTGCTGGGGCATTAGTCAACCCAAACGGCATCACAACAAACTCATAATGCCCATACCGAGTGTTAAATCCTGTCTTAGGAATATCCCCTGATCGGATACGCAGCTGGTAGTAACCTTGTCTCAAATCCAATTTCGAATAGACTTTCGAACCCTGAAGTATGTCAAACAACTCCTCGATGTGTGGAAGAGGATACTTGTTCTTGATCGTCATCCTGTTCAACTCCCTATAATCTATGCACATTCTCAAGGTCCCGTCCTTCTTCTTTACAAACAAAACCGGTGCACCCCAAGGAGAAGAACTCGGTCTGATGTACCCAATCTCCAACAACGCATCAAGTTGAGTCTTCAACTCTTTCAACTCGGCCGGAGCCATACGATACGGAGTCTTAGAGTACGGCTCTGCGTTAGGGTACAAGTCGATCACAAACTCAATTTCCCGTTCTGGAGGTAAAGAATCCAATTCCTCAGGAAAAACCTCGGGAAAATCCTTCACTACTTCCGTCTCTTCCAGCTTACTCTGATCCTTAGGTTTGTTAAGGATATAAGCAATGAAACCCGTGGCTCCCTCTCGAACCAACTTATGAGCTTCAGAAAACGAAAGTAGCGGTACAGTCTTGGAACTCCAACCTACTACCAAATCTGATCCCAACTGAACCTTCTTCGCTCTACAATCAACTGTGGCAGAATGTCTGTACAACCAATCCATACCCAGAATAGATCCATAGCAAGTCATCGGCAGCTCAATGAAATCTGACAAGAAAACCCGACCCTCGATGCTCACCGGAACCTCTCTGAACACCCGATCAGATTCTAAACTACCACCAAAAGGAGTGCTAACCACATAACATGCAGAAGAACGAGAAACAGGCAAGGGCAAAGAAATAGATATAGCACTCGAAAGAAAGGAGTGAGTAGCTCCCGGATCAAACAACGTATGAATGTTCGTGCCATGTATGCAAATGGTACCTTCAACTACCGCGGCTGGATCAACATCTGCATCCGGCTGCTCTCCATCCAAAGCATAAGCCCGAGCCCTAATCAGTGGTCTCGGTGCTCCCGGTGGTGGTATCCTGCGATCCGGACAACCATCTACCAAATGCTCATCGCTCCCACAAAGTAGGCATAAACCCAAACGCCTCCTGCAGTTATCATAGACGTGTGTCCTCTGTCCACAGAAGGTACAATAAGGTCTCTCGGGTGGTGGTGGCAAAGCTGGAGCAACTGGAGCAGCTGGAGCTCTAATCACTGGTCCTGCTGGTCGGGGCTTCTTCCCTGGGCCCTGTGGAGCTGGTGGTGGAGAAGAATATACCATCGGCCTCTTGCCTGAAGCAGAACCCGAGCCAGAACCCTTATACCCTGATCCGGCACCTCTGAACCCTGATCCAGAACCTCTGAATCCCGAGCCTGAACCTGAGCCAGAACCTGAGCCTGAACGGTAAGAAGACCGCCTCGCATTCACTGAATCCTCAACCAATAGAGCCTTCTTGGTAGCCTTTGCCCATGTGCTCGTGTTGACCGCCTCAATCGCTGCCTGAATATCCGGTCTAAGGCCCTGTACAAACTGCATCGCCTTATGGAAGTCATCACTCGCTATATTAGGAGCATAGCGGGATAATCTCTCATACTCAGCGATGTACTCTGAAACTGACCGGCTTCCCTGCTTGAGCTCTGTAAATTCCTTCAACCTTCTAGTGCGAGAAGATGGAGGAATGAACTTGTTCTGAAACTCTCTAACAAACACTTCCCAATTCACTTCCTCGCCTGCAGCCTCTAACACTATCCGGGCACTCTCCCACCAGGAGTAGGCCTCTCCCTGAATCAAAGAAAGCGTACAACGGGCCTTCTCCCTGGAATCACACGGGATAAGCTCCCAAACCCTCTCGATCTCCCTAAGCCACTGCTCGGCCTGAATATCATTTCCTTTATAAAATTTGGGAGGATGCTGGTTCTGGAACTCCCTAAAGACAGCTGAAATCTGTGCCCCTGGCTGTGGTGGTGGAACTGGTGGTGCTGGAGGAACATGATCCCGAACTCTCTGATCAATAAGGCCCACCACTGCATTCATAAAATCCTGTGGCTGAGCCTGAGGAGGTGGAGGAGGAGGTGGTGATCTCTCCCTGCGATGATGTCGATGATGTCGAGGTCTAGGGGATCGATCACGGTGATGTCTATCGCGAGCCATCCTGAAATTCAGTCACTATTATGCATGTTCGATTAGTCAATGCCAATGTGTGCAAATAATTCATAAATTGCACATAAATTCAGAAATTCCAACAATCCACCAAATTCAAGTAAGTCAGATAGGTTCAAGTATCAATTAACAATGCAAGACTCTCAAATTGACAATTAGTTCCTATGCCGTGCGACCTAGACTCACAAAACTCGACACTAGAGACCCGGTTTTGCAACCGGGCTCTGATACCACCGTAGGATGTAGCACCCGGAACGCCAGGCACCACATCCCCCGCACTATAGCCCCAATCCACATATGAAACGGACAATCCATACATGAATCAAAGCTACAGCGAACGGGAGACAATAAAATGACTCAAGGCTAGGCGGGTACCCTCAATTTAAAACCAACCAATATGCAATACAGAGTATTTAAAAGCGGAAGCAATAACATTCAATAGATACGTATAGGTACCATATTTATTTATTTACGTATAGATACCAACGTTTACACTATCAATACAATGTCATCCGTCAACAAAATAGACAATAGGGCGATACAAAATATCCCAAACCTCTATACAATCAAAATGTGGGAATGAAGTGTGCTAGACCCAAATTTAAAGACCAAATGACTCTAAATTCCCGCCTAGCACGCCCTGCAAAACACTGAAAAGTTGAGGTGTCAGTCCAACACGGACTGAGCGAGGGGTATAATAAATATAAGCGCACATACATGCAAGCTATAACCTCGGGTAATAATTTTGGAAAAACAATACAATTTAGTAGGTTAAAAGAGATACTATCGCCCGAGATTACAACTATTCCAATTTCAATTCAATCAATTTCAATTCAATCAATAGTGGCCCGGCGAGTGGGGCAATTCTCCAACCTTACACCGACTGTGTACAATCAATCAATCAATCAATCAATTATTAGGTGATTAGGTGATCAAGCAATTCATTAATGTGCACAATTAGCAGTTTCAATAACGCCTTCTTCCTCCGGGTGATGGTGGGATTGCAAGGCCCCACCATCCAATCAATCTGGGCAGAGGGTACATGAATCCCTAAGCCCGGAACTCCTTTCCCACCCTAATCTCCTAGGGGGTTCAGGGGTCATCCCAATTTGGTGAGGATAGCTATCGAGTTACCCGTCAGCCCATGCTTTCCCGGTTGGCTCGAGTCACTACCCTCGGGCCCACAGTGCAATACAATACTCGCCCAATCAATCAATCAATCAATCAATTTCTTTCAATATTTCGATAAAACATTTGAAAACCAATCTCATTTGAAAACTATACGTATAATTATAGGTTTTGGCTTAAAATATCACATAGGGTTGTACGGGTCCTATGTATCTAAAATTAAACCTCACCTGTCGACCCAAAAATACTCCAAGGAAACAGCTCACGGGGCCTGCTCCTCGTCACCAGGAAGCTGGTCTGTGCAAGAAAGACAATTGTCCGTGAAACACGACTCAAAATGTACCAAATAGGACGAACGGCAAAATGTGACGAAGCGACGAGAAAAATGCAATGTACCATGAAAATATTTGGTTTCAACATGTAATCAATCATATAAAAGCAATTAGGGGTCAAAGAAGCCGTTCGAACGAGGTGCGGAAATTTTAAATTTATGCAGTGAATTTCGCACCCTTTCTGGACTATGGGAACGGCCGTTCCGGCCTTCCCTTGAAAATGGGAAGGGCCGTTCCCATGGCTCAGAAAACGCGCGCCAGCGCTTTTCAAAATATAAAACGCATTCGGCTGGGAATGGCCGTTCCGGCTCACAGGCCAAAGAGGGAACGGCCGTTCCCAGTCTCGCTGGCCTGAGTCTCAGCATCATGGGAACGGCCGTTCCAGTTTTGAACTGGAGCTGGGAAGGGCCGTTCCCAGAATACGTGAGCAAAATATGCAGAGCAGAAAAACAGAGCAGCCATGGAGAAGCCTCAAACAACCACAAAAATGGATGCAAACCATGTTCCAATGCAAATATTAAACACAATAAATATGCTAACATGTATATATATCAACAATAACTCATAAAAACATATGATCCCAAGTTAGATCATCAATATTCACTCATTTGAAACCCATTCACTCCAACATGCTTCAAGTCCATAAATCACAAGATATATGCCTCAAACTCATGCTTAATGACCACAATAAATTTTCCAACAACCAATACACACTTCATTCAATGCACAACAAAGCCCTAGATAACCTATAATTTCAATAAAATCATTCATTCACCATATTTACCTCAAGAGAAAGAAATGGAAGAAGAGATGATGAAAGGATGTTGATGATGCTCCAAATATCACAAATCCCACACAAATTGATGCTCAAGTGGTGAAATCTCCCAACTCCAATCAAGGGTTTTTGGTTCGGTTGAAATGGGAAGCAAATGGAGCAAAGATGATATTGTGTGTATGAAGGAAGAAGCAAATGGTACGTGATATGCTCCCAAGAAGAGAAAAGAATTGGCCAATTTTGCAATTAAATCCCTTGAAAAGATAAGTTAAGCAATTGAGTCCAAATCCCCATTTAAAATAATCAATTAGGTCCAATTCAATTAGATCCCATATGCATGAAAATGATCAATTAAGGACATAAAGGAAATAAATCACGTTCGAGAAAATATTTCACATTACAATCACATTCGATAATTTTGAAAAATATGATATGATATGAATTTTCAATAAAATAACAAGAATGTAATTTTATAAAAATAATGTCATGATATGGAAAATTAGAGAAATGGACAATTAATAGTTAAATTACAACTCTCAAACGCACACGTGTCGTTCATACCTGAATTGCCGAAAGCTGGGGCGTTACAATTTGGATGTCATTATTACGACGATCTTAGGTATATCATCAAAGTGCGATAGGCACACCTTTTGGAGGGCGAAGAGGAGCACCTCCACGCGTTCCACATAAGTGATAGGGACTCGAACCCCGAGTCCTTTGACGGCGTGGTTTACCCCGAGTCCTCTGAGGAGAGTGTTAATTCCAATATCCCTCAAGATGATCCAGAGGAGGTTAATCAGTTTCCTCCCCCATAAAATATTTAGTTTGATTGTAGTGTAGTTTATTGGTTTTGTAACGAAATATTTATTGTTGAGTTTTTGGTTAAATATGCGTAACTGAAAGCATACTTTGTCCAGTTTTGGGTTAAATCTGCGTAATTGAAAGCAGACTTTGTCTAGTTTTGGGTTAAATGTGCATAATTGAAAGCATACTTTGTCCAGTTTTGGTTTAAATAGGCGTAATTGAAAGCATACTTCGTTGAGTTTTGGGTTAAATATGCGTAATTGAAAGCATACTTTGTCCAATTTTGGGTTAAATATGCGTGATTGAAAGGATACTTTGTCCAGTGAAGGGTTAAATGTGCGTAATTGAAATCATACTTTGTCCAGTTTTGGGTTAAATATGCGTAATTGAAAGCATACTTTGTCCAGTTTTGGGTTAAATATGCATAATTGAAAGCATACTTTGTCCAGTTTTGGTATGCATAATTGAAAGCATACTTTGTCCAGTTTTGAGTTAAATAGGCGTAATTGAAAGCATACTTCATTGAGTTTTGGGTTAAATATGCGTAATTGAAATGATACTTTGTCCAGTGAAGGGTTAAATATGCGTAATTAAAATCATACTTTGTCCAGTTTTGGGTTAGATATGCGTAATTGAAAGCGTACTTTGTCCAGTTTTGGATTAAATATGCGTAATTGAAAGTAAACTTGGTTGAGTGAAGGGTTAAATATACGTAATTAAAAGCATACTTCGTTGAGTTTTGGGTTAAATATGTGTAATTGAAAGCATACTTCGTTGAGTTTTGGGTTAAATATGCATAATTGAAAGCATACTTTGTCCAGTTTTGGGTTAAATATGCATAATTGAAAGCATACTTTGTCCAGTTTTGGGTTAAATATACGTAATTGAAAGCAGACTTCATTGAGTGAAGGGTTAAATACGCGTAATTAAAAGCAGACTTCGTTGAGTGAAGGGTTAAATATGCGTAATTGAAAGCAGACTTGGTTGAGTGAACAGTTAAATATGCGTAATTGAAAGCAGACTTCGTTTAGTGAAGGGTTAATGTGCGTAATTGAAAGCAAACTTCATTGAGTGAATGGTTAATGTATGCATATTTAACCCAGATCAGATGATATATTGTTTTTTGAATTGACCACAATAAATGGTATAGAATAGAGAACGAAAAGGTAAGACACAAGAATTTACGTGGTTCGGCTGAATTTGCCTACGTCCACGAACAAGGGGAGCGATTCCACTATAACAGAGAGTTTACAACAATTAGAGAAAAAACCTATCCTCTAATTAACCCAACACTCACAGAGAATCTCACAATTCTATCACAAGAATTAGCTCTCAAGTGCTTCCCAAACTCTTTAATTTACAAGCCTCACAACAAGCTTTCACGAAGCTTAGGACTTCGCTTCGACTCTTTAGGCTTTCTGGGCTCTATCTCTCACAGTTCTAGGCTATAGGCCTCTTTTCCGAGCCCCCTTTCCCTGGTCTGGGCTCTAGGCCTCACGACCTGAAGGCCCTCTCAAGGCTCCCGACCTTACGGCACTTTGAACCTGAACAAGGAAGGCTCTATTTATAGAAAAGTTTCAGTCATCATATGAATGGTGATGTTCGTCAAAAATTTGACAAACACCAAAATGATTTATTTGTTTTGGGAACACGATTACACCAAGCTGTAACACGGAATTAATTAGAAAATAAATATTAGAATGATTGATGAGAAAAGGAAATAAGAATTCGTAACGATGAAATAAAGATAAATATAAAAGTTGCTGATAATCTTCGATTTTCTGAGTCTTCTTTATACAATGGAATTCTGAATGGCGTAATCTCTATACTAGAATAACAATAGCAATTACAGTGGAAAGTGATAAGGAGAAAAAATAAAATATAAAGCTCTTAAGTAGTAGTTCTTGAAATTGGGACTGCTAGGGTTTTTCTGTAGAGTTGAATATGACGATGTTCAATGTATCTGATATAGTCTCTCTCTATCTCTTCCCTTTTATTCTTTTCAAAAGCAGTTGTGACTTCCCCTCATCTCTAGGCACGTTCCCATCTTCAATTTTCAAAACTAATAGCACGTTCTCTCGGTTGACCCAATCACCCTCTTTCTTCTCAACTTTCGTCTTTTCTCCTTAATATTTCTCAATTAAATAATGTGAAAAATTCGGTCCACATCATCACTCCCCCCTACTCTTACAGTCGAACAGTGTGGACAACTGTGAGAGTAGTAAAATATTGAAGAACAACTCTGGATATTGGGCGTCTTGAACCGGTTGAACTCCCTTCTTGGGTACGGTGATTGCCTCATTAAAAACCTCACTCGGGAAAACCACGTGGGACAAAACCCTCATGAGTAAAAAGAGTACAACAGTTGCATCCCGTACCCAAGGTTTACTTGAGTTTCTGCTTCTTGTAGTTGACTTAACATTCTGCTTATTGAGATCTTCCTGACTTTCTGCTTAGTATCTTTATTATTTCAGCTTGTTGCTCCTTCCAGCTTGGTTGACTTTCAGCTTGGTTGACTTTCAGCTTTAACTGATTTTCACATGCTCCTTTCTGCTTGCGCCATTCCCTTTTGCTTTTCTTTCTGCTCGCCATGCTCCCTTCTGCTTTTCTTTTTCGCTAGCTCAGCTGTAAGTATTTCTCTTTCTCTAGAATTTAGTGGCAGTATAGTCGGATGTGGAAGAGTGGCACATCACTTGAGGCTTCACTTCTGTATTAATTCAAAAATTATTTCCTCTTCTCCATAGCACATTTAGCTAGATGGTTGTTTCGGTCACACCACGTAATACTTGTCTATTTTAGCTTCTCAAGGTATCTGTAAATATCTCAGCTTCTACAAAATATTAATCAGGATCCCATCATATCTCAAATTATAAAGATGACCTCTCTCAATTATTAAAATAACCGTCACAAATTACCAAGATAATTTGAGGCGATTTTATAAACTCTTCGAGACAATTATTTCCACATTATCTAAACAATTCTCTCTAAATTCGTTTAGATAATAATCAGTGTATAAAAAAAAAGATTGAACCCATTTACTTAATTTTTAATTCACCATTATCACTTATGAAATTAAAGGGTTAATGATTCTACGAAAGAATTAAAGAAGAAAAAAAGGAAGATATCACCCGGAAATAGGAAAATCTTATGACATAGGAGTGGGTTCTTCCTTTTATAATTCCAAAGCATATTTCCAGAACTATTTCCAACTCTTCCTTCACGTGTCCCTAAGTAGCCGTTCCAGGTGAGTCTTTTTAATTTCTGGTCGCATGGCAAGCCTCCGGTGTTACGCTTAACCGGCGGTTGAGCACCGTCACACCGTTAGTCGCCGGTGACTTCTCGACCGACGGTTACATGTCTTCACCTCCTTCTTTCCCCCACTTTTTATTAGGGGCTAAAGAAAAAGATGGTTTTCTTTTTTTTCTTCTTTTTTATTTTTCCAAGAAATCAGAGCTTAAAGTTTGTAGATTTGAGTTTCCCCTTCGTTCTCTTGTAGCACTACCATTCGCTGCTTTGTGTTGTTGTTCTATCGGTGCGCCGCTGCTGTATGCAGCATTTTTGCTTCGACGGGCGGGTTGTTGCCGCTGGACAAGGCGCCCCGCTGTTGCTTCGTGGGCATGCCACCACTGGGTCGCCGGCCCGCGCCCCTGCTTCGCTGGCCTCAACGTCCGTCGTCGCGTGAGGTAGCCTCTCGGGCCAGACTCGTTCATTTTCCGTTCTTTTGCGTCTACCCTCTCTTCTTTGAGAAATCGGGGATATACGTTTAATAGATCTGGATCTTCCTCTTCGTCTTCTTATAGTACCGTGGCCATCGTCGGTCGTCGTCTCCCGTCGCTCGTCGGGTTTCGACAGTCGCACGGCGTAGGTGAGGGTTCTTCTTCCTCCCATTTTTTTCTTTATCTTTCCTTTTTTCGACTTTTATTTCTGGGTTTGAATAAAAGTGGTGCTGAAAGTTTCCGGGTTGGATTCATCTCATGCCGATCGTCTCATGGCCGGTTGGGGCGACACCAGCCGCTGCTGAGCTTGTTCCTGGACCACACCTGCACCGTGAAAATATCTCCTCCTTCTGTTTTGATTTGAAGATTTCTTTGAACTTCTGTAAAGTATACTTTCTTCCTTCATGAAAAATGAACTTTTTGTTGCAGATTTGCATTGGGAATCTGCCCGGAGACGATTATTCCAGTCACCACTAATCTTGTTGAAGAGATCTTCGCTTCTGGTAAGCCATATTTCTTGATTTCTTTGATTTTGGCCTTAGATAAGCTGTATCGATCCTGGATTGTTGCCTCTTGTTTATCTTGAAGAAAATCTGAAATTTGCCTTACTTGTTTCTTTGAATGGATTTTGGTGCAGTGCTTGCAATTGGGTTGAGGGGACTTCGTATGCTTGTGATATTTCTTCCAACTGCTTGAAGATGAAGATTGCATTTTTTTTCTTCTTTTTGTATCCTCAGGCTCGTTTGTTGATTCTATTGGCTTCGTTGTAACAAAGACAGCTGATTGTCTTTATCTTGTAATGAAAATATGTTGAAGTTGGCTATTTGAAACAAAGTCGTATTGAAAGTAGCTTTTTTAGTGCATATCCTGCTGGATTGTCTCTTTGTATTATGTTGGAAATGATACTTGTTTGCCCCCTTCTGCCGCTTCAATTGAAATCAGCTTAAATTTTTTCTTTCTAGCTTGTTGGTATGTTGACATCATTGCTTTCCTCCTGGTATTCTGCAAGGAGAATACATGCCTAGAATCAGCAGCAGGAGGTTGAGATCAACAGCTAAAATTTCTTCCTGCTGAACTTTCTCCCGTTGAACTTTCATATTAGACTTCCAGCTAGCTGCACATCCTCCAGCTGTTCTTCCAGTTCTCTCTTTCTGGTTTCCTGCTTTCTGATTAGTCTTGCCTTCCTTCCAAGTAGAGGCTTCCAGGTTTAGTAGCAGGGAGTGGGGCAAGATTGGGCAGTTGCAGGGATAAAGCTGGACAGCTGTAAGCAGAAGGTTCGACTTTCCCTTGCTGGTACTTTTTCATCTAGCACTCCTTTTAGTTTGCCGGAGCAGCTAATTTTCCAGCAAAGTCAGCCACGTAAGGGGGGATTTAAGCTCATTTAAATTTCCTGAACCTGCAAAGACTTTGAAAATTTTCTCATGCGTTTATTCCTGAATTTAGTTTATTAGGCTGAGCTCCGTTCCTTTGAGCTGCATGTTGAATTTTTGTTTTCGCCCATTTCCATCGAGCGTTCATGAATGTCTTGGACATTTAATTTTTCAGCATATGTCTTTCATATTGCAAGGGTATCTGGTTTGATGCAGTCTTTGTTTATTCTTTTCGATTTTTGTTTCGGTGGCTAGCAAGAGGTGGGCAGCCTAAGGAGGCAGTTCTGGTGCAATAGCTGTAAGAGCAGTCTCCTCGGGCTGCCTACTCTCTCCTATTCAGCTGAAGGTTGTCCCTTCCTGCTAGCAGCTTTGGGGACGTTCTCTCTGGTCCCTTGCAGCATCCGTCAGCTCATGAGGGTGCCATCTTCATAGTAAAAGACTGCCAGATCCCGCTCCGATGAGGGCATTCTCTCTAGCCCTAGCATCAACTAATTTCTTCCAACTAGGTGGCTAACCCGTCTGGTAGGAGCAGGTGGAGAATCACTCATAAGAGCTTTTCGTCTAGCTCTTCCCAAGGCATTTGCGTAATCAACGCGCCTTGCCAAGAGGGACTTATTTATGTGCCCCTTTAACCCCGGGTAATCAATCATTGAAAATGTTCAAATTTTCAGTAGTATAGCCGCGGAGGCTTAGCATGTGCCTGTCTCAAGTGTCACTTCAACAATAATATGATGCATTCAGAGCATAACATAAGAGGGTTCCTTTCTCATCATCATGCATTCTCACGAATCTCATGGAGTTAGTCATTCTAACAGAGCATTAATACTTCGTAATTACACAAGACATAATTCACTTCCTTCTCATGAGTTAAAACAACGGAAGGTTAATGTAAACAATTATCAAGTATGCAAACAAAAGTGTTGGAACCTGGAAGTTCTTATGATGTGTTTCTCTTTTTTGCTCTCCTTCCAGGTGTGGAGGCTGCCTGCCTGCTCAGCGGAAAAACCCTTTTAGGTTTTGAGCGCTTCAAGGTTGAGGTAACCTTATTCTGCCAGTGTCCTCCAGCTCGTGGGCTTCTCGTCCTGTATTTTTCACAACTTTGAGGGGCCCTTCCCAGCTGTGGCCCAGCTTCCTTATAGGTTTCAGCGTTTCTGCTTCCTTAGTGTTCCACCTCCAGCTCACTTTCTCCTGCGCCCCCTGGTTCTGCTGGGGACGCTTGAATCAAGGGTCTTTCTGGTGAGAGATATCTTCTCTGCTACTCTATCCTTGGTAGCGGATCCCTCCTACCGTAGTTCTACTTGGGGGTATTCCTTCCTGGTAGTCTCCTTCCCAATAGGTTTCTTCCTGGTCTTGATGTGTTCCTTCCAAGTAAGTCACTTCCAGCTGCACTTCGTCTTGGGAGCATCTCCCCACTTTTCACTCGATCTTGGCTGATCAGTTCTTGTAAGTAACCTTCCTGAATTAGCCATTCAATTTCATTTTGTAGGTGTCAGCATTCATTGGTGTCGTGGCCATAGTCATTGTGAAACTGGCAAAATCTCTCTGAAGGAGGATTATGGGGCCCATCCTTCGAGCTTCTAGGCTAATTCAAAAGTCCCTTTCCTTGAATCTGCATCAAAGTTTGTGATGACGTTGTGTGCAGCTTGGTGTATCAATCATATGGGGGTTCAAATCAGAATGCTCTCGCCCTTTAGGTATTCTGATCCTTTTAACTGGAGCTGGCAGGTGTCCGTCCTCTTTTCTTTCCCTCCTCCTGTCAGCTATTGATTCATCCTTTCCCGCTTCTACTTCCTCCGAATTAATATACATTTTTGCTCTGGTCAGGAGGTCATCCCAGTTGGTAGGTAGCTTTTTGGATAGCGAAGTGAAGAATGCTCCCTTCATGGAATACGCTAGCACGCACTTCCACCGTAGCAGAAGGAACTTCCAGCGCTGCGTTAGTGAATCTGTTGATGTAGCTCCTCAAAGACTCCCCTACCTTCTGCTTTATTGCGAAAAGGGCATTAGGCGTCTTCTGATAGCCCTTACTGCTAGCAAACTGGTGTAAGAACAGTGAGGAGAACTGATTGAAGGAATATATGGATCCAGGCTCGAGCTGCCGGGCCCATTCTTAGGCATTGTCCGTGAACGTGGTCAAGAACACTCTACATTTCACTCCTTCGGTGTACTGGTACAGAAGGGCTAAATTCTCGAACCGATCCAAGTGCTTTTGGGGGGTCCATTGTGCCATCGTACTCCGGCAGCCCTGATGTCTTGCAACCTGGCAGGAGTTCATCAGCTAGGATACTCTGGCTGAAGGGTCCACCCCTCCTGGTCACTCTGGCCGGTCCTGCTCTCACTTGCCTTTCCATGTCTTCTAGCCTTTGCTGCAACCTGGCAGCCCAGTCCGGCTGCTCGGGGAAACCTGGTTCTCTTCTTCCCGTCTGGTAGTCCATAGGTGGTGGCGCACCACCGGCTGCCACGCAGCTCTACCTGCGGCCCAAGCTCTAGTCCCGCCAGCTCCTTGTAATACCAGAGGGTCTCTAACTAGAGGTAAGCCTTCCCCAGCTGAAGGTAGCGCCACTCTTCTAATTGTCGGTTCTGCACCGTATACTGGCGGGGCTGTTCCACGCCCCTGAGCCGGCAGCTGGTCTCGATGCCCCATGGCAGCGGTTACAGCTGTGTTAATCCATTGCTGGAGCTCCCTAGCTGTAAGGTGAATGGGCGTATCTGGTGGTAAAAAGCCACTTCCTGATCCGCCAGATCTGTCAACTGCTCTCTTAGCATGGAACTGCATGGTAGCAGGGCTGATTCCTGATGACTCCCCTCCAGGTATGTCAGTCACCTTGGTAGTCTGCTGGGGGTTGAAGTTACGGCTGAGCAGCACTTCCAGCTTCTTGGCAGAAGGCTGGTAGTCCTCCTGCCTGCCTGTTTCCGCGAGCAGGTTCAACCTCTCTGGCAGGGAAGTCCTTCCAGGTGGGAGATCTCCTGCACCTGTAGGGGTCAGCCGGCCCGCATCTTCAATTTCGAGGCCTTGACTTTGTGAATTCCCCAACCCCCCCATCGCGTTGGATTTCGGGGTATTTTCTTTGTCCTTGGTTGGCGGTGTGACTCCCGTTACCGTAACGACAGTTGAGTCAGTTGGCACAGGGATGCTTCCGATGAGGAGCGGACTTGAAGCGCTACCAACTGCCTTTCAGCACCCGTCATGGCCGGAGCAGACGGGTTAACTGAAGCTGATACACCGCTAGATCCGGTCTTGGATGCCATGGAAAATCACAAGAACTCATGCCTTTTGCTCGATTTAATCGCCTTCCCACAGACAGCGGCAAATGATGTTCATAAAAAATTTGACAAACACCAAAATGATTTATTTGTTTTGGGAACACGATCACCAAGCTGTAGCACAGAATTAATCAGAAAATAGATATTAGAATGATTGATGAGAAAATGAAATAAGAATTCGTAACGATGAAATAAAGATAAATATAGAAGCTGTTGATAATCTTCGGTTTTCTGAGTCTTCTTTATACAATGGAATTCTGAATGGCGTAATCGCTATACTAGAATAACAATGGCAATTACAGTGGAAAGTGATAAGGAGAAAAAATAAAATATAAAGCTCCTAAGTTGTAGTTCTTGAAATTGGGACTGCTAGGGTTTTTCTGTAGAGTTGAATATGACGATGTTCAATGTATCGGATATAGTCTCTCTCTATCTCTTCCCTTTTATTCTCTTCAAAAGCAGTTGCGACTTCCCCTTATCTCTAGACACGTTCCCATCTTCAATTTTGAAAACTAATAGCACGTTCTCTCTGTTGACCCAATCTCCCTCTTTCTTCTCAACTTCCGTCTTTTCTCCTTAATATTTCTCAATTAAATAATGTAGAAAATTCGGTCCACATCAAATGGTAATGACAACTCAGCGACAACTGTACCACAACTCAGTGATAACTCGTTGACAACTCGACGCTAGCTCAGTGCTAACTCCTTGACAACTTGACGCTAGCTCGGCGCCACCTCGAGTCCACCTCTGCATCAACTCAGCGCTGCCTCAGCACCAACATGGAACTTTCTTCATCATTTCTAAACACTAATTTAAGTCACACTTTTAACAAATATAAATTTTTATTTAAATAATTCCTATTTGCATCCATAAATTTATTTTTTTTCCTTTTCATACTTTAATTTTAAATTTGAATACTTTATTGTTTCTAAATAATACTCTAATTTAAAATGTAAGTACTTTAACTTTTACGAATAATATATTTTTTTTCCTTGCTCATATTTCAATTTTAACTAGCGTACTTACTTTTACAAATAGTATTCTAATTTTAAATATGAATACATTGTTTTATAATTTGAATATTTTATAATATTTTGTTTATTAATTTGACTATTTGATAAATTGGAAACGTTATAGTTTCAAATAATACTCCAAAATATAAATCAACAATTAATTTTACCTCAAAATCCACCTTTAAAAAAAAAAACACTTACGTATGAAGTATGAAAATTATATTTTGAAGTATTAATATACAAAATAAAAGTATAAAGTTGTGTATATGAGGTATTATATTATCAAAATAGTTTGTGTTTCATTTTTTTTTTACTCTGTGAAGGATAATTGAGTATTTTTACATAAAATTTGGAACAAACAAAAATTTAAATTTAAAAAAGGTGAAGGCAGTACTAAAAATTTTAATATTTAGAAATAAACTAAATTTTATACCACCGCAGTGCTAGACACTTTAGGTTCATTGTCCCTACAAATAACTACAAGAGTTTACTCGTCTAGGTCTTGTACCTAAAAGCTAAAATAACATTAATCTTTTGTCTTTTGAATAATGTGAACGCGTTTACTAAGACTGATACTTTGTGTAACCCCCGAGCGCGAGACGTCACATCCCCCGCACCATAGCCCGACCCGTATATGAAATTGATTTCCATACACGTGCCAAATCATAGCGAACGGGGACATACACACTCGCTAAGCCAGGCGGGACTAACCCTTAACCTAACCCTAACAACAATCAAAGCAACATAACAGCGGAAGCAATAACTCATATTCCATATATTGAGCTATATGCTCTATGTACCAACATCCAATATTCATATATAACCAACAAGGATGCTACAAAACATGTACGCTTCCAATTCATAAACAATAGCTAAGAGTTGATAAACTACCATCATATACGTGTAATAAGAAAGAAATGCTAGACACTATGCAAGACTCTCCCAGAATTGTATCCCGCCTAGCATTTCTCACCTGCAAAAGAACTGAAATAACTCCGGGTTCAGTCTTAGATAGACTGGTGGGTATAAAATAGGCATAATATCGTATTAGAGCAGAATTTAAACACTTACATGCAAGCTATAATCCCAAATGAGGGTTTAGAATATTTACCTAAGTGGGCGAAATTAAGGAGTCATCACCTGGGATTATAACACTCGATTTCATTAGGTCGTTTGTGGCCCGGCGAGTGGGCGTGCATTATTTCCAACCAACACCTTGTGTAGTTCATTATTCATTCATTCATTCATTCTTTCATGTATTACATTCTTTCGTGCACATTTATTCGATCATTCATTCGATCGTTCATATACTCCTTCTTCCTCCGGTTAGTGGACGGGTTTGCAAGGCCCGAACACACATTCATTGGTGCTAGAGGGGTACATGAATCCCCAAAAGCTCGGCTCCCTTCTTTCACTAATCTCCTAGTGAAGTCCGGGTCTACCGTAGTTGGTGGAACTAGTATACATGGATCCCCTTCAGCCCAAGCTTCCCCGGTTCAGCAAGTACACTAAGTCCCAGGGCCCCCATTCATTGTGAACATTCATTTCTCGCCAAAACT
Organism: Lantana camara; assembly: GCA_037501455.1. Taxonomy (NCBI): domain Eukaryota; kingdom Viridiplantae; phylum Streptophyta; class Magnoliopsida; order Lamiales; family Verbenaceae; genus Lantana; species Lantana camara. Next base: position 131,100,819 of record CM074855.1, read on the forward strand.
TTTGGTAGGATTATCAAAATAAAGGCTTTATGTTTAAAACATTGACCCTCAAAAGACTTTATATAAATATAATTATATTTTGGCCGAAACTTTTCACATTAGGGTTCATAAGGTCATATTGTTAACTAATAGGAGAAAACCCACCTGGTAGACAAAAGAACCCAACAAAGACCTCACTGCTCAGCCTCGTCTCTCACTGGGTCAAGATTTGTGTGATAAAAGTAGTGTGAGACTCAAATATAACCACATTTGACGCTCGGTAATGCAATGACATGTAATGAAATGCATATGAAATCATGAAATACACTAAACTTGATCATGAATGCCATAGGATTCAATTCAACACATAATTCACCAAGTTTCGTTCGATATACGATAAAATCGTATTCATTCGCGTTCATGACCTTCATTCTCGCATTCATGTAACTCTTGAGGTCATATATCGATCATAGTGCATGATTTAATAAAGTCACATTGCATAAAATTCACGAATACGAATGATAAACGTAATATAAGCAATAAAAGAGTTTTCCCAAAGCTGTAGCACCCGAAGCGCAAAGGTGCCACATCCCCCGCACTATAGCTCAGTCTACATATGAAACGGACAATCCATACATGAACCAAGCCATAGCGCACGGGTGACAAGAAAACAAAGGACTAACTAGCGAGGCGGGACTAACCCCAAACCAAACAATCAACTCAGAGTAATAAAAGCAAAAGCAATAATTCATTCAATACTTATAGGTACCATCATTTACATATCAATACAATATCATTACCCAAAATATATAACATGTTATAAACCGTGAATAACAATACATGTGCAGCCAAATAGAAATAGACACGTGCTAGACCCGAAAGGAAAGACTTGACTCGACACCAATCCCGCCTAGTACACAACCTGCAAAACTGAAAAGTGAGGGGTCAGTCTACAAAAGACTGAGCAAGGGGCATAATAGATATAAGCGTAGATAACATGCAAGTCATAAACTCGGGTAAGGTTTTATAACTGAAAACAATATAAGTTCAAGAACAATGTAGAACTCTCCCGAGATTACAACTATCAGATTAAACACTAATCATTTTCAATCAATCAATCAATCAGTGGTCCGGTGAGTGAGGGCAATCTCCAACCTTACTCCGACAGTGTACAATCACGATACTTTTAATTAAATAGGTGATCATGCAATCAGTTACAGTGCACAAGTAGCAGTTTTAATGACTCCTTCTTCCTCCAATGATGGTGGGTTTGCAAGGCCCGAACCATCCACGGTAAACACGGTGTACGTCGGGAACATGACTCCCACGCACGGGACTCCTTCCTCCACCAAACCTCCTGGTGGATTCAGGGGGCATCCCAAGGTTTGTGAGGATAGTGCAAGAGTTACCCATCATCCCTTGCCTCCTCGGTTGGCTCAATACACTACCCTCAGGCCCAAAGTGAACATGATTTACTCGCCAAAACAATCAATCAATCAATTAATATAATACAATTCAGTAAATCAATTGAAAACCATCAGTTTGGAAAACTATAGATATATAGATACAGTTTGGCTTAAATCTCACATAGGGTTGTAAGGGTTCTATATATCTAGCAATTAAACCTCACCTGCACCGACAAAACAAAGAGAAAGACGCAGCCTAAGAAGTCCACTCCACGTTACTGGTGTGCTGGTCTGTGCAACAAAGACAAGTGTACATGAGACACGACTCAATGAACCAATTAGGACGCATGGCAAAGTCATGGAATATCTATCATGCATGTACAATCAATAAATATCATAAACATGTCCAATCAATCACTAAACCTAGTAAATAACTCATATAAGTCACATAAGGGAGCCAAGGAAGTGAAAGAAATGCAATAAGAGAGGTTTTGGTGAAGTTTGGCAAAAATGGATAATTTTAGGAAATGTATATGCTGAGGGAAAACTAGAATATCTGCAATTCTAGAAGTGGGAATTGAGTTTTGTTTTTTGGGAATGAAACTAGACTCAAATACCTTTCCGATGATATATGGCATGTTTTCTAGTTCAAAACGAGGAGAAAATGGAGTAAGCTTGAAGTTAGGCGAGTGTAGTTTTCCGGAAAAGTGGGGACACCTAAAAGAATTGATTATAACTGTCAAACTAGAAAAGATATTTAGATGATTACAATTAGAGGTTGTTCTAGACTTCAAGAGGTTTCCAACGGTTCAAAAATCAGGTCATTTGGAGTTTGTATGAGGGAGAAACGCCCGTTTGAAAATTGGTATGGAAAGAATTTATAATTGAGCACACATCTCTATATTCACTAAAAAAAAATGATATATAGAGAGAGGCATAATTATTATTTCTTTCTCTGTCTAAAATACATACATCTACCGTTATATAACTATTAAATAATTTATATTATAAATGAACAGTTGAAAATCCGATTAAAATCGAATATCCATCCGAATTCGCCTCATATCTGTATAAAGAGAGTATTATTCGAATCCGCTTGAAAAGGATATTATCCGAATTCGTCCGACTGATAAACGGCTAAGGATCAATAATCATATATCCAATCCATTTAAAATCCGTTTACACCCCTAGGTTTGGTATAGCTCAATTTCCACATACCACAATCTAACCAGAAAAACCCTCACAAGTCACAACTACAACCAATTAAGATCAAACTAATAGCAACACTGGACAAAATTCAAGAACACCTTTCCCGATGTCATGCAGAATTGCAGAGTAAAACCACAGCTACGACTTATAAAAACTAGATCAAGAAAAAAATGGTGAACCCTCTTTACAGTGAAAAATCCAGTTCAAAATGGTGAACGTCATGCAGAGTAGAAACGGGCGTTTAGAAAGGCTCGGGAAAGGCAGTAGGTTTCTAAACGGGCGTTTGGTGATATAACTAGAGGGCCAAACGCCCGTTTGGGAGTGAACTGGGCGAAAAACAGGGGCTAAGCGCGGGAATTGGCTCCCAAATCAACCCAACACCAAATCAATGCAAGAAAACAACCTAAAACTAACATATAACATGTATATGATCATATATATCAATTAGGCACCGTTTTATCCATCAAATATGCATCAATCATCAAGAAATCATCAATCAAAATCATGCTCCAAGCTTATAAACTTCATAATATATACCTCAAATCCAAGCTATAACCATATAATCATGCTTCCAACAACCAAAACATAATTTAGCAAGCTCAACACATAACCCTAATTACCACCCATGCTTCAAGAATTCTTATAAATCTCCAAGGTTACCTTAAATGGAAGAAATAGAAGAAAAGATGATGATATGATGAAGATGTTGCTCCTAATCCACAATTCCTTCACAAATTATAGCTTGAATTGGATGAAATCCCTTCTCTTCTTGGTAGGGTTTTTGAATCGGGATAAGGGGGAAAGAGGAGTGATCATGTGTGTATGTGTTTGTATGCAATAGAGTGAGATATAAAGGAGATATTATATGACTAAACACCAATTGCAATTTAATCTCTCCAATTAGTAAGTCATGCAATTAAGTTCACACTCATGGATAATGATCAATTAAGTCCACAATTATTTCTTGCAATTAGGTCCTCAAATTAAGAAAAATAATCACATAAAGACAATTAGGTAGTTTAACAATTAAGTCATAATTGGCAATTATTTGACATTATGTCACATATTGTATAATTGAAAAATTGGGGCGTTACAAAAGCTGCCAATCCAAATGACACGGCCGTGTTACACTTTTCAAAGAATTGGACACGGCCGTGTCTGATTTTTGAAAAATAAATTTCCCAAGTCGAACACTCGACACGGCCGTGTTGAGTTTTCAAAGCATTTGGACACGGCCGTGTCCGATTTTTAGAAAATATATTTCTCAAGTCGAACTGCCAACACGGCCGTGTCCATTTTCAGTTCAAAGCTGACACGGCCGTGTCAGCTCTTCGTCTTGAAACGAAAAACAGAGCAAAAGCTCTGTTTCTGCGAAGGAAAAGCTTTGCAAAACAGGGCAGCCACAAGGAAGCTCTTAGGTACACTTTAGACATGAATTCAATCCCTAAAATTCATATAAATCATGTAACCCAAGCTAAAACACAAGAATTCATGCTCAAAGTTGGGAAAAATCATCACCAATCTTCATATTCTCCAAGCATGGAGCTTCAAGCTCCTTTCATGTCAATTCATGCGATCATCACCCAATCTTACATTTAAGCATGTATAAATGATAGAAAGCTTACAAGCATCATCTTCTATGTATCAATTCTCAAATTAAACAATGAAAAATCAATGTTTAAGATCAAACCCCAACCAAGCTATTCATGCTCTTATTCATAACACATGAATTCTTCACTCATTGTAACGCCCCGACCCCCGAATGCGCTGATTCGGAACCCGGTTTGTTACTTGAGTCGAGCAAGTATCAGAGACGAAGAAATAAAAGAGTATTTATATATAGACAACCAAGTTTGAAATAATACACAAGTCGAACCACTAGATAACAAAATCATTTACTCAAATACGAACTTAACCAAAATATAAACGAGATGTAATTAAAGTGGAACATATTTATAACTTCTTCATAGCCGGTACTGATTCCTTTCCCAAAACGGTTACTTCCTTCAAAATTATTTACCTGTAGTATCTGAAGAGCAAAGAAAAGAAAGTAGAGGGATGAGTCAAAATGACCTAGTGAGGTGAGCATGGTTTGGTTTTAGAAAAGAATTCAGGTTATGAGAATCAGATGATTATTAATTCAAGATACAATATCAAGTAGGGTGTAAGAAGACAAAAGATTTCATATCAAGATCGGGTCCATCCTTTTATCTCATTTTTCCGGTTGGCCAATCACGGACACTCAGTCAATGTGACTAGCTGGAGCCCCCGCATAGTCGTTCCAAGGGAACCCCCAGGGAACAATACGAACTATAGGATCCCCTATAGCCGCCAGTACAGTACAGTAATTCTCCTTCAGATGGGGTAACAAAACAATCAAGAATATTTCAACAATTAAGGGGTAAACAAGGATAGCTCAATCAAGCAATACGGGTTCATGATCAATTCAATTATGAGAAATTGTATCGAAGATAAAGCAGAATTTGCTCCCTAGCAAAAAAGGGTATGGTAAAGCTCACCAATGAGAAGGTTTAAGAAACCTCACCTGAAATTCTTACTTGCTTGTTAATCCTTTAAGAGTTATTCGCATCCTCGCACGTCACCTATAAATTTATAAGCATTCCATAATTATTTATTACTAACCTTTTATAGTTTATGCTAAGTCAATAATTAACTAAATTTTAAATCCTTGTCTCGAATTAATATAACTAACAAAGTTTTAAACTTTTCATACTTTGACTTAGGAACTTCAGTTTTTTTAAACAATTATTATTAGTTATATGGTTCATAATTATTTAAGTAATAATATTAATTGCAAAAATATAACATCTTCTGTACGTAAAATGTACAAAGATTAGACCCAAAATAATTTATTAATAAATGTAAGTTAGTGTGTGCATATAACAAAATCGTATTAATTTTTAAACTTTTACAAAATAATTTCCTTTTATCAACCTAAGACATTATAATAATAATACTAATAACAATGACCACAACTGTTAGGTTATTAACATCACAATTCGATTATCACCTATTATTTAATATTAACAATTTTCATACACTATTAATTACTAGCCATTAATATTGCGGATTGATAAGTCCTACGGCACTGTGATACTTCCAATGGATTTACAAAATCTTGTCTTTAGTTTTACTAGTATCCAACTTTATAATTGTATAAATAATTATAATAATACAATATCATCTTTATAAATCAACTGTACAAATATTTGCACTGTTCAAATTTTCTTACTAATTTCCGATCAATTTCTCAAGAAATCCAACAATGAAAGTTTAATTTTGGCAAAACCAACAACGTAATTTAAGATTCAAGATTTTCTTAAACCAAAAATTAAATTCGATTCGTTCAATATTTCTCAAAATTTATCTCATAGTTATATTATCCATGTCAAGAGGCACCTTAAACGCTAAAAGTTGATCGGAAATCTCACCGGAAAAGTTGCTCCACCACCAATACCGTCGTTCGTCTTCCACGCAGCTTCACCGGAGTTCGTTTTCTAACCAAAATAGAGACACTACTACCCTTACTTCTCCAAGATCGTCCCAACCGTCTAAATCTCCGTCGAAAATTGCCAAAAATCCGCCGGGAAGAGTATCGGAGTGCGCAGCAGCTTTACGGGCCTTCAAAGTTTGCTCTTGATTCGCCAAAACTAGAAATCATCTACTCTATCGCGATCGTCTCGTCGAAACGGTGAAAATGGTATATAAGTTTATAGGATTTGGCTAAGGAACGAGAAAGATTGGCTCAATCGAAGAAGAGGCTATGAAATCTTATTTACATATATTTAGACGTGTATGTAGGAACTTAAAATCAGCCATGGTGTTAAGGGTTGAAGATGATGGTGAAGATTTCTCATTCCTAACCTATTTATAGAAAATTTCCACCAATCACATGCAATCTCTAGCCCATTGTTTAAAGAAAACCCAATAACAATCCTTGGTTTTGAGAGAATGGTTTTGAGAAAACTATCAAATAAACCGTGGTTTCAAGACAATGGTTTTGAGAAAACTATCGTTTTTGATACTCTATCCTTTTAAAATATTATCTATTTATAATATATACTCTTATATATAATATAAATTATTAGAATTATTTTTTTGAAAAATAAATATAGGGGTGTTACAATCCTCCCCCCTTAAAAGAATCTGGTCCCCAGATTCTTACCTAAGTTTCGAATAGCTCTGGATACCGTTGTCGCATAGTGCTCTCGTGCTCCCAGGAGGCCTTTTCCATATCTTGGTTCCACCATAGTATTTTGACTTGGGGAATTTTCTTATTTCGTAACTCATGAAACTTTCGATGCAGTATACGCACAGGCCGCTCCTCATAAGTGAGATTACTCTCGAGAGGGATATCGTTGTAGGGTAAAACATGTGATGCATCGGGGTAATACTTACGCAATTGCGAGATGTGAAATACGTCGTGGATTCCTGTAATATTTTCTGGTAACTGCAGTCGGTATGCTACAGGGCCAATGCGTTCTGCGATTTTAAATGGGCCAACAAACCTGGGAGTTAATTTTCCTCCTTTGCCGATCCTAACAAATCCCTTTCTTGGCGATACCTTAAGAAGAACCAAATCTCCGATCTCAAATTCTAACTCTTTTCTTCTCTTGTCGGCGTAACTCTTCTGTCGATCCTGTGCAACCTTCATATTTTGTTTTATCACTTGGATCTTCTCTAAAGTTTCTTATATTAGTTCTGGCCAAGGTTTATTAGGATCTTGATTATTAGGAGCTTTCCGATTCTCCAAATCCCAATGGAGAGGGGACCGACATTTCCTCCCATATAAAGCTTCATACGGAGCCATTTGTATTGAAGCCTGAAAGTTATTATTATATGCAAATTCGATGAGAGGTAAGTGTCTATCCCACCTTTTTCCAAAATCCAAAACATTTGCTCTCAGCATATCTTCCAGGATTCGAATGGTTCGCTCAGATTGCCCATCTTTTTTAGGATGAGCAGCAGAGCTAAATTGCAACTTAGTTCCCAAGTGCTATTGCAAGCTTTTCCACAAGCGAGAAGTGAATTTAGGATCTCGATCAGATACAATGCTGGTTGGAACCCCATGTAATCGAATAATATCTCGAATATAAATCTCAGCTAATTTCTCTACACTGTACTTGGATCTTACCGGGAGAAAATGAGCAAATTTGGTTAACTAATCTACGATTACCCACACACTATCATATCCACCTTGAACCGTTGGCAATCCGGTTACAAAGTCCATGGTAATCTGATCCCACTTCCATTTTGGTATAGGAAGCGGTTGCAGTAATCCTGAGGGCCTCTGATGTTCTGCTTTAACTAGTTGACACGTCATGCATTTTTGTATATAATCCGCCACGTCTCGTTTCATGCCCTTCCACCAGAAACGTTGTTTAAGATCCCTGTACATTTTAGTTGCACCGGGATGCATGGAGTAGTAAGTTTTATGTGCTTCTTCTAATACTTCATCTCTAAGCTTATCTGGAACGCAAATGCGTTCTCTAAATAAGAGAGTGCCAATTCCAAGTTGTCCCGTAAACACTTCGAAAGTTGTCCCGTACAAGTATGGAAGCATGTCTGTAAGTATTAGAAGAAGTGTTTCGATGGAAGCATGGCACTATCGCCATGTCTGTATATAATCCGCCACGTCTCGTTTCATGCCCTTCCACCAGAAACGTTGTTTAAGATCCCTGTACATTTTAGTTGCACCGGGATGCATGGAGTAGTAAGTTTTATGTGCTTCTTCTAATACTTCATCTCTAAGCTTATCTGGAACGCAAATGCGTTCTCTAAATAAGAGAGTGCCATGCTTCCATCGAAACACTTCGAAAGTTGTCCCGTACTTGCATGGAAGAAGTATTAGAAGAAGCTTGAATACTAGCATGTCTGTAAACACTTCGAAAGTTGTCCCGTACAAGTAGTGTCTCCATTTAGCAAGTGTAAATACTATCGCCGCCAATTCCAAGTCATGAGTGGGATAATTTTACTCGTAAGGTTTGAGCTTCCTAGAGGCATAGGCTATAACTCTCCCTTTCTGCATGAGTACGTACCCCAGTCCTTCTTTCGAAGCATCTGTATACACAACGAATCCTTCAATGCCATCTGGTAGAGCAAGAACTTGTGCAGTGGTTAATTTCCTTTTGAGTTCTTGAAAACTTTTTTCACACTTGTCATCCCATACAAACGATTGATCTTTCCGAGTTAGTCGGGTTAAGGGCTTTGCTAGTTTTGAAAATTTGGGTACAAATTTTCGATAGTACCCTGCTAATCACAAGAAACTTCGTATGTCCGACACATTTCTTGGTGGTTTCCAATTTGTGACGGCTTCAACCTTCGCGGGATCCACTTCTATTCCCTTCTCAGAAATAATGTGTCCTAAGAACGCCACGCGGCTTAGCCAAAATTCACATTTACTGAATTTAGCATATAATTTATTTTCCTTCAAAGTTTGCAGAACTAGCCGCAAGTGGGTCTTATGTTTTTCTTCGGAATTGGAAAAGACAAGAATATCATCGATGAATATTACCACGAACTTATCTAAGAAAGGTTTAAAAACTCGATGCATAAAATCCATGAATACAGCTGGAGCATTGGTCAATCCGAACGGCATCATTACAAACTCGTAGTGTCCGTATCTTGAATTGAAAGCTGTTTTCGGTATATCTTCCTCTCGAATCTTCAGCTGATAATATCCTTGCCTCAAATCGAGCTTCGAGTATACAGAAGATCCCTGAAGGACATCAAAAAGTTCTTCAATATGAGGCAATGGATACTTGTTCTTGATAGTGAGCCAATTGAGCTCTCGATAGTCGATGCACATCCTTAGGGTTCCATCTTTCTTTTTCACGAAGAGCACAGGGGCTCCCCATGGGAAGTACTGGGTCGAACAAATCCCTTTTCAAGCAACTCGGCTAGTTGCTTCTTCAACTCGGTCAATTATGCTGGTGCCATTCTATATGGTGTCTTCGAGTATGGGGCAGCACCAGGAATTGTCTCAATGACGAATTCCACTTCTCTTTGTGGAGGTAGAGAGTCTCGATCTTCAGGAAATACTTCAGGATATTCCTTTACTACTTCCACTTCCACTAATCTTTGCTGATCTTGGGGCTTATTAATCAAATAAGCAAGGAATGCTTAATTCTCGTCCCTAATCATTCTTTTAGCTTCCAAGATTGATATCATTGGTGTTACAACATGGTATTTGGGGAATTGGTTGATTGTATTCATCGTATTCTTTCATGTATGATTACAGTATACTACAAGGTATATAAGGGAATGTACAAGGGAACCAGTATCACACCAAATCAGCCTATTACTCTAATTACGGGAATTAAGTCAAACTTCCCATAAATACAATATATTTAACACTCCCCCTCAAGTTAAGTAATCGAGTCGCCGATCCTTAACATGCTCAATACCGTTTGGAACAATTGCCTGGTGACAGCTTTGGTCAGTATATCTGCCAGTTGATCTTCCGATCTCACGAATGGAATTGTGATAATCCCATTTTCCAGTTTTTCCTTGATGAAGTGTCTATCCACCTCCACATGCTTCGTCCTGTCATGTTGAACGGGATTCTCAGAAATGCTGATCGCCGCCCTGTTATCACACTTCAAGGGACTCGGTCCCAAAGGGGTTAAGCCAATCTCAGTCATTAACTTCCTTAGCCAAATAACTTCGACTACTCCTTTTGCTATGCCCCTGAATTCCGCTTCTGCGCTGGATAACGCCACAACTTTCTGTTTTTTGCTCCGCCAAGTTACTACATTTCCCCCAACAAGTGTGAAATATCCAGAAGTGGACCTTCTGTCATTCGGATTTCCTGCCCAATCTGCGTCGGTATAGGCCTCGATGTCAAGGTGACCATGTCTTCCAAACATAATGCCTAACCCACTTTTTCCCTTCAGATATCGAAGGATACGTGTCATGTCTTCCATATGATCTTTCTGGGGTTGGTGCATAAACTGACTCACAACTCCCACGGCATATGCAATATCAGGTCTCGTATGAGACAAATAGATGAGTTGCCGACCAATCGTTGATACCGTTCCTTTTCAGTTGGTTCCCGATTTCCTTCTACTCTTAACCTGTGATTCACCTGTATTGGTGTCTCAGCTGGTTTGCAATCCAGCATACCAGTTTCAGCCGATAAGTCCAACACATACTTCCTTTGAGCTATAAAGATGCCTCTCTTTGACCGAAGGACTTCAATTCCAAGAAAGTACTTCAATCCTCCCAAGTCGTTCATCTCAAATTCCTTGAAGAGATTCCCTTTCAGTTGGTTTATTTCTTCTGTATCGCTCCCTGTTATGATCATGTCATCTACACAAATGATCAAGCATGTTATCAGTTCTCCCCGTTTCTTCAAGAACAACGTGTGGTCGGAGTTACTTTGAGTATACCCATATCTTTGCATTGGCAGAGTAAATCTCCCGAACCAGGCTCGTGGTGATTGTTTTAGGCCATAGAGAGCTTTTCGGAGTTTGCAGACTTCTCCCCTTTTAAATTCCTCTGAAAAACCTGGAGGGGGCTCCATGTAAACTTCTTCTGATAGGCCACCATGCAAAAAGGCATTTTTTACGTCAAACTGATGAAGGGGCCAGTCCCTGTTTGCTGCAACTGAGAGAAGTACTCGAACGGTATCTAACTTTGCTACTGGAGAGAAAGTCTCAGAGTAGTCAATACCATACGTCTGAGTGTACCCCTTTGCTACCAGTCGAGCTTTGTACCTCTCAACGGATCCGTCAGCTTTGTGTTTTATGGTGAATACCCATCTACACCAGACTGGTTTCTTACCTTCGGGCAACTGGCACCTTTCCCAAGTTCCATTTTTTTCAAGTGCACTCATTTCTGTTTCCATAGCCTCCTCCCATTCCCTACTCTCTTTGGCCTCTTGCACAGTCTCTGGAATAACTTCCTTGCACAGATTCGCAAGAAATGCTCTCGCAATCCCAGACATGCTCCCTCTGACTAAGTTTCCTACAGGGTACTTAGTTGATCGAGAAGTACGTTCTGGGGAGTATCGCTATGGTGGTACCCCCCCTATTATTCCGCTGAGGCAACTGATATCTGGAACTGGCTGTCACATCTTTCAGCAACACAATCAACGGCACATGTGATATCAGAATTATGAATATCAGAAAGAGTAGAGTTGGAAACTTCTGTTACCTCGTTTTGGACATCATGCGGAGGAAGGTCAGTGGGCGTGGAGATGGTGGTGGTACTGAGGGCTTCTGGTGATGTATCCGGATAGTGAAGCCAAGATAAGGGTTCATTCTGACTCTCCCCCTGAACCCTTGACTGGGTAAGAAAGAAATATTTGGTCTCGACAAAGTCACAATCCATAGTGACATGCATTTTTTTAGTGACGGGGTTATAACACAGATACCCCTTCTGATGGAGAGCATATCCCACGAAGACACACTTAACGGCACACAGATCAAGTTTATTTCGGTCTGGTTTAGGGAAATGAACAAATACCGAACAGCCGAAGATCCGGGGGGAGGGGGTAAGGTAAGGTGGGAAGGTATGGTGGTTTGTTTTTGGAGTACGGAGAGAGGAGTCTGATGGTTAAGGATTTTGGTGGGTAGTCTGTTTGTGAGATATGTGGCGGTGGTAACTGCTTCAGGCCAAAAATGGTTAGGGACATGGGATTCAGTTAGAAGGGCTCGAGTCATTTCGAGGATGGTCCGGTTTTTCCTCTCAGAAACACCGTTTTGCTGGGGTGTGTTCGGGCAACTAGTTTGGTGGATAAGGCCATTTTCTTTAAAAAACATATTCATTTCCTGGTTCACAAACTCTCTGCCATTATCCGATCGAAGTATTTGGATTTTCTTGTTGAACTGTGTCTGAATTATTTTAAAGAAAGCCACAAATGTACTGTAAACTTCAGATTTATGCCGCAAAAAATAAACCCAAGTCATACGCGAGGAATCGTCAACAAACAGAACAAAATACCAAAACTGATTGTTATTTGAGACTGGGGCTGGTCCCCAAACATCCGAATGGACTAAAGAAAACACATTCTCAACGCGTGTATTATTAGGTTTAAAAGAAGTTCTATGGCTCTTTGAAGTAAAGCAAGTCTCACAAGAAAAATCCAATTCTGGTTTATTCTGAAACAAAGTAGGAAACAACATTCGTAAATACCTAACAGAGGGATGACCGAGACGCCTGTGCCATAACCAAAGCTGAGTTGTTGCCTTTCCTACTGATAGAAGTGCCTTTGTCGGACTGTGAACTTCATCAACATAATACAGTCCTCCCTGCTCAGTACCACACCCAATGATCTCCTTCGTATGAATGTCCTGAATCAAACAAAATCGAGGATAGATCAGTACCATGCAGTTCAACTCCTTTGTAATGTGACTCAGTGACAGCAGTTTATAAGACAAAGATGGCACATAGAGACAGTGTTTCAATTTCAATTTCGGTGTAAGACTAATTGAACCTCTTTTTCCACAATAACCAAATCACCGTTCGCAGTTTCAATAGAAGATGTCAATGGTTCAACCGGATCAATTAAATCAGATAAATCGAATGTCATCGAATCAGTGGCACCACAATCAATAACCCATTTCGAGCTTTTAGTAGTGGAATGGGTGAGAAACACACATTTCTTATAACTTTTGGGGTCCTTTTCCAGATTATGAGAATTGGGGGGCCAAATTCGCAGACTATCAGAGTTGGGGGGCCAATTTGTAAATGTGGGCATTATATTAAAATGGGAATTAGGGTTTGGGGCATAACTCCCAAACCCAATACCTGATGTCTCCGCCTTCCTTGTCTGTTTTGCGTCTCTTTCGCCGCCCATCTCTCCGCCGCTGCCGGAGAAGGAGGCGGCGCTGTGGCGGCTGACTACCACTGCCGCTGTAACGGCGGTTCCCCTGGAATTGCCTGCAGCGGCATCACCTCCGCTTCCTGCCGTCTTTCCTTCACTGTTGGCGACATAAGCTCGCCTGTTGCCGCCACTTTTCGTCGCTTCTCCGGTGGTGGAGGTCTTCCGGTGGCCCTCCCACCAGTCCGGATAGCCGATCACCTCAAAACATTGTTCTTTGGCGTGCCTTGGCTTCCTACAGATTTCACACACCACACCCGATTTATCATCACGCAGTGATGACCGGCGTCCACTTCCTTCCCCACGACCGACGCCACCTGAGCGTGACCCATTCCGACCGCCTATCTCTTTCCGGGCTATGAGCCCAGATCCGACGCCTCCAGGTCTAGTTTCATCGTCATCTTCAATTGCCGCCCTCAAGATCTGGAGGCGCGCGGCCTCTCGACGGACTGTAGCATATGCTGATTCAATGGCAGCTTTACCCTTGTCCCTTGACATCCTATCAAAAACAAAAAAAACTTAAAGTTAATACTAGTATAAGCTAAGTCAATTCTCTATATCCCTAGGACCCCGTCCTAGCGTAGCTTAGGAGTTCGACCTAAGCTCTGATACCACCCTGTAATGGCCCGACCCCCGAATGCGCTGATTCGGAACCCGGTTTGTTACTTGAGTCGAGCAAGTATCAGAGACGAAGAAATAAAAGAGTATTTATATATAGACAAGCAAGTTTGAAATAATACACAAGTCAAACCACTAGATAACAAAATCATTTACTCAAATACGAACTTAACCACAATATAAACGAGATGTAATTAAAGTGCAACATATTTATGACTTCTTCATAGCCGGTACTGATTCCTTTCCCAAAACGGTTACTTCCTTCAAAATTATTTACCTGTAGTATCTGAAGAGCAAAGAAAAGAAAGTAGAGGGATGAGTCAAAATGACCCAGTGAGGTGAGCACGGTTTGGTTTTAGAAAAGAATTCAGGTTATGAGAATCAGATGATTATTAATTCAAGATACAATATCAAGTAGGGTGCAAGAAGACAAAAGATTTCATATCAAGATCGGGTCCATCCTTTTATCTCCTTTTTCCAATTGGCCAATCACGGACACTCAGTCAATGTGACTAGCGGGAGCCCCCGCATAGTCGATCCAAGGGAACCCCCAGGGAACAATACGAACTATAGGATCCCCTATAGCCGCCAGTACAATACAGTAATTCTCCTTCAGATGGGGTAACAAAACAATCAAGAATATTTCAACAATTAAGGGGTAAACAAGGATAGCTCCATCAAGCAATACGGGTTCATGATCAATTCAAATTGTATCGAAGATAAAGCAGAATTTGCTCCCCAGCAAAAAAGGGTATGGTAAAGCTCACCAATGAGAAGGTTCAAGAAACCTCACCTGAAATTCTTACTTGCTTGTTAATCCTTTAAGAGTTATTCGCATCCTCGCACGTCACCTATAAATTTATAAGCATTCCATAATTATTTATTACTAACCTTTTATAGTTTATGCTAAGTCAATAATTAACTAAATTTTAAATCCTTGTCTCGAATTAATATAACTAACAAAGTTTTAAACTTTTCATACTTTGACTTAGGAACTTCAGTTTTTTTAAACAATTATTATTAGTTATATAGTTCATAATTATTTAAGTAATAATATTAATTGCAAAAATATAACATCTTCTGTACGTAAAATGTACAAAGATTAGACCCAAAATAATTTATTAATAAATGTAAGTTAGTGTGTGCATATAACAAAATCGTATTAATTTTTAAACTTTTACAAAATAATTTCCTTTTATCAACCTAAGACATTATAATAATAATACTAATAACAATGACCACAACTGTTAGGTTATTAACAGCACAATTCGATTATCACCTATTATTTAATATTAACAATTTTCATACACTATTAATTACTAGCCATTAATATTGCGGATTGATAAGTCCTACGGCACTGTGATACTTCCAATGGATTTACAAAATCTTGTCTTTAGTTTTACTAGTATCCAACATTATAATTGTATAAATAATTATAATAATACAATATCATCTTTATAAATCAACTGTACAAATATTTGCAAGTACGTTTGTGTATATATACTGTTCAATTTTTCTTACTAATTTCCGATCAATTTCTCAAGAAATCTGTAACAGCCCGACTCAGGGCCAAGTTGAGAAAGGTAAGTAAAGGGTAACTCAGGAAGCGTTTATAATCTCGATCCTTAATAATTCACTTCATGCATTGCACTTTATGTGACTTATATGTTATAATTTAATTAAATGTTCGTCAATTTAATTCTTTTCTCTATTTAATTTGTACTTTGAAACTCTTTTTATAAAATCCTAGAATTCTAGTATTCATTCCCTTCTAGCACCTAAAACCCCTTCATATACTTCAAAACCCATTCCTACATTTTTAGGTTGGAAATTACGAAAATACCCCTGCAACCCAAAAATATTCCTACATCTCTCGAAACACTTTCACTACCCAATATTTAACCAAAAGAATCCTCACATTATTTCGAGAATCGTGATACTCTCCGTAAACCACAATTCCCATCCTAACTCCCGTAATATTAAAAACCGGCAAAAACCCTAGCTTATGATTCGATCATCAATAAATCCTTACTCATCTACCTTTTGATATTCAAAATTATAACCAAAACGACCCTCAAATTATTTCATGAATTTTCATGCATTTACCAAAAACTCGATTTCACCCCTAGCATGTTTATAAATATTTTCCTATTTAAAAATCATCATTTTATTTTAAAACAATTAGCTTTTGATCAATAGTCGAAATTATACTTAAAACGATCCTTGAATTTTCCTCTACATTATAGTGATTTTTCCAAACTCTAAACTTTATCATAGCTTCGTTTATATAATTTTTCTTATGATTTTCATCATCTTTAGTATTCATAATTCATAAACAAAAACTCCAAATATTTCATATTTATAATCAAAACGAAGCTCACTTTTCACTCATTCTATTATTAATTCACTACATCAAAATTTTATCTCTCGACTCTTGAATAAATTTTATATTATTTTACATTTATTTTTAATCAAAATGACATCATCCATGACCTCATGGTCTTCTAGAAGAATTAAATAAATGAACATAATTTCTCCACATTTCTTAGTTAGTAACCTAGCATTTGTTCAATTATAATTTAACCACATCTCCAACTTAATTACCAAGCATTTGTTGAAATCTAAGACAACCACATCTCCCTTAAACTTTCATTTATTGCTTAAAAGCCCCTCATGACTACCTATAAATACCCCCCTTAAGCCTCATTTATACCTCACAATTCAACACACAAAATCACTCTCTCCCTCTCCATTCTCACGCCACAACCCTCTCTCCCTCTACAAGGTATGTTTTCTTCTATTATTTCATGTTTTATATAATGTTCTTAGTATAGAAATAATAGTAGCATGCCTAGAATTAATTAAATTATGCTTTAGGAATTTATTTTATGAAATATGTGCATAGTTGATAGTTTAAATATAATATGAGCACATTATGGAATTTTATTTAATTAAATGCATGAATTATGATATGATATAATGTGAATATGTATTTAAATGTTTATGATCTTGTTTGATTAAATTCATGCCAAGAATAATTTATTTAGAATTATTTTTCATAGAAAGTTCATATATTTTGCTATATTATGCTTTAATCTTATGTTATGAATATGAATGTGGTAGAACATGTTACACACCCTCTTTGAATATTCAAATGAGCTCAAGAACATGTTCATAATGTTCTTGGATGAGTGTGTGCATGTGTGTGCCGTGAGTTTATGTGTGTGTGTGTATGAATTTGATTTTGTGTTATAAAGTGTTTAATTCATATGAAATTGAATAGTAAATGTTTTTAATAGTAATTTTGACTTTTTGGTCAACTAAAATACCCTTTATTTCGAAATTATTTCAAAAATAATTATAAAATAAGTTTTGGAATTTTTAAAGAAATAATTTTCCCAAATTTTCCAAAAATCAATAAACTATGTAATATTTTTCAAAAGGTAACCTACATTGTCAAATTAAACCTTGAATTTCATTCCAAACCTTACAATTAAAATTATAATATAGTTAATAAATATTTTATTAGCTAGAGATCCCATAAACCCTGAATTTATTAATTAAACGGGTGAATTTAGGGTTTACCGGGAAATCCGTAACATATTACATAATGTGTACTTTCTATAATTATTTCATTGTGATATTGTGTGCAACTAGATTAATTAGGAACTAAGAACTTAGTTCTAAGTCAATAGTAGTTACTACTTTCAGGCGAACATAGGATCGAAGAGTGGAATCCTCACAGTTCCACTTAAGTCTCGATACCGGTGAGGGTTTTAAATCTTTTCAACTGAAATCATGATCAAATACTTTACTTTATTTTCTTAAATTTCCTTCCAAGTTATTCTTCCCTTTATGGGAAAATAATTCTTGTTAATTATTGAAAACATACATTTACCTGAAAAGTACTTAGTACTTTCTTACGGGTAAATATTCTCGTCTTGCAAGTAAAAATTATTGTTTTTCCTATGGGCCCGGTGGTCTTGGTAGAAGTAGTAGTCCGGGAAGCACGGGCCGAGGTCTACTATTATACCAGCCGCCAACTAGATCTTGGTGGTGGTCTAACTGGAGGTTAGTTATTCCACACCAAGTGACGGGAAAAGGTACGCCCCTCCCACAATCTCGTTCATCGTCACTAGGGCTTGCAACCCTACGTGACACCGGAGGAAGAAGGATGGTACTCTCGTATTTGTTTTATTAAGTACCGACACCTTGATCAGTGTCGTTACTATTTTTCTCGGATTTTACGGAGTTAAGGTTGGAGACGCCTAGCTTGCGGGCATAAAAATCATTTTCAAAACGGTTCATAGATTTTCTAAAGTATAGCCTATATTCCCCCTACTCCTATTTCAAACAAATATGGACCGGATATTATTGTCATATACCTATTTGTTATTATATAGTATATATATTTCAAACCAAGAGTTTCTTGGTCAAAACATTTTCAAAATCTTACTTATAATCCTACACCTCAAACCCCCCGTCACTTAGTCATTTTGACTAACCCTCCTACTCTTTTAATTCATGATTTCAGGAATCGTTACCGCGACGCCTTAGAGGTATCTTGAAGCTTTAAGGTGTCACTTTCCAGTCAATTAGAGTAATCCCGAGTGCATGTACATCTTACAATAAGCACTTTTCTCTAAAGTCAGAACTTTTGCTGTAAATATTTATCCAACTTAATAATATATGCTTTGCTATGTATTGTCCCCTTCTAGTTGTTCAAGTTTATTTTCCGTTGCATTTAAATTTCATACTCTGGTATTATATAGTCTTGACCGTTCGCCGGAGTATTTCTCGAGTGCTAGGTCTCACATCCACTCGGGAAGTACAACGGTGCGGGGTTGTAGTGTTAAGGGGCGCTACAGCTAAGGTGGTATCAGAGCGCCAGGTTTAGATAGCGAGAATTTAATTTAAACATTAGATAGAGAAAGTATTTCACTATAATTTCTTTGCTCTAATAATTTGTAAAGTGTTTTCTAGAGTAAAATGGCTGGCTACGGTGAGCTTCCGCATTCTGATAGCATCGAGTGGCTTGATCAGTATGAGCCTCCTAGGACCTTAGTAGTTACTCGTAGTGGGGGTCCTAGATACTATCCTTGGCAGAGGATTAGGCAGCATAGTCAGAATTCACATCAGGAGGCCTTTCCCGGGTATGCCTACCCGAACAGAGCAGTTCACCTATTAGAGGCCGAGAGAGATGCCTACTTTTATGAGTATCAGAGGACCGGTGAGTATCGGCTGGAGGCTGAGAGGAACCGAGAGATGGCTAGACAGACAGCGGTGGATCGAGACCATGCTCGGGACCAGTTAGCCGCATCTCAGATCGCTATCTCCCAGTTAGCATCACGAGTAGCCGAGCTCGAGGAGGACGTGCTTAGTCTGACTCTGGATCGTGAGGCTTCTATAGTGATCCATGACCAGTACCGAGCCCAGATGAGGAGCCGTTTGGAGGACGCACTTCACCTGAATGATACTCAGGTTATGGAACAGGTTCTGGAGATGCAGCCCGGATCCGCAGTAGCCCATTCTGGAGACAGTGAGGCTTCAGATGCTATAGCCCATTCTGATGAGGACGAGGAGGAGCCCCAGCAGGACGATGAGATTGGCGAGGATGTTGATGGACTACATGTTGTTCCGGAGGAGGAGGATAGTGTTGAGCCCAGCGAGGAGTGGAGTCCTATTAGGGTTCCAGATTCAGATGATACGGTCGACCTCGAGGCAGGCAGTGCTACAGAGGATTGAGTTCTGGCCATGAGATACGAGGTACAGTATGTAGGATAGTTATCCGGGGGTATGTATATAGCAGACAGTGGAGGCACTCCCCATTTTTGCAGCAGTACATAGTAGCAGCAGCGGACAGTAGCAGCTTTGACTTACTAGGAGTGACAGTACTTGTAGGGTGTAACTCGAGGTAGATCGGGTCCACCCCCCCCTTTCCTTTTGCTTTTACTTTTGTAGCTCTTGAAGCATACTAACCTTGATGCATATATATATGACGTATTTTGATCATCTTACACTGTTATTTCATGTTACTTTGCCTTTCTGCATCATGAGTCTTAGAGTCGCTTCAAGATACCAGCAGGACCGTGAGTATTAATGTTATTTCTTTCTGCACTCTATGTTTGATGATTGATGTTATTTGGTGATTGTTGTTCTGTAATGATCGTTGAAACATTCTTAACCCCACATGCATTATATTTCTTATATAATTGTGATTTCAGCATTTACAATGCCTCAACGAAGAGCAACACGAAACAACTCCCCATCACCACAAGACCCACCCGGACACCCCGAACTTGTAGAAGCTTTAAGGCAATTCGTTCGAACATGTACACCTGGGAATAACCCTACCAACGAGCGATCCTTAGAGAGGTTTCTCCGAATGAATCCCCCAAAATTCTTTGGAGAACCTAACGACCTGAAGGCTGAAAACTGGATAGCCAGTTTGGAAAAGATTTATGAGGCCATGGATATCTTTCCCGAGGAACGGGAACGAGTGCAGTATGCGGCCTTTCTCTTAGAAGGACCCGCTTTGAGTTGGTGGAAACACGTCAAGCTAACCTGGATAGAAGACCACACTGATTACAGTTGGGCGGAGTTTGTGAAGGAATTTCAGAATAAGTATATTCCTCAAGTGATAAGGGACACTAGAGAGGCTGAATTCATGACTTTAACACAGGGTTATATGTCAGTAGCAGAATACGAGGCAAAGTTTGTGAGGTTAATTCAGTATGCTCCACATATTTTAAATGATGAACGAAGGAAGACCAAGCGATTCATTGATGGATTGAAGCCAGACCTTCGATGGGCTTTAGCTTCATTAGATATTGAAACTTATAATAAAGCGGTCGATAAAGCCCTGAAAACCGAAGCAGCTCACAAGAACATTAGTCTGGCAGCCAATCGCCCTGGTCCCCCTCCAAATAAGCCCTCTCAAGGAATGAAACGACCCGCTGGACCATCCAGCCAGAAATTTGGGAAGAAACCCGCACTAGCCCAGCAAAAGCCTAAGTCAGTCCCATTCAATTCACAAGAGGAGATCACTTGTGAATATTGTCACAAACCGGGACATACTGAACAAGACTGTCGAAAGAAAGCTGGCACATGTTTGTGGTGTGGAGACCCTAATCACCAGTTTAATACATGCCCAAAGAGACCAGGATCTAAGGAAAAGGAGAAGACTGTGGGAAAATCTGGAAAGCCACTTGTCAAAGGAAAAGCTTACGCGTTGGAAGGAAATGAGGTTCCAGACCCTTCGGATGTTGTGGAAGGTACGGTACACATCCTAAACACGCCAGTTAAGGTCTTATATGACCCTGGTGCCACGCATTCATTCATTGCATCAAATTTATGTGCGCGTTTAAATTTTCCACTTGAATGTTCATCATATAATTTCGAGATAAGTTCCCCTTTGGGAGCTTGTTTAATAACGGATCGAGTATATAAACGCTGCCCTATACAAATCGGTGATCGTTACTACCCAATGGATCTCATCGAACTTCCGATAACAAGATATGGAATTATTCTGGGAATGGATTGGCTCTACAAATACCATGCTAAGTTGGATTGTTTCAAGAAAGAAATCATCTTAGGACAAGATGAAAGTAGGATTCTTAAAGACAAGAGATCCGTGGCAATCATTTCTATGACAGAAGCTAAGAAGTTGGTTCAGAAGGGAGCTACAGGGTTCGTTGCCTATCTTCTAAATAGGCCAAAGGACCAGCTTAAGGTTGAAGAGGTAGAAGTGGTAAATAAGTTTCTCGACGTTTTCCCAGAACATCTAAACTCGCTACCACCGGATCGCGAGTTAGAATTTGTAATCGATACGATCCCTGGGGCAGAGCCTTTCTCTAAAACTCCTTATCGGATGGCCCCAGCCGAACTTCAAGAGTTGAGAAAACAACTTGATGATTTGGTTGAATCAAGATATATCCGTCCCAGTACCTCACCTTGGGGAGCACCAGTGTTGTTTGTAAAGAAAAAAGATGGGACATTACGGATGTGCATCGATTACCGAGAACTTAATCGAATGACCATAAAGAACAAATACCCTCTACCCCATATAGAGGAGTTATTTGATGTCCTTCAAGGATCTCAAGTCTATTCTAAGTTAGACTTAAGGCAAGGGTATTATCAATTAAAGATTAGGGAGGAAGATATCCCTAAAACAGCTTTCAATACCCGCTATGGGCATTTTGAATTCATAGTAATGCCTTTTGGATTGACCAATGCACCTGCTGCATTCATGGACATGATGCACCGGATATTCCGACCATGTCTGGATAAATTTGTGGTCATTTTCATCGATGACATACTGGTATTTTCCAAAACGCCAGAGGAACATGCTGAACATCTCCGCATAGTGTTAAGTACTTTGCGAGATCATAAGCTATATGCTAAGTTCAGCAAATGTGAGTTCTGGATAGAAAAAGTTGCATTCCTCGGACATATAATCTCGGGATCAGGTGTTGAGGTAGATCCTTCGAAGATTGAAGCAATTACAAATTGGAAAATACCAAGGAATCCATCAGAGGTGAGAAGTTTCCTAGGACTTGCAGGCTATTATCGCAGATTTGTAAAGGACTTCTCTAAGATAGCCGCACCTCTCACAAAGTTAACGAAGAAGGAAAGAAAGTTTGAATGGACTGAACAATGCGAACAAAGTTTTCAAGAATTAAAGCGACGATTGACATCTGCACCAGTACTAACCTTACCTGAAGGGAAGGAAGGTTATACAGTTTATACCGATGCCTCTAAAGAAGGGCTAGGTTGTGTATTGATGCAGTACGGAAAAGTTATAGCCTATGCCTCAAGAAAGCTCAAACCTCATGAGGAAAACTACCCTACTCATGACTTGGAATTAGCAGCAATTGTGTTTGCTCTTACCAAGTGGAGACATTATCTCTACGGGGTAACTTTTGAAGTTTTCACTGATCACAAGAGCCTACGGTATCTTTTTACTCAAAAAGAGTTGAATATGAGGCAAAGGAGATGGATGGAATTTCTGGAAGATTACGACTGTGTAATCCAGTACCATCCAGGAAAAGCTAACGTAGTGGCCGATGCTTTAAGTCGGAAATCAAGCTCAGCATCACTCTTAAGAAAGCCTTCAAGTAACTCACAAAAATCGGTGAAAGTAATCTCACAAGCTCGATTAGCAAATTTAGTGGTATTGTCGCCACTAAAGGAAAAGATAAAAGAAGCTCAAGCTCAGGATGAATGGATTCAGAAATGCCTCAAATCCAAAGAAAAGGATCTTGAAGAAAAATTCAAAACCGATGATCAAGGGATTTTGAAATACAAGGATCGGGTCTGCGTGCCTAGTATCGTTCGAAAGGAAATATTAGACGAGGCACACAAAACTCGTTACTCGATACATCCCGGAGGAACTAAGATGTATCAAGACCTCAAGAAACATTTCTGGTGGAATGGCATGAAAAGAGACATAGCCAATTACATCAAGAAATGTCTAACTTGTCAACGAGTTAAAGCAGAACATCAAAGACCTGGAGGATTGTTGCAACCATTATCTATCCCTACTTGGAAATGGGATCAGGTAACCATGGATTTTGTTTATGGATTACCCAAGGTTAAAGGAGGATTTGATGGTATTTGGGTTGTCATCGATAGATTAACAAAATCCGCACATTTCTTACCTGTCAAAGCAACTGATAAAGTTAACTCGCTAGCCAAGCTCTATCAAAAGGAAATTATTCGGTTGCATGGAGTACCTCTTGGAATAGTTTCAGACAGGGACCCAAAGTTCACTTCACAACTTTGGCAAAACATTCAAGAAATGATGGGTACCCAGTTAAACTTCAGCACAGCAGCACATCCTCAGACCGACGGGCAATCTGAAAGAACCATCCGATACCTGGAAGATATGTTAAGGGCTTGTGCCTTAGATTTCCAAGATAATTGGAAAGATTGCCTACCTCTTGTGGAGTTTGCATACAACAACAGCTATCAAGCTTCTATCCAAGCTGCACCTTACGAGGCTTTATACGGAAGAAAATGTAGATCTCCATTATACTGGGATATGGATGAAACCAAGGAAATTAAAAGGAAACCCCGAGGGAATCTTGCTAAAAGATGGGTGGAAGAAGCAACAGAGAAAGTTGAAATCATCAAGCAGAAAATGAAAGCTGCCCAAGATCGGCAGAAAAGTTATGCTGATAATCGAAGAAGGGACATAGAATTCGCAGTGGGCGAAAAGGTATTCTTGAAAGCATCTCCAAGAAAAGGGTTTACACGAATTGGGAAAGGAGGGAAGCTAAACCCTCGATATATAGGACCTTTTGAGATACTGGAACGTATCGGTCCAACAGCCTATCGCCTAGACCTACCAGCAAGTCTTACTGGGATACATAACGTATTCCATGTGTCCCAACTCCGAAAATACTTTGCCGATGATTCACATATCCTACCTGTTGAAGAAGTACCACTAGAACCCGACCTCACTTATGAAGTAAAACCAGTCAGAATCTTGGATAGGAAATTCCAAGAGTTGAGGAACCGAAGAATTCCCCTCGTTAGAATCTTATGGAAAAGAAATGGTACAGAAGAACAGACTTGGGAAACAGAGGAAAAGATGTTGAAACATTATCCAGGACTGTTCAAGGACAGTAATAGAATCTGAGGACAGATTCTTTTAAAGGGGGGAAGATTGTAACAGCCCGACTCAGGGCCAAGTTGAGAAAGGTAAGTAAAGGGTAACTCAGGAAGCGTTTATAATCTCGATCCTTAATAATTCACTTCATGCATTGCACTTTATGTGACTTATATGTTATAATTTAATTAAATGTTCGTCAATTTAATTCTTTTCTCTATTTAATTTGTACTTTGAAACTCTTTTTATAAAATCCTAGAATTCTAGTATTCATTCCCTTCTAGCACCTAAAACCCCTTCATATACTTCAAAACCCATTCCTACATTTTTAGGTTGGAAATTACGAAAATACCCCTGCAACCCAAAAATATTCCTACATCTCTCGAAACACTTTCACTACCCAATATTTAACCAAAAGAATCCTCACATTATTTCGAGAATCGTGATACTCTCCGTAAACCACAATTCCCATCCTAACTCCCGTAATATTAAAAACCGGCAAAAACCCTAGCTTATGATTCGATCATCAATAAATCCTTACTCATCTACCTTTTGATATTCAAAATTATAACCAAAACGACCCTCAAATTATTTCATGAATTTTCATGCATTTACCAAAAACTCGATTTCACCCCTAGCATGTTTATAAATATTTTCCTATTTAAAAATCATCATTTTATTTTAAAACAATTAGCTTTTGATCAATAGTCGAAATTATACTTAAAACGATCCTTGAATTTTCCTCTACATTATAGTGATTTTTCCAAACTCTAAACTTTATCATAGCTTCGTTTATATAATTTTTCTTATGATTTTCATCATCTTTAGTATTCATAATTCATAAACAAAAACTCCAAATATTTCATATTTATAATCAAAACGAAGCTCACTTTTCACTCATTCTATTATTAATTCACTACATCAAAATTTTATCTCTCGACTCTTGAATAAATTTTATATTATTTTACATTTATTTTTAATCAAAATGACATCATCCATGACCTCATGGTCTTCTAGAAGAATTAAATAAATGAACATAATTTCTCCACATTTCTTAGTTAGTAACCTAGCATTTGTTCAATTATAATTTAACCACATCTCCAACTTAATTACCAAGCATTTGTTGAAATCTAAGACAACCACATCTCCCTTAAACTTTCATTTATTGCTTAAAAGCCCCTCATGACTACCTATAAATACCCCCCTTAAGCCTCATTTATACCTCACAATTCAACACACAAAATCACTCTCTCCCTCTCCATTCTCACGCCACAACCCTCTCTCCCTCTACAAGGTATGTTTTCTTCTATTATTTCATGTTTTATATAATGTTCTTAGTATAGAAATAATAGTAGCATGCCTAGAATTAATTAAATTATGCTTTAGGAATTTATTTTATGAAATATGTGCATAGTTGATAGTTTAAATATAATATGAGCACATTATGGAATTTTATTTAATTAAATGCATGAATTATGATATGATATAATGTGAATATGTATTTAAATGTTTATGATCTTGTTTGATTAAATTCATGCCAAGAATAATTTATTTAGAATTATTTTTCATAGAAAGTTCATATATTTTGCTATATTATGCTTTAATCTTATGTTATGAATATGAATGTGGTAGAACATGTTACACACCCTCTTTGAATATTCAAATGAGCTCAAGAACATGTTCATAATGTTCTTGGATGAGTGTGTGCATGTGTGTGCCGTGAGTTTATGTGTGTGTGTGTATGAATTTGATTTTGTGTTATAAAGTGTTTAATTCATATGAAATTGAATAGTAAATGTTTTTAATAGTAATTTTGACTTTTTGGTCAACTAAAATACCCTTTATTTCGAAATTATTTCAAAAATAATTATAAAATAAGTTTTGGAATTTTTAAAGAAATAATTTTCCCAAATTTTCCAAAAATCAATAAACTATGTAATATTTTTCAAAAGGTAACCTACATTGTCAAATTAAACCTTGAATTTCATTCCAAACCTTACAATTAAAATTATAATATAGTTAATAAATATTTTATTAGCTAGAGATCCCATAAACCCTGAATTTATTAATTAAACGGGTGAATTTAGGGTTTACCGGGAAATCCGTAACATATTACATAATGTGTACTTTCTATAATTATTTCATTGTGATATTGTGTGCAACTAGATTAATTAGGAACTAAGAACTTAGTTCTAAGTCAATAGTAGTTACTACTTTCAGGCGAACATAGGATCGAAGAGTGGAATCCTCACAGTTCCACTTAAGTCTCGATACCGGTGAGGGTTTTAAATCTTTTCAACTGAAATCATGATCAAATACTTTACTTTATTTTCTTAAATTTCCTTCCAAGTTATTCTTCCCTTTATGGGAAAATAATTCTTGTTAATTATTGAAAACATACATTTACCTGAAAAGTACTTAGTACTTTCTTACGGGTAAATATTCTCGTCTTGCAAGTAAAAATTATTGTTTTTCCTATGGGCCCGGTGGTCTTGGTAGAAGTAGTAGTCCGGGAAGCACGGGCCGAGGTCTACTATTATACCAGCCGCCAACTAGATCTTGGTGGTGGTCTAACTGGAGGTTAGTTATTCCACACCAAGTGACGGGAAAAGGTACGCCCCTCCCACAATCTCGTTCATCGTCACTAGGGCTTGCAACCCTACGTGACACCGGAGGAAGAAGGATGGTACTCTCGTATTTGTTTTATTAAGTACCGACACCTTGATCAGTGTCGTTACTATTTTTCTCGGATTTTACGGAGTTAAGGTTGGAGACGCCTAGCTTGCGGGCATAAAAATCATTTTCAAAACGGTTCATAGATTTTCTAAAGTATAGCCTATATTCCCCCTACTCCTATTTCAAACAAATATGGACCGGATATTATTGTCATATACCTATTTGTTATTATATAGTATATATATTTCAAACCAAGAGTTTCTTGGTCAAAACATTTTCAAAATCTTACTTATAATCCTACACCTCAAACCCCCCGTCACTTAGTCATTTTGACTAACCCTCCTACTCTTTTAATTCATGATTTCAGGAATCGTTACCGCGACGCCTTAGAGGTATCTTGAAGCTTTAAGGTGTCACTTTCCAGTCAATTAGAGTAATCCCGAGTGCATGTACATCTTACAATAAGCACTTTTCTCTAAAGTCAGAACTTTTGCTGTAAATATTTATCCAACTTAATAATATATGCTTTGCTATGTATTGTCCCCTTCTAGTTGTTCAAGTTTATTTTCCGTTGCATTTAAATTTCATACTCTGGTATTATATAGTCTTGACCGTTCGCCGGAGTATTTCTCGAGTGCTAGGTCTCACATCCACTCGGGAAGTACAACGGTGCGGGGTTGTAGTGTTAAGGGGCGCTACAAAATCCAACAATGGAAGTTTAATTTTGGCAAAACCAACAACGTAATTTAAGATTCAAGATTTTCCTAAACCAAAAATTAAATTCGATTCGTTCAATATTTCTCAAAATTTATCTTATAGTTATGCTATCCATGTCAAGAGGCACCTTAAATACTAAAAGTTGATCGGAAATCTCATCGGAAAAGTTCCTCCACCACCAATACCGTCGTTCGTCTTCCATGCAGCTTCACCGGAGTTCGTTTTCTAACCAAAATAGAGACACTACTACCCTTGCTTCTCCAAGATCGTCCCAACCATCTAAATCTCCATCGAAAATTGCCAAAAATCCGCCTTGAAGAGTATCGGAGTGCGCAATAGCTTTACGGGCCTTCAAAGTTTGCTCTCGATTCACTAAAACTAGAAATCGTCTACTCTATCGCGATCGTCTCGTCGAAACGATGAAAATAGTATATAAGTTTATAGGATTTGGCTAAGGAACGAGGAAGATTGGCTCAATCGAAGAAGAGGCTATGAAATCTTATTTACATATATTTAGACGTGTATGTAGGAACTTAAAATCAGTCATGGTAAGCGTTGAAGATGATGGTGAAGATTTCTCATTCCTAACCTATTTATAGAAAATTTCCACCAATCACATGCAATCTCTAGCCCATTGTTTAAAGAAAACCCAACAACAATCCTTGGTTTTGAGACAATGGTTTTGAGAAAACTATCAACTAAACCGTGGTTTCAAGACAATGGTTTTGAGAAAACTATCGTTTTTTATACTCTATCCTTTTAAAATATTATCAATTTATAATATATACTCTTATATATAATATAAATTATTAGAATTATTTTTTTGAAAAATAAATATAGGGGTGTTACACTCATGCCAAGCTTCTCATAGATGAAAAGATAGATGAGAAGATGGAGGTTACAAATCATCTATTACCTTGGGAAAAGATGAAAGATTGGTTAAGTTTGAGCTCAAAGTTTGGATGATCAAGAATGGAGGTTTCTTGGAGCTTCACTTCTCGTCCTCTCTTGGCTGCTATGATCGATGAAAAATGGAAGCATGAGGAAGCCAATGTTGATATTTAGTGGAGAGATGGGTAGGATACGGGTCGATCCAAGTCTGGTTTGTAAGAAAACAGTTCAAAACAAGTTATAAGGTCGAGATGGTTGAAATGCTCGTCATCGAAGGTTCAAACGATATCGAAAAGGTATAAGGTCAAGTTCATAGGTTAGGGATCGTCAAAACAAATTCAATGACGAAGACGGATCTCGATTTCGAGGTCTGGAGCTCAAGATATCGCGAAAACCGTTCAGGGTTGTCTATTATACAAATAGGTCCCTAAACTTTCAAAAAGTGTCAATTAAGCCCAAACCCAATTTTCAATTGAGTCCAAAACATTTAGATAAGTTGCAATTAAGTCCTCAGCACTCACATATAACACGAAAGATTCCAATTAACACCAAATTCATGAAATTCACATTCTCACAATCCAATTATGCACTCATAGCTCACATTGACATTCATATAGAATATAAACAAGTAATTCAAATTATAAACAAGTTTAAGACAATTAATCGAAATATAATTCATATAATTAAATTAAATACGCACGTAACACTTACCCGCACGTGTGAAAACATGGGCGTTACAACCTCTCCCCCTTAAAGAGAATCCGTCCTCGGATTCACTACTCATTCGGAAATAACTCGGGATAGAACTTCCTCATTTTGTCTTCCGTTTCCCACGTGGCTTCCTCGGTCTTATCACTTTGCCACAACACTTTAACCAAAGGAAAATGTCGATTTCGAAGTTCTTGAAATTTCCGATCCAGAAGCTTAACCGGTTTCTGAACAAAAGTAAGGTTTGGTTCGAGCTCAACTTCTTCAACTGGTATCGCTGCTGAATCATCGGGATAGTATTTCCGAAGTTGCGATACATGGAAGACATTGTGAATACCTATTAAACTTGGAGGCAAATCTAATCTATAAGTTGTTTCCCCGATTCTCTCTAGAATTTCATATGGTCCCAAATACAGAGGATTCAACTTTCCTCCCTTCCCAATCCGGGTTAATCTTTTACGAGGCGAGGCTTTCAGGAATACTCTATCCCCAACTTCGAGCTCAAGGTCTTTTCTTCGGTTGTCTGCATAACTTTTCTGTCGATCTTGAGCTGCTTTCATCCTTTGCCGAATTATCTGAACCTTTTCAATGGCATCTTGAATAACTTTAGAGGGCTTCTCTTTCTTTTCTCCTCTTTTCACACCTTCCTGCTTGCTCCACTTCCATTCCTCTAAATTGAAAAATAACGGGGATCTACACTTCCTTCCATAAAGAAACTCATACAGTGCCATTTCTATCGAAGCTTGGTAACTGTTATTATAGGCAAACTCAATCAGTGGTAACTGCTCATTCCATGAATTCGAAAAATCCAACGCGCAAGCCCTTACATATCTTCAAGATATCTAATTAGTCTCTCGGACTGCCCGTCGGTCTGTGGATGAAAATCTGTACTAAACTGAAGCTTGTCCCCAGACATTTCTGTAATTCTTGCCAAAACTTAGAAGTGAACCTCGGATCCATATCTGAGACAATACTGACTGGCACTCCGTTGTAAATGGACAATCTCATCACAATACTTCTTGGCCAACTTGTTTATCTTATCCGACATCCGAATAGCAAGAAAATATGCCGACTTGGTCAATCTATCCACGATTACCCAAATTCCATCAAATCCACCTTTTTCTCGTGGTATACCCGATACAAAATCCATGGCTACCTGTTCCCACTTCCATTCCGGAATAGGTAATGGTTGTAAAAATCCTGACGGCTTCTGATGCTCAGCTTTCACTAACTGACAAGTCAAACACTGTTTCACATAATTTACCACATCTCTCTTCAATCCGTTCCACCAGTAATACTATTTCAAATCTCGATACATTTTATTCCCACCAGGATGTACCGAATAAGCAGTTTTATGAGCTTCATCAAGAATAACCCTTCTCAATTCCGTTGGAATTACCACTCTATTCTTGAACCGGAAAATTCCCGTGTCATCAAATCCAAACGGACATTCAGGGTCCGATCGAGTCTTTTCTATCAACCTCTGAATCTCATTATCAGCCCTTTATGCTTCAAATATCCGTTGTCTCAAACCCGGCTGTATTGAGATATTAGTAATATGAGCCTTCCCTCTAGCCAACGCCACTGGTTGTCTAACATTTACCTTTAAATTAGATACACTAGCCTTCCTGCTTAATGCGTCCGCGACCACGTTAACCTTACCCGGATGATACTTAATCACACAATCATAATCCTCGAGAGTTTCCATCCATCGTCGCCGTCTCCTATTTAAATCCTTCTGAGAGAACAAATACTGAAGGCTCTTGTGATTGGTAAATATCTCAAAAGAGGTTCCATAAAGGTAATGCCTCCATTTCCTTAAAGCAAAAATCACCGCTGCAAGTTCAAGGTCGCGAGTGGGATAATTTTTCTCATGCTCTTTCAATTTCCTAGAGGCATAAGCAATTACTCTCCCATTTTGCATTAAGACACAACCCAAGCCTTCATTGGAAGCATCGGTATACACTACAAACCCTTCAATACCTTCCGGAAGTGCTAATATCAGTGCAGAAGTTAATTTTTCTTTTAGAAGCCGAAAACTGACTTCACACTTCTCATCCCATTGAAACTGAACCTCTTTCTTGGTTAGTCGAGTCAATGGAGCTACAATCTTAGAGAAGTCTTTAACAAATCTTCGATAATAACCGGCCAAACCCAAGAAACTTTGAACTTCGGAGGCATTCTTAGGATTCTGCCACTGTGAAATTGCCTCTATTTTCGAAAGATCTACTTCTAATCCTTTGCTGGAAATAATGTGACCCAAGAAACTCACCCTGTCGATCCAGAACTCATATTTACTGAACTTTGCATAAAGCCGGTTGTCTCTCAAAGTCTCCAACACTAGTCTCAGATGGCGAGCATGATCCTCTTCCGACCTCGAATATACTAAAATATCATCAATGAAGATTACCACAAACTTATCGATATAGGGTCGGAAAATCCGATGCATCATATCCATAAAGGCTGCTGGAGCATTAGTTAACCCAAATGGCATCACTACGAACTCATAATGTCCATATCGGGTATTAAATCCTGTCTTAGGAATATCTTCCTCTCTGATCTTCAGCTGATAATATCCTTGCCTCAAATCGAGTTTAGAGTACACCTTTGATCCTTGTAACATATCAAACAAATCTTCTATATGAGGCAAATGGTATTTATTCTTTATAGTCATCCGATTCAACTCCCGATAATCAATACACATCCTCAAAGTTCCATTCTTCTTTTTAACAAAGAGAACTGGAGCGCCCCACGGTGATGAACTCGGTCTAATATAACCATTCTTACGAAGGTCCTCCAACTGAACATTTAACTCCTTTAACTCCGCCGGTGCCATCCGGTAAGGAGTTTTAGAATAAGGTTCAGATCCTGGATATAAATCTATTACAAATTCAATCTCTTGATCCGGAGGCAAAGAACCCAAAACCTCTGGAAACACCTCAAGATATTCCCTCACTACCCCTATTTCTTCAAGTTTTGCCTGATCTTTAGACTTATTCAAAATATAAGCAATATATCCCTTAGCTCCATTCCTTACCAACTTATGAGCTTCAGTGAATGATAAGAGAGGTGCGGTCTTTGAGCCTTTCCCCACTGTTACTTCCTCCCCCAATTTAACCTTCTTAGTAAAGCAATCAACTGAAGCATGGTACCGAAATAACCAGCCCATTCCCAGAATAACTCCATATTTATTCATCGGCATCACCACTAAATCTACTAGATAATCCCGGCCTTCAAACCCAATCACACAATCTCTGACCACCTGATCTGTCTCAAGACTTCCACCCAAAGGCGAACTCACCATATAACAAGCATTTAAACACGTAACAGGCAAACACAAAGTAGCAACTAATTTACAAGAAATAAAAGAATGAGTAGCTCCAAGGTTAAATAATGCATGTATGTTCGTGTTATGGATGCATATCATACCTTCTACCATAGCATTAGGGTTGGCTTCCACGTCCTGCTCTTCACCCGTAAGAGCATAAGCACGAGCCGGTATCATTGGCCTTGGAGCTCCCGATTGATATCCCGAAGTTTTATCTGGACAAGTATTAGCCATGTGTGTTCTTTTCTCGCATATCAAACACTAACCCAACCTTTTTCTACAAGTGTTGTAAGAATGAGTAGGGCCTCCACAATACAAACATGGTGGCCTATCCTTTCGTGGATCAGAAGGAGCCAAAGGTAATTGAGGCTTCGATGTTGTCGTTCCTGCCGCTCGAGGCTTCTTATTTTGTCCTTGAAATGGTTGGGGATTAGATATCATAGGCCTTTTCCCTTTACCAAATCCAGATCCTTGCCCTATTTGTATTCGAGGAATGGGATCTCTCTTCTTGTATTCCTCTTCTTGCACCAATGCTCTCTGCACCGTATCGGCAAAAGATTCGAAATTGTGTCCTGCATGACCATGTCGGAGATCCTGTCTCAAGCCAGCTATGAACTTCTTTGATTTTCTCTTTTCATCCCTTGTGATATGAGGTGCATATTTGCCAAGTTTATTGAAAAGAGAAAGGTACTGAGCCACCGTCCGAGTTCCCTGTTTTAAATCCATGAATTCTTGTTCCTTCCTTTCTCGAACAACCTCAGGAACGAAAGCTTCTCTGAATTTTCTTATAAAAACTTCCCAAGTAACCGCTTCTCCTTCCACTTCAAGCTTCTCTCTAGTACGTTCCCACCAATCATAGGCTTCTCCGTCCAATTGAAAGATAGCGAATTGAACCTTCTCTTGAGATGTAAATTGTCGAACACTGAAAATCCTCTCAATTCTAGTTAGCCATCCCTCTGACACTGCATCATCTATAGAACCCGAAAATCTTGGAGGATTATAACTTAAAAACAATCCATGATAATCTCGTGGATTATTAGGAGGAGGAGCTTGCTGCTCAACTGGTGGTTGTAAAGGAGGATCTTAAGCTCTTCTATGTTCAACATAATTATACACTGCTTCCATAAAATGTTCCATATTCATAGGTGGTTGTGGTGGATTAGGGGAACGATCTCTACGATGATGATGACCCGGAGATCTTTCCCGATGTCTTCTCGGAGGCATCCTATCCAAACAAACACTAACATGCATGCTAGATTTAGTCCATGCGTGATAATGCAATGAATTCAATCAATTACAAAATCACGAATCAAAGCACACTATCACGTGAAAAATACAATTACTTCACCGAATGACCTAACTGACTCAACACGACACTAGAGCCCGGGTTTTGCAAACCTGAGCTCTGATACCACTCAAGGATGTAAAGCCCGAGCGCGAGACGTCACATCCCCCGTGCCATGGCCTGACCCGTATATGAAATTGATTTCCATACACGTGCCAAATCATAGCGAACGGGAACATACACACTCACTAAGCCAGGCGGGACTAACCCTTAACCTAACCCTAACAGCAATCAAAGCAACATAACAACGGAAGCAATAACTCATATTCTATATATTGAGCTATATGCTCTATGTACCAACATCCAGTATTCACTTACAACCAACAAGGATGCTACAAAACATGTACGCTCCCAATTCATAAACAATAGCCAAGAGTTCATAAACTACCATCATATACGTGTAATAAGAAAGAAATGCTAGACACTATGCAAGACTCTCCCAGAATTGTATCCCGCCTAGCATCTCTCACCTGCAAAAGAACTAAAACAACTCCGGGTTCAGTCTTAGACAGACTGGTGAGTATAAAATAGGCATAATATCGTATTAAAGCAGAATTTAAACACCTACATGCAAGCTATAATCCCAAATGAGGTTTTAGAACATTTACCCAAGTGGGCGAAATTAAGGAGTCATCACCTGGGATTATAACACTCGATTTCATTAGGTCGTTTGTGGCCTGGCGAGTGGACGTGCATTATCTCCAACCAACACCTTGTGTAGTTCATTATTCATTCATGCATTACATTCTTTCGTGCACATTCATTCGATCGTTCATATACTCCTTCTTCCTCCGGTTAGTGGACGGGTTTGCAAGGCCCGAACACATATTCATTGGTGCTAGAGGTGTACATGAATCCCCAAAAGCTCGGCTCCCTTCTTTCACTAATCTCCTAGTGAAGTCCGGGTCTACCGTAGTTGGTGGAACTAGTATACATGGATCCGCGTCAGCCCAAGCTTCCCCGGTAGTACACTAAGTCCCAGGGCCCCAATTCATTGTGAACATTCATTTCTCGCCAAAACTTTTGGTAGGATTATCAAAATAAAGGATTTATGTTTAAAACATTGACCCTCAATAGACTCTATATAAATATAATTATATTTTGGCTGAAACTTTTCACATTAGGGTTTATAAGGTCATATTGTTAACTAATAGGAGAAAAACCCACCTGGTAGACAAAAGAACCCAACAAAGACCTCACTGCTCAGCCTCGTCTCTCACTAGGTCAAGATCTGTGTGATAAAAGTAGTGTGAGACTCAAATATAACCACATTTGACGCTCGACAATGCAATGACATGTAATGAAATGCATATAAAACCATGAAATACACTAAACTTGATCATGAATGCCATAAGATTCAATTCAACACATAATTCACCAAGTTTCATTCGATATACAATAAAATCGTATTCATTCGCGTTCATGACCTTCATTCCCGCATTCATGTAACTCTTGAGGTCATATATCGATCATAGTGCATGATTTAATAAAGTCATATTGCATAAAATTCACAAATACGAACGATAAACGTAATATAAACAATAAAAGAGTTTCCCCAAAGCTGCCAATTCAAATGACACGACCGTGTTACATTTTTCAAAGAATTGGACACGGCCGTGTCTGATTTTTGAAAAATAAATTTCCCAAGTCGAACACTCGACACGGTCGTGTTGAGTTTTCAAAGCATTTGGACATGGCCGTGTTCGATTTTTAGAAAATATATTTCTCAAGTCGAACTGCCAACACGGCCGTGTCCATTTTTAGTTCAAAGCTGACACGTCTTCGTCTTGAAACGAAAAACAGAGCAAAAGCACTGT
Organism: Lantana camara; assembly: GCA_037501455.1. Classification (NCBI taxonomy): domain Eukaryota; kingdom Viridiplantae; phylum Streptophyta; class Magnoliopsida; order Lamiales; family Verbenaceae; genus Lantana; species Lantana camara. The sequence goes on from CM074855.1 coordinate 131,136,971, forward strand.
TTCTGCGAGGGAAAAGCTTTGCAAAACAGAGCAGCCACAAGGAAGCTCTTAGGTACACTTTAGACATGAATTCAATCCCTAAAATTCATATAAATCATGTAACCCAAGCTAAAACACAAGAATTCATGCTCAAAGTTGGGAAAAATCATCACCAATCTTCATATTCTCCAAGCATGGAGCTTCAAGCTCCTTTCATGGCAATTCATGCGATCATCACCCAATCTTACATTTAAGCATGTATAAATGATAGAAAGCTTACAAGCATCATCTTCCATGTATCAATTCTCAAATTAAACAATGAAAAATCAATTTTTAAGATCAAACCCCAACCAAGCTATTCATGCTCTTATTCATAACACATGAATTCTTCACTCATGCCAAGCTTCTCATTGGCATCTCATAGATGAAAAGATAGAGGAGAAGATGGAGGTTACAAATCATCAATTACCTTGGGAAAAGATGAAAGATCGTTTAAGCTTGAGCTCAAAGTTTGGATGATCAAGAATGGAGGTTTCTTGGAGCTTCTCTTCTCTTCCTCTCGTGGCTGCTATGATCGATGGAAAATGGAAGCATGAGGAAGCCAATGCTGATATTTAGTGGAGAGATGGGTAGGATACGAGTAGATCCAAGTCCAGTTTGTAAGAAAACGGTTCAAAACAAGTTATAAGGTCGAGATGGTTGAAATGCTCATCGTCGAAGGTTCAAATGATATCGAAAAGGTATAAGGTCAAGTTCATAGGTTAGGGATCGTCGAAACAAATTCAACGTCGAAGACGGATCTCGATTTCGAGGTCCGGAGCTCAAGATATCGCGAAAACCGTTCAGGGTTGCCTATTATACAAATAGGTCCCTAAACTTTCAAAAAGTGGCAATTAAGCCCAAACCCAATTTTCAGTTGAGTCCAAAACATTCAGATAAGTTGCAATTAAGTCCTCGACACTCACATATAACACGAAAGATTCCAATTAACACCAAATTCATGAAATTCAAATTCTCACAATCCAATTATACACTCATAGCTCACATTGACATTCATATTGAATATAAACTAGTAATTCAAATTATAAACAAGTTTAAGACGATTAATCGAAATATAATTCATATAATTAAATTAAATACGCACGTAACACTTACCTGCACGTGTGAAAACACGGGCGTTACACTTTGCAGCTTCCTCGACTATCAATTTGAGTCATTTTCAAAAATAGTATTTTTTCTAAAAAGTCTTAACAAAATATCATTCCTTTTCCAAAGCTTAACAAAATAGTATTAGTCGTGAGTCTCATCCACGACTCCAAAAAATTCATTCAACATTGGGTTTTTTTTCCTGCTATTCATGAATAGTAATAGTACAACAACTTTCTAAAATTATATTTTTAACCCAACTCTTTTTTATAAAAAAAACCTATATATTTCCTAAAAATATCAAATAAACCCCTAAAATAAAAAAGCTTATATGCTACACCATGGATGATAATTCAGATGGTGATTTTAGTAGAGAACTACTCCTTACATGTAATTTTTGTAAATTTTTTGACGAAGATACATCTAATAAACATTTTAGGCATTTTGTAAATCGATTCCTAACTGATAGAATGAGAATGCTAGGAAGAGAACATACAGAAAAACATAATATAAATCAAATAGACTGTGATGAAGATTGTGTAAAAACAAATAAAAAATTAAATTTTATAAATAAAATTATAATAGCTATAGAACAAATTTATGAACAAGAAAATTAAACTGGATAAATGAATAATAGGAATAAAGAAACATTTATAGCTATGATTTTTAATATTTTAGATGTATATAGACAGTTACAATATATCCATCTTTTAACAATTGAAGAATTATCATTTTGCTTTTACTTAGATTTTGTTTGGCACAATTTATAAGTATAAAAATGCCGAGTAAATATTATAAAAGGATTCGTGAATTAACAAAAAATATACAAATAAGTATAGATTTTCAACGAGCCAGAATTAATATTGAGAAAGAAAAATTACAACATATTAGAACTATTAATAAGGATAATTTATTTAATATTGAAGAATATCATATCATTAAACAAACAGAGTTTCATGAAGCAATGTTAGCTTCTGAAATAAGAAGACAAAAATATATTGAAAAGACAATAATCTAATTTATAAATAATCATGTTTAATGTCATGTTTAATATCACCCAAATACAGAATAAATAATCGCGTCTAAGTGGTATCAGAGCCATACAATCCAAATAAATAATAAAACAAAATGAAAATATTTGATAAAAGGAAAATAATTGAATCAATAAAATACTTCGATTCAATGTATAAATGGTATAAAAACCAATATAAAAAATATCCTAGTAAATATTATTATGATAGAATGAATAACCATAAAAAAGATAGAGATCACTATATAAATCTTTTGACAATATAAATGGTAAGATTATTAAAAACTAATCAAGTAATCCATTCAAACAAATGGATTAATAATATAAATAACATTTTAAGATTAAGAACAATACTAGAAGAATATAAGAAAAATTAAAAGTAATAAAGAAAATAAAGAAATAAAAAATAAAATAAAATTGTGTAAACAAAAAATAAGAAAACAAAAGGAAGAAGCCACGAACAATTGGCAAAAATGGAAAAAATTATAAATACAATAATAGAAAGTTATATAATAGGAATATTATTACATATAACTTTGATATATTTAAATTTCTGTTCAGATAAATGGAATTTAAATGAAACATATACAGAAGGAGGATATGAATCCTACGATGAAACAGATTGGCAACTCGCTTCACCATAATGAATCATATTGAATCAGTTGCAAATGCTATAAATACATTATTAGAAGAATTAGTAAAATTAAAATCTGAAATAAAGAATATAAATACAGAAATCCAAGTTATTAGAATTGAAATAAAACAATTAAATAACCTTATTCAAGATAATATTAAAAAGACAAAATTGGATAAGAAAAGAGAAATAGAAAGAACAATAAAAACACCTACAAAGATTATTACTATACCAACAGAAAAGAAATATGAACCTGGATCATTTGATGAATATATGTATACAATATACCTTTCTAAAATATTAAAAGAACAAGATGATAGAGAAAATAAAATAAAGGAAGAATCAAAATTAAAAGAAATTATAGAAGAAGCTAAACTAGAAGAGAATATTGAGAACAATGAATGAGGTAAATGATTTAATAGAGGAATTTGAAAAAATAAATCTAGATGATATAGTTGAATATGAAGTTAGAATGAATACAACCGGAGGACCTTCAGGAGTAACTAATGAAACTCCAGAATCCTCTATGGGTTCTAACGATAATTACCCTAAAACATATTATAGGCCTAAGAGAAATAAAGAACAAAGTAAGAAGAATATATCTTATAATCCAAAATATCAACTCACTGAACAATATAGTGAACCTATAAATCTCCAAGGGTGTAAATTAAATCTAGATTGTCAAGTAGATAATAGAAAAGCTATAGTAAAGTGGCAAAACGATATGATAGCCTTCTTATTAACCCAAGATGATACATATTGGGGAGCTAGTAAGAAGAGTGAATATATTATAACTACGTTTGATGGAATAGTTCTTAAATGGTGGGAAGGAGTATCTCCTGATATACAAGGAATAATGAAAGTTGGAATGGAAACTGGATTTGATATAGATATAAGAACAGGAGTACAAAGTATAGTTGCAAATATATCTGATGAATTTTTAGGTGAATCATGGATAGCTAATAAAGAACTAGAAATAGAAAGAGAAAAAGATGAAGCAAGAAGTAATCTAACAAACCTAAGTATATTCTCGATGTGTAATATCAAAAATTATGTATGTGAATTTAGAAATTATTATTATACCCAATATTATAGTACATAATCTCAAGAAATAAAGCTAAATATGTTTTACACTAAACTTCCTTATCCCTGGAATAATCACATGAATAAAGTATGGATGGAAAAGAAAGAGAAGTATCCTCAAAATCTAGGAGGAAGAATAAAAGTATTAACATTAGAACTTCAAAGAATATGTAGTGAACAACAATTATATAAAAAATCTAAAAGAATAACTAAACTTTGTTGTGATACAATAGAACTACCTACACAATGGGGAAGTAATAGAAAAACATACCCTAAAAGGAATAAAAGAAAATTTATAAGAAAAAGTATAAAAAATATAAAAATTTTCAAAGAAAAAATATAAAACCTAGAAGAAAGTTTTTCAAGAGAAATAAGTATGAAAATAAATCGAATAAGGAAAGAAATAAAAAATTAACTAAATGTCAATGTTGGAATTGTGGAGAAGAAGGTCATAAATCACCTGAATGTCCAAAACCTAAACCTAAGCATATTAAAAATATAGAAATTGAATTTTTAGAAATAAGAGATGAACTTGAAGAAGTTTCTGATATAGAAAACTATTTTGCAAAAGAAATATATATGGAAGAATCCGATCTATCAGAAAATGAAATATCTTCAGAACTGGATACTGAATCAAAATGAATTCTGAAATAACAGAATTATCTGATGAAGAAATAGATATTTATTGTAACGCCCCAGTTCTGTGATTTAAGCTTGACGTAGGTGGTTACTAAAGTGCGTAATTTAATTAATTATATATGATCTTTGATTATGGATTCTTTTGTTAAGTTTTATTGTTTAATTGTGAATTCCTGATCGTATTTGCATATATGTTCTTGTTTGAGTGTCGTTCTTATTCGATTTGATTTCTGTTTTTCGTGGATTCTTGGTATGAGTGAATTATGTGCTTTAAGATCATGTTTATTTGCCCGTTGCATGATTTTGTTCTTGCATGTTTGCGTTTTGTGTTCGTTTGTGTGATCGGAACCGAAAAGGGGGCTAAAGAGCATTTAGCGTACCTTGTGTTCCGGGCGGCATATCTTGAGCTCGGGAACTCGGAATCGAGTTCTGTCACCTCCATTGGATCCAAATCGACGAATCGGAGATAATGGGATAAGCCTCATATTTTTCTAAGACCAATTGGATCCTCAAATTTCAACCGGAACGAGCAACTCGCGTTTAAATTGACCGATAAAGACTATACCTAAGTCACGGACCTATTATTACGCACCTAGACCCTATCCATTGACCCTAGCCCACTTGCACACTCTCTCCCTCACCCTTTTCTACCCCAAACCGACACCCTAACCCCCCCCCCCCCCCCCCCCCACTTAGATATTTTCAGTTTTATGGGGAGAGAAGGAGAAGAAGGAAGAAAAGAAGAAGAAGAAGAAGAAGAAGAAGAAGAAACCTTTTTGGCCATGGGAGTTTTGAGCTCATCTCCCCACCTTTTCTTCTCCAAATTGAAAGGTAAACTCATATTTGTGTTGTGTATCACTTGGTAATCATTTTAAGTTCCATATTCCATGATTTCTCCAAGATTTGAGCATGTTTGGGCATATGGCATGAATAGTGACGGGTTGGGAGAAAATGGATGATTCTAGCTTGCTTTATTGTGAATTATTTTGGTATGAAGCATGTATTTTATTCCTAACAGATCATATGTGATATGTATGAACTTAGTTTGGGTAGTGGATTAGGATCCATGACTTTGCCATTTGTGAAAAGTGAAGAGTTTGCATGAACTTGTTCCATATTCTTTCCTTGCTTGATTTGTTGCATCTTTGGTTGTCTTAATGGATTGAAATGCATGAATATTTGCTACCCTAACTTACCTATGTGTGTTAATTTGATGTTTATATGGTTTAGCATGAGTTTTACCCTGCTTGTTGTGTGTTTTTCGCCACTGACCTAAATCCGCGAGGGTGGATTTTTGGCCTTGAAGAAATCCGCGGGGGTGGATTTGATGCAGAATAGCTTCTGACCAGAATCCATGGGGGTGGATTTTTCCCCATGGGGGTGGATCCTGCCCTGCCCATTTTTATTACCCCGGTTCCGTTTTTCGTCGCTTGTTTGAGCTTCCTCCACCTCTTTTATGACTTCTATGCTATACTAACATGTTTTATAATATGTTATCTTATTTATTATAAATTTTCATGATTTTTCGTGGAATATTTTACGAGTTATGATTTAATATGTCGTTAATGCTCCAAGTACGTGCACATATGGATCTTTGCTATCAATATGAACCCTACTTGTGTATTTATCTTTTCTTTATGATTCATATGAATTGTATACTTGTTGAAATATGGGTTATGATCTTTGTTCGGAATTAATGGATGGATTTGATATTATACATGGGAGATATGAACTCAAGTGACTATGAAAGCCCCAAGAATGAATGAAATGATTGATTATGTGCCTTAATGCATCTCCATGACATGACTTCCTCTCTTATGCATATCATAAGACATTCATTGCATTGCCGTGCGTCATATATGGTTCATTTAGAGTCTTGAGTCTCACGAATGCATTGTATCGTCTTGTGTACAGTTTTCTCCAGGGTGGAGATATGCCGGGTTCATAGGACACCTCAAGTCTTTCTTTCTTTTGGTATTGTCGGTAATGTGTAACAGGTGGGTTTCTCTTCTACTAGTTAATGACCCTATATAATCCTAACATGTGAAGATTTCGGCCAAAATTATTATATATATATAGAGTCATTTATCGAGTCTATGATTTTGAACGTATAGCCTTTCTTTTATGAATACCTACCGAATGTTTTGGCGAGAAATGTATGAATGAATGAATGCACAATGGGGCCCAGGGACTTGGTGTTAGAGGCTATCCGGGGAGGCATGGGCCGACGGTGATCCCTTTCTACCAGTTCCATTTATAGAACGGCATAACCGGACCCCGTTAGGAGTTAGCGGGGAATGGACGCTGAGTGACATCTGGGGAGTCATGAAACCCTTTTGGTCAATGCATGGATGGTTCGGGCCGATCACCCGGCCATCACCCGGAGGAAAAAGGTGTAAATGTTTATGATTATGCACAAAAGTATGATATGTATGAATGAATGAATGAACGAATGTATGAATGATTAATGGATTACACAAGGTGTTGGTTGGAGATAATACACGCCCACTCGCCGGGCCATAAATGACCTAATTAATGGAATTTGATGGTTATAATCCCTTTTGATGATCTCTTTATCTCACCCACTTGGGAAATACTTTGAAAACCTCATTTGGGGATTATAACTTGCATGTGAATGTTTAAATACTGTATTATTATTATTCTATTATGCCCCATTTTATACCCACCAGTCTCCTATAGACTGAACCCGGATTGTTTTCAGTTTTCTTGCAGGTTTGGAGTGCTAGGCGGGGAGTCGTGTTGTCAAGTCTTTTGGTCAAGTTGAGTCTTGTCACACACTTTCATTGTAACTCAATCATTTATGAGCATTGTATGATTATGATTATTTTATGATTTGTGTATGAAATTCGGGACTAGGTATCTATGTTAGTTGAACCCGTTGTTCTGTTTTATTGGAATGAATTTATCTGCCTTGCTTCCGTATTTGTTTATTTCTTTTGATAATTGTTTATTCGGTTTTAAATTTTTAGCTCCCGCCTAGCCTAGTGAGTGAGTGTGTCCCCGTTCGCTGTGAGCTTGGTTCATGTATGGACTCTCCATTTCATGTGTGGATCGGGCTCATAGTGCGGGGGATGTGGCGCCTCTTATTTCGGGCGTTACATCCTTAAGTGGTATCAGAGCCCGGTTGCAAAACCGGTGTTCTAGTGTCGTGATTGAGTCAGTTAGGTCTCACGGCAGAGGAACAACTTGTTAATGTGTGCATTGCATCGATTTGGCATGAATATTTGATACTAATTGTTGAAAATTGCTTAATACATATATACAATCTATTCTCTTATTTAGTTGCTTTAAATGTTGCATTTTGCATTCTATGTGCATTGATTAATTTAACTACACGCCATAAGCATACACTAATCTTCATGCATCCATATTTGAGTTGATTTTTCTTATATAGGCTACTATCATGCAAACAAAGCTACAATTCACACCAACTACAATTGACAAAGTAACTTGAAGGCCGAGAGTTCAAATTCCGCGGCTTGCACAATGGAACTACCTATCATGGCTCGTATCATGGGAGGAAGCTTGGAACATGGGAAGGTTCATCAATCATGCCCTACCTACAAACCTTGAAGGTTCTCAACATACAAGAATTGTAAAGACTCAAGTTCTAACTTGAGGGATGCGTGAGACAACGAGAGGGGTGTGGAACTTTTCACCACCCCGATTTTGAAGACATTTAATACAAGATTAAATGCTCCAAGGTTCACCGTTGAAGCTCCGAGTTTGGAATGGTTGGGCGATTGGAAGACCAAATTGGGAAGCTTCAAGGGATCGGATGCAAGATGTGTTAAAAAGGTTCGACTCAACTCAGATGCAAGGATTGGGAACCGTTAATCATAAAGCTCACTATGAGGTCAAATATGGAAGCTCACTTGATACGAATACAAGCGTGGGACAACAAATGGACACAAGGCAAAGAGACTTAAGAGCATTGAGGAATTCAAATCGCATCGTCTTCTTGGAACATTGGAATATGGAGACATCAAGAAACAAGCAAGAATGGAAAGCGTTATCACGGATGAATTATGCGCGTAGATCGGAAACAAAGGATAAGCTAAGGGAACTTTAACCGGAGAGGACATCAAGATGAAGATTCGGACGACCTTTGGAGGTCGATGCTTGAAAGTACGTTGAGGTGTAAACTCCATGGACAAAGAAGACCTTGGTTTCAAGAATAGCACGTTCGGGCCGTGGGATATACAAATGGATGCAAGAAGATTATGGAGATTCGAAAACCATGGAAAGCTTAGGAATTATCAATGTCTCCAAAGAAAGCTACAATTATGGGAATGAGGAACACGTCATCAAGCTAAAAGCTTACCACCTCGGTGACGGGTTCTGCATATTCATGGCACGAGCATCATTCATCGATTTAAATTAATTACTTTCTTTATCTATATGTACGTTTATGTTTAATTAATATAATTGCTCCAACGTGTTGCATCGTTGCATCTTTAGTTGTTTACTATGTGCGTTGGCATGTTAATCCAACATGCATGGCTTAGTGTTTAATTGATAGGGAATGGCTCCACCTTGTTCATCAAGCGATTCTTTGATCAAGGCTTACTCGAATCAAGACGAGGAGAATAGTTGGGTTATATCTTGGGAGTTAAAAAGGAAAAAGGAATTTGGAGGCTTGGAAATTAGAACCGGAGTAGAGCAAAAACGGATGCTTAACCCTATCAATCATGTCGAATTGAGTGAAAGCAAGAGTTTCGGGCATATAGCTTAGCTAGCACAATCTACACCGAAGAAACTAAGTTGAAGAGTTTTGGGGAAACCTTAATCTCAGAGGTGAAGTAACGAATTCAACTAAAATTTTCAAATAAGGGAGCATTGATTAGGAAATAATGTAAATCCTTTTCTATCCTTGAAAGGATTACCTTTAGTTGAAAGAATGGAAATACAAGAGACAACAAGTAACGAAAACTTCATATGAGGGATAAAGGACGAATGGAGCTGGAATCTTGGGGAGCGAGAAAGTTTTGGGTTAACCTCGGGGATTATAGGAAGAACAAGACTAGAGAATAGTATTCCAAGAATTAAGAGAATTAAGTGAGAAATTGGAGGGGCAACGAATTTGGGTTTATGGCGATAACCTCTCTACCAGAAACGGCTTATCAAGAATTTTGATACTAGAGGGGATTAAATTAGTCCAGATTTCAAGAAGAGCAAGAAAGAGAAAAGTTGGGGATCAGAAGGAAGTAATTATTGAAGGGTTTGAATTGAACCTTAGGAGTGAATTAAAGAAACAGAAGTGAAGTGCACGTATAAAGGTCGAAGATGAAATAAATTCGGAGATTAGCAAAGGACGCCATTAAGTATTGAAGGGATGTGATTAATGTACGACACACCAACTTTACCTAGTGGTCGATCATCCCTTCACGAAGGCTTCATGGAAAGGTTTAGCACTTGCTATCATTTCAAGATTCAATTAGATGAAGCCATGGAAGTAATAGCGAAAAGGATGAATACCTTTACGATTTCAACTTCTCAAGAGAAAAAGGAAACTTCAAGAATTGATCGGGAGTCAAATCGGATCCTCCAACTACTTTATGAATTATCAACCTTCAACCTCATTGCTACGGTGAACGGTATCATAAACATTCATGGCATATACATACATGTAATTTAATTCAATAATTTTGTTGTTGTGTGCCTTGGTCTCTTTTCATGATAATTGCCTTGTATAATTGATGAATAATGTGCTTGCCTTATATATATATATATATATATTACTTGGCCCTACATGTCTTATTTGATGTTAATTGTTGTAATTACCATTGCTACCTCCTCCTTGTTATTTGCTCTTTGTTGTTGTTGTTGTTGTTGCTTATGTTTGAGTTGTGTCGCTCGGGAGTATTGGAGACTCCCTTGTCTCCTTGTTGTTCGAGAGATGGGGTTCTCTCTCCTTGTTGTTTGAGAGACGGGGTTCTCTCTCCTTGTTGTTTGAGAGACGGGGTTCTCTCTTCTTGTTGTTTGAGAGATGGGGTTCTCTCTTTGTTGCTTTCGAGGGACGGGACTCTCTCTTTGTCTGCTTTAGTTTTAGTGAATTCGAGGACGGATTCTTTTTAAGGGGGTGAGTTTGTAACGCCCCAGTTCTGTGATTTAAGCTTGACGTAGGTGGTTACTAAAGTGCGTAATTTAATTAATTATATATGATTTTTGATTATGGATTCTTTTGTTAAGTTTTATTGTTTAATTGTGAATTCTTGATCGTATTTGCGTATATGCTCTTGTTTGAGTGTCGTTCTTATTCGATTTGATTTCTGTTTTTCGTGGATTCTTGGTATGAGTGAATTATGTGCTTTAAGATCATGTTTATTTGGCCGTTGCATGATTTTGTTCTTGCATGTTTGAGTTTTGTGTTCGTTTGTGTGATCGGAACCGAAAAGGGGGCTAAAGAGCATTTAGCGTACCTTGTGTTCCGGGCGGCATATCTTGAGCTCGGGAACTCGGAATCGAGTTCTGTCACCTCCATTGGATCCAAATCGACGAATCGGAGATAATGGGATAAGCCTCATATTTTTCTAAGACCAATTGGATCCTCAAATTTCAACCGGAACGAGCAACTCGCGTTTAAATTGACCGATCAAGACTATACCTAAGTCACGGACCTATTATTACGCACCTAGACCCTATCCATTGACCCTAGCCCACTTGCACACTCTCTCCCTCACCCTTTTCTGCCCCAAACCGACACCCTAACCCCCCTCCCCCCCCCCCCCCCCACTTAGATATTTTCAGTTTTATGGGGAGAGAAGGAGAAGAAGGAAGAAAAGAAGAAGAAGAAGAAGAAGAAGAAGAAACCTTTTTGGCCATGAGAGTTCTGAGCTCATCTCCCCACCTTTTCTTCTCCAAATTGAAAGGTAAACTCATATTTGTGTTGTGTATCACTTGGTAATCATTTTAAGTTCCATATTCCATGATTTCTCCAAGATTTGAGCATGTTTGGGCATATGGCATGAATAGAGACGGGTTGGGAGAAAATGGATGATTCTAGCTTGCTTTCTTGTGAATTATTTTGGTATGAAGCATGTATTTTATTCCTAACAGATCATATGTGATATGTATGAACTTATTTTGGGTAGTGGATTAGGATCCATGACTTTGCCATTTGTGAAAAGTGAAGAGTTTGCATGAACTTGTTCCATATTCTTTCCTTGCTTGATTTGTTGCATCTTTGGTTGTCTTAATGGATTGAAATGCATGAATATTTGCTACCCTAACTTACCTATGTGTGTTAATTTGATGTTTATATGGTTTAGCATGAGTTTTACCCTACTTGTTGTGTGTTTTTCGCTACTGACCTAAATCCGCGAGGGTGGATTTTTGGCCTTGAAGAAATCCGCGGGGGTGGATTTGATGCAGAAGAGCTTCTGACCAGAATCCATGGGGGTGGATTTTTCCCCATGGGGGTGGATCCTGCCCTGCCCATTTTTATTACCCCGGTTCCGTTTTTCGTCGCTTGTTTGAGCTTCCTCCACCTCTTTTATGACTTCTATGCTATACTAACATGTTTTATAATATGTTATCTTATTTATTATAAATTTTCATGATTTTTCGTGGAATATTTTACGAGTTATGATTTAATATGTCGTTAATGCTCCAAGTACGTGCACATATGGATCTTTGCTATCAATATGAACCCTACTTGTGTATTTATCTTTTCTTTATGATTCATATGAATTGTATACTTGTTGAAATATGGGTTATGATCTTTGTTCGGAATTAATGGATGGATTTGATATTATACATGGGAGATATGAACTCAAGTGACTATGAAAGCCCCAAGAATGAATGAAATGATTGATTATGTGCCTTAATGCATCTCCATGACATGACTTCCTCTCTTATGCATATCATAAGACATTCATTGCATTGCCGTGCGTCATATATGGTTCATTTAGAGTCTTGAGTCTCACGAATGCATTGTATCGTCTTGTGTACAGTTTTCTCCAGGGTGGAGATATGCCGGGTTCATAGGACACCTCAAGTCTTTCTTTCTTTTGGTATTGTCGGTAATGTGTAACAGGTGGGTTTCTCTTCTACTAGTTAATGACCCTATATAATCCTAACATGTGAAGATTTCGGCCAAAATTATTATATATATATAGAGTCATTTATCGAGTCTATGATTTTGAACGTATATCCTTTCTTTTATGAATACCTACCGAATGTTTTGGCGAGAAATGTATGAATGAATGAATGCACAATGGGGCCCAGGGACTTGGTGTTAGAGGCTATCCGGGGAGGCATGGGCCGACGGTGATCCCTTTCTACCAGTTCCATTTATAGAACGGCATAACCGGACCCCGTTAGGAGTTAGCGGGGAATGGACGCTGAGTGCCATCTGGGGAGTCATGAAACCCTTTTGGTCAATGCATGGATGGTTCGGGCCGATCACCCGACCATCACCCGGAGGAAAAAGGTGTAAATGTTTATGATTATGCACAAAAGTATGATATGTATGAATGAATGAATGAACGAATGTATGAATGATTAATGGATTACACAAGGTGTTGGTTGGAGATAATGCACGCCCACTCGCCGGGCCACAAATGACCTAATTAATGGAATTTGATGGTTATAATCCCTTTTGATGATCTCTTTATCTCACCCACTTGGGAAATACTTTGAAAACCTCATTTGGGGATTATAACTTGCATGTGAATGTTTAAATACTGTATTATTATTATTCTATTATGCCCCATTTTATACCTACCAGTCTCCTATAGACTGAACCCGGATTGTTTTCAGTTTTCTTGCAGGTTTGGAGTGCTAGGCGGGGAGTCGTGTTGTCAAGTCTTTTGGTCAAGTTGAGTCTTGTCACACACTTTCATTGTAACTCAATCATTTATGAGCATTGTATGATTATGATTATTTTATGATTTGTGTATGAAATTCGGGACTAGGTATCTATGTTAGTTGAACCCGTTGTTCTGTTTTATTGGAATGAATTTATCTGCCTTGCTTTCGCATTTGTTTATTTCTTTTGATAATTGTTTATTCGGTTTTAAATTTTTAGCTCCCGCCTAGCCTAGTGAGTGAGTGTGTCCCCGTTCGCTGTGAGCTTGGTTCATGTATGGACTCTCCATTTCATGTGTGGATCGGGCTCATAGTGCGGGGGATGTGGCGCCTCTTGTTTCGGGCGTTACATTTATGAAGGACCAGAAGGATATGCAGAACGCATTGCCTTCAATAAAGAAACTTTAGATAAGATAAAGAAACTAAAATTAAATGCTACAAATCCTAGTCAAAGTATATTTAAAGGGGTTTCATGTCTTATAAAAAGAAACAAAATAAATATATATGACTACTATGAAGTAGAAAAATTTATAAACATTGAACTTACTTCAGACCAGGTTAAGATTAACTTGTTAACAAGAAATACTATAAATCAAGCTTTGAACAAAATAAAATATAAAAAGGAAAAAAGTAAAATACAATATATATATTTAGGAAGAGTTCAATTCCTGGTAAAATCGTTGTTTAGAGAAGGAATAGATAGTCCTATAGTACTTTCTCTTTATTATCAAAGATTTACAGATGCAAAGAGAAGTCATCTAGGAATAATAGAAGGAAATTTGTGTTATAAACAAATATTATTTGATTTATATCCTAAATATAGTGTGAATATAAATGATCATAATATAGACGAAACTTTAAGTTTACATTACAAATTCATAAAAGATATAGGATTGAAAGATAAAAGTAAAGCTTTCTCAATTTACTATAGAGCATTATATATTCTAAGTAATAGTAATTATGGGAAAATTTATCAAGATAAACCACATTTAGAAATAGATGAAGAATGTAGGGAAATAGCTTTAGCTAAATTACCTCTTCTTGAAGACCGTAAAGAGATAACAAATTATGAATTAGAAATCATAAATAAACCTTTGATAGAAGAAGGATCTTCTAGTAAAACTCCTCAAATAGAATTTGGAAGAAATAGTATAGCTAGAAGAAGTCAAAGAACAAATATAACCGGAACTTTGAGTATAAACAAACATTCAGTCAATAAAACGGGGATTATTTTAGGAGAATATTTTAATGGTCAAGAATATATTAAAGAACCAAAAGCTTTAATAGATAAAGGAGCAAGTGCAAATCACTTTGCTAAAATAAAAAATAAACGGTTAATGATAGAAACCTTGAATGAGAGTTTCTATTATGAAAACTTTGAAGGAAAGATAGTTGCATGTAACCAACAAATATCTATTCCAATAAATATTGATAAATCTAGAATAATTGTTAAATGTTATCTAGATGAAAATATGACGGGAAGTTCCTATGACATAATCTTAGGAAATGCTTTCCTTGATATATTGATAAATCTAGAATAATTGTTAAATGTTATCTAGATGAAAATATGACGGGAAGTTCCTATGACATAATCTTAGGAAATGCTTTCCTAGATAGTTGTAATTACTATAAGATAGAAAAAGATGGAGTAACACTCTACATAGAAGACAAAGTCATATACTGTCCAAGAATAAAATGAAAGGATATAACTATACAGTTAGTGTTTTCATTTAGGTAGGAATAAGAGAAACTCCTGAAAATGAAATAATAACTTGTGCTTTAATAGATACTAGATCTGAAATAACTATATTCTAAACCTGTCTAATTAATAAATGGAAGGAAGATGGAAAAATCATAATAAAAGGTGTGACTGGAAAATCACAGGATATACACTGATCTACAATAAATGTTGATATTGTCCTAGGAAGTAAAATAATAACTGTTCCTAGATTATACGAATATAATGAACTAGAAGTTGATATATTATTAGGAAATGATTTCCTACAACAATTTCAATATTATATGAAAAATGCATATTCTATTGTGCTTAAAACAAAGTGTTGTCATTTGTTAAAACTACCACGACTAAACCATCCCTTCAAAGTTCAGCCAGCTAAGCGTAGTGGACACTCTATATATGAAAAAATACAAATACCAATAAATAAAATAGTTATGAAAAGAATAAACTTAGAAACGGTTACTATTAAGATAAAAGAAAATTATTGTGACCATCCATTGGCTTTTTGGAAAAAGGATTACCCAAAAGCTAGACTAGAATTAACAGATAATATAATAATTAAAGAAAGACCTATGAGATATACCTTAAGTGAAGAAGATGAATTTAAAAAACAAATTAAAGAACTTTTAGATAAAGGATTAATTAGGAAAAGTTTTAGCCCCTTTTCTAGCTCAACATTCATGGTAATGAAAGAAGCTGAAAAGAAAAGAAATAAAGCAAGAATGGTAATAAATTATAAAAGATTAAACCATTTCACTAAGGGTGATAGCTACCAATTACCCAATAAAGAAGTATTAATAGACCTAGTAAAGAACAAATCATATTACTCAAAATTTGCTTGTACATCCGGGTTTTGGCAAGTAAAAATGGAAGATGATAAGTGTCCAAATATATTTTGAAATAATTCTGATCTCATTTGAATAAATTCATGCTTAGAATAATTTATTTTGAATTATTTTTATGATTAAAGTTACATAATGTGCTATAATTAGGTTTAATCCCATGTTATGAATAAGAAATTGGTTGGGAATGATCATGAACTAGTATGAACACCTTCATAAGCTTAAGAACATGTTCATAATGTTCTTGAATCAAATTAAGGTGCACGTGTGATAGTAGGTGTGTGTGTGTGAGTTTAATTTTATGTTATAAAGTCTTTAATTCATAAGAATTTGAATAGTAAATGTTTTCAATAGTAATTTTGATTTTTTGGCCAATATTTAATCAATTAATTTCGAAATTAATAATAAAATAATTATAAAATAGGTTTTGGAATTTTTAAAGAAAGATTTTATCCAAATTATTCCAAAAATGGGTAAATTATAAAATAATTTCGAACCAACCTACATTGTTAAATTAAACCCTAAATCTTATTTCTAATATTCCAATTAGGATCATAATGTGAATGATAAATATTTAAGTAGTTAAAGAATTCATGAAACCTGATTAATTAATTAAATTCCTTTAAATGGTTAAAGATAGGGTTTACCGGGAATTCTTTAACGTGTTATATAATACGTACCTTATGTGATTATTTGATTAGAATATGATGTACCTTATGTGCTTATTTGACTAGAATAAAGAACCTAGTCCTAAACCTATAGCAGTTAATACTTTCAGGCACACTGGAATCCACATTACAATATCTGACTGCCGGTATAGGTGAGGGTTAAAACATTTTCAACTGGAATCATGCCTATATCTATATATCTATATAAAACTATTTTGAAACCTACCTATTATTTAATTTACTCCCTATACATATTATTATACGATATCCCTCTTTATGAGGAAAATACTTTTATGTCGGAATTAGGATCATACCCGGACATTAAATACTTCAGTCCTATTATTACTAAGAACTGATTCCCGATAAGCAAGCAAAATACTTTATCATTATTATTATGGGCCCTGGCGCTTAAACCGTGTCGAGCAATTACCCGGAAGGTATCGGGCCGAGGGTATTGTTGGTGATCGGACCACCACCAACTCTTGGTAGTGGTTTAGCTGGAGGTTAGTTACTCCACTCCAAGAGATATACAAGGGAATACTACTTCCCGATTATTGTTTACGTCACCGCAGGGTAGCTCCCTGGGCGCGACACCGGAGTTAAGGAGGTATTATCTGTTAGGAATAGTGCCCTAGAAAGCCGATTGTATATCCGCTTTATGCTTTTCCTTATTGTAATCACAGACAATCTTTGAATGAAATAACGAATTAAGGCAACACTTCTTTATATGCTCTTGTTTGGTATGCGATTACTTTATCTGTGCATGTAAGAACTCCCCTAATCCTGATGACTTTATGTGACGCCCCGACTTTTCAGATGTAAAGGTATGACGTATGTGTTTACAAATTTGCGCAAAATAATTGTCTTTACGTGTTTGATATTTAATTTTATTATAAATGGTTATTATTTTATTTTATTATATTATAATTTATTTCAATTCAATGTTATTTTAAAATAATTTGTATTTTAAATATATATTGATGTGTTCCGAATAGGAGGATCCGAATCCAATCACTTTACGATTTGTTTTTGTGGGGGAAATCACCGGAAACTCGCCGGAAAAGGAAAGGGGGTTCTACCTGCTGGGACAAACACAAGAAAAGTCAGAAGGCCAAGCTGGGGGAACTGGGGGTGATTCCCAGTTTGGCTCTCCGACGCTCAAGTCAGACCAAGATATGAAAGAGGAAACGTAAGTTAAGTAGCAGTTTCAGTGATGGAGATTGCTTACCATGTAGAAGATTACTTTACCTATTTATAGGTGAGGGTCAGGGACCCTTTGGTCATTTGCCTCATGTGGTCCTGGCCGAATGTTGCCCTAACACGTGGCGCCATGAGAGAGAAACCTAGGAGGAATCTTCTGCAAAAGTGGTTAAAAGTTGGTGCTGGCAACAGTGGCAGGTGCGCGGGCATGTACGATGTGTCAGAGAGCCGTTTGGGTGGTTGGTAACGAGGGCTTAAGAGCACGCTCGTGACAACCAGGAGTATCGGAGGCCAAGATATCCGCTGGGGGGGATGAAGGCTCCAGTTCAAGTAATGAGCCAGAAGGGAAGGCCACTCTGAGGGAGTGTGACACTCGAAGAGGGCTCCCTTGGTACGTGGACGTGCCAATCATACAGTATGAGTGGTGCTCGTGAGGGTGACAGCGCTCGTTGGGCTTAACTCCTAAAGAAGGATTGCGCTCGTTGGGCTTAACTCCTGAAGAAGGATTGCGCTCGTGCACTGAGGGGTGCAATCTTGGGGAGATAGATGTCATCATCTCGGTGGTGCCACGTGTCCTAACGTGGGACGATCGTATTTTGACCCCATCATTTTGCCCCCCAATTCTGTAGTCCTTAGTGATAAGGACTGTAGAATTTTGACACATTCTATCTCTTGCACGTAACGCTCGTATAAGACTTGGCGTGTTGAGCAATTTTTCCTCTGGTTGTGCCATTAATGCGGTCTTTTCAACTGACCGCTCGTAACGCTTCCGCATTAAATGCTGTACTGTTCTTGAGCATTCGAAAAGTCAGAGCATTAAATGTGGGTGCGCGTGGGGCGCATGAATATTGGGAAGCATGTGACGGTTCCATAGAGTGGACGGTTTCCTAGGCGGGAAATGATTACCATTTTGAATTTCTTGCCGAAAAGGTACCAACTCCCATCCCTATAAATAAGGGATTCTGAGATCTTTCCACTCTTTACGCATACTTATCTTCCAAGCATCCCTTGCAAAAAGAATTCTCTTGCACACCAGTTCTTAGAGCATCTTCAACCTCTTCTTCAGATTTTCTCAGAAATCTTCAAGGTAAACTTCCAGCGAAATTTTCTAACTTTGCTAACTTTAGATTCGGACTTTAGGACTTTGTAATCCCTTAGGTTTTACTCCCTTAGGAAACCCAAATTTCTTCCAGAAAACTTCCATTCTCTAACCCAGACTAAATCTCTCCCAAATCTCAGCTTCTGCCATGGCTGACCAACACGTTGAGGAGTTCACCCGTGAAGTCCATGAAATGGCCATTCAGAGTTCCTCTTCCCCTGATTCCCCCAGAGACGAGGAGTTGGGGGCGGCAGTGATGGCCATGGAGGATAGGAATCCAGGCGGAGTGGAACCTCTCTTTGAAGAGATGAACTTAGTAATGGAGGCAGAAAGGCAAGGGGTTACTCTCCCCATAACTCAGAGTG
Source organism: Lantana camara (assembly GCA_037501455.1). NCBI lineage: Eukaryota > Viridiplantae > Streptophyta > Magnoliopsida > Lamiales > Verbenaceae > Lantana > Lantana camara. Next base: position 131,156,226 of record CM074855.1, read on the forward strand.
CCACTCACCCCCACCGCCATACTGTGACGGTGGCCGTCGCGACCCCGCTACCGATGGCCGAAGTCATAACAGGGCCTTCAGAAAGAGCCCGTAATAAAGGAAAGAGCAAGAAATCCAAGAAATCCAAAGGGCCCCACGAGGGTGAGGGATCAGGCTACCAGGCCACCGAGCGCACTCCTGAGGAGACTCCTAGCACAGTTACTCTGGGAGAAGTGAGAACGATGATGGCGCCTATCTACTGGGACGAGCGCTACACATGGAGAATTCCTGAAAGCCATGAGCGTGCCACCAATCCGCCTCCAGGCGAAATGGCGGTTTACTAGTGAGCTCAGGAGGCTTGAGGGTCCCTGTCTCGATCCCGATGGCCCACTTGTTGAATTATTTGGACCTTTGTCCATCACAAATCGTGCCCAATGGCTTGGCCCTCCTGACCTGCTTTGTAATTCTGATGAGGAGCATGGGTTACGAGCCCTTCGTACGGAACTTCAATGCCATCTTTCAAGTGGTCAGCTCATCTCGTTCATCTCCCGAAGCGGGCTTTTACTATGTCCAGGCGAAGGCCCATATGAAATTAATCAACTCACCCTCGAGCACTTACGGCCCCAACTGGAAGGAGAAGTTTATTTTCGTCAAGGCCCCAGCAGAAGAAGGCTTTGGGGTGTCCACACGCTGGGGCTCGTTTGCAAAGAGCCGCTTGGAGCCTGCACTTCCCAAAGATTGGGCCAAGAGTCTGGCGGAAGCCCTGAGGGACGAGGGCCACCTCATTCAGGCGAAAGATTGGATAGATGATGAGGAGCTCTTGTTCCTGTGTGGCCTTTCTAACGACCCCCATTACCTTGATAACCCCCCGGCTCGTGACATAGAGAGAGATGGTTAGATTCTTAGGGCGCTAACCTTTAGATAGGAATACTGACTGCCTTTTTGTACTTGTAATTTGCACACTTAATGATTTTGTTTAAGGATTTATAACCTTTGTACTTTCCATTTTTGCAGGAGCAGCTATATTAGAGATGGCAAGAGGAATCAGACAAGCCGCTCATTTCGCCAACGCCAACAGGAACCGAAACCAGCAGGATAAGCAACAGCGTCCTCGAAACCGCGGCAGCCGTAGTGACGCTCGGAGCGGTAATCAGGGCGCCAGCTCGAGCGCAGTTTCGGGCGTTCAACCCCCTCGTGGTCGGGGGGAAAGCAGACAGGCCAACAGAGAGAGCAGGGTAGGGGTGCGATTGCCCACGCCATCGGATTCGAGGGGGGCCGACCTTCGTACCGCAGAACAAGCAAGACCATCAGCCACCTTAACAATAAACGAGGCCCCTCCGAGCGCCAGTAGGCCTTCCCGCAAGAGGAAGAGGATGCCCGACACAGTGGCAATAAAGGGCAAGGGCAAACAAGTAGCGGAGGGCCCCAAGGGCGATGGAGATACCTCTTCTTCCGAGGAGGAGCATTTGTGGGACTTTGTCCACCAGGGGGATAGGAATTTTTCAGGCGCCACCGACGGCGGGCCAGTTTTGCTGAGGCCGGGCTCGCTCGCAACGACGATCAGCTGGAACCTTTACGACAAGGCCCAGTTCACAGCTGACCACCGGCATTTGTACAACCAGTCGGTGGAGACTGTAATCTACGAGGCGGCTCATGCCTTGATCTCCGTAAGCCATCACTTCTTGCCTCTTTGTTAATTTCTGTAAGTTAGCATTTTTTGGCTAACACTTCCCTTTCTTCGAACTTATGCAGCAAGTTCTACCCCGGCTCCGAAACGTGCAAATGCAGGCCTCCACCTATGCCGAGCGCAAGGCCAAATACAAGAAAATGGCGCGCTCTAACGATTCGGCTCACCTTCAATCGGAGCTGGACACTGAAATAGCCAAATATGAGTCCATCAAGGACTTATACAACAAGTCGGAGGAGGAGCTGAAGAAGCTGAAGGAAGACTTTGCGGCGGTGGAGAACGCACGAAACGGCTTGAGCGGCCAGTTGGCCCAAATGGGTGAACGTTTCAAGGAGGCAGAGGCCGAGCGGGAGAGCTGGAAAGCGAGGGCTTTGGAGGCTGAGAGAAAATTCACTGATACAATGAACGAATGGCCTCAAAGTCTTGAACGAGCGAACAAGGAGGCCCTCGTCAAATTCTGCCACTCGAAGGCTTTCAACTTTGCAGCCTCATTGCACTGCTTGGATGAGGCTCAGAAAGCCTTCAACTTAGCCGTTGAACAGGGCATCCATAAGGGGCTAACGGATCCTGCCATGAGAGAGGCCGAGGGCACGGGGCTCACACTCAATGAGCGTTGCGAGGAGGAGGATGACGAGGGGGATAACCCAGCGGATTCCATTGCAGAGCCAGAGTATGAATTCCTGGTCAAACTCCTTCAGGATGAGTACATGGATGCTCATTCTGCTCAAAACAACCCCCCTGAGAGTGAACTTCAAACACCTGTCGAGGGGGGGGGCTCTCGCCCCAGCAGAAGAAGGTCCCAACGCCATTGCCCCTAATGCCAACGATCCCGTCGATCCGCAAGCGCCTGAGCCACCAGCTGCCTAACCTCAAGAGCCAGAAGGCCCTGTCTATGGCCCAGTGGCCCAGAACATACTGGTGATCGTTGATGAAGATGTTGCTCCTGTCGCTTGAAGCCTTCCCTTTATGAATTTTCCATGTATTTTTCTGCTTTGAGGTCTTCTTTTTTTCTTCTGAAACAATGTTCATAGGCCTTTGATGTAGCACCCTAGACCCCAAGGCGCCACATCCCCCGCACTGTAGCCTCAATCCACGCATGAAATGGATAGTTCATACATAAACCAAGACCACAGCGAACGGGTGACAACAAAACGACGCTCTAGGCGGGACACTCTCCCCAATATAATCAAACAAACATGAATATAAAAGCGGAAGCAATAAAGTCATTTATATATATAGGTACCATATTTATTACATAGATACATATAGGTACCATTTACTATCAATACATTAGGGTCTATTAACAATATACATAACCATGTATCCAAAATGCGAATATCGCTCCATAACACGAAATGTTCCAAAAGTAATATACATGAAGGTATGAAACTAGACCCGAGGAAATGCAAGACTCGACCAACTCCCGCCTAGTACAACCACGCTCAAAAGGCACCTGAAAAGTGGAGTATCAGTCTACCGAAGACTGAGTGAGGGGCAATAAATAAATATAACACACATCACATGCAAGTTGTAGCCTCGGGTGAAGACTTTGGAAATGAAAGGAATAGATATGTATATATATAGTTCAAGAACTTAATCTTTGCCCGAGATTACAACCAATCATTTTAACACGTTTATTTAACCATGCTTGTCAATATCATGAACATGTGGCCCCGGCGAGTGAGGGCAATCTCCAACCGAACTCCCAATCGTGAACAATACGTGATCATGCTTGCTTGCTTGATAATTAAGTGATCATGCAATATATTTTAGTGCTCACATAGACAATTTCATTCTTGAAAACATGCAATAACCCGAGGATAACCCGACATTCCGGATTAATCCCCAGTCTCCTTCTTCCTCCGGGTGATAGCGAGTTTGCAAGGCTCGACTATCCACGACATGGTGTGTGTAGAGGACATGACCCTCTAGACACGGAACTCCTTCCACCACTAATCTCCTAGTGGCTTCGGGGTTGATCCCATCAATGTGAGGATAATTCAGGAGTTACCCGTCAGCCCTTGCTTTCCCGGTTGGCTCAAGAATTACCCTCGGGCCCACGTGCAATCATGTACTCGCCAAACATGCTTGAAAATCATGACAATCGATACAATCTTGCTTGGAAATGTTTATAGCTTTGAAAACGTTTATAATTATAGTAGGTTTTTGGCCGAAAATAGCACGTAAGGATTGTAGGGTTCGTTTTACCAAAACAAAACCTCACCTTTCTTGCAAAATAAAATAAAGAAGCGTTCTAAGGAGCTTGCTCCCCGTCCACGCCCTCGTGACCTGTGCAAATACGACATATGAACATGAGACATGGACTAAAATGGCCAAAATATGACGAACGGCGAAAACGTGTCGAGACGACCATGAAAATGCAATGTGGTATTATAACTTTTGGTTTCACATCATATTAGTACATATTATAGCAATTCGGGGTCAAAGAAGTCGTTAGATCGAGGGGTCATTTTCGGAAATTTATGCAGAAACTTTTGTTCTGCAACACAGGTGGGAACGGCCGTTCCGGTCCCTTTTGCAAAAATGGGAACGGTCGTTCCCAAGGTTCCCCAAAACGTGCCCGCGTTTCTTTCCCTTTAAAGCGCGCCTTTGAGCTGGGAACGGCCCTTCCGGCACAAGGCCAAAATGGGAACGGCCGTTCCCATGCTCGGCCGCTTAAATTTTGAAAAGGAATGGGAACGCCCGTTCCCACTTAGCCTTGAGGTTGGGAACGGTCGTTCCCAGCTTCTGCAACTGGAAAAACAGAGCAAAACAGAGTATGCTCTCGGGAAGAAACAACAAAGCAACAACAATTTTGATTTTTGATCCCAAATACCATAATTTCTGGAAATATGATGCATCTAAGTTCAATAGACACTAATATAACATTTAAACACATAAAACACGCTATATCCTCAAGAATTCATGCTTTCAAGTTCATGATCAAACTTGATCACTCATGCCAAATATCCAAGGAATCAAGCTAGCAATCAAGCAAGAATTCATGTTATCATCCATTAATCATGCTTCCTATTCTAATTCAATCATCTAGCATATATCATCCAAACCCTAGCATGTCCAACACAATCAAAAATCATCCTTTTCCATGCAACCAACCTTGAAATGGAAAGAAATAAAGAAAGTGGATGATGATGATGATGAACTTCAAATTTCTTGGAATTCTTCTTGAAATCTTGATGATTGAAATGAAAATTATCTTCTTCCCTTTTCTTCCTTGAGATACCGAGAGAGATGAAGGAGTTGGGAAATATTTTTGGTTGAAAATGATCAAGGAATGTGGGAGAAGAGATGATACCGATACATTCCCTTCTTGGTTTGAGTGAAATATGTCAATTTGCCAATTAATCCTTGAAGTCTATAAGTTATACACTTAAGTATGCTATAATTTAAAATATGCTCAATTTGGCCCTTAGAAATCATACAATTAAGTCCCTAATATTTTAGAAAGTATTTAACTAGGGACAATTTAGTAATTCTATCACTCTCGGTAATTGATTTCATGCAATAAATATTTTTCGTGTCATGAACTAATATTTTGAATGATATGAATTTAAAGAATTGATATAAATAATGTTTCATGAATTTTATAAAATTATGAAATGCCACGTAAGAATATATTATGAAATTAAAAGAAATAAAATAAAACCTACGCTCAAAACGCACACGTGGCGTGCTTACCTGTTCATCCGGAAACCGGGGCGTTACATTTGAGCCCTTCTTTTGTAAGATTTCTGCAATGAATATATATCCTATTCTTCATAACTTTGTTCTTTTGCTTACTTATGAATCAGAACTCATACTTAGAGCTTGCTGGAACAAATCTCGTAATAATAAGACTGTGTGTAGCATACTCTGTGGATGTTTTATTTCTCTGATAAGCCTTTAGAACTTTGAAAAATTTTGTTAACTTCTGTAAAACTTGAAAATTTGCCTAAGTCCTGAGCGATTGTGAGGGTCTTATTGTGAGATTGCCCCCCCCCCCCCTCAAGACTTATATAAATTTTTGCTTTTGTTCTTAGAAATCGGGCAGGGTCTTGAGTAAATACGAGAGTCTTATTAAGAGATTGCCCTCGTTCAAGACTTGGGGAATTTCTTCTTGTTCCTGGAAATTATACTAAGTCTTGAGTATTTACGAGGGTCTTACTGAGAGGTTACCCTCGTTCAAGACTTGTGAAATTCCGTCTGCAAGTGATCCCATTTTCGAGCGCAAGGCGTTGTAAGAAATGGCCAAGGCCTACTAGGATTTTTCCCATCTCGTCTAATTGGTTATGAGCGTAACCAGTCTATCCTTATGAGGGCGTCCCCCCATGCGGAGTAGAATGCTGGCCAGCGTAACCCGGGCGAAATATCAGCATACATATAGGAATGGATTGCCAACCACGCTCGTGAAAACGAGGGAAATGGGTCTCATCCATTCAAGAAATCAAGGAAACATAATGTTAGAAAAATTAAAAAGAGTTATACTGCAACTTACTCGTGATTGGAAGTACATAGAACCCGTTAAAGAGGGTTGTTACATCATGGTTTGCAAAGAGCTTTTAAACATAAAACCGCCGGAGGTTACATGCATTCCAAGGACGAGGCAAGCGCTCACCTTGAAATGTCTCCAGGGTGTAAGTGTTGTTAGCTCTGAGTTGTACGACCTTGAATGGGCCTTCCCAATTGGGATCCAATTTCCCCACGTGCCTGGACACTTCCACTTTCTTCAAAACCAAGTCTCCCAATTGGAAAGTTCTTTCCCTCACACGCTTGTTGTACTGTTGGGCCACAGAGGCTTTATAATGGTGGATCTTAGCCCAGGCTTTGTCTCTCCTTTCATCCAGTAAGTCCAACTCCAAGCTCCTGTTGCCATCGTTGAGCTGAGGCTCGAAATAGCCGACACGAGCGGATTCATTTACTATCTCCGCTGGTATCATCGCTTCTGATCCATAAACGAGCACGTAAGGTGTTTCTCCAGTGGCCGCTCGTGGGGTAGTGCGATAAGCCCAGAGCGCTCCTTGCAGCTCTTCAGCCCATTCACTCTTCTTGCTCTCAAGCATGGTTTTCAGATGTTGTAAGATGATCCTATTGGTAACTTCTGCTTGTCCATTGGCTTGAGGATGTCCTACAGAGGTAAATCGCTGTTCGATCCCCAACTTCGAACACCACTCTCGCGTGTCCGCTGCTATGAACTGGGATCCTTTGTCAGAGATAAGCACCCTCGGGATGCCGTACCTGCAGATGATGTTTTTCCAAATAAAGTCCCTCACGACCCTGAAGGTGATTTTTACAACGGCCTCGGCCTCGGCCTCGGCCCACTTGGTGAAGTAATCGACGGCTAAAATGACAAACTTCTTTTGTCCAGCAGCAATGGGCAAGGGGCCCATGATGTCTATTCCCCACTGGTCAAAAGGCCAAGAGACGTCTATTGGGATCATCTGTGCGGCTGGCAATTGAGGGAGATTTGAATGAAATTGGCACTTAGGGCACTTCCTCGAAAATTCAATGGCATCTTGGAGAACTGTAGGCCAATAAAACCCACTTCTCAGAACCTTCTTTGCCAGGATACGCCCTCCGGAATGGTTCCCACAGCTTCCATTGTGGATGAGTTCGAGCGTCTCCTTCGCTTGTGAGGGCCTCAGGCATCTCATCGGGGGTCCCTGGAATGATTTCTTGAACAACCTCCCCTCGTAATCCAAAGAGAAACGAGGGGCCTTACTTCGGACTTTCCTAGCTTCCACCTTGTCAGTGGGGGGAATTCCATCCCTAAGGAAAATGATGATGTCGTCAAGCCAACAGGGCTCGTTTGGATCAATCATAGCGATTATTTCGGTGGCGACCCTTTCCTTGATCAAAGGTTCCTCAGTTCTAAGGAACGTAACAGAACGCTCAGAAGTGCCCTCTAAAGCTAACGCAAACTTTGACAGAGCGTCCGCACGCTCGTTTTCTCCTCGTGGCACTTGAAGTAGATGAAATTCCTTGAACTTCCCAATGATTTCTCTGGCTTTACTCAAGTACTGCACCATGGTGGTTTCTCGAGCCTCATAAGTTCCTTCGATCTGGCTCGCGATTAACTGTGAGTCCACATAAGCGGTGATTCTGGAGGCTCCATTCTGAAAAGCAATATTCAACCCTTGCACGAGGGCTTCATATTCTGCTTCGTTATTAGTGACTTGGAAATCTAGCTTGATTGCAAAGTCCAGCTCAATCCCATTGGGGTTTCTAAGGGCCACTCCTACTTCTCCCCCTTGAGAGGTTGAGGAACCATCTGTGTGCAGGACCCATAACCCCTCACTCTCCGCAACGGCAGGCTCTAAACCAAAGCGTTCGACCAACAAATCAGCTACAACCTGAGCCTGTATCGCGGTCCTGGGCTCGAAGCATAAGTCAAACTGGCTCAACTCGATGGCCCATTTGATTAATCTTCCAGACACGTCTGGTTTGGACAACACTTGCTTCAAGGGTTGGTCGGTAAGAACCGTTATGGAGTGCGCTTGAAAGTAAGGTCTCAGCCTTCTTGAAGCGTTAATAAGGGCAAACGCAAATTTCTCAATCTCCAAATACTTCTTCTCGGCTCCTTGCAATGTTTTGCTCAAATAATAGACAGGTAAGTGTTTCCGCTCTCGTACAGCGATCAGAACCGCGCTTGTGGCATTGGAAGAAACGGAAAGATACATAAACAGTCTCTCTCCTTCGATGGGCTTAGTCAGCAGCGGTGCGCTCGATAAGTAAGCCTTCATGTCTTGCAGCGCCTTTTCGCATTCTTCTGTCCAAGCAAAATTGCGTGCGTTTCTCAAAATTTTGAAAAAAGGAAGGTTCCTGTCCGCCGAGCGCGAAATAAATCTGTTCAAGGAGATGATTTTTCCTACTAGGACTTGCACTTCCCGCAAATTTCGAGGGGAGGGGATCTCCAAGATAGCCTTGATCTTCTCCGGATTGGCTTCAATTCCCCTCTGACTGACCATGTAACCCAAAAACTTCCCCCCTCGTACTCCAAAAGTACACTTGGAAGGATTCAACTTCATCCCATACCGCTGCAGAATAGAGAAAGTGCGCTTGAGATCCTCTAAATGTGTGTCCTGGCGCTTGCTCTTGACAATCATATCATCGACATAAACCTCCATGGATCCTCTAATCTCCTCCTCAAACATCTTGTTGACGAGCCGCTGATACGTGGCTCCAGCGTTCTTGAGTCCGAAAGGCATGACTAAGAAACAGTATACCCGCAGATAGACAACAAATGAAGTTTTGGAACGGTCTTCTGGAGCCATAAAGATCTGATAGTATCCTTGAAAAGTGTCCATCATGCTCATGAGCTCGCAACCCGCGGTCGAGTCCACCAATTGGTCTATCCGAGGTAGCGGGTAAGGATCCTTAGGGCAGGCCTTGTTGAGATCGGTGAAATCGTTGCACATGCGCCATTTATTCGTGCTCTTGGGCACCAAGACAACATTACACAACCATTCCGGGTACAGGATGGGCTCGACATACCGAGCCTCCAGGAGTTTATTGACCTCTTCTTCAATAACCCTCTTTCGAAAGCCATGTACATCCCGTTTCTTCTGTTTGATGGGCTTGAAAGAGGGGTCCACATTAAGCCTATGGACAATGACGCTCGGGTCAATCCCTGTGAGGTCAGAGGCTTTCCACGCGAATACATCGTTGTTTTCTCTGAGGAAGTCAATCATCATAATCTGAGAAGGCCCCGAGAGGTTGGATCCTATCTGAGTAGTTTTATCCTTGTTTCCAGGCTCTAATTCAATAGTAAGGAACTCCTCCGAGGGTTCGATCCTTATCTTAGGGTGAGGAAGTTCGAGCGCCCTCTTCTTTCCTGTCAAACGATCGCCGAGTACGAGTTCACCCTCCCCTCGCTCGTCTCCCTCTGAGGAAGAACCACCGACGGTCCCTAGTGGAGCATTTTCGAGGGGATTTTCGACGTTGTCTCCCTTCTTTTTTTTGTTCTTCTTTCTGTTCAGTTTCGCCCTTTTCCGCACTGGGCCGTCCTCATCTAGATTGGGAAAATCCACAGGTTTCTTGGTGGAACCACCTTGGAAAGTTTTCTCCGCTTTAGGCTTTCTGAGGGACAACATGTAGCATTCCCAAGCCTCTCGTATATTGCACAGTACTTCCCCCACGCCCTCGGAGGTGGGGAATTTAATCTTCTGATGGTAGGTGGAGATGATGGCTTTGAAATCAGCGAGGGCAGAGCGCCCAATTATGATGTTATAAGGAATGTCAATCTCTACCACCGCATATGTGACCAAGAGTGTCTTGCGCTGAGGGGCTCGGCCAAATGAAGTGGCTAAGCGGATTTGCCCTCGGGGGACAACTTCCGAACCTCCAAAGCCAATGAGGGCTGTTTTGAGAGGCTCGAGCGGGAGGTCAGCCTTCATCTTTAAAAATGTAGAATAAGGCAAAACATTAACAGAGCTTCCACTATCCACCAACACCCTTTTTACAACGTGATTGTGAACGTCTACACTAACCACCATGGGGCAATCAGAAGTTACATCCTCCCCATGGGGTGTTACAATGTGCCCTAAATCCCTATCATCAAAGCCTATTACATCATTCTCTCTTGACAGTTGAGCGCTCGAACTCTGAATGGCATAGATGGGTTTAGGCTCGGTTAGGCGTTGGTTGTAGCTCCTGACATACCTCCGCCGGGAGGCGTTGGAGTCCCCTCCTGATGAGCCTCCTACAATCATATTTATGACCGTGAAAGGTGCATTTTCTTGCTCAGGGGCTTTTCCTTTATTGCCCCGATGGCTGCTGCTTTCAGGGGGTCTTCTGCCCCTCGGGCTCCTCGATCGGGACGGACTCCTCCTTCTCCCTCCAGTATGTTCGTTGTAGCGTTCATCGTAACGCTCAAGCACCCGGACAAATTCCTTCAGGTGGCCCCCTGCGATGAGCCTCTGAATCTCAGCTTCCAATTGGCGGCACTCATCCGTGTCGTGCCCCCTCTGCTTGTGGAATGCGCAGTATTTGCTCGAGCGCCTGAGCGAGTCCGTCTCCCTCATCTTGATGGGTCTTTTAAAGAGCTTTTTATCGGAGAGGTTGTAGACTTCTGAATTCGGTCTGGTGAGCGGGACTCGCTCGAATCGACGAGGGGCTGGTGGCGACCTCTTGCGCTCCTGAGGGCGCTCCTTTTTTACCACCACATCTCGTCCCCGCTCATGATAGGGTCGCTCGTTCCTGGCTGGACTGTGATGCCGGGGACCGTTTGTCCCATACATGTCTTCGAGCGCGAAGAACGGCTCGGCTACCTCTCTTAAGGCCATGAGGGTCCCCGGCATTCTTTCCACGATGGCATCGGCAAACTTCTTGCTCACATACTGCTTATGATCCACAGCCTGAAAGAGCACTGGGATCAAGAAATCCATGGATGGCCTCTCCACTTGTAGGATTTCCTTGTTGAAGCGGGCAAAGAATGAGCGTAGAGACTCGTTCTTGCCCTGTACCACGTTATAAAGGGCAGTAGGTGTGGTGACTGGCGCTTTCAGAGAATTGAAGTGGTTGAGGAAAGCATGAGCCAGCTCTTCATATGAGTGAATCGAGCCTGGAGGCAGTCGCTTGTACCACTCCTGAGCCATTCCTACTAAGGAAGTGACAAAGACTTTGGCCCAGTAGTTGCTGGAATGCTCGTAGAAATGCATTAAATGTAAAAAGTGATCCAGATGTTCAGCTGGATCAGTCATCCCGTCGTAGCGGTTGATAGAAGTCGGGATTTTGGCCATTCCTGCTTGGGCCATCAAAACTTCTTCCACGAGGGGTGAGCCCCTCGCCAACGGGTGATACTCATATGTGCCAAAGTTCTCCTCCGGCTCCTTGCGGTGGTGGACCTTTGGTTGGTGGTCCTTGGGACGAGCGTTTCTGGCATCAACCCGTTCATCCCGACTAGGGGAGATCTGAGTTGATGGCCCTCGTGAGAGCTGTCCCACAATATCCTTTAAACCCTGCAGCTGGTCTTGCACAGCCGCGAGGATGTCAGGATTCACGTCTCCTTATCTGGGGGCTCACGAGCCTCTCCTAGAGACATGAGAGTCTCCTTCATTCTCGTTAACTCGTTCTGTGGGCTTTTTATTCCTGCCCACGGAGGGACGCTCGTCGCCCTCTTGCTGGGGCGTTCCTCTGACTGGTGGTGGTGGCGGTTGTGCCCTCAGGACAGCCTGAGCTTCTCTGAGGGAGAATTTTTGCAGCCCGCCCAAAGGGGCAGCCGCTTGAGTGGCCTGCCCAGAGGGAAAGTACATGGAATGGAACCTTTCCCATGCTCCCTGGGCCGGTGGTCAGTGGAGGTAACTCCACTCCTTCAATCTCCCTGGGGATCACCACCGGGAGCTGGATCTGACCAGCATGATAGGGCTGGACCGGCGGCACCATAACAGTTGGGGTGAGTGTATACCCAGACGGAGGCATTATGTAGTTCTGTACTCCGGGGTTTGCAGGGGTGTGGACCCATTGATTTTGTAGAAGATGGGGAGGGGCAGAGAGAGGGATTCCTCCAGGGGCGGCGGGAACTGGCAGTGCTGGCAGCGCCGGTGGAGGAACTGAGGCCTCTGCCTGAGGTGTTACTCCTGCGGCAGGGAGCGTCTCTGCATCCGCGGCAGGAAGCGGCGGACCCCCACCCACAGGAACGGAGGGAACAACAGTGTTGATATCGGGGGAAGTGGTGTTTCCCCCTCCCACGGCCCCGGATCTTGTAGCGACTATAGCTGAGAAGATTATAGGTGTTTGCTTTTCCACCAGCAGAAGGAAAGAAACGGATTGCAAGTTGGTTTCCCACAGACGGCGCCAAAAATGATGGGTTCCGAATAGGAGGATCCGAATCCAATCACTTTACGATTTGTTTTTGTGGGGGAAATCACCGGAAACTCGCCGGAAAAGGAAAGGGGGTTCTACCTGCTGGGACAAACACAAGAAAAGTCAGAAGGCCAAGCTGGGGGAACTGGGGGTGATTCCCAGTTTGGCTCTCCGACGCTCAAGTCAGACCAAGATATGAAGGAGGAAACGTAAGTTAAGTAGCAGTTTCAGTGATGGAGATTGCTTACCATGTAGAAGATGACTTTACCTATTTATAGGTGAGGGTCAGGGACCCTTTGGTCATTTGCCTCATGTGGTCCTGGCCGAATGTTGCCCTAACACGTGGCGCCATGAGAGAGAAACCTAGGAGGAATCTTCTGTAAAAGTGGCTAAAAGTTGGTGCTGGCAACAGTGGCAGGTGCGCGGGCATGTACGATGTGTCAGAGAGCCGTTTGGGTGGTTGGTAAGAGGGCTTAAGAGCACGCTCGTGACAACCAGGAGTATCGGAGGCCAAGATATCCGCTGGGGGGGATGAAGGCTCCAGTTCAAGTAATGAGCCAGAAGGGAAGGCCACTCTGAGGGAGTGTGACGCTCGAAGAGGGCTCCCTTGGCACGTGGACGTGCCAATCATACAGTATGAGTGGCGCTCGTGAGGGTGACAGCGCTCGTTGGGCTTAACTCCTAAAGAAGGATTGCGCTCGTTGGGCTTAACTCCTGAAGAAGGATTGCGCTCGTGCACTGAGGGGTGCAATCTTGGGGAGACAAATGTCATCATCTCGGTGGTGCCACGTGTCCTAACGTGGGACGATCGTATTTTGACCCCATCATATATATATATAAATATATATGTATTTATATTTTGTTAATTGTTGATTAATTTAATAATTAATGTTAATCAAGTATTATGCTAATTAATCATGCTTAATCATATTAATTAATTTATTCAAATTTAATCGTTGACTTTAATATATATATGTTTGAATTTGATTTCATTTATTTGGTTAATTCATGAATTCGTTGAAAATGTGCATCGTTCTTATACGAAATGATATCGAAATATCGTGCAATTGTAATATGGCGTAAATATGTGTGTTATGAACATGCTTATATTCTCGGTTTATGTTTTCGAATTCATTTGACATGTTAACGAATTAAATTTGAATCGTGGAACCAAGTCGGGGGCTAACGAGCACTTAGCGCACCCTTGGTTCCGAATTTAATATCTTGAGCTAGGAAACTCGGATTCAAGTTTCGTCAACTTCGCTGAACTCGCAACAAAAATTCGAGTTTAGTAAACTTAGCCACATATTTTTCCCAACTCATTTGAACCTCCGAAATCCAACCGAAAAACCTACACGGCGCCAAAACTGCCACATTTCACCAAAATAGTCATATCTCTTACCATACTTGACCAAATTAACCATGGTTTGAACCTATGGGACCCTAACTCAACCATCTAGCTGATCATTATCCTCCCCAACCGAAATAGTCTCTCTTACTTAGAGAAATTCAGCCCTCTTTCCTCTGTTTTCCAGAAATCCCGTAGCTCAAGCAAACCTCTTGAGATTCAAGCTCAAATCTCTTCCAAACCTCCATTAATCCACAAGGTAAGCTTGGTTATGTTATGTACATCCATTATGAGTCATTTTCATTCATTCATCCCTAAATTTGAGCATGATTTCGTGAGCTTTTGGGCAGAAATGGATATATATAGATTTAGGTTTGAATTTGGTTGATCTCTTTCCATACTTGAGCTTTTTGGATGATTCCAAGCTTGAAAATGATTGTCTTGATCTCTTCTTGGAATTTATGGTAATGTTTTAGCTGGTAGTTGAAATATTCATGAGCTATCATTAATGAGATATTGAAGGTTGTTGTGTTGCTCTGTTTTCGCTGCGTGCCTGCGTCAGTTTTTGGCTGCTGCGTTGAGGAGTGTTTGAGGCTTGTTCTTGCTGAGTGTTATTGTCTATTTCATGTCCATATTTAACTGATCTTGTTGGGAGAAAATTGGATTTGGTTCTGCTCTGTTTCGCCTTGGCTGCTACGTTTTTGTTGCTGTCAGGCAGGTCGCGCCCGCGACCTTGGTTGCCTGTAAATTGGGTCGCGCCCGTGACTGAACAGTCCGCCGCTCTCGTATTCTAAAATTGGAGAAAAATGCTGGAAATTAAGGGTAGCGGCCGCTACCATTTCAAGAAGAAAATGGGTCGCGGCCGCGACCCCCTGTTTTTCTGAAATTTCCAGTTGAGCTTGGCTGTGCATGGTTATAGTGTAATCCTAATCTTTCATTTCTTTACTTGCATGCATGAAGTGGACGTATATATATATATATATATATATATATATATATATATGTATATGCATGGCATTTTCATGCATAAATTATGATTTAGGTGTTAGAATGCATGCATGAATTAATTGTAGTTTTTCATTTTATATATTGCATGCATGATTCTCATGCATACGTGCATATATATATGTATATATATATATCTATATAAATATTAATGTTAAGTTAAATAATGATATATATATATATATATATATATATATTAATTATGGTTTAATTTGTTTAAACTTTAGAATTTAATTGTTACCTAATTCATGTTTTATTTAATTTCCTAAATTTAATTGAATGTATTTACTTGTTTATTTTCTAATTGTAAATGTGATTGAACGTATTTAATTATCGAATTCTTAATTTTATATGTGATTTACTTTGTGCTAAGATTTAATTGAAATTCTTGTATTGAATTGATTGAAATGTGAAATTATGATTCGGATGAAAGTGAATGAAAGATTGAACGACTTGATTATATAATTTAAATTCCCTTTGATGTGAAATGTGAAGGATATGAACTCGTTTGAATTCGAATGCTTCATTAAATGAATGAATTTAATGTTTATGTGTCTTTAAGACTTTAATACTGCACATGAACGTGTTTATTACATTATAGCATCTCTTGTACATTCATATCATAATCATTTCATAGCCGAGCGTCTATGTGGTTTCATATTGAGTCAATTCTCACAAGTACACATTGTTCCTTTTCTTGTACAGTTTGTTTCCAGGGCGGAGACTTCCAAATTGAATAGGCACCCGTATTGCTCTTGTTTCTTGTCTCGTGGTATTCCAGGTGAGGGTGTTTTCGTTCTAGTTACATATCAATCCCTACAACCCGTATGTGATAAGTTTTGGACCAAAACCTTATATATATGTATATATACATATACCATTTTCAAAGTGGAGTCATCGAGTAAATATTGATTGATCGAGTAAATATTGATCGAGTAAACCCCTTTTCAATTGGATAATGATGAAATATGTTATGTTACTCATGGATCAAATGTTTTGGCGAGAAAAGAAAGAATGATTGATTGATTGCACTGAATGGGGCCCAGGGGCTTGGTGTGAGTGGGGACCCGAGGAGGCAAGGGCTGACGGTAAACCCTCACACTAGTCCCACTATTGAACGGCGGTACCGGACCTCATCAGGAGATTGGCGGGGAAAGGGAGCTGAGTGCCATCTGGGGAGTCATGTAACCCCTTTTGGTCAATGATTGGGTGGTCGGGCCTTGCAAACCCACCACCAACCCGGAGGAAGAAGGTTGGAACTTATATATGATTGATTATGATTGATTGATTGATTATGATACGATTGATAAGCACCGTGCGGGAAGTCCGGGAAACGGATTGCCCAAACGAATATATTCAGGACATGATATGTGATCTGTGTGTATTATGATATATTGCATGATCACCTATTTAATGTATTAATGATATTTGTCGTACACGGTCGGAGTTTGGTTGGAGATTGTGCACACTCACTCGCCGAGCCTTATTGATTGAGTATGATTTATGAACTTAATGAATTTAATATGAATAGTCGTAAAGTCTGAGCATTGCTTAGTCATTCTTTTTGCCCTTTTTGGGAACTAACTTTAAATAAAACCTTGCTCGGGATTTATGACTTGCATGTGCATGTTTCCACATGATATGTATCGCTCCAGCTCACTCAGTCTTCTAGAGACTGACCCCTCCTTCCCCCTTTTTCCAGTTTCTTTTGCAGGCGTTGGTTACTAGGCGGAGTTATGATTGTCGAGTCATTGTTCTAGTCTCACTCATTTACACTCACTGCATATTATATTGTCTCTAAGTACTGTATTGATTTATTATTGTTGGCCGATGTACCCTTATTGAATTGATATTGATTCGGGACAGGTTAGGACAGGTATAGTGATTAGTGGAACCCGTATTTATATTCGTATTGGATTTCATTTATTTCATGGATATTACAAAAATGATTTCCTTGCTTCCGCATTTTGGGTTTTGTTGATTGTCCCAGGGTTAGCTTCCGCCTAGTCAGGACTGTTCTTTTGATTGTCACCCGTTCGCTGTGAGTCCGATTCATGTGTGGACTGCCTATTTCATATGTGGATTAGACTTATAGTGCGGGGGATGTGGTGCCTATCGTCCCGGGTGCTACACTTTAGGACTCTACCATTTAGGTGAAATGGTTCATGAAACGAGCCCTATATCACATAAGTCATGATTAGTAAAATACTCCAAGCCGATGAGTCCTACAGACAGTGGGAGTGTCAACCTGACTCCTCTAAGGCTTGCTTGTGGGATCACGCCCTTAAGAAGGACCACCTTGTTTCATGTAGGTGTAAAGTGTATAGTTGATACGTGCGTGATACATAAGGGTGCTTACTTTAACAAGTAAGTTCACTGAGGTGCCCCGTGTGAGAACATTCCTAAATGGGAAAGGAAGTTTCTATTTCAGGAAATGGAAACTTCCAGATTAGAAAATATCTCACGAGTCATTGATGTGATTAATTGATCCTTAGACTTGAGGTTCCTTGTCACTTTATGAGTTAACTCTGTAGTCTTAGGTATAAGCTTTAAAGGGTGTCGCCTTAGACAACTGATTCAAGGCTTATGCTGGGGCTGCATAAGTGATTCATGAAAGTGAATAAGAATCAAGAAAGGACCTACACTTGCATTTGCAAGTTGATCTCTTATTGTGTAAGTCATTCATATGCCATATGGAGTCCTTGGCCAAGGCAGTAGATCAAGACATCAAGAAAAGGGTTTCTTGGATTGAGATCAAATGGATATGAAATGCACTTAGCTTTAAGACCGGATTATTAGGGTTCTGATTATTCCCTTGCCCTAGATCTTGGTTGAGAGATAGTAAATAGGAGGATTGTATCTCACATGAATCAATGACTTAAAAGGTTCTGCCGAATCCGAACATTCCAATTCAGCTAGGGGTTAAACACCTGTTGCTAGACTATGGTCGTTTAATCTGTGGACTGATTAATTAATTAGTGAATTAATTAATTAGGGTCACTGCTAATTGAATTGAGAACCTAGAGGGTCACACACAACAACTTGGTTACATGAGTTGAGGCTTAAAAATGATTAAACGAGTTAATCGGGCCAAGAGGGTTCCACACGTGTGAAATCACACGTGTGGCTCACGTGAGTGACACGTGTCACTGTGACACGTGTCACACACGTGTGAATATATATATATATATTGTATATATATGTATTAAATAATTAAATGTGTTAATTATTTAATAGACTTTGGTTTAATTTTGAATTAAAAAGAAAGTCTTATTTTGGAGAAAATAATCTAGTTAATTAATTATGAATTAATTAATTAGATAAAATAAGTTATTTATTTTAAATAAATAAAGTATAAAATTATCCAAAAATAGTTTGGATATTTTTAGCTCTCTTGAAAGTTGATTTGAATTAGAATTCAAAGTCAAAGTCAAAATTACTTGATGATCAAGTAATAGGAGAGAGAGACAAACCGAATCCTTACCCAACAAGGAAGAGTTCGGCGTCCCTCCCCCCTTTCCTATATATAGGGGAGCTCATGCTCCCCTTTAGAGCTAATCGAATTCTTTTGGTTCATGTGTTGAACACCTTCCTTTCTCCAAGATTAAATAAAACCCTAGGTTAAGCTTAAACACTAACTAGAGAACTAGCATCCTTACTAGTTAGATTGTGATCAAGTTGGTGGACTATCTCTAGAGACTTCAAGTTAGAAGTTTGAAGATTCGAGCTTTACCAAGGAGAGGGGATCAAGCCGCGAGAAGAGCGTTCTTGGGTGGCTTGAAACGCTTCAAGAAAGAATAAAAGAAAAGTAAGTTTTCTTATCTCTACGAATTTGGATACACGATTACGAGTATTCGATCCTTTTGTTGGAAATTTTTTTTAAATTCCGCTGCTTTCTGATTCGTGTTTTCTAACATTATCGTATTGGTTTTATTAAAAGTACCGGTGCCTTGATCAGCCCGGTACTGTTTTACCACATTACTTACGGAGTTACTTTGGAAAGGCCTAGCTTGCGGGCATTAAAGTTATTGTTATAAACGGTTCATATTTCTATAAATATTCCCGATTACCCTTATCCCTATTTCACCAATTCTTATGAACCGTTTCATATTTGTTATATCCTATTGCTAATATGTTAGATCAAAATCTTCTTGATCATATAAACATATATACGTATACATATATCTATAGACTACTATACCCCCTTCACTTAGTCAGTTTGACTAACTCCTCGCCTATTTTAAAATGCATGATTTCAGGAATCAGGGAACGAAATTAGAGGTATCTTGAAGCATTACAGTGTCATGAATAGTAGGATGGAACTGATCCTAAGAGTACACTATCTTGAGCCTATTCTCCGTATAAATAAACTATCTCATAGTTTGTCCTTGCATGTCATCTTGTTGTACTCTTCTCCGAACTACTCTAATCAATAATGATGATCCTGGTTCTTTATACGTTATCCTCCCCGTTTATTGGCAAAGTTTTAAATCTCTTTATCTTCCGCTGCACTATATCACGCACCTTACTCATATATTATCTTGACCATTCGCCATAGTATTTCCTGAGTGTGGGGTCTAACCTCCATTTGGGGAGTATTGCGGTGCGGGAGTTGTAGTGTTGGGGATGCGCTACACTCTGGTTGTACCCGTATTTCTTCATGGCAAGTGTGAACTTTCCAAACCAAGCTCTTGGCGACTGTTTGAGCCCATAGAGGGATCATTTCAATCTGCATACCATGGGTTTGACCTGGTGGTCCCCAAACCCGTGTGGGAGATCCATATACACCTCCTCCTGGAGGTCCCCGTGCGAAAATGTATTTTTCACGTCAAACTGGTGTAGGGGCCATTCATGGTTGGCGGCTATAGATAACAGGATGCGGATAGTGTCCAAATTCGTCACTGGAGAAAACGTTTCTATGTAGTTAATTCCATAGATCTGGGAGTATCCCTTGGCCACCAGTCTGGCCTTGTATCTCTCGATCGTACCATCAATCTTGTACTTGATACTGTAAATCCATTTGCACCCAACAGAGCATTTCCCGGCTGGGAGTAGACATACCTCCCATGTTTGGTTTTTTTTCCAGGGAATTGATTTCTTCTTCCATTGCCTGTCTCCATAAGGGATTCTCCTGTGCTTCCTTAGTGGTTCTAGGGATTTCCTGAGTGTAAATCGCATGGATAAAGCCCTGGAGTTGAGGTGCGCAAATGGAAGAACGTGATGTGCTACCGGATATTTAGATCTGCTTGCCCTTTCTGGGCTGTACCTGTTTGGCGGAATGCCCCTGTTCTGTTGAGGAGGTAAAACATATGTATCTGGAATAGAAACAGAAGGGTCGAGAGTGTTTACCTCAGGGATATTCGATGACGGGGGCTCTTCCGCGGCGAGTGAGAGAGATGGGAGTGGATCATCTGTCAACCCAGGGGGCGGAGGAGTGTATTCATGGAGCGGTTCTAACCGTTCACACATCCAATTCATTCCCTTGTTATCTCTCTCCCCCTGAGGGGATGTATTGGGGTTTGCTTTGAAGTAGTGCTCGGTTTCCAGGAAGTCAACATCTATGGTAATATAATGGCGCTTTCCTATCGGATCATAGCAGTGGTACCCCTTCTGAGTAGGGTTAAACCCGAGAAACACACACCAGACCGCGAAGGGGTTAAGTTTGGTCCGTAGGTGCCTTGGAGTGTGGACAAAAACAACGCATCCAAAGACCCGGGGAGTGAGCAAGAGCACCAAAGGGATGGAGTGGAACTTTCTGAGGGTTTCCAAGGGAGTCTCATACTTTAGTGCTTGAGTGGGGAGTCGGTTCATGACATGCACGGCTGTCGAGATAGCCTCGGCCCAATAGGAGTTGGGTACATGGGCCTCGAACAGGAAGGCCCGAGCGCTTTCTAGTATGTACCAATTTTTCCGTTCTGCTATCCCATTTTGCTATGGGGTATGAGGACAAGTTATCTCGTGAATAACCCCATTTTGAGAGAAGAAGTTTTGCAAGTTGTGATTGATAAACTCTCCTCCATTGTCGGTACGAAGAACTTTGATCGAGGTGGAGAACTGGGTTTGGATCATTTGGAAAAAATTCCGGATTATGCTTGGGACATCAGATTTTTAGTTCAGAAAGTAAATCCAAGTGATCCTGGTGCAGTCGTCAATAAACAGTATAAACCAACGAAATTTGGAGTTAACATGATTTGGGACGGGTCCCCAAACATCAGAATGAATCAATTCAAACGGTTGGTTCGTCTTATTCTTTGAACTTGGATAACTGTTCCGATGACTTTTTGCAAGTACACAGGTATCACAATGCAAAGAACAGGTATCATAGGATTCTGAGACTAAACTCGGAAATAACCGCTTCATATACTGAAAAGAGGGATGCCCCAGTCTACGATGCCATAACCATAATTGCCTGTGACTGCTGCCCTGGGCCAAATTAATTGAGCCTGTTTGTGAGATATCTCTGATGTAGTACAACCCATCTCTCTCAATACCACGCCCAATGATCACCCCTGTACGATTATCCTGAAAGAGACAAAACGAAGGGAACATTAATACCGAGCAGTTTAGTTCTTTGGTGAGTTGACTAACAGAGAGTATCTTATTAGTGACTGATGGAACTACAAAGCAATGTGA
This sequence comes from Lantana camara, assembly GCA_037501455.1. Taxonomy (NCBI): domain Eukaryota; kingdom Viridiplantae; phylum Streptophyta; class Magnoliopsida; order Lamiales; family Verbenaceae; genus Lantana; species Lantana camara. Next base: position 131,177,678 of record CM074855.1, read on the forward strand.
TAAGTTTAATTTCTCAGATAAAGAAATGTTTCCTGCCCCTGTTACCGGATAAGAAAGACCATTTGCATTTATCACCAAGTCCCATCGTGGGATTGTAGAAGTCCGAATATCATGGACTTCATTGGTCATATGATCAGTGGCTCCACTGTCAATGAGCCATTCCGTTTCAGGGCTTGAGAGAGAAGTTTGCATAAAAGCGCGTCCTTGTCCCATATTCCCATGCGCATTTTGGCCCAATAGCCCATGAATATCCAAGCTTCGCCTACTGGGACAATTATTATCACAAAATGGCCTCCCATTATTATCCAATAGAATGTTTCGGCTATTGGTATCATTATTATGACAAAATGGCCTCCCATTATCATTAAAAAATGGTCCATCATTATCATTAAAAAATGGCTAATTATTTGCCTACTACAAGTATTCCACATTAGGGTTGGGGGTAAATTTCTCTTACCAGCGTCATTTGGGACTGCTGCGTCCCTGTTCTTACCAAGGTTGGAGCCGTCGCCACCATGTCTCTCACCGCCGCTGGCGATGCCGCCGCCTCTGTTAGTGCTGTTGCTAGTGGCGTCGCCTACGGTTTGAGCCCCCCATGTCTCTTTCAAAGATTGGTAGGTTGCTTTAATTTTGTCCCACAGACCCTTTGCATTTGGGCGGAGGATAAATTGTGCGGCGATTTCGGGTTTCATTGAGTTAAGTATGAGGCTTCGAACAGATCTGTCCATCTGTTCCCAAGCCTCATATCCGTCATCTTGCAGGGGATACAGTTTTTCCGATGATGTATCCCATTCTTCCTTGGCCAAGTAACACTAATTCGACGGTTCTTGACCAAACTACGTAGTTGTTGTCGGTAAGTTCGATGTTTTGGGTGGTTTGTCCGGGTTGTTTGTGCCTGAGAAGTTCCGCCATTTGGGCGAGAAACTCGACCGGTATCGGACTGGATTTTGTGGGTGAAGCCATGGTAGGTGATGAAGCAAGGTATTCAATTCGTTATTGAATCGGAACCCGCTCTGATACCATGTTAGAAAGCAAGCAGATGGATAATAGGTTGAGGAAAGCCATAAGAATTTTTCTGTATTGATTTATGTATCTCACAAGGAGTACACGGTACAAGGGTTAAATAGAATAACACGGCCTTAATTACATCCTAGATTAGTGCTAGATTAGTGCCCTATACAAGGAAAACAATCAATCACGATATATCCCAAATATAGACGGATTTTTCAACACTTGATACTATGTATGAAAGAATACTTTATATACCCATCTAAAATATTTTAGAAGTTTTGGGGTCATTTTTATAAATAATACAAAGTCTATAAAATAAAAACAAAAATAAATTTTGTAATCGTTGACCTCATCAACGACTTATGACAAAATTTTAAAATATTTTCAAAAGGTATTAAATTATTAAACTTTAAAAAATAAAATATTATTGTTGCAAAAGTCTCCAATCAATTTAAATATAGCAAGTGTTAACATATATTTAAATATAGCAAATGTTGAATATACTATTGAAATTGATATCAACACTTGCTATATTTAAATATATGTTAACACTTGCAATATTTAAATTTATAATCATTTGTTTCTCGGTGCAAATTAAAGTATGAGTCCTAGGATATAGAGTTTATTATTGTATTTATTTAGAGCCTTTAATGATGCTCCTAGTCTAGTATAAATAAGTGCTCTGATATTTGATTTTGTAAGACAAGACAAAAGATAAATAAGAAAGAAAGAAAGAGAGTTGGTAAGAAAAAGAGTTGAGTTTTAATAGAGTATTGATTGAGTAAAGAAAATAAGAGTGAATTTCTCCTCTCCACTCCCTCCTCTTCTATAGTCTTTGTCTTCAAACTATTTTATCTTTTTATGGAGGAGAAGATTAAGGTAGTCATTTTTAGATGACCCTATCTATAAATTGTCTCCTACCGAATACAAATTAAATAAAACACCAAGTGGTGAGAGTGAGATACCAGAACCAGAGTTTACTTGACAATTAATATTTATACCAGAACCAGAGTTTATTTTTACAGCTAATGTACATCACTTCTACAACTACATCCCATTTATTTATTTTCAAACATTTCAAACATTGCTGTCGCCTTGTTTGATTTGATATTTGTAACAAATAAAATGTCAAGTGGTCATGAGAATTGAGATACGAGAGTTTTCTTGACAATTGATATTTATTTATACACAACAGAACAGGTAGAGACGGGAGACCCCAATTTTGTTTGTCCAAAAAAGAAAGGCAAAAGCATGGAGCCTATCCGCAAAATAGCAGCAGCTCACTACGAGGCAGGTTCGCGTCCGCTGAAGTCTTCAGCGGAAAAATTCTTGCAGCAGCTCGACCCCAACAGCAAAGGTTGTGTTAGTTACACGGAGTTCCATTCCTTCATGAAGCAGTACAGGCCCGACGACAGGCGCCTGAGAAGTGAGAAGTTCTTCCGTTCGCTCGCCAGGAAGGGGAAAGCCGTCCTCGATACCGACGATTTGAAGACACTTTACTACATCTTAATGAGCTGCCGCCCCTTCTGCGACTTATGCAACGACTTTATTCCGGGCACCTATTACACCTGTGCGCGCTGCTTCGACACCTGCCGACCGCCCTTCAATGTCTGCCACGACTGTTATATCAAACCCGGATCCTTGAATGGCCATAAAAGTACGCACAGGCTTCGTGTGCTTTTCTTGGATAACTACACTTTACTCGAGCATAAGAGGCCTACAACTACAAGTATGCAGTCACAACATCAACATGTGAGCACCCCCAATACATATATAATTTCTTCATATGATCATCCTTTTGCGCTTGACCTTTCGAATTCGAGCGAACCTAATTGTGTAACTCTTTTTGTGGATAAACAAAATTATTTTTGCAGCAAGGGCAGCCTTCACAGGCATTGGTTCAGTCTCCTGCTGGTATAGTAGCGCATCAAACTGGAAATTCTAACCAAACAAATGTAAGCATTTACGTATATATGTAAGAGTGATGAGCCTATATGCGAGCATAATAAATGAACAATTTCCGGCGGCGTGAACTGAATATTAAATATATAAGCAGGTTGATCAATTGAGGCTTGCACTTGGAGTGGTGCAGGCGGGAATAAACCTCGCAGGCGTTGTTGCTAATATTGCAGCTTGTTCCATCCTTTGATCAGCCAGCCAAATATGCCTTCCTTCTCCGACCGCGTTTGCATGGCTTAGTGTATTTTTATTTATTTCATAATTTTCAGCTTGTCTCTGTATTTGTGTTGATGTTGCATCTTACTCAATCAAGTTGTTAGTCATTTGACCAATTCCAGCAAGAAACGAACAAAAATTTTGTGTAATTTTTATATATTCTCAAAAATATGTTTTATTTTCTTCCAAATATAAAAATGCATATTATATATAAACTTATAAATATAAATAATATAAAACTATTATTTTAATGTAATCCTAATCACAAATTTGATCCTAATGCAGAACAATCATGATAGTACTCGAAATTTATAATGTTAACAAAACTAGCCATTAACATTTAACACATAAAAATAGTCGTTAAGAGTATTTTGACAATGCCGGAATATTTACATATTTCAAATGGATATTTTGAGAAAAGCATAAGAAAATTATAACGAAACTCTAACATCGAATTGGATGATTACTAACCAAATCAGTGGCTAATTTGTGAAAGACAAAACTAAAAGGACGGACTTGTAATTGCCACAACCTCATGGAAGATAGATGTAATTTGCCATATGTACTATAGTATTTGTAAAGGAAAAGAAATAAGTTGAGAAAAATTAATTTCTTTTTTTTTTCTCTTACCAATTTTCGTACTAGCTAGTAGCTAGCTAAACGAGATTAGAGTAAAAATGTTCAAATTAGAGACATGGTATATATAAAAAATGATATTTTTACCCCTCATAATTTGCCGCTAATGGATTATAAATATTTGATCCCTTTGTTATTTAATTGTTTTTTCATTAAGCCCTTGCGACCCGGAGCTTGGTGAAACTCTTGCCTGTCTCGCAGCCCTTAAGCTCGCCCGGTACTTTGGGTCGCAGAAGGTTGTGGTTGAAGGTGATTGCAAAAATCTTTTAGGGCTAATTCCAGTCACCCCCCAACCTTTGGGGAGGGTGTGCGCTTTGCCCTCTCACCTTTCAATCGGTGCGTTTAATCCCCCCACCTTTGCAAAATATTCACTTAATCCCTTTTCGGCGGAATATTCCGTCGGAATAGTTGAATTTTTTTTTTGCGTGATTTCCTATTCCAAATCCATACAAATCAGATGTCAAATGTGTTGGTATTATACATCAAATCGAATATCTTGATATAAGGAACACAATGATTGTTTCAAAATCAAAATCCGACAACCAACAAAGGAGGAACCGTCGGTCAAAGATGGCGCACCTCTGGCGAAGTTTGTAGGTGAATTTCGACGCTTCCGACGGCCAATAGAGTCGAACGGGATATGAGTTTTGTTTATCATGGAGAGAGGAACACGATGGTGGTGGTCTTGACTCTAGGATCGTCGTAACGGAGGAGAAATCGACGGTCAAAGTTAATTTTGAAGGGAATATTCCCAGAATATTCTGCCGGAGGGGCAACGTGTTAAGTTTTGCAAATATGAGGGGGTTAAACGCACCGATTGAAAGGTGAGGGGGCAAAGTGCACCCCCCCCCCCCCCCCCAAGGTTTGGGGGGTGACTGGAATTAGCCCAATCTTTTATACAAGTTTATTGGCAACCATTTTGATTCGTCTTCTCTTGAGAATTTAGTGGAGGATATTCGCTCTTGTAGTGGTTGTTTTAATTCTCTTCATTTCTTCCTTGTTTGTCGTGATGCGAATAAAGTAGCTCATGCCTTTATTAGGGATGCAGCTTCGGCTAGCGTTGTTGGTGTAAACCTTGTTCCTTCCTTTGCTCTCAACTTTGTATTATTGCAAAAAAAATATATATATATATTACAATTTCTTCTTAAACCCATCAATGGTAGCCGACAGAGGCGTGATCCCAAGAAAGAAAGATGACTCCAGTCATTGTCCTTTTGTTTCATAACCTGCTTGCTTTTTTGACCATTTACAGTATAAATTTGAAGCACCAATCGTCTCCCATGGAACCCGCCATGATCATGACGTAACTATTCATGTTAATTGGAAAATTCTACTTCCGTTTGGTCGAACTCAACCAATTAAAAGAACAAGTGTATTACATTTGTTATTTGATTGATCATTATCTTTAAATTTTCTACCAATCACACAGCAAATGTAAAATACTTACTCCTTCATTATATCGGTTTGATCGAGTCTTGGGGTAGAATTACCCACGTTAACTTAGAATCAAAGAAAGGTGATATTTTTGTTGACCCTTTGCATAATACGTGTCTAACATTTCCTTATGTATGTGATTTTGCTTTGTTGGTGCTGTGTGTATTTATAAATACGGACAAATTACATCTACCATCCCTGAGGTTAGGTCTAATTACAAGTCGGTCTCTATTCTTTTAAATATTACAATGTAGTCCCTAAACCTTGTTAATTTGTTAATTTTTGTATACTTTTAGGGTCGATTTTGTATTTTTGGTCATACATTAGATGTAACACTCACAAAACCTTCAGGGATATAAGTGTACTTTTATAAAATTCGTTAATGGACCTCAAACAAAACAAGAAATATAGGGACTACAGTATAATATTTAAAAGAATAGGGATCGACTTGTAATTAGGCCTAACCTCAGGGATGGTGGATGTAATTTGCCCTTATAAATACTTATATTCCTGTGGCAGGTGAGATAGCTGCAGCTTGAAAATTTTTATTGATTAGGATTAATTACGTACAATTCGTAAAATTAGACGGGATATTTCATATTCAGATATAGTTCACTTTACATGCTGAGAATTTTAGTTATACTTTGGGTTAAAATAATCTCATTTTGGCATAATTGATATTGTTTTATACGAGAGAATTATCTAAAATTAATAATTTATTAATAAAGATTATGTGTCATTAAAATTCTAAGAATGTAATTTGAGCAATCTTCCAAGGATTTTTTTGGAATTTCTCTTTTTGCCACTTTCATTTTCTTCATGTTTTATTTTTCATATAAGACAAAAGTCTAATATCTCACGCGATCTCAAAATAAATGTCAGCATTAATAATGCATATCCCAAAAATTCTATTTTTTCCAGAAAACATAAAGAGAAAGAAATCATAAAATTAAATTATTATATGGTCAATTCAAATCTAAAAATAATTTTGCTAATTACTCTGAATGGACATTGGGCCTCCCAGTGCCATAAGGCCCAATAATTTTAAAACCTTTGTGAAAAAATATGTTGAGCAAATTTATTGTTTTTAAAGCCTTGACTTAAGCCCAAGTGCCCAACTTAAATAATCCAATCCGATGTCCAACATAACCCACCCGACATATTATGTTTGGGTTGAGCAGTTAGATCACTCATGTTTCGAACCCAAATCCACGATGGCGGGCCCCCTAAATAAGTTGTTGAACATAGTTTTCGGGGTATTAAACTTGGGATTGCGTAGGGCTGTCAATGGATCGGATTTTAATCCGAATTCGATCCGAATCCGATCCGAATTTTAGCATATTTGTCCGATAAAAATGTCCGATGGATCATATCCGATTATAAATATTCGTTATCCGAAATAAATGGAGCGAATATGGAATTAACGAATCCGATCCGTTTAGAATCCGAATCCGATTATATATATAATATTTAATTAAAATAAATTATTTACTAGTACATAATATTAAGTAAAATGACTAAAATTATGATTTTCACATAATTATCACTTTAAACAACAATGAAATTTGAATTATTTACTCTAAAAGTATATATTTTCCTTTATTAATAAGCTTAAATTAACTTATTTTAAACTAATATAAATAAAATCATCAAATAATCCATTAAATAATTATTATTTATTAATATTATGTAATTATATTTATTCTTTATATTAAATTTGTTAAATAAAAAAAATAAATTTTATTGCTAATCGGGTCGGATCTTTAATCGGATATAATCCGATCCGATTATACACGGATTCAAAATAAATGAATCCGAATCCTATAGGATTCGGATTCGGATCCGGTTGTCGGATCCTCTTGTCGGATTCGGATCCGAAATCCCCGAATCCGACCCGTTGACAGCCCTAGGATTGCGTGAACCCTTGTTGACACGTTTAAAAATATCATCGTGTTGAATACCTTATTCGACACTCCTCATATAAAAAATTAGAATATATATATATATATATATATCGTCATATTCGTATCGTATTTTATCGTGTTTGTATCCATATATTATAACTTATTAAATTGCGATAAAACTACATATTCCCAGGACATAGAATACAACCTTTCTCCCTCTTTTTTGGATTAAAAAAAAGAAAAGAAAGATGATTCCCCCGTTAAAGTGTTCCATTTACATAGCATCATCCGTTTTAGCTATTTTTTGAAATCCGGACGTCGAATCGGAAAGCCTTACTGGTTATTGGTTTTACTGGTTCGACCGGTTCGACCATCAATTAGATCGGTATGACATCATAATTATATAATAATTATATTTAATTATATATTATATAATATTATAAATATGAATTAAAAATAATCAAATTAGTTAAATTATATAAAAAAAGAGATATAATTTTAAGTCACTTTTAATTTCTTATTAATTTTCAAATAACATATGTGATGGGTTCCAAATATGGGTTACAGAGTCCAATCACTTTAGAATTTGTTTGAGTGGGGAAACCGCCGGAAAGCCGCCGAAAAAGGGTGAAGGTTCTACCTGCTAGGACAAACACATAGAAAAGTCAGAAAGCCAAGCTGGGGAACTGGGGGTGATACCCAGTTTGGCTCTCCGACGCTCAAGTCAGATGGAGATCTGAAAGAGAAAGTGTAAGCTCAATACGAATTGCAGTAATGGGGATTGCTTACAGTGAAGGAGATGACTCTGTTTATTTATAGTTGAGGGTCAGGGACCATTTGGTCATTTGCCGCATGTGGTCCTGGCCGAATGTTGCCCTAACACGTGGCGCTATGGGAGAGAAACCTAGGAGGAATCTTCTGCAAAAGCTGCTGGAAGTTAGTGTTGGCAACAGTGGCAGGTGCGCGGGCATGTACGGTGTGTTAAAGAGTCGTTTGGGAGGTTGGTAATGAGGGCTTGAGAGCGCGCTCGTGACAACCAAAAGCCTTGGGGGCCAAGGAATCCGCTAAGGGATGAGGGCCAAGGCTTGTATAATGAGTTGGAGGGGAAAACCACTCTGAGGGAATGCAGCGCTCGAAGAGGGCTCCCTTGATAGATTGAAACATTTGCCATATAACGCAAATGGCGCTCGTGAGAGAATGGTAGCGATGATCATGTGCGTACGTAGCAGAGACGGCACGTGCTTATAAAGGATATTGCCGCTTGTGAGTCTAGGCTCTCGTATATGTCTGATGCAATCTTAGAGAGGCAAGTGTCATCATCCCCTTGGTGCCGCGTGTCAGGATGGGGGTGAGCATATTTTGGCCCCCATCATTTTGCCCCCCAATTCTGGGGCCAAGGAATCCGCTAAGGGATGAGGGCCAAGGCTTGTATAATGAGTTGGAGGGGAAAACCACTCTGAGGGAATGCAGCGCTCGAAGAGGGCTCCCTTGATAGATTGAAACATTTGCTATATAACGCAAATGGCGCTCGTGAGAGAGCGGTAGCGATGATCATGTGCGTACGTAGCAGAGACGGCACGTGCTTATAAAGGATATTGGCGCTTGTGAGTCTAGGCGCTCGTATATGTCTGATGCAATCTTAGAGAGGCAAGTGTCATCATCCCCGTGGTGCCGCGTGTCAGGATGGGGGTGAGCGTATTTTGACCCCATCATTTTGCCCCCAAATTCTGTAGTCCTTTGTAATAAGGGCTGTAGAATTCATCATGTACGATCCTTCGAGCGTGGCGCCCGGAAGAGTTTTGGCGTGTTGGGAAATCTTCCTTCTGATTGCGCCATAAATGCGGTCTCTTCAACTGACCGCCTATAATGTCCAAACATTAAATGCAGTCCTTTCGTTTGACCACTTCAGTAACGTGAACGGTTTCCTAGGCGGGAAATGATTACAATTTTGAATTCCTTACCAGAAAAGTACCAACTCCCTTCCCTATAAATAAGGGATTCTGAAACCATTCCATCTTTTACGCGAACTTATCTCCAAAGCATCCTTTTGCAGAAAAACTCCTCGCATACCAGTTCCAGAGCATTCCATCCTTCCTTCAAGTTTTTCCCAGAAATCTCAAGGTAACCTTCGGTGAAACTTTCTAGCTTTTCTAACCTTAGAATCACACTTAGGACCCAGCAATTCCTTAGGCTTCTACTCTCTAGAAATCTCGAATCGCTTCATATATATGAATCTTCCCAGAAAAAATTCCCAAACCTTTTCCAAACTCCAATACCGCCATGGCCGATCAACATGTGGAGGAGTTCGCCCGTGAAGTTGGAGAAATGGCCACCCAGAATTCATCCTCTCCGGTTTCCTCTAGGGACGAAGAAATGGGCACGGCTGTTATGGCCCAGGACGAGCGAAACCCAGATGGAGTGGAACCCATCTTTGAAGAGATGAATTTAGTGATGGAGGCGGAGAGGCAGGGGGTGACTCGCCCGATAACTACGAGTGCGACCCATCCCCACCGCCATACTGTGACAGTGGCAGTTGTTGCTCCGGCGTCGGAAACTGAAGAGACTGCGGGGCCCTCTGAAAGAGCCCGTGACAAAGGCAAGGGCAAGAAAACCAAGAAAACCAAAGGGCCCAACGAGGGTGAAGGCTCAGGCCTGCAGGCTACCGAGTGTAGCCCAGATGAAACTCCCAGCACAGTTACTTTGGGAGAGGTGAAGACAATGTTAGCGCCCATTTTCTGGGATGAGCGCTACACGTGGAGAATCCCTGCCAAACACGAGCGTGCCAACCATTCGCCACCCGGTGAGATGGCAGTTTACGTGGACGCAGTCAGCTCTGGGGGTTTGAGGTTCCCAATTTCAGCCTCATTGGCTCACATTCTGAACGATCTGAACCTTTGCCCTTCACAAGTTGTGCCTAACGGCCTCGCGCTCATAATATGCTTTGTGATCCTGATGAGAAGTGTTGGTTACGAGCCCTACCTGCGGAACTTCAATGCTCTTTTCCAAGTAGTCAGCTCATCACGCTCATCACCTGAGGCGGACTTCTATTATATCCAAGCGAAGGCTCATACGAGGTTAATCAACTCTCCCTCCAGTACTTACGGCCCAAACTGGAAGGAAAAATTCATCTTTGTCAAGGCCCCCACGGAGGAAGGATTTGGGGTGTCGTTAAATTGGATCTCACGCGGGAAGGGTTCCCTTGCAAGGAACCGTTTGGAACCTGCTCTCCCAAAGGATTGGGTAAAGAGTTTGGCTGAGGCTCTGAGGGACGAGGGTCACCTCATTGAAGCAAAGGACTGGATAGACGACACAGAACTTATGTTCTTGTGCGGTCTTTCTGATGATCCCCATTATCTTGACAACCCTCCGGCTCGGGACATGGAGAGAGATGGTTAGATCCTTAGGGTGCTAACTTGTAGATAGGAACACTAACTGCTTCTTTACATTTGCAACTTGTATCTTGAAATGTGTACCTTTTGTTTAAGGATTTCTGACCCTCCTCTTTTCGCTCCCTGCAGGAACTTCCATCTTAGCAATGGCAGGAGGAATTAGAGACGCCGCTCGTTTTGCCCACAACAACAAACGCCAAAACCAACAAGAACAACAACTCCCCCGAGGCCGTGGGGCAGGCAGAGGGGGCGCTCGTGGTAACCAGCAAGGTGCCAGCTCGAGCGCAACTTCCGGCGCCCAAACTCAACGAGGCCGAGGGAAAAACCGTGCGGCCAATACTGAGAACCGCTTGGTGGTACGGCCGCTACGCGTTGCAGATTCAAGGGTGGTCAACCCCGAGGCCGCCAACCCAACGAGGCCTGCTACCAATGTGAGGATAAACGATGCCCCTGAGGGTTCCACTCAACCTTCCCGCAAGAGGAAGAGGATGCCAGATACCCTTGCTATAACAGGCAAGGGCAAACAAGTAGCTGAAGGTCCCAAAGGTGATGGGGAAACTTCCTCCTCAGAGGAGGAATACTTGTGGGGTTCTTCTCGCCGGGGAGATAGGTATTTCTCCGGCTCCACTGATGGGGGCGAGGTCCTGCTGCGGCCCGACACGCTCGCTCAGACCGTTAGTGAGAACTTGTAGTACAGGGCCCAATTCACCGCCGACCACAAGCGCCTATATTCAGAGTCCGTGGAACAGGTGACAAGTGATATGGTGCACGCCATTCTCTCTGTAAGTCTTCTTCTTTTTTCGTTGGTGACCTTACTTTGTTAGGGAGAAGTAATTCCATTTCTTAACACATTTGCTAACATTCTTGCCATTTACGAGCGTGTGCAGCAAGTACTTCCGAGGGCCAAAAACATACAGATGCGCACCTCGGTCTATGCCGATCGCAAAGCCAAGTACAAGAAGATGGCACGTGTGAATGATCCGGCTCAAATCCAGGTGGAGCTGGATACTGAAATAGCCAAGTACGAATCCCTCAAGGATTTGCACAGAAAAAATAAAGAAGAGTTGAAGAAGTTGAAGGAGGACTTTGCGAGCGTGGAGAGCGCTCGGAGCAGCATTAGCGGCAAGTTGGCCCACCTCAGTGAGGGCTATAAGAACTTGGAGGCCGAGCGCGACAGCTGGAGAACAAGGGCTCAGGAGGCCGAGAGGAAGTTCAATGATACGATGAATGAATGGCCCCAAAGTCTTGATCGGGCGAACAAGGAGGCTCTAATCAAATTCTGCCATTCAAAAGCCTTCAACTTCGCGGCTTCCTTGCACTGCTTGGGCGAGGCTCAAAAGGCCTTCAACTTAGCCATCGAGCAAGGCATCCACAAAGGGCTGACAGACCCAGCTATGAGAGGGGCTGAGGGCACGGGGCTTGTATTCAATGAGCGCTGTGAGGAAGATGACGAGGACCGGGATGACCCCGCGGACACCATTTCTAAACCTGAATACTCCTTCCTGGTCAAACTTATCCAGGATGAGTACTTAGAAGTCCATCCTCTAGATGATGCCCCTCAAGCCGCACAAAATAATCCTCCTGAAGACGAGCCTCAAGCGCCGGCCTCGGAGAATGCCCTTGTTCCAGTTGGCGAAAACGTCCATGCCCCTGCCAACGAGCCCAATGCTAATGAGGCCAACGACCAACAAGCACATGGGGACAACAACCCTGAGCCTCTAGCAGCCCCTCATCAAGAGCCGGCAGGTCCTATTTTGGTGGTTCTGGATGAAGACATTGCTCCCGCCGCCTGAAGTTCCTTCTCTCCAGCCTGGCTTTGCAATTCTTCTTATCTTAGTTTAATACTCCTATTTTTTGTAATACTATTTATGGACCTTTGAGCCCTTATTTTGTAGTATCTGGCGTAGAGCCTCAATCAAATGAAATTCCTTCTTCTCATAATGCTATCTTTTGCCATTTCTTGAATGCTAAATCTTACTTGTCGCTCGTTGTGAACAGATCTTTGTAGCAATAAGATTGTGTGTAACAAGCTTGGTAAAGATTGCGTATTCCCGATAGGCTTTTGATACTTAGAAGATTTGGTCAAATCTTGTAAAACTTGAAAAATTTTACTAAGTCTGGAGTGATCATGAGGGTCTTACTGTGAGGCTGCCCCCTACTCCAGACTTGTGTGAATTTTTGCCTTTATGCTTAGAAATTTTGCTAAGTCTTGAGTAACTACGAGGGTCTTACTGAGGGAATGCCCTCGTTCGAGGCTTGTGGACTTCCTTCTTAGTTTTGGGAAATTTTGCTAAGCCTTGAGGAAATATGAGGGTCTTACTGGGTGACTGCCCTCGTTCCAGACTTGTGAAATTTCTTCTTAATTATACTGCCTTTAAACGAGTGCTGTCGTGCCTGTTCGATTTTCAGAGTTTGCCATCGATCCCGTTTTCGAGCGCAAGGCGTTGTGGCCAACGGCCAACGCCTACTAGGATTTCCTTTGCATTTTCCTTTCGATACATCAGGTTGGTTGTGAGCGTTACCAGTCTATCCTTATGAGGGCGTAGAGTGCTGGCAAGCGTAACCCATGTGCGATAACGGTGACCAATCATGCTCGTAAAGACGAGAGACGTGGGGCTTATTCATTCATGCAACTTAAAAGAGCAGAAGTATAGAAATATTTAAGAGAATGTATTGTTACTTACTTGAGATTCGAAGTACATTAATCCCATTAATGGGGTGGTTACATCATCGTTTTTAGAGGGCTTTTTAAACATAAAACCGCCGGAGGTTACATGCGTTCCAAGGGCGAGGCAAACGCTCACCTTGAAGTGTCTCCAGGGTGTAAGTGTTGTTAGCTCTGACTTGTATAACCTTGAAGGGACCCTCCCAGTTGGGGTCCAACTTCCCCACGTGTTTGGATACTTCCACTTTCTTCAGAACCAAGTCTCCCAGCTAGAAAGTGTTAGGAATAGTGCCCTAGAAAGCCGATTGTATATCCGCTTTGTGCTTTTCCTTATTGTAATCACAGACAATCTTTGAATGAAATAACGAATTGAGGCAACACTTCTTTATATGCTCTTGTTTGGTATGCGTTTACTTTATCTGTGCATGTATGAGAACTCCCCTAATCCTGATGACTTTAGGACTCTACCATTTAGGTGAAATGGTTCATGAAACGAGCCCTATATCACATAAGTCATGATTAGTAAATTACTCCAAGCCGATGAGTCCTACAGACAGTGGGAGTGTCAACCTGACTCCTCTAAGGCTTGCTTGTGGGATCACGCCCTTAAGAAGGACCACCTTGTTTCATGGAGGTGCAAAGTGTATAGTTGATACGTGCGTGATACATGAGGGTGCTTACTTTAATAAGTAAGTTCACTGAGGTGCCCCGTGTGAGAAGATTCCTAAATGGGAAAGGAAGTTTCTATTTCAGGAAATGGAAACTTCCAGATTAGGAAATATCTCGCGAGTCATTGATGTGATTAATTGATCCTTAGACTTGAGGCTCCTTGTCACTTTATGAGTTAACTCTGTAGTCTTAGGTATAAGCTTTAAAGGGTGTCGCCTTAGACAACTGATTCAAGGCTTATGCTGGGGCTGCACAAGTGATTCATGAAAGTGAATGAGAATCAAGAAAGGACCTACACTTGCATTTGCAAGGTGATCTCTTATTGTGTAAGTCATTCATATGCTATATGGAGTCCTTGGCCAAGGCAGTAGATCAAGACATCAAGAAAAGGGTTTCTTGGATTGAGATCAAATGGATATGAAATGCACTTAGCTTTAAGACCGGATTATTAGGGTTCTGATTATTCCCTTACCCTAGATCTTGGTTGAGAGATAGTAAGTAGGAGGATTGTATCTCACATGAATCAATGACTTAAAGGTTCTGTCGAATCCGAACATTCCAATTCAGCTAGGGGTTAAACACCTGTTGCTAGACTATGGTCGTTTAATCTGTGGACTGATTAATTAATTAGTGAATTAATTAATTAGGGTCACTGCTAATTGAATTGAGAACCTAGAGGCTCACACACAACAACTTGGTTACATGAGTTGAGGCTTAAAAATGATTAAACGAGTTAATCGGGCCTAGAGGGTTCCACACGTGTGAAACCACACGTGTGGGTCACGTGAGTGACACGTGTCCTTGTGACACGTGTCCCACACGTGTGAATATATAAATTGTATATATATATATTAAATAATTAAATGTGTTAATTATTTAATAAACTTTGGTTTAATTTTGAATTAAAAAGAAAGTCTAATTTTGGAGAAAAATAATATAGTTAATTAATTATGAATTAATTAATTAGATAAAATAAGTTATTTATTTTAAATAAATAAAGTATAAAATTATCCAAAAATAGTTTGGATATTTTAGCTCTCTTGAAAGTTGATTTGAATTAGAATTCAAAGTCAAAGTTGGAAATTATTTGATGATCAAGTAATAGGAGAGAGAGGGACCAAATCCTTGCCCAACAAGGAATAGGTTCGGCCGTCCCTCTCCCTTACCTATATATAGGGGAGCTCATGCTCCCCTTTAGAGCTAATTGGCAATTCTTTTGGTTCATGTGTTGAACACCTTCCTTTCTCCAAGATTAAATAAAACCCTAGGTTAAGCCTAAACACTAACTAGAGAACTAGCATCCTTACTAGTTAGATTGTGATCAAGTTGGTGGACTTTCTCTAGAGACTTCAAGTTAGAAGTTTGAAGATTCGAGCTTTACCAAGGAGAGGGGATCAAGTCGCGAGAAGAGCGTTCTTGGGTGGCTTGAAACGCTTCAAGAAAGAATAAAAGAAAAGTAAGTTTTCTATCTCTACGAATTTGGTTACACGATTGCGAGTCCAAGGTCCTTTTGTTGGGAAATTTTTTAAATTCCGCTGCTTTCTGATTCGTGTTTTCCAACAAGTGGTATCAGAGCCACCTCGTAAATCGTGTTTCTGATTCGTCTCAATTACACTGAATTTGGTAGAAATTCTTAGGCTTGATGCGATTGAGTATTTGTAATTGTTTTAGAAAGGCTGAATTACGAAACTGTATTTTTTCCTGAAAGTTTCTGAAAATTGGTTTTTGCAAAATTTAATTTTTGAAAACTATTTTAGATTTGAAACTATATAAACAGTTTTTTGGATTTCTTGGATTGGTTTTGCTTTTGAACGAAAACACGAAACAAAAATACGGAATACGACGAACACGCGAAACCCCGCCGCGAAGGAGTCGCGCGCACCGCTCGCCTGGCCTAAGCGCGCGCAGGGCAGCCGCCCAGCACCCTCCCGCAACCGCGCGGGAGGCCCTTCCGGGCGCGCCAGGGCGGCCGAGACTGGCCGCCCATCGCCCGCCCGCACTGGTCGAGAGGGCCGCGCGCATCACCGCGCGCGCGCGCAGCCCTTTCGCTTACGGGCCCCGTTTTCTCTGTCGCAATCCGATTTTTCGTGTTTCGTGCAATCCAGTCCCAATTTTTTATTTTAATTTTAAAATTTTATTTTTGAATATTTATTTTTAATTTTTGAATAAAACTTAAAATTGGGATTTTTGAGAAATAGAAATGGTTTATATTTTGGGAAATTGCATTCTTGATAAAATTATTAATTTTCAGAAATTAATTGGAATTTTATTTGTTTTGTTAAATTGGGATTTATTGAAAACTTTTATAAATAAGACTCGCATCAAGTCGTGTTTTAAGTCATTAGGACTTGAAACGGAAATTTTAATTTATTGGTTAAATTTAAATTCTCGCAAAAGCATGTTAGGTGATCATGGGTTTAGATCTATGTATGGTTTTAATTTATGCACATGGATGGTTTAAATTGGGGTTGGAGCCCTATAGTTGCGTTTTTCAATTGAGGTTGGAGCCTCACTTATGTGCGTACTGTTATGTGATTTATTATGTGGCTTTCCATATTACTGTTTTTTAGGCCGGGGTATGCCCCGTGTAATTGTCTAAGGCCAATATGAAGATTGAGCCTTATTACTTTATGTCTTTTTCTTTTTATTGTAATTTGAGAGTAGAGATAGGTGGTGAGGTTTTATTTTTATTTTGGAGACAATGCACCCATGGAGTAAGATGGACCACATTCAAGTAACAAGGAGGCCATAAGTGAAGACCCCTCAACATGTTAGGGAGGGGAATCTCAATTGTTAAATGTAATAGAGATAGGGCTCGTCTTTTGTTACCGCTTTCCCTTATGTGATTTAAACTGTTTGTGTGGCATGTATGTTAGAACGAGTGATCGTGGAGTGGCTCCCACATATCACGCATAAGATAGGTAGAACCCATGTTCATTACATGTTAGTATCATGCTAGGACATGTTATCTGTTTATGTGCTTGTTTGAAATGCATTTAAGTGTACTTGCATTAATCAAGACTAATAAAATTGGATAACATATATGTTGGTGAGGTCGAACCGGACAACTCTCCGGTTGATTCGAAAATTCCCATTAAATATTAAGCTAATTTCGAACAAATAGGTGTTTAATTCGAGATGCAAATTTTGAATTAAATTCCTAGCATTCCATCAATAGGTTTTAAGTTTAGTAAGTGAAGCTAGTTATTGTCCTCGAGTCGTGGGATAGCTAGTGGACCTTATTAGTTCTTAGTTACCTAATTGATCATTTTAAATGGTTAATATTTCGTGATCAATTTTGGCAAGGGCGATGTCCGCGATTCGTG
Source organism: Lantana camara (assembly GCA_037501455.1). Taxonomy (NCBI): domain Eukaryota; kingdom Viridiplantae; phylum Streptophyta; class Magnoliopsida; order Lamiales; family Verbenaceae; genus Lantana; species Lantana camara. Next base: position 131,194,887 of record CM074855.1, read on the forward strand.
GGTCGTTCGAACTAAGTTTTGGTCATGATCTTATGATTGATGGGTCTAGCTTAACGCCTAAGTAAATATGGATGTCGCACGAGTCGTGGGTCCATATTGAAAGATAGGTGATGAAAAAACAATTACTAAGAGTTCTAAAGGTGTTAGAATTGGTAAGTTGTACCTACCTAGGGTTCTTACTTAGAATGTCCGCGAGTCGTGGGTTCGAGGTAAAATGCCTAGGATCTTAGTACCCATTGGGAAACGTGTTCCTCTTAGATCTTTGGGAATTATAGATCTTTGAAAAACAGTGGGAGCTACATTAGATTAAAGACCTTATCTTTTGTATATCGTTATAATTCAGCATGCTCACTAGTTCTCTGTTTTACCATTTAGGTCGTAGATTCTGTGATTCTCTACTTGAAATGGCAACCAAAAACCCTCTTGTAGCGATCCTCGAGTCAAACAAGTTGACTGGTCCCAACTATTCTGATTGGCTGAGGAATCTAAATATCATTTTAGATTCTGAGAAGAGAAGTTATGTTCTCTTCGAAGGGGAGCCTAGTCCCGAAGGGGAGGCTCCCACTCGGGCCGAGCGGGATGCGATTCAGAAGTGGAAGGATGATAATCTCCAAGCTCGTTGCCTTATGTTGGCTAACATGTCTCCGGACATGCAAAGGTAACATGAGGCCATGGAATTTGCTTGGGAGATTTACGACCACTTAGAGCAACTTTACCGCCCTCATGAACGTGTTACAAGGTATAACACTTCAAAGGAATTGTTCCACTTGAGAATGAGGGAAGGTTCAAGTGTCCATGAATATGGACTCAAGTTTCTTGCCCTTACTGAGAAACTTGCTTCCATGGACATGCCACTGAAAGATGAGCTTTCAGTGGATTTGTTGCTGGCTTCGCTCCCACCATCATTCAACCCATTTGTCCTTAACTTCAACATGAATCATGCTGGTGCTACTGTAGCTGAGCTGATTAGTCAGCTTGTGACTGCTGAAAGCACGATCAAGAAGGACAATAAGGTTTTGATGGTGAATGTTCCATCTTCCTCTTCTGGGCCTTCTAAAGGTAAGGGCTAGAAAGCCCAAAAGAAGAAGAAGAAACCCCTTAGGCCCACTGGTGGCATTTCGAAGGGGAAGGCCCAAAAGAAGAAGCGTGATCAGAAAGAGGATGTTTGCTTCCATTGTGGCAAAGCGGGACATTGGAGGAGAAACTGCCCAGAGTACAAGGCTACTCTAAAGAAAGGTATCTTTCTCGTTGAAGTAAATCTTTCTATTAATTCTAGTTCTTGGGTACTTGATACCGGTTGTGGAACTCATATATGTAATGATGTACAAATGCTAAGTGAAGTCCAACAACTCAAAGAAGGAGAATGTGTCTTGAAGATCGGCGATGGCTCAAACGTTGAAGCTCGAGCTTTAAGCACAATTAGATTAGATTTAGGTAGTTTTGAGTTAGTCTTAAATAAAGTCCTTTATGTACCGAGCATTATTCGTAATATAATTTAAGTTCCAATATTAGATTGTGAAGGTTATGAAACTTATATTAAGAATGGTAAATACTTTATCAAACGGAACAACTCTTCCGTTCACATCAGTACTCTAAGTAATGGACTTTATCTAACTCAGAATATCAATATTATGAATATAAAACGAGAAACGAAGCGTAAGAGAGATGACAAAGTTTCAGTTCCCTTATGGCACGCTAGATTAGGACACATTTCCAAGAACAGAATTAGCAAGATAAACACTTTAGGATCATTCTCTGAAAATGATCTTAAGGAGTTAACTTCTTGCGAATCCTGTCTCAAAGGAAAAATGTCCAAAGTTCCTTTTAAAGGAACTATGGAACGTGTCACTAAGGTTTTGGATTTGATCCATACTGATGTTTGTGGACCGCTTAGTGTAAGCACTAGAAACAATCATCAGTATTTCATAACCTTTACTGATGACTTCAGTCGGTATGGTTATGTATACTTGATGAAGTATAAATCTGAAGCTTTTGAGAAATTCTTAGAATTTCAAAAGGAGGTTGAGAACCAAACTGGTCATAAGATCAAAGCACTTCGATCTGATCGAGGAGGCGAGTATCTTAGTGAAGAATTCCTTAATCATCTCAAAGATAATGGGATTGTCTCTCAGTGGACTCCTCCGGGAACTCCTCAGCTTAATGTAGTTTCTGAGAGAAGGAATCGAACCCTACTTGATATGGTTCGTTCCAGGATGAGTTTCACTGACTTACCACCTTCTTTCTGGGGTTATGCCCTAGAAAGTGCAGCAAAGATTTTGAATTTAGTTCCCTCTAAGTCAGTCCCTACAATGCCCTATAAAATGTGGCATGGTAAAATCCCTAGTTATTCTTATTTAAGAATTTGGGGTTGTCCTGCTTACGTGAAGAGGACAGAGGGAGATAAGTTAGAATCTCGTTCTAACTTATGCTACTTTGTAGGTTATCCTAAGGAATCCATAGGATACTACTTCTATGATCAATCTGAGCAAAGGATGTTTGTTTCCAGAAATGCCACTTTTCTTGAGGAATCGTTCCTTAAAGAAAAGAAAGGCAAGATCATAGAATTAGAAGAAGTACAAAGTGATCCCACACCACCCACTGAAGAAACGTCCCCTTCTGATCAACTACAACCAATCAGGAATTTCGATACACATGAAAATCCTCCTCTAAGGCGTTCTGAACGCACTCCTAGACAGCCGGAGAGATGGTATGGATTCTTCCATGAAATCTCTCAAAAGGATAATGATCCTTTAACATATGAGGAGGCACTTTCAGATTCTGACTCTGAACAGTGGATAGAAGCCATGAAATCCGAAATGGATTCCATGAACTCCAACCAAGTTTGGACCTTGGTAGATTTGCCTGATGGGGTCAAACCCATAGGTTGCAAATGGATCTTTAAGAGAAATCTTGGAGTTGATGGAAGCATTGCAGCCTACAAAGCAAGACTGGTGGCAAAAGGATTCACTCAAAGACCCGTCGTGGACTTTGATGAAACCTTTTCGCCAGTTGCAATGCAAAAGTCTATTCGGATCATGTTTGCCATTGCTGCATATTATGACTATTAGATAAGGCAAATGGATGTGAAAACTGCCTTTCTCAATGGTGACATTGACAAAGACATTTATATGGAGCAACCCATAGGTTTCACATTCAGTGGGAGTGAGCAAAAGGTTTGCAAACTCCAAAGATCAATCTGTGGATTGAAACAGGCTTCTAGGAATTGGAACATTCGATTTGATGAATCAGTCAAAGCGTTTGGCTTCATTCAAATTTCGAATGAGTCCTGTGTGTATAGAAAGGAATTGGAGACCTCAGTGTAATTCTTAGTACTTTATGTTGATGACATCCTTCTTATTGGGAATTCGAAGGATGACATGAAAGTAACTAAGTTATGGTTATCAAACCAATTCGAGATGAAAGATCTTGGTGATGCGTCCTATATCCTTGGAATTAAAATCTATAGAGATAGGTCTAGAAGGTTAATAGGACTATCACAGTCGATGTACATTGACAAAGTATTGAAGAGATTCAATATGGAGTCAGCAAAGGTTAAGAACCTTCCTATGAGTGTAGGAACATGTCTTTCAAAGAAGATGTGTCCTAAGACTAACCTTGAGAAGGAAAGAATGACTCATACACCTTATGCATCAGCAATAGGTAGCATAATGTATGCAATGTTATGTACTCGACCGGATGTGGCTTACGCACTTAGTGTGACGAGTCGTTTCCAATCTGACCCTGGAGATGGTCACTGGGCTGCCGTGAAGAATATTCTTAAGTACTTGAAAAGTACTAAAGATTTATTCTTAGTTTACGGAGGTCAGAAAGATCTTACCGTCGAAGGATACTGCGATGCGAGCTTTACATCTGACTTAGATGATTTTAAGTCAATGTCAGGATACATTTTCTGCCTAAACGGCGGAGCAGTGAGTTGGAAGAGTTCCAAGCAAACTACCACTGCAGATTCAACCACTGAGGCCGAATACTTAGCTGCAAATGATGCAGCTAAGGAAGGTGTTTGGATTAGAAACTTCATTCAAGAGTTGAATGTTGTTCCTAGCATGAAAGACCCCATTACTGTGTTTTGTGACAACACTGGGCCGGTTGCTCAAGCAAGAGAACCAAGATCTCACCAACGGACCAAGCACATTATGAGGAAGTATCACCTAATCCGTGATATTATCAAAAGAGGAGATGTGCTAATTGAGAGGGTCACATCAGCAGAGAACGTGGCGAATCCACTTACTAAACCTGTAACGCCCCGGTTTTTCATTTATATTAATGTGTCGTAATTGTTTATAAATTGCGCGATTAAATTATTTAATTAGGTGATTAATTGTTTTTACGTGTTTTATATTTAATTTTATTATAAATTGTTATTATTCTCTTTTATTATATTTTATTTTAACTTATTATTTTTTTTAAAAATATTTACTTATTTCAAGTACTTAATTTAAATTATTGTTAATATAATGATTAATGTTAATTAAGTGGATTATGTTAATTACATTGTTAATCAAGTGTTGTACTAATTAATCATGCTTTAACCATATTAACTAATTAATTAATTATAATAATACGTTGACCTTAAATTATTTAACATTAGAATTTTAAATATTAGAAAATGTTATAACGTGTGAATTTTAGGAATATGCCTTGATTGTTTAAATTGGTGCGTCGTTCTTATATGAAATGATATCGAAATGTCGTGAAATTGTAGTATGCCGTAAATATATGTGTCATGAACATGCCTATATGCTCGGTTTGTGTTTTCGAGCTCGTTTGACATGTTAACGAATTTAATTTGATTCGTGGAACCAAATCGGGGGCTAACGAGCAATTAGCGCACCCTTGGTTCCGTACGTGATATCTTGAGCTCGGGAACTCGGATTCGAGTTCCATCAACTCCGTTGAACTCGTAACAAAAATTCGGGTTCAATAAACTTAGCCTCATATTTTTCTAAGACCATTTGAACCTCCGAAATCCAACCGAAACATGCAACGGACGCCAAAACTGTCACAACCCAGTAATATGACCATATCTCCCACAAACCTTGACCAAACTAACCATGGTTTGATTTCTTGGAACCCTAACTCAACCCTCTATCAGCCTTAATAAATCCCAAACTGAGATAACCCTCATTCCTTGGAGAAAATTCAGCCAAAACCTTCTGCTTCCAGTCATTCCCGTAACTCATGCCAACCTTGGAGATTCAAGCTCAAATCTCTTCCAAACTTCATCCAATCAACAAGGTGAGTTTAGGGTTGTGATATACATTCAATATGTGTCATTTGAAGCTATGCATCCCCAATTTTAAGCCTGTATGCATGGAGATTTGAAGGCATGAGTGATTAGTAGGTTTTAGCTTTAATTCTTGAATCCATGCTATGTGTTCGATTCTATGTGATTTGAGGCATGAAACATGATCAGTTTAGCTTCTTGTATACCTGATTGTACTTGAATTTGATTGATGTATAAGTATATGAATCTCATCATGTTTGGAGCTTGGAATCGGGATTGAAAATATGAGATTTTGGGACTGAATCTTTCTCCCTCACGTTGTGCTGCTACTGCTGTATTTTGGGACTAAACTTGTTGTCTTATGTTGTGTCTTTTTACCTTATTTGTTGTAGGATTGATGGTTGATTGATTATGTAATGCCTTGCCCTGTTTTGTGTTCGATTTTGCCCTGTTTCATGCGTGTGAACTGCTGCTATTTCCTCTGCTGTGTTGCTGTCCATTTTCAGTTCAATTATGGGAGTTAAGGCCTGTTATGCTGTTGTATTATTACCTTAAGTGTCGGTATGAGCTGGTTGAAGTTTTGTAGTCGTTTTGGCCTGCTTTGATCACCATTCCTTCTTCCCCTGTTTTTGCCGCCTGCTGTTACTGCTTCTGTAACCTCTCCCCGGGCGGGGAGAGTTTCTTCTGGTAGAGTACCCGGCCGGGTACTTCTACTGCTTCTTTCTTCTTTCTTTTCCTTTCTTGCTGCTACTGTTGCTTCCTTTCTCAGTTAATGCAGCTTCCTTCTTGCGTTTCTGCTGCTTCTGCTCTTCCTTGAACTGCTGTGTATGTGTGTGTTTGTATATCTAATTCATGGCTGCTGCTTCTTCTTCGTATGTGCCTGCTTGTGTGTATTGCTGAATATATATTGATATGTTTTGTGTGTGTGTCTGTAATGTCTGTATATATATATAGAGAGAGAGAATATGCTTCTGCATGTATCATATGTATGTTCGTGTATATATATATATATATATATATTAGTTGTTGTGTAAATTGTGTGAATGCATGGCCGTTTGGAGATAGTTGCATGCATAGTACGTAAAATCTAACTTTACATAATATTACATGCATGTTGTGCATGTGCATGGTATGTTTTTATATAATATATATTGTATATTGTATTGCACATGTTGTGCATGCATGTAATTCTATATATATATATATTTATGCCTTTTTGCATGCATGAAATTGTAGTTATATATATATATATATATATATATATATATATATATATATATTATATGTAATGTGTGTATATATATTTTAAGGTATATACTTGGTGCATGCATGAACTGTACGTGTGTGTGTTTATACCTATATTATATTATTTATTATATATTATGATTTAAGTATTAGTTTGTTTTGTTCTTAAGGCGTGCATGAATGTACGTGTATATATAAATGTATTTAGGTATATTGTGTATATGTTATGATTTATGTATCTATTTATTTATTTATTTGAATTATAGAATTAAATTGTTACCCCTTTCATATTATTTAATTCCCGGTTGTGATTTAAATGTAATTAAATGGTTAGTCTCTAAGTGTTAACGTGCCATAGTACGTGCCATGATCGTTATTTGAATTCCTTGGATTGATTTGATATGAAATATGAAATTTATGACTTAAATAATTATGAACGCTTCCTTGAATGAATGAATGGCTCGTTTATGGGATTTAAATGCATTAATAGTGCACATGAACGTGTTCATTACATAATATCATTTCTTATGCATTCACATCATGATCATATATTGCCGTGCGTCATATGTGGTTCATTTGGAGTCTGAGTCTCACGATCACGTTACGTTGTCTTTTGTACAGTTATCTCCAGGGTGGAGAGATCTTGATCTTTCAGGCACTCGGTAACTCGTATCCTTGTATCGTCATGTTTCAGGTGAGGGTGTTTTTGTTCTAGCTATGTAACAAACCCTACAACCCTTATGTGAAAAGCTTTGGCCAAAACCTTATGATTATATTTATATACTTTAAAGTAAAGTCATCGAGTAAATTCTTCTGAAATTATACGTATGGGCGTATATAAGCTTAATTGGTTTTGCAACGAGGCTATGCTCCAAACCGTGTGTCTTCATGCTAGCAACGGATTAGGATGACACGGAGAGGTACGTGTATAGCATATGCCGAGTTGCACGGTAAGGTATGTTTTCTTATAGTATGTATCCTAAGTATGAAAGCAAATGTTTTGGCGAGATTATGTTATGTATGTTATGATTGCACGAGCCCAGGGACTTAGTATATGTGGCTAACCGAGGAAGCAAGGGCTGACGGGGATCCCATATACTAGTTCCAACTTACGGCGAAACGGACTTCGTCAAGGGAGGTTCTTGACGGGGAAACGCTAACCGAGCTTTGAGGCCTCATGAACCTCATAGCCATATTGATACGTTTTGGTGGTCGGGCCTTGCAAACTCGTCCACCGCTGGAGGAAGAAGGTTGGAACTTGATTTATGATTATGTTTATGTTATGTTATGATTGTTATGCACCGTGCGGGAAGGCCGGGATACGGATTGCCCAAACGAATATGTTCTATGATATATGGTCTGCATGTATTATGATATATTGCATGAACACCTAATCAACCTATCAATGATATTTGTCGTACACGGTCGGAGTTTGGTTGGAGATTGTGCACGCTCACTCGCCGAGCCTTATGTTTATGTATGATTTATGAATGTAATGAATTAATATGATTAGTCATAAAATCCGAGCATTGATTAATCATTCTCTTGCCCTTTTTGGGAACTAATTTCAAATAAAACCTTGTTCGGAATTTATGACTTGCATGTGCATGTTTTTATATATGTATATCGCTCCTGCTCACTCAGTCTTCTAGAGACTGACCCTCTCCTTTTCCCAACACTTTAGCGTGCAGGTTGGCTTGGGAGTTTCGAGCTAGGCGGAGTTATGTTGAATAGAGTCGGTCAAGTTAAGTTAGAAGCGTCTCTGCATTCACTTATGTATTTAAATTGTTCTTCATTCAACCTTGTACGATTATGAATTTGAACCTTGTATATTTGTTACTGAATTGCCCTTGTGGGGCTTCGATTATGAGTTAAAAAGAGGTCTGAAGAGCCCAAGTCTGCTTATGGGTTGTGTGTTTGAAATTTTTGTTTTCCGATGCACGATATTATGTTGATTGGTTATTATTGCAGGGTCTAAGTTCCGCCTAGCTTAGGAGGTATTTCTGTTTGTCTCCCGTTCGCTATGGTTTGATACGGGTGCGGATTCACCATTTCGTTACTCGTGTTGAGCCATAGTGCGGGGGATGTGGTGCCTCACGTGCGGGGTGCTACATCCTTAAGTGGTATCAGAGCCCGGTTGCAAAACCGGTGTTCTTGAGTCATGTTTGAGTCAGTTAGGTCGCACGGCATAGGAACAACTTGTTAATGTGTACATTGCATCGATTTGGCATGAATATGTGATACTAATTGTTGGAAATTGCTTAATACCTGTATATCATCTACTCTCTTATTTAGTTGCTTTAAATGTTGCGTTTTGCATTCTATGTGCATTGATTCATTTAACTACGTGCCATAAGCATACACTAATCTTCATGTATCCATATTTGAGTTGATCTTTCTTTTATAGGCTACTATCATGCAAACAAAGCTACAATTCACACCAACTACAATTGACAAAGTGACTTGAAGGCCGAGTGTTCAAATTCCGTGGCTTGCACAATGGAACTACCTATCATGGCTCGTATCATGGGAGGAAGTCGAATTAAGTTAGTACATAATGGAGGGGAGTAGAGAGAGGCAAGTAACTGGGTAATCCAAATCTAGGGAAGGTGGCGATATTGAGGTCGGGATTTGGGTTCGTTTTTCCAAATCCAAGCTGAATTATCGTGTTGTGAGATTGAATTGGAAGATATGGAGTAACAAATGGGGAACAATAAAGAAAGGCAAAGACTCGTTGTAAGGAAATCCTGCGTTCAAGTATAAGCAAATGGAGACGAGTTAACCTCATAAGGGGCATGCACGGGATTTTTGATCGAGGTGACGATTAGAAGTAAAGGTCGAATTTCGAGGAGAAGTGTGGATGCTAACTCCGTGGACGTGGAAGAATTAGGGATCAAGAAATTGCAATTTCGGATAGTGGAAGGTACTAGTGATTTGTAAAGATTCATGGAAATCTCGAAGACCGTGGGAAAGGCAAGGAATAATCATTAAGTCAAAGTAACCCCGGGATTTGGAGGAACGAGGAAAAGCTACCGAGCTAACAACTTACCACATTGGTGACAGGTTCCAAAATATTCATAGCACGTGCATCATACTTCGCATCAATTATTTATTCTTCTGGACTTATGTTTATCTGTACATTTCTATTTGGTTTCGTTGTGCTAATGTGTTGCATAAATGCTTGATGTAAACGTGACCCATGCATTGACATCTTTACCCGACATGCATTTTAGTGTTTACTTGGTAGGAAGTTCCTTCACCTCACTCATCAAGTATCTTTTCGACTGATCACATCTGGATGATGAGGAAAAGCAACAACAGGATGGCACCTGATAAGGAAGATGACTTCGGAAGATAAAGAACTTCAAGTAAGGGATAGGTCGGTGGAAAGGAACTCCGAAGGAAAGTGAGATTAGATTTGGCTTCGGGGTGTTCGGATCGAATAAGAATAGAGAAGAAGGATTGAGGGAGTTCTACATTAAAGAGCAAAGATTTTAAGGGGGAGAGCACGACTAAGAGACAAACTTAAGCTTTAAGGTTGTGCTCGGAGAGTATCCTAGTAGGAACAACGGCAATTGCAAACCCTAGACGATTTGGAAACTCAAGTAATGATGATAGGAAAAAGATAAAATGGTCTTAACGCTGAAATGCCGAGGGAACCTCGGTACACTCCTATCAGTATTGGTGAAAGGAATCGAAAGGATGATCATTGAAGGAATTGGATCAACTTCAAGAATTATAAGGAATATTTTACGTTTAAGTAGGGAATGGAATGGGGCAGAACCAAATACTTGTCTACGGGCTTAAAGAGAATAAAGGGATAACTGGAATAAGAGTTAGGAAAGGATTCGCGTTAAGATAGATCCTAATGATAAATACCTCAAGGTAGGGATTGAATCGGCAAGGTTGTCAAGAGTGGTTATCCTCGGGGATATGCTAAACACCGACATGGGTAAAGATGGAAGGTATGGACTGGACATTGGAACGAATATTCCAAACGCAAAAGTGGATGTCAATTGAATTACTTGGAAGAGTTAGTCCGACTGAAAGAATACAATAGGGATTGAGGAAGGATCGAAGAAATTAAGTAACAATAAAAACCAGAAGGGATCTAAGAGTATAATCCTTGAAGGATTCATCAATTGCTCCATCGGGGTACCCTGAAGAGGTTAAGGATAAACTGAGCACTGAGTCTATCTTCGGGACAGATCATACACTGGACAACGACAACTCACAATTTTAAAACTTCGCGACTACGGTGAACGGTACTTATAGCGTCCATGATACATGCATTCATGCAAATTTAATTTAATAATTTCTTTGTTATGTGCTTTGTTTTCTTATCAAGTTAAATTACATGAAGTAATTGGTGATTAACGTGGATGATATCTGTTACTTGCCTTGGGGTGGCTTGTGTGATTTTAAATTTGGTTTCGCATGTGTTGCTTGGGAGTATTGGAGACTTCCTTGCTTTATTTTGGTTGAGAGACGGGGTGCTCTCATTGTTTGTAAGAGACGGGGATTCTCTTATTTTTATTCGAGAGACGGGGTGCTCTCTCTTTGTTTGCGAGAGACGGGGTTCTCTCATTGTTGCTCGAGAGACGGGGCTCTCTCCTGATTGCTTGCGAGAGACGGGGAATCTCTCATCGATTGTTTTAGGTGTGCGGTGAATCCGAGGACAGATTCTTTTTAAGGGGGAGAGATTGTAACGCCCCGGTTTTTCATTTATATTAATGTGTCGTAATTGTTTATAAATTGCGCAATTAAATTATTTAATTAGGTGATTAATTGTTTTTACGTGTTTTATATTTAATTTTATTATAAATTGTTATTATTCTCTTTTATTATATTTTATTTTAACTTATTATTTTTTTTAAAAATATTTACTTATTTCAAGTACTTAATTTAAATTATTGTTAATATAATGATTAATGTTAATTAAGTGGATTATGTTAATTACATTGTTAATGAAGTATTGTACTAATTAATCATGCTTTAACCATATTAACTAATTAATTAATTATAATAATACGTTGACCTTAAATTATTTAACATTAGAATTTTAAATATTAGAAAATGTTATAACGTGTGAATTTTAGGAATATGCCTTGATTGTTTAAATTGGTGCATCGTTCTTATATGAAATGATATCGAAATGTCGTGAAATTGTAGTATGCCGTAAATATATGTGTCATGAACATGCCTATATGCTCGGTTTATGTTTTCGAGCTCGTTTGACATGTTAACGAATTTAATTTGATTCGTGGAACCAAATCGGGGGTTAACGAGCAATTAGCGCACCCTTGGTTCCGTACGTGATATCTTGAGCTCGGGAACTCGGATTCGATTTCCGTCAACTCCGTTGAACTCGTAACGAAAATTTGGGTTCAATAAACTTAGCCTCATATTTTTCTAAGACCATTTGAACCTCCGAAATCCAACCGAAACATGCAACGGACGCCAAAACTGCCACAGCCCAGTAATATGACCATATCTCCCACAAACCTTGACCAAACTAACCATGGTTTGATTTCTTGGAACCCTAACTCAACCCTCTATCAGCCTTAATAAATCCCAAACCGAGATAACCCTCATTCCTTGGAGAAAATTCAGCCAAAACCTTCTGCTTCCAGTCATTCCCGTAACTCATGCCAACCTTGGAGATTCAAGCTCAAATCTCTTCCAAACTTCATCCAATCAACAAGGTGAGTTTAGGGTTGTGATATACATTCAATATGTGTCATTTGAAGCTATGCATCCCCAATTTTAAGCCTGTATGCATGGAGATTTGAAGGCATGAGTGATTAGTAGGTTTTAGCTTTAATTCTTGAATCCATGCTATGTGTTCGATTCTATGTGATTTGAGGCATGAAACATGATCAGTTTAGCTTCTTGTATACCTGATTGTACTTGAATTTGATTGATGTATAAGTATATGAATCTCATCATGTTTGGAGCTTGGAATCGGGACTGAAAATATGAGATTTTGGGACTGAATCTTTCTCCCTCACGTTGTGCTGCTACTGCTGTATTTTGGGACTAAACTTGTTGTCTTATGTTGTGTCTTTTTACCTTATTTGTTGTAGGATTGATGGTTGATTGATTATGTAACGCCTTGCCCTGTTTTGTGTTCGATTTTGCCCTGTTTCATGCGTGTGAACTGCTGCTATTTCCTCTGCTGTGTTGCTGTCCATTTTCAGTTCAATTATGGGAGTTAAGGCCTGTTATGCTGTTGTATTATTACCTTAAGTGTCGGCATGAGCTGGTTGAAGTTTTGTAGTCGTTTTGGCCTGCTTTGATCACCATTCCTTCTTCCCCTGTTTTTGCCGCCTGCTGTTACTGCTTCTGTAACCTCTCCCCGGGCGGGGAGAGTTTCTTCTAGTAGAGTACCCGGCCGGGTACTTCTACTGCTTCTTTCTTCTTTCTTTTCCTTTCTTGCTGCTACTGTTGCTTCCTTTCTCAGTTAATGCAGCTTCCTTCTTGCGTTTCTGCTGCTTCTGCTCTTCCTTGAACTGCTGTGTATGTGTGTGTTTGTATATCTAATTCATGGCTGCTGCTTCTTCTTCGTATGTGCCTGCTTGTGTGTATTGCTGAATATATATTGATATGTTTTGTGTGTGTGTCTGTAATGTCTGTATATATATATATATAGAGAGAGAATATGCTTCTGCATGTATCATATGTATGTTCGTGTATATATATATATATATATATATATATATATATATATATATTAGTTGCTGTGTAAATTGTGTGAATGCATGGCCGTTTGGAGATAGTTGCATGCATAGTACGTAAAATCTAACTTTACATAATATTACATGCATGTTGTGCATGTGCATGGTGTGTTTTTATATAATATATATTGTATATTGTATTACATATGTTGTGCATGCATGTAATTCTATATATATATATATATATTTATGCCTTTTTGCATGCATGAAATTGTAGTTATATATATATATATATATATATATATATATATATATATTATATGTAATGTGTGTATACTAATATGCAATGCATGTATATATATTTTAAGGTATATACTTGGTGCATGCATGAACTGTACGTGTGTGTGTTTATACCTATATTATATTATTTATTATATATTATGATTTAAGTATTAGTTTGTTTTGTTGTTAAGGCGTGCATGCATGTACGTGTATATATAAATGTATTTAGGTATATTGTGTATATGTTATGATTTATGTATCTATTTATTTATTTATTTGAATTATAGAATTAAATTGTTACCCCTTTCGTATTATTTAATTCCCGGTTATGATTTAAATGTAATTAAATGGTTAATCTCTAAGTGTTAACGTGCCATAGTACGTGCCATGATCGTTATTTGAATTCCTTGGATTGATTTGATATGAAATATGAAATTTATGACTTAAATAATTATGAACGCTTCCTTGAATGAATGAATGGCTCGTTTATGGGATTTAAATGCATTAATAGTGCACATGAACGTGTTCATTACATAATATCATTTCTTATGAATTCACATCATGATCATATATTGCCGTGCGTCATATGTGGTTCATTTGGAGTCTGAGTCTCACGATCACGTTACGTTGTCTTTTGTACAGTTATCTCCAGGGTGGAGAGATCTTGATCTTTCAGGCACTCGGTAACTCGTATCCTTGTATCGTCATGTTTCCGGTGAGGGTGTTTTTGTTCTAGCTATGTAACAAACCCTACAACCCTTATGTGAAAAGCTTTGGCCAAAACCTTATGATTATATTTATATACTTTAAAGTAAAGTCATCGAGTAAATTCTTCTGAAATTATACGTATGGGCGTATATAAGCTTAATTGGTTTTGCAACGAGGCTATGCTCCAAACCGTGTGTCTTCATGCTAGCTACGGATTAGGATGACACGGAGAGGTACGTGTATAGCATATGCCGAGTTGCACGGTAAGGTATGTTTTCTTATAGTATGTATCCTAAGTATGAAAGCAAATGTTTTGGCGAGATTATGTTATGTATGTTATGATTGCACGGGCCCAGGGACTTAGTATATGTGGCTAACAGAGGAAGCAAGGGCTGACGGGGATCCCATATACTAGTTCCAACTTACGGCGAAACGGACTTCGTCAAGGGAGGTTCTTGACGGGGAAACGCTAACCGGGCTTTGAGGCCTCATGAACCTCATAGCCATATTGATATGTTTTGGTGGTCGGGCCTTGCAAACCCGTCCACCGCTGGAGGAAGAAGGTTGGAACTTGATTTATGATTATGTTTATGTTATGTTATGATTGTTATGCACCGTGCGGGAAGGCCGGGATACGGATTGCCCAAACGAATATGTTCTATGATATATGGTCTGCATGTATTATGATATATTGCATGAACACCTAATCAACCTATCAATGATATTTGTCGTACACGGTCGGAGTTTGGTTGGAGATTGTGCACGCTCACTCGCCGAGCCTTATGTTTATGTATGATTTATGAATGTAATGAATTAATATGATTAGTCATAAAATCCGAGCATTGATTAATCATTCTCTTGCCCTTTTTGGGAACTAATTTCAAATAAAACCTTGTTCGGAATTTATGACTTGCATGTGCATGTTTTTATATATGTATATCGCTCCTGGTCACTCAGTCTTCTAGAGACTGACCCTCTCCTTTTCCCAACACTTTAGCGTGTAGAAGCGTCTCTACATTCACTTATGTATTTAAATTGTTCTTCATTCAACCTTGTACGATTATGAATTTGAACCTTGTATATTTGTTACTGAATTACCCTTGTGGGGCTTCGATTATGAGTTAAAAAGAGGCCTGAAGAGCCCAAGTCTGCTTATGGGTTGTGTGTTTGAAATTTTTATTTTCCGATGCACGATATTATGTTGATTGGTTATTATTGCAGGGTCTAAGTTCCGCTTAGCTTAGGAGGTATTTCTGTTTGTCTCCCGTTCACTATGGTTTGATACGGGTGCGGATTCACCATTTCGTTACTCGTGTTGAGCCATAGTGCGGGGGATGTGGTGCCTCACGTGCGGGGTGCTACAAAACCCCTTAGTCGAGAAGCTTTCCAAGGTCATCTTCAGAAGATGGGACTTAGAGTAGCTTTAGAATGGCTTTGACGGGCAAGTGGGAGATTGTTAGGAATAGTGCCCTAGAAAGCCGATTGTATATCCGCTTTGTGCTTTTCCTTATTGTAATCACAGACAATCTTTGAAAGAAATAACGAATTGAGGCAACACTTCTTTATATGCTCTTGTTTGGTATGCGTTTACTTTATCTGTGCATGTATGAGAACTCCCCTAATCCTGATGACTTTAGGACTCTACCATTTAGGTGAAATGGTTCATGAAACGATTCCTATATCACATAAGTCATGATTAGTAAATTACTCCAAGCCGATGAGTCCTACAGACAGTGGGAGTGTCAACCTGACTCCTCTAAGGCTTGCTTGTGGGATCACGCCCTTAAGAAGGACCACCTTGTTTCATGGAGGTGCAAAGTGTATAGTTGATACGTGCGTGATACATGAGGGTGCTTACTTTAATAAGTAAGTTCACTGAGGTGCCCCGTGTGAGAAGATTCCTAAATGGGAAAGGAAGTTTCTATTTCAGGAAATGGAAACTTCCAGATTAGGAAATATCTCGCGAGTCATTGATGTGATTAATTGATCCTTAGACTTGAGGCTCCTTGTCACTTTATGAGTTAACTCTGTAGTCTTAGGTATAAGCTTTAAAGGGTGTCGCCTTAGACAACTGATTCAAGGCTTATGCTGGGGCTGCACAAGTGATTCATGAAAGTGAATGAGAATCAAGAAAGGACCTACACTTGCATTTGCAAGGTGATCTCTTATTGTGTAAGTCATTCATATGCTATATGGAGTCCTTGGCCAAGGCAGTAGATCAAGACATCAAGAAAAGGGTTTCTTGGATTGAGATCAAATGGATATGAAATGCACTTAGCTTTAAGACCGGATTATTAGGGTTCTGATTATTCCCTTACCCTAGATCTTGGTTGAGAGATAGTAAGTAGGAGGATTGTATCTCACATGAATCAATGACTTAAAGGTTCTGTCGAATCCGAACATTCCAATTCAGCTAGGGGTTAAACACCTGTTGCTAGACTATGGTCGTTTAATCTGTGGACTGATTAATTAATTAGTGAATTAATTAATTAGGGTCACTGCTAATTGAATTGAGAACCTAGAGGCTCACACACAACAACTTGGTTACATGAGTTGAGGCTTAAAAATGATTAAACGAGTTAATCGGGCCTAGAGGGTTCCACACGTGTGAAACCACACGTGTGGGTCACGTGAGTGACACGTGTCCTTGTGACACGTGTCCCACACGTGTGAATATATAAATTGTATATATATATATTAAATAATTAAATGTGTTAATTATTTAATAAACTTTGGTTTAATTTTGAATTAAAAAGAAAGTCTAATTTTGGAGAAAAATAATATAGTTAATTAATTATGAATTAATTAATTAGATAAAATAAGTTATTTATTTTAAATAAATAAAGTATAAAATTATCCAAAAATAGTTTGGATATTTTAGCTCTCTTGAAAGTTGATTTGAATTAGAATTCAAAGTCAAAGTTGGAAATTACTTGATGATCAAGTAATAGGAGAGAGAGGGACCAAATCCTTGCCCAACAAGGAATAGGTTCGGCCGTCCCTCTCCCTTACCTATATATAGGGGAGCTCATGCTCCCCTTTAGAGCTAATTGGCAATTCTTTTGGTTCATGTGTTGAACACCTTCCTTTCTCCAAGATTAAATAAAACCCTAGGTTAAGCCTAAACACTAACTAGAGAACTAGCATCCTTACTAGTTAGATTGTGATCAAGTTGGTGGACTTTCTCTAGAGACTTCAAGTTAGAAGTTTGAAGATTCGAGCTTTACCAAGGAGAGGGGATCAAGCCGCGAGAAGAGCGTTCTTGGGTGGCTTGAAACGCTTCAAGAAAGAATAAAAGAAAAGTAAGTTTTCTATCTCTACGAATTTGGTTACACGATTGCGAGTCCAAGGTCCTTTTGTTGGGAAATTTTTTAAATTCCGCTGCTTTCTGATTCGTGTTTTCCAACAGAAAGTTCTTTCCCTTATGCGCTTGTTGTACTGCCGAGCCACAGTGGCTTTATATTTGTGAATTTTAGCCCAGGCCTTATTTCTTTTTTCCTCCAGTAAGTCCAGCTCCAGGTTCCTATTACCCTCATTAAGCAGAGGCTCGAAATAAGCTACACGAGCGGATTCGTTTAGAATCTCGGCTGGTATCATTGCTTCCGACCCATATACGAGGGCGAAAGGCGTCTCGCCAGTGGCCGCTCGTGGAGTAGTGCGATAAGCCCAGAGTGCTCCTTGTAATTCTTCTGCCCATTCACTCTTTTTACTCTCCAGCATTGTTTTCAGGTGCTGTAAAATGACTCTGTTGGTAACTTCTGCTTGTCCATTGGCTTAGGGATGGCCCACGGAGGTGAAGCGCTGTTCAATCCCTAATTCTGAACACCATTCTCGTGTGTCAACTTGGATCCATTATCTGAAATAAGCACCCTCGGGATGCCGTATCTACATATGATATTTTTCCAAATGAATTCCCTCACCACCCTGAAGGTTATTTTTGCCACAGCCTCGGCCTCGGCCCACTTGGTGAAATAATCAACAGCTAAAATGACAAACTTCTTCTGTCCGGTCGCTATGGGCAAGGGGCCAACAATATCTATTCCCCATTGGTCAAAGGGCCATGAGACATCAATAGGGATCATTTGAGCGGCCGGCAGTTGAGGGAGATTGGAATGGAACTGGCATTTAGGGCACTTCCTGGAAAATTCAATAGCGTCTTGGAGAACTGTGGGCCAATAAAGTCCACTCCTTAAAACTTTCTTAGCCAGGATACGCCCTCCTGAGTGATTTCCGCAGCTCCCACTGTGAATAACTTCGAGCGTCTCCATCGCCTGCGAGGGCCTTAGACACCTCATCGGAGGTCCTTGGAATGACTTCTTGAATAGCCTCCCTTCAGAGTCTATAGAGAACCGAGGGGCCTTATTTCTAATTTTCTGAGTCTCTATCTGGTCTGTCGGACACACACCGTCCTTGAGAAATCTGATGATGTCATCAAGCCAACATGGCTCGTGCGGATCAATCATAGCGACCGCCTCTTTGGCTATTTTCTCTTTGATCAAAGGTTCTTCCGTTCTAAGGAACGTTACCGAGCGTTCAGAAGTGCCTTCTAATGCCGAAGCAAATTTAGATAGAGCGTCAGCGCGCTCGTTTTCTGCTCGTGGTACTTGGAGTAGATGGAACTCCTTGAACTTCCCAATGATCTCCCTGGCGTTGCTTAAGTACTGCATCATGGTGGTTTCTCGAGCCTCATAGGTTCCTTCAATCTGGCTCGCAATTAACTGTGAATCAACGTAAGCAGTAATCCTGGAAGCTCCGTTCTGAAAAGCAATTTTCAATCCTTGCACAAGGGCTTTATATTCTGCCTCGTTATTAGTGACCTGAAAATCCAACCTAATTACGAAGTCCAACTCAATCCCATTGGGGTCTCTGAGGGCTACCCCTGCTCCTCCCCCTTGTGAGGTTGAGGAACCATCCGTGTGCAGGACCCATAACCCCTCGCACTCCTGATCAGCGGGTTCTAAACCGAAGCGTTCAACCAGCAGATCCGCCACCACCTGCGCTTGTATAGCGGTTCTGGGCTCGAAGTTTAAGTCAATCTGACTCAACTCAATAGCCCATTTTATCAATCTTCCTGACACGTCCGGTTTGGACAACACTTGTTTCAAGGGCTGATCAGTAAGGACCGTTATTGAATGCGATTGAAAGTAAGGCCTCAATCGCCTTGACGCATTGATGAGGGCGAACGCAAATTTCTCAATTTCCAGATACTTCTTCTCCGCCCCTTGTAAAGTCTTGCTCAAATAATACACAGGTAAGTGTTTTCGCTCTCGTACGGCTGTTAATACCGCGCTCATTGCCTCGGTTGAAACGGAGAGATACATAAACAACCTTTCACCCTCAACGGGCTTGGTCAGGAGCGGAGCGCTCGAAAGGTAAGCCTTCATGTCCTTTAACGCTTTTTCACATTCGTCCGTCCAAGCAAAATTACGAGTGTTTCTCAAAATCTTGAAAAAGGGAAGGTTTTTGTCCGCCGAGCGCGAAATAAATCTGTTCAGGGAGATGATTTTTCCCACTAACACTTGTACCTCCCGAAGATTACGAGGGGAAGGGATCTCCAAGATAGCCTTGATTTTCTCCGGGTTGGCTTCAATACCCCTCTGACTAACCATGTAGCCCAAGAATTTTCCCCCTCGTACTCCAAAAGTGCACTTCGACGGATTCAGTTTCATCCCATACTGGCGCAGAATCGAAAAAGTACGTTTGAGATCTTCCAAATGTGACTTTAGACGTTCGCTTTTTACAATCATGTCGTCTACGTATACCTCCATGGATCCTCCAATTTCTTTCTCAAACATCTTGTTGACGAGCCGCTGATATGTGGCTCCAGCGTTCTTGAGTCCAAAAGGCATGACTAAGAAGCAATATACTCCCAAGTGGACAACGAATGAAGTCTTGGGGCGATCCTCCGGCGCCATAAATATTTGATAGTACCCCTGGAAGGCGTCCATCATGCTCATGAGTTCACGACCAGCGGTCGAATCCACCAACTGGTCCATTCTGGGTAACGGGTAAGGATCTTTAGGGCAAGCTTTATTGAGATCAGTAAAATCATTACACATGCGCCACTTGTTTGCGCTTTTGGGCACCAACACCACGTTGCACAACCATTCAGGGTACAAGATGTATTGGGCCTCTAGAAGCTTATTAACCTCTTCTTCGATAACCTTCTTCCGAAAACCGTGCACGTCACGCTTCTTCTGCTTTATGGGTTTGAACGAGGGATCCACGTTGAGCCTATGGACTATGACGCTCGGGTCAATCCCAGTAAGGTCGGATGCTTTCCATGCGAATACGTCAACATTCTCCCTGAGGAAGTCAATCATCAGAATCTGTGAGGGCCCAGAGAGGTTGGACCCGATCTGAGTAGTTTTATCCTTGTTTCCCGACTCCAACTCAATAGTAAGGAACTTCTCTGAGGGCTCGATTCTCATTTCTGGGCGAGGTAGTTCAAGCGCCCTCTTCTTACCTATCAAATGTCCATCGTTAAGGGGCTCGTCACCCTTACGCTCGTCTCCCTCTGAGGAAGATTCTTCGACCGTCCCTGGTGGAGCACTTTCGTGGGAGTCTCTGGTGCTGGAATCCTTTTTCTTGTTCTTTTTCTTGTTCAGTTTCGCCCTCTTGCGCACAGGACCATCCTCATCTAAATTGGGAAAGTCAACAGATTTCTTGGTGGACCCGGTTTGGAAGGTTTTCTCTGCCTTAGGCTTTCTGAGGGACAACATGTAGCATTCCCAGGCCTCACGTACGTTACACAGTACTTCTCCAACACCCTCGGAGGTGGGGAATTTGATTTTCTGGTGGTAGGTGGAGATGATGGCTTTGAAATCGACGAGGGATGGGCGCCCGATTATGATGTTATAGGGAATATCAATCTCTACCACCGCATATGTAACTACGAGCGTCTTGCGCTGAGGGGCTCGACCGAATGAAGTGGCCAAGCGGATTTATCCTCGTGGAACGACCTCTGAACCTCCGAAGCCAATGAGGGCTGTTTTTAGAGGTTCGAGCGGGATGTTGGCATTCATTTTCCGAAACGTGGTGTAGGGCAAAACATTGACTGAGCTTCTACTATCCACTAACACCCTCTTTACAACGTGATTGTGGACATCGACACTAACCACCATGGGGCAGTCAGAGGATTCACCGGCCCCATGGGGGGTTACAATGTGCCTTAAATCCCTAACATCGAAGTTTATTACATCGTTTTCCTTTGAGTCTTGATCGCTCGCATTCTGAATAGCGTAGGCGGATTTGGGCATGGATGGGCGTTGGTCATAGCTCCGGACGTACCGTCACCGGGAGGTGTTAGAGTCTCCGCCAGAAGAGCCTCCTGCGATTATGTTGATGACCGCGAAAGGGGTACTTTCTTGCTCGGGAGCCTTTCCTTTGCCCCGATGGCTACTCTCCGTGGGGTCTTGCTTCCGCGGGCTTCTAGAGCGCGATGGGCTCCTTCTTCTTTCCCCAGTGCGCTCATTACAGCGCTCGTCATATCGCTCCAAAATCCTAACAAATTCCTTCAAGTGGCCCCCAGCGATGAGCCTTTGAATTTTCGCCTCTAGTTGGCGGCATTCATCCGTATCATGCCCCTTCTGCTTGTGGAAAGCGCAATATTTGTTCAAGCGTCTCAAGGCCTCCGTTTCCCTCATCTTTACGGGCCTCTTGAAGAGTTTTTTATCAGAAAGGTTGTAAACCTCGGAATTCGCCTGGTGAGCGGGATGCGCTCGAAACGTCGAGGGGGAGGGGGCGATCTCTTGCGTTCCTGATGACGCTCCTTTTTTATAATGATTTCCTTGCTCCGATCCTCGGGGGGCTCGTTTCTAGGGGGCTGTGATGCCGGGGACCATTCGTCCCATACATGTCTTCGATCGCGAAAAACGGTTCGGCAACCTCTCTTAAGGTCATGAGTGTCCCTGGCCTTCTTTCCACAATGGCATCGGCAAACTTTTTGCTCACATACTGTTTGTGATCCACAGCTTGAAAGAGTACTGGGATAAAAAAATCCATAGATGGCCTCTCCAGCTGCAAAATCTCCTTGTTGAAGCGGGCGAAGAACGATCGTAGAGACTCATTCTTGCCCTGCACCACATTGTAAAGGGCAGTGGGCGCAGTGACTGGGGCCTTCAGAGAATTGAAGTGGTTGATAAAAGCGTCGGCCAACTCTTTATATGAGTGTATCGAGCGCGGCGGCAGTCGCTTATACCACTCTTGAGCCATCCCTACCAGGGATGTGACGAAGACTTTGGCCCAGTAGTTACTTGAGTGCTCGTAGAGATGCATCAAGTGCAGAAAATGATCCAAGTGTTCAGTTGGATCAGTTGTTCCGTCATAGCGATTGATGGAGGTGGGGATTTTGGCCGTTCCTGCTTGGGCCATCAAAACTTCTTCCACGATGAGGGAGCCCCTCGCCAAGGGATGGTATTCGTAGGTGCAGAAGTTCTCCTCCTGCTCCTTTCGGTGGGGGACCCGTGGCGGTCGGTCCTTGTGACGAGCGTCTCTGGCATCGGCTCGTTCATCCCTACTGGGGAGATCTGAGACCGTGCTCGAGAGAGCTGTCCTACCATATCCTTTAAACCCTGTAGCTGGTCTTGCACAGCCGCGAGGATATTAGGATTTACTTCCCCTTCCTTGTCCCCTTGTTTTGTGGCTCGGGAAACCCTTTTGGAAATATGAGAATCCCCCTCATTCTCGTTGACCCTCTCTATGGGCTCTCGGTTTCTATCCAAGGGTGGACGCTCATTGTCGCCTTGGTGGGGCGTCCCCTTAGCTGGTGGTGGTGGTAATTGCATTCCACGGACGGCCTGAGCCTCTCTGATGGGGAAGGTTTGCAACCCACCCAGAGGGGCAGCGGTCTGAGTGGCCGATCCTGGGGGGAAATACATGGAATGGAATCTTTCCCATGCCCCCTGGGCCGCTTGAACCTCACATTGGGCGTAAAGAGCCCTTAGTTTTTGATGAGTTAGAGGGGGTAACTCCACCCCTTCGATCTCCCTGGGGATCATTATCGGGAGCTGGATCTGGCAGGCGGCAGCATCATGTGGGGAGGGCCTCCAGGATTCGCATGGGTATGAACCCATTGGGTCTGGGGTGGATGTGGAAGAGCAGGGAGAGGGGCATTTCCCGCGGTGCTGGAAATTGGCGGTGCCGGTAGAGCAAGGGGAGGAACAGAGGATTCCGCCAGGGGAGTCGCACCTACAGCTGGTGGTACTCCTTCTACAGCGGCGGAAAGAGGCGGGACTCCGCCCACAGAGGTGGGGGGAATAGTGGTATGTACATCATGGAGGGTGTTATCTTCTCCTCCCGTAGCCCCGGATCTTGTAGCAACCATAGCTGTAAAGATTCTAGGTGTTTGCTTTTCTACTAGCAGAAGGGAAGAAAGAAGTTGAGAGCTGGTTTCCCACAGATGGCGCCAAAAATGATGGGTTCTAAATATGGGTTACAGAGTCCAATCACTTTAGAATTTGTTTGAGTGGGGAAACCGCCGGAAAGTGGCCGAAAAAGGGTGGAGGTTCTACCTGCTAGGACAAACACATAGAAAAGTCAGAAAGCCAAGCTGGGGGAACTAGGGGTGATACCCAGTTTGGCTCTCCGACACTCAAGTCAGATGAAGATCTGAAAGAGAAAGTGTAAGCTCAATACGAATTGCAGTAATGGGGATTGCTTACAGTGAAGAAGATGACTCTGTTTATTTATAGTTGAGGGTCAGGGACCCTTTGGTCATTTGCCGCATGTGGTCCTGACCGAATGTTGCCCTAACACGTGGCGCTGTGGGAGAGAAACCTAGGAGGAATCTTTTGCAAAAGCTGCTGGAAGTTAGTGTTGGCAACAGTGGCAGGTGCGCGGGCATGTACGGTGTGTCAGAGAGCCGTTTGGGAGGTTGGTAACGAGGGCTTGAGAGCTCGCTCGTGACAACCAAAAGCCTTGGGGGCCAAGGAATCCGCTAAGGGATGAGGGCCAAGGCTTGTATAATGAGTTGGAGGGGAAAACCACTCTGAGGGAATGCAGCGCTCGAAGAGGGCTCCCTTGATAGATTGAAACATTTGCCATATAACGCAAATGGCACTCGTGAGAGAGCGGTAGCGATGATCATGTGCGTACGTAGCAGAGACGACACGTGCTTATAAAGGATATTGGCGCTTGTGAGCCTAGGTGCTCGTATATGTCTGATGCAATCTTAGAGAAGCAAGTGTCATCATCCCCGTGGTGCCGCGTGTCAGGATGGGGGTGAGCGTATTTTGACCCCATCATTTTGGCCCCCAATTCTGGGGCCAAGGAATCCGCTAAGGGATGAGGGCCAAGGCTTGTATAATGAGTTGGAGGGGAAAACCACTCTGAGGGAATGCAACGCTCGAAGAGGGATCCCTTGATAGATTGAAACATTTGCCATATAACGCAAATGACGCTCGTGAAAGAGCGGTAGCGATGATCATGTGCGTACGTAGCAGAGACGGCACGTGCTTATAAAGGATATTGGCGCTTGTGAGTCTAGGAGCTCGTATATGTCTGATGCAATTTTAGAGAGGCAAGTGTCATCATCCCCGTGGTGCCGCATGTCAGAATTGGGGTGAGCGTATTTTGACCCCATCAATATGTAATAATAAAATTTTATATCATAAATCTACAAGCATAATAAAATATTTAATTAAATAAAAAAATAATCAACATCTTGCAAATTAACAATATAAATAAAAGATTTATTCAACAATATCATACTTTTATTATAGAAAAATAAATAAAAAGAATATCACCCATAATTTATATTTTTATAAATATATATTATAAAAAACAAAATAAATACTAAACACTATTTTCTTGGTTTGTTAAATGAGTTCAATTTTTTTATCCACTTGTCTTGGCCCATGCAAGGATTATATTTTACTTTGAATTTAATGAATCAACGATTGAAGTAGCACACTTGGTTTGAGTGTTCTCCTTCTATTTAAAAGGTATTGGGTTCAAATCCCAGCATTCCCTCGATCCGATTTCAACATCGATTCTTAGCGGGCCAGATTGATCCGCGAGACAACTGGTTTAATGCAGCGTTTTAGTAGTGTTTTTGAAAAGTGATTGATGCTCTTCTAATATTAAAGGCTGGTAATATTTAAAATGTAAATCCTTCAACTTTCAAATTAAATAATGAATATGAAAGAGTTTAGAAAGAGTAAGAAAGTAAATTTATAAAATTATGTAACTATATAAATACAAAAAATGTAAAACGAAATTATTGCGTAAAATATCTACATATAAACATAAAATTATACTAATTTAAGTAGAAAATAATCACACAAATATTCGTTAGAATTTCACGTTTAATACGTTAAATATTTAAATATATTTGCAACCCCATGCACTCATGCAGATGCCAGTTATCGCTGACCACAATGATTATATGAAAACTTTAATTAGAGGTGGGCCCGAATATTTAATATTCTCAAGTTAAAAGAATTGAGGGGGAATTTGAGAAAACTCCCCATGGGTTGAAAAATTTTTAGTTTGCTCCCCAAATCTAAAAAAATTTTAGTTCACTCCCCAATTCACATGCATAATTTGAGTTAACTCCCCAATTTTGAGAGCAGATACCACATATGGTAATTTAGATACCACATATGACGATTTAGATACCACATATGACGATTTAGATAAACTCAAGAATCGTGTACCTAAATTGTCATATGGTGTATCTAAATCGTCATATGTGGTATCTGCCCCTAAAATTGGGGAGCTAACTCAAATTATGCATGTGAATTGGGGAGTGAACTAAAATTTTTTTAGACCTGGGGAGTAAACTAAAAATTGACTATACAATTGGGGAGTTTTCTCAAATTCCCTTAAGAATGGATTGAATTACGACCCCTATATTTTCTACTTACCCCTTTATTTTTTCAATTTTTATAATTTTATCTCTAATTATTTAAAAATATCATACTTAATCTATTTAATAAAATAAATCCGTACAAAATTGATTTCAAATGTATTAATATTATATATTAAATTGAAACTCTCGATGTAAGGGACACAACAATAGTTTAGAAATCAAAATCTAATAAAACAGAAGTTATTGGTCAAAAATGACGCACGAACAACAAAACTTTATAGCGGTTTTTGACCACTAAGAGAGTTGATTGGGTATGAACTTTGTTTTCCTTGATGAGACAAATACGATGACAGTAATCTTGAAAGTTAGATTGTTGTGATGGAAGAGAAATAGACAATCAAAATTTATTAAAAGAAGTTCAGTAGCACCATTCACCAACGACGTTAGAGTTTATCAAATTGACACTCATAGAATTATCATTAACACTAAAACATTTCATATTAAAATAATTGACATCAAATACTGGATCTCCATGTGTCGATTGAAAAATCTATCACAAAGTGGATTTTGCAAATTTCAAATAGATTTTTTTTGATGGGTCATATTATTCGGATCAAATAATATATAAAATTGTGAACTTTTAAAATTATGGATTAACTTTTTTTCTTAAAAAATTACTTATAAAGTTACGAATTAAGATGAATTAGTATACTAAAATTATAATTTACTCTAAACCCTTCGATCCTAGCCGACATAGGTGTGATCCTAGGAAAGAAAGATGACTCCAATCATTGTCGTTTTGTTGCATGTCAATTTCGTTTCGTCCACCTTTGTATATTTCTTCTCCGTCTTTGACCTGCTTGCTTTTTTTACCTTTTGCAGTATAAATATGAAGCACCAATCGATTCCCGTGGAAGCCGCCATGTTAATGACGTAACTATTCTTGCTAATTTAGCATCAATTAAAGAAAGGTGACATTTTTGTGGGGTTGCATGATGAAATCAGTCGCCATTTGCATGTTATGTGTGTAAATTTTGCTTCTGTAATGTGATTTTACTTTGTTGGTGTTGTGTGTATTTATAAATACTCATATTCCTGTGGCAGGTGAGATAGCCGCAGCTTGAATTGCGGCCACGCCATGTGTTAGCTTAGTTTCCACTTGTGCTGATTCTGAAATGTCTGTTTGATTCTTCCTCTTGTTTACTCACTCATACTGCAGAGCCCATAACATCTTCTATTTTTTTGACAGTTTTGGTAGATTTGTCTCTGTGTTCTTCGAGGCAAAGAAAGCTAGGTGATCAATTCGAGGAAGGGTGAGCAAGATTTCTCTTGTTTCTTTTGTTATCTTTTCATATGGGTTGTTCTGTTTGGTTTCTTGGAGGCTTATTGGCATGCTGAAATGTCTCCATTTCCATGGTAATTCTTGTTTTTGCATTTCTCTTTTGGTTGGCAATTGTTGCCTACCAGATTCCTGATCCAGTTCTGTTTACAGTTCAATCTTAAATGTAGTTCTTTAACTCTTGCTGTTGATTTATGCATATTGTGGTTCCCACTAGGAGTAGTGACGGCTTTTCCTTTCACAAAAGAGGAGAACCACCTTAATTTAGAAATGGAAAAAGTCTTTGTTTCTGAGTAGTATATTCAATATTGTTGGTCCAAAGGAGTTCAGAAATAATAGCCTTATCTCTTGCTTTTGAACTTCTAGTCGTATCCAGGTTTGTAAACTGTACGCAACTTTCAACTAATAGATGCTAGTATTTATGGATTTAAGGGTGTAGGCCCGATATTGCCAGAAACATCTTTAGAGAAGCCATTAATACGATGGATGTTTTCTGATGGCCATTAATATGTTGTATGATTGGAATTTTACAAGTTGGAGTTTATTGTCAAACTAATTTATTGTTTCTTTGGTTTTATGGCTGATAAACACTTGATGACGAACTCCCACAAATTCAGTGATCTGTACTTAGCCAGTTTCACTTAGTATTAGCATGATGTACATGTCATTCTTGATACTTTTGTGGCTTTGATTGTTTTAGTTACAAGCGTGAGCAAGTATAGGTATCTTGACGGGAGTGCGAGATGGGCCTTTTGGATCTATTTATAGCTTCATCGATTCCTGTCCTGAAAGTGCTTCTGGTGACGGGATTGGGATCGTATATTGCAACAGATCGTATGAACATTCTTGGAGATGATGCAAGGAAGCATTTGAATAATGTAAGCGCCTATCATGTTGTGCACATGAATCCCCTGTTTATAGTTCCACTTTGATATTGCGTCTCTTAATTCGTATATTCTTTTAAACTAGATGGCGTTCTATGTGTTCAATCCGTCTCTTATCTCCAGCAAGTTGGCCAAGACAGTAACATACGAAAGCATGGTTAAGTTGTAAGATATCTGCACCATTGACTTGAAAAGCACATCTTTCCTTTCGTTTTATCCACATTTTGCAAATCCTGGTAACATTGCAGGTGGTTCATGCCATTTAATATCCTTTTCACATTCATAATCGGTTCGATTCTTGGTTGGGTGGTCATTCAAGTAGCAAGACCTCCTCCACAACTCCGAGGACTTATTGTAGGTTGCTGTGCTGCAGGTACGGGCCGCATGGCTAATAGAATCCTAAAAAGTACATGACCTCAGTGAGGTTGAACATTGTTTTGCATGATAATCTACACCCCCACATATGCACTAAACAGTTTATGTGCTAAATTCTTGATTCATTTGGAAAAAAAAATTTGTTAATTTAGAACCATCGGGCATAATCTGAACCATTTGGTGCTGCATATATATGTCGGGCCCATGGCCGGTTTCGTAAAAGAACTTTCCAACTTAATCTGATTATAAACGTGATAGGAAACTTGGGAAACCTTCTCCTCATCATAATCCCAGCAGTTTGTAAAGAGAAAGGAAGCCCTTTTGGAAATCCCGAAGTTTGCCAGGAGTATGGGATGGCTTATGCTTCACTTTCAATGGCAGTAAGTTCCATAGATCAGTTACAGGAGGGGTCGCAGTGGGGGTTGTCAAGGGAAATGACAATATGAATTGATAATATTTCTCAACATTTATATGCATATGCATATGGATATTGATTATTTGTTCTTATTCTTCAGATTGGAGCAATTTATCTGTGGGCCTATGTCTATAATATTTTTAGAGTATCTTACAATAGTAGCTCTAACTCACGGGACGTCGAAATATGTGACTCTCCTGTTGGGAAATCTCCAAGTGAAAATTGGCCATCTCACAATGAAACGAGTTCCACAGAACCTTTACTTCCTTCTGGAGCTGATGATGGTGAAAGTAAATTGGCTATGCCACAAGATACTTCTCAGAATAAGTCTCAGGTATATCTTTTTTGAAAAATCATGAAATATTGGCTGAACAAATTAACCAAAGTGGTTTCAGTTTTTAAATATCTGAAAAATATCAATGCAGGCCTCTGTTTTAGTTCGAACGAAGCAAGGTGTAGTGAAGCTTTTTGAAACTTTGAACTTGAAGAAATTATTTGCTCCATCAACAACAGGAGCGGTATTGCTTCATTGCTTACATACGTATAGAAACACACACATTTCAGCTTATTCATGTTATTTTAAGGAATATTGAATCAAACAATACTATTTCTTCCTCTCTTTGTTTTTTTGGTTTTACAGATTGTTGGATTTGTAGTTGGACTAGTACCTCAAATCCGAAATATGCTAATTGGTGATACAGCTCCTCTGCGTGTAGTCCAAGACTCTGTAGTCTTGCTTGGGTATAAATTTCTCTTATTTACTTTCCTAAGACAACTAGATTCCCCCTTTTCTTCTTCTTATGATTCTTGTAATGCCTACCATTGCAGGGATGGAGCTATTCCAGCGGTCACACTGATCATGGGCGGGAACCTTTTAAAGGGTTGATTTTTTTGCATAATTACACTTGCTTACCTCACGGTTTGGACTAATTACACAAACTTCCCCCTCGAGAAATTATAAAGCTTCTTGTGGCATGCCCCGAAGTTTGGTTTAATGCATGCTATTATAGTTAAAATTAAAATCAAATTATTGAAGAGTAAGTGTCGAGGGAAAATTAGAATTTTCATTAAAAAAAAAATGGAGATATCAAAATTCATGGATTCAAATCTAATGAAAATTTTGTGATAGGGGAAGTTTTTGTAATTTCTCAAACCTCAGGGAAAGTTTATGTAATTTGGTCCAGTTTTCCCTTATTTACTTTTTGTCTCAGGCTCTCAGCAAAGAATTCAGTTGTGATGATAAATTGCAATTTGTTCCAGGCTTGAAAGGTTCAGGGATTCAAAAGTCCATTATTTTTGGCATTCTTCTTGTTCGATACGTTGCCCTGCCTCTTATAGGCATTGCTGTTGTTAAAGGAGCAATACGGCTTGGACTCGTTCATGATGATCCATTATATGAATTTGTTCTCTTGCTGCAGTTTTCACTTCCACCCGCCATGAACATAGGTACGTAAAACTCTTGCAGCATAATCCTTCTTATGTACATAGACTGTTTCCGAAGTTTATTGTTGAACTCCTTTAACGTGGCAGGAACAATGACTCAACTATTTGGTGCTGGAGAGAGTGAATGCTCTGTGATTATGCTATGGTGTTATTCGTTGGCTTCCGTGGCTCTCACGCTATGGTCGACTGCCTTCCTGTGGCTCGTTTCTTGAATAGAATTGCTGTGTTTTGAATACATGCTTTGGCATGTGATGAGTCGACATCAAGGTGTCAAACGACTCCGTCAATAAGAGCTCTCGCGAGTCATCAACCTGATATCCGGGGCGATAGCCAACTAGTTGGGGAATGATATATCATGCCATAACCTTTGGCAAGAATCACATAGTTCTGGGCAAAAGAAGAAGTCCCTGTAATATTCTTACAATCAGTTAGACTGATTTGAGAAGTTATTTATTAATTGTACTTTAAAAATATCACTTTTCTTTCCAAACATTCCTTTTACTACGGTAAATTTTTACGACTTTAGCTTTGTTTTAAATTTAACATCTCCATAAGCAAAAGAGTTTGCAAACACCATTGTATATGCAAAATTTTAAGAAATGGTGATTGGAGAATTACGCCTAGACCATATTTGGCTTCTTCTCAGTTTTAGAAATTATAATTTTACAGTTTAACCCCTTATATAATTTGTCAGTATATTATACAGACCCTTCTGCTTAAATACGCATTTATTTATTTGAAATAATTACATTCAATTACCCGATATTTAGACCTAATTACAACATAATTCATGATTGTTTAGAAATTATATTTTACTCCCTAACTTTTGTTAATATTTGTAATTAGTCCTCATTTTTATAAACTTTTAGGGATGATTTTGCATTTTTGGTCATATATAAAATGTAACACTCATAAAAGAGTCAGGGACATAAATGTACTTTTACGAAATTCGTTAATGAATTTCATGAAAACAAGAAATATAGAGATAATATTGTAATATTCAAAAGAATAGAAACCGACTTATAATTAGGCCTAAATATAGGATAATCGGATGTAACTCACCCTATTTATTTTTCAGTCAAAAATTACATGGGCTACCGATGATTTATTAAAGTGATGACTGATCAATATAAAACTATCCACATTATTAAAACTTAATACTTGTAAAATTACTGATGATATCGAAAATTTTCAAAATAATAAGTATTCGCCTATGTAAACTGCTCAATCTTATTAAAATTAATGTGCGAAATACATTAAAATCGTATTGAAAAATATATTCTTTGTTAGCTGAGTTTAAAGAAGGAGGTGTTTGTAATTTATAAAGTTCTCAGCTTTGGAAGGCGTTGCATGCTCAGGAATTGAAGACGACGACTCTGTAACTATCTCTCAACACGGTGTCGTTTTGTGTCATGTACAGGCCAATTTCGTCCACCTTTTGTATTTTTCTTCTCCGTCCGACTGTGACAAGTTTGCTTTTTTACTCTTTTGCAGTATAAATTTGAAGCACCAATCAACTCCCATGGACGTTGCCATAACCATGACGTAACTATTCATGTTAATTTAGCATCAAACAAAAGTGACATTTTTGTTGGGTTGCATGATGAAATCAGTCACCATTTGCCTATTACGTGTGTAAATTTTCCTCTGTTAGTGTGTGTATGTTTTTATAATACTCATATTACTGCGGCAGGTGAGATAGCTGCAGCTTTAATTGCGGCCTTGACATGTGTTCGTTTAGCTTCCACTGAAATGGCTGTTTGATTCTTTCTCTAATTTATTCATTCATACTGCAGAACCCACATCATCTTCTATTTTTCTGATAGATTTGTCTCTTTGTTCTTTGAGGAAAAGAAAGTTAACTGATCAATTCGAGAGAGGGTGAGCAATATTTCTCTTGTTGTTTTACCTATTTTGTTATATGGGTTATTCTCTTTATTTCTTCGAGGCTTATGGGCCTACTGAAATTTCTTAATTTTCCTTTTCCATGGCGATTCTTGGTTAGCATCTCTCTTTTGGGTGGCAATTGTAGCTTACCAGAATCTTGATCCAATTCTGTTTACAGTTCAATGTTTGTCTTGATGTTGATATATGCATAGTATAGGTTTCATTAGGAGTAATGACTGCTTTTCCTATCACAAAAGGAGGAGAAACACCTTAATTTCAAAATTAAAAAGGTCTTTCTTTCTCAATTAGTGGATTGCTGATCTCTTGCTTCTACGCTTTTAGTTGTATTGAAGTCTGTATACTGAATGCAACTCTCAACTAATACATGGCAGTGTTTCTGAATCTATGGGTGTTTCATTTATCTACACTCGAACGCAGGGTCGCTTGAGCTGTAGGACCGATATGGCCAGAGTACTATCTTACTTCCTTTTTTTTACGTCCTTTAAAGAAGCCATTAATGGAATGGATGTTTTCTGATAGCCATTAATAAGTTATAGGATTAGAATTTTACTAGTTGGAAGGTATTGTCAAACTATTGTATTGTTTGTTTGGCCTTATGGCTGATAAACTCCCACAAACTCAATGATCTGTACTTAGCGACTTTTACTTAGTACTAGAGTTTAAAGTTTAGTGGATTTGATCATTTTAGTTACAAGGTCAAGCAATAATATATATCTTGAGGGGAGTGGAAGATGGGCCTTTTGGATCTATTTGTAGCTTCGTCAAATCCTGTCCTGAAAACGCTTCTGGTGACGGTATTGGGATCATATATTGCATCAGATCGTATCAACATTCTTGGAGATGAAGCAAAGAAGCATTTGAATAGTGTAAGTGTCCGTCATATTATGCATATTGGCCCCTTGTTTATAATTCCACACTTGATATTTTGTCTCACAGTTCGGATATTTTCTTAAAACAGATGGCGTTCTATGTCTTCAATCCTGCACTTGTCTGCAGCAACTTAGCCAAGACGATAACATACGAAAGCATGGTTAAGTTGTAAGATGCCTCTCACCATTGACTTGGAAAACACAAACTTTCCTTGGTTTTTATCAACATTTTGCAAATCCTGGTGGCATTGCAGGTGGTTCATGCCATTTAATATCCTTTTCACATTCATAATCGGTTCGATTCTTGGTTGGGTGATCATTCAAATAGCAAAACCTCCTCCACATCTCCGAGGACTTATTGTGGGTTGCTGTGCTGCAGGTACGACTAATGAATTCCTAAAAATAAACTACCTCAGTGAGGTTGAATATGGTTTTGCATGCGTATCTTGCGCCCCACATAGTGTGCTAAATTGTTAATATAGAACGATGTGGCACAATCTGAACCATTCGATGCTGTATTGTGGGCCCACGATCGGGTTTGTAAAAGAACTTTCCAACTTAATCTGATTATTTAAACGAAATGTAACAGGAAACTTGGGACACCTTCTCCTCATCATAATCCCAGCAGTATGTAAAGAGAAAGGAAGCCCTTTTGGGAATCCTGATGTTTCCCACACGTATGGAATGACCTATGCTTCACTTTCAATGGCAGTAAGTTCCATAAAATAGTTACACAAGGGGGCGGGGGTTGTTAAGGGAAATGACACTATGAGTTGATAATATTTTTCAACATTTCTACTGATAGAATCTTTATATGGATATTAATGCTTTGTTCTTATTCTTCAGATTGGAGCAATTTATCTATGGGGCTATGTATATAATATCATTAGAGTATCTAACAGTGGGAGCTCAACAGAGGTTGAAATATGTAACTCTCCTGTCGGGAAATCACCAACGGTAAGTTGGTCATCTCACGATGAAATGAATTTGACGGAACCTTTACTTTCTTCCGGAGCTGAAGATGATGAAAGTAAATTGGATATGCCACAAGATACATCTGAGAACAAGTCTCAGGTATATCAATAAAAAAATCTTGAAATATTGGCGGAACAAATTTACCTAAGTAAATTTAAGTTTTTAAATGTCTGAAAAACACCAATGCAGGTCTCTGTTTCAGTTCGAATGATGCAACATGTAGAGAAGCTTTTCAAAATTATGGATTGGGAGAAATTATTTGCTCCATCGACAATAGGAGCGGTATTGCTTCATTGCTTACATAGGCATAGACACACACACATTTCAGCTCATTCATGTTATTTTAAGGAATGTTGAATCAAATTTCTACAATTCTAAATTTGTTTTTTCGGTTATTTTACAGATTGTTGGATTTGTAGTTGGACTAGTACCTCAGATTCGAAATATGCTAATTGGTGATACAGCTCCTCTGCGTGTCGTTCAAGACTCGGTAGTCTTGCTTGGGTATAAATTTCTCTTATTTACTTTCCTACGACGACTAGCTTCCCCCTTTCTTCTTCTTATGATTCTTGCAATTCCTACAATTGCAGGGATGGAGCTATTCCAGCAGTCACACTGATAATGGGCGGGAACCTTTTAAAGGGTTGGTTTTTATTTTGAGATAATTACACTTGCATAACCGAGGTTAGGGCTAATTGCACAAACTTCCCTTGAGGTTTAAGAAATTATAAAACTTCATGTGGCGTGCCCTGAAGCTTGGCCTATCGCATGCTATTATAGTTATAAATTTACATTCAAATATTGATTAGTAAGTTTTAATAGAAAAAATGGAGTATTCATAAAAAATTAGAGATATCATCGAAGTTCGTTAATCCATCTAATGTGAATTTTGTGATAGGGGAAGTTTTTGTAATTTCCAAAACCTTAAGGAAAGTTTCTTTAATTCGGCAAAACTTCAGGGCTTTTCAAGTGTAATTAACGAAGGTTTTTGATATTAAGTTTTTTTCTTAGCAAAGAATTGAGAGTTGTGATGGGAAATTGTAATTTGTTTCAGGTTTGAAAGGTTCAGAAATTCAAAAGTCCATTATTTTTGGCATTCTTCTTGTTCGATACGTGGCCCTGCCTCTCGCTGGCGTTGCTATAGTTAAAGGAGCAGTACGGCTTGGAGTCGTTCATGATGATCCATTATATGTATTTGTTCTCTTGCTGCAGTTCTCACTTCCACCCGCCACGAACATAGGTACGTAAAACTTTGCAGCATAATCTTTCTTATTTATATGATAAAATAGACCGTGTCCGAAGTTTATAATTGAACTGCTTCAACGTTACAGGAACAATGACTCAATTATTTGGCGTTGGAGAGAGTGAATGCTCTGTGATTATGCTATGGTGTTATTCGTTGGCCTCTGTGGCTCTCACACTATGGTCAACTTTCTTCCTATGGCTCGTTTCTTGAATAGAATTGCTAGCATGTTTTCCGAGCACATACACGCTTTGGTATGAGATGGATCAACATGGAGGTGCCAAACGATTCCATCAATAAGAGCTCTCAGGAGTCATCAACTTGTTATATTCCGAGCAATAGCCAACTGGATGGGGAATGATATTTGATATATCATGCCATAATTTTAGGCAAGAATTAATGACATATTTATGGGAAAAAGAAGAAGTCCCTGTAATATTATTGCCATCAGTGAGACTGATATGAGAAAAGATTTGTTAATTGTACATCAAAAAGATCATATATACAAAAATATTTGTTAGAATTTCAAGTTTAATACGTTAATTAAATATGTAAATATATTTGCGAGCCATGCAGATATCATGTCCACGGAATTGAAACTTCTTAATCTTATTAAAATTAATATTGAGTCAGTGCAACTTTTAGACATTATGGAACTTCATATAAACGATAGTGATACTATACATTGAAATTTTAACGAACTATTTTTCCCAACTGAACCCAGAGAAGGAGAAAAGGTTGGAAGTGTAATTTGTGAAATCAAAGAAGATTAAAAGATAATAAATAGTTGTTAAAAATAAAAAGTAAATATATTTTCTTTTGTTCTGGATTCTTGGTTACCTAGAACCTTGGATACCAGAGACTCACACAGGAAAGAGGATGACTACTATCACCATCACTCAAACACGGTGCCGTTTTGCATCATGCACATGCCAATTTCGTTTCTTCTACCTTTTGCCTGCTGTGTTCTTCTCCTTCTTAGACACGTTTGCATTTTCACCTTTTGCAGTATAAATTTTGAAGCCGCCAATGCCATGATCATGTTGATGGACCAGCAAGTTAGTTTAGTGTCAAAGAAAAGTGAATTTCTTGTTGGGTTGCATGCAGTTAGCCACCATTTTGCATATTACGTGCGTACATTTTCGTATTTTGACTTAGTTGTATGTGTATATCTATAAATATTGATGTTCTTGGAAGATGAGATAGCTGCAGCTTCATTTGCGACTATGCCATGTGCTACTCCAGCTTCATTCATTCATTATACAGAGCCCTTTGCATCTCAAATTATATCTGGGAATTTTCGTTATTGGGAATTCTGAATAAAAGGAAGCTAGCAGATCAATTGGTGAAAGGGTGAGGAATATTGTTTCTCTGGTTTTCCTTAGCTATTGATTCTAGGAGGACGACAGACCCACTCACGATGGAATAAAGGAAAGTCGCTTGATATTGGTTCAAATCCAATTCGTCTGGAAAAACATTATCTTTTCATATGGGTTATTCTCTTGATTTCTTGGAGGCTTATTGTGATGGTGAAATTTTCCATTCCCATTTCCATGGTGATTTGTTAGAATTTCTCTTTTGAGCGGCAATTTTAGCCCACCACTCACCAGAGTCCTGATCCTATTCTGTCTACTGTACTAGGATGCTGTTCTCTAACTCTTTTGATGTTGATTTATGCATAGTACGTAGATTCCCCATTAGGAGTAATGACAGCTTTTCCTATCACAAAATTAAAGGAGGAGAAACACCTTCATTTCAAAAGTAAAGAGGTCTTTCTTTCTCAACTAGTGAATGCTATTGTCAATCAACTTATGGGTGTTTTCTTGTCTACAATTCTCTTGAACTGTAGGGCCGATATGGCCAGAGTAATATCTTACATCTTTTAAAGAAGGGTGGATGTTTTCATATGTTCTAGGATTGGAATTTTACAAGGTGGAAGGTCTTGTCAAACTTTTGAATTGTTTCTTTGGTTTTTTGACTGATAAACTCCTAGTCCTGGCCAACTCCCACAAACTCAATGATGTGTACTCAGTGAGTTCTACTTGTATTAGCGTGCTATACCAGCCATTCTTGATACTTTTTTGGTTTTAATCAATTTTGTTACAAGCTCGAGCAATTAAATATATCTTGAGGAGAGTGCAAGATGGGCCTTTTAGATCTATTTATTGCTTCATCAAATCCCGTATTGAAAACGCTTCTGGTGACGGGATTGGGATCGTATATTGCAACAGATCGTATGAACATTCTTGGAGATGATGCAAGGAAGCATTTGAACTTATTATAGGTAGCTGTGCTGCAGGTATGGCTAATGAAATCGCAAAAATAAATGACCTCAGTGAGGCTCAATATGGTTTTGCATGCCGATCTTTGCACCAAACAGTAATGTGCTAAATTCTTAATCCATTTGGAAAACATTGTTAATTCAGAACCATTCGGCGCTACATATGTGGTGTCCATGACCAGGCTTGTAAAAGAACTTTCCTCCTTAATCTGATGATTTTCGTGAAATTACTTAATCTGATTATATAAACGAAATGTGACAGGAAACTTGGGATACCTTCCCCCAGCAGTATGTAAAGAGAAAGGAAGCCCTTTTGGGGATCCCCATGTTTGCCACACGCATGGAATGGCCTATGCTTCACTTTCAATGGCAGTAAGTTCAATTAAGTAGTCCTTTCCAAAACAAAAAAAAAAAAAAAGTTCAATTAAACAGTTGTTAAGGGAAATGGCACCTTGAATTGACAATATTTTTCAACATTTCTATAAAAGATTATAGGGATAATTACGAGCAGCCCCCTGAGTTTTGGCGATATTACAGATTACTCCTTGAGGTTTGAGAAATTACGAATTTCCCCTTGACCTTTACGCTCTCTCACACAAATTTCACCTGCCGTTAATCACACCGTTAAATTCAAATTTATATTCCAAAAACACCCTTAGGGGTTATATTGTAATCTTACTTGGAGTTTAATGATATAATTGTAATATTAGTTAATTTTGAATTTTTTGTATTTAAAAAGTTGTTATTTAATTTAATATTTTATAATTTATCTATAAACATATATTGAATTCGATATTCCATGCATATTTATTATGATAAGTTATAAATTTCTTTTTATATTTACATCTTAGTATTAATATATTTTGTACAAGTCCATTTAAAATTAATTTAAAATAATTTATTTGCAATTATAATAAAATTTCCCCCAAAATAAAATTCATATTAAAAAATCACACAAACATCAATTAGTGCATTGTCAAATTTTTTCCTCAAAATTGAAAATCATAACAAGCACACTAATATCAATAAATGCATTCGGTAATATCGTCAAACCTCAGGGGGGGTTATTCGTAATTTCTCAAACCTCAGGGGGGCTGTTCGTAATTATCCCAAGATTATAAATACTAGAAATAACATAATCTTTATGTGCATGTGGATATTGATTCTTTGTTCTTATTCTTCAGTTTGGAGCAATTTATATATGGTCCTATGTATATAATATTGTTAGAGTATCTCACTCTAGGAGCTCAAGGGAAGTCGGAATATGTAACTCTCCTGTTGGGGAATCACCAACGGTAAATTGGTCATCTCACGATGGAATGAGTTCGACAGAACCTTTACTTTCTTCGGGAGCTGAAGATGATGAAAGTAAATTGGCCATGCCACAAGATACATCTCAGGATAAGTCTAAGGTATATCATCAAAAGATCATGAAATATTGGCTGAACAAATTACGAAAGGAGTTTCAGTTTTTAAATCTCTGAAAACTATCAATGCAGGTCTCTGTTTCAGTTCGAATGAAGCAGCATGTAGAGAAGCTTTTCAAAACGATGAACTTGAAGAAACTATTTGCTCCATCAACAACAGGAGCGGTATTGCTCCATTGCTTACGTATACATACACGTAGAAACGCACATATTTCAGCTTATTCATGTTATTTTCAGGAATCTTGAATCAAAATTCTACGATGGTGTTTTTTCTTTTCTTATTTTGGTTTTACAGATTGTTGGATTTGTAGTTGGACTAGTACCTCAGATTCGAAATACGCTGATTGGTGATACAGCTCCTCTGCATGTAGTCCAAGACTCTGTACTCTTGCTTGGGTATGAATTTCTCTTATTTACTTTCCAACAATAATTAGATTACTGAATTTCGATTAGCTTCCCCCTTTTCTTCATCGTATGATTCTTATAATGCCTAACATTGTAGGGATGGAGCTATTCCAGCAGTCACACTGATCATGGGCGGGAACCTTTTAAAAGGTAGATTTTTGTTTTTCGGATAATTACTCTTGCATACTGGGGGATTGGCCTAACTACACAAACTTCCCCTATGGTTTGAGGAATTACGAAAACTTCCCGTGGCATGCCCTGAAGTTTGGCCTAATGCATGCTATTAATGTCATAAATCTTAATTCAAATATTGATAAGCAAGTGTCAAGAGAAAATTGAGATATTGATAAAAAATATATATATATCAACAAAATTGATGGATCCACATGTGATGTAAATTTGTGATAGGAGTTTCTAATTTCTCAAGGGGAAGTTTCTGTAATTAGGCAAAACTCCAAGGTTTGTAAGTGTAATTATCCCTTTTATTTTTCTACCTATGGCCCATAATTTGGTTGAGTTATCTCTTATGTAATTTATGTCTTGGAAAAGAATTGAGTTGTGATGATAAACCGTAATTTGTTTCAGGTTTGAGAGGCTCTGGAATTCAAAAGTCCATTATTTTTGGCATTCTTCTTGTTCGATACGTGGCCCTGCCTCTCATTGGCATTGCTGTGGTTAAAGGAGCAGTACGGCTTGGATTAGTTCATGATAATCCATTGTACGAATTCGTTCTCTTGCTGCAGTTTTCACTTCCACCCGCCGTGAACATAGGTACATAAAACCCTTGCAGCATAATCCTTGTTATGTACATAGACTGTTTCCGAAGTTTATTGTTGAACTCCTTTAACGTGGCAGGAACAATGACTCAATTATTTGTTGCTGGAGAGAGTGAATGCTCTGTGATTATGCTATGGTGTTATTCGTTGGCTTCCGTGGCTCTCACGCTATGGTCGACGGCCTTCCTATGGCTCGTTTCTTGAATAGAATTGAGCACACACATGCTTTGGCATGTGATGAGTCGACATGGAGGTACCAAATGACTCCGTCAATAAGAGCTCTCGGGAGTCATCAGCATGGTATCCCCGGCGATAGCCAACTAGTTGGGGAGTGATATTTTCATGCCATAATTTTTGGCAAGAATGGCATAGTTCTGGCCAAAAGAAGAAGTAGCTGTTATATTCTATAAAATATATATTGATCGTACTTCAAAAAGATCATATATAACGAGGTCTATTTTTTTCTGATATATAATACTATGAAATGTAATGAATTTGATTAAATTAATATATAACAAGGTTTATTGTTTTCTAATAAAATATATTTTACGTATACATTAAAATTAGGGGTAATAGCATTTTCCCCGTGACCCTTGGGGGTGTTTGCACTTTACCCCTCAATCTTTGAGTTTTAGTGTAAGTAATATATAACCTTTAAAATTTGTTTTCAAATATCCCATTTGGCTGGAAATTTTCCCTGGAAACTTTTAGAGGGGGTATTAGAGAACAAACTTTAAAGGTTATATACTATTTATACAAAACCTTGAAGGTTTAGAGGGTAAAGTGCAAATACCCCCAATTACGTATATTTTAATCAATATATACATAACCAAAATGAAATATAAAAATAAAATAAAATTCACATGTTTAAATAAACATAATCTCGATACAAAATATTAAATTAAAAAACACAAAATACGTATAATCGAAGGGTTATAACTTATATAAGAAAAATCAAATATGGGTGTTAAGGTTTTTATGTAGTATATTTGAGTAATTAGTATATTTCACTAATTATATAGTTGAAAACTTGAAATTGGCTAAACAAAAACCCTAATACCATATTTGATTTTCATTTATAACTATTTGGTTACATGTATTTTTTGTTTTTTAATTTTAGTAATTTGTATCAAGACCGTGTTTATTTAGACATGTTTTCCTTATATATATATATATATATATATATATATATATATATATATATATATATATATATATATATATTTCATTTTGGTTATATATATTTTGATTAAAATATGTATAATTGGGGGTATTTGCACTTTATCCCCTAAACCTTCATGTTTTAGTATAAATAGTATATAACTTTTGAAGTTTGTTCTCTAATACCCCCTCTAAAAGTTTCCGGTGAAAATTTCCGATCAAATGGGACGTTTAAAAACAAATTTCAAAGATTATGTATTACTTACACTAAAACCGAAAGGGGGTAAGGGTGAGAGGATAAAATGCTATTACCCCTTAAAATTATACAAAACCTAAGTGATACATCTCTATAGAATACAA
The DNA here is from genome assembly GCA_037501455.1 of Lantana camara. NCBI lineage: Eukaryota > Viridiplantae > Streptophyta > Magnoliopsida > Lamiales > Verbenaceae > Lantana > Lantana camara. The sequence goes on from CM074855.1 coordinate 131,236,717, forward strand.
TATATTAACATAAATTAACAGAAAGAAAATTAAAATCTTGGATTAAGCCGTAGACTGTTTGTCCAGTTGTCCTTGATCAAATAAATATATTAAACAACCTATCAAGTTGATATTTATAAAATCACCACCGAAAATTTCAAATAATGGACATCTACATATGAATGAAAAAAAGGCTCAACTTTATCTATAGTACCTATACTATTGTTTTCACCACGTATTTAAGCAGTTTTCTACTTAATCTTTTCAACATTCATTGGACTCTCAAATTGTACCAAAAAAAAAAAAATTTGGACTCTCAAATTTTTTTTTTTTTTTTTTAATTTTATTACTTATTTATATTTAATTCTTTTTTCTCTCACCTCATTCCAATTTTTTTAAATATATATATATATATTTAAATTTCTACTTGAACTATTACCTTATACCAATTTGATATCATCTTATTTATTTATTTATCAAAAAATTATAATTATATTAAAAATAATTATAAGTTAAGTAATAATATGGAAATATTAATTTAATATTTTTTATCCGCACACACATTGAATGTGTAGAATCACTAGTTTAAATTAATATTGAATTATTGAAACGGTTAGAAGTAAAATTTCAAAATAATCTGCATATATATAACTATCGAAACTGCTCAATTTTATTAAAATAAAGGAGGTATTTGTAATTTATCTAGAAATTTAAAGTTCCCAACTTTGGACGGCGTTGCATACTCAGGGAGTCGCGCAGGAATTAAAAACGACGACTCTATAACTATCTCTAAGTCTCTAACACGCTGTCGTTTAGTATCTTGTACACACAGTATCTTTTTTTTTTTTTTTTTGGTCACTACACACAGTATCGTTTCTTCCACCTTTCGTATTTTTTTTCTCACTCTGACATGTCTACTTTTTCACATTTTTTCAGTATAAATTTGAAGCACCGTAGGACTCCCATGGAAGCCGCCATGTTAATAGTGCAACTGTTCAATTTGGTGGACGAGCATGTTCATTATAGGCAGCATCAAAGAAAAGAGACATTTTTGTGGGGTTGCAAGAATTCCGCCATCATTTGCATGTTATGTGTGTAAAGTTTCCTTCTGTAATTTGATTTTACTCTGTTAGTGTGTGTATATTTGTAATGCTCATATTCGTGGCAGGTGAGATAGCTGCAGCTTAAATTGCGGCCATGCCATGTGTTCGTTTAGCTTCCACTGAAATGTCTGTTTGATTCTTTCTCTTATTTATTCACTCATGTAGCAGAACCCACAACATCTTCTATTTTTCTGACTGTTTTCCTAGATTTGTCTCTGTGTTCTTCGAGGAAAAGAAAGCTAGCTAGCTGATCAATTCGAGAAAGGGTGAGCAATATTTCTTGCCTTTTCTTTTGTTTTTTGGTTATATTTTCATATGGCCTATGGGTAGTTCTGTTTGGTTTCTTCGAAGTTTATTGGCATGGTGAAATATCTTAATTCCCATTTCGGTGATTCCTGCATATTTTTTGGGTGGCAATTGCAGCTGACCAGAGTCTTGATCAAATTCTGCTTACAGTTCAATCTTGAATGCAGTTCTCTAACTCTTGATGTTGATTATGCATAGTATAGTCCCCATTAGGAGTAGTGACAGCTTTTCCTATCACAAAAGGAGGAGAAGCACCTTAATTTCAAAATGAAAAAGGTCTTTCTTTCTCAATTAGTGGATTGCTGATCTCTTGCTTCTACACTTTAGTTTTATTGAAATCTGTATACTCAATGCAATTCTCAACTAATACATGGTAGTGTTTCTGTATTTGTGGATGTTTTATTATCTACACTCAGAAGGTATGGTCTCCTGAGCTGTAGGACTGATATGGCCAGAGTACTATCTTACTTTCTTTTACATCTTTTAAAGAAGCCATTAATAGGATGGATGCTTTCTGATAGCCATTAATAAGTTAATAGAATTAGGATTTTACAAGTTGGAAGGTATTGTGAAACTATTGTATTGTTTCTTTGGTCTTATGGCTGATAAACTCCCAAAAACTCAATGATCTGTACTTAGTGAGTTTTACTTAGTATTAGCGTGCTGTACATGCCATTCTTGATACTTTTGTGGCTTTGATCGTTTCAGCTACAAGCTCGAGCTATTATAGATATCTTGAGGGGAGTGCAAGATGGGCCTTTTGGATCTATTTATAGCTTCATCTATTCCTGTCCTGAAAGTGCTTCTGGTTACGGGAGTGGGATCATATATTGCATCAGATCATATGAAAATTCTTGGAGATGATGCGAGGAAGCATTTGAATAATGTAAGTGTCCATCATGTTATGCTTATAAGTCCCTTGTTTATGATTCCACATTGATACCGTGCCTCATAATTTGGATATCTTCTTAAAACAGATGGCATTCTATGTGCTCAATCCGTCACTTGTCACCAGCAACTTGGCCAAGACGATAACATATGAAAGCATGGTTAAGTTGTATGATACCTCAAACCTTTGACTTGAAAAGCACGTTTTACCTTCGTGTTATCAACATTTTGCAAATCCTGATAAAATTGCAGGTGGTTCATGCCATTTAATATCCTTTTCACATTCATAATCGGATCGATTCTTGGTTGGGTGGTCATTCAAATAGCAAGACCTCTGCCACATCTCCGAGGACTTATTGTGGGTTGCTGTGCAGCAGGTACGGCTCATGAAATCTCAAAAGCAAATGACCTCAGTGAGTTGAATATGGTTTTGGATGCCGATCTTGAGCCCCTACATATGCACCAAACAACTAGTGTGCTCAAGTCTTAATTCATTTGGAAATTGCTGATTTAGAACGATGTGGTACAATCTGACCATTCGCATTGTGGATCCCATGGCCGGGTTTTTGTATAAGAACTTACCAACTTAATCTGATTATTTTAATGAAATGTGACAGGAAACTTGGGATACCTTCCCCTCATCATAATCCCGGCAGTTTGTAAAGAGAAAGGAAGTCCTTTAGGGAATCCCGATGTTTGCCACACGTATGGAATGGGCTATGCTTCACTTTCAATGGCAGTAAGTTCCATGAAATAGTTACACAAAAAGTTTCTTTTTTCCTATAAAGATTATAAATACCACAAATAATGTAATCTTTATATGCACAAATAATGTAATACCACAAATACCACAAATAATGTAATCTTTATATGCATATGGATATTGATTCTTTGTTCTTATTGTTCAGATTGGAGCAATTTATATGTGGTCCTATGTATATAATATTGTTAGAGTATCTTCCTCTAGGAGCTCAAGGGAAGTACAAGTATGTAACTCTCCTGTCGGGAAATCACCAAGTGTAAATTGGTCATCTCGTGATGAAACGGGTCCAACAGAACCTTTACTTTCTTCGGGAGCTGAAGATGATGAAAGTAAATTTGCTATGCCACAAGATACTTCTCCAAATAAGTCTCAGGTATATCATCAAAAAATATGAAATATTGGCTGAAAAAATTAACCAAAGTAGTTTAAGTTTTTAATTCTCCGAAAAATATCAATGCAGGTCTCTGTTTCAGTTCGAATGAAGCAACGTGTAGAGAAGCTTTTTGAAACTTTGAACTGGAAGAAATTATTTGCTCCATCAACAACAGGAGCGGTATTGCTTCGTTTCTTACATACGCATAGAAACACACACATTGCAGCTTATTCATGTTATTTTAAGGAATATTGAATCAAACAATGCTATTTCTTCCTCTCTTTGTTTTTTGGTTTTACAGATTGTTGGATTTGTAATTGGACTAGTACCTCAAATTCGAAATCTGCTAATCGGTGATACAGCTCCTCTGCGTGTAGTCCAAGACTCTGTAGTCTTGCTAGGGTATAAATTTCTCGTATTTACTTTCCTAGAACGATTAGCATCCCCCTTTTCTTCTTCTTATGATTCTTGTAATGCCTACCATTGCAGGGATGGAGCTATTCCAGCTGTCACACTGATCATGGGCGGGAACCTTTTAAAGGGTTGGTTTTTATTTTCAGATAATTACACTTGCATAACTGACGATTGGCCTAATGACACGAACTTCCCCTGAGGTTTGAGAAATTATAAAAACTTTCTGTGGCATGCCCTGAAGTTTGGCCTAATGCATGTTATTATAGTTATAAATTTAAATCGAAATATTGATCAGTAAGTTTCAATAGAAAATAGGATGTTCATTAAACATTAGAGATATCGTCAATATTCATGGATCCAGATCTACTGTAAATTCTGTGGTAGGGAAAGTTCTTGTTATTTCTCAAACCTTACGGAAAGCTTCTGTAATTAGTCGAAACTTCAGGGAATGTCAGTGTAATTATCCCTTTGTCTTGCAAAGAATTGAGTTGTGATGATAAATTCTAATTTGTTTCAGGTTTGAAAGGTTCAGGTATTCAAAAGTCAATTATTTTTGGCATTCTTGTTGTTCGATACGTGGCCCTGCCTCTCGCTGGTATTGCTGTAGTTAAAGGAGCAGTACGACTTGGATTCGTTCATGATAATCCATTATATGAATTTGTTCTCTTTCTGCAGTATTCAGTTCCACCCGCTGTGAACATAGGTACGTACCTAAAACGTTCAGCATAATCTTTCTTATCTATATAATAAAATAGACTGTGTGACTGTGCCCAAAGTTTATTGTTGAACTCCTGTAACGTGACAGGAACAATGACTCAATTATTTGGTGCTGGAGAGAGTGAATGCTCTGTGATTATGCTATGGTGTTATTCGTTGGCTTCTGTGGCTCTTACACTATGGTCGACTGTCTTCCTTTGGCTCGTTTCTTGAATAGAATTGCCACGTTTCAAGTACATGCTTTGGTTGGCTTTAACTGGATGGAGCATGATATTTCATGCCTTAATTTTTGGCAAGAATGACATAGCTAGCTCAACATGTTCTAGGAAAAAGAAGTTGTCCCTCTAATGTTACCCCCCTCAAGCAGACTGATATGAGGGAAAATTTGGGCTCTGAAATTTTGAACAATATTTAAAAAGATGTATTTTTAACCAATTCATTTCTATTAGATGTAATTTGCCCAGTTTACTTCAAGACATGCTAAATGCAACACAACAGCTGATCTCAACTGATGCCCGAATGCTAAACATTCTTTACATGCAATAAAAGATTCTTACAAGAATTTTTGCAATATATCCTTGATACAACACAATTAGGACAAGAAACAGTTAAGAAAAGCCTGGTTTGATGATAAAAGGAAAGCAAGCTAAGTTGACAGTAAGCTAGAATCATTAAACCACCGAGTAGTAGTTCTTTCCTACAGCCTCATTACAAAACAGTAACTCGGGCTCAAATTCTCGAAATAATAGCAACTGACTAGAGATATGCTTGAGAGAAGCAAGCAGCAAAATAAGCAAACAACTTTCGCAAAATCAGAGATAGGTCTTGTCAAGATCATCAAAGTAAGGGTGTTCCATAGCTTTCTTAGCTGAAATCCTCTTTGATGGTTCATAATGCAGCATTTCCTGCAAATAAAAAAAATTTACACAACAATTCAGACAACACTAACTTAATTTGCTGTTTATGAAGTTAGAGGTTAGACAAAAACTAAAGTACTAACAGATAAGAGGTGGAGGCCATTCTCATCCAAACCAGGAACAGCAGTTGAAATTGGTTTAGGGGTCCATTGAGGGTATTCGTGCCAATTCACCAACTTGCTAACTCCAGGCCACATTTCTTCATTTGGAGTCCCCAACAATCTGCTTCCAACCAAACATGAAGGTGTTAATGGAATAGGCAAGATGGTAGTGTAATAAATACACAAAAGAGAACAGCACAATAACCTGAAAATGTGTAGAAGCTGTTGCAACTCAGAGTCTCCGGGAAAGAGAGCTTGATTCGTCACCAATTCAGCTGAGAGTGAAATTCCATATGTCAATAACAAACATTTTAAGATTTTTAATTTATAATGTGGGATACATATGCAATTAATCTTTTTACATACCAAATATACAGGCAACAGACCACATATCCACAGCAGGAGAGTAGTGTGTAGCTCCCAAAAGCACCTCAGGAGCTCTGTACCACAGAGTCAAGATCTGCACAAAAATAAAATAAAAAAATTAATGATCCAAATGGAGAAAAACTATTTTAAGCATTTTTCAAAGGGAATATTAAGGATGTGTACCTCATGAGTATACTTCTTGATTGGTACTGTGAAAGCTCTAGCCAACCCAAGATCTGCTATCTTAAGCATCATTGTCTTACGATCCATCAAAAGATTGTGAGGCTTAAGATCCCTAAACAATGGGAATAGTTGGTAAGAAATAAACAACAAAGATAAAAAATATAATCAATCTTCAGAAATGTTTCGATGGAAGGATAAGAACATAGAAGTACCTGTGCAGAACACCATGACCATGGCAGAAGGCAACACCTTTACAGAGCTGGTACATTAAACTCTGAAATTGTGAAGAAAACACATGATTTTCAGAAATTATCATATATCAAAAGCCCTTAATTCAAGTACTTTGTTTTCTTTAAACAACATACCAAAGGAATATGGTTGAAATCAAATGATGTAAGAAAGCAAACTATTATTACCTTGACAATTTGAGGTGGCATGGTTTCCCCTTTTTGGCGGAAGCTGCGAATGTACTTCTTGAGGTCAGTATCCATGTACTCGAATACTAAGTAGAGAACTGTCTTGCCTTCCTTATTCTGGCCTTGCTTCACATCCATCAATCTGTGTAATTGTAATTGGAAGGATAAGTTGCAGAATAGGAAAACGAATCAAAAGCAAAAATCAAGGCATGAATTTCACAATTTGTAATAATAATAGATCAGTCCAAGATTCTACAACAGATTCTTCCGCTATACTCTATTTTCAGTTGATTTACAGCTAATTATTTAGACAAATTCAAACTGAAGCCCGAAACACCATTGATGTATCCCACTGCGAAATGAGAGAATCACTAACAACAAGAAAACAAATGAAAGAAGAAAACCTAAATCAACCACCAAAAACGTAAATCCACCAAAACCCATACAAGAACCGATTATAACACCCCAAATTCGATCTCAATCAAACCCTAAAATAAAATAAATAAATCGAAAATGGGGCCGGAATCATACTTGACAACATGGGGGTCTCTGGAGAGCATTCTGAGCAGAGAAACCTCGCGAAGAGTGGTGGGAGGAACCCCTTCTTCGTCTTCGTGGAGACGGGTTTTCTTGAGCGCCACAATTTTGCCGGTGGCTTTCTCTCTCGCTCTATAAACTTTCCCATAAGTCCCCTCTCCGACTTTCTCAAGCTTCTCGAACGCCTCCATTGCAGATTTCGCTTTCTCATCCATTTCCTTCTTACTTTTTCTCTCAGATTCTTTGTGTGTGATTCAGAGATTTCGCAAGTGAGATTTTCTCTGTGTGCGAGTAGTGGGTCGTTGTAACTTGTAATATACAACTCCGGCGTGAGGGTTTACAACGGCCACATTTTTGAAATTCGAAATTCAAAAGCTATTGGGGCTTATGCGAAATCCCGTTATTAGCCCCCGAGGCGCGTTTGCTTTTTTCCGCATTATTTTTCATTTTCTATTTCTTTCCAAAATAATTTGGAAATAAGTAGGTTATAAATTCTAGGGTTAAATCTTTCTTTGCACCCCAACCTTTGGGGTGCGTTGCACTTTGGTACTCAACTTTTCATTTTTGATAAATTAGTACCCAACCTTTGTATTTTGGTCAATTTAAGTACCTAGGTCAATATTCCGGCATAATTCTCCGGCCAAGGCTTTGTGCGTGTGTTATACGCGATTTCTTAAGGGCAAATGAGTCATTTCATTTTTTTACTAATTAAGAAATTAAAAAACATAAATAAACAAAAAAAAAATGAAAATGGAAGAACCCTCTTGAATGAAGATGAAGATGGCCGGATCTTCTGCAAATTTGCAAATCTGCAAACAAACCTCCGCCTCTCCGCCACCCAAACCTCCGCCGTCTCAACTCTCTATCTCCTCTTCCGCCGTCGTCGCCGTCGCCGCCGCCTTGTCCTCCTCCGCCGCGAAAAAAACCCAGGTATGGTGGAGAAGATGAAGAGGAAGATGGCCGGAAAGATGAAGATGGTCGGAAAACCTCAGATCCGACCAGCAAGAAAACACCACCACCTCCGCCGGCAACTCTCTTTCCCTTCTCCCTCCTCTTCGAATCGTCTCCCATCTCTGCTAAAATGGAGGAAAAAAAAAAGAAAAAGAAAAAGAAAATGGAAGAACTCAGATGAAGAGGAAGAGGCTCAGATCTGGGATTACAAAAATCTGAACCTCAGGAACTTCAGATGATAACAAAGGAAAGAGAGATGTTTCTCACAGCTAGCCCTTCACCTAAAGATGTCAAACGGGCTGGGCCAACCCACGAACCCGTGACCCAGCCCGGCTTCGAACCGGCCCAGGCCCAGCCCATGAATATTATGAGGCGGGTTGGGCTGGGTTTGGGGTATTAGGTTTGGCCCCTATTGGGTTTGATTCTAAAACCCAGCCCAGCCCACGAACAGGCCCACTTAAACCCATAACCAGCCCGTAACCCAGGCCCAGCTCAGGACCAGCCCAGGCCCGGCCCAGGCCCGCTATTCCCTTAGCATAAAATTTTCCAATATACTATTCAATGTGTTCTTTTTCCTGTTTTTTCTTTTCTTGGCCCCATTCATACAAATTCAATATTTTAATTATAAATTTACAATTACAAATTAAATAAGATAAGCCCAATCTATATAAATTTGGACTAGCTATTTAATTACACATTTGTAATAAAATTAAAACAATTATTATATTAATTATATATAATCATTAGGTTATTGTATATGTAATTAGAACTGTTTATTAAGAATATAAGATGAAGTATTAATGTCGCTTTAAATGTTTTTTTTGGTATAGAAATATAACATAAATTTACATAGATAAATAATAACTTGAGAAAATTTTAATGACAAAACAATAAAACAAAAGCAATCTTGCAATTTTATAAATGTAATAAAGTAAAAAATCATTAATATAAAGTAAAAAGAATCTTAAATTTTAATATAACAAAAGGATAAAAAAACGAAAAGTTGACCCACAAATTTAGCCCATCAAAATTAATAGACGAAACCCACCAAACCCATTAGGCCCAGCTCGTCAGGAACCGGCCCAGGCCCGGCCCAGCCCATTATTTGTGGGTTCATGGGCTGAGCTGGGCCACTATAATTTAATTCAAACTCAGCCCGACCCAGCCCACTTCAAGGTGGTGCTGGGCTAACCCAGCCCGTTACTGTAGCGGGCTTAGACGGGCTTGGGCTGGGCTAGCCCAGCCCGGCCCAGTTGACATCTTGGGCTTCACCTTCAGTACCCAATGCTCAAATCCCAGCTCGGAAGCTCCATGGAAATATGAACTCACTTTCCTATTCGGCAATCGCCTTGCCGGGGAAATCCATGGCAATAACTGGTAGCATCAGAAGAAATGTGAGAACAATGGCATCCATGTCGGCTCGTGAAGCTCGAAAATCTCTCGTATTTGCTCTTGCTGCTCAAACTTCGTCCGAGAATGGGTTACTTATGTTTTGGTTTGTTTATATTTTGTGATTTATTGTTGTGGGTTTGTTGATTTCTGGTAGTTTTGATGGAATTGATGAATGAGTCGGCGAAATACATGTTTCCGAATAGGAGGTTTGAGAGCAGGAGTTTTGAGGAAGCATTGATGTCTGGTAGGCTTTAATGAATTTTAGGTTTTGTTGTTGAATTTGTTGTTTATGGAGAAATTAGATTAATTGGTTGGTTATTCATTTGTGTTGTCTGGCTTTTTGGAATCCCAGATATGAGCCTCTTCCTCTTCATCCTCCAGAATTCAGCCGCCGCACCACCGCCCACCACCACCTCCCTTCTCTCGCGCCACCGTCCGGGTTGGAATCCCCCGCATGGGTTAATCTAAGAGGCTTTGATGATTTTTGGAATCCATTTTTGTTTGCATATTTGCAGAAGTCCGGTCACCTGGGTTCTTCCATTTTTCCTTTTTTTTTTTTTTTTTTTTGTTGTTGTTTATTTATGTTTTTTAATTTTTTTAATTAGTAAAAAAATGAAATGTCTCATTTGCCCTTAAGAAATCGCGTATAACACACACACAAAGCCTTGACCGGAGAATTATGTCGGAATATTGACCTAGGTACTTAAATTGATCAAAATACAAAGGTTGGGTACTGATTTGTCAAAAATCAAAGGTTGGGTATCAAAGTGCAACGCACCCCAAAGGTTGGGGTGCAAAGAAAGAACTCTAAATTCTAAGAAAGAACATGTCTTTCCCCCAAAATGAATGCACCCACGATAAACTATATTAATTGGTTTTCTCACTAAATTAGAAGTATCTCATAAGATAAGAGATAATATGTTTTAAACATATTTTGCTAATCAATTTGAGCAATTGTATAATCAATGCACTTTAAGTCTTTATCCGAGCTTTCTCCTTCATCGATGGCCTTATTCGCCAATGTCCTCCAACGAGCCACATTGCCCGCAATCTCTCCCCATCTTTGTCCATGCTTAATATCCTCAAATTCAATACATGCTTCTGTCTCGTCACTATGGGCAAAAATTATCTCACTGATTACCGGTTTGAGTCCCATTTCCAAACATGCTCCACAGTGACAAAAATTATCTCACTGATTACCAGTTTGAGTCCCATTTCCAAACATGCTCCACAAAAATGCGCATTCATGCTCCATGAGCTAAAACTTCCAACTCAATGTCTTTTAAGTTCATAGAAATTTAAGCTATGATACAATGATACTTTTAAAAATATTATTTTATTATATCGTGTCAAACACTCATGTTTAACACTCCTCACGTAGAGATTTAAAAAAAAATAAAAAATTCTTATCACCATATCCGTGTCATGTCTGCCCATGTATCATAGGATTCAATAAACACATCCAAAATAATAAATTATAATTCGTATTTAAAATTTAATATTTAATTTCATCCACTTATGCGTAATATTTAAATAGTTTTACATTCTTGGACATTGGCATATCTTTTTGGGCTTCTAATGGACTCGTCCAATGCAAGCCCTATCCCAGAGATCCAGTGGGCCTGCGCCCCCAGCCCCAAGATCCTCTTATGGCTTCCAATGGACCATTATATAGTATATCATTACACAACACAAGAATGAAATATGTATATTGTTACTTTAATCTCTGTAAATGCCAACAAAGTAATTCCAACACCACCTAAACTGCAAATTGTTCATCCAAACTTCAGCTACTATGATTACTACATTGATCAAAACTGTGATGCTAAGACATTCGTTACAAATGGAGAAATACTGCAATACAACAAATTGAACTACCTTAGGCAACGACACTTGAGTGCCACAGAAAATACTCATCACTGAGAGGAGTGTGGAGATCTCCCAAATGACTTACTTCCTTTTGCTCTGATGCTTAGGAGGCCGGAGAACGCTCCAATCTAGCTTTCCGCGTTTATGTTGTTTCTGAGAACTACGGCTGCTATTTGGAAATGAATCTTCCTTTTCTTCATCATTATTCTTTGGATCCTGAACTTGGGAGGCAGCTTCGGCTTGCTTCCTCTTGAGATCTCCATTTGAATAATCGGGATCCAGCTGGTCTGAACTATGTTGGGAGGACCCATTTTCTCTGTAATAACCGGAAATCAGCATCACTCAAGAAGAGGAAATAATCACTTCAACTTAACTGACACAAGATGAATAAAGATTAAGCTATTCTTCTAGGATATAACAGGAACAAAGAGAAAACACAGACCGAGTTGGGGGATATTTGCATATCTCACTTTCTGTGCAGGTTGACCTTTGAGGTCATTCCCAGAATAATTTATTCCAATTTCCATCCAGCATATTTTCAAGAAATTGATTATAAACAGTTAAACACAAACCCTATGTAAATCGCTTCAGCTTGATGGAGTACGAGTTGCTCTTTTGGAATACAATGGAACATGAAAAAAGCTTCAAATAAACAGATTGAGAAAATTTGACAATCTCACATAGTTATACACACAGAATGACTGATGAGGTCGTTGGCAGAATAAATTCAAAAACATATTCATCAAAACATACTTTGCAAGAAACTTATAACCAAGAAATTCGTAATATGCCTAATAAAGTAGAGAAAAATGAACTTTGCAAATCATTCTAAATGTAACCAACAACGTTAAATAGAATAAGATAACTTCACGCATCAAAATAAGAGTCACCTCACAGAAGTGGCATCATTTTGTCTGCCGGAGCTTGTAGCAGCAGTTTCACCGAGGTTAGATTCTTCTTCATTGAGTTTCTACAAAAACAGTTCTCTGATGTAAGATGGCAAAATATAAAGGGCTTAAAAACATACGAGCCTTTTACGAATTGTAGGTCACCAAAACCCTCAATACTCACATCAATAGATGGGTTAAAACTTAAAAACGACATGCGTCCTCGAGTAGCCCCGGGATGGGGATCACCTTCAACTATAACAACACTGCACATGAACAGAATCAAATACAGAAACACTCGGTCGAATTAAACCTATTGTACTTATAACAGGTAGCAACCTGGAAAGATGTTCAATAATAGAAATCAGGCATTACAAGGAAGGAAAACAAGCAGAATAGAACAAGAGCTCGAAATACAACTTACAAGCAATAAAGAGGCATAAAATTCTACAACATCAACATAAACGTCATAACAACTTACCATCTTTTAACAGAACTAGCAGAAGGGAAATTTCCAGCAGGTAAGACCTCTTCTTCTTCTTTCTTGGGCTTCTCTTCTTTCAGAGCTGCCCTTTGCATAAACTGAAGGAGAAACAGTCAAGATCGACAAATAAGAACACTCAACTCATGGGTCCAAAAAAAAAATCTTGATTTCCGATAGCTAACGTCATAACATTGAAAATGAAAAAGAACCCAAATTAACTAAATCTTGAAAACAGGAAATTTCTGAGTAAATAAACAAGAAAACAACAAAAAGGGGAATAGCATAAGGTGTACCTTCAAGTTCTTCAAAGTACTGGATATCTCTCGCTTCGCCATGGTATAAACTCAGACCTAATTTTGAGCAAAAAAGCAAACTGAATGACGATTCTTTCTCCTCTCCTCTCTCTCGCCCACTCTCTCCGGCGAGCTCAGAAAGAGGGGAAAGAGTTTTGATGTAGCAAGGGTTTAGGCGTTTAGGACATTCAGAGTACAGGCATTGGAATGACTAAAATATCCCTCGAGTCTCCGTGGTTGGAAAACAACAGAGATTTTAGATTTAGAAAGGTGATAATTAGGTCATCTTCATGCTGTTCTTCTCCTGTATTATCTTTTTGGGTCTATGTTTTAGTTTGATAAATTATTTTTGATTTTATCATAAATTTAGGAAGTACATTTACAATTTAATGTTACAGATGTATAATCACATTATTAAATTATTATTTTGCATACACAACCAAAATTATTATTTTGCATACACAACCAGAGTTCGAAACTAGTATTGACTTAATTTTACAATTTTTGGATCAATTTTGTTAGTGTTTTTTTTTTTTTTTTTTTGATCTCTCAGAGTTTCCCCCACCAATTAAGTGAATGACTAATCACCTAAGGACCTAAGATAGCTGAAGGCATTTATTACGGTACCTCTCCCAATGTAGTTTTTTTACATCCAAAAGTTTCGAAGCCTGCGAGACTTTTACTTAAGTAAACTCAAGGCCCCTATCCACTTAAACCAATTATTTTACAATTTTTGGATCAATTTTATTGGTATTGACTTTATTTTATTATTTAAGTGGGCCAAATGAACCTAATATGCATCCTGCTGTATCAAAGGCTATCCTATTTTATTTCCAAAAATTTAGTTGCATTATCCTTTGAGTTGCGTATAATTCAATAAGGAACTTATATTGAATGGTCAATTACTATTTTGTTTCTAATCAACAAGTTATCTTAATCTTTGAGCGGCTCATAATTTAATAAAAGATGTTGACAATTCAATAAAAGAACTGATTACTGTAGTTCACGGATTCAATTTAGTTATTCAAATGGACAATATTTTATTTTCTTACTTGGTTGATTAAAATTCATAGAATAGATATACCTAAATCAATATTATAAAATAAAGAAAAAAAACTATATCCTCACAAAATGACATTCTCATACATGGCAAAAGGAAAACCTCACAAAAATGTTCCTCAAAGTTACATAAAGCACAAGACAAGCCTGGGTATTATTCCAGTCCACCTAATCCTTCTAGGCGTACACAAATTTCACAGCAGAGTTCGATGACACTGTCACGAACGGAGAAAAAATGGCACAAAAATGAAGTCCAAAAATGGTTGCAAATTTGATAAATATAACCATACACTTCTAAACGGGGTTGTTCCCGCTTGTAGGTGAAGACATCACAGAAAGAATATCGGTTACGGATGCCATCGCACTCAGAGCAGCTCTAAGAACGTCTTGAGAGCACCCGGGTTTCACTATCGAACGCACCTGCACGAACAAGATTGAAATAGCGACAGATGACATAAACCATAATTTAGGAAAGAAAGATATACTAGAAATGAGATTTGTAGGGCAGGAGAAAACCTGGTTTAGGTACTCCTGCAGTTTCTTTATGCGACCCATGTAGTCCTGATCTTCAACGCAAAGACTAACTGCCTTTGCATCAGCACCCGGTCCTTCAAATTGAAGAGGTCCTGGGTTTCTATAAACGTCATCCATCAAAAACTTGGTTGCATTTTGCCTCAACAACCTGACAAACAAAACAAAAGTATGTAATTGTCACTCCACCAAGACACTTTCGTGTTTGTCCTCACTTTGCAAAAGTAAATAAGGGACAATTACACTGATATACCTTGAGGTTTGGACTGAGTTTGCAAAAGTAAATAAGGGACAATTACACTGATATACCTTGAGGTTTGGACTGAGTATAAAAATTTTCTTACGGTTTTACAAATTACAAAACTTCCCTGCCAATATGGCATACTCTAGATTCGATTAACACATGCTATCATAGACATGAATTTAAACCCAAATGCAGATCAGTGAGTGTCAAGGGCAGCATATGGGTATTCATAAGATAATAGTCATGAACTCATCAAAATTCATGGATCCAAATGTAATGTAAATTCTTTGACATGTGAAGTTTTGTAATTTCTCAAACATAAGTGTACTTAGGCCAGACCATAGGGTATTTCAGTGTACTTATCGCAACAATTGATACAATTTGTTAAGAAGTCAACCATTTTGGATTTCATTGGATACTACAGTATTTCAAAAATTATTTTTGAGGTTGCAAATTAATAAGAATGCTAATATAAGACATACTCATAGGCCTTCCCCTTCAAATCAACAGTAGCTGGATGTAGAGCTGGCTTTCCAAGGGCGAGAGCCCCATGACCATGACCATAGCGTTTAACAGTTAGCATAGCCTGAAAATTATAAGTAAAATAGGAACTTCATTAACATAACATATTCATTTCAAGCTCCTAGAGAAAGGAATTACTTGAGAGGATGTAATCTTCCACTGCAGATGCAGATTCTTATCAACATGAGTTGAGTAAGATTAAGAAACTTACGGTTGTAGGAGCAGCACCACAACGCCACTTGTTGACAGGATTCTTCAAGTTGGTCACAGTTGCCATATAACCGTTCAAACCAGCAGCAATAATGTGATAACCAATATGACCAAGCACCTATAATCAGAGTACTATGTCTTTTAGTTCTATAACCTTTCTTTCTCATAAACAGATTTTATGAAGAAGAGAAACTTGGAGAAAATCCTCTAAATCACAAAATAAAATTTTGGTCCAGATTAGAACAAAATTTAGACCTATAACTAAGAAGTTTGAGTTCCAAAAGGAAGCACCGGCATATTCCCAACACAAGCAGTGCATTCGTCAAGCACTGACCTAGTTAGTTGGCCAAAATAATCAGACCAGAGCTAAATAAAACAAATGAAGAACTTACATAGGCATAATCACAATCAAATTTTGATGGTAATGATCCCCGAGCTTGATAACCGAAGAAGTGGCAAATGCCGTTGAATTTCTTGCCCTTGTATGTTCCCTCTTTCTGTACAGACATGTGGAGATGTATAAAAGGCCCGTTTTACTCCTCAAGAAGAAAATTTAAAATACAACACTTCCAAGACCACAAGAAATTTCACTTTAGATTGAACCAAATTACGATGGAGAATGGATCATGGACGATTATGCGGAATTGTCTTTTTAGATATTATCATATCAAGAACCAGATTTCTGATAAAATAAACACATAGTGTTAACAATGACAATGCAGAATAGATAACTTACCAAACGCTTGTTCATCTCTGCTTCAACGAGATGAGCTAGGAGTTTTTCTGTTTCAATCTGTGGAGTTGAGAATGTTGATTAGAGAGCAAATAGATTTGTCAAGTTGTGTAGTTTAAACATAGACAAAACCCATTTATTCAAGATACCTGAGATAGTTGGGCAGAGTCATCTGATTCTGGGTGTAGAAGGAGCTGTCGCACAGTATTAACCACAGGGTGAGCAAGATAAAGGAAACAGGAAAAAGAAAGAGAAAAGAGAACGAGAAATAAATAAGACTATCAAACTAATGTGAAGAAATACATTAAGATGTACCTGTTTTCTTATAAAGGGTGGCAGGAATTCGAACAATGCAGATGCCCAAGGTGAGAGTTGAGCAGAAATATTATCAGCAGAAACACCTTCCCTGAGCAAACGATGAATTTCCTGGGAGATACAAAATTTAGATACAGGTGCAGGATTAAACTGAAAATTACACAAATTTAAAGAAGCTGCCATAGAAAACCTAATTGTGCAACATCTCAGTTTATTTTAAAGAACCATAATCTGCTAATAATGCTTTATCCACGTTTATTTTGGGAAGAAGTTGACTGAAATGAGGATGATTGTAAATGAAGGAACGAAGTTAATACAAACACCTAGAACATTAAATACCTGCAATAAAGCATAGACCTCAGGAATGCTTTCTATAAGCCCCTCCGGCAGCAGGATGACACCATGATGCTTATCTAATACAAGCAACATATAAGGAAACAATAGGTAGGAATGGTTATGATTACAACAATGAGAGCTCTTGAAGTGTTATACCTTGTTCACCTCTGGCCTGAACTGCATCACATATTTGCTTTGTGATATCAAAAAGTGTGAGCTTTGATGAAGCCACCTCTTCAGCAAGAACAACCTGCAATAACAATCACAGCTCTTTACTGTGAACATACAATTCTAAAGGCTCACCTATTCTAATAAAAAAAGAATTGGTGAAAGAAATTAATACAAACCATATTGGGATGAGACTGTAGAGTGCATTCCAAGGCAACATGAGAGGCCTTCCGCCCCATGAGTCGGATGAAATAATAATACTGCAAATAAACAGAGAGAGTATGTAAAATAGGGCAATTGAGAGGGTATAAGTTAAACTTAACACAGAAATAAGAGACAAAATGCAGTCGCCAGTAGCAGACATCGGGAACTTTTTGATTCAGAAAAGAATGCCAACTGGATGTAATGTTTGATGTATTTATTTATTTGTTCAGCATGATCCAGCAAATTAATTCCTACTTAAGTGAAGAACATGCAAACGGCTTCCAGAAGGGAGTTCCAAATTCAAGTGCAGAAGTACAAGGAATTGCAATACCTTCTCTGCAGAGAGTGCATCAGTGCAGACATTACTAATCAGCTGGGAATTAACCTGAAACAAGCAAAGAAGTACCAATTATTGCATTCGTTCAGGGAAGGGAAAGAAAAGTATATGATTGACGAAATGGGCAGAGAAAACTTTACCTTGCATATCGTGTCAAAACCCACATTTGCTTCAACAAATTGGTTTTTAAGATCTCCATTTAAAGTAACAGGAATACCAACCACCTGCATAAAATGTACCGGATATTGTTTAACAATGGTTTAAAAAATATAGTGACCAGTTGAGGAGTAGTAGAAAATGAGTACGCAACAGAAGCTAGCAGTAAGGCACTCAAACTTCGTGATAATAATACATACCACCAACAAATATATTAAATGGATAAGATACCAATTGTTTTATCAAATACAGTGTGTTATGGCATGTACCTTTGTTGGGCACCCTCTCTCTGCAAAAATTTCTGCAAGCTGAGAAGCGTCTGTGTTTGATGTCACACCTTCAAGGACAAAAACAGGGCAACTCAGAGAACAAACAATACATACATCCTAGATTGTCATGAACCTTAAACACCATATATTGGATACCTCCAATTATAACAAGAGCATCCAACTTCAAAGTTGTGCATGCATTAAGGGCTGCATTGACCTGCTCAGTTGTTCTAATCTGATCTTTGGTTCGTCCCAGCAAATCATAACCACCTTCACAACATATAATTAATAAAGATAAAATTTTAGAAACAAAATTCACCTATCAAGATATGCAACTGGACAACTTTTACCAACCTTGATTTTTGTAGGTTGCAAGAATGTCATCAGTAATCTCTAAAGTTTTTTGTGCAAATAAACCTTCAGAACCACCTGATAGAACATTTATATGAATGTATCGTTATCTCCACGAAAACAAGAGGCAATTTAGCCGAGAGCGTGAATTCAAAAGAAAGGTGCAAATCTAAGACAGTCGGTAAATACAGAAAATTGACTGAGAAACCAACATAATTGATTAGATATCAAACATAATACTTAACGCCTCAACGTTTGAGGAAGTACACCAAAAATATGAGGGAAGAGAGAATGTTTCTTACCAAGAAACCCAAGTAAAACACTTTTCGGGTTGTGAATTTTTATGGCATCATGGAGACCCCAAATAACATTATGTCCTCCAGGAGATTGTCTACCACAGAAAACAACTCCCACCCTGAAGAAAAATAGGAAATAAGTGAGCATGTACATTTAAAGTTTAGTGAATGACAGAAAAGCTGAAGAACTTCAAACTGCGTACTGAGAACCTTTTTACAGGATGCTCCGTAATTATTTGAGCATCAGGAACCTTGGCAGTTGCTCTTAGGAAATGGGCTATAGGTTGGCCGTAAGTGTGAGGAAAAGACCGACTTATGGTATGGGCACCTGAAGGGTCCGAAGCTATCGTAGCATCACCAAACTCAACTCGGACTGTAGTTCCCTGTAGAGACTGTGAGATCAAACTAATGCCAAGACATGCTCAAGCAACTTTGAAAAGCAGAATCACTCTTAATAAGACGAAGTTTGGACATTTAATTTGGAATCAGGAAGCAAAGTTTCTATCTTGATTGTTGACTAAATATACTGTGGCACGCCAACCACCTACTTTTATCAATGAAAAACACATGAACAAATAATTCTTTACAGGCGTTCCAAAAAATCTCAAGAGAAAGAGGATAGCTCCTCTTCCGCCAATTACATCTCAAACTGACTGACACAACCTCAACACAATTCATCAACCTATCAGATCTATCACAGAAAGACAGCTCAACTTAAAAAAATCAACCCATCAAACGAATCAACAATCCCAGTAAAGTATCAACAAATTAAACAAGAAGATTAATAAATGCAATCGAGCTAAAACAAACCCAGAATCGAAATGAAGTGGGAAAAGAGAAAGAGAGACCTGAAGGCATGGGGGGAGCTCAGGCTGGTACTGAGATCGAAGCTTTTGCAGATCAGAAAGCTCTCTGGCAACTCCGTAGTCGGAATCCATCTGCGCAGAATATAATTCTTGCCAAACTCCAAAACCTCAGCTATTATACACAGATTCAACTACTCGTTCACTTCAGAGTTCAGTTGGCTTATATAGTACGTGAATGGGCGATACTACCAACCAACGCTTAAACCTTCTCCTGACTAGCGACAACTTTCTGTTTGACCTTCTCCATCGCAAAAATTACGGCTATGCCCTTACAACTTTGGAGTCCGGTTATTTACATCTACACTACTCGGATATTGGATAATTATGACTCATACATTTTATATCAAAATATAACACAACCTACCCTTTCAAGTTTAGAAAATTACAAATGAACTCATTCGGTTTGAATTTTTCGCAAAATAATTCTTGAATTGATTATATCTCACCACTAATTAGTTCTCCACAATAATCTGCACATCATTGTGAAGTAATAGACAGGTAATTCACGAATTTTTTTGGAGGATCAACAAATAATTCGTGCATACATTGATATTCATAATGACTTTTTCCCACTCAATTGGCGGTGAGGAACTAATTAGTGGTGAAATATAATTAATTCAAAAAAGATTTGGTGAAAAATCCTACCGGAATGGGTTCATTTGTAATTTTTTCAAACTTAAAAGACTAAGTTGTGTAATATTTTTATCTAAGGGAGTACGAGTTATAATCACCCAATCTCGTAAGGGGTATAGACGTAAAAATATTTTCTTTTTATTTATTCCTTTACTTTTGATGAATAATAAAGTTTTGATATTGAAATTTAAGTCAATATGGTACTGCGTAGGAAGGAATGTAGGCATTTTGACATTAAAATGTGGATATTTGTCTATTTAATGGTCATATAATTCATTGATTTGTAATTATGTAATGTCTTGATTTTCAATTATAATATTAACTTAATAATGATTTGAATGGGACTAACAAAATAAACAAACAATATACTATAATTTCATATTTGAATTATACAAGAGTTTAAAATTTCAACAAGTAAACAATTTGATATAATTGGTAAACGATAATCAATTCCCTCTTATCCTCAATCTTTGCCCATACAAATTATGGAGGATTACATCAAAGGGTCGGAGTCGGGGAGAGGGGACCTGCGTCGCACAGGAACACCAAAAGTGATTTTTCTGAACTTGTTTACCAAGTTCAGAAAGGTGGGTTACTTTTATTCAAGCAATCAACCAATTCTTTCATTGTTATACAGTTTGATTTTCATTTTAATGACCAAAATTGCAACCGGATAATAATGTTGAAGGTCAAGAGAGAACCAAAACATCTCTTTCTTCCTGTCGTCATCGAGAACAGGACTATAAAAAGCACATATTAAATCGTGAAACAAGCACAAACGAATAAGAACAGCATATATCTTTCATGGCTGAACCAATAATGTTTCCCAAAATTCTAACAGAAAATTTGAAGGATATCCATGGGGAGTCATGAAAATAACGGATGCAGCTTCTCAGAATGTAACCTCAATTCGGCATAACAAGTAACTACGACAGACATACTACTCGAAGGTTTAAAGTTGATACAAGTTTCTACAAAAAACAAGTAAGCTTTCAACAAGTTTCTACAAAAACGGTAAGTAATACACTAGCAATTTGCATCAGTCCAGGTGAGCATCAATACTGAATCCTCTGCACAACAGGAGCGTAAATCTGTACTGGATCCTCGGTACTCTGCACAACATATAAAATGGAAAAATATAAGCATGGTTTTTACTGACAAATATATCAGATGACTAGCATACATATATACTAAAATGAACACTTCAAACTCGTCCCAGATTAACAAACAAGGAGGCAAAAGAATCAGATCATATCTGTCCTGATACTTAAAAAATAATGTCCAATGGAGGATTACATAAAAGGGACTGTCAAATGGAGTACTACATTATTAAGGGTCGGGGAGAGGGGCCTGTGTGTGGGAGGTTGAACACGCTGGTTTGTCAGAAACACCAAAAGTGATTTTTATAAATTCTAACTTCTTTCTAATCAGGCCCTTAAGCAGAACTGGTTAGGTTCCTTATATTCAAGCCTTTCAGCAACTATGTGATTGGCTAACAGACAGTAGCATTCAAATAATTCTCTCACTATACCAATAATAACAGCAATGATCTAAGAGTGTATGGTTTCTTAAATTAATAATCCCCAATAATATCGATGAACAGAGTACAGTTAGAAAGAAACTATAACAACATACAGCGAGAGGGAGAAGGGAAACAATAAAAAAAAGTGGTAAAAGTTCAGAACTTACGAGATGATCGCAAAGCAGCAAGATCATTCTTTTTCTTCCATAGCATCACCCTCCTTGACATCAACCGTGAAACTATACTCCTGATCACAGCCTAAATACGAATCACACATGAAGTATAGAGTATACGTTTTCCTTCCAGGTTCTGAAGGGGCAGTAAAGTCGAGTTTCACCCTCGACTTCCTCTGAAGAGCAACCCTCTTGATAGCTAGCAACTGATTAGTCTTAGTATCACCAACCACCAGCCACCATCCTTCCTCTTTCGATTTTGGATATCTCGGCGCATCAACCGGTCCAACCTCTGTCCTTCCTTCGAGATCCCGTTCAAGGGTAACATGCACGCTAATATCACCTCCGGCCGTAACATTATCACCATCCACAACATCATAGGCCAGGTCAATATTGGGGAAACGATTACAGAATTTAGCGATATCCATCAGCTGTGAGTCCGACATTTGCAGGAGCTCTCGCCTTTCATCATCCTCCATTTCCAGCAGATCAAAAACTGTCTCAATACTTTTTGCGGGATTTTCCTGGCACCTTTTCGCCAAGTCCTTTGTAAAGTGAGGAAGCTGCAGAAGCATGGAATCGCGCTCCCACATTCCCTGAGTAACCATCTGGCTCACTTCCATGGCAAGGAGCGCGAGGCTGAGCCACCCATTGCTGGAAATAACGTCGACCATTGCCTGAAGCAGCCTGCATGCATAGATTAGCACTTCTTGCTGGTCAGAGGCCAGATTTCCACCGATTGCTTGCCTAGAGAAGTGAGCTTGTAACAGAGCATTTGCCTTTACATTCGGATCAGTGTACTTTGGGTTTTCAAAAGAGAAGCGCTGGTGATGGATTAACTTTCGTATCAAGTCCTCTTCACCAGGTCTTATTGGAATCTGTTCATATTCTGAAGCTGAAGCCAAAATTTCCAAGAGACCCTTCAACTTGGTCTTGGAAGTCAGAGAAGAACTAAATCGCTCAATTGTTGTGTAACTGATGTAATAATAAGAAGCAATCATGCCAAGATTCAAAGGCGAAAGCTGAAATTCATCCTCAACAGTAACACATTTACTTGCTTCCAGGTCACTGATTGTATTTTCTACAAGCTCCGAGAGATGATCTGATAGATGCCTGTGACTAACACCCTGAAGATTGTAATAGTTTGGATTCTGAGTCAGCCTTCTATACATAAATGTCCAGGTAAGGTAGTCCACTGCATCCTGCTTGTTTGAAATAACTCCAACAACAACCTCAGCATTTATATTATCATGCAGATAATGATGCAAATGGCTTTCTACAGGGAAGGCTTCATACAGAAATTTCTTGTAATATTCTTTACGGGGCGCATGACAAAGGATGACACATTTTCCAGAGTTGTCCACAAGAGGTCGGCTGGCGTGACCCATCATCTGCAGTAAATCAGTGACGGGATAATCGGTATGAGCATTTTCCCTGCCATCGTAGTACTGTGTTCCCATCACCACCACGAGATGAGCAGACAGTGGCACTCCCCAACACATAGAACTGCTCATGACGCAGACTCGAATCGATCCCGTTTCAAACAGTGTCTTCACTATATCCTGATCTGTGCTGCTTAGGCCCTCGTGCAAATAACCTACACCAAATTGAATGGTCTCCTTCAACATAGGTTCCCTGATCTTCGCAACAAACGGCTCCAGCTCTTCTTTAGCCTGTAGCAAAAACTGTTCGCCTTCCACACTTGAATAGGTCATCAAATCCACGGCAGTGAGACGGGTATGCTTCCTGGTAGGAGCAAATACAATTGCAGGTTTGCCGTTCTTTGCATGCTGCACGATTGCAGTATATGTGGGCTTCGTCATTGCTTGCATCCTGGCTTCAAAGTTAGCAATGTCAATACCCTGGATGTGAATTTCCAGAGGTACAGGCCTTACACCAGGAGGGAAATTGAAAAGACCATGAGATGAGGCCCCAATCCACTCTCCCAAATCCTTGGCATTCGCAAGGGAAGTTGACAGAGCCACAATGCGAATTTTGTTATCCAGCTGACTAGCAATGTATCTCATCCTAGAAACTATGATCTCCAATATAGGGCCACCTTGACCCCCAATCAGATGGAGCTCATCAATAATGAAGAGGCTGACCTGCTGAACATGCTTGCGCTGTTTCCACCGGCGAGATAAAGCATCCCATTTCTCGGGAGTGCTAATAATTATTTGACCTTTCTCCAGAAGTTTCAAGTCAGTGGCAGTCTCCCCAGTTAACTCGACCACTCTCATTCCAAGGCCGTCTCCGAATTTTTTCTTCCAATCATTATACCGTTCCTTTGCAAGACTTTCAATAGGAGCAATGTAGACAGCCCTCATGACACTATCAGGTCCTTTTTGATGGTTCCTTAAAATTGCAAATTCAGCGCATATGGTCTTCCCGCTACCAGTTGGCGCAGCAACCAAGACATTGTCATCCGAATTATACAAGACAGTGAAAACTTGAGTCTGGACGGGATTGAAATGCTTGAATTGTTGATAAAGTGCTTCATAATCTGGGTTTCTCAAGGCCGTCACGGGAAGGGGCTGTAAATCAAGCAGCTCTGTAGGAGGGGGATACTTCTCGGGCAAAATTAGCATTCTAAAAGATACCGGCAGAACGGTCTGGGCCCCTAGCCATCTATCAGACACAACATTTATGAAGTATTGAGGGGGTAGAGGTTCATATATTGGGACGGTGAAACTCAAAGTGTGATCCTCCTCAATATACTGTTTCTTCAACAGGAAGTATTCATGATGAAGAATAAACTCCCCATCATTATCCTCTACAATAATCCAAAAAGGCTCCACATATCCGTGTACCTTGTCATCCCACTGGAAGTCTGGTGTAATGGTCAACTCAACCCTCAAAACAGATCGAGTAATAGGTTGGACATGTGCATTCAAGTTCAGCTTTGGGAACTGATGAATATATTTGTGAAGTGTTCTTCCCATCTTAGGAAAACGGATTAGTTCACCAATCTCTTGTGAAGATAAATGGTAGTACCTTTCCCAGGCCAGGTCTTTCTTTTCCAACTTCATCAAAATCTCATTCGGAATACCATGAAATTGACGAAGTGGTGTCTGCACACTCCACATCCTTTTGGCTATCATTTTGCATAGTTTCAAGGCCTTCTCCGCCAATTGGGCCCATCCCCTTTTCAGAACAATTTCAAAAAGTGCCCGCATTAGACGTCCAGCACTCTGCAAAACAAGGCATGGATTAAGAAAAATGAGAATAGACATTCTGACATGACTACAAGAGCATTCAACTTTGAAATAAATGGAATATCTGAAAATATGGCACAACAAACCTGTGTAATGTAAACCATGTCTGACGTCAAAGACAGTCCTTCGAGCTTCAACTGTGAAATATAAGCTTGAAGTAGAACATTAATTTTGGCACTAGGTTCCTCCAGACTCTCCTTGATCGGTATGGGCACCCGGTCTAGAAGCTTAGCCAATTCCATCTTTTCATCCTGCCTCACAGTCACGTACTTGAACTCTTCACTAAGGGAGAACAGACGACAAAGCTCAATATCACCCATTGTTGGTTTCAAATGCTCATTGTATGTTGAGATTGTCCCGTGCGTTATATAGTAATAGCTAGCAATGCGACCCAAGTCGGTGACCTGGAAATACCCACTCTTCCTATCATACTTCACCAGGTTATTCTTATCCAGTATTGTCGCAGCTGAATGAATCTGAAATAACATTACAAAATTAGTTAGTCCACAGAGATAGTAATTGTCAAATAAGTAAGAACTAAGCTCAAGAAACCAAGATTAAAACCATACTGAGAATTCTTCAACTGAATTATTAAACTAAAATAAAATAAAAATGCAACAGCCAAAGAGACAAAAACTAGATATCCTTTTAATTGGGGTAGGGAAAGTGCAGTGGCCAAAGGACTAAGCGGAAGAGCCAGCCAAGCCACAATGAATAGACCAACTCAGCCAGTTTAAGTAGGCTTTCATTATCAAAGCAAGAGACTAGATACCCATCTTTCGTAAAAATAAAACCAAAATTCAAAGCCAATGCAGAATCAACAGAATCCTAGAGAAAGAGAAGAAAAGAAAGCATGTGTAATACTTACCAGATCAGCTCTCCTCTCCTCCAAGGTTTCATCCCTTTTCAGAACGTCAGCTGGCAAGCCATAAAGGGTAGGGTTCCGCACCATGCGGACACAGAGGTAAGTGTACAAGAGCCATTTGCATGCTTCTTTAGCATTCTGCACAGTTCCAAGGACGATTTCCGCATTCAACTGATCAGCCAACTTAGAAATAAACTGGCTTTCAATGGGAAGCTGCTGGTTCATTAAAGACAGATAATATTGCAATTCACTGTGTCCAGTTATGATTATTCCTTCACCATAAGTGTCGTATTGGGGCCTCCCAGCACGACCAAGCATCTGCATGACATCGAGAGGACTCAACTCAGTCCATGCTCCTTTCTCAGGATTGTAGATTTGTGTGCCTTTGATGATAACAGTATGAGCAGGCAAATTAACACCCCAGGCTAGAGTCGCAGTAGAAACCAAGACTTGTACGTGCCCATCTGCAAAAAGCTCCTCGACAATTTGTCTATCAGCCCTAACCATTCCAGCGTGATGGATTGCAAAACCATACGGCAGAAGGTCCTTGAGATCGCTGCTCTTCAGCAGCTCGGTCTGAGACTGAAGAATTTCACGGCTTGCACTATCCTCCTTCAAGAATTTACCAAGAGTGTCATTAGCGAGGGCAGTATCACGAATTGCACGAGCCGTTTTGGTCGTCTCCTTCCTCGAGTGCACAAAGATAAGCACTTGATGCTTTCCTGCAACACTTACCACCTTCTCATAACACACATCATTCATCAACTGAAATCTTTGTAAGGGCTTCTTTATTGTAATACCGATATACTGCTGAGCCAGAGGAACAGGCCTGTAGCTATTATCAAAATGAAAGAGCCCCTTGTCCAATTTAACTCGTAAAAATATCGCCACATCTTCATAATTTGGAAGTGTAGCAGACAACCCAACCAATCGAATGTTCTCTTTCGTAGTTTCAATTTGACGAACAGTTCTGGCAATGATACTTTCCAGCACCGGACCTCTATTGTCATGCAGGAGATGGATCTCATCGATAATAAGAAGTTTCACAAGCTGTGTATATGTTCGATCACCCGATTTTCTGGTGATAATGTCCCACTTCTCAGGCGTCGTCACAATGATTTGGGTTTCCTCGATCTGCTGCCGAGTCATTGATTGATCTCCACTCAGCTCTTTAACCTGGACACCATATTGCTCCAGCCGATTAGAGAGGTTGCCAACCACCTCCGCAACCAGTGCCTTCATTGGTGCAACATACACAATCTTATAGTTGCTATGATTAATAGTCTTATCCTCATTCATATTCAATGCAATCTGCTGAAGTATTGTAAGCATAGCCACATTAGTTTTCCCAGCCCCGGTTGGAGCACATAACAACATATTTTCTGCACTGAATAATGCAGTCTCATAAACTCGACTCTGAACCCTATTCAACTGGCTCATTCCTTTGAAAGCTGGCTGTGCCCAATCGGGCATGTCAGAGATCTTCACGAGCTTTTCATTAGATGAAACTGGAGACGGCTTCAAAGCTGGCACATGAACTTCTTCGTAACCCTTCCTATGATTTCTGTAAGAACCCACTGGAAGCTCACACTTCTTGTTTGCCATCAACAATCCACCTTGATGAAATGAAAGGCCGTCAAGGTCAAGAAGCTGTCGCTGGCCCTTCAACCAACCGCCATCAGCATCCCTGTCAACTAGCTGCCTACGCTCCCTGTCCCCATCTCCACCAGTTTCATCCTTCAATCGCCGGGCCTCCTCTCTAATGCTTTTCTCTAAGTTCTTCTGCCTCTCTTTGGCGGTTGCTCGGGTGGCATGCAACTGCTCCAGAATCGCAACATGATCCTGTCCAAGCCCCAGCATTTCCTCTTCAATCTCCTTTCTCTTGTCTTGGTCTTCGGCCCTAGCCAGACGGGTACACCATACTACTTTCAAACGGTTCCGCAACAGATATTTGATAAGCATGAACTTATCATACTGAAGATGCACCAACAGCTTGTTCTCGACTTCACGGTCATCCCCTTCAGCAAGGATTTTAAGAACTTCCTCAGCCAGCTTCTGGCTCTGCTGAGGATCAATCTGCTGGTCATAAGCCTGCGAGATCTTTCTCTGAAGCCAATAAGCATCAATATCCTGCACGTTCAACGTCATCCCCTCATTAGCTTCCCGTTCCTCATCATCATCAATCCCACCACCCATCTGCATAGCCCCGGAGCCGTCCACTTCCGCCACATCATCATCCTCCTCTTCGTCCTCAGGCACCATATCCAGATCACTCTCTTCCTCTTCCTCTTCATTCTCCTCAAACTCAACAGCAACACCAACATCGTCATCAAGACCATCATCTCCATTAACAGCAGCATCACCAGCATCACCCCCATCATGATAATCAGTAATCAGCCTCCCAATTGATACCAACTGATCAAAAGTACTGCTCGGGATGGGGTTCAGCAACTTCTCAATCTCCTTCTTCTTATCCGGATTCTTGAGATTGTCATTCTTCAGAACCGCCAAAATCTCATCAGCAGCCCCACTTACAATATTCAGAGGCTGCCCACCCAACTGCTGCTGAATAACACTAAGCATGGCCTCATAGGCAGCCCTCGTTTCCTTAGTCTTGGGCTGGTAAACACCTTCGTCGGAGGAAGTAAGAACACTCTCCTCCTGCAGACGCCTCTTTTTGCTCCTAGGTGGAGCAGCCTCTAGAGCAGGATCCCGGTCCTTTTTCTTCTTAGATTTCTTCAATTTCTCCTCCAACTCAGGGGGCTTATCTCTGTAAGCTCGGTCCCCAAACGATTTCGGATCAATCTTTCCCCATAGAGATTCCGGCTCCCCAGTAGGCTCATGAGTGTCGCGAGGGCGAGAGTCCGTCGTCAGGACAAGGCTCGAGTTAGCTCTATACTCATACTGCTTGAAACGGGCATGAGCCTCCGCACCACCACCGGGGTGAGCCATCTTCTCCGCTCAACAGCTGAGCAAATTAACCCTAAACTACAACGAACATAAGCATCCAATTAGTTTTAAGCCAACCCACTCGAGATTCAAACCCTAACAGTGTAATTATAGAGTCTTAAATTGAACGAATATAAACTGACATCAAGTAAAAACATTCAAAATATCAAGAACGAACTGAATAAATGCAAAATAAGATGAGAAGAAAGAAAACTTACAGTTAGCCTAAGGCCTCGAAAGAATCTGCTGTAGCTTGATATACTAGTTTGACACTACAGAACTAGCTTGTAACAAGCAAATCGACCATAATCGTGAGATGCAAGTATAAACGTTGTTATATAGTTGAGGGTTTATCAATGGCGGCCTAAAACCTATAAACCGCCTTCGCCTTGTACCTTGAGACACTGGAAGTCTCTATCTCCCCCCGCCTCTCTCTATACCATGGGAGGAACTTGGGGAGTTTTTACTATTTTCTTTTTTGTTTCAAATCGATAATTTATTGTTTAATTTGGGCTGACCTTTTGTTAAACCCAAATTAAAGGAGGCCTTTATTTGGGCTTCGAGGCTTCCTAAGCCCAATTTTGTGTTGCAACCATAATGTCAGTGGCCCAGTTCAGATTAATTCAAATCGGGTCGAACCAGCCAGCAAGAGTTGGCCCAAATAGTTCAAGAGTTTTTATCTGGGGCAATGACTATAGGTTTGAATCAGGGGCGGATTACTTAAATGTAAAATTGTCTCTAACAATAATAGTTCAATTCTCATAAACTCAAATACGAAAGCTCTGATTATCATAATTAAATTACGCTACTTGATGCTTCAGTTTTAGTTATGAATTATGATAAAGCTTCTCTCTCCAATTCTTCATTTTTTTGGATTTTAGTTGGAAAAACTATTGATGCAAGAAGCTACTAAAATGATATAATTACTAAATACATATGTATGAACTAAAATTAACGAGACAAAAGTTATACTTGTGTCTATTTGAGTCTTTCACAAATTTATCATTTGAAAATAAATATTTGTTCTTTTTGAATACATTGAGAATAAATATTGTCGTAGAAATATAAGTACACTAATTACTTATTTTATTTTAATCTACTATGCACGTATACAAATTAGATGAGACATAATAGATACATTCTTATAAAAAAAAAAAAAATTATATGATAACTATTTGATTCAATATCCGATAGGATATAAAATGATATTTTAGGGATCATATGATAACCCTATCCATGTTTCCCAATGTAAGTAACTAAGTAAGACAAAGCAATTGCAAAAGAGCGTGTCATATAGATACAGTGGCATGTTTGGATTTTAACTTTCTAAGGTTGTCGGATTTGTTTCTTTAGTGCAAACAATTTTGTTATTATCTCTAATATCTTCTCCATTATGAAAAAGTCCAAGTCCAACACACTTCTTCTCGTGCTTTGTACAATTCACGTTTTTTTTATACAGATTCTAATAACTTTGCGTTAAATGTTACATTAATATATCAATCTCCTCATGTAATTCATAATAAATTTAATTTAATTAATCTATTTGTACAATAACAAAAACATTATATGTATACCGCTAACAAAATATATTATATTTATAGATAAATATATTATAAAAATAAACCATCAATATTCCTATCTCGTAATTCGATCGACTCACTATATTTGACGTATGTAAATGAATAAATAGGCGGATGGAATACAAAAATCACAAGAAACTCTTAATGTGTATTTACTTGTTATATTTGTAAGTATGACATAGCCACATGTATATCCAACATTTGATAATGGTCCCTATTATGTTCATGAATACTATTTAAACCCACAAAAGAGTTGAACTTTGCAAGTGAGTCCCTCGTGTTGTCCATTCACCCTTGATAGTTATGCGGATGTTGTACACCATTTTTTAATTGAATCCACATGAGCTGGCAGTTGGCCTCTTTGAAATTTATTAGATTTGAAAGGTTAATTTGAACCACCCTTTATCAACCAATCAATAATCCCTCTTAATCAATCTCATATCTAAATTATAATTCATTGATTGTTAAGATTGTAGCTTGTAAGTGATGCCTTGAGATCTAAACACTCTTCTTTCTCGTTCTCTTTCATGAGTTATCTATATCTTAATTTCAAATATGATAATTGATTGATAATATATATAGAGGAGAGACATAATATTATAGTAGTTTATATTATTTGAAAACTAACCAAGATTTTTCCACATTTATTCCTTATTAATTTGCAATGGATCTCCTATTGGAAACTATTTCTAATTGTTTCTTTTTTAATATAACTATTTCTAATTGTTACCTGTATCAAACGATCATTACCTCCTTCAACGATTTATGTGGTCCTGCAGTCTGTAAAGAGACTACAGGCATTTGTGCACTACACATGGAGCGAATATTTGATTGATTTGGGTTTTATGAATGTAAGATATAACACGAATTCTTTTAGTTGATGGATTACGACAATATGGTGTCATTTGAGGGGTAATTCACTTATTTATTTTTATTTTAGTGCTTGCGGGCGGTGTTGTGTGATTGGCTCAAATCCATTCTTGTTGTTCAAGCTTTTATAATGAAGTTCTAATCTGTGCAAATTATCTCTATATTTAGCTAAGTAATTATAGTTTTAATAGATAAAAAAACATAAGTATATTATATATTATTAATAGGTGACCCGAAAACCAAAACCCATTAAAATATATTATATTATATATATTTAAAAAGTCCTAACCTTCTCTAACATCTATTCATTTTCTCCACCGTCTTTTGCCATGGATACATGTTTTTCAGGAGATTTCTTCCTTCGCGGGTGGATGAAGGTGGTGGCCGGATCCGGTCACCAGTATGGGTCGGGTGGGAAATCCATTCAAACGTATATATATACTTTCCCACTCTCTCTCCCTCTCCATCTTTCATCGCAATTAAATGATGCTTACTTCTAAGTTCTAAACTCATAACTAGGCTCACGATCACTGCCCCTTCCCATCGCGCTTCCCTACCGACGACTTCATTTCCTTCACCTTCCCTACGGTCGACTTCATTTCCTTCACCTATCAACATCAAGCCTCTCAGCAGCAGAAACTGGCAAGTATACATTGAACGAGTTTTTAAAAAATATGACTCTAATTTGTACTTAGTTTTTGTGCTTATGTATCGTTTGAGTGATGAAACTTTAAGATAGTTTATGAGTAGGTACTCGTTTATCTTCTCCTTCATAATGATTTTGTTATTTTGTTATGAAATTTTAGATACGATTGTGAGTGATTTTCTTCTCATTGAAGAAGTTTTTCTCATCGTGACTGATTTGCACTATTTTCTTCATGAGTACGTCGCATAGACACTGACTCTCATGAGCATGAGCATTAGAAGCCACAGTAGGGAAAAGCGAGAGGTTCTAGTCAACGTAAACGAGCAGGTAGTTTATCGTCACTGATTTGTACTTTTTATCTTCTTAACGAGTGTCATTAATTTGTTCTCATTTTTTACAAAAATCTTCATCGCGATTGATTTTTACTTCTTCTTCATGAGTGTCTTGCACAGGCACTGCCTCTCATAAGCATGAGCATCAACAACTGCAGCAGGGAAAAGCGAAAGGTTCTAGTCAACGTGTTGACCAAGAAAAAGAAAATGCAGATAGTTCATCATCACTGATTTGTGCTTTCTATCTTTCTATTGTTTGAGTGATTATTTTAAGATAATTTTTGAGTAGGTCTGATTTTTTATGGACATTTAGATAAGTGATTTTTGTTCTCATTGAAGTAGTTTTTCAGAAATCTCTTCATTGGTGTACAAATGTATCAAGTCAAATAATTTATAAATATGTACATATATTTTTTCAACATATTATCTCAAAGTCAAAGTGAGATTGAAATCAAAATATTAAAGCAATGGTTGCTTTTTATTATATTAAAACTACCAAAAATAATGAAAATTTTAATTTCTGTTAATTAAAAACTAGTGTGCAAATGGATCCAGTCAGATAATTTATAATTACATATATTTTTTCAACCTATTATTAAGTGAGATGGAGATCAACAGATTATAGAAGAATGAGAACATAAAAGTTATGATTGTCTTCTATCACATTAAAACTTTAAAACAAGACTAAAATAATAAAAAAAAATTAATTTCTCTTCATTAAAAACCTATGTTTTAAAACCCGGACCGGAGGTCGAACCGGAGCCCTTACTGGTTACTGGTTTTACTGGTTCGACCGGTCGGACCATCGGTCGGACCGGTATGATGTCATAATTATATAATAATTATATATATTTATATAATATTATAAATATTAATTAAAAATAATTAAATTAGTTAAATAATATGAAAAAAATGGATATATAAATAAATTTTAACTACTCATTGATTTTTTAATAACATATGCTATAATAAAATTTCAAATTATAAATCTAAACAATAGAAATAAAGATTAATTTAACAAATAACATACTTTTTATTGTAGAAAAAATAATATTACACATACTTTTATGTTTTTACAAATATATATTATAGATTATAATTGAAAATTAATTGCTAAGAAAATATAATTATAATATATAGCATATATTATAATTATATTTTCTTAGAACTCAATTTTTAATTATAATTTAGATGTTTAGTAAGCTTATAAACTATTTGCTGATAAAATATAACAACAAGTGAAGTTGGCAAGCTGGTGGCGCTTTCCTCCTTCTACATCAGGGGTCCTGGGTTCAATTCCCCCAGCCCCACAATAAAATTTTGCAATTTTGGAGGAAAAAAAAAAAAAAAAAGTGAAAAATCCGGCCCAACTGGTCCGAAAACCGGTCCGGTCCGGGTTTTTAACCGGTTTTTGACCGGTTCGCCCCGGGCCAGACTGGTTCCTGAGGGGGGTGGTTTTAAGGGGTCACCCGGACCGGAAGGCCGACCGGTCACCGGTCGAACCGGTCCGACCGGCCGGTCCGGTCCGGGTTTTAAAACATAGTTAAAAACTGGTGCGTTTATATTAGTGCGTTATTTTGTTCACGTTGAGTAAGGAAAATTGTTCATGTTGAGCGAGGAGAATAGATTTTAACCCAGATTAGTTCTATGCTCTGTTCATTTGTTTTCTACTATATCAGGCTAATTTTCTTCAAATTGGCATAGTTTTCTACTTAATTTTGGAAACTTTAAACTTATCGTGACCGATTCTCACAAGCATCACTGACCTGTAGCCGGAGCAGGGAAGAAAATGCACGTTGACTTAATGATTGATTTATTCTTATTAATGTGATTTATGCTTAACTGTAATAATGTTAAGTCGTTAATTTTCGCTCCATTGAGGCATTATTTTTGTATTTTCAGCCCGTAAACAAGAGATTTTGGATTTTATGCTCTTTTCAGGTATTCTTACCACGTAAAGTAGCTATCGGGATGAAACGGAGCAAACTGCAACAATTAGTGCTGGATTTTGCTTTCCCCACCCGGGGAAAGTTTTGCCTTGAATTTCTCCCCGCCCGGGGAGGAGAGTACAGAAAACTCTCTGTACTAGGATCCTCGGTTGGGGATTATTGCTGTTGAAAATCTCCCCGCATGGGGAGACAAGATCATAAGATCTTCTGTAACAAGATCCCCGCCCAGGGATCTCTCCAGTTTTAAATCTCCCCGCCCGGGAAGAAGGATAAAGCGCAAGCACGTTTTTATAATCATCCTCGCCCGGGGAAGGCTCTAAAACCACGATTTTCCTGGTATTTAAGCCTTAATTCTGGGACTTTCAAGGCATCTTCACTTCTTACCCTAATTGGTGATAAAGGGCAGCTGAAGAGGGGATTCTGAGGCCAATCTTTCCATTCCTTGAAGCCATGAAGATCTTTGGATAAATTAGTTTGCATTTAAATTCCTTTATTGCTTTCTTAGCTAATATAGTGTAGTTTCCTTGTCTAATTTAGTTAAGTGAGTTTTGACTCTTGTATGAACCTATTGACCTTGGATGCTTGATTTGAATCTTAATCAATGAATATGAGTTACTTTCAGTATGATTCATCTTGTTCTTGGGTTGATTGTGTGAATATGAGTGGCTAAATTCTTAGGGCTTAAGGGGATGATGAATGGTATAGGTTAGGTGTTTGATGAAATGCCCAAGAGACTAGACTTGATTCTTATGTTGGGAAAATGCTCTTTTATCACAAAGTTGAATTTCGCCAACTTAACTTTGACCTTATAAACACTTGTGAATTGGAAGATTAACTAGTGGTTAGGTAAATTTTCCTAACACTTAAGTACCACGTTTAAAGAGATTTAAATTGGAGTTAAGCTCTCTGGCAATCAATTGACAATGCCAAGCCGTTATTTATTGATTGCCTCAACCTTGTTTGCTTGATTTGAATATTGAATTGATGATCAGGAGAGCAACATTGATCTTGCTTAAATACACGTCTTTTACTTCGAGAGGAGCTTAAACATACATTAGCGGTTGGATAGTAAGAATCATTCTAGTTAATTTGGCGTTAACTTTCACTTGACTAATTCTTAAACTCTTGAGTTACTTATTTTAGTTGTTAACTAATTCTTGGGCTTGTTTAGTTGTTAATTTGTGCCTCTAGATAATTGTTCTCAATCTATTCAACTTGGTCTATAGATTAATGAAAACACATAACATTTGCCTTTAATTTCCCCTTCCCCGTGGATCGACCTCTAGTGTACTATAACCACGTAGCTTGCACTTGGGTAATTTAGTAATTTGTTGAGTATACAAATTGCATGAATTTAAGCGTTAATTAGAGTATATTTTTGTGTCGTTTGATGCGTTTATGTGTTTATTTTGCTCCATTTAGGTGTTTTAGGAGTTGGAGATAAGAAACGGCAAAGCAAAGTGAATTCATGCATTTTTGGGAGGAAAAAGGAGTAGCTCCCGTTACCTTATGGGAGAACAATTTCAGTAACCCCCATTACCAGAGGCAGGTGTTGGAAAACAGGAATCAGAAAGCAGCGGAAATTTAAAAAATTTTCCAACAAAAGGATCGAAACTCGCAATCATGAATCTAAATTCGTAGAGATTAGAAACTTACTTTTCAATAATCTTTCTTGAAGCTTTTCAAGCCACCCAAGAACACTCTTCTCGCGGCTTGATCCCCTCTCCTTGGTAAATCGCGAATCTTTAAAAACTTCTAACTTGAAGCTCTCTAGAGATAGTCCACCAACTTGATTACAATCTAACTAGTAAGGATGCTAGTTCTCTGGTTAGTGTTTAGGCTTAACCTAGGGTTTATTTTATCTTGGTGAAAGGATGGTGTTCAACACATGAACCAAAAGAAATTATCAATCACTCTTAAGGGGAGCTATATAGCAACGGGAGGGGCAACCGAACCTAGTCCTATTGGACTAAGGATTTGGTCCCTCTCTCTTATTACTTGATCATCAAGTAATTCCAAACTTTGACTTTGAGTTCTAATTCAAATCAACTTTTAAGAGAGCTAAAAATATCCAAACTCCTTTTGGATAATATTATACTTTATTTATTAATAAATAAATAACTTATTTATCTAATTAATTAATTCATAATTAATTAAATAGATTAATTTCTCCAAAATAAGACTTTCATTTTAATTCAAAATTAAACCAAAGTCTATTAAATAATTAACACATTAATTATTTAATACATACAATATAAATATACACGTGTGAGACACGTGTCCCAAGGACACGTGCCACTCACGTGACCCACACATGTGATTCACACGTGCGGAACCCTTTTGGCTCGATTAACTCGTTTAATCATTTCAAAGCCTCAACTCATGTAACCAAGTTGTTGTGTGTGACCCTCTAGGTTCTCAATTCAATTAGCAGTGGCCCCAATTAATTAATTCACTAATTAATTAATCAGTCCACAGATTAAACGACCATAGTCTAGCAACAGGTGTTTAACCCCTAGCTGAATTGGAATGTCTCGATTCGACAGAACCTTTAAGTCATTGATTCATGTGAGATACAATCCTCCTACTTACTATCTCTCAACCAAGATCTAGGGTAAGGGAATAATCAGAACCCTAATAATCCGGTCTTAAAGCTAAGTGCATTTCATATCCATTTGATCTCAATCCAAGAAACCCTTTTCTTGATGTCTTGATCTACTGCCTTGGCCAAGGACTCCATATGGCATATGAATGACTTACACAATAAGAGATCACCTTGCAAATGCAAGTGTAGGTCCTTTCTTGATTCTCATTCACTTTCATGAATCACTTGTGCAGCCCCAACATAAGCCTTGAATCAGTTGTCTAAGGCGACACCCTTTAAAGCTTATACCTGAGACTACAGAGTTAACTCACAAAGTGATATGGAACCTCAAGTCTAAGGATCAATTAATCACATCAATGACTCGTGGGATATTTCCTAATCTGGAAGTTTCCATTTCCTGAAATAGAAACTTCCTTTCCCATTTAGGAATCTTCTCACACGGGGCACCTTAGTGAACTTACTTATGGAAGTAAGCACCCTCATGTATCACGCACGTATCAACTATACACTTTGCACCTCCATGAAACAAGGTGGTCCTTCTTAAGGGTGTGATCCCACGAGCAAGCCTTAGAGGAGTCAGGTCGACACTCCCACTGTCTGTAGGACTCATAGGCTTGGAGTATTTTACTAATCATGACTTATGTGATATAGGGCTCGTTTCATGAACCATTTCACCTAAATGGTAGAGTCCTAAAGTCATCAGGATTAGGGGAGTTCTCATACATGCACAGCTAAAGTAAACGCATAC
Organism: Lantana camara; assembly: GCA_037501455.1. Classification (NCBI taxonomy): domain Eukaryota; kingdom Viridiplantae; phylum Streptophyta; class Magnoliopsida; order Lamiales; family Verbenaceae; genus Lantana; species Lantana camara. The sequence continues at coordinate 131,274,340 of CM074855.1, forward strand.
CAAACAAGACCATATAAAGAAGTGTTACCTCAATTCGTTATTTTATTCAAAGATTGTCTGTGATCACAATAAGGAAAAGTACAAAGCGGATATACAATCGGCTTTCTAGGGCACTCTTCCTAACAGCAGGAGCATTGCTTTGGCGAGATAGGAGGGGTAACGCCCGTTATCCCCGGATAGGTGTTACCACTAATAAAAGCGTTATAGCAATTTCAAGCAGTAACGGGCATTACGGTATTTTGTGTACGAAGTGGTAACGCCTATTACCCAGAGTCGGCGAGAGAAGAATTAGGGTTGATATTTAAGTGCTTTTTGGAATCTTTTTGGGGAGCTTTTTCTTTCGGTTTGTGCCCTAGTTTTGGAGAGAAGACACGGAGTTTCAGAGGAGTTTTTCAGAGAATTCGAGAAGATGAAAGGACTGAATTCTTAGAACGATTTCAATTTTCCGATTTTATTATTGCTTTGATTATCAAACTAATTCCTTTAAGTTTAGTTTTCGTATGTTAGATTCGTTTTCAAATTTTACTGAATGTTTATAGATTTGATTTTTAGCCTTTGTTTAGCTTTGATGAACATGAATTTCTTTAGTGCAATTTCCTTTAGTTTTATGAGTTTTGCTTTAATTATGAGTATCTAATTCTCTAGGGCTAGGGAAGTGATGACGCATGCATGATAGGTGTTCGATATGATGCTTGAATGAGTTGTGTTAATTCTTAGTTTGAAAACAGGTTTGAATTGACTTGCGATGGCCTGATCACCCTTAGCATGTTTTATAATTGCCTAAACATCGAGATATTGATGGTAATTCAGATCGTCTTCATAACTTGTAAGTTGTAGAATGCAAAGAGATTTGGTTCTAGCTTATACAACAGTAACCTTATTCCATGCCAAGCCGCTAGAATATTTAATTGCACTAGTCTTGATCCTATGGTTTAATTAACTATTGATGATTGTGAGAGCAACGTTTAACACTAATTAAGCACTTGGTTACGCCTTGAGAAAGGGTAATACAAATATAAATGACTAGGTTGTAGAATTACACTTGTCAAACGAGTATCATATTAACTCTTGAATGTATGATTCATTACTTTCCCTGCCTGTTTAGTTTACTGATTTCTAATCCATGTGTTTAGTTGTTACTTGCATTTATTCCTAGTTATTGGTTTAATTCTGTTTTTAGTAGATTAATAGATAACAACAATTGCTTTTCATCGGTCTTTAGATTAGAGAAGGATATAGAGTAGTGATTGATTTCCTTTCCCTGTGGGTGCGATCCTGTTGTGCTACACGTATGTTAGTGTACACTTGCACGATTGGTTTTAACTTAAGTAAAATAGACAACAAGTTTTTGGCACCATTGCCGGGGAAGGCGTTTTAAGTCAATATTACTTAAATATTTTGATCTAGTGCTTTAGACCATTTCTTTACTTTGTGTTCATCGTCTTTTGTCACTGTAGAATTGGACTGGAGATTTCTTTTTCCTTTGTGTAGGTTTACGGTGCATGCGAAGATCTCAAGATCCGAAATTGGTACCATACGATCCGGAGATCGAGAGAACATTGAGTACTATTAGGAGGAAGCGTAAGAAGGATAAGAAACCTACTACCATACCGTTGACCGATCCACCTCAAGATCCACCACCACCGGCCATAAGAGATTACAACGTGCCGCAGGCTGGAGCAATTCAGACTGCAGCCCATCCCCCCGATCGCAGCGAATAACTTTGAGATCAAACCAGCTATCATCAATCTGCTGCAGAACAATCTGTTTTCAGGATTACCACTGGAGGACCCGACATCACATCTTGAGTACTTCCTTGAGGTGTGTGATATCTTCAAGATCCATAATGTCACTACCGATTCTATCCGAGTCAGGCTTTTTCCCTTTTCATTAAGGGAACGAGCTAAACCATGGTTGAGTACTGTCTCAAATGCATCATTTCAGACTTGGGCAGCATTATCTCAGGCTTTCTTGGCCAAGTTCTTTCCACTTAGCAAAACCACGAAGTACAGGAATGATATTCAAGGTTTCAGACAGTTATATGGAGAGTCTTTCTATGAGGCATGGGAGAGATTTAAGGATTTGCAGAGGAATTGTCCACATCACAGGATTCCCGGTTGGTTATTGATTCAGACTTTTTACAATGGGATGCCCTCTACTTTTAGAGGAGCGATGGATGCCGCAGCTGGTGGAGCTTTCTTATCAAAATCTAAAGCCGTCGCTATTGAGTTGTTAGATAATGTGTCACAAAACAATGTTTTTGTGCATGAGAAGAGCCATTCGCATCCAGCCATGGTGCAAGTAGGAGTCATAGAGTTAGATGGCCTAATCGCCATCAATTCCAAATTTGAGGCCCTCAACAAGAAATTAGATCAACTTTCTGTCAATACAGTTGGGATACCATCCCAACCAATTCAGGTAATGTAACACCCCAATCGGTAGGACACCACACCCCCCGCACTATGACCCTACACGTGTACGAAATGGAGAGTCCGTACACGCACGAAGTCACAGCGAACGAGTGACAAACGAAAACACACACACTAGCTAGGCGGTACCTAACCCTGTACAAAAGAGAATAAGCAAAACATGACAGCGGAAGCAGTACAAAATGCCAACTTTTCAAAAACTTTTCATACTTTAAACATACAGTGCAGTACAGACATAAAATCAACTACACGGGTTCGACTAATCCGGCAAACCTGTCCTATCCTGTTCCGAACAATTACACAACAAAACGGGTTCAACTGACCCTAGAAACCTGTCCCGGATAATTATACAATCAAGACGGGTTCAACTAATCCAAGCACCTGTCCTAACCTGTCCCGAAATTCCAAACATTCGAATCATAATTTCAAACATGCATGTGATATATTTTATACAGAATTTAGGAATCATAAATCAGAACAAAATACTTAACAAACTTAAACGAACAGACGCAGACTCAACAGACACGACACACCGCCGCCTAGCACGAACTCCAATGACATGAACCTGTAACTAAAAACATAAAAATGGGGAGGGGTCAGTCCAAAGACTGAGCGAGGGGCAACCCACACACACCTACATATATATAGAGCACAACACGTTCCAAACTAAATGTTCGTGAATCCGGGATTAGTTTTTGCAAGGAAACGTGATAATATATATAGGGTGACTTATCAAAACAGAACTAACAAAAACTTAGCTTATACATAACTCAAAACATAGTTCAAACTCATGCAGACTTAGCATACATATCGTAGCATATTTTATTATCTTAAAAGTATACCAAATTTTATCTTAATTTAAGAATCTACCCCCGTTTCACGAACTTATGACAGACAAACGTAAAACTCGGCGGGTACGAGTACATAACCAACCAACTCCTTCATATCACATATAGACTTAAGCACACGAAATCAAAATACACATACCTCCACTTACACCGGTTGATGGGTGGGTTGTACATACCCAAACCATCCGTGCTTATACGTCAGGGTCGTAAGTTTCATGACACTCACGCCCAAGGACTCCATCCCCCACTAACCTCCTAGTGGGTCCCGGGTTGATCCTATAAAATGGAGAAGTGTACAGGGGTTGCAACCGGCGACCCCATGGTCGTCCCGGGTCTCCCATTACACACCACTTTGAGGCCCAAACTTAAACTTACACTTACACTTATCACGAAAATCGGAAGCTTAAACCCGCTAGACTCACACTTATACAAAGCACATACATATCGTACTTATCATATCGTACGTACATATCACGCCGACCTCAAAATCATAACGAAGTCAAAGCTAAGCGTACATAGGCTTATACATAGCTTCATACTTTCAAACTTATTGCAAAGTTAACAAATACGTATCTCACACATATCTACATATACATAGAGGCTTATAAGTCACATGCATTCGAAAACCGACACATTTTCGTTAGGGTATAACTATATCCTAACCTCACCTGGTACCAGACAAAGCTGAAGACACAGTAAACGGTTCGCCCCGGAACCTGCACGACCCACTTGTCACCACCCCGGGTGCACCTGAACCAACTGGACACACAAAACACAACAAAGGGCTCAAACTCAGACTCAAACAACCACACAGAGACGCACGACACATGCTCTAACACTTAAAGGATGCAATCACGTAAGCAGGGTTCAAATTCATATTAATTATATGCAGAATAAAACATTAAGGCATGTTCATGTGCCCACTTAATGCTAATAAGAGAACTTGAAAGGCAATGCACTTCACATTATTTCATATCAATTCATATAATACATAACAAATTCAATCAACACGTTTGGTTAATTCATATCATGTAAATTTACACATTTCAAAAAATTACACAAACCTCCCCTCTAGCCTAAGCAATTAACAAAATTCGACATGCCGGGACTCAAACTGCAAATCAAAACATTTACACATATCACATTTCATATAAAAGCACGTAGTACAAGAACAATCAAATCTTATAATAGCATGCTTCAAATTTCATTTAAAACCCACGGAGTTACATATCAAATTCCAACCGTACTAAGTTCATACATTGCCTAACCAATTCATATTTCAAATAATGGATTCATCTTCAATTTAAATAGTTAGATTTTAATTGTAAAGTTTCAAGTTCAATTATCCCAAGCATAATAACTTCTCTAAATCGGAATCATGGTTAGCATATTTATTTAATAAAAGACAAGATCTAATTAGTTCAAATCATACAAATTCACATATTAAGGAAAATTACACAGACACCCCTTCCACTTAAGCAAATAGCATATATTCTACATATCGTGACTCAATATGCGAATTACAACGTCCAAACACATCACATTTCATACAATACATGATTTCATATACATTGGAGTTCATATTGATCGACAAATACAACAATACACAATTTATTGCATTTAAGACAATTAATTCCAATGATCCAAAATACACAAAATAAATCGCAACAAATCAACCGGAAATCCGATTGACGAACGAAAAGTGGCGTTGAACTCACCACAACGAGGCGGATAAACTGTCCGAAGCTTGCCGGAGCGCCGCCACCGGAACCTGCTGGACCCCCACGTGCAGCCGCCGGACCACCACCTCCGGTGGTCGGAAAATTCCCCGTAAGGACAAAAACGTGCGCCTCGGCCTGCCCGACAAAAGCCTGTTGGAAAAACGGAATCAGAAAGCAGCGAAAATTTAAAAAATTTTCCAACAAAAGGATCGAAAACTCGCAATCATGAATCCAAATTCGTAAGGTAAAGAAACTTACTTTTCAATAAACTTTCTTGAAGTGTTTCAAGCCACCCAAGAACGCTCTTCTCGCGGGTTGATCCCCTCTCCTGGGTAAAGCTCGAATCTTTAAAAACTTCTAACTTGAAGCTCTCTAGAGATAGTCCACCAACTTGATTACAATCTAACTAGTAAGGATGCTAGTTCTCTAGTTAGTATTTAGGCTTAACCTAGGGTTTATTTTATCTTGGAGAAAGGATGGTGTTCAACACATGAACCAAAAGAAATTATCAATCACTCTTAAGGGGAGCTCGAGCTCCCCTATATATAGCAAAGGGAGGGGCGGCCGAACCTAGTCCTATTGGACTAAGGATTTGGTCCCTCTCTCTTATTACTTGATCATCAAGTAATTCCAAACTTTGACTTTGAATTCTAATTCAAATCAACTTTTAAGAGAGCTAAAAATATCCAAACTCCTTTTGGATAATATTATATTTTATTTATTAATAAATAAATAACTTATTTATCTAATTAATTAACTAGACTAATTTCTCCAAAATAAGACTTTCATTTTTAATTCAAAATTAAACCAAAGTCTATTAAATAATTAACACATTAATTATTTAATACATAAATAAACATACACGCACGGTGCACACGAGTACATATAAGACACGTGTCACGCACGTGACCCACACGTGTGGAACCCTTTTGGCTCGATTAACTCGTTTAATCATTTCAAAGCCTCAACTCATGTAACCAAGTTATTGTGTGTGACCCTCTAGGTTCTCAATTCAATTAGCAGTGACCCCAATTAATTAATTCACTAATTAATTAATCAGTCCACAGATTAAACGACCATAGTCTAGCAACAGGTGTTTAACCCCTAGCTAAAATGGAATGTCTCGATTCGAAAGAACCTTTAAGTCATTGATTCATGTGAGATACAATCCTCCTACTTACTATCTCTCAACCAAGATCTAGGGTAAGGGAATAATCAGAACCCTAATAATCTGGTCTTAAAGCTAAGTGCATTTCATATCCATTTGATCTCAATCCAAGAAACCCTTTTCTTGATGTCTTGATCTACTGCCTTGGCCAAGGACTCCATATGGCATATGAATGACTTACACAATAAGAGATCACCTTGCAAATGCAAGTGTAGGTCCTTTTGTTAGGAATAGTGCCCTAGAAAGTCGATTGTATATCCGCTTTGTGCTTTTCCTTATTGTAATCACAGACAATCTTTGAATGAAATAACGAATTGAGGCAACACTTCTTTATATGCTCTTGTTTGGTATGCGTTTACTTTATCTGTGCATGTATAAGAACTTCCCTAATCCTGATGACTTTAGGACTCTACCATTTAGGTGAAATGGTTCATGAAACGAGCCCTATATCACATAAGTCATGATTAGTAAAATACTCCAAGCCGATGAGTCCTACCGACAGTGGGAGTGTCAACCTGACTCCTCTAAGGCTTGCTTGTGGGATCACGCCCTTAAGAAGGACTACCTTGTTTCATGGAGGTGCAAAGTGTATAGTTGATACGTGCGTGATACATGAGGGTGCTTACTTTAATAAGTAAGTTCACTGAGGTGCCCCGTGTGAGAACATTCCTAAATGGGAAAGGAAGTTTCTATTTCAGGAAATAGAAACTTCCAGATTAGGAAATATCTCACGAGTCATTGATGTGATTAATTGATCCTTAAGACTTGAGGTTCCTTGTCACTTTATGAGTTAACTCTGTAGTCTTAGGTATAAGCTTTAAAGGGTGCCGCCTTAGGCAACTGATTCAAGGCTTATGCTGGGGCTGCACAAGTGATTCATGAAAGTGAATGAGAATCAAGAAAGGACCTACACTTGCATTTGCAAGGTGATCTCTTATTGTGTAAGTCATTCATATGCCATATGGAGTCCTTGGCCAAGGCAGTAGATCAAGACATCAAGAAAAGGGTTTCTTGGATTGAGATCAAATGGATATGAAATGCACTTAGCTTTAAGACCGGATTATTAGGGTTCTGATTATTCCCTTACCCTAGATCTTGGTTGAGAGATAGTAAGTAGGAGGATTGTATCTCACATGAATCAATGACTTAAAGGTTCTGTCGAATCCGAACATTCCAATTAAGCTAGGGGTTAAACACCTGTTGCTAGACTATGGTCGTTTAATCTGTGGACTGATTAATTAATTAGTGAATTAATTAATTAGGTTCACTGCTAATTGAATCGAGAACCTAGAGGGTCACACACAACAACTTGGTTACATGAGTTGAGGCTTTAAAATGATTAAACGAGTTAATCGGGCCGAGAGGGTTCCACACGTGTGGGTCACGTGAGTGACACGTGTCTCACGTGAATATATATATATATATTATATATATTAAATAATTAATTTGTTAATTATTTAATAGACTTTGGTTTAATTTTGAATTAAAAAGAAAGTCTTATTTTGGAGAAAAATAATCTAGTTAATTAATTACGAATTAATTAATTAGATAAAATAAGTTATTTATTTTAAATAAATAAAGGAAAAAATTATCCAAAAATAGTTTGGATATTTTAGCTCTCTTCAAAGTTGACTTGAATTAGAATTCAAAGTCAAAGTTGGAAAATACTTGATGATCAAGTAATAGGAGAGAGGGACCAAAACCCTAGCCCATAAGGACTAGGATTTTCGGCCAACCCTCCTTCCTATATATAGGGGAGCTCGAGCTCCCCTTGAGGCTAATTGATGATCTTCTTTTGGTTCATGTGTTGAACACCATCCTTTCTCCAAGATAAATTAAACCCTAGGTTAAGCCTAAACACTAACTAGAGAACTAGCATCCTTACTAGTTAGATTGTAGTCAAGTTGGTGGACTATCTCTAGAGAGCTTCAAGTTAGAAGTTTGAAGATTCGAGCTTTACCAAGGAGAGGGGATTAAGCCGCGAGAAGAGCGTTCTTGGGTGGCTTGAAACGCTTCAAGAAAGTTAATTAAGAAAGTAAGTTTCTAATCCCTACGAATTTGGTTACACGATTGCGAGTCCTAGATCCTTTTGTTGGGAAATTTTTTTAAATTCCGCTGCTTTCTGATTCGTGTTTTCCAACAAGTGGTATCAGAGCCACCTCGTTAATCGTGTTTCTGATTCGTCTCAATTATACTGAATTTGGTAGAAATTCTTAGGCTTGGATGCGAATTAGGTATTCATGAGTTCTTTTAGAAAGCCTGAATTACGAAACTGTAATTTTTCTTGAATTTCTGAAACTGTTTTCTTAAATTGTGTTTTTGAAAAATGTTTGGATTCAAATCTGTTTAAATCGTGTTTTTTGGATTTTGGATTGTTGTTGGTTTTGAACTAAAAGTACGAAACACGAAATCGCGTTACGAAAACACGAGCCTGGACGTGCTAAGGCGTAGCACGCCCAGGCCCGCCCGCCCGCCCAGCAGTCCCGCAACCGCGCGGGACTGCCCGCCGCTGCCGCCCGCCAACGCCTAGGCGCGCCGCACATTCCTCCCGCAACCGCGCGGGAGCCTGCCGTCCCCGCCCGCCAGTCCCCGCCCAGCTTATGCGCGCAACGCGCTCGAGGATGAGTGCCATGCGCGCGCGCAACGCTAGTGCGTGCGTCCATGCGTCCGATGCTGCGCGTCTGCCGGGCTTTGTCTCGGGCGGGCGTGCAGTCCGTTCCGGACCCTTCGTTTCGTGATCTTGATTTTCGTGTTTAGTCCAATCCAATCCCGATTTAATTTTTCTTAAAAAATTTTATTTTATTAAATTTGAATTATTTTTGAAATAATTGTTTAAATTGGGATTTTGAAAATTTAAGCGATTTAAATTTTGTAAAAATTACAAACTTTATTTTATGAAAATATTGAAAGAATAAAATTATTAATTTTCAGAAATTAATTGGAATTTTATTAGTTCATTGTTTTTCGGGTTTTATAGAAAAGGCTCTTGAACAAGAATTGCATCTAAGTCGTGTTTTAAGCTATTAGAGCTTAAGGCGAGAATTTTAATTTATTGGTTAAATTTAAATTCTTGCAAAAGCATATTAGGTGATCATGGGTTTAGATCTATATATGGTTTTAATTTATGCACATGGATGGTTTAAATTGGGGTTGGAGCCCTATAGTTGCGTTTTTCAATTGAGGTTGGAGCCTCACTTATGTGCGTACTGTTATGTGATTTATTATGTGGCTTTCCATATTACTGTTTTGAGGCCGGGGTATGCCCCGTGTAATTGTCTAAGGCCAATATGAAGATTGAGCCTTATTACTTTATGTCTTTTTCCTTTTATTGTAATTTGAGAGTAGAGATGGGTCGTGAGGTTTTATTTTCATTTTGGAGATAATGCACCCATGGAGTAAGATGAACTACATTCAAGTAACAAGGAGGCCATAAGTGAAGACCCCTCAAAATGTTAGGGAGGGGAATCTCAATTGTAAAAATGTAATAGAGATAGGGCTCGTATTTTGTTACCGTTTTCCCTTATGTGATTTAAACTGTTTATGTGGCATGTATGTTAGAACTTGTGATTGTGGAGTGGCTCCCACATATCACGCATAAGATAGGTAGAACCCATGATCATTACATGTTAGTATCATGCTAGGACATGTTATCTGTTTATGTGCTTGTTTGAAATGCATTTAAGTGTACTTGCATTAATCAAGACTAATAAAATTGGATAACATATATGTTGGTGAGGTCGAACCGGACAACTCTCCGGTTGATTCGAAAATTCCCATTAAATATTAAGCTAATTTCGAACAAACAGGTATTTGATTCGAGATGCAAATTTTGAATTAAATTCCTAGTATTCCATCAATAGGTTTTAAGTTTCGTAAGTGAAACTAGTTATTGTCCGCGAGTCGTGGGATAGCTAGTGGAGCTTATTAGTTCTTAGTTACCTAATTGATCATTTTAAATGGTCAATATTTCGTGGTTAATTTTGGCAAGGGCGATGTCCACGAGTCGTGGGTCGTTCGAACTAAGTTTTGATCATGATCTTATGATTGATGGGTCTAGCTTAACGCCTAAGTAAGTATGGATGTCGCACGAGTCGTGGGTCCATATTGAAAGAAAGGTGATGCAAAAACAATTACTAAGAGTTCTAAAGGTGTTAGAATTGGTAAGTTGTACCTACCTGGGGTTCTTACTTAGAATGTCCGCGAGTCGTGGGTTCGAGGTAAAATGCCTAGGATCTTAGTACCCATTGGGAAACGTGTTCCTCTTAGATCTTTGGGAATTATAGATCTTTGAAAAACAGTGGAGGCTTCAATAGATTAAAGACCTTATCTTTTGTATATCGTTATAATTCAGCATGCTCACTAGTTCTCTATTTTACCATTTAGGTCGTAGATTCTGTGATTCTCTACGTGTTTTGAAATGGCAACAAAAAACCCACTTGTATCGATCCTTGAGTCAAACAAGTTGACTGGTCCCAACAATTCTGATTGGCTGAGGAATCTAAAAATCATTTTAGATTCTGAGAAGAGAACTTATGTTCTCTTCGAAGGGGAGCCTAGTTCCGAAGGGGAGGCTCCCACTCGGGCCGAGCGGGATGCGATTCAGAAGTGGAAGGATGATAATCTCCAAGCCCGTTGCCTTATGTTGGCTAACATGTCTCCGGACTTGCAAAGGCAACATGAGGCCATGAAATTCGCTTGGGAGATTTACGACCACTTAGAGCAACTTTACCACCCTCATGAACGTGTTACAAGGTATAACACTTCAAAGGAATTGTTCCACTTAAGAATGAGGGAAGGTTCAAGTGTCCATGAATATGGACTCAAGTTTCTCGCCCTTACTGAGAAACTTGCTTCCATGGACATGCCACTGAAAGATGAGCTTTCAGTGGATTTGTTGCTAGCTTCGCTCCCACCATCATTTAACCCATTTGTCCTTAACTTCAATCATGCTGGTGCTATTGTAGCTGAGCTGATTAGTCAGCTTGTGACTGCTGAAAGCACGATCAAGAAGGACAATAAGGTTTTGATGGTGAATGCTCCATCTTCCTCTTCTGGGCCTTCTAAAGGTAAGGACAAGAAAGCCCAAAAGAAGAAGAAGAAACCCCTTAGGCCCACTGGTGGCGTTTCGAAGGGGAAGGCCCAAAAGAAGAAGCGTGATCAGAAAGAGGATGTTTGCTTCCATTGTGGCAAAGCGGGACATTGGAGGAGAAACTGCCCAGAGTACAAGGCTACTCTAAAGAAAGGTATGTTTCTCGTTGAAATAAATCTTTCTATTAATTCTAGTTCTTGGGTACTTGATACCGGTTGTGGAACTCATATCTGTAATGATGTACAGATGCTAAGTGAAGTCCAACAACTCAAAGAAGGAGAATGTGTCTTGAAGATCGGCGATAGCTCAAACGTTGAAGCTCGAGCTTTAGGCACAATTAGATTAGATTTAGATAGTTTTGAGTTAGTCTTAATTAAAGTCCTTTATGTACCGAGCATTATTCGTAATATAATTTCAGTTCCAATATTAGATTGTGAAGGTTATGAAACTTATATTAAGAATGGTAAATACTTTATCAAACGGAACAACTCTTCTGTTCACATCGGTACTCTAAGTAATGGACTTTATCTAACTCAGAATATCAATATTATGAATATATAACGAGAAACTAAACGTAAGAAAGATGACAAAGTTTCAGCTCCCTTATGGCACGCTAGATTAGGACACATTTCCAAGAACAGAATTAGCAAGATAAACACTTTAGGATCATTCTCTGAAAATGATCTTAAGGAGTTAACTTCTTGCGAATCTTGTCTCAAAGGAAAAATGTCCAAAGTTCCTTTTAAAGGAACTGTGGAACGTGCCACTAAGGTTTGGGATTTGATCCATACTGATGTTTGTGGACACTAGAAACAATCATCAGTATTTCATAACCTTTACTGATGACTTTAGTCGGTATGGTTATGTATACTTAATGAAATCTAAATCTGAAGCTTTTGAGAAATTCTTAGAATTTCAAAAGGAGGTTGAGAACCAAACTGGTCACAAGATCAAAGCACTTCGATCTGATCGAGGAGACGAGTATCTTAGTGAAGAATTCCTTAATCATCTCAAAGATAATGGGATTATCTCTCAGTGGACTCCTCCGGGAACTCCTCAGCTTAATGGAGTTTCTGAGAGAAGGAATCGAACCCTACTTGATATGGTTCGTTCCATGATGAGTTTCACTGACTTACCACCTTCTTTCTGGGGTTATGCCCTAGAAAGTGCAGCAAAGATTTTGAATCTAGTTCCCTCTAAGTCAGTCCCTAAAACGCCCTATGAAATGTGGCATGGTAAAATCCCTAGTTATTCTTACTTAAGAATTTAAGGTTGTCCTGCTTACGTGAAGAGGACAGTGGGAGATAAGTTAGAATCTCGTTCTAACTTATGCTACTTTGTAGGTTATCCTAAGGAATCCATAGGATACTACTTCTATGATCAATCTGAGTAAAAGGTGTTTGTTTCCAGAAATGCCACTTTTCTTGAGGAACCGTTCCTTAAAGAAAAGAAAGGGAAGATCATAGAATTAGAGGAAGTACAAAGTGAGCCCACACCACCCACTGAAGAGACGTCCCCTACTGATCAACCACAACCAATCACGGATTTCGATACACATGAAAATCCTCCTCTAAGGCGTTCTGAACGCACTCCTAGACAGCCGGAGAGATGGTATGGATTCTTCCATGAAATCTCTCAAAAGGATAATGATCCTTTAACATATGAGGAAGAACTTTCAGATTCTGACTCTGAACAGTGGGTAGAAGCCATGAAATCCGAAATGGACTCCATGAACTCCAACCAAGTTTGGACCTTGGTAGATTTGCCTGATGGGGTCAAACCCATAGGTTGCAAATGGATCTTTAAGAGAAAGCTTGGAGTTGATGGAAGTATTGCAGCTTACAAAGCAAGACTGGTTGCAAAAGGATTCACTCAAAGACCCGACGTGGACTTTGATGAAACCTTTTCACCAGTTGCAATGCAAAAGTCTATTCGGATCATGCTTGCCATTACTGCGTATTATGACTACGAGATATGGCAAATGGACGTGAAAATTGCCTTTCTCAATGGTGACATTGATAAAGACATTTATATGGAGCAACCCATAGGTTTCACATTCAGTGGGAGTGAGCAAAAGGTTTGCAAACTCCAATGATCAATCTATGGATTGAAACAGGCTTCTAGGAATTGGAACATTCGATTTGATGAATCAGTCAAAGCGTTTGGCTTCATTCAAATTTCGAATGAATCATGTGTGTATAGAAAGGAATTGGAGACCTCAGTACAATTCTTAGTACTTTATGTTGATGACATCCTTCTTATTGGGAATTCGAAGGATGACATGAAAGTGACTAAGTTATGGTTATCAAACCAATTCGAGATGAAAGATCTTGGTGATGCGTCCTATATCCTTGGAGTTAAAATCTATCGAGATAGATCTAGAAGGTTAATAGGACTATCACAGTCGATGTACATTGACAAAGTATTGAAGAGATTCAATATAGAGTCAGCAAAGGTTAAGAACCTTCCTATGAGTGTAGGAACATGTCTTTCCAAGAAGATGTATCCTAAGACTAACCTTGAGAAGGAGAGAATGACTCATACACCTTATGCATCAGCAATAGGTAGCATAATGTATGCAATGTTATGTACTCGACCGGATGTGGCTTATGCACTTAGTGTTACAAATCATTTCCAATCTGACCCTGGAGATGGTCACTGGGCTGCCGTGAAGAATATTCTTAAGTACTTGAAAAGTACTAAAGATTTATTCTTAGTTTACGGAGGTCAGAAAGATCTTACTGTCGAAGGATACTGCGATGCAAGCTTTGCATCTGACTTAGATGATTTTAAGTCAATGTCAGGATACATTTTCTGCCTAAACGGCGGAGCAGTGAGTTGGAAGAGTTCCAAGCAAACTACCACTGCAGATTCGACCACTGAGGCCGAATACTTGGCTGCAAATGATACAGCTAAGGAAGGTGTTTGGATTAGAAACTTCATTCAAGAGTTGAATGTTGTTCCTAGCATGAAAGACCCCATAACTGTGTTTTGTGACAACACTGGGGCGGTTGCTCAAGCAAGAGAACCAAGATCTCACCAACGGACCAAACACATTATGAGGAAGTATCACCTAATCCGTGATATTATCAAAAGAGGAGATGTGCAAATTGAGAGGGTCACATCAGCAGAGAACGTGGCAGATCCACTTACTAAACCCCTTAGTCGAGAAGCTTTCCAAGGTCATCTTCAGAAGATGGGACTTAGAGTAGCTTTAGAATGGCTTTGACGGGCAAGTGGCAGATTGTTAGAAATAGTGCCCTAGAAAGCCGATTGTATATCCGCTTTGTGCTTTTCCTTATTGTAATCACAGACAATCTTTGAATGAAATAACGAATTGAGGCAACACTTCTTTATATGCTCTTGTTTAGTATGCGTTTACTTTAGTTGTGCATGTATGAGAACTCCCCTAATCCTGATGACTTTAGGACTCTACCATTTAGGTAAAATGGTTCATGAAACGAGCCCTATATCACATAAATCATGATTAGTAAAATACTCCAAGCCGATGAGTCCTACCGACAGTGGGAGTGTCAACCTGACTCCTCTAAGGCTTGCTTGTGGGATCACGCCCTTAAGAAGGACCACCTTGTTTCATAGAGGTGCAAAGTGTATAGTTGATACGTGCGTGATACATGAGGGTGCTTACTTTAATAAGTAAGTTCACTGAGGTGCCCCGTGTAAGAACATTCCTAAATGGGAAAGGAAGTTTCTATTTCAGGAAATAGAAACTTCCAGATTAGGAAATATCTCACGAGTCATTGATGTGATTAATTGATCCTTAAGACTTGAGGTTCCTTGTCACTTTATGAGTTAACTCTGTAGTCTTAGGTATAAGCTTTAAAGGGTGTCGCCTTAGACAACTGATTCAAGGCTTATGCTGGGGCTGCACAAGTGATTCATGAAAGTGAATGAGAATCAAGAAAGGACCTACACTTGCATTTGCAAGGTGATCTCTTATTGTGTAAGTCATTCATATGCCATATGGAGTCCTTGGCCAAGGCAGTAGATCAAGACATCAAGAAAAGGGTTTCTTGGATTGAGATCAAATGGATATGAAATGCACTTAGCTTTAAGACCGGATTATTAGGGTTCTGATTATTCCCTTACCCTAGATCTTGGTTGAGAGATAGTAAGTAGGAGGATTGTATCTCACATGAATCAATGACTTAAAGGTTCTGTCGAATCCGAACATTCCAATTAAGCTAGGGGATAAACACCTGTTGCTAGACTATGGTCGTTTAATCTGTGGACTGATTAATTAATTAGTGAATTAATTAATTAGGTTCACTGCTAATTGAATTGAGAACCTAGAGGGTCACACACAACAACTTGGTTACATGAGTTGAGGCTTTAAAATGATTAAACGAGTTAATCGGGCCGAGAGGGTTCCACACGTGTGGGTCACGTGAGTGACACGTGTCTCACGTGAATATATATATATTATATATATATATTAAATAATTAATTTGTTAATTATTTAATAGACTTTGGTTTAATTTTGAATTAAAAAGAAAGTCTTATTTTGGAGAAAAATAATCTAGTTAATTAATTACGAATTAATTAATTAGATAAAATAAGTTATTTATTTTAAATAAATAAAGGAAAAAATTATCCAAAAATAGTTTGGATATTTTAGCTCTCTTAAAAGTTGACTTGAATTAGAATTCAAAGTCAAAGTTGGAAAATACTTGATGATCAAGTAATAGGAGAGAGGGACCAAAACCCTAACCCATAAGGACTAGGATTTTCGGCCAACCCTCCTTCCTATATATGAGCTCCCCTTGAGGCTAATTGATGATCTTCTTTTGGTTCATGTGTTGAACACCATCCTTTCTCCAAGATAAATTAAACCCTAGGTTAAGCCTAAACACTAACTAGAGAACTAGCATCCTTACTAGTTAGATTGTAGTCAGGTTGGTGGACTATCTCTAGAGAGCTTCAAGTTAGAAGTTTGAAGATTCGAGCTTTACCAAGGAGAGGGGATCAAGCCGTGAGAAGAGCGTTCTTGGGTGGCTTGAAACGCTTCAAGAAAGTTAATTAAGAAAGTAAGTTTCTAATCCCTACGAATTTGGTTATACGATTGCGAGTCCTAGATCCTTTTGTTGGGAAAATTTTTTAAATTTCGCTGCTTTCTGATTTGTGTTTTCCAACACCTTTCTTGCTTCTCATTCACTTTCATGAATCACTTGTGCAGCCCAAGCATAAGCCTTGAATCAGTTGTCTAAGGCGACACCCTTTAAAGCTTATACCTAAGACTACAGATTTAACTCACAAAGTGACATGGAACCTCAAGTCTAAGGATCAATTAATCATATCAATGACTCGTGGGATATTTCATAATTTGGAAGTTTCCATTTCCTGAAATAGAAACTTCCTTTCCCATTTAGGAATCTTCTCACACGGGGCACCTCAAGTCTAAAGATGATTAGTCTTTCGTCATAGGGAATGGTGATTCCAATTATAACACGTTGATGTTTTTCAATAGGATTGGAAACATCGAACTGGACCACTGAGATTATTCATTTTATACTGCTATCTAAAATGAATAAAATCTCAAGAAGCACTGTACTCTTAATCCTGATAATATTTCGACTTTAGGCATTTAGTGTTAGTCACTGTAACATACTCGAAGTGAGGTTTCGGTAACGGGTGGCCAAAATACTTTGTATGTTCGATGGTTACATGAAATACGCTAAAGAGTTATATTGATCGAGGAATCTGTGGCCTTGCTAGAAGGTAAGAGATATCCTTGAAATAGATTTGCAAAAGTTCGAATTAAGACTTTGGCCAAAGCACTTCGCGTGATACGTCACCGAAGTTGTATGATGAAGGTGTTTCACATACAGAGAATTTGAACTTAAGGCGAATCAATGAATTTCAAATTAGAGATGAAAAATAAATGATAGTAGTTGCAATTTATTTTTCATGGATATCAACACGGAGGAGTGAAATGCGAAATTATTCTAGGTCGTGGAATTCGTGAATAATTTAATTAATTTTAGAGTGCAACAATATTTATTTAGTGGAATTAAATATTGTTAAACGGTAATTAATTATTATCATGGGATGATAATATATTAATCCGTTTGGAGCTAAAATTAATTAGTCCTGCAGGTCCCCCTCCAAGCCACAATTAAAAACCCGAAGAGAAAATATTAAAAGGAGAAAGATAAATGATTTTTCAAAGTGTTTGAAAATAGCCAAGGGATTTATTTTAAGAAAATAAATCAAGTTCCAAAGAGTTGGAAATGCCCGGAAATTTATTTTGGAGAAAATAAAATTTTAATTTTTTTTTTGAAAAAAAAATTTTTTTTTTTGGATGACGTGGCATGCCACGTCAGTAGACGGGTCCCAAGTGGCGTTGACTGGGCACCGCGTGGAGGCTAGGATCGCTCCACGTCAGCGCCCGTGTACGGCCCAGATGAGATCGGGGCGGGTCGGTCAACCGGCCGGGTCAACGAATCAGGACAAAGGGTCGGGTCGGGTAGACCGGCCACGTGGCAGACTCAGGATCCGCCACGTGTCGAACCGGACCGGTTCAGACCCCTCAAGCCTTAGCCGCGTGCGGGCTACGATGGGCGCGTGCTCGGCGGCGTTGGACTCGTGGCGACGAGATCTTCGACGTGGTCACCTTGGTTTTCGTGTCCAAGTTACACACGCAAGTGGGGGTGTGAAATTACCCTTTTACCCTCGGTTTTTCCCCTATAAATAGGGGCCTTGGTCCTCATTTCACATTCACAAGTTTGGGAGGTGGTTTTGGCTGAGTTTAAGCTTTGAAACCATATCCCTTTTCTCCTAGTTAATTCCGATTTATTTTGGAATTAATTTTTAATTAGGTGTTTATATAAAACGCCTAATTTCGGGAGAATAAACCCTGAAAAGGGTGTTCTAGTTTAAAGTTTTATTTTCTCTAAGTATTTAGAGAAATACTTTCGGAGCCCACACTCCGAGGGTGTCCCTGGGGTTATTGCAGGGAAGCTCTGCCGGTTTCACGAGGAGATCAGGTATCGGGTTCACGGGAGGTGAATTCGGGAGCTGGAAAAATGTCGTTAGATAGCCATGTTTGCAGTACAATAAGACGCCAAAAGTGATTATTAAATAATCAAAAGAAAATCCACACCTTTTAAAAATTCAAATGGGAGCGAGATGAAAAGAGTTGGATTCTCACGGTCTCCATTACCGGTCTATAGTATAGTGAATATGTACTACTCCCTTCGGCGGGTATATATTCGCGGTATACAAGATTAAACTTCTATGGATAGAATGAAATACGGGAAAGTCAGCTTGACCACGCCTCCGTGGAGTGTCTTGACCTACTCGTACGGACTTCTAAGTAATGGTGCACACTTGACTAAGTAATGTATTAACCTCCCTTCGGAGCTCTATTACATTTACTTAGAGGCCAAGGGTTGACGTGGTGAATTAACATTGTTTGGTAAGAGTTACCTAGATGACATGTTAATTAAGAATAGTTCTTGCTTTTCTAAGCGGTTTTCGACCTCGCCTCCGGGGAGTCAACTGCGGTGAGTTAAGTCAACATTGCGTAAATCAAAATGCTTACGTGGATTTCATTTATTGGTTAGATGCAGAAGAAAATGAAATACATAATCATAACTTGCTTTTATTTATTTATTTCAGTTTTATAAAAACGATCTCTCTTAGCCCACTCCATACTACATGTCTATAATAAGGAAATAGGCTAGTAAGGGTTCAACTATGCTGACTAGGAAATGAATCTTGACATCGTGTTGAGACACAAAAGTTTACGTACTCACTGAACCTTATCCGAAAATTCCGGAAACTACAACCAGTCAGGATATATTAGAAAGACGATTATTCCAAATAGATCAAGTGTGATGATCTGGCTAGTCTTATATCCTGACATCTGTTTTAGATGTTCTTGAGCATCAGAATCATGAGATGTCTACTGATAAGAACATGTGTTGAAGACAGAGTCAACGAAGGTACGAGCCATGAAAACGGTTGTCAGTTAAAGATGTTTGAAGGATCACACTTTCAGAATCATATTATGAATATGATAGCTAATCTGAACGAGATTGAAAGCCTCTGTGCTTGAACAGATAATCTTAACAAATAGGATACGATCCTATACCCTCTGCCTAAGTCGTTTGAACGTTCAAGATTAATTTTAAATTTTTTAAAAAACCCAACGTGAACCAATGAACGGCCCCAATATGGCAGAAAGGGTGATGTAAACTAAGGGAAAAATTCTCTTTAATCAGACATCAATATCCACAACCTAAAAAGCCAGTAAGTGGAAGAAAGAAAAAGGAAAAGTTCTCAATCTAAGGTTCAGAAATAGAGAGTCAAATCCGACAATGGAAAAGTGTTTCTATTTCGGTGGTAACGGGTATTGGAAAGGAAATTATCCGAAATACTTAGTTTGTCCTTTTGCTACGCCGTTTTAGATAAGATATGAAGATATCTTACTCGTTGAAAATATGTTTAGTTGGAAATTCACTAGACTCCTCGTGTGTGAACTTGAGATCAACCACTTATATTTGCAAGTCGTTGCGAAGATTCAAACTAACCAGAAAGTTTGAAAAAAACGGCTAACACACAACTACTGCTCGGGGATAATACAAGTCTAATTGTATTAGCAGTAAGGACTATAAAGTCATATTTTGGCAATAGGGTTTTATATTACGCGTGTCGTATAAACAGAAATTTAATTTCTGTGAGTTATTTGATAACTAATAGTTTAACTGTTTGTTTTGAACAAAAGTTTACCGCTAAGAAAAATAAAAGGTTTATTTGCTCTGGTACAATAAAAGATGGTTTTTTATACCTCAATGAAAACCCTAATTCAAGTTTAACATTAAGAAGCTTGACTTACTATCTACGAGGAAAAACTTCTACGTGGCACCTATCTATTGGTCAATTGAATCTGAATAGGATCCAAAGACTGATTGTTGAGTCCTATTGACTTGAAAATGGTATCAATCTACGAATCCTATTTAGAAGGTTAAAATAACCAAGAAGCCTTTTGGAGACAAAGGGTATTAAGCCATGAACTTGCTTGAGTTGGTTCATACGAAAGTATGATATTATGAATGTTCAAGCAAGAGAAAGTTTTTGCGTACTTTATCATTCATTTGAATGAATACTCTAGATACAGATATGTTTATTTGATGAGACTTAAGGCTATAATTTTGAAGAGCTCAAAGAATATAAGACTGAAGTCAAAGAGTCAAATTAGAAAACATATCAAGGCACTTCGATTAGATCGAAGTAGTGATAAGTATCTATGTTCAGAGTTAAATAGAATTTCTCAAATGAGATTAGATCTCAACTATCTGTATAAGATACGTCTTAGCAAAGATGTATTGTAGAAAAGAGAAATAGAACTTTGATAATGATGGTAAGATTCATGAAGAGTCATGCTGCCCTGCGGAGTTCGTTTTGGGGTCTTGCGCTCAAAACAACAAATACACTAAACCTAGTTCTATCTAAGTCAGTTCCTAAAACACTGATGGATCTGTAGCTGGGGTGAAAACCCTGTATCTCTTATCTTCGAATTTGAGGTAGCCTGGTCCACGAGTTAAGGATGGATCCTGACAAGTTAGAATAAAGAACAAAGGTTTACCTGTTCTAAGGTTATCCTAGAAGAACAAGAGGTGGTATATTTTGTAATTTGATAAATCACAAAAGATGTTTGCGAATGTTTCAAAGATAATTACATAGATAACTACAAAGGGTGGAAGCAAAATAGTGTTAAAAGAAAATAACAGTATTAGATACTGATTTCCAAAAACCCGTGATAACTGAAAATATATTGGATACATGTGATGTACTAAATACAACATATGATGTAGAGACGTGTACACGAGAGCATCATTGTAGTGGGAGGATTGTCAAGACACCTGACGAGATATCTAAGATTGACCAAAGTGGTTGAATCTGATGTATCTGATCCTGTCACGTGTAATGAAGCTATAGAAAATATAGACGCTGACCGTTTGGTCAATATCCATGGAATCTAAATTAGAATCTCTATATTCTAACAAAGTCTTGAACTTGTAGAGGTGCCTGAAGGCATTAAACCTTATTAGATAAAATTAGGTTCTACAAGACGATAAAAGGAGAAATGGACAAAAGTAGAGACTTTAAAGCAAAGCTTATGGCAAGGGATTTTACCCAGAAAGAAGAAATAATTTATGAGGTCTTCTCGCCTATGGCAATGCTTATGTCCATTATCCTCTCCATTTTATCTCATTATCGATTATGAGATTAGATAAATGGATGTAAAGACTATGTTCTTGAACGGGCAATTTCAAGAAGAAAAGATACATGGTACAACCTGAAGGCTTCACAGCCAGAAATCAGGTGTATATAATGCAAGCTTAATAGATCGATTTATGATCTTAAGCAAGTGTCTAGATTATGGAGCATCCGAATTATAAGGCAATTTAGATTCTTTGGATTTGTATAATTACCTGATGAACCATGAGTGTACAAAATGATATCATGATAGTGTTGTAACATTTTCATTTTCTACGTAAACGATATTCTGCTCATTGGGAACGATGCAAGAATTTGGTTAGTAGTCAAGATTCAGATGTCAAATTAGTTTGACACGTAAGACCTAAGTGAGACCAATATTATTCCAAGGATCAGACTTTTGTCGTGATCATGAAAATAAGAAAATTGGTTTATTGCAAGAAGCATATATAGATAAGATGTTGGTAAGGTATAATATGACAAATTCCAAGAAAGGTTCATTACCTTTTAGATTTGGAATTTATCTATCTCAGGATCAGTGTCCTGAGACAACTGAATAGATAGAAGACATGATTAGAGTTCCACAGCGGAAGCTTTATGTGTGTCATATTATGTATAGGGCCAGATGTCTATTATGAAATAGGTCTAAGTCAGCAGATATTAGTCAAACCCTAGAATCTGACGCTGGGTAGTAGTAAAAGCATATATTGGAGTACTTGAGAAGGACTTGAGATTATATGCTTGTCTACCACAGTAATGAGCTCATTTCAATGGAATACACAGATTCGGACTTACAGTCTGATTTGTATTCTAGATGTTTGACATCAGAATACGTGTTTACTCTAGAAAGAGCAACCGTTAATTGTTGAACACCATCCTTTCTCCAAGATAAATTAAACCCTAGGTTAAGCCTAAACACTAACTAGAGAACTAGCATCCTTACTAGTTAGATTGTAGTCAAGTTGGTGGACCATCTCTAGAGAGCTTCAAGTTAGAAGTTTGAAGATTCGAGCTTTACCAAGGAGAGGGGATCAAGCCGCGAGAAGAGCGTTCTTGGGTGGCTTGAAACGCTTCAAGAAAGTTAATTAAGAAAGTAAGTTTCTAATCCCTACGAATTTGGTTACACGATTGCGAGTCCTAGATCCTTTTGTTGGGAAAATTTTTTAAATTCCACTGCTTTCTGATTAATGTTTTCCAACACCTTTCTTGATTCTCATTCACTTTCATGAATCACTTGTGCAGCCCCAGCATAAGCCTTGAATCAGTTGTCTAAGGTGACACGCTTTAAAGCTTATACCTAAGACTACAGAGTTAACTCACAAAGTGAAATGGAACCTCAAGTCTAAGGATCAATTAATCATATCAATGACTCGTGGGATATTTCATAATTTGGAAGTTTCCATTTCCTGAAATAGAAACTTCCTTTCCCATTTAGGAATCTTCTCACACGGGGCTCCTCAAGTCTAAAGATGATTAGTCTTTCGTCATAAGGAATGGTGATTCCAATTATAACACGTTGATGTTATTCAATAGGATTGGAAACATCGAACTGGACCACTGAGATTATTCATTTTATACTGCTATCTAAAATGAATAAAATCTCAGGAAGCATTGTACTCTTAATCCTGATAATATTTCGACTTTAGGCATGTAGTGTTAGTCACTGTAACATACTCGAAGTGAGGTCTCGGTAACGGGTGGCCAAAATACTTTGTATGTTCGATGGTTACATGAAATACGCTAAAGAGTTATATTGATCGAGGAATCTGTTGCCTTGCTAGAAGGTAAGAGATATCCTTGAAATAGATTTGCAAAAGTTCGAATTAAGACTTTGGCCAAAGCACTTCGCGTGATACGTCACCGAAGTTGTATGATGAAGGTGTTTCACATACAGAGAATTTGAACTTAAGGCGAATCAATGAATTTCAAATTAGAGATGAAAAATAAATGATAGTAGTTGCAATTTATTTTTCATGGATATCTACACGGAGGAGTGAAATGCAAAATTATTCTAGATCGAGGAATTCACGAATAATTTAATTAATTTTAGAGTGCAACAATATTTATTTAGTGGAATTAAATATTGTTAAACGGTAATTAATTATTATCATGGGATGATAATATATTAATCCGTTTGGAGCTAAAATTAATTAGTCCTGCAGGTCCCCCTCCAAGCCCCAATTAAAAACCCGAAGAGAAAATATTAAAAGGAGAAAGAGAAATGATTTTTCAAAGTGTTTGAAAATAGCCAAGGGATTTATTTTAAGAAAATAAATCAAGTTCCAAAGAGTTGGAAATGCCCGGAAATTTATTTTGGAGAAAATAAAATTTTAATTTTTTTTTTGAAAAAAAAATTTTTTTTTTTGGATGACGTGGCATGCCACGTCAGTAGACGGGTCCCAAGTGGCGTTGACTGGGCACCACGTGGAGGCTAGGATCGCGCCACGTCAGCGCCCGTGTACGGCCCAGATGAGATCGGGGCGGGTCGGTCAACCGGCCGGGTCAACGAATCAGGACAAAGGGTCGGGTCGGGTAGATCGGCCACGTGGTAGACTCAGGATCCGCCACGTGTCGAACCGGACCGGTTCAGACCCCTCAAGCCTTAGCCGCGTGCGGGCTACGATGGGCGCGTGCGCGCTACGATGGGCGCGTGCTCGACGGGGTTGGACTCGTGGCGACGAGATCTTCGACGTGGTCACCTTGGTTTTCGTGTCCAAGTTGCACACGCAAGTGGGGGTGTGAAATTACCCTTTTACCCTCGGTTTTTCCCCTATAAATAGGGGCCTTGGTCCTCATTTCACATTCACAAGTTTGGGAGGTGGTTTTGGCTGAGTTTAAGCTTTGAAACCATATCCCTTTTCTCCTAGTTAATTCCGATTTATTTTGGAATTAATTTTTAATTAGGTGTTTAT
The DNA here is from genome assembly GCA_037501455.1 of Lantana camara. NCBI lineage: Eukaryota > Viridiplantae > Streptophyta > Magnoliopsida > Lamiales > Verbenaceae > Lantana > Lantana camara. The sequence goes on from CM074855.1 coordinate 131,298,752, forward strand.
ATAAAACGCCTAATTTCGGGAGAATAAACCCTGAAAAGGGTGTTCTAGTTTAAAGTTTTATTTTCTCTAAGTATTTAGAGAAATACTTTCGGAGCCCACACTCCGAGGGTGTCCCTGAGGTTATTGCAGGGAAGCTCTGCCGGTTTCACAAGGAGATCAGGTATCAGGTTCACGGGAGGTGAATCCGGGAGCTGGAAAAATGTCGTTAGATAACTATGTTTGCAGTATGGTAATATTTTACAGTTGTTTTATTTTAAGCATGATAAATTATATGCTCTTAAGTGTTAATTGCATGTTAGATATTTATCTACTAAGTGATTTAAAATTTATTATCAATTGCATGTATATACTTGAGTAGATCCGGCTAGTCTTCCGCTGTTGTATTAAAATGTTTTAGAAATATTTTAATACTTGTATTATAATAAAAATTTTAAAATGTGGTCCCGGACTGCTACTGTTTTGGGCCCATCTCCCAGCGGTCAGCACTTATTTATGGAAGTAAGCACCCTCATGTATCACGCACGTATCAACTATACACCTTGCACCTCCATGAAACAAGGTGGTCCTTCTTAAGGGCATGATCCCACAAGCAAGCCTTAGAGGAGTCAGGTTGACACTCCCACTGTCTGTAGGACTCATCGGCTTGGAGTATTTTACTAATCATGACTTATGTGATATAGGGCTCATTTCATGAACCATTTCACCTAAATGGTAGAGTCCTAAAGTCATCAGGATTAGGGGAGTTCTCATACATGCACAACTAAAGTAAACGCATACCAAACAAGAGCATATAAAGAAGTGTTGCCTCAATTCGTTATTTTATTCAAAGATTGTCTGTGATTACAATAAAGAAAAGTACAAAGCGGATATACAATCGGCTTTCTATGGGACTATTCCTAACAAAGCCCTCAAACAATTTCAGAAAATACCAAACACAACGGATTTTGTTGTCGAAAAATCGAACTACATTTCAAGGACGAAAATTGAAATTAAATGCAAAACGTAAAACGAAAATGAAATCCGAATATACAGTTGGAAAGCCCGCAACGAGGTCTTTGAAAGCCCCTAGCCAAAAGCCGAAAAAAGTCACCGAAAAAATGGGCCGCCGGTTCACAGCCGACCCGCCACCGGTCCGCCGCCAATGGCCGGTTCTTGGGACACCACCTACATAAAAAGTTCGGCCTCGTCGAGTTGAGCAACTTCTCTAAAGATCCCGTTCTCGAATACTCGTCGGAAAAGCTCCAAATCTCCGCCATAAGCCGCGTCACCACTGCCAAGCCGGAACCGCCACCTACGGCCAAGATATGGTGAAATTGATTCCGGAAATGAACTCAAGGGGTCAGAAAACCTTGGAAACCATCAAGCCCTGTCGAAAAACGCCATCAGAAGACGACGAAACTCGCCATTACAGCAGAATGCGCCGCCGCGGGCTTCAAGGGGCATCGCGGCCCAGATGGCCGCGCCGCCGACGTCAGATGAAGCACTGGGAGGTCTTCTTTCTGGGTCTGGGGCGCGTGTCGCCGGAAGGCCGCCAGGAAACCGCCGCGAAAGGCCCGCAAAGTGGCGGCTCCGCCATGCCCTCCAGGCGGGCTGAAATCCAATGATATCTCCATCGTCGGTTGTCTTTAGGCCGTGAAATTGGTACTCTTGCGTAGCTCTCGCCGAGATCTTATTCGTTCATTGAAATCCATCGAGAAATGACCGAGTTACGGGCTCGTAACCAAAGCCGCACATAGTACCCACGGGAGAGAGAGTGGGAGAGGAGAGAGAGAGAGGAAAAAGGCTATGACCGGTTCACGTACGATCTCGTATACTTAACCCGAACCTGACGTGTTGAAAAACCGTAAAATAAAACCCGAGTACAATAAAATAAACTTACAAATTTTGAAATAATTTTTCGAATTAAAACGAGAAAGAATTTACCAATTAGTTCTTAATCCAATTTAATTTTAGAAAACCTTTCGTACAAATTAACGACGTCTCAAAACAATTAAATAGCAAATAATTTACGAAGAATTCGAATAAATTTAAATTAAACAAGTTAAATAACGTAAGGTATTAAAATCGATTTTAGAAATTATTCCTGAAAAAAGACTTAAATTAAATTAAACGGTTGAGGTTTACGTAAGAAATAACTTAAATTAACAATTACTCTTAATTAATTCGAATAATTAGGATACCGAATTGAATTCACATCTAATCATATGACTTACATAATTCTTAAATTAAACATTCACGTAGAAGGACTTACCCGTAAATGTCATCGGGTCGTGCTTCAGAGATGCGGGATGTTATAGGTAACTTGTGAAATTTGTAGTGGTCCACATGCGTTTAATGTGTGTCCTCATGCCAATGAAGAATAACAGGTGCAAGAGCAGATGAATTATGCAAACAACTCCAGACCAGCAAATGACCCCTACTCAAACTCCTACAATCCAGGATGGAAGAACCACCCTCACTTTTCGTGGTCTAATATGTTAGGAATAGTGCCCTAGAAAGCCGATTATATATCCGCTTTGTACTTTTCCTTATTGTAATCACAGACAATCTTTGAATAAAATAACGAATTGAGGCAACACTTCTTTATATGCTCTTGTTTGGTATGCGTTTACTTTAGTTGTGCATGTATGAGAACTCCCCTAATCCTGATGACTTTAGGACTCTACCATTTAGGTGAAATGGTTCATGAAACGAGCCCTATATCACATAAGTCATGATTAGTAAAATAATCCAAGCCGATGAGTCCTACAGACAGTGGGAGTGTCAACCTGACTCCTCTAAGGCTTGCTTGTGGGATCACGCCCTTAAGAAGGACCACCTTGTTTCATAGAGGTACAAAGTGTATAGTTGATACGTGTGTGATACATGAGGGTGCTTACTTCCATAATTAAGTTCACTGAGGTGCCCCGTGTGAGAAGATTCCTAAATGGGAATGGAAGTTTCTATTTCAGGAAATGGAAACTTCCAGATTAGGAAATATCTCATGAGTCATTGATGTGATTAATTGATCCTTAGACTTGAGGTTCCATGTCACTTTGTGAGTTAACTCTGTAGTCTTAGGTATAAGCTTTAAAGGGTGTCGCCTTAGACAACTGATTCAAGGCTTATGCTGGGACTGCACAAGTGACTCATGAAAGTGAATGAGAATCAAGAAAGGACCTACACTTTTATTTGCAAGGTGATCTCTTATTGTGTAAGTCATTCATATGCCATATGGAGTACTTGGCCAAGGCAGTAGATCAAGACATCAAGAAAAGGGTTTCTTGGATTAAGATCAAATGGATATGAAATGCACTTAGCTTCAAGACCATATTATTAGGGTTCTTATTATTCCCTTACCCTGGATCTTGGTTGAGAGATAGTAAGTAGGAGGATTGTATCTCACATAAATCGATGACTTAAAGGTTCTGTCGAATCGAGACATTCCAATTCAGCTAGGGGTTAAACACCTGTTGCTAGACTATGGTCGTTTAATCAGTGGACTGATTAATTAATTAGTGAATTAAGTAATTAGGGTCACTGCTAATTGAATTGAGAACCTAGAGGGTCACACACAACAACTTGGTTACATGAGTTAAGGCTTTAAAATGATTAAACGAGTTGATCATGCCGAGAGGGTTCCACACGTATGAATCACACGTGTAGGTCACGTGTCCTTGGGACACGTGTCTCATACGTGAATATATATATTGTATGTATTAAATACTTAATGTGTTAATTATTTAATAGACTTTGGTTTAATTTTGAATTAAAATGAAAGTCTTATTTTGGAGAAATTAATCAATTTAATTAATTATGAATTAATTAATTAGATAAATAAGTTATTTATTTATTAATAAATAAAGTATAATATTATCCAAAAGGAGTTTGGATATTTTTAGCTCTCTTAAAAGTTGATTTGAATTAAAATTCAAAGTCAAAGTTTGGAATTACTTGATGATCAAGTAATAAGAGAGAGGGACCAAATCCTTAGTCCAATAAGACTATGTTCGGCCGCCCCTCCCTTTGCTATATATAGGGGAGCTCGAACTCCCCTTAAGAGTAATTGATGATTTCTTTTGGTTCATGTGTTAAACACCATCCTTTCTCCAAGATAAAATAAACCCTAGGTTAAGCCTAAACACTAACTAGAGAACTAGTATCCTTACTAATTAGATTGTAGTCAAGTTGGTGGACTATCTCTAGAGAGCTTCAAGTTAGAAGTTTTTAAAGATTCGAGCTTTACCAATGAGAGGGGATCAAGCCGCGAGAAGAGCGTTCATAGGTGGCTTGAAACGCTTCAAGAAAGATTATTGAAAAGTAAGTTTCTATACTTTACGAATTTGGATTCATGATTATGAGTTTTCGATCCTTTTGTTGGAATTTTTTTTAAATTTTCGCTGCTTTCTGATTCCGTTTTTCCAACATAATAATCAGAATGTTCAGCAGCCACCTCAACCTAGGCTGCAGTGTCAGCCTAGGCAGCAATTCCAACCGAGACCACCAGCCCCCTATAATGTTGCGCCCCCCTCAACGGGAGCAAAAGCAGGGATGGGAGACTGCACTTGAGAAATTCATAGCCGTGTCTACGGATCGACATCAGAAGTTGAAAGCTCAGGTAGAACAGATGGTGAATCAGAACCGAAATTTGGAGACTCAAATTGGTCAGATTGCCTAATCTTTGAATATGAGAGGCCCAGGAATGCTACCAAGTCAAACCGAAAACAATCCTAAGGAGCATTGCAAGGCCATATTTGTAAGAAGCGATAAAGAGAATGAAGGTCCGAAGTTACATGTAGATTCGAATGTTGAGAAATTTGTTTGTGAGAAAGTCGAGGAGGTAGTTAAGATTGAAAAGGTGAACATAGAAGAGAAGAAGGGAGAGTTCCCTTCAGAGCCAAAGGTGAATGTGGCAGCCGAGTCATATGTGCCACCGATTCCTTTTCACCAATTATTGCAGAAGCAGGAGTTAGAGAAAGAAATGGTTTCGAGTAAAGTGAAGTCTGAAGACTTCACCACTGTTGCACTTACTGAGGAGTGCAGTGCTATTATTCAGCATAAGCTTCCCACGAAGCTTAAAGATCCAGGGAGTTTTTCAATTCCTCTAACTATTGGTTCTTTGCAATTTCATAATGTTTTATGTGATTTAGGAGCGAGTGTGAGTATAATTCCTTTATCTACTTGCAGGAAATTAGGAGTGAAGGAGCTTAAACCGACCACTATGACACTCAAACTAGCTGATAAATCGGTGAAATACCCGATAGGAATTCTTGAAGATGTGTTGGTAAAAGTTGGGAAATTCCACGTTCCTAATGATTTTGTAGTTCTTGATGTTGAGAGCGATGAGAGTATGCCATTGATCCTTGGGAGGCTATTTCTAGCCACAGCTGGAGCGGATATTGATGTTCAGAATGGACGTCTCACGTTCAAAATAGGAGATGAAAGAATGGAGTTTAGGAACTTTAGTTCCATGACCCCACCGGCGATTCCGGATAAGTGTTGCATAATTAAGGTTGTAAGTGAGACCTCAGACGGAGTGATATTCTTCATGGAGAAAAGAGAAGCAGTTAATTTGGAAGTAGAGCCGAAGTCCCGAATCTTAAGAGGAAATGATGTTTTGGAATTAAATACTTGGAGATCAAGCTCCGGTGTTGTGAGTAGCAAGAACGAGGTCACTCCATGTGACTCGTTGCTTGGGGATTGCTAATCCCTAATCAGGTTCTCAAAGTCAAGCTAACGACTATAACTTAGAACTATTTTTCTTTCCCTTTTTCTTTTATTTTTTTTGTTTCGTTGTTTTCTTTTCTTTCGTTCTCGTTTTTCTCGTGGTTATTTTGGTCGTCTCTCTCGTTTTGCAGGTCACTTGAAGTTTTGCTAGGAGGTCAAAGTTTAGATGGATGCAAGGACCGTGAGTTGAGCTTTAATGTCAATATTGAGGTCCATGTACTTTGTTCATATTGGTGTGCATGAGATTGATGTGTATGTGAGGAGAATGAATTGTTGCAACTTATTGCGATTTGTGTTGTGTAATGTTTACGTGTTCCGAGATTGGTGCACTATGGTTTGATTGAATTTTGTGAGTTAATTTCGGTTAGTTAACGTGATTAAGCACCATCCGGATTGCGTTTGTGTTTTATTTGTGTTTTGGGTGGAACTAGGTGTAACAGGCATTACACCCTCTCTGTTATTTTTAAGTAACGCCCGTTACAAAGGACAGACGTCTCAGGCATTATGTGTAATGGACGTTACCTTTTGGTAGGCTTTTCTTTGTAATGCCCGTTAGCTGAGGCAGGTGTCTGGAACATTAGGGGTAACGGACGTTACCCCTAGCAAGGAGAAAACCGGTAACACCCGTTACCGGGGTGGTTACGCGAAACCAAAAGGGTTACGAAACACGTTTTTAAGCTTAATTTAATCCCTTTCCTACCCAATTTTGGATTTCTCACCCCTAAACGTATAAATACACTTGCACATGCTCATTCTCCCTTAGAAGAGATTCAATAGTCCCCCTTGGTCAACCATTATCTATTTGCAACAAAGAGGCACCACCATCAAGCACACTCTCTCTCTTTCTTTTTGAATCTAGGTATATCAATACCCCTTTCTTAGTGTGAATTGTTGAGACTAATTCTTCCAATCTAAGATTGAAACCTAGGATTGGATTTGCTTGATTAGGAGAAACTTTTGGATTGAATTGATAAATATTGAGAGATTATGCATGCTAGAATTAGGATTAATGATTGGATGTGAATTCCACTTGTATTAGGTTGAATTTTTTAAGAATCTTAATTTCTAATTAGCTTTAAATCCAGATTGAGAGGTCGAAAGTAGAGAATCTTGAGCAAATTGTAGCTTACAGGCTAGTGTGGATTTGAGTTGGGTAGAACTGAAGACCTTACGTTAAAACTCACACCTTAGGCCTATGCACACAAGGTGTTTGATAAATTGTCTAAGTGAATTGTGATTGATTTTTTTGTGTTTTGCTTGGCTATTTTTGTTTGATTCAGGTACCATGGGACTTACTAAGCGCCCTCGACCGATTGAGCCCTTCACTATTTCATCCCCTGCGGATCATCAGTTGCGGGATTCGATCAATATAACGGTGAACACCATGGGTAATCCCTTTCACAGGAATTTGACAAGGAATGTTGTACCTACTAGGTTTTTCAAGGACTTGTGGATGGAGAAACTTGAAGCTTGGGCGGAAGTTAGGAGATTGTTCGATAACATCGGTTGGTTACCGTTCCTTACTAAGAAGGATTTGACCTATGCTGAGATAGCCACTGCTTTCTTCACCACAATGGATTTCAATTTGGCAAGGGATACTCTGACTTTCACTCTTGATGACCATCAAACTCAGATTTGGAACACGGACAGGATAAGAGAGATTCTAAGGTTTCCGAGAAATGCTACTTCCTCATTGCCTAAATGGGATAGTGCTCAGAGAGAGGCAGTGTGGAGATCCTTTCCACTTTGAAAGAGTGTCCCGAGTTACTCACCCACGAACAAACAGGACAGTTAGTTGGATTCATTGACATGGGTGATAGTGCATAGGATATTAGCTACAGGATTCTGTGCCCGTTATGGGACTGAGAGCCATATTAATGAAACTGAGCTAGGGATCATGTATATGATGAAGGAAAGTATCAAGTTCGATGGTACAACCGAGTTCCTATGGAGGAGTTGCAAGGTGAGCTACCGGAGTCATAGCCCATGGTGCGTATGTGACTAATGTTTGCACGGGAGGTGAATTAGACACCTAAGGGATTGCCCCTTAATTTTGGTTATGATATAGGTGCAAAGTACTTAGAAAATTTGGGCTTGGCAATTGCATGGGAGAGTGGTCGAATCGAGGATGAAATTTTGCTATGATGGCCGATTAAAGGTAGACATAGATTTTGGCAGATGTATAGTTGGGGGAACGCCCGCTATGAGAAGCTTTCAGATGTGAAGAAGGAGTTTTTGGCTCGAATCCCTGATAGACCGGATGATGAGTTCGAAGTTCTGCGCATCCCTAAGTCGATTGTTGTTGACGAAGCTGAAACAAGTGATCCGGCTAGTTTGAGGAATATTAGGATGGATTTGAGTGGACTGAGAGCTGATGTGAGTGCCATGACTACGAAGACTGAAGATTTAGCACAATATGTTGATGAGAGATTTGCTGAATGGCAAGCTCAGGTGGATGTCAAGTTTGAGAGTTTCTATGCTCGTCTCGATCAATACTTTCGAGGACCTCAGCCGCCACCGTCTTGATCGCTTTACCATTATGTTTCTTTGCCTTATTGACATTCTATTTTGTTCGAGTACTTATTGGTAGATTTGATACCCTTGGGCCTTGACACTTTTATTCCTTTGTGTATATTTTGAACTCGATGATTTCTTTTTGCAATGTGCCCTTCTTTTGCTTGATATTTGTGATTTGTGGGTTGCTTGTTGGATGCATGTTGATTGTCAATTGCCTTTGCACTTGATCCGTGTTTTCTAGTCACAGATTTCAAGTTTTGGAAGTTTTTCTAGCACGTTGTCGGTTTTTCATTTGATAAGGGAGTTTTCTTGATCCTTATTTCTATATTCTGCATGAGGACATTGCAAAGATTTGGGGGAGGGGGGGATAGAATGTGATTGTTTGTTTTATTGGATATTTGCATGATTAGATGTTTTGTTAAACTTGTGATTTGCTAGGAATTGAGATATTTTGAAAATTTTGAAAACTTTCCCTCGTTTTGAACTTTTTCTTTGAAGTTTGATTGTTAAGCTTTTGCTAGAATGAGTTAGGCTTTTTGAATTGAGGAAAATTTGCATGAGATTTGATGATTTAGTGTGTTAGTATACCCTTATATTTTGAGCACTTTTGTATGTGATGATGTAATTTGCTTAGAAAGATGAATTGATGATTTCCGAATGAGTCTAAGATTTGATTAGGATGCATTTCAGTCCTATTGAGGTAAAATTTTGAGTTAATGAAAGATTAAGGAAGTGAAGTAGGCATTCGTTGTCGGGGGATTATAAGCTTTTCTTTTTAGCCGTTTTTCACTAACTAACATCATCTTATTGACCCCGTTGAGCCTAATTGTTGTGCAAAGATTTTTGTAGCCATATTATAAGCCTAATGCACGAAGAATACCTACCTTGTTCATTTTACACCAAGGCTTGCTCGTTTGATTTTTATGGTGAAGGTCTATCTTTTGATCCCTTTTGCTTGTTCTTGTGATTGAACTTGAGAGATTTGTGTAAAGAAAGAAAAAGAATGAGAAGAGTGTGAAAAAGAAAAGATATGAAAAAGAGAAGAAAGAGAAAAGAAAAGAAATTATGCGAAGTGTGAAATTGAAAGAGTGGGATACAATTGTACAAGTGTGGGGGAAGGATTATGTGTTTAATGGCGAAATTGAAGTGCCGTGAGTTAAAGATTGAATGATGTAAGATTGGTGAGTAGTCACTTGATCCAAAAATTCCCATAACCTTACCCAGAGCCTACATTACAAGCTCGAAAGACCTACCAATCCTAAGTCTTGATTTAATTTCATTAGTGGAGATAGGTGCGAAGAGTGTAGTCCGAAGTTGATGATTAGAACTTAGGAGGAAATTGTGAATTTGTCATTCTAGTCTTTGTACATTTTTTCATTCGAATTCACACACTACACAAGGGTATACTTCTCATACTAATTTTTGATGGTCTTGTGTTTGAGAGTATTTGATTTGATGAGCTAGACTTGTTTAGGCGAAGGTTCGATGATTGCTTTTAGGAGAAAGTTTGATGAGGATGTGTTTTCTTTATTTTCGTATTACTCGAGGACGAGCAATAGGCAAGTGTGGGGGGATTTGTTGAGTATAGAAATTGCATGAATTTAAGCGTTAATTAGAGTATATTTTTGTGTCGTTTGATGCATTTATGTGTTTATTTTGCTCCATTTAGGTGTTTTAGGAGTTGGAGATAAGAAACGGCGAAGCAAAGTGAATTCACGCATTTTTGGGAGGAAAAATGAGTAACTCTCGTTACCTTATGGGAGAACAATTTCAGTAACCCCCGTTACCAAAGGCAGGAGCATTGCTTTGGCAAGATAGGAGGGGTAACACCCGTTATCCCCGGATAGAAGGAAAGTGGTGACGCCCGTTACCACTAATAAAAGCGTTATGACGATTTCAAGCAGTAACGGGCGTTACGGTATATTGTTCACGAAATGGTAACGCCTGTTGCCCAGAGTCGGCGAGAGAAGAATTAGGGTTGATATTTAAGTGTGTTTTGGAGTCTTTTTGGGGAGCTTTTTCTTTCGGTTTGTGCCCTAGTTTTAGAGAGAAGACACGAAGTTTCAGAGGAGTTTTTCAGAGAATTCGAGAAGACGAAAGGATTGAATTCTTAGAACAATTTCAATTTTCCGGTTTTATTATTGCTTTGATTATCAAACTAATTCCTTTAAGTTTAGTTTTCGTATGTTAGATTCGTTTTCAGATTTTACTGAATGTTTATGGGTTTGATTTTTAGCCTTTGTTTAGCTTTGATGAACATGAATTTCTTTAATGCAATTTCCTTTTGTTTTATGAGTTTTGTTTTAATTATGAGTAGCTAATTCTCTAGGGCTAGGGAAGTGATGATGAATGCATGATAGGTGTTCGATATGATGCTTGAATGACTTTTGTTAATTCTTAGTTTGAAAACAGGTTTGAATTGACTTGCGATGGCCTGATCACCCTTAGCATGTTTTATAATTGCCTAAACATCGAGATATTGATGGTAATTCAGATCGTCTTCATAACTTGTAAGTTGTAGAATGCAAAGAGATTTGGTTCTAGCTTATACAACAGTAACCTTATTCCATGCCAAGCCGCTAGAATATTTAATTGCACTAGTCTTGATCCTATGGTTTAATTAACTATTGATGATTGTGAGAGCAACGTTTAACACTAATTAAGCACTTGGTTACGCCTTGAGAAAGGGTAATACAAATATAAATGACTAGGTTGTAGAATTACACTTGTCAAACGAGTATCATATTAACTCTTGAATGTATGATTCATTACTTTCCCTGCCTGTTTAGTTTACTGATTTCTAATCCATGTGTTTAGTTGTTACTTGCATTTATTCCTAGTTATTGGTTTCATTCTGTTTTTAGTAGATTAATAGATAACAACAATTGCTTTTCGTCGGTCTTTAGATTAGAGAAGGATATAGAGTAGTGATTGATTTCCCTTCCCTGTGGGTACGATCCTGTTGTGCTACGCGTATGTTAGTGTACACTTACACGATTGGTTTTAACTTAAGTAAAACAGACAACATAATTCTTTTGGCTAATTCAACCATCCGACATATCTTGAGATTCCTTTCCAATTTGACACCTTCCCAGACCTTGTTCTGCCTGGATGAGGTTTAACGAAGATTGGAGGCCTCACAAGCCGGAATCGATTGTGTGTTAGGGTGTAGAGTTAGTGGTTAACAGATAATAACAGTGACAAATTTATTTATTCTTATTAATGTGATTTATGCTTAACCGTGATAATAATTGTGAGATTCTCAGGTGTCTACCACACCGGTGTTGGCGCCTCCGAAGCTTTCAAAGCCTCCGACGTCACCTCCGAAGCCATCAGCGTCGGGCACCTCAGAACGGGACGATGATTCACATCTCAAGCCACCTTCATTATGGTGGCTTGCGATTGGGATTTTTGTTACATGTGTGCTCTATACGGTAACTGTGGGGGCTCCCGAGGTTTGGGAGATTCTGATGATAAAGGGGCTGGGCTCCGCTCTTTGGTATACTTGTTTTGGGATATTCTGATGATAGCGAGACTGGGCTCAGCTCTTTGGTATGTTTGGTTCTCTGGGTTCGAATGAAAGCTAAGAAACCAGTAGTGTTACGTTCGAATGAAGGCATGAGAAACCAGTTGTGTTACGTATGTGTTAACACTGTGAGCTCGTTTACTGCCCTTTTTAGGATGGTTAGAATTATGTTTAGATTAACTTGTTTCAAAGGTTTAAAGTAACAAAATTGTTGTTTACTTTTTTAGTTATTTGATTGAATATATTAGCCTAACTAAGCTCCATGTTTACTTGGTCATCTTATTCACTGGGTAAACACATCCAATTCCTAAAAAGCCCTTCAAGCAAAGTCCCTAACTTTCTTCTTCAGAATAGACTCCAAAATCTATCTTCTCAAGTAAGACTTCACTGTCTGCGACCATGGCTGAATAAAACTTTAAAAAATGAACAAAATAATGAAAAAATTAATTTCTCTTCATTAAAAACTAGTGTGCAACTGTATCCAATCAGATAATTTATAATTACATATATTTTTTCAACATGTTATCTTAGATTTAAAGTGAGATGGAGATCAAAAGATTATAGAAGAATGAGAAAAGAAGAGTTATGATTGTCTTCTATCACTTTAGAACTTTAAAATAGGACCAAAATAATGAAAAGATTAATTTCTCTTCATTAAACTTATCGTGACTGATTCTCACAGGCACAGTCATTGAGCTGTAGTCGGAGCAGGGAAGAAAAGCTTCAAGAGAAGTTTGTGGTCAACGTTGTTGTCAAGAAGAAAATGTTGGTTAACTTAATGATTGATTTATTCTCATTAATGTGATTTATGCTTAACTGTGATAATAACGGTGATAAATCTATTTATTCTTATTAATGTGATTTATGCTTAATTGTGATAATAACTATGAGATTCTCAAGTGTCTGCCACACCGGTGCTGGCGCCTCCGACATTGCCTCCGAAGCCACCGGCGTCGGGCACCTCAGGACGGGATGATGATTCACATCGCACGCCACCTTCATTGTGGTGGCTTGCGATTGTGATTTTTGTTGCATGTGTGCTCTACACGGTAAATGTGAGGGCTCCCGAGGTTTGGGAGATTCTTATAATAGCGGGGCTCGGCTCCGCTCTTTGGTATTCTTGTTTTGGGAGATTCTGACGGTAGCGGGGCAGGTCTCAGCTTTTTGGTATGTTTGGTTATCTGGGTTCGAATGAAGGCTAAGAAGCCAGTAGTGTTACGTTCGAATGAAGGCTGAGAAGCCAGTTGTGTTACGTATATGTAAACACTGTGAGCTCGTGTACTACACTTTTTAGGATGGTTAGAATTCTGTTTAGATTAACTTGTTTCAATGGTTTAAAGTAACAAAATTGTTGTTTACTTTATTAGTTATGTGATTGAATATATTAGCCTAACTAAGCTCCATGTTTACTTGGTCATCTTATTCAAAGGGTAAACACAACCAATTCCCAAAAAGCCCTTCAAGCAAAGTCCCTAGCTTTCTTTTTCAGAATAGACTCCAAAATCTATCTCCTAAAGTAAGACTTCTTTGCCTGCGACCATGGCTGAATTAGGGTTCTTTGAATTTTTTTCCTTTTATGATTTTGAAACTCCAATTTCACATTAGATGACAGACAAATTTTGAAACATTATAAATGTAAAAATATATAAAAAAAAGTAAGAAATAACCACTGGTACAAGAAAACAAAACACAACTTTTCAAAATCATGGATTTTTTCCCTTACCTAAAATATTTGGCTATCCAAAAACAAAAATTGAAAGGAAAACATCGTGATTAGCTTGGATATGGACTTCAAAGTTATATTATATTGACTTAAATTAACGACGAAAACAAATAAAAATTGAAGTTGGAAAAAACTTAACAGAAGAAGATAGAAAAAGATAGAACTAAACTTTCTCCGTAGCGAAGTAAAAGTGCCTTCTCATGTTCTTCGGAGGAGTCATAATCTTCTCACAAAAAAGGAGGAAGAAATTTTTAGCTTTGAGGGAATTTTGGAGGCTCAATCTTATCCGCTGAAACTTCAAATTTTTTTTGAGAAAAGTGAGTTTGATTGATAAATGATGTCGATGGCAGTTCACGTCAATTTGGCCAACTTTATGGCATAATGATAAAGCTTGCTTGGATGGTTTAAAATGTCCGTCCAAATTTGAGATTCTAAAATACCTATCCATAGCCCATTCAAGTACGGGCTTAGCAAATACGAACAGGCTAACAACAAATTGTGGGAAAACAGCAGAGTTAACGTAGCGGAAGTTTAAAATTTTCCACAAAGTAGATCTAGAAGACTTACAATGTTCGTATTGTAACGTTGGGATTTCAAGAAACTTACAACAATTGAAACTTTCTTGAAACGTTTTGAGCCGCCCTCAAACGTTCTTCATGCGGCATGAATCCCCGTTTCTTGATCGTTTCTTTCTTCGAGATTCCAAAGTAGAAATCCTCTAAAGTATTAATCCACACCAACCTAGATTCAAATCATGTTAGTGATTATGCTAGTACTATAACATGCATATTAAAGAAACAAAAAACGAGAAAAGAGAGCAAGAGAATTATCCCCAAAATTACATGAAGTTTTGGACGTGATCTCCACATCACGTGTAAGCTCTAAAATTTCGAACCCTATGCCCTTTTTATAGTCTAGGGTTCGAAACCCTAGTTGCTTGTAGGAGATGGTATCCTACTCTGACTTTGTCTTCTATTCTTTCTTTCTCTCCAAGTAAATAATGTCTTATCTAAAATAAGATATTTATTTTCTAGAGAAAGAGCTCCTAACTAATTTAGGAATATTTAATTATTCTAGTAATAATTAAATATCTTATCCTAATAATATTCATTCTAATCAAATTAGAATTAATACTTTATTAGAATAATAAAATAGAAGATATTTATTTATTTCTTTCTTTATTCTAATCAAATTAGAACAAGCAAATAATTAAATACTTATAATTAATTTTCCAATTAATCCTTTCAAGGGCTTTAGAATTAATTCACTAATTAATTCTAACGAGCTAAAATTAATTCTCCAATTAATTTTATTTGGCTATATAATTAATTCTCCAGGGATTTATAATTAATTCTCCAATTAATTATATTTGGACTTAATAATTAATTCTACAATTAATTAACACATGATCCAATTCTATAATTGGAGTCACGAGTCCAATCGCGCTCTTGACTCCCACACGTGTACTTTACACTGTGGTCTCGTTTCGATCAATTATTTGATCTTTCTAACAATACCCTTTGAACTTGGTATTTGTGTGTGACCCTATAGGTTCAATTTTAGTTAGCAGTGAGCCTAATTAATTAATATACGTTATTAATTAATTACCTCACAGATCACACGACCATAGTCTAGCAACAGGTGTGTGACCCCTACCCGAAATGTGAATGTATATTCGAAAGAACCTTTCAGTTAATGACATCATGTGGGATACGATCTTCCTACCATCCTATCTCTCGATTAACCTCTAGGGCATGAGAATATAGAGAGCCCTATTAATCTTAATTTTAAAACAAATTTCCATTTATATTCCATTTGATCTCAATCCAAGAAACCTCATTTAATTTTCTTGATGTCTTGATCTAACCACCTTGCGCAAGGATTTTAGGATGGAACATGAATGACTTGTGTAATAAGAGATCATCTTGCCTACAGCAAGTGTAGGTCCTTTATTGATTCCAACAATTCTCATATGCCACTTGTGTAATCCCAACATAGACCGTGGTTCAGGTGTCTATATGGCGGCACCCTTTTGAGCCTATATCAAAGATTATAGAGTTAGCTCATATGAGATGACGTGGAATTTCAAGTCTAAAGATTACTTCCTCACATCATTGACATGTGAGATATTTCCTAATCTGGAAGTTCTAGTAACGTCCTTTCCCATTTAGGAATCTTCTCATGCGGGGCACTCTCAGTGAACTTGTTTTTACAACAAGCACCCTTGTGTATTATGTACGCATCAACTTATACACTTTACATCCCATGAAACAGGACGATCCTTCTTAAGGACACAACTACAAAAGCAAGTCTCAACAGAGGCAAAGTCGACACTCCCACTGTCTGTCGGTCTCATTGACTTGGAGAAGTTTCTAATCCTCGCCTATGGAGTTAAGAACTTATTTCATGTGTCATTCCCATAATGACAAATTTCTTAATGGCCTCATCGGATTAGGGGAGTTCTAGACATGCACACGTAATTGAAACACACAAAACACATATTAGCACATAAGAAGTGTTCGCCTGTGATTACAATCAATCGTATATCATTCAAAGATTATTTGTGATATAGGGAAAGTCCCAAAGCATAACAGCTTTCTAGGGCACTATTCCCAACACAAATTAAAGTAAACAGTACTATAAACCGACAGTTATATCCCTAAACCTTAGTTGCGTGCTAAAGTAAAGGCGTCCTGTATGTTAACACAAGAGTTTATTTCATGGTTAAATCAAGAATTTGGATCGAGTTCAAATGACTTTTAATTGGGATTTTTGCATGCTACCCCCTCATGTTATGCCAAATGATTATGAAAACCCCAGTGAAATAAAAATTATCCAAGAAGACCTTGTGAAGTTAAAAATTCATCACAAAAAGCCCTAAAATCTTTGTTGGTAATACACGCGCGTTTGGTGCATCTCGTGTTATGTTTTTTGTGTCTTTCTCCCCCAAAATGACTTTATATATATATATATATATATATATATATATATACACACACACACACAACACCACCAAAACAGTATGACACACCACTTCCGTTGTCGTTCCGAACCATAACCCTTCTCATCCATCAACATGAAACACTTCTGGCATGAGAAAAATGCAGGATACTACCTCGTGTTAGGCGAAATGAGTAGAAAAAACCCCGTCATATGGAAAATCATTAAAAGAACCCTGTGTTTTCTAAAAGTTTGCAAAAAAACCCTGAGCGCGTTGTGTGGCCCTCACGCGCGTTGACTGCGTGTGTGGAAGAGTTTTTGGGAGTGAAATGCCAATTATGCCCTTAATGATACATATATATATATGAGTTAACTGCACCTAACCCCCTGTGTTAGTTTCAATTTGCAGAAAAAACCCTCTGTTATGAAAATTAGCATATAATATAATATAATATAATATTATAATATATATATATATATATATATATATATGTGGGTGGGTGGGCGGGCGTGGCGGGGAGAGGGGAGGGGTTGCCTGAAAGTTTTTAATATTAAATATTTTATATACATATATATATATATAAATAATATATTTTTTAATGAAAATATATAAATAATTATCTATGTATATTTTTATTTATTAATAATATTTTTAAATAATAGAAATACATTATACACATATAATATAATATATAAATATAAAATATTGTATATTGTATTATGTATATATTTATTTAGTATATATATGTATAAGTAATTGTGTATATATATATATATATAAATAATATATTTTTTAATAAAAATATATAAATAATGTCGATGTATATTTTTATTTATTAATAATATTTTTAAATAATAGAAATATATTATAAACATATAATATAATATATAAATATAAAATATTGTATATTGTATTATGTATATATTTATTTAGTATATATGTGTATAAGTAATTGTGTGTATATATATATATATATAATATATTTTTTAATGAAAATATATAAATAATATCGATGTATATTTTTATTTATTAATAATATTTTTAAAAATAATTATTATAATATTATATTATATTATATTATATTATATTATATGCTAATTTTCATAATTGAGGGTTTTTTCTGCAAATTGAAGCTAACACAGGGGGTTAGGTGCAGTTAACTCCAATGTACTCGAAACGTACTGAAGGGTATTTTGGGTTTATCACATTTTACAGTTGACCAAATGAGTTCAAGAGGCGGTGTGCAAACTTTAAATTAACGTAGGGTTTTTTTAGCTAATATTCATAACTTAGGTTTTTTTCTGCAAATTGATGCTAACACAGGGGGTTAGGTGCAGTTAACTCCTTCTAGCATAAGTAAATAAAGTAATTGCTAGAAAATCGACAAAAAAAAATCGAGATGCAAAATATATATTTTGGGGATGAATTGTTGGGGTTCTTCAAGGGCCAAAATTTCGGAGAAAATTGTTGGACATCTTGTTGAATATGTGGAGGAATGTTTATTGATCAAAAGTAATTGAAAAATAGTGAAAGAAAAAAACCAGACGAAAGTTTATTTAAAATGAAAATATAGATATATATATTTTTTTTTTGTATAAATCACGAAATCACAAAAGGATTTATATGGTTTCGTTTCAGAAGCGGGAATTTTTTGAGGTCGTGTTAGGAGGCTGGTGAAGATGATTTGGTGTTGTATCTGTTTTTGTCTGAACAAGGTTGGGGTGATGGAAAATCAATGGAAATTGTTTCTGAAGTTTACCAGGTGGTTGACTCGAGAAGATGAAGATGATGAACCGTAAAAAGATGAACTGTTAAAAGAGGGAAAAGGGAAAACAAAAATGGGGAAATAAGGTAAAAAAAAAAAAGGACAAAATGTTAAAACCAAGAAGAATGAAATTGAAGGATAAATGGAATTTCAAGTCCATAATACCTTAAATTTATTGTAGGGTGTAGTGAATAAAAGTTTGATAACATAGGGTTTTTTAGGAGAATTTTTTTATCATAGGGTTCCGATTGCTACTTTCGACTAAGACAGAGTTCTTGATGCATTTAACTCCATAATTTTCTAATCCTGGATGGAGTTTTGATTAAAATTTATCCACTACAAAAAACAGCCGAATTCCGTCGGGAAAAAACCGACGAAAAATTCTGTCTGTATCCCGTTGGAATTCCGTTGGAAAATTTGGTGGAATTTAAAAAAAAATTGCGCCAAAATTTCCGACGGAACTCCTTTGGAATTTCGTCGGAAATTTTGGCGCAATTCTAAAAAAATTGCGCCAAAAAAACCGACGGGGTTTTCCCGTTGGTTTTCCGTTGGAATTTCAATTAAATAAAAAATCCAACGGAAAACCGACGGGAATTACCCGTCGGTTTTTTTATTCCTCAATTAAAAAAAAAGAATAAAAAACCGACGGGAATAACCTGTCGGTTTTTTTATTCCTCAATAAAAAAAAAACAACGGGATTTTCCCGTCGGTTTTTTTTTTATTCCTCAATTTAAAAAAAAAACGAAGGGATTTTCCCGCCGGTTTTCCGTTGAAATTTCAATTAAATAAAAATTCCGTTGGTTTTCCGTCGGAATTTTTCAATCAAATTTAATTAGAAATCTCGATTCAAATATCTTTTAATAAACCAACACATATATTATAGTTTTAAGTCATCTTCGTATTAAAATTTATGTTTTTTCAATAAACGATTATTTCTAATAAAGAAAAACTAAGTTATCAATTATATAAGTTAATTAATAGTGAAAGTATCAATTACGTAACGAGAAGATCGCCCTTTTGATGGTTTGATCTTCTTCAACTTCAAATTTAGATCTTAATAACGTTAATCCGTAGGTCCTTCAACTTATTTATATATTTAAAAATTATATAATATACAAATTATAAATTATTAATAGACACTAAAGTATATGATATACAAATTATACATTATTAATTAAAATAAAAATATCTAGAACATCAATCTTTTAACTTTAAATATAGTGAGGAGATCCCAATTGGAATTTAATTTTCTATTAGACACTCTCACTGTCTCACATATATAAATAAAAAGTTTATAATTTTAAATTACCACTCTTATGATGCTCAAACAATTCCAAATATTATCGTAACGTATGGTGTTGTATCATATTAAGGTTGGACATCTTGACAAACATCTTTCACTTGTTAAATTTAAAAACTAATATATGTTGTATCATATTTGTATCCATGCATTATAAACACTCGCTTATATACATACATACATATATATAGTGTTTTCACACAAAAAAAACATATATATATATATATATATATATATATATATATATATATATAGTGTTAATATACTATTTTATTAGTTATCAATCGTAATTTACATAATAAGTATTTTTAATAAATTTAATACTTGATAATGAGTATATAGTGTTAATAATTTTTGAACTAAATTTAAAATATGAAAACTACGAAAATTTTTATTAATTATGTATCTTTATAAAAAAAAAAAAATTATATATATATTGATGGTGCAGAAACTTGTAGAGGATTTAAACACCAGACACTTTAGAATTTGTATGTAGGAGGGAAGACCATCACAGGCGTAGGAGCCTCAGGAACTGGGTTTCCAATGAGCGTGGGTTCTTCCAGCTAGGATAACACCAAGAAATCGTGCAGCAAAGGTGCAGAAAATGGTGGAGTATATGAGACTTTTGAGAAGATGCAGAGGAAAAATGATGCCCAGTTCGGTTGTGTGGTATTTTGTGAAGAAGATGACTTGGGGAAGAATGCATGTGTTCTCCCCTTATTTATATGTTAGGGGTGAGGGTAAATGGGTAAATTGACCGTGTGGTCCCAAACCTGTGTTGCCCTAACACGTGGCAGCCTGTGAGGGTGTGAGAGTGACGTTTCTGCAAAGGAGGCGGCGTGTCAGGTACAATGGTGCGCACCACCTTTGTGTCAGAGGTTGTTGGCGAGGGTCGCGCGGGATGATGGACCAAAACCCGCTTGTGAAGGCTAGGATCCGTCGCATGAGAAGTAGGGTCACTCCCGAGCGTTGGTGACGCTCGAACAATCCACAGATGGGTTCCCCATGATAGATGACCCTTGAGCGCCAAAATCCCGAGCGTCATTAATGGGACCCCCCCATGTGGGTGCTTCCCTGAGAAGGGTAACCCTGAGGGCCGAGATGCGAGCGTCAAACTCGTCGGTTCTGGCCCTTTACCTGAATTGTCATCCGAGGCTTGACGGTTTATATTTAGCTGGCAAATGAGTGGGCTGGGAAGGCTCACGAGCCCATCAATGCGAGCGTCCTGGCCTTAGCCAGCGATGTGCTGACATGTGGACGGCTCTGATTCGAGCGTGATTTTAGGTCTCATCATTTTGCCCCCCAAATTCTGTAGTATCGCTTCGAGCGTACTGTAGAATTTATAAAGAAGGAGCCTTGAATTTTGAATATCCGAGGGTCAGGCCTTTACTAGAGATGTGACCGCTGGCCTTCCGTAACGGACACAAACTGACACCGCATTAAAATGCTGTCAAGTCCGCATTTAATGCTGAGTGGGAACGTGGGCGCGTGCACTCCAGGAGACGTGAGGCGGTTACCAAAAGTATGGGGATTCCCTAGGCGGAAAATGATTGCATTTTGAATTTCCAGCCCTAAACCATGTAAATTATCCCCTTTAAATAGAGTCCTATAGAGCTTTGGAACCTCTTTCACGCACTCAGATTTCTTCCAGCCTTTAAGCAGCAAAGAATTTTCTGCAATCTTTACAGACTCCGGCGAGCTTTCGTTCTTCAAACTTTAGGTAAAGCTCCACAACTCTTAATATTCTGATACTAACTTTTAGATTTAGGTTGAGTGAGTGAAATCCTTGAGTGAAGAGCCACTTTCTGCTACTGAATTTTCTCCAGAAATTCTTCCCCTTCTCGACTGAGTTTTCTGAGAAAAACCCCATCTTCAAAAATCGTAAAGCAACCATGGCCGGACACCCCATTGAAGATTACGTAAGAGAGATTGATGAGATGTCGGTGGGGAGTTCCTCCCCTCACGGCAATGTTCCCACGGCTGTCCCTCTGGCTAGGATGTCCCCGGGTGAAGGGGTTTCCATGGCGATCCCTATGGCCCAGGCTCCGGCCGCTGTCAGAGACGAAGAGGTTGATGCCGCTGTTCAAGGGATGAACGAGCGTGCGCCAGGGGGGGTTGATGATATTTTTGAAGAGATGGACAATGTGATGGAGATGCAGAGACAAGGGGAGAGAGTGTTCCCGGTTTTGAACAGTGCCACGCGACCCCAGGATCACAGGGTTACAGTGGCCATGGCGGCCCCCGAGGGCGAAGCAGGGCCATCCGGGCGTCAATTTGAAGCTGGGCCCTCCAGAAGGCGCCAAAGGAGAGGAAGGGAGCCTGCCACTCGTGTGAGGCAAGATAATCGCCATCAAACAGATAGATCACCGGATGAGATCGCGAGCATCTTGACGCTCGATGATTTGGAGGAGTTGAGGGCGAATGCTTATTGGGATGAGGCAGTATTTCCCATGCGACTTCCAGAGGAGGGGGAAAGAGCCAACCGACCGCCGCCTGGGATGATGACGGTCTACTGGGATGCGGTCCTTGCCGGGGGCTTGAGGTTCCCAATTCCGCCTGTCGTTGCCAACATCTACCATCACTTGAGGCTTTGCCCTTCACAAATTCTGCCGAACGGCATAGCCCTGATTAATACCTTCGTGATTATGATGGTTGCTCTAGGTCGCGAGCCCTCGATCATCAACTTTGATAGCTTGATACAGGTGGCCCGCTCGACTCGCTCATCCCCTACCGATGGATTCTATTACGCTCAAGCTAAATCAGGCTTTAAGATGATAGATTCCCCATCTACTTCCTATGGCGAGCATTGGAAGGAGAAGTACTTTTTCGTGGGGGCTCCAGGAGGAATTTTCAGGGTTCACCGCGAGTGGTTGATACATGGCGAGGGTCCTCTGATTAGGGAAAGAACGAAGAATAAAGCCTTTGAGGATTGGGCACAGGGGTTAGCCTTCGAGATGAGGGCTGAGAAAAAATGGATTAAGGCTGAGACCCTGATGAAGAATGAGGGAGTGTTATTCCGTTATGGTTTATCTTGCCCCCCAGACATGATACTCAACCCTCCAGCTGACATCATGGCCCTCGATGGTTAGATTCTAGGAACTAACAGCTCTAACCTTTAGAATAGTCCTCTAACTTACAGTGATTGCTGTATTCTTGTATATACGATCCAAGCAATCAATCTTCTGACGCTCGTTCCTCTTTACTTGCAGGCATCCAAATATTATAACGAGGCATGAATGCTGAGGCTCTTACACGCATGTTGGGTGCCCAAGGGCCCGTCGTCGACCTTCAGCCCCCGCAGCAACAGCAAAATCGCCCCCCGAGGGGAAGGGGGATCAGGCGAGGTGCCGGTCGGGGTCACGATGGCGCTCGCGGAGATGCAGGGAACGAGGCCCGTAGGGGCTCTACTGAAGATTTGACGGTTGATGGCGTCCGTGGGGCTACTCCTCCGCCGGCGGCCCCCGAGGGTCCAATTACACTGAGTTCGAGCGGGTCTCGAAACCGCTCGGGTGAGCACGTTCGCATACACGAGACCATCAGGGCCGACCGTCAGGGGAAGAGGAAAAGGATGCCGGACTCCCTTCCTATTTCCGGCAAAGGGAAAGAGGTGGTCGTGGGGCACAGAGGTGAGGGCAGTGATACTTCTTCATCAGAGGATGAAGATTTCTGGAAGATAGGCTGTAAAGGTGACTCCCGCTACAAGCGCCAACGGACTGAGGGTCCGGTGCTTCTGAAAAAGAGCGCCTACTCCGTGAACCTCGTTTCTGACATCGTCGGGAAACTCCAGTTTTCCGGATCATGACAAGCTGAACCAGCATGACGCCGCTCGTGTTGCTGACGATGCCTGTCATGCCCTTCTGACGGTAAGTCCTTAGTATCCTCTTGAAGGTTTTCAACTTCCACTGTTCCCATTCGAACGCTAATCTTTGTGTCTGACTTTCCAGGAGGTAATCCCTAGGTTAAAGAATCTGCAGGGGCGAGCGCAGGCCTACTCCGAGCATAAGGCCAAGTACAAGAAACTGTTGCGCATTTCTGATCCCGTCCAGTTGCAGGAGGATTACAACAACCTCCACGCCCAACTGTCCATGGTCAACCGCGATAAGGATCAGCTGAGGGAGAACCTGCAGAAGGCGGACGAGGCCTATCTCACTCTTGACGAGCGTCACAAGGAGGTGAAGGTGGAGCGGGACCAGTTGAGGGTGCAAAATAGGGAGCTGGGGGAGCAGTTGGCGGAGAACACTCGCCAAAATGAGGAAACAAACAAGGCCCTCGCTGACTTGCAGGCCAAAGTGCAGGGCTTGGAGGCAAGGGTGTCTTGGGAGGCAGTGAAGAAGTTTGTACGCTCCAAGGCTTTTGTGTTCGCAGCCAACGTTCATTGCTTCGACAATGCTCGGCGCTTCTTCCACAAGGCCATTGGACGAATGGTGAAACTTGGACTGGCTCCTGAAAGCGCTCGAACCGACGCCCGTCTTCGTATGGACCTGGATGAAAACTGCGAGCCCATGGTCCAAGACGAGGATCCCACCGAGAGCCTGGCGGAACCGGAATATCAGGAACTGGTGGAAACAATCCATCGGGAATTCATTGCAGCCAACACTGTGGTCCCAGAGCCCATCCAAATAGAAGATGAGGGCACCGTCATGGACACCGCAGACGTTGGGGAACATGGCGAGGCCCAAACTTCTGACGCCAACGTGCTGGCCCCGGTTCCCCTCGCAACTGCTCCTCCAGAGCCCGATGCTCCAGCCCCGTGAAGCTCCTTATGCCGATCCCTTTCCCTGTTGGTTTAAATACCTTGTCATATTTACGAACAATTTTGTGCTTGTACTTGATCTTTCAGTTACTTTTCTGAACAATTTGGATCCCTTTATGCTCCTTTTCCTTATACTTTTGAATGGAGAATGATGTTTTTCTCTCTTTTTTTTTATTGCGCTCGCTGCCGTTATATCGATGTCTGTTGTTTGAGCGCTTGCAATGAGTGTGTGTATGCACGAGGGCGTTATTTTCGAGGGCGCCCTGGCGTTCATCGCAAGGCGTCATCAGTTTAAAGTTTGGCAGCACCTGGCCATTTGAGGGGCGTAGAGACGGGCGCGAGGGTGTTTCACGCGTGTTCCCTGGCCGTATTTGCAATTAGGCTCAAATTTGAACTTAGGAAACCTCTAGGGATTTGCCTAAGTATTGGCCCAATAATCGTGCACCCTCGTTTCGGACGCACCGATAAGTTATACGCACCTTAGAAATCAGCAATAGGATTTGCTATGTGTGGGAGAGGATAGAGCGTAACCATAGGGTTAGTGTCGATACGAGGGACCAATGAAAGGGTTGGCCCAGGATCCAATATTCTATGAGTGTACTTTTACTCAATAAGTTGAGGGTCATTGGGGTTCTTACGAGCACGAGCTGCAGTGGCGAGCACTCAGCTGGCGTAAGTTGAGCATTGTGCTCCCCGTTGTTCGACACGCTCATTTTTAGGATTTATTCTTACAAATCGCTCAAACTGTTCTAGGTGGATGGTTATCAACACTTGGACAGTGTAGCTTTGGAACGATTGAAGTATCGCGTAGGCTTTTCGACGTGGAGGATGCTCGACACGGAGTAGGCCTCTCGTCGCTCGAATCATTAGATCAAATAGGAAAGCAAGTAAATAATAAGAACAAAGAATTAAATACTTACTGTTATATAGATGCATTTTTGGAAATGATTACAACAAACTTTCCGTCGAAGGGAAGCACTCAATGCCGCAGACGGGCAATTTACAAAGAAGATGATGTTTATACGTAGAACCTTCTAAGGTTACATGCATTCCATGGCCTAGGGAGCCGCTCGCCTTGCAAAGTTTCCAATAGGTAGGTATTGTTTGCTCGTACCTGGATGACTTTGAAGGGGCCTTCCCAATTAGGGTCCAACTTACCTACATGTTTGGAGACTTCAACTTTTTTGAGGACCAAGTCCCCCAGTTGGAAAGTCCTTTCTCTAACACGTTTGTTGTATTGGCGGGCTACGGTCGCTTTGTATTTGTGGATGCGTGCCCACGCAACATTCCTTCTTTCGTCCAACAAATCTAACTCGAACGCTCGATTGGATTCGTTGGCAGCAGGCTCGAAATAGGCAGCGCGTGCGGATTCTTGAGCAATTTCCGCAGGTATCATAGCCTCGGAGCCGTACACGAGGGAATAAGGGGTTTCCCCCGTTGCCGCTCGCGGAGTAGTACGGTACGCCCACAGAGCTCCCTGAAGTTCTTCAGCCCATTCTCCCTTCTTACTCTCGAGCATCGTTTTCAGATGCTGGAGTATGGTTCGGTTGGTCACTTCAGCTTGACCATTAGCTTGAGGATAACCCACGGAAGTGAATCGTTGTTCGATCCCTAGTTCATAGCACCAATCCCGTGTGTCAGCAGCGATAAACTGGGAACCGTTATCTGAGATGAGCACCCTCGGGATGCCGTATCTGCAGATGATATTTTTCCAAATGAAATCCCTCACAACCTTGAACGTTATCTTAGCGACCGCTTCTGCCTCAGCCCACTTAGTGAAATAATCCACAGCAAGTATTACGAACTTCTTTTGCCCGACCGCCATTGGGAGAGGTCCCACGATATCAATGCCCCACTGATCAAAAGGCCATGAAACATCAATAGGAATCATTTGAGCTGCCGGCAACTGAGGAGTGTTGGAATGGAACTGGCACTTGGGACATTTCTTGGAATATCTAATGGCATCTTGCAATACCGAGGGCCAATAGAACCCACTCCTTAAGATTTTCTTTGCCAAGATTCGTCCGCCTGAGTGATTCCCACAACTTCCACTGTGCACATGCTCTAAAACTTCTTTAGCCTGCGAGGGTCTCAAACATCTCAACGGTGGGCCCAGGAAGGATCGCTTGAATAATCGACCCTCGGCGTCTAATGGAAACGAGGGGCCTTGCTCTTGATCTTCCGAGCCTCAACTTTGTCGCTCGGGCTGGTTCCATCCCGGAGGAATCTGACAATTTCGTCAAGCCAATAAGGCTCGGAGGGGTCAATCATGTGCACTTCTTTCGAAGGTTCGCCTTTACTTATCAGCGGTTCCTCTGCTCTCAGAAATGTAACAGCGCGTTCGTTGTGGCCGTCCAGGGCGGACGCAAATTTCGAAAGAGCGTCAGCATGTTCGTTTTCTGCCCTCGGGATTTGTAAAAGGTGGAATTCCTTGAACTTGGCTATCACCTCCTTAGCGCTCGCCAGATACTGCACCATAGTGGCTTCTCGAGCCTCATAAGAACCGTCGATTTGACTCGCGATCAACTGCGAGTCCACATATGCGGTAACCCGAGTGGCGCCATTTTGAAGCGCGATTCTGAGCCCCTGAATGAGGGCTTCATACTCTGCCTCGTTGTTAGTGACTTGGAACGCCAACTTGATGGCGTAGTCAACTTCAGCTCCAAGAGGATCCCTGAGGGTCACCCCGGCTCCCCCCCTTGCGAGGTCGAGGAGCCATCTGTGTGTAGCAGCCATAGACCATCTTCCTCCGAGGGCTCGGTACCTAGGTTGAAACGTTCCACCAATAGGTCGGCTACAGCCTGAGCTTGTATCGCTGTACGAGGCTCAAAGGTGATGTCGAATTGACTGAGCTCAATTGACCATTTAATCAATCTCCCTGAGACGTCTGGCTTTGCAAGCACTTGTTTGAGGGGCTGATCTGTGAGCACCACGATAGAATGTGCTTGAAAATATGGCCTTAATCTCCGAGAGGGGTTAACGAGCGCGAATGCAAACTTTTCTATTTCCATGCATCTTTTCTCCGCTCCCTGTAGAGTTTTGCTCAGATAATATACCGGCATATGCTTACGCTCGCGGATCGCCACGAGAACGGCGCTTGTAGCTTCCAAGGAGACCGAAAGATAAACAAATAAGTTCTCTCCTGGGTTAGGCTTGGTCAGCAAGGGCGCGCTCGAAAGGTACTGTTTCATGTCCCGCAGAGCTTTTTCGCAGTCCTCGTTCCAGGTAAAGTTTCGAGCGTTACGCAAAATTTTGAAGAAGGGCAGATTCCTATCCACCGAGCGGGAGATGAACCGGTTTAATGAAATGATCTTACCTACGAGCACTTGGACCTCTCTCAAATTGCAAGGGGAGGGTATGTCCAGAATTGCCTTAATTTTCTCTGGATTCGCTTCTATGCCGCGTTGACTGACCATGTACCCTAGAAACTTGCCGCCCCGTACGCCGAACGTACATTTGGATGGATTCAGTTTCATACCATAGCGACGCAGGATATCGAACACCCGCTTGAGGTCTTCCAAATGAGAATATTGACGTTCGCTCTTGACGATCATGTCATCCACGTATACTTCCATGGCTTTTCTGATTTCACCTTCGAACATTCTGCTGACGAGGCGTTGGTACGTTGCTCCCGCATTTTTGAGCTCGAAAGGCATAACCTTGAAGCAATAAACACCCATATGGACTACGAACGCTGTCTTAGGACGATCCTCAAGGGCCATAAATATCTGATAATATCCTTGGAATGCATCCATCATGCTCATAAGTTCACACCCAGCGGTCGAATCTACCAATTGATCAATTCTAGGTAACGGGTACGGGTCCTTTGGGCATGCCTTGTTGAGGTCCGTGAAATCGTTGCACATACGCCACTTGTTGGCGCTCTTAGGAACGAGCACCACATTGCAAAGCCATTCGGGATATAAAATTTCTTCTATGTACTGAGCGTCAAGCAGTTTATTGACTTCTTCTTCTATGACCTGCTTTCGGAATCCGTGGACATCCCTCTTTTTCTGCTTTATAGGTTTGAAGGTTGGATCCACGTTCAGCCGGTGGACAATAACGCTCGGATCTATGCCGGTGAGGTCGGAAGCCTTCCAAGCAAAGACATCAATATTTCCTCGCAAAAATTCGATCATCATAATCTGAGAGGGACCGTCGAGGCTGGAACCTATTTGCGTGGTCTTATCTGGATTCCCCGGCTCCAATTCGATGGTCAAGAAGTTTTCTGTAGGTTCCACTCTTACTTCAGGCCTCGGTAGTTCGAGTGCCCGTTTCTTTCCTGTGACCCTCTCGTCGGTACCTTCCAAGGGTATAGGATCCTCGTCTTCCGAGGAGGAAGCCCCAACCTCACCGAGGGGTGAGATTCCAGCAACCTCCGGTTTGTCCGTGGCCTTCTTCTTATTCTTCTTCTTATAGAGCTTGGCCCTCTTGCGCTCGGGGCCATCTTCATCCAGTTTGGGAAAGTCAACAGACTTTTTTGTGGAGCCTGCCTGGGTGGGTTGTTTGGGCTTGTGGCTCCGAAGGGAAAGTACGTAGCATTCCCAAGCCTCCTTTACATTGCACAGCACCTCTCCTGTTCCCTCGGGAGTGGGAAACTTGACTTTTTTATGATATGTGGAAATTATCGCTTTGAAGTCGACGAGGGTTGGGCGCCCAATGATGATGTTGTATGGTAGGTCCACTTCGACCACCACATAAAGAACATTTAAAGTCTTTCGCTGTGGGGCGCGACCGAAAGAGGTGGCCAAGCGAATTTGTCCGCGAGGGACGATCTCGGAACCCCCAAAGCCGACAAGGGCTGTTCTAAGAGGTTCGAGCGGGATGTTTGTGATGTTCATCTTCTGGAACGTGGAGTAAGGCAAAACATTTACGGAGCTTCCACTATCAATCAAGACCCTCTTTACAATATGATTGTGAACATCTAAGCTAACCACCATGGGGCAGTCAGAGGTTTCACCGACCCCATGGGGTGTTACAATGTGCTCTAAGTCTTTCTCTGTGAAGCCTACGCTCCCATCTCTCTCTGGGCTTGAGGGTTGACGAATGGAGAGCACTGGCTTTGGTTGAGAAGATCTCTGGTCATAGCTCCTGATGTAACGACGTCGGGAAGCGTTCGAGTCGCCTCCCGAGGGTCCTCCAGCAATCATGTGAATGACCGCGAAGGGTTGATTTTCCATATCTGGAGCTTTCCCTTTTCCATGGTCACTGGGCTCGGAGTGATGGTGTCGGGGACTTCGTGAGCGTGAACGGCTCCTTCCCCTGGTGCGTGCTCGCTCTGCACAATGCTCGTCGTAACGTTCCAACACCTTAACGAACTCCTTAAGATGCCCCCGGCGATCAGCCTCTGAATTTCACTCTCAAGCTGCCGGCACTTACTGGTATCGTGCCCTTTCTGCTTGTGGAAAGCGCAATATTTTCCCGAGCGCTTCTGGGCCTCGGTTTCCCTTAGCTTCGACGGCCTTTTGAACAGCTTTTTGTCCGCCATAGCATACACTTCAGCTATAGGGCGGTTGAGAGGGACTCGCTCGAATTTCCGAGGGGGAGAGTTCCGGCGAGCAGGAATAGGGCTGCGGCGGCGGCCTCTGGTTGAATCTCCTCTGTCCTCAAAGGATTTGTTGGTGCGAGGGGCGTTCGCCATTTTTTGATCCCTCGCAAGGTACATATCTTCGAGGGTGAAAAACGAGTCAGCGATGTCCCTTATTTCCATCAACGAGCGGGGCTTTTTCTTGGCCACTTCTTTCACAAATTCTTTGCTGACGTAGTGCTTCATGTTTATAGCTCCGAAAAGAACATGCCTCAAGAAATCCATCGACGGCTTCTCCACTAACAAGATCTCCTTGTTGAACCTTCCCATGAAAGACCGAAGGGTCTCATTCGGCCCCTGGACCAAGCTGTACAGGGCTGTTGCGGCTGGGGCCAGTGCTTTTAAGGAGTTGAAGTGGCGGACGAAGGCATCTCTTAAGTCATAATACCCCCGAATCGAGCGCGGGGGGAGTTTTTTGTACCAGTCTTGAGCCATTCCAGTGAGGGAAGTGACGAACACTTTGGCCCAATAGTTGTTGGGGTGATCATATAAATGCATCAAATGTACGAAATGATCCAGGTGCTCGGCTGGATCAGTGGTTCCATCGTACCTATTGACAAACGAGGGGATTTTGCCCTTCCCTGCGCGAGTCATCAGTACCTCCTCAATGAGGGGCGAGTCGCCAGTCATGATCCTATAATCCCGGTCGTCGGGATCTTCGTAGCTGGCTTCCCTCCTGCGCCGAGAAATGAGGCTACGTGGTCGGCGAGCGTCTCTGGCCTTGGACCTCTCGCCCCTATCGCGGGAGGCGTGAGACCGTGCTCGAGAGAGCTGCTCCACCACGTTCTGGAGCCCTCGAATTTGGTCTTGTACTGCTGCAAGCTGAGGGTCACCGACATTTCTGCGGTTTGCCCTCTCTGTGGCCCTCGACTGGACCTCGTCGTTGTTTCCAGCCCCTTCATTTTGAGGGGCTTTCTCGTTTCCCGCTGGCTGCTGCCCTTGCTGGACCCTCGGAGCGGCCTCATTTTCTTGAAGCGGGGGAGGGTGAGGTTGCTGGGCCCTTAACGCATTTTGGGCCATCGTCAAGGGATGTGCAGGGAGCCCGCCCAAGGGCGGAGCCGCTCGAGCTCCTGCCAAAGAGGGGAAATAGGCGGCAGTGAAGTACTCCCAGGCGTTCTGTACCGCCTGCCCTTCACACTGTGCGTAAAGAGCCTGGAGCTGCTGGGTTGTTACCTGGGGCATTTTCACCCCTTGTATTTCTCTTGGTAGTGACAGTGGGAGATTTAGTGTGCCCACTGGATATGGCTGGACCATGGACACCATTCCGGGCATCATTCCCGGTTGCATATGGACGTATCCCGGCGGGGGCATGGCCATGGAGTACATGCCGTGATGAGAGGTTGGAACGTTTTGGGTGAAGGTTGGGGGAGGAGGATTCGAGCCAGATCCTCCTGCTTCGTTTCCTCTGAGGGGGAGAGTTGCAGCGGCGACCTCAGTATTTCCGGTGAGTGGAGGCGGCGTACCGACAGCGGCGGCGTCGTTCCCTGTATTCTCTTCGTTGACAGGGGAACGAGCACCTTTACTTCCTACCGCTCCTGACCTTGTCGCCGTCACCATGCTGAGAGTCGCTGGTGTCACTTTTCAACTAGCTTTTAGGGAAGAAACTGATGATGACGAAGATGGTGGTGATGGTTTCCCACAGACGGCGCCAAAAATGATGGTGCAGAAACTTGTAGAGGATTTAAACACCAGACACTTTAGAATTTGTATGTAGGAGGGAAGACCATCACAGGCGTAGGAGCCTCAGGAACTGGGTTTCCAATGAGCGTGGGTTCTTCCAGCTAGGATAACACCAAGAAATCGTGCAGCAAAGGTGCAGAAAATGGTGGAGTATATGAGACTTTTGAGAAGATGCAGAGGAAAAATGATACCCAGTTCGGTTGTGTGGTATTTTGTGAAGAAGATGACTTGGGGAAGAATGCATGTGTTCTCCCCTTATTTATATGTTAGGGGTGAGGGTAAATGGGTAAATTGACCGTGTGGTCCCAAACCTGTGTTGCCCTAACACGTGGCAGCCTGTGAGGGTGTGAGAGTGACGTTTCTGCAAAGGAGGCGGCGTGTCAGGTACAATGGTGCGCACCACCTTTGTGTCAGAGGTTGTTGGCGAGGGTCGCGCGGGATGATGGACCAAAACCCGCTTGTGAAGGCTAGGATCCGTCGCATGAGAAGTAGGGTCACTCCCGAGCGTTGGTGACGCTCGAACAATCCACAGATGGGTTCCCCATGATAGATGACCCTTGAGCGCCAAAATCCCGAGCGTCATTAATGGGACCCCCCCATGTGGGTGCTTCCCTGAGAAGGGTAACCCTGAGGGCCGAGATGCGAGCGTCAAACTCGTCGGTTCTGGCCCTTTACCTGAATTGTCGTCCGAGGCTTGACGGTTTATATTTAGCTGGCAAATGAGTGGGCTGGGAAGGCTCACGAGCCCATCAATGCGAGCGTCTTGGCCTTAGCCAGCGATGTGCTGACATGTGGACGGCTCTGATTCGAGCGTGATTTTAGGTCTCATCATATATATATATATATATATATATATATATATATATATATATATATATATATATACAATAAAAATTGTAGGTTTATAATATAATTGATCGTTATATAATAGTTATTAGCAATGATTTTATATTTATATAGAAAAATAATTTTATTTATAATTTTGAATTAATAATTTAAGTCAAAACATGTAAAAATTGTTTTTATATTACTAATTTTATTTTTAAATATACAAATATCTTATAATGTAACTTATAATTAATATATTAATTTTAGAAAGAGTTCTTATTATAATACTCTATATATTTTCTATAGATTGGAAAACTCTTAATTCTAATGAGTTTTATTTTCATTCGAATAAGTATTTTTAAAAATTTTCAATAAATATGATTATATTTAATTCAAATAATCATATATTTAAAATTAATAACAAAAAGTATTTAAATAGTTAATTGAAATAAGTGTATAAATATATTTAAAGACATAATATTAATAAGAAGTAAATTATCCAAGTTGGTAAGGGAGTCACCATTCTTCCTTGGAGACCCGAGTTCGAATCTCTGCGTAAATTCCGACGGAAATGGCCCATTGGCTTTCCGTTGGAACTCCGTTGAAAATTATTTTGTTGGAAAAAATAATTTTCTGTCGGGTTCCTGTCGGAATTCCGTTGGAAATATATTTCAAACGGAACGGACCCGTTGGGACCCAATTCCGACGATACATTTTCCAACGGTTGGAAAAAATAATTTTCTGTCGGGTTCCTATCGGAATTCCGTTGAAAATATATTTCAAACGGAACGGACCCGTTGGGACCCAATTCCGACGATACATTTTCCAACGGGAGCCATCCCGTCTGTTTTCCGATTTTCGACGGAAAAAAGACTGGTTTTTCGAAAATCCCGTCAGAAAATGTCCGTCGGTTTTCGGGCTTTTTTTTTGTAGTGATCTCTTAATCTTATGGAGTTCATTTTACTTTTAATCTCTTAATTCTCGATCGTGTTTTGATTAAAGTATATCTCTTAAGAGTCATGTAACTTGTCAATCTTTTCAACACTATTGAACTATGTATTTTATTTTTAGCAAACTCAAAAATCCCATCATATTTACCTAACTATCATATTGGGAGTACGGACAACACAGAAGCATAGTATTTTTAGAAGTGTCACCACAATAATTTATTAAATTGAGAGGTATAACTAAGAGTTGTATATAATTCTAGTGATATAGATATGTATATAATTTATTTGCTCCATATAACATTTAAAAAAAAATAAAATAAATCGATCAATAGGTCAACATTCACGAATTAGTACTTAATAAATCTTACACAACTGATCGGGAGGATAAAAGTAAATTCAACAATCGAATTTCATTTATACTATAGTCAGTGATCTAATGAACAAAAGACACGTGTATTACATGATAGCTCGAGTAAAGTACTTTGTTATGAACACTCGAAACACGTATTAATGCACACGATCGTTCATTTTGTCAATTTATGGACTCGTGTACAGTACCTTATTATAAATACTCGAAACATGTATTAATGCGTACGATCGTTCATTTTGTCGTTTTGTCATAATTTTATCGTTTTTGTTCTTAACTACATGAATAGAATCTTTATAACTTACCATTGACTTATACATTTTTTATCACATAAAAAATATAGCATTTTCATAATTTCACACCGATCTATCTACCTTTTCAAAATATCGTATGAATATTTATTTTATTTGGTATTTGATCATATGTTTTTAGATTAGATCCAAGTATATACTAAGGTGCAAGATTATTAAACTTAGGATATCAAATATAATATTAATTACATTTATTTAGAATAAAATAAATTGAAGATTTAAAAAGTATAATGTCCTTATGTCCCCTAAAACACAATTAATCAATAATTACGTCTTTGTACAAAATAAAGGCAGCAAATCTCTCTCTATAAGTGTTAGATCTGGTTTCGGACACTACCTCTACCATCACATTATTCATACATTCACACCATCATCTCCTCCGTCTGCTTCTCTCTCTAGCTCACGTCTCTCTCCCTCTCTCTCTTTCTCTCTCTGTGTTTCCGGGGAGCCGAAGAGAGAGATTCTGCATTAAATTCTACTGAATCAGAATTTTAATTCCAGTTTCCCAATGGCGGTCGTCCTGATTTGCTAATCCTGATCTGCGGATTCAATTTCTGTATCGGATCTGGATTGCTCGTGCCGGGATCGTGCATTTGTCGGTGAGTTAATTCGCTGCCTCTGTTCTGTTCTTCTCCATTGATTCACCCATGCAACCTTGTTCAATTTAGTGTTTGTTTGTGTGTTTTTTGTTGCTCTGTTTTCTACCGAGCTGATTTGAGTCTTAAATTGGAAGCTGAATGCTGTTGTTATCCGTGTGTTTTGTGTGTGATCTCGAATCAATCTTCGATCCATGGCTTTTTTGTTGTTGTTCAAAAATCAAAATAGAGGTTGGCAGATGTACGTTTCTGTCTCCGTGCGTGTAATTAACTGAACAAGAGGTGTATGTTTACTTTAACTGGTATTTCAGACGGAAATTAATGCGTTTTGCTGTGCCGTGAAGAAACGAACAACATTGATATCACCTATATTTCACCATAACTGTATGCACACACACATGTATACATGTATATCTTCATCGTTTTCGTCTGAATTGATATCATCTACGGCCATGGCAGAAGTATTTTCTCCGCTTCTCAGTTCTCACATCGATAAGAAAATTCGGTGGGCCTTGTCCGGTGGATTCATAGCCTTTCCGTTAAAGGCTGACCCCTTAGGGTGGGTGTAGGACCCAACCCAGTTTCATCCAAAAACGCGTCCCAAGTTGCCAACAATCACATAGCCTGTATAATATTCCTTCCCCTTTTTATGCAAGTCTAATTTAAATTTTAATATAGTCTTATAAAAATAATAATATATTTAAACTACTATGGTATTTAAGAATTGAAGAAGTCAAAATTACTTTTTCTCTTTATTACGTTGTTGCCCTTATTATAATGGCATCATTTTATTTTAGGCCTTTTTTAATAGACAATATCTCAAATCATCAATGTTTTAGGTCCCCTTTTACACATTTAGATTAGATTATTTATTTTCAGGTATATTTTCTAGGGTTTTCAGACTTCAGAGTGAAATGGCCATCATTTATTGCGGATACTATATGCTTTTAATTTTTATTTTTCCTATGTAATCTACGAAATTCTCATTTTTCAAAACTTAGGACATTAGAGGAAACAAAAATTATCAAGCCACCAACTTTATAAAATCGAAACGGAAATTAGTTTAAAAGTCCACCCAATTCCCGGGGCAATACTGCACCATTTTAAGTTTAATGACGTCACCGTCACTCGTGCCTATCTCAATCTGTCACTTTATGTTAATTTAATATTTCCAGTATATCTACTACAAAGTTATTTATCTCGTACCCAGGAAAAAAAAAAAAAGAAAAATTGAATCTTTAATAACTTAAGAGAATTTCTCATCCTTGGGCGTTCCCCTTCTTCCTCGTGTCAGATTGGAGGAGTAAACGCTGTAAAGCACTACATACTATGCATTTTGTTGGCGATAAATTTATTATTACCTAACAAATAAGTAAAAAGAAAACCTTGGATGATTTGACTGGATCTGGATCTGGATCTGCGTTGGATTGACTGATTGGGTGGTGCAGCATGTTCACTGCATACCTAATTCATCACGGAACTATAGTTGTTGAAGTATTTTGTAAGACTACAAAAGGATTTAATTCCTTTCATGCTGAAATCGTAGTTAGAAAATTTATCATAGTATGTGGATAGTATTCCGGATTTCCGGTATTCCCGTATAATATCGATTCTGATATCTTGCCTCCAATTTACTCGACCAAATTGTGGGATTAGTAGATTACAAGCATGCACAAAAAGAAAGGAGTGAAAAGTGAAAAGCCCTAAGTGGAGGGGGTGTCGGCGCAAATATCCGAAAGTGAAATAAAATAAAATAGAAAAGTAGCAAATCTGAGTTTATTTGATTATTTCTCCTGTGGATATATTGTATTATTCTCTTTCTGATTCGACTTACTTGAATCTCGACTAGAAATTTGCACGTTCTTACTTCTGCAATGTGATTCTTGTGTGTCTATGTGCTAATGAATTATCCTATTGCAGTTGATTTCGATTTGCCATTGGGAAATTCAGTAAACGATGGCCGGAACTGAGGTTTCAAAGGAGCTTTCAGAGGGAGTTTCAAAGGAGGTGGAGAAATGCGCGGTTGACATGAACTCTCATCGAGATCTGCTCAAGCCCGAGTGTAATGGGTCCAACCATCACAATCAAACCAATGATTTTGATAATTCCTATGTTTTTGTTACTGGGGCTGATGACCTCCCTAACGTTGCTGTCGACAATAAGGAAGTGGACGATGAGGTTTCGAGTGTTCTGCCCGATCCCAGTGCAGCTCCTGTTAAGGATCAAGGTGCGAAACCCGAATCTCGAGGTGAGAAGTTGGATGCAGTTAGTGGGGAATGCAGTGAGCCCGCAAATGAGGGAGACAATGAGAATGCCGATAGGGGCATTGGAGATCCTGCGGTGGTAGCTGATAGTGCAGGTGGGGCCCGCAAGTCTGATGAGGAAGCTGGGCAAAATGAAAGTTTGGCAGAAGTTGAAGTTAAACAGTTAGAGAACCCGGATGGAAAAGTTGAAAGCTCTGAAGCAGTTGTGTCGAAGAAGATTGAGGATAAAACTGTGAAACTTGAAGGTGTGGTGGAAGGTGAACAGAAGAACCTTTATAATCTTATAAAATCAGGGTTGGTGCCTGGTCTTATAGAGAATCAGGAATCCGAAGTCGGTGCTTTGGGGTCAGTTGCTGATTCAGGAGAGAGTGGGGAGGTAAGTAATAAATCTTCATACATTGCAAATGGTGAATGTGGGGATCGAGTTGAGTTAAAAGCCATTGAGACATCAAAAGCGTGT
Organism: Lantana camara; assembly: GCA_037501455.1. Classification (NCBI taxonomy): domain Eukaryota; kingdom Viridiplantae; phylum Streptophyta; class Magnoliopsida; order Lamiales; family Verbenaceae; genus Lantana; species Lantana camara. The sequence goes on from CM074855.1 coordinate 131,336,026, forward strand.
GAGGAATCTCCAAACTTGGCTGTGGCTGTAGTCGAGTATGAATTGCAAGATGCCAGTGTAGAGGCTGAGGCTGAGGTGAAGGTGGATTTGCATCCAATTAATAACAAGGAAGTTATACCTAAGGAGGAAGTGATAATAAATTTGAGTTTAGATGTACTTGAAAATGAACAGGGTGATACTACAATTGCCACCAATTCGGAAGGTGTGCAGGAACGGGTAAATGAAGCAAAATCTGTTCCGAGCAGCATGAGTTGTCATGTGGAAACGGTTTCAGTTGAAAAAGATGAGGAAGTATCGGTAGCTCATGTTGAAAATGGTAAATCTGTGCGTAGCAGTGTTGGTTATGCTGTGGAAAAAGTTTTAGTTGAGAAAGATAAGGAGGAAGTCTCTGAATCTCATGTTGACAATGGTAAATCTGTGCTGAACAGCCATGTGGGAACAGTTTTATATGAAAACAAAGATGATTTCTCTGTATCTCATGTTGACAATGGGCCCTGTCCTGAAGAGCCTGAAAAACACCCTTATGGCAGTGATGCATCTCGTGAAATAGTTCAATCTGTGACAAACGGTGAGGCTTCTGTACCGAACAGCCATGTGGAAATGGTTTTAAGTGAAAAGGATAAGGATAGTGTCTCTGTATCTCATGTTGCCAATGGTAAATCTTTACTGAGTAGCAATGTCGAATCGGTTTTACTTGAAAAAAATAAGGATGATATCTCTGTATGTCATGCTGACAATGGTATTTTGCATCCTGAAGAACCTGAAGAATACCCCAACGGCAGTGAAGCTCCTTCTGAAATTTTGCAGTGTGAAACCAACGATGAGGCTTCGGTGCCGAACAGCCATGTGAAAATGGTATTACTTGAAAAAGAGAAGGAGGATGTCTCTGTATCTCATGTTGAGGATGGTGTCGAATCGGTTTTACTTGAAAAAAATAAGGATGATATCTCTGTATGTCATGTTGACAATGGTATTCTGCATCCTGAAGAACCTGAAGAATACCCCAACAGCAGTGAAGCTCCTTCTGAAATTTTGCACCGTGAAACCAACGATGAGGCTTCGGTGCCGAACAGCCATGTGAAAATGGTATTACTTGAAAAAGATAAGGAGGATGTCTCTGTATCTCATGTTGACAATGGTATTCCCCGCCCTGAAGAACCTGAATACCTTAATGGCTCTGGAGCATCACTTGAGATTATGCTATCTGATACCAACACTGGGGCTTCGGTGCCAACTCAAAGCTTCCCACCTTCAAATGCACATGTACCTCAAACTGAAGCTGAAATTTCAGATGCTGAAACTGTTGAAGCAGTTTCGTCTTCACCTCCTGATGGTAAACAGTCTCAAATCATTGAGAACGAGTCAAGCTCAGGATCTGGCTCTACTATTGAAGCAGTTGTTACTACCGGGAAAGAACCAACTTCTCAAAGTGATGAGGTCCTGGCTGAAATTGAGGTTTCAAGTGGGAAAGCAAAAGTTGCAAACAGCCCACATGCAACTTTTGATGTGAAATTCGAACCTGCAGATCATGATAATAACTTTCCTGCCTTAAGCAGTGTAAGAAAGACTGGTGATGTGACTTTCGGGATTAGAACTGGCGTTTCAGATAGCTCTAATGTTAAAAAAGAAGATACAACTAACATTGTTGAGGACTCTAAAGATGTTGAAGGCATGGGAGATCAATTGGGTGGTGCTGCAGACGAGGACACTGGAGACTCGCTCAACAGCAACTTATCTGTTGCTTCACCGGAGGGTTCCAGTAAAAATACGATTGAAGGTGAAGAAGCAGTTATTAAGACTGTACCAAAAACAAAGCCATTCAACTTTTTAGTCCGGATTCCAAGATTTGACGACGACAATCTTAGAGAACAAATCCGGCTTGCAAAGCTACACGTTGATGAGAAGACAAAACTCAGGGATGCTATTCAAGTCCAAATCCAAGAGCTGAGGGTAAGGCTCTGATCCATTTTCTGTATTTCATTTGAAGTAAAAAACACAAAATTTATTGGGTTTCTCCCATTAACAGGCCAACAATCAGATTCATGGTATTGATTATGAATATGCCAAGGGTGAAGCCAGAAGTGCACGAAAGTTGGTGAAGTCAAAACGCATGGAAATAGATTCCCTCCAGTATTTGATTAATAAAGCTAAGAATGCATTATCTATTGATGATATTGATAGCCAGGTAATTATTCTTATGCCCTCCCTATGTATATACACTTTGATTTGAATGTAACGGCGTAGACTTTTCTAATCCGCTTCTTTATTTGAACTACAAAATATTTGTTTCCTTAAATGATTTTCTAGCGGTGTTCTTTTCAGATGTTCAGTATGGAACATACAATACAACATGAGACTCTAGACTTGAAGGAAGAAAAAAAGCTTATTCGTACCATCAAGCAACTGAAACAACTGCGCGAGCAATTATCTTCTAACATGGGTAGCCAAGATGAAATCAAGCAGGCTCTTGAGCAGAGAGAGGAGGTTGAAGCCCGGTTAAAGGTATGGATATCTCATTACAGATGCAATAAATATGTATAATTATAGTACACCGGAAGTGTTTAGTGTAGAGGAAAGACTGCTCATTGTGAAAGCCATAATTCGATTGAGTTCTAAATATGGAGTTGGTCTGTGTGCAGGTTCTAAGGAAAGAGCTTGATGTCCTCAAAGATAAAGTCGTAAAAGCAGAATCAGCTGCTAAGGACGCAGAGATGAAATATGATGATCAAAATAAGAAGGTTAAGGAACTTCAAACTCAGTTTAGAGCAGCTGATGATGTTCGGCAAGCAGCATATGCACAGTGGCAGAATTTGAAGAAAGAACTTTCAAAGAAGGTAATAGACTCTTGATACTCCCATGCTAGTTAATTTAATATTAGAAAGGTACATGTGCATTGCAATAGCACGACTTACAAAAACTAATCTATGTAAAAAGATGCTATATAAGTGAGATCTTATAGAAGATCTGGCCTGTACTCATCCAATGTGTAGATTCAATTGTAAGATTTTTCTTTGGTCGCTGATTCAATTGTAAGATGGTAATATTAACATTCTAAACAATTATAATAGAACAAATTGATTTGAAATGAGTCATATCTGGCTGGACTTGGACAATTAAGTGGCATTTATCATTTGATCATAAAGTATTGGAATGGACTTGATATAGTTGCATATTGCAGAGCAAACCATTTTTCAAGTACAAGGATGATGCAGCCATTGCCACCAATTTTGCATTTAGCAGGGATATGGAGGCACTGTACCGTTTGTGCACAAATCAGGTAAATTTTATAATCGCTCTTTTTCTGATCTCTGTTGTATATATCCAAAAATTTCAGCTTTACAAATATATCTAAATTCTGTAGGTTGAAAACGTTATGGAACTGTGGAACAAGAATGCTGAGTTTCGTAAAGAGTATGTAAAGTTCAATACAAGAAGTACCATCAGGAGATTTGGGACTCTGGATGGTCGATCGCTTGGCCCAGATGAGAAGCCACTTAACCTACCCAGCAACTCTGATGAGAGAATTCATAGGATGGTGTCAACACCAGCCAAGGTTGATTCCATATCACAAATTCCAAATCCAGATCTAAAGCAAGAAACAACTGTTGAAAGTGTGACCTCCGATGGTAAATCAATGAAGAAAGCGACAGAACAAAAGAACCATAAGGTGACAAATAAGGAACCTCCTTCTACTACACCTGTACAAGTGAATGGCATGAATAGTGTAGCTGTTTCTAGTAAAGAAGACATTGATGAGGTGCATGAGGAGCCTAAGAAATCAATAGAAGAGCTTGAGTTAATGAGGAAGGAAGAAGAAATGAAGAGGGCAGAGGCTGAGGCTAAGTTGAAAGAGCAACGCCGGTTGGAGGCTCTAGCTAAGGCTCATGAGGCTCGTGAGAGGAAGAAAAGGCAAGCAGAGAAGTTACAAATGAGAGCTGAATTGAAAACACAGAAGGAAGCAGAACAGAGGGAAAAGGTGAATTGCATTTCAGTTGTGCAGTTCTTTTATTCTCATCCTTTATCGTATTATGATGGCATAGCAGGAAATAGATCTATAGCATTTCTGTGCTGTTAGCAGTGTTTGGTTCTAAGATTTTTTGCCAAGGAAACGAAATCCTAGATCCTCAACTTGTTTGCTTTTTAGAAGACAGTGAGGAAAATAATTTCCCCCAAATCGAAAAGAAATGAATAGGATTGATTAGTGGGTGTGAATTGAGTGATGGAGTAGAACTTATTTTCCCCCATCATTTTGCGAGGAAAATGGTTTTCCTTCTTCTTTATGTATTTTTCTCCTGTTTTCCCTTTCTTATTTTCTTTGGCAACCGAACACCAAAAAGAAAATTTCTTTCCCAACATTTTCTTTTCCTTTCCTTCCTGAATCCTAGAACCAAAACTTAGTCTTTAATGATATGTTCGTTTGACATATGCTATCTGACTTAAACTCATAAGCCCCAATCTCTCATTCTATGTAGGAGAGGGAGAAGCGACTGAGAAAGAAGGAAAGAAAGAAGGCCGCAGCTTCAATAGATGTTAATGATACCAACAGCAATTCTGAAACGGCACCAAGCTCCGAAAGCGCCACAGAAATTACTGGCAAGGACACAGACATCAAGGAAACACCTTCAGTGGCACCCAAAAAGCCTAAAAAACCTTGGTTGTTTTCCAAGCAGAGCAAGACAAAATCTGTTGTCCCTCCACCACTTCGCAACCGAAACAAGAAAAAATTGCAGCAGTGGATGTGGGTCGGGTTCACGAGCCTCATTATCTTATTCCTCTTCTGGATGGGAAATATGGGCTTATTCGCAAACGTAAATCTTAAGAGGCGAGGCCCTGTTTATTAAATTTGGTTGGTTTTTGCCTATTTGACTCGAGGAATTGGACTCTTGGTTTGTTTCAAGTATAGGCTATACATTTCTTTGATGCTCAGAATATGTTCTTTGGTTAGATGTTAGTTTATTCAATATCTTTGGCTTTTAGCTCATATACACAGGGTTGGTTTATAGAGAGGTGTCTGATTATTTGTATGGTTTAGAGAACCAAAACAGTTAAAAAACAGTGCAGTTGATTTGAAGCTGCTGCTGAGTATACTATTACCGGGTTTTCACTACAATTTGCTCATGTCTTCTCTTTCTTGTTACTCTTTAGCAAGGCCTAACATAAAGCAAACATTTCCTCCTTCTTTTGGTGTTTTTTTTCATAGAATCTTGAAAGCAAATAGATTATCAAAGTGCAGAAAAGTAAATACCACGAAGGGGGGGACCTTAATCCTGCGATGTGGATAACATTTCATGAGCTGTAAAAGTAAAACATAGCATGCGATGTTGAAGAACGCTAGAAATGGGTTAATGCGTAATGGTACCACCTATGAATGATGTGGATGAGGTTTTAGCGTTGAAAGAAACATGCACCAAAGTTATGAAGGTGTGCACATGCAATGGATCTTTTCATGTGAGTTACATGTGGGAACACTTGTAATTCAACGTTTTTGGTCATTCTTTTCAAATCTTTATACGAATAGAAGGTGAAGTAGCTCATAAGATAATTGATCTTATTTTAAAATAAATTCTCAAAGTATTTGAATTAAAAAGAAAGGTAGAAGAGCTAGTAAGAGGTCAATTAAGAAGAAGAAAAATGTGTTAAGATGTTAAAATAAATGGGTATTCCCCAACTTATTTAAAAGGAACTTATACCATATAAGTTGTTTTAACCAAATACGTTATCAGAACTTAGAGCCAAGCACCCTTTTAATTCTTAAAATGACATAAAATTGTTGAATTGAAATTATAAAGTGGATCCACCATTCTAAGTCTAGCAGGCCCAACCCAATCAAGTACAGTTGGAAGTACGACTTCTGAGTGTCAATACAAAGTTACAAACAAATCTTGAGGCTAGATTTGGTCCTTCGGATAATAACTTCAAAACAATCCTCTGAATATGATCCATTCCTATCCTATAACTATTGCCCATTTTAGATAAGAATTCAAACTCTACTAAAATAAAACAAAAGAGTTCTAATAATCTATCTTTTACGATTCGTTCATTATAACAAGATTCACATAATATATTATTCATCACGAACCAATAATTTTGTTGCGTAATTGGACGAAAGTTGACCTCCTCATAATTATATAGGTTCATAAATATTGTCAAATATCTGCAGTATACAAAAAGAATCCATATTTATTTTTATACACTACCTGTAATATTCATAACTCAAATACGAGACCTCTGCCTTACCAGACGTAGAAGTGGTCGTGATATTATGTGTCAAGTAATTAAACGCAGGAAAACAACTTTTTGTATGCTTTTGTTCCTTTTCTTATTTTTCACTGTTATTTGTCCTCGTGTTGTTTGTTTCTTCCTTCCTCCCCCTTTCTGCTTTGCTCTTTTATCTCTCGTGACTCCACTCTCTCATTCCCCGCTGATTCTCTCGCCGTCCTTTCCTACTGCATGCTCTCTCCGGTGCGCCGCCGCCGCCACCGCCACGCAAATACAAGCACATCAGAACCGCGGCGATAATTGCACCGCTCTTCTGGCGTAAACCAGCGGCGTAACTCCTGTGTTTCGTTTAATAATTTTAGTCAGGAGATCAACGACGAGCTGAGTACGACTTGGCACTTGAAATAACGGAGGCGAGTGTTCCCCTTCCAGCAATAACGATGAGCGATCCTGCTGCATTCGATGGCGGTGGATACCGCATTTAATATCACACTCTCGATTATGATGGGTAAGATTTTGAATTCTCTACTCTTTCTAATTTTATTCTTAATTTCCGGAATTACGAACAATAGTTATGTCCAACTGTTATTGTTGTTGTTTGAGATGGAGGTTGCGTATATTGGTGCTTACCTGAAGAGGATAAGTTTTAGCTGTAGGCAGCTGACTAACAGGGGGAGGGGGTATGGTTTAGTTATGGAGGTACAATCAAAATGAGGAGGATGTATATACCAATGTAACTATGCGTTTTTATAATAATTTTGCTAAATTTTCGGCACAATATTTAATGGTAGTGCACTCTGGCTTGTTAGTTTGTGAAGAAGATGTCTCGAGATGGTGCGTGATGTTTGCGGGTTGAACTGTTGAAGATGTTCTTTCCATTTGTTTCCCTTTTGTTTATTCCTGTTTACTTTAGAATGATAGTCTATGCAGCTGAAGATGTTGAGGCGTATGTTCATTTCCAGAAATAACAGTGAAATTCTGGTAATTTCAAACCGTTACATGCATAACATTGGACAATTTAGGACACTTGTACTCATGGGCATCATGTGGAGATTTGTATAAATGTATTGATATGCATTATGTGGATGGTCAAGTAGCCAATAGTCCTATTAAGGCTTTGATGGGCCAATTGCTTACAGAAAATAATGGCTGAAACTGAAGATTCAAAGGTGTCTGGCAAGGCTGGAATTGAGGAGAAATGTGGGTGGGACATGAGCTCTAACCAGGAAACAAGTGTTGAGGCTGTGACAAGACCATTCAACTTTCTGGTAAGGATTCCGAGGGTTGAAGAGGAAACTATTAGAGAACAGATCACGCTTGAGAAACTACATTTTGATGAAAAGAAAAAACTCCGAGATGCTATTCAAGTCCAAATCCAAGAGAAGAAAGTCAGCCTTTGATATATTAACTTTTTCATCATTATGATTTTTATGGACAAACGATCAATTCTTATTGAAAAATTTAATTAGCAGGCTGACATTCAGATTCATTATGTTGATTATAAACATGCCAATGGTGAAGACAGAAGAACACGAGTGTTGGTGAACTCAAAGCGCCTGGAAATAGATTCTCTTCGGTCTATGATCGACAAAGCCAATAATGCATTATTTGTTGAGGAGGTCAATTGTCAGGTAACTTTTTTCTGCCCTCTGATTGAGTAAGAGTGTGCGGTCTTCTATTCATAAAAACTTAATATTCCTGTCTGTTCAAAATTCTATGGAAACAAATAATGAATTTGGGTAATCTTTGCAGATACATGCTATGGAAAATATGATGCAACATGAGACTCTTTCCCTTAAAGAAGAGAAACAACTTACGCATGAAATCAGGCAACTGAAGCAACTTCATGAACGATTGTCCTCTAATCTTGATAGTCAAGATGAAATTAACCAGGTTGTTTTACAGAAAGAGGAGTTTGAAGAGCATCTTAAGGTATGTACACTGAATTCTTTTAAGCATTGTTTTAGTTTATATGCAGTCCGTAGAGTGGAATGACTGCTCAGCCGCAATTGCTTTAAGTTTGATTTGGGCTTGGTGTGCGTAGATTCTGAAAAAGGAGCGTGATATCCTCAAACACACTGTCTTACAAGCTAAAGCATCTGCTGAAGTTGCAGAGACGAAATATAATGAAGAATATCAGAAATTAAAGGAACTTCAACTGAGATTCAGATCTGCTGATGATGTTTGTCGAGCAGCGTATGCCCAGTGGCAGAATCTGAGGAAAGAACTCTGGGAAAAGGTAACAATGACTGAAAACTATTTAGTGTTAGAAAGGTGCATTTATAGACCTAAAAGTTGAAATTGCAGAAAAAACGCTTCCTCAAGTACCAGGATGATGTAGCAGCTGCCCGTAATTATGCATTTAGCAGGAATAGAGAGGCACTCTATCGTTTGTGTATGAATCAGGTAAGCTTTATAATTTATATCATTCCTTTAATGTGTAAATTCACTTTCCCGATTGATTGTAAAAATTCGTTAGGTTGAAAGTTTTATGAAACTGTGGAACACAAACAATGAATTCCGCCAAGAGTATATCAAGTGCAGTGCGAGGGATAAGATCCGACCCAGTTATGTTCATGAAAGAGTCGATAGAATGGTGTCAACACCAGCCAAATCTGTTTCCATATTACAAATTCCAAATCTGGAGATAAAGCAAGAATCAACTGTGGAATATGTGACCCCGGATAGTAGATTGATGAAGAATACGATTAAGAATACTAAATGTATATTAGAGAATGACTTGGCTTTGATTTCTGGTAGAAATGTCACTGAGGAGGTGCAGGAAGAAGTTGGGTTGACTGAGAAGGAAGAAGAAACAAGGATCCAGGTAGCTGTGGCTAAGCTGAAAGAGGAGCTAATAAAAGCAAATGAGGCACGTGAGAGGAAGAAAAGGCAAGCAGAGAAGGTACAGATTAGGGCGGAGTTGAAAGCACAGAAAGAAGCAGAACAAAAAGAAAAGGTAAAACCACTTAATTTTATTATCACTATCGACTAACTCACTCCATAATCCTGATCACTCTGTGTTCAAATAAAGGATAGTTAAAGTTCAAACTATTTGTTTATAACTCGTTCTAGTTACACAAACTTCCCCTGATGTTTGTGAAATTACAAAACTTCCCATGTCAAAGAATTTACATTACATGGATCAATTAATTTTGATGATATCATCTCTAATTTTAAAATAACACCCTTTTTTGTCCATGACACTTTTAGGTAAATATTTTACTGCAAAAACTTAACCAAAATCCTAGCATGGTTTAGGCCGAACCTCTGGGCATGTCAGGGAAAGTTTCTGTAATTTTTCAAACCTCAGGGGAAGTTTCTGTAAACTGGCCTAACTTCAGGCTATGTCAGTGTAATTATCCCTTTAAATAATGCAGGAGAGGGAGAAGCGACTGAGAAAGAAAGAACGAAAGAAGGTTGCCGTAACTGATAATGGTAATGCCCATAATAATTGTGAAACTACTCAAAGCTCTGAAATATCCACAAATTTTAGCAAGGAAATGTCTTCCAGGATAGCACGGAAGGCACGACGACATTGGTTCTTCACAAAGCAAAGCAAGACGAAGTCTGTCCCTCTCCCTCCAGCTCTCCGTACCCGAAACAAGAAAATTCATAGGCAATGGATTTGGGCAGGTTTCATAAGCTTGGTTATGTTTACGATATTTTGGTTTGGGGATGGCGATGGCGACATAGCCTTATTTTCTTTGAACCTTAACTGGTGACTGGGAAATTGTACATAAATGTTTTCTTCATTACTTTGGTCATAGTTTCTACTTCTTCATTCTCTCCATTACATAACTTTTTTGCTTAGAATAAACATTGGATCAATTGATATGACAGACATCCCACCTTTTAATTAAAGAGTTAATTAATCCATGATTTGTGATTAGCGGATTAAAGGGGGGGCACATAATCTTACATGGATGGACACGTGAGACTGTGAGAGTTATTTGAAGGTAATTATGATAATAATCATGGCGTTGCATAATTAAAGGCCATCATAATGGAACCCTTAATCTATTCTACAAGCGACGCTGTTAAGATAATTATGACTACTTTTACCAACCCCTTCTTAGATAGGAAATAAATGTATGTACTTAGGAATGTAGTCAGAATTTGTAATTATGTTTACAATTAAAGTTAGAAGTCTTGTGTCAAAAGGCACCGACCCTATTGATTTGAGCTACATGTACACATAACTATATTTGCTGATTGGCCGACCTTTCTCGATTTTGACTTCCCATCAAAGTCCTTATACATAATTTAAAAGAGTAAATTTTTTTTCTCTGAATAACTTTTTCCTTTTTTTTACTTCCTCAAGTTTTGAAATTTTACGTAAATTTCAAACAAAATTGTGACTCACATGTATGTGCTGATGTTATCCCACATCCTTCCACGCTTTATCTTGGTTATTCTCCTACCACCATTACTATTCCACTATCATTTGCCTCTCTTTCTTTGTCTCTATGGGGAATAATAATAAGGTAAAAGAAGTTATGATTGAACCAAAGACTGATTTGACAAGGTTTGTGTTTGTGTATTGAATCATGAATGGATGTTTTCATGTACGTGTTGTTCTGCTGCCAATGCTTCAATTCTTATCGATTACAACTCTTGGGAATATTATTTGAACATTCTCTTAAACCTAGATAATTATGTGATTAGAGCCTAGGTATGATATCATTATAGTTAACCACCCACATCAATTCGACGTTTATGTTCTTGGACTCATTACCATGCTGATCAAAGCCTCCAATTTTCAAGTGCATCATTATCACCACACTACGGATTAAGTGTTCTCTAAATTACTAACTCACTACTCTCCAAAATGCTATTGCCTATGCTAAACTATTTTGATCCTTCATAAGTATTTGATATTATTAAATTGTGAGTAATTCTTATATCAAAAGGTTGAATCCCCATGTTAAAGGGCGCTCACAACCCGACCCAATCAGAGGCGGAGCCAGGGGGGTGGGGGGGGCCCCCCCTCCCCCCCAAATTTTGAATTTTTTTTTTATTATATGTAAATTTTAGAATTTTTATTATTTTGTCCCCCCTAATTTATAAATTTGCCCCCCCTCCCCCCAATTACAACTCACTAATCCTAATAATTAGGTTTTATTTTTAGATTAATTTGAATTTTAGTATTAGTTTACTTTAATTATGATTTTTTTTCTCAATCCAAATGCATTTTTATGCTTCCCAATAGAAGTCTTTTGATATTCTTTTCTTCTTTAACATATTAAAAGTCTCCAATTAATCTTTCTCTCTCTCTTTACCGTCTTTTTCTCTTTTATTTTTCTATTCTTCTTCTTCTTTTTTTTCTTCTACTCAACTTAAAACTCTTATTTTTCTCCAAGTTATCCAATAAAACTAAAAGATAATATTAACTTATATTTAATTTTAATTTTTCTATTTTTCTCTTATAGTTTTAGTATGAATAAATTATATAGATAAAATTTATAATTAATTTGTTAATTGTAAATTAGTTCAATATTTTAAGAAAAGATTGTATCTTTGAAAATAGGTTGAGTAATAATTGTGTTTAATTTTGGATAAATTAGTATCAGTATGACAATAGAATGAAGATAACTATGTTTAATTTTAAATAATATATTGTGTTTAATTTTAGATAATTTAATGTTAATATGAGTTCTGTGTATTAAGAAAATATTGTTTCTTATTTATATAATTGTGCTATTTTTCTTCTTTTATTATGGATAATTATTTAGTTAAAAAATTGTATCTAAATAGTAATTTTAGTTTGTATTTTATTATGAAATAAATGTGTTAATCTTAGTATTTCTTTTATTACAAATAAATTATTTAGCTAATAGATTGTATCTTAAATAATAAATTTAGTTTTCTTTTATAATAGATAACATTTATAATTAATTTCTTAACTGTATCTACTGTATATTTTATCTCTATGATTATCAGAATATAATATGTCAAATAATAAATAGAATATTATATATATATATTTTTTTTTTGTTGAATGGAAATATTATAGTTATAATATGTAAAAATTTGAGACACTTTTTAGTGCATTTTTAATCAAATTAAAGTTTTAAGTTATACATATTTTATTTATATATATCTAATAAAATAATATTTTTATTTTAATAAAATAATATTTATTTTTTAAAAAATATTATTATATTTTAAATTTTCGCCCCCCTTACCTGAAATCCTGGCTTCGTCCCTGGACCCAATAAAGTAATTGAAAGAAAATAAATTAGATACTCAGTTGTCCGTTAAGGGGAGGTGTGCTCTCACAAGAATATAAGAAACTTATTATCAAAATTCATATTGGACTCAAGAATAATGCTCCTGTAAAGCTCTAATACACCCCATGGATTTATCTAGCACCTTGTAGCAAATATAAAATTGTGAATAATTCTTGATTATGTAAACTGTTTACTACATTTAGTTTCAAATATCACATCTAGATACTTACGACGTCGCGTCATGTGAAAAATTAAGAAAAATTTCGAATGCTCAATAATGTTTAGTTCTAATTAATATCATGTAGGACACTTTTAAAATATTATTTATCGCACCGTAATATGTATCTCGTGGAAAATTTAAAAAACTCCATATAAGGTTTTGCAAGTTCTTTCATAAATTAAAAGGGCTAATCTTGGTCATCCACCTTGTTGCACTTTCCCTTTGATTTTTAACATTTACCCCTTTAACCTTTGAAAAATATCACACTTAACTCCCTTGTAACAAACTTTAACAAAGTAAATATGTACAAAGCTGATTTCAAATGTGTTGATATTATATATCAAATTGAAGCTCTCGACGCAAAGAACACAACAATGGTCTCAAAATCAAAATCCGACAACCAACGAAACAGAAATCATTGGTTAAAGACAACGCACGATGAATGAAGCTTTTGATGGATAATAAGGTCGACTGGGGTGGGTTTTGTTCTCCTTGGAGAGACGGACATGATAACATTGGTCTTGACGGAGGAAAAATCAACGGTCAAAGTTTTTTAAAGAAGTTAATTGTAATATTTTTCAAAGGTTACGGGGTTAAATATTAAAAATAAAAAAATGCACGGGAAAGTGGAAAAAAAAAAAAAAACACCCTAATGATAGGGCGCGACTGGGATTAACCCAAATTAAAATCCAATCCTCCTTTACCTGTCACGGAATTAAATTTAAACTAAAAAATACAGACAAATTCCGATTTTTAACAATTTCCTCCAGGCTCCAGGTGCAGTCAAAACTTACTTTCACAGAGAAAGAATTGTTTACAATAATTTCAGGCGAGGTGATGATCCCCTGATTCGGCAGAAAACTGACAGATGTCGCCTCCTAAAAGATGATTAAAAATGATGAGTGAATAGTGGTGGATAATTCTTTGTCTTGGGTCTATCTCGGCGGCCTCTTCGATTTACTGTTTGTTTGCAGACGAGCTCCGCTGACTCAGGAAGAAATTATATTGAAGGTAAAAATATGTGTAGTGTAGGAGAGAGAAGCAAAGCAAATATGTAGAAGAGAGAGACAGTTTGTGTCCTTACATTTCATTTCTTATTCCCACTCCAACCTATATTGCTTTCTTGGCCGCAGATCTCTGCGTAATCTATAATTTGGTTTCAGATTTTCAGGGCAAGTCAACCTTTTTGAAAGCTGGTTGTTTTTAGGGTTGGAGAGTTTCTGCATCTATGTGTGAAGTTGAAACTTGAAAGCCGTATATACAAGAGTTCACTCTTTCGAGATGAAATCTGACCCATAAAGGTGAGATTTTTGTTTTTCTTTTTTAAAGTTAAATTATTTATGGAGAAAATTTCTAATTTTAGCAAGAACAAGTTAAAGGTATAGAAAGAAAGATGATTATGTTAGCTATTTTGGTGTTCTGAAAGGGAGGTTTTGTTTATCTATCTGCCCAATATTTGTGGTGGTTTTGTATGTTTGCTGCATTCCTTTCTTTCTTTCTTTTTTTCAAGAAAATTGATTTGATTTCCAACATCATTAGATTTCAAATTTCTTCATTTTCTCAATCTTGCAGGTTCTATCAATTGCTTTTTTCTGGGATTCTCTTACCAAGTTTTAATTTTGGGGAGATGGAAGAAGTAGCTGCTCCTCCTATAGTCAGCCACCAAATACTATCCGGAAGATTTTGTGGTTCTTATGAAATGGTTAAGAAACGCAGCCTGCCATCTCATCATACTCCTTCAAGCTATGTCAGTCAAAATTCTTCTGATAATTGGAATCCCATGTCCTGGAATTGGGATAGCTCCAGGTTTATCGCCAAACAAATCCCATCTGATGGACCCCATGTGGGAAATGAGGTGCAGATTCAGTACAGAAAGCCTGAAATTGGTGCTGATGAAAATCTCAGACGGGATCTTGGAGGTGGTAATAATGGCGGGATGAATTTAAGGGATCCGCAACAACAACCAGTTCCGAGGCCGAATAAAAAAGTAAGATCTAGTTCCCCTGGTGGGGTTAATTACCCTGTGTGTCAAGTTGATGATTGCAAGGAAGATTTGTCTGCTGCTAAGGATTATCATAGGAGGCATAAGGTGTGTGAGGTTCATAGTAAAGCTGCTAAGGCTTTTGTTGGGGAACAGATGCAGAGGTTCTGCCAGCAGTGCAGCAGGTTGGTAATCCTATATAAATCATATGTGATTGAAGGCGGAAGTGGTGTTAGCATGATGTTGGCATTTATTGTGTTTCTTGATAAAAATGTATTAGTAATTCAATGCCATATTCATGAATAGTTGATTTTAGTACATGCACATAGTAAAGATTTCTTGATTAATGTCAGGTTCCACCCCCTTTCAGAATTTGATGAGGGGAAAAGAAGTTGCAGGCGCAGACTTGCAGGGCATAACAGGAGGAGGAGAAAAACTCAGCTTGAAGATACTAATCCAAGGGTGGTAGTTCCTAATAACCAAGCAAATAATGTCACTGATAGTGATATAGTCAAGTTATTGGCTGTGCTAACTCATTCACAAGGTATATAAGCAAGTGATAAATTGTTCAAAATCAGAAATTGCTAATAGTAAAGCAACTTTTTTGCTGATCTAAAATAGTTTCTAGCTCGTTTATTTATTTAGCCTGACTATGATACCGTAGTAAACAAAGAGAAACATCAAAATTTGAATATCTTGTGGCAAAAACATTTTTTTTCATCCAAACTATGGCTGTTTTTACCCTTTAGGTTTTTACCTCCTTAATTTCACTATTTTACACACAACCACCTCTAACCTATTTTTAATGGAATTGGCCTAAAAAATACATGCAATAATTCCGCATAGATTTTGTAAATCTATTTTGTTGCACTGGAACTAAAATTTTGGAACTTCTAGGAGTTTTTTGGTGAATATATCCCCCGAAAATTGTTAGAGGTGGTAATATGTTATAAATTTTTGTTGAGTTGAAGTATAAAAAGGGTCAATTTCAGATGGTTGGAGATGTTTTTGGTCCCTAATATCTTGAGACACTGATAAATGTTATTTTTTGTAGCTACAGGGAATATGGAGGAAAAAATTGGTAAAATCTCATCATTGCCCGATAAAGATCGGCTCATACAAATTCTTAGCAAAATAAATTCACCAAATGAAAGCATTTCCAATATTGCTTCCTCTGGAAAACAATATCAAACAAATGGAGATTCTTCCTCCCCTTCAACCAAAGACTTGCTCGCTTCTCTTTCAACAACTCAATCTCAACAAAGTACTGAAGGAAGTGACTCTGAGAAGAGAGCGAGAAGTAGCCCAAGTTATCATTCCACCATTGAAGAAGCTCAAGAAACTTCCACAACTTTGCCATTGCAGCTGTTTAGTCCCTCACCTGAATATTATAGTAATCCTTCAGAAGATAGATCGCCACCTATGTCGTCTCCACCAGTCATGCATGATTTGTTCCCAATGCGGACTTCAAGAGAGACAATGAAGGATGAACGCTTTTCACACAATGAAGGTGAAGTTGTGTGTCTGAAAGAAAATGGCACATTTCTTCAGCTCTTTGGATCAACACAAGCTATTGAAAATGGTTCACTTCAAAGTTCCCCATACCGAGCTGGTTATGCATCTTCTTCTGGTTCGCATCCTTCATCATCCAGCCCGAATTCCGATACTCAGGTATTTTGGCATCATTGTCATTCTCTCAATCTAATCTTTTATTGTATTTTTTCATGGGATAGACAGTTTGAATGGATTTTGACTTATATTTTTTCTTGTTTGTCCTAGGATCGTACTGGAAGAATAATTTTCAAATTGTTCGACAAGGATCCGAGCCATTTGCCAGGATCACTAAGGACTCAGGTTACTGTTGATGATTTTTTTTTTTTTTTTTGCTTGATCTTCTTGATGAAATTTTCATGTCTAGTATCTGAGACCGCATCCAATTGTCTGTTTCCAGATATATAATTGGCTTTCTAACAGTCCGTCAGAAATGGAAAGCTACATCAGGCCTGGCTGTATAGTTCTAACCCTCTATTTATCAATGCCGTTTTTTGCATGGGATCAGGTGACTGCACTTCTATAAATGTATATGTCTGTATAATTTGTTCAAATAGAACTTTTGATTGACATTTTTTGCACCTCTTTTTGTCTTGGCAGCTTGAAGACAACTTTGTTAATTATGTGAAGTCTTTAGTCAAAGATATTGATGCTGACTTTTGGGGGAGTGGAAGATTTTTGGTTCATACAGACAGGCAAATGGCTTCTCGTAGTGACGGTAAAATTTTATTCTCTTCCAATTCTTAAAAAAATTGTTCTTTATTTTCTGATCTCGTTTTATCCTGGTTGATCTTTAGGAAAGATTCGTCTCTGCAAATCCTGGCGAGGCATGGGTGCACCTGAACTGATATCTGTGACTCCTGTGGCAGTTGTTGGTGGAGAAGAAACCTCTCTTCTGTTGAGTGGGAGAAATATGAATTCTCCAGGCACTAAGTATGTGATTGATATTTATTGAGTTACCTCCTCTTCATGTTGTTAGTTTCTTTCGTCAGGAAATCTTATCTATTTATCCTGCAGGATACATTGCACACATGCTGCTGACTATGACATAAAAAAAATTTCATTATCATCATACCAAGATACTGCACACAGTGAAATTAGCTTGGGTAGCTTTAAGGTTGATGGTGAACTCGGTCGCTGTTTCATCGAGGTAGCACTTCATTGAAATATCAATTACTACCCAAACAGTTTAATTGAATGTTGGATTATTGATTGATAATCATCCTTTTGTGTTCTCAGGTCGAAAATAATTTTAGAGGGACAAGTTTTCCATTAATTATTGCAGATAAAACAATCTGCCAAGAATTGAACCTCCTCAAACCTGATATAAATGGAACTACTGTGATCTCCAGGGAAGAAGTTCTGCATTTCTTGAATGAACTTGGGTGGCTCTTTCAAAGAAAGAGTAACTCCTCACTGTTTGAAATCCCAGATTATAGGCTTAATCGGTTCAAATTTCTTCTTATATTCTCCGTTGAGCGTGATTTCTGTGCTGTGGTCAAAACCCTCCTGAACATTCTGCTCGAACTAAACTTGGGTCGAGACGGATTAGAAATGGAGTCTTTGGAAATGCTCTCGGAAATCCACCTCTTGAACAGGGCTGTCAAAAAAAGGTGTCGGGGCATGGTTGATTTACTGATTAATTACTCTATTATAGATTCTACTGATAACTGTCAAAAGTATATATTCGTGCCTAATATGGCTGGACCCGGTGGCATCACACCTTTACATTTGGCTGCTTCTACCTCGTTTTCAGATGATATGGTTGATGCTCTCACGAGCGATCCACAGAAGGTAATTGATATTTATTTTACACATTATCTATAAACTTCAGGTGCTAAATTTGGTGCAGTTACTGGCAGACCCTCGAGAGGGGTGGTGAGTGTAATTCCCCAAAATCTGAGGGGGGATAGTACTCTACCTGTAATTGCATTACACTAATATTTGAAGATTCTTTTGACCTTATATATTTCTGTCTTTGTAGATTGGATTGAACAGTTGGAACTCTGTTCTTGATGCAAATGGGCTTTCTCCATATGCATACGCTCTAATGAGAAACAATCATTCATACAACACCCTCGTTGCTCACAAGCTTGGAGATAGCACAAACGATCAAGTCTCTATATCAATTAAGAACGAGATCGAGCACTTCCAGATTGAGAAATCGACCAAAACCAAACCAACCCAAAAATCTTGTTCAAAATGTGCAACTGTTGCAGCACATGGATACGGCACAAGATATCCAGGTTCCAAAGGATTACTGCAGCGTCCTTACATCCACTCCATGCTCCTCGTCGCTGCAGTTTGTGCATGCGTCTGCGTTTTTCTTCGAGGGCATCCTTATGTTGGCTGTGTTTCCCCATTTTCATGGGAGAATTTGGGGTATGGTGCAACTTAGTTTCTGCATGCTCAAGAATGGTTTTGACTCAAGCTAATTAGGGTAATAACTCGACGAAAGAGATTGTTTAAATATAGGTGTTCAATATTAAAGTATCAGATAGCTGAACACAATTATTTTTCTATTTTTATTCGAGCAGCATACAAATGCAATAAGAAAGTATAGGTTTAAATTTTAGTATATAGTGTTCCTGATGACTGATTAAATTCTTGTATAAATGTATTAGATTTTAACTGTTTCTGTTACAGTTGCAAACTTGCAATAATATATATTTCCTCTTTATTACTCTTATTTTCTTATCACAAACTCGGGTTGTCGATGAGGTCTGCATACAAGAGTGTCTTTTTTTTATCGTGAACTGAGCCTGAGCTCGAAAATATCTAAGAACGAGCCCGCGAGCCAAGTAATAGTTTTTTCTTTTAATGTTTTATAATCTAAAATATATTACAAATAATAGTATTAGCACAGGAGATCATTAATGTGATGGAACAATAATTTATATTACACACAACTTATGAATAAATTACAGATGATACATATTGATGATACACAACAGAAATAGAAAAATACATACACATCTTACAACAATTAGCGATAAATTATCAATTAATCATTAATTATTAACCCTCCTCCTGTTCATACCCCTTCCTCTACCAATATTCTGCACCAATGCATCCGCCATTCCTTCTCCAAATCCTTCAAAGAGCCCACTTATGAACTCAATCACCACCTGAGAAGCCAAGCGTGCCGCTATTCCGAGCCCGTTCGGCTTCTCCGGCGGCGTTATGTCGTTGGCCTGTAAGCCGTTGATGTGTGCTTTAGCGCAGACGGCATGAATATGAAACTCGCAGATCGTGCAGCGGTACATTCTTCCGGATCGCTTCTTGTTGCAGGCGCCACAGTTTGCGGCGGTGCCGTTGGCGGTGATTGGTGGCAGCAGCCGTAAGGGGTGGCCGTGAAGGTCGCGGAAGTTGATCTCCGTGGATAGCATGGCGCAGCAGGGGTGCATCTGGAAACTGCAGGCCCTGCATCGGAATGTGAACCCTTTTAAGGATTTGCCGCAGACGTCGCACCGCGGCCATGCCATCAGTCCGCCGCCTGGTGTAGAAATTCCGGTTGATTATCAATATTGTTTCAACAACCAAGAATTTTATGGGTATTTTGTAATCTTAAACTACTTGGATGCTACCAAACTCAACCATATTAATTACACTTCTTGTTACAAACAATAGTTGTATTTAATTGTATATATATCATTATAATAGAATCAGATTAGAATTAGAATTTGTTGTTAATTATTCAAATGGCATAAACCCGTGTAAGTGTAACTACTATTCTTGACCCTTTTCCCCCCATATTCTCAACATATCTAAAACATAATGATAACTGCAGTAGCCCTTGCCAAATTTTACAAATCATGGTCGATGAAAACTTACCAATCTTAGCTAGTATGATGACATTTTTCAATCGTGATATATATATCTATATATATATTATTCTCAGACTACGAAAAATCTGTGAAGAACTGACAGGAATTTCTAACAGGAATTCCTGGGAAACCCTAAAGTCCTAAACCCTAAATCTGTATATGCCAACTCATGACACAAAATTTGCATACCCTTGGGCGGAAGTTTGAACCAAAATGAGACATTTATACATAGAAAATCATCTACGAATGAATTGAATCTTGAATCTTGAATCTTGATGATTAATTAATTGTATACCTTGTTTGGGTTTGGCATGAAAGACGAGTTGGTGCTGTGCATGCAGGGGATGGTTCTTTAAGATTGGAGGAGCGAAGATGCAGAACTCATGCAGCTGAAACTCACACTGCTGGCACGCGTGCCTCGTCCCGGCGCCGTACTCCTTGCACCCGCCGCAGGTGAACATCTCCCTCGCCGTTACTTCCGTCAGCGGATGCTTCGAGTGTGTGTAATGCGTTATCTCTTCTCCCACCACCCCCGGCTGAGGAGACGTCGGAAACTCCACCGCGGAAGGCTTAGCCGGCGGAGATGGTGCTGGCGCCGGCGCCATTGATGATGGAATCCTTTTCATGTTCTGGAAAGATGGCTGGGATTTCATCGAAACTTTTCTTTTCATCATCTCTTACTCTCTCGCTCTCTAATTGTTTAGTCTTCTTTTCTGTAATGTGGCAATGGAGAATATGAATATTATTTATGGTGGGTGTGGCTATAAAGAGGGTCACTTTCTATAGGCACAGTGAGAATGGCTGCAGAAGAACATATATGGGACATGGTTTTCCTAATTTCTTCTGTACTATATTCCTCCTTGCTCCAAAAGCAACATACTCCGCACACGCCAATTCTAAACCCGAGTCTAATTTGATCAAACTGGTGTAATGAGGGGTGAGCGTTTTACCCTTAATTACCGATTAATAGAATACACAATAATTTTAACCTGAAACTAGTTTGATTAATTAAATTGGTGTAATGAGAGGTGAGTTTTTTCGGTTATTGTACGATAAATAGAAATTTTTGTGAAAATGACAAATTAAATAATAAGTGTAACATACTTATAACCAATATAATTGATTAGTATAAGTCTAGACTCTATACGAATTTGAGTTAGAATTAATTTTTTCGTGCATGACAACATAGATCATGCATATAATATACGAATCTTTGTACAATATCCACACACCACTATCACCAACAAAAATTTTCTTTAATGTGCTACTCGGTATTCTATAAAATTTGTTGGCTTTTCTTGAAGCTTAAGTATCATTTTTTGGTGGGATTGAAGCTTAATCATCTGAAATACCTGTCTAATTACAAATAAAGTTCACCCAACGTGTAGAATAAACATAACACCATACAATGATAAGATGTTAATAATAACAATTACTGTATATACCTAATCAAAAATACTTGATCATATCTTAAATTTGTAGAATGCAGAATATTGCATCTTAACGATTCGATCTGCTTCGACCCAATTACAATAAAACAGAATAAAAATTACTATAGCTAGCATGCATCTTATAAGTTTTATTCAAACACGCGGAATATTACTTTTCAAAGTAATATTTAGCATCTCAATCTTGCAAGTTTCAAATACAATGTTTTTATAGCTTGAATAAGTGAGCAATTAAACTGACAATTATATATATATCCCTCTTATGTGGCTAATTTTCCTTGAATATATCTTTATTTGGAAAACATTAATGTGAATTATTTAATGGGGTCCAAAGATGCCTATTGTTGGTTCTCAAATCTCAATATATAAGGAAGTTCAAAATAACATGCAAGCTTGAAATTTGGGACACATGCTCCAAAGTCAAGATTAATCTTTTTGCCTTTATTGTCTAAGTTAATTGTTTGGTTGATTGGAGTGTGACCAATGATGAGTAAATAATTTAAATTAAATTATGTTTCATAAATAAAAGGATGGACAAGAATCTAAATCCTTCTTTATTCGATTTGAAGTGGAAACCAGAGGAAAAATGTGGCAGCCTTTATTGTTATTTCGCGTTTTAAAGCAAAGGCAAAGATTCATCCCGATTAAGGCTTTGCAAAGTTCATATTAATCTTTGGTTTTTATATCATGATGTCCATGTTGTTTACTGTTCCATCTTTGAAAATTTGTGCTTCTTAAATGATTCCCCACTGCTCTGATCTCGATCGAGAAAATTGCAAGATTCGTCATGTAATTTCGATCTTTCCAAACTTATCAAATGTTATAGTTTTAATTCTTTTTCGATATAATTGATTAAACTTGAATGTAAGGTTAGGTTTTGAATGAATCATAGTAAGTTGCAAACAAAAAGGATATCCCGGATGAAATTGAAAATTCAATACTGAAAGAAATGGAAGTCCGAACAGATTGAAGTTACGGGATGAATAGCTATTTGCTTATAATATAACCAAACTAAATTTTTTTGTTACAAGTCAAATATAAGTTTTTAGGATCTAAATTAAACAAAGATCTATGATACGATCTTCCAATACAAATTTTACGGCACTGGATCTTCTACTCCATTTTGGAGTTTCATCTTATACTTCACCGATTGGATGCGTGACACGTGTAAGATTTTGCCAGATTTTCTAACACAAGGAATTATAGTATTATCAATAAAGGGAAAAAAAAAGTAAAATTTATATATCCAATAAATTAAAAACAAGTCCTACTTTTATTTGGGATTATTTTATAATATTCAAAGTAAAAAAATATTAAATTAATGTCATCTTTTTAAAATTTTTACTTTTAAGTTATAAATTTTTTTTAAGAACAAAATATTAATATTAAATATATTTTATAATATTCAAAGTAAAAATATTAAATTGATGTTCAAAGTTGTTATATTTAATATTAAATATGTTTTATAATATTCAAACTTTAAAAAATATAAATTTAATATTCAAACGTTTGATAAATTTAATATTCAAAGTTGTTATTGGATATATAAATTTAAATTTTTTTTTTTAATATTAGATATATAAAGATTTCCTTTTCCTTTTATTGATAATATCATAATTCTCTGTATTAGAAAATTTGGCAAAATCTTACACGTGTCACGCATCCAGACGGTGGAGTATGAGATGAAGCACCAAAATGGAGTAGAAGATCCAGTGCCAAATTTTAACATAATAAATAACTTTACACCTTAATAGTTCAATACGATTCGAATGCGAAATATATATATAAAAAAATAGTACAATAAGAAACTGTGGCATTAAAAAACAGAAGTAAGACCTAATAAGCCTATTGGGCTCATAAACTTGGGCTTCAAAGTTGGAAGATTATTTTGTGAAATTGCTATCTTTTTATTTTGATGTGTTGTGCAAGGCCCAATTAAGAGATTAGGCTCTTGAGGCCGGGTTGTGTCTTGACCCATGTATGATGCACGGATGCGGAAATTACGATACGAACACGACACGATACGGATTTATTCTTGAATTTTTCATGTGAGAAGTGTCCGACACGACACGACATGGTAAAATGATATTTTTAGAAGTATCCGTGCATAATAGTGTATGGTGAACGAATACTTTTAAAATATTATTTTATCGAGTCATTTCGTGCCGTATTGACACTTATGTTAGATACCATGCCTGACACTTCTTACATGAAAATTTTAAAAACAATTATATCGTTATATCCGTGACGTGGCGTGTTCGAATCCGTATCCGTGTAATATAGTTGAAGATGAATAACATCAATGTTGATTGTTGAATTGAGTTTAAGTTTAATCACATTAAATACTACGTACTAATCATGGGCCGTTTGAGATATGATTTCTTAACTACTTACTTAACTGATGCATGGTACATTCGCATTTAAATTTTATTTGACTAATTTAGTTTGATATATACCTCATTATTTATTATTTAATAAAAAGAAATATCCTTAAATAAGTTAATTTCATTCGTGTAAACAGATAAGGCTATTTTTCTTTATTTTAGATGGTCGATAGCTACTCTGTACGGCTAATTAATAGTTTAAAGAGGTGTCGTTTGGTTATGAGTTATGACTTACACGTTATCTCTAAGTGCAAAATTATCCTTTCAATTCAAGTACCATATATATATCTATTCACAATTATTCCCCATCAAAAAAAATATATAAAATATAACAAACACTTGTCTCATCAAATACACATACTCAATCGTTTTCGACTTTTCATTTCCTATATATATATATTAACATCATAAAATTATAAACACCTCATTACTAGGAAGAATTATCCTAATATCTGATTAAAAATAAATAAAATTATTTCACTTGCCTGATTAGATAGTTCTGGTTAGCTTGCACCTTATTGTTGTATATGCATGTTTACTTTGAATTTTGTGTTACAAAATAAAAGATCATCAGAGTTTATATATAGTCTAACTTGGCAAAAAAATTAATTAATAAGGTAAGAGTTACCAAAAAAAAAACATACAAAAATAAAATAAAAATTATTGTATTGTTTGTCGTAATGGAGTTGTACGGTGGCTACTGGCTAGGTTATGTAGTAGTGTAGTCCCCATTGCCCATTGGTAATCGTACTATCTACTACACTCTTCCACCAATCGCCATCATATGCAGCTGGCAATTCGCATTTACCATCAATATGCTGTTTCCTTATTATTATTATTATTACTATTTTTTTTAATTTTTTTTAAAAATGCACGCACGCTTAAACGGGATTTAAAGTCAAAATCTTTTTTTTTTAGAATGAACCCATTAACCACTTGGACCAACCCTGTTGGTTGTCGCTTCCTTATTATTGTTCACTCGTGATGGCCGATGACCTTCAAAATATATATAATATTTTCTAATTTAATCTCGATTTGAACGGACTCAACCAATTATATAATTATAATTGTAAGTGTATTATATTTATTATTATTTAAAAATTTTCAAGTATCACATGAAAAAAAGGGTAGAACACATATATATTATTTCATTTTATTGATTTGATTGAATCAGATTAAATTTATTTATTTAATTTTGTGAAAATGCAGATATTTTTGTTTGTCTTCTCTCTATAGTCCATACCACTACCTCCATGTTTAACGCACCAATTCTATCATGTTCTTATGGGTTTTTGCCTTTTTGGCTTAAATCTACTTTCAACATATATGGTTAACTTATTTAATATTGAGAGAGTATTAGTATATACTTACTATCTGTAATTATTTATACGTGCACAAAAGTGTCTGTTAAAGTCATGTATAAGCAGCGTGACGAAGAACTCTACTTCCCTTAGCCATTTTATTTTCACATGCATAGTCAAAAATCCCATCTATATTAACTCTTTTTCTGTACACCAAGTACAATTAGAGTGATATGATGGAAAATAATTAGGTTCATGCATGTGAACAACCCAAACCAACAACCCACGACTAAAAGGACTCCATTTATCATTTGTCTTCTTCACTTCAATAGTTTGCACCCACAGCAGGCGCTACCATGTCCATATGGGATGGGCGGCCTCACATTTTCCATGTTTTTTCGAGGTACAAAGTTCAGGAGTTTCGACGAAGCTCGGATAAATTAGATCCCGACTTCGCATTCAATATCTTTTAACAACTCTTACGTAGTGGGACTCACTTTTTCAAGTGTCACGACTAGTCGAGAAATTGACTGTTGGCACTTGCTCAATTATTATAGTAAAATCATTAGAAGGGGGTAAACCAGATGCATCAAAGCTTGGACAACAGCTGGTTTTCAAGTTGGGATTGGAATCCGGGTTGAGTAATTTGGGCATCA
This sequence comes from Lantana camara, assembly GCA_037501455.1. Lineage (NCBI taxonomy): Eukaryota > Viridiplantae > Streptophyta > Magnoliopsida > Lamiales > Verbenaceae > Lantana > Lantana camara. Next base: position 131,361,846 of record CM074855.1, read on the forward strand.
ATATTTGCTTGCTTTATTCATTTCTGCATGTTCAATTATTGTCTACATAACATGCACCACTTCTATAATCTATATATATGTTTTAATCACCAAACTTTGACTTCAAATATTGCTTGAGAAAATCGAAAATGGTAACGTTGTCCTATATTTATTTACACATTAATGTGAATGTACGATTTTGATATTATAATAGGCGTCCCAATGCTCATGGTCCCCTCCCATAATTCTTATATAATCTTGGAATGTCATAATAAAAACTTTTAATTAATTATAACTAAGATAAAATAATTATATTCATCTATATATATATATATACACTGAAAAGATCGAAGGAAATGACTCAAGGGCAATTAGGTCAAATTATTAGGGATTGGTGTGAAGGCATTCCCGTCAACCCCACATGACTTGACGCGTATATGCTTTTGCATACATGTCTCCTCTCATTTTCTTTCCTGGTAATAAATTCAATACATTATTACATAGTACAATTGTAATTATATTCTAACGTTGTACGAAAATGATATGCATACTATCTTTTCAACTTTACTCCATTATTTAATTTGACCTACCTCTCTATAATTTGAGGTAAAATATTGCCAAAACATATTAGATACAAAGTATTTTATTATTTACTCCATACGGAACAAATTAACATATTTTCTATATGTACACTAGTACAAGATTAAATTTATAAGTACAAAATATAATTTATTTTGCTATAATGTCAAACAGTATGTGTTTCAATTTTAAACTAACTTGTAGATGAGATTTGTTCACATATTATTTAATACTAAGAAGTTTATTTATTGTTATTATATTTTTTATTTTATTTAATTGAGTTAGCTCTACTCAAGAGGTAGGTTTAGTACCTATTAAAATATTATGTAAAATTCGCCAATTATGTTACGACTAATCTGATAAAAAAGAAATAGAAATTTTGAAAAGTAAAAATTCCCATAAAAGCCGAAATGCCTCAATCGGAATATCTGATTGAAAAAAAAAAAAAAAAAGAAAAGAAAAGAAAAGAGGAAAAGGGTGGGAGGAGGAGGTAAATGTGTGAAAGAGAGAAAAAGTTTGTTGAAAGGAAGTACAGAGGAAAGTAAAAGATAGTTGAGTTGTGCAGAAATATAGAGAGAGAAATTTGCGGGGAGAGAGAGACAAGAGCTTTGTCCTTTCATTTCCTTCTTACTTCGTCTTCTTCGTCGCAGATCTCTTTACTCTCTTTGATTTTCAATTTTCACTCTAATTTTTTCATTGGAAATCCGTCCAATTTTAACTGGCGGAGGAATTCTCTTGTCGTCTTCAGAAGGAGGAGTCTGCTGTTTGAGGATTTTAAATCTTGATAATTAGCTTGGAGCTTCGTGTCTTTCCGCTTGTTTTAGTTGGGAACTTCGGAATCAAAGCCGCTGAAGATGAATCTGTTGACCACTAAACGCTAAAGGTTTCGTTTTTTGTTTTATTTTGTTGTAAGTAGTTTGAATTTTTCGTTGGTGAATTTCTGATGTGGTGACCTTATATATGATGTTTTTGTGTTTCAGTTGCTAAGGTTAGCAAGAGTATAGGTTTTTTATGTAGAAATTTGAATTGTTTTTAGTCTAAGGTTTGCTTTTAAGATAATAATGGAAAATTGGGGGAAAACGAGTTTTGGCTGTAGGTTTGATGTAATATTATGATTTATCGAGTTAGAACTCCAAATTGGTGATGTACACCGTGTAATTTAAGGGAATTGGTTGTTTTATAGTAGGCTGAACCGCAGAACTGATATTCGGTTGTATTTTTCCTTCTTTTCTTGGCAAACCAGAATAATCCCTGGCGTATAGTCGCGAGATATGAAAACAAGCTCAACTGCAAAATGGTGGAACATATTTGTCGTCAATAAAATTTAATAGACTCGATTTATCATTATTGTGCTGGATATTTTTTTGTTATCAGATAGTCTAGCATTACCAGACATTTATAACCACGTTAGGCTTAGATAGAAATCAACGAACAAGCTCCCAACTGAAGTTACAATATTTGTTGGAAAGATCAGTCAGATACCCTTTCTGAGACAATTTTTGTACAGCAGGTAGTTCTTTTATCTGTCTCGATTGATATGTCGTAAACAAAATTTTCTTTTTTCTCTTTGGAAGGATGTATGCACAAGTTACCGAATTAAATCTTATGATTTTGGTTCAACTGACTTGTATGATTAGTATCATTCACAAGGAAGACAAAATGAAATTACTTCTTGTAGATATGCACCTGATCAGTTTATTGATGGTTACCTTTGTCAAGGTGTGTGTTCCTTACATTTTGAATTTTTTGTTACAAATCAGGGCTTTTACAAAGTTCTTACCGCAGCGAGATGGAAGATATAGGAACCCAAGTCGCTACTCCCATAGACATTCACCAAACAATGAGCCGAAGGTTCTGCAGCACACATCCCATAGCCACAAAACGCGGTCTACCTTTCCATTCTTCTGGTTTTGTAAATCAGATTCCATCAAATAACTGGAATCCTAAGTCTTGGGATTGGGATAGTGCAAGATTTGTTGCGAAACCATTGCAATGTGATGGAGGACGAATAGGAAATGATACACAGATTCCACCAGACTTGCCAAAGAGGAAAGAGATGCAAAATACGGCATCAAACCCCTCAAAACCTGACAGTATGAGGAAAGATGATGAAAATCTTGGACTGAAGCTTGGAGCTGCAGTTGGAGGTAGTGGTGCCATGAATTTAGTAGTAGAGCAGCAACCTGTGTCGAGGCCAAATAAGAGAGTAAGATCTGGATCACCTGGTGGTGCTAATCACCCCATGTGTCAAGTTGATGATTGCAAGGAAAATCTGTCTACTGCCAAGGACTATCATAGGAGGCACAAAGTCTGTGAGGTTCATAGCAAAGCCACTAAAGCTTTGGTGGGTAATCAGATGCAGAGGTTTTGCCAGCAGTGCAGCAGGTCAGTGTATACTGCTTAAGCTGTCGTGTGGCTTCTGTAGAGTGTGTATTTTTTAGCATTGCCACCTTTGGAATTTTCCGGTCAAAAAAAAAAAAAAAAACCTTTGGAATTTTCCTAGGTTGCCACTCAGCACATTTTGGTTACGTGGTGACATTTGGTTTTAACACAAATTCGTTCTCTTTGATTAGGTTCCACCCCCTTTCGGAATTTGATGAGGGAAAGAGAAGTTGTAGACGCAGACTTGCTGGACATAACAGGAGGAGGAGAAAGACTCAGCCTGAAGATGCTAATCCAAGGGTCGTAGTTCCTGGTAGCCCACACAACAATATCAATTGTGATGTGGATATCATCAATTTGTTGACTGTGCTTGCTCGTGCACAAGGTATGCACTTAACTAATTAAAAGTCAATTTTAAGCAGTAACAACAGGGAAATGGTCGGTCATTTCGCCATCTAAAATGGGCTCAAGCACTTACACTGCCTTAGAAGATATGATTAAGAGCATATAAGTAGAAGAGATTTGGACGATTTCTGATCTACAACTTGGCCAGTACCCACAAACTTGAGCTATTACGCTAAGTGCTGTTTTCTGTATTGCAGGCAATAGTGAGGAGAAGAGTAGTAAAATCTCACCAATGCCTGAAAAAGATCAGCTGATACAAATTCTTAGTAAAATAAACTCATTGCCCTTGCCAGCAAACTTAGCAGCAAAGCTGCCTCTTTTGAAAACAACAAATGGAAGTATTCCGAAACCTGTGCGCTCTGAAAATCAGAACCAAATCTCTGGAAATGCTTCTTCCCCATCTACTAAGGACTTGCTTGCTGTTCTTTCATCAACTCCAGGAGCACCTTCTTCAGATGCATTTGAAATTCAATCTCAACCAAGCTCGGAGGGAAGTGATTCTGAGAAAAGTAAGTCACCGTATGTTGATCATGCCGCTCATCCCAATATGCAAAGAGGATCTACTATGGATAATCCTTCTGTTGGAGGAGAGAGAAGCAGTACAAGTTACCATTCTCCCCTGGAAGAAGATTCCCATGTTCAAGAGACATCTCCTAGTCTTCATCTGCAGCTGTTTAGTTCGTCACCTGAAGATAGTAGCGCTCGGAAATTTCCACTGGGAGGAAACTATATTTCATCTAACAGTAGTAATCCTTCAGATGGGAGGTCACCTATTTCTTCACCAGCTCTACATGATCTGTTTCCAATGCAGACTTCTAGAGAAACAAGAAAGGATGATCGTTTGTCAAATACTGAAGATGAACTTGCATATGTGAAGTCTACCATGAGCAACGGGTGCAGTACATCCCTTCAGCTTTTTGGAGGTCCACTCCAAGCAACTGAAAATGTTTCTATCCAAAGTTCTCCATACCGAGCTGGTTATACATCATCTTCTGGTTCTGATCATTCACCATCTAGTCTGAACTCTGATACTCAGGTATAACTGTCATTCTTCGAGCACAATTTCAGCCATATTAATATTTATATCTTGCTGTTGATATTCTCTGTCCTATATTTTTTTAACTAATCAGTTACTTTATTCGGATGTGCTGTTTCTCATAGGATCGAACTGGTCGAATAATTTTCAAATTGTTCGACAAGGATCCAAGCCATTTGCCGGTGTCGCTACGTACTCAGGTTTGTGTTTGACGCTTTGATTTGCTCTTCATTATGAGCTGTTCCTTACTTATAGCCGAGACTGATGGGACATATTGTGTCTACTTTCAGATATTCAACTGGCTTTCTAATAGTCCATCAGAAATGGAGAGCTACATCAGACCTGGTTGCGTAGTTCTATCCATGTATTTATCAATGCCGTCTTCTGCCTGGGATCGTGTAAGTGCATTCCTGTAAAGCTTGCAACTTGGGTAATTATGCTTTTGATTGACCATCTTTTGTCCTTTTTTCTTTCCAGCTTGAAGGAAACCTTCTTAAGTATGTGAAGTCTTTAGTCAAGGATGTTGATGTTAGTTTTTGGGGAAACGGAAGATTTTTGCTTTACACAGACCGGCAAATGGCGTCCCATAAAGATGGTAACTTGTGCTGTTTATATAGTCATTGATTGTTTTCATTGTGTTTATTTATGGAGATTCAAGTTTTGAATTCTAAACTTTCACCGTCACCTTCTCACTATCTCCTCTCTGTACTTGTGCAATTAACCCTCAGGCAAGACTCGTCTCTGCAAATCTTGGGCATCCTGGAGTACACCAGAATTGGTATCAGTGTCGCCTGTGGCAGTTGTTGCTGGACAAGAGACCTCTCTTCTATTGAGGGGAAGAGGTTTAACTACTCCAGGCACAAAGTATGTGATTGATATTAAGATTATCCGAACCATTTTATGCGTTTCTTTTATAAGTAAAATTTCTTTGTTTATACAGGATACACTGCACGCATGCTGATGGGTATGATATAAAAGAAGTCCCAGCATCATTATTTCAAGATACTACTGCACTTGATGAGATAACCTTAGGTAGCTTTAAGATCAGCATGGCACCATCTGTTAGCATGCTTGGTCGCTGTTTCATTGAGGTACCACTTTAGAAAATATCAATTTAGTATAATTTTGAACCAAATTTTGGATACCTGATGCCCTTTATATTCACAGGTTGAAAATAGCTTTAAAGGCACCAGCTTTCCTGTAATTATAGCAGATAAGACCATCTGTCATGAATTGAAACTCCTTGAGCCTGAGATTGAGGGCACTGCAACAAGACAAGTTGTCCTGCATTTCCTGGATGAACTTGGATGGCTGTTTCAAAGAAAGAGTAACTCCTCTTTGTTCGAAAGCCCGGATTATAGGCTCAATCGTTTCAAATTTCTTCTTATATTTTCCGTTGAGCATGATTTCTGTGCTTTGGTGAAGACTCTTCTGGACATTCTGCTAGAACTAAACTTGGGTCGAAAAGGATTAGAAATGGATTCTTTGGAGATGCTATCAGAAATCCACCTCTTGAACAGGGCTGTCAAAAGAAGGTGTCGGAGCATGGTTCTTTTACTGATCAATTACTCTATTGTTGATTCTAATGATAATTCTCAGAAATATATATTCGTGCCCAATATGGTGGGACCCGGTGGCATCACACCCTTACATTTGGCCGCTTCAACTTCATCTTCAGATGAAATGGTTGATGCCCTCACGAGCGATCCACAGGAGGTAAAATTTTCTACTACTATTTTATGAGAGACTGATGTAATCTTAATATCTTTTCCAATTTTATCATGACTTATTAACATTTCTAGATGCTGTTCTAACCTATGATCATATAATATCTCTGTTTCCTACAGCTTGGGTTGCAGAGCTGGAATTCTGTTCAAGATGCAAATGGGCTTTCTCCATATGCATACGCCTTGATGAGGAACAACCATTCCTACAATACCCTAGTTGCTCAGAAACTTGCTGATAAGAAAAATGGTCAAATCTCTGTATCAATTGAGAATGAGATCGAACAATTCCAGTTAGAGACGGATAATACCAGAACTACCCCTAACCTCAAAGGACGGCAAAAGCCTTGTTCGAGATGTACAGCTGTTGCAGCATACGGATATAGAAAACGTTATCCAGGTTCGCAAGGATTGCTTCAGCGTCCTTATGTCCATTCAATGCTCCTCATTGCTGCAGTATGTGTTTGTGTGTGTGTGTTCTTGAGAGGACACCCATATGTTGGCTGCATCACTCCATTTGCGTGGGAGAATCTCGACTTCGGCGCAATGTAGATTTCACACGACGGTATCCCGTGTTTTGTTTTTAACATATTTACAAACAGAGGAGCAGAGAGGATGGTATTAACAAAGGTGGTCCCGTTTGGGGATGAGACATGGAGAGGTGATCAGACAATAATGTATCTTGTTTTGTTATATATAATGTTATTTAATTCATTATTAGTTGTTGTAGTAGTATTGGATTGGGATTTTTTAGGATTACGTTTGTGCCAGGAATGTTATGTAGAATGTTACTTTGTATTCAGCTGTTTGAACCTGCAAATCAGGCCACAGGCTTATACTAGAATACTTCAACTCCTCGTATAATTTTGTTGAGATTTATGTACGTATTTGTAAAGATTGATGTACTCTGCTTCTGCCAGTTGTATACTATCTATAAAATACCTTTCATTTGTGAGTCGAAGTGGGCCGTGGCCCATAATATACTTTGAAATTGAGTGACAAAATAATGGGCCTTGCCTTCTTTTTCCCTTAGAATTTTCAATGTAATCATCACTGTATCTGCCCTGATTGTTGCATTTCTGGATGTCACTGAAAATAGTGTTTCTTTCCTCATAATGAGGATATTAAAGTGTATTAATTAGTATACTGCAAAGTGTTTTAAAAAATTCATTAATAATTATATAACTGGGGCCTGACTCCTGAGGACGAAATTCAAAACAAGGACAGAAAATTAAATATGACAAAAGAAGATGGTTCTGGTCTATTAGCTAAGCTACCAACCATACCGTCTCCGATTCCCCATTTCGTAGTTTATTATATTAGGAATAAGACACAGAGAAGACTTCATTCTCGAACAAAATTTTATCTTTTTTATTTTTAATACGTCCATTCATTTTTGGCCCGTTGTAAAACCAAATTAATCACAAAGTAAGCATTTTACTTGGAATAAACTATAATAATAATTACACAAAAGAAAACATGCTACCTTTATTATTGGCAAAAATTATTAAACTGACAGAAAACTTTAGCATTTAACTGACAGTGAGATGGCTCTTAAATCTTAATCAATGAGTATTAATATGATCACTTCAATCATTCATAGCCAACCCACTTATTTTAGTGTGAAAAAGATAGCTGGAAAGCAACGAATAATTCCGCTCCGTTGTTTATGAACTAAACAATTATTTAATCGAATTAATGTGTCTATTGTGCAGTTAGTATTTTATACCTAATACATAATAATAATTATAAAAAAAAAAAAAAACTATAAAAAAGTGGCTAAATGATATAACAAGAATAACATAGTTCGTATAAAATTAATCGACTATATTCTACTGAGGGAGGTAGGACACATTTCCAATTAGTTTAGAAAGTGAAACATACACAATAATTAACCTAAATTGCAGCCACCATTTAGGGCAACAATCGAGTCAATGCAGAACTGGTGTTACAAACGTTAAGGTCATTATCTATTGACTTTAGTTAACCATATTTAGATTGCTGATATGCAACTTATTTGGCATTTTTTAATCACAAGATAGAATTTCAACCAAGTTACCTGCCTGTGAGTAAATTAATATTTAAATCATACTTATAAGAAAGGGTTTGATATGTCAGATTAGACTCATTCGTTGCGCTTAATTTTAGTTAATTTTTGATTTGATAACGCGTATTAAATCTCGCCGACCCGAAAGAGTAAATCTTCGACCAATCTACGTAGTTTAGAGAGATTAAGTTCTCAAACAAATCTTAGGGGAGGGGGTGTGTTTATCATTTATTAACTCTTATTTGTTATAGATAAGTTTAAAAGTTAGTTTAATTTTGTGGCAGAGTATAAAAAATACTATTCTAAATTATATTTCAGTTTATGAGATATATCAAATAGGATAATAAAGTGAAATTAGATGCAAACTAAATTTATCAAAATTGAATGTATCAAATACAAAATTAACTTCTTGTAAGAACACTTAATTCCCGATAAATAAATTAAGTGAAATTGGATAATTTACATTATTAAACGCTCTGTAAGTAAATTAATATATCTCTTCAAACTCTGTGTTACTTTCTGGTCTTTAAGGTATCAGTTCCTTGTATTTTGGATATGTCCGATTAAAAGTGGTAAAGAAAAGCGAGGGAGGTTGGAAGTAATTGCTTCTACTTCAATTTCGTATTAGATTTAGTGGCAATCATTACCTCTTATTCTGAATGATGATGATAGAGTTGGGAATGACTAATGAGGGTGGTCGTTCCTTTTCACTTTTTCCTTTTAATTCATTTCTTTATAAAAAAAAATTAATTTATAACTGATCATATCAAATTCAACTAAATATAATAATAAATTTATTATACTTGCTGTATTAATCGCTTATTCTATAATTTTATATCAATTTAGTGGAGTCACATCCCGATTAATATTCCCCTTTCCGAATGATAGGATTGATTTATGGCGAGTTTTAACTTTTAATTATGTTCTCTTTTGTTGATAAATTGAGGGGGGGGACAGAATAATTTATAGTAAGTGCATTTCCGTAAATAAGAGAAGATCAAGGGGCAAAGTGGGCGAAGGAGGTAGCTGGAAGAGGAGAAAGGCAAAGACTGAATAAATGCTTCAAATCTTTATGAATTCTCCTCCATCACTCCCTCAATAGCTGTCGGTCAGATTTCTCCACTATTGGTCAATACTTTGGGGACTCTTGTCTGTCGGCCCAATGAGGAAAGACGCACCGCCACCCACCGCCGCCGTCAATCCCGTCGGCAAAATCTTCCTCTGCTTCGAGACCAAGCCATTCCTAGCCACATTGCTCGCCCTCACCCTCGTTATGGTTGTCTGGAACCTCCAGCCCTACTACGAGAACATCCTCTCCGCCACCTCCCGCTGCTCCGCCGTCGAATCCCTGCCTATTAAAGCCACCGCCAGCGCCGACGGCGGCGTAGTTACTCATCTGGCCGAGAAGAAGCTCGTCACCCCTCCCGCCGACCCCAACACGCGTACCTTCCAGGCCTACGGCAACGCCGCAGCGCTGTTTGTCCAAATGGGCGCCTACCGCGGCGGCCCCGCCACATTCGCGGTGGTGGGTCTCGCATCTAAACCCACTCACGTCTTCGGCCACCCCTGGTACAAATGCGAGTGGATCCCTAACAATGGGAATTCCACAATCAGAGCCAAGGCGTACAAAATCCTCCCCGATTGGGGATACGGCCGTGTCTACACCGTCGTCGTCGTCAATTGCACCTTCTCCGAAAACCCCAACGCCGACAATAGCGGCGGCAAGCTGATGCTCTACGCCTACTACGGCGAATCCCCCCGCAAGTACGAAAAAATCACCGCCTTAGAGGAGGCGCCGGGCGCCTACGATGAGTCGAAATACACACCGCCGTTCAAATACGAGTACCTCTACTGCGGTTCCTCCTTATACGGCAACCTGAGCGCTTCTCGAATGAGGGAGTGGATGGCGTACCACGCTTGGTTCTTCGGTAATAGCTCGCATTTCGTTTTTCACGACGCCGGCGGAGTGTCGGCGGAGGTGAGAGCGGTGCTGGAACCGTGGATAAGAGCTGGGAGAGTGACGTTGCAGGATATTAGGGGTCAGGCGGAGTACGACGGCTACTATTACAACCAGTTCCTGGTGGTGAACGATTGCCTCCACCGCTACCGCCACGCCGCCAATTGGACTTTCTACTTCGATGTGGATGAGTACATCTATGTTCCCGACGGAAACTCTCTGGAATCGGTGCTCAGTGAGTTCTCAAATAACACGCAGTTCACCATTGAGCAAAATGCCATGTCCAGTGTGCTCTGCTTGAACGATTCAACTCGGAATTACACCAGGTAATTACTATTACTAACCACTCCACCACCTAATCTCTCATTAACCAGGAATTATACTTATACCTACTTTAGCTGCATTGAATCATTTGATCAATAATTGGAATTGGATAATGCGAGTGGGCAAGCAAACTTCATTAATGGCGGAATCCGGCATGGCCTAAGTGTTGGATTTCTCACAAAAATTGATCAGTTTTTCAACCAACGATGTCATTGATTACTCTGCTGAATTATACAACAATTTCTCAGCAAAACGTACTACTCTGATACTGATAATCCGCTGTCAGAGTTGTTCCTTCCATGTAGCTAAAAACTGACATTTTGGTACTTGATGCAATCAGGGAATGGGGTTTCGAGAAGCTTCTGTTCAAGGACTCGAGAACCAAAATCCGCCGAGATCGGAAGTACGCCATACAAGCCCGGAATGCTTACGCCACCGGCGTGCACATGTCGGAGAATGTGGTGGGCGGAACACTCCACAAAACGGAGACGAAAATCCGATACTACCACTACCACAGCACCATCACCGTCCACGAGGAGCTGTGCCGGAATATGCTCCCCAACGCCGCCAAAAGAGCCACCACATGGCTCGACAAAATCCCATACGTATACGACGACAACATGTACAAACTCGCCCCCGTAATCAAGGCATTCGAGAAAAACACCATTGGAGGTGGTGTTGCTTCATGACGACGCCTCGCCTCCATTAAATTAAAACAGCAGGGTATATTTTTAATTTTCTTTCTAGCTATATTAATTATGAGTATAAATTCTTTTTCTCGATTGGTGAAGCCAAGGCAGCCCCATTATTTGTTTTTTCCCTTTTTCCGTTCTCCAATGTATAAAAAGTAACACTCGCAAATAGATAAAATTATTTCCGTTTTGGAGGAAATTGTGGCGTCACCGACGCAATGATTTTGATGGGGTGGTGGGAGGATGACGCGTGGATAATATAGATATGCAAATGCAAGTATTATTATTATTATTGGAGAGGGAGGTTGGCGGTGGCCCACTATGGACACCACCGCTGGCACGGGTGGCAGAGAAAGAAGTTTACAGATACCGCCTTCTCCACTTGTACTTGTCTTTATATGGCCCCATATAATTTATCTCTATTATTATTATTATTATTATTATCATAATAGACTAGGTTGATTCTTTTGTTAGGTGTGTAATCAACATTTTAATTGGCTTTATTAATTGCATGTTTTGGTTAATTGAAATGTGGCAACTGGCATGTGGTCTAATGATTGGTGCAGGAAGCTAACCATGCATTTCCACGTTAGTCATTATACATAGTTAGGTAGTCCGGAATGATGGAGGCACATGTCCCTCCTCCTTTTCTTTCTTTGTTTCTATAACGCTATTATCATATAACAAGTACAGACAACTTAGTATAACGACATGGGGAAGCTGCTTCAACTCCACAAACTTGTGAATTCAAACTAGCTTCATGGTGATGATTTCGAGCTAATAAGTAAGTTTGAAAAAGATTAGAAAGCGTGTGTAGGTAGGAATTATGATGGCAATTGCAGGTAGACGTTGGAGGGGTGAATTTTGGCGAATGGGCTATCATCACTTATCCGTTAAAACTATTGATGGAGAATTGTGCAGTAGTGTAGTGCAGTGCAGCAGTTTTTCTACTTTAGTGAGAAAAAACAAGAAAAGTGGAATCAATTACAAGTTCCAAGGTCTTTTGGGCTTTTCTAATTATTCCTTCTTAGCTGGAAATTCCAAAGACTAGACCTGCCATTTTCTAAAGCCCATTTTAACTTCTACTTGGGCTCACCCCACCTCTTTTTTTAATAATATGTCTGAATTATGGGCTTTAGAAAAATTTCATTAAGGTGGGCTGCAAACTCAATCAACACTATTAAAATAGATGAAAAACGACAAAGGGAAAAGGACAAAATTTGAAATGAGATGCCGTCTATTTATTTTGGTTAAAAGGTTGTTAGAAAAAGATGAAGTTCGTGTAAAATGGTAAGGGATGCAACTAAGCTGAGTGGGAGTCGATGAAGTGATCAATCTCCTTTCACTTTCTTCAACTTGTCTTATTTCCAGATATGTAACTTTATAAGACAAATTTATTTATTATAGCAATGGTGTTTGATAATTCCACGTAGAAAAGTCGAGGATGAATCAAACGGCCCCTAATCGCCCAACAATTTCTTAATGGACGGCTGACATGGAGACCTCCATGCCAACAGCGTCACCCCTCACGCCCACAATATATATATCTTTAAATATTAAATGTACTCATCATTTCGCAATTTAATTATAAATTTCACCAGACTAAAAACTAATATTGTGTAACCTCTTTCATTTATTTACTTAAAAGTTATACAATATCTTAAAAATGTTATCAATAGTTTGAGAAATAGAGAATTTTATTTATATTTTAGGATCAATTTTGAAGATACCTTACAAGTTTTAAATTTGTTAGTTTCCTCAGAAAAATCAGAATATAAAATAAAAACCTTATTTAGGATCACTTTTTATGCAAATATACATGAAAAGTCAAAATTATATTTATCTTAAAATAAATAAATGAAGTATCTGTCTCGATAAATAGCATGATCACATATATTTATTTATGTAAAAAAATGAAAAAGAAGAGAGGAGGTTTGGATAATAAAAGGAGAATCTAGAAAGAACCCATTCGCATTCCTTGGTATATAATGTGGAAGATATATTCGCCATGTAATTAAATCCCCTTTGGCACGTTTCCTTCCCTACGTATATTTATCATTTACAATTAATTATTTAAATAAATAAAAAGATTCTTCATTTTATTATTAATATTAATAAATATATTGATATTATAAAAAGTGACCGCCTTATAAATTTCTTCGCCTGCAGTCCTCTTCCTTCTAGTCTCTCCTCCTTCACCGTCTAAGACCAGCCGTCTCCCTCTCTCTTATGAACACAAACGCACACACACCTCCGCTATGTGATACAAATTCTACCATTTTCAATCCTTGCTTCATTCTAGGTAAAGTTTATTCTACCTTCTCTTTCAATTTCTCACTTTATTATTCTGTATTTTCTGGTTAATTAACTGATAGTTAATACTAAATGTGATTCACTTTCATTCATTTCCAGGTTTCTCTGTATCTTAAGGGTTAAGAAAATCATGGTAATCTCAAAGTCCCTCTGGTTTTGCTTTTTTTTCTCAAAAAAGTTTTGCTTTTCAAATTCAATTTTGATGTATTAATTTCTTAATCTTTTCAGGTGAGCCAGATAGTGCGGATGGGAGACTCGGAGTCGGTGCCTCGATGGCTGAAACCAATGCTGAAAGCCGATTATTTCATTCCGTGTTCGGTCCATGTGGATTCTAATAAAAGCGAGTGCAATATGTTCTGCTTGGAATGCATGGGGAATGCATTCTGCTCATACTGTTCATTAATCCACCACAAAGGCCATCCTGTTCTTCAGGTTAATTAGTTAATTATACACGCAACCACCAGTTAGTTGGTGGTATCTTAATTGAATTGATGAATTGAAATTATTGCAGATAAGGCGATCGTCCTATCACAATGTGGTGAGGGTGAACGAAATCCAAAAGTACATCGACATATCTTGCATTCAAACGTACGTGATCAATAGCGCCAAAATAGTGTTCTTGAATGAGCGGCCGCAGCCTAGGCCGGGCAAAGGGGTTACCTACACTTGTGAAATTTGCGCCAGAGGCCTTCCTGATAACTTCAGATTCTGCTCTCTCGGCTGCAAGGTTTGTTATCTTTTTTGAACCTATTAAGTCCTTGTTTGACTTGTCTTTACTCTCCCTCTGAAACATGTGAACCAAGCTTTTTTGAATTTTCAAACACGAAAGCCAATCTCATGAATAAAATTGATGTTGTTGTTGAAATGTACAGCTGAATGGCATGAAGAGAGGCGACACGGAGCTGACATTCTCGTTGAAGGGCAAACACAACAGAGAATTCATGTTTAACGGAGAGTCGGATTCGGATGAATCCTCGACACCGAGGAAGATCCGCAAGGGAAACATGTTCAATCGGTACTCGTTGCAGGGAGTAGCTGCATTTTCCTCAGAAAGGTTTTCTGGCTCGAGTGGGAGTTCGGGTGATGATGGCGCCAACAACATATCCCCTGGAACTCCTCCTATATACAATCATGCCAACTCCAGCAGGAGGAAAGGCATCCCACATCGTGCTCCCTTTTGATTAATATAATTGCTCATAGTCAATCAAGAACAAGAAAAACAACAACAAAGATACATAATGTTATATATGCATACAATGTATAGTGGTAGACTGATAGTTGTGTCATGTGTATATGTATATATACAGAAGTTGATAGATTTGAAGATGCATAGGGGTTTTAGTTTCATAGCAGCAGCCTTCAACATTCAACATTTTGAAGGGCTGCACTAGCTTGTATACTATACATACATTTTTGTTCTTTTCTTTTTTTAAATTTGCTCTGGTATATATGCAAAAGTTGGAAGGCTACTATTTTTTTTTTTAAAATTAATGTGAAGTTACATGATGCCAATTAATTTGGTTTTCCTGTGAAATTTGAGTTGTAGGCAAATTAAAATGGTTCAAGTAGAGATATAAATGAAGGGTTGAATTAAGTAAAAGAGTGTGGGGGCTTCCCTTATTAACTGATAACTGATGAAGGGGACTTTGATTTTTAAGGGTTTTAATTAAAAAGAAAAAAGCCGAAAAATTGGGTGGTGTAAAATGGTGGGGATTTCATGTCAAACAGAAGCTTAGGGGACACGTAACACACCCCACCAGGGATAGGGACTTGGAAATCGACACACTTCTTTCTTTACAATTTATTTATTTTAATTAATATTATATTATATTATGTGCGATGTTACACCACCATTATCTCTTCCTTCCTATTAATTCCCTTTGTTTTTATTTTATTTTATGATGTGTTATCCAAATAAATATACAAATTATTATTCCTAAACAAGTGGGAAAGGCAGAGGCGTGACGAATCTGCAAAACTAGTTTGCCTCCTTTTGCTTTCATTTCTCTATAACCTCTAAAATATTAATACCTCAATAAAAGCATCAGATGTATTTGCAACAATTAAAAGGCTATCTTCAAAAACCCTTAAATGACTAACGACATGATTGGTACGATGGAATGGGGTGGGAATGGAATGGACATTACTGCGTCCATTCCTAAACCCATGATTGGTACCAAAACATGATTAGAATACCCATTCCCTCAGTAATGCCCATTCCCACAAACATGGGATTACTCATTCCTTTGGTCCCCCATGGTATTAGTCATTCCCAATGTTTAAAATGTATTATTATTTTTATATTATCGTCATATATTTGTTAAATACATATTATATTTTATTATTTTCATAAATAAAAATTAAATACTATTAATCACGCTGAAAATTTAATAAATTATATTAAATATATATAAATATAAATATATTATATATTTAAAAAACATGTTCAAAATATTATTTTATTTATAAAATTTTATAAATTCAAATATTTTATAAAGAACGAATTTTGATATTTATATTAAAATTTATTTTTAAATGTCAAAAAATATATTAAATATAATAAATAATTAATACATAATCTATGCGTGAATAAAAAAATAGTGTATGTCATATATATATATATATATATATATATATATATATATATATATATATATCCCAAACTCTCGCACTCACATATATATAGTACATATAGTAAATGTCATATATATAACACGTTCAATATAAACTAGTAATAATATATTTATATATGAAAATATATAATTAATCAAATTAAAAAATTTAAAATATATATTTAGTATAAAAATATTTGTAGTTATATACTTTTATTATTATTATTATTATTATTATTATTATTATTATTATTATTATTATTATTAATGAAATAAGTTTAAAATTTTTATTTCATTCCTAACTTTATTACTTGGCGTACCAATCATAGCAATATCATAATAAAGTCATTTCATTCCTTTGTTCATTCCATTACAAAGTTCATTCTTTTCCTACCTCATTCCATTCATGCATACCAATCATACTGTAAATGTCCGATGAAGTCTCCTAACAAAGGCATGATCAAATGATATCCTCCCAGCTTATAATTAATTTCGAATAATTATATTAATCCGTAACGTACCCATATCAATTATGAAGATTTTATACGTCATACGAGATTAATTTGGTCTATTAGTTTAGGGGCGGAACGCAATAAAAATTAACACCACATTATTTAATTTGTGCATGCAGTCTTCAACACTAGCTAGACTTCTGTCTTTAAGTTGTATAATAATGAAACTAAGAGGCGTGGGTGACTAATCTGTGGTTGTAGCCTGTAGCTACATTAATTTATTTTTATGATATGAATATGAATATGAATATGAATGAAAAGGGGGCAAGAAATGTTGATATGACATCTTCTCCGATCCCTACCGTCGACACGTGTCTACTTTCTTGATCAACTAGAAACAGCGATTATTAGTACACAAATACACACTGACTAATATCGTATTCTTCTCAGGAGTGTAAACTAATGAAATTTTATATTCAAATGATTACAACAGCTAGTCAAATTTCTTCAGCTCCTCAAAAACTTGACTAATCTTATTTTATCACTGAAAGGAAAGCCCAAATTGAAGAAGCTGAAGGAAGAATTGCCCTTGGGCCCATTGAAGCAATCCATGAGGCTAAAGCTGGGTTAGCTCTTTAAGCCCAGTTTGGACTGAATACTCTTCCCTTGCAAGTTGCAATGGACAATATTATTGTCCATTGCAACAATTAGGGCTGTCAACGGTCGGATAAGGATCGAATCCGAATTTGATAAAAAGGTTTGTTAACCGGATACGAATTCAAACCTTATAGGATTTAGATTCATTGTTTTTTAATCCAAATATAATTGGATCGGATCAAATTCGATTAAAGATCCGATCCGATTAATAATAAAATAATTTTTAAAATAAAATTACATAATATTTAACAAATAATTACTATTTAATTGATTATCCGATGGTTTTATTTATATTTATTAAAAATAAGTTAATTTAAACTTATTAATAAAGAAAAATATATATTTTTTTAGAGTAAACAATTTCAATTTTGTTATTGTTTAAAGTGATAAATATGTGAAAGTTTTTATTTTGATTATTTTACTTAATATTCTTTAATAATAAATAATTTATTTAATTAAATATTATACATATAATTGGATTTGGATTTTTGATGGACTGGATTCCTTAATTTCATATCCAATCCATTTATTTCGAATAACGAATATTTATAATCGGATATGATCCATCGAACATTTTTATCGGACGAGTATACTAAAATTCGAATCGGATTCAGATCGAATTCGGATTAAAATCCGCCCCATTGACAGCCCTATTGCAATCCATTGCCTCCATAATATTAATATAGTATAGTCGACAGATGCCGCCAGATTTTGAAAAAAAAAAAAAAAGACAGATGCAACCTGATTTTTAAAAAAAAAATGTAAAAGAAAGATATATAGATGTTGATTCAATCGATAAAGAAGTTGATGTAGTTTATTGGTTTGGGTTAGGGTTATTATTCCATTGTAATGATAGAGTTGTTGAGGCTTAGAGAGGAATTCAAGATCGCGTGCAAACGTTGTTTAGAATGGATTATTGTGAAAGTTAATTTGGAGACAATTATTGGCTCATTAAAGAGATTGATATAGTTTCTCAATCTTTAAATCATGTTATCATTGACGATTATCGCACTCTTCTCACTAAGTCTTGGTTATATTGCCTCAAACACACTCGTTGAGATGATAATTCCTGTACGAAAGCCTTAACTAAAATATTAATCTTTGAATCACGTTGATTGGACTGATGACCGATCCCCTTCATACTATATAAGGTTTCCCTTCTTTAAAAAATTAAAAAAAAAAAAAAAAAGGATGTGGCCTAGAGAGAGGGGTTGTAATTGTAAATGTGATGTTGACTAATTGGAATATGAGGAGCAATTGCGTGGAGTTGAAGAAGCCATGCACCCCCATTTAATATCACATAAATTAAATTAATTAACGTGAAAAAATAATTGAGGCAACCACGAAGAATCAATCTAATTATATGCAGATTAATTAAATAAATCAGTCTGGTTCTGTTAGATGCATGTCTCTTGTATATATTCATTTAGCAACATATATATATTCCATAACAGAATCGAATTATTAACATGCACCCATGTTTTATCAATTTAATTAAATTCAACCAAATGATTAAGACAACAAATATACATGGACATATATCTAGGCGCAGGCTTCAGAACACGTTCAACTATCATGCAGATATTCATTAGACTTCAATATAAAATGTTTTAAGGAATTTTCTGTGTCTATAATGGACCTGGAAGTTAGTTCAGACTTTAGACTATTATATTATATATTTTCAATACTTTGAACAAAACCTCATTTGGTAGACTGGTAATAAAATTCCTAAACTACTGTAACTGGGAATTTAATTAACTTCATATTCATGCCCAATGTCAAAACTCAAAACTCAAAACATAAATTATATATACGTACGTACGTGTATTGGCATGTGGGAACAAGCCAACAATAATAGAGCTTCATCAGAAATGTAGAAGAAAACTGAAAACAGAATTGTGGCTACAAATATTGACTGATCTTATAATTACTTGTCTTCTCGCCAAAAACGTGCCTATATATATCCTAATCCATTTTCATCAATACCTCAATTCAATTATATACCCACACATCCAACTGCTAATCAGTCACATTATGTGCATGTAAATATATATATATATATAAGATTGAGGAGGACAAGTGAAAAGTTGAATACTTGATTTAGGAAATTACAATTTACACCATGTTTAATGCACTAATTAAGTATATTTATTTAGAAGGAAGAAAAAAAGTCAAAGCAAAAAGTTTGAAAAAGGGGGTGTATATTATTAATATAATATATGATCTGATCCGTGACGCAATTTCTGGAAGCCGTTAATTAATTCCCTCTCTCTTTCTTTCTGGGAAGGTGACTCAGCGACACTCCCAAACGTCATCGCTTATTAATCCCAATCCTTTTCTAAAACGACAGCGTAAGCTTAAGTCAAACCCCAATCCCCCCATCTCAGGCTCAGCCCACAGAAGAAAACCCTTTCATTTTTCCTATCTTTTTAAAGCCTTCCACCGCCTTATTCCCTCACTTGCGAATTTTTCCCCAACACCAAAACGAACCTTATTTTATTCAACATGGGTGCTTGTTTCTCTTCTCATCAGGCCTCCGATTACAGTAGCCACCATCAGAAGCCCGCCGCCAATGTCGTTCTCCACACCGGAGAATTGCGCCGTTACGCGCTTCCGGTGACCGTCGCTCAAGTTATTGATCAATCGCA
This sequence comes from Lantana camara, assembly GCA_037501455.1. NCBI lineage: Eukaryota > Viridiplantae > Streptophyta > Magnoliopsida > Lamiales > Verbenaceae > Lantana > Lantana camara. Next base: position 131,381,653 of record CM074855.1, read on the forward strand.
AAGAGATTCGTTCTTCCTCTGCCACTCCGACCGGCTGTCTTTCGACGATTATATTCCGTCGATGGATCTCAAGGACGAGCTCGAGCCGTCTCAGATTTACTTCCTGCTGCCGATCTCAAAGCTTAAGTACCGTCTCGCTGCCTCCGATATGGCCGCCTTGGCCGTCAAGGCCAGCGTCGCACTCGATCAAATCAACGATTCCAATCGTCGCCGGAGGAGGAAAACTAGGATTTCCCCCGTCTATGCGGCGGCTGACGACGGGTATCGGCAATCCGGTACTCATACTGTTGGCCAGAATATTAAGATGAAAAGTAGTTCTGTTAATCGGAACATCAGTAGTGCGGCGGCGGGGTTAGGGGTATCGAGATCGGGTTCCGTGAGGAAGTTGTCCAGATACTCTTCCCGACGAGCTAAATTGGCCGTCCGATCCTTCAGGATTAAGCTTACCACCATTTATGAAGGATCTGTGCTCCATCAGCTGGCTTAATTTTTCAACGCACCATGAAGAGTTTGCTTGTTAGTTTAGCTAGCTTGTGAAATTTCTGGCCAAAATTAAACCAACGGAAATGAGGATCATTGCGGTTGTTTATTCTTTTCTTTTTCTTTTTCTTTTTCTTTTTCCTTTTTTCGGAATTTTCAATGAGAGTTTCTCAGATGAAGAAATTCTGCTTGTAAAAATTTACATAATGTGGAAATATTGAATGAGCATGTTTCTATATATGTTAATTTTGAAAAAGATACGTGTAAATGTGTCTACATGTTGGGTAATTGCTCTATATGAAGATGATATTACCACTAAATTATGCCATGGTATAGTAATGATATTTGCAGGTGATAATAGTTTTAATTTTGCAGAATTATGTTGACTTTATTAATAAATTAGTGTGGCAGTATAAACTATATATTAAATATGATAATTGTATCACGAAATTTAAAGGATATCATTATCTGTTGAGCAATTTCATGAAATTGTTAATGGCTGATTAGAATGAGCATAAGCAGGAAGGCACGCGTTTCTTAATTATACGTAGGGCTATTGAAGGATTGTCAAATCGCAGAACGTTCCGCGTTCATATTCAATAACATGGTTGTTCTGAAATAGGACTGCGTCAAATTGAATAAATTGCGGGGAAAATTCTATATATATAAAACATGCAGTGCAGACATGATCATATTTTGCTGCAAAGAATAAATTGAAGTCTTTCTTTCCGGCATATATCAGAACTAGCCTATGTCCCGTGCTATGCACGGAAAGTAATAGATAATAATTTAAATTTTAATTTAGTAATTAATGACAAAACTTATATAAATATTTTACATAATAGATATTAATAGTTAAATTTGCTACAAAGAAAAAACAAATAACAATTGTTATAATAATAAATTATTAAACAAAAATAACAATAAATATTAAGAACAACAAACAATGTGGTAAAATAATAATAATGAAATTTACTCAAAGCAATATTGAATAACAAAAATAATAATAAAAGAAGAAAATTAATAAAATAAATGAAAGGCTAAAACTATAACACAAAAATATAAACAAAAATAAAAGTTTAAATTCAAATTAAAGAAAACGTAATAAAGACAAATCAAACAACAATAGTAGTACATATGCATATAACGAAAAATTATACTATTGGGAGAGAGCGCATTGTTTGTGTGCAGAAAAATAATAAATAAAGTTGTTGGTAGATAGAGTTTTTGTGCACGAAAGCAAGAATTGAGATATGAAGGGAGGAAGACGGCTATAAAAAATTAGAAAAAGAATGAGAAACTTAGGACAAAAATTTATCCCACATAAATTTTTGAATTTAAATTGTATGTGATCCTTAATTTATGCATTCAAAATATTTTATCATAAATTAATACTTTAAATGAGGGAAAGTTTTAAAAATTAAGGGATACATTATTTTAATAAGTAAATATCAAATTATTGAAATTTAATAATCATCAACCAATCACAATTTTTCATTTTAATAAAATAATTTAAAATTACCAGAAAATAATATTCGGTCAATGCATATATTTTTTATATATAACCAAAGTATCAATTTAATATTTATGTGTCCCGACAAAACAAATATTTATTAAGAACAAAATTTAGCATATATTTGATAGTAATCTCTCATCAACCAAATATTAGGTTTTCATTTAACCAAATATTTTCATATAAAGACTAACCAAAGTATATATTCCTATGAATCCTAAATAAATAACCACAGTATTCTATATACTTTATGGAAAGATTGTAATAGAAAGAGAGAGACTAACCAAAGTATTACCAAGAGTCCCGATAGAAAAGAAAACTTTCTATTGGGAGAAAATTAGACAAAACTGACAGCAGGATGCTAATCGTCAATTACAGTCTTAATATAATAACGGGTAGAAGCAACACAAATCATAAAAAGCCATCATAACTACTTCAAACAATTATCGATCCATCCAATAAAACAAAGGAAATATCCATTTTCTCTATTTTCTGAATCGTATATATTGATTCTAATATATTTTTAAATTCCAATAAAGCAAATATTACACTACAAATTGTTACTTATAATAAATATTGTTTAAAAAAGAATGGTAATATAGTTATGGCGATCACATGGGTAATATGCTAATAACAAAAAAATATATAGATATAAATACATAATTATCATTGAACAAAGCAGTGTATAAAAATATCTTCTCATAATCGGTACTTGAACAAAACTTTTAAAAAAAAAATCTCTATCAAAAAATAGAGAAAAAAATTTATAATTTAAAAAAATATGTAAACAATACATATTTTATCATTCAATGAAGATATATATAAAATGATCTTATGATGGTAGGTGCTTGAGCATAAACTTTAGAGAAGATATTTCTCTATCAAAAAATGAAGAAAAAAATTGTAATACTAAAAAAATATATAAATTATCATTAAACTAAGATATTTAGAAAATTACCTTCTCACGGTTGAAACTCGAACAAAACCTCAAGACAGAGAAATAGTATACAAATAAATACCATGGAAAAATAAAATATAAATACATTCTGAAGATGGAAGGAAAAAATCTTACCTCTTAGTTCATAAAAAATCTTCTCACAATCGGTACTTGAACAAAACTTGAAAAGAAAGTATTTCTCTATCAAAAAATAGAAAAAAAATTATAATATCAAAAAATATATATAAACAATACATATTTTATCATTCAACAAAAAGATGTATAAAATTACCTTCTGACGTAATGTACTTGAGCAAAAACTTCAAAGAATATATTTTTCTATCAAAAAATAAGAAAAAACTATAATACTAAAAAGATATATAAATAATACGTAAATTATCATTAAATTAAGATATGTATAAAATTACCTTCTCACGGTTGGAGCTCGAACAAAAATCTCAAAACGGAGAAAAAGAAAACTATAATTTAGTATACAAATAAATACCATGAAAAATGAAAGTATAAATACATTGTGAAGATGCAAGAAAAAAATCTTACCTCTTAGTTACTAAAAACCTTACCACGAACAATTCTTTTCTGTCATTAAAAATTACAGCGAAAAGAAAATAAGAATTCAAAAATAATATACAAACAATATATACATAAAAAATAAGCTGAAATATATAAACCATTATCACAAATGATGTACAATGTTATTGTGGGGCTGAAAATTCCAGAGAAAAAATCGAAATATTCAAAGTTGCAATAAAGAAAATGCTAGGTTATGTTTTCTCTTCCTTATCAACTACATTTTTATATGAGTCACGTTTTGAGTTGGAAGATTTGTGCACATATATGACATAATATTTGCTATAAATAAGTTTCAATAAATAAAGTTAATCCCCTTAATTTATGCTAAAATAAATTAAGTATATTTTCAATTAATTATGATTAATTAATTAATTAAGATATTTATATTAGTTGGACTTTCTTAAATTTAATAGATTAGTATCTTAATTAATTTGATTTTGACAAATAATTAAAGCATTCAAAATATTAAATATTGTGGAATGTTTATTAACCAATGAAATAATTTTTAAAGATTAAAAAAATTTAAAAAAGGAGAAAAAAGTATTCGGTTAAAATTGACATAATTAGGGACAAACACACCATTCCTATATATTATAATATTTTTTTTTTTAGGTAAGTATATTATAGTATATAGATAGATGCATATATAAATATACTATTAATTTTAATTTTTGAAAAATTAATTAATTTGATGGAGTAATTTAAGTAACTTAATTGATTCTCTTTATTTTTTAATGTTTGAATTTAAATTTGAAATTGTAGTGGCTTTTTATGGAAATTGTATTCGTGATTTAAGTAATCAGTATTAAAATTAATTTAACAAATATATAGAAATATCAAAATATATGCATATAATATTAACCTTACTTAATTAGTAAAAATATCAAAATTAATTTCATTCAGTCAAACTTGCCAAATATAATTATTTTTCTTAGTTACTACTTATTTTTATAATAAAATAATATACAAAATAAAAATAAGCCAATCATATTTCTTTTACCTAATTAAAAACTTCAAAAAAAACCATAAAATTCCAGATCATAAAAAATGTACAATAAAAAGTCAAATATCGTTATCAAATATATAATAGTATAGATATTAAATACCAACCCAATTATGGGGTGGATGTCAATTAAGTCTCCTTAATTGAGGGTGCAAACAAATATAACATTTATATATTCCTTTCTTAACATTTATATATTTTTAATAATCAAATTAATAACATTTATTTATATTGATAAAAATATATATATATAATTTAAGAAATTCTTACATGGAAAGTATATTATAAATCTTGACAAAGATAATTATTTTCTTTAGTTACTATTTATTTTCATAATAAAATATTTTACAAAATAAAGATCAACCAATCACATTTTTTCTATCTAATTTAAAACCTAAAAAAAAAAATAAAAAATTACACATCATAAAAAATACACAAAAAAAGTCAAACATGGTTCACAAATATATATAATAGTATAGATTCAGAATTCTAAAATTTCATCATTTATAAAAAAAATACAAATAAAAAATATATTATGAATCTTGACAAAATAATTATTTTTCTTAATAAAATAATATACAATATAAAGATAAGGCAATCATATTTTTTTATATAATTAAAAATCTAAAAAAAAAAGATAAATTATCATTTAGTCAAACTTGCCAAAGATAATTATTTTCCTTAATTACTACTTATTTTTATAATAAAATAATATACAAAATAAAGATAAACCAATCACATTTTTTATATGTAATTAAAAACTTAAAAAAAACCACAAAATTTCACGTCATCGAAAATGTACAGTTGAAAAGTCAAACATCGTTATCAAATATATAATAGTATAGATTTGTAAAATTGATGGATATATAATCATCAATTTCAACATCAACTACGTACAGCACAGTACAGAACAGTACAACAAATATTGTATTGCATTTTATAGGAAAGAAGTTGCTTTCGATGGTCAGAGTAGGCAGGATTATAGGAGAAATTAAACAAAATTTGGAAATTAAGTCAACTTTGTTATGGAAGCAAACTGTTAACCTAATATTTTATAATAATATTATATTATAGTAAATATTTTGTATATCTTGTAGATATCTATAATTGATTCTAATTATCTTATAAAATCATTTAGAATATATAGTATAGGTTTTCTGTACTGTACTATATATATTCCGTAATATTATTAAATGGAAAAAATAATTTACACTTTTATGGTATCAGAGCAGTCTTTTTACCCTCAAGTCTCGCCTTTCGCCTTTTGAAATTGAGATTCCGCCTTTTGCCCTTTGAAATTAGATTCTCTTGTGATGCTACGTCGATCGTACGCTCTGTCTGTCGACCATCACTTCAACTCCCATCACATCAACTCCGATGTGATCTGTGATGCTTTGAGTGTCGATCATCACCTTAGCCCCGTTGGAATCTATGACGCTTTGTCGACCATCACCTCCTATATATGATGCTTTGTCGACCGTAACCTTTTGACCCTCTGTTAGATGTGCGGCCTGAACTTCACAATGACGTTTTGCTGTCTGGTTTTGAACTTCGGTACGCCCTTCACCGACAGCATCGGATCGCCCTCGAAGATGTGTTGTAGATGATTCTTCTCTTCTGGTTCCGTCTGTGGAGCCGGTATTTGAAATGCCTTCTGGAACCTTCTTATGGCACAACAACATCATTTGGTAGATCTATTTGTTGTTGGAAAAACGGAATCAGAAAATAGCGAAAATTTTAAAATTTTCCAACAAAAGGATCGAAACTCGCAATCATGAATCCAAATTCGTAAGATAAAGAAACTTACTTTTCAATAATTTTTCTTGAATCGTTTCAAGCCACCCAAGAACGCTCTTCTCGCGGTTGAATCCCCTCTCCTTGGTAAAGCTCGAATCTTTAAAAACTTCTAACTTGGAGCTCTCTAGAGATAGTCCACCAACTTGACTACAATCTAACTAGTAAGGATGCTAGTTCTCTAGTTAGTGTTTAGGCTTAACCTGGTGTTTATTTGATCTTGGAGAAAGGATAGTGTTCAACACATGAACCAAGAAGAATCGATCAATCCTTAAGGGGAGCTCGAGCTCCCCTATATATAGCACTAGGGAGGGGCGGCCGAACCTAGTCCTTTTGGACTAAGGATTTGGTCCCTCTCTCCCTTATTACTTGATCATCAAGTAATTCCAAACCTTGACTTTGAATTCTAATTCAAATCAATTTTTAAGAGAGCTAAAATATCCAAACTCTTTTTGGATAATTTTATACTTTATTTATTAATAAATAAATAACTTATTTATCTAATTAATTCATTCATAATTAATTAAATAGATTAATTTCTCCAAAATAAGACTTTCATTTTAATTCAAAAATTAAACCAAAGTCTATTAAATAATTAACACATTAATTATTTAATACATAAATAAATATACACGCATGGTGCACGCGTGTCCATATAGGACACGTGTCACGCACGTGACCCACACGTGTGGAACCCTCTTGGTATGATCAACTCGTTTAATCATTTTTAAAGCCTTAACTCATGTAACCAAGTTGTTGTGTGTGACCATCTGGGTTCTCAATTCAATTAGCAGTGACCCTAATTAATTAATTCACTAATTAATTAATCAGTCCACAGATTAAACGACCATAGTCTAGCAACAGGTGTTTAACCCCTAGCTGAATTGGAATGTCTCGATTCGACAGAACCTTTAAGTCATTGATTCATGTGAGATACAATCCTCCTACTTACTATCTCTCAACCAAGATCTAGGGTAAGGGAATAATCAGAACCCTAATAATCTGGTCTTAAACCTAAGTGCATTTTATATTCATTTGATCTCAATCCAAGAAACCCTTTTCTTGATGTCTTGATCTATTGCCTTGGCCAAGGACTCCTCATGGCATATGAATGACTTACACAATAAGAGATCACCTTGCAAATGCAAGTGTAGGTCCTTTCTTGATTCTCATTCACTTTCATGAGTCACTTGTGCAGCCCCAGCATAAGCCTTGAATCAGTTGTCTAAGGCGACACCCTTTAAAGCTTATACCTAAGACTACAGAGTTAACTCATAAAGTGACATGAAACCTCAAGTCTAAGGATCAATTAATCACATCAATGACTCGTGAGATATTTCCTAATCTGGAAGTTTCTATTTCCTAAAATAGAAACTTCCTTTCCCATTTAGGAATCTTCTCACACGGGGCACCTCAGTGAACTTACTTATGAAAGTAAGCACCCTCATGTATCACGCACGTATCAACTATACACTTTGCACCTCCATGAAACAAGGTGGTCCTTCTTAAGGGCATGATCCCACAAGCAAGCCTTAAAGGAGTCAGGTTGACACTCTCACTGTCTGTAGGACTCATCAGCTTGGAGTATTTTACTAATCATGACTTATGTGATATAGGGCTCGTTTCATGAACCATTTCACCTAAATGGTAGAGTCCTAAAGTCATCGGGATTAGGGGAGTTCTCATACATGCACAGCTAAAGTAAACGCATACCAAACAAGAGCATATAAAGAAGTGTTGCCTCAATTCGTTATTTTATCCAAAGATTGTCTGTGATTACAACAAGGAAAAGTACAAAGCGGATATACAATCGGCTTTCTAGGGCACTATTCCTAACATTTGTATCACTGGTACTTCGTCCCATGCACAAGATGAAGACCTTCGAATCAAACTCTATGTCTCCTACTCGACTAGAGCCAGTGGCGTAGCTAGAAATTTCATTCAGGGGGTTCGAATAAGGCATAATACTAAAAAAAATTAACAAGTTAAATTCAACTATTTTTTTTTTTTAAATTACTTACAAGTTTGTATCTCACAAATGTCCACGTCGATTTCCATTATTTTGAAAATGATCCATAACTAAATCATTGGAAACACTGTCAAATATATCATTTTTAATATATGTAATCAAACAACCATTCAACAATTCGTTGTCCATCCTCTTTCGCAACCGATTTTTTATGTATTTCATTGCAGAAAATGCTCTTTTCGTTGTAATTGTTGCAACTATGGTAGAATTAAAGTCAATTTTAGAGGCAAGTATACAAGTGAATATACATCATTTCTCTTTGTCTACACCAATTTTCAAGCAAGATCACCAATCCCTTTCAATTCAGAGAAGATTTCATCTGATCTCATTGTTGGAAAATACGAATCAGAAAGCAGCGGAATTTAAAAATTTTCCCAACAAAAGGATATTGGACTCGCAATCGTGTATCCAAATTCGTAGAGTTAAGAAACTTACTTTTCTTTTATTCTTTCTTGAAGCGTTTCAAGCCACCCAAGAACGCTCTTCTCGCGGCTTGATCCCCTCTCCTTGGTAAAGCTCGAATCTTCAAACTTCTAACTTGAAGCTCTCTAGAGATAGTCCACCAACTTGATCACAATCTAACTAGTAAGGATGCTAGTTCTCTAGTTAGTGTTTAGGCTTAACCTGGGGTTTCGTTTATCTTGGAGAAAGGATGGTGTTCAACACATGAACCAAAAGAATTGCCAATTAGCTCTAAGGGGAGCTCGAGCTCCCCTATATATAGGTAAGGGAGAGGGACGCCGAACCTAGTCCTTGTTGGGCAAGGATTTGGTCCCTCTCTCTCCTATTACTTGATCATCAAGTATTTTCCAACTTTGACTTTGGATTCTAATTCAAATCAACTTTAAGAGAGCTTAAAATATCCAAACTATTTTTGGATAATTTTATACTTTATTTATTTAAAATAAATAACTTATTTTATCTAATTAATTAATTAACTAGATTATTTTTCTCCAAAATAAGACTTTCTTTTTAATTCAAAATTAAACCAAAGTCTATTAAATAATTAACACATTTAATTATTTAATATATATATATATACAATATATATTCACACGTGTGGGACACGTGTCACAAGGACACGTGTCACTCACGTGACCCACACGTGTGGTTTCACACGTGTGGAACCCCTTAGGCCCGATTAACTCGTTTAATCATTTTAAAGCCTCAACTCATGTAACCAAGTTGTTGTGTGTGACCCTCTAGGTTCTCAATTCAATTAGCAGTGACCCTAATTAATTAATTCACTAATTAATTAATCAGTCCACAGATTAAACGACCATAGTCTAGCAACAGGTGTTTAACCCCTAGCTGAATTGGAATGTTCGGATTCGACAGAACCTTTAAGTCATTGATTCATGTGAGATACAATCCTCCTACTTACTATCTCTCAACCAAGATCTAGGGTAAGGGAATAATCAGAACCCTAATAATCCGGTCTTAAAGCTAAGTGCATTTCATATTCATTTGATCTCAATCCAAGAAACCCTTTTCTTGATGTTTTGATCTACTGCCTTGGCCAAGGACTCCATATGGCATATGAATGACTTACACAATAAGAGATCACCTTGCAAATGCAAGTGTAGGTCCTTTCTTGATTCTCATTCACTTTCATGAATCACTTGTGCAACCCCAGCATAAGCCTTGAATCAGTTGTCTAAGGCGACACCCTTTAAAGCTTATACCTAAGACTACAGAGTTAACTCATAAAGTGACAAGGAACCTCAAGTCTAAGGATCAATTAATCACATCAATGACTCGTGAGATATTTCCTAATCTGGAAGTTTCTATTTCCTGAAACAGAAACTTCCTTTCCCATTTAGGAATGTTCTCACACGGGGTACCTCAGTGAACTTACTTATTAAAGTAAGCACCCTCATGTATCACGCACGTATCAACTATACACTTTGCACCTCCATGAAACAAGGTGGTCCTTCTTAAGGGCGTGATCCCACAAGCAAGCCTTAGAGGAGTCAGGTTGACACTCCCTCATGTATCACGCACGTATCAACTATACACTTTGCACCTCCATGAAACAAGGTGGTCCTTCTTAAGGGCGTGATCCCACAAGCAAGCCTTAGAGGAGTCAGGTTGACACTCCCACTGTCTGTAGGACTCATCGGCTTGGAGTATTTTACTAATCATGACTTATGTGATATAGGGCTCGTTTCATGAACCATTTCACCTAAATGGTAGAGTCATAAAGTCATCAGGATTAGGGGAGTTCTCATACATGCACAGCTAAAGTAAACGCATACCAAACAAGAGCATACAAAGAAGTGTTGCCTCAATTCGTTATTTCATTCAAAGATTGTTTGTGATTACAATAAGGAAAAGCACAAAGCGGATATACAATCGGCTTTCTAGAGCACTATTCCTAACACTCATATCAATAATATAGTTCTCAAGTTAATTTTCAAGTATTGATATTTGCACATTAGAGAACTCTACTAGATAAAATTTGGTTAACTGGATTCTACGTTCTTTGTTGAAAGAGACAGATAAATCAACGGGATTCAGCAAACTAGACAAGTAAGCAACTGTGAGTTTACCTCTATAAAAAGGTTGAATCGATTCGTATTCTCTTTTTTTTTTTTTTTTACTTTTTTGAGGAGGCGGAACTGATTGAATCGAATATTTTGGCTTTCTGATGAGAAACCTATCCATATTGATAATTGATAAAATAAACCTTAGTTAAAATATAAAAAAAGTAAAATTAATTTTAAATTTCTATTGAATTGTAAAAAAAAAAAAAAAAAAAGTCCACAAACAAATTAAAAACAATCTCTAACCGATCACTATGCAGGCAATTGGAGGAGTTTGATTCTATTGTTGTGTATATAGCGGAGAGGAGATGAAATATGGGTTGAAATATAACAGAATTTGATCGGAGGAGCTTGATTGAACAATTAGTTAGGTCTTGAGTTGGAAATTAAAGTCCAATTAAAATTAGAACCAAAAAATTTCAATTTGTGTGGTCTCAATTATTAATAATTTACTATATTGACCCCCACTAATGTTAATTTTAATTTTGGTGAGGGGGGTCAATTATAAAAAATTCCATAAAATTACATATGCATATAATAATAAAATTTCAACCAAAAAAAAAAAAATACATATAATAATAAAAAAATTTAAAAGTTGAGGGGGATCAATTGCACCCCCTCAAGGCAAGGTGACTCCGCCACTAACTAGAGCTTGCGGGGGTGTGAACATAATATTTTATAATAATACGTTATAGTAAATATTTTGTATATAGATATCCTTTAGAAATTTGTTATTATGTTATAATATATTTTGTTAGTATTATATTTAGGATATAATATTGATTCTAATTATCTTATAGAATCGAGAATCTTGTATAGATTATTAGGTTTTCTGTACTCTATATCGATAAAACAATTTAGGTTTTTTTCTAATTTTGGTGTGCTTTCTTAGGGATATTGTACTTTTGGTGTATTTTCTGGATGTATTGCAATTTTGGTGTTTTTAGTGATTCCGTTTTTTTTAAAAGCGAATTTAACAAACAAAAAAAATTTATGAGTGTGTACGTTACAATCATAAATTTTATGTTAAATCCACTTTTTTTAAAAAAAAACGAAATCACTATTCACTACCGTGATTCCACTTTTTCAAAAAACAAAAAACGCCAAAATTACAATACACCCAAAAAAATACATCAAAAATACAATATTTCTAAAATAAAAAAGCACCAAATTTAAAAATCCACCAACAATTTACACTTTCACATACATAAAAAACTGTATTGATGGTAGTAAGTACGTACGGCCCTTGGGTGAGCCTTTCACTAGCTAAAGCCTAGCAGTAAGCACTATGTTACAATTACTTAATACTTGGAATACCCAATAGAATATATTCGCACGCTATCAATGCCATTTTTTATTTGCCACCCTGAAAACAGTACACGCACCATCAACTTGACAGTACTTGTCCCCAAATGTCTGTACAAGCCATTCATAAATTAGATGTTAGTTGCATGTAAATATAACCCATCAAAGTCCACAATATTCTGACTATATACAAATATTAATGGTTTACCTATTCCACTTGGATTAATTATTAAAATTTCAATTTATTAGCTAATTTGAAGGTGTGTTAAATCGATAACATATTTTAACATTTATATTATGCATTTAGGTTTAATTAAAATCTTACGAAAGCAAGGTGATCAAGTAGTACAAATTCAAAGTGCGCAAGCTATAAGAGGACAGAGGTTATAATGAAATGAAAAGGAAAAGTTGATAATATTGTTAACTGATATTCAATAATTAATAATTACATTAATTGCTTTTAAACTAAATACTGGACTGGTATACCTCTTTTAAATTTGAATGCACAACCAAAAATATTAGAAAGTCAACTTAATTTGTTGTTGATTGACTGAGCGATATTCTACAAGTTGTGTTAGAATGTCAAGTAACTGCCTTAAATCACAAGAAATTTGGGACTCAGTCTTCAATTCATGCATTTAAAACTATTTATTAACCACCAATAAACTAACTTCAACATCAATTGTTTTCTATTAAACATCTCCTCTTTCTATTATTCTTCTAATGCCATCAACTGATATAAATACATGTACGACTATAGAGCAAAGCATCCCCAATCATGTAGCTTAATTGGTCAGTATTATATTAGCTTAACCAAAAATTTCATATTTAATTTCTTAAGCAAATATGACTAAAAATGGATGTATTAGTTATTTAACGTAACAAAATTTATATTTACTAAAATATTGTAAGAGCCCTATGCTATTAGTAAAGCTCAAAAAAAATATAAAAATACACTAGGCTATTTAACAACTCCAAAAATTAGTTTTTAATTAATTAGGACAATCTATTACAGGAAATAAATTGAATTGGATTTTTAATAAAACTTTAATATGATCATATCAAATCCAACTAGATAATAAACCAAGAATGTAAACATTTTTCCAAGTGAATAACTACCGTTACTTAGAAAAGTAGTGAATTACAAAGCACGAGGAGAGAAAATGGAAAGAGTTGGGGCTTCAAGAAGGGTTGTCAACTGGTCGAATTCGGATCGGATCAGGACATTTCGAATTCGGATCCGATAAGAAAATCCAACAAGTGAATCCGAATCCAAATCCTATAACATTCGAATTCATTATTTTGAAACCATATTAGATCCGATAAAAGATTCGACCAGATTAGCAATGAAATCTAATTTTTTTAACTAACAAATTTAATATAAAAAATAATATAATTTCATAATATTTAATAAATAATTATTATTTAATGGTTTTATTATATTTATCTAAAATATGTTGATTTAAACTCATTAATAAAGAAAAATATATAACTTTAGAGTAAATAATTTAAATTTTATTGTTGTTTAAAGTTTAAATATGTGAAAATTTTAATCATAATTAATTTAGTTAATATTATGTACTAGTAATTAATTTATTTAACTAAATATTATATATAAAATCGAATTCGGATTCTTAACTAATCGAATTCCACATTTGGTCCATTTATTTCAGATAACGAATATTTATAATTGGATATAATTTATTAGATATTTTTATCGGACAAATATACTAAAATTCAAAATTGATTCGAATTAAAATCCGACCCATCGACAGTCTATGCTTCAAGGTTCAACACCAGGCTTTCAGAGTTTAGCGGATTTGAGGTTGGGCTCGTTAGATGGAGTATTTAAAGCCCAAGATGAAGCTCAAGTTTAAGCCCATTATTTTACTATGGTAGTGCTGTACGCTTCATCTTGAACACAAACCCAACCACCCATGGTTTGTTACTTTGTTAGATCGAATATGCCAATGCCCAGTCCAAACTCCAAAGCCCCTAACTGATAACTTTATCATACAAGAATACATTTACAACGATATGTATATAAGTCGATATGATAATTACGATTACTTTTTTTTTAATTTTTCACATGATAAATGTCTGATATATATGAGTATCTAGTTAGAATTTAGAATTTAGACTTTGGGAAAATTTTCTGAATTCCATTGATTTCTGAATAAAAGAACTTACAACATACGTACAATATATAGATACAAGCATCTACAGAAAAGGAAGAGATATGTACAAACGTAATCCCGCTAACTACGGAAATAAATCTCTACTAATTAGTCGTAATCTCTAACACTCCCCCTCAAGCTGACTGTGGGATCACACACATTCAGCTTGCTCAGAACATCTGAAAAAACTCGCTCAGTCACAGCCTTAGTGAGAATGTCTGTCAACTGATCATCTGATCGTACGAAAGGAAACGTTACGATTCCACTTTCCAGTTTTTCCTTGATAAAGTGCCGGTCCACCTCTATGTGTTTGGTTCGGTCATGCTGAACCGGATTCTCTGAGATGCTTATAGCCGCTTTATTATCACACCACAATCTACACTTTTCACTTACGGGGAATCCAAGTTCTTCAAGTAACTTTCGAAGCCAGAAGACTTCGGCCAGTCCTCGTTCAATCCCCCTAAATTCTGCTTCTGCACTGGATAAAGCTACTACCTTCTGCTTCTTGCTCTTCCACGTGACAAGATTTCCACCAATAGTGGTAAAATAACCCGAAGTGGAGCGCTGGTCATCCTGATTCCCGGCCCAATCTGCATCTGTATAGGCCTCAATGGACAGATCCCCATGTTTTTTGAACAACACTCCTCTCCCGGGAGTCCCTTTGAGATATCTGACCACTCTAAGTGCTGCTTTCATATGATCCTGCTGCGGTCGGTGCATAAACTGACTTAACACGCCTACTGCATAGGCAATATCAGGCCTCGTGTGTGACAGATAGATCAACTTCCCAATGAGGTGCTGATACCGACTCCGGTCAACCATTTCTGCATTTTCTTTTATCCTTAGCCCGTGATTCACAACGATAGGAGTCCCTGCTGGTTTACTGTCAAGTAATCCTGTCTCTGCTAATAGATCAAGTACGTACTTCCGTTGGGAAATAAAGATTCCCCACCTTGACCTAAGTACCTCAATCCCTAAGAAGTACTTCAATTCCCCCAAATCTTTCATTTCAAACTCCTCAAACAAATTTTTCCTCAAATGCTTAATTTTCTCAAGATCATTCCCAGTGATGATCATGTCATCAACATAGATGATAAGACAGGTTACTAACTCACCCCTCCTCTTAAAGAACAAAGTATGGTCCGAATTACTCTATTTGAACTCATACTTTCTCATAGCAACTGTGAATCTCCCAAACCAAGCTCTCGGTGACTGCTTGAGCCCATAGAGTGCTCTCTTCAACCTACATACTTCCCCTGTACAAAACTGCTCAGAGAACCCTGGTGGAGGCTCCATGTATACTTCTTCTTCCAACTTCCTATGTAGGAAGACATTCTTCACATCAAACTGATGCAACGCACAATCCTGATTAGCTGCTATCGAGAAAAGTACTCTGATAGTGTCAATCTTAGCAACTGGAGAAAAAGTCTTTGAATAATCCACTCCATATGTCTGTGTATACCCCTTGGCTACCAACCTAGCCTTGTACCGTTCAATGGACCCATCAGATCGATGTTTGATGGTGAACACTGTAGCACCCTAGCGCAAGGCACCACATCCCCCGCACCGAATATGAAATGGACAATCCATATCCGAGCTAAATCATGGCGAACGGGGACACACACACTCGCTAAGCTAGGCGGAAGCTAACTTTCGCAACCAAAGAAACATAACAATAGAAATAATACCGGTGCGAAAGCAAAGAGTAACGGGTTCAACTCACATAGATACCTAATCCCGAAATTTAATAAAATCACAAAACATGAATTACGGATTCTTTCTGTTCCTATAAGCTTATTCAGAATTCATGATGGTAGCAACAATCAATACAAATCATATATTTTTCATAATTTAAACAAATCATGATACACTATGCATAACAACAGACTCTGACTTGACCGAAAGACTTAACAAACTCGACTTCCCGCCTAGCATCCAAACCTGCAAGAAAACTGAAAACAAACCGGTTCAGTCTATAGGAGACTGGTGGGTATAAAATGAGGCATAAGTATAGTATAATACGATATCTAAACATCCACATGCAAGTTATAATCCCAAGTGAGGTTTTCGAAGTATTTCCCAAGTGGGCGAGAGAAAGAATCATCACAAGGGATTATAACATTCATTTTCATTCTTTAGGTCTTTCGTGGCCAGGTGAGTAGGCGTGCATTATCTCCAACCAACACCTTGTGTAGTTCATTAAACATTCATTCATTCATTCTTTCTTTCATGCATTACATTCTTTCGTGCACATTCATGAACATTTACACCTTCTTCCTCCGGGTTGGTGGTGGGTTTGCAAGGCCCGACCACCCATTCATTGACCAAAAGGGGAACATGACTCCCCAGATGGCACTCAGCGTCCATTCCTCGCTAACTCCTAACGAGGTCCGGTTACGCCGTTCATTAGTTGGAACTAGTGTAAGGGATCACCATCGGCCTATGCCTCCCCGGATAGCCGCTCACAACAAGTCCCTGGGCCCCATTCTATGCATTCATTCATTCATTCATTCTCGTCAAAACATTTGGTAGGGTTCACAAAATAAGGGCTTTACGTTGCAAACATTTACTCTTGAAAAGTGACTCTATATACGTACAATAGTTTTGGCCTAAATCTTTACACATTGGGAGTATATAGGGTCAGTTAACTAATAGAAGAGAAACCCACCTATCCTTAGCTTACCAACCAACACTAACAAGAAACAAGAGGACTCGGAAGTGTCCTAAGAACCGACAAGTCTCCGCCCTGGAGAAAACTGTACAAAGGACAATAGAGGGTACACGTAAGACTCAAGACTCCAAATGAACTATATATGACGCACGACAATGCAATGAATACGATGTGAAAGTATAAGATATGATATCATGCCATAGAAACATTCTTGTGCACAATTAATGTCTTAAAGACATGTATACAAGCCATTCATTCCTTTCAAGAAACGTTCATATCCATATGAGTTCATGACGTTCATTTCTATACCACATAAATCTAAGAAATTCAAATAATGATCATCTCACGTAGTATAACATGTAAACACTTCATATCAATCATTAAAAGAAGCACAACATCATTTGGGGTTCAAACATGAAGCATCAATGCATGCATGGACCATATTGAAGCAAGGAAGACATATTGAGCCATAAACTATATATGATAATTATAACATAGGTTATGAAGGCATAAGAGGTGATATTATGTCAAGGAATCGTTTATGTGCACGATTAATACCTTTAAGGCATATAAACAAAGCAATTCATTCATTATAAGTGGCGTTCGTATCCATTCGAGCTCATAACTTTCACATTCCATATTAAGTCAATCCATGAATTTCATATAATGATCATAACATATGCTTTAACATGTATACATTTCATATGAATCATAAAAGAAGAGATAAATACTCAATTAGGGTTCATATTGATAACAAAGATCCATGCATGCGCATATTAGGAGCAATGATGACACGTTGAGGTATAACTTGGAAAATATTTCACAAACAAACCATGAAACTTCATAACATCCAAGGTAACACATTATAAAACATGTTAATATCTCATAGAAGTCATAAAAGAGGTGGAGGAAGATCAAACGAGCGAAGAAAAACGGAACCGGAGTAACAAAAATAGGCAGGGCAGAATCCACCCCCATGGATTTTTCCAAAGGGAAAAATCCACCCCCATGGATTCCTGTCAGCAACTCTACTGACTCAAATCCACCCCCGCGGATTTTTCCAAAGGAAAATTCCACCCCCGTGGATTTGAGTCGGTAGCAAAAAAAAACACACAAACAGAGCAGATTCCAGGCCAATCCTTAACCAACATGCCCAGCTATGAAATGGCAACAAATATGTAACAAAACAACTCTAAAACAACACTTAAACATGCTCCCAAAGTGATCAAACGTGAGGAGAGTGCATATGTGATCATGTCAAGATATTTCTTCAAAGTTTCATTAATGGCATCTAACCAATACTTCAACTACCATATAAAATAAGTCCATACAATCATAAATACATGTCATGTGATCACCTAACACTCATGAGTATCAAAGAAAACCAAAGAGAACCAAGGTAATTCATCAAAATGCAAGAACCCTTCACTATTCATCATCTTCATCATACCCCAATCAAAACTTGGTGAAATCATATAATATAAAACTTGAAAGAACCATAAGGAGATATCCAACACAAATATAAGCTTACCTTCAAGAGATGGTGAGAAATGGTAGGGAGATGAGCTCAAATCTCCAAGGTTTTGAATAGTGGTCCTATTCTTTCTCCTTTTCTCTTCTTCTTCTTCTTTTGGATGAACTTTTAGGTTGTGGGGTGAGAGTGGTTCGGTTATGAGCTGATGAGGGAGAGAAATAAGTGGGTCTAGGTGTATATTAGTCAAGTTTTAGGTCTTAGGTGCATTAGGGTAGGTCCGTAGCATTAAGAAAAGTAAATGGTTACCGTTTTAGGTACGAGGTCCTCGTTTTGGTTGAAATTTGGGAATCCAAATGGTCTTAGAAAAATATGAGGTTTGTTCCATCGGATCTAAATCGTCGATACGAGTCCAATGGAGGTAACGGAACTCGATTCCGAGTTCCCGAGCTCAAGATATCAAATAAGGAACCAATGGGGCGCTAATTGCTCGTTAGCCCCCGTTTTGGATTCCTAAATCAAAATAAATTCATAACTCATGCAAATGAATCCGAAAACATGAAATGAACATATATTCATATTCATAACACATATAAGTCCAACATATTAAATTTCCACAAAATTTCGAATTCATTTCATATAGCAACGGCATGCAACTTGTCACGTAAAAGCATATCGTTCAAGAATTCATATAATTTCAAAATTCAAATGAAATTTAAGAATCCATTTTAAATATTTATTAAAAATATAACGAAATACATATTATTAAAAGATTAATTAAAAATACAAATTGTAATTATCATAAACGATTAATTAGGTAATTAAATAATTTAAACGTGTAATTAGGGAGCATACAAATTATTCATGCGCGAGTGGTTCAAGTATTCGTATCAATTCCAATTCAAATATTTCATATATCTCAATTAATCACATAATTAACAATTAAATAACGAAATTTAAATATAGAAAACACTTATAGCCAATTAATTCGCGCAAATTAGTAAACACATATGTCATTCTAAAATACGGAATAGTTGGGGCATTACAAACACCCATCGACAACCTACCGGTCTCTTCCCTGGTGGCAATCTACATCTTTCCTAAGTCATGTTTTTTTCAAGGGCCATCATTTCTATTTTCATGGCCACCTTCCACTCATCCTTCTTCTCAGCTTCTTCAATTGTTCTAGGAAGCACATCAGCGTAGACTGCTGTTGAATATGCTTTAGCTGTCTCTTTTAGCTTTCCCTGTGCATAATCAGCGACCGGATACTGGGATTTTCTGGGTTCGTACTCCGGTTCATACCTCTTTGGAGGCACTCCCCGATTACTCCATGGTGGAAGGACATACCGGTCGCTTCCTGTGGGCTCCTCTTGAACCTGTCTTGGCCTCCCTGTGGGCTCCCCCTGAACCTGTCTTTCCTAATTCTGTATTTCTCCCTGAACCTGTCTTTCTTGATCCTATAATTCCCCCATGTGCAGATTATCAATAGTACCAACAATATTATTATCACATGAGGAAGTTTCCAGGGGTACCTCAGGAACATTCAGTGGTTTGGATCCTGGGACTGGTGCTGACATGAGGGGCTGAACTGTGGGAGACATCTGCTCGGTGGTCCCGCCTAGTGGATCTTTTGGGTCCGGATCTGGCATAGTGGAGTATGACACCCAACTTAGTGGATCTATAGACTGCTCCCTCTGACCGCTAGGTTGGGTGTGGTAGAAGAACTCAGTTTCTAGGAAGTCACAGTTCATGATGGTGTACAGGCGTCGTCTGGATGGGTGATAACAACGATACCCTTTCTGGTTGACCCCATACCCAACAAAGACACATTTAACCGAGCAGGGGTCGAATTTGGTATGTTTCTGTTTAGGGATGTGAACAAAAACTGAACACCCAAAGACACGAGGCTGTAGAGTTAGAGGTGTGGGAACACTAACGTATCTGGAGAGTTCTGAGAGAGTTGTCTTAAGATTAAGAATCTTAGTGGGCAACCGATTGAGGAGATAAATAGCTGTGGCAATAGCTTCAGGCCAAAAAGACTTAGGAACACCCGCATCAAACATAATGACCCTAGCAATTTCAAGGTTAATCCAATTTTTACGTTCAGCAACCCCATTTTGTTCAGGTGTATAAGCACATGTGGTTTGGTGAACAAGACCCTTTTCTGAGAAAAACTGTTTAAAACTAGAATTAATATATTCCCCCCCCCCTCCTCCTCCTCCTCCTCCCCCAATACCGAAGAATCTGTATTTGAGCCTTAAACTGAGTTTGAACCATGTTATAAAACTGGACAAATTTAGAAAAAACCTCTGATTTATGTTTCAAAAAATATATCCACGTCATGCGCGAGCAATCATCAACAAACAACACGAAGAAACGAAAACCAGAGTGAGAGCCCGTATACGGAGCTGGACCCCAAACGTCCGAATGTATAAGGGAAAAAACTATGTTCATACGAGTTCCAAAATACGGATATGACTGTTTATGACTCTTGGCTAGAATACAAGTCTCACAGGATAACTGACTCTTAGACTGAAAGATACTTGGAAAGAGTAAGTGTAAGTAGCTAACCGATGGGTGACCTAACCGACGATGCCATAACCACTGTTGCCTCTCAACAGTCCCGTGAGCCAACGCTGCAGTTCCGTTTTGAGCCACATCGTCCACATAGTACAACCCACCACGTTCAGTGTCACGCCCAATCACTTTCCCCGACTGAATATCTTGCAGAAGACAGAAACTAGAATAAATTACTATAACGTGATTTAATTCGCGGGTAATATGACTACCAGAAAGCAGCTTGCAGGATAAACTAGGAACATATAGACAATTTTTCAAGGTTAAGGTTGGAGATATATTAACTGTTCCGGTGCCCTGAACCGGTAATAGATCTCCGTTAGCACACTGAATAGGTGGTCTTGTAGACTTTGACATGGTAATCAAGTCATTATTGTCATAAGTCATGGTATCGGTGCCCCCGCAATCAATGACCCACTCGACTGGCTTGGGTCCTTGGGTTATATAGGCATTTCCACTTTTTTTTTTTTTTTGGGGGGGGGGGGGGGGGGGGGTTATTCTGCACATCTTTCAAACCCAGGGGACTGATCTGCAAAGATTCTGAAGTTGGAGGATCAATCTGTGGTTTCTCCAAACTATAAGGACCAATCTGCAAGTCCTTCAAACTTGGGGGGTCAATTTACAAATAATTACTTAATGAGGGTTGGGTTTGCAAACCCCCAACCCTAAGACCTTGATTAACAGCTGGATTGTTCATTTCAACGGGTGAAAGAGAAAACCATTTCTCTCTAGCCTTCACCACATCTTGGCTTCCACCTAAATTTCCGATGACCGACGACATTGGGTTCGCCGGCAGCGGCCACTGCTGGTGGTCTGTCATTGGCAGCTTCTCCCGAAAATTAGCCATCGCTTTCTCTTTTGAAGGAACACCGCCTAATGCCGCTGGACAGGCTTCGCTGGTGGCGGCTTCTGAAGGCCTGCCGCCGCTGTTTTGCTTATGTCGACTCCAAATCCCGACGGCGCTGGTCTCGCCGCCGCCGGCCCTGTCCTGGTTGTAGCACAGGTAAGCTCGGGGTCTCCTCCTCGTTTTTCTTCTGCGCTGTTGAGGGTCGCGATGGTGGCGTTTCCTGAACTGTTGCCACCACCGTTGTATATCTGTTGTCTTCGCGTCGTTCCGAACCCGGGCGGCACTGATCTCGCCGCCGGTGGAAAAAACGCGAACCCATCTTGTTGTTGTCTATTTTCTGGTGTTTCTGTGGCGACGGCTATGGCGGCGCTACTGGTGCGGCCGCCGTCGTGCTGCTTGGTTGTGGCGGTAGATGATGAGCCTGGAAAATCGACAAAAAGCTATGAACGATTAACCTGCTCTGATACCAAGTTAGAATTTAGAATTTAGACTTTGGGAAAATTTTCTGAATTCCATTGATTTCTGAATAAAAGAACTTACAACGTACGTACAATATATAGATACAAGCATCTACAGAAAAGGAAGAGATATGTACAAACGTAAACCTGCTAACTATGGAAATAAATCCCTAGTAATTAGCTGTAATCTCTAACATATCTGACATGATAAAATAATATTTTTAATAGTATTGATGCATTAAAGTATGTAATGTTGTATAGTATATGAATGGGTTTTTTGCTGGCAGACCCCTTGTGAAATCGTTAATTAACACGGTGAACCCCCTGATTTGAAAATTGTCAAAGAGAACCTTATGCTAACCAAAAATAAACAAAGAAAACCCTGGGACCGCGATTGTTTCACCACGCGCGCAAATTGCAACTAAGGTAGTCATTTTTCTTCATAAATGAACGTAGAAAGACAAAATTGCCCTTCTTACTTAATTTATATTTGAATTATATATTTGCCCTGACCATGTTCATCATCCTCCCCAATCTCTCTCTTCACCCAAACCCAAACCCCACATCTGAAAGTGAAGATGTCCTCCCATTGTGAAGGTAGCCATCAGAGAGGGATGAAGCCAGGTATGGAAGTGAGATATCCCCCTACACCGAGTTGTTTTTGCGGGTTGAAGGTCTCCATAAAAGTGATATTGCTCCTGTTCTGAATGATATTGCTCCTGTTGTGCAAAATTTGCCCAGAAAACCCTCTGTTATTATAAAATTGCCCAGGAAACCCTGTGATTTGTGAAATGTGCAGTATAAACCCTGTTTGAATAAATCTCAGACACAGTTGCGTAATAAATAATAAAAAAACAGTCTCATTCTTTGAGGTAAACGAAGAAAGAACCCTAGTTTTGAGTTTTGGAAAAAAAAAAAAAACACTAAATTAATCGAAAAATCAACCCAACAAAATGCAACACATATACACTTTCATTACGTTAATGCTACGATTTGGACAAAAACACCACAAAAAGACACAACAACACAGATCAAAATTTGGGGAAAAAAATTATGTCGTACCTCACGCAATGGAGTAGGGCTTCCCGGTGTCACTCCGACCGCGAAACTCTCCAGCAAGTGCCGCTCCAAAGCAGGAGCATTGGGGAGTACAACAATGGCTGACAAATTGAATTTTGTTCAGTTAGGGTTTTCTCCAATTTTTTTTACAGCGTACAGGGAGAAGAAACTCAAAACCAACGATCAAAGTATCAAGCAAACACAAATGGGTCCTCTTCATCTCTTTTTCTTTGTTACTCTGTTTCTTGCTTCCTTTGCAGCTGCCTGTACTGATCCCTGTGTGCATCGATCCAAAGTCGCTTTCTTTTCCAAAGCTCAAGCTCTTCAGTGTAAGAACATTCAGATTCTTTGGTTTTCAAGTTTTTGTGGAGTTTGGCACTGGCCCAGGTTGAAAATTTCGTGATTTTTGGAATAAAAATTGGATCTTTGATGCAGCTGGAGCTTCTTTTTTACAGAGAGAAGAAAAGGCAAAGTGATTTTTTAAAAAATTTTGGGGAAAGTGAATGTCAGATGAAGACTAACTGCGTATTCATTCACTTTCAACTTAAGGGTAATTAAGACATTTTACAGCTAAAAACGTGTCAGATGAGAGTAGGGGGCCGTTAGCAAAAATTACGAAAGACAAGGTTCTCAATGAGAGTTTTTGGAACATAGGGTTTTTCATGCTACTTTCTGAAAACACAGGGGGTTCTGTGTATATAACTCGTATATGAATACATAGAGTCATGGACACGACACACATACTATTTATAATTACTAATCGTTATTAGTTCTATTTACTACACATGGAGTACATGTTGCACCCCTTCTCCATACGTATACATTCAATTGGAGCATGTTTTTGTGGTCAAAATAAATTAAATAAATGTGAGCTTCCTCCGCATGAAGTCATATCAACTATGTATCACATATTATCGAGTCTTAGGCAATAATTAATATGCTGAAACTAACCGCGAGGATTATTATCTCCCCATATACGACAGTCAAATTAAAGAATGATTAGAAATAATTGCTTATTTTTGTAACGTAGATATATGTATTGATTAAAGAAATGAAAGATGAATTAGGTGGCATGCAGGAAAAGCCTTAGAGAGCGCAAAAAAGCCATCTTCAGGCAATGATAATAATAATTAACCGTTTAAAAAGATTATCCTAAGAGGTTTTGGTCCCTTTTAATTAATTAAAGGTGAAATTATTCCTCAAATGCACAAAGTTGAATTGATGATCAGCAGGAATGATAATGATAGCACTAATAATTATATAATATAGTGAATTGGTACGTAAGATTCTCCTATTTTTGTGTTGTCAATTCTCATGAACTCTAGCCAATAAATCCAATTCTCTCACAAGTGGAAAACTACCAATGGTATTATAAGAGATTATTAAGAATAAGAAAAAGAAAAATGTTGGGTGGGTTCGATCGGAAAAATAGGCTTTTGAATTCAAGTGGGGCGCTTGTGTGTATATATATATATATATATATAGATTGAAGGGAAATGAATTATGAAGGCAGGCAAAGGGGCGTGGAGGCGTGCAATAAGGAGAGATGATGAATATAATGCCCCCACATGCTATCATTGCAATTCTAATTCATTCTTAATTAAAATACCTAGAAATTATTATTCTTATTAGTCAGGCATTTAATTTCTACTTTTAAGGAAGGACAACATCATTTCAAGAATTGCACGCACCAAACCAAAGTGAGTGTTGTGCTAATTCCATTTTGCATGTTACGTTATCAACACCACACCATCACCATTTCTTCTGCAATTCACATCATTATTATCTACTCTTTTTCCTCCACCCCCATTTCCCCATATGTATATATATTATATTACTCTAAATTCACTAATTAATCAAACCTTATCACTTCACTCTCATGCTTAAGCTTTGCCTAGCTTGCAATAATTAAAAAAGAAGGGAAAAGTGATCCAACAGCCAACCCACTGATTTTGCTAATTATGCATATATAATCAACATGGGACACCCACATATATAATTGTTTTGATCACTATTGTGCTGTATATATATTCTAGCTAAAGCCTAAAAGTGTTGTAATTATTGTCAGTTATATATATGTATTTCATAAGCACTACTTCAGTTAATTGAAACCATATTTCTATGAGACACTGGCCGGTACAGTTGTTGTGTTTGGTATATGTATTTATACACACACTATAAGTCTATAATACTATTCTTATTCTACGATCATGTGTCTGTGTGGACCCCTCCAATTAAGCTTCACCTTCTTCCATTTATTTATAGCCATAGACATTCCATACGCCTTCCCCAGCATCAGTATTACACTATTACTACTACACGCACAATCTCAATCCCTCTCTCTCCCTGACAGTACAGACTTACATACAATACATACACCTATTTAATCTAAGACAAGCACCTACATTTTATTCCTTTCTTGCATTTTGGTTGAATTGGTGGCGACGATGAGGACCATTATAGACTTGGGGAGCTCCCAAAGACATATCATCGACACTCCCACTTCCGTAGACTGCGGCCGCGACGTCAGATTCCGGCGATCCTTCCGCACCTTCGTCGAGTGCATGGTTCCCGCTTGCTGCGCTTTCCCCTCCTCTCCCGAAGCTACTACTCTTAATTCCAGCGACGCTACTGACTCCACCGTCACGTGCACTTTCTTCGGCCACCGCAACGGCAGAGTCAGCTTCTGCATCCAAGACCAAACCAGGGGAAGGTGCCCTCCTCTCCTCCTCTTGGAATTCGCCGTCCCCACCTCCTATCTCGCCAGAGAGATGCAGCACGGCCTGCTCCGGATTGCCCTCGAGTGCGACCGCCGCCGGAACTGGGCGGCGCCGCTCTACGACGTCCCCGTCTGGTGCATGTACTGCAATGGGAGGAAGGTGGGCTTCGCAACCAGGCGCCAGATGACGGCGGCGGATGCCACGGTGCTGAAGCTGATGCAGTCGGTTTCGGTTGGGGCGGGGGTGCTGCAGGAGGACGACGGCGATCTCATGTATCTCAGAGCGAGTTTCGACCGAGTCATTGGGTCGGCGGACTCGGAGTCGTTCCATATGATAAACCCTGTGGGGAGCTCCGGCCAAGAACTCAGTGTGTTTCTCTTGAGGTCTTAATTCGATCTATTGCATGCCAATATACTGTACTTAATATATCAGTTAGATCGAGCAGCTTTATTTTGTATCTGCAGTTATACTTTTACATATAGTAGCATTATAATTATAATTGGTGTACGTAGAATGTGTAATCCAGTCAGAGCTGGATTCTTAGTTAGACTAAGTTTATTGATCTCCATTAATTATTAACCAATTACTTACCTTGCAAAGTGTTAATTTGATCATTAATTTACTAACCGGCCAGTTATGATTATTAGACTACTAATTAACTGACGATTAATGAATCAAATAACGACAATTAATGTCCCATTGGCACTTATGATAGTATATAAATACAACACTAACATAATATCCTTTCGGGTGATCTGTCTATGGGTACAACCCACACCGTTGGATTACTGATTTAATTTCCTGATCAACCTCTACGTAAATTGCACGTGTAACAAGATGATACTAAGATGGATGGGATAATTATATCATTCTGAAATAAAATTATGAAAATGACTTCTTCTTCTTCTTCTTCTTCTTTAATATACAAATGAAAAATGGACAAGTAAAGGATAGAGTTGAGGTGGCCCGAGGATGTCAATAGAGACGGTCTCGTGGGCATGCATGCGCCCATGCGTGCGGTGGCTCCCAGAGAATACCAATAATTGAGAAATAATAATATTAATGTTACAAGGATATATATAAATTAAAGCAAAAGGATGTCACAATTGCATGCACATGGATTTCATGTTCCCGTGTTTGGTGGATCCAAAATCAACTTGAACTGAATTTTTATCTAATTCAATTCCTTATTGTTTCATTCATCACATATATATATATATATATATATATTAAGCGTATTTTGATGGACACCAATTCAGATATGATTTGGAGATAGCTAGAGCGATCAACTTATAAGTTTTAGAAAAATGACTAATCAAATACCAAACGTGAAATATTTTGATAGGTGCGGTAATATGATGGAATTGACAAATATATGGGGAAATAAAGTAGGGGACAGGAGAAACGTTGGCACACGAGTGAAAGTAAAATACAAAAGTGGGTAGCTAGCTATTGTCAAAAATATCATCATTTAGTGATTGGTCTGTTGTTAATATTCGGAATCTGGTCTCACTGTACGTGGTTGACCAGACCCTACATTCACAACATGCATTTACCAACACACAATCACAACGCCCGGTCCCACTTTTCTAATAATACTATGATACTTTGCCCCATTTTATTTCATATCCCAACACAGGAGGAATGTTATCGATTCAAAGTTGGGCTCCATAAAAGATATTTGATAATGGTGTGGGCCAAAATAATAAAGAGAAGGCCCAGTTTGGATGGGCTTGTATTCTAAATGGGCCGTGGCTTTAAATTGGTGGGGGTGTTGACAGCTGGGCCATAAATATCCGTGGCTGGTCCCGGCATTAGATTACGAGAGGCAGAGGATGTTGCTGTCTAACAACTTTTTTGACGTTGACCTAAACTCCAAAACAAGTCCATTAACCTCTCAAATAATCAGATTGCTGTGACTACGTACCTACTTCTTGTTGTTTTTTAGTAAAATCTTCCCCATCGATCCCACTAGCCAATACCTTGTTGTTTTTTAGTTTATTCAACTCAAGCGTGCATCATTTACCAATACTATATTTGAATTGGGTATATTAGTTATAGAAACTACTTCTTTTATGGTGTTTTAGTACAACCACTTCTGTTTTTTTTTTTACCTTTTGGCTTGCATTTGCAACACCTACCTCCTCTTTTTCTTTTTTTTTTCTTTCTCTTTTCTGAAAATGGAGAAAATTAGAAACAACTTTAAAGGAGCAATCAACCCACGTATTTACAACTATTTTAATTATTATATATGTAGTAATCTCATAGTTATTTCGTTATAAGTTATAACTAAGCATAAATAAATACGCCGGCGAGGGCGGGTCTAATTGCTACTAAAAATGACCTTAAAGGCTTAAACTGGAAATAAATTAATAGAGCAGTAATTAATGAGGAGTCTACTAATTAATGATTTATTTCCTTAAATTTCGTACTTCGATCACGAGGGAGCACCTCCTCCACTCAATTTATATTTCTATTTTTCCAATGTATACTGTATACATAACAGCATCTGATCTGATAATAACATTCACACCCAAGATCGGCCTTCCCCAACATTATTATTATTATTGTTATTAATTACTGCACAAATGAATAAATAAATAATTCATTCTTCTTCTTAATACTTAATATTATTTAAGCTTTTCCAGTTGTTGTACTTGTTCCCTTCAATGCCCATTGACCTAATTCTCCATATACGCCACCCTCCTATTTTATCATTTCTGAATCTGCCATCATTTATTGCTTCTGCTCACCCACCATTTTTCTATTATTACTTCTATTTCTCATTTTAGTGTTTTTGTTGAATTATACATATCTATTTATTTGCATTTTCATATTCATATTCATAAGCAATATTACAATAATAATAATAATAATGTTTTCAAGTAGTATTTATTAATGGTACCATTGCTCACCCCAAGGAAAATGATGAATCTTGCCTCAGGATTTCCTTGCCGCCGATTTTTCATTCTTTCCCATTGCTTTTACTGATTGTCCTGCTGCTGTTGTAGAGTATGCTGAATTCAATTCTTCTTGTGTCGGCGGTCTCATAAGCAATCTCCATTTTCTTCCGAGTTAAGAGCAATGCCGCTCATGGACTGCCCCTCTCCCTCTCCGCTTCCCCGCGCTTCTTTCAGGTGAAGAAGGACTTCGCTTCTGCTTTTCGTTTTTATGCTTGAATAATCGATCAATCTCGAATAATGCTTCTTGTTGTTTCTCGCTTACAGTCAGATGCACAGGGATCATGTGCTCAATATGTCGCCAAGACCTTCGCACCATCTTAATCCTGTGAGTAGACTTAATTTTTTACTTTTCTATTTCCTTCCCCCTTTTTCCCTTTTTGGTTTTCAATGTGGCAGCCGCAGGAGAAAACTTGAATCAACTTTACTTGTTTTATCACTAACTTTGACTGTCCTTTTGAAGATTGTGAATGTGGAGAGAACGTCGCTGGAAAAGGCATTAAATGGCTGGAAATCGGACAAGGAGGAGAGCGTCTGCGACGCCAGGGCATCCCCCAAGGTACTGACTGCTCACTTCTTTCCATTTTCATGTAACAATTTAGGATTTCGAGATATCATAATGCAGGACAATTTCTGTTTGCTCTTGTATGAAAAACAAGCTCTAACGCTGTATGCAGAACAAAATCATTTTCTTAATTTTGCAACACATTTGCTTCAAAAGCAATAAATTGGCATGAGCTGGTACTTTGATGAAAATCTGGAAATTGAAGTTTTTGTGATTCTTCTCAGTTAAGCAAGCGATACTTCTTTTGGAAGCTTATCATAGCTTTAGAAGGAAATGAATGCGCTGTTATTTATTTTTTTTTTTTTTTGGTAAGAATGCGCTGTTATTTAATAAACTAATTTATTTGATTGCCTGTTGGCTGCAGTCTTCAGATGAACTGGTTAAAGAAATAACTATGCTTGAGGTTGAAATAATGCGTTTGGAGGCCTATCTTCTTTCTCTCTACCGGACGGCTTTCCCTGTGTTCTTGGATAAAAATGTCCAACAAATGAGTAGGAGATCTACCGGGGTTGTTACATCTGATCAATTGCCTCGGAAAATGAAATTGGATTCGTTGAAAAGCTATAATCATCTTCAAGCTCAAAGCTCCCCTACATGTTCTTTTGCTGGCCGAAATGGTTTGGTTCCAGCTTCGATTCCAAAGTCATCATCTACCAAGGTTTATATGCATCACCTCTTGTCCTTGTTAATTTTCATTTTCTAAAAGCATTAATTAAATGAATAATTATTTGCAATGAACTATCACAGGAAAAGCAAAAAACTTATTCTCGACACCGTAGCCTTGCTGATCATCTTGGAAATTCTTGCATAGATGATGCCCTCGTTCGTCCGGATAGACTTTCGGAAGATATTATAAGATGTATATCTTCAATTTACTGCAGATTGGCAAACCCCACGGTTTCTTCAAAAGGCTGTTCAGTTTCTTCAAATTCATCATTCTGCTCGTCCAGCACCTTTTCTCCCAGAAACTTGTCTGGCAGTTGGAGTCCTCAATATAACGAAGAGGTTGCAGATGACTGTAATTTCAATGGCCTAAAACAAGATAATGAACCATATGCTGCAATGGTAGAAGTACTAAAGTTATGCTTGGATGATGAAACTTATGGTTATGCGGCTACAATGCTTCAGAAATTCAGGTGTCCACATTTACCATTATCTCCTACTAGAATTACGTGTGATGTAGATGTTGTCCTATCTAGTAAATGGAGGTACCCTTTTTCCTGTTCAAAAAGTTCTTATTTGCTCTTGTTTGTATCTGTACAGATCTCTTGTGAAAAGTCTTGAGCTTGTTGACCCAATGAAGATGAGGCGTGAAGAGAAGCTTGCATTTTGGATCAATATTCACAATGCCTTGGTGATGCATGTATGGCCCCAGAATACTTCTGTCCGTTTAGTTCCTTACTCCAAAAAAAAAAAAGAAAAGAAAAAACATTACTGGTTCAATTCTCCATTTGAGCTGGATTTTACCTCATCACTGAGATTGGTTTTTGAACTAAGCAAACACTATATTCACATGCCGAATTCAATCTTTGATTTTTTTCCTTGAAGGCTTATTTAGCATACGGAGCACAAAACTATATAAAAAGTTCATCCATTTTGAAGGTAACATTCAAATTTTATTTGTTCATTCATATTTAGTAAATGTTGGCCAGCTAAATGATAGAAATATTTGATCTTTCATTTGTTATTGTGTTTAAATCTCAGGCTGCTTATAACGTGGGTGGACATTGCATAAATGCTTATGACATACAAAGCTCCATATTAGGAGTCAGACCACATTATTCTGCTCCGGTATATTCCTCTTACTTGCTATTGGATTTGTTTCTCTGATAAACTTGATCATCTCATCCTTAATGATGCACTATAAACATTTTAACACACTTGCAAGTTACTATGATGTAAGAACAATCTGGGGAAATATAACATGGTTTTTTACATTCAAATCTTCAAATGGTTTATGGTTTTATTTACTGATGCAATAAGTCGCAAGTGCAGTGGCTTCAGACACTTCTTTCTCCTGGAAAGAAGTTCAAGACTGGGAACAGTAGCCATGCATATGCCATTGAATACCCTGAACCACTTGTTCATTTTGCACTTTGTGCAGGAGCCTACTCAGACCCTTTGGTAATTTCTGACTTTTTCACAAAAAGTGAAGTTTTGTTTCCCTAAATTGTTCAGAGCATTCAACTGAATAAATGGCTTGCAGGTTCGAGTTTACAAAGCAAACAACGTGTTTGAGGATTTGCAAGTTGCTAAGGAAGAGTTCATACAAGCAACAGTTTATGTTCACAAGGAAACAAAGATATACCTGCCTAAAATCCTTTGCCACTATGCTAAGGATATGTCGCTTACAATGGCTGCTCTCCTGGAAGTCGTCGGCAGTTGCCTATCCGGAATTCAGCAGAAAGCTATCACAAAATGTGTCAAGGGTAAGCCCGAAAAGAATGTGTATTGGTTGGAGCAGAGTTCCTCTTTTCGCTACTTAATTCACAAGGAGATTGCTGATAGCAGATGGGGTGCTTGATTTTTCTTTCTTTCTTTCTTTCTCTTGTTATGTTTAATTTTTACTTTCATTTGGTGTAACTATGAGTGCTTAGCATATTCCGTCTCTGTAATTATCAAGCAAATGTATTTTCTAGTGTAATAATACTGAAAAAAGAGAAGTATCATATCATAGTGTGGTGTTTACATAAAACTTAAAAGTTAAAAAGTGATTAGTGTTTGGATTAGTCTTTTGAGCTTTTGCATTTTACTCTTCGTGGGAACAATCCAAGGTTTCACGAGGCACTGAGTAGGTTGTTAGGAACTGTGCACCGTGTGACTAGTAGCGGTTTTCCTGTACGTTATGTCCGCCTAACTAACTATGTACGTACGCTATACGTCGCACTAACGCCCACCCCAGTGGGACGCTTTAGAGGGACAACAACATTAGTGGGACGCTTTAGAGGGACAACAACATTGAAGGAAAATTCACTTTTATAATATTTACCAAGAATATAGTACACTAATACGGGCGTCCACAAAGGACTGGGGAGAAATGCTCGAGATTACAATGGAACGCTGCTTAACTATGCTTCGATTGTTTTGCCCACACTAGCTATTATAAGGGGTTGTAGTTGTACAACGCGACAAACGGATAAAAGGATAGCAATCTGCCCACTACCAACTAACTTACTATTTACATGTACAAAAACTCTAACGTCTAAGATTCGAAAGCAACTTCTCTTGTCGTCGGTGCGATCTTCCTTGCGGGGTGGCCCGATGGCCACGATGAGTTGCGGGTCAAGGGCCTATAACGCCGGCGACCCTTGACACAAGGGGACTGAACCATTAACCATGACAGACTAATATGCTTACGCAGTAGTCCGTCAATAGAAGACTAAAGACTTGTTGCAAGAATGATAAAATTGTTGGGACTTATTTTCTTCCACTTTGTCTCATGAATCAGTCAGCTCCCCACGCGTTTTCATATTAATGGTATTGTTTTTCATCTTTCCTAACTTCCACACACATTTTTTCAATAAAATACTATATATCTTTGACCACTAACAATTTTCAATTCAGACACTCCCATCACAATCTCCGGCGATGGAGGCCGTCGCCGTCCTTCTTACCCTGTTCCTCTTTCTCCTCTTTCCGCTCCACTCCTCCGCTCAACAGCCCTACGTCGACAACAAGCAGCTCGATTGCAACGTAAATCACACCAACACTCTCGGCTTCCTCTGCAATGGCGCCTCCTCCTCCTGCACTTCCTACCTCACTTTCCGATCCACGCCCACTTACAACACACCCGTCACCATAGCCTACCTTCTTAACGCCGATGCTTCCCAGATCGCCACCGCCAACAACATCTCCGACATCGCCGTCCTCGCCGACGACACTCTTGTAATCGTCCCCGTTAATTGTTCCTGCTCCCAAAATTACTACCAGCACAACGCCTCCTACGTTCTCAAACAGCAAGGTGAGACCTACTTGAACGTCGCTAATGATACCTACCAAGCCCTCACCACCTGCCAGGCCTTGATAGCTCAAAACGCTTTCAATTTTCGCAGCCTATATCCTGGCTTGAGGCTCAATGTTCCCCTCCGCTGCGCTTGCCCCACTCGAAACCAAACGGCCGCTGGATTCAGGTATCTACTTACCTATCTCATCCGTCAGGGGAACAGTTACAGTTCAATTGCCGGTGAGTTTGCCGGTGCCGGAGCGGATGTTCCGGGAATCCTCAACGCCAACGAGCTGGGGGAAGACGACCTCATCTTTTTCTTCACTCCGATTCTCGTTCCCCTTAAGACTCAGCCGACCAAGGCAAACATCAACACCGTTGTTTTGCCGCCGCCCACTCCGGCACCTCCCACCACTCCGGGCGGGCAGAGCGGCGGTTCGAGCTCCCACAAGTGGATTTTCATCGGCGTCGGAATCGGAGCTGCTGTCTTATTCCTAATTTCTGGAATTTTCGTTCTCTGGTGCTGCTTCTATCGCCAGCCTCGCCGGCAAAAACCTCCGGTGCCGCCGCCAAAGCTGGCGGAGGAGTCCGGAGAAGCTACGCAACCATTCTCCAACTGGTCGATTTCCTCGGAAGGCATCCGTAGCTCCATCGAAACCCTAACAATATACAAATTCGAGGAATTGGAGAAAGCCACAGAATCCTTCGCTGAATCCAACAGGATAAACGGATCATCCGTGTACCGCGCTTCATTCAAAGGCGACAATGCTGTAGTGAAAATCATGAAAGGCGATGTTTCAGGCGAAATTGACGTACTCAGAAAAATCAACCATTCCCACATAATCAGACTCTCTGGTTTCTGCCTCCACCAAGGCATCACCTACCTCGTGTACGAGTACGCCGACAATGGTTCCCTCGACGAGTGGCTCCACCTCCACGCTAAAAAGGATTCTGATCACGATAAGAGTAAATCCAATTCATCTCGGCTTGATTGGAAGCAAAGGCTTCAGATTGCTTATGATGTAGCAGATGCCTTGAATTACCTCCACAACTTCACTAATCCTCCACACATCCACAAGAACTTGACGAGCAGCAACATTCTTCTAGACAGCAACATGAGAGGCAAGGTTGCTAATTTCGGGCTGTCGAGAAGCTTAGAGAGCGAAGAGCATGGTGTAATGACTCGGCATGTCGTGGGGACATATGGATACATGGCTCCCGAGTACATAGAGAGTGGGTTGATCACTCCAAAACTTGATGTGTTTGCTTTCGGGGTTGTCATGTTGGAGCTCTTGTCAGGAAAACAAGCCATTGTTGGTGGTGATGATGATGAGCAATTGTTGTTGGCCGAAAGCATACAAGGAGTGCTGGAAGGGCATAATGTGAGGGAAAAATTGAGAAAATTCATGGATCCATGGTTTGGAGAGGAGTATCCACTGGATCTTGCATACTCCATGGCTCAACTGGCTAGGAGCTGTGTTGCTCACCATGTTGGTGAACGTCCTAATGTGTCTGAGGTCTTCATCGTTCTCTCCAAGCTTCTTTCCTCCTCCTTGGACTGGGATCCCTCTCATGACACTTCTATTAGTCTCAGTGATTAGGATTTATATATCATCATTATCGTAAATTACTATTAACTGATTATTATATGTATTATAGACGCAACAAATAAATGATTTTCTTTGTTTTTACCACTTTTCTTGATTATGTTCTAATTTGATTAATGGTTAATTATGCCTTGGAGGGAAATGATCACCATTCTGTCAGACAACAAGGTAAGGAATAATTGGAAGGATAAATTGGTCGAGTGTAGTTATGTTAATTTGGTACTAGAACAAATGAAATCGAATAGACTAGACACAAAGAACCAAGCATTCAAATTTATACATCATCATCATCATTTTGTTGCCTGAGCAATTATATTACTTATTGAACTTGCTTCCTCTTTGGCCGCCTCCACCAGAGAATCCTACAAACACAAGGGTAGGAAATATAATCAGCTGTAAATTTATTGAATAGTGTGATGCATCACAAAACTATCACTCACTCGCATACCTGTGAAGCTACGAGACGTGCAACGGTTTTCTTACTCGACTCTTGAAGCTCACCAGCTATTAGAACTTCGTCCAGTACATAGTAAGCCTGCCATCAGATCATCACACGGAGTCAGAACTGAGAATATGTATGCATAGAGCCACACAGAATGATATTAACATGCAGCCCGAGCCATAGAAAAATGGGTATAGCATCACTGAAGCTTCAGCTAGATTTCCTACCCCTCAATCATCATTCGGATAAGATGGCTCAGGAAAATACCAAAAAAGGAGATTATCTTAGTATGCATCCCTCTTTTTCACAACTTTCAATTGTAAAGTTTGCACTTGCCCATATAACTTTCATGACAATCTCAATAAGATTGAATCCTCAATCTGAAAATTTTAAAATAAGACTTCCTCCATGAATAAAATCTCTTTTGCAACATGAAATAATGAGACAGAAGCAGCAAACTGAACTGAATGAGGCTAGATATGCATGCTGCATGGTATTAGGAACTTCCCCAAACACTTAGCTAGGTAATGCCTAAGCCAATAAATGTTGTTCTCGTTACAGTAATTACAGGAACAAGAAGAGAACAGGGCCATTTGGTCCAAAAGCTGAACCGAGGGTCTACTGGAGATGTCAAAAATGAAAAAATGTGCGTATTATCATTAGAGCCACAGACAAGAATGATAGACAATTCATAGCATAAAACGTCTAATAGTCACTAAAGATACTTCCACCTGTTGTCCAAAGTAAATATAGTTCCTCTAGGAACATTAGAAATATATTTTGTAGCGTACACCAAATCAATCTACAATACTTTCTCCAAGGACTTAAGAATTGGTTGAGGCCAAACAATCATACCTTGTGGAAATTAAAGATCAAATCCAGCTCACAAACCTAAAAAAACAAAATAAACATATAAATCAAGATAAGATCATAAAGTAAACGCATAACGGATTTCAGTTCATATATCTCAGCCTCACACTTCCAAAATAGCGGTCTAGTATCTCAACATAGTGGTGGATAATTTCAAGGATCTCCAACTCGTTTCCGTCCTGGTCAACACACATGCAGAAATAAAGACTCGCATATCTGCAAAGTATTGAATAAGAATCAAGAGATCAGATACACCACCCAGTACTTGGCAAGCATGATGAACAATTTTGTGTAGTAAAAAATATCATGCTGAAAGGTTAGAACTAAATATAAAGAGCACATTACCTTTTATAAACAACTTTGTATCCCCTCCACTCAACAAAGTTGCACAATTTCGGGCCTCGACTGAGAATCATACCACTTAGCTCCCGTATAACCTTTAGCAAGTACCATCAGAGGATCATAATTCGAAAGAAAAGTAAGGTACTATAAATTAGGAAAAGAAGTATGGCCCAGCAGAAGAATAATTGGAGAACTTGTTATACGGAAATCATGTTTTCAAGTGACAAGGCAAACTCAAAGCATAACACAAGGTTAGGGGCTTAACATATATGCCTTTGCAAATCTTAAACCGGTAAGAGAAAAATCATACCTTTGCTCTTTCTTTTTGAGAATAAGGTGAATACCATTTTGTCAACCTCACTTTGCCTTGTCTGCTAATGAGAAGAACAAAGTGAATCTGAAAGAATACAAGGGGCTTTAGTCACATATCAACTGCAAGAAAAACGAAAGCATGCACATCGTATTATTATAAGATTTGCAGTTATATGCAGCACCACTAGTTAATCCGAGAAAATAAGTACGTAATTAGACGTTGTTGGCAAATGAAGAGTGGTTTTGTATTAATAGTGGAAGCAATGTTGGAGAACTGACAACGAGTATGTCGTAGTCAAAAACTAAGAAGCAGACCAGGTTTCAAACTCCACCAAGTAGAGATGCGCACGGCACTCCAGCTGAAACTTGTTACCGCCATTAACAGAATACAGCATTATACAACTTATTCCGGATTCTAGCTGAAGACGCCATTGTTCACACGTAAAAAAGAAGGTTTTTTTTGCCATATATAGTAATTTCCTTATCGCGAAGCAATCATAAACGGATTTTATTTGATTCACATTAATGCAAATGAAGATAAAATGCTCAATCAGTAACCGACTGGATGCAGATTGCAGATAGAGAGAGCGTGGGAGGGGTTCTTATGGATCCGATCGATTGAACAAATAATCAATTTCAGAATTAATTAATTAACACGAACACAAATCAGAATTCAGATAGTATAGGTTACCATGGCGGCCGGCGGCCGGTGGTGAATTGGCTTCTGATTAGCTGATTCAATTCCCCCTTCCTTCCGTTAACAGCTATGATGATGAATGTTGAGGACAGGTGAGGCAGTCGCAGTCTACGAACTACAGTAATTTCAGGTTGAGTGAAGAAAACAAAATTAGGCAAAATCCTTTTTCCTTTTAGAAACTTGGGCTTAATTTACTCAACTCGGTCCTTTTTCTTTCTCCAATCTTTCAATTTAGTCCAACAAATAACTCTAATTTATTCTAAATTGAAAAATGAAAATAATGTGGTTAGATCTCAGTCATAAAATTTGAAATTCGCATATATTAAATATTTTTAATTGAGTTTTAAAAAAAAGACAAAAAAAACGTAACACAACAAATCTACAGAGATCCGAAAGAGTGACACATATAAATTAGCAAGTGAAAGTCTAAAGAAAGCCCTTTAATTTAGTCCAATAAATAATTCTAAGTTATTCTAAATTGAAAAATGAAAATAATTTTACGTTCCAAGTGTGTGTTTAGATCTTAGTCATAAAATTTGAAATTCACATATACTAATATTTTAAATTTAATTATCGGAAAATGTGTGAAAAATCCCCAAATGGGGACTCAATTTTTAGTTAGGTCCCCATTTTCAAAATCATTTTAGTTACGTCCCCAAATGAGATGCATAATTTGAGTTAGGTCCCCATTTTTCCGACCACATACCACATATGGTGATTTAGATACCAAATACGGCGAAATAAATACCACATATGACGAAAAATATAAAGTTGTATTTTTCAACTGGGGGTACTTTTAAGCAACCGCCCCTTTCTATCTATATTATAAAAGCACATAAGTTTCTTACAAAATGTTCATCGCCTAAAATACCCTCTTAATAGTTCTATTAATAATTAATAGTTAGGGACAATTATGTAAATACATGTTATAAATTGTTAAATTAAATACCTTAAAAAGTATTTATTTCAATAGGACTCTTCCGAAAAAAGAAATCGCCTAAAACACCCTCTTAATAGTTCTATTAATAATTATTAGTTAGGGACAATTATGTAAATACATGTTATAAATTATTAAATTAAATACATTAGAAAGTATTTATTTCAATAGGACTCTTCCGAAAAGAGAATTATATAAGATGCTGATCGCCTAAAATATCCTCATAATAATTATATTACTAATTATTAATTAGGGTCAATTATGTAAATACATGTTATAAATTGTTAAATTAAATATATTAAAAGATATATTAATATACTTTAGTCCCCCGGTGTTAATTCGTATAAATTGTTAAATTAAATATATTAAAAGATATATCAATATACTTTAGTCCCCCGGTGTTAATAGGTTGCAACATAACTTCCTTTGTCAGAATTTAGACGGAAATAGTTATTCCTTTGATAATTTTTCAATTACCATTAATTCTAAAGAAATTAGATTTTTAATTCCATTGTGCATGAAAGGTTTTCTTCTCAATTTCAGTTTCGTTTGCTTAAAAATAAGAGCATTTAATTTTCTAATATTTTTTTTCCGATGTTATAGTCCACTAGGGATTTTCTAATTCTTGTGTGTTTTTTTTACTCATATTACATATTCAATTGTAATTATGGCTAATTCTTCTAATTATAATCAAATTTATGTATATTAGAAATATAATTGGATAAGGTTTCCAAATTATAAAACATTATAACGTAATCCTACTCAACGAATGTAGACTACTAATAATTCTAATTCTAATCAGATTTTAATAAATCTCTTTTAATATCTATAAATACTAACCTAATACTTAAAATTTATAACAGAAAATTTTGTTTTTCTATCAACACGAGATTTGAGTATTTGGTTCCATCGAACATCCTATACCAAAAGACATTTTGTTTTTCTATCAACACGGTTTTCTATCAACACTTGAGCTACAATCGAACAAAAGAATACTCATCATATTTTTAGGTAAATTCTTAAATTACATATCTTCTATTCAAAAGTGTGAAAAATATTGTGTTAGATACTTCTATCTCATCATATTTTTAGGTAAATTCTTAAATTAACTATCTTCTATTCAAAAGTGTGTGATAAATATTGTTTTAGATACTTCTATCCAAAAGTGTATTTACCTAAATTGTGGAGTGTGATATTGTGTTAGATACTGTTCACTAGAAAATTAAAGAAAAAAAAAATGATATCTTTATATTTGCAAGGAGTGAATAAAATAACTAAATAACATTCCATTGGGAAAAATGGTTGCGCCAGCCATGCATATGTTAGTAATTTTCTCTTTTACAACTCTTGATTATAGTAAATAGTCAAAAAGTCCATAAATAATATTAAAAAGTAGAGAAAGACTGATAAATATAAAGATACCATTTTACAACTCTTGATTATAGTAAATAGTCAAAAAGTCCATAAATAATATTAAAAAGTAGAGAAAGGCTGATAAATATAAAGAAAATATTTAGATACTGCTCACGTAAGAAATTAAAGAGAAAAAAATGATATCTCTATATTCGTATCCTTTTTTATAAATTAATACTCAAATATATAATTTTTATAAATTTAAATTAATCGTAATTCACAAGCATTTAATTGGTGGGTCAACTATTTAAAATGATTATATAATTGGTGGAGGTTTGATCTATACACACAAATTTCACCTGAAATTTCAGAAATTACAAAAAGCCCCCTTGACGTACTGTATGATTCGGCCTAATGCATGCTATTGATAAGTAAGTTTCAAGAGCGAAGTAGGATATTTATAAAAACAATATTCATCAATTCGGATGTAATATACATATTTTAATGTGGAAAGTTTTGTAATTTCTCAAACTTTAGGGGAATTTTGTGCAATTAGGTCAAACCTTAGGGTAAGCTCGGGTAATTATCCCTAAATTTTTTAGATTCTTGAAAAAAACCAGACCTAATAAAAGATAAAAGAAGGGCAGGAAAGACTTTTTTTATTTGAAGATCGCTAATTTAATTAGCTTAACTCACCACACTTCCCTAACATCCTTAACTCCTCTCCACTCACCCTCACACGCATATATAATCGACAGAGTCACAAAACCTCCATGCCTTTTCAGCTCCATCCTCAGAATTTTAGAAATCTTTTCAGCAAGATCTCTCCTTTCATGGATTTTGCAGCCATTGAGGAAAGCTCCAATAGTTGAATCAGTGAGGTCCGCCCCAATTTGTTTAACAATATCATAAGTCTTCTTTATTCTCCCATAACGGCACAGAAGATCAGTAAGACATAAGTAATGCTTATAATGTAAAAACAGGATTCTTCATAAAATATAATTAAAACTCCTTCAATTTAGAAAATATATAAATGTACTAGAG
This sequence comes from Lantana camara, assembly GCA_037501455.1. Classification (NCBI taxonomy): domain Eukaryota; kingdom Viridiplantae; phylum Streptophyta; class Magnoliopsida; order Lamiales; family Verbenaceae; genus Lantana; species Lantana camara. Next base: position 131,422,906 of record CM074855.1, read on the forward strand.
TGATGAATACAAGCTCAAAAAAATAAAATTTCTATTATCAAATGAAACACATTACCTTTCTCTACATGCACATACAAATATTCGTGTTTAAGAAATATTACTCATTAATATATTATGAGTATAACCAAACGTAACGTTGTCACATTAGTTGATGTTAAATATGTGATTAACACTTATGAAAGAAAAGTGAGAGTTTGTCGAAAGGACCTAGAGCAAATACAATTATATAGTACCCTACCATGCCGGTAGTAGAGAAAGATATACAGTGACCATGGAAGAAGTTATGGTATAAAATTAGGAGGTTTGGATGAGGCTTATACTTAACCTAAAAACTAATTAGTACATATTACCAATAATAATTTTGTATTATAATTAATTAATTAATTAAAATAATAATTAAATTTCACATGAGATTTCATTAGTATATTTAAATTTTAAAATTTTGATATTTTCAAATAATTTTATTTTAATATTTTAATAATTAAAAATTTTAGATACTTTAAGTTGGAATCATTGTTCTAATACAATGGTCAATTAGAACTTTTTAATATGCTAAAAAAAAAGAGGAAATTTTCTTAAAAAGAATTTTCAAATGTTATATATAAGAAAAACAAGATAAATATTGAATAGATTTGAAGAAAGAATTGATGGCGGAATTTAACAAACTATTGAAACAAGAAGATATTATTTGGTTTCAGAAGTCAAGAATTAACCGACTTCAATTTGGGGATAAAAATACACGCTTTTTTCATCTCTCAAACATAACCAGAAGGAAGAATTGTGTAAATGCTTAAAAATAGGTGATGAATGGAATAATGACCAACTAAAGCAACACACTTGGGAGTACTATACCAAACTATTCGATGGATATACCATCGAATGGTCACGAACCTTAGGGTGATAGCGGAAATATAACTTGGCAAGAACGACTTCAAATGAGGAAACCCTAAGGGTAGTGAAGAGCATCCACCCATATAAAACGTTAGGATCAGATGGTTTCTAATCATACTTTTTCAAGACCTATTAGGACATAACAAGAGACTCTCGGTGGTGAAATTCACAAATGATTGCATGAAGAGAAAATCAATTCCCATGTAGGCTTGCTAAATGTTTATTTGCCATATTTCGAAAGTTAATGCTAAAAAAAAAATAAATTTTTTTTTGACCCATTACAATATCTTGGTACTTCAAGAAGTGTTACACACGTTACATCACTCCAAAGACAAAAAGGGGGCATGGTGCTAAAATTGGATCTTAAAAAGAAGTACGACAAAGTTTGGTGGAATTTTCTAAGGGAAACTCTAACTTTCTTCGAATCCCAACAAAAATCATCAATATCATCATGAGCGAAGTGGAGGGGATAAAATCGGAGATTCTATGGAATGGTGAACTGACGGAGGTTATACAGATAACATGTGGCATTAGACAATGGGATCCACTCTCGCTTTATTTGTTTGTGCTTTGTACGGAAAGATTTATGTATATGGTTGAGAAAGTTATTTCGACCAAATAATGGAGACCAATTGCGGTATGTTAGGGGGACCCTTAGACCTCACATTTAATTTGCTTTTTGTGGACGATTTAATATTTTGAGCCAAAGTTAACATGGATGAAGTGATATGCATTTAAAGTGAGGTTTAGGCATTTGCAAGGTACCAGACCTCAAATTGAAATTGATCAGATCACACGTATTGTTCGCACCTTATGTATCAAATAATTTAGAACAACAGGTTAGTAAAATTTTGGGTATGGAATGTACAACCAACTTAGAGAAATAGGGGGTGCAGACGAATTTTAATCGAAACTATAGTGAGCTTTTCTCAAAGGTGATTGAGAGGGCAAAAAAGCTCATTCGGGATAGAAAGCCAAAATGCTAAACATTGTCAGACAATTATATTTATTCGGTTTATCATGAGTCAAATTCCATCTAACATATGTCTACGAATTGACTCACCAATCACGTGTGCGATAAACTTAGTCGACTCAATCGCAAGTTTCTTTAGGTGACTAAAATAATAAAGAAATGAACTCATATTATAGGGTGAAACAAGGTGACTAAAAAGAAGCGAGAATGAGAAATGGGTATTAGAGAAGCCAACAAAAAAATAGCGATGTTCGCTAAAATAGGATGGGGAATGCTCAACAAGAAGACAACGCTGCGGAGTTAGATATATAAGAAAAGATATTTAAAAGAGGGGGGAAGGGATATTCTTGAAAGTAAGCCTCAACTTTTGGCTTCTCGAGCATGAAAGAGGATTGTTATAAGTATTTGGTTCGGTAAACCATTTTACAAATACTGGAAGATTGGAAACGGTGATGGGGTGTCTTTATAGAATGATAGATGGTTATCACAAGGAAAACTAACCGACATATTGAAAGATAACATTTATGAGGAAAATAAAGTTTTTATGACATATGATCTCAATGGAATATATAAAAAATAGAGCATAGCTAAGCTGAAAATAAAAGGAGACGAAATTAAATATAAATAATATAAAGTATGGTGAAACTAATGGTAATTCCTCCAATAAAATAATCTATAATCTACTTTATGGCATCGAATGAGATATGCGAGAAAATACTAGAAACAAATTTAGAAATTATCTTGCCCTTAAAAGTTCAAGATTTTCGTGTGACTTTGTCAGCATGATTGCTTGCACACAAATGCATTGAAGTATGACTGAAAATTTAGGGAAACCGATATATGTACATGTTGTTGTACAAGACGTGAAGATGTGGATCACGTGTTGAGAAGCTTTCCGCTTGCATTTCAGGTGTGGAACAAGATTGTTGATATGTAGACTGTTCGAAATCTTCGTGACTTGTAAGGTTCGAAATGGCTCGAAGAAACCTTTTAACAACAAAGTTCAGAGCAACATGTTACCAGAAGGTCCTGGGTAGATTGTCTTGATCTCAACGCTCTACAATCTTTGAAAAATACGAAACTGATGAAGCTACTAGAATATTATGAAGTCTAGCAATGTTATTATTCACCACATAAAAGAGTTATCTGAGTCCTTGGTACTAATTAGTGAGGACAAAAAACATAGACAAAAGAAAACATTCGTTGAGTTAATTACCTTGGAATAAACGCGAGAAGAGATGGGTGAAACAAGATTTAGATGAAAGTTTTATAGCCACATCAGCAATGCTTTGACTAGGAACATCATTCAAGATGACAGTGGAAGATGGGTGATAAGATATTCTATAAATTTTGGTAGAGTTTCAACAAAAGTGATGAAGTTATTAGGCTTATGTGAAGGATTAAAGCTAGCTTGGGAGAGACGCATTATGAAGATTAATATGGAGATTGATTCGGAGACGGTGGTGAAATGTATAATAAAGAAGGATTATAAAGAGCACCCCATGAAAAATTTATTATTTGATTGTCGAAATTTACTCCTCAAGCTCTAGGAAGCTCAGATTGAGCATATTCCGATAGAAAGAAACATTATGGTGGATAAATTAGTGAGGATAGACCACAAGGTTCGAAATGGTTACTGAGTCTAGGATGGTCTACCAACGGACTTGAATAAATCTTAACTTGAGGCTACTATTCCTCTGTTGGTTTACAAAAAATCCAATACATTAACATACAAATGTGAAGAGGGTGATTCTTATAGAAAATGCAATAACCTTTACATATTGAGTTATAGCAAAGAAACATTTCAAAACTTTATTTAAAAATCAAAGATAAATCACAAATTATATTAATGAAAACCAAATTATAGAAAGAATAAAGTACATATAATTAACATAGTATTTTATATAATCTTTTAAATTTTTTAATTTAAATTTTATATATGTCTTTTCATATACATTATCCATTTTAAATATTTTATTTTTATACAGTAACATAATTTCAAATATATATTTTGATTGTTTCTTTATGAATCGAATATTTTTCTAATTTAAATTTTTACTTATTAGATATGGTTTGAAAGGGAAATTTCAAATAAAATGTTTTGTATGTGTAGTTTTACAAAATCAAATTGATTCATTAAAAATTTTATTATATTTATTTAATTAAATTAGATACTTTTAATAAATTAATTTACTCAATAAACATAATAATTAAACTTATCGAAATAAACTGAATGATAAACGTGCAACGCATGTTGATTTTGCTAGACATCTAACATATAAAAAATACAAACTTTTAACGTGCATCAATAAGTACCTATACAGAGGCTATACAGATAACATGTGACAATAGACCAGGGGATCCACTGTCAGTTTATTTTTTTGTGCTTTGTATGAAAAGATTTATATATATGATTGAGATAGTTGTTTCGACCAAATAATGGAGGATGTCTAGGAGACCCTTAGATCTCACACTTGTCTTTTAAAGACGACATAATATTTTGAGCTAAAGTTATTGTGGATGGAACGATGTGCGTTTAAAGTGAGGTTTAGGCGTTTGCAAGGTACCAGACCTCAAATTGAACTTGAGCAAATCACACGTATTATTCGCACCTTGTGTCAAATAATATAGAACAACATGTTAGTGAAATTTTGGGTATGGAAAGTACAAACAACTTAGGGACCTAGGGGGTGCAGACGAACTTTGATCGAAATTATAGTAAGCTTTTCTCGATGGTGATTGAGAGGGTAAAAAAACTCCTTCAGGATAGAAAGCCAAAATGCTAAATATTGTTTGACAATTACATTTATTCGGTTTATCATGAGCTCGAATCCCATCTACCATATGCCTACGAATAGGCTCCCCAATCATGCGTGCGATAAACTTGATCGACTCAATCGTAAGTTTTTTTCGGTGACTAATATAACAAAGAAATGAACCCATCTTATAGGGTGAAAGAAGTTGACTAGATAGAAGTGAGAATGGGGATTGGGAGTTTTAAAAGCAAAAAAAATAAAATAAAATAGTATAGCGATGTTTACTAAAATAGGATGGGGAATGCTCAACAAGAAGACAACACAGCGGAGCTAGATACATAAGAAAAGATATTTAAAAGAGGGAGAAGAGATATTCTAGAAAGTAAGCCTCAACTTTTGGCTCCTCGAGTGTGAAAGAGAATTGTTAGAAGTATTTGGTTGGCAGAACCGTTTTACAAATATTGAAGGATTGAAAACAATAACGGGGTGCCTTTATAGAATGATAGATGGTTACCACAAGGCAGACTAACCGATATATTGAAAGATAACATTTATGAGGAGAATAAAGTTCTTATGACATATGATCTCATTGGCATAGATAAAAAATGGAACATAGCTAAATTGAAAACAAAAGGGGACAAAAATTAAATATAAATAATATAAAGTGTGGTAAAACTAACGATAATTTCTCCTATAAAATGGCCTATAGTCTACTAATGGCCCAAAATTTTAGTCAAAAACTCATGAATGCATTGAAGTATGACTGAAAATTTGGGGAAAACGATATAAGTACAAGTTGTTGTACAAGATGTAAAGATGTGGATCACGTGCTGAGAAGCCGTCCGTTCACACTTCGGGTGTGGAATAAGATTGTTGATATGTAGACTGGTCAAAATCTTTTTGTTTTGTAAGGTTCGGAATGGCTCGAAGAGAGATTTTAACAACAAAGTTTAGAGCAACATGTTACCATAATGTCTTGGGTAGATTGCCTTGATCTCAACACTCTGCAATCTTTGAAAAACACGAAACTGATGAAGCTATTAGAATATTATGAGGTCTAGAAACGTCACTCTTCACCACATAAATGAGTTACCTGAGTCCTTGGTACTAATTGGTGAGGACAAAAAACATAGGCAAAAGAAAAAATTCGAGAAGGGATGGGTGAAACAAGATTTAGATGGAAGTTTTTATAGCCACACCAGCAATGCTTCGACTAGGAGCGTCATTCAAGATGACAATGGAAGATGGGTGCTAAGATACTCTATAAATATTGGTAGAGTTCCAACAAAAATGACGGAGTTATTAGGCTTACATGAGGGATTAAAGCTAGCTTGGGATCGAGAGGCGCATTCTGAAGATTAATATGGAGATTGATTCGGAGACGTTGGTGAAATGCATAACAAAGAAGGATTACAAAAAGCAACCCATAAAAAAACTTAATATTTGATTGCCAAAATTTACTCCTCAGGCCCCTAGGAAGCTCGGATTGAGCACATCCTGAGAGAAAGAAACATCATGGTGGATAAATCAGTGAGAATAGACCACAAGATTCAAGACGGTTACTGGGTGTAGGATGGTCCACCAACAGAGTTGAATAAGTCTTAGTTTGAGGTTACTATTCCTCTGTTGGGTTGTAAAGAATCCAACACATTAAGATACAAATCTGAAGAGGATGACTCCTATAGAAAATGCAATAACCTTTACATTTGGAGTTATAACAAAGTAACATTTCAGAACTTTATATAAAAATTAAAGATAAGTCATGAATTATATTAATGAAAACCAAATAATAGAAAGAATAAAGTACATATAATTAACATAGTATTTTATATGATCTTTTAAATTTTTAAATTTATATTTTGTATATATGTCTTTTCATTTATATTATCTATTTTAAATATTTTATTTTTATACAGTAACATAGTTTCAAATATATATATTTTGATTGTTTCTTATTAGTTGAATGTTTTTCTAAGAAAATATTTTGTATGTGTAGTTTTACAAAATCAAATTGATTCGTTAAAAATTTTATTATATTAATTTAATTAAATTAGGTACTTTTAATATATTAATTTACTCAGTAAATATAATAACTACACTTATCAAAATAAACTAAATGATATAATTCTAAAGAAATTAGATTTTTAATTCCATCGTGCATGAAATGTTTTCTTCTCAATTTCAGTTTCATTTGCAAAAATTTAGTTGCAAAAAACTTCATAAAAACACTAAAAGTAAAACACCAATTATATTAAACAAATAAATAATACCATGAATAAACTATATATAATTAATATGGTATTTTATATGATCTTTTATATTTTTGTCTTTATTCTTTTATATATATATTTTTACTTATTAAATATATTTGAAAGTTATGACCTATTACTTACGATTAAAAGTTAGAGCTATTTGGGAAAATTGATATTATACTCTTTAAATACTTTGTTTTTTTTATTTTTTTTGGTGAAATACTTTGTTTTATGATACAACATAGTTTCAAATACTTTTACTGTTTATTTGTTTAGATATTTCTCTATTTCAAAATTCTACTTATTGTACATGATTTGAAAGAGAGATCTCATATAAATATTTTCGCATGTATTACTTTTTAAATATCCTAATTTATTCAATAAATATAATTGCTAAATTAATTTAAATAATTTAAATGAAAAACGTGCAACGCACGTTCACATAACTAGTAATTATTAAAGGAGTAAAAAAAAAAAAAGTTGATTTCAGACACCCCTATCATTAACCTTAGAATTTTCCCAATTTTCCTCGTAACCTTTAAAAAATATCATCTTTAACTATTTTTAATAAACTTTGACCATCGATTTCTTCTCTACGATGACACAAGAGAGAACAAATACCCCAGTCGATCCTATTAACCGTCGAAAGCTACTAAAAGCTTTGTCCATCGTGCATTGTTTTTAACCAATAATTTTTATTTTGTTAGTTGTCGAATTTTAATTTCGAGACCATTGTTATCTTCAATTTGATATATAATATCAACTCATTCGAAATCTACTTTATATAAATTTATTTTATTAAAAGAGGTAAAATGTGATATTTTTTAAAAAGTTATATAATAAATTAGGAAGATTTAAAAGTTAAAGAGTGGTCCTGTTTAGAAAAAAACAAAAAAGAAAAAAAAACACGGTAATACAACAATCCGAAAGAGTGACATAAATAAATTAGCAAGTCTAAAGAAAGCCCTTCAATTTTGTATGACACATTACTATAGCATATAGCTGAGAGAGAGGCAGAGCTCCCGCATCGCCGTCTCTTTGAATCTCAGTTGAAAAGTTTTGAAACTTCTCCGCTTCTGGAGTTATCTTCTTCTTCATCTCTCAGGTAAAATCTCCCTTACTCCTCTCTTGCATTCGCACTAATTTTATTTACTTCAATTGTCTTCCTAGGTTCTATGGTCCTCTCAATTTCATTCACCTTTTTTACGACTCTGAGTTTTGAATGTAATTAAGCTTGCAAATCCTCTAACTGGGCTAATCTATGTATATTGAGCTTAACAATTGAGTGAATCCGTGCAGGCTTTGTTTGTAATTTGATTTATTATTGATGTATGAAAACATGAAAAAGTGCTACCCATGGAATTCTAATTGTATCTACTTCCGCCCCAAAGGCTTGGGTATAGCTGTGGTTACAGCCTGAAGTCTTAAATGTTTTCTGCCTTTGATTGAGGGGTGTTTCTATCTAAGTCGTCTTCTGTAAATTTTACTCGTTCAAGGAAGTGTTTTTCCATGGTGCCTCCATTTGGTGAAGGTATTTATTTTTTTTAACTATTTTCAAGTTTTGCCTCAGGTGAGAATTGAACAGCATTTTCTTGACTGGTCATGGAACCTGGAGGTGGAAATTCTTTACCATCTGGTCCTGATGGAGTGAAAAGAAAAGTCAGTTATTTTTATGACCCAGAGGTCGGCAATTACTATTACGGGCAAGGTCACCCAATGAAGCCACACAGGATTCGCATGACACATGCGCTTCTTGCTCATTATGGACTGCTGCAGCATATGCATGTTCTCAAGCCCAATCCCGCTAGAGACAAAGATCTTTCCAGATTTCATGCAGACGACTATGTTTCTTTTTTGAGGAGCATCACCCCTGAAACACAGCAGGAACAGCTCAGGCAGCTGAAGAGATTTAATGTTGGTGAAGATTGTCCTGTCTTTGATGGTCTCTACTCCTTCTGTCAAACTTATGCTGGTGGTTCTGTTGGTGGGGCAGTGAAGTTGAACCATGGACATTGTGATATAGCAGTAAACTGGGCTGGTGGGTTACATCATGCAAAGAAGTGTGAGGCGTCCGGTTTTTGTTATGTGAATGACATAGTGCTAGCAATCTTGGAACTTCTAAAAGTGCATGAGGTTGGTTGTCTGTATAGTTTCCGTTTAATGAATTGTGGGAATCTAGAATAGCATTGTGGTATAAGATACCTGTGTGTCAACCTGTGACTTGTCTACATTGCAAGTGATGGTCAGAACTTATTCTAAGCATGCAATTTTGCTGTTAATGAAATATTTTTCAAGTCTGAAATTAGTAATTATACTTGGTCTATAGATATCCCGAAAGGAATGTAGTTCCTGACCCTGATTTTATGATGCCAAAGAATGTTATTTTAGGTGTTTCTGGGAACCCCATGCACATTTTTATTGGATTTGTCCCATCAAGCTTTGCTTTTTAGTGTTTAGGCAGTTGAATTTTCTTTTTTCTTTTTTGCATTATCATGCTTTGTTTGATAACCAATGCCCCTGAACTCAAAATTCTTGGAATAAATCAGGAACCTTTGGTAGTGTTTATTGACAAACTTTGTAGTGAATGAAACACTTATTTGATGCATGAGTCTTTAGCTTATCATTTACCAGAGGTTTGATGCAGAGCAGCTTCTATTGTTTAACCAGGGCATGTTTGAATTGTTCTTTGCTACTAAAATATTTATACTAAATCTTTAATTTTTCTGTTATCTATTTTGCAGCGTGTGTTATATGTAGACATTGACATTCATCATGGGGATGGTGTCGAGGAAGCGTTTTATACTACAGATCGGGTCATGACCGTTTCTTTTCATAAATTTGGAGATTATTTCCCTGGTACGGGTGATATACGTGACATCGGATATGGAAAGGGGAAATATTACTCTCTTAATGTTCCCTTGGATGATGGAATAGATGATGAAAGCTATCAGTCTCTGTTTAAGCCACTGATGGGCAAAGTGATGGAAGTTTTCAGGCCAGGTGCTGTAGTATTACAATGTGGTGCAGACTCTTTGTCCGGAGATCGGTTAGGGTGCTTTAATCTCTCAATTAAAGGTCATGCAGAATGTGTTAGATTTATGAGATCTTTTAATGTGCCGCTACTGCTACTGGGTGGAGGTGGTTACACTATACGTAATGTTGCTCGTTGCTGGTGTTATGAGGTAAGCCTATTATAAACTTTCACTTCCTACCAAGTCAATCATCAGTTACATTTTCTGTTGATTGTATTGAAACATTGGCCTTATAATATGCTCACAATCATGTAATTTATTAATTACTGGTATACACAGCAATGCATCGTACTTGAACATTTTCTGGAACTATGCCTGTGCTGTTGGTAGAATATCAGACTGTAATTTAGTAACTGGTTTATGCCTACCATGGCATTCATCTCTATGCTGAATTTTTGTTTAAAAATAAAGCTACAATATATGTTATTAAAACAAATAATGTGCTAAATATTCAAGATCTCATGTTCTTCTGCTGGCAAACTTAGAAAAAGAACTACAATATGGCCCAAGCCCTTGAGTTATATTCTGATTCCCATTTTGATGGTTCACAAACTATCATCTACAATATAACAATGGGGTCCAGCTGGTGTTAATGGCACAAAATCTGAATCAATTCACCACATCTGAAAGGTGCTTCTGAAATATGTTGAAATATGGCCCTTAAGAGTGTGCCTCAATACCATTGGACCATTAATTGCTGCTGAACTGTGGATAATTTCTCTTTATTTATGTGGAAAGTGAGAAGGCCTTGATATTAATTCATATGTATGATCTCTTCAATGTAAACTCCTCACCCTCCAGCTAAGTTGTTGGTTGGTATTCTCCTTCTTATTGGTTGTTGACTGTGATATGGTTTAACAGACAGGCGTAGCACTTGGGATTGACCTTGATGACAAGATGCCACAACATGAATATTATGAGTATTTTGGCCCTGATTATACTCTGCATGTTGCTCCAAGTAACATGGAAAATAAAAACTCCCGCCATTTATTGGAAGAGATCAGGTCAAAACTTCTTGATAATCTTTCTAGGCTCCAACATGCGCCCAGTGTTCAGTTCCAGGAGCGACCACCAGATACCGAACTCCCAGAGGTTTGTGTTGCACTAGAAATATTTGTCGAACTTCATAACCCCAATTTTTACAATTTTTTCCCTTTACATTTTGGCATGCAGATGGAGGAAGATCATGACCGGATGGATGAAAGATCTGATCCTGACTCTGAAATGGATGTTGATGATGAACGGTAATTTATCATACTCTTGCACTCTCTGATCATGCTGATTACTGTCTCTAAGACGCATCTAAATTGCAATGCCCTTGCAGCAAGCCTTTGCCTGGCAGAGTGAAGAGTGAATTTCCTGAACCTGAAGCAAAAGATATGGTAACTCTTACGCTTCCTTTTTTATCATTTATGTTCAAAGAAATGGTTCAACTCAGAAGGATTTTGTGGAGATTTCATTACTTAATCATGTCAGAGGTTTCCATGTCCCCTCCCCGACCCCTGCCTTTTTGATGTAAAGTTTTGCATCTCCCATTTCCTTGTTCTAAGGAAGTCCTAGTCCTGTGCATGTGGTTTCTTCTAAAATGTTGTGAGGTCACCATTAACTTGCTCATGATTAAATTTATTTCTCTTTATTCTTGTCGCCTGCTGGTATTTTGGCGTATATTGGATTGAGATCAAACATGATGAAATCAGAAAAACATAAAAGTGATATATTCTTATTGATTAGGGACAGACAGAATCTTTGAGTGTGTCCTTCTTCCAGGCCCGATGCCCTTAGCTTTCCAACCTTGTATGATTTCTAAAAAGATTAGCAACCTCAAACTTATTGCAAATAACTTTTGGGGATTTACATGATGTGACCTTGACAATGTCGCTCAAAATGCCCCTTATTGAATATATCTTTTCTTTTTGTCATGAAAGAGCATTTATTTCCCAATGCTGAACTATCGTAAGAAATGTTACAACTTTTTGGTTGCTTGATACCAGTTTTCTCGTATTTTTACAGGATGTTGTCAAAGAAGACGAGCGCAGAGAAGTGAGCCTCAAATGCTCTGAACCCCTTCCCTGAAGCTGTGGTTTGTGGTTTGCTTCATAAGTTATCAATTCATGAAATGTTTACAAGGTAAAGTTTAGTTTCAGTGTTGCAGGAAGCATGTGAGAGATTGAATATACCTGGTAACTGTAAACTAGAATTACTTGTATATTAATGCAAAACTAGCAAGCTTTTTGGTGATGTTAATTTGAACTAGTATGGAGTGTTGGCTGTAGTTGAACAAAAGTTTGTTTGGCACTTAATTATGTTTACTATTTTCTGCATCTTCCCCTATGTTGCTTATAGTAACAACAGCTGTGCTGCATATTTACTACATTGAGCTATTTCAGTACCCAAGAAACAAGGACTTGAGTTGGTTACAAATTTTTGTACTTGCTGACCGAAGTTTGATGTTCTTGGTGAAGCGTAATGTAGCAACATTTGAGCACACACTACTACTATCGATTTGCTCTTTGAAAATTGCATGAACTATAAATGGACGATCTGCTTTAATATATGTGCGCTTTTGCATGCTTTAATATGTGTGCCTTTTTGCATGTCACCCCGTGTTGGCCCAAATGGTTAAAGGTTTCTTTCATCAATGATTGGGTTCGGGGATGTGTGTAGAAAAAATCATATATGCATCTATTAGCTGTGTGTATATATATATACACACAGCTAATAGATGCATATATGATTTTATATATATATATATGCACGAGCACGCGCTCTCTCTCTTGTCAACACTAACTTTTTTTTTTTTTTTTAATAAGCTTTTTGCCCATCTAATTAATTTTGAAATCTGATATGCTAAATATCAATAAAGATATGTTTATAGAGTTACTGGCGTAGGGGAATTTGCGGATCAAAGGAAGTAAGGTTGACAGGGATCGAAGGAAGTAAGGTAGACGGGGTTTTTATGCGAGTCGTAGCAGCTTCAAGGCGAAAAGGGATATATATTTATACTTAATGTCCGATGCAAAGAAGGGATATGTTATTTTATCTCCAGTGAAAGTAGATTTAAATGGACATAACCAAGAGCCAGCAGATGGAAATAACATTCTTAGTTAACAGAATTACCTGCTTCTGCTTGTGATGAAGACAAGCTGCATTGTTCTGCTACTCCTACTCTTAATCAATCAACATTTCGAATGAAAATAACTGACTTGATTAGTGCTTACAAGTGTCTGAAACTAGATATTAAAGAAAGAAAACTATCCTTTTTTTACGTACATTCAAATTTGTTAAAGACTTCAAAACCCCCCAAAAAATTTTTTTGTTAAAAGACTTGAATCAAATCCAGCAAGTAAAAAACTCCTCTATCCCCATTCCCTCAAGATGAATTCACATAAAGCCTCAAATTGAGCTAGTCTCTCTCTTTTTCTCCAATCTTCACATCTTGGTAGAAACTACTGACGCTTTCACATGGCCGGAATTATTTCTTGGTGGAAGATACAAGGGTTCAGACATAACAAAATATTATCACAAGAAAACAATGAAATGACGTTTTTTTTTTTTTTTTTTTTTTTTTGAGGAACAATGAAATGATGTTTATGTAAGTATAATTTCGGTATAACAGTAGGGAAAACAAAAAAACCTACATCCGACCTGCCGGAATTGAACCGGCAACCAAAGGATCCGACAATTCAGGTGGTTAATCCTGGTTTTGCCCAACCCTTTACTCTCCCATTTGAGCTAAGGTCGGTCTTATTTTGCCCAATTTTGCTTGGAGGAATTTTAAACTAAAACGTATATGTTATCCAATTTTTTTTTTTTGCTCAAACCCCCGTCATTTTTTATGATAATTTGTTGAAATCAACACTCGCAATTACCAGCAACACGGTGGAACTTGAGTATCCTACTCTTGGGTTAACGGGCAGCGCTATGATCTTGAGTGGAGCCTGCTTTTCGATTCTTTACCCGTTTTCCATTTTCGTGCACTAACACCCACGTTAACTATATTCTACATAGTTGTCCAATAAGGTGTTTAAAGATTTTATGTACACCCACATGCATATGTGATAGATGCACACTTATTATTCCAGTTTAGCAAGCATATCGTTAGATTCTACCTCTTTTGTCCGACTTAACAAACAAAAGTGTGACTAAAATGATGGAGATCATTCTTTTGTACTAAAAGAGTTGTTAGCTAATACATTCTAGAATGGTATAAAATACTAGATCCTTATCAAAAAGATTTCGAAGTAATTGAAGAAAACGATCTATAAAATGCCCGCATTATTATATAATCAAAAGTAATGAAGTATTTTTATAAGGAGTCTCAACACTATTGACATCCTTATTTATCTCCTTTACGTAAAATATCTGTAAAGTCTGTTTTAAAGAGTTTAATCTTAGCCAAACCCCAGTTACATCTCGCAGCAAGCAAGAGAAACGACTAAGCTGCATACAACCATTTCCGATGGCCGAGCACTCTTTGATACTTAAGTAGGGTAACCATCAATTTAACTCTTGCAATATTTGATATCTCCTTTTCTCTATTCATTTTTTCTTTCATATCTTAGCTGATTAGACCGACACTAAAAATGATTGGATACTCCGTGCATGGTAGATAAAGAAGTAGAAGACACATACCAGTGGCCTTGACATACAATCCACTTAAGCATTTCGCATGTCTACATACTACTTGCTTTCCCTGCGCAATATGAAAGTGGAAAAGAAAACGAAATAATTGGGATTTGCATTATCCATGTAATGTTAAAAAAAAAACACTTACTGGTCATTCTTTAAATTAACTCATCAACAAATGGCTGTGCTAATTAAGAAATTCTACTATTAGCATTAGCAATGAAACTCATATTCAACAATTACCTTCTGCAACTTAATGTTTGAAACAAGCCATCTACAATAGGAAATTTAGCATTTCTCATTGCATTCTTCGGCCATAACACAAACTCATATGCCAAAAGCAAAAGTTGAGACGAACAGGTCGCCAAACTCATGCAAATTATTGAAAACAAAAACGGATAGTTGAAAACATCCAACAAAGGCAGCTTACATTTAATCATCATGCTTGTATTATAAACGGTTGGCAGGAAGACAATAAGTTGATAATTATATGGGATATGTTAAGATAAACTCCTAGTACAGAAACAAGCAAAGGGTATACGTAAAACCAGTGCAATCTCCAAAACAGTAGAAAACGCTGTTAAAATTTAGAGGATCAATTTTTGTACTTATTTGCCAATTTTATTACGTTTTGGCAAACTTTGGAGAGCACAACTCATGCAACTTCCCATTGGAAGAATGTTCTATCCAATAGGAAGGATTGTATATATGAAATATTCGGAAACTGACAGTATATTTGTACAAGGTTTGAATTTCCAAAATTGCCCCTATAAAGAAGAGAAATTACTAGTTTTCAGTTCTTAAAGAGGAGAGACTCATCTGCCACTGAGATATATCTACAAGAATATGCACATGGGTTGGGTAAAGGACATGTTGACCATCATCATGAAAAGGAGACCCGGCGATGCTAGGAAGTCAAGTCACCCGCATACTGAAGCAGTAGGTTCATAACCTGCAAAGGCATACAAGGGAGATTGCCATTAATTTACAACATTTATGTCCTCAAAAGTATATCGAACTATCCATATGAAATAAATGTCACTTAAAGCAACAAAAGGATATACATGAATCTCTTAATGATGTGGAGAAAAAAAAAAAAAAAGGGTACATGCAAGATATCCCAAATATGAATTTTAGTTACTCGAGTATGAATGATACAAAAAAGAAGGCAAACTGGAGAACTTCCAACGACAACTACCATGAATTTCAATCACAGAAGAAAGCAAAATGGAAAGGTCCCCCACATACCGTCTCTTCAAAATAAACACCAGTTGTCAGGTTTACATGCATAGTCCTTTATTGTTTTTGTTTAATTATCAATCTTGCTTTTGGCATTCTAATGCTCTGGGGGAAATCCTAAACTAGCTGATACTCACTACATCCCTTGGTTTCCTACCCTGAAAATTCACATTGCAAGTGCATGAAGCTAGCAAATTAGAATTTACAAAGGAGGGATAGGGATTACCTGGGAAAGAGCCACGATCAGATGCCAACTCTATAAACAATTTCCCAGTCCACATAGGCCTATCAAAACCATGACTAAAACTGAAGATCTACCAAAACATTAAAAGTACAAACAATATTCTAATTAAAACAGAATTTGGAACATACCAGCAGATCCCTTGGTTTTAGTTTAACGACCCACGACACCTACGAGAGAAAGTCAGTGATCAACAATCAGGGGGCAATTGAAAAATGGTTACCAGCATATTTTAAGCAACAGGGGAAAAAAAAAAAAAAAAAAAAAAAGAGAGAAAATAGAATGAGGACACCATAATATGGAAGAATAGCATGTTAGAAGTAGCTAATTAAATTGATATCAAGATACGGGAAAATTTCCCGTGGGGGAAATATATGCAAGTTTTCATCAGAATGCACCAATGAATCTTTGCCTTACCTTCTCGAACCGCAGTTGCAAGGTATCTTTTTCTCCTCGAGAGGGAACTTGTAATTGTAAGTAAGTTCTTCGCCAGCAGATATATGCCGCTTTGCATATATGAAAATCTTCTTTTGGCCCTCAACACTTATGACCTTGGTGTAGCAATTAGGCTGAATTTGAATCAACAACAGAACCTGATTTTAGAGTTACCATGACAATGAAAACTCCCAGAGAACTTTTAATGATACTTTTTTCCCATGAATACCTCACAAGAGTGATTTATAAATCTAGCAATCCCTCCATGCTTTGTAGCGTCAACCTAAGGATAGGAAACCAGTAAAAGTAAAAGGTAAAGCTTGGATTTTGCAAACATGGACAGAGGGACCAATTGAGTAGCAAAAGATACAAATTCTTACACAACCAATTGAAAAGATGAGATTGAAGGAAACATACAAGTTAAGAAGAAGTGGTCCGCATTCAAAACACAAAAATAAAATGAGGTGGAAAAAGGTTGAGCCACAAGCAAATATAACTTCATAAAGAACCATGCATGCTGGCCAATGAAACCCCATTACTCAATTTATTTCAGTGTTTTTAGGCCGAGAAAACTTCAAATATTTTGCTTTACTTACCACGTAACCATCATCCAATCTGAAAAGATAGCTACTCCCAATTCCCATCTTCTCATACTGGCGCTCGCGTATGTCAGATACCTGAAGAATTCAAGTTGTGTTACAGTAATAGGAGACGCCGTCGACTTTAACTAAATGACAAATTGAGAATAACGGTAACATTTTACATATTTGATATTCTAAATAGTAATACTTGAATGCCATGTTGTGTTTCTAATTCATGTTTGGGTACTAGAATATCAGTGTAGTGAGTGAAATATAATTAAGGTCCCTCCTTCATGGATAAATAGCGACATGGAAAGGTTATCTTCTCTTAGAATATATGTTCAGGCAAAATTTCCCATGGAGATCCTTCCAGGCAGGCATGTGTTTCAAAAATTATTTATGCCAAATGAACTAAAAGCTTACATCATCTAAAAGGAGAAACATCAATGACTTCTCGAACTAAATATGTAATAAAAAGAGAATTGCGTTGCTCACACTAGGGCGAATAAGTTCTCCAACATATTCGATAACAAAGTCCTCAGCCTCAATTGGTTCCAATGCAACAAGGCCCCAATCATGTATCTTGCTCCGTTGGAAACGTAAACGTTTCTTCCTTGCCTGGTCAAAGAAAAGTTCATTAATCAGTAATCTTATGAGCCCGAAATGGCAAGAAGATCCATCTTTCAATTACCTTCAACTGAGTTGCTTTGAGAAGATCAGCACCCTCTGCAGCAGCGAGAAGGTTACGAAACTTGACCCTGTTTGTTCTAGCAGAAAGTCCTTTAGCATTTGATGGATGTGATCCGCTAGGTTCAGAGTTAACATATCGGGAATGAATGCGAGTGCCCCTAACTTTAGCCCTTTCAGCAGGACTTGCATTCAAAGCCCATGTACGCCATTCCCAACCATTCATAGATGACCTAGCACAACCATCAGACAGCGGACAATGTCTGAATGCCCTAGATTTACTTCTATTGATTTTCTGTACGCCAACTCGTTCACCAAGTCCTTGTTTTGCAATGACATTACCCAGTTTCGGGAGTTTTCCAGATCGAGAATGTTGAGTATCATCAATGAGTTGCTTCCTTTTAAGTTTCGAGACCTTACCCGCTGCATGTGAGGAGACAAATAACGTACATCCTAATATCAGAACTGGAAAATTGATCCACGAATAGAGTTGAACTTGTAAGTCAGTGAAACAATGAAATAAAGAAATATATGATACCAACATTTGGGTGCTTTTATGGCATTACTAGTAGCTTGAAGTTCCAAATTATTCGATTTCAGACTTTTGGCACCAGTAACCCCATCCACGTTATGTTGGCCTTTGGTAGAAAAGGAAGCATTCTCTCCATTACTAGTACTAATACATGGTTTGCTATTAGTACTAGTAGCATGTTCTGCAACCTTTTTCTTAAAATTAGAGCTTATACTTTGGACTTGAGCAGCTTGTGATGTATTTTTAAGGACATAACCTTTCCTTGACCTTTTGGACACATGTTTGCGATTTTCAGTGAATCCTATAGTTAGAGACTCAAAAAAAGAAATTGATTTTTTACTATCCAATTTTCTCCTCCGAGAATATGTACATTTTCCTATAAGTGGTGATACTTTGGACGATCTCCCTCCATCATCAGTTCTTTCTTTAATCAAGCGATTTATAGTTCCCTGATGAAGCA
This sequence comes from Lantana camara, assembly GCA_037501455.1. Taxonomy (NCBI): domain Eukaryota; kingdom Viridiplantae; phylum Streptophyta; class Magnoliopsida; order Lamiales; family Verbenaceae; genus Lantana; species Lantana camara. Next base: position 131,441,611 of record CM074855.1, read on the forward strand.
AAACAAAAGGAGTGAAGTATAACAAATCGACTATATTCTTCTCATTAAGGGAAGTCAATCATCAGAAAATCCAAAAGCTTACCCTATTACTCAATCTGTATCTCCTCGATGTGCATGCGGTTATGGTAGCTTCCTTAATGGCATCATCGAAATATAATGATTTCAACTGTCTCATGACAGAGTCATATATCCTCTGCCGGATGATCATTAACGAAACCTGGAACATGGTTTTCCACAAATGACCATCTATTTCAGACCCCCGTAATTGACAATTTTGTGATAAAGCACAATGTTCAGCAATTTCCTCAGTTTGAGGTGGCTGCAATTCATCGAAAATTGGAACACTAGTGCTATCACTTAAATGCACAGGCAATGTCTGAAATGTCTTCGTGGAGAAATGTAATGTAATGTTCAGTTCTGCACTTTCTTCAGATAGATTTGGCCACAGCTTATCTGTTCCAATACTAGTCGGATCATCTAGATGCATGGGCAGTTTCTCAAATGCACCTTTTGATAAATTCGACATAGATATTTCATGGCAGTTAACAAAACTCTGACGCAACACATTTTCTGTGAACTGACTCTGGCACTGCTGATCATCAGATAATTCATGTGCCACAACATGACGTGCATTGCAAGAATCATATCCACTTGTAAGGTTGTGTGGGTAAGAGGAATCCATAGTGACCTGCTAAGATTTGTCAGTGCTATAGTAAGTGATGCCAGCATTGTTTGTCAGTAAAACATAAAGCATCTTAGTGCAAGTAGTCTCCTATGGTAAGGATACATGGATGTAAAGAAAGGCAGCTTTACACCTACCTCTTTCGCCTCACCACTCTGTGGAAAATCAACCACTTTCTTCACTTCCCCATCCACAAGTCTTTTTAGGTAATGTACTGACGACAACTTTGAAGATGAATGAAGATCATTCAGTATATATTCCAGGATGAGCTCCATATCATCTTTAGAGGAAACATTGCTCAAAAGGTTTCCTTCACAAAACTTTTCTCGAGAAGGGGGTGAAGAAACTGACTGTGATTGCTCATCCATTGCAACTCCAAAGGGTTCAAAACCAGGAGGGCAATCTACCTCAGGACTAGAGGAGTCCTGATCATGCATTTGCTGCCAAGCCATTGAATATAACTTCAAACCAGTATACACACCAAAAACTCAAACCAGAAAAAACCAGTAAGATCGAGACATACATAGTCAGCTGGTAGCTTTTCAGCCTGCACTTGCAGTTCTTTGTTTGGAATGCATTGTTCAACAACATAACTAGGAGAGGACCAAAGTTTCATCTTTCTCCAGGAAGACGAATATTCTGCTACAGTATCATAAAATATGGCATTCCACATAACTTGCAAACAAGATGCAAAGAGATTCTTGTTAACAACATTATATGCAGCACAAAAGTTCTCAAAGCTTCCAATTGATTTCAGGCAAGGAGAAGATTTCATTGTTTGGCCACTCACACACCTCTCACCAGCCACATTACGTACTAGTATTTCATCCCCAACGGCATTGTTATCTTTCCTCTCTTTTACTTTTTCAGGCTGGTACATGAAAAAATAAAAAACATTTAAAAGCTATAAGTAATATGATCTTTTATCTTATTGTGAGTACCTACCGTTCCACCATATGGAGTGACGGATTTGGTAGACTGAACAACTGGTTCAACTCTATGATTCTTGTGAGTTTTCTTTGTGGCGAAAGAATCCGAAATTATGCAGCTAACAATCTCATCAAGTACAACTTTACGGGCTGTTTTCATTACTCCAAAATGAAGCTGCAAACAAACTTCTTCAGAAATCTCAGCTACCAAGTCCAGTGCTGAACCAGCGCCTTGCACATCGTGCATGAAGACAGATCCATCTCCAGCTGTTTTCCAAGTGCTCAACAGTGATGCTAAATCCAAGGGTGCACACTTATTACCAGCATGACATATCTGCCAAAATGCGGCAAGAATAAGATATAGCCAATGGAAACAGAAACAAGAAGGACCCAGAAAAACAGTAACAAGATCAGGGTGCAGGGGACAAAGTTCCACCTAAATAAAAGCGAATCATTTAGAACACTTTCTTAAAAGGCAAAAGTCATGTTCAGCACGCCCCATAACATTTTGATACTTGGAAAATTAGAACTTAATGTGCACTAACGTCAGTAAGTAAGAAATTCATTGGACACAGCTCTAATACAGCATAATACATACAAAAAGTTCTAGTGGAATTATATGGTCTCTTCAGATTGTCTTAATCCGGAATTGATCTCATTGAATTGCAAGTAAAATTTAAGGAGAACTGTATTATTGGCAAAAATAATCAAAAAATGCAAACACCTTAGATGGATACAAGTTAACTGAAACCTAAATGTGGGGAGGTTATAGGATGCTTAGTATCTCGCCTTCAGTGAACTGCGGAGAAATCCATAGTGACACCAGGAGTGAAGCTCAGTAAGAGAGTGAGGCCCATGCTTTCTCCCCTCCTCATCCTCAAAAAGCCAGCAAGCTTCATCTCCAGACTGCTGTTACAAACAACAGGTCAAAATTACACGTCAAAGAGCATTGGAGTCATTAAAAAGTTGTTTAAGCAATCATCAATACCCATGGGAACTTTGACTCTGTATCAAAGTTTTCAGGAACATGGCTATCTTTTCCGAGAGGGACAGAAACATTTAAGTAGACAAAGCCGGTGGAGACATGGTCAGGGAATTGCTTAAAGTAGTTGAGGGGAACAGGGCTGAGGAGATTCCCGTTCAGAACGGGATAAACAGGGAGATCGTCCGGCAAAAATCCAGTCTGTATGCCATCGTACAGCTGCTGTTGAATGTACGGGCCACACATCTGGCCACTTTGATTGATGTACATCCATCCGCTCACATAACCAGGTGAAGAAGCTAATCCATTCTTCGAAGACCCATCGGCATCGGGGATTTGTGAAATTTCAGCCTCATTCCCGGTCAATTCGCTGCTCATCCTTGACGATTATCACCGTTCGAGCAAGAGGAAAATGTCGGAGCTTTTGATTTTTGGGTCATCAACCCTAGTCGTCTCGGTGACAGCAGTAGGTTGTGCTGTTCTGGTCTGTTATTATACTTTTGCGTATTTGTTTACTATGAAAGACCCGGCCCGTTTAGGAATAGCATGTTTCTTTTTTTCATTTCCGAAAAATGGGTTAAAGGGACGGTGGTGTTTTTACGGAGCCCTCCTTATATACATCAACTATAAGAAGCTCTTTACTTTCCTCGATTACTATTCATAGATGATGGTTTATTTTTTGCAAAAATTTTGGTTATTTAACCTAATTGATTTTTTACTTTGATTATTTGTCATCTAACTAAAATTTTCCATAACTTTAATGTCTTTACTTTGGGTCTTTTTTCAAAATTGATATTAAAACTCATTTTTGTTAAAGAAATAATACTGCTTTTATATATCTTAAAATTTTGATAGTACTCGTGGATGAGATCCACAACTCCTAAAAGGAGTTTTCTTTATTTGCCTTAGACTTTATATTATTTATAAAAATGATCCTAAAATTTCTAAAATATTATAAATGGGTATATAAAGTATATTTTCATACATAATATCAAGAAAGTAAGCATAAACATTGAAATTAATCATGCTTTAATAATAGAAGTACTCTAAAATTCATCCTCTAATCCATAAAACACACAAATAATTTGTAAAAATTTTATTACCTCTCTTTATCTCCTTCTTCTACAACTCTGATTTATTTGTTCTCCAAGACTCATCTTCGTTTCTCCTCGGTTAGCCCTTCTTGTTCCAAAAGTCCTCACAGCTTCTTGCTTTCACGGACATCAACTGGAAACAGACTTCAACCTCCAACGGAAAATCTCACTACGGCTTGTGAGTTTTAATAAAAGGTTTGTAGAAATAGACTGGAGTAAAAAGGTTTAATAAAACTCTTAACAAAGTATTTATCTCGTGTATATGAAAAGGAGAATTTTATTTCCTTCAAAAGAGGTTTATACAAACATTATATTTTCTGAAAAAGATTTATTTGAAATACAACACTCAACACTCAGAAACTTAAAGACTCAAAGATTATTTTACATATGACTCTCTGGATTCCAGACAAGGTATCCAACAACATACAAGAGGACTCTATTTATAAGCTATATTCTTGCTACTGTTTGGACTTGAAATTTTTATTTGGAATCCGCTGCTTTATCCTTCAACGATCCAGATCTTGCCGACACTTTTCTATGGTTGAGATTTTGCCGACACTTTTACCTGCCACTTGATAAATGGAGTATGACGTCATGGCATTCGTCATTTCCTTGCTGATGTATGTGCTTACATCACTGATGGTTACAGCCCATCATCTTGCAAGCTTCTTGTCTAGTTTCTGTAGTGCAGAAAAATTCATGTTTTTCAAATTTATTTATGAATTCCATTAAAAGAGGAGAGCATATTTTTCCTCCTTTGGTGAGTAGAATCCAATTTCCTTTACTCATCAGTGTTTCGAACTTATATTTGTACAGATTTTCTGCAACGCTGTGAATAGCCTTTATTCCCAATGCACGTCTTTGGACAATCCATTCTTTAGTAACTTGGATCTTCCTTAACGGTTTATTTCCTTGTTCCAGTTTTATGGTGTCAGAAAGATGATCTGCAGTGATCATGAAGAATGCTTCATGCCATATATGCTTCTCTGGTTCTGGGGATATGGTGTAGAACTTGAGAACCACCTGCCTTCCTCTGGCAAATTTACTGATTTGAGATTTTAAAGTATCATCAAATCTGGATATTTCTTTGAGATCTTTACTTAGGTAGATTATATCAAGGAACCCAAAACAAGCATATCTATAAACTGCTTCTGGGCATGCTCCCATTATGCAAGTCAACCTTGGATATATGTTCTTTCCTTTGGAGAAAAATATAGTATCTGTATTTTCCATACTATAAACTTCATCAACTGTATGAACATACATATGTTCCCATTCAGTGTTAGGAACATATTTTTCTACTTCAATCTTTATTTCCTTTGAAGAAGGCTCTCTTTCCAATTTTATTTCAATGACAGAGGGAGCTTTATTTTTTGCTTCTTCTTTATTTTTCTCGCCAGATGACTCAGTCTCATTTATTTTTATTGGCTCAAATTTCTCAATATATTTTTCTAACCTTAGAGTCACTTTATTTACCTTTTCCAGATTTTCAGTTACCAAATCTATCAATGGAGGGAGATTTTTGTATAGATATTGTTCAAGAACCACAGTTCCTTCATAGAGATCTTCAGCCATGCTGTTGATATATGAGATCTCTTCTTTTATTTCAGAAATATCAATTTTATCCTCCATCTGTAAAAGAGAGAAAGGTTTATTAAATTTCTTTTCAAGATTTTCCATAAGTGATTTTTGGGAAATCACCACCCATTAACGGATTTGATTTTGTCTTTACCATCTACCGTTTGAGATGGACTAGATATATGCATACCCATATATTGGTCTTCTAAGTTTCTATAAGTGATTTTTGGGAAATCACCACCCATTAACGGATTTGATTTTGTCTTTACCATCTACCGTTTGAGATGGACTAGATATATGTAAACCCATATATTGGTCTCTATTCTGAACCAAAATCTATATTTCTGGATAAAAAGTCTGCTAAAAAATTATCAGTTCCTTTTATGGGAATGATTTTGAAATCATAGAGAGATAGAAAAACTTGCCATCTATGTAACCTTCTATAATTTGGTTCACTGGGTAATTTATTTTTCGCAAGACTTGGAACTTGAGTGTTATCGACATGAACAATGAAAGGTTTTTGGAGGAGGAAAAGTGAAAACTTTTTAATCCCATTTATTACTCCTAATAACTCCTTTTCATGTGTAGTATAATTTATTTCTGCTAATTTAAAAGTACCACTTGTATATCTACAAATCTCATTAAGATCTGTTTTCAAGATTGCAGCCCAATATAAATCAGACGCATCAGTCTGGAGAATTAAGTTATCATTTTTATCAGGAAGCCTTAATTCTGGAAGAGTTTTACATTCTTCCTTCAACTTTATGACAATTTCTGTATGTCTTGGAGCCCATCCTTTTGTATTATTTTTTCTCAATAACTTTTGTATTTCATGTCTTTTCTTAGCTAACTCAGGTATGAAACCTTCAGCATAATTAAGACATCCTAAAAAATTTTCTATTTGTTTTCTATTTTCTAATTTATCCGGAAACTCAACTATTTTTCTGGATATATGCGGTTGCAATTTTATACCTGCAGCACTCAGTTTTAATCCTAAAAACTCAATTTCTTTAATTTTTATGACTGCTTTTCTTTCAGACAGGGCTATACCATTCTCTTTACATAATTTAGCAAAGAGCAAAAGATGTTCTCTATGTTTATCTATAGTATCTGAACAAATAAGAATATCATCTATATAAACAACCATGAATTTTCTATATTTGCTAAATATATCGTCCATCTTTCTTTGGTATATTGATGAAGCGTTTTTTAATCCAAATGACATTACTAACCATTCATAGTGTCCTTGAGGGGCACTAAAAGCTGTATATTGGATACTGTCATCTTCCATTTTTATTTGTCAAAATCCAGATGTACAATCAAATTTTGAGTAATAGGATTTATTCTTTACTAAGTCTATTAATACTTCTTTATTGGGTAATTGGTAACTATCACCCCTAGTAAAATGATTTAATCTTTTGAAATTTATTACCATTCTTGCTTTATTTCTTTTCTTTTCAACTTCTTTCATTACCATGAATGCTGGACTAGAAAAGGGGCTAAAACTTTTCCTAATTAATCCTTTATCCAAAAGTTCTTTAATTTGTTTTTTAAATTCATCTTCTTCACTTAAGGTATATCTCATAGGTCTTTCTTTAATTATTATATTATCTGTTAATTCTATTCTAGCTTTTGGGTAATTCTTTTTCCAAAAAGCCAACAGATGGTCACTATAATTTTCTTTTATCTTACTAGTAACCGTTTCTAAATTTATTCTTTTTATAACTATTTTATTAATTGATATTTGTATTTTTTCATATATATAGTGTCCACCACGCTTAGCTGGCTGAACTCTGAAAGGATGGTTTAATCGTGGTAATTTTAACAAATGACCACACTTTGTTTTAAGTACAATAGAATATGCATTTTGCATATAATATTGAAATTGTTGTAGGAAATCATTTCCTAATAATATATCAACTTCTAGTTCATTATATTCCTATATTCTAGGAACCATTATTATTTTACTTCCTAGGACAATATCAACATCTATTGCTGATCTGTGTATATCCTGTGATTTTTCAGTCACTCCTTTTATCCTGATTTTTCCATCTTCTTTCCATTTATTAATCAAGAAGGTTTTGAAAATAGTTATTTCAGATCCAGTATCTATTAAAGCACAAGTTATTATTTCATTTTCAGGAGTTTCTCTTATTCCTACCTGAATGAAAACACTAACTGTAAAGTTATATCCTTTCATTTTATTCTTGGACAATATATGACTTTGTCTTCTATGCAGAGTGTTACTCCATCTTTTTCTATCTTATAGTAGTTACAACTATCTAGGAAAGCATTTCCTAAGATTATATCATAGGAACTTCCAGTCATATTTTCGTCTAGATAACATTTAACAATTATTCTAGATTTATCAATATTTATTGGGATAGATATTTGTTGGTTACATGCAACTATCTTTCCTTCAAAGTTTTCATAATAGAAATTTTCAGTTAAGGTTTCTATCATCAAACCTTTATTTTTTATTTTAGCAAAGTGATTTGCACTTGCTCCTGTATCTATTAATATTTTTGGTTCTTTAATATATTCTTGACCATTAAAATATTCTCCTAAAATGATCATTGTCTTATTTACTGAGTTTTTATTTATACTTAAAGTTCTGGTTATATTCATTTTTTGACTTCTTCTAGCTATACTATTTTTTCCAAATTCTATTTGAGGAATCTTACTTGAAGATCCTTCTTCTATTAAAGGTTTATTTATGATTTCTAATTCATATTTTGTTATTTCTTTAGGGTCTTCTAGAAGAGGTAATTTAGCTGAAGCTATTTCTCTACATTCTTCATCTATTTCTAAATGTGGTTTATCTTGATAAATTTTTCCATAGTTACTATTACTTAGAACATATAATGCTCTATAGTAAATCGAGAACGCTTTACTTTTATCTTTCAATCCTATATCTTTTATGAATTTGTAATGTAAACTTAATGTTTCATCTATATTATGATCATTTATATTCACACTATATTTAGGATATAAATCAAATAATATTTGTTTATAACACAAATTTCCTTCTATAGTTCCTAGGTGACTTCTCTTCGCATCTGTAAATCTTTGATCATGAAGAGAAAGTACTATAGGACTATCTATTCCTTCTCTAAACAATGATTTTACCAGGAATTGAACTCTTCCTAAATATATATATTGTATTTTACTTTTTTCCCTTTTATCTTTTATTTTATTCAAAGCTTGATTTATAGTATTTCTTGTTAACAAGTTAATCTTTACCTGCCCTGAAGTATGTTCAATGTTTATAGATTTTTCCACTTCATGGTAGTCATATATATTTATTTTCTTCCTTTTTATAAGACTTGATATCCCTTTAAATATACTTTGACTGGGATTTGTAGCATTTAATTTTAGTTTCTTTATCCTATCTAAAGTTTCTTTATTGAAGGTAATGCGTTCTGCATATCCTTCTGGTCCTTCATATATATCTATTTCTTCATCAGATAATTCTGTTATTTCAGAACTCATTCTGATTCAGTATCTAAATCTGAAGATATTTCATTTTCTGATATATCGGATTTTTCCATATATATTTCTTATCCAAAATAGTTTTCTATATCAGAGATTTCTTCAAGTTCATCTCTTATCTCTAAAAATTCGATTTCTGTAGTTTTAATATGTTTCGCTTTAGGTTTTGGACATTCAGGTGATTTATGACCTTCTTCTCCACAATTCCAACATTGACATTTAGTTAATTTTTTATTTCTTTCCTTATTAAATTTATTTTCATACTTATTTCTTTTAAAAAACTTTCTCCTAGGTTTTATATTTTTCCTCTGAAAATTTTTATATTTTTTATATTTTTTCTTATAAAATTTTCTTTTATTCCTTTTAGGGTATGGTTTTCTATTACTTCCCCATTGTGTAGGTAATTCTACTGTATCACAACAGAGTTTAGTTATTCTTTTAGATTTTTTATATAATTGTTGTTCACCACATATTCTTTTAAGTTCTGATGCTAAAACTTTTATCCTTCCTCCTAGATTTTGAGGATATTTATCTTTCTTTTCTCTCCATATTTTATTCATGTGATTATTCCAGGGATAAGGAAGTTTACTGTAAAACATATTTAGCATTATTTCTTGAGATTCTGTACTATAATATTGGGTATAATAATAATCTCTGAATTCACATACATAATTTTTTATATTACACATTGAGAATATACTTAGGTTTATTAGATTACTTCTTGCTTCATCTTTTTCTCTTTCTGTCTCTAATTCTTTATTAGCTATCCATGATTCACCTAAAAATTCATCAGATATATTTGCAACTATACTTTGGACTCCTGTTCTTATGTCTATATCAAATCCATTTTCCATTCCAACGTTCATTATTCCTTGTATATCAGGAGATACTCCTTCCCACCATTTAAGAACTATTCCATCAAACGTAGTTATAATATATTCACTCTTTTTACTAGCTCCCCAATATATATCATCTTGGGTTAATAAAAAGGCTATCATATCGTTCTGCCACTTTACTATGGCTTTTCTATTATCAACTTGACAATCTAGATTTAATTTACTTCCTTGGAGATTTATAGGTTCACTATATTGTTCAGTAGGTTGATATTTTGGATTATAAGATATATTCTTCTTACTTTGTTCTTTATTTCTCTTAGGTCTATAATATGTTTTCGGGTAATTATCGTTAGAACCCATAGAGGATTCTAGAGTTTCATTAGTTACTCCTGAAGGTCCTCCGGTTGTATTCATTCTAACTTCATATTCAACTATATGATCTAGATTTATTTTTTCAAATTCTTCTATTAAATCATTTACCTCATTCATTGTTTTCAGAATTTTCTTCTAGTTTAGCTTCTTCTATAATTTCCTTTAATTTTGATTCTTCCTTTATTTTATTTTCTCTATCATCTTGTTCTTTTAATAATCTAGGGAGATATATTGTATACATATATTCATCAAATGATCCAGGTTCATATTTCTTTTCTGTCGGTATAGTAACAATCTTTGTAGGTGTTTTTATTGTTCTTTCTATTTCTTTTTTCTTGTCTAATTTGGTCTTTTTAATATTATCTTGAATAAGGTTATTTAATTGTTTTATTTCAATTCTAATAACTTGGATTTCTGTATTTATATTTTTTATTTCAGATTTTAGTTTTACTAATTCTTCTAATAATGTATTTATAGCATTTGCAACTGATTCAATATGATTCATTATGGTGAAGCGAGTTGCCAATCTGTATCATCGTAGGATTCATATCCTCCTTCTGTATATGTTTCATTTAAATTCCATTTATCTGAACAGAAGTTTAAATATATCAAACCTGTATGTATTAATATTCCTATTATATAACTTTCTATTATTAGGTTTATGATTTTTTCCATTTTTGCCAGTTGTTCGTGGCTTCTTCCTTTTGTTTTCTTATTTTCTGTTTACACGATTTTATTTTATTTTTTATCTCTTTATTTTCTCTATTAATTTTAATTTCTCTTTTATATTCTTCTAATATTGTTTTTAATCTTAAAATATTATTTATATTATTGATCCATTTATTTAAATGGTTATTTGGTTTAGGTTTTAATAATCTGACCATTTATATTGTCAAAAGATTTATATAGTGATCTCTATCTTTTTTATGGTTATTCATTCTATCATAATAATATTTACTAGGATATTTTTTTATATTGGTGTTTGTACCATTTATACATTGAAACGAAATATTTTATAGATTCAATTATTTTCTTTTTATCAAATATTTTCATTTTGTTTTATTATTTATTTAGATTGTATGGCTCTGATACCACGTAGATGCGGAATATATTTTGTATTTGGGTGATATTAAACATGATATTAAAGGTGATATTAAACATGATTATTTATTAATTAGATTATTGCCTTTTCAATAAATTTTTGTCTTCTTATTTCAGAAACTAACATTGCTTCATGAAACTCTATTTGTTTAATGATATGATATTCTTCAACATGAAATAAATTATCTTTATTAATAGTTCTAATAAGTTGTAATTTTTCTTTCTCAATATTAATTCTAGCTCGTTGAAAATCTATACTTATTTGTATATTTCTTGTTAATTCACGAATCCTTTTATAATATTTACTCGGCATTTTTATACTTATAAATTGTCCCAAACAAAATCTAAGTGAAGACAAAATGATAATTCTTGAACTGTTAAAGGACGGATATATTGTAACTGTCTATATGCATCTAAAATATTAAAAACCATAGCTCTAAAGGTTTCCCTATTCATATTATTTATTTATCCAAATTAATTTTCTTGTTCGTAAATTTGTTCTATGGCTATTATAATTTTATTTATAAAATTTAATTTTTTATTTGTTTTTGCACAATCTGCATCACAATCTATTTGGTTTATATTATGCTTTTCTGTATGTTTTTTCCCTAGCATTCTCATTCTATCAGTTAGGAATCGTTTTACAAAATGTCTAAACTGTTTATTAGATGTATCTTCATCAAAACATTTACAAAAATTGCACGCAAGTAATAATTCTTTACTAATATCATCATTTGAAATATTATCCATGATGTAATATACAAGTTTTTTAGTTTTAGGGGTTTATTTGATATTTTTAGAAAATATATAGGTTCTTTTATAAAAAAGAGTTGGGTTGAAAATATAATTTTAGAAAGTTTTTATATTATCACTATTCATGAATAGTATGGAAAAAACCCAAGGTTGAATGGTTTTTTAGGAGTCGTGGTTGGCATCAACGACTTGTGTCATTTTATTAATTTGTTTAAAAGAAATATTATTTTATTAACTTTTTTGAGGAAAAGTGTTATTTTTGAAAATGTCTCATTTACTTTGGGAGATACTAACTCATTGGATTACTCCACAAATGACCAATTTGCCACTGTCTTGGAAAATGGGCCTAACAGCCAAATATTTACTCCACAAATGACCAATTTGTCGTAAATTATGAATGAAGCCAAGGGGTAAGAAAGTAAAATCATTTAGTCCAACCCCACTTGGTTAAATAGCAACAGCCTTTTTGGGTGACTAAAAACACCATCCATTTCCCACTTCTACCTGGGACTCCGGGAAATCCCCATATAGTGTAACCATCAAAGTAAAGAATAGAAAAGAAGGGTGTACATTACCAACATGCCATTTTCTTGAAAAGTAAAGAGGTTCTAAACGAACCAATTATACAAAAAGTGGGAGGAGATCTACGTATCCACTAATGAATTAGAACATACATGCCCAATAATCTTTTAAACGATCTCTAGCACTAATCGACTCCAACAGATTAAAAATTGGTCATAACAGACGCTCAGTTCTCCGGGCCGCGACATGTGTCAGAGAAACACTACTTGCAGCACGTGAATGCAATCATGTCGTTATCTTCCACAGGATCAATGCACTGAATGAAAACCAACTTGTTACGGACTTACGGTAACAAAATCTAGTTCATAAACCAATGCAATTTTCGTTTTTTAAAACTGATATATTACATGAACAACATTGCCATCAAATTCCAAGTAACTCATTGTAGAACGAGGTATGTGACGCCACGTGTTTCGCCACGTATTTGATTTTCCGAGAGTTAGGTTTATTTGTTTATTCATTTAGAGCTCGTTTACTTTTATATAATCTGACAGATAAAATTAATTAACTCTCAAAATCTGTCATTTACTTTTCAGGTTGGTTTTTCTGTCAAAATCTCTTCGGCCCGTAGGATAGAGAAGATTTTGTTGGTTTTCTCTCACATGGAAAAATGTCGTGTTTGAGAAATCATGAGCTTTATCGGTAATGGCAATTTACTTATTTACCCAAATCTTTGATTTATTTACAAATTTTTGCTATTATTATTTATTAAAAAAAAAAATTATATTTTTCTTTATTTATGTTAATCCGTTTTCTTCTTTCACGTTCTTTTCTCTTTTTTTTTTCTCTATTTGTATATATTATCACTTCAAAAATATATTTCTAACTTATCTTTTCTCTTATCTCATTTTAATTTTTCTTTCTTTAATATATAATTTTTATCTTTTTTTAAAGATAATGTTGTTTGATATATTATCTTTTCATGCTATTTATTTATTATAATTTAATAAATATATTAAAAATAATTATAAAATATATAATAATATAAAAATTATTATAAATATATTTAAATCATAAAAAAAATTTAATTTGCACACGGAATGAGTGTGCCACAATTACTAGTCTCAATTATACCCACGACGTAGAGCCCTAGAATTCCCGCAAAATAGAGCTCAAAATTCATCAGAGCCTATTACTTTGAAGGAATTTTCAATTGCAAGAGCCTATTACTTTGAAGGAGATTCTCGATGGGATGCTCTAGTTGGAATATTTGAGGGGATTTTTCAGGAAGAAGAACCCAATTTGTTTGAAATAATTGAGATTTCCAGTGACGACAAGTGACGGGGATGCCAACATACCAATGATGAATAATGAAATAATTGAAATTGATAGAGGCGCAAACTGATTCTAGCTAAATAAGTTCGTTTTTTTTTTTATTTTCTTGGTCACAATAAGTTAGATTTTTAGTTTCATTTTATTATTGAATGTTAGTTTTTTTTTTTTAAAAAAAATCAACATATTAATAAAAGAATTACATTTTTTACTATGATTGTATTGCACTCAATTAATGTAATGTGATTCTAAATTTATTTAATAATAATTAATGATACTTTACTGCCCTGGAATTTAGAAGAAAGAAAAATGTATAATGTATATACCAATGATCGTTAAAAGAAGGAAAAATAATTTAAAAAAAATTATATATTAAATGAGATTATTATATGACTATTTTGGTAAAATTACTAGTTAAAGTATTATCTTCACATATAAAGTAAACGACTAATTCAAGAAAACATGATATTTATCTTTAAAGGTAAACAATGGATAATGTTCTGTTAATCCATTAAAAAAACCTCCATTATCTTATCTGCCCAAAACCTTTCCTGGGAAAGTAAACGACTTCTTAAGCTTTAATTAATTGCTATTTGAATTACTTGAGTTATATGAATTTATGTGAAATTATATGACTTGAATTCTATTGCACATTTATGATATTATGTTCGTATGAAATATTTTGTGAATTATGCGCCGAGCCTGTTGTAATTTAATCGATCAATTTCAATTGAAACTTATAATAAACTTTGGACTTAATTAAATTTAATTCTTTGACTTTGTTTAAAGTTTTGGGGACTTTTTGTGAAACTTGAAGTTTTAAGGGACTTAATTGTGGTTTTGGAAACTTCCTTCCTACATTTTTCTTTCTTGAACCGAATCACACACAACACGTACACACATTCCTTTTCATTTAGGTTCGGTCCAAGGGATCTACTCAATGTTTATCTATATAATTATATTAAACAAGAGTGATAAATATGGTGTCATTGACTTGTTTTCTTTTCTTTTATTTATTTATTATTTTCTTCGTCGTTACAACATATTTGATGAAGCCTAAAATCATTTTCGAATCAGAGCCGTCCACGTGGCAACACACCGCTGACTAAAGCCCAGGCGCTCGCCTTGAAGGGCTCGTGGGCCTTCCCAGCCGCTCATTTGTCAGCTAATATAATCCGTCAATCAGCGGATGACAACTCAAGCCAAGGGCCAGAACCGACGAGTTTGACGCTCGCATCAAGGCCCTCAGGGTTACCCTTCTCAGGGACGCACCCATATGGGGGCCCCCCATTAATACGCTCGACATTTCGGCGCTCAAGGGTCGTCTATCGTGAGGAGGCCATCCATGCATTCTTCGAGCGTCACCAACGCTCGGGTATGACCATGCCCCGTTTCGTTGGA
The DNA here is from genome assembly GCA_037501455.1 of Lantana camara. Taxonomy (NCBI): domain Eukaryota; kingdom Viridiplantae; phylum Streptophyta; class Magnoliopsida; order Lamiales; family Verbenaceae; genus Lantana; species Lantana camara. Next base: position 131,456,685 of record CM074855.1, read on the forward strand.
TCCGAACCTCGGCAGAAAGAATCTTAGGCCCATCCCCCGCGTCTCCCTCGTCAACAACCTCTGACACAAAGGTACTGTGCACTGTGCACCTGACACGCCGTCTCCTTTTCTGGACTGTCATTCTCACCCCACCAAAGGCTGCCGCGTGTTAGGGCAACACAGGTTTGGGACCACATGGTCAATTTACCCATTTACCCCCATCCCTAACATATAAATAGGGGAGAACCCATGCATTCTCCCCCAAGTCATCTTCTACAGACATACTCTATCGTTCTGGGCATTCCCTCTGATCTTCTCAAGCTTTCCTTTAACCTCACCACAGTAGCATTACATTTCGCACTCTTGGTGTTATCCTAGCTGGAAGAACCCACGCTCAAAAGGAAACCCAGATCCTGAGGCTCTCACGCCTGTGATGGTCTTTCCCTTTTCATACAAATCTTAAAGTGTTGTTGCATTTAGGAAACTCAGATTCCTGCACCATCAATATTAGTTAATTCACACTTTTAAAACGCTACAATTCCTCTTTTCTCTCACCTCAATTTAATTCTTTTTTTTAATATGTTTTTTGTTATTTATTTATTTTTCCTCATATTTTATAATCTATATCTTAATATTATTTTTATTAATATAATATTATCACATATATTTATATCATTTAATAGTTACATTGAGTGTGCAGAAAATTATTAGCATTTATTAATGTTCATACTTAGTTTGTGTATGGTTGTTACGATTTGCACGAATTTTATAGCTCTTCAAAAAATTTTAAAAATTGATAGACTAAAGCCTAGGGATTTTGGCCAAATTCGATAATTTTTTTCTATGGGTAGTTTTGCTAGAACGCGTTTGGTAGCACTGCCTACTTAATTTGATTTAATAAACTTCGGGCTTATTAAGTGCAATTAGCTTATTCGAGGAGTTAATTTAGTGTTTGGTAGCTGCTAATGTGCCAACCACTGGCTGTTGCTCACAATTAATTTCATGTTTGGTTCATAATTGGAATACCTTTTTAATTTTTCAAATTCCCAATATGCCCTTGTGGTAAGCTGGAAATGGGGCATACTTTCTGTTCATCCCTCTTTTGCAAGGTGTAGGGTTTCCTCCCATTTGGCGAAGCATGCGAGGTTTATATATTGAACTCTAATTTTTAAATGGCGCAAAACAGAGTACAACAAGAAATGGGCATTATGGGTTAACGAACAAAAATGGCCACAACACTACAAAACATTCTGAAAACAAATTACCAATTTGTCCATCACAATTCTTGGTCCATTACACAACACATAAGGATAGATCCTAGGGTGGAGAAGTACCATAAAGGTAATTCGAGGGATAAGGAAATAAAAACACACCAGAAACATAAAATTAGTGCTGAGTTGTGAATCATTAAGGGATAGAAACAGTACCGAATTAATAACATAAGAAATGCATAAGACTCTTGATAGAGGTGCTCCGAACGTCCACCGGCATACCGTAAAATGCTCTAAGATCGCCATGGTTGTTTGCAAGGTGATGTACAGCCCACATAACGGCCTCCTTACTGAGATCGAGAAGTGTTATTAATGCTTCATACAATCCGTCCTGTTTAGCTACAATTTCATCAACGGGTGCCTGAGCGGACTCGATGCGCTTGGGGCAAATTGACTAGCCGATGAGTTTATGGTTACTTGAGCAGACTCCATTAGTTCGTTCATCAAATCTTTAATTTGGGAGGCATCAATGCTGGACGATCAACGACGCTTAATAGTACTTTTCCTGGAGGAGCCGCCATCAAGGCTTGGAGGGGGTAATTGATGTGACATCGTCACCCTCTTCGTCAAGGTCAACATGAGCTATGGAACGAGAAGTATTGCTATCATTGGCTCCACGCCCGCGGATGCTGCCATATTGTTTGGAGGCATTGTGTAAGTCGGTGTATGCATTACCGACGTCTACGGCTGCATTTTCGGTTGCACGGTCCGTGCTAAACAATATATTCCATCTATTCAGCCAAGGAAAAGCCTTTCCCCGAACCATTTAACTCCTTCTTTGTAGACCTTGTACAATCATCACCCAAACAACATATATTCAATCATAGAACGCAGATTTATAGACATATAAGAATTTAACAGTTTTTCCAAAAAAATTTGAACATGGCCAATGCTATTACAATTAGATATACGACCTCATTACCTTTTCCTGATCACTCCATGCTTCCGGCTTCTTTGCAACGAGCACGTGATTGACCGAGTCGAATTAGAACCCCACACCTCCGCTGGCCCCGAGTATAGTGACGATGGTTGTGTGAGTTTGCCACCAAACTGCCAACTTGGACTTCACGTGCTTATGTTCGATCCCACATCCGGGGTAGCATCTCACCAATCATGTTCGCAAGCCTTATCATATAAGCACTACGAAGTGAGCCGTCTAACTTAATACCCTTCACATACAGAACCTCCAAAGAAACTAGCAAACATTCCTCCTTCTTCATCGTCCAAAAACGCCGCGGCACGTTCGTACCCTTGCCTCTTTGTTTCCTTACCCTCGAAGTAGCACGCGCTGCATCCATCACCTGTGGATATGAGAAACTTCATTTACAGTCTTAATAAAAAAAATGTCAAGGGAACAAATCAATTTCATAGGTTATGATATTTAAGTTAACTAAAATGTAAAGTAGCAGCACATGGCATCCACAAGTGTCAATTGTTTAACTCTAAGCGAATATTATTGAATAACATGAAACCAAGCAAACAAAACATACTGTCATACATAAACATTAGTTTACAAAATGCAAGCACATAGAGACCAGGCAAAATGAGGTCATTCACTGTTTCATCAGTAACAGTAACAGATCCAACATAAAAAAAAAAAAAATGTACTAAATTTTGAAAGAGGTTAGGTAGATTTTAATGATGTCTCCACGAATGGAACATGGTGTAAGCCATATTATCCCGAAAATTCGTCCACATGGGAGTAGCTTCAAAACTCTCGATCGTCGCTGACATGCTCTTCTTATTCTTCTCAATTCAAAACTCTCCCTTCTTAATATTCAAATTTTACACTTACTGTTGGAGAAGAAAGGTTGATTGAAGCTCAAATTTCAAATTAATTATCAAATAAAACCAAAAGAAAGGTAATATTAATTTATATTTAATTTTATTATTATTATTTTTTTATTATGAATAGATTATTTAGACAAATTTTATGGTTGATTTGTTGATTGTAGTTTATCATTCTCATTCTCATTTAGTATTTATAGTTTTATTTTTTAAATTGTGGTTAATTAATAGTTTTTTTAAATTTATATAGCCACTATAAGCAAAAGGAATTAAAATTTTTACTTCAAGAAACGATCCCGTCAAGATAATGACAATGCACCTATTCTTGAGAATTCAACAACAACAAATGCCGATTGTGAAGTTTCCAATTCTCAAGAAGATAAAGCTTCTACTCCAGAATCCTCTTCAACAAAAGTTCAAAAACTTGATAGGGATTCTAGTAGCCTTCAAATTGAACATGATCCAAGCTTGCGCATTTCTGTATGGGACTATGATGCAAATCAAAGGGGAAGAATTAGACGTGCTTATCTACGTCTTGATCCTTATCAATTCATTCCGGTAAAGTCTTCTAAGAATACTGGTAGACGGTTTCTACCCTCTTGGTATAAATTATTTCCTGATTGGCTTGAATATTCTCCTTTAAAAGATGCAGCATATTGTCTTCCATGTTCTCTTTTTATCAAACCGTCTGCACGATATACACAAAATGCATTAACCGTTGATGGATTTCGATCTTGGAAAAAAGTGAATGATGGGAAAAATTGGTCATTTCCACTTCATGAAGGAAATAGTACGAATTCTTTGCATAATAAAGCTGTCAGACATTGTTGTGATCTAATGAACCCGTTGTAGCAAATTCCGAGGAATATGGAAAAAGAGTCCTCAGAGCTAATTGCCAAGAATCGTTTGAGGCTCAAGGTTTCAATGGATGTTGCAAAATTAAGTGCATTTCAAGGTATTGAATTTAGAAGTCGGGATGAAAGCTCACAATCGCATAATCATGGCAATTTTATAGAGATCATTAAGCACACGACTTCTTACAATGATGAGGTGAGAGCAACTGTTTTGGAAAATGCGCCAAAAAATGCTATTTATACATCTCCGGATATTCAAAAAAAGATCTTATCTCTCTATGCTAGCCGAGTTCAAAGATTCATAAAGGAGGAAATCGGTGATGCTAAGTATTGTCTTATTGTTGATGAATCTCGGGACGAATAAAAAAGAGAGCAAATGGCCATAGTATTAAGGTTTGTAGATAAAGAAGGCTATGTTCGGGAGAGATTCTTTGATGTGGTTCATGTGGACGATACTAAGGCTATTACTTAAAAAAAAAGAAATATCCAATGTTCTTTTCTCGTTCGAATCTGCTCGTGCAAAATATTTGAGGCCAAGGGTATGATGGTGCTAGAAACATGCGAGGAGAATGAAATGGCCTTCAAGCTCTTTTTTTGAATGAATATCCATATGCATACTATGTTCATTACTTTGCTCACCGATTGCAATTAATTTTGGTATCAACTGCTCAAAGTGTAATACCGATTGAACATTTCTTTCAACGTAACACTTGACCGTTATTGTGAATTTGGTTGATTCTTCTTCTAAATGCTATGATCAACTACAAATTGCTCATGTTATTCGAATTGTAGAGATGGTCTCAAATGGTGAGCTTGAAATTGGAAGAGGAAAAAATCAAGTTGGTACTATACAACGTACAGGTGATACACGATGGGGTTCTCACTTAAAATCTCTTATTGGATTACTTAATATGTTTGATCCTATTCTTCATGTTTTAAGTGAGATTATAAATGACAAATTTGGTTTATCTCTCAGAGTAACAACTGATGGAGCTTATGATATCATGACATCTTTTGAGTTTGTATTCATCTTGTATTTTATGGCTGAATTATTGGGAATGACTGATGATCTTTGTAGAATTTTTTAATGCAAGATTCAGGATATCTTGAATGCAATGGATGTTGTTGCTAGTACAAAGAAACTTATTCAAATTTTTAGAGAGAATGGTTGGGATGAGCTGTTTGATAAAGTGAAGATACTTTGTGGGAAACATGAGATAGACATTTCTAACATGAATGCTCATCGTACATCAGGTAGAGACCGGGTACGTAAAGGTAATCCTATTACCTTGGAACATCATTATCGAATTAATATATTCACCAGCACAATAGATTCCATATTACAAGAGATGAATTATCAATTTGATGAGAATGCATTAGAGTTGTTAAGATTAAGTTCAGCACTAGATCTAAGAGACAAGTTCAAATCATTCAAATTGAGAAAATTTGCAAGCTTGTTGAGAAGTTCTATCCTGATGATTTTAATGGACAAGAGAAGCTACATATAAAATATCAGGTTTAACTATTTGAGCTTGATATTTTGCATTACGTTGATTTTCAAAATGTGCAAACACTTGCAGAATTGTGTCAAGTAATGACAAAGACGGGAAAGACAATGAATTACTATCTTATAGACAGATTGATTTGGCTTATTTTGACTCTTCCAGTTTCTACGGCAACAATAGAGCGTGCATTTTCAAGTATGAAGATTGTGAAGACAAGATTACAGAATAAGATGGAGGATGGTTTTTTGGCTAGCTGATTGTTGGTTTATATTGAAAAATAAATTATTCAAACCTTTTTGGGTGATTCAATCATTGATGAGTTTGAAGTGATGAAAAAACAAAGGGTACAATTTAAAATGCCTAGCTTAAATAATAGATAGGATATTGTAATTATAATATGTAAAGATTTGAGACACTGTTTTAGTGCATTATTAATCAAGTTAAAATTTTAAGTTATACTTGTTTTATTTATATATATCGAATAAAATAATACTTTTATTTTTAAGAAAATAATATTTATTTAAAAAAAAATATTATATATATATTTGTAATTTTCATCCCCCCTTGCATGAAATCCTGACTACATCCCTGCCAGTTGGCACCTTAAGGCCATTGGGACAATTTAATGCGTCCCGTAGAACCAGGCTATCGGCTGCCGAACCCTCCCAACCGGCAAGCACGTATATGAAATTCATTTGAGGGTTGCATACTCCAAGTACGTTCACCGAAACAGTGTCTTTCCTTGTTCGGTACTTTGGTTGGTCCTTTTGCCGAATAATGATGTCGACGTATGTAGCGCCTCCCCTAGCACTACAACCCCCACATCGCAATACTCCCTAAGTGGAGGTTAGACCTAACACTCAGGAAATACTACGGCGAACGGTTTAAATGGTACTTAAATAGAGCACAAAGCATAACATAGCTGAAGATATAGAAATTAAAACTTTGCAAATAAATGGGGATGCATAATAAGTAAGAACTTATTATTAATGATCAAAATAGTTCACATTAAAGGAGTATGATATAGTAGTATGCTAAGGTAAAGCGTAAGGACAACTTATTCATAATATGTACATACTCAGAACTAAGTGCCCTTAGATTAGCCCTGACTTAATATACTCAACACCCTACTGCTTCAAGATACCTGTAGGTATCGTTCCATTGTTACCTGAAATCATGCATTTAAAAAGGGCGAGGAGTTAGTCAGAGTGACTAAGTGAAGGAATATTAGCTTATAAATATATGTATTTAGATATGTATGTGTAAATAATTCGGACCCTAAGGATCTTGGTCCAAAATAATAGCAGTAGGATAAGATAAATATAATACGGTTCATAATATATGTGGAATAGGAATAGGGGTAGGTGGAGATTGTTTATGAAAGTATGAGCCGTTTAATAAAGAAATTGTATTGCCCGCAAGCTAGGCCTCTCCATCCGTAACTCCGTAAGTAATGTGGTAAAACAGTATCGGGCTGATCAAGGCACCAGTACTTTAATAAAACCAATATGATAATACCTCCTTAACTCCGGTGTCACGCCCAGGGAGCTACCTTTCGGTGACATAAACAATAATCGGGAAGTAGTATTCCCTTGTAAATCTCTTGGGGTGGAGTAACTAACCTCAAGGTAAACCATTACCAAGAGTTATTGGCAGTCCGCAACACCAACAACACCCTCAACCCGATACCTTTCGGGTAATTGCTCGCTACGGATACAGTCGGGGCCCATAATAATAATAATGATAAGATATTTTGCTTGCTTATTCGGGAATCAGTTCTTAGTAATAATATGACTAAAATATATAATGTCCGGGTAAGATCCTGATTCCGACCTAAAAGTATTTTCCTCATAAAGAGGGATATTGTAATATGATATTATGTATATAGGATAATAAATCATAAATAATAGGTAGGCTTGAAAATAGTTTTTTATATAGATACATAGATATAGGCATGATTCCAGTTGAAAATATTTTAACCCTCACCTAGCGCTGAGATTTAAGTGGAATTGTAGGGATTCCACTCTTCGATCTTATCATCGCCTGAAAGTAATAACTACTATTGGCTTAGAACTAGGTTCTTATTATTCTAATCAAATAATCACATAAGGTACATGAAATGTAACACGTTAGAGAATTCCCGATAAACCCTAATTTTAACGGTTTAAGGAAATTTAATTAATTAATTAGGTTTTATGAAGTTTCTAACTAATCAAATAGTTATTACTTACATTATAATCCTAATTATATGATTTAGAATAAAATTTGGGATTTAATTTGACAATGTAGGTTGAATCTCAAAATTATTCTACAATTTACCGATTTTTGGAAAATTCGGGTAAAATCTTTATAAAAAAAATTCTAAAACCTATTTTATAATTAATTTTATATTATTTTCGAAATATTTATATTGTATGTTGGCCAAAAAGTCAAAATTACAATTGAAAACATTTACTATTCAAATTCTTATGAATTAAGTACTTTATAACATAAAATCAAACACACACACTATCACACATGCACTTTAAATTGTTCAAGAACATTATGAACATGTTATTAGACTTATGAATGTGTTCGTATTAGTTCATGATCATATTTATTAAGTTCTAAGTTCATAACATGTGATTAATCCTAAAATGTAGCACTTTATGTTACTTTAATCATAAAAATAATTCTAAATAAATTATTCTAGGAATGAATTTAATCAAATAAGATCATGAATATTGGTGGGGTCAAAATACGCTCGACCCGCATTTGGACACGTGGCAACACAAGAAGGTAACACGTGGCCCTTCATGACTGGGGCAGGTTATCAACGAGCGTCCAAGACCCCCGAGCATCAAAGTCCCTAAAGAACACATGTCGTCTTTGCTATGCGCACGCATGGTCACCCTTGCTGCTCTTAAACGAGCGCACCTCACAAAACGGAACAAAGTCCCAGCTTATCTTGGAAGTCCTCTTCGAGCGTTATCATCCCTCGAAGAAGCTTCCACTCCCCCTCGTTACGCAGCCTTCGCCTCCATCCCCTAGCGGATTCACTGGCCTCCAAGGCCCTTGGTTGACACGAGCGTGCTCTTAGCCCTCGTTACCAACCCCCTAAAACGGCTCTCTGACACCCCGTACATGCCCGCGCACCTGCCACTGTCGCCAACACTAACTCTCACCGGCTTTTGCAAGAGATTCCTCCTAGGTTTCTCCCATAACGCCACGTGTTAGCGCAACATTTGGCTAGGACCACACGGTGCAAATGACCAAAGGGTCCCTGACCCTCAACTATAAATAGATGAGTTCATCTCCTTCACCGTAAGCAAGCTTCCATACTTGAGCTTTGCAATTACTTTTCTTCTCTTTCAGTTCCTTAACTGACTTGAGCGTCGGAGAGCCAAACTGGGCATCCCCCCCAGTCTCCCAGCTTGGCCTTCTGACTGTTTATTCTTGGTGTTTGTCCTAGCAGGTAGAACCCCTCTTCCATCCGGCGATCATTTTCTGGTTTCCCCCATATATATCAAATAGAAAGTGACCGGAGTTTGACACTTCACGTTCCTACCCCATCATTTTTGGCACCGTTTGTGGGAAACCCGTTCTCAGCTCATCTCTCTCTCTTTTGCTAGTTGAAAAACAAACACCCAGCACCCATCAGACCATGGTTGCTACTAGGTCTAGAGTAGTGGAGGGAGGAGATGACCTTCCCCACGATTCCAATGTCGCTACTATCCCGTCGACGGCGGCTGACGGAGCGCCGCCTATCGGAGGCACACTTCCACCAACGGAACCGATGGTCCCACCACCGGTGCTTCTTGAGCCACCCAATCCCACTGCCGGTGGAGGTGCTCAGCTTCCATCTTCTTCCCATCATCCCCAGAGCACGTGGCTTAATGCCCACACTGGCCCAGGAGGACACCCTTTCTTGATGCCTCCTTCTGGGTACACTCTCACTCCTACCGCCATGATGCCGGCGATCCAACCATACCATGCCGGGCAAATCCAGCTTCCCATGATGATTCCAAGGGAGATCGAAGGGGTGGAGTTACCCCCTTTGACCCCTCAACAGCTGAGGGCTCTTTATGCCCAGTGTGAGGTTCAGGCGGCCTACGGTGCAAGAGAGAGATTTTATTCCATGTATTTGCCCTCTGGGCAGGCTACTCAGGTTGTCCCTCATTTGGGGGGGATGCAGACATATCCGCTTAGGGAGGCTCAGGCCATCCTAAGGGCTCAACCGCCGCCTCCGCCCGCCAAAGAGACGCCCAACCAAGGCGAAAACGAGCATCATCAAGGGGATAGGGGCAGAGAGCCCACGGAAAGAATCAACGTTGATGAGGAGGCCCATTCTCGAGCATCAAAACGAAGGCCACAAGCATCCTAATAAGGGAGCCAAGTCCGAAGAGAAGATCCCAACCTCCTCGCGGCTGTGTAAGACCAGCTGCAGGGGTTGCAAGACATAGTGGGACAGCTTTCTCGAGCGAGATCTCAGGTCCCCCACGCTGGGGACGAACGAGACAATGCCAGAGACGCTCGTCGCCCAGCCCGCCAACAGCATGTTCCACGTCATGTGGAGCAAGAAGAAAATTTTGGATGTTACAATCACCATCCGCTTGCTAAGGGATCTCCGATCGTGGAGGAAATCCTGATAGCCCAAACAGGCATGGGCAAGGTCCCAACATCTGTCAACCGCTATGATGGGACCACCGACCCCGCAGAGCATCTAGACCATTTTTTGCATCTGATGCACTTCTACGAGCACTCTAGCCATTACTGGGCCAAGGTTTTTGTTACCTCCCTCGTAGGAATGGCCCAAGAGTGGTACAAGCGCTTGCTGCCAGGCTCAATCCACTCTTACGGTGAACTCACTGATGCCTTCCTAAATCACTTCAACTCATTGAAGGCTCCTGTTACCGCACCCACTGCCCTGTACAACTTGATTCAAGGCGAGCATGAATCCCTTCGGTCATTCTTCGCTCGTTTCAACAAAGAGGTGCTGCTGGTGGAGAGGCCCTCCATGGATTTTCTGATCCACGTTCTTTTCAAAGCCTGCAATCACAAGCAGTATGTGAGTAAGAAATTTGCTGATTCCATTGTGAAGAAAAGCCCCGTATCTCTCATGGCGATGAGGGAGATAGCCGAGCCCTATTTTGCACTCGAAGATATGTACGGGCCTAAGCTCCAAGGCATTCCGGACCCTCTAAAAGCGAGCGAGGGCGAGAGAAGCCTTCCCACAGAGAACGCCGTAAGTCGCCTCCTCCTCCGCGAAGATTCGAGCGGGTCCCCCTCAACAGGCCTATCTCAGAGGTTTACGCCTTATCTGACAAGAAGCTCTTCAAAAGGCCCACGAAGATGAAGGACACAGAGGCTTTGAAACGCTCAAATAAATACTGTGCCTTCCACAAGCAAAAGGGACATGACACGGATGAATGTCTCCAATTGGAAGTTGAAATTCAAAGGCTCATCGCAGGGGGACACTTGAAGGAGTTTGTTAAGATGTTGGAGCGTTATGATGAGCGTTGCAACGAGCGCTCGAGGGAAAGGAGAAGGAGTCCCTCGCATTCAAGGAGCCCACGAGGGCGCGGCCCCACAGAGAGTAGCCACCGTGGCAAAGGGAAGGCTCCAGAGCAGGAAAATACCCCTTTTGCAGTTATCAACATGATAGCAGGGGGGTCCTCGGGAAGAGATTCCAACGCTTCTCGACGCCGGTATGTCCGGAGTTACGGTCAGCGCCCCTCGTTCCCCGCCTAGTTTATGCCATCCGAGAGTCCAAAGGTGAACTCTCGAAGGAACATGATGTAATAGTATTTACAGATAAGGACTTGGAACATATTGTAACACCCCATGGGGTCAGTGAAACCTCTGACTGTCCCATGGTGGTTAGCTTAGATGTCCACAATCACATTGTAAAGAGGGTGTTAGTGGATAGTGGAAGCTCTGTTAATGTTTTGCCCTACACTACGTTCCAAAAAATGAATGTCGCTAATACTCCACTCGAGCCACTCAAGACAGCCCTCATTGGCTTTGGGGGTTCTGAGGTTGTCCCACGAGGGCAAATTCGCTTGGCCACCTCATTCGGCCGTGCCCCACAGCGGAAGATACTCATGGTCACCTACGCGGTGGTGAAAATTGAGATCCCTTATAACATCATAATCGGGCGACTGGCCCTCGTGGATTTCAAAGCAATTATCTCCACTTATCATCAGGAAATCAAATTTCCTACCCCTGAGGGTGTCGGAGAAGTTTTATGCAATGTCCGTGAGGCCTGGGAATATTACATGCTATCCCTTAAAAAGCCCAAAGCGGAGAAAGCGTTCCAAATGGGATCCACCAAGAAATCTGTGGATTTTCCTAATCTGGACGAGGATGGTCCCGTGTGCAAGAGGGCCAAGATGAATAGGAAGAAGAACAAAAAGAAACATCCCAACGGCGAGGGTACCCTCGAGACTGCCCCTCCAAGGACGGTTGGTGAATCCTCGTCTGAGGAAGACGAGCACGGCATGAGTGAACCCACTGCTGATGGCCAGCTGACGGGAAAGAAAAGAGCGCTCGAGCTCCCTCGCCCAGAAATACGGATCGAGCCCACGGAAAAGTTTCTCACTATTGAGTTGGAACCAGGAAAGAAGGATAAAACCACTCAGATTGGATCCAACCTTTCAGGACCCTCGCAGATCATGATAATCGACTTTCTCCAGGGAAAATATCGATGTTTTTGCATGGAAAGCATCCGACCTTACTGGGATTGATCCGAGCGTCATGGTCCACAGGCTCAACGTGGACCCCTCATTTAAGCTAATTAAGCAGAAGAAACGGGACGTACACCGTTTTCGGAAGAAAGTTATTGAGGAAGAAGTCAACAAGCTTCTCGAGGCCCAGTACATCGAGCCAATACTGTATCCCGAATGGTTATGTAACGTGGTATTGGTACCCAAAAGTGCAAATAAGTGGCGCATGTGCAATGACTTCACTGATCTTAACAAGGCTTGCCCTAAGGATCTTTACCCATTGCCCCGTATAGACCAGCTGGTAGATTCGACCGCAGGCTGCGAACTCATGAGTATGATAGATGCCTTCCAAGGGTACTATCAAATCTTTATGGCCTCGGAGGACCGCCCCAAAACTTCATTTGTTGTCCACTTGGGTGTATATTGCTTCTTGGTCATGCCTTTTGGACTCAAGAACGCTGGGGCCACTTACCAGCACCTCGTTAACAAAATGTTTGAGAAAGAAATTGGAGGATCCATGGAAGTGTACGTCGATGATATGATTGTTAAGAGCGAGCGTCAAGGCTCACACCTGGAGGATCTCAAGCGCACTTTTGCCATTCTGCGCCAGTATGGGATGAAATTAAATCCTTCAAAATGTACTTTTGGAGTGCGAGGTGGAAAATTCTTGGGCTACATAGTCAGCCAGAGGGGGATTGAGGCTAATCCGGAAAAAATCAAGGCTATTTTGGACATCCCATCCCCTCATAATCTCCGGGAAGTACAGGTGCTGGTAGGGAAATCATTTCTTTAAACAGGTTTATCTCGCGCTCGGCAGACAGGAACTTTCCTTTCTTCAAAATTCTGCACAATGCTCGAAATTTTGCTTGGACTGAGGAGTGTGAGAAAGCATTACAAGATATGAAGGCTTATCTTTCGAGCGCTCCACTCTTGACAAAGCCCCTTGAGGGCGAAAGGTTGTTTATGTACCTCTCCGTCTCCACAGAAGCAACGAGCGCAGTTCTAACAACCATACGGGGGCGTAAGCACTTGCCTGTTTATTATTTAAGCAAAACATTGCAAGGGGCCGAGAGGAAATATTTAGAAATTGAAAAATTCGCATTCGCCCTCATTAATGCATCACGACGGTTGAGGCCCTATTTCCAGGCGCACTCAATAACCGTCCTCACGGATCAGCCATTAAAGTAGGTGTTGTCCAAGCCGGATGTATCTGGAAGACTGATAAAGTGGGCTATTGAGTTGAGCCAATTTTACTTATGTTTCGAGCCCAGAACTGCCATACAAGCGCAGGTTGTAGCGGATTTGCTGGTTGAACGCTTTGGTTTAGAACCTGCTGTTCCAGAAAACGACGGTCTCTGGGTCCTGCACACGGATGGTTCCTCAACCTCTCAGGGGGGAGGAGCAGGGGTAACCCTTAGAGACCCCAGTGGAATTGAGATAGACTTTGCAATCAAGTTGGATTTCCAGGTTACCAATAACGAGGCAGAATATGAAGCCCTCGTGCAAGGGTTGAAAATTGCTTTTCAAAACGAAGCTTCCAGAATTATCGTCTATGTTGATTCACAATTGATTGCGAGCAAGATTGAAGGAACTTATGAGGCTCGAGAAACCACCATGGTGCAGTACTTGAGCAAGGCCAAAGAAATCATTGGGAGATTCAAGGAATTCCATCTACTCCAGGTCCCACGGATAGAAAACGAGAGCCCTGACGCTCTGTCGAAATTTACATTAGCATTGGAAGGTAGTGGCGAGCGCTCTGTCACGTTCCTTAGAGCAGAGGAGCCATTGATAAAGTAGAGGGTCACCAAACAAGTGGTAGCCATGATCGATCCACACGAGCCATGTTGGCTCGATGACATAGTGAGATTTATCAAGGATGGCGTTTGTCCCACTGACAAGGTGGAGGCACGGAAAGTCCGAAACAAGGCCCCTCGTTTCTCTTTGGATAACGAAGGCAGGCTTTTCAAAAAGTCATTCCAGGGCCCACCAATGAGGTGTTTGAGGCCCTCGCAAGCCAAAGAGACCCTTGAACATGTACATGGAGGGAGTTGTGGGAATCACTCAAGAAGGCGCGTCCTTGCCAAGAAAATACTAAGGAATGGATTCTATTGGCCTACTATTCTACAAGACGTGCTCGAATTCTCCAAAAGGTGTCCCAAATGTCAATTCCATTCGAACATCCCTCAGTTACTGGCAGCCCAGATGGTCCCCATAGACGTCTCATGGCCCTTTGACCAGTGGGGTATAAACATTGTGGGTCCTTTGCCAACAACGGTCGGGTAAAAGAAATTTGTCATATTGGCTGTAGATTACTTTACGAAGTGGGCAGAGGCTGAAGCCGTCACGAAAATCACTTTCAGGGTTGTAAGGGATTTCATCTGAAAAAATATCATTTGCAGGTACGGAATCCCTAGGGTGCTCATCTCAGATAATGGATTACAGTTTATTGCAGCAGATACCGGAGAATGGTGTTCGGAATTGGGAATTGAGCAGCGCTTCACTTCTGTAGGCCACCCTCAGGCTAACGGTCAAGCTGAAGTCACCAACAGGACTATTCTCCGACATCTGAATACCATGCTGGAAAGTAAGAAAAGTGAATGGGCTGAAGAATTACAAGGGGCTATATGGGCTTATCGCACGACCCCACGAGCGGCAACAGGCGAAACACCATTTGCCCTCGTTTACGGGTCTGAAGCTATGATTCCCGCAGAAATCGCACACGAATCCGCACGTGTAGCCTACTTCGAGCCTCAGGACAACGAAGCCAGCAGAAGCCTAGAGCTGGACCTATTGGAGGAAATAAGGGACAACGCGTGGGCAAAAATACACAGATATAAAGCAGCTGTGGCACGAAAATACAACAAACGTGTTAAAGAAAGAACTTTCCAGCTGGGAGACTTGGTCTTAAAGAAAGTGGAAGTCTCCAAGCATGTGGGAAAACTGGACCCCAACTGAGAAGGTCCATTCAAATTCATACAGGTCAGGGCTAACAACACTTACACCCTGGAGACGCTCCAAGGCGAGCGCTTGCCTCGTCCTTGGAACGCGTGTAACCTCCGGCGGTTTTATGTTTAAGCTCTCTAAAATAATAATGTAACAACCCCGCTAATGAGCCCTATGTACCACTTCAAATCTCAAGTAAGTCATGATACATTCTCCTAAATATTTCTATATGTCCGTTTTTAAATTATGCAAATGGATAAGACCCACGGCCCTCATTATTACGAGCGTGGATAGCGATGCACACGTCATTATTTCACATGGGCTAAAAAGGTTACGCTTACCAGTGCTTTGCTCCATATGAGAGGAAGCCCTCATAAGGAAAACCTGTTAACGCTCGCAACCAACACAAAAATAATATATATATATGAGAATAATAAGGATAAAGAAATTTTCAAGAACAAATACGCTCAAACAAAATCCTAGTAGGCCCGGGTCTCTCACGTCAGCACCCAGCGCTCGAAAAAATGATCCCTCGCGAATCAAGACTTCAAGAACAAATCCACTCAAAAGAAATTCTAGTAGGCCTTGGTTGTTCGCTGCGAATACCTTGCGCTCGAAAACAGAATCCCTGATGCCGGAAAGGCCAACATATGGAAGGGGGAGGAAAGGAAAACTTTTTGACAAGTTTTCAGGAACTCACGAGCGATACCTTGAAGTGGGACCCTCGCATGCGTCCACGGAATGGCACAAGTGCATTACACACATGAATTTGCACAAGTCCTATTTATAAGGGTGACCTTGAGGGGGAAAACCCACGCTCAACTTTTGGGACTTAGCCAATCTTTGCAGATTTTCATCAAACCTAAGCTGGGGCTTAACTGTTAAAGGAGCCCTCACGCTCTTTCAAGACATGAATTGAATCCATGCTTGGGAAAAATTTTCGCGGATCTTGAAACGGGCGCACGTGCAAAGTAAGACCCTCCTACTTACTCAAAGACTTAGAAAAAATTTTCAAGTTCTCTTATGTCTTTTGCTTGAGCTTAAAATTACTCATAGTCTTATAAATATAAGATTTTGACAATAACAAGCGCGTAAACATAGAAACAAAGACAAAATCACAAGGAAATAAGCTTTCATTTAAAGTGAAATAATTACAATGATGCAAAAAAAAGGCGTCATGGCCCACAAAAAGTGCAGAAAGGAAAATACCTCTAAAGCACGGACACGCCTAAAAATGGCCCGTGCAGTGTCCGACACGTGTCGGAAACAGCTGAAGGAGTGTCCGGAAAAAAAAAAAAAAAAAAGGGACACGGTGTCAGACACGGCGAGGTGGAGTGTCCGACACGGCGGGGCAAAATTGATCATTTTTTTATGCTTTTTTTTAATATTTTTTGAATTTTTTGGAGAGAAAATTGAAATAACAAAACTTATTTTAGTTTTTAATATTATATATTTTTATAAATATTTTATGTTACATAGATTATACTTATAAAATATTTTTATTTTTATATAAAATATTTTTATTTATATAAAATATAGCCGTGTCGGAGCCGTGTCGTGTCCTAAAATTTTGAAAAAATCTGTGTCGCCGTGTCCGTGTCGTGTCGTGTCCGTGTCGCCGTGTCCGTGTCGCTGTGTCCGTGTCCGTGCAACATAGGAAAATACAAATAGAAGCTTAAGCTGCAGCAGCAACATCCTCTTCCAAGTTCACGATCTCCTGTTGAGCGGGAGCAGAGGGTTCTTGCGGTGGAGGGGCAGGCTCGTTGTTTTCTGGCGCTGGAGGAATTATAGGCTCATTGCCCTCAGCCGGTGGAACCAAAGCATTTTGGTTTGCTGGGACGGGAGCGTTGCCAATTGGCGCCGCGGGCTCATTTGTTGGAAGATTTTCGGGAACGGCGCTGGCATTATTAGTCCCCTCATTTTGTTCCATCTGAGAGGCTCCATCCGGAGGATGAGCAACCATGTATTCATCTTGGATGAGCGTGACCAAAAAGTTATACTCCAGCTCGGAAAGACTTGACTCAGGGTCTTCACGATCCTCATCCTCCTCGACACAATGCTGGTTGAACATGAGCCCCCATATCTGACCTTCCACGAGCGGACGCGTTAGTCAGACCCTTGAAAATACCCTGCTCAATCGCTAAGTTAAAAGCTTTTTGGGCTTCATCAAGGCAATGCAGGGAGGTCGCAAAGTTGAACGCCTTTGAGTGGCAAAACTTGATGAGCGCTTCTTTATTAGCCTGCTCTATGTGATGGGGGATCTGGCTCATCATGTCTGCGTACTTCTTCTCTAAAGCGTTGAATTTGGCGACCCATCCGTCGCGGTCTTCCTTCAGCTTCTGAGTGCTCTCGTTGAGGTTATTATACTGCGTGTGCCAGCTCCTCCGAGCGGTCTCGGTGTTCGTAAAGTCCTCCTGCAGCTTCTTCATCTCTACCTCTAGCTTCTTATGCTCCGCTTCAAGGGAGATGAACTTGACCTTCTCCACCTGTAGTTCATCCAGGATTTGGGCGGGGTCGTTCGAGCGCGCCATCTTCTTGTATTTGGCTTTTCGGTCAGCATAAACCGAGGCACACATTTGGATATTCTTTGCCCTCGGAAGAACTTGCTGCATGGGCTCAAAAGGGTGGGACTGAATGAAAATCTTGGAAAATAACATCTTCAAAAGACAAAGATTACAAGTATAAAAGTAACTCACAGAAATTATGGCGTGAATCATGTCGTCGGTCACCTTTTCCACGGGCTCGGAGTATAAAGCCTTGTGGTCCCCTGTGAATTGGACCCTCTCATATAGGCCGTCGCTGATGGCGCGCGAGGGTGATCCATGATTCAATAAAACGGGGCCCCCTTTCGTGGAGCGCTTGTAGCTCCTATCCCCTTTGCGCTCGAATCCCCACAAATGTTCTTCCTCGGAGAAGGAAGTATCTCCATCACCCTTGGGACCCTCAGCAACCTGCTTGCCCTTGCCGGTTATGGCAAAAGCGTCGGGCATTTTTTTCCTTTTTCGGGAAGCTTGATCATCGCTCCCCTGAGCCCCTCTGATCACCACGCTCGTGGGGGGCCTTGTCTGATTGGCGGTATTGGGGTGGCTACCCTTGTGTCCGCTGCTACTGGCGGCCGGGCCATTATCCTGTTTTATATGTTTGCCGCTCGATTTTCTCCACGGCCTTGAGAGGTTTGAGCGGAGCTTGAGCTAGCCCCTTGGTGACCGCCTCATCCATCACCCCTTCCGGCCCCTCGGCCTCGGACATTTTGCTGGTTATCTTGGGTATTTTGACGCTGCTGGCGATTGCGAGCGTTGACGAATTGGGCAGCATTGTGGATTCCTCCTCCAACCATGATAATGTTTGCTCCTGGGCAGAAAGAAAAAAAAAAATAAATAAACAACAAAACAACAAAAGTCAGAAATCTTTATGCAAGCTCTTTTAGAATACAAGTTACAAATATAAGTAAGCAGTTAGCATCCCTATCTAAAAGTCAGTGCCCTAAAATCTAACCGTCTCTCTCCAAATCTCAAGCGGCAGGGTTGCTGAGATAATGAGGGTCGTTGGTAAGCCCACAGAGGAACATGAGTTCCGCATCATCTATCAACTCCTTGGCTTGAATCATCCAGCCCTCGTCTCTCAATGCTCCAGCCAAATATCTAGCCCAGTTCTCAGGGAAAGTGGGGTCTAGGCGATTTTTCACAAGGGAGCCTTTCCCGTGTGAAATCCACTCTCGTGCCACCCCGAAATCATCATCCGCTGGGGCTTTGACAAAGATAAACTTCTCATTCTGATCTGGGCCGTAGGTGGATGAGGGGGAATTGATCAATTTCAGATGGGCCTTTGCTTAAACGTAGTAGAAGAAACCCGCCTCGGGGCACGAGCGCGGTGAGCTAACAACTTGGAGAAGAGCGTTGAAATTCCGCATTGAGGGCTCGTGTTGGGTACACTTCATGAGGATCACGAAGCAGGTTATAAGAGCGAGTCCGTTGGGCATAATCTGCGAGGGGCACAAGTTCAAATTGTTCAGGTTATGGGCCACCGAAACCGGGATCGGAAATCTCAATCCCCCAGAACTGACTGCATCTTTGTAAACAACCATCTCACCAGGGAGTGGACGGTTGGCACGCTCGTGCTTAGCAGGGATTCGCCAGGAGAAGCGCTCGTCCCAATATATTGGCACTGGCATGGTCTTTATCTCTCCCAGAGTGACTGTACTGGGAATCTCGTCAGGAGTGTGCTCGGTCGCTTGCATACCCGGGCCCTCACCCTCGTTTGAGTCTTTGGATTTCTGGGCTTTTTTAGATATCTTGGTTCTCCTCTTCTTGGGGGGTGCCTTCGAGGGCCCAACCTCCTTATTCCCCTCCGGGGCCGGAGCAGGCATTGCCACCGTCACAGTATAGCGATGGGGATGAGTGGTCCTCTTCGTCACTGTAAAAACCTCCCCTTGCCTCATCGTCTCCAAGGTCAGGTCCATCTCTTCGAAAAGGGGCTCCACACCCCACCGGATCTCTCTCTCCCATGGCGGAAACCGCCGCCTCCAACTCCTTATCCCTGGGAGACGATCCGCGGCTAGCCATCTCCTCAACTTCCCTGGTAAACTCCTCGACGTGGTCTCCGGATATGATTTGAGAAGGGTTTTTAAGGGATTGGGAAGGGTTACGGAGTTCAGAAATTTTGGGATTGAAAGGAATTCTAGAAAGGGGATCCTAATCGACACTAGGGTTAGTCAGTCAGATGATTTTGCTAAAGTGGTTACCTTGAGTTTTCTGGAAAACTTAGAGATGGTGAAAATTTCTTTGAAGATAACTCTGCAGATGTTCTTCTCGAATATGCTCTGGAGGTTTTGGTCGCGTAAAGAGTAAATGGGGATACGGAATCCCTTATTTATAGGAATGGAAATTGGTACGTTTCTGGCAGGTAATTTGAAATTGCAATTATTTCCCGCCTAGGAAACCGTTCACTTTATTGAACCGTCACACATATCCCAAGAGCCACGCTCCCCATGCGCATCAGCATTGAATGCATAAGTGTTTCAAGCGGTCAAATGAAAGGACCGCATTTATGGCGCAGTCAGGAAGATAATTGCCTAACACGCTACGCCTTCCCCAAGCGCAACGCTCAAAGACTTACATCGGCAGAATTTTACAGCCCTTATCACTAAGGACTACAGAATTGGGGGACAAAATGGTGGGGTCAAAATACGCTCGACCCGCGTTTAGACACGTGGCGACACAAAAAGGTAACACGTGGCCCTTCATGACTGGGGCAGGTTATCAACGACCGTCCACGACCCCCGAGCATCAAAGTCCCTGAACACGTGTCGTCTCTGTTGTCCGCACGCATAGTCACCCTTGCCGCTCTTAAACGAGCGCACCTCACAAAACGGAACAAAGTCCCAGCTTATCTTGGAAGTCCTCTTCGAGCATTATCATCCCTCGAAGAAGCTTCCACTCCCCCTCGTTATGCAGCCTTGGCCTCCATCCCCTAGCGGATTCTCTGGCCTCCAAGGCCCTTGGTTGACACGAGTGTGCTCTTAGCCCTCGTTACCAACCCCCTAAAACGGCTCTCTGACACCCCGTACATGCCCGCGCACCTGCCACTGTCGCCAACACTAACTCTCACCGGCTTTTGTAGGAGATTCCTCCTAGGTTTCTCCCATAACGCCACGTATTAGGGCAACATTTGGCCAGGACAACACGGTGCAAATGACCAAAGGGTCCCTGACCCTCAACTATAAATAGATGAGTTCATCTCCTTCACTGTAAGCAAGCTTCCATACTTGAGCTCTGCAATTACTTTTCTTCTCTTTCAGTTCCTTAACTGACTTGAGCGTCGGAGAGCCAAATTGGGCATCCCCCCAGTCTCCCAGCTTGGCCTTCTGACTGTTTGTTCTTGGTGTTTGTCCTAGCAGGTAGAACCCCTCTTCCATCCGGCGATCATTTTCTGGTTTCCCCCACATATATCAAATAGAAAGTGACCGGAGTTTGACACTTCACGTTCCTACCCCATCAAATATTTAAACATATGAACACACTATATATATATATATATATATATATATATATATATATATATATATATATATTTTGGTAAAAAAAATGAAATTCATATATGTTACCACATTTTTCATAAAACTAGGATAAATGACACATAATTTAAAAATAAAATTCCTAAAGCATAATTTAATTAAATCTAAGCTTGCTACGACTATTATTATACTAAGAACATAATATAAAGCATGAAATAATAAAAGAAAACAGACCTTAAAGAGAGGAAAAAGCTGTTGCTGTGAGCCTCTTATAGGGAGAGAGCGATTTTTGTGTGAATTTTGTGAATGATCTCTAGGGTATTTATAGGTTTAATCTTAGGGGTTTAAGTGCAATTAACTATAGTTTAGGGTAGTGACTAAAGGCTTTAGAGTAGCTAGGTGTATTATCTAGGGTACTTAGGTGTATAGGTGATGTAGGATCTTATGTATACATATGTGATGTAAAAATTACATCATAATAAAATAAATCTAAAATAGGGTGAAAATAGTAATAAAAACGTAGGAGAATATTCAGATTTTAGTTTGAAATGGTAAAAGTCATAAAAGAAAGAGGATCGAAAGGGCTTTCTGATGATTATAAACACTTAACGTTTAAACGTTTCAAGTTAAAGTAGTAAGGGTTTGGAATTTTGAAAAATATGAGAAAATACTTAAAACGGAGCTAGGATGTGAATTAATTTCCGAGAAAGTGTTCATGATTTATAAAATAATTTGAGGATTATTTCGAGTATAATATTGGATACCAAACGCCGTACGGTTTAAAAGTTAGTTTTTACGGCGGGAATAGTATTTTAGGAAAAATAGGGAAAATTTATAAAACGAGCTAGGATTTGAACTAGGGTTTGGAAAAGTTCCTAAAATTCATAAAATAATTCAAGGATTGTTATGGTTATAACATTGAATAGGGAAAACGTTAGAATTCGATAATTACTCAATTAGGGTTAAACTAGGGTTTCATGGCCGGTTTTGGTTACTACGGGAGTTACGATGAGAATTAAGGTTTGGGAATGATACCATATTTCATAAAATTTTGTAAGGATTGATTTGAACCCAATATTGGATAGGTAAAGAGGTCTCGAAAAATTTCTGCGAAAATGAGTGAATAGTAACTAAGGTTCTAAAGGAAATTCTTCTTAACCCTTTACTTACCTATTTCTTCTTGGCCCCGAAATCCGGGATGTTACAACGTAAGTCCCGTCCAAGGCACCAAGGCATCCCTTGTAAAGGTGAACAACAAAGCATTATTTAAAAAAAAAACAGTTTAAGTATTGGAATAAACTAGCTAAGTAAAAGTTAATTTCATGAAGAATAAATCACTACATTTCATGTAAACAAAAGAGATGGTGCAGACACTCGTTACCCCTTATAATGAAATTTTACCATTTCAATTGAATTGCAGTTATTATTATTTCACATAATAAACAAACTTGGACAGATTTGTATTAATGAATAGTACACTAACCTTGAAGTGTTTCCAAGGTTCCGTAGAGCAAGTTTGCGGGACACCAACCGGCTCGATGAGCAGCACGTTGTTGGAAAACACACAGAGTTTGCGCACCAGAAGTTTAAAAATTTACCAAAAGTAGATCTAAAAACTTGCAATGTTCGTATCGTATCTTAGGGTGTTTCAAGAAACTTACAAAGATTAAAGCTTTCTAGCGATGTTGATACCACCTATCAAATACCCTTCAAGCGGATTGTCCTTCGAACGTCCTTCGATTAGATCCCCAAGTAGGTAATCCTCCAAAGCGTATCCACACCAGTCCTAGAACACGATCAAGCTAGTGAGAATGCTAGTTCTATGACTTGTGTTTGTCTGAGATATTTTATTTTGAAAACTTTTCTTTTATTTTCTCAAAAATAATTAACGTTTCAAGAACGTTGGTCTAAAGAGTAAGAGAAGAATCCCCACTAGTGTTTATACTAGTGGGGTTCGAACCCTACAAGGCTTCCCCAAGTTTTATGGAGTTTGATTTATTGCTCACTAATTAACTAATTAATTATTAACTTTTAATTGAAAACAAGTTCTTAACTTATTCTCCAAGTCTAGCAACAGATCTTTTTTCTCTCCTACAATAGGAATTTTGACTTTTCAACCTTTATTTAATATAAAGTTAAAAATCAATTTTGATGGGGTCAAAATACGATCGTCCCACATCAAGACACGTGATCGTCCCACATCAGGACACGTGGCGTCACCGAGATGATGACATCTGTCTCCACAAGGCTGCACCCATCAGCGCACGAGCGCTAGCCAACGAACGCAACCCTTCTTCTGGAGTTACGCCCAACGAGCGTTATCACTCCCACGAGCGTCCAACATACAAAATGACTGGCACGCCCACGTGCCAAGGGAGCCCTCTTCGAGTGTCACACTCCCTCAGAGTGGCCTCTCCTTTGGCTCGTCACTTGAACTGGAGCCCTCATTCCCCTCAGCGGATATCTTGGCCTCCAATACTCATGGTTGTCACGAGCGCGCTCCTAAGCCCTCGTTACCAACCGCCCAAATGGCTCTCTGACACAACGTACATGCCCGCGCACCTGCCACTGTTGCCAGCACTAACTTTTGGCCGCTTTTGCAGAAGATTCCTCCTAGGTTTCTCTCTCACAGCGCCACGTGTTAGGGCAACATTCGGCCAGGACCACTTGAGGCAAATGACCAAAGGGCCCTTGACCCTCAACTATATATAGCCAAAGTCATCTTCTACACAAGTAAGCTTTCTTCACCTCTGCAACTGTGACTGAACTTACATTCCTTCATACACTGAACTGACTTGAGCGTCGGAGAGCCAAACTGGGTATCACCCCCAGTTCCCCCAGCTTGGCCTTCTGACTTTCCTTGTGCTTGTCCCAACAGGTTGAACCCCTTTCTCATCTCCGGCGAAGCTCCGGTGGTTTTCTCCACAAAATACAAATCGTAAAGTGATCGGATTCGGATCAACCCATTCCCGAACCCATCATTTTTGGCACCGTCTGTGGGAAACCAGTCTTTCATCTTCTTTCTTTCTTTTGTTGGTTGAAAAGCAAGCACCTCCTCACCTTTAACAGTCATGGTTGCCACGAGATCTGGAGTTGTGGGAGGAGGAGATAATGCCTCCCAAGAAGCAAATATCATTCTTCCCTCCACCGCTACTGGTGGAGCACCGCCACCTTCCGTCGCCGCTGGTGGAGCACCTCCTGCCGCAGGAGTGACTCCACAGGCAGAGTCTCCCGTACCACCACCTGCACCGCCGGCACTGCAGATTCCCACCACCGCTGGAGGAGTCTCTCTTTCTGCTCCTCCACCGCTAGCTCAGAATTCCTGGGTCCATCCCCAGATGAATCTTGGAGTGCAAGGTTATATGATGCCTCCGCCTGGATACACCCTTACTCCGGCTATGATGATGCCGCCGGTCCAGCCGTATCACGCCGGACAACTCCAGCTCCCCGTGGTGGTCCCCAGGGAGATTGAAGGAGTGGAGTTACCTCCACTGACCACCCAACAATTGAGGGCTCTCTACGCCCAATGTGAGGTTCAGGCGGCTCAGGGGGCATGGGAAAGGTTCCATTCCATGTACTTTCCCTCTGGGCAGGCCACTCAGGTTGCGGCCCCTTTAGGCGGACAGCAAAACTTTCCCCTCAGAGAAGCCCAGGCTGTTCTGAGGGCACAACCACCACCACCACCAGCGAGAGAAGTGCCCCAGCAGGAGGGCAACGAGCGTCCCTCCGTGGGCAGGAATAAAGAGCCCACGGAGCGAGTGAACGAAAATGAAGGAGACTCTCATGTCTCCAGGAGGGGCTCACGAGCCCATAAGGACAAGCAAGTAGACGTAAATCCTGACATCCTCGCGGCTGTGCAAGACCAGCTGCAGGGTCTCAAGGATATTGTGGGACAACTCTCACGAGGGCGCTCAACTCAGATCTCCCCTAGTCGGGATGAACGGGTTGACGCCAGAAGCACCCGCACCAAGGACCCTCCACCAAGGGTCCCCCGTCGCAAGGAGCCGGAGGAAAACTTCGGCACGTATGAATATCACCCACTGGCGAGGGGTTCACCCCTCGTAGAAGAAGTTCTGATGGCCCAAGCAGGCATGGCCAAAGTCCCTACTTCCATCAACCGTTACGACGGGACAACCGATCCAGCTGAACACTTGGATCACTTTGTGCATCTCATGCACCTCTACGAGCATTCCAGCCATTACTGGGCAAAAGTGTTTGTCACTTCCTTGGTAGGAATGGCTCAAGAGTGGTACAAGCGACTGCCGCCGCGCTCGATCCACTCGTATGAAGAACTGGCCAATGCCTTCCTCAACCACTTCAATTCTTTGAAGGCGCCAGTTACCGCACCCACGGCCCTGTACAACGTGGTGCAAGGCAAGAACGAATCTTTGCGCTCGTTCTTCGCCCGCTTCAACAAGGAGATCCTACAGGTGGAGAGGCCTTCTATGGATTTCTTAATCCCAGTGCTCTTTCAGGCTGTGGATCACAAGCAATATGTTAGCAAAAAATTTGCTGATGCCATTGTGGAGAGGAGGCCTGGGACCCTCGTGGGCCTAAGAGAAATAGCCGAGCCGTTCTTTGCGCTCGAGGATATGTACGGGACGAATGGTCCCCGGCATCACAGCCCGGCCAGGAATGAGCGACCTCATCACGAGCGGGGACGGGATGTGGCTGTCAGGAAAGAGCGCCCTCAAGAGCGCAGGAGGTCGCCACCACCCCCTCGTCGATTCGAGCGAATTCCGCTCACCAGGCCAAATTCAGAAGTCTATAATCTCTCTGATAAGAAGCTCTTCAAAAGACCCATCAAAATGAGAGAAACAGACTCACTCAGGCGCTCGAACAAATACTGCGCCTTCCACAAGCAGAGAGGGCACGACACGGATGAGTGCCGCCAATTGGAGGCTGAAATCCAAAGGCTCGTCACAGGGGGCCACTTGAAGGAATTTATCCGGGTGCTCGAGCGCTACGATGAACAATGCAATGAGCGCTCCGGAAGAAGAAGGAGGAGTCCTTCCCGGTCAAAGAGCCCAAGGGGCAGGGGACCCCCTGAAAGCAGCAGCCGCCGAGGCAATAAAGGCAAAGCCCCTGAGCAAGAAAACGAGCCCTTCGCAGTCATAAATATGATTGCAGGAGGCTCATCAGGAGGGGATTCAAACGCCTCCCGACGGAGGTTCGTCCGGAGCTACAACCAACGCCCAGCAATGCCCAAACCTATCTACGCCATCCAGAGATCAAGCGCTCAAAGATCAAGAGAAAATGATGTAATAGGCTTTGATGATAGGGATCTAGAACATATTGTAACACCCCATGGGGAGGGTATAACCTCAGATTGTCCCATGGTGGTTAGTTTAGATGTTCATAATCATGTTGTAAAAAAGGTATTGGTAGATAGTGGAAGCTCCGTTAATGTTTTGCCTTACTCTACATTCTTAAAGATGAAGGTTGATCTCCCGCTCGAGCCTCTCAAAACAGCCCTCATTGGCTTTGGAGGCTCAGAAGTTATCCCACGAGGGCAAATACGCCTAGCTACTTCGTTCGGCCGAGCCCCTCAACGCAAAACACTCTTGGTAACGTACGCGGTGGTGGAGATTGACATTCCATATAACATCATAATTGGGCGCCCTGCCCTCGTGGATTTCAAAGCCATCATCTCCACCTACCACCAGAAGATTAAATTCCCTACTCCCGAGGGCGTGGGAGAAGTGCTGTGCAACGTGCGAGAGGCTTGGGAATGTTACATGCTGTCCCTTAGAAAGCCAAAAGCGGAGAAAACCTTCCAAATGGGTTCCACCAAAAAATCAGTGGACTTCCCCAACCTGGATGAGGACAGCCCGGCACGAAAGAGGGCGAAATTGAACAAGAAGAAGAATAAGAAGAAGAGGGGAGACAACGGGGAGAATCCCCTCGAAAATGTTCCCCCAGGGACCGTTGGTGGATCGTCCTCAGAGGGAGACGAGCCGGGAGAGAGTGAACCAGCAGCTGGCGGCCGTTTGACAGGAAAGAAGAGGGCGCTCGAACTTCCTCGCCCTGAGGTAAGGATCGAACCCTCGGAAAAGTTCCTTACCATTGAGCTGGAGCCCGGAAACAAAGATAAGACTACACAGATAGGTCCAAACCTCTCAGGGCCTTCTCAGATCATGATGATCGATTTTCTAAGGGAAAACAAGGATGTATTTGCGTGGAAAGCCTCTGATCTCACAGGGATTGACCCGAGCGTCATTGTCCATAGGCTTAATGTGGATCCCTCTTTCAAGCCCATCAAGCAGAAGAAGCGGGATGTACATGGCTTTCGGAAAAAAGTCATTGAAGAGGAAGTTAATAAACTCTTGGAGGCTCAATATATCGAGCCCATCTTGTATCCGGAGTGGTTGTGCAACGTCGTCTTGGTGCCCAAGAGCGCAAATAAATGGCGCATGTGCAATGATTTCACAGATCTCAACAAGGCCTGCCCTAAAGATCCATACCCGCTGCCCCGGATTGATCAGTTGGTGGATTCGACCGCTGGCTGCGAGCTCATGAGCATGATGGATGCTTTCCAGGGATACTATCAGATCTTTATGGCCCCGGAAGACCGCCCCAAAACCTCGTTCGTTGTCCATCTGGGGGTGTATTGCTTCCTAGTCATGCCCTTTGGACTTAAGAACGCCGGAGCTACATATCAGCGGCTCGTCAACAAGATGTTTGAAAAGGAAATCGGTAAGTCCATGGAGGTGTACGTGGATGATATGATTGTCAAAAGCGAGCGCCAGGATTCCCACTTGGAAGATCTCAAGCGCACCTTTTCAATCTTGCGCCAGTATGGGATGAAGTTGAACCCCTCGAAGTGCACCTTTGGAGTGCAAGGAGGAAAGTTCTTAGGGTACATGGTCAGCCAGAGGGGAATTGAGGCCAATCCGGAGAAGATCAAGGCCATTTTGGAAATTCCCTCCCCTCGAAATCTGCGGGAAGTGCAAGTCCTCGTGGGCAAAATCATCTCATTAAACAGGTTTATTTCTCGCTCGGCGGACAGGAACCTTCCCTTTTTCAAAATTTTGAGGAACGCACGTAACTTTGCTTGGACAGAGGAATGTGAAAGGGCGCTGCAGGATATGAAAGCTTACTTATCGAGCGCACCCCTGCTAACTAAGCCCGTCGAAGGTGAGAGACTATTCATGTATCTTTCTGTTTCTCCCGAAGCCACGAGCGCGGTTCTGATCGCTGTGCGGGAGCGAAAACACTTACCCGTTTATTATCTGAGCAAAACATTGCAAGGAGCCGAAAAGAAATATTTGGAGATTGAGAAATTCGCGTTCGCTCTTATTAACGCCTCAAGAAGGCTAAGGCCTTACTTTCAAGCGCACTCCATAACGGTTCTCACCGACCAACCCTTGAAGCAAGTGTTGTCCAAGCCGGACGTATCTGGCAGATTAATCAAGTGGGCCATCGAATTGAGCCAGTTTGATCTATGCTTCGAGCCCAGGACCGCGATACAGGCTCAGGTTGTGGCGGATCTGTTGGTTGAGCGCTTTGGTTTCGAGCCCACCGTTACGGAGAATGAGGGGTTATGGGTACTGCACACAGATGGTTCCTCAACCTCTCAAGGGGGAGGAATAGGAGTGGCCCTAAGAAACCCCGATGGGATTGAGCTGGATTTTGCAATCAAGCTGGATTTCCAAGTCACTAATAACGAAGCAGAATATGAAGCCCTCGTGCAAGGGTTGAATATTGCTTTTCAGAATGGAGCCTCCAGAATCACTGCTTATGTGGATTCACAATTGATAGCGAGCCAGATTGAAGGAACTTATGAGGCTCGGGAAACCACCATGATACAGTACTTAAATAAAGCCAGAGAAATCATTGGGAAGTTCAAGGAATTTCATCTACTTCAAGTGCCGCGAGGAGAAAACGAGCGTGCGGACGCTCTGTCAAAGTTTGCTTCAGCTTTAGAAGGTACTTCCGAACGTTCTGTTACGTTCCTTAGAACTGAGGAACCTTTGATCAAGGAAAGGGTCGCCACCAAGATGATCGCCATGATTGATCCAAACGAGCCCTGTTGGCTTGACGACATCATCATTTTCCTTAGGGATGGAGTCACTCCCGCTGACAAGGTGGAAGCCAGGAAAGTCAGAAATAAGGCCCCTCGTTTCGCTCTGGATCCCGAGGGGAGATTGTTCAAGAAATCATTTCAAGGACCCCCAATGAGATGCCTAAGGCCCTCACAAGCGAAGGAGACGCTCGAGCTCATCCACAATGGAAGTTGTGGGAATCATTCCGGGGGGCGTATCTTGGCGAAGAAGATTATGAGAAGTGGGTTTTATTGGCCTACAGTTCTCCAGGATGCCATTGAATTTTCGAGGAAATGCCCCAAATGCCAATTTCATTCAAATCTCCCTCAATTGCCAGCTGCACAGATGATCCCGATAGACGTCTCTTGGCCCTTTGACCAGTGGGGAATAGACATTGTGGGCCCCTTGCCCATGGCTGCGGGACAAAGGAAGTTTGTCATTTTAGCCGTCGACTACTTCACCAAGTGGGCCGAGGCTGAACTGTTGCAAAAATTACTTTCAAGGTTGTGAGGGACTTCATTTGGAAGAACATCATTTGCAGGTACGGTATACCGAGGGTGCTCATTTCTGACAACGGGTCCCAGTTCATAGCGGCTGACATACGAGAATGGTGTTCTGAGTTGGGAATCGAGCAGCGGTTTACTTCTGTAGGACATCCTCAAGCCAATGGGCAAGCAGAGGTTACCAATAGGACCATCTTGCAACATCTGAAAACCATGCTTGAGAGCAAGAAAAGTGAGTGGGCTGAGGAGCTGCAAGGAGCGCTTTGGGCTTATCGCACAACCCCACGAGTGGCCACTGGAGAAACACCATACGCGCTCGTTTATGGGTCAGAAGCGATGATACCCGCGGAGATAGTAAATGAATCCGCTCGAGTAGGCTATTTCGAGCCTCAGCTCATCGATGGCAACAGGAGCTTGGAGTTGGACTTGCTGGATGAAAGGAGAGACCGAGCGTGGGCTAAGATCCACCACTATAAAGCCTCCGTGGCCCAACAGTATAACAAGCGTGTGAGGGAAAGAACTTTCCAGTTAGGAGACTGGGTTTTAAAGAAAGTGGAAGTATCCAAGCACGTGGGGAAATTGGACCCCAATTGGGAAGGTCCATTCAAGGTCGTGCAACTCAGAGCTAACAACACTTACACCCTGGAGACACTTCAAGGTGAGCGCTTGCCTCGCCCTTGGAACGCATGTAACCTCCGAAGGTTTTATGTTTAAAAGCTCTTTACAAACTCTGATGTAACAACCCTCTTCGACGGGTTCTATGTACTTCCAATCGCCAGAAAGCGGTAACATAATCTTTTTAATTTCTTTAATATTCCTGTTTCTTTGGTTGCTGGAATGAATAAGTCCCACGTCCCTCGTCTTTGCGAGCGTGGTTGGCAGCTCATTCCAATATTTATGATGTTATCTCGTATGGGTTACGCTGGCCAGCACTCTACTCCGCATGGGGGGACGCCCTCACAAGGATAGACTGGTTACGCTCACAACCAATTGGGCAATTAGGAAGAAGATTACGAAGAAAATCCTAGTAGGCCTGGGCTGTTCCTTAAAACGCCTTGCGCTCGAAAACGGGATCTCCTACAAGAGCGAATCCTAGTAGGCCTTGGCTGTTTCTCACAACGCCTTGCGCTCGAAAATAGGACCTCCTACAAGATCAAATCCTAGTAGGCCTTGGTCGTTTCTTATAACGCCTTGCGCTCGAAAGAGGGATTTCTTGCAGAACCAGGAAAACGATAAGAGCCAGAGCGCTCGAACGATGGCCTCAGAATCAAGAAGGAATTGCACAAGTCTTGAACGAGGGCAACCACTCAGTAAGACCCTCGCACACACTCAAGACTTAGACAAATTTACAAAACAAAATTTATACAAGTCTTGAGCGGGGGGGGCAATCTCACTGTAAGACCCTCACGATCGCTCAAGACTTAGACAAATTTACAAAACAAAAATTTATACAAGTCTTGAGCGGGGGGGCAATCTCACCATAAGACCCTCACGAGCGTTCAAGACTTAGACAAATTTTCAATTTCGAGAGCAAAAACAAAATTTATACAAGTCTTGAGTAGGGGGCAATCTCACAATAAGACCCCCACGATCGCTCAAGACTTAGACAAATTTTCATTGCATCAAAGAAATAAAACATTCACGGAGTATGCAGCACAGTCTTATTATACAACTCATAAATGAACAGAAGAACAAAGTCATAAAGAGAGGGATATTTTATTCATTGCAAGAGAGAATGGTTACAAAGCAAAGGGCTCAAAGGCCCAGGAAATACTATTACAAAAGCAGAAAAGCAGGAAAATACAGAGAATTGCTAAGGGGAAAAGCTTCAAGCGGCTGGGGCAATGTCTTCATCAACAATCACCAGAACGGGGCCATGCACTGGGCCCTCAGGCTCTTGAGGTTGATCTTGGGGATCGTTGGGCTCGTCTGTACCGGCATCAGGAGCGTTGGCATTTTCAGCGGCTAGAACTGGGGCTTCTTCCAGGATGGGCGGTTGAGGCTCATCTTCAGGATCATCATCTTGACCCGCACCTCCTTCTCTATGAGCGTCGGTGTACTCATCTTGGATCAGTTTCACCAAGAAGTCGTACTCCATTTCCGCTATGCCATCCGCGGGGTCGTTGGGATCCTCATCTGCCTCCTCACAGCGCTCATTAAACATGAGCCCCGTACCCTCAGCACCCTTCATTGCCGGATCCGTCAGCCCTTTGTGGATGCCCTGATCCACTGCCAAGTTGAAGGCATTTTGAGCCTCATCCAAGCAGTGTAACGAGGCCGCAAAATTGAAGGCTTTGGAGTGGCAGAACTTGATCAGTGCCTCCTTGGTCGCACGCTCTAAGCTTCGAGGC
This sequence comes from Lantana camara, assembly GCA_037501455.1. NCBI lineage: Eukaryota > Viridiplantae > Streptophyta > Magnoliopsida > Lamiales > Verbenaceae > Lantana > Lantana camara. The sequence continues at coordinate 131,488,641 of CM074855.1, forward strand.
CACTCGCTGACAGTATCATTAAATTTGCGCTCGGCCTCCAAAGCCCTTGTTTTCCAGCTTTCCCTCTCCGCCTCGGCCTTCTGGCACCGCTCGTTGGCCTGGGCCAGCTGGTTGCCCAAACGAATTCGAGCGCCGTCAACCGCCAAGAAGTCCTCCTTCAGCTTTCCCAGCTCTTCCTCAGTCGTGTTGTACAAATCCTTGAGGGATTCGTACTTGGCAATTTCTGCATCCAGCTCATATTGGATTTGAGCCGGGTCATTCGAGCGCGCCATCTTCTTATATTTAGCTTTCCGGTCGGCGTAGATGGAGGCTCGCATTTGCACGTTTTTGAGCCGGGGGAGAACTTGCTGCGTAATCAAGAGGAAAAGTGTTAGCCAAAAAAAATGGTGATTTACAGAAAAGGAAAGAAAGAACACAAGGAATGATTACTTACAGAAATTAGGGCCTGGGCCGCATCAAGGGCCACCTTCTCCACAGACTCACTGTAGAGATGCCTGTGGTCCGCCGAGAACTGGGCCTTGTTGTAAAGGTTCTCGGTGACAGCTTGGGCAACCGTGCCGGGCCTCAGCAAAACTGGCCCCCCATCGGGGGCGCCTGAAAAATCCCTGTCCCCTCGTCGGGGAAATGCCCATGCATGTTCCTCCTCGGAAGAGGAAGTTTCTCCTTCGCCCCTGGGGCCCTCAACAACTTGCTTCCCCTTGCCCTGGATTGCCACTGAATCGGGCATCCTCTTCCTCTTGCGGGAAGGCCTATTTGCGCTCGAGCTCGGAGGAGCCTCAGTTATCGCCAGAGTGGTTACTGGCCTTGTTTGTTCTGCAGAAGTGGGGGGTTGAACATCTCCTGCTCTCTCCGACCGCCCCCTGGTCTCTCTGGGGACCAACCTACGCTCCCCTCGGCCACGAGGGGGCTGGACTTCAGGATTGGCGCTCGAACTGGCGCCACTGCGAGCGTCCCCTCTATTGTTGCGGTTGCGAGGGCGCTGTTCGCGTTGTTGATCCCCCTGTGGGGGTCTGGTTTCTGTTGGCATGGGCAAAACGAGCCGCTTGTCTAATTCCGCCAGCCATTTCAAGTATAGCGACTCCTGCAAGAATGAAAATTTCAAGAGTTAGGAATATTCAAACCACCTACTCAAAGTGCAAGTTACAAGTGCAAAGAAGCAGTTAGTATTTATTCCTATCTAAAGTTAGTGCCCTAAGAATCTAACCGTCTCTCTCTAAGTCACGAGCCGGAGGGTTGTCAAGGTAGTAAGGGTCGTTGGAAAGACCACACAAGAACATGAGTTCCGCATCGTCTATCCAGTCCTTCGCTTGTATAAGGTGACCCTCGTCCCTTAGGGTTGTTGCCAGACTTTTGGCCCAATCTTTGGGGAGAGAGGGTGGCAAATGGCTCTTTGAGTACGAGCCCCATTCCGTGATCACCCCAAAGCCCTCTTCTGCTGGAGCCTTGACAAAGATGAACTTTTCCTTCCAATCAATGCCATAAGTGCTCGAGGGCGAGTTGATCAGCTTCATGTGGGCCTTCGCTTGAACATAATAAAAACCGGCCTCGGGGGATGAGCGGGATGAACTGACCACCTGAAATAGGGCGTTGAAGTTCCGCAAGAGGGGCTCGTAACCCATGCTCCTCATCAGAATTATGAAGCAGGTTAGAAGGGCCAAGCCGTTGGGCACAATTTGCGATGGACACAGGCACAGGTCATTCAGCAAATGAGCCATGGAGACCGAGATAGGGAACCTCAAGCCTCCTGAACGCACGGTATCCACGTACACTGCCATCTCCCCAGGAGGCGGATTATTCGCACGCTCGTGGCTTTATGGAATTCTCCATGTATACCGCTCGTCCCAATAGATGGGTGCCATCATTGTTTTCACATCTCCCACGGTGACTGTACTGGGAGTCTCATCAGGCGTGCGCTCGGTAGCCTGGTAGCCTGACCCTTCACCCTCGTTGGGACCTTTGGATTTTTGGGATTTCTTACTTTTTCCCTTGTCACGGGCCCTTTCTGAAGGCCCGGTTATGGCTTCCGCCACTGGAAGCGGGTTTGCAACGGCCACGGTCACGGTGTGGCGGTGGGGATGTGTGGCACTTTGAGTTATGGGGAGGGTGACCCCTTGTCTTTCTGCCTCCATCACCAGATCCATCTCCTCAAAGATAGGATCCATTCCGCCTGGATTTCTGTCCTCCATAGCCATCACCGCCGCCCCCAACTCTTCATCTCTGGGGGAATCGGGGGAAGAAAAACTATCAGTGGCCATCTCGTTAATTTCACGGGCAAATTCCTCAACTTGTTGGTCGGCCATGGCAGAAACTGGGATTTTGGGAGTTTTTCTTGGAAAGAGATTAAGGTTCAGAAAGGCGAAAATCCAAGGGGGTTATGAAATCCTAAAGTCCAAATCTACGGTTAGCAAAGTTAGAAAGTTACACTGGAAATTTACCTTGAAGGTTTTCGAGAAAACTAGAGAAAGGTTGAAGATGCTGGAGTGCGAGAGAATTCTTCTTGCAAAGGATACTTGGAAGTTTTGAATGCGTAAAGAGTGACAAGATTTCAGAATCCCGTATTTATAGGGATGGGAGTTGGTGCCGTTTTCGGCAATAAATTCAAAATGGTAATCATTTCCCGCCTAGGAAACTGCCCACTTTATGGAACCGGCACATGCTTCCCAATGCTCACGCGCCCCACGCGCACTCGCATTTAATGCTCTGACGTTTCAAGGGCTTCAGAATAGTACAAACATTTAATGCGGAAATGTTACGAGCGGTCAGTTGAAAAGACCGCATTTATAGCGCAATCAGAGGAAAAATTGCTCAGCACGCCAAATCCTATACGAGCGCTGCACGCAAGAGATTGAACGTATTAAAATTCTACAGTCCTTATCACTAAGGACTACAGAATTGGGGGGCAAAATGATGGGGTCAAAATACGATCGTCCCACATCAAGACACGTGATCGTCCCACATCAGGACACGTGGCGTCACCGAGATGATGACATCTGTCTCCACAAGGCTGCACCCATCAGCGCACGAGCGCTAGCCAACGAACGCAACCCTTCTTCTGGAGTTACGCCCAACGAGCGTTATCACTCCCACGAGCGTCCAACATACAAAATGACTGGCACGCCCACGTGCCAAGGGAGCCCTCTTCGAGCGTCACACTCCCTCAGAGTGGCCTCTCCTTTGGCTCGTCACTTGAACTGGAGCCCTCATTCCCCTCAGCGGATATCTTGGCCTCCAATACTCAGGGTTGTCACGAGCGCGCTCCTAAGCCCTCGTTACCAACCGCCCAAATGGCTCTCTGACACAACGTACATGCCCGCGCACCTGCCACTGTTGCCAGCACTAACTTTTGGCCGCTTTTGCAGAAGATTCCTCCTAGGTTTCTCTCTCACAGCGCCACGTGTTAGGGCAACATTCGGCCAGGACCACTTGAGGCAAATGACCAAAGGGCCCTTGACCCTCAACTATATATAGCCAAAGTCATCTTCTACACAAGTAAGCTTTCTTCACCTCTGCAACTGTGACTGAACTTACATTCCTTCATACACTGAACTGACTTGAGCGTCGGAGAGCCAAACTGGGTATCACCCCCAGTTCCCCCAGCTTGGCCTTCTGACTTTCCTTGTGCTTGTCCCAACAGGTTGAACCCCTTTCTCATCTCCGGCGAAGCTCCGGTGGTTTTCTCCACAAAATACAAATCGTAAAGTGATCGGATTCGGATCAACCCATTCCCGAACCCATCAAATTTATTCAATAAATAACTTAATTAATAATTAATTATTTATTGGGTTAATTATTTTGAGAATAGTTTTAACAATTAATTCATAATTAATTCAAAGACCAAAATTAATTAATTATAATTAATTAATTCTAGAAAATAATTCACGTGTGAAGCCACGTGTGCAAGACACGTGGCAGCCACTAGGGGTGGGCGCGGGACGGGGAGTTCGGGATTAGGGGAGTTCGGGATCGGGAAATTCGGGGTCGGGGTGAAAATTTGTGTACCCGAGCCCGTCCCGAAAATGTCGGGTACCCGACTAATCGGGGAGTTCGGGATTCGGGATCGGGCTCGGGAAGCCCGACTTATTATTATTAACTTTTTCCCTTTAGTTTACATTATTAATTTGTTATTGGGCCTATTGAAGACATGGGCTACCGGCTGCCAATTAAGCCTGACTTATTATTATTATTATTTTTTCCCTTTAGTTTACATTATTAATTTGTTAATGGGCCTATTGAAGACATGGGCTGACGGCTGCCAATTAGTTGTTGAGTATGGCTTGAAATGTTAAAACTTGAAAAATACCTCAAAGTTCTCAAAATTAAAATTAGGGATGTGGTAGTCGGTGGGCCGCAGATGTGCAGCGGTGGGTCTGTGATTGTGATGTGTGGCTGAGTGCGGTGGTGGACTGGTGGTTGCCATTGCCTTATTGGTGACTTGGTGCAAGTTGCAACGCAGCAGATGTGCAGCAATTGGCTCTAAGTCTGTGACTGAGGACGGTGGTGATAGTGGCTTCTGAATGGCTGAGTGTGCTGGTGGCGTGGTTCGACGGCGGTGCTTTATTTGTGAAGACCGAAACTAGGTATGCATGGGTGAAAGAAACTCTGAAGGTGTGTGTGGTTCAAGACCCCTTTCTTTTGAAAAAAAAAATAATTTAGATGTATAATATTAATTATATATTAGAATATATTTCTTTATCGGGGAATTCGGGGAGCACTTTAATACCCGATCCCGATCCCGAAAATTTAGGTCGGGATTGGGTACCCGTCCCGAAATAAAAAATTCCCGAATTCCCCGACCCGAATGCCCACCCCTAGTAGCCACGCAGGCTGCGACACGTGGCAGTCACATGCGTTTGACACGTGGCAATGCCCACGTGTTCGTAGCTTCAATTCAATCAATATTTTTGATCCTTCGTTAATCCAATTAACATTCTACCATAACCCTCGTATTCTGACATTTGTGTGTGATCCTTTAGGTTCATTATTCGATTAACAGTGACGGTGATTAATTAATTCTCATAATCAATTGATCACTTCACAAATCATACGACCATAATTTAGTAGTGGGTGTGTGACCCTTAGCCGAATAACGAAATGAATCGAAGAACCTTTTAGTCAATGACAATCAATGAAATACGATCCTCCTACAACTCCATATCTCAATCAAGAAACAAGGCATGGGAATAAACTCAGAGCCTTGTTATTCTTGATCTTTAAAGTTAAGTTCGTTTCATATCCATTTAGATCTCAATCCAAGAAAACCCCGTTTTCTTGATATCTCGACCTTTTATCCACCTTGGCCAAGAGTTTAATATTTAATGGACTACGAACAACTTAATCAGTAAGAGATCATTCTTGTTCTTAACAAGTGTAAGTCCTTTATTGATTCTGCTAATTCTACATATGTCACTTGTGTAATCCCAACATAGCCCATGGTTCAGGTGTCTATATGGCGACACCCTTTTGAGCCTATATCAAAGATTACAGAGTTATATCATATGAGACATTACAGAATCTCAAGTCAAAGGATTATTAATCACGTCATTGACCTGTGAGATATTTCCTAATCTGGAAGTTTCTAGGAGACTTCCTTTCCCATTTAGGAATGTTATCACGCGGGAAATCTCAGTGATGAAGTTCTTGTAATAATCACCCTTATGTATTATGAACACATCATCATATGCACTTATCACTCCATGAAACTGAGTGATTGTAACACCCGAGCGCAAGGCATCACATCCCCCGCACCGAGACCCGACCCGAATATGAAATGGACGATCCATATCCGAGCCAAATCACGGCGAACGGGGACAAACACACACTCTAAGCTAGGCGGGCTAACCCTTAAAACCATATGACAACATAAAACATTAAAGCGGAAGCAATGAACGAACATATATCATATATATATGTACCATGAGCATCCAAGCTCCAAAAATCATTCATATACATCAACAATTGCCATCACGGCCCAAAATAAATACGCTCCAAGATAACATTCATATACAATAATCAAAAGTGTAATATGCAAGTGTAAGACTCAAAATACAGAGCTAGAGATGAATGCAAGACCTAGGACTCGTATTCCCGCCTAGCTCCCTCAACACCTGCACAAAACATCTGAAAACCAAACGGGTTCAGTCCAAAGGGGACTGGTGGGTATAAAACAGGGCATAGATATAATATATGACAGTAATTAAACAATCACATGCAAGCTATAATCCCAAATGAGGTTTTAAAGTCTTTCCCAAGTGGGTGAAAAGAATCATCAAAAGGGATTATAACGAATCATTAACATTAGGTCATTATTGGCCCGGCGAGAGGGCGTGCATTATCTCCAACCAACACCTTGTGTAAACCATTTAAACATTCATTCATTTATTCTTTTCATGCAACCAATCTTTTGTGCACATTCATTAACATTTACACCTTCTTCCTCCGGGTTGGTGGTGGGTTTGCAAGGCCCGACCACCCATCCATTGACCAAAAGGGGTTACATGACTCCCCAGATGGCGCTCAACGTCCATTCCTCGTTAACTCCTAACGAGGTCCGGTTATGCCGTTAATTGGTGGAACTAGTGTGAGGGATCACCGTCGGCCCGTGCCTCCCCGGATAGCCACTCACACTAAGTCCCTGGGCCCCATTCGTGCATTCGATCATTTCTCGCCAAAACATTAGGTATGATTGATAAAATAAGGCTTTACGTTGAAAACATTTACTCTTTAAAACGACTCTCTCTATATATATAATTTTGGTCAAAAGCTTTCACATTGAAGGTATATATAGGGTCTTGTATTTACATAGAAGAAAAACCCACCTTAAACCGTCAAAAGAAGCAAACACGAGCCTCACTGACCGGCCTCGTCTCCAACGTGATCAAAATCTGTGCAAGAAAGGTGATGTGAGACTCAATATGACCAAATAAGACGCTCGGCAATGCAATGATCATGATATGAATATGTAAAAGGTAAATTATGTTCATGTGCCCTATTAATACACTTAAATCATATATTCAAGTCATTCAATTCATTCGAGCTCATAATTCCACATTTCAAACTCATTGATTCAAGAACTTCATATAGAGTCGAAGCACAAGTTAAATCACATTCAAATTGGAACCAAACAATTACATAGATTCAATTAAATCAAATAACACTTAATACATATCCAAAATATACAAACACATGCATGTACAGTAGCATGCAAACGAATTGCATGAGAAACAGAGGGTGACACGCCCGTGTCACCGAAATGCACTAAGCCGTGACACCCCCGTGTCACGGTACAGCGGAAAAACATGCATGAAAATAAGGTGACACGCCCGTGTCACAAAAACAAGGCAAACCATGACACCCCCGTGTCACGGTACAGAAAATCAGTCCAACCAAGCATGCACCCCCGTGTCACGCCAAGCAAGGCAAAAGTGACACGCCCGTGTCACTGTGCGTAACAGAGAAAAATAGAGCAGTTTTCGGACAGCAACAAAACCAACCAAAACACCAAATTTTCAATCAACAAATGCAACCAAAACTTGAAGAAACATGTGACCATACTTAAAGCACAATAAAATCTAGCATATATACTCATATCATGCATTGATCATCAAGATTTCATCAATTAAAACCCATATTCTCATTCATGCTTCCAAGTCCAAACTTCACAAGTTAAATGCATATAACTTAAGCTTAAAGTTCCTAAACATAAAAGCAATAACAAGTACACACATTAACCAATTCCAACCAAAGCCCTAACTATCACATAAATCCAAGAAATCCATCAAAGTTCCAAAGATACCTCAAATGAAGGAAATAGAAGAAGAAATGAAGAGATGATGTTGATGATGCTTGAATGATCCCAAAACTCACAATTATGAAGCTTGAAAGATGAAAATTTCCTCCACTTTGGCAAGGGTTTGATCGGTAGGCTTGGGGAGCAAGAGCAAGAGCAAGAGTGTATGTAATGTATGTATGAAAGAAAGGAAGAAAGGAATGTAATATGCTGCTAGGTAAGGAGAAAGAATTGGCCAAATTGCTATTAAATCCCTCCATTATTTAAGTCATGCAAGTGAAACCCCAAGCTTTTGAAATGTAATCAATTAAATACATGCAATTAGGTCCTCAAAGTTCATGAAATGCTCAATTAAGGTCATAACGAAATTAAGTCAAGTTCGGGAAATTAATTCACATTGCAAGCAAGTTCAAATTAAGCAATAAATATCAAGTTGTAAAAAATTCACAAAATACTTAACATTAAATACGTAAACAATTAACAATTATATATATGTATATAAAAATAATAAAATAAAAGAAAGGAGATAACATTTAATACATTTAAAATAAAATCAACTATGTAAATACGTAAAATAGTTATTTTGCGCAATTAGGTAAACAATTACGTCATACCTGTACGGCTGAAATATCGGGGCGTCACAGTGATCCTTCAAAAGGATATAATCACATAAGCAAGTCTCAACGGAGTCAAGGTCGGCACTCCCACTGTCTGTCGCCTGCCGGACTCATGGACTTGGAGAAGTTTCTAATCCTCGCCTATGGAGTTAAGAACTTGTTTCATGTGCCGTTCTCATAAGGTTAAAGTTCTTAACGGCCTCGTCGAATTAGGGGAGTTCAAAACATGCAAAACACACTCAAACCCAAACTGACATAAATAAGCACATAAAGAAGTGATTGCCTATGAAAATAATCATTTCGTTTATTATTCAAAAACTGTTTGTGATTTTACAAGAAAATAGTAAAACATAAATGCTGCTTTAAGGGCACTATTTGTGACACCCCGGTTTTTCGGCCATCCAGGTACGCACTTACGAGAGAGCTAAATGTACAATTTAAATTATTTTAATTTCATATTTAATTGAATTATACTTTATTATTTGAAATTCTTATATGAATTATTTGAATTTATATGAAATATTCGAATTATATGTCAAAACTTGCCTAAGTGATTTATGATATGAATTTTATGATATGTGAATTTAATTTCCGAGCATGCTAATTTTTGTGAATTATGCGATTCATGTGAATTAAGGGCTTAATTGTATGATTTATTTAATTTTGGACTTAATTGAAATTTGAACTTGGACTTATGTGACACTTTTTGAAAGTTTTGGACCTAATTGAAGAATTGCCTTTTTAATACAATTTTATTTATTATTTATTTAAAAATTTAATTTTATTATTTGAATGATATGCTTATTTGTTGAAAATGTGTTGCGTTTGTGTTTGATTTGAGATCGAAATTTCGTGCCGATTTAATATGTATGAATTATACGTGTTATGAATTCGTTTATATGCTCGTTTTAATTTTTCGGACTTGTTTGATATGGTAGTGAACCATATTTTAATTGTTAGGGATTCGATGACCTAACTAGTTTTAGCGCGCCTTGGATTTCGGAGACCATAACTTGAGCTACAATTCCGGAAGTATCGCTGGACTCGTGACAAAATTTGGAAGCTAAAGAACTTGGTCTCACATTTTTCTAAGCCCGTTTGATCCCCCGTATTATGTTCGGAACGAACTGTTCGAGCAGATCTACCACCTAGGAGTATTTTGGACATAACTAATTCATTTCTTAACCAAATCACTTGATTCTTGAGCCAAATTAACCCTAGTTAAACCCTTTAACCATCCCTTACCCCCTCATTTCGAAATCATGCCTGGAGAGATAGAAAGAAGCAGCTGATCGAGAGAGAGAGAAGGGGAAAAAGAATCTGCACAGTCCACTTTGCCTTTCCAAGATCAATACTCCATCATTTCGCCTCAAATTCGAAAGGTAAGCCCGGATTCTTGTTCTATATCTTCTCCCCTTTCTTTTAAGTGTCTATTTGCTGAATTTGATGTGGTTTTGAGCATGGTTTGGGGCTGCTATATGAATAGTTGGGTTTTTCCTCCATTTTTGAATCCTTGGATGCTGTCAGGATTTTGTGTGAATTGATGCATGTTTGTCATTTATATGAGCTTCTTTGCTTCAATTCTTGATTCATACTTCATGATAGATGTATTAGGATTGATTTACCATTGATAAATTGGATGAAACCTTGAGTTTTTGGGCTTGAAAACTGAAATTTCGAACTGCTCTTCCATGTACGAACTGCTGTCAGTTTTTGCCTCCTTTTCTTGCTCTGTTGCTGCTGCTACTTTGCCTTGTTGTTTCTGCGTGAGAAGGAGGAAAAAAAAAAACAGAGCTTCAGCTGCTGCTGTTCGTGCGCCTGTTTCATCTCCCCGGGCGGGGAGATTGTGTGATGGTTGTGTCCCCAGGCGGGGACACCTTAAGGCAGTAGCTTCTGCACCTTCTTTACCCGGTCGGGGAGTTTTATGTGGAGTTTTTACCCGGCCGGGGAGCCCTTTTGCAGTTGCGATGTGTGTGTGTATACATATATATGTTAGTGCATGTGCGCATGTGTGTGTGCATAAATGTCTGAAGATATATATATATATATATATATATATATATATATATATGCATTATATATTATGCATGCAATTGTGTATATATAGCATATAAGTATTAAGATGCATGCATGTGTGTAGTACGTGTATATTATGTATTTAAGCATTAAATTAATTATGTGAAATTTTATTTGTTTAATTTTGAATATTTCTTTGAAAATCATGATCTTAAGTGGCATATATGATATGAATTCGATGAATATATACGTGTATGAATTATGGATGCTCGTGGTATGCTATTATATGACTTAATATGAATTTATTTGATGTGAAATGAATTTCGATTCTTGGATTAATTGTGTGATATTTCGATATTTGCTTCGATATGCCTAAACGTGAGTTTATATGAAGTGTATTGCATCATTTGCATTCATATGCATTTGCCGAGCGTTTCCTTGGTTCATATTGAGTCTAAGTGTTGTTCCCTTGTTTAGATTGTTCAAGTGGAGTAGCTCGTTGGTGTGGAGCCGCTCCGTAGGTTTGCTTTGAACCTGTTTGTTCGGTTATTCGCCGAGGTGATGTTTTCTTTCTTTTAGTTATTATGACCTACAACCCTAAATGTGTTTTAAGCCCGCATATGACCTACGTATATATATATATATATTTAGATACGTGTTTGTTATGTATTTTGTGGGAATTGGTCCGTTTGTTATGAAACCCTTTTGAAAACGTTTTGTATATATACACGTAGATATGTTTTCGGTTATTTATTTTGAAAACGGGTTGATGTGTGTAATTTGAATTTGGATACGTAGCGAGGTTTGACTTTGAAAGATAAATCTTTTATATGAATCCTCGGGCATGAGCGTCATGAAACTCACGACCCATACATAAAGTAATGGATAGTTAGGGTGTGCACAACCCTTCTATCACCCGTTGTTGGGGAAGGTACGTTTGATTTGGTTTTCGTTTGAATTTGAATATAAGTTTGAATTTGATATGAAGGAGGTTGGTTTGAGAACTCGTACTCACCGAGTTAGTTTGAATTTGATTATGAAATCGATTCGTGAAACTGGAGTGGACTTCTAATTATTAAAATTTGGTTGATTTTGGCCTTCGGCCTAACTTTTCTTCTATATATAGTATCACGGGATCAAAAGGTTTTGGATTGCAAAAACCACGCCCCGGTTCATGAATATTATTACTTTGAATATGGTCTGCCTCTAAGTATATGTACGTGTGCGTGGGTTAGCCCCCTCACCAGTCTTTAGGACTGACCCTCGATGTTGTTTTCCTTTTTATCCTTGCTTTTGGAGTTGCAGGTACAGGGTTCGGTCTGAGCTAGGCGGCGGTTTTCTTTGGGTCGTCCGAGTCGAGTCTTTTGCATACTGCATCTTTATCTTTCGCTTTGGTATTTTGGATATATGTATAAAATTATGATTAAGATCCGAACTTGGAATTTGTAAGTTTTTATTTGGCCCTGGAGTGGCGTTGCATGTATAACTTTATTCCCTTGAGCTCGTATATTGATAGTATTTATTGATTATGTTACTTCCGCGTATGTTTTATTTTTGTTGTGTACTCTGTATTAGGGTCTAGACCGCCTAGCTTAGGTGAGAGTTTTTGTTTGTCTTCCGTTCGCTATAGCTTGGTGCGTGTGCGGATTTTTTCATTTCGTTACACGTGTCGGGCTATGGTGCGGGGGATGTGGTGCCCTTCGCTCCGGGGTGCTACATCATTCCTAACACACGTTACTGATGTGGAGCAATGACTTCAAAGTCTGCCTAAAGTACCGGCTAACGGTATAACCGGAACAATAGAAATCACCCTTCACGGTACGTTTTTTATGATGGCGTTCTAAGATATTAAAAAACATAGCAACCTTACACAGAATAGACACGAATCGCTCATGTGTTAGACCACCAAAGTGTTCGAGAAGATAACACAAACGACCAAAAGCGTTCCTATCCATCCTAAGGTTGTCAATACAGTTTTTGTCGCTAACTTGGGTAAAACGGCGGAGATGTTTCAACTGATCCGGTTGGTTAGCTATGATAGAGTAACGAGGCTTACGTGAACACATTTCGTTGTACCAAACATACAACAAGTACAACATGGTTATAGTAAGGGCAGTATGTTATAGAATAAATTCAATCCATGCCAAAAACCGTAACCGTGCGCATGGGTCCATTTCAATTGATTCAACGAAATATGCAAATGGAATCACAACATTCAAGCTGAAAGGCACTTAATACTCTTGAAACATGTTGTGGATAAAGGGACTGAGTTCTTAACGACAAAATCCAACCATCAGTCATCCTAAGCAGGTATTACTCACACAATGATGATGAACATAATAACAGACAATCCATACATTTAAAACAGAAAGACATCAATATTCGATTAACCATTTGCAGACAACAAAAGTGCAGACAACATATTGAAGAAATGGAATATTTAACCATTTACACGGCAAACGAGACCACAGGAGATAAACCTGTACAAAAGCATATAGCAAAACTTAACAAAAGCTTCAACGCCGGCGATGTGTTACCTGAGCTGATTTTTCGGTGGTGTTTCAACAGACTCATCCCAAAAGCAGAGCCTACAATGTATAGAGAAAATGTAAGAATCCCTTCATCGGATGTGCTAAACAAAAAATTGTATGCTAAAAAAAAATGGAACAACTGCAAACCAAAGACGGATTCTTAGTGTGAGTGTTCCTCAGACGAAAGCCCCAAAATTCGCAAACCCTTAACCTCTGCACAGTGCAATGGCAAGTGTACAAAAGAAGCTTAATAAAGGGCATTAAGTGCCAATCTAAAAAATGTAAAGTGGCTTTGAAAAATAGAATAATCCCAACAACACTTAATATCACATGAAAGGTGATATGAGAGTCTGGACTTATAACGTGAATAGTGAAGGGCTATGGCCGGGCCGGATCTTAAAGTGGGGTGGCCCGAACACCCTAATATCGCATACCAAACGAAATATTAACCCTCTTTGTTCTTATCTATGAGACCTAAAACACGAACCAAACGATTTCCTAATAAATTACATCTACCTACTCATTTTTATTTTTATGAATGTTCATACTTAGTTTGTGCATGGTTGATATGATTTGCACGAATTTTAAAGCTCATAAAAAAATTAAAAATATTGATAGGCCAATGCCTAAAGATTTTGGCGAAATTCGACAACAATTTTTCTATGAGTAGTTTTGCTAATAAATTACTCCTATCTACTATGTTTTTATATTTATTAATGTTCATACATAGTTTGTTTATAATTGATACGATTTGCATGAATACAGCTCATCAAAAAATTGAAAAAATCCATTGGCTAATGCCTAGGGATTTTGGTAAAATTTGAAAACTTTTTTTTATATGAGTATTTTTGCTTATAAATTACTTTTATCTACTCATTTTTCATATTTATTAATGTTCATACTTAGTTTGTTCATGGTTGATACGATTTACACGAATTTTACAACAGCTCAAAAGACTGGAAAAATCGATAAGTAGCTGCTTAGGGATTTTGGCAAAATTTTGATAACTTTTTCTTTGTGAATATTTTTGCAAATAAATTACTTATATCTACTCAATTTTCATATTTATTAATATTCATACATAGTTTGTGCATGGTTGGTACAATGTGCATGAGTTTTACAGTTCATCAAAAATTTTGAAAAATTGATAGGCCAATACCCAGGGATTTTGGCAAAATTTGATAACTTTTTTTTTCTATGAGTATTTTTGCGATTCAATTACCCTTATCTACTCATTTTGCATATTTATTAATGTTATATTTAGTTTTTGCATAGTTGATACGATTTGCACGGTACATGTTATATATATATATATATATATATGTACAACCCTTCTCGCTCAATATCCTAAATACTAAACCCTCATTTCCACCTCTAGTTTCTTTTGCAGGTTGTTGCTATGCGGGAGTCGAGTCGGTTGTGTCATTGTTGTCATATTGTGTTGTTTAATTATATTGGGTCTGTAAACCCTTGTTTATTGTGAATAATTGTAGACCTTGCAGGCCATTATTTATTGCTTATTTAAGGCCCGTGGCCATTGTTGTTTTTATTTGGGAGTCCGTAAGCTCATCGCTTTTATTGTATTTAATGCTTGGTGCTTTCGCACCATTATCTTACATGCTCTGATTGTTTGATATAGGATTAGATTCCGCCTAACTATAACTGATTTTTCTTTTATCACTCATTCGTTATTGCTTGGTTTGTATACGAATCGTCCATTCGTATATGGGTCAGGTTCTAGTACGGAGGATGTGGCGGTCGGGCGTCTCGGGTGTTACATGGGATGTGGCTATCAAGCTCTTCAGGTGCTACATACATGAGTATTAGAATTCATCTAAAAAGTAAAAAAATCGATAGGCAACTGTTTAAAGATTTTGGCAAATTTTGACAAATTATTTTTTGTAAATATTTTTATTAATAAATTACTCCTGCGTACTCATTTTTTACTTATTTATTAATATTCATAATTCATAAAATTAGAAAACTTCAAATGGTACCTATTTGGATTTTCACAAAAAGTGATTTAACTTTTTTTTTTTTTTTTAACATTTGAGCGAATATAATCTTTACTCATTTTACTTATTTATTAATATTTATACTTAATTTATGCATATTTGAATCGATGTAATATTTTTTGAGATATCAAAAAATAAAAAAAAAAGGGTAACAGAGTTTTGACAAAAAAATCTATAACTTAATTTATTGAGTTTCATGCTTATTTTATGATTTTTGTTTTTTCAGCAAAGAAATTCACAAAAAATTGGATCAACCTAAATAAGTACAGAAGAAATACAAACGGATTTCATATCCCTAAAAGCGATGTCCGCAGTACACCCAATAGGATAGATACAAAAAATATAAAGTCAAGCGGGTTCGAGGCTGCGCTCTTTTGACATGCTTTTGTTGCCAACTGGATTTATACAACACTCCGCCACTGCTCCCCCGGATTCATCATCCCTAAGAGTAAGATTTGACATAATGTTGCTCAAAGCATCAGGCTTTTCAGAAATCTCGGCTCCTCCTGCAGAGCTGTCAAGTCCAGTTTCTGTTCGAACTTGGTCTCTTTTAATTTCTAGCTGCAGTTGCGCAAATTCATCTTCCATATCTTCATCATCTATCTCTGCATATCCGCGACTTGAGTCTACAAAATTACAAGCAAAACAACGTTGGGTATGTGTTCAGTGCCATGACAAAAGCATGGAATGTGATTTCCTGTTCAACAGGTGAGTTGATTGCAGGCTAGTAACTCGCTCACTTTTTGAGGGGCAGAGAATAAAATGTGATACTAAATGTGAAAATTATGTATACGTTGGTAATATCAAATGAAAATTTTAACTTACCTAAGAAGAGAGATGAAGCAAAGACCAAAGAAGACACTAAAGTAAGAAGTTATGAATTCAGACCAAAGAAGACACTAAAGTACTCTGTAAATGCATGGAATTCATGATAGCTGGAGTCCAGAGTTTGAATATGCAAGCAAAATTTAGTTTCGAAGAATTTCCAGGAGATCTGTGAATGAACATGAACATAAAAACATTTCATATGACTGAGGTTCAGTTCTTCCAAATAAAATTGAGGTGAACCATCTTATTGTATTACGGATCATTCATCAGTGGAACTGTGATCTTGATTTAGTTCACATGCTCAGGTATGGAGAACTTACCCAAAGCAGTATCTAGTCGTTTCAGAGAATCAATGCTCTCATCAACTTCTTGCAGACACAGCTCAACTTCTTCAACGGTGATCTGATTCTCCTTTATGACACGCGAGCTGCTTTGTATGGCCTCTGAAACCTGACATTAGGACACGACTAGATGAACGAAAAGAACAGTTGTTAAGATTGAAATAAAAGGGCAAACCCCATATCAAGGAGGTCGAATGGGCTTCAACAACTAGAGACCAACAACAAGTGTCGATGCAAAAATTCCAAACCCTCCTATTATACATAGAAGTGAAAAGAAAATATTTCCTGAGACAACATTATCAGGATCAACCAACCTTTTTAGAGGACTCAGCATCCATGATAACCTGGAGAACTTTCTCCACCCGATCCAGTAGTGTCATGCATCTCTCCCTACTCTGAGATCCCAGCTTTAGTTCCTTCGCATATCGTAGGGCAACTCTTCTATCCCCAGACTTAAGAGAAGCTAAAGCTGAGTTCCTGCTTCTGCTCAGAATCCAGTTCAAGAGCAATGACATCATAGCATAGAAACACAAAGGACAAACACACAAAAGGAAAAAAACTGGTATCCTTGAAATTACAGTTTGTTTTATGCAAATCCAGGTGCATGCATTGGTCATATCCTAGAAAAGAATGACGCTTGGAATATTGTGGCATCTGTTTGTCACGATTAAGCATGTGAAAGAAGAGATTCATACTTTTGATAGCGCTGGTGAATCAAATCAAGCTGCTGCTCAAGCATCTCAGCAGTCGAAACTAAATGCAGAACAGAGTAATCCATACTCGAGGCACTAGAAACTGCTCCAGGAGCCAGACAAACTTTCACACCCTTTATGACAAAAAAGAAAAAGCTCAAGGACATTCATGTCATCCTACTGATTACTAGGACATTTAACCTCTAAACATAAATGATAAACCAGCTACATTGCGATATAGCAATTACCTGCATAGGATAACCCTTGCTGATGGTGAGGAGTTTTGCTCTGCCGTGTACTGACAAGTAGTCCAAAATTGCAAGTGCTCGGCGGGATCCCAGACAAATATGACGGAACTTTTTCATAGTGATAACACAAGAAGTTGTCCAGTAATCCTCGGACAATTTCTTGACTACTTCAAGGGCTTGCTCCTGCTTAATTAGCAGCAGGGTGGGTGTTAGTGGGAAAAAAGGAAAGGAAAATTGAGAAAGAACAACCAATAAATACTGAGTGAGGAAACCTGTAAGAGCGGTGCAAGAATGTAGTAGGAGTCTTGGGTGAGAGCATCATTAGTCGGCCCCAACCCCCAAAATGGTAGAGCCCTGCTTAAAATGTAGGAGAGGCGGGAATTAGGTTGGTGCTGCATCGGCATGGGCAAGATGTCTCCGGCGCGGTGCATTTCGACAAGGACTCGGTCAAGACACAAAGGGGATAATCCATGGCGGCGGAACCAGAGACAGTGAAGGCGTGAAGGGCGGATGATGAAGATGTGGAGGTGGCGAGCAACCTTGAGAATTAATTCCCTCCAGAAACGGTAGAGTGGTTCCCAATCGGACCTCTGTCCGCTCAGGGCCTTGAATCTCGCTCGACTCCTACCCTCGTCGTCCCAGTCCACCACCTCTTTCCGAACAAAAGCCCCAACTACCGCTGCCTCTGCCTCCTCTTCTTCTTCCTCTTCCTCTTCCTCTTCCGCTGCCTCTTTTCCTTTCTCGTCCATGAGGTTGTTTGGAGTTTATTTTGTTCCCTCTGCTATAGAAATTAACAGAGAAAATTGCATTTTTAGTCCCAAAGGATATAAATGGATTTTTTTTTTGTCCCATAGTTTTTAAATAGTCCTACAAGTTTTTATTTTTAACACTTTTGGTCCCAAAAGCCAAAATTTTCACTATTAGTCCCAAAAGAAGAAAAAAAAGATTATACATTTATTTATTTATTAATATAATATTTAATTAGAATTAAAAAGTGATTTTTTATTTATTATTTATGTTTTAACATGATTGTGTAATATTTAGAATTTGTATAATTTTTATGCATCAATATAATATTTAATTAGAATTAATAGGTGATTTTAATCATTTTTTTATTTAATTAGAATTTGAAAAATTCAAATTAGAACAAATTAAATAATATAACATACAATTAATTTTTTATTTATTATAATATTTAATTAGAATTAAAAAGTGATTTTGAAAAATATCTTAATTTTTTATTTATTATATATTTTTTAAAAATGATGTATAATAGCCTTTTTGTTTATTTAATCTATCAATATGATATTTAATAAGAATTAAAGGCGATTTTAACCATATATTTTTAATTAGAGTTTAAAAATCAAAATTAAAAAAAATTATAATTATATAACATATTGTTATATTTATATTATACTATAATAATTTTTATATGTTTATTGAAAAAAAGAAAAGGGTAATTTATGTGTAACATCTAATGAAAACTTAATAGATTTTAGGACTAATAGTGAAAATTTTGGCTTTTGGGACCAAAAGTGTTAAAAATAAAAACGTGTAGGACTATTTAAAAACTATGGGACAAAAAAAAAATCCACTTATATCCTATGGGATCAAAAATGCAATTTTCTCAAATTAACAAAATAAACTTACTAACTTTTCAATTTTTCCTATTTTGCCCACGTAACTATTTCATTTCATTTTCTCCCAAATTCAAGCTTTTCGTCTTCGCCTTCTAGAACACAAAAATGCTGGCAAGCCCAAAGTCGTCAGTAATCAGTACAGATATTCTACTCATGTATCCTGTGTTCTAATCTTTATTGTGCCTAGATTTTGGTAGCATTTGATGCACGATTAAAGTGGAACAAGATACTATTTCATTTGACCAAAATGCCTCGCAATTTCTTTTAAAAAAAATTCAATATTGATCCTCCAATAAGATTTAAACCATGACCTATCAATTAATTATAATTACCACTTAAATCATTTATTCGTCTTAAATTTTTCACAATTTGTTATTTTTGTAATAGGTTCAAAATGATGGCTTTTATGGAAACTAGGGCCTTCTCGTTTTGTTTGCCCCTGAGTTCAACTTCAAAAATGAAAAAAGTATGAGTTTTGTATGGTGTGTGGTCCCCGGTTTTGTCATTTATTTTAAAGGATTTAGAGTTGCATTAACTACTCTAGATTATTGTTTTTCTTTGTTATAGAGTGAATATAAATGTAGGACACAAGATTTAGATGAATTTCGGAGGAGATTTGCATCAAGGCAATCATACTTCAATACCCCACAGCCCAATTCGTCCACAACAAAAACTGTTCAACCTACAACAGGATGGAGAGAAGGTGAGAAAACCAATTGATATTCAGGTCAGGTGTTCCAAAACAGCATAGGAAGATTCGCATGGGAAACTAGCACCAACCATTTGCACAACCATAGTACCACAGTCCTTCGCTGAGTTTGTTGTGAAAGACTCCGCTGCCGCGGAGCCCTTCAGTCTACAAATTTTGAAGATATAGGGTTTCAATGGAGCAGAGACAATACAATGCAATGAAGAAATGTTTATCTTATTCATTTCGATTCAATAAGGGGCATTTCTGATTTTCTATATTCAATTATAGACTAAAGAGAACCGCCCTACAAGTTTAGCACCTGCTCAGGATTTTACCTGCTTAGTTTATTTCTAGTACTACTCATAGTTTATCAGGGCCTTTATGCGGCCAAAGATTCCAAAAAATTATAATCTAGCCTACTTTTGGTTCAACAACATCGCCAACTCTTACATTTGAAAAAATGTATTCCTCCTATTAAATTGAAATATTTGACATGATTTCACCACTATCGTCACCAAACTGATACTTGTCATAAACTTGAAGCAGAAGCTCCCTACATGGAACAATAGCCCGAAGCTTGATGCAAGCAAGGAAAGCACCTGAAAGCTTCCGGTGCAGGCTGTACGCCTCCTCTGGTGGGGGAGTCATCCTGTGCCTGAGCATTGTAGCCCCAAGGTTCGAAAGGCTTTGAGTGATATTGGTTGCTCCAAAATCATAGCCTCCATTCTTTGAAAATGGCAGCCCCACAACAAAACCCGCCTGGACATGTGACTCTAGCATAATTTCAGATTCCATTCCTGTAAGAAATCCAAGTCTCCTCGACATCTCAATCACCGCATCTCTATCACTATTTGCACAAGCAAGAACCTGAAGAATCAAAACATAAGTGAATCCTGATACAGAAAGCACATGCTGAAAGCTGCCATTCAACCAAATCAGAGGAATCTAAACTAGGCAAGGAAGGCAGACCAGATATCCATACCAAAGAAACTTAATGAACGCACACTAATTAGCAGGTGTTTCATAATTATTCAGACTTGAATCTAAAAAGTAAATGAAGAGAAAGTGAATGCATTTTACCATCCTTAGATAGTCATCCACAAAATGTTTTGGGTAGTCCCTAGCTGCTCCGAAGTCTATAAGATTGACTGATTTTTCCGTCTTATCGTATAAAAAGTTACTCCAGTTAGGATCAGTCTGCTTGGCACAAGGCAAAAGGAGAACTATTAAAAACAAACACAAACAGGAAGCAAGTACAAAGTCAAGGCAAAATAAAAGGAAGCATAGTTTTCAGAATATCTTAGTTCTTCATTGACCTTAAAAACCATATCGAGAAGATAGTGTTAATTGGACAAGGGAGTTTCAACAAAACATTTGAATAGCTGAAAAGGTTCCTCCCCATAGGACAATGCATACATACGGTAAATTGCTGTATGAGGTTTGCTTATCTGTAATAAGTCATTGGTATTCATAATCGGTGAAATAAGGTACAATTTACAGCTACCGAACACTTCCTTCCCAACAGTGTATGTGATTTATTGTTCATCAGCAAATCATGTTCAATTTTAGCAACATGGGAAGTGGAGAATCTCAATGGTTTGTAATTATATTTTCCTTTCCAAACTCAATTCAGCAATAATAGAGAGTTCTTATTGGGTTTCAGCCTAAGTATAAAAGAAGACAGTGTCAACCAAGCTCCACCGTACTAATCTAGGGGATACTAATAAACTGGATGCATCTAAAGAGCATCAGACTCAAATCTTCCATAGAAAAACAAGACAATATAATCAATGTTGAATTTTATATGCTGTAGAAGAAAAAAGAAATTGCTAGCAATGAGCAAAACTGTGAGAGCATGCCTGCATGAAACGGAATATAAATAACTCCATCAAAGTAAGCTCAAGTAACTTTCTTCCAACATAATTGCGGGTCTCTTGATCCAGTGATGCCACCTTATCAATCGGAATGCCTACAATCAGCCCAAGAGGGAGAGAGAGAGAGAGTGAACAAATAATATCATCATTAGCCATCTAGCCCATGAATTTGATTTAGAATCTCAAACAGAGCAGAAAGAAGCATCAATTAAAGCTAAGTGGCAAAAGGATCGACACTGCCTCTCAGATCTACTGAATGTAATAAGTCCTTGGACAACCAGAAAATGCAAAGGAAAAATCAGAATCAACCTGCCTATAATTTCAGAACTTTATATTGACAAAAGATTTCTCCCATATATTGGAGAAAAAGAAGATAAAGAGGCACATACCATGAACTAGTTCTGTGGTTAGCACTCTTCTGCTTGATAAATGATCCACCACAAATGGAACATAAAATCCTTTTCTATTGGTCAGCAGACTTCGGAAACGTTTCTGATTTTCGGCCTCCAATTCATAGTCACATTCACGAGAAAGTTCTTCTTTCGCAACCTGTGAAAGCAATTCAGGCAGAAAGTTCAGCCACACTTGCACATCACAGAGACAGCAGATTTCATGTTTCTTCCAAAAAAAAATAAATAAATTGGAAATGCGTCAAGGTAGAGAGTTTTGCATTGGAAAATTCTTTACTTAAAGGATGTTTTTAAAGTTTGCTTTCACTCCACCAATTTCCGATCAGAATATGTCAGAAAGATGCCAGATGCCGGAAGATATAAACAACAAGGTTTACCGTAAACCCTAATTGTGAATTCAAAATTTCCAAGTTCGGCTTGGTTTATTACATCCAGCTTCCATCCACAATTTAGCTGTTGACAAAAGTTTAAGGTCCTTAGATGAATAGCTTGTTATAAGCTTCTGGATGGTCATAGGCATTATTTGTTGAAGTTTCGCAAGTCATTGTGCATTGTACTATTAAGCTACTTTTGCTATCATTAATCAATAGCAAAAGTATGTCCGGCACATGTTCACAGTCATAAAGATTGCGTGCTAGCACAAATACAGGTGTATGCGGAGGCACATATAGGACCATACTTTAGTAGTAGATAACAAGCAGAACATAACCCTAGGTCAAATAAAGTTCCCTGAAGATTTGGACATCACTTTCTTAGTAAATCTGATCTGTACTATTCCTCGAACTGTGTAAGTGCATATCCATAGTTACCAACGTAACTATATTCAAAGGCCTTCAAGAAGAAACTAAGGTACATCATCTACAAACGTGCCCAAGTCTGTTTCGCATTTACAACTGTGGTATATTGTGCATTGTGCCATCAGTGCCTTCATCCCCAAAAAGGAACCACCACAATTAGTCAGTTGCATCAAATTACAATGGTCTGTACCATTATTCACTCGTCACATTGTTGCAGTTTACAAATAAAATTATCGGTGGTATGAAGCTTAATTCTGGTATATATCATTAATTGAAAGAATTTTGCAACTAAGGAAAGACTTTCCTAAACAAGAGAACTATGATTGGTATAACACATTTCTGTGTAAGCCAAAGTAGACGCAATGGCATAAGCAAGCATTCGTTTTCCAAGCTGTTTCAAACTTCTCAGATCTAATAAGCATGATTTAGCCAACTCAAACAACAGGGAATTCTGCAAACCATGAAGCAGCCACCGAGACAGCTCAAAGGCAAAAAGCACAAAAGTCCAACTCTGGAAAAAAAATGAAAACTTGCTTTTCTATAACAGTGTCCTCATAAGATTGAATCTGATATTGTGTGAAACATGAAATACTTTAGAAGACAGGCACATGCTGGCTTAAATAGAGGAAAAAACACCATATGTAATGATGTACAGAAATCTTTGGTCTTTACAAAAGCAAGCATAATACTGGAATTCAATAAACTTACCTTCATTGCATTGTCAAGATACATTTTCTCAGGCAACAAGTTCGTGTAATTTAATAACAATTTAACATTCTCAATGTCGCTTTCAATGCTATCTGCAACTCCAGGATACTGAATTTTTACTGCAACCTCCAAACCATCCTTTGTGACAGCCCGATGGACCTAAAAGTGATTTTAGAAGATAAGGAGTTAAAACAAAACGGCTGAACCAGAGTTGGATACACCGAAACCCTCTGATAATTACATGATATACAGTTGAACAGATCTGAAAGTAATGCATTCGCATCTGTGTGCAATGTACATAATGTTTTGTTTGATACTTTCTAACAAAAGTAATATTCAACTGTCTGGAACTTCCTCTCACAATCACATTAAGACTCAACCAGAGTAAGACTTTTGGAGAAAAGACCTAGCATTTTTTCATATAATTGGTAAGTCTTCTGAAAGATTAAACTCAACCGTATCTTCCCAAGTGGAATCTAACTTCAGGGGGCTTAAATGCCTTCGTCTTGGGGAGTGTTTGCAAATTCTTCCGCTTATGAAGAAGTTAAAGCAATAAAACATTATAGTGGTAAAAGTTGTGAGTTTTTGGGAAAAAAAAAGTGAACAGCACAAAAAAATATTAATTTATTATTTACCTCTAAAAGTTTTGAAATCATTTTGGGTATCATAAAATGATTTAATTATTATATTACCATAAAATATAGAATAACTATTATATTTTTATATAACATTATTTGCAAATAATAATATATATTTTATTATATTATTATATATTTTAAAACATTTAGAAAGAATAATAAGAAAAAATTATATATTGTAAAGTCATATATAAAAACGAAGAACTCAATTGATGATTACAAAAATTAATGATCTCAAGAATAAATGAAATTATAAAATTAGAAAAAAGAAAACCTCACCTTCTAATTGCAGGATTTTTTAGTTAAAGAGGTTTCTAAACTTCTAGTCAAAGTATGGTAAGATATAATGATGATACAAGCCCTAGAGTTTTATAATTAGTAAATATATTATGTTATACAATTATACATATACCTCAAGTTATACTATTTACGATCCATTTATAAATAATCACACTAAATAATACCATTCTATACGAATAATTAATGAACTTAAGATAAGAAGATTTTTTAAAATTAAAAAAGAAAAATCTTGAATTGCAAATTTTTTAGCTATGAGACTTTTAATCGAGATTTTTTAGCCTATGAAACTCTAGTCGGAATATGAAAAAGATATAACCGTGACTCATAAAAACCCTAGCATAATATTAGTGCGTATAAGATCAGTTTAGGAATATTAATATTTTAATGAGGCTAGGATTGTCTAAATTAATAACAAAGATATGTAGAATCTATAGGCAGAATCAAAAAACATCAGCTGGGGTGATTATGGATTATATATTATTAAATTAAGTAGAAATTGATTTTACAAACTCTCCCCAAGTGATGAAAATAAGCTAGAATCACATAATAGATTATTTTTAGAGTTCGCTAACACTATTGGTAAAATCTATAACCAGAACACAAAAGTAAGTCGTCACATGCTTATATATTCTAGCCTAATTCTACCCAAAATAAGCAGAAGTTGATTTCTAAAAACTCCCGAAGTGCTGAAAATAAGATTTCACATAATCATTTTTTGTAGAGTAACACTCTTAGGACATTTTCACAGAAATTGTAAGTGAATTTTGGCTGTCGCTAAAAAGTCTTTACTTTCTAAGAATTATTGAATCTTATAACTTTAAAATTGTATTAATTCATTCATTTTTTGTTTACCTAATAATATCAATACTAGTAAACTGATAAGTTTTCTAGTAGCACATGGTTTTCCCTTTTCTTTTTCCAACTCCAATATATTCTTCTCAGCTCAAACAACATTACATGTTTATATGCTAATATTGTACAGATCTTTAAGATAATTTTTAAAGGGAAATCACACAGAAAAAATCCAGGGTAAGCAAAAAGCAATGAGGTTAACTTCATCACCTGCCCTATACTTGCCGCCGCCATCGGCTCATAGTCAAAACTCATCAACTTAGACGACCAGTTGGAACCCAATTCAGCATCCAAAACCTGATTGAGCTGATTCCTCGGCATCCTATCCGCACCTTGACGTACAATGTCCAAAGCTTCCAAAATCTGCAAGGGCACACGAGACATTACAGTTAATCAGAATAAAAGTTTCATAACATTTCAATCTTGAAATAGTCAAAAAGTTTCCAGAACCAATTCTTATACTAAAGAAAAACTTTATTTTATAAAATGATCACGGAATCGAACAATCTCAACTAAATTCATACTTTCTCTTATGACACTGTTTTTCTTAACATGTTTCATTTTTCATTTGGATAGCATGTACAACTTCATTCCTATAAAATTTTAAATCAAGTTAAGCCTAATTTTGATATGGGCCATGGCAAGTCATGAGAGATCTGATGCATTATAAATTTGGAGTAAAAACTAAAACTTTTTTACAACTTAATGTCGGAAAATCAAAATCATCTTGTGAAATAATTCAGAGTGTGCCTTTTATTATAAGAAATAAGAGGGTGAAATGCTCGGGCATGAATACAAGCGACATACATGAACAAAAATGTAACAAAAAGAAGATACATCTACTTACTGGAGCAGGTACAAGAGATTCATCTTGGATACTCAACATTTGACCTAATTTGAGTGCTGCTCCACGCATTCTGCATAATGCAAGAGCTAATCGTTCTGCATTTCTGTCAGACAGGTACGGGGAAAGGGCATGTTGGTTGTTTTCTGACTTTGATGTACCAAACAAAATCCTCTTTGCAGATTCCTGAACCGTACCCCATGCAAGACCAGCTCCTAATCCAGCAAACCTTCAAGATAGTTAAAGCTGTTAAACTAAAGCCATGCCAATATCATTTCGCAAGAGATGAAGCAATTAGCAGTGAATTATTCAAGCTGAAAACATAACTCTGAGATAGCACTCCACAGTACATTTATTCAAGATTTAAAGTCACTAACAGAACTACATAGGTGAAATGCAAAGATAGGTCTGAATAATTAAACAAAATTTTTAATGCAGTGAAAGTTCCATTAAAGGAAAGCACCGTGTAAGCAGGCAAAACTAGGAAAGAACTGGAGATTTGTATTAATCTGATAAAGCAAAGGAATCACATAGGTACATGACTATTTTTCCCGACTTCATAAAACAGTGCGCAAGTACAAGTCAATTGCATGCATCAAAATGCTATATCAACTTTCTTGAAACTATATTTCATGTATAATTCATATATTTACATCTCATTCTCAACCATATGTCAGTTCAGGTGTTTCTGGAGGATTCACAAAAAAGAAGAGCTCTATCTGTTGTAATTTTTAGTTCTAGCCGTCTATCTCTAGCTCATATTGCTCCAACATAAATGCTTGCTCCATCACCAGAATCCAGTACCCGGCTCCAGCCGACTAGCATATTTTTCAAACCTAATTGGTCGCTCCCGAGGTCCTCATAACTGCATTATCAGGTTTGTTGATTCGCGCAATAGCAATGAGTAAAAACTAGTTGGCTTACCCTATGGCTCTGGAGAAAGGCGTGGAAGGAACTCTCCTCTCCCGGGGCTTCCTCTTCTTCCTCGGAGTCGTGACCCCGTCCCCTACAACCGTAGTTGAGGTATATGAGGCATCATCCGTATGGGAAATTGCATCGACGGAAGCATCGGAGGAGGGGGCAACAAGTGTCCCTGTATCTGAATCGGGCGTCTGCGGTGCGGCGGATTCAGCGGTGGAAATATTATCGGTTGAATCATCGGTGAAGTAGACGACACTGCCTGTATCTGTGGGAGCATCAATTTGGGGTTGGGGTGTGCGAGTGTTGAGACTATGGAGTTTGCCTTTGGTGAGACCAGTGACATCTGTAGCAGAGAGTACGGCTGCCTTGATTAGGTTTCCCAAATCGGCGGTCTGGGAGCGGTTAATTCCCTCCTTGACCACCAAAGACAGCCCATTCGCCACCCTCGCAATGTCTTTGAAAAATGCCATTGTACGGTTGTCCCTGTCCGTCAATAAAAAGTGTTAAGAGAGATATTCAATCGGCTGAATAACAGCCCAAACTCAGTCGGTCAGTCTGTTGAGGTTTGAGTATTGGGAGGGACAGCATAATGGTTTTGAGTTTTCTCTGTGTTTACGTGTGCAGTCTTCGTCCTCAAACGGAACATTAAACAGCAAGCGACGGCTTCCATTTTCGTTTTCGCTTTATGCTGCATTATTCACCGACTTGAACCTTTTATACAAATACACATGTGAATGTGAGGTGCCGATTTCGTCTAAATAAACCTTTTAAGCCCAAATGAGATTCCAAGTCAGGCGAAGCCCAATTTTTATATGTTTACGGAATTTATCATAATCAATAAAAGGGGATAAATATTTTCATTATCATGTACTATGCAATTTTAACTGATCTTTGCATCTCAAGTATTATTTTTTGATAAATTATAATCTAATTCCACTGATCGTGTGTGACACGTGGAAATTAAATTCATATACGTATCACACATTCATTGGAATTGGGTTACAATTTGTTGAAAAATAATAGTTGAGATACAAACGTCGACTTTTTATAGTTGAGGACTATGATGCACGGACACGGACACGATACGACACGGATACGACGACACAGATTTTTTCTTGAATTTCCCACGTAAGGAGTGTCGGACACTCGTGTCCGACACGACACGACACGACACGACAAAATGATATTTTTAGAAGTGTCCGTGCATCATAGGTTGAGGATGAAAACTTCAAAAATTTCGATAGTACAGGATGATTAAAATATTTATTTATTTCAATATAAAAATAAAAGATATAATAATGCACATGAATTAGAGCGAGTCCCAACCAAGGCAAGGTGAAAGATATGTCGTTCCGATAGGCAGCTGTACTGTACTGTACATCATTTTGGTTTTACATTTCTACAAGAAAAAATTATCTATCTATCTATCTATTCGAAGATTATTACAAAGATGGCCTAGTTCAGGCCTGGCATCCATCCAAATAGAGAAACTCGTCTCATTTGCTGAAGTGCTGTAAAGATAGGATCTAAACGCGATCAGGAACAGGTATCGCCTGAAATGCATTACCCAAACAATTTCAATCACAAGATATGTAAAATCAATTTATTTTATTTCATTATATTAATCTCCAAATAGAACAAACCTTAAAGCCTTTATACCCATATCTACAAGATATGCTCGTTGTTCCTCGCTATTATTCGAAAGCTTTTCCAGTTCCTTGCTGTAGTAGAGAATATCGTTCCTCAAATGTCCGGCTCCACCACACCTTTAAAACAACATTTTAGAATGGATATAATGAAACCATCAATTTCCCTCCTACTTCATCTTAACCATTCTTTTATACGAATGTCTAATTCTCTAAGGTACGCTGAAAATCGTCCAAATTACAATCTCTGGCTACGCCATTCTTACTTTGGTTTTATTATGGAAGCGAAAAAATACAAAAATCTTTTGTAGATTGATGCATGAGTGAGGACTGAGGTATCATATAATTCCTATAATTATGATACAGATTAATGCAAATATCCATCGATTTGCTTAAGCAAGCAACGCCCACACGTAGAGAAATGTCGCGGTCATTAATGCAAAAGAAGAATGTACCTATCTATAACAGAGTCAACATCTGCTTTGCTCTCAGGACCATGAACAAGAACTCTAATTAGGCTTAGGATGTCCCTGTAATCACCCATCTTGCGCGCTTCATCATCAGAATTAATAACTTCTTCCTGTGAATTAGATGAGCATGGGTTTCCTATAGATCGCGAGACACGTGATGCTATTGCCGCCTCTGCTTCAAATCTTATACAAATGATAGCCATAGCATAGGCAACCCCTCCAAATCCTGTGTGCGATACAAAAAGATAAGACCCTGCATTGCTGTAGGAGAAACAAGAAAAGAAAAAGTAGTTTCAGAATAATGTCAAACGATATAGGCTTATGTAACAGGTATCTCGGATACTAAGTCAATTTATGCACTTTGATGATTCTGAACATCACTTTAAAACTCAATGTGTATGTCTCTCCAAAATGGGATATTATCACTATCTGAGACGAAGTATTACATAAACCTCAACTCCTGAAAATACATAACCTGACATCATCTCAAAAATCTAACAAGAGGATACAGACTGAGAAAGTTTCAATCAGGAGACGAGAGCATATATGCTTTAATTATCTTCATGATGCCCATGCAGACTTTAGTCCAGATTTATACATAGATTTATCTGAAACCAGTAAATCTGGTTACTCATCATTCAGTACCAGTAACAAGTGAGAATTGAGAACTTACTCATCCTTACAGTATTGGATTGAATCAACATCTGAGGCTAGAGCTTCTCTCTCTCTTGTTAATGGGGTTCTCTGATATGCTATACTGTACCCTTCTTGCTTCAAGGCTGCATATACCTCTGCAGGAGTCTTGACATCATCCACAAAAATATTCTCCCAGTACCCTATGACACTAGCCTGTTTCAATGAAGGGTTATATTCTTCACGATGCAGAAGCATTCTACCACCAGATCGTCTAATCTCAGTGATTATATCTTCTTTCAAACGCGCCTCCATGTGTTCCACCTGTAAAATGGCATAAAACGAGGAAATTGAAATCTGTTTCAGTTCATCAGTTGTTTAATCTTGTAAAAAATTAGCGTTGCAACCATAGCATACCACTGGGCCAGTGATTCCTATATGCTTGAGAGTATCAACAGGCTTATTCAGTTCCCTAAGAACAAAAGGAGTGTTGCAGATATAAACGACGGCCTCTTCTCGTAGGTCTGTTAAAACAACTTTCTGAGGGGCAGATCCTTCCGCCGTGGGCTTGGCACCTAAATAGGCCAGCATTTCTTTTGCGCCTGAAATTGTTGGGGTTGCCATGCTATACACAGGATATCCATCCACCTTAAAAGACAGAAATCACAATGTGATATATCCTTCATCTAGTGTTTCTAACAAACTTACAGCGATATCATAAATTCTTTAAAAGATTAGCCCAACAGAGTGAAGTTCATAAACCACGAAGTGCTAATCTAATATCCTAGTAGTAGGAAATTTTCATCTATCTCATAGTTGATAGCATCTAATATTCGTAGATAAAATGTTCGAATCTAACTAGATACATAATAACAAAATCAGAAATTCGCATATTTACTTTGCTGGCATAGCATTACACAAGAGAAATAACTTGTTCAATTTTATAATTACCCAGCCTTTAATACTTGATAAAAATCCAAAGCAGTCCTGGTAGATGACAGTAATTTATCTCAGGCTCCCTCTTTATTGTATCTAAGCAACCTCACTGGGTACCTTGTAGACATGTGGTGCACCATGGATTTGTATGTGGCTCGAAGTCCTTTGGCCAGGAAAGAAATACATTTTAAGAATAGAGCCTTTCCCCAAAACTGAACCGTTTCGATCCTTCACAATAGCCTCCATGACAGCATCTCCATGTTGAGATTCATGTGGAGCTCTCAATTCCTCCTGTATTCAGAAATGCCATATAGTCAATCAGAAGGTAAAACAAAAAATGCAACTTTCAGAGGCTCTTAGTGAAAGAACTTTACAGGGATGGTAAAGAATCGCCCAGGCCTTAATCTAATAGACCATTTCATTGCTTGAACCTCTGGTCTCTGATGTAGCCAACTCTTAAAAGTCATTCTTGACTCTCCTTGCCCACAAAATCCATCAAATGCTTCACTTCCTAGATATGCTGCAAAAGCAATTAAACGGAAATAACGCTCCAGATACTCAGCACCCCGGTTTAAAGCTACTCTCCTTTCTCTAGGCTCCACATGCTGCTGATTGAACACCTGTCTGTATTGTAAGACAGCTTGGCGTATGTTCTGCAGTGCTGAACATCGATCTATTATAGAATCTAATGCTTCCCGGCATTGAACCCCATTATCAAATAATCTCGTAATCTTCCATAACAGTAGGATGTCATTAATTCCAAATGAACGACCTGAATCATCACCTGCCCTAATCTTTTCAGCAATAGATGCTGATGTCGAGACCTGATCTTCACTTTCATTGTCAGACGGATTGCCCAACTCTTTGTGAGATAAGTCATCATTTAACACTCTAATAGGCCTCCCATTATCGATTCTGAGTTTCAGAAGACATGCAATAACTGTACCTGTTGTAGTCCTTCCAATACCCATCTGTAAGATGCACAAATAAGCAAAGCTAGACAAACAGCTAGTACATAAATTCAAGAAATCTTAAGAAAATGCCAAGGACTGGTCCAGGACAACTAGGTGAGTGAAACTCAAAAATATGACTACCTGGCAATTGAAAACAAAGGCTGTGTCCTTGGAAGCAGATACTATATTCATGGCCAATGTGTCAAAGTCAGAACCTTTGGGGGCTTTTCCATCAGTTATCGGAACACGAGCATATTTGATAGGGAAACCATCAGCTTCAAAGCACCTAAATACCTCTCGTGGCGTCTGAACAGCGTGCAAGCTCACATGTTCCCAAGAATCCGATATTTGTCCATCATCAGTCTCATTAATTACCATTATAGCACCTTGATAATGCTCAGCTTCTCGCAAAATATCATCCTTTAGCCGGGCTTCCATCCTTTCAACTCTTTCACAATCAATCCCCTTGACACAGTTATCACAGCACATTATTTCTTGAAAAGTACATAGCATAGCATAAGAAGACATAAAATCATGATATTATTCTTCTGACACTAGAAAAAAGGCACAAGAAGTAAATTTGGAACACAGGACACTAGCCTAATCAATCATGAGGTGCTTGAGTTTGAGTTATAACAGCAAACACTGGTCACACGATGATCAAATATGTAACATTTGGGACACAAATCATTAATGCACTCATGTACTTGAGCTGAACAGGTTCACAAGATATTTTTGTTTGTATCACTGTGTATGGATCCTCTCATATCCTCTTTGACGGATGAAAAAGGAAATAGATGTTGGTCAAGCAACATCATATCAGATTTGCTTGTTCACTCATGCCATAAAGAATGTCATGGTTTGGCGGTTTACAAAAATAAAGGAACATGATGTTATACCGTGTACTCCAGCATATTTTTGTATGGCCTTTCAACTTCACGAAGTACAAATGGTTTTCCATTTATGTAAACAACAGGTTCTTCT
The DNA here is from genome assembly GCA_037501455.1 of Lantana camara. Lineage (NCBI taxonomy): Eukaryota > Viridiplantae > Streptophyta > Magnoliopsida > Lamiales > Verbenaceae > Lantana > Lantana camara. The sequence goes on from CM074855.1 coordinate 131,521,012, forward strand.
CTCATATTGTGCCAGAATACAGGACGACCGCCTTTTGAGCTACCAATCCTTTGAATGACTGATCGAATTCCCTCAATGGTTGGATTGGCAACTCCATAAACTGGGAATCCAGGAATTTCTCGAAAATTAGGAGCACCCTCCACTCTTTCTGGTAAGCAAGGATGTTGACAACCAGGACAGTGGTCGCTTTTAAGAACTGTTTGACTTCCAAGAACTTCCCCGTTCCTTAAGGCAGCTACTTGACTCATCTCTAAAGGACGGCCATCAGCGGACGCTTCAGTTCTTGCTAGAGACTGCTTCGAATTAGTATAACCAAGTGCACCCATTGGGTCCCTTCTTAGCAATCTGTAACGGCATCTCGCACAATTAAAACATAATTTTTTCATTGTACGGATCTCTATGCTTGTGTAGCAACATATTATGCAGCACTTGCATAAGGAGGCACTTGCATTCAGAACAACAAAGATTAAGTAATCCCAAGGAACTTCATAAGATATGCAAAGTCAGGTTCCTCAAATGAGAACAGATGTTTATGATCATCTCTATATGACTCAACAAATCTTAAAACAATCAAACGTCAAACCGTGAAAGAAACTGCCAGTATCCCCAGAATTTCCTTCTAATTTGTATAAATCCTCAACTATAAGAAAACTTCTTAAGCAAAATCCAATATAAATACATAATAATACACCTTCTCGCAAAGGGAAAATTGGTGACTCTTTTCAATTCCTTTTGTCTGTTACTAACATGAACATTATTGTGTCAACATGGGAATGACATATATTTCAGTAAAATATCAAATAATATTTAGAACACTGCACAGGGTGTTTTGTATTTGTCTCTAGAAGGCCAAAAAAATTAAGTTAAACATCCAGATTATAACAAGATGAAGATTTACCATTTACACCATAATATAACATCAACACTTATAACAGCAAAGAAATCTGCAATTACCTGCGCAGTATACTATATAGCTCCGGTCTAGCTCTCATCCATTCAGTGAAATTGCTTTGACCAGGAGATATAGGATAAAGAGCTTCTCTTTCTGTGTGTAGGTATACGGCAAAGCAAATGAGGAAATAGTATCTCTCCAAGTACTCAACAAAAAAGGAAAGAGATGCTTCCCTTTTCATTTCATCAGCTTGACACAGAATACTATTTCGATAAGAAGCAATAGCTTCACGTAGATTCTGTAATAAACCCACCAAGCAACAATTCAAGATATTAACTGTAGTATGAAGAGGCACTAAATTATCTCGATACTCCTTCCAAGCAGAAGAAAATGCAATACAAAAGAAAAATATTGAGATTAGTACCTGCATAGACGAACATTTATCAATGACTTTATCAACCTGTCTTTTGCCTTCTAAACCACCCTGAAGGTACATCATTAGGCAATATGAATTCAAAGCCAAAAGATTATTCTTATTCCTTCAGTTTTCCAGAATATAAAGCAGAAGTCAGCTACTATCTGTACCTCTAAAACTCGAATAAGGCTTCTAATTACTGCATATTCTCCTCTACGGATAGATTCCTCTGAATTGGGTAAATCAGAAGTAATGGTTGAACTGCAATCAGAAATTTTTCCCATAGAATTGGTTCTCGGAATACCTGTATTTGACTAATCAGAATGCAATGCTCCCCACTTCAAATGAGAAAAAGAAACAGAGGCATATAGAGATTTTCAAATTCAAACTACTAAAGGTGCAACAGAGCTTTATGCATCCATATCAATTCCAGGAACATGAGAACACAGTGCAACAGTCAACCCATATACTGAAAATTCATCTCATCTTTAGATGAATCTTTAGATGAGACCCTCCTCAACGAGCATGAAATAACTTGTTGAAAGGGACAGAAATGGATGTCAACCATATACAAAAGTATTTTATCTGAAGTACACTGTTTTGAAGCACAGTATCATAAATTACATTTCGAAATATACAAAATGTTATTGACCACATCTTCCTAATAGAACAAAGCTTCATTTCAAATTCCCAAACCATGTGTTATCAAAATCTTATCTTAATCCTCAGTTAGTAATCAAGTACCAAGTGTGCCAGATGCATCAAAGTCATTAGCACAAGCTTGCTATTATTGCTAGAGACGTACACATGGCACAGAGTACTAAAAAGGGAGGAAAATTGAACGGTATAGCCAATTAGTTCAGTTTCTTTTGTTGGCGATAGAATGACCATCCACAAGCCAACACATGACATCAAACATAAAGATCTAGGGCTAAATAAAAAAGCTTATTCTGTTCATTACTTTACCTCATACAAAACATTCTAGAGACACTTTGTTTTTCTACATGACAACTACCATTCATAAATGATTTACTCTCCTACAGGCTACTTACATACTTGCCAGTACCAATACATTAAGAGAGATTATTTTATGCAATGTGCAGAATATCTATACATTGCCAGATAATACGTAAGCAAAACATTCCATTTGTAATATAAGAACTCTTATAGAAAGCTCTACATACACGAGTAACAAATGGCGGGACTTAGCATGATTCAGTGACCCAATTACAGGTAATGCATTACTCTGGCCAAGTAAAAAATGAAAAGAAACACAAGGCCAATATGCACCAGAAATCAAATAGAAGTGCCAATGACAACTTGATACACAATTATCTACTTCATATGCAGCATGAACAAGAACTGATAGAAAGAAAAATGCTAATCTGAAATTAATTATACTGACCATGCATAGTGGGCACAAGAGAAGCAAAAGTTATGCAATGGCCAGCAGGAAAACATGTAGCATATTAAAAACGTCAAAATTAGGCTATGAAAAACATTAAAGATCACCTGAAGCCCCAATGCGATTCATATATATAAGTGTCGCAATCACCATCCCTGTTGTCGTTCGTCCACGCCCCATTTGGCAATTAAAAACTATCTCTGTCCTAATATTAGCTTGAGATATCTTTTGAACCTATAAAGTAAATGATACGGGGAACAAGGTAAATTGACATCCCAAAGGAATCAAGATGTATGGACCAAGTTAATATCATATTTTCAGATCTATAGTCTAGAATTATGAACCCTAAGGCAACAGAAGAAGAGCACAAACTGCTCACTGAACAAAAAAATCTAGCACAATCCCTCTTAGTATAACAGAGAAGGGTACAAACTGCACGCAAACTTCACGCAGAACATTAACTGTTTTAAGTAGAAATAAATAAAAGCTGTATTTCCATTAGTTTTTCAAACAATTTAGTTTCCGCCAATCTTGGTTAAGCAACTTGTAGAACAAGGAGTATCAAGATGGGCAGAGTATCTGTCCCCTAGTCGGTTGGGACACTCCTCTATATCTAGATTGATGTGCATCTCACATGTGGTGATTCAGATTTATGCGGATGTCCACAGATGTCTCATGGAAAATATACCAGCTTACAAGTATAGGGTTAAAGAGCCTTAATCATTTCGAATCAAATTTTCCAATGATCTATGACTTGAACAAAATGGCATGAACATTGAGCAATAAGGATCTAGCGATGCCCCAAAAATATATAGGGTTGCACAAACTGGACATTACAGGCAACTATGGGATCTATCATTACGGTAAAGTCAACTAGATATAAAATTGAAGACTGACCAAGATATCAAAGTCCTGCTCTTTAGGAGACTTTTCATCTGTTACAGGAACACGTTCGTAGTCGACAAGATACTGATGAGTCAAGTCCTCGTACACCTGGCTTGAAGAATAAAGAAAACTATAAGCAAATGCATCACATATCTTCGTGTGTTCAGCTACTTTGCATACCTCTAGTGGTGTTTTAACAGAATCATCAGAAACTGGTTCCCACTGATCCACCATCTGACCATCTGGTAGTTCATCCGTTACAAGGATTTTGTTTCCATATCTGTAGATATAGATGTTGAGAAATTGATTTCACAATGCTATGAACAGTGACCACAGAACTTTTAAAAGATACCTATGATAATTGATAAATAAATATAAAAGAAAATATATAATGGGGTCCAGAGTACCTAGCAGCTTCTGTGAGGACATCTTCTTTCAACCGATCCTCCATTTGCTCTAACCTGGCCCTGTTAATACCCTACTTTTATTTGAAAACAAACACTGATGAAGAGGCTCACTATGGAAAGAGTGAATCAAACATGACGTAGATGATATGAAGGAAGCTTAGCAGGATAAAATCCAAAACTATAAAAACAACAAGTTACGCTTAGTTAATGATGTCATTAACGTTCTCGTTTACAATCAAAACTTGCTGGAAATATCCAACTCATTCTATGAGGAAAGGTATTGGTTGGCCTAGGTCACAGACAGGTTATATGGATGAATTATTGAGGAGCATTTTGAAATATGGAAATCAAAGCAGTGGATCCTATATTAGTAAAAGATCAAAAAAAACTTAAAACATTTTGACATGCACATGCACCAGAAAGAGAGGAGGAAGTGCTCATGAGAAAGAAAATATACCAAAAAAAGAAGAAATAAAAAGATGCCTTTTAATTAGCACAATTACAAGGAAGTCCTAACTTAAGACACTCAGTATAATAACCCAGAATTGATTTTAAATGGGTCCTCCATATCTCCTTGCTTTTAATAGAATCCACTATCTGTCCAGTCAATAAATTATACCTACACCAAGTAGTCCTAGGATTCATTTTCATTCATATCTAGGTCGAAATGGAAAGTAAAATGATCTCTTGGAAATAAAAATTATGCAAAGAGATACAGGCAAGATTTCAAGGGCATTACACACCGTATATTCAAGATTCGAAAAGGGCTGCTCCACGTCGCGCAGAACAAAAGGCCGGCTGTTAATGTAAACCACCTGTTTCATTTAAGCAATAAAATATAAATGAAAGGAAAGATCCAAAAAGTCGTTTATAATATCTGAATGGTAAAGCTAACTTCCACTTTCCAGCTTGCAAGACACAACCAACTTTATCAATAAGCAAGAATTTATTATCCAACGCCTCATTTTCATGATTGGCAACACAACTTTTAAGAAATCAATTGCCGCACTCACTCTTCAACTAGAAACCAACTATTAGGAGCAAAGAGCTCAAAATAACTAAATATCTATAATAATGATGGAAAGCCTGCTTCAGCAATTTTTGGACTACCAAATGTACTTCAGTTTACACAACTACATGGTTTTGCTAAACTAGATAACCCTCAGCACTCCCTTTTTGCAAAATAAATCCGGCTGAAGAGCATTCTCAGGATTTCAATTGGGTTATTATTGTCATTAAATCTGGAACTCTCACATGAAAAATAAATCAATTTCTGAAACGATAACAAAACCTAGAAATGCCTGTGCTAATAAAAGTGTAATGCCACATATGATGTTTGTTCTCATGGCCTAAAATGAGGTTGTTTCTTGCCTAGGGTAGTAGAGAGTACTATTATTAGTTCCATAAGGAAAACAAATCTTGTGTACTTAATGTCTACCAAAATAGTGGATATATATGTAAAGCGATTCCACAGTTCCATCAACAAAAAAATTACTGAGATTTTTCCTGCAAATGAACTAATTGCTTAGCTAATTTACAATTTCGAAAACTGAATTTATCAAATCACGTGCAACTTATGCAACATGTGTTGTATTAATTACTCAAATGTTGACAATACACAGATATATCGCATCTTGGCGAACACATCATGACGCATCTACCGTCATCACAACCCAATGTCCAAACTCATACTCACCAATCAAAAACAGGGTATCTGTTCATTACTTTCCACTTTACTTTATGTCTTTCTCTATGTTGGTGTTTACAGCCAATTTGAAAGTTAATTTTAGCTTTTTTTCTTCACAAACTTTCTTTCTGAATTTAGGCAACTGCATTAATTCTGTGTAATTGTTCGTTATGCTAAAGAAAAAGAGCAACGTCAAAGGTGTGCATTGAAGGCATTCATTTATTACTGTATGCGTGTTCGTGTGTGTGAGCTTGCGCATTTGGACTTGTCACAAGTTTAGAGAAGATAATGGAACAAAGGAATCAAATCATAGCTATAGGGGTAAATCCAAATGATGAGATCTCTAACATTTGAATCAGATAGAGTAGCACAAACATTTGAGATCCCTTTGTTATAATATTAATTTATGCACCACATCTACCACACCTTGCCCATCAATGACATTTCATTATGATAACAACAAAGATAGAAAGAACGTGTGCACCATGTGAATAACCTTATATATCAATTTTGAGAACGACTAATGAATGAATTTTCTTTCCTAAAATATAAAAATTGAAACCCTGAGCTCATGAATACACTAGTGTACCAGAGAATGCAATTTGTTTAACCACATTCTTTCGTCTCTATTTTCCACAGACATAGCTTCATCATACGGTACTGTGCTTTGATTCTTTTATATTCATCAATTTAACCATATGATTGTATGGTAAGCACATACAAATTCTTAAAGACCGCGTGTTTCTTTTAGACCATTTGGCATTTACGAAAGAATATATATAACTCAAACAAGGTTGCAACTGGTCATATTTTTTATTCATGTAGTATATCTTATCCAATTTTTACTTTGAGATTAAAAACCAACGAAGGGCAACCATTTGCTCCCTCTCAATCCTGGAAGAGAACACCCACGCAGAGGGAAGCCTTTCATCATGAAAGGGTCCAAGGTCCAGTTTTTCTCTCTATAATCATAATATTATTATAGAACTTCTAGAGTAGAATAAATGTTCTAGGAGTTCGCCAACAGTCCGCCTTAATTCATACAATTTCTTGAAATAAGAAACTATATATGAAACTACACCTCCAAATGTCGCAGCAGCAAAGAGATATATACCAATAATTAGTCACGACAAAATGCACTAAGAATTGTTGTGAAACTGAGACACCACTTCTATGAAAGCACAATATTCAATTTTAAATTCCACCAGCAGGAGTCCATATTTCTGTCTGAACGCTCAATGAATGCTCCCGTGGCAAAACAAAAAAAAAAAAGAGGGGGTGGGGGTGGTGATGATCAGATTCACAGGTGGTACAGCTGCCAATAATTTGAACAGTTTACACCTTCTCAATAAAGCATGCAAAGTATTAACGAGATCTCAAAGCAGCCCAGTACCAGGAATAAACTGGCATGATTAATGTCTTCACTAAGCACTGGTATGAAATAATAGTAGCACCAACATTATTATTTAATTAGGACTTTGTTCATCATTTCATACAAACTTGACGATTGAAAATTGGCACTGTCACCAAGAGCTTTTGGGAGTGAACAATTACCGGTTCCTCACGAAGATTTATCCAAAGTACCCGAGTTTGGTCCCCATTAATGTGAGCACCAATGTGCTTGAGAACATTTCGGATGCCATCAGTAGTTGGAATAGCAACTCCATGAACAGGTAAAGAATTTGCCTATGGAAATGAGCGAAAAACAGAGTTGAGATGAGCAATAAATATGAAAGGGAGGATTGAATGAAATGTATCTCAATTACAAAAATTTAAGGAAACTAATATCTATGTATGTATGGCATTGAAAAGAAAAGGATGATATGGAAACCCGCACAGAAAATATGAATAAACAAGAGCAACCACCTAAAAAAAAAAAAGAAGATGCCGATAAGAAAGAACAAGATCTTGATTTCAGATATCAGAAAAAGAATACAATGGAAAGGGAAGAAAGAGGAAGTAATAAGATAGAAAATTGTACCTTACGGTAATTGGGGGCACCGTCGATATGAGGAACCAAGCGTTTGTTATGGCAGCCAGGAAAATGGTCGCTCTTGAGAATGGTCTTCTTTCCGAGCACGGATCCATCTCTCTGTTTTATGACTTGCTCTGGCTCCTTTGGTATAGACATGGTTGCAAGCGCAATTGACAACTGATCCTTGCAATTGGCCAACAAAAAACAAATTGGTTTCATGTTTGAATTGAAGAAGAAGAAGCAAGCAAGCAAGCATTTCCCTTACCTAAGTACCGAATAGCAATGGCAGAAGAAGATAAAGATAAACTAGTCGGAGAAGAGTAGCAGTTGAATAACTGAGCATGTAGATGTTTGGGAGAAATCAGAAATGAGAACCCAATCCCATCCCATGTGCGTCAGCGTTCCAAGTTCCCAACGTGAAAACCGTGCTCTACAGCACAAACCCACAAACTCCCTCCCGATAGGGAATATGCTTTTCCACCTTCATTTCATTTACCCTTCCGTTGCCTGGCTCTTCTCTTTTTTCACATATATTAGACACCCTTTTCTTTTTATTTAATAATAATAATAATGTACACGTCCTTTGAATTAAATTAAATATTTTTAGATATTACTTTGTTTTATTTTACGAATATTTTTCATACACGTTTTAGTTTATAACCTAATTGAGTTGAGGCTAATCTTATCTTATCTATCAAACCTAATTATTATTCCTTTGTTTTAGTTTATAAATATTTTTCTTACACGTTTGACATGTTAAGAATCTAAAAGCATCCAAGTTTTTTTTTTTTTTAATTTTTTATATAAGAGGATCAATGTTGGTCAACTAATAATCTATCAATTCACATGTGCAGATACTTTACCACTTAAACCATCTGTTCGGCTTTAAAAGCATTCAAGTTGTTATGAAATGATATCAACTAAGAATCCCCACCCCACCAATATACATACATTCTCTGGAAACTAACACCAAAAGATGTTAAAATGCTCATTCCAATCAGAAACTTATGTAGTAAGCAGTAAAATGGAACATTTATGTGAGAAAGAGAGACAGTATTGTCTGAAATACATTAGGTCCCTGATAAACAACTCCGGAACCAAATACAAATGAAACCCAGCTTTTGTAGGTAAGCTGCTAGTTATTCTTATGGTATTGAAAACATCACACTAAGTATGCGTATTGATTCTTAATATGAGTGTGGACTCAGGCTGAGGCATAACGTGAACCGTCCACATTGCCATACTTGGGGATCAGGTTTTTTGTTGAAGGTAGTCCGGCAACCACTTCTTCTTCAATGCCACATTCATTTGTTCCTCTTCTGATCTTGAAGTATCCATCCTGCCATCCACAATCAAAACTCGTAACATATTCAACATATAATCAGAACTTTGAATCATATTCAACAAAACAAAGACAGAGAACATACATCACCCCAGCCTCTATTCCACTGATTTGCTAAAAGCTGCGCACATACCAGTCAAAAAGTAAGTAAACCGTCCGTCCAACTATTTATATTTGAATCTTAAAATGGCAGTAGTTACCCAATAGTCCTCCCCATCGACTGTAGCTCCCCAGCCTATCAGCTTAACAGCATGACCTCCCATCTCGTCACCTATTATGTGCCTGTAAACTCCCGACTTGTAATGAGCAAAATCCTGCCAGCAATGTCAAATATAGCTACAGTGAAAGCTATTAGGAAAGCAAGAAACAGAAAAGATAAGAATTGAATAAATTGATTTTGAGTCTACATGAACAATATATTAAAAGAATTACTCGAGTTTATCATCAATTAGATAACTACACAATCTTAAGTGCCTATGGCGGCAAGGTAAGCTGCCCTAGTAACAAGCGGTCAAGCTATAAGGATGAGTAACAAGAAACAAGAACCAGAGGTTTAAATTCCTTTCTATTACCTCGTACACAGTGAAAGAGACCTCAACTGGTCCATTCTTGTAAATTTCTGCCATTATACTGTATGGATCAGAACTGATTCCGTATGCATTTACACTAAAGTGCTTTGACTCCGCCCAGAGCAGGTTTTGCTTTTTGCATTTCTTCACGCACTTAGGGGTCGGATAACCAGGCTCACAACCAGGATGGGAGCATCCAGTGTTATCAAAGTAAGGATCACACTGTCGGAGAAAACTTATGTTAGGTATTTGGCGTATATGAATATGTTGCTACACAATACATATGCAAATTGATGAACAGCCAGCTATAACTAGGAAACGACACTCGTCAATCAATAATGTCTTTCTAGAATATATGAGATCACATTTTCTGATAATAATAAGACTCCTGTTTCAAAACAGACAATGCTACCTCTGCGGTAACAACACCAGTACGGACAAAGTATTGCCATGCTGATATTGGGTAGCCTCCATCACATCCATCACCACATAAAAAGCCACAGCAAGCTAAAAGATCATTGACCGAGAGAGTAACATTCTACAAAACAGAGAATGAATATTATTACGTCTTTGTCCAATATAAGACGCCGAGATTTTAAGTTCAAGAACAAACCGTGCTAAGATGGATGCAGAAGCGATCAGTTAGAGACTCAACAGCTCCAAAGGCCCAACAAGAACCACAGTGCCCCTAATAAATGGAAACCAGATCTGTAAGAATACACGTATGCTGTTTGGAAATAAATAATGAATCTGCCAGACAAGAGATGCGATTTACCTGATCTTTAGTTTGAGATATTCCAGCAAACACATCAGATAGAGAAGAGAACAAGAATAAAAACCATTAGCACATCTTTCCTGGAAACAACAAACAGAAGTCAACAAGGTCCAGGTAACTGACCTAGTATATCTCCAATTGTACTGCATTGCGGCCAAGCTGTTCTAGCGTCAAATGCTTTTGGCAACTTCAGACCCTTTTTGTGAGTAACCACAGAAATCCCCTTCAAATGACCCTCTGGCGTTGGTTTAACTCCAAGAAGGTGCATAAATTGGCCAACCTGGGAACCGAACTATCATCAACTACTTTATAATGAATAATTATGCTTATATTTGTTTTTTCTTATTTCTCCTGTGGGAGGGGAACGGCAGCAGAAAGTGGCTCTGACAAGTTACAATAAGCCCATGAAAAAAGAGTCTTTGTAGAATATCACAATCAAAAACTTACAGTGTAGTTGGAAAATCGAGGGTTCATTGAAGCTTTCCATCCAGCTTGTGCATTATCATTTATAGATTTAGTTATGGATTCCTGCATTGCATTTGTTAGCTGTTCAACCTCACTATAAGCTGAATGTATTTTGCTTGATGTTTGTGGAAAAGTACCTGAAGAATCTGATTGTTAAGTTTTAGCCGGTGATCTGGTTTCCCAGCAGTGACCTGTAGAAAATTTTACACATAGATAAAACTTCAGCACACGTGAGCTAAGCAATGCTGTACAGACTTCAGAAAACTAGGGAAAGGGATAATCCCAAAGCAACAATGAGCAGCAACATTTGTCTAGTAGCTTCTCATTATTCTGAAAGTTGGGCTAGGAGTAGTTGTTTTCATCTAACACCTGAAGGCTGAAATTTTTAGGAATTTCCCAAAACATGTTGGCCAATTACTAAAAAGATTCATCTAAATAATATTTAATTTTTCAATTATTATACTAAAATTTCTCATATTGGTGGTCTTGATAAAACTATTTATCTAAAACTGTGTTAGTTGAGTTTGATATGCTTCAAAAATAACATCCAAGGAAAAGACGCAACTTTTCCCTATTTTCTTGAGGTTAAAAGTTAAATACGAAAGTAAATGAAGCCTCGTTCATTTCTTATCCAGTTTTTCGTTTTTATTACTTTACGAGATACACAAAGGTGAGTGATAGATTAGATATTCACCGGATAGAGTTGCAGAAGAACTGAAATAGAATTTCAAGAACAAACGTAATCTAAAACAATAAACTTCTACTGCACGTTTTGTATCAGTTTGGATAATCCCCAGCAAAACCTTTAAAAATGGTTGCTACCAGACTAAATCGGAGCGGAAGCGAAGCAATATGAACAGAGAAATATATGATCCAAAAATCATAGATATAGTTAAATTAAGGGGGAAAAAAAAAAGCAAGAAGAAGAAGAAGAAAGGCAAAGTTTGACCAAGTGAGGAAGTACCTGTAGCTGAATGGTGAAGATAGTCTGTGAAAGTAGGAGGGCGATGAAGAAGGAGACTGTAGTTGCCATTAGAGTTGCGTCCTAAACCTTCTCCTCCGTCTGATCCAAGTATCCAACGATAAATTTCCAGTTCCAGATATTTATCCTTCCTTCCTTTCGACTATTCTTATCAATTATTGATTGGACTGCGTCAGTGCGTCACCTGACCTCACTCCTTCACGCATATCTATGCAAGTAATCGCCAATTGCATCGCATATGTTTTTTATTATTATTATTATTATTCTGGATAATTATAAAAATAACTAAATAAGTTCAAGTTCCAAAAATATTTAGCCATCTCCACTTCTAACTTATTAAATAATTTTGTTTTGTGATTTGAGTTCGATAATTTTTGTACATGATATAATTTTTGGCCTACATTTATGATTTATCTTACTCTATTATTAAGCGCGAGACAAAGTGTGGTCTCTTGGATTTGGTCTCTAATTTCTTTTTTGATTTAATTAATTATTTTTTTTTTATCCCATACGGAACGTGTTTCAAATTCACTCTTCTCTCAACTTACTTTTATTCTCTTCTTTTATATTCTTTTATTTTTTTTCAAATATTTTTTAATTTATATTTTAACTATTTTTAAGAGACTAACCGCTTTGTTCTATTATATATTTTTATTTTTTCTCATATTTTCTAATTTCTATTTTGTATTAGTTTTTAAACTTTAATCATATTAAAAACAAATATAAACATAAAAATTTTAATTTAATATATATTTAAATAATTATAATTTTGTTATTTGCACACGCATAGAGTGTGCCAGAATTGCTAGTAAATAATTAAAAAGGGTATTTGTGATGAATTTTCTATTAAAGGATCACTTACATGACAATTATTGACAAATTGAGACTAATTAAAATATTTATCATTAATTTTAACTTTATTAGAAAAGTATATTTTGTAATAAACTAGGTGAGCGGAGTTTTAGAAGTAAATTCTAATTTAGTTTGAAGTTAAGATAATTATTGGAATTAATAATTAGGAAAAAATATAAATTTGGTCCTATAAGTTTGTAATTTTGGTAATTTAATCCTGTTCGTTATAAAATTTGCAATTAAGCCCTATAAATTTGTAATTTTGATAATTTTGATCCTGTTCGTTTCAAAATTTTCAATTAAATACTGTAAGTTCTAAAATTTTACAGTTTATATCCGATTTTCACAAGAAATTTATTAGTTGTCAGAATTGGTCACGTGACTCATTTATGTGCTGACTTGGCGGGATATATGACAAAAATATTTGATTCGTATAAAAAAAATTATTATACATGTAGCATATCTAATAAAAGAAAATTTAAATAAAAAAACATAATTATATTTGAATGAAAATGTCGTATCGTCCAGCGAAATCTATAAGAAAGTGACTCCCTCAAACAGCTGATTCCTTTTCAATTATATATATAAAAAGAAAAAAAAAAGGTAACTAACTCAGCTGGTTGATCAATCTCAGAGATCTTATCGGCCCACAAACTGCAGAAGGACGATCACGATTCCACGAAAATTTCTACGTACTTGTTCAGTTCAGGACAAGTGAGAGCTTTCAGTTTGCGTGCGTGGGAACAACTCAAACAAAGAAGAGTCTGGCTAGATCTGAATTCTGGCACGACCCCCGCCGATTGGATTCGGACATAAATTGCAAAATTTTAGAACTTACAGAACTTAATTGCAAATTACGAAATGAACAGGATCAAAATTATCAAAATTACAAAGTTAGAGAACTTAATTGTAAATTTTGAAACGAACAGACCTAAATTCCCAAAATTATAAATTTATAGGATGAAATATGCATTTTTGCTAATAATTATATATTGACAAATAATAAAAGAAGAATTAGTGAGGTGGGATTGATAGGGGTGAGGTGGCAGGGAATGATGACGGCTGGCGCGAGGATTGCTTGGGCGAGAACGTGTAAGCATAAGTCTTGCCACATCGGATTCGCTATATAAACTGAAATTGTCCACCAAACAATTTACCATTACAATTCAAATCCTGAAGCAGTACCAGAACCAAATGCCGTATTCCATGGAGGCCGTGCTCCGTCGGACTACTTTCTCTGCTCCTCTACCTCAACCTCAACCTCAACATCACCGCCGTCTGTTGCATTCTTCCATGAATCGTGTGAGTATGCGTATGTCCTCCAAGCACCATTCCCAATTATGTGTTGATCGTCCCGTCGCCACAACTAATAATCACGTCATTCACCCGCCCACGCCATGGCCAACCGAGGAGGAAGAGGAAGAAGAAGAAGATATTAATTCTCAAAAGCTCGATCAGTGGATCAGAGATTCTGCCGTTGAGGTAGGTGACTCGCCGTTCTTTCATTCGTCCTCACCACGTTATCTGTTACTTGTGCTTTTCTTCTAACGCTTGAGCTTTTCCATCTGTAGATTGTGAAGAATATAGACGAAGCTCCGTTCCTTGTCCACATCTACTGCAGCGACGGATCGGGATCGAGGATTAAAACTGTCAAGGAAAAGGCTGTACCCGATAACTGGCCCATGATTGAAGGAAGATGGAAAGAAAGGAGCCGCGTCCCCAGCGGCGTTATGCTTGTAGAACAACTTTACTCTGTTGAAGACCAAAACGTTAATAACAATAATAATGGTGAATTATGCTCCTCCTCCTCCTCTAAATTATGGGGAATACTGATCCAAGGAAAAAGAAAGAGTTGTACAGCATGCTATCTCCTCAAGACTAGTCGAGTTCAGGGTGTTGGGGGATTTTGCACTCATTTTTGTTTGTCCAGGGTTGACTGCTTTCTAGAACAAGCAGATATCCTGCTCAAAAAGCTATGGTTGCAAATGGGGTGATTTTTTCATTTTTAGGGTATCTGTGTTGTAATATGGAAGCTTGGACAAAATGTACAATTCATTCATCATTATTGGCAACTCGCAATCTAATTGTTTCTCTTTTCAATTCTCAGTTGTCAATCGCAACTTGCTTGTAAATAAATACATGGCATCAATAATATAACAGAATTTCAAAACTGGTTTGGTCTACTGATCTACATTGAAACAAGAACAAAATGAAAAATAAAGTACAATCGACCCACAGCACAGCCCAAACCTAGCTGAGGTATCAATTTATTCAGGCTATCTTCGTACTAGACGCTGCCTCTCGCGTTTGCGGAAGCGCTCCAGCATGAATTCATCCGTGGCGGCTTGCCTTCGATTTGCAGCATCTGCAGCCGAATCGGGATTTCTAGATTCACTGCCACTATCATCTGCACCCTTACCCTTGTGAAGCTGCGGATGTTCTGAAAACACATGATCATGATAAAACATTAATACATCAGTAAAAGGTTATGCATCCATACAGGAGAATCAACACCATCCTGACCAACAAAACCAAACATAGCCATTGCCTCACTGGAGTGATCCTTATTGCAGCAATAAAAATCTAGCATAACTCTCGGATAGGATTTCAGAATTCTAAACCCAATTTGACTAGGAACAAAACACTTGCAGCAAAGCCACACTATAAGAATCAGCCAGCCACTTGCTTGTTTTTTGTTTAGAAAACCTGCAATCTTGTTCTTTCTTGTTTGCAGGATTGAGTACAAAATTCAGTTTCCACAGAGATCAGTAAATAGCAACAGTAATAGAACATAAACATCAACTCTCACTAGAGTTCTAGACGAGATTAAGTTTCCAAAGAAGGTCAAGTTGAGGGATAAAGATATGATTAAAACGAATCCAGAATCAAATTCTTGTCCTTAAAAGTAAATGGTTAAAATACAGGCGACAGGTACAGGGACCAAAGCATTTGCGAGATGGCAGACATGATTTGCATTCACACACTCACGACACAGAATAAAATGTCAGTGACAATATCAGACATAGGAATCTCCAAAATTTATTACAAGCAGAGGCAACGGCATATATT
This sequence comes from Lantana camara, assembly GCA_037501455.1. Lineage (NCBI taxonomy): Eukaryota > Viridiplantae > Streptophyta > Magnoliopsida > Lamiales > Verbenaceae > Lantana > Lantana camara. The sequence goes on from CM074855.1 coordinate 131,536,732, forward strand.
ACACCCAGCAATATGGTTGCGTTTTGTTTTTGCATGACAAGTGACGTAAATACCCACCTTTTCTATGTTTCTCAGCATAGTCCTTGCCACGTTGTGAGAAATCAGCACTAAAACTTGCAGGAAGGCTGGATTCTGCCTTTGTACGACCAACAAACCTCTTTTCCTGTAAGAGCTTTTTGGCAGCCTCTGTCTCCTCAATATTTTTCAATTTGTACCTGCAGAGCACCAACAACTATAAGAAAACCTCAATTTCTAAAATATATTATCAACAAGTGCTCCAATCTTTCAAACCAAATGAATTATAAAATATCTAAACAAGAAATAAACAAGCATACTCTATGGGAAGCTGGACTTCTGCAATCCCTGTAGTCCACTGAGTAGAGTTTTCATCAGAGCTCCGCTTCTTCACCTGAAAAACAAAACAGAGAAGATTCAAGATTGTAATATATTCCTCCTGGTCATCGCTCTATTATTTTACAGTTGCATAAGTTGGGAGTTGGGGCCAAATTTCACTCTCAAACAAATAAGAAACCTGGAACTTATCATAGTGATTCAAATATCACCTCTACCATTTTCTTTATGCTATTTGCGACATTAGTTGTTTATGCATGATTGCATACAAGTGATCTCATGAAAACTCAATTTTCAAACCACTGCTGATATAATTTTATGAGGAGCCCCAGTCAATCTTCATTTATTTCTCATATGTTTTGCTAGTGCTACACCTAAAGAAGTCAGAAACCAATTTCAGTTAAGTTATCAGCAAATGTATTGAGAACTCATCAGATTCTGTCACGAATCCTCCAAGACTGGATCTTATATTTGCAAAGTTTGGTTGGCATTAAAAGAAGTACAAGAATGAATGGATAAATTCAGAAAATACAGCTAAAGCAAGTTCTAAGGTTGATACTGGAAAGAAGCTATATATGTAATTAAGTAAAGTACGAATAGCATCTTAGATCCTTCTTTGCCGCAATACGAATAGCCCAGGTCACTTACTTTCAGATGCTCCGGAATTTTATACAACTCATCCTCTGCACGCCTGACTTCATTTTCAACTTGATTTTCCAGATCAATATTCTTGCCCCGTTTCTTTGCCAATTCTTGTTCCACATACCTCAACCTGCCCATTAAATTTGAGAAAATATAAACAGAAGAATAAATAAATATAGACAGGCTAAGTCTATTGCAACAATGGTTTGTAAACTGCAAATATTAGTGCTTCTGCCTGAAAACTGTTTACTTTCTCGAAACTACACCCGACCTAGCTTTAGACGTGCATGCTATGAAATTAGAGGTGCAAGTTTCAATACCCTCAGTTTTGCTCACACATTTCCCGTCAAAAGCAGTTAGCTGGATTTAGTAACAAGACAAAAGTATATCTACTATGGAGTAATAGCTGTGCAAATCATATTCAAATTGCATTACAAGGCCCTTGTTGTTTCCATGAAGAGAAGGAGTAGTTTAATTTTATTTTATATGTTATTTGTAGAAAATCGAGAACTTGCGATGACACCACCAGAAGAATATGGCTTAGAATTTGTATTCCACACAACTCAGCAATAAAAATCACACTGGAAACATTCTAAACCCTCATTTTCTGTTTATTCCATGCCATCTAAAATATTAATTTGGCAAATATAGGAGGAATTGCAAGGCATAAAAAAGATCATGACCCTTTGCTCGGAAGAGAACTACAGTGTTTATACGGCCAGAGTAACTTGAAAGGAGGACGAGAAATTGAGATCAGAAAGCAACTACCAGGGTTTTAAGCACGATAAATAAGGAACAAAAGAAGAGAAAATAGTGGATACATACATATTGGGGTCCTCGACCATGACAGCAGTTTCTTGAGCAAATGTGTCCTGCAAAACCAAGTCGTCCTTCTCAACATCACCTTCGCTCTTGTCATTGACGTTACGCGACAAACCAATCTGGCTTCCGTTGGCGGCGGCGGGCACTGCACCAGCAGACGAAGCTGGCGTGGGTAGAGCTGGTATCCCCGACTTCCTCTCTCTCTGTCTCTGAAGGAATTTTACCTCCTCTAAGGCCAATCTGACAATTTGAACAGCCATTATTGGTTATAAGGATCGAAATTGGTAAAAGATAAGGGAGGAATATCACCTTTTCTCATGCTTTTCGTCTTCGTCTTCGTCTTCGAGCTCTATACTTCTTTTCCTAAAGTTCTTGGCCTTCATACTCAGCAGTCCAGTCAATATGCAAACTCTCTTCTTCCCTAAATCCGACTCGTCTCAGGCCTGGTATAAGGAACTCGCCGGTGGATATTGGAAAAGAGAGCTGGAGTTAGGGCAAATTGCAATTTACTACTAATTAGATTTCTATTTCTCTCCTTTTATGATAAAACTTAAATTCTCTCTCTCTCTTGTAGCACCCACGGTTGATCCAGCTAGTTTTTTTTTTTTTTTTTTTTAATTATTTATAAACACACAACTATATAGCACCGACACGGCTAATTTACGGTCTTCCATACTTATAGAAAGCGGATACGTCTCGGATATGGACATGCCTTGAATACGATTAAAACTTAAAAGGTGTCCGGAAGGAAAAATAATAATAATAATAAGACACGATATCGAATAAGCCTTGGACACAACCGGACAAATTTATAATTATAGAAAGTTTTTTATATATTTTTAGAATTTTTTGGAGATGAAACTGAAATAACAAAATTTATTTGAGTATTTAATATTATATACTTTTATAAATTTTTTATTACATAGATTATATTTATAAAATATTTTTATTTTAATATAAAATATTTGTATTTATATATAAAATATATTTATTTATATAGAATATAGTTGTATGGGACTCGTATTGTGTAATGAAATTTTTAAAAATTTGTATTACCATGTTTGTGTTCGTATAATATAGACTCACACACACCTAAATAAGATTCAAACCCAAAACCTTACCAGAATGAAGCCAGGTTTGCTATCAAAAAGTAAAAATAAATGTTTTACATGAGATTTGCGACAATTTAGGGGGGTGGTGGAGGGAGGGGATTCATCTCTCATTTGCAACTCCGATGCTTAACCCATAAGGTGCATGAATAGTGTATTACAAGACATTGAGGGGGATGAACTTGGGTCTCAAAACATCAAGTTTTAGTTTTAAACAATTCAGCACCTCCTCTTCAAATTTAAACAACACCCAATATAAAGTTCACCCATTAAAAGGAGATTACATGTTATGTCCAGAACTACAACAAATATACCTTCAAAAAATTAATGCCTGCACAAGGCAATCCTTAGCTGAATGTTGATACCTGCATGAGGCAATCGATCCTCAAAAGGTTCATATGAAAAGCGAAAAGATCACATTGAAGTAAATTTTACTAGGCCATGCTTTCCGACTTTCCGTGAATCTCGATAACAAGAATAAGTAAGTTTTGTTCAATAAACATATAATATGAAGATATGTCTTTGTGTCGTGTGACCATAGCTCCTAATTAGCTACAGCAACAATTGCAAAAAATAACATTCTAGAAATTCAATTTGTCCATTAACACAAGAGCATGAGGATGTAAAGACCTAGCAAACAGTTCTGCTCTCGGCATGCATCATATCCAAGTTATCTAAACGGCGAGCATCAACATCGAAAATAATCTCAACCAAACGCGCCATGTTTTATGCACTCAGCCACCGCAACTTTCAATAGAAGCATCTTCTTCCTAGCCAACTGCAAAATAAAAGACAAACTCAGTATTGTACGAGTAGCATAGCTGGAAGTTTCCTTTTTTTTTTTTTTTTTTTTCTTTCTTTTCTTTTTTTTTTTTCCCGAGTAAGTTTTCATGTGTTACAACTTATGTTAGTAAAACATGGAAAAAACCCAATAGCCTGTAATTACATCACAGAAGGGTATTTATTGACCCATTTCAAATCTATATTCAGATGGAATACTCTGTGAAAATCAACTTGTTCATATGGCTATGTACTGCTAAGATATGAGGCACAAGAAGAGAATATCAAGAAAAATAGCACATTAGAAACAGTTTCAAAATTGATGGATGTAAGCAATACTTTCAATTTTCAGTCCAAAAGAAGTTATTTCTTTTTGTTGGTTTCTTTCATTATGTAGCAACTAGAGGGTATAATAGAAAGCTGCACATTTCCTGTTTCCAGATACCAAGAATCAACATCACTGTTAAGTTTTCGATTAATTATCTGATTGATTTTACAAGCATTCTATATGCTACGAGGTATAATTTGAGATGGATGCACTGTTTCAACAAATGGAAATCCCTAACAAAAAAATATAATATGTTCCAATTCAAAGGAAAAAAACTCACCTCCTGGACAGCCATGATTCTGCTTTCGGCAGAGTCAAGTTGAACCTGAATTTCTTGCTCCACTTGTGAGAGAATTTTTTTCTGCGTTGCTCCTAAGAAGTACCAGGAATTATTATAGGTTAAGATTTGTCTGAGTGCAGTTAAGAAGTACATCTAACAAATACAACGGCTACGGCACCATCTTTTTTTTTTTTTTTCATTTAACTCAAGAGTAATGCTTCAACAGATAATCCAGCAAATAAACAATAATTATAACACTACATTTATAGCCTCTTTGATATGTTCGCTCAATTTTAGTGAGACAAAGAACAAGAATAATTTCATAATCATCTTTGAAATACTGATTACATAGTATCACGGTCAAAACATCTACATTATGTTCAGACTTCATGTTGCACATCCACGCTGAAATTATATCTAAACATATAAAAATCAATATGTTGTATGTTAATACGTTCGAACCTTTTGAAATGTTTCCTTCTTCATTTCCCATCATGCCATTCAATTTCTTTTAGAATGAACATTGTTACATCCAAAGTTGCAGAAAGGTTCCTATGGGTTTAGCCTAGTACATCTTCAGGCAATGCATATAGAATTCATGCTAGCAATAAGCTCAGAACTTTCAGCTTTGAAATTCCTTGTGATGTGAAGTAAATAAACTTTAATAATTGTTGGTTCAGTACTGCATTTTTTACTTATGGCCTCTGATTAAAGTTTTATAAAGATAGGATTAATCATTTTGTGGAACAGCAAAAAGATAAAAGTTTATTCCAATCGAACATATGCATATTACCAACTGACAAGTGCACCATCAAAATGAGAAGTGATCCATCGCAGGAGGTAGAATTTTCATACTTTTTCTTTCTATGGTTCTTTTAAGCTCGACCCCGTGCTCTTCTAGATCTTCAATTACACTGTTGCAATTCTGAAGGTGAATATCAACCTCTTCTTTGAATCTTTTATATAATCCAAGCAACTGGTCCTGTTGTTCTGCAAGAGAGTTACATATCCCTAGTTCGTCAAGAGTAACTTGTGGCCATTACAATGACAGTCAATGATCTACAAGGGTGAACAGTACCGTACCTGGCCTACTGATGCATCTAAACCTAAGCAACCACCCATACACTACATTATACCCAGACCCGAGCCTGACCAAGAACCCATGGGCCTACAGCATGCCCCAATACGGTCCTCCAGATCAGGTGTAGACCAGGCAATTGGTTCATGAAGATTATGATTTGATCAAGTTATCAAGTTTAGGTAAAACACATACCTTATCAAGCTCATTAAAGAAAGCATTAAATTTTTTAAGCATGTACGTACAAAATGTTGAAATAATATAGATTGTAAAAAATAGTATAATTCAATGAAGTAGTCAAGATTGTTTCCAGAAACACACCTTGAAATCTAGTTTCCAGACATTTCCTTTTTGATTGACTAAGATTGGCTAGCTTTCCCCTGAAATATACAAGCATCATGCCATGAGAAATATCATTCAGATACACAACCCATAATTCTTTCTAAATACTCACACATCTGCTTTCATCTGAGATTCAGCATTCTGCAAAAGTGAAAATATTTCCTCAGCTGCAGCCCTCACAATTTCAGTAGATCTTTTGCTTTTCACTGACATCAGTTTGGCTTTAACACGACCCAGAGCCATAGTAAATATTGCTGCAGCACTGAAATTTTGAGGAAAGAACTCATCATAATACATAAGGAAAAATGGTTGACACTACATACATTTCCTAATCTATTTCTCTAATCAACAATCAGAAGTACCTAGCTAGGTCATCCTCATGATTCTGTTTCAAGTGCATTTGAAGCTCGCTGTTCTCCTGAATCCCTGTAAATTTTGGCAGAGGTACAAAGAAAATCCCCAAATGAGAAGAAGAAGAAGAAAAGGATAACTGCCAAGGAAGTCTACTGTAGGAAGGAACAGAGGTTTGTTCCAACGGGATTATAAACCTTTTAACGACTCTGAGACAGGACTACATCCTGTCCCTTCAATATCTTTGTCGCTGTCTAGATTTGTATCGGGTTCAGGTGCAAACTTCTCAGCGGTACAATCTTCAGGAGATAATTGCTCTGGTTCTCTGAAACCTGCATATTCATAATATGAGACTAACTGGCTAGCATCAGCTTTTTGTTCCCTTTTTTCCTATGAAGAAATGCTTTAACTTTCTTGCGCGGAAAGTTGGTGGAAAACTAACCATTGTTCTTCCTTAAATTGAACATGGACATTCTTTTTTTTTTCATTGTCAGACCATGTCACTCGTAATCACAATAACAGACAAGTCTCATTTTGATTATGTAAAGCCTTTTAAAGATCTTTTATGTAAAAAAACTGACTCTTCGTGAAGTGTCTCTTATTGTAACCATTCTGTTTATCCCTATAGACAATAGTCCAAATAAAATACGACACAAGCTCAGTATTTACTCATACGGAAGAGAAGCATCACGAACATAGCTTGTAAACCACATACTCACTGATGCAAACACTTAAGTTTGGCCTTCTGTATCATATCTATGAATAAATATATAATCTAACCTCAAATTTTAATCAAACTTCTCCACTGAAACATACATCTAAGCAACTTCTGTCTAATACGAAGTCAATGATGACATAAACGATCAAAGTGTAATATTCGAATAATGATGTACATTTCAAGCAGAAGATAAATCTGAACTAGGTGGGCAATATCCAGTTTAGTTTTCTTTTCTGTAAGGTACAATGAACAAAGCACAGATAGAGATGAAGGAATACTACTTCAAATGTTTTCACTGAACCTTTCAAATGTGAATCATCTTGCGAGCTCTCAGAATCTGTTGCTTCATTAGATGAACTGGAAATAAGATTTCCATTGTCTTCTTCCATGACAACGCTTGGTTTCACATGGAGCCTATCATTTAGCTCATCTATAACATCCTTAAAATTCAATAAGGAAAAGCAATATATAGATATCATATATAAAGAATGATATGGTGCGACCTGCCTTAAATTGTTTTTTGTTAACTGATATTTTAAGGATACAGGTAATTCCGATGATTTCGGTTTGCATTCTGATGAATTCGGACTCAATAAACTTCTGAAGCGACGGATGCCTTTCATGTTAAATTCTTTCTCAGTTGGAAGCTGATCATAAAGTTTTCCCCAATTATATTTTGGTGAGCAGACAGGGGACTTATTCTCAAATGGAGGGGTTGAAGGATGGCTTTCAGAATTCCTTTTGGTCTTCAACAAAGAACCAGCTATGTCTACTTGCTGATCCTTAATGTTTGGAGAGTCCATATCCTTCTGCAGCTCAACATACTTCTGCTGCTCAGTAGTCACATTAAGTGGCGGCTCAAGAGAACTAGTTTTCTTGGTACCACCTTTTGGCTCAACAAATATTTCATTCCTCCTGTCGCTGGAACTATTAGCAATGAAAACTTCATTTCTATGAAACGTAGACTTCCCAACAGCTGGTATTGATCTCTTCTTTTTTTCCGATTGCTCTCTCTCCTCTGCTTTTTCATACTTGTCCTGATGTATCTCCAGTCCAGAACTCCCTCTCTCAATCTTGTTTCTCTTAGAATGTGAAGAACCTTCGTCAATATTATCGTATAACTGTCCAGAATAATCTCCTCTAAATGAAAATATTCTCTTCTTTGGACATTCTTTTATGTGGGAAGTAGATTTAGCGGCCTTAATTTTCTTATGCTGATTCTTAGTGGAAGGTTTCTTCTTAGTCAAAGATCGAGTCATTGGTCTTCTGAATGTAAGCCTTTCGGAATCACTTTCAATGGTATCCGAATTTGGAATTTTCTTCTCGACAAGGTGGTCCTTCCCATCCCTCTCTTGACCTTGCTGCAATTCGAGAGAGTTGCAACAATTCTTGTTTGGCGAAGAAACATTTCCTAAGACTTCCCAAAGCTTCATTCTCAAACTTTCACGGCCTTTAGTTTCTGTTTTCCCATCTTTGTCATTCTCAACCTGAACTTTTCCTGCCAGAACTCCAGGTTCAGTTGGAAACTTGAGATTCTCCACATGCCTAGCATTATTAACTTTCCCAGTCTCCATGGAATGTATACCTTTCCCAGTCTTTCCAGCAAAAAACTTGTGAGTATGGGCAGCAGATGCTTTCTCTAATAACTTCGATCTGGGACATGTTTTGCTGGCACCCAGGAACTTTGGAGTATGTTCTGTATCATGAACTGCAACTGAAGAAGAAATATTTGGGTTGATAGATCTCGTGGAAACCCAAGGGGAGGTGTCCTTCTGCTCAGCTGTCACGTGTCTTTCCACATGTGGACTTTGTGCTTCATGTTTTTTGCCGCACTTCCCTTTGGTAGAAGTTTCATTTTCGGCAATTTGCACCACTGATTCCCTCATATCTTTTCGTTCTGCATTTCCAATTGAATCAACCAGAACTCCTACAGAGATCTTCCTAGATTGACTGCAGGATCGGTAATTGTTGCTAAAGCTCCGACACTGACTCATTTGTTCCTATCATGGGTATATTAAAGCAACCAAATCACACATCCAGCTTCATGAGCTGGATATACAAAAATTTGAAAATATACAGAACCTCGGTAAAGAAACCAAACCTAAATTTGTCCTTTAAGTAAGTGAATTACTCACAACTGAGATGAGAAACATGTATACAAATTTGTTGACCAAGCAAACAAAATAAGCATGAGTTGTATGTTGAGGGTAGAAATTTAATCCAGTTCAATGAGGGTTAAGAATTGGAAGTGTTGCTAACCTCTGGATGATTAGACTGCCTATCAGCGCCCATCAAAAGATTTCAGCTGGACGGAAAGTAAACTGTGGCCGGATTCTGAAAATCAGCCCCGCGATAGCTCCAAAATGTTTGAGAAAAACAAAAAATATCCCCTTCAACTTGGAATTCTCAGCACCTTGTGTTCCGATCTGGAGTTGTTTCCAGAATTTAGGCGGTCAGAATGTGCAGAAAATAAATCGAGGAGGGGTAAGCTGCAGATAAAGTTAGAAACAAACATGAATGCACGAAGTTCAAACAAAGCATCAAACTATATTCCTTCAAATTAGACTAGGAGACTGTAAAGGCATGGAAGAAATTGGTTTCTTACAGTAGCGCCACCGCCACCTATACTCCTTGAGGTTGTGCTGAATTGATGAAACCCTGTTTCTATTTTAAGTTACAAACTCAGATGAGTAGGGTAGACTAGACTCTAGAGCATGGAGCGAAATGGAGAAATGAAGCGGGAAAGACGAATGTACAAGTGCACGCTTATCATCCTTTAACGGCCCACCAGTGCTAATGTGCGCAGCGTGCACCCTCTCGTCTCTTTGTTTCTTGACGAATATGCCCCTAGCGTTTTATTTTCTTTGGGCTTTTATATATTTGCAGAGTTGGCCCAAATTGCTATGTTTTTTAGATTTATAGCGACCCACTTCCTAAACAAGACTGGACTCTTCTGTCTTTATATGCTAAAATATAATTATATGCGTAATGCGTGGTTGGTTGGTTACAGTTGCACTTATAGGGATTTAAAAATAATCATGATTTCTCAATTAAATTAACTGTTGAGTTGACTGTATTGAGGCAATCTCGGGACAAAAAAAAAAAAACAAACAAAAGTGGCATGCCGGCCGCGGGCCGCCGGACCTATATTAGAAGTCGACCATTTCAACTTATATTTGAAAAGGAAAAATAAAAGAGAAAGAGATCAGTTTTGACATTCAAACAGAAAACAAATCCAATATCCGGTTAGCACGCCATGAGCACCATTCCAAGACATATATATAAGTAATGCGCGGTGACGGGATCTCCACTCTTAGTGGCCCTGGCTCTGGCCCATGTGAATGGAATTAATTTCTTCAACAATGTATCAATTTTATAGATATCTCATTACTGATTAGTAAGTTTTGGTTGTCGCACGACTTGAGCATTATTATTTTGGCAACCGATATGACCATTAGGCATTAACTATTAAGCAATATGAAAATTAAGTTGGTAATTTGGATCCAAGTATTTGTCTGACTTGGTCACATGATGTGCCAAGTCAAATAAGTGGAGTTGACACAATGAGAGTAGAGGGGATGGGGGAACCTTTGACAGCTGACTTTGATTTGCAGTATAAGTAGTGCAGGCAGTGATCCTGAATGCATATCTAATCATGGCCCAACTATCTTGTTTGGCATTGGTTTTAGTCTGCTGCAGTTTGATCTGCTCGGCCTCTACGCGGGCGTCCTCCATTTCTGCACTGGTTAGCAGACCACTCTTTGATTCCATCTTCCTACACAAGGAAGATACTGCCTGCCCAGCAAGAGGGTTCTACACATACGACTCTTTCGTGCAGGCAACAAGGTGCTTCCCGAGATTTGGAAACACGGGTAGTTTGTCCACCAGAAAGCGGGAAATTGCCGCATTTCTAGCTCAAATCTCACATGAGACTACTGGAGGATGGGCTACTGCACCCGATGGCCCCTATGCATGGGGTCTCTGCTTCAAAGAGGAGATCAGTCCTCAGAGTGATTACTGCGACTCCACAAATACTCAATGGCCCTGCTCCCCGGGAAAGTCTTACCAAGGAAGAGGGCCTATTCAACTATCCTGGTAAGTGGCTAGCCTACTATAATCAAGGCTAGCTCTTCTTAAGTAAATCTCGGACCCAATATTAATATGGGATATGATTGTTTGCAGGAACTACAACTATGGACCAGCAGGAAGAGCCTTGGGATTTGACGGTCTTAGAAACCCGGAAACAGTGTCCAACAATTCCGTCATCGCATGGAAAACGGCCCTATGGTTTTGGATGACGGAACAGAAGCCAAAGCCATCCTGCCACAACGTCATGGTTGGAAGATATGTTCCAACTGAAGAGGATTTGGCAGCTAATCGAACTGCTGGTTTTGGGCTCGTTACCAACATTATAAATGGAGGACTTGAATGTGGAATTCCTACTGATGGACGGGTATCTGATAGGATTGGATACTTCCAACGCTATGCTGATGACATCTTTCGAGTTAGCACTGGACCCAACTTGGACTGCCAATATCAACAACACTTCTAATTCCAGCTAATATACGATGTACTACATCTTTTATGACGAAGAAAAATGTATCCACGCTTTAGTTTTTCCTACATCCATCTCTCTTATTTGTATTATTGATATGGGGGACGACACCCAGCAGATTCAATCCAAGTCGTATCCAAATTCCAAACTAAGATCACGTGTATTCTCATTTTCTGAATTAACAGTCATAAGCAAAACATATACGTCAACATGAAGCATAGAAAAATCATGAACAAATAGGGTATTCACCTTATAATGGATATGGGAATCCCCTGGTTAGCATTTAATACAGGTTTTGAAGCATATATCAACCTTGAATTTTGGTGGATAATCAACTTTGAATGTTGTGATCTACTCAATCCTAAAGATTAACAGCAGTTTCTCTTACCCAGTGAAAAAATCTTCCATCTTTTCCGCACTGATTCTACAAACCTGATAACTAATCCTGACTTGGAAACTAATGTAGTTCACCTATATACATATTGTGATAAATAATCAGTTACCTCTGCTGCAACTTCATATGCTCCCTCAACGCATCTGCCCAATGCTACACCAGAGACATAATTACCCCCGAGAAACAGGCCTTTAAAACCTCCATTGCTCAGAGCAGTTCGGGCACTATCCAACAGATCCAAGTGACCAATCAGAAACTGTGGAATAGCTTGGGGCCACACTCGTACCCCCAGGACATGTGGATCTGGTGCATTTGAATTTATGAGCATCTTCCTGAGGTCACGATCCACTGCTTCCACAAGTTGACCCTCCGTCTGGTCAAAGAATGAGGCGTGAGGAAAGCAAAAATGCATGGAACAGATGTCAAATACAGAAACTACATAATGTTTTCAACTGAATTCCTAGTGCATATGCCTAGTATACTGCATGATCACGGTAAAGGTAAGGCATGTTGGTCACAGCAGTTACAGAGGAAGGGTACAATTGTTTACAGATTACTTTGTACCTTTGACATAATTCCAGCATTTGTTGCTCCTCCGATGTAGTTCAAAAGAAGAACTCTTCCAGATGGAGCACGGTTAGGAAAAAGAGATGAGCTGTATATAGTTCCTGCGGGACCATAAACCAACAAAGAGGTTTATCAATGGCAGTTAGCCTTTAACTATGCTTGAAAAAGCTAAGTAATTTTTTAACATCATGGTTTGCTCTATTCAAGAAAATAACCAGCTAGTAAATCAACATCAAAAGTTTAGTTCTAGTTGTTTATTCCGCCAGTCAAGTCCATAAACAACAGTTAGTAACACAACCATAAAGGATTTACCTAAAGTTTCCACCCCTTGCGAACGGGGATGCAACTGCCCAAACCCCTTTAGTTCACCATCAACCAGACGTTCTTCACGAATCGCTTTTTCTGGATAAGAAATGGTGACTGCAGCAACAGGTGGATAATAAAATTTTGATAATGCATCAGCTGCAACAGCCTGCAATATAAGCACAGAAAATAGCAGACTATTATGCGGCAAGTTTTTTTTTTTGAGGTATTTTGAAGGAGAATTGTACTCAAATACACCAGTACAATAAGCAATCTCATGTGACTGAAAATCTAGAACCATATTATCGATAAAGCCAACATACAAACACCTAGGAAACAGACAAACTAGTACTGCATAATCAAATGTTTACCCAAATATTCCATACTTATCTAGGATGTACTTTATTGATCCTCTTCTTTTATGTAAACAAATTTTGTGATTAGTTCATTCCTTAGGCAATCCTTTTTCACAGGGTTTACAATTAATAGTAGTTCCAAAACGCAGGGAAATGACAACTAGGCAACAAGAGACCCTATCTGACGTGTCAACATCAGCAAGCTGGACCCATGCAGCTTCTCTTCTCCTCCTTAACCTTAGTGATGCTAACATTTTCATATTCTAAGCTAACCCTGGTTCTTCTGGCATAAATGTGAAATCACTGTATGTATTCAAATTTGGACCAGGGAAAAGCTTAGCAAGTTACTCCAAACTTTCTACATTTATGTCGTACTGAAATCTCCACCCTTAAATTATATTTTCCTTTTTAATTCAGTTTTAGTACCAGTCACATGATCGCTGAAAAAGAAATCTGGTGTACATAAAAAGAAAACATACCGAAAGCGGGCGTAATATAGTTCTTGCCACATAGGATGGAACAGTCATTACAACACTTTTGCTCTGCAGAGAAACCACTCCAGTGGGGGTTTCATATGTCAAGGAATATAGCCCATTGTCCAGCTTAGTGATATTTGTGAGTCTCCAAGACAACTTGACTTTGTTTCCTAAGCTAGAATGACAAAACCACAACCATAAAGAAATATAAACATGGTAAGCAGCCCCTCTTGTCTCACCTTATATTATTTGCCCCTTGGCCAAGAACTGCGAACATTTTCCAAATCAGATGTTCTCTTTTGTTGCTATCGTAGAAACAAGATTATTCATTTGAATCCAATATTTTAAATAAGGAAAATGATGAAACTAGTATTTCCAGAACTGTAGAGCACAGAGAGGGATCAGCTAGTTCTAGGTATGGAAACAAGAAAATTGCATGTGCCTTGGCTATTACTGAATCAACATAATGACGAGTACCTTGATGAAATTGCATTAGGCAGCGTCGCCAGGCCCTTTCTGAATGATCCAACAGTTTGGCCTTTTGGTTTGGGTAAGCGCCTGCAGATGTGTTCAGTCAAATTTCTGAATAGTCGTGCACAATTAACAGAAACAAACACAAGCAAGGGCTTGCTAAGCATGTCTTTACGGATCTCGAGGTTCCTTAGGACTACTAGATTTCTCCCGGATTGCTTTCAAAGTTCCACCAATGATGCTTCCGCCATTTTGTTCCAGCTTCCAGACTTTTCCAAACGCAGCTTTCATGCTCAGTTTTGATGGATCCCCAGCATAAACACCTTGTATGAGAATATAATTTGAAATGGTAATGCATAATTCCCCATAAAGTTCAAACTACTGTATCTTTTCTGCAATTCTCAGAACTGTAATAGCTATTTTCTAGGATTGCTCGTTCTATCAAAGGCAAAGCATGCCGAAATAAATAGGTAATAGAGAAAGAAGAGAGGTGTACCAGAGCAAAATGGCTCTATTAAGCGCTCAAAAACTTCATCACCAAGATTACGCCTGACAAACTCCTCAACCGACTCCTCACGGCCCTGTTACTTTTCGCAATATTTCAACGTTGAGAAGAAAGCAGTATATTGCAGGAGAAAAAAATAAAATAAAATGAAAGCACAAAAACCAAGGGCGGGCACAAACTGGTGGGGGTGAGCGAAGACCAATCGCACCAAAACCAGCTCTGATTTTTCCAGGAAAGCTCATCAAGTCAAAGAAGGGCAAGTCAGTAGGTTTGGCAGGCACTGGCCTCAGCTTGCCATTCCACAGCACAAAACGAGGCGCATTTGGGTCTCCCAACACCAATTCATCCTTCAATCCACTGTCCACCTGCCATCTAAAAACTTTAATTTGAGCAGAAATGAACAACTGCGTAGAGAAATTAAAAGGAAAAAATAAATAGGAGAGACGCACCGCCATGGTGAGCATAGGATCGGAGGGCTGGAAGCTGTTGGGGCCTTCTTCCCAAAGATAGCCGTCCCTTTGGACGGTGGTGATATTTCCACCAACGCGGTCTCTGGCCTCGGTGACCATCAAATTGGAGTTGCGGTGCTTTGTGGCCAGAGCCTGAGCGATACAGAGGCCGCTGATGCCAGCTCCGACAATGACGCAATCCAGCATAGATTGGTGATTGCTGCTTCCTGGAGAAGGAGAAACAGCGGAGGGACCCTCCGCAATGGAGCATTTGATTCTCCGAATTCGGGTATCATGGCGGATTGGAGTGAACGAAGATGAAGGGAATAGAGCAGATAAGGGCTTAAAGGAGTTGAAAGCGGGGAAATTGGTGCAGGCGCCAGTGGAGCTGGCCATTGATAGAAGAATCAGAGAAGTGGCTGTAATTGTAAATGTGACCTGCACAGACTTATCTATCTCCACGCCACGTGGACAGACAACTAGATTGGGTTCTCTGTAATTTAGATATCAGCCCAGTTTGATGGGCTTAAACTGGATGGGCCCAGGAAAGGACAAAGCCCAACTTTGTTTCAAATTCAAAAGAGCATAGGATTTCGACCGTTGTTCAAACCATCCATTTGAATCTCTCTATGGAGACTTTGCTTTAGTTCTTCTAGTTTCCACCATTCATCCAGAGAAGACAAAAGCTGGTTCCCATGTCCACCACCGGCAGACGCCATGGATGGCAGCGCCCTCTCCACCCTTTACAGGTATCTGAGCTGGTTTTGGCTATTTCGATCCACCATACAAGTTTCTTGAACATGGCTACCCTATTAAAGTACCATTATCATTCACTCTTTACGCATATGGTTTCGCAGATTGTGGGTATATCAGTCTTCTGCTTCCTAGTTGCAGCATTTTATTGCTTTCTTGGCCTTTTCCTCGGCCACAGAATTGCAGTGATCGTAGTCAACACGGTCTTCTCTTTTACGGTAAATGAAAGAAAGTCGCATTCCTTTTCCTTCAACGTGATGGTTTTATACTAATTGCTTGCATTGTGTAGGCACTTTCTGTTGCTCTTCTGTTTATTAGATGTGCGGCCACTGATCCGGGTGACAAGACCCGATTTAGATTTAGGAAAAAGAAGAGAAAGGGGACTACTATTGAGCTATCAAAGCTTAATTATGGATACATCTTCACCCGAATTGTTTCAAGATTCTTCAAAAGGATCGAGCGCAAGATCTTGAGGACTTTCATTAGAAGGAAGTATCTGGACCCTTGGAATACGAGAGCTCAAATGGAGCCTTTTATCCCATTTGCTGCCCTTGTTCTCGAGGATGATTCACTTTCGCCTAATCCAAAAGACGATGACGTCTCATTTTGCTCCCTGTGTGATTTTGAGGTTGGATAAAAGTAAAACACTTGGAATTTGCTTAGGTTTCTTTCAATTTTCATTTACCTACTGCAAGCTTTTCTTTTTCGTTGGTCAAGGCAAGCTTTTCAATCCTTGTAACATCTCAGGTTAACAAGTACAGCAAACACTGCCGGACTTGCAACCGCTGTGTTGAGGGATTCGATCACCACTGCCGGGTAAGATACATGTTTTAAATTACGAAAATTCCATCCTTAGTCTCTATTTACCTACCACTAGTTATTGAGGATTTCTATCTTTTTTCCGTACTTGAAACATTGGTTCAGTGGTTGAACAACTGCATCGGGAAAAAGAACTACACAACATTCATTCTCTTGATGATTTTTGTCATGATAATGGTTAGTCTATTTCTCATGTATCCACCATCAATATGATAAACCTTATGCCCCATCACTTGCTCACCGGTAAATGCTTTATTATTTCAGCTTGTTGTGGAAGGAGGAACCGCTATAGCAGTATTTGTTAGGTGCTTTGCTGATAGAAAGGGAATAGAACAGGAGTTAATCAGAAGACACTATGTAAAATTCCCTAGAGGGCTTCTGGCTGCCTTATCTGTAATATTCTCATTCTGCTTTTTTTTTTTTTAAATTTTGGTAAAGAAGGAGATACATTTATACTAAGTATCTTAGGTTTCTACTCACAGGTTATGTTGCTGATATTGACGACCTATAGCACGGCCGCATTAGGACAACTTTTTTTCTTTCATGTACTTCTCATTAAAAAGGTATAGCAGTAATGGGTATCCAAATCTTCAATACTCTGGTCTTTCTTGCCTTTAATACTATGGTTAGTTTTGTTGATGGCATTTTCTTGACATATTTGAAACTCATTCTTTACAGGGAATTTCAACCTATGAATACATTTTAGCTATGAAAGAAGAGAACCAGTCTATGGAGGAGCTAGAATCTCTTGAAGACTCGGATTTTTCTTCCGATGATGAGGAGAGTACTGACACAGATTCGCCTCAGAAGCCTAGATTAATGTCGCGTATTATTTGTAAAGATGGAAAGGTGCACCAGGTTCGTGTGGATTTCTCATTGCAGTTTATGCATTCATTGACAAAACACATGCATGATAATAATTAATAACACAAACCTTTACTGCATGTTTCAGAACCCACAGAAGCTGGCCATAAGGATTGATGGAGAAGCTGAATCATCATCCATATTGAACAAAAAGCAAGGTTTCCGCGCAAGCATTGACCCATGGAAACTAATCAACCTGAGCCGAGAGAAAGCCATCCTAGCTGCTGAGAAAGCAAGGGAAAAACTTGTCAAGGATAAGTCGATGGCAGAGAATGATCCATTGAAGCCCCTGCCACTCGAAATAAAGAGTGGACCACTCATGAAACCAGATAAAGATTTGGGAAGCAGAGGGCTAGGTTTGACCCCTCTCATTGCAAAAGGAGGCAGGCTTCTGAGTTCACCAGGGCAGTTTTCAAGCCCAAGAAGACGGCTTTCGTGTTCTCCGATACAGTATGGTGGAACTGTGGCATCACCAAAGCACAGATACAGAAGTGATTTTGATTTGAAGCTGACTCAAGTTTCCAGAGAACTTGAGACTTACATATCCCGGCAGGTACTGTGCTCTGTTTTGAAGAACGATGGATCTGAGGCATCCCCAAAATAAGAGAGTACAGCTTATATTCTCAGCCTTTGAGAGAAATGGTTTATTTATGTATTTGCAAGATTTGATTGCTATTGTTAAATGGGAGAGGAGATTCTTTTTCTCACACACAAATTTATGTAAGAAAATGTAATCAGCAAAGCTTGATACTATATTTGTATCATATTAATATATTAGGAATTTGGTTTGCTCAAATTTTAAATGTCATGTTTCTTTTGCCTAGTTCTCGAAAACATTGAAATCCTCCATGTCAAAGGAAAGCACACAATAAATAAACTAACCACCATTTTAAATATAAAAGGCTGTCATGTATACACCTCAAACTAACAATCTTGGGAAGCATCCTTGTTCAGGAAGTTTCTCTCCTAAGAAAATTTCAAACCCCTTTTACACCTCACTAACATCCATAGTCCGCAACCCTTTGTACACACATAATTCACAATATCGGTGCAGTTTAGACATTTCTTTCTGATTTGTTGCCTGACAAGGTCTCACTTGCTTGCCTGCTGTCCAACAGCTGATGATGAAGGTGTGGTTGCAGCTACTGGACCACCACCTTTTCCATTGGAATCAAGCTTACCTTCTTTCCCGAGCTCCTGATTCTTTTGGTACTCCTTCACCAAGACAGGTTGGAACTGATAAAAATGAAGAAATATAGTTAGCCTGTGTGAATGATTTGGCGGGTGGGGAACAGAATAAGTAGATTACAAATACCTGGTAAATAGAGTAAATGACATTCCTCCTTATACGTGCCATCATGTCTACAAAAAGATTGTACCCCTCCAGTTTGTACTCAATTAGTGGATCTCTCTGTGCATATCCACGTAAACCTACAGCTTGCTGAACAAATTTTAGAGCTTGCAAGTGTTCTTTCCACAAACGATCAATGTTGGTCAATATTAGGAACTTTTCTGCATCTTTCATCAAACCCGGAGCCTCTTTCTCCACAATTTCCTAAACAAAGCGAAAATGATAGAGGTAATTGTATGGTTTCTTGAGTTTACCTTCTGTATGCATATCCACTCAGCGTCTATTAGAAGTAACTCAAACAAAACCTCTACAGGGAGTGAAACTACAGATATATGATACTAACCCGTTTCTGCAGATATGCTTCTCGTCCACGAAGGTGAAGATAATCTCTTAATTCCTCATAATTGGAGCATTTTGTTTGCATTAAATCTGGGGCTAAATCATTCAAAAGATAGCAGTACCTATAGAAAAGAAAATGCAAGAGGTGAAACATATAAATAGCCTGCCAAAGGTTCCTCTTGAGGGAACTGGACCACGAGACAGGAAACACAGACAAGAAGACATGTTATATACTACATGTTGCAACGAGTGAATACAGTAAGGATCCTGTGTATCGAGTAACAAAAGAATTTCAGCATGCACAGTAATTTGACTTGAATATGATTGCATGTCAGAAGTATTCAACTTACTGCTGCAGCTTTGATATGAGCTTCTCAAAGTCCCAGCTTTCTCTGGGAGCATCAGAACCAATATTTGCCTATTACATTATGGAGATAAAACAAACATTACAGCTGCTGTACAACGAAACAAAGAAAGCAGTGTTAAACTTATTTTTACCTCTAGTATATCATCCATAGTTAATTCAGCATATTCAATTAGGAGAGGTTGGAGGTCATCAGATTCTAATGCTCGCCTCCTCTCAGTGTACACTCGATCCCTTTGGCTGTTTAAAACCTCATCATATTCGAATAACTGCTTTCTGATGTCAAAGAAGTAATTCTCCACTTTTCTCTGAGCTTCATCCAGTGCTTTCGTGAGCATCTTGGATTCAATTGGTAAGTCTTCAACTCTAAACGCCCTCATCAAGCCCTATATGTCACAACAATGGTATTAACCTCTGAACAACCACATCTGTGCTAACGTCAATAAATGCTTGGAGCAAAAGAGAACCTGAATTCGATCTCCACCAAATATGCGAAAGATGTTATCTTCGAGACTAAGAAAGAATCGGGAACTTCCTGAATCTCCCTGCCTGCCGCTACGACCACGTAGCTAACACAGATAACAAGATAAAAGTAGAAGATGTAAGGTTGATAATGCAGAGGTAAAATAAATTATCAATATCTTTGCACAAATGAGGCAATGCATACCTGAATCCAATCAAGACATTAAAAGCGTACCTGATTGTCAATTCGACGTGACTCGTGGCGCTCTGTACCAACAACATGAAGCCCACCAGCTGAGACAACCTATCATGGCCACATGAAATTATATAGCTTAGACAGTATATGGAGGTCACATCTCTACTGATTCGGAATTGTCATGAAGAATAAGCTTGCATTTACAGTCAAGTGTAAGATAGTTGTATATTCTATGGCAGTCGGCAACTTAATATATTGAATGGAAAAATATAGAAATTTCTGTAAGGCCAAGAATGATTTCATCATGATGAAAAGCAACAATTCCCTCGAGGAATAAATTTTTAACCAATTACCTTCTCCCTCTCTTCCTCCGTGTAAACCTTATATTCTCTAACAATTTCCAGAAAGGCACCGCGTAGCTTTGAAATGACTTCATCCTGGACTGGGCCCTAAACATTCAGTTTTAGATTCATTGGTTATGGACATTGTATGAGCAAATGCACATGTTGTGCCAAACTATCCTCCAACTGCAACCATGTAGCGTTTCAGCTAATAAGAAAGCCAGCTTATCAACAAATTTCACCTTTTCACAACAATATGATAGTCGCTCTTCTGCTTCAAGCTCAGTCAAGGACTTCTGGCCCCATGCTTTGACAGCCAATTCTACAGCTTCTTCAGCCAATTTGGATTTCTCCTTGGAAAGTGTGCATGGAAATAGGCTCTCATTAACCTGAAATGTGGTCCACAATGAAGTCAAGGTTAACATGATGCCTAGAAAAATAGACTAGACTGGAATGAGAAGCGGATAAATAAAATAATTCTAACCTTCCATGTCTTCTTTGGAGAAGATTTCTTTACAGAAACAAAAACACCTTCGGCTGGCCTTACAACTCTGCATCAGCTTAATCCATCATCAAAACAATCACCACAAAATTTGCATTTAACATTATTGAGCATTCTTAACTTACTTCCTACTAAAATGGCCTTGCCATCATGGCACTACACCCCCAAACATCTCATTTCACACATTCACAAACCAGTTATTTCAACCTCATCTAAAAGGGCAAATGTTAAAATAGGCAAAGGCAAATCTTGTACATCATTTGGATATACGACAAAGACAATTTTAGTTGAAGATTCTTTGTCACAAAAAACCTTTGTGTTATACAAAAAACATTGGAGAGATTGTATGTGCTGGTGTTCAAAGCAAAAATGTAAACTCAAGTCAGAAGTTATGGTAAATAGTTGACATTATAGCAGAGGATGGCTATGATTCTTCTCTTTTCATTATTTATCCCAAAAGTGTGAATACAAGCTAACACATATACATATCGTGTTACTGCCTCAAAATTGAGGTTGTGAAGATACCTTGGCATCAACATCTCACGTAACTTCAACCTGGCCATAAATTCTGCATTACCACCAAGGATTATGTCAGTACCACGACCAGCCATGTTTGTTGCAATTGTAACTGCCCCAAGACGACCACTCTGAGCCACAATTTCAGCTTCTCTTTCCACATTTTCTGGTTTTGCGTTCAGAACCTTTAAAGACATCACATCAAATAAGATAGTGCCCCCAAAAAAGAGCAGAGTGTTGCACCATCATCAATATAAGCATAAGAAAAGTATGTATCTATTAATCTGATATTAACCTCGTGAGAGATTCCAGCTTCACGAAGCTGTTCGGACAATGCATCACTCTGTTCAACACTAGTTGTGCCAACAAGCACTGGCCGACCTGTTTTATTCATCCGAGATATCTCTACTACAACTGCCCGCCATTTTCCAGAGGCTGCCCTGAACACTACATCTGATTCATCCTTTGAGGTGTGGGGAAGAATACAAGTTACTAGGAGCTCTTAATTATAATGCAAAAAATGAAATGAAATAAGCACATGAAATTGGCAAATCCGACTATCAAAAGTTCACTTAATCTTCAGAGTTGTGGGAAAACTTCCTTTCTTTCTCAATCTAAATACAAACAATATAAAACATAGGCAGATTCATAATTTCTTTTAAAGGGTGGCATGCACACAAACAAACCTTTCTTATCATTGGCTTGTTGGTGGGAACAATTGTAACTTTGAGCTTGTATATGCTCTCAAATTCTGCACTCTCAGTCGCAGCTGTGCCAGTCATGCCACAAAGTTTTGGAAACTACATCAACCATCAAAATCAGACACCAGAAGAACTATTGTAAGAAAAGACTGGTCTTACTATCACCACTTGTGAATGGCAAATTGCTGAAGAGGTTACACAAACCTGGAGAAAGAAATTTTGGTAGCTAATTGAAGCCAAGGTCACAGTTTCATTTTGTATGGGCAATCCTTCTTTTGCTTCAACCGCCTGGTGAAGTCCATCACTCCAGCGTCTCCCCTACGGGCAGTATAACCAACTCTATACTCAATTATGAACTAGGAGGAAAATATAATAAAACATGGAAAGTAAATCAACTGGGATACTGGTCTTCAGAGTGAACATGGAAGGAAAATCATCTGTTGAAATGAACATGTTCATTTCCTTTCCCAGTCTATTCTACGTGTCCTCAAGATATAGGTAGACAATCACCTGCATTACTCGTCCAGTAAACTCATCCACTATAAGAACCTCCTTGCCTCTGATTATATAGTTCACATCTTTAAGAAAAAGTTCCTTGGCCTTTATTGCATTTAATATGTAGGATGCCCACTGCTCTCTGGGATCATATAAATCTTTTACGTTCAAAATTTCCTCAGCATCTGCATATCCCTGTTCTGTAAGTAAAACTGTTTTTTGTTTCTCGTCAACCTGCATGCGTTACAATATGTAAAGTGAAGAAGTTATTCCATCTTTTCTCCACCTAACAAGGAAACAGAGCTCCTATTACATGCTCAATGTTTGTGTATGACGAACATAATTAGGTAAACTACAAACCCTTGTTGTCTGTTAAATATTTAATTTGAAATCCATGAGAGGCTTATTATCTTTGGGTGACATATCACTCAACTATCAATTCATCAAAATTGTGATATGACTAACTGATTATACGATAAAATAGCCTAGATTAATCCTCTCTCAGATGAATAACAAGTCAGAAACAATCATCCCAAGTTAGTTCAGTTTCTGACCGTATAATGTATATCTGGTTCAAAAGCACTGGCAATCTTAGCTGCTTTATAGTATTGATCACTTGGTTTTTCCGCAGGTCCTGATATAATGAGAGGAGTCCTTGCTTCATCAATTAGAATAGAATCAACCTCATCAATCACACAGTAGTTGAAGTCTCTCAAGACAAGTTCATCAACACTCTGTAAGACCATAACAGTCATTTTAGACAAGCATGCATCACGAACACCTTTAGCATACAAAGAGAATACAAGAAGGATTCAGAAAGCAAAAGAATTACTTTCCGTGGCAAGATTGTCTCTTAAGAAATCAAAACCGAGCTCACTATTTGTAACATAGGTGATGTCACATAGGTAATTTTCTCGCCTTTGTTCGCTTGTCATATTCTCTGCCATCATTAACTTAATGTCAGTATGTGGATATATATCCTTTAGAATCAATACAAAAGATTAAACATGTATATCTTTTTGATTGGCGGAAATCTAAGCAGAATAAAAAGTGATGTGTAAGACGTACGCTGAATTAAGCCAACCTTCAATCCGAGAAAGCGTGGAACTTGACCAACCCATTCACAATCTCTTCGAGCCAAGTAATCATTAACAGTAACCACATGAACTCCTTTCCCAGCCAATGCATTCAGAAAAGCAGGCAATACAGCAACAAGTGTCTTTCCTTCTCCTGTTTTCATTTCAGCTATTTCCCCTTTATGAAGAACCATACCACCTGGCACAGCATACCAGTACAACAACAGATATGGTGAGAACTGAAAACCATTAATAGACAAATAAATTCCAAATAAAGAAGCTACCTATTAACTGGACATCAAAAGGGCGAAGTCCAAGAACCCTTTTAGACGCCTCTCTCACTATGGAAAATGCTTCCTGCAAGAAAGCCAGTTTGTTGGATAAACTGGACATGGCTTAAACTGAAGCATGTTGAGAAACAAACGAGATGGAAGAGAGAAACATTGTTATTGAGGGTGGACATACGGGTAAAAGGGAATCCAAGGAATCACCGCGTGTAGCGCGTTCTTGCAAGGCGGATGTTCTTTCCCTCAACTGGGAATCGGAAAGAGAGGCAATCTCAGACTCCATCTGGTTGATAAGGGCTAGTGTGCTTGCGTAGAGCTGCCTGGTGGACTCTCCGGTGTCCGTGGCGGTACCGAATATCCCGCCAAGCAATCCACCCAATGCCGCGACTGGACTGGAGGCCAGGCACCTCCTTCTACGTCTCGGTCTTCCTCCAAAACCCCTTAATTTGGAGGGTTTAATCTGAAAATTGAACCGAAGCCAATTAGTCGTGTGTGAAAGGGAGAACTCGGGAGCAAGGGCGGCGGTGGCGCCGACGGAAGGACGATGGGTGGCCACGCCCACTCGCTGTGCAACCGACATGGCTTCCAAGTCTTGATCACACAGCCAAGAATTGTATTTCGTGCACAGCCTGCTGTTAAGTTAGTTGGTGGCTGAGCTGAGCTGAGCTCCTTCAGTCATGGGAGGACTGTAGAGACAGAGAGAGATGCGGTCTGAAATGGCCGTGCAATTGGGAGATAAGAGTTCAATGTGTTTTGTTACCATCACCACAATTTATTCTAACCTCTATTTGGATAATAATAATAATAATAATTATTAATATCTTTAGGGAAAACTACAATAGATAAGGTTAATTAATAGAAAATTTGAATTACATCACAAATAAATATATCTGGCGTATTTTATACTAATCTTTTTTTTTCCAAAAAAAAAAAAAAAACCTTATAATTTATCCTAAATAAATAATTTTTAATAGAACTTAAAGAATATTTCCATCCAAATAAAATAATTATTTTTTATCTTAATTTTGGTAAAAAAAGTTACGCAAAACCATGAGAAGTGTAATATACTTGTCTTTTTAATTGGTTGGGTTCGGTTGTGTGGGATAGAATTATCCATGGGAAGTGTATAAACTGAAAATCATGCAAAATACTATGTAGGTAATTTATGGAAAATGGATCATAAATGTTTGGAATAATATAATAATTTGGGAAGTTGAAAACTCTAGATTTTCTTAGTTGTATTTATTTTTGATGCCCATAACCAATTCAAATATTAGCATTAGCAATAGGATGTGTGTCGCACTCGCATTTGGGTGCATAAGATAAGAAGACGTTTAATAATAATGAATGAAATTAGACTCACACACCTACCTGAACTCTTAACTGTAAGCCTTCCGGTTCCAAACCCTAGCCACCCCAATCAATCATCCTTCTCTCATGGTCATGGATCCTCCACCCGGCTTGGAAGACCCTCGAGCTGCTGCCGCCAACGGCGACAACACCCACGCCGCCAAGAAGCCTAAGCTATCTTTCATCACCCAATCTCAAATTGCGGAGGAGTTCTCCCACCACCAGCCCGGCATCGCTAGAATCAACAACGGCAGCTTTGGCAGCTGCCCTGCCTCAATCATTGCCGCCCAGAAGAACTGGCAGCTCCGCTTCCTCCGCCAGCCTGACGATTTCTTCTTCAATCACCTCCAGCCTCAAATACTCCACTCCCGCACCATAATCAAGGACATCATTAATGCCGACCATGTTGATGAGGTCTCCATCGTAGATAACGCCACTACTGCCGCCGCTATTGTTCTTCAGCATGTTGGATGGGCCTTCGCTGAAGGCCGTTTTCAGAAGGGCGATGCTGTTGTCATGCTCCACTGCGCTTTCCAGGCTGTTAAGAAGTCCATCGAGGCCTATGTTACCCGGGCTGGTGGCTCTGTCATTGTGGTTCACTTGCCCTTCCCTGTTCATTCTAATGAAGAGATCATTGCTGAGTTCCGGAAAGGCTTGGCTAAAGGCAGGGCCAATGGTAAGAAAGTAAGATTAGCAATTATTGATCATATAACATCCATGCCCTGTGTTGTCATTCCTGCACGTGAACTGGTTAAGATTTGTAGGGAGGAAGGCGTGGAGCGTGTATTTGTAGATGCCGCCCATGCTATTGGTAATGTTCATGTTGATGTCAAGGAAATTGGAGCTGATTTTTATGTTAGCAATTTGCATAAGTGGTTCTTCTGTCCTCCCGCTGTTGCTTTTTTGTACTGTCGAAAATCACCCGTGTCGCCTGATTTGCACCACCCCGTTGTTTCGCATGAATATGGGAATGGACTAGCCATTGAGAGTGCTTGGATTGGAACACGAGACTACAGTGCACAACTTGTTATTCCGGAAGTTTTAGAATTCACTAATAGGTTTGAAGGAGGCCTTAAGGGAATTCGGAAGAGGAACCATGACAAAGTGGTGGAAATGGCCCAAATGTTGGCAAAGGCTTGGGGAACCAATCTTGGTACTCCTCCAGAGATGTGTCCAAGCATGGCAATGATTGGTTTGCCTTCAAAATTGGGGGTTTTGTGTGATGATGATGCATTGAACTTGAGATCACACTTGAGGGACCGTTTCGGGCTGGAGGTACCAATACATTGTGAGGTGCCAAGAGATGGGGAGAGTGGAGCCACTGATGCAGATGGTTGTATAATGGGATATGTCCGGATCTCTCATCAAGTGTACAACACTCTTGATGATTATACGAGGTTAAGAAATGCAATTACTCAAATTATCAAAGATGGAGTGACATGCAAAATGCTTCAGAGAGAATGAAAGGTGTGTAACCATATAACAGATTGTCTGTGATGTGCCTAAAAACTTGTAGCTTAGTTTCACTTTACAATTGATGTATCATTTCATCATTTGGCTAGTGTGAAATTTGTTCTATGCAAAAAGCAGTACTGAGATGAGAAGAGCATTGCTTATCCTCATACAAATCTTTGAGCAACTGGGGAAGGATAAGTGATTGATTGATGGATGACAACTTATTGATCATGAGGAACCGTGTAATCTCAGATACTTCTATCGATACTTGATTTGGGTACTTTAAACTAGCTAAATTGATGTCTGTTATTGTCCCAGTAGCATGTACCCGTTTGACATAGTATAAACTCATCTGTTGTGAATTAGTTGATGGAAATAATCTGAGGGATATATACTGGGCATTCCCTGACTTTTATTTGCTAGTTGTAGTTATGTAAATGTCAATAGTTTTTGGTAACTAAAGAAAGGAGACAGAATGCATAGCTACCTGATTTTCTTTGTTCCTTTTATTTTTTTTTTTATCTCTGTGCAGTAAAATTGGTCCAAAATGGAATCATGGTGATATCTGGTTCGGGTTTAGTCTTTACTCCTTTCTTGTGGCTTTCATTCTCTCCTTCCTACTTCAACCTCTCCTTCTTATCCCCATTCCCAATTTCCCACAAATACATGGTGACGAGCACACTTGATAAACTTGGATATGATTTCCTTGATCTCTTCATGTATGTTAAAGTTCTATGCTAATTTACACACCCCTTGAACTTGAAATCTAGATTTTTCCGTTGTTGTAGTACAATGCCTTAAAGTACCAAGCTGCAGCCATATTGCATTACTGATTGATGATAATTTTTGTTTTTGCAGTTTGTAGAAAAGAGAAATGGAGAATTTTATGACGAATAAACTGCAGATATCTGGCTTTTGCCCACTAGGAATGATGAATGTTGGAGGAGGCCACCTGAGTAGTGAAGCAAAGGCTGTTATGTACGCATTGGAAGTACTAGGATTTCTTTGTTGAGGTTTAACAACTGGAAGCTAACATCTAGATGTAGAGGAGCCTTGTTTTCTCTACCTGCATCGATCATGGCAATAAATTTGTAACTAGTGTGATTTTCTTCTTCTTGCAAATTGAGCATGAGATACTACATTTTCATGATGTTGCATGTGGGATGTGGAAGACCTCAGGTCACAGGACTGGTTTTACATTTTGAACATGCTGATGCCTTGAGGAATGAGTTGATACGTCTATTGTATATCTGTAGACTGTAATTTGGTTGCTGGTTGGTAACTAATATGATTCCGATGCCCAACAAATGCTTTCGATTTTTCCACGGAAGCTTACGAGTTCAGTAATAGTTTTGCAATGACATATACTTGGCATTTGGCCATATGTGTCCAGATTTATGCTGCTGATCTTACCCTTTTGGTGTGGAGAAAATTGTTTCAAATGCAGGAATTAAGATGCTGGAATAATGAGAAGAGAAAAGTGGTGGTCTTTTATAAGCTGCTAGTTGTAGACTTTAATGAAATTGACGGCATTCTCGCTTATGTTGATCATTTAGGGCCGAGGATACATGGCTGTCATCATCTAGCAACAACCAAATGTGATGGTCCTGAGGAGCCACCAGCATTAAGCGAACATTCGTTGCCACACGCTATATAGCCATCGGAAGCCCGAAAGACTTGGCGCTCTTTTAAGGAGCCAATGTTTGTTCCGTGGAGCTCGGTGTGTATCAGGGATTAAAGATTTGAAAGCACCCGCAGACATTTGTTATTATTTTATTTTTGGGAGGAGCAATTTAACCATAATGGTGTGCTTGATATTTGGATTATGACACATTGTCTCTACGATTTGTTTTCTCGGTTATATATGAGAGGGGCACCCCACGGTCTCTCTGACTGGTTATCGAAAAAATAAAAAAATAACTTTTATTGAAGTACTCTATGAAATTCTCTTTCTTTTAAAAAACTTCCAATGGAATAAATTTGGATACAATTTCCATTTTTTGATTGATTGAGGCAAAAGATGATTTGATATGTGATTTGTCGAGTATTTTTCCTTTAAAATAAATGAAATCGGTTCTTTTTTTTTTGGAAAAATGATTATAACGAAAAGTCGGTAAAAAAAAAATGAAAACGTAGTGGCGCATGTTAAAAGGGTTTGAAGTCGAAATTACGTCTTTGGCGATCTGAATAGTAACACCGATTCTGAGCTGACCACTCTGTTTGCGCCTTCAGCTTCTCCGGAACGGCGAGTATTGTTGGG
The DNA here is from genome assembly GCA_037501455.1 of Lantana camara. Lineage (NCBI taxonomy): Eukaryota > Viridiplantae > Streptophyta > Magnoliopsida > Lamiales > Verbenaceae > Lantana > Lantana camara. The sequence goes on from CM074855.1 coordinate 131,565,740, forward strand.
AATGGCGGACGATGGATTGCCGCCGCCTATAAGGCTGATGAACTTCGTTTCCGAAGATCAGGTTTGATATTTTTCCTGGAACTCTTCCTTTCTTATTAACAAAAGCATAACCTAATAAGCAAGCTTAATGGGTGATTTAGTTGGAAGAAGCTCGGAGGACTCGGGGGCCTCGAGTCGAGGATGGTACTGCTCAAAGGGACAGGCCCCTTTACGAGGTATGCTTCTCTCCATTGTTTTATAGTAGCCTCAATATATTTTATGATTCAAATACCCCATTTTAGAGTTTCGAACGCCCCCGTTTTTCCTGTTAATCAATATATACGATCTTTATTCTATTTCTTGGGTGTGTGGCGGACGAACAGTGATTCATGTTTTGTTTTTTTAGCTTTATGATAACGTATGCCCAATTTTCGGGGAGCCCACCTTCAATTGTAATGCAAGCCAACCCGCTTTTGAGTTTAAACTTTGAGCCAGTTTCTGTTTAACTCAATTGAGGATTCATTAGGTTTCTTATATTCCACTTGCAACTATTTTTGACTGGTTAGTGCTTAGCACTTAGCAGTTAGCAGTTCCATTTGTGGATCCCTGTGAAGTGCTGAAATTTTCATTAACAATCAAGTTACTAAACATGAGAGAAATATTGTGGATGTAGTTCTGCTCAAACATTTATGAAATAGATTTCTTTCTTCGTCTCCACCTCTTGCATGTCTTATTCTGTTCATGCGCAATGCCTTTTCATCTCTATGCATGGAGAGTAGCTTTAGAAGTGCTTATTAGAGTTCTATTTTGCTTTTGATAATCACAGATTTTAAAGGAGAACAAGGATAAGAAAGATGCGGAATTCAACGAACGCTTCAAGCACAGTATGTTCTTGCAAAACATGCCTTACCTTGAGTTATAGGAACAATATTTTAAATTATTATTTTCCCTTGAGAAACACTCACTATCATAGGTTCGAACTTGAGAATGGTCTCTTACCAGAGCAGAACAATAATAATGTCTGTCATCCATACTTATTGTTATTGATGATCCTGGCGCAAATAATCTAGTTCTTTCTTCTTTTGGCAGTGGCTTTGTAAAGTGATACTGATAGCTCCTCTTGCAGGGCCACCTAAAGCTCTGGATGAGGATGAGACTGAGTTTCTCGAGAAATTGGAAAATGTGAGGTTATGTCACATATTGCTTTATTTATTGTGATATTATTACCAAGATTGTAAATTGATAGTATTAAATTGTTTACTATTGACTTATTAACAGTGATAGGCTGTGTTCGCAATTGATTTGTTAACTGGGATAGGATTAACAAGGTCTTAAATTGTTTGCACAGAAGCAGGTCCTCAGTCTCATCCACTCCATTATAGTATAAATTACTTTTACTGGATCTCCATATGAGACCAATGAGATTACATGCTCTTATACTGGATAGATGTCAGGTGATTTGAAGGATTGAGAAATCGGACATACAGGTTAAAGGATTTATGAAATGATTTTTCCACCAAAGAGAAAGAAAGAATTCTAAATTTTGGAATAGCAGAAAGTAAATTTCAGTTTTAACAAATTGTACATCATGGTGGATCCTATATCAGGCAAAGGAATGATTCTGAATGCTGTCTGATTCGTCATCAGTGATGCCACTGCTTGCTCCCTCATATCAGCTTAGAAAGTTATGAACATATAACCAAACTCAAAGAGAATAAGCTAAAGAATGAGACCAAAAATTGTGCTTTTATAGGGGAAAAAAACTGGTGCTGGCCTCCTTTTACTTTCCCCTGTGATTCTCTTATTTTCCCAGTGAACCCTGCATGCCTGTACCTTTTCAACATGCTCCAAAAGAAATTGACATTTGCTTTATGTATTCTTAATGTGGTGATAGTTTGGTTATATAAGTGTCTGATCTGGCGTTTGTTTACTTCTTCAGTCAAGGAAAGAGTACGAGCAGCAAATAGCAGATGAAGAAGAGAAACAGCTGCTTAGTTTTCAGGTATATTTCCTAAGACCTGAACATTTGATATTAGTTCAACACATAATATAAAATCAATGTTATATGTGTTATTATCTTACAGGCAGCAGTGGCATCACAGTCTAATGCTGTACGTGAGCTAAAGGAGACACCTTCAGTTCCAAAAAGTCAGGTGGATGCCCTTGTACTTGAGCATTTCTATAAAGGAATACACTTGTTTTCTTTGACTAATCTTCCAGTAATTGAGACAGTTTCTTTATTTCCTGACTTTGTGAGGGCATTAGTGGAGCCAATTTCATATTCATGTAGGCAACTGATTCATCCAAACTAGATGAAGATGCATGTAAAGTGTGTTAGGCATGCAAAAAGCAGGAATTATGGATGTTAATGCTTGCTTTGAGTAATTATATAATGTTAAGTAGTTGATGCTCATGACTAGTGTTATCTTTTGTGTATATAATTCATTCTTTTGATGCGAATGGGCATTTCTTGTTCTCTTATGCTGTTATTTTGATTATAGGATAAGAATACAAGTGTTGGAAGGAAGAATCCGCCGTCTCGTCCATTAGGAATGTTGATCAAAGTGAAGCCGCAGGCTAAGAAAGCAAAAGTGGAAAGTGCAGCAGATTCGGAAGAAAGAGCTCCTCCTGCGGCCAGCGACGTCGACACAAAGGTTGCTAATATTGATGCTCCCAGGTCCATAGCTAATACCGCTTTGGTTTCATATAGTGATGATGATGATGATGATGATTGACGTATAAAAATACACTAGTTTTTGGGAGGGACCATCGTCATGTTGTTGTACAATGTACATTTACTTTTATTTAATTGTTCCGACACAAGATAAGATACCGTTGAGATTTCTTCTAACCATGTGATTTTTATCGGTAGTTTCTGTCGACAATATCTTATGTAAATATGGGAATGGTGCTAATTGATCTCTTTCCATACTTAGTGAATGTAATTTAGGCTGTAATTAGGTTCTAGTCTCCTTTTTTATACCGAGGATTGTACTGTAGTTCCTACACAGAAATATGAATACCAATTTCTTCTCCCAAACTTTGCCTATTAAATTCAACATGGTATCAGAGCGGGTTTCGATTCCATAGTCGAATACCTTGCTCATCACGTACCGATGGCCTCACCCACGAAATCAAACCCCATACCGTCGGAGTTTCTGGCCCAATTTGCCGAACTCCTCCGACAAAAACAACCGGAATCAACCAACACCACAACCATCAACATCAAACTCAATGACAACAACTACGCAGTTTGGTCAAGGACTGTTCAATTAGTACTACTTGGCCGAGGAAGAACGGGATACATTACCGGAAAAACCGTATCCCCCAAACCTGACGATGCCGGGTATGAGGCTTGGGAACAGACGGACGGATCCGTTCGGAGCCTCATCCTTAATTCAATGGAACCCGAAATCGCTGCCCAATTCATACTCTGCCCCAACGCGAAGGAATTGTGGGACGAGATCGAAGCCACCTACCACGATGGGGGTGACAAACTGAAACTTTATGAACTGAAGCAACGAGCATATCAAACTAACCAAGCCGATATGTCCGTTGATCAGTATTACCGGACCATTCAAGGAATTTGGAGGGAGATTGACTACCGGCAACCCCAAACGATGAAGTGTACCGAGGACCGAAAAACGTATAATCTGGAGAAACAAGAAGATCGCGTTTTCGCGTTCCTTTGGGGATTGGATGGGAGATTTGATCCGATAAAGAGGGATTTACTTCGAGCACAACAACCCCCAACTTTGGAAGAGGCTTACAACACTGTTCGCAGAGAAGACCGCCGCCTCGTAGCGATGAATGAATCGAACTCCGGCAGCACTGGAGTGGTAGCAAAGATGCGGTCAGAAGTAACTTCATCATCCCGCGACAGAGGGAGGAAACCCGGTACTAACGGCGGAACAGGAACCACAAAGTGCTCTGTCTGTGGAGGAACGAGGCACACAAAGGAAAACTGTTTCGAGGTGGTGGGTTACCCGGACTGGTGGGCGGAACACATGGCGAGGAAGAAAGCATCAGGCCGCGCCGGCGGCGGCACCACTGGGCCACCAGCCGGAAAAATAAATCTTGCGGCGGGAACTCCCGAAAATGGGGGACAGGGACGAGCAGCCCTGATGCAGGGGAGTCCGAGCACCGGCGGCGCCACCAGCCAGTCAAGGATTGACGGCGGCGATACTACCACCAATGGCGGTGAGAATAGCAGTAAGAGCCCTTCCCAGTTTGGTAAGAACAAGGGCGCAGCTGATGCTGCCCCAAATGACTCGGGTAAGAGACACTCAATCCCAACCCTAAATTGCAAAAATGGTGGGCCATGTATTAGTGGGCCAATTATTGGTGATAATGGGGCATATAAAATAACCTTGGATACTTGTAGGCCATTGGGCCGAAATGTAATTGAGAAAATAGGACAGGGCCATATATTTATGCAGGCTTCTCACTCAAGCCCAGAAACAGGGTGGCTCATTGACAGTGGGGCCACTGACCATATGACTAATGAAGCCCATGATATTCGGTCTTCCACAGTCTCACGACGCGACTCTGTGATAAATGCAAATGGTCTTTCTTACCCGGTCACAGGGGCGGGGAATATTACTTTATCTGAGAAACTAAACTTATCTGGTTGTCTTGTAGTACCGTCACTCACTAATAAGATACTCTCTGTTAGCCAGCTCACTAAAGAATTAAACTGCAAGGTACTAATATTTCCGTCGTTTTGCCTCTTTCAGGATATTCGTACGGGGGCGATCATTGGGCGTGGTATTGAGAGAGACGGGTTGTACTACATCCAAGACATCTCACAAACGAGCTCAGTTCATTTGGCTCAGGGCAGCAGTCATAGGCAATTTTGGTTATGGCATCGAAGATTGGGGCATCCTTCTTTCCAGTATTTGAAACAATTATTTCCGAATTTAGTGTCAGAGTCAAGTTCTTTACATTGTGATACCTGTGTACTTGCAAAAAGTCATCGGAACATATATCCAAGTTCAAAGAATAAAGCAAACAGACCGTTTGAACTGATACACTCCGATGTCTGGGGACCTGTCCCAAATCATGTTAATTCCAAGTTTCGATGGTTTCTGCTTTTGATTGACGATTGCACCAGATTCACTTGGGTGTATTTTCTGAAACAAAAATCTGATGTCCCACAAACAATCAAGGATTTCTTCCAAATAATCCAAACTCAGTTTTCTGCGTCGATCAAAGTGCTTCGTACCGATAACGGGGGGGAATTTATAAATCAGAACCTCCAATGTTTTTTCTCTCAACATGGGGTTATTCATGAAACCACTTGTCCCCACACACCACAGCAGAATGGTGTGGCCGAAAGGAAGAATCGATATATATTAGAAAGTGCCCGGGCCTTTTTATTTGAAGCTCACGTACCCAACTCATATTGGGCCAACGCCGTCTCAACGGCTGTGTATGTCATGAACCGACTACCTACACGAGCTTTGGAGTACGGCACCCCCCTGGATACTCTCAGGAAGTTTCATTCCATCCCGTCTGTTCTCCAGCTTACCCCTCGGGTCTTTGGGTGCGTGGCCTTTGTACACACTCCAAAACAGCTCCGGACTAAACTTGACCCGTGTGCAGTCCGATGTGTATTTCTGGGGTTTAGTTCTACTCAGAAGGGTTACCACTGCTATGATCCGACTGACAACCGGCATTACATCACCATGGATGTGAACTTCGTCGAGACGGAATACTACTTCAAAACACCCAATGCACCCCTTCAGGGGGAGAAGAGTACACAGGAAGGGCCGAATTGGATGTGTGAGTGGCTGGAACCTCTACAGGAGTACACCCCTCCTACTGTACAACCCGAAGCTTTATCTCCGTCCGTCTCTCTCTCAACCACCCCAGAAGACCCCCCATCGGATATCCCTGAGGTAAGTACCCCTAACTCTCCTGTTTCTGTTCAAAGCACATATATTCTACCTCCTCGTCAGAACAGGGGCATTCCACCAAACAGGTACAGTCCAGAGAGGATAAGCAGAAGCAGATATCCGGTTACACACCATGTATCCTCCGGATGTTCTCCACCACTGCAGGGCTTTATTCACGCCCTCTACTCTCACCAGATTCCCAACACAGTTAATGAAGCTCTGAATGATCCACTATGGAAGCAAGCTATGGATAATGAAATCGAAGCACTGGATAAAAACAACACCTGGGAAGTATGTCAGTTGCCAACAGGAAAAAAATCAGTTGGTTGCAAGTGGGTCTACACCATCAAGCACAAGACGGATGGGACTATCGAGAGGTACAAGGCCAGGCTAGTAGCCAAGGGATACTCACAGACGTATGGGGTAGATTATACGGAAACTTTCTCTCCTGTAGCAAAGCTGGACACCATTCGGATTATACTATCCATAGCTGCCAACTATGGGTGGCCCCTCCAGCAATTTGATGTAAAGAATGCTTTCTTACACGGGGATCTTGAGGAAGAAGTCTATATGGATCTCCCCCCAGGGTTCCAGAAGAGTGGAAGTCAATACACCGTGTGTAGGTTGAAGCGGTCACTATATGGACTCAAACAATCACCGAGAGCCTGGTTCGGAAAGTTTACCACGGCGATGAGTAGATACGGGTATATCCAGAGCAATTCAGACCACACCCTGTTCATCAAAAAAAGAAACGGACTCATCACCCTTCTGATCATCTATGTCGACGATATGGTGATAACTGGAGATGACCGTGAAGAGATAGCTGGCCTCCAGAAAAATCTGTCACGAGAGTTCGAAATGAAAGACTTGGGAGATTTGAGGTACTTTCTTGGCATCGAGGTGATGAGATCAGACAAAGGCATCTTCATCTCGCAGAGGAAATATATACTCGATCTCTTGACAGAAGTTGGGCTCCTTGATTGTAAACCGGCTGATACCCCGATGGCTCAGAATCATCAGTTGGGATTATTCCAAGATCAAACACCTACTGAGAAAGACCGATATCAAAGACTCGTGGGAAAACTGATATACTTGGCTCATACAAGACCAGATATTGCCTACGCCGTGGGTGTCGTAAGTCAGTTCATGCATAACCCCAGCAAGGAACACATGGAGGCAGTTATGAGGATTCTGAGATACTTAAAATCATCTCCAGGAAAAGGTCTCATGTTTGCCGTGAATGGACACACCCGGATCACTGCCTATACGGATGCTGATTGGGCAGGAAGCATCACAGATAGGCGATCCACCTCCGGATACTTCACCTTTGTGGGAGGCAACTTGGTGACATGGCGGAGTAAGAAACAGAAGGTGGTGGCACTATCTAGTGCTGAGGCGGAATTCCGGGGAATCGCTCGAGGAATTACAGAAGTATTATGGATACGAAAGCTCTTAACTGAGATTGGCTTTACTCCTGAAGAGAGTGTCGACTTGTATTGTGATAATAAGGCCGCGATTAGCATCTCCCATAATCCGGTACAGCATGATCGGACGAAACACGTGGAGATCGACCGCCACTTCATTAAAGAGAAAATTGAATCCGGGATAGTCAAGCTTCCATTCGTCAAGTCAGAGGATCAGCTCGCAGATATCTTAACCAAAGCCGTTAGCAGCCAGAACTTTCACAGTTCACTGTCCAAGTTGAACATGATCGAACCCCATGATCCAACTTGAGGGGGAGTGTCGACAATATCTTATGTAAATATGGGAATGGTGCTAATTGATCTCTTTCCATACTTAGTGAATGTAATTTAGGCTGTAATTAGGTTCTAGTCTCCTTTTTTATACCGAGGATTGTACTGTAGTTCCTACACAGAAATATGAATACCAATTTCTTCTCCCAAACTTTGCCTATTAAATTCAACAGTTTCAATATGCAATATCCAAGACTGACTAATCAATACTCCCAAATGCGTGAGCCATTACGTCATCTACCACCAATTCCACTAATGCTTCAACATTATTTAATCACTAATGACATTGCTGCCAACCAACCCCACTAGCATTTTTATATTTTTCCGCTAAGAAAGAGAAACGTTACATTTAGACCGAAAAAAACAAATATTACAAAATTAAGATGCATCCTTTCATGGCCTGGCCTCTAAGAAATCACAAAATTAAGATGAAGCGGACATGTGAAGTGCGACTAGTGATGCGTAAAACCCGTCCTTGATGTTGATCAGAGTCTCGTGCTTCCCCTTCTCAACTATGCTTCCATTTTTCACAACGGCAATCACGTCTGCTCCTTTAATTGTTGATAACCTGTGAGCGACGACGACGGTGGTCCGATGCACCATGACTCGATCCAGCGCGTCCTGAACAATCCTCTCCGATTCAGCATCTAATGCACTGGTTGCCTCGTCCAATAGTAGTATCTTGGGACTCTTTATGATGGCTCGTGCTATGGCAACGCGCTGTTTTTGTCCACCCGACAGTTGAACCCCTCTTTCGCCCACCATGGTGTCGTATCCCTGTTGCAATCCACTTATGAATTTGTGGGCATTTGCCATCTCTGCTGCGGATATGATTTCTGCCTCCGTTGCATTCCCTTCCTTGCCATATGCAATGTTTGCACGAATGGTGTCGTTAAACAAAACTGGCTCTTGGCTCACTAGCCCCATCTGCTGTCTCAGCCATTTCACTTGGAACTTTCGGATTTCAGTGCCATCAATTGTGATCACGCCTGAATCAGGATCGTAGAACCTTTGCAATAACGAAATAACTGTTGATTTCCCACTCCCGCTCTCCCCAACCAAAGCAACTGTCTGTAACATGAAAAAAATTACTACCTTGAGAAACTGACTGAAACCTCAATATAAATGTATAGGATGATTAAATGCTTACCTTGCCAGAGTGGATTTTCAGTGACAGGTCGCGGAAAATCTGAATGTCAGGCCTAGTTGGATATTTGAAACTCACGTGCCTAAGTTCGATTTCCCCCTTCACATTGTCTAGCTTCGTCCCAGACTCGTCGCTGGGATCAATCTTGGATTCTCTATCAAGAATGGCAAATACAGAGGCAGCTGCACTCTTCGCTTTGGTTGAATCTGGAGCTAATGAACTCGATTGGGAGATTGCAATTGCTGCCATAGTTAGAGCAAAGAATACCTACAAAAGTTTGCAGATAATTGAGATTAAACAAATCCTTCATTAAATAAAAGGCGATATATATACGTGAGATGAGACTTACACGAAATACATCCGTGAATGTGATTTTTCCAGCTTCAACAAGTCGAGCTCCAGCATAAAAGCTTGTGGCATAAACCAGAAAGAGCAAGGAATAAGACAAACCAAAGCCTATTCCACTAATAATTCCTTGTCTAATCCCATTTTTCATAGGGCCTTCACACTTGGTTTTGTACATTCCCATCACTTTCTCTTCTGCACAGAAGGAAGCAACTGTTCTTATGCTCCCAACAGCATCATTAGCAACCTGACTAGCTTGCTCGTACATTTTCTGCAACCATTCAGATCAAACTGTTTAGAAAACGACAATCTTTTTAACTGAGTACACACAAATAATGACCAAAGAGCATATTCAAACAAACCTTAGCATCTGCACTGAAGCCTTTCATGAACATGATCTGCATATATCCACTGAGTCCTATGAGAGGTATCATACCAAGGATGATGAGTGCCAACTGCCAACTAGCTTCGAAGGCAATACCTAATCCAACAGCTGCAGATGATAAATCTGAAACCAACTGAGAAAGCGAATCACCAACAAGAGAACGAACACTAGCAGCATCAGCAGATAGCCTTGCTCCAATCACTCCACTTGAATGATCCGCCGCATCAAACCAACCAACCTCCATGCGAACAACTTTCTGAAAGCACATTAACCTAATTCTCCTGATCAACTTATTCCCCGCCACTCCAAAAAAGTATGTCCTTGTTGGCATTGCAATCAATGATGCTGCCCCAAGGACCACAAACATCAACGCCCAAAATTTCGAATCCTTACGTAATATATGTGGTGTCTCGAAAAAGGTTTTGATCACACTTGAAATTAATATACCAAAAATGGGCATAATAGCACCATTGATAACTGCAGCTACAGTTCCAATGAGTAGCACGGGTATCTCTGGCTTATTTAAAGCAGCAAGGCGGAGGATTGAGACTTTGGGAGGCTTTTCAGATGTTTCTGGTGAAGTCTCTAATGTGGAATCAGATATGTTAGGTTGTACAGGTAAACCAAATGATTGACGACGACTGCTATGTCCTCCGGAGGATCCTCGACTAATGGAGCGCATCATGGACATTCTTTGACCAGACGGTCGACCAGAATCCATGCTCATGTCTGATTTTTGTTCATATTCCGACTCTCTATTTACTTCTTGTAAGTGTATGAGCTGAGAATATGCTCCTTCAGGATCCTGGAGTAGTTCGGTATGTGTGCCTTTTTCAACCACCTTCCCTTGATGAATAACTGCAATCATATTAGCATTCCTGACTGTGCTCAGACGATGTGCAACAATGACCGTTGTTCTGTTTACCATGATCCTGTCTAAGGCCTCTTGCACAATTCTCTCAGATTCTGCATCTAATGCACTCGTAGCTTCATCTAAAAGTAAAATTCGTGGATCTTTTAGAATTGCTCTGGCAATAGCAACTCTCTGTTTCTGTCCACCAGAAAGCTGAGTTCCATGCTCACCAACCATGGAATCCAGTCCCTATAGGAAATTATTTATTAGCATTAAACAGCAATAAAAGCACAAATTGACCTCTAGAGAAAAAGGAAAGAGGCAGTCAAGACAAACCTGGGGCAATTTATCAATGAATTTAGCAGCATTTGCTAGTTCTGCTGCGGCTCTAATTTCCTCGGTAGTGGCACCTTCCTTTCCATAGGCGATATTATCCTTAATGCTGCCTGTGAACAGCACGGGCTCTTGGCTCACAAGTCCGATTTTCGACCTAATCCACTTGAGCTGGAACTCTTTAAGATTGATTCCATCAATACACACTTCACCAGCTTGGGGATCATAAAATCTCTCTATCAAACTTATGACGGTTGATTTCCCGCTCCCACTCTGTCCAACCAAAGCTGCTGTAGTGCCGCTAGGGATGAATATAGAGAAGTCCCTGAATATTTGCTCAGTTGGTCTAGCTGGATAACTAAAATGGACATTTCTTAGCTCTATGTCGCCACGAATGTCTTCAAGTATCTTTCCCTTTGTATCATATGCATCTATTTCAGGTTTCCTGTTAATAGTCTCAAACATCTTGAAGGCCGCAGCTTGGCCTGCTGCAAATGCTGTCATGCAGGGAGATGCCTGTCCAAGAGACCTGAAATTGAGATATTTAATTTATCAGAAACATATATATTAACACAAACTCGGCGGATTTAAAACTAGCATTACTCACATTGAACCGGTTAACACTGCAATAATCACATTGAGAACTTCACCACCTGTATATCCTTTCTCTAAGATCATCTTTGCTCCAAACCAAATGGCCAAAGCATAACTGCAGAAGATAATGAACATAACCACCCCAAAACCCATTCCACTAGCCCACCCTTCATGAACACCTGAGCGGTAAGCCTTCACGAGGGACTTTTCGTAGTCTGCCACAGCTTTCTTTTCTCCAGTGAAAGATGCAACCTGGATTCATAATAAACCAAATTACGTTACCCGTGGAGACTATAAATTTTGTTTTCCATAACAAAAACGTTGTACATTTGGTGATAGACGTACAGTTCTAATTGATCCGATTGTCTGTTCAACCACAGTTGCAGCCTTAGCATATGCATTTTGTCCAGCAGATGCCATCTTGGATAAGACCATGGACATGATACCTCCGGATATCACCATCAAAGGAATGGAGGTTAGCATGACGAGGGTAAGAAGCCATCCTTGAATAAATGCAATCACAAACCCTCCAATAAACGTTGCTACCAACTGTATAAACTTCCCAACCTGCATCATGGATGATGGAAAGAGAATGAAACATTGGTATTGATAATGATATTAATTAATAATGATGTTAGTGGCACATATAATGCATACCTTCTCACCCATGGCATCTTGAATTAGTACAGTGTCGCCGGACATTCTCCCGACGACTTCTCCGGTATTTGTTTCCTTATCAAAGAAAGCAACATCTTGGCGCAAAATCGTTTTCAAATAAAGACTCCTAATTCTTGCTGCCTGCCTTTCCCCAGTGATCATCCAGCAAGCCACCTCTGCAAAGCAAATTAGAATTTTAACTTTGATTTGATCCGTACCAATACTACTCTTTCCAATATCTACAATTCAATTGGCTGTCGCGGTACTTACGTAGAAACGCCGCCGCCCCACATCCAATAGCTAAATAGACAAACTTCAGTGCCACCTACAAAGGGGTTCAAATTTTAATCAGGTAAAATATGGATATATTTTCTGCATCATATCGATTAAAATGGTATATTTAAACAAGTGCAGAATGGTGTTGATTACCCTTGAAACAACTTTGACAACGTCCTTGTTTTGATTCTCGCCGAAAGAATCAATGAGTTCCCCAAAGAGAATAGTCATAAGAGGAAGCGACACTCCATTCCCAATGGCACCAATTGAACCAACAATCATCAATATTTTGTCTATGGAATCGGAAAAAGCAAATAACTTGTAAAAGGGCACTGCATTTGTGGCCTCCTTTGGTACTTTCTCAGATGTGGGTGCACCATTTGTAGAAGTACTCGGGTTATCCGAGCCATTCTCGAGGGACATCTTGTTCAGCTAAACTTGTGAGCTTCCCACTCTGCGATGAAATGCGGATCCAATCAGTAATTAAGACAAATATAGCAGAAGAGTAATTAGTTTAATGAATTGAAGGAGAAGAGAGGAGGTCATGTCAGTAGATCACACCAACTGAAAAGGAAAGTTGGCAAGAATTGAATTGAAAAGGGTTGATTGGATGATCTGTTATCATTCTCTTTGGAAGCGTAGTGAAAAACCAACTGGCAAAGAAATGATGTCTGAACTGAAAAGGAAGGAAAAACGGTGCATTTGTGGGGGCATGGAAGGAAAACAAAACCCAACTAACTTGTTATTGAAGTACGCTACGCATAAAGAAGATGAAGCCAACAACCCTGTCGATAAAAATCAAAACTTTTTTCTTTTTTTTTTTTTGAAACATAAAAATCAAAACTTTGATTTATCCATTTTTACTACAGAAAACAAGAATTAATTTGTGAGCAGCCTAAAATATTGGATTGGATCAGAGAAGCGTAGAGAAATATTTAAGAAGTCAAAAAGGAGAGAGAAGGAGTTTGATCATAAGCTGGGCAGATGAAGACAAGAGTAGTGCAGTCAGAGAAAAAAGTGATTAGATTAGTGTCCTACACTCCTACTCCTAAGGAAGAAAAATCTGAAGAAGAGGAGAACAGGGAAGAAGCATACTTTTGAATGAGAATGGAGGTGTTGGCTACCTCTCCTCCCCACTATACTTTTTGTTTTAGGAAAGAAGTAAAATGTAGAGCACTAAGCAAATAAATTCCTGTTTCACACATCTTTCTTTCTTAATTTATATATATATATATAGATAGAGAGGTGGGCGTGGGTGTTGGAATCTGGATTCTAGGGGGGGTGTCTTGGATTTCGGTCCAAGCTGAAAATTATTAGCAGCAGTTTTTGCTTTGCTTGCTGAGCAAGAAGAATAAAATAATATTCAAAACTCTTTTTTAAAGCTGAATGTAGAAGTTCGAACCAATTTGTTGACCCATTATCCATCTATTTATCTAAACTAAATATTCGATATTTATTTATATAATATAATTAACATTTTTAACAATTCTCATTTAATTGTTGCACTAGTGTTAATTATAAAATATAAAATATATGTGCTAGTTTTCTTGCACCGCAAAAAGTAAAGTAATAAAGACAGAGGGATCTGGTAATGGGGCTGTACCAGTTTTCATAATAAATTAATTATTCAAGTTTGAATATGATGGAAACCAGATCATGCATACTCTCTATATATATTTAATTACATTTCTTTGGTCGTGAACAGCAGGTGTAAATTAGACCATTTAAGTAACTAGTAATTATCATTAAGTTATGTTAATTCCATAAGCATATATGACTTTGTAACATTATTACTTGATCACGTTTTCAAAAAGTCGATATATGACCTGTGCTTGAAATGCATTTACGAACTTTCATGGAAAATGGAACATTAATATAATAATAGTGGTTGTAAGGGTTTAGGGAGAGTAAGAAATGTAGAGGCTAATTGCAACTTGGCCATGATAAAAGCATATATATATATTTGCGTAGCACCCAAGATTAATTATATGAGCAGGGTGCAGGGAGCCGTACATTAATTTTAACATTAATGACTCATTGTTTCTTCGTTTCCGTGACCTGGGAAATTCGCAAATTATATTTTATAAAATTCATTCGCATTGAATGTATATATAATAACTAATTGGGAGCTCTAATATACAGATATTTTTAAAAATATCATTTTACCGTATTGTATCATATCGAATATACATATCCGACACTTCTCACATAAATCATATCGTGTCGTGTTCATATCGTATATCATAGATCGGGAGTAATTGATTACTATTACTAATTATGTAATTGTATTTGTAGTATTCTTGCTCCAGAAGGAACTGCTAAAAATAAAAAAACCGCAGTTGGTGATCAATAAATGCATAAACTAATTTAATACATCTTCTGGCCCTCCATGTTATGACTTATGCACCCATATATTACCAATCTCTCCCCTCCCTCAACTATTTTAATATCTCTCACTTTATTATGTAATTAAGACGTCATAATATGAGTTGAACAGTTTAATTGCTTAATTAAGAGTGCCACGATTAAAAGAAGAGTAAACAAACCCTCATAAATTTTTTTCAAAAGTCAACCAATTTACCTAACTTTTCTTAATTAGGATCAACGTCGACACGAGAACACCACTGAAAGCAATCACCACTTATTTTCAACTTTTAACATGATACATGTGAACATATACGGTTGGCCATTTTAGAAATTGAACAGAATGTTTGACCTAGTGGGCCTATGATCCACCAAGCCCAATTCTTATTGGTGCATATAGTGGGTAAGCCGTTGTACATGGGTTTGTTGCACGCACCACGTCATCATTCGGATTCCTCGTTTTGGAGCAGGTGGGCTGCTTACTATTCCAATTGGGATTATACTGGACCCCTGTATTGGAACTATATGGGCCGCCTGGCCCCACCCGTAATCAACCTCTCTAAAACCCAATCGGGCCCACTCCGATATGAACAAAGTCGTGTACCCAAGAGGAGGCGAGAATGGGCCTGGCCCATAATTGTTATTTACCCATTTCGAAAATTGATTGGGCAGCCCAGTTTTGGCTTCTTGGATCAGTTCCACCACTTGAAAAATATTATTGGATTTCTTTGTAAGCGTTTCACTGGATACGGTGACGGTGACGGGGAAGAAGCAGTTGCCGTAGAAGCCCTTGGGCAGTGGAGGCGCCACCAGCTGACGGCAGTTGGCGAAAAATACCAGATTCATTTCTGTATCGTCGTTTGGATTGATTGCTAAAGTGCGCTGCCTCCACAGCATGGCTGCCACGATTTCAAAGGTGGAACAGGTTCTCCCGCCACTCCATTCTTGGTATTCTTGTTTGAGGTGCTTGATTCTATCGAGAGATATGTCTATTGCGGCGTGTTCCAGCTGGTAATCGGGAATCGGAATTGGTTGTGGTGGTGGTGGCGGCGCCGTTGGAGTCGGCGGTGGTGGAGGAGGAAGGAAGTCTCTGCGCCACTCTGGAGTGATGCTGAGTTTCTCGGCACCTCTAGCCATTTCTCCCACGGCATTGAGGAATTGTGCTGCCCCCAGTCCATCGCATATGCTGTGGCAAAATATCAACCCAATCACGAAGCCCTTGCATCCAAATTGAGTCACCTGACAGAAAAAGTTCACAAATTTAAGATTTCTAGTCGTGATTAAACTGGAAATTTGCGAAATAAAAGCTTTTTTGACCTGCATCTGCACCAGAGGATCAAGGCCGTCATTTTCTTGTGGAGGAGTAGGCAGAAGCTTGTCGTATGGGATTGACATGGCATCATCGAAGCAATTCACTGCGTCCAAAGGACAATCAGCTGACGCCTCCACAAACCAAATCCCCTCTCCAGAACAAGCAATTTGCAACTCATTTTCATCAGAAACATGTAACCTCCCAGCAAGAGGATAATAATGAACCAATGCCTTGGAGAGGGCTTTACGTATGACCTGCGATGCACCTGGTCCATGTCTGAAAATGTGCAATGTTCGAGCGTTGCAGCGTAGGACGGGAATTCGATCAACCACAGATAATTCAAGCACTCCTGTTGGAGTTGGCCCCAGTGGTAAAACCTGGCCTGCAGAAATTCTGGTAACTGAGAAATCCATTGAAAATATAATTGAGATAGCATAGCATGTTGGATGGTATTCTAGATTTTATAGTACTAGACTCCTGCTTAAAATTATTTTGCTCCTTGGCTTACAAGTATATTCAACCTCTTGTTTGTTTTGTACTTCTTCTGTGTTGGAGTTTGGTGAGGCTATTGGCTTTTAAGGAAGTTATCCAGAAAAGGATAAAGAAAGCTTCAAGTCTTTTATAGATTAAGAAAGTGTTTGAAATCAGTTTAGGTAGGCTAATTTGGTCTGTGAAGATTCTTACTAACTAATGTTTATTTCAATAGTTGGTATAATTGTATCTCTTGAATGAAAGCCAAGATTTGCCTAATTGCATCTAATAGCGTTTTCATAATAATGTGGCTGATATGTTAGATAAGGAGACAAAAAGCTGGAAATGACACAAAGGTCCCTGGAGCATTTCCTTTCATAAGGTTGCTTGTACCGCATCCCTCAGCTTTCTCATTTCAAAGGTATAGAAAATATGTATTGATTTTAAGCTTTTTCGTGTATGTGGTTGTCATTACCCTTACGAGAACCGCACCCCAAAAGTTAGCTTGTAGGGCTGTAGAGCCAAATATCATATAAACCCCACATGAACTGCTTATTCATTCAGCGTGGGGCATTATTCTACAGCCCTGGTGCACACGCGAGCTAGCTTTGTGCTAACTTAACCTAGCCCTGGGTGAACACTTTCTAAAGTGTTTGTAGCAGATTACATGCCACTAGACAAGATTATTTATTAAACAGAGAACTTGATTAATGAAAAACTCATCCTTAGAGAACTAGATTAGAATCGTTAACACAAGTTGGAAAAAACGAAAAAGGAACGCAAAGCAAGATATGTGTATAATTCCTTCTTAGAAGTCATCAACGTTTGAGAAGTCATATGCAGTGACTAGTATGGGGCGTGAGGATTGAATCGTTGTGGTGGCTGATAATTATATCCATATCCTCTGTAGAAAGGAAAACTGTTGTATGGGGGATTGTAGTAATTAGGCTTTTGTTGTACAGGAGGATCTTTCTTGGCTTCTGGCATAAAAAGGTTACTGGAACACTGTCCAAACTGAAACCATTGAAGCTCTACACGGTTTGATTTTCCTATCTTCGTCAGCAGTGGATTTGGATCACATATCCCCGATACTTCGACCAGTCCGGTTTGATCCATTTTGAAGCGCACTCCTATATATAAGTTGAATTTAATTTTAGTTAGAGAACAAAATTAAGATTGATGGAAAACATGGTGTCAAAAGCAATCAATCCTGTATGCTCGTACCTTTGCAATTTCTAAGTAGTGTTATTAGCCTCTTCTGCCACCCTCGTTTGCTAGCATCCACTTTTATGATACAAGTCTGCAACATAAAACATGTTACAATGTAATTTAACTACTTAAGAATGTATATATACACATATGTCAAATTAGATACCATGAAAGCTAGGTCATCCTGTCTGGACTGTTGAGGATGTCGTAGGCGGCGGACCGGCCGAGACAACATTCTTAAGAGAGGTTTTAATACAAATTTGCACAACTTGGCTGCTGATTTTAAGCATTTGTAGCAGTTTCCGAGCTTAACTTTCTTGTGGATCTTGATAGGTTTCCATGCTTTTGACACCTTGCGCGCAAAATCCATTGATCCTTACTGTCCAAGGAAAAGAAGTTAAAGTTTACGAGCCATGAAAACTTGGTGTAATTGTTGAATGATAAAATCAGGGAAGCTTAGGGTTTTATGACCAATTACCTGCCGCTGCTTGATGTGGGACGGGATTACATGTATATATACTATACTAATACATGTTTGGAATAGAGGATGGTGGTAGGATATGAATCTAGCATTTACTTTTTGAGGCAATAAGTTTAAGGTAACATGCCTAATTTATGTACTAATTGGCTTATTTTTATTATCTATTCCTTTTCGACACGACAACGTTAATTTTGGTAGTAGTTTGAGCAAATCCGAATTAGCGAGGAGAATAGATAAGTTGCAATTTTGTAATCCCACGATGAAATTTATTTATTTATTTATGTCAATTGTCAATACCCGAGGGAAATAAAATAAATGTGTTAGGTGGAGGGAGGGGCATCTTTCTGTTAAAAATAAAATTTAATTTAAGTACAAGTAACTCTTGGCACGTTAATTGGTCTTAAAACCCAATTCAACGAAGCTTTCTTCTTTATTTTCTGAGTTTGTTTCTGGTGGAACCAATTAATTTCTATCTTTTGAGATTAAATTACAGTTAAAGAAAAAAGAAATTCTTCATTGAAAAGAATGATAAGAAAATAAGGAATGATTCCAGGTACATGCACTCCACAGCGCGGAGTATAGTATGCATACTTCTTCCTTGGAGTCGTATATACACTTCATGTAATTAAATATCACTAGCTACTACATAACGATATTATTTTTATCATTATAGCTACATTCACCTAAGTATTCTCGTATTTCTTGAAAGATTAAGATCATGAAGATGCCATGTGAAGTGCGACAAGTGATGCATAGACTCCATCTTTGACGTTGATTAGAGCATCATGCTTTCCTTTCTCGATGATCACTCCGCTCTTGACGACGGCGATAAGGTCGGCTCCCTTGATGGTCGACAACCTATGAGCCACAACTACAGTTGTCCTGTTCACCATTACTCTATCCAGAGCAGATTGAACTACTCTTTCAGATTCTGCATCCAATGCACTTGTCGCCTCGTCTAGCAATAGTATCTTTGGAGCTTTCACTATCGCTCTTGCTATGGCTATTCGTTGTTTCTGACCTCCTGATAATTGTACTCCTCTTTCTCCCACCATTGTGTCGTAACCCTGCATCGTTATTATTGTTGTTGTTATATATTAGTTCATGTTGAGAACCGAGTAGATATCTATATCTGAGGTGTTAAAAGTTGATTGTGTTTACCTGCTGCAGTCCGCTGATGAATTTGTGGGCATTTGCTAGCTCTGCTGCAGCTATGATTTCTGCCTCTGTTGCATTTCCGTCCTTTCCGTATGCGATGTTATCCCTGATTGTTTCGTTGAACAGAATTGGCTCTTGGCTCACCAATCCCATCTGCTGCCTCAACCATTTCAGTTGCAACTTCTGAATATCAATGCCATCAATCGTGATCACACCGGAGTCGGGGTCGTAGAACCGTTGCAGCAACGAAATGACTGTTGATTTCCCGCTTCCACTCTCCCCAACCAGAGCAACTGTCTGCAGATTCCAATAAACACATGCTAGTTATATAAACTACTCCAACACAGTTGAATCTTTTGCAACTAAAGGAAAGACTATATATATATGTACCTTGCCACTGTGAATTGTCAATGAGAGGTCCCTGAAAATTCGAGGTCTGGTGGGATACTTGAAGCTGATGTGTTTTAGTTCAATTTCTCCCTTGAGATTTTCTAGCGTCGTGCCTGATTCATCACTAGGATCAATCTGTGAGTTTCTGTCAAGGATGGCGAATATTGAAGCAGTTGCGCCCTTGGCCTTGCTTGAATCCGGGGCGAATGTGCTTGATTGAGAGATAGCAACTGCTGCCATGGTTAGAGCAAAGAAAACCTGCAGGACAAGAATTTCAAATCAGATCTAGTTTTCTCCTTTTTCTGCTAAAACAATACTGAAAATTGTTATCAATGTACTTACTCGAAAGACATCATCGAATGTAGTTTTTTTGGCATCGACCAGGCGAGCTCCTGCATAGAAGGCGGTGGAGTAGGCAAAGAATACCATTGCTAAAGAAATACCAAATCCAGCTCCACTAATCAATCCTTGTTTTATCCCTATCTTCAATGGCCCCTCACATTTCTTCCTGTACAGTTCCATCACCTTTTCTTCTGCACAATATGAAGCAACTGTTCTTATAGTGCCTACAGCATCATTAGCCACCTGACTTGCTTCTTCATACATGACCTACAAACACAAGTTATGAGGTAAGTTTCCCTGTACATTACATTCATTAAAACGACTGTTTAGGATAATCAGAAATATGAACCACCTTAGCATCTGCACTGAACCCTGTCATGTATTTTAGCTGGATGTATCCGTTTAATGCTATGAGAGGCACCAACCCAAGGACAATAAGGGCCAGTTGCCAGCATGCAACGAAAGCGATAATCATTCCAACCGTTGCTGAGGAGAGATCCTGTACCAATTGAGCCAGTGCATCACCCACTAAAGCACGAATCGTAGCAGCATCAGCCGACAGCCTAGCGCCGATCACTCCGCTTGAGTTTTCAGGCTCATCGAACCAACCAACCTCCATATTAACCACCTTCTCGAAACACATTTGCCGAATTCTCCTTATCAACCTACAACCGGCAATGCCGAAAAAGTAGGTCCTCAGAGGATATGCTACTAAAGACACAGCACCAAGAGCCACAAACATCAGTGCCCAAAACCTTGAATCTTTCCTTAACTCACTCGGCGGCTCATAGAACGTCTTGATGACGAGAGAGAGTAATATCCCGAAAAATGGGACAATTGCACCGTTTACGATTGCAGACAAAGCACCTGCGAAGAGAATGGCTGCCTCAGGTCTGTTGAGAGCAGCGAGTCGACTGAGTGGAACTTTAGGATGCTTATCCATATCATCAGCAGCATGTTCCAAGTCGCTGTATTCGGTTCTGGTAATGCTAAGCCCTCTCGAGAGGTCAAATGTGATTGATAGTGAACGTCGACTTCCACTTCTCATTCTAGATGATCTCCGGCTCATTAAATGATAAAGAGACGCTCTCTGGCTTGATGATTGCCTACTGTAATCACTACGGTCATCCGCATCCTCATCCTCTTCATCCTCATCTTGACGTGACTCCTGAAGACGTATAAGCTGAGAATATGCTCCTTCAGGATCCTCCAGCAGTTCAGAATGCGTACCTGATTTTGAATCACATTATAAATGTTAAAGAACTAGTTTCCGGTGGTTGCATTATTAGTTTCAATTTTCAACAAGTAAAACCTACAAGAGTATGAAGGCATTTGAAACTAACCTTTCTCAACCATCTTTCCTTTGTGAATGACTGCAATAACGTTGGCATTTCGGACAGTGGTCAAACGATGTGCGACTATAACAGTTGTTCTGTTAACCATAATTCTGTCGAGAGCCTCTTGGACCACTCGTTCAGACTCTGCATCCAGGGCACTGGTTGCCTCGTCTAAAAGTAATATTCTTGGATCTTTCAAAATTGCTCTAGCAATAGCAATTCTTTGCTTCTGTCCACCAGAAAGCTGAGTCCCATGTTCACCAACCATAGTATCCAACCCCTGCACGAAAAATTCAAAAATACTCAACAACAATCCTAGTAAAAAGAGAACACACTGAGGTACTTAAATGGAAGGGCCAACAAACCTGTGGCAGTTTATCGATGAATTTAGCTGCGTTGGCTAGCTCGGTTGCGCTCCTGATTTCTTGATCGGTTGCGCCTTCCTTTCCATAAGCAATGTTTTCCTTGATGCTACCCATGAAAAGCACAGGCTCTTGGCTCACCAGACCAATTTTGGACCTAATCCACTTGAGTTGAAATTCTTTAAGATTGATTCCATCGATTAGAACCTCACCACTCAATGGATCGTAAAATCTCTCCACCAAACTAATGACAGTTGACTTTCCACTCCCACTCTGTCCGACCAAAGCTGCAGTCGTGCCGCGAGGGATGAACAGAGAGAATCCGCTGAATATTTTCTCAGTTGGTCTGGCCGGATAACTGAAGTGAACATCTTTGAGCTCTATATCTCCAGAGATGTCATTCAATATCTTTCCCCTGGTGTCGAAAGGATCTATCTCTGGTTTTCTGTTTATAGTCTCGAACATTTTGTAGGCTGCGGCTCGACCCGCTGCAAACGCTGTCATGCAAGGTGATGCTTGTCCTAGAGACCTGATCGTATTGATATTGTTGTTATTATTATGTTGAAAGAAGGATGGCATGTATATGATCATGACAAGCTCAAAAATGTTTGAAAAACTTACAGGGAACCAGTTAGGACGGAAACAATTACAGTGAAAACGTCACCCCCATTGTGACCCTTTTCCAGGATGAGCTTTCCACCATACCACACAGCCAAAGCATAACTACAGAACATCATAAACATAACAGATCCAAGTCCTAATCCTGTGGCTAGCCCTTCATGCACAGATGATTTGTAGGCCCGTTCAAGGGACTTGCTATAGTTCGCCACCGCTCTTTTCTCTCCCGTAAACGACGCCACCTGCAGATGTATATATATAAACCACTTAACCACCCTAGCTCATTGAATTTTATATGTAAATGAGGTATATATGTATATAGCGCACCGTTCTGATGGCCCCAATTGTCTGTTCAACAACAACAGCAGCGCTGGCATATGCATTCTGACCGCGGGAGGCCATCTTGGCTACGACGTTGGACATGATTGCCCCTGATATCATGAGCGGAGGAATGGATGAAAGCATGACGAGGGTGAGCAGCCAGCCTTTGGAAAAGGCTATGATGAAACCTCCGAAAACTGTGGCCATCAACTGGACAAACTTGCCAACCTTCTCTCCCATGGCTTCCTGAATAAGAACAGTGTCGCCGGACATTCTTCCAATGACTTCTCCTGTATGTACTTCCTTGTCAAAGAAGGCGATATCTTGCTGCAGGATTGTTTTAAGATACAGAGTCCTGATTCTTGCAGCCTGTCTCTCTCCGGTGATCATCCAACATGCCATCTCTGCACCAACCAAATTATTATACATCATGTTATTGTTATTACTTAATCAGAAAAGTTGGAAATAAACCAGCATGGCAGCTACTTACGAAGAAATGCTCCCGCACCGCATCCCAAAGCCACATACACAAACTTCAACGCTACCTGGAATTAATGAAATGAATTAAGTAATTAATACGAGGTAATTTTAATCTTGTTTCGTGAAGAGTTTTACATATGTTGTTTTATGTTATTTACCTTGGAAACAATGGGAACTACAGAGACATTAGAATCTTGTTTGTTACCAAAAGCATCGGCCAAATCGCCAAACAAGAAGGCCATGAGAGGCGGGTTCATGCCGTTGGCAATGGCACCAAGAGTGCCCACAAACATTAAAATCTTGTCCCACCAATCGGAGAAGACGAAAAGCTTGTAAAACGGAACTGACTTTTCCACCGCCTTCTCGTCGCCGCCGGAGCTACTTTCGCTAGGCGTTGCTTCGTTCTCGTGGCCTCGCCCTGCGAAAGCCTCTTCTGATGCCGGCATCTTTCTCAACCACAATGTTTCACAAACTTTCTTCTTCTTCTTCTTCTTCTTCTTGTTTAGCTACTCAAGAAACAATCTTGATTATTAGAAATTGTCAATGATTAGCTGTAAGGGAAGAATACGTCCGAATAACGAATTGACAACGAAAGAAAGAAGAAATGGTAAGAAGGAAGACGAATTCTGAGAGGTGGAAGTAAGATAAGCTTATATATATATACAAACAAAGTATGCGCACAAGTTAGGTAGGTAGGTCGAAGGAGGGTGATTATGATTGCTTAATTTTCAACGGGTTTTGAAGTTTGAATGCTTAATAGTAATGATTTAATAATAATAACTAAAGTTTGCCTGCCGTATTGAATCTAGTTGTGAAAAAAGTTGGGATGTTAAATTATGTGTAAGGACGAGAAAAGGCCCTTGGACAAATATACATAGACATAGGGTGGATAACAACGTTTTAAAATGGGACAAAGACCTCGTCAACTTAGTTGTTCTTCACTAACTACAACGCGTATCAGACCATTTCTGTCACTTCGTATATTGTTTTTAACCATCATCCTTTAATTTGTTCCCCGTTTTATTATATATAATTATATATATGTTCAAATAACTCGGTTTATTTACCAACTCTCTGCAAGGTCTTCCTGACATGGTCAAATTTATTATTTCTACCCCTGAATATTCCACAATTTTAAACTGAATTTTCTTCTCAAATTATTTCATGCATCACCATCTAGACGTGTTAATTTTCTAATTAAATATTTTGTGAACTAGTTCAAATGAGGTTACGATGCGTTGATCTCTAACGCACGGAAACTTCTAAAAATATTAGTTTACTGTATTGTTTCGAATGTTTGTGTCGAACATTACATTTCACACTTCTCATTCGAAAAAAAATTATGTATTTGTCGAATTTGTATTGTGTCATTGCATTTGTATATGTATATTATAGGTTGTGATTTATGCATGTATTACTTTGATACAAATTATCTTAATGGTATGTCAACGAGTTCCAACAAGAAATAAAATGAGGTTTGGTCGCACAATAGCATATTGCCATATATATATTCAAAGACCTAACTAATTATTTTTAAAATGAAAAGAAGAGAAAAAAAAAACCTAATAAAAAGTAATATTATTTTCTCTTTCAATTTGTCACAGTTACCTACCGGTTTGGACGGAAACATGACATTATCGAGAGATGAGAGTGATAGAGAAACTACAATTCTAAATTTTTTTATTTCAAATTGTAATAAAAAATTCTTATCTTTCAATAATTAAGTTCAATTTAATTACAAATACATATGAACCAATAATTTGTTACCATGATATATATAAACAATTCTAGCCAAAACTCCGTTTGGCCTCATATGACCAAGGTAAGTGTACACTTATCGTTTGTTTTATCACTCTTTTTTAAATTTTTCAGTAGTTACACGATAAATCTAAAATATTTGTCTTTTCACTATATCGACTTGATCGAACTAGACTCAGATCTGGTTAGAATTTCCCATATATAGATATCCAATGAGAAAAAGTAACCCTCAGGCCTCAACACGTTGAGTGACTTATTAAACCAAAACACTCAACTTTTAAAAATTGACAAAAAATAAAATAAAAGTTAGGTTAGTGAAACAATCATTTGTGAGGATAATAGTGGTGGGAGCCCCTTTCCCTAAGTCAATCAGAAGGAAAGAGTACATGGCGATTAAAAGAGGAATAATTCAAATCAATTGGTGTATAATGTATATAGTTAGGTAGCTCTTATTAAAATATTAAGATATGAAGGCAAAAATTCAACCCATTGATGCGATTTTACCAATATTAATTTTGTTCAAGTCAAACTTGTCCCCATCAGTTGTTCGACTACCCACCAGGCAGAATCTTCCCCTTCAATTCATCAACAAAACCCCTTTATTAGCTATTGTTTTCACATTAATCTCAAATTACTCAAATTAACACTCTAAATTACTATTAATATTCATTTATTTTGTTAAAATTACTATTTACTAGCTAAATTCTATGTCCCCTTTTGGTGTATATATATATGTAGTGAAAATTAATTGGTAAATATCTTCCCCATGTATGTTATTCTTATCCATATAGTAAGGTGGTTTCAACCACAAAATAAAATTTTAGTAAAGAATAAGACGAAATATACATGTGGGGGTGGGGCGATTGATTATTCAACATGTCAA
Source organism: Lantana camara (assembly GCA_037501455.1). NCBI lineage: Eukaryota > Viridiplantae > Streptophyta > Magnoliopsida > Lamiales > Verbenaceae > Lantana > Lantana camara. Next base: position 131,591,446 of record CM074855.1, read on the forward strand.
TATGCATGTCAAGTTGGTCGGGTACGTAGTGCACTCAAATACTTTGTGTCTTTGTTAATTCATGCCCTCCAATCACTTTAACTGGATACTTATCACCATCACTAATACTTTGTTCAAACCTCTCTTAATCCAGATAACTACAATGAATTACCTTTTCTTTTGATTAATGTACGTGGAGAAATTTTATCATCTTAAAATATAAATAATAGTTTTTAGTGCAAGAAGAATTATATATTATTCTCCAACATAAAAAGAGAAAATAATAAATAAAAAAGGAAAAAGTGAAATTAGATAGTGGGATAGTATATGAATGTTATATAATTAGGTGTGTTGGTCAAAGTGGATGGCCTCGAACCGAATGGACTTTGCAACGTGCGACATTGATACAAGGATGAGTGTCCATTCCAATATCTCCCATATATATGTGCATGCCAGTGCCAGATTAACATATTATATTACAAATTAAAGAATGAAATGTGAAAACTAAAATCAAAACTGGGAACAGGTTTCCTGGAAATAGCGGGTTTTATTGAACAAGTCAGCACTTACTATGTGTGGTCATAATTTTGGTATGAATGATTGAAATTTGTTGCGATTCCCCTTCTCAAATTTAGAGCTTAGACTTTAAAATAATATAATAATATCTGTATGTATATTGAGTTTATGAGTAGTCCAGACCAGAATTGGCATGCGTTTCAACTTTGGCGACTTCGGCGTTTTGAAAAAAGAACAGTATGGATGAGTGGTTATTAGTTAATACTTAATATGAACTCAAGACTGGGAAAGAGTGAGCAGTGTCTGAGTCCTCTCCTCCACTTGCAGACGCGCTCTCCTTCCTTCTTAGCAACTTGCAACTTTCTTTCTTTTATTTATTTGTTCAAAGCTAAAATCAAAAAACATGTTTATTCACTTTAAATATTTTAATGTTGCTCCAAAATAGATTCCCTACATTTTTTCCTTTATAGAATTTCGTATCTCATACTACTTTTTTATTTCTTTCTTGAAAAGAAAGCATAATAATATTGTTGCTCAGAAGTCAGATTGAAAAAAAAAAGAATCTAATTGGGCCAGATATGAATCGAATAATTATGTATGGATCATGGACCAAAGTCATACTCATACATTATGGTTTAGGCCTTAGTCCGTATCCTTTTTGTAGTCCCTCCCTCACAGTCACGCCTGATGCCAAGCCCTGGCCTTACTAAGGGCGGCCCATATACACAACTCAAATCCAGTACTTCATGGCCATGGCCTGCCAATTGCCATTAATTAATAGTTTTCACTTTTCAATTATTCATCCAATTTACTGTACCTTATTACTAGCGTATACGCACCGCGCACGGTATTAATATGCAATATAACCTACAAATATTAAGTATGAATTTTTTAAAATAAAATAATTTAAATAATTAAATCATATAGAATGAAAAATAATTTATACAATACATATTTTTTATAAATAATAAATGAAATATTGTTGAAGCCAATTAATTTATTACTTTAATAAGCAACGTAGAAATATTAATAACAACAAACAAACAAAAAGTTAATTAAAAACATAACAAAAATTTCTATCTTAGTACGTAAACTTCGAAGGCATCTTATCAAGTAGTTCATAAAATAAAAAACACAAAGTAAATCAATTATAATCACAATTTTAGCAAAGAAATATATTATACACAATTATCACAAAAACTAATAAAAATATCGAGATAATATTGAAGTAAAATTATAATGCAATAAAAAGAAAAAGGTAACTTTTATTTTATTTCCAAACATTTAAAAGATGTAAAATTTATAAAAAATGGAATATTGATGTGCAATATGAACTCAGAATAGTAGATTTAAAATAGAAGAGATTGAATGAGATGATTAGGTAACAATTTCCACCATTGTTTTTAATGGATTTGAGTTTGGAATATTATAATTAAATATTATACAAAATAATTTAGTAATTTGTTTATTTATAAAAAAAAATATCAAAAAGTATATATATCTTCATTGATTATTTACGAAAAAATATAGGAATAATTTTTTGGTTTTCACCTAAAATTATACCATAAATTAATAAGTGATTATATGATGAACTATACCATGAAGAAATAATACAATAAGACTTTGAGATAACAAATATTATTTTTACTCTTTCATAAGTTATTTTAAAATAAAACATAATAGCAATATAGTTTACATGAATGACACGGGTGATATATTAACACAAAAAAGATATACAAACAATACATAATTATCTTGAACAAAGATATGCATAATTACCTTCTCACATATTGATACTTGAACAAAAATATCAAAAGGTAGCTCCCTATAAAAAATAAAAATAAAAAAAGGAGGAAAAATTACAAATTTGTATAGAAACAAACATCACAAAAAATTAAAAAATAGAAATATTATTCTTAAACAAATATATATATAATTACCTTATCATGGATCGATATTTGAACAATGACTTCAAAAGATTTTATCTATCAAAAAATGAGAAGAAAAAAAAACCGTAAATTAGTATAAAAACAACAACTACAAAAAATTAAAATATATGTATTATGAAGGTGGAAGAATAAAATTTACCTCTCCGCTCCTATATTGTATAGGATGAAATAGCATCCCATCAACCATTTTTTTATCTCTAAACAATTGCAATGAGAAGAAAGTAGAAAATAATATACAAACATATATTAAAGAAAAAGTTTGCAATATATAAATCGCGAACGATGATTAACAATGTAAAATCTGCTCCATTAATCACAAAAGAGGCTACTGCATCTCTTGAAGAATTAATTAGAAAAATGTAGACTTGAGGTATATTCAATGTTTATGCAATGTTTTGAGTTATATTTAATACGTTAATCTATTTATTTAAGTCAAGACTTATAAATAATGAATTAATGATTGGTAATAAAAAGAAATCTCCCTAGTTAATGTTAAGATTTCATCATATATTATGCAAATTATTATTTATTGAAAAAAAATATTAAAAATGGTTAATTCCCTTAATTTATGCCAAAATATGTTAAGTTTATTTCAATTAATAAAATCAGTCAATTAATTAAGATATCTATATATAATATATGTATTTTTTTTAAAAAAATTATGTGAAATCAATTAACCACTTAACATAAATATAATATAATTAATTAAAAGTCTTAAAAATATTAAAGATTGTGTGGTTAATTACTAATGGGATGTTTCCTACATTTATAAAATCAATAAGTTAATTAATGTGATTTGCGTAAATAATTAAAGTTTACAAAATATCAAATATATTGGAAAATCAATTGACCAATTAAATAATTTTTTAAAAATAAAAAAATAAGAAAAAAGTATTGTGTCAAAATTAACATAATTGAGTCAAAAGACACCCTTGATATATATTATAGTATTATAGTATAGTATAGATTAACAAAAATATGCATAATTTAATAAAAATCATACATGAAAAATATATTATGAATATTGTCAAAAATAATTATTTTTGTTAGTAGTATTTATTTTCACAATAAAACAGTATACAAAATAAAAAATTTTGTTTCAATTTTTCTTTATCAATTGTTTTAACCCTAATTAATAATAGTAATAAATATCACCCTAATTATTAATTATGGGGTGGATGTCTTGATATATAAAATTACCAATTCAATCTTTCTTGACTTAAAACTCATTAATTATGACATTTATTTATATTAATAAAAATATAAATAATTTTAAAAGAAGTTCATACGTAGAAATTACATAATAAATATTGTCAAAGATAATTATTTTCCTTAGTTACTTTTATTTTTATAATAAAATAATGTATAAACTAAAAATCAGCCAATCATATTTTTTCTATTTAATTAAACATCTAAAAAATCCATAAAATTACACATCATTAAAATGAACAACAAAAAGTCAAACATGGTTTTCAAATCTATATATATATAATTTAGAACTCTCAAGGCTATCCACGTGTATAGTGATGTGGATAGCTTCAAAAAAATTTAAATATCTTAATGTAATTTTAAGTTTGATATTATCTTTGAAAATCTCTCTTTTTTTTTTTCAAACTCCCATTTAATTCTCATAATTTGTTGCAACACAGATATTTGATTTGAAAATTTAACTAAAATTTATTGACAATGAAGTTATCATATTTTAACAAAAATTTAAAATTCAAGAATTATGTACTTATCTAAATATTTAAAATTATTTAAATTCAAATTACTTTCGGCTCAAGTACCGTAAAACCCATATACTTCTGAATATATATTTGTTAGAAATATTTGAATTTAAAATCAACAATATCAAAATCAAATCTAATAAAATCTTTCCTCTACAAATCGGTTCTAATCAAATCTCATAACAAAGATTTTTGTTGTGATTATATATCTCTTTCGGTTGCAAGTAAATCTAATCAATTTTAAAATTCAAATTCAAAATCTATTGAAATCTAAAATCTGCATTTGATTATTCCTCGAGAAAAGAATGTTAGTTCCAATTTTCTTATTTAAAAGTTATGCATTCTATTTTAGTCTTACTCAAAATTTTCTCTTCATTCATGTATTTATAGTTCAAGTTTATTGCTTAGTATATATTCATCCTTTTTTTTTTTTTTGAAGCAAACGAGGCCCCAGGGGCCACAACTTAAATTAAATCAGCAACAATACTGTTCGACGTATACAAAAGAATATCAGACGAACCAACGCAGGTCGAAGCCACATTACAAGCTAATAAATAGGCGACATAATTCACACCGCGACGAACACAAGAGAAACGACACCTCCCAAAACCTGAAGAGAGGCTTCTAATATCTGTAACAATATTACCAAGCACAGAGAGATCAGCTTCAGTTCCTCGCATTTGATTAATGACGTTAAAATTGGGATTGACAGTTGAGAATTGGTTGATATCTTAAATTGTTATGGGACGTGATTTTAAGGCGTGACTCGATCAAGAAATAAACCGGCCGACAACTTAGCAAGATCGAGACATGATATTGAAGACAGACTGATTATCATCTGGAAGGAGCGGTCTTCTTATCCGGAAGAAGACTTGAAAAAGTAATTGTTTCCCTTTTGTGACAAAAAAAAAAGAAAAAGTATCTTTCTATATTTTCCTCTGATTAATTTTTAGATCTTACTATATGCATTTGATTTTTGTTTACATATGTTATTTGAGTTTTTCATTTTGTATTTTATTAATAAGTTGTAAAATATTTTATATATAAAATAATTTGATATACTTTTTCAGTTTGGTTTTACATTTGTATATTTTTTTATACAAATGTTAAATTCTTCTAATTTACCTTATTAAAAATTTATACTTTTAATGTTTTCTACCATAGTTTCCGTGTTTTTTATGATGATTTTCGTGACAATCGTTTGATTGTAATTATTTAAAAAAAATTAATTTTTTATTAATTTATAATTTAATATATCTAAAATATATATATAAATTAATTTTTTCTATTATATTATAAATAGTTGTATCCGTGCCTTGGCACGGGTTTAAAACTAGTATATAATAGTATACATTCCTAGTTTAACCATGAATTTTAATTATTATTAGAAAATAGAGCAAATTACATTTTTGATCCCATAGGATTAAGTCATTTGCAATTTTAATCTTATATCTTTAAAATTAGACATGACATGGCATAACATTGTATGGCCACGTGGCACGCCCGAGAGGAGCCACGTGGACCGTTGCGCCAGCTTAGACGGACCAGATCAACGTGGCGCTTAGCACGCCCCAGATTTATTCATCAGATCGCGACAAGCTTGCTAACGATCTGAAGAGTCCATTGACCTCTATCTACGCAGCACCTCGTCTCGATCTGCCATCTACTCCCTTGAGGGAACCCAAAACAGAACTGAGGGACCCGATAGGCAACATCGATCTGCAGATCGATCGCATACGTCATCGGACACCCAAATACTGTAAAGCACTCTTGTCGGGACACGCGTAACCTTCCCATTCCCTGGAACGGGCGTACTACGGCACATTAATGCCTATCAGTCCCTGCTTTTACCCAAAGGGGAAAGAAGGTACAAACGACCCGCCTCAAGCCTGTTCCATCGTCCGACATCCAGATCGACGACTGATAACGTCATTAATGCACACCTGCGGTACACGCATTACTGGGTTATTCGGCCATGACTATAAATACTCGCCCTTTGAACAATAGTTGGTAAGCCTTTACTCCGCATTAAATTGCATTTCTTCTCTTTCTAAAGAGCTCCACTGACTTGAGCGTCGGAGTGCCAAACTTGGGTAAAACCCCAAGTTCCCTAAGCTGGTACTTAACTCACGTGTGTTAGTGCTTTTAGGTCGATAAAGAACCCACTTAAACAAATTATTGACTGATTGACCCATATGTGACAGTCAGATCGACCAGATTTGAGCCAGATCAAGACACATTTAGTCCCATTATTTTCAAAAAGCTGCAATTTTGGTCCCACACCGTCAAATAATCGATGACAAATATACTTTTTTGTTATTAAGTGCAATTTGGGGGGAAAATATTATTCATTAGGTTGTTTTTTGTGGGAGTTTACATATTTAGTCCATTATTTAACGGATGAAACCAAAATTACAACTTTTTAAAAATAATAGGATTAAATATATCTAATTTCAAAGATATGATATTAAAATTACAAAAGGGTTTATGAGACCAAAAATATAATTTGCTCTAGAGTATAAAATAAAAAATATATATTAATGGAATTGGCGTGGGATGATGAGGAGAAGTGACGTAAGACTGGAGGTTGCACATGTAGGTATGGTGCCCAACATAAAGAATCGAAGTATGGTGTGTACCTAAAAACACACGAGACACGACTGCGGAAGATTATTAATTAAAAGAAAGGAAACAACATCCATTGTGATTATATAAATAACCAATAATAATTTAGAGGGTAGAGTGTATTTTACTCAATTTATTTATTAGTGAAAATAGAATGAGTGGTGGAGTTAGAAAAATGCATTTGTCGTTGGGTCACCCCTCTTCTGTTTGTGTTTGTATTGGTCCATCATTGGGTTAAATACTCCCCACATAGCCATAGGCCCACATCATTAATCAATGCACTATAATTGCTTATTCTAATCAGATTCCTACATCAATTATCATCCATCCACCTCTGCTCTGCATCTACACTAGTCCATCCCATTCCCCTACCTTCCTTCCTTCCTTCCTTCATTCTCTGTTGCACAAGATAATTCACCTTTACACTTTGCTCCCAAATATACATACTTTAAGCCTAAGGAGACAGAATTCAATTCATTATCCATGAATGGCAGCGGCTGACCCATTACTGTTGCCCGCTACTCCTCCGCAGCTCCATGATTTCGCCGTCAATATCCCTTCTTCCTCCCCTCAATCCTTCATACCCGCTTCTATTTACCAACACCTCGACTTCGCCGATGATACTGACGAACATGATGATGACGCCACCTTTATCGATTCTCCTCCTCCGCCGCCGTCCTCCTCCTGGGCCCGGAAGAAAATCACGCGCTGCAAAACTGCTCCTGCCATGGCCGCAATGAAAGATTGTCGCTCCCATCACGCCGATGACCCCAATTTTCAATCTGAGTCTTCCTCTCTTGTCCGACAAGCTGCGGTCCTACTCCTCATCTACCTCGCCCTCGGCGTTGTTATATATTCTTTCAACCGGGACCACTTCTCCGGCGTCGAAACTCATCCCGTCGTCGACGCTCTTTACTTCTGTATTGTGACCATGTGCACGATAGGCTACGGGGACATAGCCCCCCTGACGTCGCCCACCAAAGTCTTCGCTTGTGTTTTTGTGTTGGTGGGCTTTGGTTTTATCGACATTCTGCTTAGTGGGGTCGTCAATTACGTTCTCGACTTGCAGGAAAACATGATTCTTGCCGGCATTAAGGCGGTCCCAAAAGAGACTCAGAATCAAGCACAGCACCACGCTCGGTTTTCTGCGAGGAATTATATAGTAGACGTGGCCAAGGGGAGAATGAGGATTAGGCTTAAGGTGGGTTTGGCTTTGGGGGTGGTGGTGCTGTGTATTGGGGTGGGGACTCTGGTGTTGAATCTTGTGGAAGGTTTAGATTGGGTAGATTCTCTGTATTTATCGGTGATGTCTGTGACGACGGTGGGATATGGAGACAGGGCATTTAAGACTTTGCCTGGGAGATTATTTGCGTCCTTGTGGCTATTGTTCTCCACGCTTGCGGTTGCCAGGGCTTTTCTGTATCTGGCGGAGGCCAGGGTTGATAAGAGACACCGCAAGATTACGAACTGGGTCTTGCATCGGGATATCACGGTCGAGGACTTGCTTGCTGCCGATATAAACAACAATGGATTCATCAGGTAAGGCCAGTTTTTGCATTTCTTGATTAAAGACTTGGCTTTTATGGTGAGATTTGGTATTTTCTTGTTTTGGAAACTCTATTTTAGATGCAATGATCATTGAACTCTGTGTATTAACTCATGTCTGGGAAGATTTATGCTTGGTTATCCAATATAAGTTGGGAGAATCAATTCATCACAGTGTTTGTGGTTGATAATCTTGGAATTCCCTTTAACAAGAGATGGGGAACATTTCTTTACCAATTATATGCTGAACAAGTTGCCATGTATGCCTTATAATTCGCATATTTTCTCCGGAGCCCAGAATGTGTTATAGTCATCCGGCTTATTTGCGAAATTACGATCATAGTAGTTCCTTTTCAAACTAACTGTTGCATCTGTGTGCTGCTGCAGTAAATCAGAATATGTCGTGTACAAGCTGAAAGAGATGGGGAAGATCAGTGAAAAAGATATCCTGCAGATATGCGATCAGTTCAACAAACTCGACCGCAACCACTCGGGCAAGATTACACTACCCGATCTCTTGGAGAACCATTTATAGCATTTGTAGGCTTTGGAAGTGCCAAGTTTCAGTCTGTTTGTTCGACTAGGACTCTAGGATTATAGTTGTACAGATTGAAGGTTCCTCCATACAGGAAATGATCAAGTGTGCAAAATTGTTGCCATTTGTGTGTGAATTGTAGATGCAAAAGTTCATCTCCTTTTAGAAGAAAACACAGATAGTAAGCCAATATAGGAGAAGATTGAAGGATTAATATGTCTGAATCCTCTTGTTCCTGTTGTATAATTCATAAAGTCCTCAAAATTAATAATGATGTTGGTTTCTTGGTAATTTGCAGTGGAACACTGGAACTCTTAGCTTTGAAATATTTAAAAGTCAACAAATAAAATGATAACAAACGGCAAAACGAGTATGACTTACATTGTAATTTAATTGGAGTCAAAAATGGTGTTGTGTATTACTATTAACTACTAAGTATAATACTAAAAGGGCAAAACTGTAAAGGAAAATGTGAAAACAATAGAATAATTACAGACAGGCTGAAAAAACATCCTCACAATTCTAGCTTGTGGGGGAAAGGGGTTTGCGGTAGCCATTTTTTTCCAGTAAGGAAGGCTGCAGCAGTGTATTGGGCAGCTTCTTTAGCATCGATAACTCTGAAATGGGCAAATTCCTTTGTCCTCTTAGCAATAGCAGCTCCAGGGCCTCGGTTAGCATACTCCATTATCTTACATGTTTTGTGGTAGTTAGCACCATCCCAGATCTTCCACCCCTCAGGTCGGATGAAATCACCCAACTCAGACTGCATCAACACTGTGGTAGACAGTGGAGTCCATGGTCGGCCTAAGAACGTGGGTATTTGCATCCTCTGGGGGTAAAGAGCCTGATCCGGAACTATTTTGCAGTTCTGGATTACAAGTCCGTTGCTGCCGTTCTTGATTTCTTTCCCATCAGAAGTTACGGTGTTGGCCTGATTGGGCAGTGGTTTCCTTACGATAATCTCGTTGTCTTGGAGCAATGCCTGGCCCTTGCCGAAGATGAAATCGATGGTGCCATAAATGCGGCAGTTGCGGATGAAGATTCGGAAGATTTGGTAGTATAGTGTGTCTTGGTAACCTTCGAAGCTGCAATCAAACAAGGCCACCATATCACCTTTGTTACGGAATGCCACGGCTTGGTGCCCCTCCGGCCCTATATCATTACGGAATGTTATTCCCCGTGCCAAGAATCCGTCGGCTTCATTACCGAAGGTGGCTGTATTCATTGTGTTGATCTTTGCAATGGCAGTATTCTTGTTTCCTGTGATTATGGTCTTCCCAATGCCATCTCCGTACATGAAGATATTTTTCTTGTCCTTTTCAATAAGGATTTGTTCGTTGTAAGTACCGCTCTTCACATAGATGATAAATTTGCCTTGGTGTTTTTTCGGGTAGGATGCAATGGCCTGAGCAATGGTCTGGAATTGGCCGCTACCGTCCTTGGCCACCACGGCATTAGGTTTTGCTTCTTTGTTGTTGTTGTTGTTGTTGTTGTCGTTGTTGGAGGCCAACAGCCTGCGGTCTGAGGCGCTCAACCAGGTGGGTAAACCCTCTTCGTCCGTGTCCATCAGCAAACGACGATGCCCAGGGGATTCAGGGCTGCTCTTCTGGTCTTTGTTGTCACCACCACCACCACCACCACCACCATAGGTAAGGTCGATGAAGCTTACGAGTTCAGGCAACCTGGCCATGATATTGACGGCATTGTGGGCAAATTGAGTGGAATTGCCTATAGCTTTCTGGATGGCGGTTTTGATCTCGGGGTTCTTGAGAAAGTCGAGGCAGGTCGTCTGAGCGCTATAAACACCCGTTACCCAGGCGAGCAGATTTTGTTCTTCCTCCATAAGTTTGGATGAATTGCCTGACTTCAAAATGTCAATAATCATATCAAGCCTATCAAGGGCAGTGTCAAGAAGATTCTTGCAGTCCTGCACTCCCTCATAATCAAATTCATCCTTGTGTTTGTCTACTGAGACTTTATCAGTGGTCTCCAAGGCTTTTTTCACCTCACCTAGGGCGGCATCCACCATGGCCATGATGAACTCTTTGGGGGTCGCTGATGAGTTCTTAGCAGTATGTTCCAGACTCGAGGCACATGAGTCTTTGTATTCGGTGAACTCACATATGGCCGTCACCGTCCTCATTGTGGCTTGTGTGCTCTTTGAGTCCTTGTGATGCTCATTTGGTTTCACCATCACCACAACTCCCACAACCACCCCCACAACCAGAAGCACCGACACCAGCGAAACGGCAACCTTGCCGGCCGTCATTTTTTTATGCTTGTTTTATTTATTTTCTTATAGTAACGTAACGTCTATATTATTATGTTTGCTCAATGTCAGCCCTGAATCGATGATGTTTCAGGGCTGGACAAGAAGAGAAAAGGATTATTAAAGGGTAACTAAACTATTTACCTGCAGATTATTTGATAGCGGCAGGATTTGAATGATTTAGGGACTTGATAACACCTCAATATATAGACTCAAATACTGGATAGCCGCAGTTGTAGTAGAACAAACAAGAATCATGCTTCTCGGACTAATTTCGAGCACTGTCTCACATCCTTCCTCTTTTCAAGCTTTCCTATTTATAGCGACCTAATTTCTCATGTTACCAAACTTAATTTACCACAAAATTTCTTGCAATAACAAGTCTCAATTAATATCACATTTAGATATCATCATCAACTAATTAATAAAAAGTGTTTTTTGACGTGGAGGGTGGGGTGCCACTCAAGCCAGTATATATTATATATAAATTATATAATTGGCAAAAGGAATCCAGGGGATTGAGTAAGCTACTGATTTATCGTTATGCTGTCACATGAAGAAGCCAGATTCTTACTGGGCTTTCCCCCGAATTCTCTTCCGTCTCCGTCTCCGTCGCAGGTGGGATTTTCCCTCTAATTTCTTATTTTCCAACAATCAGTCTATTAATAAATTTAGTTGCTAGGTTAAAGCGGCCTACAGAAGGAAGGTTTTGGAAACTCATCCCGATCGATATCCAGATCATCAGAAAGCTGAGGCTGAGGCCAAATTCAAAGCGGTAACACAAATTCACACTTACTAGTTGTGCTTTAATTCCTTCTTTTCTTTTTGTGATGATTTGGTGTGAATGCAGATCTCAGAAGCCTACACTTTTCTCAACTCGGGTAAGAATAAGAAGCTAATTAATCAGACACAGTTTTGGGTCCTAACTCCTAACTCCAGTTTGGGTGGCTCTTGCAGGGGGAAGCAAACAGTTTGCACCCACAGGTTTATTCTTTGATCTTTCATCTGTATGCATATATGCATATATCCAACTGCTTGTGTAAATTGTAATATTAATGCTAGCATCATACTCGCGCGTGGTGAGAAGAGGAGTTCCAAGAGCAAATGGAGGGCAGAGAAATATTCGAGCTGCTTCGGTTCCTTTCTTGTTGATTATACTGGGTGCACTTACACTTGGGGGAGCAACTGCTTCAAGGTGGTTCTAACTAGCTCTAAATCTTGTTCTACTATTCAAATTTCTTGCTTAGATGTTTCTGTTTCCTTTTCTATTTCAGAGCTTACAGAAGACAGAAGAAGGCTCATCCTTCTTTCAATCCTTTCCTCCCTTGAACTCACCTTGTATATCATGTATACCTCTGTTACAACAGTATTTGAAATATGGTAATAAATTCCCATTTTACTGCTGCCTCATTTTTTGCAAAACCAGGTCAGGAACAACTATCATAACAATCAAACTGAACGCTTTTTTTCATTCACTATGCGTTGAGTATTAAGCTTAGACATCAGTCATGGTGAGGAACTATAATTGCCTTAAAACCAATTATGCTTCCATCATAACAAGCTCAGTAAATGATGATGATGAATAGGATATATTCTCAATGTTGCTCTCTCGAAAAAACAATATATGAAGAATAATTCCTCCAAGATAGAGAAAACAGTAAATTTTACTCCAGCATGATATTGCAAATTTTGATTGAATGCTAAAGTGCCATCTGATCCAAATCAAGAACCATTAGGATTGTAATGATTTGTTTCTAACAGGGTAACAGTAATAGGTTTCCATCCCTGATGAGCAGGCCTGATCCAATTTTTTATGGCAATTATCATGTTCAGGACTCGAAGTACCTCACCCAAAGGGAGTGTATTTAAGCACGACTTTTTAAGGATCAAAGCGGCTTCATACCTGAAAAACAGATTCAATGATATCAACAACCAATCGCACCGGCTACTTCATTTAGAAAAAGAAAGGAATCAATATTTGGAACACTAACCTGCATTCAGAAGCCATCATTGCAGAATGCCCATCAGAGGAAGATAGGAAGCTCTGGATTGCCGTCCAGGTTACTTTTGGGTACTGATTAATATTGCCACCAAGAGGATTTTCACATGTCCATAACCTCTGATCCCTACCAACATAAAGCTCCATTTTAGCCAACTGTTTTTTGACTATCATTTTTTGGTCAAGTGCATATTCTAAAGCCTTCCGCACATCAGCGTCGCGATAGTTTGGGTCACCATAGCGAATACAGATTGTTATATTTTCTTCTGTAGGTGCAATCTTCTCAACTTTCAGAGTGTTCAGTGCTAGTAAAATAACATCCATAAGGCCTTGATCATTGGAAACTGGGTTATTCTGAGAAGAGCTAGGATAACTAGACACGGTAAGCTTCCCAATATCTGGCAAAGCTACAGAAAATGCTGCAGAAACCCCAGGTCCATCTGATCTTGAAGGTACTGGTTGAGAAATCTTACTTCTGGCATTGAGGAAAAACGGACTGTCAGAAAGTTTATTTAAGTTGCTAGATGAGGAGCCGTTATTTCCATTGGATACATTTGGAGCAGGCCTACTTGATGCAACTGCATTTGAGGTTGCCCTAAAGAACTCGTGAGGTGCTTTTATGAAGTGCTTTGCCTGTGTACTCTCTGTTTGAGGGGCTTTTCTAGTTTCCTCAAGCTTAAGAGGAAAACTTGTCGTTCTTGATATGCTAGTATGATTGGTGCTTTTAGGAACATATGACAATTTCAAGTTGCTATCAGCAGCCTTTTCAGGACCAGAGAGCCTCTGACCCCCAAAAGATACAGTATCATTGCTATATACAGTTTGATTTGGAAAATACCTATCATGGATTGAATTTTGTGTCATTTTCTTTTGAGATGCACCGTTACCATCTAAATGTTCGGCACTTGTGAACGGCAACCCTCCATAGACAAGGCTGGTCCATTTCCACACACAGTTTGCTGCAGCAACAAGAGCAGCAGATGCATTGACTGGCTGTGCCAAAAGGATATTATATCTTCGCATTCGTAGTTGATGGAGGGCATTTGAAAAATCCCTGTCACCGGAGATGAGCAAATAATTTGCCGGGGCAGGATTGTCAACTGCCCAGAACAGCATATCAACTAATATTTTCTTGTCACTTGCATCTTTGATCCCTGTTTGTTGAGCACAGAGAGTAAATTATCAGTTGAGCACAGAGAGTAAATTATCAATAAAACTATCACACTTGTAATTGAGAACAAAAAATCAATTGAAATCACTAAAAAAAGCCCTAATCCATATAGTCAATCCAAAATCAGCTGAAGAAAAAAATGCCCAAGCATCCCAACATGTATATTATATAACATGCCACATCGAACAACCATCCCCATTTATCACCCAAAAACAAAATCCAATACAGGAAAAATAAGTCCTCGAAGAAAGTTATGCAGAGTTAACGATGAAACCAAAGAATAAAGCTACCCATATCTGGTATCGAAGTGCATAGAACGATAACATCAACTTAAAAACACATTACTGGTTAAACAGAGAGATACCAGCAGGAACATGATTGAGAGCGATGCCTGTGCTGGAGAGAGCATGTTGGACGGAGTTAGTAATGCGGGTGGTGTCGCCATAGGCGGAGATGGTGATTGGGCCACAAAAGTTGATTTTCACAAGTGCGGAAGTTATGTTTTGGGCAATCGAATGGGGATCACATCCTTTGGGCACCGAGCAGTTTTCAATGTCCCACCAAACTGAGGTCTTGGCGGCGACGTACTGTGGCTCCACTCCAGCTGCTCCTTCAACCGCCGCCGCGGCCCGGCGGCCCTCCACCATCACGAACTCAAGCCGGCGACGGCATCCGCAAACACTCCCCTTTAGTCTGTGGCAAACAAATGATTTTGTTTGTTGTGAATGAAAAGAATATATCCAAAATGATTTTGTAAAATGTTGATTTCCCTTCCCAATAATTTTGTTTGAAATGATGCCGTAATTACTTTCCTGCCCTTCTCCTAATTGGGCCACATTTTAAAATACTACATCAGTTGAGATTGAGCCCATTATAAAAACCAATATAAAAATGTGACTTGGGCCTCTGATACTTGAGAGTTTACAATATTGTAAATATTAAGCCCAAAACTATATATAATAATCTTTAATTAATTAATGTAAATGATATTGGATGTTATGGAAACCAAAATTTGTAGTATCTTTGCCTAAAGAGGTTGTATGTGTGTCAGGTTGGAAGGCAACTCAAAACTCATTTTGCATGTTAAAATAAAAGAGTCGGTTGTTTTATTGGACTAATGGATCTCCACTCCACGCACCAAAACATTAAACTATTGATTATTTAATTTTTGTGTTGGATCATCCCTGTTTTCCTGTCACCTTGTCTTGTTTCACAAATCTCAGGTATCGAATCTCTGGGATTGCAATTGCATGATTGTAAAGTAATCAACGCCGCAACACAAGTAAATCGTTTCTTGATTGTAAATGTTACCTTTATTACTTTATAGGTTCATATATGTTGATTCCCGAATTTTATATACGTATAATATAAATAATTTTAAAGTTAGATAATTAGATACTACATATATAGAGGCAAGAACAAAGTTGGAATTGTAATGAATGATAACTAGAATGAAAATATTTCATTTCTACATAAAATTAAAGAAAATAAAAAATTAAGAAGATCGATCAGCCCAGCCCAATAATCCAAGCGGCCCAAGTCCATTAGCTGTGTCCGGCAACTCAAGTTGCAATGGGTTGGTGGGTCATGTGCCCACTTGCCGTTCTCACCCACCGTGTTTGAGGGTGGAGGGGCCCACCCACCCAATAAACAAATACCTAAATTCCAGTCTAAATTTTGTGATGGCTATGGCCCCCTAATTTCTCGTACACTTCACATTACCATTCCCCCATTGGTCCTTATTAATTATCAGATCAATAAAGATAATTAAATCAAATAATCAAATACCAATCATTGGCAGATGAAAAGAAACAGTGCTTTCTCCAAAATACATAATAAATCAAGATCAACAGACAAAACATCGTTAATTAAAAATATCATAAGTTAATTGATCAAACGTTGAATGTTGCTCATGTATAAACAAAAGGTTATTTGAGGGAATAAGACATAATTATGAAGGGGGCCAAAAGGCAAGAGGCAAGAGCACGTGGTTTGGATGGCGATACCTATTCATCTGGTTGTATTAATTGTACCATATTTCATCACTTCCCATATTCCTGTGTTCTTCTTCTTTCTAAATTCTACCACCGCTGTCGGTTCCTTATAACTATCAAAAGTTAGCAATATCTCTACCCAGTAAAATCAATAATCATGGAGATGGGCAATTGTATGTATACTGCATATAGGCAGCATATCATAGGAGAGGGTGGACCAAATTGCGACCCAAGTCCATGTATTGGTCAAACTCAAACATGAGCATATCATTTTAACTTTGTACCCCAGCATTTATACGCTTCTCTTCTCTTTTCATAACTCAAACTGGCATATTTGATATAACTAGACGGCATAAATGATGCCTTTTCTTAACAAGTTAGGAAAAATCAGGGAGAAAGGAGTGAAATAGTAAAGGAGAATAGAATACTAGTGGAGTGGTCTTCCATATGTCTATTCATGATACATAATAATAATAAAGTGGAGCATCTTTTGGGTCCTTGGAGATAAGTGTGGGACGCTGTCCTGCTCACACTGCTTACCGCAATTCTCTCTTTACTTTTTCCGTATTTACAATACCAATACCAATACCAAGGAATCTTTATACTATAAGCTTGAATTGAAGCAATATGAAAGGCGCATTTATTTATTTATAATATATTTACCTTTTTAACTAACAGTAATAACTAATAACTAATAATGATGATGCATCATTCATGCATAGGAGTGATTGAGTGCTGCCACAAACAGTTGCTTATGTACTATGAGACAGACAGAGATGTCCCTACTGTACAAAAAGAAAACCACCACTCAAGAAGACTCACCACCATCATATCCCACCCACCTCCAATCCGCACCTTTCGCCACCGCCCCCACCCCCACCCAACTTGTCTCTACTTTATTCTTCCATTCCTCCGCCGTGAACCAACTCACTCTCCGCCAACTCTATTTCCTGCTTTTTTAACTTGTCTTTCTCGATTATTCTGCTGCATTTTTCCTTCATTTATTCCCTTCTTCTTTCCTTTCCGCTGCTAATTGCACTTCAAATCTGTATGTATTGAGACTGAGTTTTCTTATCATGAACATAACGGTGTATGCTCTCTGGATTTTTGGGCCGTACGGAGGCTGATTAGATGAAATTCAGTGTTGGGAGCTTGAGGAATCTGAGCTCTGATCTGTGTTCCGCCTAAAGTTTATTACTTTACCAGCCCTTTAAGCTTCAGTGTTGCAATAGATGGAGGCTAGAGTTGAAGGTGAAGCTCAGCTGTGCTACGGTATGGCTTCCACAGATTTGCGAGCTGTTGGGAAACGAAGCCTGGAATGGGATCCCAATGATTGGAGGTGGGATGGGGATCTTTTCCTGGCTACCCCTCTCAATCAGAGTTCCTCTAATTATCAGAGCAGGCAGTTGTTTCCAATCGAGACTGGAATTACCACAACTCGGGATTCCTCTAATACTTCTTCTTCCTATTCTGATGAATTGAATCAAAGTATCGTCAAAGATAATAGGGAAATTGAGAAGAAGAGGAGGTCTAATGATGAGGTTGATAACAATCTTACTCTGAATCTTGGTGGAAGAGGGTACACACCGGCCAGGACTGGGGAAGCAGCAACTGGGAAGAAGACCAAGTTGGCTGGAGCTACGCCAAATTCTGCAGTTTGCCAGGTTGAAGATTGCAGGGCTGATCTGAGCAAGGCCAAAGATTACCATAGACGGCATAAGGTCTGTGAGATGCATTCTAAAGCTACCAAGGCTCTAGTAGGAAATCAAATGCAGCGTTTCTGCCAGCAGTGTAGCAGGTAAGTTCATATTTTGCGGGTAGTATATTTATCTACTCCAAAATCGATTTGAAACTTCCGTGGCTAGCTTAGATGCGAATGTGTTATAGGAATGAGAAAGAAAAGATTCACATAGGAATGAGTAAGAAAAGATTCACAAATTGTTTATACGATTCAATTCTCACGTCTGTTCGAGATATTGAATGATAAGGCAGAATGAATTGAGAAAATGAAATTCTTTACTATTTGTGCAAAGCATTTAAAACTAAATATGCACTAAGAATATCTGGCAAAATGAAGTGTGGCGTTATGTTTTTCCTTCTCGAGCTGTGGTCTTTTGAATTAGGCTAATAATCTTGCAGTAGTAGGTTGTAGTTTCTTTTCTGGGATTACTTCTCTATAGAGGTATAAGGTTTAATTGTTATTTGATTAGCTGCTTATAGTTTATGCCCACTGGCAGGTTCCATGCACTCCAAGAGTTTGATGAAGGAAAGAGGAGTTGCCGTCGCCGTTTGGCAGGCCACAACAAAAGGAGGAGGAAAACACAAACTGAGAATGTTAGTAATAGCACTCCTGTCAGTGACAACCAGGCAAGTGGTTATCTGTTGATGAGCATACTGGAGATACTCTCCAACATGCACTGTAAGCAAATGATGCTGTCCCTATTTTTAAGAAAGATTGTACTTGATGCCACATGATATGCAGAAAGTGTTTTGGTTCTCTACTTTGAACTATCGAGGCCTAATGATGACACAAAGCTTGATCTCCTTCTTTTTCCATAATTTGCAGCAAATACGTCGAACGGCACTAATGATCAGAATCTCCTGTCTCATCTTTTGCAAAGCCTGGCCAGTCAGGGATCCTTACAATGGGAGAGAAATGTGTCTGCTCATCTGCAGGAATCAAAAAGCATGTTCAAAAGTCTGCCTTCAATGGGGAACTCAGAATTAGTGTCAATGTTGCTCTCAAATGGCTCTCTTGGACCAACATCTACAAAGGATCACAGCATAACACCAGTTGATGAAATACCAAGAAACCATGTGGATTTACACACCACATCTCGAAGGCCTGGTGTTGTGCTACACACCCAAGCTACTTCTCAAATCTATGCTCAAGACAGAGAGACTTCTGGTGGAAGAAGCAAACTGAATAATTTTGACTTGAATGATGTTTACGTTGATTCTGATGATGGGATGGATGATGTGGAGAGACCAACCGGTCCACAGGGTCCAGGGACTGTTTCCATTGGGTCTCCATGGGTGCAACAAGAATCATATCAGTCAAGTCCTCCTCAGACTAGTGGAAATTCAGATTCTGCATCTGCACAGTCTCCATCCAGTTCTACTGGAGAGGCTCAGGTATAATTTAGTTCTTGTTTAATTGTTTTCTTGAAGCACTGAATCTGTTTCATTGAAAGGGCTGGTCTGTTAAAATGCAACCATGGCTGCATATTCTCGTATTTGTGAACATCTTAAGCAAAACATCATACTTTCTTTATATACTTACTGTCCACGTATGTTTCTTATTGGGTTTATGTCATCACAGAGCCACACAGATCGGATTGTTTTCAAACTCTTCGGGAAAGAACCAAGTGATTTTCCCTTAGTTTTACGAGCACAGGTACTTATGTTTTGTTTGTTTTGGTAATTTATAATCCCTTAGTTTGTGAGTGACTCTCCCTTCCTGTCAACCCGTTTCATGTGTCTCTGTAAAGGTGTTTAACTATGTCAATTTTGAACAGATTTTTGATTGGTTGGCCCACAGTCCTTCTGAAATAGAGAGCTATATAAGGCCAGGTTGTGTCATTTTGACTATATATCTCCGACAATCTGAATCTGCATGGGAGGAGGTATTTTTCTTACAGCAGTATAGTAATGTGACTCTGGAGTAGAAAAACTGCACTAATCATTGAGCTCATGATAATATAATTGTTTCTTTTTGTAGCTGTATTGTGACCTGAGCTCTAATCTAGATAGGCTTCTGAATTTATCTGATGAAGTCAATTTCTGGAGTAGTGGATGGATCTATGCCAGGGTGCACAATCAGATAGCATTCGCCTACAATGGTTTGCTACCACTGTCTTCCTCAAATAATTTTTTGCAATATTTTACCTTTTAAGATTTATGCTCTGTGTATGGAGGTTTGTTTGTTTATATGCTATTTATGTTTGGGTTCAGGTCAGGTAGTTGTTAACACATCTTTGCCTTCTGGGACTGATAAATATAGCACAATACTGAGTGTCAAACCTATTGCTGTGACATCATCTGCACAAGCTCAATTCACTGTCAAAGGATTTAATTTATCAAGACCTTCCACAAGGTATAGATTATCATTTTCCATGTGATGAGCCTAACTTGTTCCATCATAAATGTAACTAACCAATGGAAATGAAAATTCCTTCCTCTTCTTGCCAGGTTACTGTGTGCGCTGGAAGGAAATTATCTGGAAGCCAGTAGTGAGGTGGTGGAACATGTTGATGACCTTGAAGAGCATGTTCAGTGTCTTAAGTTTTCCTGTTCAGTCCCAGCAGTTACCGGGAGAGGCTTTATTGAGGTGATGTCTTATTCTGCTTAATAAGATTGTTCATCATATTAGGCAACCTTTTCTGCCTTAGATTTAGTGCGTCAAAGTAATATTTGCGTGATGACTGCTCTGCTAATTTTACGTATGGAGCTGAAATTTACTTAAATTCGTTCCCAATGAAATTTTCACTGTAGAATTTTTATTCTCTATGCACACAAGCTAAACTCTCACGAGACAGATTCCTGAGTTGAAATACAATTTATTAATTATATCCCCTGATTTAAATTACTATAGTTTTTGCTCTCACTAACCTGAAATGGTTCATGACATTAGGTTGAGGATCATGGTCTCAGTAGCAGCTTCTTTCCATTTATAGTTGCAGAGGATGATTTCTGCACTGAGATTTGTATGCTAGAGAAAGAAATAGAATTGGTGGAGAGAGAGAATTTACAGAGAGAAACAGGGAGATTTGATGCTCAAAGCCAAGCTATGGAATTTATACATGAAATGGGATGGCTGCTTCATAAATTTCAGTTGAGGTCTAGAGCTGGAAATCAAGATCCTAGTGCTCACCTATTTCCTTTTGAAAGGTTCAAGTATCTAGTAGAATTTTCTATAGATCATGATTGGTGCCGTGTTGTAAACAAGCTCCTAGATATAATGTTCTACGGAATAGTGAGTGGTGGAGAGCAGCCTTTCTTGAAGTTTGCTCTGTCTGAGATGGGCCTGCTCCACCGAGCTGTGAGGAGAAATTCAAGGCCTCTTGTGGAGATGCTGTTGAGATATGTCCCAGAAAAAGTAGCAGATCAACTCAGTTCAGAATACAAAGCCCTGGTTCCAGTTGATAGAAGTTGCCTGTTTAGACCTGATGTTGCAGGACCTGGAGGTCTTACACCCCTTCATGTTGCAGCTGGTAGGGATGGATCAGAGGATACCTTGGATGCTTTAACTGATGATCCTTCAAAGGTGATCTTCTTATTCTGTAACCGAGTAGACAAGATCCATGTGATTCTTAGTTCTTTATTATAACATGTTTGGACTTTGGAAACTCACTTCCTATACAATAATCTGGGATTACTTCATAATTTTCATGTCTTTGTAGGTGGGAATTGAAGCATGGAAGAATGCTCATGACAGCACAGGATACACACCTGAAGACTATGCTCGACTGAGAGGACACTACTCTTATATTCACCTAGTCCAGAGGAAAATCAACCAGAAGGCATCTTCAGGGCACGTAGTTGTCGACATATCTGAGCCTCTTTCAGAAAGCAGCATTAACCAAAAGCCAAATGTGGAACCTGCTGCAAGTTTTGAAATTGGAAGATCTGAAATAAAACGCCTTCAGAGACCGTGTGGTGCATGTTCGCAGAGAGTTATGGCCTATAGAACCGGAAGTAGAACTCTGCTTTACAAGCCAGCAATGCTCTCAATGTTGGCCATAGCTGCTGTATGTGTTTGTGTGGCTCTTCTTTTCAAGAGCTCGCCTCAAGTTCTGTTTGTGTTCCGCCCATTCAGGTGGGAGATGTTGGAGTATGGTGCCAGTTGAGTTCAATAAGTTGTGAGTTGTGACCCAGATAAATATGTTGTTTCTTGTGTGTATTTGTAAACAATAGAGCTGAGGCACTTCCTATAAAATAGCTCTTCTAGGAAGGGATTTTATTTGTTAGTATAACAGTAACTTATTTACGTAATTTCTATCAGATTGTTTTGTCTTTCTGGATTTGATTCTGAAAGCACTGTCCCATTATGTATGTAAATGGCAGTCATCTTACAATAGTCTTCTATTCACTTGTAACGAAGAAAATGTGATAAAATGATAATAAAATGTTCTTTTTTCTCTCTTGGGCCGGATTTAGACAGGAGCTAATTAAAAGTTAGAAATATGTTTTATTTTGAATAGCTATAATATTATATATATGCCAGAGCGGGGGGACATTGAGAACGAGAAAATTACAATATATATTGGACTTGAGAGAAGCTGACAAACATTATGCATTACCAGCATCAGATACCAGGCTCTAATTAATAGAGCAACAGAGTTAAAACAAGCATTATTATTAGGGTCAAAGGGAGATGAAAATGATATCCTAAGTTTGAGATTTCTCCCATTTGAGTGGCTTCACAACCTCCCAGGTAAAGTCTGGATCATCCCTTCCAAAGTGCCCATATGCAGCTGTCTTGAGGAACCTTCCATTTCCCCCTCTCTTGAGATCCAAATCAATCGAGATCATTCCAGGCCTGAAGTCAAAATTCTCCTTCACGATCTCAAGAATCTCCTTATCAGGGATTTTCCCAGTTCCATAAGTGTCCACAAACACAGACAAAGGATCCGGAACACCAATGGCGTAGGAGACCTGCACGATGCACCTCCTTGCTAGGCCATTAGCCACAATGCTCTTCGCAGCCTGCCGAACTATGTAAGCCCCACTGCGGTCCACCTTGGTGGGGTCCTTCCCGGAGAAAGCACCCCCACCGTGGGCCCCCCAGCCACCATACGTGTCGATGATAATCTTACGACCAGTAAGACCAGCATCACCATGGGGGCCACCAATAACAAACCGTCCCGATGGATTGAGATGGAAGATAGTCTTCTCGTCAAGGTATTTATCTGGTATAACAGGCTTAATGACATGCTCCTTGAGGTCTGCAGCAATCTCGTCGTTGGTGACGGTCTCATCATGCTGAGTGGAGATTAATACTGTGTGGACACGAATAGGGACCATTGCACCATTCTCATTGTAGTACTCCACAGTGACTTGTGTCTTACCATCAGGCCTCAGCCAACGGCAGGTGCCATTTTTACGAACCTCAGTGAGACGGGCCCCTAGCTGGGTGGCAAGGACATGGCTTAGGGGCATATATTCAGGGGTCTCGTCTGTGGCATACCCAAACATATGACCCTGGTCGCCAGCACCAATATCCTCTGGTTGTTTTGTGAGGTGGCCGTGTACGCCCTGAGCAATATCAGGGCTTTGCCGCTCAATGTTGACCAGGACCTTGCAGTTGTCAGCGTCAAGACCTACATCTTCAGAAACAAATCCAATGGCACGGCAAGTGTCGCGCACAATCTTCTCGTAGTCAACATTAGCTTTGGTTGTGATCTCTCCAAAGACCATGACCATGTTTGTTTTGGTGCACGTTTCACACGCAACCTTGCTCTCCGGATCCTGAGCAAGGCAGGCATCGAGCACGGCATCCGAGACTTGATCGCACAGTTTGTCAGGATGGCCCTCATTTACAGACTCAGATGTAAACAGGAACGTGTCCATATTATTAAACTACAAAGAGGGATTCGCGGGCATTATGTTAAAACACTTATGTTCTGGAGTAAAGCCATAAAAGTCATCAAACTTAGTAACATAGTGAACAAACTCCAATTACGTCATGTAGTTAAGTTCTAAGTTCTAAACTTTACATATTCCTGAAAAGAGACCTAGATGCTGCAGAATAGCACGATGAAATGCATGGCTAGGAATCTTATTGGTATACATTTTCTACCCAGTAGTAGATTAATTAAACAAGTCACAACCACAGTAATAAAGCAATGACACTGTGGGCAGTGGGGAATTTACACATGGAAATATTCGAACGGTATTCCAAAAAGGAATGTGACAGAACAGCATCTATGCTTAAACATGTCAACTTGGAATATTTTGATAGAAGCATCTTTAAAAGAATCAGAATACGTTCTAATTCCATAGGAATCAGATACAGGAAACAGATAGTACATCTCCGAGGAACAGTGATGGCATCCTTAACAGGAAATAGAGAATATATTAACACAGACGTGGGATTCGCGCATAGCAGGAGGACTAGAGCTCCGTCATGTGTGGGAGTGCGCCGCCATATTTGAAGTTCTGAGGGAATTCAACTATACAAACTTACAACACTACTAATCTCCATTCAAAAGACAATTCTCAGCATCTTCCAGCAACAGGAAACCATTTCAAAATTAACAAAATGAAAACACAGACAGAGAAACAAATAGGAAAACGAAACAAGTAAGCGGAAACCAGATCCTAACACGAAATACATGTACTTGTGATCCATTAACAGCATCGAAATCGTGGGAAAAAGCAGCGTACCTCTTAGAATTGAAGTTGCTGCGATAGAAAAAGCGCAGATCTGAGTCTGTAGAGTGATGTTGAACTTCAGCGGGAAACCCAAAACAGCTCAACGACGCCGAGTGAGTGTGTAAGGGCATGTAGCGAGTATTTATAGGGAAAATCACGTACCGGATACCGCCTTACCGCTTTATTTATTTGCTAATTTCCTAAAATTCACAGCTCGACATGTAGTACAAATATGATATAATGTACCATTTATATCTTGTTATATTGTATAATTTTCCTTAATTCTCAAAATATATTGTATAAATTTCACATAGTGTAGTACTAAAATATTATAATATAGTATTTATATCATATTATGTAGTATAAATTTACAGGGAATTAAAGTAAAAATCTCCAAACTAATGGGAATTTTTTTTTGAAACTGCCCTTAATAATAATATCATGATATTATGTTATTTTCGGACTTTAATGTCTTCTGAATTAGCTAAACTTAACACTTTTTATTTTTATTTTTAATTTTTGGGCCACCTATTTTGACAATTTACAGTGGATGCCAAAGTCAATTGACAAATCTCTATTTTAATTAATTAACCCCGGTTGACATATTGGTTAAGTAATTGATGTGCTCATTCTCTAAAATAAGGTTCAAATTTTATTTGAGTGTGTATTAATTAAAAAATAATAATAAAGTAAATAATGATGTACAAGTATTAAACAAAGAGATTGAACAAACAATTATTACTTGATGAATTCTTTAATCATCCTGTAGTCCACAAATTATTTCATATCGGGTTATGAAACGGACTAGGCCCAACTGGGTTTGAACGTAGATAGCTTCAAAATGAATGACCCATTCAAATTTCAAACTCCACTTGGTAGACTGGAATTCACCGGTCAATTGGGCGATTAAGGTAGATGTTCAAAGTAATTATCCAATAAAATAGGTAATTTTCAATAAGGGTGCAGCCGTGCAGCTAATTATGATTACAACAGATTAATTAAAAACAGATTATGAAAGAATTCAAGGCTTAAATGTGAAGAAAAGTCCAGAGCTGGGGATCAAAGGGAAATCCAGTTGTTTTCATGCATTGCAGGCCATCCATGCAGCTTAAAGACTCTAACGAATTAATTAAATAAAGGAAAAAAGTATGCTCTATATGATCAGCATGGACGGAATTCAATCATCTGCATCCCTCTTCCAGCAACTGCAATCTGATAATGATTTCTGAGTTCACATAAAAACAATAAATCAGGACGGGAGCCAAGGAAGTTATAATAACAAACAGTTATGGTAGTATTTCACTGACCTGCCAGGGGTTTTGACATCCAGGGCTTCTGGCTCGGGCACGCTGATGATTAAATGGGCACACTCGGTAAGTTTATCTCCGCGAATGTTCCAACAGCGAACGCGCTGATCAAGACCAACGGAGAAAACCCAAATCCCATCCGTCCATATACCTTTCATTCACGGCCACAACAAAACAGCAGAATAAATAAAATGGCACTTCCTTAAGACTAACTATCACAGGCCTGGAAAAGAAAAAGGATGGAAACTGTAACTACTGATAAACATACCTTTGACAGAGGAGCTGTGAGCTGAGCTGATCTTGTCCATATGTAGAAGCTTCATCTCATGGTTTTGGATCAGACAACGGTGATTGCAATTGTTGACTGCCACCGGCGGAGTGGTGCAACGATAATTTGCAGTCATTTCTTGAGAATTCTGTGTCATGTGATTTATTTCCATATCACATCTAACACAGTTAATTGCCTGATCATCACCCCCACTTACAACAAGGAATGAGAACCTGGAATCTGAGGGTCTAAGGTCCTTAATCTCTGATACATAAAGGCAATTGACACCAGACTGGTGGGCATTATTTATGACATGCGCTGCAACTAATACGTTTGTTTCTGGTGATAAATCCTCTTTTATCCTTCCGGGAGAAAATGAATCCTGATGGTCAGCTTGGATGGAAAATTGGCCATTACTGTTGTCAGAAAGAGACATTGCAGAAGTACCACAGATGAGGTTTTCCATCTCATTGCCAGACTCTGTTCTTCCAACTGAAACCAGACCTGCTTCGGAATTTTCTCTTGAACTGCTATGGTAAGGTTTCTTCTTTACATTATGACTGTCTATGGATCGCCACCATCGACCCCCTTGGCTTCCTCTACCAGTTCGTGGACGTTTCTGGAATTCCATGCAGTTTTCCAATTTAAGGCTTGATATTTGCTGCATAAAATTTTCAACACATTCAGTGAGATCCCAGATTGCAATACTTCCATCAGTAGATCCAGCAATTGCCAAGTAAAGACTTCCAATTTGTATGCTCCCTGAAAACCCATATATTGAGGAACTATTTAGACCACCAGCACTTTCAGAAATACAAGAACTAGGATTATCACCACTAGGAATTTCAGTGACGAAATTTAAATTCAATTAGTCTATATCTAGCTGACCTTCAGGCAGAAGCTTAGGAACGACAACATGTTGAAGAGCTAGAACTGGGGATGAAGATGGAGTCAATGAGGCAACATCGAACCTGCCACAAAGTTGAGACAGAGAATGTTAAAAGGAAAAGAAACGAGAAAGATTTCCATTGGAGATACTATTTATGCAAATTAATAGTTTGAAGTGCAACTGAGCAACAAATACATACCAAAGCCGAAAAGGCAAGACAAGCGCCCTTAGAGTAACAGTAGCATCTGAACAAGCAACAATGACAAAACAGCTGGAAATCCTGGAAGAAGAAACCCATTCACTAAAAAATCATGAAATCTCTGAACAAAACAACCAAGAGGAAAAAATGAAGCAAAGACATTTTTGTTGCTGAATAAACCTGGAACCAGCCTCTTTAACAAGAAAAGCAGTAACGTCAAGGTATCTCCAGTCATTTTCGATATTATCTTCAGGGTAAGGGTTTGATTCCATCTTCCTGAATTCTGAAGTAAGTGGTTCATTAGAAATAGCAACTGATGTGCTTGTGCTAAGATCTTCAACATCCTTGGTGTTTTGCTTTCTAACATGATTAGTGTGTTTCAATGGCATATCACTGGAGAGCCACTGGAAAGAGAATGAAGATACAGTTGGTGTAGATAAATCTGTCAAGTTATTTTCCTCCTTGCTTAGTTTGCTGCATCCAGTGTCCATCTTTTTGTTGCCCATTGTAATAATTTGTTTCCATGCAGTTACAACTCTTTTTGCACCAACGGATATTAATATAGAAGGATCTCTATCATCTAAGATTCCATTTTGTTCATAAATCTCATTAGGCTTGCCAATGGAATTTAGAGTAAATATATGCATCTTTGACACAAAGCACAATGATCGTACAGCCGATCCACCAACATGCTCCCCAAGATGATGGGAAGATGACCAGTTCTCTATGCCTGGTTCATACCTGAAATATTTACAACATCATCGATTTGCAAATGACTGAAGAGCATGGGAAGCACAGAATTTGAGGGCATCGGGCCACATTGTTCCAGGTTGTCGTATGTGAATATTTGGGAAAACCGAGTATATGTCATTAAGTAACAATAGAGTACAATATATATAGGCACAAGACATGAGGAAACCTATTAGGAAAAGAGTCCTACTTCTATAGAGAGAAGAGTTCTAAACACTATCAACTAACTAACGTGTAAACAATTCTAACACTCCCCCTCAAGCTGGAGCATATATATCAATCATGCTCAGCTTGTCACACAAAATCTGAAATTGTTTGACCCCTAAAGCCTTAGTGAAGACATCAGCTACTTGTTTTGATGAGGGTGTAAAAGGAGTACAAATCTTCTTGCTCATGACAGCTTCCCTTACAAAATGACAATCAATTTCAATGTGCTTTGTCCTCTCATGAAAAACAGGATTACTGGCAATGTGAATGGCAGCTTGATTGTCACAATACATCGGCAAAGGCTCATTATATACAAAGCCAAGTTCCACTAGTAAGTTCCTCAGCCACAACATCTCGCTTGTCGTGTGCGTCATTGCCCTATATTCAGCTTCTGCACTGGACCTAGCCACAGTAGTTTGTTTCTTACTTCGCCATGTCACAAGATTTCCCCCAAGATAAGTGCAGTAGCCAGAGGTAGACCGCCTATCACCTTTTGAACCAGCATAGTCTGCATCGGAGTAGGCTTCTATTTTCAGATGACCATGTCTTTTGAATAAGAGTCCTTTACCGGGAGATCCCTTGATATACTTCAAAATTCTAATAGCAGCTTCCCAATGAATAGTGTTAGGCTTGTCCATAAACTGACTCACTATCCCCACGGCAAAGGAGATATCAGGTCTAGTAACCGTCAAGTAAATTAACTTTCCTACTAGTCTTCTGTATCTTGTCTTGTCTTCCAAGACATCATAACTATCATCCCAAAAGGCGGGAGTTAATTCCATCGGAGTATCAATTGGTTTTGTACCAAGCAAACCAGTTTCCTCAAGTAAATCAAGAGCATATTTTCTTTGGGATAATGAGATTCCTTGTTTGCTATGGGCAATCTCAATCCCCAAAAAGTATCTCGGTCGACCCATATCTTTTGTAACAAAATGTTGTCGAAGGTAGGTTTTTGTTTCTTGTATTCCTTCAATATCACTACCTGAAAGCAGGATATCATCAACATAGACAACCAAAACCACGACACCAGCCGAACCACGCCGGACAAAGACAGATTGATCATTTTGGCATTGATGAAAACCGAAATCACAAACAACCCCACTGAATTTCTCGAACCATGCCCGTGGACTTTGCTTTAAGCCATATATTGCCTTCTTCAATTTGCATACCAAAGATGTCTCCCCCTGAGCAACGTACCCAGGAGGTTGCTCCATGTAAACAGTTTCGTGTAGATCACCATAAAGGAAGGCATTCTTCACATCCAATTGATACAAAGACCAATTTTGATTAACCGCCAAGGAGAAGAGCACTCGAATAGAGTTAAGCCGAGCAACAGGAGAAAAAGTCTCAAAATAGTCAATACCGTACGTCTGAGTGAAGCCCTTTGCTACTAGTCTAGCCTTATACCGATCAACAGTGCCATCTGGGAGGTACTTAAGAGTGAAAACCCATCGACAGGCCACGACTTCTGCATCAGATGGAGGGGAAACCAATTCCCAAGTATCCCGAGAAAGGAGAGCATCCATCTCCTCATCCATTGCTAGTTTCCACTGAGGGTGTTGCAATGCCTCAAGATAAGTCTTGGGAATAGATTCTGTGGACATAGAAATAGCAAAGCTACGAAGCGCTGGACTAAGGTTATCAAATGAGATATACGAAGCCAAAGGATGAGCAGTACAAGACCGCGTACCTTTACGAAGGGCAATGGGAAGATCACGATCAGTAGGTAGAGAAACAGTTGATGGTGGACCAACATCCGAGGAGGAATCAGTAACAGCAGAGGGCATGGTTGACGGACGATGTCGACGCCGAGTATATACCTTTAGAGGTCGTGCAGTCCTATCAGTTGGAGGGATGTGAGTAGAAGGTGAAGGCATAGGCAATGGGACTGGCTGAAACGTTGAAGATGGTGGAACACTTTTAGAAAAATAGGGCTGAGACTCAAAAAAAGTAACATCAGCAGATGTAAAAGTTCTACGTGAAATAGGGTCATAACATCTGTATCCCTTTTTAGTGCGTGAATATCCTAGGAAAAGGCACTTGATAGAGCGAGGAGATAATTTATCACGACTAGTGGAGAAATTATGTACAAAGCAGACACACCCAAAAATGCGTGGAGTGATAGGGAAAAGAGGCTTATCAGGATAAAGACACAAGAAAGGGATATCGCCATGAAGAACACTAGAAGGCATTCTGTTAATAAGAAAGCACGAAGTTAGAATTGCATCCCCCCAAAAATGTTTTGGCATATTCATTTGAGTTAAAAGTGTCCGAGCAACATCCAACAAATGACGATGTTTACGTTCAGCCACGCCATTTTGTTGGGATGTGTAGGGACAAGAGGTTTGATGCAAAATTCCATTTGTATCACAGAAAACAGATACTTCTTTTTGAACAAACTCCAAAGCATTATCAGTACGAAGGATGCGAATACTAATAGAAAATTGAGTTTTTATTTCATTGTAGAAAGAGTTGATTACAGAAGGGGTTTGAGACCTATCTTTAAGAAGATAAACCCAAGTCATCCTAGAGTAGTCATCAACAAAAGAAATAAAATACCGAAAACCAGCAGTAGACTCAATTCGACACGGATCCCAAATATCAGAATGAACTAACTCAAAAGGAGATGACCTACGATCTTCAATCCTACGAGGAAAAGAAGCTCGATGATGTTTGCCCAACTCACAAGACTCACAATCAAAAGTACTAATAGAAGACTCAATAGGGAGTAGTTGTTTTAATTTAGACAGAGACGGGTGACCTAAACGACAATGCCACTGGAAGGGAGATACGGAGGCTGAAAGAGCACGAGCATCCACAGGCGTATTAACTGCGTCAAGAAAGTATAGTCCACCATGCTCACGACCGCCACCAATCGTCTTCCCCGTCTGTAGGTCCTGAAAGATACAATATGAAGGGAAAAAGGTTATGGAACAATTGTTAGCCTTTGTAAATTGACTAATGGACAACAAACTAACAGGAAAATTCGGTGCAAATAAGGTGTTAGTGAGTGTAATAGTAGAAGTAGGGTGAACTGTACCTGACCCAGAGATGGGAGAATAAGACCCATCAGCTAATCTAACAGGAGATATGGAAGATGACATATTCAAGGAGGAAAATTTAGTTTTATTACCAGTTATGTGAGTGGTGGCACCAGAATCTAATAACCAAGACTCACCGTGAGAAGCAGCAAAGGCACCATTAAGCGAGGAATCGGTAGTGGTAACAGAGTGAGCATTGCTCTGCTTAACAAGTTTCTCATATTCGTCTCGTTTTATAGTCACATGGTCGGATGCTTGGATGGGAGATGCAGTTTCTCCAGAAGCAGTGTTTGTCCAATCCGGATAACCGAATTTCTCCCAACATCGCTCAGAAATGTGATTCGTCCGTCCACAATGGATACACTTATCTGCAGGGCGGCCTCGACCTCTGCCGAGACCACGACCACGAGATGCACCGCCACCGCGACCGCGACCACGACCACGTCCGCGAATGGCCATAGCAGAAGATTCTAATTCAGAGGTATGAGGAGCACTAGAAGAACCAATGGAAACACGATTAAGACGAGACATTGCTGTCGAGAGTGTAGGAACAGTTTCACTTGCTAAAATCTGGTCACGAACAGGCTGAAGACCAGGGTTGAGACCTGCAAGAAATTTGGAAAGCAAAAATTGGTCCCATTGAGATTTTTGAGTTTGCGCATCAACCCCCACAGGATGATAGAGTAGAATTTCATCGGAGATGCCTTTGAAAGTTGCGCAATAGTCCGTCATGGCGCGATCCTCTTGTTTGAGAGAGAATAATTTTTCATATAACTCATAGACACGAGAAATATTGGTCGCCTGAGAGTACATAGAGGACAAAGAATCCCACATTTGTTTGGCCGAAGACAGGAACATTATATGAGCACTCACCGAGGGTTCCATACTATTGACCAACCAAGTCATAACCAAGTAATCATCTTGCTCCCAATCAACAGCTTTTTGCTCTTCGTCCGATGGATCAGATTGAATATGTGACAATTTCTTTTGCGACCCCAAAAACATTTTAAAGGCATGAGACCAATGAACATAATTACGACCATCAAATTTAATTGTTGTACAAGACGGTCCTTTAAAATCAGTAACAGAAGCCATGATAAATGTGAGAAAATAGATATCCAAAGCAGAGTATATAAATAATAGCCAAAATCAAATTGCACCAAGCAACTCGAATTAACAATAGGCTGGAAATCCGTTTCACACAAAGGGAGTAGGTGTAGAAGGGTTAGGAACACCTAACAGAGAAGAATAGTGGCTATAGTTTATTTGAACCAAGCCAAGTCAGGCAACAGCAGCAGAAGTGCAGTTGAGAGGAAGACAACAGCAGATGCGCAGTTGAGAAGAAGACAGCAGAGGCGCAATTAACTGAAGAAGAATAGCAGCAGAAGCGCAGCAGATCGCAAGGGAGAAAAAAAAATTTCAGTTTTCTTTTCTTTTCGGTTTTTTTTTTTTTTTTTTTTTTTTTTTTTTTGCAAAAAAAGGATTCTAATTTTTCAGAACCGAACTGCTTGATACCATGTGAATATTTGGGAAAACCGA
This sequence comes from Lantana camara, assembly GCA_037501455.1. NCBI lineage: Eukaryota > Viridiplantae > Streptophyta > Magnoliopsida > Lamiales > Verbenaceae > Lantana > Lantana camara. The sequence goes on from CM074855.1 coordinate 131,624,331, forward strand.
GTATATGTCATTAAGTAACAATAGAGTACAATATATATAGGCACAAGACATGAGGAAACCTATTAGGAAAAGAGTCCTACTTCTATAGAGAGAAGAGTTCTAAACACTATCAACTAACTAACGTGTAAACAATTCTAACATCGTATACTGCTTGCTAACAAACAAGATAAACAAATTAAATACCTCGTCAACCTCACAGTGCCATCTTCACAACCAGTTGCAATCCAACTAGATTTGGAAATTTGCTGATTTTCACATGAACTAGACAAATGGCCACAAGTAAAGCACAATGAATGTATCTCCCTCCCATGAAACTGCAAATGGAGATTCTGAGGATATATCTGTCTGTCATGTTCTGGGACCCAGTACCTATGAATATATATGATATCATCCTGTCAGAAAGGAAAGTGAGATTGCACGTTATCACATCTTTGATTAGAATGATAAAATTCAATGTTACAAACTCTCATCAGAATCATCAAACAAAACCCAAAATATACCTTAACATAAGAAAAGCAGTGCATCATCTCTGGCAAATCACCAAGGAAATATGAGTGAGGACGTCGCCAGCCACCACACGTAATTTGCAACACCTGTTTCAAACATCCAAACAAAAGAAGAACATGTGAGAATCAAATATATAGAGAAATTTATTGATTACACTTGTGCTAAAGAAGCTAGCTAGCCTCACAGTTTCATGGGGAATATATAAACCTCCTGTTTACTGCACAGATAACTTAAACAAATTTCAGGAAAGATACACGGGTTTACAAAAGTCAAAACTATGTTCCCGATAAACAAGTTGAAAGCACTTAGCAATAGCAGAAGATTCAACTTCCCTCATCTAACATCATGCTGCAATAGAAACAAGTTCTTTACTAATCAAAGTAAAAACCAAAATCTTATCTACCTTTCAACATTGCTGCTTAATTCCGTGTGCTTGTGTGTGTGTTAGAGAGAGGGAGAGAGAGAGAGAGAGAGAGAGAACCTTCGTCCCTTCAGTTAAATTCCATAATATGAAATTTGCTGATGCAAAACCAACTGCATAGTTGCGGAGAGCAAAATTATCATGATGCTCAGTAGTGGTGAAGACCGATCGGATCGCACTTAATTCTTTGACTTGCTTCATCCCTATAAATTCCAAATTAAGCAGATCTCTGTCATGCCGTAAGTAGCATATGCATCCATCTGCTCCCGTCTGTTGGGTGGGGGTGGGTGGGGATTAGATATACAAACTAAAGTACCATGTACAAAGACACCTTCCAGGCAAGATTAACATATTTTTCTGTTTACTAGTTTATACATAGTTTCATGCAGTTCCCTTTTTTTTTCTAAAAAATTTTGCCTTACTGAAGAAGGGATCGGATACTGAAATTGTTAGTTCTATAATCAGGTCTTCCAGAATCAGATCTTACCGAGCTTATGCCAACTTGATGAGAAGACTTGGTACATATAGTAACACTGCTCACACTTGATACTCCATGAGCACCTTTGAAATAATTCACTGGAGACGATTTTCCTTCTGCAGGAATAGAAGTACTTTCTAGGTCTCTTGGCAAAGAAAATAAGAGTAGATTACCACGAATGTCCCCGCATACTAGCAGCTGTAAGCATAAGCAATTTCCAACAAATTTGAGATCAAAATGGTGGTTCATCTATAGAAGATAACTTCTAATCTTCACAAGTTTCAACCAAGAAATCATGTCAAATTTTTGTACTAGATATTTGAAGCTTGAATTTTTTGTTTAGGTACTCCTCTAGAGTGCTAGAAGCAAAATTTTACTGCATCATTGTAAGTGGTGATAAGAATATTCACCTCATCATCAAATGAAGCATCCACACACATTATCCGCATTCCAAAGCATGAAGAATATTCTGCAATTAAGAAAACTTCATAACTTCCTCTACCATTTCCAGAAGTAGAAGATGAATTGTGGTATAGCTTCCATAGCTTCAATCTACCACCAGGATCAGCAGAGAAAATGAACCTACATCCAGGAAATACCAAAGCATTTTTGTTACCATTTTGATATATTAGGTATGATGAAAGATTTGTACCATTAAAAAACCGTATGATGAAAGATGCAGAAACAAATGTAAAGCAGCGGCAAACCAAATAATGGGGAAATCCCAAAATATGAGAATATCTAAATACTAATGCACCAATTTTATGTAAGCTGCTCTAATATGAAAAAGGAATTTTTTCATCTGGTGATTCTGGAGGATGATGATTTTCCTGATTTCTATATAATGTGCTTTTTCAGTAAATGTCCTATTGAATTACAAACCTGCTTGTCAATCAATAGTTCTAACTGCCGTCATTGTGCTTACAGCATCGATCAATTTCATCTCTGAAATGCTAATACGGAAATCACTGAAAACAACGATAGCTCGCACCTCATACTACTTGAAAAGAAACTATCTAATACCTATTTTCAAGTGACTTGTACCAAAAAGTGCCCAAGAGATGCCTCTCCTTTTCAGCTGGCCAAGTAAGCGTAAATTCAACTTTCAGGCTCCAACCAGTTCCAGCAACCAGAACGACAGTCATGCTCCCTTTGCCATCTCCAAGAGCAACCCAATCTTCAAATCCACCTGAGAGGTTGGAACATGTTGATAATAAGTCCATACAAATGATTGGTGCTTCCTTGGAGATGCGAGCAAGTTCAGTCCATTTCACAGACTCATTATTTCGTAGACTAGCATGGTACAAGTAACCATTGTTGGTAGCCACATAAAGAGAATCTTCACGTGAGAACTGCAAACAGCGGACGTATTCACTTTTGCTGCAAAATTTTTTAAAAAGTGAGAAGGTTTGATGCAAAAAGGCAGAACATAACAGCAACAGAATAGAAATAATTGACAAGTCAATTCAGAAAAGAATTTTCAAACTTCAAACGCTCGTACAAACACATAAAAGATAAAAAGACACTTACAACTAGATATCCACATGTTTGAAACATTTCACTTCTAGAAATAAGAAACACAATGCATTCATCCTGAGCAAAGATATATTGACCATCATGATTTAGGTAATTCACATGAATCATATCCTATGGTTGCCAGCTTGTGCTTATACTTGAGAAGATGATTATGAGAAAAATGCAAGGTTACTATTGATTTCATCCTTTCTTTGGTGTTTTAATTACATTTGAGAGGTTAAATCATGAAGATTCTCGAAGTAGGTTCCTGCTGGCGCTAAGATACCTGTCCATGAACCCACCATGCGGTGATGAATTGGGAATTGAAAGAGCAAAGACTTCCTTTCTGTCTCTGATATCCTCTGATACTTTGGCTTCTTCTAATCCCATAAAAGATGTATGAAGCTGGTGAAGCTTTATTGCAGAATCAAAACCAGCAGTGACAAGAAGCGAAGAGCTGGGATCATACAAACATCGCCATACTCCCCTCCCACTGCAGAATAAATAACAGGCAGATTCTAAGTGTAAAGTATATTGAGTGACCAATTCGAAGTGCACGCACCAAATGACCACTTTCACCAGATCATAAACAAAAAAGAACAAGTCTAAGAACATGAATATACAAGACTATTGCAGAGTATAGTGTTAATGACATGTCTACCTTACAGATTGGTTGTAATGGAATATTGACAAATTAGAAGTTGAAACAATAAAAAACAACCACTAAAGAAACAAAAACACCACATCTTTGTAAAAGTCTTTACAGCTTACATGTGCTCTTTGATGACATAGAGTTCTCTGCCATCATGGTCCCAAACACGGCAGGTACAATCCTCACCCACAGTGATGATTAACTGAGAGTTTGGTAAGCAAATACGTTAAAGTTAATAAAAGCAGAATACGGAAGAATACCAAATCTTTAATTTTCATGAGCAAAAGAAAGTAATTACTCCATGAAGTGTACTTTCATTCAGGTTTTCTATCCTTTTTCCTTTTCTTTGATTTAGTTACATAATTAGTTCAGCCATGACAAAAGGCATTATGTCAGATTTCAGTATACCAATCGGTTCACTCATATTTAAAGATGAAAAAAGAAAGCAAAACTAGAAAAAATTAACTGCACTTTGAAGCACTAAATATTATTTGAAAGAATCAATATAATATACACCCAGTCTCAGAAAAATGATAAATCAAAGACGAGGAGGACCAACAGGTTAAGTCATCTGCGTAAAAGCTTCTTCTCGTTTAACATTTGCATTACCACAACTTTCATACCCCTATGATATATGTATATAACCGTTATACATAGACGCACGGTCGGACAGTAAAAATCAAGAATGCAAGCTTACAGAATCAAATATGCAGCAGTCCCAAATTCTGGCATTGTGCCCAAATAGAACAGGGCCTCTCAAGTGATTGGACTTATCCTCCACATCCTTGCATAAAACTCCTTTTTCATCATTAACTTTCCAAATACGAGCACTGAACTAATCGAAACCGGATACATAAAAGGTTATGAATCATGTAAGCTTTATTTATTGAGCAATGAAACGAGTAGTTTGAATGGAGAGAATTATCTACCTGCGATCATCAGAAACAGAGACAAGCTTCATTCCATTAGAGAACCATGCAATGCCGAAGATAGAACCTTCATGCCCCACAAGCCTACTTATAATAGCATCCTTGTACTTGGGCTGAGGAAGAAGGATGTTGCTATCACTTGTCAGAGTTGAATCTTCTGCATGGCTCTCAACACTTGTTGCCGCATCCAGGCATACCACTTTCCAAACAACAATCTATCAAAAAGAAAACAGATTTTCCAGCCTCATCTTTCATTTTCAGGTATAAAATTAAGATTATAACCTATTCCACCAAATATTGAAGAGATTCCAGACATAGTGAATCAGTGACTGATGGATAAGCCAAAGGATTGGAGAAAGCAAGAATATGCGTGCTTACCTCATTGAAGATAGTACCAGATGCAATGAGGAGAGATTCAATTTCATTCCCGAACATCCTCATGGAGTACAATAGGCACCTCTCTACAATTCGCCAAAAAGAAGAACATTGCAGATTACTCTCAACGAACTTTTGCCAAGTGAGAGAATATGGTATGGTTTAACATCTAGAACATTATATGAAAAGGCTAATAAACTCAAAGTCCAGAAAGTTTAAGCAACACTTCAGATCTAATTTGACAGCAAGAATTAGCATAACCAAGCACACCTAAATGGGTACTTATAAACAAAACTGATAACATATGGGAGTGAAAAATGTTGCTCTTGCACATACTCCTCTTTCGCCAACTTCTCCAATATTCAACTTTAAGAAGCATTAATCACGAGTTCTTACTGCTGACTATTCTAGAGCAGCAATGCATATATGGATGTATAAGCAACAACATACAAATGTACCTCCGGATTTAACTTCAGAAAACATATTATATCTCAAAATATCCCAAAAGCATACAGAATTGTCGCTGCATCCAATGGCAAGATAACAGGGATCCTCAGTAGAAGTTGCACCATCCTACTATTGAAAAAGGAGAGCAAGTAAAATACACATATTACTCCCTAGCAGCTAATCCTGGTAAAGGCAAAATTTAAGAATGTGCGATAGCCAATAACAACATTACTGATATTGACAGAGCTCACACCTTCAAGAAGCAAACATCCAAAACCCAATGACCAAATTTCGGCAGCGAGTGAATAAGAGCTAATTCCATATCTAGAAAAGATTTGTGCTGGCTATCTGACTTAATTTGCAAGCTGAAAAGTTTCACTCTCCTTTCCCCATAGATAGCAACCCGAAAAGCAAGAGCAGAAGCAGGTAACACTTGGTGAAAATTCTCCAAGGAGATCCCATGAACACGAATCCCTTCAAAGACTTGAAACGACTTTAATATCTTTCCACTAACCAAATCATACACCAGAATCTGAGAACCAGTTCCTGCGGAAAGAAGATGAAGTGTTTTCAAGAATCCAGAATAAGTTTTAGCATAGAGAAATAGCGAGTACATATATGAATGAATGGGTCAGGAGAGCAACCAGCAAGGAGGAGAGGCAGAGAGGAGAAGTGCGGAGAAAGACGGAGGAAGCAAAGGGCAGAGATTTCTCCGATATACTGCCCGCGGCGGAGCTGGCACTGAGTTTGTTCCGTCGTGGTCATGGCCACGGCAGCTAGAGGAGTAAAACGTAACGAGCAATGTTGTTTCAAGGTTCAATGGCGCAGGGTTGTACTGGACTAATATGTAATACAATTAATAACTTTTTTATATAAAATAGTATATGTACATTGGAAAGGAAAATACGAGTAAGACGAAATATATTAAAATTTCAAGTTTGTGGGGCCGTCTTAGTTAACTCCCTAGAGGTTCCCCAAATTTTAGTTTGCTCCCTTATTTGAAAATTCTCCTCACTTACTCCCCAATCCACTTTGCTAATTTTGGTCTACTCCCCAAGCACCTAAAATGACGTTCTTACCCTCCATTTATCATCTTCAACCAACAAACCCATCTTTCACAATTATTGTCTGAAAGTAAGAGGAGAAATACGTTCCCCAACTCGCCGGCGCAACTCTGCTGTCGGTACCCCAAATCTCCGGCGACGGTCTTGTATTTCGGAAAGCTCCCATCTTTTTCTCTCTTTTTCTTCCAATTACATTGCACCATTACCGGCGCACTCCATTTCGCGCACGAGACGGGAAAGTCGGTGTTGAAGTAAATCGGCTCCTGAAACTCTCGCCGACGTACTCCAGGTCTGGGTCTTCACTCCCATTATCTGTAATTTCAGGCATTTCGTTAATTTTTACCATTTCGTAGCTCAAGTTTGTTGTTTAATTTTTTGAGCAAGGTTTCGGATTTAGCGATGGCTAGCTCACACAAAAAGGGTGATTGTAGCACACCTGTGCGTCTCCAGGGTGGTGTTCGATATAATCATGAAATGCATGTTTTCTCAATTAAGGGTGATTTCGATTTGATGAAATTAAAGACCTTTGTTGCAAGTTATTGGCCTGGGATAAATTTGAGCCAATTAAGATTGTCATACACTGCTCCTCATGCCAAAGATCATGAAGTTAGGTTATTGAATGATGAGGATGTTGATAATATGATTGAACTTCATAGAACGTTCAATTTGATATACGCGGACCTTAGGGCGACTGATAGGGATGATATTGAGCACATGGGATTGACTAGCTTCAGGTAATTGAATAATGAATTCTCGTCCTTCATATTCTGTTGCAACTTTATTCTATTTTAATGTTTTCTTTGTCAACCTTGTTAGGCACGGAGCGGGGGATGCGGCAATGACACTAACTAATCAATTTGATGCTATGCAATCAAATTCCCTGAATTCATAGAATATGTGCATAAATGGGATAGGACAAGTGTTCAAAGATGCGGCTGATTTTCGGGTAAAAGTGAAAAATTACTTATTGCTATACATCGGTCATTCAAGAACATGTACTTATAAGCAGTGGCAGGTATTTAGAATTGCATGTAAGCATGCTTGTGCTTGTATTGAGGACAAGGGACTGTCATTGTACGACTTCTGTGACGAAGCTTAATCTGTTGCTATGTATAGAGAAGCGTGCAGGTTGTCAATCTACCCTATACCAACAGGTGATGAGATGGTTGTGATGGAAAATGAGATGGACCAATTTGTTTTTCCACCTGATGTTAGAGTTCAACCAGGACGCAGAAAACAAAAGAGAATACCATCTCAAGTTGTCACAAGAGATTTTACATGTTCACGGTGCAAGCAAAAGGGCCATAATCACGTAGCTGCACACGACCCCTTGAATCCTAAATTCACATGTCTTGCAAAATGTGTCAGTTTGTGTACTTTATGATTAATCTATGTAATTTAGTTTGCTGGACTATAATGGTGTTTGTCATGACTGGTGTTTGTTGGAATGAAATGGTTTTTTCGTACGTGATACTTTTCATGATTTTATACAACATATGGGTAATTAGATACGTCATTTGGTCCTTATTATACCACATATTGCTAAATATATACTACATGAACAAAGTTATGCAATTCCAGCTCATGGGGGTGATAAAAGCATACCTGATACTTTTCATGATTTTATACGACATATGGACAATTAGATACATCATTTGGTCATTTCTATACCATATATTGCTAAATATGTACCTGATACTTTTCATGATTTTATACGACATATGGGCAATTAGATACACCATTTGGTCCTTATTATACCAAATATTGCTAAATATATACCTGTTATTTTTCATGATTTTATACGACATATGGGTAACTAAATACGTCATTGTTACTCCCGCATACTACATTTCGACGATTTTATACTACCTCAAGAAAGTTGCTAAATTGCAACAAAGGATACGTATAAATACTGAATTAATACAAATGATATGCTGTGTGATACTATAATACGTTATATTAAGTGATCAATATTCTAAATAAGATTGATTAATTGAAGATTTTGTGGCATTATACAATATGATACATACTAAAGGAACATATATGTTGTGTGACAATGTACCAATTGATACACAAATGTTATTATGTGTTCTTATACTACGAAAAATGTTATTATGTCATCTTATTCTACAAAAAAATAATCAATAATAGGTTCAATATGTTGTGTCATTCCAACTCATGGGGGTGATAAAAGCGTACTTCATACTTTTCATAATTTTATATGACATATGGACAATTAGATACGTTGTTATTACTTTATTATACTACATTTCACCAGTTTTATACTACATGAAGTATGTTGTGTCATTCCAACTCGTGGGGGTGCTAAAAGCATACCTGATACTTTTCATGATTTTATACGACATATGGGCAATTAGATACATCATATGTCCATTTAAATACCACATATTGCTAAATTTATACTTGATCCTTTTCATGAATTTATACGACATATGGGCAATTAGATACGTCATTGTTACTCCCACATACCACATTTCGCCAATTTTATACTACCTCAAGAAATTTGTGTCATTGCAACAAAGGATACGTATAAATACCGAATTAGTACAAATGATATGCTGTGTGATAGTATAATATGTTATTAAGTGATCAATATTCTAAATGAGATTGATTAATTGAAGATTTTGGGACATTATACCAAATGATACATACTAAAGGAATATATATGTTGTGTGACAATGTACCAATTGATACACAAATGTTATTATGTGATCTTATACTATAAAAAATGTTATTATGTCATCTTATTCTACAAAAAATAATCAATAATAGGCTCAATATGTTGTGTCATTCCAACTCATGGGGGTGATAAAAGCGTACTTCATAATTTTCATAATTTTATACGACATATGGGCAATTAGATACATCATATGTCCATTTAAATACCACATATTACTAAATTTATACCTGATGCTTTTCATGAATTTATACGACATATGGGCAATTAGATACATCATTTGACCATTTCTATACCACATATTGCTAAATATGTACCTGATACTTTTCATAATTTTATACGATATATGGGCAATTAGATACATCATATGTCCATTTAAATACCACATATTGCTAAATTTATACCTGATGCTTTTCATGAATTTATACGACATATGGGTAATTAGATACATCATTTGGCCATTTCTATACCACATATTGCTAAATATGTACCTGATACTTTTCATAATTTTATACAATATATGGGCAATTAGATACATCATATGTCCATTTAAATACCACATATTGCTAAATTTATACCTGATGCTTTTCATGAATTTATACGACATATGGACAATTAGATACATCATTTGGTCATTTCTATACCACATATTGCTAAATATGTACCTGATACTTTTCATAATTTTATACGACATATCGGCAATTAGATACATCATATGTCCATTTAAATACCACATATTGCTAAATTTATACCTGATGTTTTTCATGAATTTATACGATATATGGGTAATTAGATACGTCATATGGCCATTTAAATACCACATATTTGCAACTAATACGAAGTTAAGATAAATTCATACATCATAATATCCATAATTTGAACTAATAACACTTACATATCTCTAAGCAACATACAACAAAATGTTCAAGGGCACACCCTAAAAACTTACAGCCCATCACCACAACATACCAAAAAAAAATAAAAAATAGAAAGTATCCAACAACAACCCAAATGTTTCCTAGACAAATCAACCCATCATCTTTCCTGCAATCAATATCTTAGCAGTCAAATAAGCCCGGTAGTACGGCATCTTCACATTCATCGATTCACTTCAAAAGGTAGGATCATCCCTAGCAAAATATTCGGCAAAAAGGCAGAAAAAGGCACCGCAACCAAGGCTACCGGCACCTTGCGAGGGACACACTGTACCTTCAACGTTGTCACTCGGGATCTCATACTTAAATGAGTTACCTCAATCCTCTCAAAGCCATCCAGTACTTCTTTGCCTCTTTCAAGGTTGCTGAACAAATTGGTTTCTTGTGATTGTCATCTAAAAAATCGAGGAAATGCCCTCAACGAGGTAGGACAACTATACGTAGGGTATTAATTTCAAATAACCCACAAATAAACAAGTGTATTTCGGTTCAAGGAACCTGAAAAGAAGTCAGGGCATTTCAATTCATTCAACTAAAGGACAATTCCGTGTACAAAATTGGTATAATAAGGTACCTAAAAACTGAAATATCGTATTCAAGCATAATATGGGGAAGAAAAGCTAGGACTTTTAGATTCAAACAACATACACACAAATTTGAGCATTTCGGTTCAATCAACTCCCAACTAAAGGAGGACATTCAGATTCCATCAACACCCAACCATTTTCGTGTACAAAAATTACCTAATACCGTATCTAATACGAGATATTTCGTATTGGAGCCAAGCTGGGGAAAAAGGCAAATTTTTTTTTGGGGAAAATACCTTTAGTTTTCGTGGTCGTCGTCCTCCTCCTCGGCGTTTGAAACCCCTGAACGTCGATTTCAGACCTCAGCGGTGGAAACCCTAGTGCGGAAGACTTCGGTCGGTAGCGAATGTAACGCCCCGAATTTTATTTATTAATATCTTATGTTTTAAAATAATTTTATAAATTATATTTTACAATACTTTCATGAAAATATTCATTTCGTAAAATATTGACCGAGTATGATTTAATTACTAAATTGTCCCTAGTTATATTTGTCTTAAACTCTAGGGACTTAATTGTATAACATTTGAAGGACTTAATTGATCAATTCTCAAAACCTTATATCCTCCAACGCATAACTTGAACTCTTAGAGGATTAATTGGTAAAATTGGACATCTCACACATTTCAAAATTGGATGAATCGATATATGTATCTTCAAGCTTCCATTGCTCTCATTTTTTGATAAAAAATATCCCAACCACATTTGCTTTTGATCTCGGTTCATACAAGAAAAAGAAGGGAAGAGATTTCCTACTTTTCATCAAGAATTATCAAGAAATATTTCAAGAATTGGGACTTGATCATCATCTTCACCCACCATCTTCATCTCTTTCTCATTCAAGGTTGGTTTTGCGTGAATTGATGATCCTTGATCATATATGTTTAAGCTAGGGTTTGAGAATTATATGTTAGATGAATTATTTGCTGAGCAAAGTATGATTATATGATCATAGCATGATTTGTGCATGAATTTATTGGAAATTAAAGCTTGGATGATCAATATGATCATCAATAGAAAATCTTGATTTCTTCATAATAATTCATGTTTTGAGTGTTTAAGTGTTGTATTATCATTTATTGAAGATATATGCATGAGTATTTCCAAACATAATGGCTTGGTTGTTCAAAAATGAAACTTTGATGTTGTTATTTGCATTCCCGTAGCCATACTCTGTTTTTCCTCTGTTTCTGTAAGTTGCAGAAACAGGGAACGGCCGTTCCCAGCCTCAAGGCATTGTGGGAACGGGCGTTCCCCTCTTTTAAACTAAAATAGACGGCCGACTACGGGAACGACCGTTCCCATTTTGGCCTTGGAGCCGGCAGGGCCGTTCCCATCTAGGAGCATTTTTAAAATAGAAATCGTTGGCGCGTCTTTGGGGCTATGGGAACGACCGTTCCCATTTACAAAGGGAACCCGGAACGGCCGTTCCCACCTGACATGCAGAACAAAATATTCTGCATAAAATTATAATTTTAGCCCCTAGATCCGACGACTTCTTTGACCCCGATTTGCTATTATATGATCTAATATGTAGTGAAACAACATGTTATCATGCCACATTGTATTTTCGTGGTCGTCTCGTTACATTTTAGCCGTTCGTCATATTTGGTCCATTTTAGAGTCATGTCTCACGTGTACACGTCGTGTTTGCACAGATCCATTTCTCGTGACGTGGAGCAGGGGCCGTAGGCCGTGTCTTGGCTTGCACTTTGTCGGTAAAGGTGAGGTTTAGTTATTATTATCTAGAACCCTATAACCCTTATATGGATTTCGGCCAAATTACACGTGCGTATATCTTTATAATCGTTTTCCAACTTCAAGGGATTTAATACCTACTCGTGTATCATATTACAAATCGTGTCATCGTGTTACCGTGATCGTGTTTGGCGAACTATCGTGTACCGTGTATCGTGTATCATGTTTATGGGCCCGAGGGTGAGTGTGTGAGCCAACCGGGAAAGCATAGGGCTGACGGGTAACTCATAACACCTCTCTCACACCGTGGGGATGCCCCCTGAATCCACCAGGAGGTTTGGTGGAGGAAGGAGTCCCGTACGTGGGAGTCATGCTCCCGACGTGCACCGTGCTATCGTGGGTGGTTCGGGCCTTGCAAACCCACCACCAATGGTGAAGGAGAATTTCGGGTTACTGGTCGTGTGCACTTTAATGACTTGCATGATAACTTAATTAAATGAAAGTGCAACCCTTGTTCACTGTCAAGGTTGGTTGGAGATCGTGCACGCCCTTCGCCAAGGCCACTACTTGTTATAATAACCGTGATTATCATGTTAAACCTGGTAGTTGTAATCTCGGGCGAGTTATTGATATTCTTGCACGTATTGATGATATTATTATTTGGTTACAAAACCTTACCCGAGATTATAACTCGCATGCTACTTGTGTTTATATATATATTGCCCCTCACTCGGTCTTCACAGACTGACGCCTCCACCTTTCAGGTTTTGTTCGTGGCGTGCTAGGCGGGAGTCGGGTCGTGTTTTTCTGTCCAGCTGAGTCTAGCATAGCTTTCTTCTCATGTATTGACAGTTCAGAGTATCGTGTTAATAGCTCTAGGTACATATATGTGAATGTTACTTGGAAGATGATAATGTATTGATATGATGATATAATACTCTTATGCTTCCGCTTTATATTGTACATGTGCAAGTTTATCCCGCCTAGCCGGTCGTGTATTGCATTGTCACCCGTTCGCTATAGGTTGGTTCATGTACGGATCGCATATTTCGTATGTGGATTGACCCATAGTGCGGGGGTGTGGCACCTCCACGTGTAAGGGGTGTTACAGCGAAACTCCTTGAACGGCTGAAATCTCTGACCTCCATAACTGAAACGCACTTCTTCGCCACCACCGTCGATTTTTGACTCAAAAATCACTTCTTCACGTTGTCGGATTTTTGCTCAGAATCACCACCCACCGTCGGCCGTTTTCTTTTTTGATTCCACATTAATGAGGTTGATGGGTTTTGGAGGAAAAGTCATAGTTTTCAAAGGGCATGTTGGTAAACTCACCCAAATTAAGGAGTGAAGTAAAATTAGCAAAGTGGATTGGGGAGTTAGTAAGGAGCGAATTTCTAGGGGGGAGTGAACTAAAATTTGGCATGGCATGTGGGGAGTTATTCCATATTTCCCGAAATTTATTTGTCAAAGTAAATTAATGTAAACTAAGTTTTATTACTTTGAAATTGAAATAGAAATAAATTAATAATTATAATAAATATTTAAAAATTGAAAAAAATAGATTAATAATTATAATAAATATTTAAAATTGAAAAAATGAAATAGAAATAAATTAATAATTATAATAAATATTTAAAAATTGAAAAAAATAGATTAATAATTATAATAAATATTTAAAATTGAAAAAATGCGGTGAGCGTGGATCGAACACGCGACCTTCAGATCTTCAGTCTGACGCTCTCCCAACTGAGCTATCCCCGCACGATATTTGAGCTAACCCCGTTTATGATTTAGTATTATAAGATTATCACGAAAATAGGCGTAATTTGGAGTGTCCAGGACTCCAGGTGGCTTTATCTGGAACGTGGAATTATTTTAGTTATAAATACCTGACTTGCAAGTTCCAACTTCAATCAATCATCTCAATTTCTACGACCAATTATCTGGTGTTTCTGATCGGAAGAAGAATCGAAGATGGGCAAGGTCAAGAACCAACTTTTCAAGGAGGAATTCAGTCTGGGTTCGTGTCTCCTCTTTCATTTTTTTGGTAAATCGCAATTAACGCCTTTTTTGTTTCGATAAATAAGATAAATGCCCTTGTTAATTACAGAGGAAAGACAGAGAGAATCGCAGGACATTATAGCCAGATATCCCGATCGTGTCCCTGTAAGTCCTTTCTTTCTCTGTAATTGGTGAGCTTTGATCGTGTTTATTGACTGTTGAGGAAACTGTAAAAGAGTAAAGCTCTAGTTTTGATAATATCTAATTTGAGTTTGCCACGTTTGTAAGCGTTGAGGTTTCTGCTCTAAATGCTATTGCAGGTTGTAGCTGAAAAGTATACAAAATCTGACCTTCCTGAGATGGAGAAGAAGAAGTAAGTTAATTTTGTTTCTTGCCCATCCTTGACTGTTAATTTATTTGCTGTTCTTTTCCTTGTGTTTTACTGCTTAGAGAAATCTAATGAATCTTTCAAGAGGGAAGAACTACATCCTCTCCCAACCCAAGCAATATTTGTGTGTGAGAGAGTGCATCGCATTTCGATATATTGATATGCATAGGGAAAATATGTTTGTTAGTTTGTTAGAAACTCCTACCGTAGTTCGATGTTTTCCATTATGTTGCCAAGTAATGGATTTGTGCCTAGGCGTGCAACCATGCAGATCTAAGCTTTCTTGTACTTGTTCAGTTCATATGTGTTTCTGTGAGCGTGTGTTATAGTCCTTTTGCCCATTATCTGCCACTCAGCATGCATGAGCTTCAGCATTCTACCAACCACATTAGCTAGGGTTACAGTTCCAATATTTACCTAGACAGCATCCAGTTTGATCATCATCTTTCAGCCCTAAGCAGTAAGCACCATGTTGTTCCAATATTCATCTGATCTGCATCTTACTATGGTATGGGTGTGGCAAATCCATCCCTGGATTTGGTGATCAAAATTAGAGTTCGCATGATTTGCTCGCTTTTTAACAAGTTGGTTATGCCAACAGATTCTTGGTACCTCGTGACATGTCTGTTGGCCAATTTATCCATATCCTGAGTGGGAGGCTCCATTTGGCTCCAGGGAAGGCTCTTTTCGTATTTGTGGAGAATACGTTGCCACAAACATGTAAATCTCCGCAACCTAATGCATATTACCATCTTGTTTCTGGAGGTTGTCTAGTTCCTCACTAATTGATGCTTTTCTTTCTTGTTTTATTTCCCTCCTTTCCTCAGCGAGCTTGATTGAGACTGTGTACGATTCGTACAAGGATGAAGATGGTTTCCTCTATATGTGCTACAGTAGCGAGAAAACCTTTGGTGCTGCCCAGATTCCATTCTCTGATGAAGTTTCTCTTAGCTAATGCCCGACTTGTAATTACATGATGTAAATTATCCTCAAGCCTTAAATCACGTGCTTTATGTTATAATGGATTATGAAGGAAACAAAGTATCCGTAAAGTACTCATTCTTAAGTTGCTGCAGTTGCGACTGTCATATCTCTTGTTTGTTCTACCAGTTCATGGCAAATAAAAAACATATTAAGACATTGCGTATTTAAATGCCAATATTAAAATTGGAGGTGTTTTTTGGGTCCTGTGTGTTTTTTTTCCCAATTAAGGGTAAGTGGAGAAAGCAATCAGCAATTTAGTCATTAAATATCATTGCCAAGGCAATCGGGACCATTTTTACACTTGCAAATGTTTATAACTTGTAAATATTTCCCAGTAATCAAACATGTAAATAACAAATAACAGAGTTTATAAGAAAAAAACAAAACAGGAATGACAGAAGACACAGTTGTTTCTTTGATAATCTTAAGTATGAGGGAAATCACGTCCCCATTTGCCATCCAATGTTTTGGTTAAATCAAAAGAGCGAGTATAGGAGATGAAATTCAATCCAAAACTTCATCAAAACATGGAAAGACCCTGCTACAGGCAAAAACTTTTTGTCCATCTCGAACACAGTTTCTCCAAGCCATACCATACCAATCAAAAAATAAGCCAGTTCAACTTGGAACGAATTCTGCTGCGCACATGCCCAAATAGCTGAGATCTTGGTTTCTTTCTACAAAATATCAACTAAAGCCTCGTTCAGGCTTAGTTTTAAGGCCTTCTAGCATTTGTTGCAAACAACTTCTGACCTCCACCATTTCTCCACACACCGCGAGCAGGCAAACTTTCGGTCCCGTCTTCATTTGGATTTAGACCAGGATCTGGCTCAGGTTCAGAATTCCTAAGATCTAAGATTGCTTCAACAGAGCCATCACCGAGGCGAACTCTGTGGAATTTTGAGGTTTTCTTCCGCTGTTTACTTTTCCCATTACCATTACTTGAATTCTGATTAACTCCACCACCAGCAAACAATGACTCGGTCTGGCTTTGCGATCTTATAGATTCACCAGGCCTACTCAATGGTACCAGTGAATCATCAACTACGGCTGTCGATTTACCCCTGTCGGTTCGGTATCCATCCTTGGACAATACTTCAACCTCCTGTTCTGAAGCTCTATAGCTTGACTGCAGCTCTTTTACGGTATTTATAACATTATCTGCTAAATTGTTTCTGACAGTGCTGCTGTTGCCAGCGTCCACAGCCTTGCCTTTGGCCTTACCTTTACCTTTTTTGGGAACATTACCATCCTTTATGCCATCACCCCAACCATTCTCTGTTGAAGCAAGGTATGCCATATTAACATTGTAGGCATCAATTAGCTCTTTCTGCTTCTCTGGATTGGGTAAGAGTCTTGCAAGTTCCATCACAAGATGAGATAAACCAAACTGATCCACATATGCTAGATATGTCTCAGCATCTATTGAGCTTTGGCGGAATTCCCCCGATATGTCTTTGAAAGCAGTGAATTTTTCATCATCATATCCTAGCGCGGTACGCATTTTCTCCACCAGAGTCTTGTTTGCTGTTTGAACATCTTCTACCTTCTTCGAAGCTTGGTCAGGGGTGGCTGACCTGCGTGTGTGTGCTGCTGAAACTGGAGGAAAATCAGAGCTTGAAGACTCGAGAGAATCTCTGGCAGCAAGATTAGGGGCTGATGAAGAATGATTCATCCGATTTGTGCTTCCAGAAGCCCTCGATGCAATTAAAGACCCAGCAAATGAATTAGCAACTGGTGGTGGGCGAACCAGAGAAGAGGTTGAATAACTAGACGGTGTGGGTCCAATTTCTGCTACTGATCTGTTCTGTCCAGAATTAAATGCTGATCCGGAAGCAGCATTTACTGCAGGCCAAGCATGAGAACTCATCACTGGCTGTGCAGGTGTACGACTAGCAGCTGGCCAAGAGGGACCCGAACTGGAGGAATTCACCTTTCTGTCGCTCTGGCGGCGAAGGCGTGCAGCCATAGTATTCGTAGGAATACTGTCACGTTGAGAATTCTGTTGATTACTGGCAGGAGCTGCTGCCAAAGGAGGAAAGGCAGATTCTCCGAGCGTCCCCCTTCCTGAACTTTGCGAGACAGCTTGTAGGTATCGAGAAGGTCTCTCAGAGTCTGTGGACTCCATAGATTCAAGAGGTGGAATAAGTGAATCAACGTCAATTTCTCCGTGATCAACAGTAGCCCGACTGCTAGATGGTGCAGCACTTGCTGTCTCAAGACTTGCTTGGATGGCCAAAGAAAGCTCATTATCTGAAGGATCCCTTCGAAATGTACGCCCTCTTCCACGACGATTCTCTTGTTCATTAGTTCGTCTATATCGAAAACTGGTAGGAATCTACATGGTTCGCAGAACAAATGAAAACATACTTGGGTCATCAAGGGGAAAGGCAACAAATATAACAGTTGATTCAAATGAAATGAGTTGCTTCTAAATGAACGTGCTCAACATTTAAACCCGACAAAACCAAAAAATAAAAGAACTTGACAAAGAAGTATGAACATCATATAGCAAAGTAATTAGTTTATTGTGCATTGATCCTATGATTTACAGTTGAAGAAACATACCTGAAGAGCAGCACTACGCTGCGACCGAGACATTTGCCCTCCATGCTCCAAAGCATTATGCCTCTGCATCATAAGCAAGGAAAAAAAACAATAAACAGAAGAATCTAATATGGGCAAAAATGTTCCTTTCTCAGCATATGCACAAATATTTACCTTCAATTCAGACTCAGATTGGAAGACAATGAACTTTTTCACAAGACAACCCTCATCCTCACACAGGAAATGATCACGACGAAAGTGAATCTGAAAATGTTAAAAGTATTTCACGAAATCAGACAAAATCAAAGATGGAACTTGACAATCAACAGAACACAATGGCTCTACCTCCAAGTCATCATAATTCTTGTAATACTCATATTGTCCTGGATGCTGCCTGCACATATGGGATGAACATCATTCCTTGTTCAATATGCTGAACAGTCGATTCACTTTGTGTTCCCAACTAAAAATTTTAAAAACATACCTTTGGCAAATATGACAAGTATAATGTTCAGTAGACATGTGGGTATAAAGTTCATTATCACCATAAAATGGTGTTCGGCAGAATTCACACTTGGGATGCCCTGCGAAGCCACCTCTTTCACTTTCAGTTCCATCCACCTCTGAGTCACCCGTATTTATATGTTGCGTCAGCTGTGATCTCGTATATAACTTTTGCTCGCAAATGAAAACCTGAGAATCCAAGAGGATCTTGTCAAGTCACTGCATCTATTATAATCCTAAACATGAAGAAGATTCACGACTAGTTTTATAAAAAGTCATTTCATTTTTGGACATTGAAGTGATGCTGCATTAATTAGCCAACAGCAGCATACAAGCAAACCAGGAATGCCTAACTCAAATAGCTGAACCACTGGAAATAAGAGAACGGGAGTTAACTATTTCTAGTCATTCTGTCATATTGTATAAGACCAATAGCTTTTTACAGAGTCGTGAGTAGGAGAGCATACATATCAAATACAATAGAAGATGAAATGTCTGAGTATGAAGTATACTTCCCCATACAAAGCCAAGGAAGAAACCAGCTAAATTAAATTGATCATGTACGTATGGAAAAATCAAAGAAAGCAAAATAACACCTTTCTTCCTTCCAAGCACAAACTACACATAAGCAACTTATGCTTGTGGAATATATGACTCCTTAGCTGCTCAATGTTCCTAAATCTTGCCCTTCTCCTATGACCATCATCTGGCTGATCCTCCATTTTATCACACACGCTGCACGAAAGCCTGCACATTGCCTTGATCATCTTGTAGTGATCTAAATCATCAAAAAATCCCTGTGTATCTTCATGGTACCAGTACTGTCCCACCTTGCCCTCTTTCACTTCCGAAGGCAATATCGAAAAATCATTGATCGTCTTGGTATAATCTCCCATAGCCTGAGGGCAGCAAAAAAATAAGAAGAGTTAGTTAGTTCATCAGTCTCTATGCAAAGTAGACATTTGATCAGCCCAGAAAAAACTCTTTTTATAGTTGTGTCCATGAGTCCTCAAATTCCCAAGAAAATATAGCATATATTTCCCTCTCTTCGGAGAGAGTTCAGCAGAAAATATATGCCGTCCATATGCAATTTAACTCGACAAAGAATTTCCAAAATTTAATGTAGAAATCCTATAGACTGCATCTTTGGCATAGGAGGGCAAGATCAAAGAGATTGGAGGAAACGAACCTTGGTGACGAAGACAACGGCAGATTCGGTCTTACAAATACAGCAGCGACGATCATCGCAGATAAATCGGAGTCGAGCAACGCAAGTGGAGCAAACATCCTTGTGGCCGCAAGCACCATAAGAAACCCACTCCAAGGTTTCAGCACAAACTGCGCAACTATCGTCCATTGCCACCGAATCGAATGCGTACAGGCTGCCAAAAGTAGGGTTTGTAGAGTCCAAAACAATAAACAAAATCGTTCGTATAATTTACAAATCCCGGCGGGAAGGTTATGTGCAATTGCAAGGGTAATCGTATTGTTTCCTAGGGTTTGTGATTTGATGATTTGTGAATGACGAAGGGGCCGAGAAGGAAAGAGAAGCTACCGATCCACCACACGGAGAATAAACGGGTGGATAGCCTATTATTTTATTTCCTTTCCTTCCCTTATTATTTGTAAATAAAATAAACTAAATCAATAACGTATTTAAAAAGGGGAAAAAGACGCCAACTTTGAATGGAATTGGGAATTATAGATAGAATGGAATAACCCTAAATAAGAGAGGCTTGAGGATCAAGGAACCCTAAATTGAATAGAATTGGGAATTGTAGATTGAATGCAGGTGTTGCCCTAAATAAGAAAGGCTTTGAGGACCAAATAGAATTACCCCATCTTAGGTTGAATAACGGTGCTCTCATCACATGAACTTATCAAATTAATCTCGTATTAAAATTACCTTGATTCAATGCATTATTTTTATTATTATATTGAAAATTTGATAGCTAAACATATGAATTCATTAAGGTTATGTATTAGGCTTCGTTTACTTCAATTGTTTGCTATCCAATGGGGTTGGTTAATTTTTTTAGAAAATCTTAGTTATTTTATCCAGTGACATTTGTACTTTAATGGTTTGGGATTTAACTTAACTAGTACATAACTAAAAGGTCTTTACCTTGATGGATAGTTCACAACTGGTTTGTAGTATAAATGACATTATTGCCCATACATTAAAAATCGTGTCCAACTGTTTTAATACCAACTTCTCTTGCCATATATTTCCCCCAATTGCTCCACCACATATCTAACAATTTGTTTGATCTTTAAAACTGCAAACAACAATTCATCAACAATTTTGGTGAAACTAGTTATAACGAAGGCACTTATTATACAATTCATTTGTGTAGATCTCCGAAGAAGCTGTGCTTAAAGTCTTCTTCCAAGAATTTAAGTGATCAAACTTGAAGACAATCCTTGATACCCTGCTCAAAGTTGTTCAGTGAAGATATTGTATCTTGAAGTACATCTGCAACTCTCTGCCTGCAGCAGAGACGATTAATAAACCACGTTTACAAAAATAGCATGGGAATATATGATAAAATCAAATTAAGAACTCTTGGTTAGTTTCATGAATTTGAATGCTAATTTGGAAGGCGGAAAATATCTCATTCTAGCAGTTGCTTTTGTTACCTGTTTGAAATAAGTTGAACATCTCCTCCCCTCGCCATCCCATTAAGAGAAGAAAATGAACTGCACTCAGCGAGGAAATCGTAGTCAATGAAACTGCTTACACCAACTTTTTGACACATGATGAATTGTCAGTCTACGGTTCCAAGAATCTAATAGCAAAATGAGAAAGACTCCTCAACAATGAAGACATACCTTATAAGATCATTGAGCTTGGCTTCAACTTCTAACTTAAGTGGAACTCCATCATCAAGCAATGAAGCTGCATTTTTCACAATCAACCGGAACGTGCAGACCTAAAAGTTATAATCCGGACTTCAGAGAACAATTTACAGAGCAAATAAAACTAGTGAAGAACTTCTTTCGTTATCCTTTTGCCTCATTCATATGGTTTTTTTTATATTAAATTCCTTTACTATGTCGACAGTGATACAGGTTTACAATATACATGAGGTATACAAACCAAGCTGAAACATAATAACTATAATTCTATAAAATCCCAATTTTCTCCCGAAGTTCAAGTTAACATAACCACTGACTTGGTGCACAAGTAGTCTCCATCAATTCCAAATTCTTCATGCTTCACTCTACTTGGTTCATTTTAATTTATCCAAGATGGCTTTAATATTTTCCTAATTACACACATAAATTATAGAATTACTGAAATAACTGAAGGTTACCTCAACTCCATTGTTGGATTGAAACTTAACGAAGGAATTCCTATCCTGAGGCACACAATCTCTAGCAACAGATATTAACAGCTTTTGAACTGCCTCCAAATCACCTTCACCAAAATCTGCTTCACTTTTCCCTACATTACACAGAAGATTCACATCATCACAACAGATCATGCTCACAAAATTTAAGTACAACCAACAAAGCAAAAGTTTACTCAGTAATAGGTAGGCAGACTGAAGGATGTAACGGGAGGCATCGACCGGAGCCAAGAGAAATTTGGCCGTTTTCTTCTATGTGGAAATATTTCAATACGGTACAACCCGAACGCTCAAAATCAAACTCCGCAATACAATTCTTCTTATCGTGTGACAAAACGCCCAAAAAATACAAACTTGTTCAACAACGGTTACTTCTCGACTATCGGTTAGCCCCCCTGTCTCACGAAGAGCTACAGCTAGTCGACCTAAGGCATCCCTACCCATACTAAGTAAATTCATACGCTTCGAATCCATCTGATACATATTTAAAAGTCAGCATTCACAAAGTTCATTAGAATCCATTCAAACTCAGGCATTGATATATACCGAAGTTAAATAAAAACATGGAGAATAAATTAAACAGATTATTGGCCAAGAACTGGTAAGCATTGCTACAGACACACTCTACCACATAATTTCTTCAAAATTACTGATTTTACGGGGAAGAAAACCAGAAAAATTACACTCACTAAACCATTAAAATTGAAGGAAGCATTCCTAAAACTTACAATGCCAGGTGCTAACAAGTCGATTTGGCCAACAATTTCGACGGACAATGAAATTTCGCTTAAAATAACCCTAAAATTAGTTTTGCGCACCAGATCAAATATGCGCTTTAAGCAAGGAAAAATATATTAAATATAAACGGAGATGAGGAACGGAACCAATTTCAGCCGCGTGTAGACACAAAAACACGAAATAAGAACTCTTCCTTCAAGGTAAATGAATTATGCTGCTTCAGTTTGGGGATGGCGGGATGCGTGACCAAATTGGTGGGAAAGGGAAGGTGATTTTGGTTAGAAATCTAGGGACAATGCTTGGAATAAGTTAAAATGAACGAGGGTAGTATAGTATTTTTTGGATAAACCAACGCCACTGGTTTAAATAAAAACGTCAATTTGGAGTGGGAAAATACCCACTCCTTTTCCTGGCTAAACTCGGAGCTCCGGGAAAAACCCCAAAAAGGTGACTATCAAAGTAAAAGGTTGGGTAGCCTGGATAAAATAGACAAACAAGGTATTTCTAGTGAGGTAAATGAAGCCTTATTAATTATTCATTTTGTGATTTATTTCTAACTAATACTTCTCATATGAATATAATACACTTGACCCGTCAAACCAAACTGGGGCAAGAATCACAATGATAACCACATATAACAAAACTTCATATTTCACCATTTTATTGAAAGCAAATGGAACAAGCCTTAAAACGATCACACTCATGCACAAATCTAAACTTCAAAGATCACAATCGATCCACAGAGGTTCATCAAACTGACCCTTCAACTTATCCTCTTCATTCCCGGTATCCTTCAAACTCAATCTACCAAACTTCACAATCTCATCTCCCGCAACCTGTTTGGGGTGCCACGCCGGCGTCCCATTCTCGTACCCGTTCCACGTCAATCTCTGCAAGCCATTCCCGTCCAACCGCACCACGTAGAGGTCACCGTACGGCTGGAACTGATTAGGAATCGACACCGGCTCAGCTGTCACCGCGCCTAAATTGGCAGTAAATAGAAGCCAATCTCCATCCGAGCTGAAGCAAACATGGTTTAACCTTTCTATCTCTTCTTCAACCCCTGCCACTCTAACTCTTCGAACACCGCTCCCGTCTGGTCTAATCAAGTATATACCAAAAGCAGAAACATTCTCCGGATTGTGCCGGTTTGAAGAGAAAGCGATCGATTCCCCATCTGGCGACCAACTCGGCATTGTATCAATCCACGGCCCATCCGTCAGCTGGCGGATGGACCCACCTTCAAACTCTCCATTAACTGCATCAATTATGTACAGATTCTTGTGCCCTGAACGGCCAGACCGGAACACCAGGAACTTGCCATCTGGGGAGCAAGAGGAGAAGGCGTTGTTGCCTGTTCCTTCCTTGGTTAGAATCTTGATATCAGCTGGAACTTTACTTGAATCATCGGATAAATCCGATGAATCAAATGTGACGCGGGCGATCTGCACGGTTGCTTTTGGAGATTGAAAGATAGGGCCGACGGATGTAAAGATGACATTTTTATCAGCAGGGCTCCAAGAGTTGTAAAACGCTGTGCGTTTCTCAAACAACGCCCACCTCTTGGAACCGTCTGATTTGACAATTTTGAGGCCAGAATTGAGAGCGAAGTCATGATTGAATGCAATAAGTTCCCCTGAAGATGAGAATGCTGGGAAGGAGCCGTTGAGCCTGAGCAGTGAAAGGCCTTCAATGGGACTAATTACTGGGTCAAGGTGTGGGACCGATGACTCGCCCGGGACCGACTCACCTCTGAAGCGGTGGTAACCAAGAAAGGAAGAATCTGGAGAGACAAAAGGATTGTAATGGTGGAAATTGGGGTTCAGCTGCTCAGTAACAGCTTGGAACTTTTTAGACTCAACATCGAATATCTCAATGTGGCGATACGTCTTGCCCTTTCGTCTGGTAGCCACCACGATTCTACTGCCGTTATGCATAGCTGCCGGCGTGAAACAGTGGACACCAGGCGGAGTGACACGGACTGGTGCCAGCTGGTCGCCGGCGGACAGAAAATTTACAGACAAATCAGCTCTGAAAATGCTCCACCACCCATCATCTGCTTGCCGGTGGAAATACAGGGTTGAATCACCGGACCAAGTCGGCCACCCACCGTGCTGGCACACCACCACACGCGTCGCCGGGTCGGATTCTTGAAAAACAACAATATCCGTTTGGAGATGGTGAAATTCACCGCCCCATGGCCGGGAGCCGTATGAAGCCACGGCAATCATCTTCCCAGATTGAGAAATAGCTGGGCTGAAATCAACAGAGCCATAAGGTGTTAGCCTCACAACAGCTGCCTTCTCATGGAGACGAGTCGAGTAAAGAGCCGTCCAGCCCCTCAACGGCTTATCAGGGCGTTCGTGGGCTGAAATGAAATAGAGCCGCTTGTTCTTGACGACGGGAATGGAGTTCTTGGGCCTCAGCATTTCCGGGACGGGTCAGGAAAATTCGGGCAGACCCGGTTCGTTCGGAGATGTAAACGACGGTTTTGCCGTCGTCGACAAACTGGCCGTTGAAATTAACGGATACGCCGTCGGTGAGGCGGTGCTCGGCGGAACCATCCCAATCAGCGGAGGGCGGCAGAGGGACGGCGAAAATGTCGAAGCCGTAAAAGGATCTGCCGACGGAGGCGAAAACTATGGTTCCGGAGGGTTCCATTAGAAAGGTGAAATCTTAGTGGGGTGGATAATAATAGAAAATGGAAAATAGTCTAAGTAGGTAAACGGGGTTCTAAGTCAAAAAGACTAAGACTGAGACTGAGACCTCAAGTCTGAGGTATTATAAGAGCGGCGGAGGAGGTGGAGACAACGATGGGGTTTGAGATTTACCCAAAATACAGATAAGGATGCAGCATGCAGGAGAAAAGTGGCCGTTTTTGGACACGAGTACGAAGAGTGTGGAGGAAAGGGGCCCTGGTACGTATGCAGTGATGTCACAGGTCTCTTCCTAATACAGTAATACATAACTTACCATGTATTGTTATACACTCAATCAATGAGGTAAAGAAGAGAGAAATCTGTATTTCTGGTATATATTATTATGTGACATTTTGAGGATATAGGGAAATGGTTTATTCTTGAATGGACACAATGTTCGGTTCCTTATGCACCAAGTGCTCAACAGTCATTGTCTGATATTTATATATTAAGCAAATTTTACAGTCACTTTTACCCAAATCAAACTTTGATTCTTTAATACTCAACCTTTAAGTTTAAGTCAATTCATACTCAGCAACAAGTAGCCATTGTCTTTGCCAATCAAATCACCTTTCTTGAAGCCTGATCATGAAGATACCATTTGGTACAGACAGACAACAAGCAGGGTTAAGTAAGAGAACTGTGGCTGATGGTTTCTTTCATTAAAATTGAGTCATTCTTGGAGCTAGCCAAGGAAAGAACATATCTAAAGACTAAAGAGAATCACATGTATATAATCGTAACCTTAGCAAGTGAGTTTTTCACATCTAAAGATTTAGTCAAACATATCTATATTTCAATTTTAAACATTTCTAGTTTTCTTTAAAAATCCCACTAGTTTCAAGGAAATACATTTCCCAAACACCCTTCAGTAAATAATAATTAAATTAACTTGTTGTGCTTTGTGCAATTGAAAATAAAAAATAAAAAGAAAAACACAAAATTTAAGGGAAACAGAAAGCCCATCTTAATGGGCCAATGCCCACATTCAACTCAATGGGCTGAGTCCAATTAAGCTGAAACCCTAAGCCCACGGCCCTCCCCATCAAACCCTAATCGATATAAAACAGCTCTTCTACCTTCCGTCTAGTCTCACTTCTTCATTTTCTGCAGTCTCCACACAAAAACCCTAGCGCATTGTGACGCCGCGAAGATGCAGATCTTCGTCAAGACCCTCACGGGTAAGACAATTACCCTGGAGGTTGAATCCTCCGATACCATTGACAACGTCAAGGCCAAGATCCAGGACAAGGAAGGCATTCCACCGGACCAGCAGCGTCTCATCTTCGCCGGGAAGCAGCTCGAGGACGGCCGCACCCTCGCCGACTACAACATCCAGAAGGAGTCAACTCTCCACCTTGTTCTCCGCCTCCGTGGTGGCGCTAAGAAGCGTAAGAAGAAGACCTACACCAAGCCGAAGAAAATCAAGCACAAGAAGAAGAAGGTCAAGCTCTCCGTGCTCCAGTTCTACAAGGTTGATGATTCAGGAAAGGTGCAGAGGTTGAGGAAGGAGTGCCCGAACGCCGAGTGTGGTGCCGGGACCTTCATGGCCAACCACTTCGACAGGCACTACTGTGGTAAGTGTGGGCTCACCTACGTCTACAATAAGGCCGGTGGTGATTAAGATTTCGTAGCTTTCTCTGATTACAGGTTTTATATGTTTTGTCATCGTTTGTGAACGATTTCTATTATGACTATTATCTAGAGGTTGTTGATGTCATGGATTTTTGTTTTGAGTAATGTTTTGAGATTGGAATTTAAATTTTAATTTAGCTTACGATTACTGTTTCTGCTGTTTGTGATTCTGAAATTTTGAATACTTGTGTTGTGATTTGAGCTATTTGTTCTGTGGATTTTATGCTATTTCGTCTGTGGATGTTTATGGGGTGCATAAACATGGTAGTAGCCTGACATATCCCTGTTAAAAGAGATTCTTGAATAATTAATATATTCCTCAGTGTTAGGTATTCTGCATTAGCTTCTTATAGCGATGATTTTAAAGCATAGCTTCGTTTTAAACTGCCGTTAATCATAATGACTTTGAAACTTCAAATTGCATTTTCCATATCCAATGGTGAACGAATTCTGTTCTGTTACTGGATGGCCAGCGTCATTTGATTTGTATCTCGTAAAACATTCTTTCAAGTGATCGTCTCTCACGAAATTTGAGACGTTGAATGATCCATTATTGATGAATTGCTTTAGATTCTGGGGCTAAGACCTGGTTTGATTCTAGGTTGTGTACTCCGCAGCTTGGTATTTACCTTGAGAAATAATTGATGCGTTTTCTTTTTCTTTCAGTTGGGTTCTTTTTATTCATATTCTATAGTCAGTGAATTCTGTGCCTTTTCATCTACGCAGTATTTTGTATGCATCATTCTGATGAATTCCACCAAGAAGATATGTCGAAATGTAATCATAATTCATAAGGTGGTCTTGGACTATCTAAATTGCTTGAGAACTCCATTCATCTTTGTTTTTTGTTGTTGGGCCTTATTTTAAGAACATCTCTTAAAAATGGAGTCGTCTATTGAATTGTTAAATTTTTTTTTAATGTTTTCTAATTTATTTGGAATGAGCTTATATAAACTTCTAGTTCTTAACATACATTTTTTATAACATTCTTTAAGTATTTGTCAAACATTGTAAGCTTAGCTAAGGACCCTGTTCGATTGTTTTTAACTTTTTATGATTTAAAATTTTTAAATTGAGTATATCATATAAATCGTTTCCAACGCGTACCAATTGTTTCTCCCACCTGTAGGCCACCAAATCTGAAAATTTTTCCAACAATGGCGTATTTAAATGGAAATTCATTAGAAAGAGCCAAAAATTACAAAATAATGGCAATATGGCATCATGCCAATTCATTGACAATAGGACTTGAGTTATTTCTATTAGTAATGCATAACGTAAATTATGAACTTGCAAACAATCAATCAGCAGGCCCTTAATCCTGTTTGTTCTCTGTAGAAAACCTGCCATTTGAGAGGAGCAAGTCAGAAATTTCTCCTATTCCACTCTGTGGGCTCACCTACGTCTACAATAAGGCTGGTGGTGATTAAGATTTCGTAGCTTTCTCTGATTACAGGTTTTACATGATTTGCCGTCGTTTGTGAACGATTTCTATTATGACTATTATCTAGAGGCTGTTGATGTCATGGATTTTTGTTTTGAGATTTGAATTTAAAATTTAATTTAGCTTACGATTAATGTTTCTGCTATCTTGTGTTCATTGATCCATAATTATGCTTACGATTACTGTTTCTGCTGTTTGTGATTCTGAAATTTTGAATAACTGTGTTGTGATTTGAGCTATTTCTTCTGTGGATGTTTATGCTAGTAGCCTGGCTTATTGCTGTTGAAAGGGATTCTTGAATAATTACTATATCCCTCAGTGTTGGGTATTTTATAGCGATGATTTTAAAGCATAGCTTCGTTTTAAACTGCCATTAATCATAATGACTTTGAAACTTCAAATTGCATTTCCCATATCCAATTGTGAATGGGTTCTGTTCTGTTACTGGATGGCCAGCGTCATTTGTTTGGTATTTCGAAAAACATTCTTTCAAGTGATCGTCTAGTTCATTCTGTGTTTCACGAAATTTGAAACATTGAATGATCGATGAATTGCTTTAGATTCTGGGGCTAAGACCTGGTTTGACCACAGTTTGGTATTTACCTTGAGTAATAATTAATGCGTTTTCTTTGAGTTGGGTTCTTTTTATTCATATTCTTTAGTCAGTGAATTCTGTGCGTTTTCATCTACTCTGTATTTTATATGCATCATTTTGATGAGTTCCACAAGAAAGATATGTCGAAATGTAATTGCTTGAAAACTCAATTGATCTTTTTTTTTTTTTTTTTTTTTTTGGGTTGGGCCTTATTTTAAGAATAATCTTTGTTGTTGGGCCTTTTTTTAAGAATCAGCTCTTAAAAATGGAGTCGTCTTTTGAATTGTTAATCTATACTACATATTAAGTGAGAGACCCTTATAGTAACCGTTTTGGTCTTTTGGATTCTAAAATTGTTTTTAACTTCTTCTTTTTTTTTCTCTTACCTTGATCTCATTCTTTCTATAATATATTTTTATTTTTTTCCCATATTTTCTTATTTCTATTTTGTATTAGATTTTAAAATTTTAATTATATTAAAAACAATTATAAGATAAATATGAACATAAATATCTTAATTTAATGTATATTTAAATAATTATAATATTATTATTTGCACACACACATAGAGTGTGCCGGAGTTACTAGTTTTTATTAATGTTTTCTAATTTATTTGGAATGAGCTTATATAAATTTCTAGTTCTTAACAAACATTTTATAAAGTAAACTTTGTCAAACATTGTATGGTTACCTAAGGAGTAAGGACCCTGCCTGTTGGATTGTTTTTAGCTCTTTATGATTTAAAATTATTACATTGAGGATATCATATAAATAGTTTCCAACGAGTACAAATTGTTTCTCTCACCTGTAGGCCACCAATTCAGAAAACGTTTCCAACAATGGCGTATTTAAAAGGAAATTCATTTGAAAGAGCCAAAAACTACAAAATAATGGCATCATGCCAATTCATTGACAATAGGACTTAAGTCCTTTCTATTATTAATGCGTAATGTAAATTATGAGCTTGCAACCAATCAATCAGCAGGCCCTTAATCCTGTTTGTTCTCTGTAGAAAACCTGCCATTTGAGAGGAACAAGTCAGAAATTTCTCCTATTCCACTCTGTGCAAAACCCAAATGATTGTATTAAGATGTATGGAACTAGTTGGACCTCACAAATGCCATGGGAAACATTCTTGAGAAAGCTGACTGTTTCGCTTTGTTAAGCCATACGTAGAATCCATAGAAGGGAACATGAAACAAACCCAATCCCAGATACCTGAGATTGTTTAAGCCTCCATTAAGCACAACACTTTTATGTGGTGGAGAATCATAGATAAAAAGATAAAAGAGACTATTGTTACCATAGAGGTGCTACTGGAGGTGAAGGATCAAAGAAAGGATATGGCCACCTGCAAAAACCAGTTTCAACTGAAATCATCTGGTTCTAAATGCATCACAAAGTGTTTGATCACCAGTTTTCAATTACCATTTAACACAACATGCGTGGATGCCCCATTGGAAAACAACGTACATACAGCTCCATAGCAAAAAATAGATGAGACCGATCCAGTTAAATGGCTGAAATGTGTGCGTGCGTTGATTAGCTCAAAACATAGAACAACATTTCTAGTAATGTCGAAGAGTTGGGATTGGGACTTTGGGACGTTACCATGCGATTGAGAGCAGACTCGATGATTAGAAAAACAGCATTAACCGAATGCATAACTCCAATCAGCTGCAATGGATTAGTACAGAGGAAAATTTGAATCTTGAAGAAGAGGAGATATAGAAATAAATGGATCTAACATATGTAAATGGTGCCGGACCAGGGTTAGCTCGAAATTGCCACTGGACATTAATGGCAGTAGAAGACACCAGAAGACGATGTCCGTAAGCATACTAGCACCCGCACAGGTCTGTAGCGGGAACAACAAACATACAACATTAATCAACAGTACAGCAAGAAACTAGGAGTCAGATTCAATTTACAAAGTACATTAAGAAAGAAATTCGAACTATGGGAATGGATTAGAGGAACCTGATAAAGAATTTGCAAAAGCTTATCAAGAAACTGAAGCTGCTCATCAGGGGTTGAGTTGAGATTAACTTCCAACTTGGTAGCTGCTCTCTTTTGCTTCTTTTCAGCAGTCCCGTTTGAATCATTGTTGAGGAATTTATCTTTTTCTCCAGGCTTAGCCATGGGTTTCAGGGCATGAATCCTACAGCCCCGAATAGATACAATTGTGGCAAGCTGCATTTGACCAAAAAGGAGTGTCAATTACACTGCAAATCAGCATATAAACAGAGTAGATAATTGGTATTGTAATGTACATACTGCGAAGTAGATCATGACCAATGCAAAAGTCCACCTGCAGAAGGCAAATATACAAAGTCAAAGGCAATTTCATCTGCCTAGGCAAGTCATCTGCAAGAGCACAAAGTGAAATTGTGTCTCTGTGTGTGTTGTGTTTGAGAGAGAGAGAGAGAGAGAGACGCACTGGGTGTAGAAAAGGAAAACAACGAATCCGAAGGCAGCGACAGTCTGATAAAGAAAGAAAGCCATGACAAGAAAAGAGAAAGCCCGGTAGAGGAGGAGCCACCGAGGGTGGAGGTTCCTCCAGCACGGCGCCCACAGATCGGCGGGCTTAAGACCGCCGCCGCCGCCACTCCTCCGGAGGATATTGATTGCCACCGCCGTGGCGAGGATGAGGATGAGCGCAGTAACCAGCACTGGCCACTGCAACCAGTATTCCAATCCAAAACCTCCATCTCCTGAGCTTGAAATATCCATTTTTTCTTCAATTGAGAAACTCAGGTTTTAATTGGAGAAGAGCAGAGATTGCAATTATTATTTGAACAAGAAATGAAACTAATATTGGCTTCAAGGAGAAAGTTGAGCACACCAAATGTGAAAATTTGACAAATTATTATGAATCGCAGGCACGTGCGATTAAGCAAGCAAGCCATTGATTTGGACACAAAATATAAATTATATAATTGTGAACTTTCATCTCATCTTGGCAAGAAATGGACTCGTGTACTTCACAATTTTGCAAACCAATGGATTAGATTTCTTGAAATTGTGAAAATTGATTAATTAGCCACAATTTTGCATGTTTACTTAGATTTAAGAGGATGTAGTTCTGGATGAACTCTGCCTATTTTGTTTACTTTAATAGGCTGTTAAATGCATATTTTATATTGAAATGACTTCAATACCCCTCCTTGCCTAGTATCAGATATGTTTCTCAAGTTATTAAAAAGGGAGAATTACATACAGGGTCCCTAAGGTTTGGTCTAATTACAAAGTGATCCACGTAATTTTGAAAATTACATATAGGTCCTTGATATTTGATCCAATTACAATCCGATCCCTATTCTTTTAAATATTACACTATAGTTCCTAAGCCTTGTTAATTGTATACTTTTAGGGACGATTTTGCATTTTTGGTCATACATATATGTAACACTCACAAAACCTTTAGGGACATAAGTGTACTTTTACAAAATTCGTTAATGGACTTCACACAAAACAAGAAATATAGGAACTATAGTGTAATATTTAAAAGAAAATAGACCGATTTGTAATTGAGCCAAACCTCAAGGACCTGTATGTAATTCTCCCTATTAAAAATGTAATATTGGACAAAAATGTAAATTGCAGAAAACGACAAGTAATGGGTTATATAAAAGCAAAAAAAAGAATCTCCACCCATATTCCAAGAAGGAGGGCCTTGCCCTTACCCACGGCCCGCCACAATACCAAGTAAACAATTTTATATGGGGGGCCATGGCCAAACCCGGCATTTTATGTTCAAGTAAACGAGTTCTTAAACTTCAATTA
The DNA here is from genome assembly GCA_037501455.1 of Lantana camara. NCBI lineage: Eukaryota > Viridiplantae > Streptophyta > Magnoliopsida > Lamiales > Verbenaceae > Lantana > Lantana camara. Next base: position 131,657,314 of record CM074855.1, read on the forward strand.
CCAGAGTCAGTGTTGTAAATGGTCCAGGCCATCTAATACTTGGAATACAAATATCCGGTTGGCCCAATGGGCTCTTTTTTCTAATTTCCTTTCTTTCCTGGATATTTACTATTAACCCAATAATACAATCCATAATATAGCAACAATCAGTAGACAAGTTAGGGCTGTCAATGGATCGGATTTTAATCCAAATTCGATCCGAATTTTAGTATATTCGTCCGATAAAAATATTCGATGGATCATATCCGATTATAAATATTCAAAATTCGAAATAAATGGATCGAATGTTGAATTAAGGAATCCGATTCGATTATATATATAATATTTAATTAAATAAATTATTTACTAGTACATAATACTAAGTAAAATGATTAAAATTAGAATTTTTACATATTTATCACTTTAAATAATAATAAATTTTGAATTGTTTACCCTAAAACTATATATTTTTCTTTATTAATAAGTTTAAATTAACCTATCTTAAGTAAATATTAATAAAATCATCAAATAATCTATTAAATAATAATTATTTATTAAATATTATCTAATTACATTTAGTTTTTTATATTAAATTTATTATTTAAAAAATTAAATTTTATTATTAATCGGGTTTGATCTTTTATCGGATCTGATCCGACCCGATTATGCATGGATTCAAAATAAATGAATCTGAATCCTATAGGACTCGGATTCGGATCCGGTTATCGGATTGTCTTATCGGATTTGGATCCGGAATCTCTTGATCCGATCCGAATATCCGATCCAAATCCGACAGATAGCCCTAAGTTGAGTAGTTTAACGGTTCGGCATTATGCTAGTTCAACCTGAAGTTTCCAGTTCGAATATTTAGGATGTAGGTACCATTTTTTTTTTTTGTGGTAGCATGATGTAGCTACCATTGAGAGGGAGAGCTTTACATCCTAAATGATCCGACTCGACTCATGAAAATAGTTTATAGAAACAAAAAAATATATAATATGCCTCATTTATGAGGATGTTAAAGAAGCCTTGACTGCGAGGAGTTCAGTGAATATAACAGCATTACTTAAGCAGAAAATCATTAATATGCGTATTACAAGGAAATTCCCACATGCCAAAGCATTCACAACAGTTGACTCCATCACTCTCTTAATTCCATTACCGTAGATTGCAAAACAAACATTTTTTATAAAATTAAAGAAAAACGCAAGCACCATAGCCGGTAGCTCAATAACTGTTCCTAACCACCGTAAAGCCGCCGTCAATCGCCAAATTCTGCCCGCTGACATAAGCCGACTCATCCGACGCCAGGAACAGCGCCGCCTCAGCCACATGCTTGGTCGTCAAAACCACTCCTTTCAAATTCGCCACCGCGCTGCTGTTGGCCTCAACCTCGCTCGGCTTCAGCCCATACGCGTCGCAAGCCAGCGGCGTCGCCACCCCAAACGGCGAAATACAGTTTACTCTGATACCATGGCTACCCAGCTCGTTGCAGGCCGCCTTCACGAGCCCCACCACCGCGTGCTTCGATGCCGTGTAAGCGAGCGGTCCCCCGCCGCCGATGCACCCCGCCACGCTGGCCGTGCAGATTATGGATCCCTTTATGTTCCTCTCCACCATGGAGCGGGCGGCGTGCTTTATGGCGGCCGCCGTCCCCCGCACGTTGGTCGCCATGGCAGCGTCGAGGCCGTCGATGTCGAGATCCAATATGCTCGTCAAGGGCCCGATGACGCCGGCATTGCTGAACATGATGTCTAACCTCCCGTATTTTTCCAGAGTATATATAACGGCGGCCGCCATTTGTTTCTCGTCCCTAACATCGCAACGGTGGTAACTCACCTTCTCGGAGTTGATCGTGGAGATGACTTGGAGAGCTAACTCGTCTTGTATGTCCGCCACCACCACGGCGGCGCCGTTGTCGTGGAATAATCTCGCGGCCGCCTCGCCTATGCCGCTGGCCGCCCCGGTTATGAGTGCAACTTTACCCTCCAACCTTGAGAAAGAAATGAAGAGAATGAATTAAGTTAGTGTGCATGTTGAGAAATTAATGGAGAGATTAAAGATGAATTAGATTACCTTGGTTTGGACATGTTGAAGATAATTGAGATGAGAATGCGGTGATGAATATAAGGGTTTCTTGGATCTGCTGTCTGCGCTTTTAATGGATCAAAGGAATTATTACTTCTACGAAGCTCCACACTAGGATTCAATGCTCGAGATATATATATCTTAATTAATTATTCTGAAAAGTGCTCCAATTTCATTTTGACTCCAGCTCTAAACTATTTAATTAATTTAAATAATTAGTTCCCCGACTCGATTCAGTTTATCAAAACATATTTGCATATTAGGGGCCTTCTTAAGGTGTGTTCAATGTTGTCGGTTCAATTAACTTAGTTAAAGTTAAACTAAGCCACTTGTTTTTCTTAATCTTGGGTCATCTGTCGGATTATACTGTTGCCAATATCAATTTAATTGTATTTCAGACATCCAAAACTAGCTTCAACATTTAATTAGGATTTTAAAAAAATCGATTGTATTATTGGTTTCTCTGTTTGTTTCTTTCTTCATCATTGAATACTGTCTGAAATTTTAATAATATATTCTATATATTTTCTTGAATTATTCAATTCATTGGGTTCATTTTACATAGACTTCTTGTAACCCATATCCGATCCGAATTTTAATATATTTGATGGGTCTGAATCTGGATGTGTCAAACTCCGATCACCTTCTATTTGGTATAGTGGGGAAAACGGGAAACTCTCGCCGGAAGTGAGGAGGATTCTACCTGCTAGGACAAACACCAAGAACAAACAATCAGAAGGCCAAGCTGGGGGGACTGGGAGTGATGCCCAATTTGGCTCTCCTACGCTCAAGTCAGTTAAAAGGAACTGAAAGAGAAGATAAGTATTTGCAGAGCACAAGTATGGAGGCTTGCTTACAGTGAAGGAGATGAACTCGTATATTTATAGTTGAGGGTCGGGGACCTTTTGGTCATTTGCACCGTGTGGTCCTGGCCGAATGTTGCCTTAACACGTGGCGTTGTGAGAGAAACCTAGGAGGAATTTTCTGCAAAAGCTGGTGCCAATGTAGTGCGGGCAGCAGTGGCAGGTACGCGGGTGAGTTGGTGGTGTCAGAGAGCCTGAGCCGTTTGGGGGGGGGGGGTGGTCACGAGGGCTAAGAGCACGCTCGTGTCAACCGAACGCCTTGGAGGCCAGTGAATCCGCTAGGGGATGAAGGCCAAGGCTTACCCAACGAGGGGGAATGGAAGCTTCCCTGAGGGAGAGTAGCGCTCGAAGAGAGCTTCATTGATAGATTGGAGCTTAGCCGGGTATTGCGAAGTGCGCTCGTTAGAGAGCGGCAATGTCGATCACGCGTGTGCGTGGCAGAGATGACACGTGTCCATGAGGAACCTTGACGCTCGGGGGATTTGGGTGCTCGTGTATAACTGCCTTAATCACAAGAGAACATATGTTACTATCTAGTGTTGCCACGTGTCCAAACGTGGGACGAGCGTATTTTGACCCTATCATTTTGCCCCCCAATTCTGTAGTCCTTGGTGATAAGGGCTGTAGAATTCTACCAATGTAATCCTCCGAGCGCTGCGCTTGTAGAAGGCATAACGTGTTGGGCAGTCATCCTTCTGATTGCGCCATAAACGCGGCCCTTTCTTCTGACCGCTTGAAACGTCTATGCATTTAATGCTGATGCGCGTGGGGCACGTGATTCTTGGGGAGTACGTGACGGTTCAATAAAGTGAACGGTTTCCTAGGCGGAAAATGATTGCAATTTTGAATTACTTGTCAGAAACGTACCAACTTCCCTTCCTATAAATTAGGGATTCCGTATCCATTTCATCCTTTACGCAAACATATCTTCAGAGCATATTTTGCAGAAAACCATTTGCTAACCTTAGAATCAGATTCTCTTCCAAGTTTTTCCAGAACTGCTATGGCAAACATTCGCAATTCTCTTCCAAGTTTTTCCAGAAAACTCAAGGTAACCTCCGGTGAAATCTTCTAACTTTGCTAACCTTAGAATCAGATTAGGATTTAGTAATTCCTCAAGCTCCACCTTCTCTAGAAATCCCAAATTTCTCTGAACATCCTTCGTCTCCAAAATCCCCGTATTCCTTCCAGATTCCATAACAGCCATGACCAGAGATCATGTAGAAGAATTTACCCGTGAGGTTGAGGAGATAGCTACCCAGAGTTCATCTCCTCTGGGTTCCCCTAGGGACGAGGAGTTGGACGCGGCCGTTATGGCCATGGATGAAAGAAACCCAGATGGTGTGGAACACCTTTTTGACGAAATGAACCTGGTGCTTGAGGCGGAGAGGCAAGGGAGAGTATTGCCGTTGACGGAGAGTGCTACCCATCCTCATTGCCATACCGTGACCGTGGCCGCCGTGGCCCCGGCCCCCGAATTCGAGGGAGAAGCGGGGCCCTCAGAAAGAGCCCATGCCAAGGGCAAAAGGAAGAAGTCCCAGAGGCCCAAAAAAGCTAAGAAGGCCAAAGGGTCAAACTAGGGTGAGGGCTCAGGCATGCCAGCGACCGAGCGCACCCCTGACGAGACTCTCAGCACAATCACTTTGGGGGAGATCAAGACTATGCTGTCACCAATATATTGGGACGAGCGCTTCACCTGGCGAATCCCTGCTGATCACGAGCGTGCCAACCGTCCACCCCCTGGTGAAGTGGCTATTTACAAAGATGCAGTCAGCTCTGGGGGATTGAGGTTTCCGATCCCGGTCCCAGTGGCTAATATTTTGGATAACTTAAACCTGTGTCCCTCGCAGATTGTGCCCAACGGATTCGCCCTTATAACATGCTTCGTGATCCTCATGAAGTGTACTGGATACGAGCCCTCAATGGAAAATTTCAATGCGCTACTCCAAGTCGTTAGCTCTCCGCGCTCGTCCCACGAGGCGGGTTTCTTCTACTACGTCCAAGCAAAGGCCCATCTAAAATTGATCAACTCTCCTTCCTCCACTTACGGCCCAGATTGGAAGGAGAAGTTTATCTTTGTCAAAGCCCCAGCGGATGATGATTTTGGGGTGTCACGAGAGTGGATCTCGCATGGGAAAGGCTCCCTTGTGAAGAATCGCTTAGGCCCCACTTTTCCTGAGAATTGGGCTAAGGATTTGGCCGGAACGTTGAAGGATGAGGGCCGGTTGATTCAGGCCAAAGAGTTGATAGATGATGATGAACTTATGTTCCTCTGTGGGCTTTCCAATAATCCTCACTATCTCAGCAACCCTCCCGCTCGGGATTTCGAGAGAGACGGTTAGATTTTAGGGCACTAACTTGAAGATAGGGATGCTAACTGTTTACTTGTATTTGTAACTTGTATTTGGTGAAGTTTGCCTAAGGGTTTCTAACCCTCGTTCATTCCTTCTTTGCAGGGGCAGATATTATAAGAATGGCCGGAGGAGGGATTAGAAATGCTGCCCAATTTGTCAATGCACGCAATCGCCAGCAACGCCAACAACACCAAGAAAACCCGCAGAACCCCCGAGGCCGAGGATCGGGCCGGGGTGACCGTCGTGGCTGCCATCAAGGGGCTAGCTCAAGCTCCGCTCAGGCACCTCAAGGCCGCGGTGATAATCGAGTGGTCAATACAGAAAACAGGATAGTGGCCCGGCCTCCAGTTGCGGTGGACACGAGGGTGGCCAATCCCAACAACGCCAATCAGATAAGGCCCTCCACGGGCGTGGTGATCAGGGAGGCTCGGGGGAGCAATGATCAAGTTTCCCGAAAAAGGAAAAGAATGCCCGATGCATTTGCTATAACCGGCAAGGGCAAGCAAGTTGCTGAGGGCCCCAAGGGTGATGGAGACACTTCCTCCTCCGAGGAAGAGCATTTATGAGGCTTCGAACGGGACAGGAGCTACAAACGCTCTTCAGAAGGAGGCCCCATTTTTTTGAACCATGGATCGCCCTCGCGGGCCATTAGCACCGGCCTTTTTGAGAAGGTCCAATTCACGGGGGACCACCAGGCTTTGTACTCCGAGCCCGTGGAGAAGGTGACTGGCGATATGATTCACACCATAATTTCTGTAAGTCCCCTTCCTCCTTGTAACTTTTATTTTTTGAAGATGTTCTTTTCCAAAATTTTCACTAACACTCCTGCCCTTTTGAACCCATGCAGCAAGTTCTTCCGAGGGTGAAGAACATCCAAATACGCGCCTCGATTTACGCTGACCAGAAGGCCAAATAGAAGAGGATGGCGCGCTCGAATGACCCTGCTCAAATCCAAGAGGAATTGGATGTAGAGAAGGCCAAGTTCCCTTCTCTGGACACAGAACATAAGAAGCTGGAGACTGAGATGAAGAAATTTCAGGAGGATTTCACGAACGTCGAAACCACTCGGAGGAGTTGGCGCACACAATACAATAACCTCAACAAGAGCCATGAAAAGCTTACGGACGATCTTAACGCATGGAGGACGAGGGCTACTGAGGCGGAGAAGAAATATGTGGATACCATGAATCAACTTCCTCATCGCATTGAGCAATCGGTCAAAGAGGCGCTCATCAAGTTCTGCCATTCAAAGGCGTTTAACTTTGCGGCCTCTTTGCACTGTCTTGACGAGGCTCAAAAGGCCTTCAATTTGGCGATTGAGCAGGGTATCTTCAAGGGCTTAACAGACCCGTCCGATCGTGGGATGCCGGATATGGGGCTCATGTTCAACGAGCGCTGCATTGAGGAGGATGAGGACCGTGAAGACCCTGAGTCAAATATCTCCGAGTCGGAGTACAACTTTTTGGTCACGCTCATCCAGGACGAATACATGGCTGCTCACCCTCCGTAATGTGTTTGATAGTAACCATTGTGTTGATTCTTATGTTTGGTAGTAATGTGTTTGATAGGCTAGACTTGCTTAAGCGAAATTCTGAGAATTGCCTTGTTGAGAGATTGATGTGGAGGTTGGTTTGATACGATTCTCTTAATTTCTCGAGGACGAGCAATATGCAAGTTTGGGGGAGTTTGATGTATTGGATTTTTGCATGGATTTGTAGGGCAATTTGAGTTAAATTTATATCGTTTCAAGAGCTTATAATGTGATTTATGCTCCCTTTTAGGTACTTTTTTCCTTGGAGTCGAAGAAACGAAAGTTGAAGCAAAACCATGCAAAGACGGGCGAAAAATGAGAATTCCTACGGGACACTCCCGTGGCCCCCTGGAAGAGTAAACTGAGACACCCCCGTGTCTCAGTACAGGAGATGATCAACGGATTTCAGGAGGTGACACGGTATAGAGCAAACCGAGACACCCCCGTGTCTCGGTACAGAGAGGACCAGACAGTCTTGCACCCCCGTGTCATGCTTAAGAAGCAATGTTGACACCCCCGTGTCAAGTAGAAAACGCGGATACGACTTTTATAGGTGACACGGACGTGTCATATTTTTGTGCATGGGCACTGCACCCCCCTGTCAAGTTGCGGAAGCTGAGTTAGGAATCCTATTTAAGCACGATCTTGAGGCGGATTTAGAGAGCTTTTTGGACATATACTTTTCCAGAGTTCAAGAGAACGTTTTTGGGCGGAAGAAACACGAAGACCTAGAGTTGAAACTTCGATTCAATCGTAAGACTTTATCAATTTAGTTTTATTTATTGCTTTTCTATCCAAACTAATTCCTCAATTCTTAGTTTTTTTTAGTTGAGATTTAGTATAGTTAGCTTAGTTGTTCTTGATTCGTTTTGATACTTAGGTTAGAAATTTCCAGAATTCCTAATGATGTTTATGTTAGACATGAATGTTTTGAATGCAATTCCCTTGATTTTAATGAGTTTTGAATCTGTTATGAGGCACTAATCCCCTAGGGTTAGGGGGTAATGATTATGCATCTAAGGTGTTTGATTTAATGCTTGAGTTAAATTGTATGATTCTTTGTTAGGAAAACAGCTTTGAATAGAATGTGAGTGGACTGGCCATCCATTAACATAGCGTAAATTATCCCTACAATCGAGGGATTGAGGATAATTGAGATTGTTTTCCAAAACTTAGAATTTTTGGCTTAAAGAAATTTAACCCTAAATTCTACAACGCGTATTTAGAATCCTATGCCAAGCCGCTAGGTTTTAAATACACTAATCTTGTTTTAATCGATTGATCTGGTTACTAAGTGATTGTGAGAACAACACTTGGCTCGATTAATTAGACGTCTAGGCTTTGAAAGAAGCTAGGTATAAATTTGTGATTAGGTTGAAGAATCATACATACGTACGTGAGCATAGATTTAAGCACTGAAGGGCATATGATTTACTCCCCGACCTACTTTCTCTAAGTGATTTATTCTCGATTTTGTTTATAGGTTCGTTTGGTTGATTAGTTATTACTTAGTTTAATTTTATCATAGTAGTTTAGAACAACACTCTCGATCTTTGTTCGGTCTCTAGATTAGAATTAGTCATAAAAGTGGTTGTTGATTTCCCTTCCCTGTGGATACGATACCTAAGTGTTGCAACCGAATTTAGAACTTACACTTGGGTTCAAAATTTGTCTATCAAGTTTTTGGCGCCGTTGTCGGGGAAGACATTTAAATCAATATTACTCTATTGACTTTTTCTGGTGCTTTAGACCACCCTTTCTGCTTGATTTCTTTTTGAAGCGCGTTGAATTTGACCACGGGTTTTTCCCGATTGCAGGTACCTAGTGCATACTACGATCGCAAGGCTTGGAACCTTTGCCTTACGACCCTGAAATTGAGAGGACTTGTCGGGCGAATCGAACGAGGCGGAGAAAGGAAAAGAAGCAGGAAGTAGACCCAATTCCAATGGCTCAACACAATAACGACCACCAACCACACTTCAGGATTATGCCGTTCCAAACATCGGCCTAATCCAGAACAACCTGGTTCTCCCCGCCGTGGAGGCGAACAACTTTGAGATCAAAACTGGGTTCATCAACCTTCTGCAACAGAATCTGTTTGGGGGCTTAGCACATGAAGACCCCGTATCACATTTGTCCTACTTTTTGGACGTTTGCTCAACTTTTAAGATCCATAATGCTTCAGACGACGAGATCAGAGTTAGGCTTTTCCCTTCTCCTTAAGGGATAAAGCCCGGGTATGGATTTCGACTTTGTCAAACGAGACACTTCAAACATTGACGGCCCTCTCTAAGGCCTTTTTAGCCAAGTTCTACCCTCCTAGCAAGACCATGAGGTACAAGGATGAAATAACTAGCTTCAAGCTCTATGATGGAGAAACGCTGTACGAAGGATGGGATAGGTATAAGGATTTGCAAAGGAAATGCCCACATCACCGTGTTCCAGGATGGCAACTAGTACAAATCTGTTACAACGGAATGTCAGAAAACATGAAGATCATGGTAGACGCAGTAGCATGAGGAGCATTTATGTCACTGTCCGAACAGGAAGGAATGCAACTTCTGGATAAGATGGCAGCAAATAGCAGCTGGACAAACGAGAGGAACAATCCTCCTCCACCTAGACCGGTGGCAGGAATATTAGACACTGACACTGTGACATCTTTCAATGCCAAGCTCGAAGCACTGAACCAGAAATTAGATCGACTTGTAATTTTTACAGCACGTAACACAGTAGCACAGTCGAACGCCATACAGGTAGTATGTGATATTTGTGGTGGCCCCCATTCGTTTGATGTTTGTCCTTCGACCAATGCAGGTGCACAGGTTGTTGTCGGTCCGGAGCAAGTGAATTACTTGCAAAATCAAAAGCCGACGAATGACCCATACTCGAACACCTACAACCCAGGTTGGAAGAATCATCCGCACTTCTCGTGGTCAAACAATCAGAATGTTCAAAACCCAAATCCAAATCCGAGACCACACTTCCAACCGAGACAACAGGGACCACATCCACCATAACAAAATCAGCAGAGATTCGTGCCCCCTCCACAACCACCACAAGAACAGAAACCGGGGTGGGAGACGGCCCTCGAAAAGTTCATCAGTGTCTCGAATGATAGATATCAGAAACTCGAGTCTCAGGTAGAACAGGTGCTAATTCAGAATAAAAATTTGGAAGTACAGATGGGCCAGCTTGCAAATACAATAAATGTGAGAGGTCAAGGGATGCTTCCAAGCAAACCTGAGGAGAATCCGAAAGAGCATTGCAAGGCCATTACACTACGAAATGATACTACCTACAAAGGGCCTACAATGCCGGTAGAGACTGAGATAAGGAGAGAAAAGGAAGCCGAGGTGGAGTCTGAGAGAGTAGTTGAGCCCAAGAAAGAGGAGAAGGAAGCACAGACAACTGAGCTCCCTTCCAAGCCAAAGACACCAGTGGCACCCAAGCCGTATGTGCCACCACTTCCATTCCCGCAGAGATTTCAAAAGCAAAGGTTGGAGAAACAGTTCGAGAAGTTCTTGAGTATCTTCAAGGAACTACATATCAACATCCCCTTTGCCGAGGCCCTAGCCCAGATGCCCACATACGTCAAGTTTTTGAAAGAGATCCTCTCCAACAAGAGGAAATTGGAGGACTATGCCACGATAACACTTACTGAGGAGTGCAGCGCCATTCTACAGCATAAGCTTCCTCTGAAGCTTAAGGATCCAGGGAGTTTTTCAATTCCTTGCACAATTGGCAATTTGTCCTTTAATAAAGCTTTATGTGATCTTGGTGCTAGTGTGAGCTTAATGCCATTATCTGTTTGTAGAAAACTTGAACTGAACACATTGAAGCCGACTACAGTTTCCCTGCAGCTTGCCGATCGATCAGTCAAGTACCCCACGGGAGTTCTAGAAAATATTTTGGTCAGAGTTGGGAAGTTCTACCTGCCGGTAGACTTCATAGTGTTGGAGATGGAGGAAGATCAAGACATGCCGCTTATCTTAGGGAGGCCTTTCCTAGCCACAACAGGAGCCTTAATTGATGTGAAGAGTGGCATTCTAACTCTTCGAGTGGGAGAGGAACATGTGGAGTTTAACCTGTTCAAGGCAATGAAAGGACCGGTAATCGAAGAACAATGCAACATGGTGGAAATCAAGGAACAGGCACTGATGTCTGTAAGTAACGAAGACCCTCTCGAACTCTGTCTGAGAGGACTCAAAGACCACATTGATGGGGAAGACATACTAGAAGAATTGGCCGCCTACGCAAAGGCACTCGAGGCCACCCCATATGTGCCATTCCGAAAGAGGTTTGTATACGAAGAGTTGGGTACAGGTAAGTGTTAGGAATAGTGCCCTAGAAAGCCGATTCGACGTAATCTGCTTTGGGACTTTTCTTGTATCACAGACAATCTTTGAATAATATACGATTGATTATAGGCAAACACTTCTTTATATGCCAATACGTGTTTTGTGTGTTTCCATTACGTGCGCATGTATGAGAACTCCCCTAATCCTGATGACTTTAGGACTCTACCATTTAGGTGAAATGGTTCATGAAACGAGCCCTATATCACATAAGTCATGATTAGTAAAATACTCCAAGCCGATGAGTCCTACAGACAGTGGGAGTGTCAACCTGACTCCTCTAAGGCTTGCTTGTGGGATCACGCCCTTAAGAAGGACCACCTTGTTTCATGGAGGTGCAAAGTGTATAGTTGATACGTGCGTGATACATGAGGGTGCTTACTTTAATAAGTAAGTTCACTGAGGTGCCCCGTGTGAGAACATTCCTAAATGGGAAATGAAGTTTCTATTTCAGGAAATGGAAACTTCCAGATTAGGAAATATCTCACGAGTCATTGATGTGATTAATTGATCCTTAGACTTGAGGTTCCTTGTCACTTTATGAATTAACTCTGTAGTCTTTGGTATAAGCTTTAAAGGGTGTCGCCTTAGACAACTGATTCAAGGCTTATGCTGGGGCTGCACAAGTGATTCATGAAAGTGAATGAGAATCAAGAAAGGACCTACACTTGCATATGCAAGGTGATCTCTTATTGTGTAAGTCATTCATATGCCATATGGAGTCCTTGGCCAAGGCAGTAGATCAAGACATCAAGAAAAGGGCTTCTTGGATTGAGATCAAATGGATATGAAATGCACTTAGCTTTAAGACCGGATTATTAGGGTTCTGATTATTCCCTTGCCCTAGATCTTGGTTGAGAGATAGTAAGTAGGAGGATTGTATCTCACATGAATCAATGACTTAAAGGTTCTGTCGAATCCGAACATTCCAATTCAGCTAGGGGTTAAACACCTGTTGCTAGACTATGGTTGTTTAATCTGTGGACTGATTAATTAATTAGTGAATTAATTAATTAGGGTCACTGCTAATTGAATTGAGAACCTAGAGGGTCACACACAACAACTTGGTTACATGAGTTGAGGCTTTAAAATGATTAAACGAGTTAATCAAGCCAAGAGGGTTCCACACGTGTGGCTCACGTGAGTGACACGTGTCATTGTGACACGTGTCACACACGTGTATAAATATATGTGTATATTTATTTATATATTAAATAATTAATGTGATTAATTATTTAATAGACTTTGGTTTAATTTTGAATTAAAAAGAAAGTCTTATTTTGGAGAAAAATAATCTAGTTAATTAATTATGAATTAATTAATTAGATAAAATAAGTTATTTATTTTAAATAAATAAAGTATAAAATTATCCAAAAATAGTTTGGATATTTTTAGCTCTCTTGAAAGTTGATTTGAATTAGAATTCAAAGTCAAAGTCAAAGTCAAAATTACTTGATGATCAAGTAATAGGAGAGAGAGAGAGATCAAGATCCTAGCCCATTAAGGACTAGGAATTTCGTCCCTCCCCTTTCTTATATATAGGGGAGCTCATGCTCCCCTTGAGAGCTAATCAAATTCTTTTGGTTCATGTGTTGAACACCATCCTTTCTCCAAGATAAACGAAACCCTAGGTTAAGCCTAAACACTAACTAGAGAACTAGCATCCTTACTAGTTAGATTGTAGCCAAGTTTGTGGACTATCTCTAGAGACTTCAAGTTAGAAGTTTTAAAGATTCGAGCTTTACCAAAAGTGGGGATTAAGCAAAACGATCAGAAGGGATGATGAAACGATTCTGAACCCGACGTGAAGCGAATGAAAAAATCGAACCAAAGAAGATGGCGAAAACCGTTCGTCCATATCCTGAAGGATGAATTTTTTCACGAGGGTTTTGTGACTGGCAGTTTTCTACTTTCGCAAAACTGTTTTCGAAGGGAGTTTCAATCCTGCTTTTCTCGTTTCATGTTTCTTTCTTTATGTTATATTGTTAAGAACATCTCTAACATGAATTGAATCTAGGTTGGTGTGGATTGCTATCCCGACAATGGATTCTGAAGTAGAAAGAGACTTTCGAGGGACGGGTTGTCAAGCCGCGAGAAGAGCGTTCTTGGGTGGCTTGAAACGCTTCAAGAAAGAATAAAAGAAAAGTAAGTTTTCTATCTCTACGAATTTGGTTACACGATTGCGAGTCCAAGATCCTTTTGTTGGAAATTTTTTTAAATTCCGCTGCTTTCTGATTCGTGTTTTCCAACAAGTGGTATCAGAGCCACCTCGTTAATCGTGTTTCTGATTCGTCTCAATTAAACTGAATTTTGAGAAATTCTTGAATCTGAATTACAGTTAGGTATTCTTGAATTTGTATCGTAATCTGAGCTTTTGAATCTGAGAGGTTTCCTGATAAATTGAGAAAATCGTTTTCTGAAAAAAGGGTTTTATTTTAGATTTATTAAAATCGCGATTTTGATTCCCGAATCGAGACGAAAATTTTTCTGAAAAATTTTGTACGGAAAACGGTGTGGGACGACGAGGACCAAGCGAGTTTGTCGCTCGTCGTCGCCGCACGCGGACGGGTCCGGACGAGGCCGGAACAGCCTGTGCGGGATCGCCCGCACACCCTGTGTGGGACTGCCCGCACGCTTTCGGGCGGATGTGACGCGATGCGATTTTTCGTGTTTTTGGCCCAAATTTTATTTTAAAATTATTTTAAAAATCTTTTTTACTGAAAATATTTTTAATTTTGAAATAAAATTATAATTTGGGAATTTCGGGAATCAAAGTCAATTTTAATTTTTCGGGAAAAGTATAATTATTATTTTTTGAAATAATGATTTTAATAAAATTGTTAATTTTTGAATTAACTTGAATTTTATCAGATTCTAGCTTTTGATTTTGAAATTATTCTTGAACAAGGAGCTGTTTTTCAGATTACTTTGAGTTAGTCGAACTTAAAGTTAAAGGAATTTTAAATTTATTGGTAAATTTAAATTCTTGCAATTTAAGCATGTTAGGTGATCATGGGTTTAGATCTATGTATGGTTTTAATTTATGCACATGGATGGTTTAAATTGGGGTTGGAGCCCTATAGTTGCGTTTTTCAATTGAGGTTGGAGCCTCACTCATGTGCGTACTGTTATGTGATTTATTATGTGGCTTTCCATATTACTGTTTTTGAGGCCGGGGTATGCCCCGTGTAATTGTCTAAGGTCAATATGAAGATTGAGCCTTATTACTTTATGTCTTTTTCTTTTTATTGTAATTTGAGAGTAGAGATAGGTGGTGAGGTTTTATTTTCATTTTGGAGACAATGCACCCATGGAGTAAGATGGACCACATTCAAGTAACAAGGAGGCCATAAGTGAAGACCCCTCAAAATGTTAGGGAGGGGAATCTCAATTGTTAAATGTAATAGAGATAGGGCTCGTATTTTGTTACCGCTTTCCCTTATGTGATTTAAACTGTTTATGTGGCATGTATGTTAGAACTTGTGATTGTGGAGTGGCTCCCACATATCACGCATAAGATAGGTAGAACCCATGATCATTACATGTTAGTATCATGCTAGGACATGTTATCTGTTTATGTGCTTGTTTGAAATGCATTTAAGTTGTACTTGCATTAATCAAGACTAATTAAATTGGATAACATATATGTTGGTGAGGTCGAACCGAACAACTCTTCGGTTGATTCGAAAATTCCCATTAAATATTAAGCTCATTTCGAATAATAGGTATTTAATTCGAGATGCAAATTTTGAATTAAATTCCTAGCATTCCATCAATAGGTTTTATGTTTAGTAAGTAAAGCTAGTTATTGTCCTCGAGTCGTGGGATAGCTAGTGGAGCTTATTAGTTCTTAGTTACCTAATTGATCATTTTAAATGATCAATATTTCGTGGTTAATTTTGGCAAGGGCGATGTCCGCGAGTCGTGGGTCGTTCGAACTAAGTTTTGATCATGATCTTATGATTGATGGGTCTAGCTTAACGCCTAAGTAAATATGGATGTCGCACGAGTCGTGGGTCCATATTGAAAGATGGGTGATGCGCAAACAATTACTAAGAGTTTTAAAGGTGTTAGAATTGGTAAGTTGTACCTACCTAGGATTTTACTTAGAATGTCCGCGAGTCGTGGGTTCGAGGTAAAATGCTTAGGATCTTAGTACCCGTTGGGAAACGTGTTCCTCTTAGATCTTTGGGAATTATAGATCTTTGAAAAACAGTGGGAGCTACATTAGATTAAAGACCTTATCTTATGTATATCGTTATTATTCAGCATGCTCACCTAGTTCTCTTCTTAGCATTTAGGTTGTAGTTCTGTGATTCTCTACAATACGAAATGCAAACCCATTCGTATCCATCCTTAAGTCAAATAAGTTGACTAAGTACTGACTAACTCTAAATGGCTTCGGATCCTAAAATTCATTTTAGAATCCGACTAGAGAAAGGCGTTCTCTAAAAGGCGAAGTTTTTCAATTGTGAAAATTCGACCCGGGCCAAAAGAGAAGCAACCTGAGGTGATGGGATTTTTCCAAACCACTTAAGAGCAATTGAACCACCTCATAAAATGTTACAATGTATAACATTATGGAATTATTCAATATTCCAAATGAGGAAACAAGTGCACACGAACAAGGTCTAAAGATCTTACTTGAAGATCTTATGGTCTCGATCATCAACCGAGAAAAGAGTTCTCTATGCACTGATTGCTTACATTGCTTCCACCATCATTCAAACCCTTTATGCTCAACTAGAATGATGCTAATGTAGCATAGTTAATCATTTAAGTTGATAATGGTTGAGAGCATCCTTAAGAAGGAACAAAAGGTTGTGATGGTTAATTCTTCTTCTAAACTCACTGAGTTAAAGGCCTGAAGGCCTAAAGAAGAAGAAACCCTTAAGAGCCCAATGGAGGGGCATGTAAGGGGTACGCCCAAAAGACACTAGAGATCAAATTGGACGTTTGCTTCTATGGTAGCAAATAAGGACTTTGAAAGGGAACTGCAAAGAGTATGAGTACTCTGAAATGTTACCTCGTTTAGCAATTCTACTAGGAATAGAATTCAGTAGTCTTGAGTCAATTCTGCATAATCCGTTGTGCAAAGACTCAAGGTACTAATGTTCCGAACATGCAACGAGATAACAAAAGTAAGTGAGATGACAAAGCTTCGAATTACTTTGGAACGTTGAGATATAAAAGGATTAGCAAGTCGGACACCTTAAGATCATTCTATGAAAATGAACCTATAGTGTTGACTTCCTGTGAATCCTGTCATGAGGGAAGCGTTCCTGAATCCCGTTTATAAGAAACATGGAACGTTCCAAAATTATAGTGGATTTCGATCCATGCTGATGAGTGTAAGATGCTTAATGTAAGCACTAGATACAATCGTCAGTTTAATCATTATGAATGAATGTACTTGTTAAAGTACAAATTCGAAACTTATATGAAATTCTTAGAATTTCGAAAGGAGGTTAGGAACCGAAGTAGTCATAAGTTATAGGTAAATCGATATGATCGAGATAGCCAATATCTTAGCAACTAATTCCTTACTCATCTTAGAGATAATAGGATTATCTCTCAGTAAACTAATTCGAGAACACCTTAGTGTTTCCGAATGAGGGAATGAAACCTTATAGGATATGGTCCATTCCATAGCAAACTTTACTGACTTATAATCATTCTAGGAATAAACTCCCAGAATATGCAGTTAGAGATTTTTGAATTTTGCACCTTCCAAAATCAGTCCTTTAGTTGCACTATGCAATGTGGCATATTAAATTCCCTAATTATTCTTGTCCAAGAATTTAATGGAATCCTCTTAAGTGAAGAGGATAGTGGGAGACAAGCTTGAAACGAGTTCAAGTTTATACAACGATATTGGATATCAGTTTTGTGATTCCCTTGCACAAAGGTTGTTTGTCTCAAAGGAATGTACCTTTCTTAAGGAATCGTTCCTATAGAAGAAGAAAGGCAAGCAAGCAGACCTCAAAGAAATTTGAGAAAAAATATCCATGCCACATATAGAAGAAACGAGCCCATCTGATAAAACTTAGCCAAATTTTAGAGTATGTACACGTATGAAACCATTCTCTTAAGATGTGTTTAGAACGCATTCCTAGATAGCCAAGAGGAGACACTGTCAGATTTGGAATCTGAGTAGTGTAAGCAAATCCAATATGGATTCCATATACTCAAACCAAGTTTTGACCTTGGTTGATCCACCTGATAGGATCAAGCTCGTGGAGCTTCGAGTAAATGGAAAGCATTACAACCTTCTTGACGGTTGAAATGCAAAAGTCCATTTGGATTGTGTTTACCGCATCCTCATATTCTGACTATGAGATATGATAAATGAATATGAGAACTATCTTGTTCAATATGAGATTGAAAGAGACTGAAATAAGGTATTTCTATAAATCTCATATTCAGTGGGAGTATGCATAAGGTATGCAAATCCCTAAGTCAATCTGTGGATTGATAAAGGCTTCTAGGAGTTAGACAATTCGATTCCACAGTCAAATCGTTTGACACAGATAGAAGTCGAATAAGTCTCAAAAGTGTACATATGATAGTTAGTGATGTAAGAGTCAATTTTGGTTCTTTAGAAGACGATATCCTTCTCATTAGAATGTCAAGGATGACGTGAAGGTTACCAATTCTTGTCTAAGAAACAATTTGGCATGAAAGGTCTTAGTGATTATCCTAAATTCTCGATATTAAGATCTATAGAAGATAGATCTAAGAGAATAGATGGATTATCACAAAACGAGTACATAACCACGGTACTAAAAGGAGTTTAGTATGGACAATGGAACATCTCTTTTGAAGAGTATGTGTCCTAAGATAACTTTGAGAAAGTTAGAATGTCCAAAATCCCTTTAAGTGAAAGGGTGCATAATGTATGAAAAGTTATGTACTAAATTAGATATGGCACAACACTAAGCGTAGTAGGCCGAATCTAATATGACCTCAGAGAAGGTCATTAGATCTCTGTAAAGGATGTCCTCAGAGTACTTGAGAAGAAATGATGATATGTATTAGTTTACAGAGCCCAAAAGATCTTGTTGTTAGAAGGATATTTGATGTAACCGTTCATCAAACATGGATGATTATGAAATCATTGCAAGGATACAACTTCTACCAGAATGGTAATGCAATGTGTTGGAAAGGGTTCCAAGGACGGACATTGCAAAACTCGACTGTCGTAGTTGAGAACTTAGTCGTATTATATAACGCTAAGTTAAGTGTTTGGGTAAGAAACTCCATCTAACCAGTTAGATGAAGTTCCTAGCATGAAACAACTCCTTTATCATATTGTATGATAAAATGGATGGTTGCTCAAGTAAGAGAACCAAGACCTCACCAAGAGACTGAACACGTGATTACGAATCACTTTATAAGGAAAAGGTGTTTCCTAAGAGATGTGTAAACAAGAGGGTCACATCAGCAGAGAATATAGCAGATCCACTTTGGAAACGCCCAAAGTCAATAGGCTCTCAAAGTGCATCTTGAGAAGATGGGACTTAGAATACCTAAAAGGCTTTTACGGGCAAGTGGGAGATTGTTAGGAATAGTGCCCTAGAAAGCCGATTCGACGTAATCTGCTTTGGGACTTTTCTTGTATCACAGACAATCTTTGAATAATATACGATTGATTATAGGCAAACACTTCTTTATATGCCAATACGTGTTTTGTGTGTTTCCATTACGTGCGCATGTATGAGAACTCCCCTAATCCTGATGACTTTAGGACTCTACCATTTAGGTGAAATGGTTCATGAAACGAGCCCTATATCACATAAGTCATGATTAGTAAAATACTCCAAGCCGATGAGTCCTACAGACAGTGGGAGTGTCAACCTGACTCCTCTAAGGCTTGCTTGTGGGATCACGCCCTTAAGAAGGACCACCTTGTTTCATGGAGGTGCAAAGTGTATAGTTGATACGTGCGTGATACATGAGGGTGCTTACTTTAATAAGTAAGTTCACTGAGGTGCCCCGTGTGAGAACATTCCTAAATGGGAAATGAAGTTTCTATTTCAGGAAATGGAAACTTCCAGATTAGGAAATATCTCACGAGTCATTGATGTGATTAATTGATCCTTAGACTTGAGGTTCCTTGTCACTTTATGAATTAACTCTGTAGTCTTTGGTATAAGCTTTAAAGGGTGTCGCCTTAGACAACTGATTCAAGGCTTATGCTGGGGCTGCACAAGTGATTCATGAAAGTGAATGAGAATCAAGAAAGGACCTACACTTGCATATGCAAGGTGATCTCTTATTGTGTAAGTCATTCATATGCCATATGGAGTCCTTGGCCAAGGCAGTAGATCAAGACATCAAGAAAAGGGCTTCTTGGATTGAGATCAAATGGATATGAAATGCACTTAGCTTTAAGACCGGATTATTAGGGTTCTGATTATTCCCTTGCCCTAGATCTTGGTTGAGAGATAGTAAGTAGGAGGATTGTATCTCACATGAATCAATGACTTAAAGGTTCTGTCGAATCCGAACATTCCAATTCAGCTAGGGGTTAAACACCTGTTGCTAGACTATGGTTGTTTAATCTGTGGACTGATTAATTAATTAGTGAATTAATTAATTAGGGTCACTGCTAATTGAATTGAGAACCTAGAGGGTCACACACAACAACTTGGTTACATGAGTTGAGGCTTTAAAATGATTAAACGAGTTAATCAAGCCAAGAGGGTTCCACACGTGTGGCTCACGTGAGTGACACGTGTCATTGTGACACGTGTCACACACGTGTATAAATATATGTGTATATTTATTTATGTATTAAATAATTAATGTGATTAATTATTTAATAGACTTTGGTTTAATTTTGAATTAAAAAGAAAGTCTTATTTTGGAGAAAAATAATCTAGTTAATTAATTATGAATTAATTAATTAGATAAAATAAGTTATTTATTTTAAATAAATAAAGTATAAAATTATCCAAAAATAGTTTGGATATTTTTAGCTCTCTTGAAAGTTGATTTGAATTAGAATTCAAAGTCAAAGTCAAAATTACTTGATGATCAAGTAATAGGAGAGAGAGAGAGACCAAGATCCTAGCCCATTAAGGACTAGGAATTTCGTCCCTCCCCTTTCTTATATATAGGGGAGCTCATGCTCCCCTTGAGAGCTAATCAAATTCTTTTGGTTCATGTGTTGAACACCATCCTTTCTCCAAGATAAACGAAACCCTAGGTTAAGCCTAAACACTAACTAGAGAACTAGCATCCTTACTAGTTAGATTGTAGCCAAGTTGGTGGACTATCTCTAGAGACTTCAAGTTAGAAGTTTTAAAGATTCGAGCTTTACCAAAAGTGGGGATTAAGCAAAACGATCAGAAGGGATGATGAAACGATTCTGAACCCGACGTGAAGCGAATGAAAAAATCGAACCAAAGAAGATGGCGAAAACCGTTCGTCCATATCCTGAAGGATGAATTTTTTCACGAGGGTTTTGTGACTGGCAGTTTTCTACTTTCGCAAAACTGTTTTCGAAGGGAGTTTCAATCCTGCTTTTCTCGTTTCATGTTTCTTTCTTTATGTTATATTGTTAAGAACATCTCTAACATGAATTGAATCTAGGTTGGTGTGGATTGCTATCCCGACAATGGATTCTGAAGTAGAAAGAGACTTTCGAGGGACGGGTTGTCAAGCCGCGAGAAGAGCGTTCTTGGGTGGCTTGAAACGCTTCAAGAAAGAATAAAAGAAAAGTAAGTTTTCTATCTCTACGAATTTGGTTACACGATTGCGAGTCCAAGATCCTTTTGTTGGAAATTTTTTTAAATTCCGCTGCTTTCTGATTCGTGTTTTCCAACAGTAAGCCCACTCTTCGTCCTTCTATTGAGAAAGCTCCTAATTTAGAACTGAAACCCCTCCCCGATCATTTGAGATATGCTTATTTGGGTGAATATGAAACATTGCCTGTTATAGTTGCCTCTGATTTAACTGATTCATATCTTGATACTTTGTTGAGGGTTTTGAGAGAACACAAACGAGCGATAGGTTGGACTATTTCTGACATTAAGGGGATTAGCCCATCTATTTGCATGCATAGGATTCTTATGGAAGATGATCATAAACCCTCCGTAGAACATCAACGTAGATTGAACCCAAACATGAAGGAGTTAGTTAGGGCTGAGGTACTAAAACTGTTAGATGCCGAGATAATTTACCCTATCTCGGATAGTAAGTGGGTTAGCCCTGTGCAGGTAGTACCCAAGAAAGGGGGGATGACTGTAACTAAAAATGAGAAGAATGAGTTAATACCAACTAGGACAGTCACGGGGTGGAGAGTTTGAATAGACTATAGGAAGTTGAACAATGCCACTCGTAAAGATCACTTTCCACTTCTCTTTATTGATTAGATGTTAGAGAGGTTAGCCGGACATTCTTACTACTGTTTTCTGGATGGGTATTCAGGGTATAACCAAATTGCTATAGCCCCAGAGGATCAGGAAAAATGTACGTTTACTTGCCCTTATGACACATTTGCTTATAGGCGTATGCCTTTTGGGTTGTGTAACGCCCCGACTACCTTTCAACGATGCATGATGGCCATTTTCTCTGACTTTATAGAACGCACAATGGAAATCTTTATGGATGACTTCTCTGTGTTTGGTTCTTCTTTCGATTCGTGTTTGCATAATCTTGCTCAAGTTTTGCAGAGATGTGAAGAAACTAACCTCGTTCTAAATTGGGAGAAGTGCCACTTCATGGTAAAGGAAGGGATAGTGTTGGGTCACAAGGTTTCAGAGAAAGGCATTGAGGTGGATAGGGCCAAGATTGATGTGATCGCAAAATTGCCTCCACCTACTAATATAAAGGGAGTGAGAAGTTTGCCGGTTTCTATCGCCGGTTTATCAAGGACTTTTCAAAGATTACTTTACCTTTATGCAAGTTACTACAAAAAGATGCTGAATTCGTGTTTGATAATGATTGTTTACTTGCATTTGACAGGTTGAAGAAGGAGCTTCCCTCGGCACCAATTATGGTTGCACCGGATTGGACTCTACCGTTTGAGATAATGTGCGATCCGAGTGATTTGGCCCTTGGAGCTGTTCTTGGCCAACGAAGGGAGAAACGTTTACACGTTATCGCATATTCTAGCAAAACTTTGAATGACGCACAATTAAATTATGCTACTACTGAGAAAGAATTATTAGCTATTGTGCATGCTTTTGACAAGTTTCGTTCGTACTTGATAGGTTCGAAGACGATCGTCTACATGGACCACGCAACAATTAAGTATCTCATTTCGAAGAAGGATTCAAAGCCCCGTTTGATTAGATGGATTTTATTGCTTCAGGAGTTTGATCTTGAAATTCGTGACAAGAAGGGGACGGAGAACTTGGTTGCCAATCACTTGTCAAGGTTAGAAGTTGGGGAAAAGGAGGATGAGTATGAGGAGGAGATAACTGAGAATTTCCCTGACGAGGAGCTGTTTGCAGCCAATGTGATAGTTCCTTGGTACGCGGACATTGTGAATCACATGGTGTGCAAAGCTTTACCACCGGGCATAAATTCCCATCAGAAACAGAGGTTCTTGTCAGAAGCGAAGCGTTATTATTCGGAAGAGCCATATTTATATAAACATTGCTCGGATGGGTTAGTGAGGAGGTGTGTTCCGGAGGTTGAAGCGGATGAAGTGTTAGAGAGATGTCATGCGAGCTTATATGGAGGACACTCGAGTGGGCGAAAAATAACAGCTAAGGTATTACAGTCAGGATTTTGGTGGCCAACGTTGTTTAAGGATGCCTACAAATTTGCCAAAGAGTGTGACTCTTGTCAAAGAGCCGGGAACATCAGTAAAAAGGATGAGATGCCAATGAAGTATATTTTGGAGGTTGAACTGTTTGACGTTTGGGGAATTGATTTCATGGGACCCTTCCCACCGTCGAATGGGTATCAATATATCTTGGTGGCGGTGGATTACGTATCCAAGTGGGCCGAAGCCGTGACAACTCCGACCAATGACTCGAAGGTGGTGATTAAGCTCTTGCAGAAGAACATTTTCAATAGGTTCGGAGTTCCACGGGCGTTAATCAGTGATAGAGGTACGCACTTTTGCAACAAGTCATTGGAAGCTTTGTTAAAGAAATACGGGGTCCAGCATCGAGTAACGACGGCGTATCATCCCCAAGCAAGTGGGCAAGCTGAGGTCACGAATAGAGAGTTGAAGTGGATTTTGGAGAAGGTAGTGAGCCCCTCTAGGAAAGATTGGTCATTGAAGTTGGATGACGCGTTATGGGCTTATAGGACCGCATTTAAGACACCTATAGGAACTTTCCTGTATCAGCTGGTATATGGTAAAGCGTGTCACCTCCCCGTCGAGATCGAGTATAAGTCGTATTGGGCCATTAAGGCTATAAATTTTGATCTCACGAGAGCCGGAGAGAAAAGGATACTTGACTTGCAAGAGTTAGAGGAACTAAGGTTAGAGGCTTATGAGAATGCCCAGATTTATAAGGAGAGAACGAAGAAGTGGCACGATAAGCACATTCGGGTTAAGGAGTTTGTCGAGGGTCAATTGGTGTTGTTGTACAATTCTAGATTGAAACTCTTTCCCGAAAAACTTAAGTCAAGGTGGTCAGGTCCGTTCAGAGTGGTAAAAGTTTTGGCGAATGGAGCGGTGGAGATAGGCACTGAAGGCTCACCATCCTTTGTGGTGAATGGACAAAGGCTCAAGCCATATCTCACCGGCGACCGAATTGGAGAACATGTCTCGTGTATGTTGACGGTTCCAGCGCCTTAGGCCGGAGTCACAAAGTCAAGCTAACGACTATAACTTAGAACTATTCTTCTCTCCCTTTTCCTTCTTTTTTCTTCCCTTTCTTTAGTTAGTTAAGCTTGTGATTGATGATATCTTTTGTTTTGTGTTTCAGGTATTTTGGTACGTATAGAGTGGATGGATTATGAAGTTCATGGATGGTAGTCGGCGTTGAGGTTCATTTATGGTTTTTAATTTCGATTGGGTGCATGAGATTTGTGTGTTTTTTTTAAGATAAAGTGGTATGTGATTAACTTGGTGTACTAAGGTCTTACTTTGCAGAATTTGAGCTAATAGGTGCGAATTTAGCGGATGAAAACACCAAGGAACGTGTTGTGCGAAATTTCGTGTCAAAGTTCTAAGTTTGGGGGGAGACACGGGCGTGACTCCCACAAGGCGTAAGTCGAGACACCCCCGTGTCTCGGTACAGTAATACCAACCGAGAGATGACACGGGCGTGTTAAGTTCCACAAGTAAAAATCGACACCCCCGTGTCGCAGTACAAAATTCACCAGGTAAGGGATGACACCCCCGTGTCATCCTTACAACATCATTAACGACACGGGCGTGTCATGTCCGTTCGGCTGAATTAAAACGGGGGTGTTCTCACTCTTTCATATTCATTAAACACAAACACCCCCCTTCTCTCTTCTCCATCTTTCTTCTCCCCCATTCACAAACGGTACAAGCACCACCACCATTGTTTTCGGTTCATATTCCGGCAAGACACACACATTACACCTTACATCCTAAATTAATCGGGTAAGTCTTCTCTTCTCTTTGGCACTTTAATTTCTTGAAATTAATTGAGAAGGGTTAGACCCTAGTTCTATGAAGCATGCTTATGTTGTGATTTCTTTGGATTTCTTGATTCTATTTCGAGTTTTGGCATGATTAGAACTAGGATTTTGCATAAATTTGCAATTTTTGGGCATTAAGAAGATGAACCCTAATTTCTTATTTAAGCATGTTGGATATAATTTTTCTAAATTCTTGGTCCTTAGTCAAGTTCTGTGCATGCTAGAGTTAGGTGTTTATAATGTAGTGGAAAATTTGGCCCTTGCTCTTACCCATTGTCAAGTATTTTGCAAATTTTGGGGGGATTTGTTGTGGGCGTTTATTTGCCCGTTTGTTGATGAAATTGAGGCCCTAGGGTTCTTTAATCAAATTTGGTAGTGTAGAGGGCTAAGTCTAGGTATTTAGTGATGAAATGTTTGTGCATTAATTGATAAAATCCTAGACTTCATATTTGAGCGTACAAGGTGTTCGATAAAATGCCCCATTGAACTTGAATTGAGTTTTGTTGTTATTTGGGGGTATTTTTGTGCAGAAATTATGGGACGCAACAATAGACCCGCCCCCTTGCAACTCACCTCATCTTCCGGTCCCACCGGACGCCAACCACGGGACTCCGTGAATGTTACATTGGAAGGGCTTGGGAACCCTTATAACAGGAATACAACGCGAAATATTATGCCTACCAAGTTCCCGCACATCGCTACACTTCATAGGTTAGGAGTTTGGGAGGAGATAGTGGCCTTATTTAACAACATAGGATGGAAGACATTTATGACGGTTCTGGCCAACACCTATCAGGAGTTGACGACAGCGTTCTTCACCACTATGACGTGGGATCAGACCTCCACCGAACTCAACTTCACGTTGGATGGGGAGAATGCCCTATCATTGAGCGATGGCAAGATTCGAGATGCCTTAGGGTTTCCATGTTGCGATATGTCAGTTCTGCCCAATTGGTCTACGGAGGAAAGAGAGGCGGTATGGAGATCATTCCCTCTGAAAGTCGGTGCCCCGGCTTATAACCCGCGGAATACTAAGGCCACCTGGATTGATAGTTTGGTTTGGCGCATGGTGCATAGATTCCTAGCTGTGGGAATTTGTGCTAGGCACGAGAGCGATGGAAACGTCAACGGGTTTGAGTTGGCCATTATGTATTTCATGAAGGAGGGGGTGCAGTTTGACGCCACGTACGAGTTCATGTACAAGCTGAAGGAGGTGGCTGGCAGGGCATCTGGCACCATAGGCCATGGAGCCTATGTGACGAAGCTGGCCAAGGAAGTGGGGTGGCAACCCGAAGATGCTGAGCCCTTGTCTGACTTTCGCTATGTTGAAGAGCAGACGTTTTTCAAGATGGGTCTCTTCATCCGACGGACTACCGGGAGCTTGAAGGACAGGGTTCTACCCTGGTATCCGGAGAGGAAAAGGGACCGTTTTGATCGGATGTATCGGTGGGGTGTGGCAAAGTATGATGACCTCACTCTTGATCAGCAGAGGAGGCTTGCGCAGATTCCGGACCGAGAGGATGCCGGGCGAGGAGCACCGATGCCGGTGGCCCAAGATGACGATGAGGAGATCCCCACTTACATGCGGGAGTATATGGCATCTCAGAATGCGCGGATGGACAGCTTTGTAGAGCATGTGGACGAAGGGCTTAATGCCTTACAGCTTCACATTGAAGGAAAGTTCGAGAATCTCCACGCATATCTTGCCTCGCAGTTTAGAGGTGCCGAACAGAGTAGCTCAAGCCAGCCCCCACACTTCCCACCACCATATCCATGATTGGTTTCGCTTTTAGCTTCCTATCTTTTTGCTTTGGTCTGTATAATGATATACTTAACCACTCTAACCTAACTATTCATATTGTGCTGGCTGTTCGTTCTGTGATAACTAATCAGGCATTAATATAGTTATAGTAGGTACTTGACGACAAGGATTCTTGTTAAATGCATGTTGATTATCATTTGCTTTGTTTCGCTTATGATCCGTATTTAGTCGTCTGAGTGCATGTTAGGCTTGATGAATAGCTTGTTGCCGGGTTCTTCATTATGTTGAGGGAGTCTTCTTTTTGCCTTCTTTCTTTTTATTTTATGCATGAGGACATTGCATGTTTTAAGTTTGGGGGAGAGGGGCAAAAAGTTTTGGATTTTATTGTTAATATCTTGCATAGGTAGATGCATTGGGAAATTATATACTTGTTAGGGGTGGGCAACGGGATCGGGGAATTCGGGACCCGTCCCGACCCGAGCGGATATTTCCCGATCGGGACGGGGAAATCGGGCTTTGGAATTTTTGGGACGGGATCCCGATCCCAACTCAAAAATGCGGGATCGGGATCGGGATCGGGATCGGGATCTAATTTACTACCCGATCGGGGAATTCGGGTACCCGAATTCCCCGACATATTAATTTTTTTTTAATATATATATATATATATTTATATAGTTAATATAATAAGTAATAATTTATATATATATAATTAAAGTTATATTAATATTTAATACTCAAGTCATTAAATTAATACCCGAATCTGGATTACTTTAATTTTTGTTGTTTTTGTTTGTCAATGGAACTGGACTACTTTAATGAGTTAATCTTTATTAGCTACTTAGCTTGATATTTTAAGTTTTATTTTTATCTTCTAATTTATATATTTTTAAATTGCAAAAATTGTAAGAAAAATTTAGTTAGAGGATAAAATTAAAAATAAATATCGAAAAGAGTTGAAGTTTAAAAATTTACCAGAGAATTTTTATGATCATAGAACGAGATGTTCATTAATTCTCCACGAGTGTCATTCATACTATCACATACTTATATCATCAAACCATTTTTTTTAAACAAGATTCTGTCATCCACTTTAAAAAAAAAATTGACGGGGACTATTTTAAGCTTGGTATTAATATTTATATAGCTTGAAATTAAAAAAAATGGCGGGATCCCCGATCCCGATCCCGATCCGGTCCCGAAAAAGTCGGGTACCCGACTTTTGCGGGACGGGAGCGGGATCCATTTTTTCCCCCCCGATCCCGAATTTCCCGATCCAAAATTCCCCGAATCCCGAATTCCCCATCCCGATCCCACCCCTAATACTTGTTATTGTGATATCCTTGAGAATGAAGAGTTAATTGCTGAAAATAGGCCAAAATTTTTAATTTTTCGATGAGGTTTGATTTTTTGAATTTATGCGAAAGTGAGTTAGGCTAGTCGAATGCACGAATTTAGGTGTGAGTATTGATACTCTGGTAAGATGGGATATCCTCATTTTTGTGCACATTTGAACAGGGTCATGTACTTAGTTTAGGATGTTGAGTTAGTAATTCTTGAATAATACTGAGAAGTGGATTAGGATGCATTTTAGTCCTATTGAAGCGAAATTTTGAATTGACAAAGAATTAGGGAGATGACTTAGGCATTCATGTCGGAGGTAGCCTCGCAATTGAGCCGTGTTCACTAAATAACGAAATCCTGTTGACCCCGCTGAGCCTAAGTGTTGTGCCAATAAATTTTTGTAGCCACATTATAAGCCATAGGCACAACACCATAAACCTACCCTAGAGTCACACTTTGCTCACTCGTTTGAATCAATTGAAGATGTTGCTGATTTCCTGATGTAGAACCAAAAGGAGAGAATAAGATATAATCTGAGAGGCTGAAAGAAAAGAAGAATTCAAAAGGAAGTAGTAAAAGAACGAGTTTTAAAAGCAAAAGGTAGACAAAAGAAGAAAAAAAAAAAGAGAGATAAAAGAACAATGAAGAAGTAGTTGAGTTAGATTTGAAATAGAAAAATTTCTTAGACTGTCTACATGTGACAAACTTAGACACAAGGTCTAAGTTTGGGGGAGTTTGGGGAATGACAAAGATGGCGACGGAGGAGATTTGAATGGGTGAGCCGGGTGTGTTGAGTCACTACTAAACTAAAAATTCCATAACCTTAACCCCTAGCCCACATTACAAGCCTCGAAAGACCTTCCGATCCTTAATTCTGAGTTAATTCCATTCGTGGAGATAGGTACGAAGAATGTTTTCCGAAGTCTATCATTGGTATTTAGGAAAGAATCATTAGTTTGGTGTTCTAACCTTTGTACATTATTTTGTTCGAATTCACACACTACACGAGGATATTCTATTTTGTACCATTGTGTTGATTCTTACGCTTGGTAGTAATGTGTTCGATAGGCTAGACTTGCTTAAGCGAAATTCTGAGAATTGCCTTGTTGAGAGATTGATGTGGAGGTTGGTTTGATACGATTCTCTTAATTTCTCGAGGACGAGCAATATGCAAGTTTGGGGGAGTTTGATGTATTGGATTTTTGCATGGATTTGTCGGGCAATTTGAGTTAAATTTATGTCGTTTCAAGAGCTTATAATGTGATTTATGCTCCCTTTTAGGTACATTTTACCTTGGAGTCGAAGAAACGAAAGTTGAAGCAAAACCATGCAAAGATGGGCGAAAAATGAGAATTCCTAGGGGACACTCTCGTGCCCCCCTGGAAGAGTAAACTGAGACACCCCCGTGTCTCAGTATAGGAGATGATCAACGGATTTCAGGAGGTGACACGCCCGTGTCACCAATATAGAGCAAACCGAGACACCCCCTTGTCTCGGTACAGAGAGGACCAGACAGTCTTGCACCCCCGTGTCATGCTTAAGAAGCAATGTTGACACCCCCGTGTCAAGTAGAAAACGCGGATACGACTTTTATAGGTGACACGGGCGTGTCATATTTTTGTGCATGGGCACTGCACCCCCGTGTCAAGTTGCGGAAGCTGAGTTAGGAATCCTATTTAAGCACGATCTTGAGGCGGATTTAGAGAGATTTTTGGACATATACCTTCCCAGAGTTCAAGAGAAAGTTTTTGGGCGGAAGAAACACGAAGACCTAGAGTTGAAACTTCGATTCAATCGCAAGATTTTATCAATTTGGTTTTATTTATTGCTTTTCTATCCAAACTAATTCCTCAATTCTTAGTTTTTTTTAGTTGAGATTTAGTATAGTTAGCTTAGTTGTTCTTGATTCGTTTTGATACTTAGGTTAGAAATTTCCAGAATTCCTAATGATGTTTATGTTAGACATGAATGTTTTGAATGCAATTCCCTTGATTTTAATGAGTTTTGAATCTGTTATGAGGAACTAATCCCCTAGGGTTTGGGGGTAATGATTATGCATCTAAGGTGTTTGATTTAATGCTTGAGTTAAATTGTGTGATTCTTTATTAGGAAAACGGCTTTGAATAGAATGTGAGTGGACTGGCCATCCATTAACATAGCGTAAATTATCCGACAATCGAGGGATTGAGGATAATTGAGATTGTTTTCCAAAACTTAGAATTTTTGGCTTAAAGAAATTTAACCCTAAATTCTACAACGCGTATTTAGAATCCCATGCCAAGCCGCTAGGTTTTAAATACACTAATCTTGTTTTAATCGATTGATCTGGTTACTAAGTGATTGTGAGAGCAACACTTGGCTCGATTAATTAGACGTCTAGGCTTTGAAAGAAGCTAAGTATAAATTTGTGATTAGGTTGAAGAATCATACATACGTACGTGAGCTTTGATTTAAGCACTGAAGGGCATATGATTTACTCCCCGACCTACTTTCTCTAAGTGATTTATTCTCAATTTTGTTTATTGGTTCGTTTGGTTGATTAGTTATTACTTAGTTTAATTTTATCATAGTAGTTTAGAACAACACTCTCGATCTTTGTTCGGTCTCTAGATTAGAATTAGTCATAAAAGTGGTTGTTGATTTCCCTTCCCTATGGATACGATACCTTAAGTGTTGCAACCGAATTTAGAACTTACACTTGGGTTCAAAATTTGTCTATCAAGAAATTAAACATAGAACCGCTGGAGGTTACACGCGTTCCAAGGGCGAGGCAAGCGCTCGCCTTGCAGTGTCTCCAGGGCGTAAGTGTTGTTAGCTCTGACTTGTATGATTTTGAATGGTCCTTCCCAGTTGGGGTCCAATTTCCCCACATGTTTGGATACCTCCACCTTCTTCAGGACTAGGTCTCCTAATTGGAAGGTTCTCTCCTTAACACGCTTGTTATATTGTCGTGCCACAGACGCTTTGTATCTATGCATTTTTGCCCATGTATGTTAGGAATAGTGCCCTAGAAAGCCGATTGTATATCCGCTTTGTGCTTTTCCTTATTGTAATCACATACAATCTTTGAATGAAATAACGAATTGAGGCAACACTTCTTTATATGCTCCTTTTGGTATGCGTTTACTTTAGCTGTGCATGTATGAGAACTCCCCTAATCCTGATGACTTTAGGACTCTACCATTTAGGTGAAATGGTTCATGAAACGAGCCCTATATCACCTAAGTCATGATTAGTAAAATACTCCAAGCCGATGAGTCCTACAGACAGTGGGAGTGTCAACCTGACTCCTCTAAGGCTTGCTTGTGGGATCACGCCCTTAAGAAGGACCACCTTGTTTCATGGAGGTGCAAAGTGTATAGTTGATACGTGCGTGATACATGAGGGTGCTTACTTTATTAAGTAAGTTCACTGAGGTGCCCCGTGTGAGAACATTCCTAAATGGGAAAGGAAGTTTCTATTTCAGGAAATGGAAACTTCCAGATTAGGAAATATCTCACGAGTCATTGATGTGATTAATTGATCCTTAGACTTGAGGTTCCTTGTCACTTTATGAGTTAACTCTGTAGTCTCAGGTATAAGCTTTAAAGGGTGTCGCCTTAGACAACTGATTCAAGGCTTATGCTGGGGCTGCACAAGTGATTCATGAAAGTGAATGAGAATCAAGAAAGGACCTACACTTGCATTTGCAAGGTGATCTCTTATTGTGTAAGTCATTCATATGCCATATGGAGTCCTTGGCCAAGGCAGTAGATCAAGACATCAAGAAAATGGTTTCTTGGATTGAGATCAAATGGATATGAAATGCACTTAGCTTTAAGACCGGATTATTAGGGTTCTGATTATTCCCTTGCCCTAGATCTTGGTTGAGAGATAGTAAGTAGGAGGATTGTATCTCACATGAATCAATGACTTAAAGGTTCTGTCGAATCCGAACATTCCAATTCAGCTAGGGGTTAAACACCTGTTGCTAGACTATGGTCGTTTAATCTGTGGACTGATTAATTAATTAGTGAATTAATTAATTAGGGTAACTGCTAATTGAATTGAGAACCTAGAGGGTCACACACAACAACTTGGTTACATGAGTTGAGGCTTTAAAATGATTAAACGAGTTAATCAGGCCAAGAGGGTTCCACACGTGTGAAATCACACGTGTGGCTCACGTGAGTGACACGTGTCACTGTGACACGTGTCACACACGTGTGTATATATATATTATATATATATATATAATAATTAAATGTGTTAATTATTTAATAGACTTTGGTTTAATTTTGAATTAAAAAGAAAGTCTTATTTTGGAGAAAATAATCTAGTTAATTAATTACGAATTAATTAATTTGATAAAAATAAGTTATTTATTTTATAATAAATAAAGTATAAAATTATCCAAAAATAGTTTGGATATTTTTAGCTCTCTTGAAAGTTGATTTGAATTAGAATTCAAAGTCAAAGTCAAAATTACTTGATGATCAAGTAATAGGAGAGAGGGACCAAATCCTTAGTCCATAAGGACTAGGTTCGGCCCCCCCCCCCCCCTTTCCTATATATAGGGGAGCTCATGCTCCCCTTTAGAGCGAATTGACAATTCTTTTGGTTCATGTGTTGAACACCTTCCTTTCTCCAAGATTAAATAAAAACCCTAGGTTAAGCCTAAACACTAACTAGAGAATTAGCATCCTTACTAGTTAGATTGTGATCAAGTTGGTGGACTTTCTCTAGAGACTTCAAGTTAGAAGTTTGAAGATTCGAGCTTTACCAAGGAGAGGGGATAAAGCCGCGAGAAGAGCGTTCTTGGGTGGCTTGAAACGCTTCAAGAAAGAACAAAAGAAAAAGTAACTTTTCTATCTTTACGAATTTGGTTACACGATTGCGAGTCCTAGATCCTTTTTGTTGGGAAAATTTTTTAAATTCCGCTGCTTTCTGATTCGTGTTTTCCAACAAGTGGTATCAGAGCCACCTCTTTAATCGTGTTTCTGATTCGTCTCAATTATTCTGAATTTGGTAGAAATTCTTAGGCTTGATGCGATTGAGTATTTGTAATTATTTTAGAAAGCCTGAATTACGAAACTGTATTTTTTCCTGAAAGTTTCTGAAAATTGGTTTTTACAAAATTTAATTTTTGAAAAACTATTTTAGATTTGAAACTGTATAAACTGTTTTTGGATTTCTTGGATTGGTTTTGCTTTTGAACGAAAACACGAAATGAAAACCCGGATCACGACGAACACGCGAAACCCCACGCGCGAAGGCGTCGCGCTCGCGGGCTTCGCGCGCCACCGCCCGCCTGTCCTAGGCGTGCGCAGGGCAGCCGCCCAGCACCTCCCGCACGCCCGCCCAGGGCGGCCGAGACTGGCCGCCCATCGCCCGACAGGGCGCGCGCGCGCCAGGCGCGCGGCATGCGCACGCAGTGCGCGCACTTGCCCGGCCTTGGCCGGGCGCTGTGCGTGCCTGCCGTGCGCGTCCGCGCGCACTTGCGACGCGTGCGCCCCGTTTCGCGTACGAGCCTCGTTTTCCTGATCCGAACTTTCGTATTTCGTGCAATCCAGTCCCAATTTTTATTTTTAATTTTAAAATTTTATTTTGAATATTTATTTTAATTTTTGAATAAAAACTTGAAATTGGGATTTTTGAGAAATTGAAACGGTTTATATTTTGGGAAAATACAATCTTTGATAAAATTACTAATTTTCAGAAATTAATTGGAATTTTTATTTGTTTTGGTAATTTGGGATTTATTGAAAACTTTTATAAATAAGACTCGCATCAAGTCGTGTTTTAAGTCATTAGGACTTGAAACGAGAATTTTAATTTATTGGCTAAATTTAAATTATCGCAAGAGCATGTTAGGTGATCATGGGTTTAGATCTATGTTTGGTTTTAATTTATGCACATGGATGGTTTAAATTGGGGTTGGAGCCCTATAGTTGCGTTTTTCAATTGAGGTTGGAGCCTCAGTTATGTGCGTACTGTTATGTGATTTATTATGTGGCTTTCCATATTACTGTTTTTGAGGCCGGGGTATGCCCCGTGTAATTGTCTAAGGCCAATATGAAGATTGAGCCTTATTACTTTATGTCTTTTTCTTTTTATTGTAATTTGAGAGTAGAGATAGGTGGTGAGGTTTTATTTTCATTTTGGAGACAATGCACCCATGGAGTAAGATGGACCACATTCAAGTAACAAGGAGGCCATAAGTGAAGACCCCTCAAAAATGTTAAGGAGGGGAATCTCAATTGTTAAATGTAATAGAGATAGGGCTCGTATTTTGTTACCGCTTTCCCTTATGTGATTTAAACTGTTTATGTGGCATGTATGTTAGAACTTGTGATTGTGGAGTGGCTCCCACATATCACGCATAAGATTGGTAGAACCCATGATCATTACATGTTAGTATCATGCTAGGACATGTTATCTGTTTATGTGCTTGTTTGATATGCATTTAAGTGTACTTGCATTAATCAAGACTAATAAAATTGGATAACATATATGTTGGTGAGGTCGAACCGGACAACTCTCCGGTTGATTCGAAAATTCCCCTTAAATATTAAGCTAATTTCGAACAAATAGGTGTTTAATTCGAGATGCAAATTTTGAATTAAATTCCTAGCATTCCATCAATAGGTTTTAAGTTTAGTAAGTGAAGCTGGTTATTGTCCGCGAGTCGTGGGATAGCTAGTGGAGCTTATTAGTTCTTAGTTACCTAATTGATCATTTTAAATGATCAATATTTCATGGTCAATTTTAGCAAGGGCGATGTCCGCGAGTCGTGGGTCGTTCGAACTAAGTTTTGATCATGATCTTATGATTGATGGGTCTAGCTTAACGCCTAAGTAAATATGGATGTCGCACGAGTCGTGGGTCCATATTGAAAGATAGGTGATGCAAAAACAATTACTAAGAGTTCTAAAGGTGTTAGAATTGGTAAGTTGTACCTACCTAGGGTTCTTACTTAGAATGTCCGCGAGTCGTGGGTTCGAGGTAAAATGCCTAGGATCTTAGTACCCATTGGCAAACGTGTTCCTCTTAGATCTTTGGGAATTCTAGATCTTTGAAAAACAGTGGGAGCTACATTAGATTAAAGACCTTATGTTTTGTATATCGTTATAATTCAGCATGCTCATTCTCTGTTTTACCATTTAGGTCGTAGATTCTGTGATTCTCTACGTGTTTTGAAATGGCAACCAAAAACCCTCTTGTATCGATCCTCGAGTCAAACAAGTTGACTGGTCCCAACTCTTCTGATTGGCTGAGGAATCTAAAAATCATTTTAGATTCTGAGAAGAGAACTTATGTTCTCTTCGAAGGGGAGCCTAGTCCCGAAGGGGAGGCTCCCACTCGGGCCGAGCGGGACGCGATTCAGAAGTGGAAGGATGATAATCTCCAAGCCCGTTGCCTTATGTTGGCTAACATGTCTCCGGACTTGCAAAGACAACATGAGGCCATGGAATTTGCTTGGGAGATTTACGACCACTTAGAGCAACTTTACCGCCCTCATGAACGTGTTACAAGGTATAACACATCAAAGGAATTGTTCCACTTGAGAATGAGGGAAGGTTCAAGTGTCCATGAATATGGACTCAACTTTCTTGCCCTTACTGAGAAACTTGCTTCCATGGACATGCCACTGAAAGATGAGCTTTCAGTGGATTTGTTGCTAGCTTCGCTCCCACCATCATTCAACCCATTTGTCCTTAACTTCAACATGAATCATGCTGGCGCTACTGTAGCTGAGCTGATTAGTCAGCTTGTGACTGCTGAAAGCACGATCAAGAAGGACAATAAGGTTTTGATGGTGAATGCTCCATCTTCCTCTTCTGGGCCTTCTAAAGGTAAGGGCAAGAAAGCCCAAAAGAAGAAGAAGAAACCCCTTAGGCCCACTGGTGGCATTTCGAAGGGGAAGGCCCAAAAGAAGAAGCGTGATCAGAAAGAGGATGTTTGCTTCCATTGTGGCAAA
Source organism: Lantana camara (assembly GCA_037501455.1). Taxonomy (NCBI): domain Eukaryota; kingdom Viridiplantae; phylum Streptophyta; class Magnoliopsida; order Lamiales; family Verbenaceae; genus Lantana; species Lantana camara. Next base: position 131,693,134 of record CM074855.1, read on the forward strand.
ACGGGACATTGGAGGAGAAACTGCCCAGAGTACAAGGCTACTCTAAAGAAAGGTATCTTTCTCGTTGAAGTAAATCTTTCTATTAATTCTAGTTCTTGGGTACTTGATACCGGTTGTGGAACTCATATCTGTAATGATGTACAGATGCTAAGTGAAGTCCAACAACTCAAAGAAGGAGAATGTGTCTTGAAGATCGGCGATGGCTCAAACGTTGAAGCTCGAGCTTTAGGCACAATTAGATTAGATTTAGGTAGTTTTGAGTTAGTATTAAATAAAGTCCTTTATGTACCGAACATTATTCGTAATATAATTTCAGTTCCAATATTAGATTGTGAAGGTTATGAAACTTATATTAAGAATGGTAAATACTTTATCAAACGGAATAACTCTTCCGTTTACATCGGTACTCTAAGTTAATCGGGCCAAGAGGGTTCCACACGTGTGAAATCACACGTGTGGCTCACGTGAGTGACACGTGTCACTGTGACACGTGTCACACACGTGTGTATATATATATTATATATATATATAATAATTAAATGTGTTAATTATTTAATAGACTTTGGTTTAATTTTGAATTAAAAAGAAAGTCTTATTTTGGAGAAAATAATCTAGTTAATTAATTACGAATTAATTAATTAGATAAAAATAAGTTATTTATTTTATAATAAATAAAGTATAAAATTATCCAAAAATAGTTTGGATATTTTTAGCTCTCTTGAAAGTTGATTTGAATTAGAATTCAAAGTCAAAGTCAAAATTACTTGATGATCAAGTAATAGGAGAGAGGGACCAAATCCTTAGTCCATAAGGACTAGGTTCGGCCGCCCCTCCCCTTTCCTATATATAGGGGAGCTCATGCTCCCCTTTAGAGCGAATTGACAATTCTTTTGGTTTATGTGTTGAACACCTTCCTTTCTCCAAGATTAAATAAAAACCCTAGGTTAAGCCTAAACACTAACTAGAGAACTAACATCCTTACTAGTTAGATTGTGATCAAGTTGGTGGACTTTCTCTAGAGAGCTTCAAGTTAGAAGTTTGAAGATTCGAGCTTTACCAAGGAGAGGGGATCAAGCCGCGAGAAGAGCGTTCTTGGGTGGCTTGAAACGCTTCAAGAAAGAACAAAAGAAAAAGTAAGTTTTCTATCTTTACGAATTTGGTTACACGATTGCGAGTCCTAGATCCTTTTTGTTGGGAAAATTTTTTAAATTCCGCTGCTTTCTGATTCGTGTTTTCCAACAAGTGGTATCAGAGCCACCTCGTTAATCGTGTTTCTGATTCGTCTCAATTATTCTGAATTTGGTAGAAATTCTTAGGCTTGATGCGATTGAGTATTTGTAATTATTTTGAAAAGCAATCTTCAATCATTGGATAAGAGCCTCGTACTCCGTCTCGTTGTTTATGACTTGGAAGTCTATCCTGATTGCAAACTCTATCTCTGTTCCTTGTGGATCTCTAAGGGTCAATCCTACCCCTCCCCCTTGAGAGGTCGAGGAGCCATCCGTATGCAGGACCCACAAGCCTGTATCCTCATGCACTACAGGCTCCAGACCAAAACGCTCAACCTACAAATCGGCCACTACCTGCGCTTGTATAGCAGTTCTTGGCTTGAAGCTTAAGTCAAACTGGCTCAGCTCAATGGCCCACTTGACTAGCCTCCCAGAAACATCAGGCTTGGAAAGGACCTGCCTGAGCGGTTGGTCCGTGAGCACCGTGATAGAATGTGCTTGAAAATAGGGTCTCAGCCTCCTTGACGCGTTGATGAGAGCAAAAGCAAACTTTTCGTTTTCTAAGTACTTCTTTTCTGCCCCTTGCAATGTTTTGCTCAAGTAATAGATAGGCAAGTGCTTGCGGTCATGCAGAGCGACCAATACAGCGCTCGTTGCCTCTGTGGAGACAGAGAGATAAACATACAACTTCTCTCCTTCTATCGGTTTGGTGAGTAGTGGAGCGCTCGCGAGGTACGCCTTCATGTCTTGCAGCGCTTTCTCGTATTCTTCAATCCATGCAAAATTTCTGGCATTACGCAAGATTTTGAAAAACAGTAGGTTCCTATCTGCCGAGCGCGATATGAATCTGTTCAGAGAGATGATCTTCCCCACCAGTACTTGCACCTCCCTAAGATTGCGAGGGGAAGGGATGTCCAGGATAGCCTTGATTTTCTCAGGATTAGCTTCTATCCCTCTCTGTCTGACCATGTATCCTAGGAATTTTCCTCCTCGTACCCCGAATGTACACTTGGAAGGATTTAACTTCATACCGTACTGGCGCAAGATGTTGAAGGTGCGCTTTAAATCTTCTAGGTGCGAGTCTTGACGCTCGCTCTTGACTATCATGTCGTCTACATAGACTTCCATCGAGCCCCCAATCTCTTCTTCAAACATCCGGTTCACGAGGCGCTGGTATGTGGCGCCCACGTTTTTTAGCCCAAAGGGCATAACCTTGAAGCTATAAACCCCCATATGCACAACGAACGAAGTTTTCGGGCGGTCTTCCGGTACCATAAAGATTTGGTAATACCCCTGGAAGGCATCCATCATGCTCATGGGCTCACAGCTAGTGGTCGAATCCACCAATTGATCGATCCGTGGCAGAGGATAGGGATCTTTGGGGCAAGCTTTGTTGAGGTCCGTGAAATCGTTGCACATGCGTCATTTATTAGCACTTTTGGGCACGAGGACCACGTTACAGAGCCATTCCGGGTACAAGATGGGTTCGATATATTCTGCTTCCAATAGCTTATTCACTTCTTCTTCAATGATCCTTCTCCTGAACCCCTTGGCATCCCGCTTCTTCTGTTTGACAGGCTTGAACGAGGGATCCACATTGAGCCTGTGAACGATAACGCTCGGATCTATCCCTGTTAAGTCCAAAGCTTTCCACGCAAACACATCAATATTTTCCCAGAGGAAGTCGATCATTGTGATCTGCGAGGGTCCTGAAAAGTTGGATCCAATCTGAGTGGTTTTATCCTTGTTTCTTGGTTCCAACTCAATAGTGAGAAACTTCTCTGTGGGCTCGATCCTCACTTCTGGTTTGGGGAGCTCAAGGGCTCGTTTCTTCCCTGTGAGGCATTCGACGACGACTTCCTTGTTGCCTTTGTTGTTATCGTCCTCAGAGGACCCTTCAACCGCGCCTAAGGGGATACTCTCGTTATCCGCCTTAGCATCGGAGTCCTTCCTTTTGTTCTTCTTTTTGTTCAGCTTGGCCCTCTTAGGAAGTCCACCGCTTTCTTGGTAGATCCCACTTGGAGTACTTTCTCCGCTTTGGGGCTTTTAAGGGATAACATGTAACATTCCCAGGTCTCACGGACGTTGCACAGAACCTCTCCGACACCCTCTGGGGTGGGAAATTTGATTTTCTGATGATACATGGAAATAATTGCTTTGAAATCCATGATGGCCGGTCGCCCGATTATGATGTTATAAGGGATCTCAATCTCCACCACCGCGTAGGTGACCATGAGTGTCTTCCGCTGTGGGGCACGACCAAATGAGGTGGCCAAGCAAATTTGCCCTCGTGGGACAACCTCGGAACCCCCAAAGCCAATGAGGGCTATCTTGAGTGGTTCGAGCGGAGCATTAGTGACATTCATCTTTTGGAACGTAGTGTAGGGCAAAACATTAACAGAGCTTCCACTATCCACCGACACCCTCTTTACAATGTGATTGTGGACATCTAAACTAACCACCATGGGACAGTCAGAGGTTTCGCTGACCCCATGGGGTGTTATAATATGTTCCAAGTCCTTATCTGTAAATCCTATTACATCATATTCCATCGAGCGTTTATCTTTGGATTCCCGGATGACATAGACTGATTTGGGCACCACCTAACGTTGATCGTAACTCCGGATATACTGCCGTCGAGAAGCATTGGAATCTCCTCCGGAGGAACCTCCTGCTATCATGTTGATGACCGCAAATGGGGTATTTTCTTGCTCAGTAGCCTTTCCTTTGTTGCGATGGCTGCTCTCAGGAGGGCCTCTCCCTCGTGGGCTCCTAGAATGCGACGGGCTCCTCCTTCTCTCTCTTGAACGATCATTACATCGCTCATCATAGCGTTCCAACATTTTTACATATTCTTTCAAATGGCCCCCGCGATGAGCCTCTGAATTTCAACTTCCAACTGTCGGCATTCATCCGTGTCATGCCCCTTTTTCTTGTGAAAGGCACAGTATTTATTCGAGCGCCTCAAAGCCTCTGTATCCTTCATCTTCGTGGGCCTTTTGAAGAGCTTTTTGTCAGATAATGCGTAGACCTCTGAGATAGGCTTGTTGAGGGGAACCCGCTTGAATCTTCGCAGAGGAGGTGACGACTTGCGGCGTTCTATGTGGGGAGGCTCATCTCGCCCTCGCTCGCTTTTAGAGGGCCCGGAATGCCTTGGAGCATTGGACCTGTACATGTCTTCGAGCGCAAAATAGGGCTCGGCTATCTCCCTCATCGCCATGAGAGATGTGGGACGTTTCTTCACAATGGAATCGGCAAATTTCTTACTCACATATTGCTTGTGATTGCAGGCTTTGAAGAGAACGTGGATCAAAAAATCCATGGAGGGCCTCTCCACCAGCAGCACCTCCTTGTTGAAACGAGCAAAGAATGACCGAAGGGACTCATGCTTGCCTTGAATCAAGTTGTACAAGGCAGTGGGTGCGGTGACCGGATCCTTCAATGAGTTAAAGTGGTTTAGGAAGGCGTCAGTGAGTTTACCGTAAGAGTGGATTGAGCCTGGAGGCAGGCGCTTGTACCAATCTTGGGCTATTTCTACGAGGGAGGTGACAAAAACCTTGGCCCAGTAATGGCTGGAGTGCTCGTACAAATGCATTAGGTGCAGAAAATGATCCAGATGTTTTGCAGGGTCTGTGGTCCCGTCGTAGCGGTTGACAGATGTTGGAACCTTGCCCAGGCCTGCTTGGGCTAACAGTACCTCCTCTACGAGGGGGGATCCTTTTGCGAGTGGATGGTGATTGTAACATCCAAAATTTTCTTCTTGATCCACCTGGCATGGAGCATGCTATTGGTGGACTGGACGGCGAGCATCTCTGGCATTGTCTCGTTCGTCCCCATCGTGGGGGACCTGAGATTTCACCCGAGAGTGTTGCCCCACGATATCTTGCAACTCCTGCAGCTGGTCTTGCACGGCTGTGAGGATGTTGGGATTTCCTTTTTTCGCCTGGCTCCCCCGTTGGGAGGCTTGAGGCCCTCGTTTTGAGGCTCGAGAATGGGCCTCCTCATCAACGTTGACTCTTTCCGTGGGCTCTCTGCCCCTGTCTGCATGGGGGAGCTCGTTTTCGCCCTGGTTAGGCGTCTCCTTGGCAGGCAGAGACGGCGGTTGAGCCCTCAGGATGGCCTGAGCCTCCCTAAGAGGATATGTCTGCATCCCCCCCAAAGGAGGGGCAACTTGAGTGGCCTGCCCAGAGGGAAAATACATGGAATGAAATCTCTCCCATGCCCCCTGAGCCGCCTGAACCTCACACTGGGCGTGAAGAGCCCTCAGCTGCTGAGGGGTCAAAGGGGGCAACTCCACCCCTTCGATCTCCCTTGGAATCACCACGGGGAGCTGGATCTGCCCGACATGGTATGGTTGAACCACCGGCATCATGATGTTAGGAGTAAGAGTATACCCGGGAGGCGGCATCAAGAAAGAGTGTCCTCCTAGAACGGTGTGGGCATTAATCCATGTGCGCTGGGGATGTTGTGAAGAAGATGGGAGATGAGTGCCCCACCAGCGACGGGATTGGGTAGTCCAGGGAGCACCGGCGGCGGTACCATTGGTTCAGTTGGTGGAAGTGTGCCTTCGACAGGGGGTGCTCCGTCAGCCGCCGTCGACGGGATAGTAGCGATATTGGACTCGCGGGGAAGGTCATCTCCGCCTCCCCCCACTGCCCCAGATCTAGTAGCAACCATGGTTTGATGGGTGTTAGGTGTTTGCTTTTCAACTAGCAAAAATGAGAGAAGCGGGCTGCGAATGGATTTCCCACTGACGGCGCCAAAAATGATGGGGTCTGAATCTGGATGTGTCAAACTCTGATCACCTTCTATTTGGTATAGTGGGGAAAACGGGAAACTCTCACCGGAAGTGAGGAGGATTCTACCTGGTAGGACAAACACCAAGAACAAACAATCAGAAGGCCAAGCTGGGGGGACTGGGAGTGATGCCCAGTTTGGCTCTCCGACGCTCAAGTCAGTTAAGGAACTGAAAGAGAAGATAAGTATTTGCAGAGCTCAAGTATGGAGGCTTGCTTACAGTGAAGGAGATGAACTCGTATATTTATAGTTGAGGGTCGGGGACCCTTTGGTCATTTGCACCGTGTGGTCCTGGCCGAATGTTGCCCTAACACGTGGCGTTGCGAGAGAAACCTAGGAGGAATATTCTACAAAAGATGGTGCCAATGTAGTGCGGGCAGTAGTGGTAGGTACGCGGGTGAGTTGGTGGTGTCAGAGAGCCGTTTTGGGGGGGGGGGTTGGTCACGAGGGCTAAGAGCACGCTCGTATCAACCGAACGCCTTGGAGGCCAGTGAATCTGCTAGAGGATGAAGGCCAAGGCTTACCCAACGAGGGGGAATGGAAGCTTCCCTGAGGGAGAGTAGTGCTCGAAGAGAGCTTCCTTGATAGATTGGAGCTTAGCTGGGTATTGCGAAGTGCGCTCGTTAGAGAGCGGCAATGTCTATCACGCGTGTGCGTGGCAGAGATGGCACGTATCCATGAGGAACCTTGACGCTTGGGGGATTTGGGCGCTCGTGTATAACTGCCTTAATCACAAGAGAACATGTGTTACTATCTCGTGTTACCACGTGTCCAAACGTGGGACGAGCGTATTTTGACCCTATCAATATTAATATTCATTATTTAAAATAAACGAAGAGAATAAGAAATTAAGGAATTTGATCCAAATTCAATTTTTTTAATAATTAATAATTATTAATTAATTATAATATTTTTTATATTAGTAAAAATAATTAAAATTAAAACTTTAACATATACATTATTGTAAATAGAAAAGAAATTGAAAATAAACTAGCAAAAGTGAAGAGAAATTATGCCCTAATCCTAACAAAAAAACTTTAACATATACATTATTGTAAATAGAAAAGAAATTGAAAATAAACTAGCAAAAGTGAAGAGAAATTATGCCCTAATCCTAACAAAACTCTCACAGCCGCACACCTCTCCCATTTTCTTGCTCTCCACCATTCCTACCACTATTGAGTACTGACACTAAGGTTTTCAAGAGCTCTCCATCACTGCCAATTGTTGGATTTATTAGTTCTCCGTTTTTTTTTTCTAACACACTCACGTATAAGCGGGATTCGAATTTGATACGACAAAAATCGTACCTTACTATATGATCACTTGTAACTCTCCTAGCCGTGATATATACTCGATCTCCTGGAAGCCCAACAAATATGAAGACACTAAGTAAGAAGGACTAGGTGGAAGGTTTCTCGGCGTAGACCCTCCACGTTGAGTTAAGTCAGATTCTTAAATTAGAAAGATTGCAAGACAAGGAGTCAATAATTGCTAGTATATTTTCGTTACCTTTCCTAACTGAGTAAACTGATATATATATATATATATATATATATATATATATGGTGAACAATGCTTGATCTCCACTCTACATGTGTTCTGATCTCTTTCTTCCCAAGTTTTGCTCTAGCCCTACTAGGCTTGTGCTGGGAGGTGGGCCCAGAACAGTAGCAGTCCGGGACCACATTTTAAAATTTTTATTATAATACAAGTATTAAAATATTTCTAAAATATTTTAATACAATATCGGAAGACTTAGCCGGATATACTCAAGTATATACATGCAATTGACAATAAATTTTAAATCACTTACGCAGATAAATATCTAGGATGCAATTAACACTTAAGAGCACATAATTTATCATGCTTAAACTAAAACGACTATAAAATATTACCGTACTGCAATCATGGCTATCTAACGACATTTTTCCAGCTCCCGAATTCACCTACCGAGAATCCGATACCCGATCTCCTCGTGAAACCGGCAGAGCTTCCCTGCAATAACCCCAGGGACACCCTCGGAGTGTGGGCTCCGAAAGTATTTCTCTAAATACTTAGAGAAAATAAAACTTTAAACTAGGAAACCCTTTTTAGGGTTTAATCTCCCGAAATTAGGCGTTTTATACAAACACCTAATTAAAATTAATTCCAAAATCAATCGGAATTAACTAGGAGAAAAGGGATATGGTTTCAAAGCCGAGAGCTCAGCCAAAACCTCTCCCAAAGTTGTGAATGAAAAAATGAAGGCCAAGACCGCAATTTATAGGGGAAAAACCGAGGGCAAAATAGTAATTTCACACCCCACTTGCGTGTGCAACTTGGACATGAAAACCGAGGCCACTACGTTGAAGGTCTCTCCATCACGAGTCCAACGCCGCCGGCCGCTTCCCATTCTGACGCCGCACGTGCCCACACGCGCGGTCTGAAGGCGGCTCGTGTGTGGCACACGCGACTAGGGTTTGCAGCCCTAAAAACCGGTCCAACTGAACCGGTTCGACACATGGCAGATCCTGGGACTGCCATGTGTCCGGGTCAGACAGACCCTATCCGTTGACCTGACCCGTTTGACCGACCAGGTCCGGTCAAATCTGGACCGTTGCTTCACGGCTAAGTGGCACAATCTGGGCCGTCCACATGTCGCACACGTGGCGTGCCACGGGGCTGCTCAGTCAGCGTCACCTGGGCCCACCTCGCTGACGTGGCATGCCACGTCATCACCGAATTATTTTTTTTTTCCGATGAAAATTTTATTTTCTCCAAAATAAAATTCCGGGCATTTCCAACTCTTTGAAAATTGATTTATTTTCTTAAAATAAATCCCTTGGCTATTTTCAAACACTTTGAAAAATTCATTTCTCTGTCTCCTTTTAATATTTTCTCTTTGGGTTTTCAATTGGGGCTTGCAGGGGGACCTACAGGACTAATTAATTTTAGCTCCAAACGGATTAATATATTATCATCTCATGACAATAATTAATTACCGTTTAACAATATTTAATTCCACTAAATAAATATTGTTGCACTCTAACATTAATTAAATTATTCACGAATTTCTCGATCTAGAATAATTTTGCAGTTTACTCCTCCGTGTTGATATCCATGAAAAATAAATTGCAACTACTATCATTTATTTTTCATCTCTAATTTGAAATTTATTGATTTGCTTTAAGTTTAAATTCTCTGTATGTGAAACACATTCAACATACAACTTCGGTGATGTATCACGCGAAGTGCTTTGGCCAAAGTCTTAATTCGAACTTTTGCAAATCTATTTCAAGGATATCTTTTACCTTCCAGCAAGGCCACAGATTCCTCGATCAATATAACTCTTTAGCACATTTCATGTTGTCACCGAGTCATACAAAGTATTTTGGCCACCTGTTACCGAGACCTCACTTCAAGTATGTTACAGTGACTAACACCACATGCCTAAAGCTGAAATATTATCAGGATTAAGAGTACAATGCTTCCTGAGATTTTATTCATTTTAGATAGCAGTATAAAATAAATAATCTCAGTGGTCCAGTTCGATGTTTCCAATCCTATTGAAAACATCAACGTGTTATAATTTGAATCACCATTCCCTATGACGAAAGACTAATTATCTTATATAACCATGTTATAGTCTTGATAAGAACATATTCTTATCTTACCGACTAGAACTTTAATAACACGTGATTTCGGTATTCGAAGTCTTTTCCTATGAAACACATTTCATATAAGAATACCATCACACGTCATTAATTATTAATATGTGAAATATCACAACTTGCTGTAAATTCAGTTTAATTAATTCAACAAATTGAATTTTCAGGACACTATTCCCAACAATCTCCCACTTGCCCTAAATTCAATTTGGCTATACATCTAAGTCTTATTCTTTTCACACGAGTGTCAAAACTCGTTTTGCACTCTTTTACGCCAATACCTTGGTGAAGGAATCTATCAGATGTTTCTCAGAGCCAACAACTAGGAAATCATGAATCCTATACATCTAACTGGTTGCTTCTCAAGCTACCACGTATTTGACTTCCATGGCGGTGTAAGCAATACAAGTCTGCTTAACATTCTCCAATTAACGGTTGCTCTTTCTAGAGTAAACACGTATTCTGATGTCAAACATCTAGAATACAAATCAGACTGTAAATCCGAATCTGTGTATTCTATTGAAACGAGCTCACCACTGTGGTAGACAAGCATATATAATCTCAAGTCCTTCTCAAGTACTCCAATATATGCTTTCACTACTACACAGTGTCAGATTCTAGGGTTTGACTAATATCTACTGACTTAGACCTAATTTATAATAGACATCTGGTCCTGTATATAATATGACATACATAAAGCTTCCGCTGCGGAACTCTAATCATGTCTTCTATCTCTTCAGTTGTCTCAGGACACTGATCCCGAGATAGATGAATTCCATATCTAAAAGGTAATGAACCTTTCTTGGAATTTGTCATATTATACCTTACCAACATCTTATCCATATATGTTTCTTGTGATAAACCAATCTCCTTATTCCTATGATCACGACAAAAGTCTGATCCTTGGAATAACATCGGTCTCACATAGGTCTTTTCTTGTCAAAATGATTTGACGCTCGAATCTTGACCACTGACAAAATTCTTGAATCATTCCCAATGAGCAGAATATTAATTACGTACAAAATGAAAATGTTACAATGCTATCATGATGTCATTCTGTACACTCTTGGTTCATCAGACAATTATACAAATCCAAAGAATTTAAATTGCCTTATAATTCTGATGCTCCATAATCTAGACGCTTGCTTAAGATCATGAATCGATCTATTAAGTTTGCATTATATGCACCTGATTTATGGCTGTGAAGCCTTCAGGTTATGCCAAGTAGTTCCTCTTCTTGAAGGTGCCCGTTCAAGAACATAGTCTTTATATCCATTTGTCTAATCTCATAATCGATAATGAGATAAAATGGAGAGGATAATGGACTTAAGCATTGCTATAGGCGAGAAGACCTCATAAATGATTTCTTCTTTCTGGGTAAAATCCATTGCCATAAGTTTGCTCTAAAGTCTCTACTTTTTTGTCCATTCTTCCCTTTTGTTTTCTTGTAGAACCCAATTGCATCTAATGGGTTTAATGCCTTCAGGTGCTTTTGAACAAATGGTCAGCGTCTATATCTTCCACAGCTTCATTACACGTGACAGGATCAGATACGTTAGATTCAACCACTTGGGTTAATCTTAGGTATCTTGTCAGGTGTCCTGACAATCCTCCCATTATAATGATGCTCTCGTGTACACGTCTCTACATCACATGTTGCACTTGGTACATCACATGTATCTAACACATTTTCAGTTATCACGGGTTTATGGAAATCAGTATCTAATATTTGTTATATCTTTTAACACTACTTTGCTTCCACCCTTTGTGGTTATCTATTTAATTATCTTTGAAAACTTCACAAACATCTTTTGTGATTCCTCAAATTACAAAATATACCACCTCTCGTTCTTCTAGGATAACCCTAGAACAAGTAAACCTTTGTTCTTTATTCTAACTTGTCAGGATTGATCCTTAACTCGTGGACCAGGCTACCTCAAATCCGAAGATAAGAGATACAGGGTTTTCACCCCAACTACAGATCCATCAGTGTTTTAGGAACTGACTTAGATAGAACTATGTTTAGTGTATTTGTTGTTTTGAGCGCAAGACCCCAAAACGAACTTCGCAGGGCAGCATGACTCTTCATGAATCTTACCATCATTATCAGAGTTCTATTTCTCTTTTCTGCAATACATCTTTGCTAAGACGTATCTTATACAGATAGTTGAGATCTAATCTCATTTGAGAAATTCTATTTAACTCTGAACATAGATACTTATCACTATTTCGATCTAATCGAAGTGCATTGTTATGTTTTCTAATTTGACTCTTTGACTTTAGTCATATATTCCTTGAACTCTTCAAAAATACAGACTTAAGTCTCATCAAATAAACATATCTGTATCTAGAGTATTCATTCAAATGAATGATGAAGTACACAAAACATTCATAGGATCACATATCCGTATGAACTGACACAAGCAACTTCATGGCTTAATTACCTTTGTCTCAAAAAAGGCTTCTTGGTCATTTTAACTTTCTAAATAGGATTCACAGATTGATACTGTTTACAAGTCAATAGGACTTAACAATTAGTCTTTGGATCCTATTCAAATTCAATTGACCAATAAATAGGTGTCACGTAGAAGTTTTCTTCTTAGATGGTAAATCAAGCTTCTTAATGTTAAACTTAAAAATAGGTTTTTCATTGAGGTATAAAAGACCATCTTTTATTGTGCCAGAGCAAATAAACCTTTTATTTTGCTTAACGGTAACCCTTTGTTCAAAACAAACAGTTAAACCCCTAGTTATCAAATAATTTACAAAAATCAGATTTCTGTATATATGGCACGTATAATATAAAAACCTATTGCCAAAATACGACTTTATAGTCCTTACTGCTAATACAATTACACTTGTATTATCCCCGAGCAGTAGTTGTGTGTCAGCCATTTTTCAAACTTTCTGGTTAGTTTGAATCTTCGCAACGACTTGCAAATATGATTAGTTGATCTCAAGTTCACACACCAGGAGTCCGGTGAATTTTCAACTAAACATCTTTTCAACGAGTAAGATATCTTCATATCTTATCCAAACGGCGTAGCAAATGGACAAACTAAGTATTTTGGACAATTTTCTTTTCCAATACCCGTTACCACCGAAATGGAAACACTTTTCCATTGTCGGATTTGACTTTCTATTTCTGAACATTAGATTGGGAACTTTTCCTTTTTCTTTCTTCCATTTACTGGCTTTTTAGGCCGTGTATATTGATGTCTGATTAAAGAGAACTTTTCCCTTAGTTTATATCACCCTTTTCTGCCATATTAAGGTCATTCATTGGTTTTACAAAAATTTATTTAAAACAATCTTGAACGTTCAAATGACTTAGGCAGAGAGTATAGGATCATATCCTATCTGTTAAGATTGTCTCTTTAAGCACAGAGGCTTTCAATCTCGTTCAGATCAGTTTCATATTCATAATATGATTCTGAGTCAGTGATCTTTCAAACATCTTTGACTAACAACCTTTTTCGTGGCACGTACCTTCGTACGATTCTGTCTTCAAAACATGTTCTTATCGGTGGACATCTCATGCGTCTGATGCTCAAGAACTTTTAAGACAGATGTCAGGATATAAGACTAGCCAGATCATCACACTTGATCCATTTAGAATAAGCGTCTTTCTAATCCTGACTGGTTGTAGTTTCCGGAATTTTCGGATAAGGTTCAGTGAGTACGTAAACTTTCGTGTCTCAACACGATGTCAAGATTCATTTCCTAATCAGCATAGTTGAACCCTTACAAGCCTATTTCCTTATAGACATACAATTTGGAGTGGTCTAAGAGAGATCGTAATTATAAAACTGAAATAAATAAATAAATGCAAGTTATGATTATGTATTTCACTTTCTTCTGCGTCCAACCAATAAATGAAATCCACGTAAGCATTTTGATTTACGCAATGGTGACTTAACTAACTGCAGTTGACTCCCCGGAGGCGAGGTCGAAAACCGCTTAGAAAAGTATGAACTATTCTTAATTAACATGTCATCTAGGTAACTCTTACCAAACAATGTTAATCCACCACGTCAACCCTTAGTCTCTAAGTGAATGTAACATAGCTCCGAAGGGAGGTTAATACATTACTTAGTCAAGTGTGTACCATTACCTAGAAGTCCGTACGAGTAAGTCAAGACACTCCATGGCGGCATGGTCGAGCTAACTTTCGTCGCATTTCATTCTATCCGTAGAAGTCTAATCTTGTATACCGCGAATACATACCCGCCGAAGGGAGTAGTATATATTCACTATACTATAGACGGGTAATGGAGGTCGTGAGAATCCAACTCTTTTCATCTCGCTCCCACTTAAATTTTTAAAAAGGTGTGGATTATCTTTTGATTATTTAATAATCACTTTTGGCGTCTTATTGTTGGAAGTAATTAATCTAATTAATACCCTCCCACTAGGATTACCAAAACACATTTATAATCCTAATAATATTTTAAGGCTTTAATAACAATTTATTAATTAGGCCGAAAAATATTAATTTAATTATGCATCGCGTTCAATCTCTATTAAACATTATTATTTAATCACATTAAATAAAATACGCATAATTGTAAATATCATAATATCTCATATTATCATGATCATGCCATAAAATAAAATAATTAAGCATGTTTTCGTATAATTATCACATAATTATCATGCTTAAAATTTTAAATGACACAAAATAAATATGCCATAAATTAAATCAATTAAGCATGCTGGTATAATTATCACATAATTATCATGTTTAAAATAAATGGCATAAAGTAAACATGTTATAAATAAATTATCTCATAATTTAAATCATGTTTACTGATTCGGCAATTAATCAGGAAGATTATTGAAATCGATTCCCAGAAAATTACCATTCCATGCAAATTCCCAGGAAACACTGGAGGGGTCACAAACGGTCCCTCTTAAAAACCAGTCTCCTTTGACAGAATTTACGTGCACAGTAGTAGATTTAAAATTATGCATCGCATGCATCATATCAATGCATGTATATATCTAGAGCACGGCTCTGATACCAGTTGCTGGGAGGTGGGCCCAGAACAGTAGCAGTCCGGGACCACATTTTAAATTTTTTATTATAATACAAGTATTAAAATATTTCTAAAACATTTTAATACAATAGCGGAAGACTTAGCCGGATATACTCAAGTATATACATGCAATTGACAATAAATTTTAAATCACTTAAGCAGATAAATATCTAAGATGCAGTTAACACTTAAGAGCACATAATTTATCATGCTTAAACTAAAACGACTATAAAATATTACCGTACTACAATCATGGCTATCTAACGATATTTTTCCAGCTCCCAAATTCACCTCCCGAGAATCCGATACCCGATCTCCTCGTGAAACCGGCAGAGCTTCCCTGCAATAACCCCAGGGACACCCTCGGAGTGTGGGCTCCGAAAGTATTTCTCTAAATACTTAGAGAAAATAAAACTTTAAACTAGGAAACCCTTTTCAGGGTTTAATCTCCCGAAATTAGGCGTTTTATACAAACACCTAATTAAAATTAATTCCAAAATCAATCGGAATTAACTAGGAGAAAAGGGATATGGTTTCAAAGCCGAGAGCTCAGCTAAAACCTCTCCCAAAGTTATGAATGAAAAAATGAAGGCCAAGACCCCAATTTATAGGGGAAAAACCGAGGGCAAAATAGTCATTTCACACCCCACTTGCGTGTGCAACTTGGACATGAAAACCGAGGCCACTACGTTGAAGGTCTCTCCATCACGAGTCCAATGCCGCCGGCCGCTTCCCATTCTGACCCCGCACGCGCCCACACGCGGCTAGGGTTTGCAGCCCTAAAAACCGGTCCAACTGAACCGGTTCGACACGTGGCAGATCCTGGGACTGCCATGTGTCAGGGTCAGACCGACCCTATCCGTTGACCCGACCCGTTTGACCCACCCGGTCCGGTCAAATCTGGACCGTCCACGTGGCGTGCCACGCGGCTGCTCAGTCAACGTCACCTGGGCCCACCTCGCTGACGTCCACGTCATCACCGAATTTTTTTTTTTTTCCGATGAAAATTTTATTTTCTCCAAAATAAAATTTCGGGCATTTCCAACTATTTGAAAATTGATTTATTTTCTTAAAATAAATCCCTTGGCTATTTTCAAACACTTTGAAAAATTCATTTCTCTTTCTCCTTTTAATATTTTCTCTTTGGGTTTTCAATTGGGGCTTGCAGGGGGACCTGCAGGACTAATTAATTTTAGCTCCAAACGGATTAATATATTATCATCTCATGACAATAATTAATTACCTTTTAACAATATTTAATTCCACTAAATAAATATTGTTGCACTATAAAATTAATTAAATTATTCACGAATTTCTCGATCTAGGATAATTTTGCATTTTACTCCTCCGTGTTGATATCCATGAAAAATAAATTGCAACTACTATCATTTATTTTTCATCTCTAATTTGAAATTTATTGATTCGCCTTAAGTTCAAATTCTCTGTATGTGAAACACATTCAACATACAACTTCGGTGACGTATCACGAGAAGTGCTTTGGCCAAAGTTTTAATTCGACCTTTTGCAAATCTATTTCAAGGATATCTTTTACCTTCCAGCAAGGCCACAGATTCCTCAATCAATATAATTCTTTTGCACATTTCATGTTGTCACCGAATCATACAAAGTATTTTGGTCACCCGTTACCGAGACCTCACTTCAAGTATGTTACAGTGACTAACCCTACATGCCTAAAGCCGAAATATTATCAAGATTAAGAGTACAATACTTCCTGAGATTTTATTCATTTTAGATAGCAGTATAAAATAAATAATCTCTGTGGTCCAGTTCGATGTTTCCAATCCTATTGAAAACATCAACGTGTTATAATTTGAATAACCATTCCCTATGACGAAAGACTAATTATCTTATATAACCACGTTATAGTCTTGATAAGAACATATTCTTATCTTACCGACTAGAACTTTAATGACACGTGATTTCGGTATTCGAAGTCTTTTCCTATGAAACACATTTCATATAAGAATACCATCACACGTCATTAATTATTAATATGTGAAATACTCACAACTTGCTGTAAATTCAGTTTAATTAATTCAACAAATTGAATTTTCAGGGCACTATTCCCAACAGCTTGGACCTTCCATTTGGGCCTGTCTGATTTTTTACCCACAAGCCCAGTTATACATGTTTTTATAACATTCTTGAAGATCTGGTTAACAAACCCATTAGCGGTCCGGGTCTTTGAAGACCCAACTTAAAGTCCATGCTGAGTAGCCCAAAACCAAAACCCCAATCAGTGAGTCTCCCAATTATTACTAGGTTAAAGTATGCTTTATCCTAATAATAATTACATTTATTCCCAATGTCCAAGTCATGATTACCTTGGATTACCTTTTCTGAATCATAGTCTGCACCCAAATGAAAAGGCGGCAAAACTTTTCCTCTTTAGGCACAATTGTCGTGATAACTATTTAAATTTCAAAATTTGAAAAACAATCTCCTTCACATCACATCAGAAACCCTTGCAATTCCCTTTAAACGTTGATCTTGCCCACTTTTCTATTTCTTTCCCATTTCTCTTTCTTTTCTTCTGCTATTTTCTTCTTCAACCACACCTCACAGCTGCGCTTCCTCCAACACCATGGATAGCTGTACACCCATCACTTCTCCTACCTCCCAAGACGGTAAGTTCTTGCTCTATTTTCTTCAATCTTCAAGACGGTAAGTTCTTGCTTTTACTGAATGTTGGTGAATTTTGATATATGATTAATCATCCATTTCGTGCCCTATTTCTGCTCTTAATCCTTCCCTGCTCGCATTTTTCTTTTGTTCTTTGCATCCCGCATCATTCTTACTTTGTCCTCTCCATGCCCCTGATCGTTGATTTGTCTGATGCTTCAAACGCCCCCGTCAACGTTGTGGAGGCTTTTGTTGGAAAACACGAAAGAGTCGAGCAGCGGAAGTTTAAAATTTTCCAAAAGTTTAATTGTTGTCTTGCAATTTTCGTATTGTATCGTAGGGTGTTTTAGAAACTTACAAAGGTAGAAGCTTTCTAGTGATGTCGTTACCCCCTAACGAACACCTTCAAGCGAAATTCCTAGAACGGCCTTCGAATTAGACTCCAAATTAGAAACCCACCAAAGTGTATCCACACCAGTCCTAGAACACGATCAAGCAAGTGAGAATGCTAGTTCTTTGACTTGTGTTAGGCTAGGATTTACTTTGGAAACTTTTCTTTTGGATTTTCTCAAAAACTTAACACTTCTTGAGTGTTGGTATAAAGAATAAGAGAAGCACCTCCACTATTATAAATACTAGTGGGGTTTGAACCTATTAGGGCTTCTGTAAGCCTAGTGGACTTTGTTTTCTTGCTCATGAATTAACTAATTAATTATTAATTTAATTGGAATCATAAGTCATGCAAGAATAACTTTCTCTCTCCTACAAAAGGAAGTTGGACTTTTCAACTTTCCTAAAGTTAAAAGTAAAGATTCAATAAATAATTTAATTCCCAATTAATTATTTATTAGGTTAAATTTATTTGAGAATAGTCTTAACAATTGGTTCAAAATTAATTAAAAGACTAAAATTAATTAATTACAATTTAATTAATTAATTCTAGAAAAGAATTCACGTGTAATATAATTACACGTTTGGAGCCACGTACGTGCCATGTGTACGTGACACGTGACAGCCACGCAGGCTACACGTGACACGTGGCAGTCACGTGCCCTTTGACACGTGGCAATACCCACGTGTTCCAATCTCCATTTTCGATCAACAATTTGATCCTTCGTTAATCATATTAACATCCTACCATAACCCTCGTATTCTGGCATTTGTGTGTGACCCTTTAGGTTCATTATTCGATTAGCAGTGACAGCAATTAATTAATTCCCTAATAAATTAATCACTTCACAGATCACATTACCGTAATCTAGCAATGGGTGTGTGACCCCTAGCCGAATAACGAAATGAATCGAAGAACCTTTCAGTCAATTACAATCAGTGAAATACGATCCTCCTACAACTCAATCTCCCAATCAAGAACTAAGGCATGGGAATGTTTTTAGAGCCTAAATATTCTTGATCTTTAAAGTTAAGTTCGTTTCATATCCATTTCGATCTCAATCCTAGAAAACCCCATTTTCTAGATTTCTTGATCTTTTATCCACCTTGGTCAAAGGTTTAATGTATAATGGACTACGAACAACTTAATCAGTAAGAGATCATTCTCGTTCTTAACAAGTGTAGGTCCTTTATCGATTCTACTAATTCTTCATATGCCACTTGTGTAATCCCAACATAGGCCGTGGTTCAGGTGTCTATATGGCGACACCCTTTTAAGCCTATATCAAATATTATAGAGTTAGCTCATATGAGACATTACAGAACCTCAAGTCTAAGGATTAATGAATCACGTCATTAACCTGTGAGATATTTCCTAATTTGGAAGTTTCTGGAAACTTCCTTTCCCATTTAGGAATATTTTCTAATTTGGAAGTTCTTGTAACAATCACCCTTATGTATTATGAACGCATCAACGTATGCACTTATCACTCCGAGAAACTGAGTGATCCTTCAAAAGAACATAATCACATAAGCAAGTCTCAGCAGAGTCAAGGTCGACACTCCCACTGTCTGTCGGACTCATTGACTTGGAGAAGTTTCTAGTCCTCACCTATGGAGTTAAAAACTTGTTTCATGTGTCTTTCCCATAACGACAAATTTCTTAACGGGCTCATCGGATTAGGGGAGTTCATTACATGCAAAATACAGACAAACCTAAACAAACATAAAAAAAAGCACATGAAGAAGTGATTGCCTATGAACAAAATCATTTCGTTTATTATTCAAAGACTGTTTGTGATTTTATAAGGAAATAGTAAAGTATAAAAGTTGCTTTAAGGGCACTATTCCTAACAATCTCCCACTTGCCCGTCAAAGCCATTCAGTTGCTAATCTAAGTCCCATCTTCTGAAGATGTTCTTAGAAAGCCTGTTGCCTAAAGGCTTTTGTAAGTGGATCTGCCATGTTCTCTGCCGATGTGACCCTTTCAATTTGCACATCTCCTCTCTTGATTATATCACGGATTAGGTGATACTTCCTCAAAATGTGCTTGGTCCTTTGGTGAGATCTTGGTTCTCTTGCTTGAGCAACCGCCCATGTGTTGTCACAAAACACTGTAACGGGGTCTCTAATGCTAGGAACTACACCCATCTCGTGGATGAAGTTTCTTACCTAAACACCTTCCTTAGCAGCATCATTTGCAGCTAATTATTCGGTCTCAGTGGTCGAATCTGCATTGGTCGCTTGCTTGGAACTTTTCCAACTCACTGCTCCACCATTCAGGCAGAATATGTATCCTGACATGGATTTAAAGTTATCCATGTCCGATGCAAAACTTGCATCACAATATCCTCTAATGACAAGATCTTGCTGGCCTCCGTGAACCATGAATACTTAAGGATGTTCTTTACAGTAGTCCAGTGACCTTCACCAGGGTTAGATTGGAATCGGCTAGTCACGCTGAGCGTATAAGCTACATCCGGTTGAGTACATAGCATCGCATACATTATATTTTCTATTGCTGATGCATAAGGAATTTTGGACATCCTGGACTTTTCAAGTTCAGTCTTGGGACACAGCTTCTTCGAAAGAACTGTTCCCAGGCCCATTGGAAGTTTTCCACGTTTGGATTCTTCCATACTAAGCCTCTTTAGTATTTTGTCTGTGTAAACCGACGGTGATAATCCTAACAATCTCCTATATCTATCCTGATTGATCTTTATCCCGAGATTGTAGGATGCATCACCAAGATCCTGTTGGGATTAATGCCCTGAAAATCCAATTATATTGTAAATATTTTGGATTAATAAAACTGAAATTATCGCAAGTTATAGTATTTTACGAATTTAATTATTAATGACGTGTGATGGTATTTTTATATGAAATATGTTTCATAGGAAAAGACTTTAAATACCAAAAATCATGTGTCATTAAAGTTCTAGTCGATATGATAAGAAATTGTTCGTATCAAGACTATATTGTGTTATATAAGATGATTAGTCTTTTGTCATAGGGAAATGGAGTTTTCAATTATAACACATTAATGATTTTCAATGAGATTGAAAACATCGAATTGGACCACTGAGATTGTTTATTTTATACTGCTATCTAAAATGAACAAAATCTTGGAAGCATTAGACTCTTAATCCTGACAGTGTTTCTAGTTTAGGCATGTAGTGTTAATCACTGTGATGTACTCAGAAGTGAGGTCTCGATAACGGGTGGCCAAAACACTTTGTACATTTGGTGGTTGCATGAAATATGCTAAAGAGAAATACTGATCGAGGAATATGTAGCCTTGCTGGAAGGTTAAGAGATATCCCTGAACTAGATTTGCAAAAAGTTTGAATTAAAACTTTGGCCAAAGTACTTCGTGTGTGCGTCACCGAAGTACTATGTTGAATGTGTTTCACATACAGGGAATTTGAACTTAAGGCGAATCAAGAAATTTCAGATTGGAAGTGAAAATAAATTATAGTAATATTGATTTATTTTTCATGGATATCTGTACAGAGGAGTAAAATGTAAAATTATTCTAAATCTCGTGAATAATTTCATTAATTTTAGAGTACGACAACATTTGTTTAGTGGAATTAAATATTGTTAAACGACAATCAATTATTATCATGGGATGATAATAGATTGACCCGTTTGGAGCTAAAATTAATTAGTCCTGAAGGTCCCCCCGCAAGTCCCAACGAAGACTAAAGAGAAAATATTAAAAGGAGAGAGAGAAATACATTTTGAAAGTGTTGAAAATAGCCAAGAGATTTATTTTGAGAAAATAAATTAAACTCCAAAAGGTTGAAAATGCCCGAAATTTTATTTTGGAGAAAATAAAATTTTTCCGAAAAAAAAAAAAAAAAAGAGGTTTTGCTGATGTGGTTGCTGATGTGTCGCTCCACGTCAGCGGGTCAGGCACCAAGTGGCGTTGACAGGGTGTCGCGTGGCTTGAGCGTGGACGGATGAGATTGCGGTGTGTCATCACATGCGGACGGCCCAGATTGGATCTGGCGTGGATGGGTCAACGGGTCGTAGCAATGGGTCAACGGGCAGGGTCAGTTAGGGTTCTTGGACCGACCCGGACACGTGGACGGATCAGATTTATTCACGTGGGTTCTGGCTGGACCAAATCGAACCGACCGGTTCACCACGAAATAGGTCAAGAGGTTGAACCGTCCGATTGGATCGGACCGGTTTGTCACGTGGCAGCGTGGCTCTCACACGTACCAAACACACAGACGCCACATGGGAGGCTAGTGTAGGCTCGTGTGGCCACGTGTCGGCGCGTGGCCGGTGCCGTTGGCTTCCTTGCTAACCAAGCTGTCTTGTTGCGGTCTTGGATTGGGCAACCGAACTTAGCTTGCACGCCAAAAATGCAGAAATGCCTCGGATGTCCTAATTTGGCAACTATAAATAGGGCAAACCTTCATTTCTTTTTTGGGCATCAGATGGGAAACATTTTTCTCACTCTTTAAATAGCCATTTTGGCTTCTCTCTCTAGTTTATTAATTAATCCTTAATTAAGAATTAATTAATTACTTAATTAGGTGGTTATATAAATAATATATAATCCACATAATTATTAGAAAATAGGGATTTTCTGAATGTAGAAAAATAGTGTTTTTCTAGAAAAATATTTTCTCAAAGTATTTAGCGAAATACTATCGGAGCCCACACTCCAAAATCTTAATTGGGGATATTGCGAGAAAGCTCTGCCTGTTTCACGAGAGAATATTGGGGTGCTGGAAAAGTGTCGTTGATAGCCTATTTTGCAGTACGATAATACCGTTGTGCTGCCAAAATTATTATTTGCATATTGTGATTATATGCTTTATGTTTTAAAATTATGTTATCGATGCATTTATATATTAGAGTTATTCTGCCTGATTTATTCCGCTGCTTATTAAAATATTTTAGAAATATTTTGATAACGAGGTTATGGCGAAATTTTTTTGAGCTATACCGTCACTCTATATCGGGCCCACCACCCAGCAGATCCTTCATCTCAAATTGGTTCGATAACCAAGACTTCGTTACTTTCATGTCATGAATGCGAAGGATGTCATCTATAAAAAGTATCAGAAATTAAACCGAGGTTTCCAATTCTTTCTTGTACATGCAGGATTCATTCGGATTTTCAATAATGCCAAATAATTTGACTGCTTCATCAAACCGAATATTCCAATTCCTAGACGCTTGTTTCAATCCATAGATTCAACGTTGGAGCTTACAAACCTTTTGTTCGCTCCCACTGTGTATCACTCTCTTGGATTGGCTGAGGGACGTTAGTCTCCAAACTTGGCGTGGGACCTTGGTCTCGAACTTCTTCGAGTTCTGCGATCTTGCCTTTCTTTTCTTTAAGGAACGAGTCCTGAAGAAAAGTACAATTTCCTGACACAAAGACCTTTTGTTCAAGAGGATCGTAGAAATAATATCCTATTGACTCTTTAGGATATCCTACGAAGTTGCACAAGCTTGATCTAGCTTCAAGCTTATGTCCCACTGTCCTCTTCACGTAAGCAGGACAACCCCAAATTCTTAAGTAAGCATAATTAGGGATTTTGCCAAACCACATTTCAAATGAGGTTTTAGTTACAGATTTGGAGGGAACAAGATTCAAAATCTTAACTGCTGATTCTAAGGCATAACCCCAGAATGAAGGTGGCAATTCAGTGAAGCTCATCATGGAACGAACCATATCAAGTAGGGTTCTGTTCCTTCTCTCCGAAACTCCATTTAATTGAGGAGTTCCTGGAGGAGTCCACCGAGAGATAATTCCATTATCTCTTAGATGACTAAGGAATTCGTCACTTAGATACTCGCCACCTAGATCAGATCGAAGTGTCTTAATCTTGTGACCGGTTTGGTTCTCAACCTCCTTTTGAAATTCTAAGAATTTCTCAAAGGCTTCGGATTTATACTTCATTAAGTACACATAACCAAAACAACTAAAGTCGTCTATGAAGGTTATGAAATACTGATGATTGTTTCTTGTACTTACACTAAGTGGTCCACAAATATCAGTATGGATTAAATCCAATACTTTAGTTGCACGTTCCACTTTACTATTAAAGGGAGTTTTGGACATTTTTCCTTTAAGATATGATTCACAATGAGTTAACTCTTTAAGTTCATTATCATAGAATGATCCTAAATTAGTTAACTTAGCAATCCTATCTTTGGAAATATGCCCTAAACACGCGTGCCATAAAGAAGCCGAGATCCTGTCATTTCTTTTGCGTTTGTTTAATTGTTGTATATTCAAAATATTAATGTCTTTAGTTGTATAAAGTCCATTAGATAATGTACCAAGTGAAATGGAAGTTTTATTGTTCTTAAGACAAAAGTTTTCATTTCTAGAAAAAGTCTCAAAATCTTCACAATCAAGTATTGGAATGGAAATGATATTACGAATAATAGAAGGTACATAAAGGACTTTGTTCAAAACTAAAGTAATGACACCTAAATCTAATCTACACATCCCAATGGCTTGAGCTTGAACGCTTGATTCATTCCTAACCTTCAAGATGCATTCTCCTTCTTCAAGCTGCCAAACCTCATTTAGCATTTGTACATCATTACAGATATAAGCTCCACAGCCAGTATCAAGTACCCAAGAATTAGAATCAATAGATAGATTTACTTCAACAATAAACGCACCTTTCTTTGGAGTATCCTTGTACTCTTGGCAGTTCCTCTTGCAATGCCCTTTCTTGCTACAATGGTGTCAAACGTCCTCTCTCTGATCCCTTTTCTTCTTGCTCTTTCTCTTTTTAACCCCTCCTTTGGGTTTAAGAGATTCCTTTTTCTTGGGAACTTTCTTCTCTTTGCCTTTAGAAGGCCTAGAAGAGGAAGTGACCACCATTACCTTAATGATCCTTCTTTATCGTGTCTTCAGCAGCCACAAGTTGACTAATCAACTCAGCTACATTAGCATGAGGATGATTCATGTTGAAGTTTAACACGAAAGGATTGAATGGTGGTGGAAGCGACGCGAGCAACAAATCCACAGCGAGTTCTTTACTCAGTGGCATTTCCATGGAGGTCAGTTGACCTTCTCATTCAAGGCAAGAAACTTTAGACCGTGCTCATGGATACTTGTACCTTCTTTCATTCTGAGATGAAAGAGCTCCTTAGAGGTGTTGTACCTTAGAACACGCTCTTTAAGGCGGTGCAATTGCTCGAGATGGTCAAAAATCTCCCAATCGTTTTCCATAGACTCATGTTGCCTTTGCATATCCAGAGACATGTTGGTCAATATGAGGTAATGGACTTGAAGATTATCTTCAGACCATTTCGCGATCGCCTCTCTTTTGGCTCGAGTCGGAGCTTCACCTTCAGCGATAGGCTCTCCCTCGAAGAGAACATATCTTCTCTTTTCAGAATCTAAAATTATCTTCAGATTCCAAAGTCAATCAGAGTAATTGGGCCTTGTCAACTTGTTTGATTCGAGAATGTATACTAAAGGGTTTTTGGTTGCCATTTTAGAATGTAGAGAATCACATAACTACAACCTAAATGGAAAAACAGAGAAATCATGAGCATGCTAAATAATAACGATTACATATTATCAAGGTCTTTAGAAATATGTTCTCCCACTGTTTTTAGAAGGTCTATAAATCCCTAACGACCTTAGAAGAAACTTATTTTCTCAATGGGTACTATGATCCCAAGCCTTGTTAGTTTTGGACCCATGACTCGTGAGACATCCAAAGGTCGAAGAATCTTTAGGTAGGTACTAATTGCCAATTCCATCCCCATGGAATTCCTAGTAATATTTTTGCATCACTAATCTTTCGATCATGGACCCACGACTCGTGAGACATCCATGTCTACTTTAGTGTTGAGCAGGACCCACCAATCATAAGATCTCAACCAAACTTAGTCCGGAACAACCCACGACTCATGAGACATCACCCATTCTAAAATGGTCGAGAAATATTAATTATTTAAAGTAATCAAGAAACTAAGAGTTAATAAGCTACACTAATTACCTCGCGACTCGTGAGACAGCAATTAGTTTCACTTATTAAGTCCTAAATCCTATTGATGGAATTCTAGGGATTTTATTACCTTGATAAAATATCTATTTATTCGAAATTGCTCAATATTTAATAAAGGGATTTTCAAATTCCCAGAGAGTTATCTGGAATGACCTCACCAACATATAATGTTATCCAAATTTTAATTGTCTTGTTTAATGCAGTTTCACATAAAATGCATCACATAAGCAATTAGCAGATAACATGTGATTATGGGAGCCACTCCATAATCACTAGTTCTAACATTCATGCCACATAAGACAGTTCATATCAGATAGGGGTACAAAATTTAATGGAAAACCCTATCTATTACATTAATAGAAACCCTCCTAAACATTTTGAGGGGTCTTCTCTTATGGCCACCATGCTTCAAGTGTTCCTTGTGGATCCTTCTTGCTCCTTGGGTGCTTGTCTCCAAAATGAAAAGAAAAATCCTCACTTCCTAAGTTCTACTCTTTTTACATAAAGTAATATAGCTCAATTTTCATATTGGCCATAGACAAATACACGGGGCATACCCCGGCCCAAAAACAATAATAAGGAAAGCCACATAATAAACACATAACAGTACGCACATAAGTAGGGCTCCAACCCCAATTGAAAATGCGCAACTATGGGGCTCCGTCCCCAATTGAAATCACCCATGTGTAAAATTTAAAACATACATAAGACTAACCCATGATCACCTAAACTAGCCTGATTCCACTCGAATTTAAATTTATCAAATAAATTTAAAATTCCCTTGACTTCAAGTTACACATAACTTAAGTAACTTGAATATTAGTTTATTATTCAAGAATTTATTCAAAATCGAACTCAGATCAATTTAACAAAACCACTATTAATTCATAATTAAATTTTTGTCAAAAATATCACTCAAAGTGCTATTTAATATTTTCTCGAAAAACAAGAACTTGACTTTAATTCATAAAAATCCCAAATTTTATAATTATTTCAAAATAATTAATTTTAAAATAAAATCAAATTTTTTATTTGAAACGAGATTTTTAACGAAACTTGAAAAACACGAAACAAAAAAAAAAAGGGTCCAAAAAGCCTAGGTGAGATGCGCAGCCGTCGCCCACAAGAGCGCGTACAAGGCACGGGCGAGCAGGCATGCTGCGGACACAGCCCACCATGGTGTCGGACGCCGTCGGCGTTTCCCGCATAGTTACGCGGGAGGACCGCCCGTACACTGCGTGTACAGTCCAGCACGAGGCGGCGCGGGAACTACCGGCGATAGGGGGAACGGGCGCGCACGAGCTGGTAGTGGTGTGGGGCTGTGTGATGCAGCCCCATGTGCGTACGTGTTGCGCATAATCCCACACGTGATCGCGTGCGGGCGAGCCCGTTCCGTATTTCCTTTTTCGTAATTTTAGCAAATTCGAGCAATCCAATTTCGAATTAAAACAGTTCAAAACAATCCGAATTAAAATAACTTAAAACCAGATTAATCAGAAAAACAATTTTTTCAAAATTTTCAAGAAACAGTTTTAAATTAAAAACCAAGAATACGTAACTAATACCAAAATTCAAGAATTTTCAGTCAAAATTCATAAAGCAGTAAAGATACAATACGAACGTTGCAAGGTGGCTCTAATACCACTTGTTGGTAAACATAAAAGAGTTGAGCAGCGGAAGTTTAAAATTTTCCAAAAGTTTAATCGTTGTCTAGCAATTTTTGTATCGTATCGTAGGGTGTTTTTGAAACTTACAAAGGTAGAAGATTTCTAGTGATGTCGTTACCGCCTACCGAACACCCTTAAAGCGAAATCCCTCGAACGGCCGTCGAATTAGACTCCAAATTAAAAACCCTCCAAAGCGTATCCACACCAGTCCTAGAACACGATCAAGCGAGTGAGAATGCTAGTTCTATGGCTTGTGTTAGGCTAGGATTTACTTTGGAAACTTTTCTTTTGGATTTTCTCAAAAACTTAACACTTCTTGAGTGTTGGTCTAAAGAATAAGAGAAGCACCTCCACTAGTGTAAATACTAGTGGTGTTCGAACCTACTAGGGATTCTCTAAGCCTAGTGGACTTTGTTTTCTTGCTCACTAATTAACTAATTAATTATTAATTTAATTAGAATAATAAGTCATCAACTTATTCTCCAAGTCTTTACAAGAACAACTTTCTCTCTTCTACAACAGGAAGTTAGACTTTTCAACTTTCCTAAAGTTAAAAGTCAAGATTCAATAAATAATTTAATTCCCAATTAATTATTTATTGAGTTAAGTTTATTTGAGAATATTCTTAACGGTTAATTTAAAATTAATTAAAAGACTAAAATTAATTAATTACAATTTAATTAATCAATTCTAGAAAAGAATTCACGTGTAATATAATTACACGTTTGGAGCCACGTACGTGCCATGTGTACGTGACACGTGGTAGCCACGCAGGCTACGCGTGACACGTGGCAGTCACGTGCCCTTTGATACGTGGCAATACCCACGTGTTCCAATCTCCATTTTCGATCAACAATTTGATCCTTCGTTAATCATATTAACATCCTACCATAACCCTCGTATTCTAGCATTTGTGTGTGACCCTTTAGGTTCATTATTCGATTAGCAGTGACAGTAATTAATTAATTCCCTAATCAATTAATCACTTCATATATCACACTACCGCAATCTAGCAATGGGAGTGTGACCCCTAGCCGAATAACGAAATAAATCGAAGAACCTTTCAATCAATGACAATCTGTGAAATACGATCCTCGTACAACTCAATCTCTCAATTAATAACTAAGGCATGGGAATATTCTCAGAGCCTAAATATTCTTGATCTTTAAAGTTAAGTTCGTTTCATATCCATTTCGATCTCAATCCTAGAAAACCCCATTTTCTAGATGTCTTGATCTTTTATCCACCTTGGTCAAAGGTTTAATGTTTAATGGACTACGAACAACTTAATCAGAAAGAGATCATTCTTGTTCTTAACAATGTAGGTCCTTTATCGATTCTACTAATTCTTCATATACCACTTGTGTAATCCCAACATAGGTCGTGGTTCAGGTGTCTATATGGCGACACCCTTTTGAGCCTATATCAAAGATTACAGAGTTAGCTCATATGAGACATTACAGAACCTCAAGTCTAAGGATTAATAAATCACGTTATTGACCTGTGAGATATTTTCTAATCTGGAAGTTTCTGGAAACTTTCTTTCCCATTTAGGAATATTCTCACGCGGAACATCTCAGTGATGAAGTTCTTGTAACAATCACCCTTATGTATTATGAATACATCAATGTATGCACTTATCACTCCATGAAACTGAATGATCCTTCAAAAGGACATAATCACATAAGCAAGTCCTAGCAGAGTCAAGGTCGACACTCCCACTGTCTGTCGGACTCATTGACTTGGAGAAGTTTCTAATCCTCGCCTATGGAGTTAAGAACTTGTTTCATGTGTCATTCCCGTAACGACAAAGTTCTTAACGGCCTCATCAGATTAGGGAAGTTCAGTACATGCAAAATACAGTCAAACCCAAACAGACATAAAAAAAAACACATGAAGAAGTGATTGCCTATGAACAAAATCATTTCGTTTATTATTCAAAGACTGTTTGTGATTTTACAAGGAAATAGTAAAGCATAAAAGCTGCTTTAAGGGCGCTATTCCTAATATCTTTCGCCGCTAAAGTGGACTCAATGCCTACTGATCTAGACCTTGATAACCCTAGTGCTTCAGCTCATCCCCACGAAGGTCATGCTACATCTTCCCGCTCTTCCAAACCCATCGATTACAAAACCATTCGAAGCAAATCCATCTATATCAAAGCAGAAATTCTTCATAAAGAGTATTTTATTCCCTCATCCTTCACCTTTGTTGTTCCCAACAAGAATGATCGTATATATCTACCTCCTCCCGGGCATCAAACGATTCATGATGCTGCTTTCCGAGTGGGTCTTAGGTTTTCCCTTTATTCGTTCCTAAAAGATCTTCTGCATAACCTCAACCTTTGCTTGAGTCAACTCAGCCCTAACTGTCATCGTTATATTACAAGCTTTATAATTCTCATGTATTACCTAAACCAATCATTCTCTCTTGAAAACTTCTTTAGCCTGTACGAATTAGAACCCACCTGCAACTATGAGGTGGGCTTCTACTACTTTCGTCCATTGACTCACCACAAATATCTCCACAATGTTAGAAATTCCTTTGGGAGTTGGAAGCCAGAATACTACTTTGTCGGTCCACCTCTCCCCCTCCTCATCCGTGGGAAATCCCTTCTGAATGGAACCTAGAGGCAACTCATCCTTCTGACCTTGAACCTACATGGCCAATAGACTTCTTAAAACAGTTCCTATCTAATTATTATGACAGTGAGTTTTTAGTCACCCCCAACAGTCTTCAATTGGTGGGCCTATGTTCATCCAAACTTAATTTGGGTCGGCTAACCCTTGGTAAACATTTACTGCTTCTTGCATGTACTTCTTCACACTGACTTACTATACTTGTACCCATATACACACTTAACTAAGTAAACTTGAAACTTCTTGCAGCGGATATCGTGAAGCAAGCCACCTTGGATAAGGACCAAGTTCATGTATCTGCCAAGCAATAAAAGGAAGCTATGGAGAAATCTGCTCCAATACGAACTAGGAAGCGAACATTTGTTACAACTCTCATAAAAAAATCAGTAAAACCAGCAAAAGAAATCTCGTTCAACTTCTGAATGCACTTCTCAAGGCACCACCTCTTCCAACACCATTCAGGGCGCTAAAGCATCAGTAGATGCTCCACTTGGCCCTCAACCATTGACGATCGTTCCACCACTGTCGCCTACCTCTGCAGACAAGATCCATGCACCATTAGACAGACCATGCTCTACCCCCTCCAAGTCTCGCAGTAGTTCTTCCACGCCTAGAGCTACAGCTCCCATAGCGGATCCACTTCCTACAAATACAATTGATGTCGATGCCCCTGGAAGTTCCTCGCCATGTATAACTTGGTTGCCCACGGACGTAGCTTATCAACGTATCTTAAATGGGCCTATTACTAGCGACACCCTAAACCATATGCTAGCGCTAGAAGTAGATCATCGAGAGAGCCATCCCATGGTCTCGAGAAAACCTGTTCCTCTCTTTGACGAATCTAACCTAAACTGATAAACCTCGATCTAGGTTCGTCTGGGCTGATCTCGGGCTCGTCCCAACTTGCATTAGGCACAAACGCCCGTCAAGAAATCTATAGCATTCCTCCTACTTCATACGTTCCAATTAGAACGTAAATTTATCCTTCCTGGTAGCTGGAATGTGAGTTCATCCTTCATGCTTCCTACTTTAGACATGTGTCACTTTTATGATACATCATTCTCCTGGAACGTCTGAGCTGTATTCCTGTTTATTCCACGCGTACCCTTCTGCTTTGTTTAATTTTCCACGTATTGGCAAACTTTTCCCGTTTCTCATTCAACGTGGTTGCCTTGTTAAAATCCTTGTGAGGGAAAACCTCGTGGGAAAAACCCCCATAAGGAAAAGAGTGCAACCGAAGCATTGTGTTGGCCATGATGCCTTGATATGATCCTTTGACTACCCCCGGCCCACCTTCTTGCTCCAGGTGACGGCCCAGCTTAGACGCCTTCAGCAGCACCTACTAGATCCACAGATGTGTGAAGAGCTTAAAGCTTCTTCATCAGCAGCCCTTGATCTTCTGATATCTTCTTACTTTCCTGCTATTTGGACAACTATGTTGCATAGTCTCATTGCTTGAATTTATGAACCTATTTTGCCATCTGGTTGGCTTCGGTTTTTGGACACCTTTGATGGATGCTTCCTTACTCCTTATTTTTGGGTTGATGCTTGCGAGCATCTGTTATTAATTATGAACATGATGTTGCTGAATTTTCTTCATTCCTGTTACTTTCTTTGCTTGATTTACAGCATTTCCTGTTTCCTATGAGATAATGAGTAGAGAAAAATATTTCTCTCAGGATGACCAGGAGGTCAGACCTGGCAGGACCGTTTCTAGAGCATGCCTGCCTGTCAGTAGAAATGAAACAAAAACTTTTGCAATCCAAGGTGGGATTTGAACACGACCTTCCCAAGACGTCGCTCAGACCTCTTCCCAAGGAGCTTCGTTACACTTCTTCCCAATACATGTTTCCTCCGAAGATAACACTTTAACAATATTTTATTGCAATCATGTAATCAAGGAGTACTAATCTGACTCCTTCCCAGGGGGACGTTCCCTCTCCCCCTCGACGGGTACCCTAGACGAAATATTTTTTCTCAATGCCGAAATCATCGGGCTTTGCAAAATCACATTACCATATCCACATATCATGTCACTTCGTAATTTCATGCATTCCTGTTGTGAGTTTTATGTTTTAGAATAGCCCAAGTGCAAGTATCAAGTAATCAATGTAGCAAGAGGGTCGAATCACAAGGAAGGGAAAATTAAAGGCAATTGCTATGCGTATTCGTTAATCTATAGACCGGTAACGGGAAGTTACGAATTATAACTACACTAATTAGCAACCAAACAAGTAAAAGGAAAACAACTAAAGTAAGGAAGCAATTAAGTAAAAAAAAGTTAACAAGACTAACAGGGAGCCGGGGGAATAACACTTTCGTGGGGCTTCTATGTATGGCTCAATGCTCAACGAATGGAAGATTCTCTTACCATTCTAATCACGTAAGTAAACACTAGCTTCTCTCAAAGTCAAGTGTTCGTACCTAACTTAGAACAAAGTCGCTCTCGTGATCATTGAATCAAAAGTTAAGCCAAAAGCTCAAGATTAATACCATTAACTAACTAGTGGCTTGGCATTTTTAATTGATAGCTCAATTGCTCAAATTTAAGTTAAATCTCTTTAGACTTAGTCTTTAAGTGTTTAGGAAAATTCAACCAACTCACAATCAATTTTGCAATTGAATAATGAATTAAAGAACAAGTATGAGTAGGCCACACTCATACAAGTTTTGAAAATCATTTTCCTAACATAAGAACAATTTTTCATTCATTGAGACATTTCATCAAACACTTGGCACCCACTATGTACTATCCCCCTAGCTCTAAGAAATTAGCCACTCATGCTTCCACAAATGACCAACAAACTAAAGGAAATGAAACTAATAACATGAATTTTCATTGAATTAGAACAATAATTAAACATCCAAGTCAATATTGAGATCCAACACAAGTTCAAATCTCAAGACTAGAGACATTATTTTAACAAGGAAATACTCAAATGAACTAGAACAAGGAATTAGAAAGGAATTTGATACTAATTGAATGGAAAATTCTTCATGGGAAGTTTCAAGAATCCCAAGGGATCAATCTTCTTCCTCCATGCCTGCTCTAGAGCTCCAGAACTTAATTAGGTAAAGAATGAATCTCCAACCCTAACCAAGTCTCGAAAATAAGGTTGAAAGAGGTAAAAACGTCATTTGCAAACCCTAACAACCATCACAAAAATTACACAAACGGCCATTACATAAAAACGCGATAACAACTTCCAATCTGACTAACGCCCGTTAGTCATTTTTCTTCATAAGAGGGACTAACGGTCGTTACTAACATCTCCTCGACTCCTGTACTCGCTAACTGAGTCAAAGATTCAAAGAAGGTCCTCGCTCTGATTAGTTTATCCCGTCTGCACTCCCGAATAAATCGGGACGTTAGCCTGGAAATGCATGAGAAGGGGTAACTCCCATTACTCACAACAAAAACGTCTGTACTGACTAACAGGCGTTAGTCAGTTTCTTACTTCTTCTGGCTAACAGTCGTTATTCCTTCAGAATCGTGTAATTACGCTCGATTTCGCTCTGTTTTCTTGTTTTTCGACTCGGACATATTAGATGCCTAAAAATGAGCAAAAATATACAACATAAGCTTATAAAACGACATAAGAATCATACAAATCAGGATCTAAACGGAGGCAAAATTTATACATAACAATTCCAACACATCAAAATTTTCACTTCCATCACACATAACTACTCACAATCACATGCATTTCACATATCTCAATGTATCAAGCACCATTATTTCTAATATAAACATAAGACCAGTTTATTTATTCACAAGAATGCTTTATTTATTCACAATAGTGGTAAAAAGAGAAATGAAATAAGCGATTTACTTGCTAAGTGGCAACGCGTCCACTTTTCCTGTTGGTCTTCTCCAGGTGGAGCCCCATCCAGTCACTTCAGGTGGTGGTAACGTTCCAGCTTCTTCCCTTGGAAATATCTCCCACTCTTTTTCTTGGTCCATATAAATTAGTCCTTCGAGATATCCTTCCCGTGTTAGTCTTTCGATCTCATCTTTGAGGTGGCGGCATTCATCCGTATCATACCCGTATTCGTTGTGGAACCTACAAAACTGCCCTGAAGGCGCCTTACGGGGGCCGTTCTCAAACCCCTTAGGCCAACTAACTAAACCTGTGTTTTGTATCTGCATCAAAGTCTGTGAGGGTGTAGTACGTAATATGGTGTACTCATCGAATCTTGGCCCTAACGTCAAGGGCCTCTCATGCACATCGGTCCATCTGGTTCGTTTGAGCGGTCTCGGGACACAACCATCTTCTTTCCATTCCCTTCGTCTCTCATTGGTCTCCATACACTTACTTATATCTGCTTCTTCCACATTCACCTCCTTCTCGGCACATGTTAAGAGTTCATCCCAACTCCAAATGGGGTCTCTAGCTAGCGATCTATAAAGCTCTCCTCGTTGCAATCCTTACTCAAATGTACTAGCGCGAACCTCTGGGGTGGCTAATGGAACATCTAGACAAGCCCTAGTAAACCTCGCTATTTAACTTCTCAAGGGTTCGTTTTCTTGTTGCCTAATAGCCAATAAGGTCATGTATCCCCTTTGTTACTGCTTGCTACTAGCGAATTGATGGAGAAACAGAGCCGAGAACTCGTTGAACGAGTGTATGGATCCCGGAGGCAGTTGACTTGACCATTCTTGCGCGGTGTTCGTGAGCGTTGTCAAATATACCCTACATTTGATGCCATCCGTGTACTGGTATAAAAGAGCGAGGTTCTCGAAGCGAGTAAGGTAATGTTGGGGATCCATGGTCCTAGTCGTACTCGGGAAGGCCTGACGTCTTGCAATCTATGGGCAAGTAATCTACCATCACTCCTGGGCTAAACGGGCATCCTCTCCTCACCACCCGATGTGGCCCGCGTGGACCTTTCTCTCTACTTCCAATAGTCTCTGCTCCAATCGGGTGGCCTAGTCTGTGAGCTGCTCCGTCTTTTTCCCCTTCCTGGTGCCTTGCCAGTTTGACAGTCCTGGTCCTACTTAGGGATGTAAACAAGCCAAGTCAGCTCGCGAGCTTGACGAGCCGAGCTCGGACCCAAGCGTCTTTGTTTCAGGCTTGTGGCTCACGAGCCTCTATATTTAATTAAAAAATAAATATATATTCATTTTTATATATAAAAATACTTAATTTATATATAATATTATATATATTTATGTACTAATTTATATATATAAATATATTTAATTATTAAAAATAATTATTTTTTAATCCAAAATACACCTTTTGCCTAGCTCGAGCCGAGCCGCTTGCGAGCCGAGCTCGGTCCCAGAAAAAAGGCTAAGGCTCGGCTTGTTTACATCCCTAGTCCTACTTCCTGGTTCACTAGCAGCCCTGCTGTTACCCCTGTTTATGCGTTTGTTCCACCTTGCACGCTAACATTCGGGGGCCGATGTTAACGCCCCCTACAGACAGCTTGGGTCCCCAGCCCAATTGAATGATCGGGGAGGACTGTATGGGGTGCCCCCCCTTTTGATCTAGGACGATCAATCATCCGTGGTTGGGTACCTGAGCTGCTACTTCCACCTTCCTGGTGGATCAGCATTGACGGAGCTATTGTCGAAGTGATGGGTCGGTTGACACCAAGGAAAGTAGGCACCTGCACCGGGGGTGGAATAACATGGTTATGCACCTCTTGGCGCGGATTGGGATAGCCACTTGCGTCCGACTGCCACTGCGGAGTGCTACCGGTCAATGCCTCCATTACCCATTACGGCGCTGTCGCGCGAATCACATTCTGTACGGCTCCCTCGATCTGTGCCGACGGAACAGAGCCCTTCAAAGTTTCTTGCACCACCTTCGTAGCAGAGCTCCGTATCAAATCTGTGGCCCTTCGATTGAATTCTTACCATGTCAGGTACAAGGATGCCTCAGTGGGTCCTGCCCGTCTGCTAGTGGTATCTCCAAGCAAACCTATTCCTCGAGAAGGTGTACCGCGTCCTCCACCTCCCTGAGTAGCAGAAGGGATTCAGCTCCCTCCTCCTGGTAGCAACACCCCAGTAGGGAAGGTACTTCCTCCTACCTACTGGTTGGTTATCTGATCGGAGACTTCGCCGAGCGCATCCTGTTCTCCGGTGGATGGCCGGCATGTTAGCCCCATCTGACTGGTTTCAGGCCTCCTTCCTGAGCTTTCGACCCTTGGGTCGTTATTCCTTACAGACCTGGTAGCAGCGTGGCTCAGCGCTTCCTGGTCACTTGATGTTCCTACCGTCAAAAACTTCTGCACTTCCTGAGCGATCAAGGTTCCCGATGCTATAAGGCTTTGCACGTCTTGGCCATTCAACATTCCAGCAGATAGTGGGCTCCTCGCATCCCGACCGGTTAAAGTTCCAGCACCCACAAGGTCACGCACTTCACGGCTGGTTAGGATTTCAGAAGCCAGGAGGCCTCCATTTCCTGGTTGTCCGGTGTTCCGACATTTGCAACGTTGTTCTTCTCGATAGCCATGTCAATTGTAGAACAATTGTCTCACGCCTTAACTCAAGTTTCCTACATACGGCACCAAGTGATGCGCACAAAAATTGTGGCAACACTAAACTTACAGAAACTAGGTTGAAATTATTTGATAAATGAGAAGCTTGAGAGAGATAAGGAAAATGGGTATATTATTATTGATAGTGAGAAGAAAAAATATAGAGAGAATGAAAGATAGCAATATCACAAGTACGTAATTAAAGAACTATCATCCCCTTTCTATAAGCCTTTTCCCTCTTTTATATGTGTTTTCCCCCTACATTCTAGTAAAAATGGTTTAGTTGGAGAGAAAAGTGGGGGGTGAGGTTATCCCATGTCAAATTTGAGTCCCCTCCCCCTCCCCCCTTTTCTCCACTTCCTCTAACAAACATAATATAACCTAAACTGATAAACCTCGATCTGGCCTGATCTCGGGCTCGGCCCAACTTACATTAGGCCCAAACGCCCGTCAAGAAGTCAATAGCGTTCCTCTTGCTTTATACGTTCCAGTTGGAACGTAAATTTATCCTTCCTGCTGGATGGAACGTGAGTTCGTCCTTCCTGCTTCCTACTTTGAACATGTGTCACTTTTATGATACATCACATGTTATGCTGACACGAGCATTATATTATAACTTCTTTCGATTTACTCAAACAGCAATCAATATGTTCTTACCGTGAATTTTACTCATTATTTCCTTCTATACAATCCAAATTGTTATCGCATATCGTGTAACGATGGTACAAAATCTTTACTGGCGCAATCAATGAGCAGTTGCAGACGAAACGACAAAATACACACTTTGCTGGTTAAAAAAGCAGTCAATCGCTTCTGATAAACTTCGTCCATGGCATACAAATTCAAGCTCATTATACGATACTTTAGGTAACAATCTCAAAGTAATCTTCAAAGAATTTGAAGAAATGTCAAAGAGGCATGCAGACTTCATTAAGGTCCAAGAAGAGCGATACATTACCCTTGAGCAACAACACAATCAACTCGTAGCCAAATATGAAGGACTAAAAGCTGATGTCTAAAGCCGTGTGGATAGAGCATACGCTGACAGTAAACGCCATGCTCAACAACAATTTGAAGAGAATATGCTCAGCTTCGTAAAGACATTGCCAGGGACTTCTGCACCTCAGATAGCTTCAAATTATATGCCAACGACAAGATTTCTAGTGAAGCTATTAGGTATTTTACTCTGTGCCTTAATCAGCTTGACCATATAAAGGTCCTTCCCCCTAACTTCAACCGCGAACGAGTCTACGTAGCTAAAACCGCTACCATTGAGGAAATAGAAGATGACGACCATGAGGAAGTGATTGATGAATTTGATGAGGTAGTTCAAAATCAGCTATGTGATGCCCCACATGCAAACCAGTAGGAAAAAACTCTTCAGAACGAAAACCCACAGGGTAAAGCTCTCCAGGAGGGTAATATCACCTCCAATGTCGTCCATACACCTGATACCTATGCTTCTCATAATGCACTCTTATCTTAGTATTGTTACTTTACTTCCTCTTATGCTTTTATTGCTTTCCCAAGATATAATATATTGTGCCAAAGATCTTAACTGTACTTTGGGATAGGTGCATTATTTACGCACTGCATTTTGTTGAAAATTGTAATACTTTTTGTTAATCATGAACTGGGTTATGAAAACTTCTCTTTTCATTACAATAGTTTAACATGTTTCTGGAATTAGTTGATATCACATCTTACTTCGTAACTTGCTTTGTGGAGTGCCATTATCTTGCTAGAGTTAATTGCTCTTCGATCAACACCGATATTTATGTTTGAGATACGTTTTCCATGATAAGTCTTGATTATGAGAGCATGGTGACCTCAATTATTTAACCTCAGTCATTTAACTCATTATTTCATGGTTATTTAATCTTCTTACGATATGCACCTATGTTTGCATCTTAGTATCAGTCCTTAGTGATAATGACGTAACGACCTTAGTTGTCACGCCCCGTGTCCGCGGGCCCGTTGGACGCAAGAACAAGTCTCCAAGCCCACCGAGTATAACCTGAAATTGGGACTAAACCACTGCCCAAAAGGGATATCCATTGGTTATACTTGAACTCTTTAACTTATATACTGAACTTAACTCTCATACTTTCCTGATGTGGGACAGGGGTGTCACATTAGTTATCTAACCTTAGTCATATAACTCAATATTTCATGGTTATTAACTCCTCTTATGAAGTGACCTTAGTAATAGAACCTTAGTCATATAACACAATACGTCATGGTTATTTATCCTTTTTAAGAAGTGACCTTAGTAATTAAACCTTAGTTATGATAACAACATAACTTGAATCGCCTTACTCAACTCGTACTTTGGCATCGTACATCCATCTTGAATTAAAAACCTTAATTTTCATTGAAATATCAAAGATACGTTACCCAACATACTCCTGCCCTTAACATCTTAAAGACGATACAATAATCATAAGCTTCATCCTTCGAAAACTTGTAACCAAAGAAAAGTAACAACAAAAGAAAACTTAACCTACCGGCATTGATTGAATCAAAAAGCTTCATTCTCCTTCGTAATGGCATCTCAAGCATAAAACTTCCTTAAGTTTTGTATGTTCCAAGTTCGAGGCAGATCCTTCCCTTTCATAATCTGCAGTTTGTATGCGCCACTTTTGGATATTCGTGTAACTTTAAACAGGCCTTCCCAGTTTACATCTAACTTTCCCACATGTTTCGACACTTCGACCTTCTTGAGAACCAAATCTCCTACCTGGAAACCTTTAGGCTTGACCCTCTTGTTGAAGCTTCGTTCCATAGCATTCTGATGCTACAATTTGCTTGTGTGAGCCTTATCCCTTACTTCCATGGCCATATCTAACTCCAACCTTCTAAGTTCCTCATTCTTGAAGGGATCATAGTGCTTAACTTTGAAACTAGCCATGCTAATCTCTATTGGAATTACCGCTTCTGCTCCGTAAACGAGACTGAAGGGTGATTCACCCCTACGGTGCAAAGGTGTCGAACGATACGCCCAAAGGATACCGGGTAACTCATCGACCCAATCGGTTCCCGATCCCATCAAAATGTTCTTTATATAAGCTAATCGAGTCTTCAGATGGTTTAATAAGGTTCGATTAGTCACCTCTGTCTGCCTATTTGACTGAGGATGTCCAACGGATGTGAATTTTTGTTGTATCTTGAGCTCTTGGCACCATCGTATCACCTTCTTACCAGAGAATTGAGTACCATTGTCTGACATTAACACCTTTGGCACGCTAAAGCGGCATACAATGTTTTTCCATATGAAATCCATCACTACCTATTACGAAATTTTGCTCACAGGTTCTGCTTCGACCCACTTAGAAAAATATTCCACCGCCAACAATATAAACTTCTTTTGATGTGAAGTTTGTGGCAAGGGTCCTAAGATATCAATACCCCATCGGTCGAAGGGGTATGAAACAACCAACAGGATCTGTTCCACCACTGGAATGTGTATCACATTTGAGAACATCTGGCATTCCTTACACTTCTTAGAAAACTCCGTTGCATCCTTAGCCATCGTCAACCAAAAATAACTTTGCCAAACTATCTTTTGTGCCAATGACCTTCCCGTAGAATGATTCCCACAATTACTTTGATGTATCTCTCTTAGTACGTACTCAACCTAATTAAGAGTTAGACATCGTAGAAGTGGTCCATAATACGATCGCTTATACAACTCTCCCTCAACCCTTGAAGCCCTAAGTTTTAAGCGTCTTGCCTCTTCAGCATTTGCCGGAACTTCATTGGTAATCAAAAACTTGATAAGTTCATCCTTCCAGCTGGGCTCCACTTGTACAATGTCCATAATACACAATGCTTCTGCAACTGTAGTTGCATCACATCCAATCTTGGGTGCAGTTGCTTCCAAGAAGGTCACTTCTAGCGTTTTGACTCCTACCATTGAGCTGGCAAATTTTGATAGGGTATCCTGCTCTTCAATTCTCATCTCGAGGTATCTGCTTTAACTCAAAGCTTGCAAAACTTTTAATCAAATCTTTCAACTTATTTAAGTATTTGGCCATAATTTCCTCTTTTGCTTTGTACGATCCATCAAACTGATTGGCTACTAATTGGGAGTCGGTATATGCCACTACCTTCCTGGCTCCAACTTCATAGGCTAAGTTCAAACCATGCAATAAAGCTTCGTATTCAGCCTCGTTGGTGGTTGTAGGAAAACTCAACTTTACGACCACATCTATCTCTACATCTCCTGGCCCGTCGATGGTAATCACTACAAAAAAACAGTCGTTTTCAGATGAACTTTTCAAACGAAAAAATCATATATTTTCATCTGAAAAAAGAGATTTCAGACGAACTTCCGGCGAACCCCACTTCAACGCAAAAACCCTCGTCTGAATTAATTTCAGACGAACATTCCGACCAAATTTCCGACGAACATGTTTTCCGACGAACTTCCGATGAACTTCCGGTGAAAAATTATGTCGCGCGAAAATAAGTAGTTTCCGGCGAACTTTTGTTCAGACGAATTTCCGATGAAATTACCGACGAAAATATGTTGACCAAAATTCCCTAGTATAACTTTCAGACGAAATTGCGACCAAATGTTTCGTCTGAATTTTTTTCCGGCGGCGAAATTGCGACCACTTGTTTCGTCTGAATTATTTTCCGACGAAACTTCCGGCCAAATTCCGACGTCTGTAATAGAATTTATTATTTTTAATAATATGTTCCGACGAACTTTCCGATGAAATTCCATTATTTTATTTTTTTAATAATATTTTTCAGACGAACTTTCCGACTATTTTCAGACCAACTTCCAAAATTTTTATTTTTTTCGTATTGTTTTTCAGACGAACATTTCGTCGCAATTTCGTCGCTTTTTTTTTAAAAAAATTTCCCATTTTCATACGGTTTTTGTCATTTATATACCACTCAAAAAAATATCTAAAAATTCAATAATTTTCATAAATCCAACAATAATATTGCAATAACAACTCCAACAACAAGAAATTCGATAAATTCTTACAATTACAAAGTCTTCGTGTACTAAAAACAATGTTACATGACAATTTCAATATACTTGAACACAAAAACATTGTTTTAAAACGAATCCGTACACCAATTGTTCTACATTAGTTAGTTCGAGAGGAAATACATACAACATTGACGAATCCCCAGTTAGCTACAGGACCCCAAATGTGATTGAGTTGTTTTTGGACCAACGGGTCTATACTTGAAAATTGCTTTGAAGGAAGCCGTGGATGAGTCGAGAATAAATACACCTGAATCATCATAAGAGACAGTGAGAAATCCACAGAGATAACTTAGAATGAAAAAGTTAGCAAAGAACAATAGTAAATTACAATATACGAGACTATGATCATTAACGAAAATTCTGAACAAGCATAAAAATATATGAGAAACAAGCATCATATATTGTATTAGTTATGATCATTAACAAAAATTCCTTTCCTTCTCAACTACCCTACGATCCTTAACAAAAATTCTGAACAAGGGTTCACAAACCAGCTCAAAAGAAGCCTATAATCCAAGAAACTAGGGACAACAGATAATTGCACAAAAACTGCTTGAATTTATTTGGGACAACCTATAATCCAAATTTTGGGATATCAAAACCAACAAATAAATTCCCAACGACGCCTATAATCCAAGAAACTAGGGACATCAGATAATCCAAAAAAAGATCTTTGATTCAAACAACTCAATACCAACAAATAAATTCCCAACTTTAATGCACTACATATAAGCACAAATAATACAGCCACGTTGTAAAATTAGGGGACCTAATTAGCATTATCTTAGCTATCTAATCAGTTAATTTGGTTCCATTTGCTTAACCTGCATATCATCACAAATTGTCTAAACAGTTCCAAATAACCAAGTTTCAATGAGAATATTTCCAGGCCCAGAAAGGAGAAGCAAAACACCGGCTCTTTTCCAAACATCTCAAGAGAATTTACCCCATTTTATGTGAATCTAGCAATCAGCCAATATTAATTAAAAGTAGCAACTTACACACAAAAGGTTACAATATGTTAAAGACATTACAGAGGTTACAATATATGTTAGACACAAAAGGTTACAATATATGTTAGCAACTTACACACAAAAGGTTACAATATATGTTACAAAAGATTAAACAATGTAATTGAATTAGATTAAGGCATTGTGAAGTATGGGGTGATTTACCTTAGAATGTGGGTTGAGGGTTTTCTTTACTGTAGTAAACCAGCTTTCTTTCCTCCCCATCTTTATATCATTCCTTGATTTCTTCTAGTTCTGGAATTAGGAATAAGATTGAAATTTGCAAATGCATAAGATGATCAAGTTGGTGTTATTCAAAGATTCCATCTTTACAAAGAGATACAATCATGTGTACTGCTAGAGTAAGAACTTTGTAGTCTTGCCTATAGAACAAATTAAAGCGCTGAAATATATGGTAATCTCTAATCTATTGGTCAAACACTGAACCTGATGAATTAACCATGTATATACGTACGTAAGCATTGTGTTCAGGTGTGAGCCTAAATAGATCACAAACATATAAATTCATTGCTCCAAGTACAACACAGTATTCCCCTATTTAGTTACTTTCTTCTAAAAACACAAATAATACAGGTAACATCATATAGTTCTCAATTTATATATGTCCACCATTTTCAATACTGAAAATCAATATAACAAGTTGCACCAATCCACTTAAGATTTGTAATAGCCCCGCCTTTCTACTTTATGATATCCATGAAACAAGAGTATAATGAAGTTGTTGGTAATTTGGGCACGTAATAGTAAACATATGTCCAACTCTCAAAAATTATAATGGGTAAAATGATGTGATCACGTCATGCTTAATGGTCGTTCATTTGCTCATTTTGAAATAATCTACCACTCTTGTGCTTCACAAGCTTCTAGGGAAAATATAATACATTACTTTCCAGAAACCACATATGAAGAGGAATGAGATTCGCTTACAGAAGAAGCCAGATGCCACCAACTAAAGGAATTGCACCCCATAATAATCCGCACACAGGGGCCAAAGCTTGTCTGATCCAGTGCAGTACATCTCCAAGCTGAATGAACTTTCAAAATAAACTTCAAGTAAACAAGTGCAAATAAACTTTCAAAATAAGCTGAATATACTTCAAGTAAACAAGTGCAAATAAACTTTCAAAATGAATGTATCTCATTGCTAATATGAGGAAACTTAAATTCTTGATTGTTGTGGCAATACAACAGTAACAATGACAGACTGCCAAGAGATACTGTACCATTCTTGAATACTCAGGTTTATGAAAAATTTAGATTTCTTTTTGACCCCGAATTACAGACTGTTAAACCTCCAATCATAATAAATATAAAATTGACGATTTATTAAAAAAACCAAGAATTTAAGCAGTTATATTGAAGCTCACCGATCTATATATACAGCCGCTTTTGTACGTATAGCCGGAGTGATGTGCTCGAGAACGTGTCAATGCCAGCGAGCCAAGTCAGCCTCTGTTCTCAAGAAAAAAGAAAGTAACAGTTTAGAGTTTAAACCGATCAGTTGATAGCCTAAAGTAAATCTTAAAAGTTTAGAGCATAGATCTGCAAGGTATTGAAGGAGCTTAGACAAGTAAAACCACATAAAACAAAATGTCGAAAAGATCAATCATATGAGAGTAGCAAACAGTTGCATACCTGAAGTAAAGGGAAAATGCTGGACACAAATGATATGAATCCACTTGATATAGAATATATATACCAACAACCAAGATCAATCAAAATGCATTAATTAAGT
This sequence comes from Lantana camara, assembly GCA_037501455.1. Classification (NCBI taxonomy): domain Eukaryota; kingdom Viridiplantae; phylum Streptophyta; class Magnoliopsida; order Lamiales; family Verbenaceae; genus Lantana; species Lantana camara. The sequence goes on from CM074855.1 coordinate 131,737,460, forward strand.
GAATATGCAGGTTTCAATGTCTATCCAATCTTATCATGGTATGCCTTAGAAGAATTTGCAGCTTGAATCTCCAAACAATCATATTATAGTAATGCCAATACCTAATAATATTTCCCACAATCACAGGTATCATTGCACTTTGTAAATTTCCGAACCATCAACATACCCATAACACCCATCATTCGCTATCTATAGAATACGTTGCATCTCATTTAGAATTTAAAGACATCAAGGAATCCAAGCGAAGGCAACTACTTCGGACCAATATCCTTAAGGGCACAGATCTGCTCCTCACCCATAGCAGACATAACACTCACAACAAGGTCCTTTCCCTCAGCAAATCCATCTTTGATCTGTACATTTCACCAAAAAACAATACGAATCAGAATGAAAAGCAATGATTGGGAAATGTCACAAATAAGCCAATGAATAGAGGAATCATGTCAAACCTGGGTAAGCAGATTATCATCAGTTGGAAGCTTGAGGTCATCCTTAGTGTTACCATTGTCAGTCAGTAAGCTCACCTGCAGAATCGTTTCATGCAAGATTATTATCTATTGACGCAATACAATGTAAAAACTGAACTAAATAGATTTAAGAAACATACAAATCCATCCTCAGAGACGTCAATAAGCTGGTAGTCAGTGCGGTTGACATGAGGAACCTGAAATTGAGATGAAATAAGAACTCAGTATTCATACTACAATACATAATAGAAATCAGAAGGATAAATAGATTAATGAACAAAAAAATTGTGCATACATCACAGTTGTGGAAGAGGGAACAATATCTTCGAGCTTCTTGGAAGTGAAAATGTCAATTGCAACAAAGTAACATTTAGCGTGGCAGTGCTTTCCAGTTTTGGAAGTTGAAACTTCAACCACCTGAGAGAAAACCGCATTTGTAACAACCAAGATGACCTCTGACAAAATAATTGAACAAATACAAGGTTCATGGATTTAACTCTCAGCAAATTCTAATTGCATCCTTAGATTAAACTCATTGATCTGTAATTTTCTCCAGCATCACAAATTTTGAAATCCAGAGAAAGACATACATAATCACAGAGCTAGATTAGCCTAAAACACAATCCGATTAATCAATCAAACGAATTAACCTAACAGATCTACAAAACTCACACAACTAACACAAATTCAGAAAACAACATCAACATATAAACCACAAAGCAACACGAACTCAACAGAATCAATTACTTCTCCAAAAATCAAGCTAAATCAGTAAAAACGACAGACAAAAGCTAAAATCAGCCACCGCTAATCCAAACTCATAAATAAACATTTCCATAACCGAGATAAATAACCGAATTACTCAGATCTCGAAGCAACGCACACAGCTAACTCAATCACACACACACACATCAAATCGAAACCAATTCCACCGACGCAATTTCAGCAACGAACACCAGAAGAAACAAGCAGCAGGAAATAAACTCCAAACACGAGAAAACACAGAGCAGAAATCAATCATACCTTGCAGGGGCGGCCTTTGATAACAATGTAATCGTTCTTACGGATAGTCCCCGCCTGCTGCGGATAGGTCTTTGAAGCTCCAGCGTCAGCCTTCGACTCGAAGTGATGCTCCTCGTCCGACATCCTAACGTCAACTCTAGAGAGAAGAGAGAGAGAGAGAGACTAACTCGGGAACAAAGAGGATTTCCTGGAGAATTGCAAAATGCCGAAGATGGGTTTTGGTGTTTAGACGCGTGAAGGAAGAGGCGCTGAAATTTGGAGCTCAAATTTAGAGATGGATTAGGGCTCCAAAATAAAAAACCCCAGATGATTTTCAGACCAAAACTTCATCTGAACCTGAAATCTTTCCCGACGAACAACTTCGTCTACAAATCATCGGTGTCTTCAAGGTATTTGAGATATGGGTTCCTCTGATAATTACTGGAAGAGTTGTACAATTTCAGATGAATAATTTCATCTGAAGTTTCGCCGGAGACTCCGTCATTTTGAGATGAAATTTCGTCTGAAAATAATACAAATTTTTTTAATATTTTTCAGATGAAAATTTTCGTCTCAAACAGGCCGGAAACATTCAATAAATTTAAGAATAGGTGTATTTGTCAGACCAAATATTTCGACGAAAGGTTCGCCCGAATTTTCAGACGAACTCCGGACGAAACTTCGTCTGAATGTTAACTTCAAATAACTATTATCCTTTTTCAGACGAAAAGTTCATCGCAAAGTTCGTCGGATTTATTTAATATAATTTTTTTAAAAAGAAAATTTTATTTTCGTCTGATTTTCGTCGTAACGATTGTAGATTTGGGGATTGCTAAAAAATTTTGGGATTCATCGGAGTTTCGTCGGAATTTCGTCGGAAAAGTTCGTCGGAATTTGACTGTTTTCTTGTAGTGAATTCTAGCCCCTCCTCCTGTTGTATTGGATGATCCATCCACATGTAAAGTCCAAACCTGGGTTTCGACCTCCACATCTTTGGCCATCTCGACCACAAAATCGGCCACTACTTGCGCTTTTATCGCAGACCTGGCATGATACTCAATATCAAATTCTCCCAACTCAACGGCCCATTTTACCATTCTTCCAGAGGCTTTGGGTTTGGACAAGGTCTGTCTTAAAGGATCGCTGGTTAGATAGGGCTTCAACTTCCTCGCAGTTGTAACCAATGCCAAAGCTACCTTCTCCATATGAAGATACTTCTTCTCCACACCTTGAAGCATCTTACTGATATAGTATACTGGCTGATGATCGTTTTCTACCACCCTCGTACGAACCACACTAACTGCACAATCAGAGACAGCGAGATGTACACACAAAACCTCCCCTTTTATAGGTTTAACCAACAATGGGGTGTTAGAAAAATACGTCTTGAGATCTTTAAAAGCTTGTTCACAATCTTCACTCCAAATGAAATTCTTGACATTCTTCAATACCTTGACGAATGGAAGTGCTTTGTCAACTGACATCGAAATGAATCGGGACAAAGAAATCATTCGCCCTGCTAAAACTTGAACATCATGTGGGGTTTTCGGAGATCCCATATCTATAATAGCTTTGATCTTCTTTGGATTGGCTTCTATTCCCCTCTCTGTGACCATATATCCTAAAAACTTCTGCCCTCTGACTCCAAAAGTACACTTCATCGGATTAAGCTTCATCCTATAATTTCTCATGATATTAAATGCTTCTTCTAAATGCTTTGTATGGTCCTGCTCCTCCACACTCTTTACTAAAATATCATCCACATAAACTTCCATAGATCTCCCAATTTGACTCTTGAACATCGTATTAACAAGACGTTGATATGTGGCTTCCACATTCTTCAATCCGAACGGAATCACTTTATAGCAATATGCCCCAACTGTTACTACAAAAGACGTATGGATGTTGTCTTCTTTAGCCATAAAGATTTGGTGATAACTGATAACCTTGGTAAGCATCCATCATGCTTAAAAGTGCGTAACTAGAAGTAGAATCGACTAACGTGTCGATGCGAGGGAGTGGGTAGGAATCTTTAGGACATGCTTTGTTCAAGTTTGTGTAATGAGTACACATCTTCTATTTCCCTGTGGCCTTAGGCACGATGACCACATTAGATAGCCAATCTGTGTACTGTATCTCTACTATATATCCGACTTCAAGCAGGTTAGCAACCTCTTGCTCTATAATTCGATCTCTTTCAGCACAGTGCATTCGTTTCTTTTGTCGGATAGGCCTTACTTCCGGATCTATGTTTAAACGATGTACTACTACTGAGGGGTCAATACCCTCAAAATCCGATGCCGACCAAGCAAACAAATCAGAGTATTCAACTAACAGGTTCACGAGGTTGATCTCCACATCTTGACTCACGTTTATACCTATTCTGGTGACCTTTTTCTGGGTCACCTTCTCGCAGCTGGACCTCTTTGTACTCAGATGGTTCAATTCTTCCTTCGAATTTCAAAGGTGGCTACTCTGGTTTCATCTTACTATTAAAACACAGCTTCTCCACATGTTTAGATGCGGGCTTCGATTTGAGAGCATCTGTTTGGACAGTATAACACTCTCACGCAACCTTCTGATCGTCTCGCGCTTCACCACTGCCCTGAAGGCATCCAATCATGGTCTCCTTAAGATCACATTGTATGGTAACGGCAAATTAACTACCACGTACTTAATCATCACTTGTTTATGAAGTGGTTCCTTACCCAACGTGGTGGTAAGATTGATCATCCTCAGCGGAGTTACCTCAGACCCTCCGAAACCTTTAATGGTGTAGACAGAGGTGTCAGTAGGGTCAAATCCAATTCCATAGACCTCAAACAATCAACAGTGATAATATTTGACGATGTCCTACTATCTACCAGCACCCGCTCCACGATGCAAAAACCAATATCCATGATGATAATAAGGGGGTCATCATGAGGAATTTGTACATGCTTTAAATCAGAGTCATCGAAGTATATTCTGGGGCTAGACGAAGTTAACATAACATCTCTGCCACCAATGTACCGGGTCATTCCCGACATCCTGATATGTCGTCTCCTCGTATTGCGACTGTCTCCGGCTGTAGGCCCCCCTACAATAGTATGTATCACCCTTCGTTGTTGGGGGTCATCAGCTTGTTCCTATAAATCCTCCTGAACTTTGGGACCTTGGGGCTCACGTATAATGCGGGGCTCTACACGTCTCCCCAAATGCCAGTCTATAGATCTCGATCGACGATTTGCTTCTTGCTGGCGTCCGTTCCTATGATCTTCCCCCTCATAATTCCTATCTTGGTCATAACAGCGTCGGGGGCTTTGTCCACGAGCATCATCTCTAATAAGATTGCGCAGATACCCTTGTCGAATGAGCCTCTCAATCTCATCCCTTAAGTTCCAACAATCTTCTGTATCGTGACCTCGTTCCCTATGGAAATGGCAATACTTCCCCGAGTTTCGCTGACTCGGAGACGGCCTTGTTCTCTTCGGCCATTGCAATACATTAGCGTCAATGGTCATCAATGTCTGAGCTCGTGACATTTTCAGAGCGCGTAGTTGGTATACTTGCCTCTACGCCTCGGTTCATATGAATCTCATCCCCTTCTTCCCATGTCTCTAGGTTCATCCCGCTTATCTCTTGGCCAGCTTCGTTCCCGGGAGTTATTATCCCAGCCTCGTTTCATAGCATCGATTTTCTCTTCAGCGATATACTCTTTTGTAATTTCCATGAGTTGCGCCATTAACTTAGGGATTTTTCTTGCCAAAGCTCTACTTAATGAGCCTCTTTTCAGGCCTTGAATCAGGATGTTGCTGAGGATATCGATGCGTAGATCGAGTACCTCTTGGGCTTTATCATTGAACCTCGCAATGAAATCACGTAAACTTTCATCCTCCTCTTGCTTGATCTAGAAAAGATAAGTTGCAGACCGTTGGGACCTCGACTTGCTTACATATTGGAAAGTGAACTTCCAGCAAAGTTGGTTAAAAGACACAATAGTTCCTACCGGGAGGTTCGTGAACCACTCTTGCGCTCTGCCTGTCAAGGTGGTTATGAAGATGCGACTATTGATTACTTCAGACTGACCATGTAACTGCATTATATTCCCAAATGAGATAATATGCTCCTTTGGGTTTGTCGTGCCATCATACTTAGGCAAATCAGAAATTTTAAACCCTGAAGGTAGTGTTTCTTCTAAGATGGAATGATTGAATGTTGACCAGCTTCGTAAAACCATAGGATCCACTACTCTTCTCTCAATGTTACTCTTCTTTTGTTTCAAAAGTCGAATCTGCTCTTCTCCTGCTCGTCCTCATGCATTGCATCATAGGGAATTCCTGAGGATGGATCCTGAAAGAGATTGACATTCCTGATGGGGGACGACATCTTGCTCTTACCCTTATCTTGAGGATCATCGCAGCTTCTTTTCCTTGGGGCATGACATGTTACATCACCTTCTTTCCTAAAGCAGACATCATTTTTTTTAACACATCCTGGGTCTCTTGGTTGTCCGAGGCCCCTACAGTAGCCATTGCCAACTCTTCCGACACCCAGGTATTGATTTCTTCGGACAATGTAGGGGATTGCGGATTTGATTCCTCCACTTCATGATTTGCATCTCCCTCTACCATACTTGTCGTTTTTCCACTAAGAGATCTTTAATGAAGGAATAGAATGTTCCCACAGACGACGTCAAATGATACAACAAAAATCGTACCTTACTATATCACTTGTAACTCCCCTAGCCGTGATATATACTCGATCTCCTGGAAGCCCAACAAATATGAAAACACTAAGTAAGAAGAACTAGCAAGAAGGTTTCCCGACGTAGACCCTCCACTGAGTTAAGTCAGATTCTTAAATTAGAAAGATTGCAAGACAAGGAATCAATAATTGCTAGTATATTTTCGTTATCTTTCCTAACTGAGTGAACTGATATATATATATAGAGTGAACAGTGCTTGATCTCCACTCTATATGTGTTCTAGTCTCTTTCTTCCCAAGTTTTGGTCTAGCCCTACTAGGCTTGGACCTTCCTTTTGGGCCTATCTGATATTTTTCCTACAAGCCCAGTTATGCATATTTTTATCACATTCTTGAAGATCTGGTTGACAAACCCATTAGCGGTCCGGGTCTTTGAAGACCCAACTTAAAGTCCATGCTGAGCAGCCCAAAACCCAAACCCAAACCCCTATCAGACATACCTTAAAGAACGAAACCTTTAATCATCTGGATGAGTCTCAGTTGCCTCCGACACCATTCAGTTTATCTAAATATATGTGCTTGTTAGTAGGGCTGTCAACGGGTCGGATTCGGACCGGATCAGGAGATTCCGGATCTCAATCCAATAAGAAATTCGATAACTGGATCCGAATCCGAGTCCTATATAGGATTCGGATTCATTTATTTTGAATCCATGCATAATCGGATCGGATCAGATACGATAAAAGATCCGACCCAATTAATAATAAATTTTAATTTTTTAAATAATAAATTTAATATAAAAAATAAATGTAATTAGATAATATTTAATAAACAATTATTATTTAATAGATTATTTGATGATTTTGTTAATAGTTACTTAAGATAGGTTAATTTAAACTTATTAATAAAGAAAAATATATAGTTTTAGGGTAAACAATTCAAAATTTGTTATTATTTAAAGTGATAAATATGTAAAAATTCTAATTTTAATCATTTTACTTAGTATTATGTACTAGTAAATAATTTATTTAATTAAATATTATATATATAATCGGATTCGGATTCTTAACGGATCGCATTCCTCAATTCCATATTCAATCCATTTATTTCGGATTTCGAATATTTATAATCGGATATGATCCATCGAACGTTTTTATCAGACGAATATGCTAAAATTCGAAATGGATTCGGATTAAAATCCGATCCATTGACAGCCCTAAATATTGTTAGTTGTTCCTCGTAGGTTTTCAGGCTTTTATTTCCAAATTCAGTATATATATATTGAACATTTCTGGGCTTTTAGCCAACTTAATTATTAACGTGCAGTATATTGAAGGTCCATTGGGCCTATACGAAACCCAAATCAACTGAAAATAGCGGACAGCCGTCAGCTGAGTAAGAATTTTACCTCGGCGGAGGCGGAGCTGCACCGCCAGCAGCTCTCAGCCACTCATTCTCTTTCCGGCCTCTTCTTCTTCTTCTTAATTCCGATTTGGCGATAGGATACCCTGCCTTCCCATATTCGCTTTGGTTAATAAATATTAAATGGTATTCTTGAAGGCTCTTAGCAGAGGTGCTGCTCTTTTCGATTGCCGCTTCTCCAACCACACCTCCCATTTGCTCGTGTCGCTATGTGCGGTGAGTTCCCTGCAACTTCATGTCTCTATATATTGCTTTAACAATTGCTGCTGTTGTAATTACCCTATAGTAATTGGCATCTTAAAAGATTTTTTCTTTTTCTTTTTATCGTTAATTGAAACGATTTGAAAATGCGGATTGGGTTTCTCTATTCCGTTGCTTGCTTGCTTTGGGTCGTTTTGTCTTGCTAATTTCACATAAAGTTCATCGTATTTTGCCTTGAAGTCGAATGCATCATTTGTGAGACAGCTTATTAAATGTGAAGAAGAGGGATCTTTCTTAACAATTGGAAAGTGAAGTTACTATATACCCGATGTAATGAATATTTGTGAACCAATCGTTTTGCTTCTAAAGCAGAAATGTTTAAACTAAAAACTTGTTTTCTGTTGCTCTTTAGCCCCTGATTTTCTGTTGTATAGCTCTAGGGAAGAACACACTTGGTGCTGCTGCTGAGCATATGTATAGCTCTGAAAGAGGGCAATAATTAAAGATCTTTTCTTTTTTTGGTGTTTTCAGGGTTTACATCAACTTCAGAAAGCTGATGATGCCACCTCTCATGGTTTCAAGCTACTCCACTTCACTCCATCTCCTTACAACATTGTGAAACCCAATCTTTTTTCTACAACAGCTATTGATTCCATTGAAAGTCTGCATGAGCAGATAGAATCAGCAGATCCAATTGAAAAACCAAAAGACTCATCTGATGTTTTCAGAGACTGGGGTTGTACAGAGACCGATATATCCAAGATTTTCCAACGGCGGCCATCTCTACGTAAAACAGACACTCAGGTCCTCCAATCCAAACTAGAGATACTTTCCCAATTAGGCATCAAATCCACAGACCTAGTAAGAATGATCCATTGTCGTCCCCGCTTTCTCAACTGCAAGATCAATGTATGGTTAAATGAGCGCCTCGAATATCTAGAGGCTGTGTTTGGCTCACGTGATATCCTAGTCAAGGCAGTTGTGCGCAACCCTTCTCTACTCACCTACGACTTCCACAACAAAATCAAACCCGTTATCGCTATGTACGAATCATTGGGTCTCACCAAACGGGACTTAATCACCGTTCTTCTCTCCCGCCCCACCTTGATCCCAAGAACAACCCTAGACGATGAAAAGATAGAGTACATTCGCAAGACCGGAGTCTCAAATGCATCAAAAATGTATAAGCACGTTGTTTCCCTCTTTGCCATATCACGCATGGAGACTATTCGCGGGAAGGTGATGAATTTGGAGAAATACGGGCTTCTGGAAGACGAGATTTTTAGTCTCATCGGTCGTTCTCCACTTATTCTGACACTATCCATCGATAAAATTCAGAGAAACATGACGTTCATACTGGGAACAATGAAGCTATCAGCCAAGATCGTGCTACGTAACCCTTTCTTGCTATATTTCAATCTGGAAACGGTGTTGAAACCTCGTTTTCAGCTAGCTTGTAAGATAGAAGACATGGGACTTGTTCCTGAGATTAAGGGACCTATGTTGTTAAGAGCTTTGCGAATGTCTGATAAACGGTTCGTCTCTGCTTACATTTCTTGTCACCCTAACAATGTGGCTGAAGAGCTGATGACAGCCTTTAGAAATGCCAAGTCTGTTAGACGATTAGCTGAGTCATCTAAGAAGAACTCGAACAAAGGATTCCCTTTTTGATCCTGTTTTTGGTATCCTGATATTGATTCATTGAAAGATAGTTGATTTTTGTATTCTTTGAGGAAGTACAGGGATTCTTTTGTTGCCTCCTTGCCTTGTCTTGGTTGGCTATGTTGTATTGTATGTCACGGCGAGTACTGTGTCAACTCGGTTGAACTGAGTTAGCTCGTTCAATCATAAAAGTTGCAACTCTTGAGGCCCCGTTTACATTGTAAAAAATCGCGTGTTAGTGGCCTTAATCTGCCAAAAACACATGTTTACTTTTAAAAGATCCCGGCCTGCAATTAATGCCCTGGCCCGTAGAATAAGCATGACTTCGGGCGTGTCATATGTCACATGCCCGTAATGCCAATAGGGGTTGGCCAAGTGGTTTGAGGATTCTTTCTCGAAGGCAGTGACCTGGTTTCGAATCCTTCTAACCACTTGGGTGCCGATAAACATGCTAAACAAAGATGCCCGAAAAAGGCTCACAGCAGCTCATCGAGTTCCCAGTGTAAGTTGCAAATGTTTAAAACTATATCATGTTTCTATCATGCGTAAGTTATTGCTGGATTGAGAATCTTGTATCTGTTTGCTCTGGAAACTTGACTAATTCATTTTTGATCCTTCAAAGATTGAGAAATAAATGGGATTCTTCATGTCATGATTTTTATAGTACGGCTATTACAAGTTTTTGCAGAAAAGGGAACACTTATGTTGTTTTGCAGTTGTTCTATGAAATGGTTGTGTGTGGATTTACACTGGACTGTTGCATAATTTTAGTGCTCTTGTTCTTGGGTTGTGTAAATGCAAGAGAACCGATCTGGGTATCAAGGGTGATGACTGAGAAGGGTTATATGCCTAATCAGACTACGTGTACATACTTAGTTGAAGGGATTATTTTTGAGCAAAAAAAGGATATTGCAGCTGCACTGTTGAAGGAGCTCCATGGCAGACAAGTCGTGAGCAGAAATACAGATGAAAGACTCATGATCTTAAACTAGTTTATAATACCCAATCCAATAATATTGACTCTTCATAAATATGCAAAAAGTGTTACCACAGTTTTATTTTGCTATAATATCTTTTTTCAAAAAATAACTACATAATATGTTATAATGGGGCAACCCGACCCGGCTGCAACATAATCCGCATATTTTACTTGATATCTTAAAATCAGGGCGGTGAAAATTGATAGGCTGTCTGAAAATCTACAAAAACATTTGACCCGAAACATCTGATCGGCGGCGCGCCTCCATCGTTCTTCCCACAAATGTCTGCAGCGGCGGCGACGGCAGTGGTGGCGCTAGTCAACCACGCAACAGTCCACCCAGAAAAATCCAGACTTCCATTATCATCCTCCCAACTATTCAACAACAAACTCCCACGATTCGGCAGATGCTATGCTCCCAAAAGGAGGACTTCTCATTACTCCCTCACCGGCGTCAGATTCCGGCGACACTTTTCTCCGGTCATGGAATGGCAAGATTCCACGTAATCGTTCCTTTGCTTTCTTTTTCTTTTTTTTCTCTAAATTTTGCTTCAGTTAGGGGAATGGTTTTTTGTTTTGATGCGGTTAATTGATCTGGTTATATGAATAGCAGCAGTGCTCGGTAACTAAGCAAGATTGAATTTTTATCTTCCTTTGCAGGGTAAAGATGGATATTGATGTGCCCGTTTCAGTTGCTTATAAATGTTACTCTGACCGTGAAGCCATTCCTCAGTGGATGCCCTTCATTTCATCTGTAAAGGTGATTGCTTTCCTATTTGAAATCAGCTAAATTTGAAGTTGTTTTTAGCTAGGGGATCAATTATTACTCAAGTCTACATTTTGGTCATCTTCTCTGTTTTGTCAGATTCTTGAGGATAAACCTGACCTATCCCGATGGTCACTCAAGTATAAGGCATTTGGGCAGGATATAGAATTCTCTTGGCTTGCTAGAAATATGCAGGTAACTGCATACAGTGTTGCAAAGCTAATTATATTGAAATGCTGCGTTAGTTGTTTCTAAGTGTTCTTACTTCGTCGCAGCCTATCCCGAACCAGAAAATCCATTGGAGATCTCTAGAGGGTCTTCCTAATAGGTAATAAAAATGTTAATGTGAATGAATTTCCAGTAAATACCCATGATATCAATTATAGAGTTGGATTATTTAATTTGGAGCGCTTTTTGGAGGTTCAGCGTATAATTTTTAGCCTGCACAATTTGCTTTGAACTTCGTTTCTGATTTTGCGTTTTCGCTCGTAAAAAAGGTGTTGTCCTTGGTTAGGAATTGGTGGACAGTATGGAAATGCCATTGCTATATACGATAAATATAAAGCGTAACAAGATGTTTTTCATTGAGCTTTTGCTTGAATGCTTGCTTGCAGGGGAGCTGTAAGATTCTTCCCTAAAGGTGCTTCTGCTTGTACAGTAGAAGTATGGCTTCTTCAAACCACTATCTAGCTGCTTTAGTTTTTGTGGCTTATCACGACGTCTGTTTCTAACATGGATTTTCTTGCATTTCAGCTGACAACTTCATATGAAGTTCCTCAAATACTGACCCCAGTGGCATCTGTAAGTGTTCTTCCTCTATTTGAAGATAGAGTTGATCTCTAACTACAAATTCAGAATTGAAATATCAAGATGTGTTCATGTTCTATTGAAGTATTGTTGTAGCTTTTGCTAGAAATCTGAGAGCCCAACAAATCAATCTCACTATGTGTGCTCATTCAGGCCCTGCAACCTTTTCTTGAGAGCTTGCTGAGGCGTGGCTTGGAACGATTTGCAACCTTCGCTAAAACCTATTCAGCTGAATCAACCACATAGAGTCCTACGCATTGAGGATTCAGTTAATTCTCACTATTTTTCTCTCTGATTCTTGCATATTTGTAAACTGAAAAGTAAATGGAAGAATTGTGCACGCACATGTAAAACTTGTAAGTCTAAATACTCATTGTTCTGTGTTAGCAACGCACCCTTAAAACAAATTTTAGAGTATATATGTCTACTAAATTATGAAACTATTAACATATGTATGTATATACAGACAAGGTCGATTAGCATTTAGCAGCCTTTAGCTGGACTTGTTTGCAGTTGATTGGCAGAGAATAAAAACTGAGAAGCAGACACCATCAAAAATGATGATATTACACTGCATACAGAACTCCATATTCCAACTATAGTAGTATAAGTCCAAGAATAGGGCATCAAAGCCATCATCTTTGACCATTGTCTCTAATAACACATTAGTCAATGTTTTACACTCCTAATCCACCTACCAAACCAATTACTATATACATCCACCAAACCAGAGAACAATAACAAAAGCCTCCACCCCTCAAATAAATGGGCATTTATGTAAATTTAAAAAAGAAATAAAAAAGGAAAGTTCAACGGTTGCTGCCACCTTCCAGTAAACTGCGCAAACTGCACAAAGCCTCAGCAGAGAGGCTACAGCACCTCAATCTCTTCTGTCTCGTCGACGACTGCTCCATCGGATCCAAAGACGTGAAACAGACGATAATAACCGTCAGATTATCGAAAGTATTGAGCCTGAGCGCCTCCATCACCAGATCCTTGGCGCATTGCTCGGGATCATCGTGCCGTCTGAGGCCACGGCGTACGAGGCTAACAGCTTGCTGACTGGACATTACGTCCCATACACCGTCACATCCAATTATGAGGAACTCATCTTCCTCTGTCAGAACAATTTGTCTGAATTCAGGCTCTGCTATGAGGGGTGAGGAAGAACCTCGTGGAAACTTCATGTCCCAGTCTCCTAAAGCTCGAGTAACTGACAGAACACCATTTAGGTAACCATCATCAACAAACCCGCCTAGATTTTCAACACGGCGTCTCTCTGATGGATAACTCGGCCTGTGATCTTGAGACATTTCGATGGCTTGTCCTTTCCGGCATAGAACTGCTCTGCAATCTCCAGCATTTGCCACCATCAGAAGCCTGGAATCAAGAAAAGGGTTTGTTTTCTTAGAAACACAAGTCCAATAAATCAAGTTCAACTTAAAATAGAAGGAATTATGAATGCACATACCTTCCAACGACAAGAGCTGTCAAAGCAGTGGTTCCAGAGGAACTGCTGACAGTGCTGTCATCGGCCAAAGCCATGTCAGCAAGAAGAAACCCTTTCCTTAAACAGTTTTCAACCTGGAGGAGAAAGTCATCGTTAACTTCCAATGTTTGAGGGAAATTAGCATCCTCAAAAAAGAATCTGATTGCGTGTTTTCTAACATAGGCCGCTGCCTCAGGTCCTCCATGTCCGTCAAATACCTGTAAAATGTATATATAATGAGTCAGATAGTGTCATGATGACATCAATGGATGTCTGAGATCAGGGCAAGGGCAAGCACAAGCACAAGAGAGTAAACTCACCCCATAAAAGGCACTTGGTTCAGGAAAATTGATGAGTGACCCGAAATGTGAACATAAATCATCTATCCTTATGTGTTCATCTTCCATGTACCTTCGCGGGCCAATATCAGCAAAACTACCAGATCGAATGCTTGGAACAAATTGCAGCGCAGGGGTTTCTGGAGATTTAGCATCCTGAAACATGAAATACACAAAAATTCAGTTTTGTGAAAGGAAAAAAAGACATATTTTGAAATATATGATGAAAACTGTCTGTAAATAAATGTTAGTTCACAATTGCATAGCATCTAATAATGCCGGATGCTATCAAACCCCAGGAGTCAATTCAGTCGGAACTCTGCATTCACTTGGAAATAAGAAGCCATTTTTTCAGTTTTAATTAAATTGAACAATATACTTTGAATATACTTTGGATGAAAAGTGAGGAAGCTAGAAAGTAGCATGAAAAGCATGGAATCTGGACCAGCCACTACGATAACTCTGAAAGATGATTCCCTTAGTTCACTAATCAGCTATTAAACTGAGATTATATACAAACTTCAATTGGAAATATTGATCAAATCTAATTCACACAAACAAGAACTGATTCGTGTTATCCACCAATTTATTTACTTTAATTTGCTATGGAGCCATAGACAGAGCGCAACCGTCCCTCATCTGTAAATGTAAATAAACCAATATGCTCACTAAATTTATTAAAATTAAAAAGATGGGCCTCCTCCGAAATGATTAAAAGTTTGCATTTTATATTTTGTAAAGCTTAATCTTGCTCTGTAATCATCCAACAATCAATTCACAAGAAAAGTTTTCTCCTTTTCTTCATCCCATTTCCCACTTTTTGTTCTCAATCACCGACCAAGAAAGAAGCGACCTCATCACGACCGTAAACCCCAAATAATCAGGCATCAAGAACAACACAAACTCCACCATTAATGAAGCACGCAAGCCCACAATTCAAAAGATGCATAATCAGAACTAATTGAAGTTAAGAGCAGGTAACTTAATTCCATGAAAAATATCCCAAAAATCCTATAAAAAGAAACCCAATAATCCGAAGGAAGCACAAAAGAAGAAAGATGAGTAAAAAGCTTACAAGTTGAGAAGAGGGCACATCCAACACAGGGATGCTGTTCCTAACCACCACCTCAGCTTCAGCCCCCATCCTCTTGACTTCCAGACAAAATTTTCTAGGAAAAAAGGAATATCTTTACTTCAATCCTTTAAAAAATGGTGAAAAGTTTTCAATTTTGCAGGGCGATGAAGTGTTGAGACTTGAGAAAGGCGAAGAAATGAGAATTCTGGGAGTTTCTTGGGATTTCTGATGACCAAAAACTGGACACAGGTGGGATTGA
Organism: Lantana camara; assembly: GCA_037501455.1. Classification (NCBI taxonomy): domain Eukaryota; kingdom Viridiplantae; phylum Streptophyta; class Magnoliopsida; order Lamiales; family Verbenaceae; genus Lantana; species Lantana camara. The sequence continues at coordinate 131,752,613 of CM074855.1, forward strand.
ATTAGTATTTATAAGAGAGTAAAACAACCATGACTGGAAACCGGTTGTTGGCTATACAAGTGGTCGTCTTTCTTAACAGGTGTCCATTTCTGCACCCAGTATTCAGCCTCTGCATTCCACCCACCTCAACATATTATGTCCATCTCAATTTGCCCCTCACAGACCATAAAAAGTAGTACTTTACCCACCACTACTCTCAAAAATCTAATCTTTTTCTGCATTATAGCATAAAGATGCAAAAAGTTGAAAAATGAATTAAATATCTTGGTTGAAAGGGCATAGTGACAATTGATATTTTCTTGGGGGTGATTTTGACAATTCACGAAAGTTTAAGGGTTGCTCCGGAAATATTGAAGTGTGTAGTTGGTGGTTGATGCCATTTGGAAGCTTCCTCGAACGGACACGTGGAGGTTATTGTGGACGCGCGCAGTTTGACGGAAATAGCCCCTTCTTCCCGCGTTGACTTTCAAACTATGATGGGCGTTTTTCATATTTTTAATTTCGTAATAATAATCTCCTCCTCCTCAAAAAAAAATAAAAAGTCAACGATCCTTTTTTTTGTGCTTATATTATGGGATTACAAAATATTTGTTGATGTTACGCTATGATAAAATTAAGTTATTAACGTGACGACTGACGAATAAGAATAAATAAGAAATTTGCATTTATTCTTCAAAATATTTTAGAATACAAATCATATCATAGGTGCAATCACGTAAATCGATCGAATTATACTAATTATATATAATTAAATAGATAAAAAAAAATAGTATATACAGAAGGTGACATAAACTCTTTAAATTCTCGAAGATCGGATAATTTTCCATGATAAATTATAAGCAGCACTAAGCAAATAGAAAGAAAACACCTAAGATTGGTTAATAATTTGAGTGGATGCTACGTTGCCAGACACAATGGCCATTCCTTTAATCAATAATTGAACCCCAGAAACAGTTCTTCTCTTTAATTGGTTTAAATAAACTAATTTCTAGCTTAGTCCATCAAATGTGTCAATTGTACGTTCTAATGATTAAATATATACATACTTTTTCTAGCTAAAAAGAATAAATATTTAATTAAACCTTAGTTAAATAGCTAGTGGCATTATATCCAAGTTGATTAGGACCATTCACAGAGTGCATAAAATATAATTTTATGCATCTATTTTGGTCAATTTAGATTTTGTCCTCGTTTTGAAATTTTCTTTATATTTTATGAAAATTCAATCTTCTTATTTTCTAGAATTAAATTCTATTTGCAGGCATAATTGTACTGTGATTCAACACCTAAAAAAAAAAAAGTGCTGTGCGCAAAAGATTGAGGAATCCTTGTAATTAATTGCTTCCAAATACATAGGGAATTGATTCAGAAAGATAATCTGAAATTAAATTTTATGGTTAATTTCAATTCAACCACCCTATTATCCTTTGGTTGAATTAGTTCATTTGCTCTTATAATTTTTAAAATATATCAAACTTATCTTTTTTTACCAAATTTTAATCATCGATTTATCTTCCGTCAAGACGATTCAAGTGTCAAGATCGTCGCTATCATGATCGTCACTCCAAGACAAATAAAACTCATACCCCATTAGACCTTATTGGCCATCGAAAGCCGCTACAAAGCTCTGTTCGCTGTGTGTCGGTTTTGAACAATAATTTCTCATTTATCGGTTGTCGATTTTTGGTTTCAAAGTAATCGTTGTGTTTTTTGTATCAATAGTTTTGATTGAGCATATAATATTAATATATTTGGAATTTATTCGTATAAATCTGCTTTGTTAAAAGAGGTTAAGTGCTATATTTTGTAAAGGTTAGAAGACAAATTATACTAATCCAAAATTTACGGGATAAAACGCACAAAAAGCTAAAAAAAAAAAAAAAGGATAAAGTATTCCAAAATTAACCCAATATTTTATTCAACCCAATTGTTGAATAAACTTTATTATTATAAACTTTAAATTTTTAACTTGATTTCAACAATGATGTTGCGACACCACAGAATTAGGTTTTATATGTCAATGAATATACAATGAAAGTGAATGCTGACTAGAATATGTTCCCTTGATTAGATTAAACCAGCTAATAATCACACCACAATTGTTATAGTTTTCTTCCTCTATCACTTTATATTCATTTGATTTAGGGGACAATATTAAAAAAATGCCCTCTTATATATCTACTCAACTTTAAATAATTACTAATAATTAATGCTGACGCCCGAGGCAATGAACTAGAAGAAAATTATTAGTTGAAAAGAAAAGTAGGTCCTATGTTTATCTTTATAAATTATAATATAGAGTGAAAGAAAAAATACCTTAGTTTGTCAAATGATATACTATCATTATTCAAATTTAGTAATATTAGTGAGTGGGATATACTCTGATAACTCTCTAATTTTAAAATTACCATTATATATCTAATGTTAATAATATACATACATACATATACATATATATGTGTACATTTGTCAAATGGTATTTCCAACATGTATAAAATTCATCATGCAATATCAAAACAAATAGACCGTCACTAAAAAATCTGATGCAACCAATTTGAGATAATTAAACAACAGAAATAACAAAAGTCACTCTGAAGATCACGGACATATAAAATTAAGTTGTGACGCCTCGTATGTCCGTACGTACAGGTTCATGCCACGTGTGAGTTTATTTTTCGTAATTACATTTATTTTCATATTTAATTGATGCATTTATTTGATATCTAATTCTTTATTATATGAATTATATGAAACAATTGATTTAAATTTCAAGAATATGCCCTAAGTGTTTATATGTTGTGAATTCTTATAATATGTGAATTTTATGATACGAATTTAATTCCTAAGCATGCCAATTTTATGTGATATATATGATTTAAGGGCTTGTTTGTATGAATTTTATATGTTTTGGGCTTGACTGAAACCTTAGAGGACTCAATTGCACTTTTCCTAAAGTTTTGGGCCAATTTGCATTGCAATTTGGCCATTCTTGAGTCCTTGTTTGCAAAACATGAGCTCGGGAATTCGGATTCGAATTCCGTCTTCGCTGTTGGATCGTTTCAACGATTCGGATCCAATGGAACAAGTCTCACAACTTTTCGATGTCGTTTGAATCTCCGACGACCTAAATTTTGGTCCAAAAGGACCATTTTTGCCATCCTACCCGTTTTGGAGCCATAAGCTCCAATTCTTAACCCATTTTCTGACTCAATTAAACCTTTAACACTCTCATCGCTCTCACCTTTCCCTCATAATCGAATAAAGCAAGAAAGAGCAAGAGGGAAGAAGGCAACAAAGAACAACACACCATTTCTTATCCATAAGAGCTCATTAGACTCTATTTTCTTCTCCAACTTCAAAGGTAAGAATGAAATTTTATTCTCCATGTTTTTATACATAATTTGATCCATTAGAATCTTGTTTTAAGTTGGAGAAGCATGCTAGATAGAATATATGATGAATAGTAAGGGTTTCTTTAAATTTATTGAGAACATGGCCATCTTTGCACCATTTTGAGTTTTGAGAGTTGTATGTTGTTCCATGTGGCTCATTTATTCCATTTATATGCTCTATTTTCATGTTAGTTGGTTATTTATTGATTTTCCATTAATGCACTAAACATTTTCTTGCAAGATATCATGGTATAAGTTGGTAATTTGAACTCTAAATCCTTTCCGGTTGCTAGCATGAGTGTATGTGGTTGTTTTCCCTTAGTTTTGTGCATGTTTTTCATGAAAAGTGAGTTGCTGCATTGTTGCTTTGCTTGCCTGCTATGTGCTGCTGTGTTTAGAAGGTAAGAACGGGGGATTTGCAGCAGGGCTTCGTCGAGAAGACGAGCTATACAGCCCCTCACCCCTGTGAGGGTTTAGCACCCGAAGCGCAAAGATGTCACACCCCCGCACTATAGGTCGATCCACATATAGAATGGGTAATCCGTACATGAACTAACCTATAGCGAATGGTTAACAATAAAAGAAAATACACCATTCTAGCTAGGCGGGACTAGAACCCCAAACTATTCACATTCATGTATACTAATAAAACGCGGAAGCATAATCATATCGTATGTAAATAGGTCACTTGTAAAAGCCAAAGGTGTTTGTCCTAAATCGGTTGGGGAGGGGAACTAAACCCACTTTATAAGTGGGTGGAAACCTCCCACTGTTGAGGCCTTTTCCTGACTGGGCACCTTCGGGTTTAAATTCCAGCGGGAGAAACAAAACCGTGAGGGTGGTGTCGCTTAGCCCACCAAAGCGGACAATATCGACAGGCGGGTTTTCGGGCTGTTACACTTGGTACCAGAGCCGGGGCCCGGGCCGGTGTGCCAGCGAGGACGCTGGACCCTTATGGGGGGTGGACTGTAAAAGTCAAAGGTGCTTGTCCCACATCGGTTGGGGAGGGGAACTAAACCCACTTTATAAGTGGGTGGAAACCTCCCACTGTTGAGGCCTTTTCCTGGCTGGGCACCTTCGGACTTAAATTCCAATAGGAGAAATAAAACCGTGAGGGTGGTGTCGCTTAGCCCACCAAAGCGGACAATATCGACAGGCAGGTTTTCGGGCTGTTACACTTGGTATCAGAGCCGGGGCCCGGGCCGGTGTGCCAGCGAGGACACTGGGCCCTTATAGGGGGTGGACTGTAAAAGCCAAAGGTGCTTGTCCCACATCGGTTGGGGAGGGGAACTAAACCCACTTTATAAGTGGGTGAAAACCTCCCACTGTTGAGGCCTTTTCCTGGCTGGGCACCTTCGGGCTTAAATTCCAGCGGGAGAAACAAAACCGTGAGGGTGGTGTCGCTTAGCCCACCAAAGCGGACAATATCGACAGACGGGTTTTCGGGTTGTTACATCACTACTCAGGTAAGAATTAATACAAACACATATAATTTCCCGAAGTAAATAATGAATTACAATAAATAACTTATAAATGGACCGTGCTTGACTCGAATGCAACGACTGGACTCGACTCAATTCCCGCCTAGCACGAGCCTGCAAGAACCTGAAAGGTGGAGACGTCAGTCTATGAAAGACTGAGTGAGGGGTATAATTTAAATATTAGCGCAGATAACATGCAAGTTATAATCTCGGGTGAAGTTTTAAGGAAAGGTACAATATAAGTTCAATAACAAAGTAAACATCGCCCGAGATTACAACTATCCAGTTTAACAATTTAATCATTTTCAATCAATCAATCAGTAGTCCGGCGAATGAGGGCGAATCTCCAACCTTACCCCAATAGTGAACAATACATGCTTTGTTAAATTTATCATGTGATCATGCAATTCAATTACAGTGCACAAGTAGCAGTTTCATGAACTCCTTTTTCCTCCAATGATGGAAAGGTAGCGAGCCTTCAACCATCCACGATATGGTGTACGTCAGGAACATGACTCCCATGCACGGGACTCCTTCCTCCACCAAACCTCCTGGTGGATTCAGGGGTGATCCCACAATAGTGAGGAAAGCGTAGGAGTTACCCGTCAGCCCTTTGCTTTTTCGGTTGGCTCAAGACACTACCCTCGGGCCCACAGTAAACAATACATGATACTCGCCAAACATGCTCGGTACATGACAATAACATAGCTTGCTTGCAATGAACATGACTTGCTTTCGAATAACATGTCTTGCTTGAAATCATTTGAATGCCTTTGAAAGATTATAGTTATATGTATACCTTTTTTGCCGTAAGTTTCACGTAAAAGTATTAAGGGTTCTAGATAACTAGCAATTAAACCTCACCTGGCAGGCGACACGATGACTCAGGGATTCATGAAGGTGCTCATTGGTCCATAATCTCCGCCCTAGAGAAGAACTGGACAAGAAAAAGGACATGGTGCATTCGTGAGACATGACTCAATAATGATACCAAGATATGACGCACGGAGTAATTATACAACGAGATGGCATGCATTATCAAATGTAGCATGTAATAATCATATTATAGCATGCTATTGATCATATAATAGCGTGTTGGTGTCAATTAAGGGATTCGAAAAGGATTTGGAAATCTCAATTTCATACAGAATATGCAGGGGTCGCGGGCGCGACCAATTTTTTCATGAATTTTTCGTGAAAATTTCAAAAGTCGAAACTTGGCCAAAATTTGGTAGCGGCCGCGACCTGATTTATATGTATTTCAGGTCGCGGGCGCGACCTGCTGTTCCGCCAAATCTGAGAGTGGGTCGCGTGCGTGACCCATTTTTACTCTAATTTCGGTCACGACCGCGACCTTCACTATCAGCAGAAAAACAGAGCAGCAGAAACAGGGGAATGCACGAACCAATCTCCAAGTCCATCAAACTCATCACAATTCAAGTTCTTAATGCAAGAATTTTGGAAATTAGCATGCATATACACTTATAGTATAATAAAAACTATTATAAACACATAAATCATGCCTTGATCATCAAATTCCTCAACTTCACTCCATGTATGAGTTCATCACTTAACTCCATGATTTCCAAGAATTCATGTTAAATTTCAAGTTTAAAGTATAAGATCATGTTTCTAACTTCAAGAATCCATGTAAACCACCTATACGCATACCTTGAATGAAAGAGAAGGAAAGAGATGGTGTTATGAAGATGATGATGCTCTAAAGTCCCCAATTTCTTGAAAATTTAACTTGAAATGGATGAAATCTCTCTTCTCCTTCTTGGTATTTTTGATCGTGGAAATGGAAGCAATATGTGTGTGTGTGTATGAAACAAAATGATGAATGAAATGAAGATTACATGATTCTTCTACATATATGGATGAGTCACCCAACTTTGCATCTATGTCCCCAAGTTTCTCAAGTCATGCAATCAAGTTTCATTCCTAACTAATTAGTCACTTTGGTCCAAGAATATATCATGCAATTTAGTCCTTGAATTTTAAAGAAAAGTCATATAAGGACAATTTGGCAATTAGATCACGTTCGAAAATTATTTCACGTAACCAATATTTCCAAGTCATGCAATAGTTCTCAAATTGTCACGAATTTCATATATTTTCATGTAAACATGTTGAAAGATAATTCATATAGTTTTCACGAAATGTAGGAATTTAGTAAACGAACGAATTAAAATAAATCCTAACTCTCAGAAAAATCACACGTGACGTGCGTACCTGAATGACCGAAAATCGGGGCGTTACAGAGGGGCCATCTCTAATGTACCGACACTTTTAAAAATATCAATTTGCCACGTCGTGTTGTATCGGATACTCATGTCGCACACCGTGTCCGACACTTATCACCTGGAAAATTCACAAAAAATCTGTGTCGTTGTATCCATGTCGTCGTGTCCGTATCCGTGCAACATAGGGGGCCATGCATGCAATTGGAGCCATACTCCGTGTCTTGTTGTGCAGATTTGGGCAATTGCTTCTGACCTGAGACATGCCCATGGCTGTCCTAGGCCTTGGGAGGGCTCATCCCCGTGTCTCAGGCTGATTTCTTGAGTTTTAACCGCTGCACCAGGACACGGGGGTGACAATGTTTACACTAGAAAGTTGTCACCCCCGTGGCTACTCCCTTTTGTGACTGTTGCGTATTGTTTGCTCTTCTTTTGTTTGTTTCTTTATTTTCTCACCTCGTTTATGATTTTTACATGTTATGAACACGTAATATTATGTGTTAAATCGTTTATATTAAATTTATGGATTGATATGATATGATTTATACGAGCTATGATCTTAAATATCTTAAGTGGCACGTGACTAAGTTCTTGCACCTCATATGCATACATTGTATTCATACGCATCGTCGGGCGTCTAATTGGTAAATAATTGAGTCTAAGTCTCAGGTATTGTGTTTATTTGTTACAGAGCCACTTCCGGACGTCGTCAAACCCGAGGCATAGGTGTCGGTTTGCCCGTAATGGTCTCTGTTTGCTACCGCTTTTGCTATAAGGTGAGGTTTAGGATTTTTGTTTTAGTTAAGCGACCTATAACCTTTTATATGATGATTTCTCACCCCACATGCGACTATATACTTATTATATAGTAAATATGTATTTATCGACTATGTTTATGGTCTTATGGATACGATTAAAATTTATGAAAATGGTATAAGTATGAGCATACGTAAACTTAAGTTTTCTACACTTCATGTACGTATATGATTAAGTTAGTCCGAGATAAGCCTTGAAACATAGGTATTTGGTAAGAAAAGGTATTTTGGGCCCCGGGAATTGTGGGTAAGGACGCCTGGGACGGCAAGGGCCGTCGGGTTAAACCTGTGTATAATTCTCATTTGAAGTATTTACACACGACTCTTGGAGGTTGAGGAGGCGTGGTGCTTTGAGCCGTCCGTGAATAACCGGGAAAGGCACAATGTGGGTTAGCTACCCCATGTGTATTGGTAAAGTAGGTGGAGAGGGTTTGATTCCCGAAACACCAAGGATGTGTGGATGGATATGTATTTATGATTTCGGTTTTTATGTTATGTTAAGAGGTGTGTTGGTGGAGGCCCGTACTCGCAGGACATTTGTTTATGTTTATGTTATCGATGGATTATGAATCGAGTTAGGCTTTCTGTAGCACCCGCACGGTGGGTCACCACATCCCCCGCACCAAAGTCCGATCCACAAACGAAATGGAGAGTCCGTACATGAACTAAACAGAGGCGAACGGGAGACTGACAAACTCACACCTAGGCTAGGCGGAACTTAGACCCTAAACCACATAACCAAACAGACAACAAAAATGCGGAAGCGAAATAAATCATGCAATAATCAAACATACATAAACAGTTGACGGGTTCAACTAGCATAAATACCTAATCCCGAATATCAAACAATAATCATAAATCCAACGGGTTCAACTAATTCAAGCAAACCTATCCTAACCTGTCCCGAAGTATACATATCAATTCATAATTAAATTCTGGATATCATAAACAAACATATCTTATACAAAAGCCGATTGAAAGAAATGCGAATGCAAGACCACCTACTAGACAAAGACTTGGAAAAAAACTACAAAGGACTGACACACTCCGCCTAGCTCTATGTAACGCCCCGATTTCTCGGACGTAAAGGTAGGACGTATGTGTTTACCTAATTGCGCAAATTAATTGTTTTTACGTGTTTTATATTTAATTTTATTATAATTGTTATTATTTTATTATATTATATTATATTTTTTTATTTTAATATTATTAATTATATATATATATATTTCGTATTGTATATATAAATATATATATATGTTTAATTATTATGATTAATTTAATGATTATGCTAATTATATGTTATGCTAATTAATCATGTTTTAATTAGTAATTGATTATTTATATATATATATATATATTTATACGTACAATATATATATAATTATGCATGAAGATTTTATTTATGCATGCAAATTAATATATTCTTGCATGAAAATCATATTTATGCATGGGAATTAAATATGCATGAATTTCATTTCATTTTGCATGAATTTGGTTGAATTATGCATGGGAGTTATAATATATGCATGGAATTATGTTGAATTGCACGTATGAGTTTGTTCGTTTATTTTGTGCTTCGTTCTCTTATGAAATGATATCAAATTGCCACGAATTTGTAATATGTCGTACATATATGTGTTATGGACATGATTTTATGCTCAAATTATGTTTTTGAATTCATTTGTTATGTTAACGAATTACATTTTAATTGAGGAACCAAAACGGGAGCTAACGAGCACTTAGCGTACCCTTGGTTCCGAATTTAATATCTTGAGCTCGGGAACTCTGATTCGAGTTCCGTCAACTCCGCTGAACTCGTAACGAAAATTCGAGTTTAGTAAACTTAACCTTATAATTTTCCTAATTCATTTGAAACTCCGAAATCCAACCGAAAAACGAAACGGAGACCAACGTGACCCTGTTGCACTAAATCAGCCATATCTTGGCCAAACCATAACCAAATTAACCATGGTTTGATTCCTTTAAACCCTAACTCAACCACCTATCTGGATATTTCAAGCCCTAACCGAGATAATCCTCACACAAGCCCCAAAACTCAGCCAAAGCTACTGTTTTTCTCTTCAGTCCCGTAACCCTTCATCCCTTGGAGATTTTGGAGCTCAAATCTCATCCAAACTTCAACCAATCATCAAGGTAAGCTTAGGGTTGTATTGTATGATTAATTCTGATCATTTTCATCTTTCCATTCATGATTTTGAACATGGTTTCATGATTTTCTGGACTTTTACCGAAAATGAAGGTTTTTGGGCAAATTCTTGATCTTCTTCGATTCTTAACGGTTTTGTTCGATTCCAAGCTTGAGATTAATTGTTTTGACTTCCTCATATCATTTATGGTCATTGATTTCGTGGTTGTTGAAGAATTTATGATATATCATTTATGACAATTTTCAGAAAATTTCACTTGAATGTCACGTATGCTTCCATGCCTTGATTGATCACTTTTGGAACTGATTTCCTAGTTGAATATATGATATTTTGCTGCTTATTTGTTGGCCTTAACTGAGTTGAATAGATGGAGCAGGAGTGAATCGTTCATGCCCTGTTTTTTTCGAGTTTTGGCCCTGTTTTTCCAACTGATTTCAGCTGTCAATTTGCTGCGTTTCTTTCTTCCTTTTTGCTGTCCATTTTAGTGGCTATGTGGTGTGTGATCTTGTTGAGTTCTTGCAGCAATTTGTGCCTTGTAATATTGCATTTGTTGCTTGCTTTTCCTGCGCCTTTTCTTGCTCTGTTTCTGCGATTTTCTGCTGCGATTAGAGGCTGCTGCTGCTGCTGTCACGGGCGTGCCTTTCCTGCCCGTTCCAGCGGGGAACGGGGGTGCTTCGCGGCCTGGAGTTTCTGTACCGAGACACGGGGGTGTCTCGGTCCAGGCTTGAAGGGTGACACGGGGGTGTCACCCCGTTTTGCTTGAGCTTTTCCTGCGTTTTCCTGTGTTGTATATGCTACTGTTGCTGCTTCCAATTCATGCAGAGTTGTAAGAGGTGCTATTTTGCTTGCATGGTTGTGTAAATATATATGTATTTGTGTGTGTTTGTTATTTATTTTGCATGTATATTCTTATTATATATATATATATATATATATATTAGGCTAAGCATGCATGCTTCCTACGTGCATGAATATACGTATATATATATATATATATATTGTGTAATTACTTATATCATTTTCATGCATGGTTTGATTTAATATATATATATATAAGTATTATATATACATTAAATACATATATTGCATGCATGGTTTTGTGATTATATGCATGTAAAATGTATATATTGCATGCATGTGTGTGTGAGTGTGTACGTTTATATATATATATTTATTATATATTTCAGATATTATTTAATTTAATTCAATTCTAGAAATTAATTGATTTCCATTTCGCGTATTTAATTATCGACTTTTGATTGAACGTTTCAATTATTTATTTTATTCCTAAATGTGAATTTGAATATTATGTGTCATGCTTACTTAATGAATTTTAGATTAATTAATATGCATTATGAATTGTGAACGTTATGAATTTATGAAATTTATATGAATTTATGAATATTATAAATGATATGAATTTATGAAATTATGAAATTGAATAAAATATATGAACGAATGATTTGATTATATCATTTAAATTCTTTAATCGTGCACATGAACATTTTTATGATATAACATGATCATTTATGCATTCATGTCATATGCACTTCATTGCCGAGCGTCATATGTGGTCATTGAGTCTCATACCTTTTCTTTTGCACAGATTCGGGTTTGGTCGGAGACGAGGGCGAGCATTGAGACGCGCTTGTGCCTTTATTTTGCTTTGGTAAAGGTGGGTTTTTCTTCTACTAGTTAAACAACCCTATAAATCCCTTATGTGCAAAGTTTTAAGCCAAAATAATATATTCATATAAATCGAGTCATTTTGGGTAAATGATTTCAAACGTATGACCCTTTTTTCTTATGAAACCCTACCTTATGTTTTGGCGAGATTGCATGTATGTTATGTTCACGGGCCCCGGGACTTAGTATATGTGGCTAACCGAGGAAGCAAGGGCTGACGGGGATCCCATATACTAGTTCCAACCAAACTACGGTGATACCGGCCCTCGCTAGGAGTTTTAGCGGGGAATGGGAGCTGAGTGCCCTTGGGGGATTCATGTACCCCCATTGGCCTATGTATGAACCGGTGGTCGGGTCTTGCAAGCCCGTCCACCACCCGGAGGAAGAAGGAGTATATGAATGATTATGATCATGCATTTATGAGCACAAAAGATTTATGTATGATAATGAATTATTGAATAATTAATTATGATTACACGAGGAGTAGGTTGGAGACTGTGCACGCCCACTCGCCGGGCCATAAACCCTTATGAACAAGTATGAATGAATATGAACGTCGTAATCCCGTTGATGTTTTCTATTGTTTTAACCACTTGGTAAATTCCTTTCAAACTTCACACGGGATTAGGGCTTGCATGTATGTGTTTAATTTATGTGATATTATATATCTTATGCCCCGTTTTTATACCCACCAGTCTCTTTTAGACTGAACCCGGTTGTTTACAGCTGTTTTGTGCAGGTATAGAAGTGCTAGGCGGGAATACAAGTCGTCTAGGTCTTGCATTTATGTTTAGCACTTCCTTTTGTCTCATATTCATACTCTTGTTGCTACTTTTGTATTTTATCAGAGCGTTATGATTTTGTAGGCCGTGAGTGCCGTGCATATTTGAATGCTCTTGTATATTGATTTTTGGAGCTTGTTAGCTCATTGTATATATGCTATGTAGTTCTTGCTTCCGCGAATTTTATTTAACTCTGATTTTATGATTCTTGCAATGATTGGTTCAAGGGTTAGTCCCGCCTAGCATAGCGTGTGTGTTGTGTCCCCGTTCGCCGTGGATTTGGCGCGTGTATGGACTTCCATTTCATATACGGGGTCGGGTCTCGGTGCGGGGGATGTGGTACCTTACGCTCGGGTGCTACACTCTAACTCCAAGCAGAACCTGTAACTAAAAAGGTAAAAGGGGAGGGGTCAGTCTTAACTCGACTGAGTGAGGGGTTAACACACTCACCCTATATATATAAGAGCAAAGCAAGTATCAAACTCATAATGTTCATGAACGCGGGGATAGTTTTTACACACTAAATCATTTCCCATGATATACATACATATAGGGTTTACTTAACAAAAGCAAATTAACCAATTTTAACTTACCGAGCAAACTTAGCAAAGCCTATTAAATCTTAACATATCCTATAAAAACTCCCTTTTAGTTTAACTTAGAATCTATCCCCGTTTCATAAACCTTAACAGAACATACATATCATATCATATAGAACTCGGCGGGTACGAGCTCCGACTCCCCCAAACTCCTCATAACATATCATATCAGAATCAAAACAGAAAACTTACATACATATCATATCATATCATCCTCAACTCCGGGTGATGGAAGGGTGTATACGCCCAAACCATCCAGAGAAATGAGGGGAGCGCCTTGCGAGTACTCAAACCCTCAGGATTCCTTCCCTCACCAAACCTCCTGGTGAGTTCAAGGGTGATCCTCTGTAGACATATGGAGACTATGTACAGGCTTAACCTCGACGGCCCTATGCCGTCCCGAGGGCTCCTTACCCATAGCTCCGGGGCCCAACATACACATATCATATCATAACCCGCTACAACAGAGACAGACAGACATAACTTATACATATATAGGTATACATACCACTTTTCGTTTCAATCAAACTCGGTCCTTGCCAAACTTGGCTCATGAGAAGTATACGGTTAGAAGCATAGCTTCACGCGGCAAAACATAACAAAACAGTCCAAATCAAGCATACATAGGCTCGTACATTGCTTAACATACTTGCAAACTCGAGGCATTATTCAACAAATACATATTTCACACTTATTTATATACATATAAGGCTTATTAAATCACAAGCAATCAAAACCGAGCACATTGCCATAAGGTGTAACTATATCCTAACCTCACCTGACACCGAAGAGGCCGAAGACACAACAAATGATCCACCCCGGAATCAACACGGCCAACAAAACACCACCCCAGGTGTACCTGAACAAACTGAATACAAAAATAGGACTTAGACTCAAGAATGAACCAATTAGACGCACGACTTATGTTTATGATTGTCATGAAGTCATGAGTCACGTATACAAGCATAGAACAATCATGCATTAACAATAACTCCCATTTCATGGACATATGAAAGCATACCATACAATTTCACCTTAAAACATGCAATTAAATTGAAGTAATAAACTAAGGATGCAGAATAAAGTCATAATGAAGCATAATAAACGAAAAGCAAACACAAACACACAACAGAGGCTGGGAACGGCCTCGCCCAAGGCGGGAAGGGCCGTTCCCACACACGCACCCTAGGCCTGGAGAACGAGAACGGCCATTCCGGGCACCAACACAAAATGGGAACGGTCATTCCCAGAAATCCCGAACTCCCCCCCGAGTGTTTGTAAAGAAATGCCCAAAACGCACTCCGGGAACGGCCGTTCCGGTCCCAAGCACAACCTGGGAAGGGCCGTTCCTAGTCTCGGAGCTGACTCAGCAACCCGGGGAAGGGCCGTTCCCACCACAAGGCATAAATGGGAACGGCCGTTCCGACCTGGAACAGCTGAAAAGAAGCAGAAGCTCCAAAAATGGCGACGGGGAAGCAAACAACAAAGCAACAGCAGCCTAACCACAACCAAAACACGCGAAAATAACACAATAAAGCATGCTCGACACGTAGGTCACATATTTCCACATTAGAGCTCGCAAAACGGGCTCGAACAGCCCAAACTCCCAACCCCGACGCTATTCATCATCTTCCCCAATTAGCCATACAACACATATCCGAGGCACGAAAGAGATATTAAATTAAAGCACGTAACGAGAGGGTCACAAATCTTACCTTGAGTCGTTGATCGGACGGTTGGATCTCCCAAACCCGAGCTCAAAGCTTGATGGACAAAATGGGGAAAATATCTTCTCTTCCTCTTCCTTGCTGCTGCTGATCGTGGAAGTGGAGAGAGAAGGAAAGGCTGGCCCCTTTTGGGGCTGGTCAAACGGGTCGGTTAATACGGGTAGGGTCAAACGGTATTCGGTCCATTCGGATCGGATTTAAAACAATAGGGCTATCAAATGGCTTTAGAAATTAAAAGGTTAATTCATTGAATCCGAATCATTGAAACGAACTCAACGATAGGGTCGGAATTCGAATTCGAATTCCCGAGCTAAAATAGCCACGAAGGCTCAAGCGTCCTAATTACAATTAGGTCCCTAAATTGCAAATATTGGACAATTGAGTCCAGGTACAATTTAATTAAATTCTAAAGCACACGTAATTAAAATAAATCCCATATTGACACGTAAGCATGCTTAATCACATAATTCGCAAAATATAGAAATAAACTCTCTCGTGACGCCGTACCTGGAATGCCGAAGAGGCGGGGCGTCACAATCTCCCCCCCTTAAGAGAACCTGGTCCCCAGGTTCTACCGCTCGCAACAAAACTACGAGCAACTCTCCCGTATTCACCCAAGTTCGGGGCTCGCGACACTCCGACAAGGGTTAGCCCGAGAAAGGTCTTCTAAGCACGAAGGGGGTTCGATCATTGCTTCAAGCTTCACACGAACTCGATCCCTACTAGGAGTAGTTCAGACTTCTCGCACGATAGGAGGCTCACAAGTGATTCAACTCCCACCGCTTGAATCAATCCAAACCAACCCACAATCCGGGACCACGAGTGGAGTTGTTAAAGAACTCAAACCACTCGCTCTCCACCCAAGAAGGGCCTTCAACCCGTGGTTCGAAGTTGACATTCGAACGTTGATCACCTCAAACGTGAACTCCGGGAACTTGTGGAGAAGACCGTTGCAAAGCACGACCCTCGACTTACAGTAAAGCAACAACACTCGCTCTCTCAAGTCACCCCAAAAGGGCAACCAACAACTCACAACAACGACGCACACACCCCAAACAAAGCAAAACAAAAGATGGATGATACACGTGATATGTATGTCTAATGTACCGTTCACCGAAGCGTTGGAATCTTATCTTTGTGATGATCTTCTCCACTCCAAAGTTCCTTATTCACGGTTAAGCTCTGAAATTCCCAACGTGTCTTGAGCTTCGAATATCACCCTGATCTTTATCCCACGGTTGTTGTTTAGCTCAAATAACTATTCTAATCCAATTCTCCACTCTTCATTGGTCTCGTTTTCCCAAAACATTTGAATTCTTGAGACTTTGATTAATCCTTATAATTCTTCGTAGATTTGATGAGCTCAATAAACTATTCCAAATCTCACGGCCCGAATTCTTCTCCCATTTGTGTATCTTTAAATTTCTTGAAAATTAGCCTTACTTAAAAATCTGTATTCTTTCCCCACTTATGGTATCGATCTTCTCGCGGATTGTATTCTTCCTCCTCAAAATATTTAAGAAGATTGCATCGTCGATTGATGATTCTTATTGGTTCCCTTTTAAAGTCCAGGGATAATTTCTTGTGTGATCCATTCTCCCCTGTAGCTAGAGGACTCCGAAATCTAATTCCCGTATCGAGACGCTCCATAAGTTTCTCCTGATCCCAAATCTTCCATTTAAAATTTCATTTACTTCCTTTGAAATCCACTAAGGTTTCTTCCAAATTCCACGAAGGACTTGCTGTAAAATTATAATTTTCTTCCCATAAAATCTTTCGAGTGTAGCATCGATTCCCTTACGATTAAATGGGAAGCGGTTACCATTTCCCCAAGGTTGTAGTTGATTGTAATTGTTCCCACATCCCAAGTTGATCTCTTGTTCTACTCTTGTTATTGTTTTGTTTAAATTTCGCCGGTAGAGACTCCTTGGTGTCTTTCTCCTAATTATTTCCAAGAGTTAATTTCAGCACCCTCATTGTTCATTAAGTCCGAATTCCAGAACGAATTGCACCTTGTGCTTGGTGAAATAAGCTACCTCGAATCTTTAACTTCTCTTCAAAGTACCCCCCAAATTCCTAAATTCTTTAACCTTATACCCGGACCTCTCAAACCATTCTTCTTTGTCATATTCTCCATGTTTCCATAAACTCAACCCGATCTTCAAAAGTAATCCTTAATCTTGTCCCATACCCAAACCATTTCTCCCAATTCCCATCGAACACAACTTGGTAACTTGAATGAAGAATTATCCTAAAATAAAACACTAAATATGCATGTCGAGTCAAAGTGCGAATGAGATGCATCACTTAGACACGTAGCAACAACAATTAGCAACAATTAATAATAAGTACCAATTAATAATTAAGGTAAAGAGGATAATAAATTGCAAAAATTTTAAAGTGTGATGAATGCACGTGCTATGAATGCAATACCTCAATTTTCGGATTCCTGTTGGTTTCCAATTTGAAGCCGATGATCTCGTGCCTTTTGCTTGTTGGCTCTCGGTCGATCACACTCAGAAATCTTGTGCTCCTTTGACCCACAGATGTAGCACCTCTTCAATCTGTCCCAACATGCTTCGTAAGTATGAGTGGTTCCTCCACAATAAGCACACAATTGGGGCCTTTTCCCCAACCTTGAAGTATTCCCAATCTTGTGTTTCTTTCCCCGAATTCTTTTGGCCCTAGTTCCCTGTTGAGGAGGTTCTTCTTCCACTTGTAACTTTGAGCATAAACCCGACTCAACATTAAACCCTGATACCTCTTCTTCATTGCCCTTTGTCATGATCCAAGTTTCGACTCTTAATGCTTTCTTTGTAGCTTTATCCCACGTGGTCGTATCCTTTGCAATTAGGGCTTTCTTGAATTCATCCCGAAGACCTTCCATAAAGTAGTTGGCCTTCATCTGATCGTTACCCATAATATGAGGCACATATAAGCCCAACCTTTCAAATTCTTCTATGTATTCTACAACGGATCTACCTCCTTGTTTCAAAATGAGGAATTCTTCAAGTCTTCGCTCTTGTAGAATAACCGGTGCAAACCTCCTTCTGAATTCTCGAATAAATACTTCCCAAGTCAACTCTTCGTTCATAGTCTCTAGTTGTTGAGCAACCCTTTTCCACCACTGCCTTGCTTGTCCTTGCAAGAGAAATGCAGCAAGGTGAGCCATGTCCTGAGAGTTGTGTGGCCATATTTCGAAAATACCCTCTATCTCTGAAAGCCACTCCTCAGCCTTTACATCATTTCCTTCTCGAAATTGGGGAGGCTTGAATGCTATGAATTCCTGGTACATCATTGCCATCGGATTCATTGCTAATACTTTGATGGAAGATTATCCTAGGTTGCACAGATTTGGATGAAAAAAAGTTATCCGTAGTGTTGCCGATGCGGTGGAATCCTGAAAATCTCAACAACTACAACAGTTATATATGCATGTTGATTAGTAAGTGCTCATGTCACGTAGTAAATCAAGTAGAGCATCAAAGAAATGCAATGCTTCACGTAGTAAAATCAATAAAGTATTGAAATTCAATTACATAGCTTATCAAATTGTGATGCAAATGCACACATAATCAAATTGTCCTATACCGCTCGACTTAGACAGACACGACCTGACACTGAACCCCGGTTTTTCAACCTGGGCCTCTGATACCACTTAAGGATGTAGCACATGCACGGTGGGTCACCACATCCCCCGCACCAAAGTCAGATCCACATACGAAATGGAGAGTCCGTACATGAACCAAACAGAGGCGAACGGGAGACTGACAAACTCACACCTAGGCTAGGCGGAACTTAGACCCTAAACCACATAACCAAACAGACAACAAAAATGCGGAAGCGAAATAAATCATGCAATAATCAAACATACATAAACAGTTGACGGGTTCAACTAGCATAAATACCTAATCCCGAATATCAAACAATAATCATAAATCCAACGGGTTCAACTAATTCAAGCAAACCTGTCCTAACCTGTCTCGAAGTATACATATCAATTCATAATTAAATTCTGGATATCATAAACAAACATATCTTATACAAAAGCCGATTGAAAGAAATGCGAATGCAAGACCACCTACTAGACAAAGACTCGGAAAAAAACTGCAAAGGACTGACACACTCCGCCTAGCTCTAACTCCAAGCAGAACCTGTAACTAAAAAGGTAAAAGGGGAGGGGTCAGTCTTAACTCGACTGAGTGAGGGGTTAACACACTCACCCTATATATATAAGAGCAAAGCAAGTATCAAACTCATAATGTTCATGAACGCGGGGATAGTTTTTACACACTAAATCATTTCCCATGATATACATACATATAGGGTTTACTTAACAAAAGCAAATTAACCAATTTTAACTTACAGAGCAAACTTAGCAAAGCCTATTAAATCTTAACATATCCTATAAAAACTCCCTTTTAGTTTAACTTAGAATCTATCCCCGTTTCATAAACCTTAACAGAACATACATATCATATCATATAGAACTCGGCGGGTACGAGCTCCGACTCCCCCAAACTCCTCATAACATATCATATCAGAATCAAAACAGAAAACTTACATACATATCATATCATATCATCCTCAACTCCGGGTGATGGAAGGGTGTATACGCCCAAACCATCCAGAGAAATGAGGGGAGCGCCTTGCGAGTACTCAAACCCTCAGGATTCCTTCCCTCACCAAACCTCCTGGTGAGTTCAGGGGTGATCCTCTGCAGACATATGGAGACTATGTACAGGCTTAACCTCGACGGCCCTATGCCGTCTCGAGGGCTCCTTACCCATAGCTCCGGGGCCCAACATACACATATCATATCATAACCCGCTACAACAGAGACAGACAGACATAACTTATACATATATAGGTATACATACCACTTTTCGTTTCAATCAAACTCGGTCCTTGCCAAACTTGGCTCATGAGAAGTATACGGTTAGAAGCATAGCTTCACGCGGCAAAACATAACAAAACAGTCCAAATCAAGCATACATAGGCTCGTACATTGCTTAACATACTTGCAAACTCGAGGCATATTCAACAAATACATATTTCACACTTATTTATATACATATAAGGCTTATTAAATCACAAGCAATCAAAACCGAGCACATTGCCATAAGGTGTAACTATATCTTAACCTCACCTGACACCGAAGAGGCCGAAGACACAACAAATGATCCACCCCGGAATCAACACGGCCAACAAAACACCACCCCGGGTGTACCTGAACAAACTGAATACAAAAACAGGACTTAGACTCAAGAATGAACCAATTAGACGCACGACTTATGTTTATGATTGTCATGAAGTCATGAGTCACGTATACAAGCATAGAACAATCATGCATTAACAATAACTCCCATTTCATGGACATATGAAAGCATACGATACAATTTCACCTTAAAACATGCAATTAAATTGAAGTAATAAACTAAGGATGCAGAATAAAGTCATAATGAAGCATAATAAACGAAAAGCAAACACAAACACACAACAGAGGCTGGGAACGGCCTCGCCCAAGGCGGGAAGGGCCGTTCCCACACACGCACCCTAGGCCTGGAGAACGGGAACGGCCGTTCCGGGCACCAGCACAAAATGGGAACGGTCGTTCCCAGAAATCCCGAACTCCCCCCCGAGCGTTTGTAAAGAAACGCCCAAAACGCACTCCGGGAACGGCCGTTCCGGTCCCAAGCACAACCTGGGAAGGGTCGTTCCTAGTCTCGGAGCTGACTCAGCAACCCGGGGAAGGGCCGTTCCCACCACAAGGCTTAAATGGGAACGGCCGTTCCGACCTGGAACAGCTGAAAAGAAGCAGAAGCTCCAAAAATGGCGACGGGGAAGCAAACAACAAAGCAACAGCAGCCTAACCACAACCAAAACACGCGAAAATAACACAATAAAGCATGCTCGACACGTAGGTCACATATTTCCACATTAGAGCTCGCAAAACGGGCTCGAACAGCCCAAACTCCCAACCCCGACGCTATTCATCATCTTCCCCAATTAGCCATACAACACATATCCGAGGCACGAAAGAGATATTAAATTAAAGCACGTAACGAGAGGGTCACAAATCTTACCTTGAGTCGTTGATCGGACGGTTGGATCTCCCAAACCCGAGCTCAAAGCTTGATGGACAAAATGGGGAAAATATCTTCTCTTCCTCTTCCTTGCTGCTGCTGATCGTGGAAGTGGAGAGAGAAGGAAAGGCTGGCCCCTTTTGGGGCTGGTCAAACGGGTCGGTTAAAACGGGTAGGGTCAAACGGTATCCGGTCCATTCGGATCGGATTTAAAACAGTAGGGCTATCAAATGGCTTTAGAAATTAAAAGGTTAATTCATTGAATCCGAATCATCGAAACGAACTCAATGATAGGGTCGGAATTCGAATTCGAATTCCCGAGCTCAAATAGCCACGAAGGCTCAAGCGTCCTAATTACAATTAGGTCCCTAAATTGCAAATATTGGACAATTGAGTCCAGGTACAATTTAATTAAATTCTAAAGCACACGTAATTAAAATAAATCCCACATTGACACGTAAGCATGCTTAATCACATAATTCGCAAAATACTGAAATAAACTCTCTCGTGACGCCGTACCTGGAATGCCGAAGAGGCGGGGCGTCACACTTTCTTTTACGTATTATATGTTATGCTTTTGAAAACGATTTGGTATGCAAAACCCTAGCTTCGATTCATGGCCATCCCTTTGATATGTGTTTTGCTTTATACATATACGTGTGTGGGTGTGCGTTAGCCCCCTCACTCAGCCGAGTTAAGACTGACCCCTCTCCTTTTCCACCTTTAGCTACAGGTTTGCTCGAGCTAGGCGGGGAAGTGCGTCGTCGAGTCGTACTAGTTTGTTTAGGTCGAGTCTGCATTCATAATTACTGCTTTTGGACTCTTGGACTTATATTATGTCATGGATTTGTATTTTGGAGATTATGATGGACACTTGATGTATTTTTGGGTCGTGTGGGCCATATATATATGTTTGTAGGCTCGTTTTGAGCTTCTTTATGGATACTCTTTAATTGCTTCCGCACTTTGTTGATTGTGTTTGCGCGCTCTAGTTAATCTTTAGCCCCGTTTAGTCTAGTGCGTGTGTGAAGGTCCCGTTCGCCTAGACTTGAACTCATGTATAAATTTATATTTCATATATGGGTTCGGATTTAGGTGCGGGGATGTGGTGGCCCACCGCTCCGGGAGCTAGATAAGTACTCGATTACCCGTTGTTTAATTATAAAAAAAAAAAAATCCCCTTATCGCCCACCGATGTGACTGAATTTTAGCTAATTTCTCCCAATACTAAAACCTTAATCTGGTCATAAAATCTGCAAAAAGGATTTCTTGCACAATGCACCCTTTGATGTCCGAATTATGTTGAAAAAAACTTAATCTATGCCTAATATACAATAGCCAATTAAATCTATGTCTAACATACATTAGCCAATCAATCTAATAGTAAACTTTGGCATAATTAGAATGGTATTACAGTCCACATTTTATATATATTGACAAGTTGGTCTGTACTCTGTAGGCCCTGCATAAGAATAATAATAGAATAGATCAACTGTTGCATAATGGTGCAGGCAAAGCTGTTGAGTGTTGACCCAGCCAGTATTATCATTATTCACATTTCATATATTTGTTTAATTAAAGACGCATATGTATAACAACGACATTACCTTTCTCTCCCACATGCCTTGTTTTACCGCAAACTCGTGTTTATAATTGTCCCCTTCCTCGCAACAATTACATTGATTCCAATCATCTCGAAACTTGAAACACCTTATTATATTATATGCTAATATTTTACATACCGTATAAAGGATTAAACCTGTCCAAGACTATTAAAATTTGATCTTGAATTAATAAATTTTCAAATTCTATACATTTATTTAAAGATATAAACATTTTGTTATTTTCCATGCATATATGTATTACGTTACGTATAATTAAGTAGACATTCATTAATGTAAAATTCATGATAATTTTGACAAGGTACGAGGCTAAAAAGCTAGCGAAGCCAAATCGTCAATATTAGTTGGCCTAATTCATAAATGACACCTTGGACTATGTGGAATTTTATCCTATTATTATTAATTGATGTCACCTCAATTTAATAGGGTTGAATATATATATATATATATAATATGTACACAAGCTGCATATGTTGAAATTGTTTCTAATTAATCGCAAAACGATTGATTGGAACAAAATAGTAGTAATCACAATATCACATGTAAAATATATATTTTCTTTAATTATTTGCACCTCCCGGTCCAAACGGCGCCGTGGGATTTGATTATAATTGAGTCGTCGTTTGGGGAAGGAGAAAATTAGGGTTTTCAGAGGAAAGTTTTGAAAAAAGCAAAAGAGTGGGTTTGAACGGTCAAAAGCAAAGAAAAGTAGGGAGCACCTGCAACAGCAGCAGTGGTAATAAAGGAATTAAATTTCAATTTCACCATTAATATATTGCATTTCTTTATATGCTTTTGGCTTTGAGGGTCCTTTTCTTGTTGACTGACTCCATCATATAGCTAGCTAGCTGCCTGCCTATTCGCCATTTTACCCAATAATTATAAAACTATACGCCAAAGGGGAGGGGGTAACTCGTACCGCTTTTTTTGCTGCAAGATTGAGGATTTTAGCTGTCAGATTATTTGATTTCTGGATCCATTGGGATCTCGGGCGCTGTGGCCAATTTGCGGAGTTGGGGGTGGTTCTTGATGCGTCGGTTGCGAAGTTTATTCAGCTGAAGCGGCTTTTTTTCTTCATAGATTGAAGTTTTTGGTAATTTTATATATTTTTCATGAGTTTTGATGTTTGTTGGGATAATTGGGTTGATTTTCAGCTGAATTTTTTAGATGTCAGTTGCTCTTGGCTTTTCCCATTTTTCATTTTTCTTTTAGGGTTTGTTTCTCTCTGATTCATCTCCTTTTTCTGATTTGTGTTCCGTATAGTAGAAAAGACGAATTATTTGGGCTATATTTTCATGGTTATTTTGTTCTAGAGAAAGATTCTTTCTTTGAGGCATTTTTCTGTTTTCTAACTTTGGTCTTTGTGTGCTAAGATGATACTTGCTTTACTTCCCGGATCTCGTTGTTTGGGAGTGTCTGTGTTTGAATTAAATGTTTTAATCCTGGTCTCTCTGAATGCTTAGTGCAATTACAGGGATCTTGGTGTTTCTGATGCTTTATTTTAGAATGAAGTTTGTAATGTCTTCAGGGTCATATTTGGTAAACGAGTTTCGGCATATTTGCAAGCATATAAATGATACCACGCCAAAGAAAATGGAAACTTGAAGCAACTCATTTTTAACTAGACCATACATCTGCTTAAAACACGAGAATCTGTGACAATTATAAAGATTGCTATCTGATCTGTCGTGATAAAGACTACCAATTTAAGACTATACTAATCTGTCGCAAGTTTTTTAAGATTATTAATGGATCTTTGTTGCAACTGTAATATACAGTTGATTGCAATTGGGATCTGAATTCATCCTTTCTGCCTGTGCAGGTATAACTGGTCTACTATACAAAAGAATGGCCTCAATTGGTGTGGCTCCTGCATCTGGTGTAAGAAATCCTAGTGTAAAATCTGGTTTTGATGGGTTACCGGATGAGATGAATGAGATGAAACTCAGGGATGACAAGGTATGAGCATCTTGCGGTTATTCCTCATTCGGTATATAGATGAATGATTAGTATACTAGAGTTCTACATAAATCTAACTACTGTAATCATACTTTTAGGATATGGAACCAGCTGTTGTAGATGGTAATGGAACAGAAACTGGTCATATAATAGTGACAACAATTGGTGGCAGAAATGGCCAGCCAAAACAGGTGAAATTTGGTCCCTTCCATTTATCGTTACAGTGAACTTGTTAAGCTTGTTAATTAGAATGTTAATAGATTTTATCTTTTGCTTTATCAGACAATTAGCTATATGGCTGAGCGTATCGTGGGTCAGGGATCTTTCGGAGTAGTGTTTCAGGTAAGCTGTTTGTGTTGCACTGCCTTTTGTTTTATAATTTTGGAAGGAAAAAAAAAAAGCAATTCTTAAATCTTGTATAATGTTGTTGTACAGGCCAAGTGTCTTGAAACAGGTGAAACGGTTGCCATTAAAAAGGTTCTTCAAGATAGGAGGTACAAGAACCGTGAACTGCAAACAATGCGTCTCCTAGATCATCCTAATGTCGTTTCTTTAAAGCATTGTTTCTTTTCAACTACTGAGAAGGAGGAGCTTTTCCTTAACTTGGTTTTGGAGTATGTTCCCGAGACTGTTCACAGAGTTATTAGACACTACAACAAGATGAGCCAGAGGATGCCCATGATATATGTGAAACTCTATGCTTATCAGGTATACATTTTGCATAGAGGTTTATAATTTGATTCAATTTTAAAATACTTACAACTTTTTTTAACCTTTTCTAACTTGGCCTTTTCTTCAGATTTTCAGGGCACTGGCTTATATCCATGGCAGTATTGGTGTATGCCACAGGGACATCAAACCTCAAAATTTGCTGGTAAGTTTGCATTGCTGTTTATTTTCCGTTGTAACGATAAAACAAGGGGACTTGTCACTTACTTATTTCATGTTGTAACAGGTTAATCCACATACACACCAGGTGAAGTTATGTGATTTTGGAAGCGCAAAAGTACTGGTTAGTATCATCGTTTTCCTTCTGATTAACATATCACTTTCCAACGTATACATCATTTATCTTATTATCATTTGGCCACTTTTTTAGGTCAAAGGAGAGCCAAACATTTCTTATATATGTTCAAGATACTATCGTGCTCCAGAACTGATATTCGGTGCAACGGAGTACACTACCGCCATTGACATCTGGTCTGCAGGATGTGTTTTGGCTGAATTATTACTCGGACAGGTTGGTCAATCACTTTCAATTTTCTTCAATTACTCTCCGAGTATGCATTGTTTGTTTTATATGCTGAAAAGAATTATGTTGAAATCTCAGCCCCTATTTCCTGGCGAGAGTGGAGTCGATCAGCTAGTTGAAATCATTAAGGTAATCACAGAGCATTCCTATCTTTGAATATAAAACACCACATTTTATTTGGCTGAAGTTGATAATATCATATAGTTATGGACAGTCACATTAGACATGTTTGTTCATGTAGGTCCTGGGCACTCCAACGAGAGAGGAGATCAAATGTATGAACCCTAACTACACCGAGTTCAAATTCCCTCAAATAAAAGCTCACCCATGGCACAAGGTATTACAATATTACTAATTGTGCTGCCAAGACTTGATCATTTATGTTGGTATCCCTCTGATTCACATACTTTTTCATCTTCAGATATTTCACAAGCGCATGCCCCCAGAAGCTGTCGACCTTGTTTCTAGGCTCCTGCAATATTCTCCAAATCTCCGTTGCACTGCTGTGAGTATATTAATTTCTTTCTAATATACTTAAATTTACGGGGTGAAGAAAGAAACTCTGATATATAAAAGGCAAAACTTGAAATATATATTATTTGTTATGCAGCTGGAGGCAATGGTCCATCCATTCTTTGATGAGCTGCGTGATGCAAATGTTCGGTTACCAAATGGCCGGTTTGTTCCACCTCTGTTCAACTTCAAGCCACACGGTTAGTTCACCTTCTCAGACGCTTTTCTAATGTTCTCCTTTTAAACTAATAAAACATGAATTGAATTTTTCGTTTCATCTATTCTGGTTGATTAGAGCTGAAAGGTGTGCAAGTGGAGTTGCTGGAGAAGCTGATCCCAGAGCATGCTAGGAAACAATGTCCTTTCCTCGGACTTTAATAATCTCATTACGAATGTCTGTATTGTAACCTTTGTTCAAAGTGATCTTCCTTTTCTTCTTCTCGTGGTGCTCCGGTGTATTTATTAAGATTTATTGTAGCCGCAGAAAACAGAGGTTTTGCTTATCTTGTATCATCTGACCATTTTTTTATCAAGACGGAAACTGTAATTGTTGTTGAATGAAAGTTTAGTGGTATTGTGTTGTTTCCCTTTGGAGGGTTAACCTTGGTTGACTGCTGTAAATGTAAATACAGAGAGATTGCTTGCCTTGGTAGTTTATGTTCGTCATCAACAGTACAGTCATGCTTTCTTGCACGACTCATATGTAATTGGTTCGACAACTGCTATAGTTTTTTGGTCGTCACGAAATCATCGAGTATACACGCACATAATGTACAATTCAAAAGTGTTTTACTTAGGAGGATATACTTGCATATATATATATATATATATGTTACTACTAAAAGATTATCACGTTATCGATCCTTTTAATGTGAACAACCTCATACTCTCTCACGACAACTTGTTAAAAAACTTGTGACAATTTCCGATAATGATTCCAAGAAGATGGTCCTCGATGCTCGACGACTTAAGGAGGGTAACGAATGTTGTGGAATTGGATTCAACAATAATCCTTCCATATGTTTGGTCCCAAGCCAAGCAAAGACCTTCTCAAATCCCATACTTGGATATATATTATATGGAAAACATTATTAAAGAATAAACCAAAAAGAAGGGTTGAAGTGGTGTCAAGTTCGAGGAACCACACAATCCACTTTGCAGGCAAGATTGCGTAGGCGCCATCTACAAAAGGGCATGCGCGCACAAATCTTGCACCGAAAGATGGCCGTCTGCCTTCCCCCCCCCCCCCCCCCCCCCCCCCCCCTCTCTCTCTCTCTCTCTCTCTCTCTCTCTCTCTCTCTCTCTATATATATATATTCACTTTGTGAAACAAAAGGTAAAAATGAAATAATTCCGACGGTAACTGTTAGTGTTTTGCTTGACGGGTGGACAACGTGAATGATAATAATACTCTTGCGCAGCACTGCAAATACATTCTTTCCAAGTGAAGCTAAAACTGAGAAATATACACCTAAAATCGTGTGGTTTTGAGGTTGTGGATCCGATAAAATAGTTTTGGCAGACCCTTTTGAAATGTAGTAAAAGTGAGTGCGTTCCCCAATTCATTCTTTAAGTTTACTTTGAATTTGAAGCACAGCATTGTAATCTGAAGGATGATTACAGTTCCTTGTTATGGGGTGGGTAGCAGCTAAGCTACTGCATGCTATTGCTAGTAGGGGACCTATGCTGAAGAAGCTTCTGGACAACGCCATGGGATGCCACTCTGCTAAACAACCAATTTCTGTCTAACTTTTATCTTTTCCTTACTTTAGTTTCGTCTCGGGAGAATAAACTCCAACGTCTTGCTTTTCGGTTTGTTTAAAGTTCTCGAAAATTTCTCAAACCTCAAGGGGACTTTGTGTGATTATGCTAAATCTCAGAGTATGCCGATGTATTTCTCTCTCATATTTATTATCATCAGCTTCATGGTATAACTATACATTAATTATGTATGTCATTCATGGCGTGCTGTAGTGCACGGATACGGACATAGTGATATAGATACAGCAATGCGGATGCATGTTTTCTTAAATTTCTCATGTGACGTGAGGATACGGTGTTCGACACGACAAAATGATAGTTTTAAAAGTATACGTGGCGTGCTATATATATAAGGAAGTTAGTTAATGTTGTACATTCATAATACTGTAGCTAAGGAAACCTAGTTTCATGTGCTTAAATTAGTGTTATACAATACTTCAACAGTTTCCAAGATCTCAATTTCAACCGCACATCAAACTGTATATCACTATTTGGAGCAAATATTCCAAGTTAATGTAATCCAACTTGCTACTGACCACGTAGAGCAATGTCATCCTCCAGTAACTTTACAATTTTTAATGTTGTCTTTAACAGTTATACCATGAAAGGTTTAATCTTTATCGAATAAATTTTACCAAATTAAAAAGTGTGACAGTGGACCAGAGCAAGTGGGAAGTTATGGGAAGAACATGGGGGCCTTATTATACTCCCGCCCCCTTCTGTTTCCCGCCTCACCTTTTTCCTCAGCACTCACCAAAAGCTTTGTGTCTCATTTCGACTTTGGTCGGTTTATTTCTTTTTCTGCATCTTACAACATTAAACTATTGTTTTATGTAAGAAAAATATTCACCATTTATACCATTATATATACATGAACTCAGCCTTCCTACTTTTGCATGCCTTTATATGCATCAGCTGCAAGTTGATGAAACTTAGCGTTTTCTGTTTGTTTGCAACGATCAGTAGCCATTCACATTTCCTCCTCTTTTCACTCACTTGTCAACATCCAAGAAATTCTGTGTAACTTAAACCGAACATGGCCGCGTTGTTTCGTGTGTTTCCGCTCGTCGTTTACTTCACTTTTGTCATGATCATGTCTTGCGCCCATGGAAGATACCATTATCATCATCATCATCATAAAAACCACAGGCATTCGTCTCATCACCATGCATCTCAAATCTCCACGCCGCCTTCTCTCGCCCCTGAGGCGCCGGTGGCCGAGGCCCCCTCCCCGTCTGATGATGAAAATTGGAACAATAGCACAGGTCCTTATGATGTGAGAATGTTTGGTGCTGTTGGTGATGGTGTGACGGATGATACAGAAGCCTTCAAAACGGCGTGGGATACCGCATGCCAAACTGATAACGGGGTTCTGCTCGTTCCAAATGGTTACACCTTTCTGATTCAGTCCACTATTTTCACAGGTCCTTGCCAAACCGGGCTCGTTTTTCAGGTATCCTTTTGCTTCATATCTCTTGTTTCATGCATGAGTTTAGCTCCCAATTCTCAGTTCATGAATATAAACATTTCGTACTGCTTTGTTGTTCATGAAAAGGTTGACGGAACTATAATGCCACCAGACGGGCCTGAGTCTTGGCCGAAGAACAACAGCAGGCGGCAATGGCTGGTTTTCTACAGAGTTGATGAACTGTCTCTTCAAGGAGGAGGCTTGATCGATGGAAGGGGTCAAAAATGGTGGGATTTACCATGCAAACCTCACAAGGTAATTGTTCATTTTTCTATATTTCTTTTAGATTTTCTGAAAAGAGTTGTTTCTGTATTTCTTAATTCAAATTTTGGCCTCCTTTTTGGCTGACTGTCTCCACTAATGGATGTAGGGATCTAATGGAACTATACTGAGGGCGCCATGTGATAGTCCAATTGTGAGTACTAATGCAGAAGCAAGTATAAAAATGAAATCTTTATCTCGGGTTTCTAAGTTAGCTTGATATTCTGACATTGAAAATCTCTTTTGAGTATTGCAGGCTATAAGATTCTTCATGAGCAACAACTTGACAGTCCAAGGAATAAAAATAAGGAACAGCCCGCAGTTCCATTTCAGATTCGATAACTGCAGGAACGTTCATATAGAGTCGATTCATATTACTGCACCGGCTTTGAGTCCCAACACAGACGGGATCCATATAGAGAACACGAACAATGTAGAGATATACAACTCAGTTATCTCGAATGGTTAGTCGTGTAATCAGTACTTCTTCTCATGCTTTCCTGGTATCATTTCAATTTATTTTGTCTCAAATCTGTCATGTAATCAATCACTTTTCTCTACACTTTTTCAGGTGATGACTGTATATCCATTGGATCGGGCTGCTACGATGTCGACATTAGAAACATGACATGCGGGCCCGGCCATGGCATCAGGTTATATATTGCTCTATATCAATTTTAGTTACTGTGGGAATAATTACACTGACATACACTAAGGTTTGGAATAATTACAAAAACTTCCCCTACTTGTTGAGAAATTACAAAAACTTTCGCAAAGAATTCACATTTCCATTGTCACTAAAGCTCAGTGTATTTATCCCAATTATTTTTTTCCTGGTATAATATATAAAATATATTGTTTTAAATTTTCAACCCCAAATTACTGAAAACCTCTCGTTTCCTTGATGTATCCAGCATAGGAAGTTTAGGCAACCACAATTCCCGCTCATGTGCCTCTAACATCACAGTTAGAGATTCCGTCATCAAGAATTCAGACAATGGTGTGAGAATCAAAACATGGCAAGGTGGCTCCGGATCCGTATCAAGTGTCACATTCGACAACATCCACATGGACAACGTTAGAAATCCCATCATAATAGATCAGTTCTACTGTCTGAGCAAAGATTGCACCAACCGCACATCAGCAGTGTATTTATCAGACATACAGTATTCCGGCATAAAGGGAACGTACGACATCAGAAGCCCTCCCATGCATTTCGCGTGCAGCGATTCTATACCATGCACAAACATAACCATTTCTGATGTGGAGTTGCTTCCTTCTCAAGGAGATGTCGTTCTCGACCCGTTCTGCTGGAACGCTTACGGAGAACTGCAGACACTGACGATTCCACCTGTTTCATGTCTCTTAGAGGGCGTTCCTAGATCTATTTTGGAAAGCAATGTCGGGTTTTGCTAGTGAATGACGATCAGTATATTTGGTCTGAAATATGTGTACATAGGATGATGAAGGGCAGTATTATGAATCCCTCATCACCAATTGTTGATTGTTGTCTTAAATTGGGGTTGCTTAAGATTAAGCTTGTAAGATGTCTGCGTTTGAAAACCATCTTCCTTTTTGTCAAGCATTTGAGAATCAACTTCATGACCCCATACTTTTTTCCAATTCCATAATCTTTCAAAATTACACAGAGCCCCCCTCCAAACTTTCATCATCACTAAAAAAACATCTAAAACTCAAATTAAAAATAGCATTCTTGTTCCAAATTCCAACACATGAAGTTGAGAAGCAAAGGTAGACAAAGAGAATGAAGTATATAGAGTTCATCCAGAGCGGAAAAGAGGGCTATTGCACGCGCAGTCTATGGCCAATAAAAGCGTCAAGTAAGTGGGAGTTGTTTGCACTCCACATGCTCTGAAAAAGCTCATTTCTTTCAACACCCACAAAAAACAATTTTGCCAGGATTGGAAATGGGGTTGTCTTCTTTCTTGCGCAAAAAGTGAACAAAAAGATGGTCATGTTTGGTTTTTTCTGCTTTTTAACTCAAGGTGCCTGACTCACTCCTGGAAACTTTCAGGAAGACGAGAAAATTGGCACAAACTATTAGTTAAATAATTATAATATGCCAAGGAAAATTAATAGGCATTACATTGGGCCTTGATTTTAATCTTGGACGGTGAAATGGGCTTTTAATTAGTAGTCCAGTTCTAAGGTGCCAATGCCATTCCAAGTAGGGCCGTCAACTGGCCGGATTTGAACCGGATCAGGAGATTACGGACCTGAATCTGATAAAAAAAAAAAAAAAAAACCAATAACCAGATCTGTATCCTATAGAATTCGGATTCACTGTTTTTGAACCCATATATAATCGGATCCGATAAAAAATCCGACCCGATTAACAATAAAATCTATATTTTTAAATAACAAATTTGATATAAAAAATAAATGTGACTACATAATATTTAATAAATAATTGTTATTTAATAAATTATTTGATAGTTTTGTATATATTTATTTAAAATATGTTAATTTAAACTTATTAATAAAAGAAAATATATACTTTTAGAGTAAAATTTTTAAATTTTATTATTATTTAAAGAGATAAATATATAAAAATTTTAATTTTAATCATTTTACTTAATATTATGTAATAGTAAATAATTTAGTAGTTAATTAAATATTATATATAATATCGGATTGAATTTTTTTAAAATTCATATTCGTTCGGATTTTAATCCGAATAACGCGTCTAGTCTAATAATTGGTTTGGAAAAAGTCTGCGTCAAACAGCAACACCTAAAACACGACGCCGGCAAATAATATGTCATCAAATTCATCACATTCCAGAGTCAGTCTTACATACGCAAGCAAACAGTAGTTCTGCAGCGTAAGCAGCTGACGTGAAAAGATGACAATTATCAACCAAATCTTGTCAAAACAATCAAATTCCTCGACTATAAATTCTTGTCATCGACGACTCATCTTACAAACAAGAAGATTCTTCTAATCTGATAAAATACCATATTTCCAATTTAAGTCACCATTTCAGAGAATTAAGAAATGGAAGACAGGAACAGCTCCAGCTACAGCAAAGAAGACGACGTCGACGAGGAGATGGAGAAATTCTTTGCATTGATGAGGAATTACAGGAATCAACAGCAAAGACTACTGCAGGAAAAGAATAAAAAGAGAAAGAGGCCGGCGGCGATCGGAGGCGGCGGCTGGGCGCCGGTTTTTCAGTGGGAAGATTTCAACACAGAAATCGAATTCAAGAAACCGCTTCCAGTACTTCCAAGAAGTTCTTGTAATAATGGAAACCCAGAAAGCCAAAAATAATGTCTAAATACATGAGTAACGAAATAATGGAAACCGATGAAAGATATATCTGAAAATTATAATTCGATCTTAATATTTACTATTAATAATTTTGTAAGCGAAATTGATGCATTTAATTTAATTACTAAAGCCCACATTTTCCACTTACAAGTGGAGTTAAGGCCTAAGGGGCTGGCCATGTTTTTCTACTTGATGTCTAAATTATTTCTTCTTTGTTAGAATTTTAAGAGTCCACAGCCTCAGACTCCTCCGATTTTTGTGGTTTAATTTGAATTAAGTCCCTCTATAAATATCTGCAAACTTAATCTTCCCAAACTGATCATCAATAAAAAAATAACAGAAGCACTGCGCCAATGAAGGAATAAATAAAGAAATTAGAGTAGAATAGAACATAAATGGATAGAATAAATCTAGCCGCAGTGCTTCTGTTGTGTTTGCTGGTGCCGCCGTTGGCGGCCGCCGCCGCCCACGACAAGAAAAAATCCGGGGTTGACACGACCAAAGGTTGGCCGTTGGTGATTCATTTCATCAGAAAAACTATGGCTCTAAGTCTCTAACTATTAAGTTAATTACAATATGAAACACCTCATTTCCTCGATGATAAAAACCGAAACAAATACATACTATCTAACATGATTATATCTGCAGGCCGATATGATGTAAGAGAATTCGGCGCAGTAGGTGATGGCGTGAGAGATGATACTGAAGCGTTCGTAAAGGCTTGGGACAATGCCTGCCAAACTGCGAACGGGGTTCTATTCGTTCCTCATGGTCACACATTCTTGATCAGGTCTATTAATTTCACCGGTCCCTGCAAACCTGGCTTCGTTTTCCAGGTAATATTTTCCCCAAGGATAACTACGAACGGCCTCCTAGTTATGGTGAAATACGAATTCCTCATGAGGTTTAAGAAATTACGAATTCCCCCTGGCCCTATATAACATCCTGTGTTATTTAAGATTTTAGCTGAGCATAAGCATTGTGTTGTTGAACAGCTCGATGGAACCATAACGCCACCTGATGGACCGGAATCCTGGCCGGATGATGGCAAGATGAGCAGGCGACAATGGTTGATTTTCTACGGTCTGGAAGAGATGACACTCCAAGGAAAAGGCCTAATTGATGGAAGGGGCCAGAAATGGTGGGATTTGCCGTGTAAACCTCACAGGGTACTCATTAAACCACGTTTTTATTGTTTCTTTCGTTAAAAGAAAAGGCGAAAAACGAAGAGTTTTTCTAACTGGTTATCAATATTGTTGACACAAATGAATGCAGGGACCTAATGGAACCACACTGAAGGGAGAATGTTACAGCCCAGTTGTGAGTGATCATTGCCAAAATGAGAATCTTTTTTTTCTATTTTTATTCTTTGATTTACTTTTTGCTGACATTGACGATCATCGTTGATCGCTGATTAGGCGATAAAGTTCTTACACAGCAAGAATTTGAAAGTTCGAGGAATAAAGATCAGAGACAGCCCACAGTTCCATTTCAGATTTGATCACTGCAAGAATGTTGATATAGACTCGATTCACATAACCAGTCCGGCCGACAGCCCCAACACCGATGGGATCCATATAGAGAACACACAAAATGTCAAAATACGTAATCCATTCATTTCCAATGGTTAGTAATTAATAAATCACTCTCCATGGCTTCTATAGCAAAGTCTCTGTATTCATTTGTTATCCTCAAATTAAATTTGAAATATCTCAAAATCACGTCTTGCAATTTTGTTCCAGGTGATGATTGTGTATCCATCGGTTCAGGATCGCATAACGTTGAGATCACAAATATGAAATGTGCACTCGGCCATGGCGTCAGGTTCCTAAAATTTCACTTTTTCCTTGTATGTAAAACACTTTGTTGGGGAAAATTACACAGGCATACCCTGATATTTGAAATTATTACACAAACCTCCCCTGTTGTTTGAGAAATTACAAAAACTTCTTCCCCAGATAAAATTTGAAAATATCCTCTCTAACTTTTTGTAATGAACACCCTGTTTCCCCTGGAAACTAATTAATCAATACTTTGATGTAAATTAATTATTATAATAGCATGAATTATGCCAAAACCCTAAAGTATGCCATAGAAACCTGAGTGGAAGTTTATTTGAGCAGAGCAAACTCAGGGTATGTAAGTGTAATTATCCCTATCTTTGATTACGCACACCAAGCATTGTTGCATTCGAAGGAGACTATGATCTGATCGATGAGAAAGAATCTTCTCAATTGTAACACATGAATTCATCCCAATTTACTCGAGCCCTATTCCTTTCTTGATTCAGCATTGGGAGTTTAGGCAAGAAAAACTCTCGCGCCTGCGTTTCCAAGATCACGGTTAGAGACTGCGAGATAAAGGATGCAGACAACGGCGTAAGAATCAAGACATGGCAAGGGGGCTCCGGATCAGTATCCCATATCACATACGACAACATCAAAATGGACAACGTCAGATATCCACTCCTACTCGATCAGTTCTACTGCGCGCACAAACCTTGCGCCAATCAAACCTCAGCCGTGTATCTCTCAGACATAAAGTACAGCAGGATCAGGGGAACGTACGACAACAGCAAACCGGCCATTCGTTTCGCATGCAGTGAATCCATACCGTGCACGAAGATCAGCATTTCTGATATGGAGCTGCATCCTGCTGATCAAGATGATGACGAGCCCAAACCCTTCTGCCTCAATGCTTACGGTGAAGTGAAGACGGATACGACTCCGCCTGTTTCGTGTCTTAAGAAGGGCTTTCCCAAGTCGATTTCGGAGAAAGAACTTGATGTTTGTTGATGAGGTTTTTTAGTTAGTTTCTTTGTATGTATAGTAGAAGTGATGTATATATGAAAATTTGTCAATATTTGTATGATATTGATGACTTATTTAGTGGAAATTAAGATAAGTTTACTTATCTTGCATATCTTTCAAGTTCTGATTATAAACACAATTGAGTTTAAGGTTTTCTACTCGTGATGGGACATGTCTTAGAAGAAAAAACAGAGTAGAAATTTAGAAAATTCTGACTCAGGCTCGTTCCTTAAACTCATCCAATTATGTCCTAATATTCCATTAATCATCATGTCTTGGGCTTTTGTTACGGGCCCAATCAGGTTCGGGTTAAAGTTATACTACATATTTTTGGCTCAAATCTTAATAGCTCGCGAATTTTCTGTCAATTTCTATGGGCTGGCTCATATTTACTATATGGGCTTCGTGGTAGCAACTTTGTATGCATGGCCGTGGCCTGGTTCATATTGATTCCCGCCAATAATCATGGGTAATGGGCCGAACTGAAAATTGAAGGCCAATACTACTGCTGTAGTGGACGATATGGGTTGCCCGTTGCCCAAGCTATTAAAATGGGTACCTATAGACACGAGTATGGTGATAGGAATATGACATAATATAATGATATAAATTTTTTGAAAATTTTTCATGTTGAAAGTATTCGATACAGTGATCAACACAACAAAATAATATTTGTATCTGTATTAAAAATGGGCCTTAAAAGTCCTTTACTGTGATGGAAATAAATAACAAAAACAAGGGAATAGTCCCAATAAAGAAATAAAGTAAAATCATGTAAGTACAATAAAAAAAATTTAGTTGGGAATATAAGTTTATTTGAATCTAAACATTTAATATATTTCTAGAAATGAGCAAATTTTTGTGTCTACAAAGAAATAAAATGAACACTTTTATATTAATAATAATAGTTATTAATTTGCATTAGTTGAAACTGGAGGCATAATAATGGGTAACCATTGATCAGATTCAGAGGTGTAATAATTGGAGTACTGGACGTTATCGTTGAATTTGAAGCAGTCATTATCAAAAATTTGTTCACACATTCACTGAAGCATGAAGTTAATAGGACGATAAGAATATGATTAAAGAGCAGAAAGAAGTAACCGACTTTATTTAACTGGCCATCTCAATTGGCGATAAGACGAGGGGAATTTTAGGTGCGTTTTTACTTTTATCACATCAAATTAGATATATCCCAAACCTAAACAAATAATGCAATCTTTCATGATGACAGTTTCCCTACAGTTATACTCATCAAAACAAGACTTAGACACCCATCCAAAATTAGCTCGACACGCAAACATCTTCAGCACTATATATCATGATCATGACTCTGCTTCATCTCACATTAAGAACCCCGTTTCATAAATAACACTTTAATCGTATTCGAGCAGAATATAAGAGAGCACTATCATCTCACATCAAAAACCCGTTTCATAAATAATAGTTTAACGGAGTTGTTGTGTTTGGACAAAAGCTTGGGTCAAGAAACGAACTTTATCGGTGTGAGCATCCATATTCAACTCCTTGATCTGTCACGTCAGAAGAGCTCCTTTATCCTGTAAATTCGGCACCTGCTTGTAAAGTGTGTTGGCGTAATTCGCAAAGAAGCATGAGTGCAACAGAACAAAGATCCTATCATAATTACGAAAGGGAACTGAAATATGTTTCCCACTTAGCAAGTCAATGGTAGCAAAACCACAACAATATTCTCTTTTACCTCTTCTTGCAATCAACGACGTAGGACCCCTTGCTATTCATCCAGATCCTGACATAATCGCACAACATTCATGTGAATGTGAGGTGCATTTCTGGCCTCTGCTTTTCCTTTGTGGATCAACTGTTTGCGATAAAGCACCTTAATTCTTTCTTGCTTTCCATTTTGCTTGAACATTTTGTTGAACAAAAACCAAGTGTCCTGCTTCGACGTTTGCAGACCTTTTTTGCTGTCAAAAACTCTCTGTACAGAGAGAAATGAATTTAGAATGGGCAGTTGCAGTTGATTAACAGTGATGAATTCTCAGGAATGAAGTAATACTTTTTCAATTAAAAAATGGAGTGATTGTGAATTTGTGATATCAGACTTCTATGATCCACCTGAATATGATAACTTGATGGCCCTCATCACAAAATGTCCCATGGATATTCTAGATAGCTGAAATTCGAAAACACCTTCGACATACGATAAATGGTGAAAATTGTAGCGGCCGAGATGTGGAATGACTCGGTATGCAGGCAAGTATGTGTAATTATGTCAAACCTCATAGTATGTCGGTTTAATTATCCCTGATTCATTTGATGGGTTCGATCATGTAACATGCCTTCGTATTTCTTCCGGTTGCTCCGGATAGATTAGAATCAGACTTAATGTCATGAAAGGGTGAGATGAATGAAAGGAGACGTGGTTACTTGTATGAAAAATGTACATCTTTGAAAAGACATGAGATTGAAATATTATATGCACAACGACAATCCTTTCACACTACATTTACCACAGAAGGAATCAAATACAAGAAGGTTAATTATACAACTTCTTCCCATAGTTGGAGAAGATCACACACATCAACACAAGCAAAATCAAAGTTACTGACAGCATATTGGAATTACTATCTCAAACTCTGCCTTATTACTGTCACAACGGTTTGAAGTTTAGCTATGTGGACTCATCCCCAGATTAGACGGCCCTGTCCTCGGACTATGTGTTCCTCTCTGAGGAGTTGTTCTCTCTCCTCTTAACTCACTAACACGAGGACTGTATGCTTTCTCCGACAAACGTGGGCTTTGGAGCTTAAGATCCATTGCAGGAGTTGCCGAAGAACTCGAGACTTTAGGACTGTTAATGTGTTTGACCTCACCTCGACTTCTCGTAATCATTCCATCCAATATCTCTCTTCCCTCAGCAAAAGAAACACGACCCCCTAGTTCTTCCTGTAAAATCCAGAACCAAAGGGGGGTAAATTGTAATTCCATAAAAGTACAGGGGAGGAATCTGTAATTATTTCAGTTCGGAGTAGTGCAAAGTAATTTACCGGTTGAAGGTTGAATGGTACAGCAGGTGCCTCTTCATAGTCCGCTGCATCCAAATCCTGAAGATGAGCCCCTTTGAAGAACTTAGACAACACATATTGTCTAAGTGGGACCAAAAGCATAATCAGGAGAGGGAAAAGAACTCCTGCAATTGGAACCCACGTAATGCCAAAACAAAGAAGCAGATATGTCGTTTGGAACAGTGTGAACATTGCAATTGTCTTGAACGGCACTGTCTCCACGAACGTCGCGTGGTAGTCCTCCAAAACCCTGAAAAATGCATTCATTCAATAATTTCCCATAATTCAGTGAAAATCAAAAGAATTCGAGTTATTTCGAGCATGCACTTGTATCTTCTGCTTGGTGCAGTGAAGAGCAGCAGAATCCTTTCCCAGAACTGGTTTCCAGGTAAGCTTTCAATGGCCATGAAAGCAAAATATCCCCAAAGGACAGAAGTAGGAATCATTCTCAATGCAGGCATTGCAGCAACGCATCCTCCAACCATAATTGATTGCAGCAAATTGCTGAGGCGCTGTTCTTTAACCTCAACTGGTAACAAATCATCAATTTCCTTGTCAACGTCGAAGACCGTTTCATCTACTGGAGCATCAAAGCTTCCCATGCTTGAGGCTAACTGAATTGTTGATTCTTTCAACTCCTTCAGACCCTGATGAGAAATTCTTATTAATATTTAATTATTAGTAATTTTGTCAATATTTGTATACGAAGCAGTGATATTTGACATACACTTTGTGATGGCTGCTGGTAGATCAGTGGAGTTTGCATTTGTCGATATGCTTCTTGCATGTTTCCATACAACTGTCCCAAGCTTGAGTTCGTTTGGATACTCTGACGTGCCGTGGCAACGAGCCGGTTTCTCAGTAACTGTATATTCAACAAATAGAATTTAGAAAAACTATTAAAACAAGCATAAACCACGAATAGCAAATAAAGAAAGGTTTGAATAGAAAATCACCTGGTGTTTGAGAGTAGCTAGGCTCTTCGTATGCATTGGCGACTGTGGTATCACACCGTTTGATGGAGGAATGCCGAGAAGACCACACATTAACGTCTGCAACCAAAACGCGAACAGATTAAAAACTCGTTATATCTAAAAGATCATGACAAAATCACCTACATAGTGGAAATAATTGAGCATACCAGGAACCCAAGAAGCAACAAGTCATAGTGGAACGAAGGAGGTTTTCGTAAATTGAATTCGCTCTGCTGAGCTAACTGAGATGCAACACTGTGGTCAAAATAGTAAAGCACAGCGATCATCGTTGCAGGAATAAAAGCTCCGAAAATGTAGAGAATGGGCAAATTTAGCATATCCTGCAAGATTCACCAAAGAAGAATTATTAAAAAAAAAATTCAATTTTGCACAAAGCAAACCTATACATTTTAATAAATTAAACTTGCCTTTATCACAGTCCAGTTCTCATAGGCACCAGGTGACCATGGATTTGGGCTAAAGAGACGTCGCGGTATTCCTTCAGGCACACTTTTAGTAGGTATGTATGATACAGCTGTCCAAACCAGCACCATTAGCGGGACTCCATAGTCGGCTATAAGGCTCCTAATCCAACCTGCATTCGTACCAGAAACGACGATAATCCTTAAAGCTGTTTTCATTTTTACAAATTCTTGAATTTTGTTCGGAAGAGAATACTCACCCGATCCATATCTCCATGACCGTGCCTTTCTGCTTCTCAGTGCAGTTAACAGAAGACCGAAGGAGAGAACCAAAGCAAACATGCCATTAGAGAATCTCCACGAAGGCATGTACATCGTTAAACTAGTGTTTGCCCTTTCAGGTATGCGGAACTCATCCACGATTCCCTGATTCATAAATTGTCAAAAGCTGTCAACTTTAAAGATAATTAAGGGGTTGGAGTCCATTTAAAAGTAATCCGTTTTAGAACATCACATACTTTAATAGCTTGTTGCATGAAGAGCATTGCAATAAGCATCCCAAACAATTCTCCCGCAATACGGGTGAACCTATTGATAATCGAGCAAGCTCCCAAAATAGCCAACAAGAACAACAAAGCTGCAGTCCAAACGCATACCCTGAAAAGTTTGCAATCAAAAAATTAGATCTTTTAAGCAATAATTAACTTTAACACAGACTAATCAAACAAGAGAAGACATAGCTCACCATCCGGTCCATGCGAGGAACAATTCACGACCCACCTCAGGTCGTTGTTTAGCGAAGTTGAACATGAAAGTATACATTATCACAGTTGGCTCTGCAACTCCCAATATCAGTAATGGCTGCCCTCCAATAATGGAGTGGATAAGTCCACAAACTGCAGTGGAGGCTAATGTCTGAACAGCGGTTAAAACCCCCTCTGCAAGAAGCAAGAAATCCTTTCACTATTTAAAATAATATTACTGTCAATTATGTCATAGAATAAAACGTGATCCTTTCTTGATCAGGAACATAACAAATTTCATGAGCTTCTCACACCAAATATTTCAGATCACATTGATGATAAAAGGAGCAGAAATGAGAAATCTAACCAGTATTTCTCTCAAGTTGTTCACCAAAAGAAATCACAGGAATAGCTGATGCGAAAAATATGTAAGTTGTAGGTGCCAATATCCTGAAATTAATGGCATATTGTTGAGCTCATGATCAAGCACATTACAATTGGAAAACACAAAGTAACATAACTTAAGTATCAACATCTTAGACCAACAAAATTCTAAGGAATAATGAGTGATTGGGTATATACCTGAAACCAGCTTTGAATCCGCCAGTCCAATCTTGCTTGTAACAGAGGAGCCTCCGTCGAACGTCATTCTTAATCCCACGAAAGGGCACAAATGTTTCTTCCATTTTCACAGCTCAAAGATAAACTTATTTTCTTCCAACAATGGCTTGGCAAGATTTGGACTGCGAGCTGAGATTTACAATGTTCTTAAAAGAAAACCCATTACGGGAATCCTTGGGCCATCTTAAAGTGCTTAAATATTATCAGCGCAAGAATTTACATGAAAATGTGTTACAGAAATCAATCTTCTTCTTTAGAAGCTAACTACATATTACACGCTCGACCCAGCTGGAAAATCTTAAAGCATCAAGGACATATCGAATAAAAATGTGAACTTTGGGAAAGATTTGCCTCGAGATTGAGAAAAAATGCAGTAACAAAGCAGAGGGTAACGGTAGAAGAAAGTTCACAATCAAGAAACTTGGCCGCCCAGAGATGTGATTATGTTAAGCAATCAAGGGTTTTCAACACAGAAATGAACAATGTGATTGATTATGTGAGCGCGCGAAGGAAGCAAGCGAGCAAGTGCCAAATATATAGAGCCTTTTGTCTTCTGCAGAAATAGTTGAAATAAAGAGTGACGAGAGAGAGAGAGAGAGAGGGGACTGAAAGGGATCTGAAGTGCTCTGATTCAGACCTCCAACTTGCATCGAAATAATCAAATAATTGCAGAAAAGATTATCAAGAAAAAAAATAATTGCAAAAATTTTCTAATATATTAAATTAAAATAATCAGAAAATGTGGTCTTGTAGTTTTTCTTGGTATAGAAATGCGGTTACAGTTCAAGACAAGCTGGCATTTGCAGTTTACAATACAT
The DNA here is from genome assembly GCA_037501455.1 of Lantana camara. Taxonomy (NCBI): domain Eukaryota; kingdom Viridiplantae; phylum Streptophyta; class Magnoliopsida; order Lamiales; family Verbenaceae; genus Lantana; species Lantana camara. The sequence continues at coordinate 131,795,160 of CM074855.1, forward strand.
CTTCTATAAATGCAACTAACTCTCCATACTTTTGTTCTTCCTTCTTGCAAGAACTTCAAGAATTCAAGATTATGATGATGTCAAATACCCAGAAAAAACCTTTCTATTCATTCTATTTTTCACGATTTCAATTCATAGATTACATAAATATTAATGTTTCTTGCAATTCTTATTTTTAATTCAATAAATATCAACGCTAATTATATTTCTTTATATTTTGTCATTTGAAATAAAGTTTTTTTAAACAAAAATTCGTCGTTTGTCTCTTGGATTCTAGCTCCGCTTTATTACATCAATTGAACTATGAAACTAATTTTAAATAAGACTACAATTTGAAATAGATTAAGAGTGAAGAGTGAAAAAATGGGAAAAAAGAACGTAGGATGACAGCAAAACTTTTCATGTGAGTGTCAATGGACAGCATTATTATTTATTGAGAAAAAAAAAAAGAGAGAGAGAGAAAAGAATCATGCAAACGCGTACATGCAATGACTCTCCACTATTTAATTAATTAAAATCAATAATTAATATATATGCAATGACTTTCCACTATTTAATTAATTAAAATCAATATATATATATATATATATATATATATATATATATATATATATATATATATATATATATTTACGGCCAGCATCTTACCAACCTTGTTTATTTTCTTTGTTTATTTACTCCAGATCATATTCGACCCCATCTTACACAAGGTTGACTTTTATTAATTTGCCACGATTACTGACTCTATTTATTTCAAGAATTTTAGCAGAGTCATATATTCCATTCATTTAATTGTTTAGATGCAATACTTTAATATATACATACGTAAATTTAAGTGATAGAGATGTGTATTCAATAAATTGATATCCGATGTTATTATATATTCGCGATCAGAATATATTACATACGTCTCAAATAAAAGATATAAAAATAAATAGAAAGCACGGGTCCTTAGATACATTTAGCACAAGAAAATTTCATTAATCCAATTTATGGTTGTTTTCATTTTTTGGGGCAAAATCAATCAGTAACTTTATCATTCAAGTTTAGATTCCCATTTCTTTGAGCAAATTTCAAGACGTGAAGACTAAAGAGAGAGATGAAAGAGAGATAAAGCATAAATGGAAGTGATAATAATGTGTTGGTAAACATTTGGAAAAGAGATCGAAAATGGGACCTTTTATTGGGCAAATTAAAGGCCTTTAAACATTAAAAAATATTAATTCCTTTCTTCATTTTTTCTGCTTTAATTATGAAAGAAACTTTTGATTAATGAAGAAAAAGGTGCTTCATCGATCTACCGCATTTGGGTTATTTGTTAAATGTTAATTCTTGGAAGTATCTCGCCAGTTAGCTACTATGATTAAGGTTAGTAAATAATTAAAAGAATCCCTAATTTTCTATTCACCAATGATGATCGTATAATAAAGTTTGTAAAACTTAGAATAAATTATAACTATTTGACGCATAATTAAATTTAATTCCCGTAAATAAATCGAAAAAGAGAGAAACAAATGGAGAAAAAAGAACCCTAATTAAATAATATCATATCACCACCATTTCGAAGATGGTGGACAAGAGGGGAATCTCTTCTGATTCAAAAGTATCAACCAGGCCAGCACTTTATTTTACATGTTTTTGACATTTTCCTTCCGAATAATACTCCTTGAGTAATAGTTCCGTAAACATTTTTATCTAGTTTTCGTAAATTTTTATAATAGAATGTATATATACTCCATTCTTTATTCTCATAGTGAACTATTTTCATTGTAACAAACGGTTTTTATGAATGAAATTGAACCCTATTATAGCATGTTATAAGTACGATTCAACGACTAATTTGATCTTCACTCGGAAGAAATCCCGTAACTTGGTTTATAACGTATTTTGGAATATTAACCGCATCAACAATCTTCCTAATTTTAAAATGTCAAATTTCAAACACACTTTAAATTATCTCGTGCATCTAAACATGGCCCTTGAATCATTTGCTTTTCTATGCAGCAACGCTTTGTCAAACTTCCTTAATCACCCAATTAATAGACGGGTTAAATTAAATACGTTCCCTTTAGCTTTAGACTTTAGAGTGAAGAAACTATGCACTAAAAAGAAACAATAATTGCTTCTAACATGGGGCAAAAAAAGGAATTAAAGGTGGAATTAATTGTAATTTGTAATAAATATTAGTGCTCACCAATGATAAAAACAAGAAAGTAATAAGCTAGTCGGCTACCCATCTTTCTTTTAGCACTTTATATTCAAATAACCTTAAAAACTTTGGACGTGTTCCATTTAATCCCATAAAGAATATTGCTTTTTCCTACTTTCAAAGTTGTCATGTTACATTATTTGCGGGGGTGCAAAACTAAAATTAAATCGCACTAATGCCCATGCCCCTAACTACATTACAACACTAATTTGACTTTAAAAACTCTCATTTTTATATGTACACTTTTTCTTCCCCCTCTCTCCAAACTCAATATATCTTGATTTTTGCCAGAATTATAAAACTTTGATGCATATTAGCCCAATCGTTAACGTTAATTTCCTAATGTGATCATGATTTCATATATGTACCTAGATTTTATATCACTTGTGTTAGAAATTTTCTATGGAGTCTTTGTATTGGGAAGTTTTCCTTAACCCTGGGACTTTACTCGATTTTGTGAGTTCGTCCTTATACAAGCTCCCCTATTTGCACGTTAGATCACTTGTCTTTGGGGGTGGAACCCCATTAATATTAAATGTTAAAATGTAATTTTTAAAAAAAAAAAATCGAAAATAGGGGTGGAAGTGGAACCCTAAAAGAAATTCTTTTTTGTTTGGGTTCTTTTAATTTGCTCTTTTGGATTAAGATTGGAATGATTATGTCTAGCAACAAAGGTCTTTTAGGGTTTGTAGAAGCAAAATCATTGAGGAATTTGAGGTCGAGAAGCAAAGCTCTTTTAGGGTTTGTATCTCAACCATCGGCTAGGTGCAATATTGTAGCTGTAGGACCATTGGTGATTAGTGCTGCATTTTGATATATCGTTTTTCTACTTTGCTAATCTTTATTTTTTAGTGCTTCCTAATCATCAAGCTGGTCTACTAGAATATTCCTTCAGGGTGTATGTGGACTGGAGTGGATCTATTCACAAATATTATGACATTCTTTAATACTAAGACTAAAATGTTAAAACTTTAAGCACTTGTTTGAACTTTTGACAGTTTGAGACAAGAACCCAATCCATTTAGGAGTTAGGACATTACGGCCCAAAGTTATTAGTTCATATACGAATTACTGTTTGATAAAGCCCAATGTAAGTTAATCGCTATATGGGCCTATTTTAGGCATTACGGTTTTGAGTCCAATGATACAAAATGAAAATGAAAGCCCAATGTAAGTAATCAATATATGGGCCTATTTTAGGCATTACGGTTTTGAGTCCAATGATAAAAAATGAATTATAAAAAAAATGCGGTGAGGGTGGATCGAACACGCGACCTTCAGATCTTCAGTCTGACCCTCTCCCAACTGAGCTACCCCCGCAACTTACTGATTATGTAGATATGAAAATTAATCACCAATATCCAGTAAACAAAAACTATGGCTGATACTAATAAAGATTCAATGAAGAGTTGTATACTCATATTGCATAATCACCCACTTAATTCTTGACTCTCAACTTCCCTATCAGTCAAACAAGATTAATTTTATTGGATTATTAAATCTAGAACCAAACATTTTCAAGCATTATTACAGAAGAAGCTGAATTGAAGAGGGGGTGTAGAGTAATTAGTTGAAAGTATTTTAGAGGCAACGATTGTATTGGCAGCTTCGGTATAATGAACTCCATCCCAGCTTATATACGGCGATGCTTGGTCGCACAAACTGTATCCTTTATCGCGACACTTCAGGTCGGGGTTATAGTTGTACGGAGCTCCACCGTTCCCACAGCACGCCATTAATGGATTCTTGAAACCTATTCCAAAAGACAAAAAAAAAAAGAATCAGAGGCCCATTAGTTTAGAGGTTGGGATCATAATTGATATTTCAGAGACTCACCATAAGAGGCAGCATTCGTAATGAGACCATATTTGATGGAGTATATATCGACGAATACAATAGTGGAATCCTTCATCTGAGACCTTAGTTCTTGACAAAGAGAACTTAGCTTGGAGTTGAATGCTTTTGCCCCTGCATTCACAGACTTGATGCATCCATACTGATCATAATCACTAGAATTGGTCTTGATTGTGGCTAGTTTTTCAGGCAAACAGCCCAATGGCCCCGTGCTATGAATCCAGAATTTCCTCCCACCAACAAGGTATATCCCCTACATTACAGAGTTCGAATTCATAATGAATTTGTCCACGAAAACCAGATTCAACTTATGTAAAAAGGAGCTTACCCACATAGCATCCCTTATTTCAGAGATGAAAGAAGGGATCTTTTCAATAACTTGATCATATGGAAGGGAGTTAAATGCACCCGACAAGTCATTTTGTCCAATATCGATTGTGTAAAGCGCGCTTTTGAAACTGTCTTCCCCAACCAAATTCTTGAAACCTAGTCCAAAACAGCTTAATCATTCTTTTAAGCTAAGGAGTCGGTGATTTATACAGTCATATTTATATACCCTTGGACCAGTAGTCAATAGAGCGGTTGCGAAAGCGTCTGAATTCAAGGATTTGCACGTCCAAGCTGAAGGGAACATATCTCGGGAAAGTAGCAGATCCACTGATCGCAAAATTAACTCCATTCGTGAAATTGGGTTCCAGTGATTCCAGATAAGGAGTCAAATACTTTGTCTTCACATTTTCACCTATCAATCAACAGGGAATCAAGCAAACTTGAAGGTTTAACTATGCATACATACAAAAAACATCCATGTTGTTGATTTGGCTTCTACTGGAAAAAAAAAAAAAAAAAAAAGACAACTTTTACGTTAATAAAGCCTAGTTATTCCAATGTGGGCCGGACAGGGTAGAATCATGAGTTTATAACCACATTACTAGTTTTGGTCCCGAGCTTCCTACCAAATTAAAGATACAGTATGCAACTTGTGAATCGCCTCAGACAACAGTGGAAAAGGAGAAATGAAAAAGATGGACAGAGAAAGGGAATCAAGACAGCGTCTCTGTACCTTCACGTGTTCAGCTTAATCAGAATAATATATACTATTACAACTTGCTCTAACCTAAGTCTGCATGTTCATGCTAAAAACAAATTTATCAATCAGTGCTACGTAGAGAATTCACGAATCATGTCAGAGAATCAATACATTTTCTTAGTAATTGATTTATAATAATTAAAAGGAATACGATGATCATCAAGTCAGTAGCTTACACAGAAAATCGATGACTAAACGTCCATCACACAGTCTGCCGGTTGGTCGATGGAAGAAAGCCCGACCGTCGGGATATCCGTATTCGAACCCTGTTGCAGCAGAAAAGCCACCAGTGTCTGAATTCGAGTCTCCAAAGTTGAAAATCACCGGACTTTTAGCACACTGAGAAGCAACGAGAGGGAGATAGAGAGCAAGAGCAATAAAGGCAAGGAAAGAAAACATTCTTGCTGTGAGAAAGCAGACTTGGTACATCAACTTAAGTATATATATAGAGAGCTGCATATATATAGCTATGTCACATGATAACAACTGAGAATTATGACAAGAGAAAGGAACAGATAACCAAATATAGACATTCAATTATTTTTCTTTTGATAGTTTTGCCAGTGTGGCATGGCAACAGGGCCTCAAGAAATGGATGTAATTATGTGGTGAATGAATATAACTCTGTTGTATGTATGGTGGGATTAAAATGGATTTTGTCTCAATCCCATTAACATATTTGTGCACTTCTCGATAATCTTGATCCTATATTCGTCTTTAATATTGGCATTTAGTTGACAGATATGCCACACCCACTTACCCTTATAGTGTGAGGACTACTGTTGTGATATGATATCAGTATGACACATTATTCACACGTATAAAATAGTATGTATTTGATCTAACTCATTACAAACATTGTCTTTCAATCTTCAATTTCAATTTTTCGTTTTATCTCCTATTTCATTTACATACACTCGCCGCGTGTATAAATAGACGGTTCAACCTATAAGAGAGAAACAAGTGTGATATGAAAAAAATTAAAAGATTTTTCTAATGTCGACTGTCTATTAATACACTCGGCGTTTTGAACGGATGAAACAGGAGATGAAACACATAAGTGAAACAAGAAATCCAAAGCCACAAAAGCTAGTTAATGAGGTAAAGATTATCAAACACTATTAGGTAGTACATAGTTTAGTATTTAGTCCATATTGTCCAGGTTAAAAACACACTTCAGGGTCCTAAAATAATATCATAGGAGAACTGTTTTCTGTACAAAAGGGACCATAATTGAAGCACTAATCAGGTTCTAATCTTGTACAAATACCTTGCCTGCAGACATGTTTTCTTTCTTGAAATGCTGAACACAAGCAAAGGCAATGGTTTGCGCAATGTATCTCCTTTCAATTATTAGCAACAAATTCCAAAACCACGATGAAATAGAATTAAAGTACAATTTAAGCCAAAGTACACTCTCATAAGGCGAGCCATAAAGCATGATTCAATCCAGTAAGCTGCATCTGAATTTGCCATCTGAGAGTGTTATCTTTTCTGCTTTCGTGACAGCATCTAGCGGAAGAGGACTAAAACTTCGAGATGCACCGTAGAAATGAGGAAATGTATTCAACTCGTCCACGGCTTCATAGATCAACCCATCACCAAGCTGTAAGAATAGTATTGATCAGATCGTGTAATGTAATCTCTTTCTATACAAACATAGACAAAGTTGATCGAGTTTCTTCTAACCCTTCACCGTTACTCATAAAACATAAAAAATTGATGTTTTTGTCCAGTTTTTTGACTAAAGATTCAATCTTGCTCTCCATATGGAAAATTATTGCTCCATGCTGATGAAAGGTGTCATTTCAGATGAACAAACATTCAAAAAGATGAAAAAATCCTAGCTCCATGCTGATGAAAGTTGTTTCTAAATACCTTTTTGGCATCAATCTGCAGTAGGTACAGGTCTTTCTTAACATCCAAAAAGAAGTTCTGCAAAGTCGATTGCACCTGCAAGAGGAATGATGCAACAAATTCCCGAGTTAATTAAAGAGATGGCGGATTAACATTTTCCCATGAAAAAACTACCAATTCCTAAATACCAAATCCTATCGCGAATATAGCAAATTTTCATCACACCCCACAAGCAGAAGCACCACAAAACACGATTCGACCATCGGTTTCATCAATTAAACGATATTGCAAAATCATCCGTAGTGACAGAAATTTATAATTGCTCAAGCATTCCAATCACTCAAATGAAACAATTGGAATACCTGATCGAGCTTGCTGAGGTGGAAACAACCGGTTGATTTGTCGAGATCTCCGCCGAAAGTAGCGCCGCTTCTCTGCAGCTCCTCCCACTCTTCCGCGGTGCTGATCCTGTAAATGAATTCTTCATCTTCACCTTTCAATCCACCTTTTTCCGCCATTATTGGAGCACAACCCACTTCTCTACTATTTGAAGCTCAATTGACAATTCTTTCGCGAAAATAATAGAGAGAGAAATTTGTGAGTGTACAGTGTACACAAATTAAAAAAATAAGATAATTAATAATGAGTTTGATCTAATTTGCACTTTGCCCCCTTACTGTAACTGAATTCAACAATAAGTCCCCAGTCTTTACAAATTTCGCACTTTTTCCTCATACATTTTTTCAAATCTCAGTTGGCGTATTGCACCGCACTTGAAATTTGTTGTTAGAGAAAAACGCACCTCCGTCAGCAGCGGTGGCTCCTCCCTCCTCAGCTCCTTCATCACTCCACCACAGACATCCTCCGATGGCCTCCGCCGCAATTTCCAATTCCACCACCGCTGTCAACGCCATTCACCGCCGCCTTCATAATTTCCGAAATTTTGCTTCCATATCTGTGACCCCTGGCCTCGGAGAACTCCGCCATCCTCCTACCGGTCTGACAGTTAAACGCACTAGTCATGGTTCTCCGGTCTCGGTTATTAGAGCTCAGAAGTCTTCAGGTACGCAAATTATATGCATTTTTCCTTTTAATTTATTCCCATTCCATTAACATTTTGTGAGAGTTTGGGTCACAGTTCAAGCTCACAAGGTGTTTGTTGAATGGTTTTTATGCATAGATTACATTCCCGAGGCCAGCTTCTACAAAGTTGAAGCCATTCTAAGGTGTAATCCTATTATTCACCTTTCTCGTCCTACATTTTCCTTTTGGGGTTGAATTTCTTGAATTTCCTTGAACTTAGCTCCTGGTTCTGCTTGTTAATTAAGATATTGTTCGTCTCTATTACTGATGCTTCTTTAATGTTCTGAATGTCTTGCATGCTGCTGCTTAACTTGGTAAATTTAGACCATGGAGGATCCAACAGGTTTCTTCGGTAAGGACAAGTGCATTGTTAAATTGCAAAACTGCAGCTTGCCATCTTTCCATACCGCTTTAGATTCGTTTCTTCCAGTATTGTCTGATAATATTCAACTAATCTTTCGTGACTTACTTGCATGAATAGTAAAAAGAATGTCCTCATAATTGTCATTTCTTTGTACTGTAAATAATCTCACAATTTCTGAAGAATTTTACTGGGTGACAATGAAGGCACTACTGAAAATGGGAATTCGTGGGGTTACGGTTTCTGATGTGCGTGGTTTTGGAGCTCAAGGTGGCTTGCCAGAAAGACAGGCCGGTAAATACAATGCATCATTCTCATAGTTCGTATTATTCAACTTGATTGAATAATTGTGTTATGATGCCCTTAAGCATAGTTAAGCTGGGATTATGTCCCCATGGAAGACTTTACCGCCCCTTGATTTAATATCTTGCCATCGTCAGGCTCTGAATTTTCCGAAGATAAGTTTGTTGTGAAAGTTAAGATGGAGATTGTTGTGAGCAAAGAGCAGGTATTGCAATCTAACAAGCATATGAAGTTATTTTCCATCCAAATAGCACAATCATGTTTGCTTAACAATCCATTTGATATTTGCCTGAACTTAGAGCTAAATTGTTAACTTCAGCTTATGTTGGCGTAGGTTGAAGAAGTCATTCAGAAGATAATAGAGGAGGCAAGAACTGGAGAGATTGGTGATGGCAAGATTTTTGGTAAGTTTTGTGTGTTGAGCTAAATTTGGTCAGATCAAATTCCTCAGGGACCCCTTTTCCTTCTCGATTATGTGTTTTTCTTCTCAATAGATCACTTTATCGATTTGTTCTATGCTCTATATCTATATGGTTTCTTATAGTTTATATTTGTTAATTGTGCAGTATCTCCAGTTTCAGATGTAATAAGAGTTCGCACAGGTAAGCAAGGATGGGCACCTTAATTCTATTCAAAATTACAACTCGTGTCTGTTTGTTTCTTACATGAGATTATCGGCTGCTCTAATTCAGGCGAGCGTGGAGAAAAGGCCGAGAGGATGACCGGAGGCCGTGCTGAAATGTCCTCTGCTTGACTTCCTTCAACTGCCGCAAACTTCTATGGAAGATCTTACTCAAGTTTATGTGTTCTGTAGACAATTGCTCTAAAACATTTACTTTTCATGAGGCTTGTTTGTGTGGAACTAATAAGTAATTACTTCTTGCTTATATTTACTTTTTCTTCTTTAATTTGCTCCATGCCAAATAGAAGAAATCGAAATATATCTAATAACAACAAAATTTGAGAAAATAAAAAAAAAAAAAAATGTGACCTTTTAAGAGTAATGAAATTATTATTAACTTCTTATAGAATTCAATTGCATGCTTAATATCTAGGTCATTTCATGCGCCAAACTCGAATTATTGCATTTCGATTTCGAATGTACGTTTCAAGTTTCAACAAACACCCTCACCAAATAATTAAAAATGTAATTGCAAAATTAAAACAAATAAATAAATAAATGTAAAATAGAAATAGAAGAATAAGACCGCGTTATAAAGATCGAGTTGCTCAGATATCACGCCGATAAACGACTCTCCTTTCGCTGGTTGGAGAGATCTTGGCCTGAAGAGATCTCTACTGCGCGCTCAATCCTTGCCGCTCATCTTCCAATGTAAGTAGTAATCCACGCTCTCTCCTTTGCTTTTTCTCGAGCATTTGTCTTGGATTTCCAAGGTCCTTGGAGTTGTTCATCGCTTAATTGAGCTAACTATTCTCATTCTTCGGTGTTTAGATTCCGATAAGTTGTGGTTTGTTTGTGTGCGTGGATTTCATGTGAAATTTTGTTAAGATTGTGAATCGATTTACTTTTGGATCCCCGATCTCGTGTGATGGTAATCGTGTATGCATTGGTTTGGGTTTTGCGGAACCGAATTATGGAAATTCTCTCTGTCGTTTTTACCATGAGTGCGCTGTTGTGATTTTCTGTCTGCTTGCTCGATCCGATCACGTTGGTGTTAGATCTCTCGGTTTGCTCGCTCAACTGGCTGAATATCTTTGCCAGATATGTAAGGATTTGGTAATTTCTGCTTGGATTCATCGGAAATTGAAGCTTTGTTTGAGGCGTAGATCGGAGTGTGGTAGTCCTTCGGTTCATCAGTCATACAGAGACTGTTAGCTTGGCCGCTATATTTCCTGTTGGCCTGATTCATATTTTTCTTTTTCTATTTGTTTCCTAGTTTCTATGATTAGGAGTACTCTTTAATTTGCGATGGTGATCTTGCATCCTTTGTTTCCCTTTTTGTATTTATGTTGGCGTGTTTGTCTAGGAGATTTAATATTGTAATATTAACATTCCCTGATAAAAGAATGGTGAGGCTGTCGATCTAAGTTCTAATTCTACTGATTGCAGTTGCAGAGATGGGGTTGTCATTCACCAAACTGTTCAGTAGGCTCTTTGCCAAGAAAGAGATGCGTATACTGATGGTGGGTCTCGATGCTGCTGGTAAAACAACCATTCTCTACAAGCTCAAACTAGGAGAAATTGTCACCACAATTCCTACTATTGGTAAGTTTTGATTTTCAATGTCTTCTTGCTTTTACTCATCTGTCAATGTATAAGCATTGTACCACAAACCCCGTGCTATGATGTTGGACTTTTATTTGTCGGTTTCTGGAGTCCTTTTATCTAAATGCTGGCGTATCGGTTTTCAGGATTCAATGTGGAGACTGTGGAATACAAAAATATTAGCTTCACTGTCTGGGATGTTGGAGGCCAGGACAAGGTTTGCATTTTGTCTTTCTCAATTCTCCCACCCAATATGTGCCATTATCACTAACCCATCCTATGATCCTATCACTAAATCATCAGCATGAGTTGGCATAATGTTAACATGTTTGCTTTCGCATTTGAATCTTTGCTCCAAATTTGATGTACCTCAACTGTTCGACAGATACGTCCGTTGTGGAGGCATTATTTCCAGAACACTCAAGGACTTATCTTTGTTATTGACAGCAATGACAGAGATCGTGTCGTCGAAGCTAGGGATGAACTTCACAGGATGTTGAATGAGGTGGATGAAATCCCAAATATTTATCCTCAAATAGCTCTGTATAATATAACGGTTGAATATCTTCAGTTATTACCCATTTCTTTGACTTGTGTGTTATATCCGATCGAGCAGGATGAATTGAGGGATGCTGTTCTCCTGGTGTTTGCAAACAAACAAGATCTTCCAAATGCCATGAATGCTGCTGAAATCACTGACAAGCTGGGTCTTCATTCCCTCCGCCAACGTCATTGGTATGTTATTTCTCATGATTAGCCCCCTTCACCTTTCTTATTTCAGAGTTAGGAGTCCCAATTTAATTAAATTCAATGGATCCAAAATGCAGGTACATTCAGAGCACTTGTGCAACTACTGGTGAAGGGCTCTATGAGGGGCTGGACTGGCTTTCAAACAACATTGCTAACAAGGTAAGGGACGCAGTAATTTTCAGATAACTCTTCCCACACAGGTTTGATCACATAATCACTCTAATGCACTGCAGGCTTGAAGCCCTTGTCCTGGGCAACAATACATTGAGGGTCTTCATTCTTTGTTGCTTTGAACTTCATTGAAGCACTATTGCTCCCAACCTTGCCCGAGTTGAGAACCCTGGCATCTATCCATTGTAGTTTTATATCTGTAGATTTTTGTCAATCTCGTGGATTTGCTTATTCCTATGCTTATCCTGTCTTTTGAAAGTAGGAGCAAGCTGTGTAATGAACTCACCATGGATAATAATCATTTCACCTTTGAGGGTATTCTTTTTCTTCATACGTATGTAATAATAAAGTTTGCTTGTCCGAAGACGAGGCTTAGTTAATTCGTTTTTGCTTTATTTGGATGACTGATTCAAAAGAATAGACAGGCTGTTATAACTGAAGGTGTACAATCAAGTGTGGGAAGAAGCCCTATCCACTCTTGACTTTGTTGAGTCTTACATGCTCATTATCATTAATTACCAAGTGTACTGGTAAGCACTTAAAACAAGTAATTAAGCACAAATCTATACAAGAAAAACACACAAATCATTACTATAAACTATCAAATACCAAAGGTTACAGGAAAACATAAATGCTTCCGCCTGGTAGAAAATGAAAGCTAAAGCCAAAAACTGTATAATATCATCAAACTCGAACTTTGTACCAAAAAAAAAAAAAAAAATCAAACTCAAACTGCAACAGGAAATCCACAGAAATACAGTTGACATCTAACATCAATGGCAACCCCCTTGGGTTCCCCAATTACAAGGTTGAACAATCAATCAAAACCTAAGAAAAATATAAGCAAATGACACGAAAACACAAGCTTTTCTCTTCTCTGTAGGCTCTCCAATCTCCCTCTACAACAAGTTCTTCCATCAAGAACCGACCCAACTCATGAAACACAAAGAAAACTCTCTAGCTCCCTCCTTAGATATATACATAATATCACACATTCCCAGCTGCACCAGAGTCAAGCAGCAGAAGGGGCCGCAACATACTGCACCGGAGGTGCATTGCCCTCTGTCATGGCTGCCGCAATCAACGGCCGCAGTGCTCCGGCCTCCACAGCTACTTCCTCATTCTGCACCATCGGTTTCTTGTAGTTCAAAGACTCGTCGTTGTAAATGTCCCACCATTTTTTAACCAGCATCTTTATGTCCTCTCTTTGCATGTTCTCTTCCTTCCCCGTGTACCTCCAAGGCTTCGACCCCTGCACATGCCCACAATTTAGTACCACTGCACAGCATATGCCAATGACTATACCTTGTCTCACAAATTAATATGCAAAAACTGAAACTTTGACTGAACACTCACCGCTGCACAATAGTGAACAACTTTCACCTTCTCAAGATCAACGTTCTCCGGATGGCGCCATAACATGGCTAAGACAAGATTGTACACATTCGGGATGGGCTTGTAGATATCCTTGAAGAACATGTTCAAGAAATCCTGCCAAATATCAACCAACAAATTAGTTGACTTGACGCTTAATTAAGTAAGCCTAAATATACATACTTGTCTGTGTTATTGTACTTAATTATTACCTGCTCAGCAAAAGGAGTAGGAGCGGTAATTCTGAGTGTTTTCAAGAGATTCTCATAAGTCGAAAGACTGGGCTCAAAAACAAACATTCCGGCATTGAAATATAACGCCGGCGGTTGGCCCATCTCCGCCGGCCACTTGACCTTCTCCGGGCAGTGCTGGCAGTAGCCAATCTTGTACTGTGGCGTGTGGCTCCATGTTTTCTCGCAGAAACAATCCATCACAGCATAGAAATACCCATCTTCCAAATCAAACAGATGATCGATGTTGTCGTACACTTGGATATCACCATCCAAGTATATCATCTTGCTGTACTCCACAAACTGCACCACCAAAACCACAAACCAAGAAGCTTCAAAACCATGCACAAGAATGAAGAAACACACACAAAAATGAAAGATTGCAATGGTAACCACAAAATCCAAAAAACCCTTTTCCTCGAAAAATAAAATCAACGGAATACAAAAAGGATTACTGAGAAGCATCCACGTGTTCAAAACCAAGAAATGTCATGCAGACACGTGAACGTACCTCCCAGATACGGAGCTTGGAGTAGTTGATGACGTAATACGCCATGGCAAACTGAGTCTGATTCTCCGGCGGATAAACGGGCTCAATCTCCCTAACGATACAGCCTTGATCCTCCAATATACGGCGGTGCTCCGCCGGCACGTCAGGCAGCACCGCCACCACAAGAGGATACGCAGATTTCACCCTCCTCAGCCCTTTGGCTAGACCCACCACGCCTTTAACGTAATCCCCATTCCCGGCCAAGAAAGTAACGTATGCCCTCCTCGGCGTCGCCACCGCCAGTTTAGCCACGTCCGCCGCCGCCGCCGCAACAAGCTCAGGGGCCATGGGAATGCTACTTTATAAGTATCGAAAACGAAAAGGGACTTTCTGTCTTGGATCAAAAGAGAGAAAATGGAGTTTCTTTATCAGAAATCTTGATTTCTTTGTGGAAGTGACGAGTGAGGACGAAGGGGGATGTTATATAGTGGTGAAGTGGTAACTGTTAACCTGCATTGGTGTGTGTTATTCGCTCCTGTGGTACTGAATCAGGCGTCGAGGCGTGGCCGTAGGATGAAATCCGACGGTGGAGATTGGGGCCGCAGGAAGCTTCTCGATGGTGAGGGGTTTTACTTTTTATGGGAAGTATTGGAAGAAGCTAGAAGTACACGACGACGACGACTTCTGCTTCTGGGCTTGTGGTTGCCTTCTCTTCGGCTCAGGGGCTCTTGGATCAATGATCCAACGGCTGGGGTTTATTTTAATTTATTATTAAAATTTTTGTCCTATTTATTGTATATGAAACTAAAAAGAAAGAAATATTTGCAGTTACAGTCGTTTTTCTCTTTAGAATTATTAATTTGGGGGGATAATGTAATTAAATGATGTTAGTCATCATAATGACGAGGGACCTACAATAGTTTTCCAAAGAAAAATCTCCCACGTTGGTAAGAACTAAGAAGTTATACATGGATGATAACAACCTATATTGTTTTCATTTGTCTAAGAAAATGAAATTTACATATAATTTATAAATAAAAAAATATCATTGTCTTTGGGGGTGACTTTCCTAGAGTTTTCGTAGCACGAGCATTCAACCATATGTTAGACCAAGAAATTTCTTTAGTAGCAATGTAAGTCCCCACTCTAGATTTTGTCGGATTATTGCATTTAAAGAAACCATATTCTAAACAATTTCTTATTTTTAAATGTTGGGTTTTAATAATTGTAAGCGTATAGTATAGATAAATTAAAATGTGAAAAAAACAATTTGTCACGTAGCAGCATAGGGACCCAAACTTGGATCAATAATGGCCCATTTATTTTGCATGACTTTTCCTTATTTACTGGGTTGTACTGTTTATGGAAAATGGAAAATATGGGCCGATTTAACTTTACCCTTAATGGGCCAATTGTTGTCAGACTGGCCCACAGAAGAGGACAAAACGAGGACTATAAAAATTAAAAACACGTGAATTAGAAAAAAAGAGGAAAAAGAAAAGAATATTGGAACGCCGACCTTAAATTAGTGGTATAAATGAATCTCCCAAGGTCCACCATATTCATAATTTAATTGCTTTGAGTGATTTTTGTCTCCACGCTATTGAGAATAGTTTAAGTTTGTAACATTAGGTGATTGTATAATTATAATCTATATTATTATATTAAAAAACAAAGAAAAAAGAAAATTCATTCCACGTACACAACATCTCAAATTATTTTTTGGACTATTTATTTCTTTTTAATTTAAAAAGAAAAACTAAAAAAGTTCAACCACATACAAAACTAGTAAACTAACTAATCTCAAACCCATAAAATATGAGTTTTCTACTTAAATTTTTAATTTTCTATCCGCGTATAGAGTGTGCAAAATTATTAGTTATAATTTAATTATTCATTTGGATGGATATACGACGAATTCAATTCATATAATTCTTTAAAATTACAAATTAGCCCATAACGAAAAGTAAAGTCTAGGCAGTTTAGAGATAGTATTAGCAGTGTCTGGAAGTTGCCAAAAATGTTCAATGTGGGTCATAATTCATAAATTATTTTGGACGTTACTTTGTTCGGTTCACACTTTGCAACCAATAATCACAAGGAAAGAGCTACGAACCAGATAGTTCCAAATATGGACGAACCCAAAGTCATCATAAATTGAGTGGTTAATATTTAAAGTGGTGAAGAAATGAATGCATGATTAAAATTTTGGACGAATTCATTTTCTTGAGCTCTGATTCTGAATGATTGACGTGGTATGTCATGTAATGTCATAGGCATGCCAATGGGTGAGAGATAAGACCCAACTATAAATCCATATATATTCGTGGTTTTTTAACATAGCAATAATAATAACTTTTATTTTTTCTTTGTAATCTTTGTTTTCAATTTATTTCGCAAAATAAAAAGTTGTGCTCCGTCCAATCCTGAGGTGGTCCAGAAAGTGAATAGATAGATGCGTCAAAAAAGTGAAAATTAATTTTGCATAATATATAAATACGAGTGTATATATATATTGCTTTAGCTTTGAAAAGAATAGTGACATTTGACTAATTACACGCATCAAAATTCATGCTAATCCCTTCCTTTCTCTTACTGGTATGTGAAATCTGATTTTAATATGATATTATTCATACTTATATAACTTTAATGATTGTGAGGTTTGGTTTTGTAAATGTGAAATTGTTCTAATTTGTTCTATTTTCTTGGAATAAAAACGCATAATAAATTAATCAACCATATAACCGTAAATTCAGGAGAATCTGATCATTAGTGGTGAAATGCCAAAACATTAACCGGCCTTTTGACCCAAAGTAATCTTAAAAGTTGAAAGCATTAAAGGCATTACAATTATTCTTATTCTCACTAATCCACTTGCCTAGCTACGATGTAGTACGTCATACAGAATGACGTAACCTGCCTTAATACATTGCAAATTAAAGCCATATTAATTATATAGCATTTTGATTTGTTCCGCTTTTTTTTTTATTTTCCGTAAATAAATTTAAAAAAAGACCCTTATGTTTAAAAATATTAAGGGCTAAAAACGTGACAAATCTGCATTTGTTGGAGTGAAATGACGATATCGACCCTGGGAAATTAACATATAAAATTATCATTAAATTATAATTAGTTATTAGACAAAAAAAAAAGAAGTAATTAGTAATTAGGGCATCTCCGTTCGCTGTTGATATTGCGGTGCATGTTTGGATTAAACGGGATAATGGGAATGATGGGTATATTATATTTGATTTAAGTATTGTCATTGTTCATGGTCCCCTTAGTGGCAAGTTCACCTTTTCAAACATCTTTTGCCATCGTCTTGACTTACCAATAGAGTAGATTATAGATAAACACCACCAAAATATATAAATAGAAACTTTTGCTTTCTTTAAAAGGCTATATATATATATGTTTTCACTTCATAATTATTTTCCCTCCATACAGTTTGATTAATAGAGTATCCCTCATAATTCATACATTAATTCATTGTTGCGCGCATGTATAGATATTGTGAGATTCGAGATAGAGTCAGGATTTTAAATAAGAAATGAAATGAAAATTCAAATATCAAAAATAGAGTAGAAAAAACTTAAATTAGAGGGACAAAGTATTTTTGTAAAAAAAAAAAAAAATTGAAAAAGAGGAAAGGTGGGGCCACGACATGCTCTCCGTACATGAGATGATATATAATTAGTTAGGTTTGACTTAATCGGTACGAAGTAGTCTTACTAATTACCGGTGTAAAAGCTGAAATATAATGGGGAATAATTGTGTATCATAATTCATATGTATTGTTCTCACAACTAAATACACGGATGAAATAAGATTATGCAACAGAAGATTTGGTACCGTTAATTATGATTTAGCTTATTAGCTACGTGTCAATGAGTGGAGAGGTCAAAAAATTCCTTAAGAAAAATAAAGAAATACATGCATCTTTTTCTTGGTCGTCAAGCCTAACACACAAATATTCCGCATTTGGGATTTCTTTATTCTTGTAATGTAACACATCCCACAGCCAGCCAGCCAGCCAGCCAACCCAGCTACACATATACCCGAATTTGATTCGTACTATTTACCAAAAACGAACACAAATGCTTGATTTTATGTCAATTGTCAGCAAATCTAGGCCCCTACTTTAAATTTCTCATCTCTCTCTATATATATCACGATCTAGCTAGACTACCTCGTAGTCGTACGTACAACACACACTGATATAGATTATAGAGTGTATATATATATAAAAAACAATGGATTTGAGAGTGTTTGAAGAAGAAATGGGGTTAAGAAAAGGGACGTGGTCTTTTGAAGAGGATTCTTTACTCATCAACTACATCTCCATCCATGGCGAAGGCCGCTGGAACGAACTTGCACGCAACTCTGGTGATTAACCAGCATGCACCGTCATCATTAATCTTTTATATATATTTGTGTTTTTTGAAGCTTTTGTTCTGTAAAATTTCAATCTTTATGTGTATCATGTACTAAATTAATTTGTGTTTGTTTTTGATGATAATTAGGGCTGAAGCGAACGGGGCGGAGCTGTAGAATGAGGTGGAAAAACTACCTGCGCCCGAATCTCCGGCGAGGGGATTTCACTGCTCAGGAGCAACTCCGCATTATGGAGCTTCACTGCTGCTACGGAAATCGGTATACATATATATACATTTCTCTCATAACTTAGCTAAATAACTATTAACATGTTAATTAATTTCGTGGGATTAATTATATTTATAATCAATGCTAAACTTATATTCGCTAATACATTTGACTCAATACTAGAATTAGGTTTGATTATGCATCTCACATGATATTAGCTTAGTTATTTATTTGGTCACATTCCAATTACCAACAAAATAATAATCATATGTTTGTGAACTTTTTTTGTAGGTGGTCGAGGATAGCAGAATTCTTGCCTGGTCGAACGGATAACGAGATCAAGAACTACTGGAGAACTCGAGTTCATAAGCAAGCTAAACTGCTCAAATTCGATGTCAATAGCACAGAATTCAGAGATTTTATTCGTAACATATGGCTTCCTCTTTTGTCCCAACAAATCCAAGCCCAGCATTATGATGCCAGTTCAGAACATGGGCTGGAGACAAGTACTGGGCCTCAAGAGATTCAAATCGATTGTCTGGAGGCCCATCATGGAGATTCATCAGTGATGAATAACTATGAATATTGTGGAGGGGAGTTCTTTCTGGGAATGTTGGATTACCCAATGGACCAAACATGAACTCATAACAAATATGAGTGAGGCCCATGGCCCATGCTGTTACGTTAGAATGATCATATCAAAGGAAGAAGATATTGTAATGCATGCATAAGGAGATGATATATATAAGTAATGAAAAATAAATAATCTAGCATGTATATGGGAATGGGATACTGGAAAATAGTTATGTTCTCAAGAAACGAAGACAATATATATACCTCTTATAAAGTTAGCATAAGGATATACACAATCGTGGTATTTTTGTTGAGTTAGCACAGTGACAAACCTACACCATTTGTATTTAAATAAATTAATATGAGGGGAGGAAATCATTTAAAATTATGAAATTTGAAGTGTTTGAAGGGGAATACGTGTACCCACCACTAAGCTAGCTAGAGCATGTTGTGAAATAGAATACAAGGCAAAATCAGATGGAATACAGCTAAGGTCCATATATATGCTACCTCCACCATTTCTACTCATCATCATCATCACTATCGCCTTCAGCCCAATTAATACCACCATTGCTAATGCAGGGACAACATTTGGGACCTCCACCACCAAATTACTATAATCTCCCTCATCTTATTCTATTATTCGATCATCTCATATCCAATTTAAGGCACTATATATGGTCGAACTCGAACTCGAACTAATTAAGGCCTTTTTAGTAAATTCCCTTTCTACTACGTCGTCTTCTCTCCATAACCCGTAACCAATACCTCATGTCATGAGCACTATAGTTATTTAATACCATATATCTTGACTCTTGTTCATGCAACAACCTAATATACCGGCCACAAACATCATGCCACCGACAGTACTCCCTGCCTTCAACCCCATCATCATCATCCCCTTACTCTTCTTCTTCCTATCAACTCATGCTCTTCACATTTCCTCAGTCACAGAAAACACAGATTTCAACAAATGGATATCATGGCATGTCAACAATTACAAAAAACAAACAGAGATTATGAACCAGAAGATGATGATCAGCGCCACCGTTGATTGGAGGCTACAGAAGGCTGAGACTAACAGAATGGGAATCAGCGTCAGCCAAGACGGCAATGGCGATTTCAAGACCATTAGAGAAGCAATTGACAGTGTTCCTTTGTATAATGCTCGAAGGGTCTTCCTACTTATAAATCCCGGCGTTTATAGGTACGTAATATTGAGACAATCTACTAGTTGACTCGAACTATATCCGTGTCTCTTCATCAAGCAGCATTCACAAACCAAGCATCAATGCAGGGAAAAGGTGAACATCCCTCGAACAAAGCGTTTTATAACATTGGTAGGAAATGCAAGTGATCCTCCGACCATCACGGGGAACGACACCGCGTCAACGGTGGTCATCGGAAGAGACGGGGCACGGCCTAGTACGTTCCAAAGTGCGACTGTAGGCGTTGATGCTGATTACTTTACGGCAATCAACGTCGTATTTGAGGTGCATCACGCCATATTAATTAATTTATTTGATCTGTTTAATTGCATGTGATTCCACAAATGATAACATATATTGTTCGTGCAGTTTGTGTACTGATTTGTTCAACTTGTCATTTAGTTTAATGTATTTGTTTATAAATTGGTATGTAATTATGCCGGGAAGCATGTATAGATGCTTATATATCCCAAGAGAAACATTCAAGAATAACTGAATAATTAAGTTTATAAACCTGTCATCAGTCAGAAAACCAGGTCATAAATATTACAGTCACGGGCTAGCTTAGGAACTCTAGGACACCATTTAATTTATCAATTCAATTAACCACAACAAAAGAATTGCAAATGCCATGAATAGAAATATATATATATTATTCACATCCACAGATACCAAACAAAGACTTAATTTTTTTTTTTGGTGGGACCACAAAGACTTAACTGAATAAATCAAAAAGAAGAAAATAAATGCAAAGCCAAAAGTATGAGAAAATGATTTGTGGGCAATTCTAGTCCTAAGCGAAGGCATTGTACCCCCAGAATAAGTGTTTTACATTTGATTTGTAATCGGTAATTTAAGGAGAATGACAAAGCAAACGATAGGTATATATAACAGGTCATTATAATTGGTTGGGATCGGTTCAACCGGAATTAGACTAAAATGTTTCATGATTCGTGGTTACATATAATAATGCAGAACACGGCGCCGCACGTGGTGGGGACGGTGGGCGGACAAGCGGTGGCGCTGCGCATCTCCGGCACAAAGGCGGCCTTCTACAACTGCAGCTTCTACGGCAGCCAAGACACGCTCTACGATCACAAGGGCCTTCACTATTTCAACAATTGCTTCATCCAAGGCTCCGTTGATTTCATCTTCGGCTACGGCACTTCACTCTATGAGGTATTTATTATTGGGCCAAAGAATAGTAACCAAAGCCCAATTAGAAATACATGGCCCTAAATCCTAATATCATATCAATAACCCAATTGATTAATTATATTGGGCCTTGGCAGAATTGCTATCTGAAGTCAGTGGCAAAGAGAGTGGCTGCAGTGACAGCTCAAAAGCGGTCAAGTTTGTCACAGTGGAGTGGGTTCTCCTTCAGAAACTGTACGGTGACAGGGACTGGCTCCATCTACCTTGGAAGAGCATGGGGCGATTACTCAAGAGTCATTTTCTCTTACACTTTTTTGGATACTATTGTTCTTCCACAGGGATGGAGTGACTGGGGCCAAAAATCTAGAGACCAGTAATTAATCAACCCCCAAAACTCGTTATCTATGAGAATTGTCAAGTATTTATTAAGCAGCACGATAGTGTGAGACATATTGACGAAATTCTAATCTTTATTATGTGTATGTATACAGAAAAGTGTACTATGGAGAGTACAAATGCAGCGGGCCGGGGGCGAACTACACGGGCCGGGTGCCATGGGCGAGAATACTCAGCGACGAAGAAGCCATGCCTTTTATCGGCACGAATTACATCAATGGCGATACTTGGCTTCTCAGCCCTCCAGCTCCTGCAGATATAATATTATAAATAATTTGCTGCAATATCTAATTATCTAAAATCATGTTATGTCTATAGTCTCTTCACTTGAGGCCATGCAAAGCTGTTACATATATCTATAATTGGACCAAATTGGAGGTTGGAAAATTGCCGAAATAAGTAATTAAAAGAGTACTGGAGTTAATTATTGGTCATAATTAATGAGGCTTAATTGCATTGCGGTTACATGGATGATCATATCTATATAAAGTTGTGCTTACCAACTTGGTTGCATGTCATTAGTCATTACATGTAATCATATATAAGGCAATATGTAGCAACTAGCAATGTAGCTCCTCATTTATTATAACATGGGCTGTCATCCTCCTTTTAATTATTGGAAATTGGTGTCATTCATCAACCCGACTAATTACTACTTTCATTTTCTCCATTTTATCATCAAACTCTTTTAATTTTTCAATTATATTGTTGAAGGAATCAATATTTATGAAACAAATTGTATTAAAAATGAGTCTATATATAAAGTTGAATGAGTAATTTATTTTTTTTCTTGTTTTGTAAATTGATTTAGACATGGTACCAAAGCAATGCCACGTTCGTAATTAATCCACTTGCATTAATGGTATGATCATCTTAATTATCTTAGTTCAACCATCAAATCGATTAAGACATGTATATATCATGTACTAGCTGTCTATCTTAATTGTGACAAAAAGAAAATATGAAAGAGAGAGAATTATATCTTAATTAACTGACTAAATTCAACTATCTATATATTAAGTGAATGGTGGATCGAATCCCATTTGGATTGTGTGTTAAAAAAAAAAAAAAAAAAATTGAATTAAACAACCCCGTATTTTAGTGGTTTAGTACTGTTACATAAATAAAACCAAAAATGCAAGTTCATATATATTTTGAGAAACCAATGATTATATTAGGATTTAAGATTATATTATATATATGATAACAAATTTTCCATTTCAGACAACCATCGAAGAATACATATGCAATACTGCAATTAACTACGTACACCCTATGTCCTATTCCTAATTCAATTTAATTAATCAAACAAACACAAAATTACACCTCCAAGCAATTTATATTTGTATTATTTATTTTCTAAACAAATCAAGACGATGATCAGCTAATCTCAGTGAATAAGCAGTGCTCTTATACTCTCCCCAAGTGAAAGGGCGATAGAGACATGGATTTTCTCGGGACACCAGTTCCGGTATCGGGGCAATGCTCGCACTCAGCGGCGGAGCTGCAAAATACATCATCGACATTCTCGGTTTCATGGCGTTCGCCAACACCCTATGCCTCACACTCACGAATCTCCCATTCGTCAGGGCCTGTACATAAAAGTAATTAGTATAAAATACTTATCTTCTCGTTGTCAGGTTCAAAATTAATTACCTGAAAGGCGTCGCCCACGAACACGCAGAACTTATCGGAGTCTGGCGGGATGGGAATCCACATCCCATCCCGGGACAGAATCTGGAGGCCGGCGACGTTGTTGGAGCGGAGGATGGTGAGGATCTGAGGGTCGGAATGCTCTCCGAATCCAATCCTAGGATTCTTGGGATGATTGTGATCGAACATATCGTCCAAAGAATTATCAGCAGCATTGACAGAAGGATAGTGATTGATCCTGAAGCATGAGTCGCTGTTTGCATCTCTTATGAAGTTGCTAAAAATAGATTTATCCTGGACCCACAGCCCTTCAGCCAGCATTTCAAGAATGTCACATGCCAGGTTCCTAACGGCTTCTATGTAATCATTCACGCCACAACTGCAGGAAAAAAGAAGACAACGTATCTTAATAAACAAAATAATTGTCCTTCTTGAAAATTCACTAGTACTATGTTTCGTCCTAAACGGGA
The DNA here is from genome assembly GCA_037501455.1 of Lantana camara. Lineage (NCBI taxonomy): Eukaryota > Viridiplantae > Streptophyta > Magnoliopsida > Lamiales > Verbenaceae > Lantana > Lantana camara. Next base: position 131,819,216 of record CM074855.1, read on the forward strand.
CATGACATTCTTCTACGATTAGTATGTATGTACACACATGCTTATTTCGCCTTTCAGTCGGTGCCTATCGAGCCTATAAGTTAGAAGTGCTGGTGACCTCCTAATATCAAGATTATCTTTACACCTTGACTAATTTTAAGATTCTAACTTCACCATTGAATTTATCTATTATTTTCTTTTTATAATAAAAATTGGATGTTAGATTTTCAAATATGCACCAAATGATTTGAGAAAAATCTAAAGAAAAAAAAATAATTTATGTTCCATTATGGCTCGTACAAGTGCGGTGTACAATGTCGAGGTTATTGATTCATATATTGACTTATGTTATATTTGGCATGATAAATCTTCAGAATCTCAAGCCATTTATGCGTGCGTGATAATTGTAAATTTGTAATGATAGGTCGAGGAATGAGCACGACAGTTTTTTTCTAAATTTTCAGCTTGCGCCACCATAAAAGGAACACATTTCACATCCATCAATATCAGATCACACTTCATTATTAGCTATATATATAATAATGTTTCACTATTAAAACAATAATAATTGTGAACAATTATTTCCATATTTGACAATAATTGTGAACAATAATAATTATATATATATATACGTAAGTATGTAATATTTTTATATTATTGTGCAGTGTTTTATATACTGTTTTATATAAAATATAACCTTTTGCTTAAGCTAAGATATTAGTTAGCTTCAATTAATTTAATTGTGATTATACTATTAATTTGTCGCACTTAAGTAGAGTTTATGCATGCCAGGATATATATACAGCTAGTATATATAGTCTAAATAGAAAGTTCGTTTTGAAAAAAAATAAAAAATTCCGAGGAATATGTCAAATTCAAAAGTGCGTGTGATGACAGAAATGTGTGAAAGAAACTGACCCCGCCTCTTAATTACTTTGTGCTTGAGAAATAATTGCAGATAATAAGGTTTAAAGTTTCATTATGACCCCAACTACGTACGTTATATCCTAATGAACTCATTTTCGTCGCACCAAAATGGAAATTTTAATTTCTATTTATTACGAATCAACAAACCGGAAATGGGCCCGAATTAAAAGTTAAAAATGCTCAAGGCCATGCTCATAAGTTTGTTAACTAACATAAAAAGTCAGATTCGGGTTAAAATCAGGTTCCAATCAGAGTTATCTTTCAGAGTTGGTTAAAATTTAATTCTGCATGCTAGGCGTTTCTCACATTCACTCTCGCAAATTAAATCACAAAGTGTAAGATATTTTTCAAAGAATTACAAAAATATTTTAGAAAAAACAAATAAGAAAATAGCGAATAATTAAATAATTACCTGAAGGTAGCAGGATCCTGGGACATGGATTTGGATCTTTGAGAAACAGAATGAGGATTGGCTTCCAGCAAAATGTATTCCAGCTCGCCTTTATCTCCATTGAACCCGATATTCTTGCACCCATAGCCGAACGGGTCAGGTGGACCGGCCCGGTTCTTCTCACATGCAGGTTTCGTGAAGAAGCCGTGGCCCTCCCTTTCAACTGTGGCGACTATCTCCTTCGGGATACCGTGGTTCTCGACCTGGAAGAAACCGAACTCCTCACACGATTTGACGATTACGTCGCAGAGTTTGGACCGGTCCATGCTGAGATCTATCACGGGTATACCCACGGCCCGGGTTTTCTTGTACACAACCATTTCTTGTCTTGTTTTATGGTGTGAAGTAACGAAATTGAGAAGACAGAAATTATTGTGAGTTTATGGGATTGAAGTTTTGATTCTACGCGTTTTATATAGAGAGGGAGGCCGGGTGGGGGACCTTCAACGATTTCAAAGAGTAGCTAGATTAAATATAACATAAATGGTATATATATTGGTGGGAAAAGAATAAGAAAAAAGAAGAATATTCGTGTACGCTGACTTGATGCTACAACAATAAAATTCCATTTAGGTTCCGACAGAGAACATTGTTACTTCATCTTGATTGGAGGGCAACTAAGAGTATATATATTTCATATATTCGGATATATATATATATATATATATATATATATATATATATATATATATATATATATATGTGTGGTCTTGAGTTAATTTTTAAATCTTCATATATGTATGTCTTAGTCGGCTTCGATATTATTGACGACACAAGCCTAATTCATATGTTAATTGTTTTCGGCTTGGTTGTTGGGAAAATAGGCAAATTATAATTAGTTCTAGTTAATTAATTACTTGATAATGGATTGACGGCTTAAAATATCATGATATACTTTTTTATTACTAAGTTATAATTGTAACCATACAAATTTAAACAACCCAATTAAACATGAAAATGTAACAACTCAGTTGGCATACACATTATTTTAATTGGAAGTTTTGAATTTAATTAAAGACATATATAGTTTAGATTTCAGATCTTCTTGTGCATGCGTTCATACCAATCGTTAGTTGCCGTTGGGAACATAGGTTATCTCATCTCCCTCGACAACTGAACTCAACAAGAGAGACATAAACATAGGCAATTTTTATTGTTAATTTTGATTTGATGGTTTTAACTTTTAAGAAAATAGATTTTCAATATAGAGGAGTAAACAAGGGCGGCAGAGGCAGATATTAGGTATAATAAAAAAAGAGTGGAGTTTAATTGTCAGCGGCCGCCTGTCCCCCTCTCATTGGATTCTTCTATTTAACATTTTTATGTCATTAATTAATATTTCAATAAATGTTGTTGTTACCCAAAAGAAAAAAACGCGTCTTCTCCCAAGAACAATTCCAGTCTACGTTTAAACTTTGACTTCTGTTCTCCCTTTTCAGATGTCCAACTATTAATTATTATACTTAAAAACCCACGGCTACCACCCGTCTTTTAGTTTTAGGTTTTGGGATAATTTTAGCGATTATTGCCCCAACACAATTAATTATAATTTGGTAGGTATAAATGGCTCACTTCTTATTTAGATTGGTCGGCTGAATAAAATTCAGACTACTTCGAATTTTATGGACAATTACCTATGTTGCACGGACACGGACACGGCGACACGGACACGACACTACACGGACACGGCGACACGGATTTTTTCAAAATCTTAGGACACGACACGGCTCCGACACGGCTATATTTTATATAAATAAATATATTTTATATATAAATAAAGATATTTTATATAAAAATAAAAATATTTTATAAGTATAATCTATGTAACATAAAATATTTATATAAATATATAATATTAAAAACTAAAATAAGTTTTGTTATTTCAATTTTCTCTTCAAAAAATTCAAAAAATATTAAAAAAAACATAAAAAAATGATCAAATTTGCTCCGCCGTGTCCAAGCCGTGTCGGACACTCCACCTCGCCGTGTCCGACACCGTGTCCCAATTTTTTTTTTTTTTTTTTTTTTCGGACACTCCTTCAGCCGTGTCCGACACGTGTCCGAGCCGTGTCCGGGCCGTGTCCGTGTCCGACACGTGTCGGACACTGCACGAACCATTTTTTAGGCGTGTCCGTGCTTTAGAGACAATTACACAAGATTTTAACCCTCGAAGTCTTTAATATTATTTTTGGGTAAGATTTAGCCATATTTATTAAGTCATTTTCTTTGAAATTGCAGTTAATCTGGGTTGTTGGTCGATGATATTAAGCTTATTCAATAACAATTAATGTTTTCATACTTTTTTCCCGTGGTCTTGGTATATATTTAATTGTTTCATACCTCTTTCTTTTGATTGTGGTATATATTTTAAGTGTTTGAGTGGATTCAAACTATTAATTAGTGTAAAAATTTACCTATTATACTGATAGTTACATATTACTTTCTTTTGGTTGTGATCAGGGGCGAATCCAGGATTTTTGGTCAGTCGGGGCTGAAAATTCTTGTGGCGAAATATATCCATTAATACGAGCAAGGTCTTTAGATATATATTCTCTTCGAATGCGACCTCTAGAAGGGACATCATAACTTTCAATAGGTTTTCGTAGCCCCGGATGGCTAATTATATTTTTAGGATTAAATTCTATACTACCAACATTGATTCTTTCTTGGTTGGCAATCGAACTTGGTGATTCAATAGAACTTTTCAATCTTTTACTAAAATATCGATGCATGATTACAAACTACGATACCAATTCAAAAAATAATAATTAATGAGTTTGCACTCTCAATAAACATATAAAGATTGAACATTTTATAAATATACAAAACTTAAACATTCAATAAGAATTTAAGAACTAAGTAACCCATTTTACAAAAAATTTTAAAAAAATTAAGAACTAAAAACTATTTTTTTTTTTTGTTTTTTTATGGGGTGGAGGCTAATGTGGGGTGGGGTGGGGTGGGGTGGGGTGGGGTGGGGCGGAAGGGGAGGCTTGGCCTATGCAACGCTCCGCCAGTGGTTGTGATATACTGATATATATTTTAAGGGTTTGAATTGAGTCAAACTACTAGTATAAAAATTTACATATTAGGGTTAGTTACTTGTATGTTTAAGAGTTTCAAAGTCAAATTTGCGATAAAGTTAATTAGTATCAAAGTCAAGTTAAACTTTAATTACAGATTAACATTGTAACTAACCTCTCCACTTTGCAATAATCTAATAAGCTGCGCACATGGAAGCCGCAATACATGTAAAAAGTTGTTCATAACGTGCCCACAGTTTGATGCCCAAATTCAGAAGTCGAAAACGGCTCAACCTTTTTGACCTAATTTATATACATTCTGATTTTATGTTTTCTTGATAAAGTATTCCACTTTAGTCAACACAGAATCAACAACTTCCTTAATTAATTGTTGTTATGTCCTAAACTTTCAGTAATTTAAGACTAGTCGCTGTACGTATAATTAAAATTTTCATATTTGTGAGAGAGTGGTCGGGAGACTAATGTCACGACCTTTGTCGATTATTATTTGTCTATGTAAAGGGAGGGAGACATTACCCAATAAGTGTACACATTTTATGGGGTTTCCCAACGTGTGCATGTACATCTTTCGACATTAGTGTCGACATGTAATGGTGCTTCACGACTCATGAAAATGGTAATAAGTAGTCGCCAATATTCTATGTTCTTTCATGCACTATGTGTACAATATTATAGAACCCTAAAGTTTGATCCAATTGTGAAAAGTTTGATTCAATTGTCAATGTTTGATCCAACCAGGGACGGAGCCAAAGGATTTTGATTTTTTTTTAAATTTATATATATATTTTGAAAATTTTATTTTTTTGTCCATCCAAAATTAAAATTTCGCCCCTTAATTTTGGATATTTTAATTTTTGCCCCCTTAAGTTAAATTCTGGTTCCGTTTCTAGATCCAATAGTAAGAAAACAATGTGTAGATAGGTTAGGGGACGAGGAAAGGGTCGGGTGGGATGTACGTTCTGAAAATTCTTTTATATCATTTATTCGTATATAGAAAAGTTTAAAATTAATATAATTTCATTTTAACATCTTCTTTACTCTGTCTCCACTTACGCTTGCAATCTTGTTATATATTAATAATTACTCTCCCAATCAATTCTCCCTTTCTTCTCTATCTTGTGACCTTAGAACCTCAGTTATAGCGGAAAAGTTCGGTTAGAGTTTAGTCCCTTGTGATTATATTATCTTTTATCTTAATTGAATTCATTCTTATCTTTTATCAGCTTATTGGCTGCATGCATAGTCCTAGTTCTTGAGATTGTCCTATGTTACTCAGACTCTTATCTCATGGGGATTCTCCGAGAGCTTGCAAGTACGCCAGCTCCGAACTGCTTTTGTTCTTCTTATTTGTAATTGGTTACCCGCATCTTTAGGATGGACCCTATCATATATAGCAAGAAACATTAACATTAAAAAACACAAAATGATTTTGAACTTACTTTGATGCGAATTAATTTTGTCACTCAACCAAACATATGTTTAATATATATTTAATCTTAAGAAATTCATTATTTTAGTGAGACAACCAAAAAAAAAAAGGAGCATATAATTTAAATGTGTAGGTTTCCATAATTTAAGGGAAGAAAAGGTCAATTAACTGCCGGCCGGCAATTATTGCAAGAATGCCCACGTTCATGTGACAATCGAATCAAGTGGTAATAATATATTTAAAATAATTGTCCAAATTGTGTGCCATGTGGACGATTGCGCAAACCCCCTATTAGTCTAATCTAATGATTTAACCACTTAATTAAGCTTTAAGCTTTTTAGTTAGTGACATATATATGATTATGACTCCAATATTATCGTTATTACCTTTGGGGGACCAATTTTTCACCACCCGAACATGGTTTTACTGTTCTTTAGTCTTACATTTGTTGCACATTTCTAATGATTGGCTAAGAATGAATTGATTAGTCTAATGATGTCTTTTGAAATGTTATTAGATTGCTAGTTAATTAGGCGTGACAGATATTGCAAGGAATGGGATATGATTGCTTAGCCCTTAAGAGTACCACGAATTTGAAATTTAATTACTTAATTATATATGTATCGTTATCTAAACATACCTTCTTCAAAGAAAAATGCATGGGAGTGAATATGACCCTCTTTGATTACATTTTTCTATTTTTCTTTTTAATTTAACAAGAAAAGGAGGAGCTAACCTTGTGTAATTTTTTTTTTTTTTTTTTTCGTATTGATGGGGTCACACCTAAGTGACACGTGTTGGCCTGAGAATGCATAGGTTAAGATTAGTTCGGGAGGTCACGTGGGGAACGAACTTCCCTAGGAGACCCTTGAGAGTATAATTTTGGAGAAGACAAGACTTGTACGACACGTTGAATATGAAATAGGCAATCTCTTAGATAATGGGGAATAGGAACACATCAAGATGTGTAACTAATTAATCGATAACAAGAGGAACCATATTCTAGGAGAACTCTAGGTCGGGTAAAGGAAAAGAGATATTCGTAATGCACGAGAAGGAGAAGAGAGGTTTGATTCGACAAATACTCATTAAATATAAAATGAAAATTAATTATATTTATTTTTTGGATATATAAAAGAAAAACTAAACTATTTAGTAACATGTAAATGATACGATTATCTCTATTTGGATGATTTATAATTGCATGATTGCACCTCCTAAAGAGCAAGAATATATTAACAGGCCTGGTCAAATCCATCAAAATAAGTAATGAGTTTGGGCTCAAGGGCCCACATTATTATTTTTGGGCCTTGGGCCATTAAAGACTTGGCCTGACTAAAGTGATGGTGCAAAAACTCGAATCGGGTTTGGGTGACAGCCGGGTCTAGCTTCTTGCATTTGGGAATCCCTTTCTTGGTCGGGAAACCCTAATTCCCTTTCTTCTAAAACCCTAATTTCTTCGTAATTTGCGATAAATCGACGTAAAAGGTTATCAAGTTATCGGTTTTTCTTGCAATTGTTGCTGCATCTGTGTTTTGGATCCTCCGTCGATTGATTTTTATGGGAACATTTGATTGTTGGAATAATCTATAACTTTGTGGGGGAAATTTCTTTGATTTCCTCTTGAGATGGATGCGAAGGATATATTAGGACTGCCGAAGAATGCATTGCCTATACAGGAGAAGAAATCCAAGCCCCCGAAAGAGTCTCAGAGGAAACCTGATGGCATTTCACGAGAGGTTTATCGAATGCTCTATTTTAGAATTTCGCTGAATTTTTCTAAAATGTTTGATTGCATTTGAGTTGTTTGTGTGATGCTATAGGTCTACGCGCTTACAGGGGGGTTGGCTCCGTTGATGCCGGCCATTGATGTGAATCAATTGAAACGAAAAGCTCAATCCGAAAATGAGAAGGTTCAAATACTTCATTTATGTAGTCAATACAGTCTGTGTCGGAATTCTGTTTGAATTTCTTTTAAATGCTCTGTTTTAAATCACTGCAGATTACTTGGCAATGGCTTCCTTTTACAAGTTCTGCTAGGAAAGATAACCTACAGCTTTACCATTGGGTATGTCTCTTGTGCCTTTTGGGCAATCACCAATTGATATGTACTCATGCATGTTTGATACCTGTTCTGTTTCTAGGTTCGAGTAGTAAACGGAGTTCCACCGACCGGTGACTATTCATTTGCAAAATATAACAAAGTAAGCCAAATTATTCTTCAGAATATATCTGGAGTCATTCTTGTTTTTCTTTAGAATTGGGTTTCTTTTGAGAGTTAATTGAATTGCTAATGTGTTTGATGTGATGCAGTCTGTTGATTTGGTCAAGTACACTGATGAGGAGTATGAGAAATACCTTACTGATCCTGTATGTACTCAACATTGGTTATTCTGTTCTCCCTGTTTGCTTTTCTTCTTATCATACCGTACTTAACTTCACAAAAAAGTTGAAGTAGTTCCCTCTGTTATTTTAGGTGCTGATTTTTTGATAAGATTCTCGATAAATCTATATTATTTTTCAGCATCGCCTTTATTGCACTGAAGTTACGATGAAATTCAGTTTCAAGCTTAGCTCAGTTTCTTTCCTATGCCGTCACACTCATGAAGGTTGATATGTCTATATTGATCCATTAGGCTTGGACCAAGGAAGAAACAGATCAATTGTTTGATCTGTGCGAACGGTTTGATCTCCGGTTTGTTGTGATTGGTGATAGATTCCCATCACCAAAAACTGTGGAGGAACTTAAGGATCGTTATTATAGTGGTACTTACTATCTTCATCTCATTTGCTTATATAGTTCTTTCGTCGTTTACTTTTGGTATTTAAAGAAGCTATGATGGTAGGCTATTTGATTAATGCAATAATCTATAAGGTGCTTATTCCTAACTTAATTTTTGGTTTGTGCAGTTTCTCGAGCTATCTTGGTTGCCAGGGCTTCTTCATCTCCTGGTGATGTTGCTGGGCATCCACTTGTTAAGGTATGATGTTACCCTTAATGCCAACTGCCACTCGTAGATGTGCATTACTATCTCTTTGCTTCTGGGTATTGGCATTTGCAGTCCCTTGATGTCTAAACTTCTCTTAATGATGTAGGAACCATACAATGCTTCTCAGGACACTGAGAGGAAGCGTGCATTAAGCCTGCTGCTCTCTCATACAAAGCAGCAAGAACGCAAGGATGTTGAGGTTTGAATACTTTATCACATCTACTAGTGAACTTAAGAGATTATGTCCACGGATTCCTTGCCTTCTTTTCTATTTCTTTTCTTTCTCTTTTCCTTTTTTTTTTGAACTTTAAACTTTTACCGTCCTCAGGTTCTTGCTCAAGCAAAGAGAATATCTGAAGCACGCAAGACTATAAAGGTGTGGCTAACCTTCCTTGTCATCCTGAGCTTCCGCTTGAATACAAGCATGAAAATAAGTGAAACTAATGCTGTGGGATAGTGTTCTACTGAATTTTCATTTCCTCTTATGTGTTTAACTCAAAGCCTGTTTTTTTCCTTCTTTTTCCCCGATTTTGAGAATATTATTCTATCTGTATGGTTTATTTTATGTTTTTTAGGCTTCTCGCGAGCCTGAGGTGGCAGTCACTTCAGATACTGGACCACTTGGTGCTGATAAGGCTGTGAGTATGGCTGATGCTGTCACCCCTTCTACAAATTCTCAGTTTCCCACGTCTACGAATCCAGTGTCTGAAATTGCTTCTGTTATGGCTTCTCTTCGCACGGTAGGCAATAGTTAGCTCTGCATTTCTCCGTTATATTCTGTGACACTTTTCTCTTTTCAATATTTTGCACCATGCTCAATTCAAAGCATTTCCTGTTAGTTTATTGATCAAATTTAATGCAGTTACGTGTGTATTTACGAACATATGCTCTTGAGCAAATGGTGCAAGCTGCAAGTTCATCAGCAGGACTTCGCACAATCAAACGGGTTGAACAGACTTTACAAGATCTCGGGGTTTGTGTTTTGCTCCTTTCTTTTATAATTGAAATTCACTTTCTGGCACATTTTTTTGTTTCTGTTAGCCCATTTGTCCCTCTTAAGATAACAACAAACATTTTCATTTTGATTGCATGAAACAGCTTTGGTTGTTGTTTCACAGGTGAATTTAAAACCGAAGGTTCCCACAAAGGCTGTCTGTGCAGAGCATCTTGAACTAAGAAAGGAGATACTGACTCTATTGAATCTTCAAAAACAGGTTTTGTATTGTGTTCTACTGCTATGTATTCCCTTAGATCTGAAATTTTTGGTTTCTTAGTGGAATCTATTTTGGTTCGATATCGGATGCACAATGGTTGATAGATTTTCCTTTGTTTTTAAGTCTCAATAGCTAATTAATATCAACTGAATAACCGACTTTATGAATTTTCTTTTTGGGGGGTTGTTTTATACTTGTGGTAAACCTTGTCTCAGTTTTCTTGACATTTCATAACCTTTTCCTTTTAATAACCAGTTGCAGTACAAGGAGGCCGAAGGTTCTTCATTCCGCGATGGTTCATATACTGAAACTCCTGGCACACCTCCCAAGGTAAGTAAATACTTCTAAACATTTGCTCAACTCCCCTGATGTGTAACCTTTCTTCATAGATTTGAAAGCAATTTTATTTTCAGCAACAGCCCTTGCGAGCTGCAGATCCCGATCGGACATTTATCCCTGATTCATTAAGCATTGGAGGTAATGGTAATTGATTTAGATTTTCAAATGATGTCTTCATCGCATGGTAAACATCTGATCTGACCTCTACACATGATGCTTTGGATTTCAGGCGAAAGGATTGGGAAAAGAGAACAAAAGCGAAAAGTACATTGCAATCTTTAATAATGATCTGTCATTATGTTCTTTCTCACTTTATAATCATTAAAACACTGCTAACAAGTCGATGCTGCAATATTCTTGTTCCTTTTGCAGGGGCCTGGGAGATTATCAGAAGCTCCATCGTCACCTGCACAGTCGAAAAGGCCACGGAAGTACAAAGCTTCAGATTAATTGCAATACTACTTTCTTACCCGTGCTTGTCTTCTTGTTATTCCTTGGTGGTCCTTAGTTTTCTCCAGTGATGTAAATACAAATCCATAATGTTATATTTATTTTCTAGCCGGACTTATGAGGAAATATTTTGTGCTTTGTTGGTCTCACATTTGTGCCAAGCATTGGGTGTCCAGTGTTGACTGTTGCCCCAATAAGATGAGCATTTTTCATGTGAAAATTTTCTCCAGTGATGTAAATACAAATCCATAATGTTATATTTATTTTCTAGCCGGACTTATGAGCAAATATTTTGTGCTTTGTTGGTCTCACACTTGTGCCAAGCATTGGGTGTCCAGTGTTGACTGTTGCCCCAATAAGATGAGCATTTTTCATGTGAAAAAAGATTTTGTTCAGATTGTACATGACCCATCACTGTCATTAAGTAAATGCTGACACTGAGCACTGTAATTTATCAGAAGAATCAGCATAAAAGGCTGCAAAGAAATCTCAAAAAAGGTGGAATCCCCACCTTAGACAATCCTTAATTTATTACATCATGTAAACCTGTGTATACTGTATAACTTCTAAATACATTGGAGTTCTACATTTTAAACACCTCAGAACACAGAGAGAGGCATTGTCCGAACTGACCATGACATATAATGCAGAAACTTGCTCAATTCTAACCAAAACATCATCCAGCATGTCCTATGATGAAGGGAAATCTAGTTGGTGAGCTCAACATTGACGATGTCTGGGAATCTCTCCTTAATGGCTGCTTTAATTCCCGATCCAATAGAATCAGGACCAACATACTTTACAAGGCAATCACCGCCATCAACCGACAAAACTTCAACACTCCCACCGTAATTCTTGATGGCTGGTCTTAAGATGTCTAGATGCCCGTTCACCGCCTGCACATATAAGCATGCATAAATCATAATTGCATACAATTTTGTGTCATGATATATGCACAGCCAGAGCCATAGTTAGCTATAGTTTGTGTACTTCTCTTGAACATTCAAAATTATGATCCCGCAAAATAACAACTTCCAAACTCGTCCCAGGACAAAATTCGTGATTCCGTCTTTGAGTACATGCATTTCTAGTAAACAACACAATATGGATATACCGACTCACCTCGACGGAAGTCTCGGTTACTTGCTCATCGTTTACTTGACATATGTCCTTGATATCATCTCCAAACTTTTCCTTGAGAACTCTTTCAATTCCCATTTTCATGGTGGTGGTTGAACTGGGGCAGCTCCCACACGCTCCTATTTGTTGATAGAGCATAAACAAATCCTCAGTCGTGCTTCTAAAGCATTAGTATTTCAAGCTTCAACAAGAAATAGAAGAATATGCTTCTCAACAAAATTCAAGATCTGAAAACTAACAAAGTCATTGTAACAGGGAAGCAATTCACAGATTATAATTTCCTTTGTCTAAATGCATCCATCAGCAAGAACGCAACCTATATATCATCGACAAATGATTTATAGCCAACAAAACAAGCAAAGACGATCTTTTTACCATATAAGTACTAAGTAGTTCCTAAATCCTAACTATTCAATATAAGTCTATGCAACAGCAAAGCTATGGGATTTTCCCTATAACCCAATGAATTCATGCGTTCACAGTGCAATAACAGGTAATATCAGAAGGAAACATTGTACAGAGCGCGACACCGCGACGTACCTTGGAGCTTGAGCGAAACGACGCCGTTGTCAACAGATACAACATCAACATTACCACCATCGGCGATGAGGTAAGGCCTCACGTTATCGAGAACCTTGTCCACGTTTTCAACGGTGAGCTCAAACTGCTCGGCCGAGTACAATCCAGGCGTCGAAGCTCTTACAACGTTCAATTTCCGATTATTCTGTTTCAGCTGCCTGAAATTGAGGGCTCCAAAAGACTGAGATTTGGGAGAGTTTCTCTGCCGGAATCTCGTGGATGGGATTAGGGAGAATATGGAGCTCGTCGTTGCCGCCATGGATGCCGTGGTCATTTTGCTGTTCGCTCCTGCAATCGGGGGAAAAGAGAGACTCTTCGGCCTCTAATTCATATGGTTGCTTATGCCAATTTCAAACAGTTGAGGGAGCATCGTGCAAATATAATTCTACAATTTAGAGAAATATTTTCCCCAATTTTAACGTCCATTAATTTTTTTCGCCAATTTTACTCTTTTGCCCCTTAATGGGAATACCACTAATGACTAAATAGTCTAAAATGGAGTAATAAAAAGAAGATATTTATATTGATGGGTTGAGTATCTTGAGTTGACAGCTGGCGTTAGGCGACCTGACGTAGCAATGATTTGTAAACTATTCTAGACTTCCGTCTGATTTCGGATATCTCAATCCATAGTCTTATTTTCCGACTTATGACTTAAGGTAAGGGACGCTTTCTTAAAGTTACCTGTTTGGTCAAGTTTTTCTCAAGTAAGATGGTCATTCAATCCAGTGTCTCTTTAACTAGACGGTCGAATCGCCTCAAAGTATCAAATATGGAAACAACATTTAATGCAGAACATTCCTTATGACTATGCATTTAATGTTTGCGATCCCCCTACAAATCCTCTTATAAAGCAGGTACGAGAAACCATACTGCTTACTCATTTATTACACAAGTAAGTCACTATTAAATCATATAATACTCTTTGATTCTCCCTCTCTCTTTTCGGTCCCTTCTTGAGCGACTTGATTGCCTTAAGCGTTAAAAATTTAATACAGGGCACAATCCCTATTTCCCCAGTTTTGACCTTTGAATTCACGTTTACTATTATTTTCAGGTTTCATACTTGACGTGTCAAGATTTCACCTGACCACGTGGCAGTAGATCTCACCACATGATCGACCTGCTCAGGTCAACACGTCCGATCGACTTGGTCAACTCTCGACATACAGGCAACTATCGACTTATAGGTCAATGATCGACCTGGTCAACTATCCACCTACAGGTCAACAGTCGACCTACAGGTGGCAAGTGGCCCACTAGCCTCTGACAATAAGGGTGTTGGAAAACACGAATCAGAAAAGCAGTGGAAATTAAAATTTTTCCAACAAAAGGATCTTAGGCTCGCAATCGTGTATCCAAATTCGTAGGGATTAGAAACTTACTTTCTTAATTATCTTTCTTGAAGCGTTTCAAGTCACCCAAGAACGCTCTTCGCGCGGCTTGATCCCCTCTCCTTGGTAAAGCTCGAATCTTCAAACTTCTAACTTGAAGCTCTCTAGAGATAGTCCACCAACTTGATCACAATCTAACTAGTAAGGATGCTAGTTCTCTAGTTAGTGTTTAGGCTTAACCTAGGGTTTAATTTATCTTGGAGAAAGGATGGTGTTCAACACATGAACCAAAAGAAGATAGTCAATTAGCCTCAAGGGGAGCTCGAGCTCCCCTATATATAGGAAGGAGGGTTGGCCGAAAATCCTAGTCCTTATGGGCTAGGGTTTTGGTCTCTCTCTCCTGTTACTTGATCATCAAGTATTTTCCAACTTTGACTTTGAATTCTAATTCAAGTCAACTTTTAAGAGAGCTAAAATATCCAAACTATTTTTGGATAATTTTATACTTTATTTATTTAAAATAAATAACTTATTTTATCTAATTAATTAATTCGTAATTAATTAACTAGATTATTTTTCTCCAAAATAAGACTTTCTTTTTAATTCAAAATTAAACCAAAGTCTATTAAATAATTAACAAATTAATTATTTAATATATATATATTCACGTGAGACACGTGTCATAATGACACGTGTCACTCACGTGATCCACGCGTGTGGTTTCACACGTGTGGAACCCTCTCGGCCCGATTAACTCGTTTAATCATTTTAAAGCCTCAACTCATGTAACCAAGTTGTTGTGTGTGACCCTCTAGGTTCTCAATTCAATTAGCAGTGACCCTAATTAATTAATTCACTAATTAATTAATCAGTTCACAGATTGAACGACCATAGTCTAGCAACAGGTGTTTAACCCCTAGCTGAATTGGAATGTTCGGATTCGACAGAACCTTTAAGTCATTGTTTCATGTGAGATACAATCCTCCTACTTACTATCTCTCAACCAAAATCTAGGGTAAGGGAATAATCATAACCCTAATAATCCGGTCTTAAAGCTAAGTGCATTTCATATCCATTTGATCTCAATCCAAGAAACCCTTTTCTTGATGTCTTGATCTACTGCCTTGGCCAAGGACTCCATATGGCATATGAATGACTTACACAATAAGAGATCACCTTGCAAATGCAAGTGTAGGTCCTTTCTTGATTCTCATTCACTTTCATGAATCACTTGTGCAGCTTCAGCATAAGCCTTGAATCAGTTGTCTAGGGCGACACCCTATAAAGCTTATACCTAAGACTACCGAGTTAACTCATAAAGTGACAAGGAACCTTAAGTCTTAAGGATCAATTAATCACATCAATGACTCGTGAGATATTTCCTAATCTGGAAGTTTCTATTTCCTGAAATAGAAACTTCCTTTCCCATTTAGGAATGTTCTCACACGGGTCACCTCAGTGAACTTACTTATTAAAGTAAGCACCCTCATGTATCACACACGTATCAACTATACACTTTGCACCTCCATGAAATAAGGTGGTCCTTCTTAAGGGCGTGATCCTACAAGCAAGCCTTAGAGGAGTCAGGTTGACACTCCCACTGTCGGTAGGACTCATCGGCTTGGAGTATTTTACTAATCATGACTTATGTGATATAGGGCTCGTTTCATGAACCATTTCACCTAAATGGTAGAGTCCTAAAGTCATCAGGATTAGAGGAGTTCTTATACATGCATAGATAAAGTAAACGGATACCAAACAAGAGCATATAAAGAAGTGTTGCCTCAATTCGTTATTTCATTCAAAGATTGTCTGTGATTACAATAAGGAAAAGCACAAAGCGGATATACAATCGGCTTTCTAGGGCACTATTCCTAACAAAGGGACCTACCGCCGCAGGGCATTAAATGATTCTCGTAAGCTGTGCACCAACCCTACAAGACCCAAGGGTATAAATAGCCCCCCCAAAATTTGTTCCAAGGGGTAAGCGCATTTTACTCGCCTTCTCAGCTCGAATCTCTCTCCTAAATCGAGACACTGACTTGAGCGTCGGAGTCCCTGGGTCGACCCCCACCTTGTCCTGGGTCAGCCTTCAGCTCATATTTGCTCCTTCCTTTTCAGACAAACATCCAGGTCGAGGCTTTCCTCTCAATATAAATACTTGAGTGGTCGGCCATCTCCAGCTCGAGTGCAAGCAGCCGGATTTTGGCTCGAACATTTAGCGTCGTCTGTGTAAAACGCATTCGAAAGAAAGTTTTTTCAAGTATTCGCATCATGGACCAGGAACAAATCAAGCCAACCCCGCCTTTACCCCTTCTCCGGAACAGGGCGATGGCTCCCCTACTGTTCCACCTTTGCCCAATGACAGCTTTGGTTCCCTGGTGGGTTCGGTCCCAACATCGAGTACTGCGAATCAAGGGGGGGTGGCCTCGATCTCCCGAAGGTCTTACCAACTCGTGGATGAGGTCGAGAAGGAAGAAGAGGGAGAGGAAGAGGATGTTCAAGTGGTGAACTTGCCTGCGAAAGAAAATCCCCCTCACATCTACCGAACTCTCACAAATGTATCCCAAAGCGCATTGACCATGACGGCGGTCGAGCTCGAGGAGGCCAAGACCAAACTGCCATTGGGTAAGACATATTCAGCTCAACTACTAGAGGAAGGGGAAAGAGTGGCCAACCTAAGAAGCCCAATTCTGTGGGGATTTAGTGAAGCATGGGTTCAAACTTCCCCTGCCTCCAATGATATCGAACTTTCTAGTTTGATTCAACATGTGCCCAACTCAACTCATACCGAACTCATACGCCCTGATGCACTGTTTGATTATCATAATCAAGTGCCTAGGATTCGAGCCGGAGACCGAGGACTCTGGGGAGTTCTTCACACTGAAAGCGCTTCCAATTCTGGGCCGGGGTATTTCAATCTTCAATCGAAACCAAACTGTAAGCTGGTTTCAATCCCCACTTCCTCAAATCGAAAGAAGTGGAAATCCAAGTTTTTCTTCATCAACTGTCCAATGGCCCCACCGTTCCGGGTTACCTGGGCCATTGTGCTGACTCGAAGAGACTTCCTATTAATTCAGAGTCATGTTTGCATAATCATTTCGATCTGCTTGTCAAGCTCGACCTGCTGGACCACATGGAACTGACGAAGATGGGGCATCTGGTCAAAGCGGGCATTATCCTAGGGACAAGGTGACGAAACTTTTGCTTTGGTATCCTCTCACTTCGACCGACCCCCGCCTCGATCAGGGTCCTCTTCAAATTGCATGCATTTTATATATCGCATTATACATTATTATTTGTGATTAATCGATCTCTTTTCTTTTCAATCTGTAGACTTAAGACTTCTAAGAATTAGCAGTATGCGCGCAAGGAAACAGAGAGTCGAGCCTACCCCTTTAGAGGTCGAGCCGATCACCCAGGCAGCTTGGGCCATTCTGAATTCACTCCCACCAACCCAAGCTACGCACCAGTAACTATTTTGCAAGAACCTCATAGCCCCGCCGGTACTGATAATGGATCATAATGACCCCGACCAACCCTCCGGCTCGATCGCCCCATCGGCAGAAGAACTTGACCAAGTAATAAATTTAGAGTATTTAGACTTATTTTTCGATCCAAATGTCGATCCTTATGCATATTTTGTTCAGACGAGGCATGGAGTAGGGAAGAAGTTAGCGAAGAGAAAGATAGATGATATCGAACTACTTTTCGGCGTCGAGGAAGAGTCGGAGGACTCAGATGAAGGAGGCCAACTACAGAACTTCCCTAAAACCAATCCGTCCTTATGGCCGGCCGGGCTCGAGATTGATCGGGGTGATGGTTCAAAGAGAGCTCTGGTATCGAAAAGACGGATGTCTACCTGCTGAGCGTTTTATTCAATACTAGTTGCATAATCGATGAGCAGTGTGAACTGCACGAGAAATCGTCTGATACGTGACGATATTGAGTCAGCAAAGGCTTGTTCGTCGTAAGAGAATCGATCTCCAAACTTAACCTCTTTAAGACATTAATACCTCGATCTGCCCTCAATTAATCGATCTCGCTTACCCTTGACAGGAGGCCCTTCCAGCCATGGTCAGCGTCTTTCAACAGGTCGAGGTGTTCATGGCCGAGAAGAGAAAATATAAAGAGAAATATCAAACGGCTAAGGTAAAACTCAGATCGATCCTTGCTCACAATACAACCGCTCTCGAGGTGGAGGTTCAGAGGCTAAACCTCGAGAAGAGGCAATGGATCGAGGAGGGGGAGGCGTTGGAGGCCCAGGTGAAGAGTGCCCAAGAGGAGGCCGAAAAGTTGAAGGCCTAACACGCTCTTGATCTCTCCAAGATTCAAGAAGATTATGCCAGAGAGGTTGAGCGAGCTAAATCTATCGGTCGAGAAGCGGGTCATAAGGAGATATTCGACCTGGCCCGAGCTTGCATCCAGAGAGCCGCTGAGGAGATGAAGAAATGTAAGCTCGAGATCGAGCGATACACGGTTAGGGAGTTCATGGAGGGCCCTGCCTTTGAGAAGGCCAGTTTGATCGTTGGGGAAATCGACTGGAGGCTGGGTTCAATTTGGTGGTGAATCAGCTCAAGGCTAAGGACGTATTTCCCCCCAGCTTCAACTTCACATCATTCGGTCCCCTATTCCCAAACCCGCTCATAAAGAAGGAAGTGAAGGAAAAAGAGCCAGTTCAGATCGATTGGCAGACCCATAAATACGGCCATGCGATTGAGATTGCTAAGGCCAAAAGATCAAAGACTTGCGTGGAGTATGAACTGCCAATGCCAGTTGAAGTCGAGCACTTTCTCCCAACTCTTCACGACCTCGAGAAAGCCCGGGCCCAGCTGAACCAAACCTCAACCTCTGAGACTGTTGAACTAGAATGACTTGCTCTTCTAAATATTCTTACTATTCCTTTCTTTTAAATAATTTGATTCGACCCACTGGCCAAGATGTGGCCAGGTGAATACTTTGTTTTCATTTTCTGTTGGTCTTAAAACACCACGAGCATCGATCCATATCGCGAGTGAGATCGATGTCTCTCTTTTGCCAAGATTCGACCCACATCACTGGTGAGGTTGTTTCTTCTCGTTGAATGTATGAAGCTCCATCCATGTGTTAGTGTTTTGCCTGCTTACTAACCTTTTAGGTCGAACTCGATCTATTTAGAATGCTTGTTTACAATATTGGCTCCCTAGTCTTAATCTTATGGATCGATGTGATTTTCTTCAAACCTTAAATCAATCTCATGATAGACTAGATTTGTGTAAGCATTAAATTTTCTTGTTCGACTTTAGGTAAACTTCGCAATCCTATGGTCACTGATCTCTTTTGGTCTCGGAACGACCTCCTTGGATTCTGCCCTAGCTCGAAACGAACCTGTAGCGCCCAAAGCGGTGAGCCACCACATCCCCCGCACCTAGACCCGAACCCACATATGAAATGAAAGTCCATACATGAGCTAAATACTTAGCGAATGGGGGCCTACGCACATACTAAGCCAGGCGGAGCTAAACAAGATCAAAGCGCACAAAATAACAATTAGGGCGGAAGCAATGTATACAACCAATTCAAAGGTTGAGAATCGGTCATGACAACTATTCGTAGGTCCTTAAATTGTGCGATTCGTAGGTCCCATTTTCCTGGTCGTCCACGAGCTGAGAATCGGTCATGACAACTATTCTTTCCACTTTATACTTGAGGACGAACCTAAGGCCCGCATGTAGTGTTTCGTACTCCTCCTCGTTGTTGGTGGCCTTGAAACCAAGCCAGATGGCAAAATCGAACTGTGTATTATCCGAACTGATAAGGAGTATTCTCACTCCCCTCCCCTTGAGAGGTTGATGAGTCATCCACATGCATAGTCCAGCTCAAGAGGGCTGGTGTTGATTTTTGAGGAGTGGTGTTCTTTTCGACTAAGAAGTCAGCCGGAACATGAGCTTGTTGGGCGGCCCGAGACTATAAAGATATGTCATGCCGTCCCAGCTTGACCGCCCAATTCATCATACGACCTGAGACATCGGGCTTAGCTAGGACCTGCTTAAACGGTTGGTCGGTGAGGACCACGATGGAATGCGGCTGAAAGTACGGTCTTAATTTTCGTGCTGAGTGAGCCAAAGGAAACACGAACTTCTCGATCTCGAGATAGTTCAGTTCGGCCCCGTCTAATATTTTGCTAACGTAATACATGGGTAATTATTTTCGATCTCTGATAACGATGAGGACCGAACTGAAAGTTTCATCGGAGAGAGACAAATAGAGGTACAAGGTCTTCCATTTTTTAGGCTTAGCCAACAATGGTGGAGATGGCAGGTACTTTTTAAGTTGTTCGAAGGCTCTATCGCACTCTTCATCCCATTGAAACTGCTTCATGTTCCGCAGAATTTTAAAGAAATTGAGGTTTCTTTCTGAAGATCGAGATATGAATCGGTTGAGCGAGATGATTCGACCTACCAAAGATTGGAACTGCCGTATAGATTGAGGTCGAGGTATGATCTGTATGGCTTTGGTCTTGGCCGGGCTGGTCTCGATCCCTCTCTGTCTAACCATGTATCCGAGGAACTTCCCTCCCTCTACCTGAAACGTGTATTTCTATGGATTTAGCTTCATCTCGAACTGACGTAGCACATCGAATGCTTATCGCAGGTGGTCAAGGTAGTTGCTAGCCCTCTCGCTCTTCACGATTATGTCGTTGACGTAAACTTCCATTGTGTTCCCGATCTCATTCTTGAACATTAAATTAACAAACCTTTGGTATGTTGCCCCTGCATTCTTGAGACCGAATGGCATTACCTTAAAACAGTAAATGCCCTTCACGACTATGAAGGTCGTGTTCGGTCTATCCTCAGGTGCCATTGATATCTGGTAGTAACCTTAAAAGGCATCCATCATGCTTAGCATCTCGCAACCAACTGTCGAATCGATGAGCTGGTCCATACGAGGGAGTGGGTAAGGATCTTTAGGGCATGCTTTATTGAGATAGGTAAAGTCATTGCACATTCTCCACTTTTCCCCGGTCTTTTGGACAAGAACCACATTGTACAACCAGTCAAAGTATTGAGCTGATGTAACCTGCGTTGAGCAGCTTATATACTTCTCCTTTGATTATTTCATTTCGGCCCTTGCTAAGCTTTTGCTTGATTGGATTGCACGAGGGGTCGATGACTAGATAGTGGTTGATCACCTTCGGATCGATCCTGGTAAGGTCCTATGTGGTCCATACAAAAAATATCCACATTTTCATGAAGGAAATCGATCATCATGATTTTGTGCTCACGATCCATGTTTGCTTCAACTCGAGTAGACTTACTGCTATCTCTAGACACTAAGGGCACCTCCTTTAATGACTCAGATGATTCGAGTCATTCGCTAAGCTTTGCTTCTCGGCTATCTTTGAACCCTCCACCCCATCCCGATTGGTTGGTAGCTCGATCTCTCCATCAACATAAGTTTGAAGATCAAGGCAATCCGTAACCTCTTTATCTTTGGGTTTCTTGAGGGTGATCGTATAGCACGTCCAACTATCTGACACATCACATTCAACCTCACCTATTTCGTTTGGCGTCGGCGTTTTTATTTTTTGGTGGAAGATGGAGATAATAGCTCGAAATTGAATTAGGCTAGGTCGGCAAAAAATCATATTGTACACGAGGGGCATATTCACTACCATAAACTCGACTCCTGGTTCACTTGATGTGGTGTGGTCCCCATCGATGTCAGCAATCGGATTCATCCGAGAAACAATACCTCAGATCCTCCGAATCCGGACAATGGAGTTCAGATGGGATTGAGCCTCAGGTTGTGCAACTTCATTTTTACAAGATTAGAGTAATGGATAATGTTGGTGGAGCTTCTATTATCAACTAGACATTTGCTTACATTGTAATTAGCCATGTCTAAGGTCACCACCATCGGACAACTAGGCATTTCGCCCCCCCGATGTGGGCCTGAGCGGTTATCGCTATCGTTAAAGCTAAGTTCCTACCTAATCTAGTCGTCACTCTGCTCGATCTGACACACCTCTTCGTGTGGGCCTTCGTACTCACGAGCTGCCCTTCGGTGAATCCTTTTTCGAGCAGTGTTGGTGTCCCCACCGATGTGGCCTCCGATGATCATGTAGATCGTGTCGTTGTTGTTATCCTGCCTCTCGAGTGGTTGGTTCTCGAATTTCCTAGGTGGGGATCTCGATCTGGAATTGGACCGTTCCCTGGATCGACCCGCCTTCTCTGAGAAATGATCGAGTTTACGCACGAAATCCTTCAAGTGCCCTCCTCGGATGAGTCGCTTGATCTCATCTCGGAGGGCGAGACATTCCTCGGTCGTGTGGCCCCATTTTTTATGGTAGCCGCAAGACTTCCAGACTTCTGAGCCTTCAGACCTTCTCGTATGGTCTTTGGCTTGCTCAGAAGCTTCTTGTCCATCACCGTGAAGATCTGTTCGATGGACGCGTTCAAAGGAATATAGCTTTTTCGGTCGACCTGGGTCATCTGGTCGACTTTGCCTTTGCTTTTCTTGGGCTCGCTCCCCTTGCGGTTGGAATTCGAGCCAGACCTAAAGTGAAGAAATTTCGCTCCTCAAGGTGGGGCATGGGTGATGGACATCTCTTCGACTCGCATACAGCTGTGGGTATTGTCCTGGATCTCGGTCAGGTTCCAAGGTTCGGCCCTGACGATTTCATCTGCGCACGTCCTGTTGCACAAGGCCCAATGGACCACTGGGAGCAGCTGGTCGATGGTGGGATCCTCGACCCGAACCACCTCCCTCTAGAACTTTGTGAATAAGTCTTGAAGGGACTTGCCCTCCTTTTGGCGGAGATTGTTGAGATAGGATGGCGGCATTTTCTCCCCCGTCATGGAAGAGAAATACGTCAGAAATCAATCCACAAACCCATTGTAGGTTTGTATTCATCGAGGCGGCAGACGGATGAACCAATCCTACGTCGGGCCCATTAGCATTATGACGAGCCCAGATTTGGTGTGGGATCTGACGTCCCGTTGTAGTGGGATAACCCTAATGGGATACTTTCTCCATCACATGTCGTGCGGAGTATATCCTCGGAGAAAGGAGAGGCTTCTTCCCTATCACTCTGTAAGCGTAGAGGGCGTCGATTCAGTCCCGATTTAAGAGCCTCGATTTCCCAGGCGGTCTTGTGCCCGTTTCCTTGGTGGATTGATAAGGCGACTGGGCTCGTTCCCTTGCTGAGCGGCGGCGATCCCGGCCGCCTTCTCTTTTGCTGATCGAGTCAGGATCCGCTGACGTAGATCGTCATATTTGTGGTGCTCATCGTCGACTACATGCTTGCCGCGGTTGACCCGACTTGGGTGATCTGACTCACTCTGGCCCTCGATCTGCACCTGCGGGCCATCTACGGGCGGAGGTGGTGGCGCTGCTAAACGCTAGGCCTGCCCCAATCCGATTTCAGAGAAAAGCCCCCAGATGATTTGGGAAGGCTGGCCATTGAGCGGATGGAAGACTTATAGAACAACCGGTCCAAACGCTTGAACCTGAGGCTCGACCACATTGCCGATGACGGGACTAGGGATGGTGGTTGGGTTGGCCCGAGGCAGTTCGGGGCATTTGGGCTCTCATCCTTTTGTTTGAGCCCACTCAATCTCGACCCTGCGTGATGGTAATCCTGGGGACGGCCTCCGGCTGGGGCACCAGTATACCGGGACTTTTGCCAACGACTCCAGCAACCGGGGGGAACAGTGGGGTTGTCACCAAGCGGTGCGTTGGGATCGTATCTGCATTTGGTAACTTCTTCCATATCCTCATTGCGTTGTGTCAGTCTCGTATTCACCATTGTGAGTTTGAAAAGTGCTGGAAAGTTTTCTTCTAGATCGATGAAGAGGTACTTGTTTCCCATAGATGGCGCCAAACTAATCGTGCTAAAACTTGGTCAAAGTGAGTTGTTGATCTGATTGGAAGTCTTGGTCCGATCTGTCAAGAATTTGTTTAAGTGGGCTCTACTCAATCTGCAAAACATTCAACACCTAGGGGTAAAACAGCCGGGGTTTTCACCAGCGTAGACCCTCCGACGCTTAAGTCAGTATATGGTATTTTTGAGAGAGAGAAATAAATGGAATTAAATGCTCTTAAATGCTTACCAACTTGTAGCGCCCGAAACGGTGGGTCACCATATTCCTACAACTAAACTTGAACCCACATATGAAATGGAAGTCCATACATGAGCCCAAGTCTTGGCGAACGGGGACCTACACTCACACCCTAGGCTAAGCGGGGCTAAACATGGACAGAGCGTGCAAAAATGAATAAAGAAATGCGGAAGCAATAACACAGGATCCATACGAGAGCTCGGCACGAGCCTACAATAACATATACATGGCCGACACGACCCAAAAATACATCAAGTACTAACATAATCTCCAAATATACAATTCATTATCATATACATATCAAGAGTATCAAAAGAGAAATAAATATGTATGCAGACTCGACCTAAACCAACAAGTACGACTCAACGACGCACTTCCCCGCCTAGCTCGAGTAACCTGCAACTAAAGATGAGAAAAAAAGAGGGGTCAGTCTACAACTCGACTGAGTGAGGGGGCTAACGCACATCCACACACTATACATATATAGAGCAAAGCACGTAAAAGATAAAGGTTAAGAACCGGGAATAGGTTTTACATACCAAAACGTTTCATAAAATTTTTCATATCTTATACATATACATTCATAAAGTCTCTATTCCCGTTTATAATCCAACCATTTCATTAATCTCGACGAGCACGAGCATCCACGGTTACTCCTCATTTCATTACATAAAACAAATCACATTTAATCCCCAACTTTGGTGATGGAAGGGTCCGTCAACCCTAGCCATCCATTAAATTAGTAAATTCCTGGAGGGGCGATTAACCCACACGAGTGCCATTGTAAATTCCGTAAGGGATAGCTAACCCACACGAGTCCTCCCCGGCTTCATACCGAAGGCATCAAGAGCACCACGCCTTCCCAACCTCCCGGGGTCGCGCGTAACACTTCAGAGGGAAACCACGTTTAGGCTTAACCCGACGGCCCGCTACCGTATCGAGCATCCTAATCCGTAGTCTCCATGGATCCAAAATTAACTTTACATTACCTTTACGTATCATTATCGCTCAAAACGAACCATTAACATTACATTCATAGGCATTAAACTTTCAATAAAACATGAGCTCATATATGCTCATAGATATAGCCCTTTCGAAAGTCGAAACTTGATCACAAGATCATAAACATATCATATATCACACATATTTAGCTATATATATAATATATAGTCGCATGCGGGCTAGAAAAAGAGCATTTAGGGTATTAGGTCGCTTAACTAAGAAGAAAAGAACCTAAACCTTACCTTTGAACAAAAAGGTTGTAGTGTAGTGCGAGGAAACAACCCCGAACAACCTTAAACTTCGGGTACGACTCCTCCCGGAAGTACCCCTATGACAAATAAACACAATGCTAAAGACTTAGACTTAATTATGTACCATTTAGATGCACGACGATGCAAATAAATGCTATGAATGCAAGGAAGTGTCATAAGGTAGCAATTAGGCGTTGACATTTTCATTTTAACATTTATACCCTGAATATCATAGCATAAAATTCATAAACTTATCAAAACATAACATATATTCATTAATTAATATCATAAAATAAAATTAGAGGTAAAAGAAATTATTTAAAAAGTTAAACGAATGCCGAAAATACACATGCAACGTTAAACGGTAGCACTTAAGTCACTTAAAATCATATCACGTAAAACTAGTACCAAATAATTCCATAAATTTAATATGAGATAAATAATATATAATATAACCTATTTATAATGTTTATAAATCAGAAACAAACAAATTAAATGCATGGGAAAGCAATTAAAGAATCAAAAGTCATGCGTGCAAATTCTCTACCATGCATGGTCGGGTATGTTGTTATTCTCATTAAAATCAATTCATGTGTTTTGCTGTAATTCCGTAATTTTAATATAAGATAAATAACATATCACATAAACAAACAAGATAAATGCATTGGAAAGCAAGGAAAATTCAAACGTAACGCATGCATGCACTGAACACAACACGCACGGCTGCGCACAAAAACAAGCTGCACCATGCACAGCTGCGCTGTAGCACCCGGAACGCCGAGATGCCACACCCCCGCACCATAAGTCTAGCTCACACATGAAATGGGTAGTCCATATATGAACCGGACTCATGGCGAATGGGTGACAATAAAAAAAACGACACACTAGCTAGGCGGGACTAACCCTCAATTAAATACGATCAAGCATAATCAATAAAACGGAAGCATAATATACATTCATGTCTTTAACATCTTTCAAGGTCATTTCCATTATCTCCATATATACAATATCAGTTTTCAAAGACAAATCATAACTCATATGCATCAATAATATATATGACATTATGCTAGACCCGAAATTAAAGACTTGACTCGATCCCGCCTAGCACTCCACCTGCAAAACTGAAAATGTGAGGGTGTCAGTCTACCGAAGACTAAGTGAGGGGTTTAGATAAATATATGCGCACATACATGCAAGTTATAATTTGGAACATAACAATACAATTTAGTAAAATAAGAGATACTATCGCCCGAGGTTACAACTAATTCAATTTATCAATTTAATCAATTCAATACAATCAATTCGTGGCCCGGCGAGTGAGGGCAAATCTCCAACCTTACTCCGACAGTGAACATTACCAATATTTAGATTATCAATGATTAAGTGAGCATGCAAGTTATTACAGTGCACAATAAGCAATTTCCGTCCATCCTTCTTCCTTCGGTGATGGTGGGATTGCAAGGCCCCACCACCCAATAATGGCGAGCATAGGGTTCATGAGTCCCTATGCCCGGGACTCCTTCCCCCACTAATCTCCTAGTGGGTTCAGGGGGCATCCCAAAGTTGTGAGGATAGTGCAAGAGTTACCCGTCAGCCCTTGCTTCCCCGGTTGGCTCAATACACTACCCTCGGGCCCAAGTGAACATGCTTTACTCGCCAAACAATCAATCAATCAATCAATATGTTCGATCCGTGAAACCAGTTGAAAATCAATAGAGTTTGGAAAACTATAGATATATAGATACATTTTGGCTTAAAACATCACATAGGGTTATATGGGTTCTATATATCTAGAAATTAAACCTCACCTGACGAGCGACGGAACAAGACAAGGATATACAACAAAGTGTCCATACGATCAATGATCTCCGCCCTGGAGAAGAACTGGACAAGAAAGGAAATAACGTGAAGTCGTAGAACAAGACTCAATATGAGACCAAGTATGACGCACGACAAAGCTCAAGTAACACCTTAATACTCAAACAATTTAGCAATCAAGGGACATTTAAACATGTATGAGAACCAATTAACACTTAAGAGAGTAAATTAGTATCAAGAAATCATGTAGTCATATCCTTCAATTAATTCAAGTTCAATTCATGTAAGGCATGGAGTCACACAATCACGTTTGAGCAATTAGGTACGAAGAAGTGTCAAGTAGGAGCATACTTATCAATTAATCAAGTATATATATCATATAATGTACATATGGGAGCCAAGAGAGTGAAAGGAATGCAATAAGAGAGGTTTTGGTGAAGTTTGGTAAAAAAGGACAATTTTAGGAAACGTACATGCTGAGGGAAAACTGAAATATCTTTAATTATAGAAGTGGAAATTGAGTTTTGTTTTTTTAGAATGAAACTAGACTCAAATATCTTTCCAATGATATATGGCACGTTTTCTAGTTCAAAACGAGGAGAAAATGGCGTAAGCTTGAAGTTAGGCGAGTGCAGTTTGTCGGGAAAGTGGCGACACCTACAAGAATTGATTATAACTCTCAAAATAGAAAATATATTGAGATGATTCCAATTTTAGGTTGTTCTACACTTCAAAAGGTTTCCAACGGTTCAAAAATCAGGTCATTTGGAGTTCGGATGAGGGAGAAACGCCTATTTGAAAAATGAACTGAAAGCAGAAACAGGCGATTGGAAGCTCTCGGGTAAGGCAGACACATCTCACACGGGCGTTGGTAAAATAACTAAGGGACCAAACGTCCGTTTGGGAACAATCTGGGCGAAAAACAGGGGGAAAACAGGGGATAGGCTCGGAAATGGCTCCCAAACCCTTCCAACACCAAATAAATGCAAGAAATCAACTTAAAACTAACACATAACATGCATATAACTCATATATATCAATTAGGCATGATATAAACCATAAAACATGCATCAATCATCAAGAATTCACCACTCAAAACCCATATATTTCCATGTATCCAACTTCCATATAACTCAAGGATTCATGCAAGTCTTCAAGTATAATGGCCCTAAACATGCTCCTAATCATTTATAAGCAAGAAATCACATCCACATCATCAAACCCTACTTCCATATGAACTCAAGAGATCCATCATATAACTCACATATACCTTGAATGAAAGAAAGGATGGAAGAGATGAAGTGATGGTAGTTGTGATGCTTCAAAGTATGAATTTTTCCCCTTGAATCTAGCTTGAAAAATGATGAAATCCTTCCTCTTTCTCTTGGTGTTGGAAACGTGATTTTGTGTGTGTGAGTGTGTGTGATTGTTGGATGAAAATGGATAAATGAAATGTAATGTAAGAGATGAATATGATATAAGATATTTATTAAAGTCTTCCACTAATGTGCATGAGTCACCATAATTTGCATTTAAGCCCTTGGAATATTTGAGTGCATACAATCAAGTTTCATTCCATAGCATATGATTAATTAAGTCCAAAGAATTTATGTAATTAAGTCCACCAATTTCAAGAAGTGGTCAAATAAGGTCATATATGAACAAGTAGTCACATTATCAATTAATTCATATAAATGCATGAGAATATATTACATATAATGTTATGAACATTTAATATAATGAAACATAACACATGAATGAAAATTGGGGCGTTACATGCGCGCATGAATTTTCTGAAAAAAAATTGCATGCCGAACTTTAATGCACGGCCATTCAGATTTTTGGTTTGAAACGCGCGAGGCCGTGCACAATTGTTTCCAGCAATCCGAGAATTAGCGCACGGCTGCGTGCAGAAATGGCCTTAATGTCGTGTGGCCGTGCAGCTGTTTCTCCACCAAAATGCTCAACACAGTAGTAGCCATTCGAACAGGGGAGGATGCAAGGAAGATGCAACAAGTTTAGGGCAAGACCAAGCAACAATATAGCAACAGCAAAAGGTATGAAAACAGCTTAAAACCACAGCAATTCAGTCACAACAGTCACAAACATCACCCGGCAGCAGCATAAGAGTGAAATAGATCAATATTTTCATGGTTTTCTTGCTTAAAAACTTCAAGAACATTAATGGTATTTCATTTATTATCCAACTACCAACAAATACAAGTATATAAAAGCATTAAAGAAGTATAAAACAACACATAACAGGCCTCAAATCTCCAAACAAGACAAGGAAGAGCATGTTCTTTATATTTCCATAAAACCCTAACTATTCATCATATACTCCATATCCATGAATTTTCTAACATAAAACATGATTCAAATAGATAAAAATGATCACAAGAGTGTGGAGATTAAGAATCATAACTTACCTTTGATGTTGGAGCAAGAAATGGCTTGACTTGAGCTCAAAAGGGCAAAAAATGGAGGTAAGGTTCTTGCTGCTCTTTTTCTTTGGCTGATATGCCTCAATTCTCAGTAGGAAAATGAGGGAGAGAGATGGTCTTGGGTGTGTTTTAGTCAAAGGAAGGACAAGAGTAGGTTTCATAGCTCTCAAATAGGTTATAGGTACGTTTTAGGAGCATGTGACTGAAATCTACATTGTCGGGGGTCAAAACGGCATCGAAAAATTACAAGACTTATCCCATTGGCTCCAAATCGTGGAAACGACTCCAACGGAAGTGATGGAACTCGAATCGGAGTTCCCGAGCTCAAGATATCAATTAGAACGTACACAAGTGTACTAAAATGACTTGTTTTTCAAATAAGTCCAAAACTTTCAAAAAGTTGCAATTAAGTCCAAAACCAAGTTTTTAATTAAGTCCAACATATTATAAAATCATTCAATTACATCCTTAAATCACTTATATCACATAATTCACGAAATTAACATGCTCGGGAATTAAATTCATATATCATAAATTCGTAATTCACAAGAATTCATATCATAATTTCACTTAGGGCATTTTCTTGACATTTAAATCACATATTTTACATAATTTCAAATAATTCATATAAGAAACAATAGAATAAAAATATAAATGCATCAATTAAAAGTGAAATTAAGTACATAAAGGGAAAATAAAATCACATGTGGTACAAACCTATACGTGCGAACGAATGGGGTGTCACACAACTATTATTCACGGGGGCTATATTTATAGCCCTGAGCTCATCAACACAGTAGTGTGTGTACTTTAAACTGTTATTAATGGCGTCGTATATCGATCTGACTATTGGCTATAATTGACCCGACCGATGGTTGTACAGTCAGTGCACTTTTCCTTTTTGGGTAATTCAGGTACTGAGGATCAATTAATGCTTCCTTGTATGCCTATCCTAGGGAATGGCACGGTTACGCGTGTCCTGACAGAGATGCTTTTAGGGTACGTACTTGTCTAATGACTCATGTGATAGTAGCAAAAAATGACTAAGTAACCCTTTCGTATTTTAGACTATCTATGGACCTCGTATCCTTTAAAATTAGGTAAGACAAGTGCTCAGCTCGTAAGTGCTTGGCATATCCCTTAAAATTGGCTAAGGCAAGTGCTCGTCCTATCAAGTGATCATGTAACACCCTGAGCATAGGGCGCCACATCCCCCGCACTAGAGCCCGACACGTGTAATGAAACGGAGAATCCGTACACGCACCAAGCGCTAGCGAACGGGTGATAAACAAAAGACTTTCCTAAGCTAGGCGGCCTAAACCCTCAAATAGAGCGCACAAAACAAAATCATACAAAAGCGGAAGCAATAAACGAACTTAAACAAAACATAACATTGAGGTTACAAACCACTTAAAATGGATTATACACAAACTTGTCATAACATGACTAAGAGCAACAAATACAAACTTAAATCTCAAATTACAAACTTCAAATAAACGAATGCAAAATGAACTAAAAGCGAAAATGCAAACTTCTCTAGACCGACAAGACTCCAAGGAAAGCAAACCAAAAGCCGTCTAGCTCGAACCAACGGACCAGAACCTACAAACTAAAAATATAAAGGGAGGGGTCAGTCCAAAGACTGAGTGAGGGGTTACATACGCACCCATATATACGTATACGGAGCACAGCACATATCACAGGTGAAAGTCCATGAACCGGGGCGTGGTTTTTGCATTCTAAATTATTTTCTCACGTGATACTAAATATAGGGGATAAAAGATTTAAGCCGAAGGCCAAAACAACCAAATTTTACTAATTAAGAATCCACTCCCGTTTTACTAACAATTTCTTAACTAACTAACATAACGGAAATAAAACATAACCCACACATCATCCGTCGACCTAAAATAAGCCGTCCCGGATGCATAACATGCCCAAACACATATCCGTCGACCTAAAATCAGTCGTCCCGGACTCACAACACATACACAGACATAACGGAAACAGAGTCTTATCATAAACCGAGTAAAACAAGGTCCACGACCTATTGCATATCATGCCGGAGGTACACAACCTCAAGAACATAGCATAAGCGGAGGCATAAGCATAAACATATCATAATCATAAAGCGTTACATAACCCTAGCATATTCATAATTCAACTTATTCATATTCCAACACTTTCCTAACATATTACTAGCATAACTTAGCATAACATATTCTAACATGAAGCTTAACATGGTCATAATTCTAACATAATCATAGTCCCAGCATAATCTTACTTATACTTAACATAATCTTGTTTCCAACATAGTCATATTCCTAGCATATTCATACCTTATACTTAGCACAATCATATCTCTAACATAATCATATTCTAAAGCATATCACGTAATCACACGTATTCTTAGCTCGCACTTACATACATATATAGAGAAGGCTTATACTCGCATGCAGACATACCGGTCATATTTCATTAGGGTATATCTATAACCTAACCTCACCTTACACCGACGAAAACGGGCAAACGGAGATAAAACCAACGCCTATGGAGCGATCTCGTCACCAACGGATACTCCTCTGAACAAAACAGACATCAAAGATAACCTTAGACTCAAAATGAACCATATAAATGCTCGGCACATGCGTATGAGTGCGAATGATGCAATGCAAGTCATAATCATTTCACTCTTAAGCAAAGTCAGATCATTAAGGACATATCACTTAAACAACACTTGAATCAAGCACATAACAAGCTAATCAAACATAATATTCATCAGATAGCATCATATCACATCACATCACATTCCAAGCACACTCAAGCACAAGACATATAAGAGAAGCAATTAGGTGCGAAGAGACATTACACATTGCAACTAGGGTAAACAAACACACAACTCGCAAACGAGCACCGAAATCATAGCAAAACGAATATATACACGTCATAACACATAATTCATACATGAAGCACATCACAATCACACATTAACAAGTTATAACATATCATATCATGCATATAAACAAGTATATATCACATTAAGATCAAGATCGGGGAGAGAAACGAGCAAAACGAACAAGAAAACTAGTACGAGCGCAAGGTATGACCGTACCCAGATCCATGGCTGTGGATTTTTAACAAAGGGGAGCTCCACGGCCGTGGATCTCAGTCTAGAAACACCCCAAGTTCTGTCCTTCCGATCCACGGCCGTGGGTGGATTTTAGTGTAAAAATCCACGGCCGTGGGTTTTCTCCAGCAGCAAAACTCGAGGTTTTTGGCCCCTAAACACCCAGAACTCAATCTAAACTCAAACCAACACATTATACAAGAGTTATGAAGCAATTATTCAAAGATTCGTGCCCTAATTCAAGCCAAAACCGAGCTAAAGTGAAGCAAAAGGAAGAGATGCATCAACAAGATCATGTTCTTCAAATTCATCAAAGGTACTTCCATGAATCCTCATCCAACATACAAATCAAGTTCATATAACTCTTAAAGGAAGTCTTAGAAGCAATTACCATGCATCAAGCTCAAAGAAATTGCAAGGAATCATGCAAGAATCATCAAATTTCTACAAACCCTCACTATTCAAGCAATAGGCCATAACTCATGCAATCCTAGGTTAAAACTCATCAAATTGGAATTAAAAGCACCACAAAGACATGGAGGATCCAAAAATGGACTTACCTCTTGATTTAGAGAAGAAATGGTGGTGTGGATCTCTCAAAACTTGGACAAAGGCTTGCTTCCCCTTTCTTTCTTTTCTTCTCTTCCTTGGAGCTGATGTTGCCGCACTTTTCCTTCTCTCTCTTGGGGTGTGGGACAAAATGGGGGTGTGGGAGAGAGTGAGGGATGGTTTTGTGGCATATAAGTCAAGGTTAGAAGCTTAATTGGGGTTAAATGGGGCCCACAAGTGAAGACTAGTCAACAAAAGGTTACTTTTGTCTCAAGGTGTTCGTTCCGGGTGAAAAACGGGGGATCAAATGGGCTTAGAAAAATATGAATCTTGATTCCTTGTCTTTCTTTCCTCGTTACAAATCCAACGTATCTTTCGGAATTCGAATCCGAATTCCCGAGCTCAAGGTGCGCCGCCCGGAACCCAAGGTGCGCTAAATGCTCTTTAGCCCCCTTTAAGTTCCGTTACACCAAAGCAATTAAAACTCAAATAAACAAGTTATGAAACGCATATAAATCATATAAGAACAATTATAACTCACATATTTCATGCATGGCAAGTTGTCATCAAAACGGGATTAAAAACAAGGTTAATCAAGCTTGAAACGAGTGAAAAGAAAGGTTAAAACGTTTAAAACTTAAACATAAATCATATAACAAATATTCAAATATTCACATAAATCAAACAATAGCATGCTTAATTAATTAAATACACACTTAGCACACTCGTGACGTTCGTACCTAGAAAGCCAAAGGATCAGGATGTTACAGATCAGCTCGTAAGTGCTTGACATAACCCCTAAAATTGGCTAAGGCAAGTGCTCGTCTTGTAAGTGCTTGGCATGTGAGTGCTCGCCCCTTGAGCACTTAGCACGATCCCAACGTCGACGGTTGCCCCCACTCGCCAACCACCCCACGATCTAAGTACGTGGTCCACAATTCTCGCGCCCACTAAGTCAGATCGAGCTCGCGCCAACTCAAACCGAGAGTATAAATATCATTTCTTTCACCAGAATAGGGGGACACACAAAATTACATACCGAACTCTGCCGAAATTTCTATTCATCACATTCCATTTGCAACAACCGAATTGGTGAAAGAACCTACACTTAATTGATTCGTCGGAGATTCGAAGCCGATTACACACTTTCAAAGGCGACCAATTTTCGGCGTTATCAGTTTGGCGCCGTCTGTGGGAAACCACCGGATTTCCCAACCTTTTCTCAAAGCTATTCTTTTTGTTTCATTTGGAAGATGGCAGGATCTGAAACTAGAGGTCGTGACGAGCGCAGCTCTAGCTTGCCGCCGTGACTATCCCCAACCCGAGTAAGGCAAGCGAACATCAAAGTGAGTCAAGCGAATATCGACGTGTTACGCCATCTGCCGCCGGCGTTCCCGCATAAGAGAAACCGTACCAGAACCACCGTGGGTTTCAATCTACCCGTGTAACCCATGCAAGCTCTCGGTACCAGAATAAGCCAAAATTCACTTAACATTCCAGTAGGTTTAAACCCGTAGCTACTGAACCCATTGTTGTTTAATCCACTCTGGGGACTACAAGGAGGAACGCAAGCCCAGATTGGAGGAGTCCAGACCACCATTGCTCCACCTCGTACAACCATCTTGATGAGCGGAACGGAACACACGGCAAATCGGCCGCTACAAGAGGAATTGCCTATTCGAACGGATCCCCCACCCGTTCGTACCGAGGTAAATCCAATGGTAGCGGGACCGAGCAGAGTGCGAGACCCTGTCCTACCTCCGGATGATAATGACCAAGTTTCGTTCGTGCGACGCGATGAGAAAAAGACCATGGTGGAAGATGAGGAGGAACCGGATCCTCTCAATCCCGCTCAATATTCTGAAACCCGAGTGGGGGAGAGAGAGAATAACCATCTCACTCAGTTGGAAGTGGAGAACCAAAACTTGCATGTTGCCTTGAGCAAGATCATGGAAGGGTCTTAGGTTGGCAACCAGGAAGAAGTTCACCACCGACATGCACGACGTCGGTGTGAGGAAGTTCATCACCGACTTATACGGCGTCAGGACCAGGAGATGGTTGACAAGCCCCAGCGTCGTCTAGCCCGAGACGATCGGGAGAGGCCCATCGAACTCTTCTCTCGTCAGAGGAATAGACGACCTCGAAGATCGAGGGTTGAACGAGCCTCACCACTTTGTGAGGAGATACTGATGGCAAGAGCAGAAAATTCAAAGGTTCCCACCAACGTTTCTCGCTATGACGGTACGGGGTAATCCCGAGGAGCACTTAACAGCCTTCGAGCACCTCATGCATTTGTGCGAACATTCATTAGACTTTTGGTGCAAAATCTTCATTTGTATGATTGGTTCATTACTTCGCTCGAAAGACCTATCGATTCCGAGTTATGAGTTGATCAAATTAGTGGAGATTGGAGTGAATGGTGTATTCGAAAATGATAATCGATTCTTATGCGAAAAATATTAACTTGTTTGTCTAGTCTTTGTAAATTTTCTTGTTCGATTCACACTACACACGAGGGTATGACTTTTGTACTAATTGGTTGAATTTCGTGTGATTGAGTAATTTGTTTAATTTGCTAGATTAGTTTAGGCGAGAATTCAAGGATCGCTTTAGTGAATGTGTTTGATGGGAATGATGTTTCATTGTTTTTATTTCCCTCGAGGACGAGCAATGAGCAAGTGTGGGGGGATTTGTTAGTGTGCGTAATTCTCTAATATTTGAGTTTTTATAGCCGCGTTTTAAGTGCTTTTATTTGATATAAATTGATGTCGTGATGTGTTTTTATGTTTTAAGTGTAGCTAGGCCAATTTCTTTATTATTGGAATATTTTCGGCTGAAATAGAAGATTGTTGGTTGATCTTGTGCCAAGAGTTGTTATGGACCACGTGTGTTGATGCATCATTAAAGAGGGCCCAATTTTAGATGCTTGAAACATGTAAGATTGGAAGTGTATGGACTTCAATCTGCTGGGCCGAGAATATTGGGGGAATTGGACAAGATTTGAAATTATTTGGCTTGTGGGTCTTGGCATAATAAGTGGTGGGCTGCGCATTGTCTTCAATTGAAGAAAAAGAGAAATCACATCTTTGTTGGAAAATACGAATCAGAAAGCAGCGGAATTTAAAAAATTTTTCCAACAAAAGGACCTTGAACTCGCAATCGTGTAACCAAATTCGTAAAGACAGAAAACTTACTTTTCTTTTGTTCTTTCTTGAAGCGTTTCAAGCCGCCCAAGAACGCTCTTCTCGCGGCTTGATCCCCTCTCCTTTGGTAAAGCTCGAATCTTCAAACTTCTAACTTGAAGTCTCTAGAGAAAGTCCACCAACTTGATCACAATCTAACTAGTAAGGATGCTAGTTCTCTAGTTAGTGTTTAGGCTTAACCTAGGGTTTAATTTAATCTTGGAGAAGGGAAGGTGTTCAACACATGAACCAAGAATTGTCTATTAGCTCTAAAGGGGAGCATGAGCTCCCCTATATATAGGAAAGGAGAGGGGCGGCCGAACCTAGTCCTAATGGACAAAGGATTTGGTCCCTCTCTCTCCTATTACTTGATCATCAAGTATTTCCAACTTTGACTTTGAATTCTAATTCAAGTCAACTTTTAAGAGAGCTAAAAATATCCAAACTATTTTTGGATAATTTTATACTTTATTTATTATAAAATAAATAACTTATTTTTTTATCTAATTAATTAATTCGTAATTAATTAACTAGATTATTTTCTCCAAAATTAGACTTTCTTTTTAATTCAAAATTAAACCAAAGTCTATTAAATAATTAACTAATTAATTATTTAATATATATATATATACACACGTATGTGACACGTGTCACAGTGACACGCGTCACTCACGTGAGCCACACGTGTGACTTCACACGTGTGGAACCCTCTTGGCCCGATTAACTCGTTTAATCATTTTCAAGCCTCAACTCATGTAACCAAGTTGTTGTGTGTGACCCTCTAGGTTCTCAATTCAATTAGCAGTGACCCTAATTAATTAATTCACTAATTAATTAATCAGTCCACAGATTAAACGACCATAGTCTAGCAACAGGTGTTTAACCCCTAGCTGAATTGGAATGTTCGGATTCGACAGAACCTTTAAGTCATTGATTCATGTGAGATACAATCCTCCTACTTACTATCTCTCAACCAAGATCTAGGGCAAGGGAATAATCAGAACCCTAATAATCCGGTCTTAAAGCTAAGTGCATTTCATATCCATTTGATCTCAATCCAAGAAACCCTTTTCTTGATGTCTTGATCTACTGCCTTGGCCAAGGACTCCATATGGCATATGAATGACTTACACAATAAGAGATCACCTTGCAAATGCAAGTGTAGGTCCTTTCTTGATTCTCATTAACTTTCATGAGTCACTTGTGCAGCCCCAGCATAAGCCTTGAATCAGTTGTCTAAGGCGACACCCTTTAAAGCTTATACCTAAGACTACAGAGTTAACTCATAAAGTGACAAGGAACATCAAGTCTAAGGATCAATTAATCACATCAATGACTCGTGAGATATTTCCTAATCTGGAAGTTTCCATTTCCTGAAATAGAAACTTCCTTTCCCATTTAGGAATGTTCTCACACGGGGCACCTCAGTGAACTTACTTATTAAAGTAAGCACCCTCATGTATCACGCACGTATCAACTATACACTTTGCACCTCCATGAAACAAGGTGGTCCTTCTTAAGGGCGTGATCCCACAAGCAAGCCTTAGAGGAGTCAGGTTGACACTCCCACTGTCTGTAGGACTCATCGGCTTGGAGTATTTTACTAATCATGACTTATGTGATATAGGGCTCGTTTCATGAACCATTTCACCTAAATGGTAGAGTCCTAAAGTCATCAGGATTAGGGGAGTTCTCATACATGCACAGATAAAGTAAACGCATACCAAACAAGAGCATATAAAGAAGTGTTGCCTCAATTCGTTATTTCATTCAAAGATTGTCTGTGATTACAATAAGGAAAAGCACAAAGCGGATATACAATCGGCTTTCTAGGGCACTATTCCTAACAATCTTTTGGGATGATTTGGGCCTAGGATTTAATGTTGGAATTAAATTAAAGAAGCCCATATAGAGATAGACTTGTGTAGCAAGAAATATAGTCCAATTCGGATTTGGATTGTGGGAAGGCTATGCTCTTGAGGCTATTTATTCACGTATTGGGAGCAGATTTCAGGAGACTCTAGAACATCTTTTTCACATAATTCTTTTCACGCAGCAACATGTGAGGACGGGGCAAGGAGGCAGCGGCTTGGAGACATCCGAGAGCGTCATTCATCTAGAGTTTTTTTTATGCTTTTCGTTTATTTTATATTTAGTATTTTAGAACTATGAGTAGCTAAATTTCTTAAGTACTTAGCAGGATTTTATAATTTAGTTTTGATATCATGAGACCTAATTTTCTTTTATAATTCAATTTAATTTCAAGTATTTATTAATTCTCTGAGTGTCGTGTTATTGTGATTTATTTGCTTAAGTGATTACGGCCGGATCATCTAAGTAGGTTTATTGCATATCGCCAATCTTGATTGCATGAAGTTTATGTAGTGCTTGATAGATAATTAGTGGTACATTAACGAGAAGGATTGGTTGCAGTTCTCAACTTGTTAAAGGAGTTAATAATCGGATTTAAATCTTGCACGTGTCGTGACTTGGTTAATTCGGATTAGTGTTTTCTTTATTCTTAATGCTGTCGATTCATTAAATCCTGTCGAGTGTCTCTAGGGGTTGTGAATTGATTAGGGAATAATTATCGAGTGTCTCTAGATTATTCTACAATTTAAGAGAAAACAAGGCGGAGTCGAGTGTCTCTATCTGCTATAGCTAATCTACTTGAATATTTGAATTTATCTTTGCATCTATGATTGATGTCTTAACTGAATTACAATTCCTAGCTAGGTATTGATTTCCCATTGATTTATCAAAACCAACTCCCAACGTGATTTATTGTTTTCTTCTAGTTTATTAATTTTGATTGCTTTATTAGTTTAATTTAATTAGTTTAGTTAAATCCAAAACCCCTCTATTTTTAGTTGGTTAGTTAGCTGCACGAATTTTTTGTGATTAATTGAATTAATTCAACCAATCTCTGTGGATCGACCTGTTGCACTATACTCGTAATTGTTGCACTGGATTAATATTTTATTTTGACGGATTCGACACCTGTCAAATTTTAGCGCCGTTGCCGGGGATTGGTGTTAATCGAATTTAATTCTTTTTATGAACA
Source organism: Lantana camara (assembly GCA_037501455.1). NCBI lineage: Eukaryota > Viridiplantae > Streptophyta > Magnoliopsida > Lamiales > Verbenaceae > Lantana > Lantana camara. Next base: position 131,858,632 of record CM074855.1, read on the forward strand.
GGAGCATTCGTGGAATTGACGAGCCGATTTTCGATCCCGAGATCGAAAGAACCGCAAAATCGTTAAGGAAATAGACCAAAACACGTAAGAAGCTCGCGGGAAAATCCAGTCTGAACCAATCTGAAGAGTCCAGTACTGAGTCGGAACATCCAGAAGAGGAACAGAAGAGTTTGACCGTACCTTAACAATGGCAGTAGCAGAACGTCATACCATGGAGGATCTGGTACGCCCCGATAACGCACAGCAGCCCCTCTGTGTCAATTTTTCGGAGGTAGGTGCTGGCTTCGAGCTAAAGACGGGAACAATTCACCTACTCCCCGTCTTTCGTGGTCTGGAAAACGAGAACCCTTACCAACACCTGAGCAAGTTCCACGCGGTCTGCTGCTCAACAAAACCTCATGGCGTTACCGAAGACCAAATCAAGCTCCGTGCCTTCCCGTTCTCCCTACAAGATGCCGCGAAAAAATGGTTGTATTCTCTACCGTCAGCAACCATCACTACTTGGCAGCAGATGCACGACAAATTCTTGGATAGGTTTTTCCCAGCTGAGCGATACCTGGATCTCTTTCAAGAGATAATTACCATTAAGCAAAAGGAGCATGAAGCCGTGCATGAGTATTAGGAGCGATACCGGAATTTGCTTGCAATGTGCCCACATCACAACCTGCCGGAAAATTCAGTTGTTCATAACTTTTACAGAGGCCTGATGCCTGCCGATAAAAGGCAGTTGGATGCTTCGAGTGGTGGTTCCATTATGATCAAAACACCTGCAGAACTCACGGAACTAATTAGCAGAATTTCTAGGGCCTCACAAAAATACTACGCCAAGTCCGACATGACGAGACAGGTAAAAGAGGTAAGTTCTTCCCAGTTTGATGAACTCAAGAATATGATATCTGCTTTAGCATCTAACATGAGTGCAGGAATACCACAAAAACCTCCACCAAACTTCCAGAATTTTGTACCCAGACCCTCGCAGCCTCAGCAACAAAACTCACAACAAAACCTTAATCCCCAAGCTATCCGTTTCAACAACCTAGAGTCCACCGTTCAGAACCTAGGCTCTACGGTTAAGAACTTCGAAACCCAGCTAGGGCAGATCGCTGCAGCCTTGAGTAGGATGGAGAACCAAGGTAAACTACCCTTGCAAACGGAAGATCCCAAGAAGAATGTCAACGCCATCACGGTTCGAAGCGGAAAGGAACTACCTCCCCCAGTGGAAAAGGATCAGGGACGGAAATCTGGGTCTAAAGGCGATCAGACAGGTGGTGTGACTTCTAAATATGACCATACTCTAAACTCAAAACGCGACAAAGAGACGGAACTCGTCGTGAAACCTAAGCCCCTGGTGGTCCCGCCTCCATTACCTCAACGTTTAGCAGAAACGAAGAAGCAGAAAGAAGAGAAGAGTATTCTCGACACGTTTCGCAAAGTTAAGGTAAATATTCCCTTGTTGGATGCAATCCAACAAATTCCCAGGTATGCAAAAGTCCTCAAGGAGCTCTGCACGAATAAGAGGAAAATGTTAGGCAACGAAAAGGTAAGTGTGGGGGAAAACGTGTCTGCCATTTTGCAAAAGAAACTTCCCCCCAAATGCCATGATCAAGGTATGTTTTCCATTCCGTGCAAGATTGGGAATTTAGGCATTAAAAAGGCGATGTGTGATTTAGGTGCAAGTATTAATGTTATGCCACTTTATGTATATAATGCACTTAATCTTGGCCCCTTGAAAGGTACAGGTGTCATCATTCAGTTGGCCGATCGCTCTATTGTTTATCGAGAAGGTGTTCTAGAAGACGTCCTCGTTCAAGTCAACGAGTTAGATTTTCCAGCTGACTTCTTCGTGTTGGACATGGAGGATAATTATTCTGAGAAATCCTCTGATATCCTTTTGGGTCGTCCATTTTTGAGTACTGCTAATGCTAAAATAGATGTTAAAAAAGGCCTATTGACTCTAGAATTTGATGGTGATGTGGAGAAGTTTAATGTTTATGAGTCAAGTAAAGGTCCTAATAAATTCTCTGGTGTTTTTAGCATTGATGTGATAGAAAGTCTGACTAATGAGGATTATAAGATGAACAATGTAGAGGAACTAAGTCTTGTTGAAAATTTTGAGATTAAGCGAAAACTTGTTGGGTTGTCGGTTGATCCCTGTGGGATGGTTTTACCATTAGAGGCTTTTAAATCTATGAATAGGGATATTCTGATGCTTGATGCGCCTAATGCTATAACTGAACTAAATTCTTTCGTGTTTCAGGTACCTATTTTGAAACTCAAGAACTTTTGGAATAATCTGGAGTATGCCTTCAAGGGAGGAGGAAAATATGCAGATTCAAAGCTGATACACGATGATTTATGGAATGAGCAGTTTTTCGAGGTGTACGACCTTAAGGTTCGGTCATACCTGACTGTCACGCTCTGGTATGTAGATACACTCGACTACTTAACCACTATTTTCTTCAGATCTCACATATTTTTTGAGTACAGGAACCCAAGAGTCATTGTGAAGGATCATGGAAATTTTTTTTCTAAGCGGTTGACGAAGTCTGTGCTGAGGAAGTGTCAAATTATGTTGAGAACCTCTACAAATCATCCCCAATCTAGAGGGCGCAATGGATTAGAAGATTCATCACCACATAGTCGAGGGGATTTATATGGAGGTTCTATCTCCATTTGAGTGGATTGATGCTCTTGGTTGTCTTCCAGGCGCGCTTTGTTTGCCAAATTTTTTCGAATTGTTGTTGTTACACTGTTGATGTTTCTATACAGGTTTGACCCCTAGGTGTGACCGTACCCCACGCTCATACTATTTTTGCGAAAAAAAAAAAAAACCCCAGATCTGCGGTTCAGGGAAGTCCTCTTTTCTCTCGATTTTTTTTATGCCTTGAGGACAATGCATGATTTAAGTGTGGGGGGAGGGATAAGCCTATTTGCTATTTGGCTTACATGCTTGAATTCGATTTTTTTTTTTATGCAACAACTGTTTTGACTTGTTGTTTACTTGAATTTGAGGATGTTAGAAATTGTGAATAATTTATTCCTGTTTTGAATGTGTTTGCTTAAGCTTGAGCCTTGAATTTTGCTAGAACCTATTAGGTGATTGAATGCATGAAAGATTGTGTTAAGTTTGATTAATTAGTACTTTGTTATGCCCTTATTTCTCGCGCACTAATTGAACAGTTTATGTACTTTGCTTAGATAGGTTAGTTATGTTTTTTAATAAAGTTCTGAAAATTGATTAGAGTGCACTTTAACTCCCTTCAAGGCGAAATAGATTGGTTGACGAATTATTCGGGAGATGACTTAGGCATTCTTGTGGGTGTTTTTAGCCTTTTTACTGATTTTCAATACATAACATCACCCCGATTAACCCCACTGAACCTTAGTATTGTGCAAAATTTCTTTCTTAGCCGCGTTATAAGCCTAATGCACAGTACAATTTCCTACCCTTATTTTTATTTACGCCTTGCTTGCTCATTTTCTTTTTAGGATTGCATTAATGATGTCTAGACTTCCCTTTTGGAATTGGTTTGAAGTGTGGAAGTTTCATTGTGTTGAATAGAAAAAAAAATTGTGAGATTGATGAAACAAAAGAAAGAAAAAGAGAGCGAAGTCAAGAAAAAAATAAAAGAAAATGAGTCAAAAAGAAAAAAAAAAGAAAAAAGAAGAAAAACAAAGAGTGAAGAAAAAATAAGAGAGTATGAGCCTTGTTGAAAATTCAATAAATTATTAGAACTTAATTGTGAGAAAGGGGAGTCTTTTTGGAAGAAATAAAAGGGAAACACTTGGGGTTAATTTTAAATGTGTAAGCTTGGTGTTAGCCTTTGATTTACTTTTTCCTACCTTGACCCAAACTTGCATTACAAGCTCGAAAGACCTATCGATTCCGAGTTATGAGTTGATCAAATTAGTGGAGATTGGAGTGAAGGGTGTATTCGAAATTGATAATCGGTTCTTATGCGAAAAATATTAACTTGTTTGTCTAGTCTTTGTACATTTTCTTGTTCGATTCACACTACACACGAGGGTATGATTTTTGTACTAATTGGTTGAATTTCGTGTGATTGAGTAATTTGTTTAATTTGCTAGATTAGTTTAGGCGAGAATTCAAGGATCGCTTTAGTGAATGTGTTTGATGAGAATGATGTTTCGTTGTTTTTATTTCCCTTGAGGACGAGCAATGAGCAAGTGTGGGGGGATTTGTTAGTGTGCGTAATTCTCTAATATTTGAGTTTTTATGGTCGCGTTTTAAGTGCTTTTATTTGATATAAATTGATGTCGTGATGTGTTTGTAACGTCCCGGTTCCGGATGAACAGGTAAGCACGCCACGTGTGAGATTTTGAGCGTAGATTTTATTTTAATTCTTTAATTTCATAAAATTTTACGTGATATCTCATATTTTTATAAAATTCATGAAATATTATTTATATGAATTATGTGAAAACATATCATTGGAAAATTATTTCATGACATGGAAAATATTTATTACGAAAAACAATTACCGAGAGTGTTCAAATTATGAAATTGTCCCTACTTGGTTATTTCTTTAAACTTTAGGGACTTAATTGCGTAGTTTTCAAGGATCTAATTGCCAATCCTTTAAAATTACATACACTTGATTGCATAACTTAAATTCTTGGAGGATGAATTGGCAAAATTGGACATTTCACAAGTTTTAAAAAGGGATGTATCGGTATATGACATCTCCAAGCTTCCATGATCTCATTTTATCCAAAAATCTCCCAACATATTGCTACCTTCACTCTCGGTTTGTTCAAGCAAGAAGAAAGAAGAGATTTCTTCCATTTGCATCAAGATTTTCCAAAGAAATAATCTAAGATTCGAAATTGATCATCACCATCATCTATTTTCTCCATTTCTTTAGCTCAAGGTTGGTATTTGCATGAAGTGATGATTTTTGATCACTTATGTGATAGCTAAGGTTTGAGAATTGTATGCTAGATGGATTGATTGAAGATGAAAACATGATTCTGTGATAATAGCTTGGATTATGGCATGATTTGGGGCATGAATTCTTGAGTGTTTGGCTTGAATGATCAAGTTTGATCATGAACATGAATCTTGATGATATTTCATGTTGTAGGTGTCTAAGTGATATATTATCATCTTATGAACATATATGCATGAGTAGTACCAGAAGTAATAGCATTTGGGGATCAAAATTGGAACTTGGTGGCTTGTTTGTTTCTTCCCGTAGCCCTGCTCTGTTCTTCTCTGTTTTCTTCAGTTGCAGGAACTGGGAACGACCGTTCCTGGCCTCAAGGCATTGTGGGAACGGGCGTTCCCACTCTTTTAAACCAAAAACAGGCGGCCGAGCATGGGAACGGCCGTTCCCATTTTGGCCTTGGTGCCGGAAGGGCCGTTCCCAGCTAAAGGCGCGCATTAATTTTAAAAACGCTGGCACGTTTTGAAGGGTCACGGGAACGGCCCTTCCCATTTACAAAGGAAACCTGGAACGGCCATTCCCAGGGGTCTGACAGAACAAAATTCTCTGCATAAAATTACGATTTTAGCCCCTCGATCCGACGACTTCTTTGACCCCGAATTGCTATTATATGATTCAATATGTACTGAAACAAGATGTTATCATGCCACATTGCACTTTCCTCGTCATCTCGTTGCATTTCAATCGTTCGTCATATTTGGTCCATTTTAGGTCATATCTCACGTATACACTCGTGTTTACACAGGTCACGAGGTCGTGGATGAGGAGCAGGCTCCGTAGAGCATATCCTTGTTATATTTTGTAAGAAAGGTGAGGTTTTGTTTTAGGTACATAGAACCCTACCACCTTTATGTGCTATTTTCGGCCAAAACGTATTATATCTATAAACGTTTTCAAAACAATAAACATTTCAAGCAAGCAAGCCATGATTGTCATGATTTTCAAGCATGTTTGGCGAGTACATGATTGCACGTGGGCCCGAGGGTAATTCTTGAACCAACCGGGAAGCAAGGGCTGACGGGTAACTCCTGGATTATCCTTACATTGTTGGGATCACCCCCGAAGCCACTAGGAGATTAGTGGTGGAAGGAGTTTCGTGTTTAGGGAGTCATGTTCCCTATACACACCATGTCGTGGATAGTTGGGCCTTGCAAACCCACTATCACCCGGAGGAAGAAGGAGACTGGGGATTAATCCGGCATGTCGGGTTATCCTCGGGTTATTGCATGTTTCAAGCATGAAATTGTCTATGTGAGCACTAAATTGAAATGCATGACCATGTATTGAATTGATAAAGCAAGCATGTATTGTTCACATTTAGTGTAAAGGTTGGAGAATCGCCCTTACTCGCCGGGGCCACATGTTCATGAAGTGATCAAGTTAAAATGTTAAAAGGATTAGTCGTAATCTCGGGCAAAGAACAAGTTTCTTAAACTATATATTTATTTCCTTTCAAGTCTTCACCCGAGACTATGACTTGCATGTGATGTGTTATATATTTATTTATTACCCCTCACTCAGTCTTCGGTGGACTGATACTTCACTTTTCAGGTACTTGAGAGCGTGGTCGTGCTAGGCGGGAGTCTGGTCAAGTCTTGCATTTCACGGGTCTAGCATTGTCCCTTTCATGTATAAACTTTTGCTAGTTTTCATGTTATAATCATAGTCTCACATTTTGGATACTTGAGCATGTATAGAATATTAAGAGATGATAATGTATTGATAGTTGAGTTTGGTACCTATATGTATCTATATCGGTAAATATGGTACCTATATGTACGATTGACGTATTTCTTCCGCTTTTAAATTCATGTTTTGATTTAATTATGTTGGGGAGTGTCCCGCCTAGCTCGGTTATTTTAATTGCCACCCGTTCGCTATAGTTTTGGTTTATGTACGGACTTTCTATTTCGTATGTGGATCAAGGCTATAGTGCGGGGGATGTAGTGCCTTGGGGTTAGGGTGCTACAGTGTTTTTGTGTTTTAAGTGTAGCTAGGCCAATTTCTTTGTTATTGGAATATTTTCGGCTGAAATAGAAGATTGTTGGTTGATCTTGTGCCAAGAGTTGTTATGGACCACGTATGTTGATACATCATTGAAGAGGGCCCAATTTTAGATGCTTGAGACATGTAAGATTGGAAGTGTATGGACTTGAATCTGCTGGGCCGAGAATATTGGGGGGAATTAGACAAGATTTGAAATTATTTGGCTTGTGGGTCTTGGCATAATAAGTGGTGGGCTGCGCATTGTCTTCAATTGGAGAAAAAGAGAAAGCACATCTTTTGGGATGATTTGGGCCTAGGATTTAATGTTGGAATTAAATTAAAGAAGCCCATCTAGAGATAGACTTGTGTAGCAAGAAATATAGTCCAATTCGGATTTGGATTGTGGGAAGGCTATGATCTTGAGGCTATTTATTCACGTATTGGGAGCAGATTTCAGGAGACTCTAGAACATCTTTTTCACATAATTCTTTTCACGCAGCAACATGTGAGGACGGGGCAAGGAGGCAGCGGCTTGGAGACATCCTAGAGCGTCATTCATCTAGAGTTTTTTTTATGCTTTTCGTTTATTTTATATTTAGTATTTTAGAACTATGAGTAGCTAAATTTCTTAAGTACTTAGTAGGATTTTATAATTTAGTTTTGATATCATGGGACCTAATTTGCTTTTATAATTCAATTTAATTTCAAGTTTTAATTTAATTCTCTGAGTGTCGTGTTATTGTGATTTATTTGCTTAAGTGATTACGGCCGGATCATCTAAGTAGGTTTATTGCATATCGCCAATCTTGATTGCATGAAGTTTATGTAGTGCTTGATAGATAATTAGTGGTACATTAATGAGAAGGATTGGTTGCAGTTCTCAACTTGTTAAGGGAGTTAATAATCGGATTTAAATCTTGCACGTGTCGTGACTTGGTTAATTCGGATTAGTGTTTTCTTGATTCTTAATGATGTCGATTCATTAAATCCTATCGAGTGTCTCTAGGGGTTGTGAATTGATTAGGGAATAATTGTCGAGTGTCTCTAGATTATTCTACAATTTAAGAGAAAACGAGGCGGAGTCGAGTGTCTCTATCTGCTATAGCTAATCTACTTGAATATTTGAATTTATCTCTGCGTCTATGATTGATGTCTTAACTGAATTACAATTCCTAGCTAGGTATTGATTTCCCATTGATTTATCAAAACCAACTCCCAACGTGATTTATTGTTTTCTTCTAGTTTATTAATTTTGATTGCTTTATTAGTTTAATTTAATTAGTTTAGTTAAATCCAAAACCCCCCCTATTTTTAGTTGGTTAGTTAGTTGCACGAATTTCTTGTGATTAATTGAATTAATTCAACCAATCTCTGTGGATCGACCTGTTGCACTATACTCGTAATTGTTGCACCGGATTAATATTTTATTTTGACGGATTCGACACCTGTCACAGAGTTTGTTAAGTCCATGGATCAAAATCATAGGAAGCAAGGAGATTGAGCCCGCTCTCGTTCACGTAGCCCTCGCCGATCTCATTCGCGCTCTCGTAGCCCACGGTGCGATCGACAAGCATCTAAAGGCACTAAGCAAGCACCTGATGATAACATGCCCACTCGTGGAGTGGTTAATATGATTGTCGGAAGAGCAACAAATGGTGACACCAAGACCTCACGAAAGAAAGCAGGGCACCGATTTAGCCAAGAGCCTAACACTCCTGCTCAACACATTTTCCATGTTGAGAAAGGTGAGGTCTTGGGTTTTACAGATTGAGACTTTAATACTGTCGTCGTTGATGAGAATGGTGAGTGCCCGGATTGTCCAATGGTAATTGATGTCGACATCTACAACACCCAAGTCAAAAGGGTATTGGTAGATAGCGGTAGCTCGGTGAACGTCTTGCCACTCTCCACCTTCAAGAAGTTATATGGGAATGATGTCACGCTGGATGCCGTAGAGACCCCTCTCCTCGGTTTTGGCGGATCAGAGCTATACCCGCTCGGCCTAGTAAGATTGGCGAGCTCCTTAGGCTGCGCTCCAAGACGAGCCACGGTCCCATTGATCTATGCGGTGGTCGAGATTAACCTCCCATACAAAGTGATCCTTGGGAGACCCGCTCTGGTGAAGTTTAAAGCCATTCATTCCGCGTTCCACCGTGAAATGAAGTTTCCAACTCCTAACTGAATCGGAGAAGTAAATTGCCAACTGAAAGAGGCTTGGGAGTGTTACAAGCTCTCAATTATGAAACCTAAGCTAATTCATGAAACTCCAAAGCTATTGACGACAAGAGGCCCGATATGAGGGCAATCCCTCATCCGAATAAACGCAAGTTAGCGGTTCGGCAAAATGAGCCCAAGGAAACAAAGTTGAAGCCAACCGAAGATCTCAAAGGAATCGAGTTCATCCCTGGTGATAGTTCGAAAACAACTAAAGTTGGAGCTCAATCCAAGGAAAAGGAACAAGTCATGCTGATTGACTTCTTGAATGAAAAGGCAGTCATATCCGCTTGGAAGCCTTGGCCTAGGCCTCGAAACGCGATCAGTTTGGGAAAATTCTTTGCGTAAGATTTGTTGCATTTTATCTAAGTATGATATTTGGTTTTCTTTATCATTTAGTTTAGCTTTGCATTCACCTTACGTTAGGAAACAAGACATTTGTATTTTCACAAGTGTTTTGTTCAAGTCGATTCAATGAAAAGCGAAGACCTCGCTGCTTTGCTCGTTTTATCTCGTGTTTGAATACTTAATAAAATTTTCTTAATATACGAGTTCGACTCAAGAAGCCTACTTAAGGGGGGAGCCAAGTCCCTCCGGTAAAAAATAATCTTAACGCAAATTTTGTTCCAAATTTCAAACACAAGTCCAAGCACCGCGCTCAGAGATTCCGAGCATTATACACAATGCATGGAATTCAAACACAACACTTAGTCAATTTTCCATTACCAAGTATGAGTTAAGTGAGTTACATGTCAAAGTCTGATCGCAATGCTTAAAAATTTTTTCCTACAATTTGCACATCTTCATACAACCATACATGTTATAAACAAAAGCATATATGCATCCAAATTAGCTTGCCGAATACATCTTACATTTCATACCAATGGCTTTACAAAGTTCGAGGGCCCTCTACACAACAAATTCGAGTGGCTCCATTCACAAAACAAAAGCAAGATGGACTAAGTTACGAAGGTCTCAGAAATACATCAAATGCAAAGAAGTAAACAAACCATACTAAGGAACATCTACAATAATGTGATCCATAACATCGCCGATGATCTGTTTGGCACCTCTGATGTCGTCCTCAGTACATTGATAATTACCACCTGCCCACTCGGTCGCCTCGACCTTGGCACTCTCGTCGTCGCGCTCGCATCGAGCCTCGACCAACTCGCACTCGCCTCGAGCCTCGACCTCCTCACGTTCGCCTCAAGCATCGGCCAACTCACGCTCGTTTCAAGCCTTAGCCAACTCGCGCTCGCCTTGAGCCCCGCCCTCGGTCGGAACACCATAGCCCTCGGTTTGAGTAGCATCCCTATCAGCGACCATGGCTCCAATCTCATCAATGGCAAATCCGAACTCACTTGCATTAACACCCTCTGAGGCCGAACCCTGTCCATCCTCGCGACCAAGTATTGGCCTCATCTCATCGTCTTTGTCAAGACAGATTGCATTCACATCAATTTCTTTACGAATAGCGCCCAAATGATCCAGCCGATTATAAGCTCGATCAAATGCGGCCTGGAACTGAGTGACATTGTTAAGCGCACAAACGATTTTGAACACCAACTCTTCATAAAGCGCTCTATCCCCCGACCACTTCCGCGCTGGTCTGAGCAGCGAGGCACACTCTAACTCTTCAAGCTTTGCGCTCAATGCAGAACGCATCTTCTCACTTTTCTCAAGCTTCACGCTCAGTTTCGAACACACCCTCTCGCTCTCCTCAAGCCTCGTGCTCAGCTTAGAACACGCCTTACTAGCTTCCTTAAGACTCGTGCTTAGTTTTGAGTATGCCTCCTCGCTCTCATCCGAATTTCGGAAGGATTAACACTAACCCCGTTCTTCTTAGGCACTCTACAATCGGCCCCCTTCGCCCTTCCTGTTACCTCTACTACGGCATTCCCCTCGGCCCCAACGGCCTCGACACCAACACTCGAGCCCTCAGCAGCGCTCCCTCAATCCGAGCAACCTGCTCGCCACTTGTATCAACTTCACTATCCCAACCCAACGAATAAGGACTACGATATGGTAAAAGTGAATTCAAACTTACTATGGTAATATTTTTGAAAAAGCTAAAACCCTAATTGAAATTTTTTGGGTTGAAGGTATTCGAACTTACGGCAACAAACGACGCGAAAAATACTTAGAAAATTCAAAGGACTTAACATTCTCGCTCCACGAGCACCTTGCACGCTCCGTACTCGAGAAGCCGGGGGGGGAGGGGGGCAAATTATAGTAGCGAAAAATGACTAAGTAACCCTCTCGTATTTTAAACTATCCATGGACCTCGTTTCCTTTAAAGTTAGGTAAGACAAGTGCTCGTCTTATCAAGTGCTCAGCTCGTAAGTGTGATGGGTGTCGAGACCACCAAAAATAAATCCTAAGTATTGCACACAAATAAATTGTAAAATAGTGGCAACGGGTATCGATCCACGAGAATTGGATGAATCTTGTATCTTTTATTATGCTAAGAAAATGCAACAAACTAGTAAAATGGGGGTGGGGGATTTTGAGATTTTGATTTAACTAAAACTAAACTATTTAAACAAATGATTAATTAACTGAATTAAACAGAAACTTGGATTAAAACTGGATAAATTCAATGAATGACAAATAGCCGAGATTTTCCTACGCATGCATCAGACTATGATCACGGACAGGGTGATTAATTCCTCGTTAGGCTAGCTATAGTTACCAATTACCTTAGGCTCCCTCGTTTCTTCATATTTTTAGAATAATCTGAAGAAACTCTTAAAGACTATTCCCTAACTAGCTAATAACCTTTTCAGAAACTCCTTCAAAGATTCAATTAACTAATTGCTTTATGAACTAAAGAAACACTAACCCTAACCTACTTAGTAGAAACTCCTACTTCGCCTAATTAGATCGAATTATTTCTCAACACGAATTCAGACAAGCCTTATGCCTTAGCGTTGATTGCTACTTCGTTAACTATCCGGTTATCACCACCAAATAAATTAACTAGCTATATGTGTGTTGACAATTCTAGGACTCGTGCACTAAATCAAAGAATAAACCAACACTCAATGACATGAAAATCGGAAATAAAACGAATAACTTTGATTAATCAACCCAAAATAAATTGTCTCACAAAATCCTAAAGCATGCTTGGAAAATCCCAACTAAAATTAAATTAGCCACTCATAACGAAACTAAACAAACATGAATAGGAAAACATAGTATTTCAATGAAACAAGGAAGAAAGGAATAAACTAGTGATGGCCGAAATCTCTTCCCCTGCTGCGTGCTTTTGTGTATGAGAATGAGAGTTGAAGTCTCCTCCATCGTAAACCGCTGCTGCATATAAATATTGCTTGAGTGTTGCTACTCCTCGCCCACGTTTGTGTCATAAATTGAGGGAACTAATTCCTTTTGTAACACCCTTTTTCCAGAAACGTGGTTTAGTGGTGGCTTTAATTCTCCAAAACTATCAGCCAATCAATTACCAAGCCTGAAGACTAGTGGACTCTCCAAGGCGTGGAGTTTCAAGTGGCAATTGGGCTCCTACATGGCCTTAATTGTCTTGATCTCAATTGACCCACAAGAAACAAGTCACTTGATTTAATTTGAGTTCATGGCCCGTCATATTGTATAACTATTGCTACAAAGTCCAAAAATCTTGGCAAGCCCAGGTGTTCCTAAAGAGAAACACAAATCAGTTCAATTTGCACAATTTAGCCAAATTAGGGGGAAGAATATAACAATTATAAAGCGAATAAATCCGTAAATATGCAATGTGATCAATTCCCCCCACACTTAAGCGATGTTTGTCCTCAAGCATAACATAGAATCAAAGCCGTTAACATACTCTAAATTCCAACTACAACATTCTGGTGTGTAAACTAGGAAACTTTTGTTGTCACCAAAAACTATCCACAACGAACACAACCACAAAGCCAAGTTCGAAATCAACTTTCCAAAGCAAGAACATATGAGCTCGAGTTTCTATTATAATCATGCATGATTAGTTTGATTCCATTAATCCAATGCACAACGAAGGAAACGAGTATAAAGTAGTTAGTTTAATCGAATATCAATCAATTTTGTGCATATGTTAAAGAATACCAAAGATATGGTGAAGAGCTAAGTTTCATTCTTCTAGATAAGCAACCTATAAAACTTAGAGAGCTTTTAACACAAGTACTTCTTTCAAAACATCTTCTCTTTTTTTTTTCCCTACTCATCATTTTTTTTTTTCATTTTTCCTCAACTTCAACCCCCCCCCCCCCCCTTTTCTTTTCTCTCTCTCTTTTTTCTTTTTTCTATCTCGTTTCTTTTCTGAGTTTTTTTCGCAAAGTAAGCAAAACTCCAGTTGTTTATCCCTTTAAGTGTTGGGAAAACAATTTCGAGAGCGGCCGGCATTCGGCCCTACACATGGCACTGTAATGATTTGGAATTCTTCCAAGGCCAGAGGAGTAGTCGCGCGAGTTCTACTGACCAACCTTTCTCTAGTTGGCCCCTCGCAAGCTCCCCTTCACACTAAATGCTTATCAAGTCAAACTTAGCAAAGCTCAACACCAACCTACTGTTTCTCAACATACTTGCAAAATTTAAAAGATATTAAATCAACTAATCACTTTAGACAAGTTTCACTCGTAGCATGGTTCCAATTTAGCACACACAACATTTAGTTCAACTATTTACGCTCAAGCTCATATAATTCCTACTATGTCAAGTTTCAAACAAACTCAACTTCATGTCATGCGAATCATAAATAATCAAGGGTTCAAACTCAGTTTCCTTTTCAAAATTCAATTCCATCACAAGCAAGAAGCTGTAAGAAGTTCATTAGAGAGGATATCATGCCTAAATTCCATGCTATACAATTTCTCAAATTTCAGTCAGCCCTAAAAATCATAATGCACAGCCATAAAAACAGCATCTCATGCAAAAACTAAAAAAAATTTGTCTCTTTCAGCCTATAATACCCCCCCACACTTAAACACATGTTGTCATCAACATAAAAGTACAGAGTAAAGGTAAACCGAGGACTTCCCTGAACCCGGGAGGTGTGATGGTCGCGAGTCAGACTTGAGAAATCCTGACTATGATCATGGTTAGCCCCCCTGTCAGTAGCATTTGGGTTGGAGGTGCATTACAGGTTCAGGCCAAGTGCGGTGATGATTGCAGGAACAACGCGGACTGAGTTCGCGGCATTGTCGTGGCTGGATGTGGCCTATTCAGATATGTGGGTGTGGGTCGGTTCAGGCTCCTTTTGGCAAAATAAGATCCTGGACCCTTGTCCGTGACCTCAGGCAAGTTTCCTCACAGTAGGTTAATACCAAATTCACCAGTTATTGCATTGGATCAACGATAGTTCTGCTCTTGTGCCTCCCCCACACTTATCCGATTATGTCAGTTGCACATTCGCCTGTTAAACACTAGAAGAAAAGACATTACAACGGGCGAGAAAAACGAGCAAAGAAAGAAAATGAAAACAAAAGAAACTAAAGCAAGGGAAAAGAAATATGGGTTGCCTCCCATATAACGCCCTTGTTTAACGTCATGGACTCGATGAATTTTTGATTTCACACTCAAGCCCCTAGAGGAGGATCCCCTAGATTCATCCTTTCGACCGTGTGTGACTCGAATCCCTCATAAAATGGCTTGAGTCTATGCCCATTCACTTTGAACGTCTTATCCGAATCAATTTCTCCAATTTCCACAGCTCCATGTGGATAAACCTTACTCACAATATACGGACCAACCCATCTCGATCTCAATTTGCCCGGAAAAAGTCTCAACTTGGATTGATAGAGCAACACCTTTTGACCAACCTTAAAAGACTTTCTCGCTAACATCCCATCATGAAAAGCTTTGGTTTTAGACTTATAGATTTTGGAATTTTCATAGGCATCATTTCTAATCTCTTCCAACTCTTGCAATTGAAGCTTACGATGCATCCCGGCCTCTTCTAATGCAAAGTTGCATTTCTTAATCGCCCAATAAGCTCGGTGCTCTAACTCAACCGGAAGGTGACAAGCTTTCCCAAATACCAATCTATAAGGCGACATACCGATCGGAGTCTTGTAAGCCGTCCTATATGCCCAAAGTGCATCGTCAAGTCTCAAACTCCAATCTTTACGGTTTGGATTAACCGTTTTCTCCAAAATAGACTTGATCTCCCGATTTGAGACTTCGCCGAGACCATTGGTTTGTGGATGATAGGCCGTAGAGGTGCGATGAGTGACATGATATTTCCTGAAAAGTGCCTCGACCTTTCGGTTGCAAAAATGAGTCCCCCTATCGCTGATTATGGCTCGAGGAATTCCAAACCTGACAAAAATGTGAGACCTAACAAAATCCACAACAACTTTAGAATCATTAGTCCGGGTGGCTTTTGCTTCCACCCACTTCGAGACATAATCAACAGCAAGTATAATGTACAAATTACCATAAGATGAAGGAAAAGGACCTATAAAATCCATGCCCCATACATCAAAGATTTCACAAACAAGTATAGGATTAAGAGGCATTTAATTCCTATGACCTATATTTCTCCTCTTTTGACAATTCACACAACTCTTACAACACAAATATGCTTCCTTAAAAAGTTTAGGCCAGAAAAATCCACTTTCTAACACTTTATGAGCTGTTCGTTTAGGACTAAAGTGACCTCCATAAGCATGACAAAACTCTAGTATGGATTTGATTTCATTTTCAGCCACACAACGCCTAATAATCTGACCGGTGCCTATCTTCCACAAATAAGGGTCATCTCAAATGTAATATTTAGAATCAGACTTGATTTTATCTTTTTCAGACCTAGACAAATGATCAGAAAAGGCTCCAGTAGCTAAAAAGTTAACAATATCAGCATACCAGGGTGTCTGGAAACCTGCCTGTGACCTCTGGTAAGATTCCTGAGCAGCAAAAAGTTGTTCATCTGGAAATTCGTCATTGATAGGCAGAGAATCTGGCTTAAGGGCTGGAATTCTGCTGAGATGATCAGCTACCAGATTCTCGCAACCCTTCTTGTCCCTTATTTCCAAGTCAAACTCTTGTAAGAGTAGAATCCATCGAATGAGCCTTGGTTTCGCATCCTTTTTGGTGAGAAGATACCTTAAAGCTGCATAATCAGAATACACAACAACTTTAGTACCAAGTAAATAAGGACGAAACTTATCTAAAGCGTAAACAATTGACAAAAGCTCCTTTTCGGTAGTAGTGTAGTTGCATTGAGCATTGTCTAGCAACTTCGAGGCATAATAGATCACGTGGGAGTTTTTGTTAATCTTTTGTCCAAGTACAGCCCCCACGGCATAATCACTCGCATCACACATGATCTCGAAAGGATACTCCCAATTCGGTGGTTGAATGATCGGGGCCGAAATCAATTTTTCTTTCAACAAGTCAAAAGAAGCTTTGCATTCATCATCAATCTCGAACTTCACATCTTTTTGGAGCAACTTGCACAATCGTTTGGTGATCTTTGAGAAGTCCTTAATGAATCGCCTATAAAAACCTGCATGTCCAAGAAAGGAATGTACTTCCCGCACACTCGCGGGGTAAGGCAAGGACTTAATGACATCAACTTTAGATTTATCAACTTCAATACCATGTGCAGAAACAATGTGACCCAAAATTAAACCTTTGTCAACCATGAAATGGCATTTTTCATAATTCAAGACCAAATTAGTTTCAATGCAACGTTACAATATTGTAGCAAGATTATTGAGGCATCCATCAAAAGAGTTTCCATAAACCGTAAAATCGTCCATGAATACCTCAATAATTTGCTCAACATATTCAGAAAATATACTTACCATGCACCTTTGAAAGGTGGCCGACGCGTTGCAAAGTCCAAAAGGCATTCGCCTAAACGCAAAGGTCCCAAATGCACACGTAAAAGTGGTCTTTCCTTGATCTTCCGGGGCCACAGGAATCTGATAGAATCCTGAATAACCATCAAGACAACAATAGTGAGTTTTCCCAGCCAATCGTTCGAGCATTTGATCAATAAAGGGGAGGGGAAAGTGATCTTTCTTAGTAAGAGAATTAAGATTTCTATAATCCATACATACCCTCCAACCATTTTGAACTCTAGTAGGAACTAACTCACCATCTTTGTTCTCAACAACCGTAATACCTGTTTTCTTTGGCACAACTTGAACGGGACTTACCCACTCACTATCGGATATTGGATAGATCATACCTGCATCAAGGAGCTTGATTATCTCCTTTTTCACTACCTCCATCATGGGTGGGTTTAGTCTTTGTTGTGCTTCATGGCGTGGTTTGGCACCTTCTTCCAAAATGATTTTATGTATGCACGTGGAAGGACTGAGACTTTGATATCAGCAATGGTCCAGCCAATTGCCTGTTTGTATTCTCGAAGTACTCTGATCAGTTTCTCCTCTTCCAGACTGTCAAGCTTGCTGGCTATGATCACTGGCAGTGTCTCTTTGTCTCCTAGATAGGCATATTTCAAGTGCTCCGACAATGTCTTGAGTTCCAGCTTCGGGGCCTGTAAAACAAAAGGTAACAGTTTAGATTCAGACCGATTAAGCTCAAAAGGTACAAATTTAGAACTTATAACATGAAGAGTTTCCAAAGCATAAACCATATCAAGCAATTTGTTAGAGAGATCAAAATTCTCACCAAATTTCCTCATCTTACTAATGGACATACCATGACACAAAACATAACTCAGTTCATCGCAATGGTTCAACGCAAACACTTTATTGGTCAAGTTTTTAATTTTATCAATGTTATAAACATGAGATACATCATCAACATGTTTCATAGCATCATACATATTAAACTTGACCATTTCACCATCAAACTCTAAAGTTAAAGAACCACTATGAACATCAATCTTAGCTTTAGCCGTACTAAGGAAAGGCCTACCCAATAAAATATCCGAAGATTTAGTAGAACTATCCTTTTCCATGTCAAGAATAAAGAAATCAGCGGGAAAAATCAATTCATTGACTTGAACTAAAACATCTTCTAAGACACCCTCGGGATAAACAAGCGATCGATCAGCTAATTGAATGATAACTCCAGTGCTAGCTAATGGACCAAGACCCAAAAAAGTGTAAACAGACAAGGGCATCACATTGATAGAAGCTCCCAAATCACACATAGCCTTACCAATACCAATATTACCAATCTTGCAAGGGATAGAAAACATACCTTTGTCGCGACACTTAGGTGGTAATTTCCTTTGTAAGACAGCCGAAACATTTTCACCAACACTCACTTTCTCATTACCTGTCAACTTACGTTTGTTCGTACACAATTCCTTAAGGAATTTGGCGTAACGTGGAACTTGTTTAATGGCCTCGAGAAGTGGAATGTTTACTTCAACTTTTTCAAAAAGAGCCAAGATGCTCTTATCTTCTTTGTCCTTCTTGCTCTGAGCCAGTCTTTGAGGGAATGGTGGTGGTACTACCAGTGGCTGGGGCTTCTGATAGACTTCAGCTGGACTGGAAGTCTGTCCGTGATCACTGGTAGGGTTCTTCTCAATATCCTTTTCAGTTTCTGCATTAGAGCCCTGTCCCTGATCATGTTTTGAAATCCTGTCCGCTGGGGGCTGTAATTCCTTACCGCTTCACAACACAATCACGCTCACATTGTGTCTAGGATCGTGTGTTTATGACGGGAGTTTGCCTTGATTCTCCAATTTGCTCACCGAAGATGCAATTTGTCCCACATGAGTCTCCAAGGTCTTAATAGTATCCTCCATCTTTTGAAACCTGTTCGTCGTCTCCTGTTGATATTTCTCGGTATTAGTAACCAACAAACGAACAATTTCACTAAGAGGCGTACCTGAACCCTGAGGGTGTTGTGGTCTTTGTTGTTGTGGAGGCGGAGGACGGAAATTCTGCTCGTTTGGCTGATTGTTTGCATAGCTAAGACGCGGGTTGAACTCCAATCTCGGATTATACGTGTTTGAATACGGATCAAACTTCCTTTGCTGAAAGTCGATGGCATTCACATTCTCCGATGTCTCCTCGTGGAGTGTGGGGTGGTACTAAACTCAAATCTAGTTACATATCCCGTGCCTTGGCACGGGTTCAAATTTTTATAAAAATATAAAAAAAAATTAGTTAAAAAAATATTAAAATAATAGTTATTAAATCAAAATTTTATTTAAAATATTTGAATAGCATGTAGAAATATTATATAGAAATACTATTGAAATTAGAGAGAAATTTATTAAATAGAAAACTAAAATTATTGTGCATTATTGTGAAAAGTATATTTCTTAAAACTAAAATAAATTTATATATGTCAAAAAATATAAAGATATCATGTTAAATTAAATTATATCATATTATTATTTAATAATTTTAAAAATAAAATATATTTTATCAAAATATATTTGTCGTGTATGATAATCAATTAATAAAAGAGGAAAAAAACAAAATTAATTAAAAAATTTTAAAAATAAACTTGATGAGAAAAATAATGAATAGAAATATATTATAATTTTTTTTTTTTATATAGAACATTAAAAAAATCAAATATTAAAATTTAAATTAATAATTTTAATATAACTATATGGATATAAGAAGAGGCAGAAAATTAGTAAGAAAATACCATATGGATGACATATAAATAGATCCCGCAGTCCGCAGATCTCACGCCTAATGGTTGTGGCTCAAGAGGCTGGAAAATACCTCTCCAGGAATTGCCGAGACATTTCGCCCCATGTAGTGACGGTCCCTGATGGTAAGTAATACAACCAATCCTTGGCTGCATCTTGCAATGAGAATGGGAAGGCCCTTAGCTTAATTTGATCTTCGGTGACATTGTGTGGCTTCATGGATGTGCACACAAGGTGGAACTCCTTCAAATGCTTGTTCGGATCTTCATTCTCCAACCCTCGGAAGGTTGGCAACAAATGGATAAGGCCTGATTTCAGTTCGAAGCCTTCTTGCATTTCTGGAAAAGTTATGCAGAGTGGTTGTTGTGCTTCAGTGGGTCGGGCAAGGTCCCGAAGTGTTCTGTTCTGAGCCATATCTTGACCGTGATCACTGTCAGGTTTCTCGTCAGTCTGCTCTACAACTTTTAACTGTTGTTCAGAATCAGAATCAGTATCTAGCTCAAACAAACTCGAACTTTCACCAACTGCTGCTTGTTCTTTCCTTTGTCTTGTCCACTTTTTAAGCTACTTGGCGGTCTTCTCAGAATAATCTGAAGAAACTCCTAAAGACTATTCTCTAACTAGCTAATAACCTTTTCAGAAACTCCTTCAAAGATTCAATTAACTAATTGCTTTATGAACCAAAGAAACACTAACCCTAACCGACTTAGTAGAAACTCCTACTTCGCCTAATTAGATCGAATTATTTCTCAACACGAATTCAGACAAGCCTTATGCCCTAGCGTTGATTGCTACTTCGTTAACTATCCGGTTATCACCACCAAATAAATTAACTAGCTATATGTGTGTTGACAATTCTAGGACTCGTGCACTAAATCAAAGAATAATCCAACACTCAATAACATGAAAATCGGAAATAAAACGAATAACTTTGATTAATCAACCCAAAAGAAATTGTCTCACAAAATCCTAAAGCATGCTTGGAAAATCCCAACTAAAATTAAATTAGTTACTCATAACGAAACTAAACAAACATGAATAGGAAAACATAGTATTTCAATGAAACAAGGAAGAAAGGAATAAACTAGTGATGGCCGAAATCTCTTCCCCTGCTGCGTGCTTTTGTGTATGAGAATGAGAGTTGGAGTCTCCTCCATCGTAAACTGCTGCTACATATAAATATTGCCTGAGTGCTGCTACTCCTCTCCCACGTCTCGCCCACGTTTGTGCCATAAATTGAGGGAACTAATTCCTTTTGTAACACCCTTTTTCCAGAAACGTGGTTTAGTGGTGGCTTTAATTCTCCAAAACTATCAGCCAATCAATTACCAAGCCTAAAGACTAGTGGACTCTCCAAGGCGTGGAGTTTCAAGTGGCAATTGGGCTCCTACATGGCCTTAATTGTCTTGATCTCAATTGACCCACAAGAAACAGGTCACTTGATTTAATTTGAGTTCATGGCCCGTCATATTGTATAACTATTGCTACAAAGTCCAAAATTCTTAGCAAGCCCACGTGTTCCTAAAGAGAAACACAAATCAGTTCAATTTGCACAATTTAGCCAAATTAGGGGGAAGAATATAACAATTATAAAGCGAATAAATACGTAAATATGCAATGTATCAAAGTGCTTGGCATATCCCTTAAAATTGGCTAAGGCAAGTGCTCGTCCTATCAAGTGATCAGCTTGTAAGTGCTTGACATAACCCCTAAAATTGGCTAAGGCAAGTGCTCGTCTTGTAAGTGCTAGGCGTGTGAGTGCTCGCTCCTTGAGCGCGCAGCACGAGCCCAACGTCGACGGTTGCCCCCACTCGCCAACCACCCTACGATCTAAGTACGTGGTCCGCAATTCTCACACCCGCTAAGTCAGATCGAGCTCACGCCAACTCAAACCGAAAGTATAAATATCATTTATTTCACCAGAATAGGGGGACACACAAAATTACATACCGAAACTCTGCCGAAATTTCTATTCATCACATTTCATTAGCAACAACCGAATTGGTGAAAGAACCCACACTTAATTGATTCGTCGGAGATTCGAAGCCGATTACACACTTTCAAAGGCGACCAATTTCCGGCGTTATCAGTTGAATCAATCTAGAGATCAAAGTACGGTCTACAAGGTATAGCCGCTAGCTAGATTGACAAGTCTTAGAAAATAAAATCGACCTGACTTGCATGGCGAGGTCAGATCGAAAGGCACTTGCAACATCGATCTGCTAGGAGCCATGGACTATGCGGGATCTAACTCGCCCTGTCGATCTTGATCGACCTGAGGGTGATTATGTCGCGTGGCAGAGGGTCATGCGTCCACTTGGCCTTAAGTGGTGCCCGGGTGGTAACGTGGGGCATCCATTTGGCTCAAATCGATGCTGAGGTGGCAGACACGTGTTCATCTATGATTTGCCCATGCTGGCGTGGGATCCACGTGGGTCCTCTAAGGGTATGCCACGTAGCCCAATGATATTTTGCCATGTCATCATTTATTTGGTATATATAAACTTAATTAAGTCGTCAGGGCTTTTTACGCAAGTTTTTATAAACATAGGGTTTTTTGTGCTAAGTTTTGGTTTAAAGAAGGAAATTTTGTCGCGTGTGCATCACTCAGTGTGTTCAAGGTTTATGATGCATATTTTAAAAAAGGGAAAAAAATTTTGAACATCCTGAACTATCACGCATTTTGGACTTTGCAACCTGAACTAAAAAACGTCTCCGATTACAACCTGAACTACTTAAAATTCTCACTTTGCAACCTCAGTGTAAAATCCGGCAACTGTTGTCACCGGAGGCACTGACGTGGACATCTCGAACGGGTGACACGTAAGTACATGTGACCGGATTTTTGCATTGAGGATGCAAAGTGGGAATTTTAAATAGTTCAGGTTGCAACCGGAGACATTTTTTAGTTCAGGTTGCAAAGTCCAAAATGCGTGATAGTTCAGGATGTTCAAAATTTTTTTCCCTTTAAAAAATACAAGATTTTTTATAGTAGTTTTTGAATCATGAGATTTTTTATGGTAGTTTGCTATAACACAGGGATGATGAGTACAATTTACTCCATTATTTACATAGAAAATCACTAATATTATTTATAATTAAAGGGATTCCTTTACAAATTGTAAACAACTTTGCAATTAGCCACACACACGAGAATACATTGGAGGTCTAAAATTGATAGTTCCAACATTAGGAAATAAGACCAATAAATGCAAGAGACCAAGCCACTGGGGTTTTGTGCACCTTTGAGGGGACTTTTCATTGTCATTTATTAGGAAGTATATATTTTAGAAACAATTTGAGAATAATTAATTGAAAATTTAAGTGAACTTTGACATAGGGATAGCAAAAGTTGAATCATTTGAAATCATACAAGAAATAACTACTATTATCATGATGTATATGCAGTTCAAGAAAATAAAAAGAATGGACTTTGGTGTAATTCAAATATAATTAGAAAATGTAACTATATGGATTGCAAAATTATGACCCATTACTTGTACAAAGGATTTGATGCGCTCATTTAGTTTTGGTCGGATTCCTTAATCAATTTTAATATCACGATTAATATATAAAATTAAATTCTTTAGTTCGAAACACTTAATCTCACAATCCGACATTATTCAAAACTATTCATAAAAAGTCTTAATTATGATATACAATTCATCCGGAAAGCACGGACACGCCTAAAAATGTGTCCGTGCAGTGTCCGACACGTGTCGGACATGGACACGACTCGGATATGTGGCGGACACGGCTGAAAGAGTGTCCGGAAAAAAAAATAAATAAATAAAATTGGGACACGGTGTCTGATACGGCGAGGTGGAGTATCCGACACGGCTCGGCAAATTTGATCATTTTTTTATGCTTTTTTTAATATTTTTTGAATTTTTTGGAGAGAAAATTGAAATAACAAAACTTATTTTAGTTTTTAATATTATATATTTTTATAAATATTTTATGATACATAGATTATACTTATAAAATATATTTATTTATATATAAAATATAGCCGTGTCGGAGCCGTGTCGTGTTCTAAAATTTTGAAAAAATCCGTGTCGTCTTGTCCGTGTCGTGTCGTATCCGTGTCACCATATCCGTATCCGTGCAACATAGCAATTCATCTATATAAATCAAACACTTTCTTTAATTTTATTTGTTATAACTTTAGTTTCTACAAATTTAAAAAATACTAATTACAAATTTATCGATAAAAACTATTTAAATAAAAAAAATTTGTATTAATAATGATTACACTCACAAAAATTCGAACACGAGATCTTTAAATAAACTAGCTTAAAATCGAATGACTAAACTACTACATCACAAGACGTACAACTACCCCAAAGAACATTTAAGTAACTAAAAAGTAAAAAAGAGAATTAGCATTTCAAAAATTTACCCAAATAAAGACGCAAGAAGGGAAAAATTTGAGGAAACCCTAGCTCTTGGCTCCATGGGCTTTTTGGGACCATGAAGTACGCCTAAACTTCACTCAAAAAAAATGGGCGGTGCTGCTGCACATCAACAACAACCAAAACCACTCCAAATCCAAACCCCCAGTCCTCTCAACAGCCGTCGCGGCGGCGGCGGCAGAGGCGTTTCCCCCCATTCTCACTTCGGTGAGGGTGCACTGGTTGAAGTTCGTACCGACGAGGAGGACTTCACAGGGGTCTATTTCGCTGCTACTGTGAAACTAGCCCCACCATCTTCCGCGAGAAGAGGCAGCAGGAGAAAAACGAACAATAAGCTCTACGTTGAGTACCACAATCTGTTGGCTAGCGAAGACGGTTCGGAGCCGTTGAGAGAATACGTCAACCCCTCGTTTGTGAGGCCTTTTCCGCCTTTTCAGGAGCCTGCTACGGGTTTCGAGCTGAAAGACGCTGTAGACGCGTTTTACAAGGACGGTTGGTGGACAGGTGTGGTTTCAAAGGTGTTGGAAGGTGGAAAGAAGTACACCGTGACGTTTGAATACCCGCCGGACGAGCTCGAGTTTGGGCTCGCGGATCTTAGGGCTCACTGGGATTGGGTTGATGGGAGCTGGGTCTTTCCCAAGAACCAGGTAGATAAGAAATTTTTGTGTTCATTTCTCATTTGGAAGGGAGCTAGGGTTTAGGTTTTAAATTCTTATTTGTAGGGTTTTGTTTGGGCTTTAAATTGTTGCAGTTCCTTTGATTTAGTATTTTCTTGTTTGATTCATTTACGTCCTCTGTTTTGCTTACAATTTTAGCTTGAAATTGCATGCATGCAGCTTGTAAGTATGTTTTTTGCGGAGGAATTGCTAGATCTACAGAGCTTGTTATCTTGTTCTGAGTGTAGAGCACCGACAGCTGCTGAAAATCTTTTAATTTTTTCTTTTTTCATTTTTAGAGGACATATTAGTGGTTACTTCTTTTGCTAACTGCTATTTGGTTCTCGCGATTTATTTGAGGATGACACTTTTCTCGTAACTTGTAATATGGTAAGCATCGGCAAGTTGTGACTGGATTCGCATCTTCAGTATCTAAGATGTTTTTTCTGGCTTGTTAGTGCTCCGCATTACAACTTATGCAGATCAATTTTTGTTGAAAGTTCAATTGTGTGTTTATGTGTGACATATTGGCAAGCATCCATTATTATATCATGCTTTACTTTTGGGAAAACTGTTGAACAAGTTAATCTTTGAATTCTAGACGATCTATGCTATTATTATCATGTCCTAATATTTTTTTACTCAAAATTTCGGAAGAGTATAGCAGGATTGATGTTTGACGTGGGGAGAAAGGTAGAAGTGTCATTTGACCGAGAAGATTCTCAGGATGCTTGGTTCCCAGCCCAAATTCGCGAAGACTTCGGGAATGGAACTGCTTCGGTCGAATACTGCCGTGAAGATGCTGAGAAAAAGCCTCAGATTATGTATGTAACTGTAGACTCACTCCACATCAGACCTTCCCCTCCTCTCCTGAAGGAAAGAAATTTTGATTTATTGGCTAAAGTTGATGCATTCTTTGATTATGGCTGGTGGAGTGGGGTTATTACAAAAGCACTTGAGAATAGTAAGTATACTATCTTCTTTAAGCAAATGAAAGAGGCTAGGGAGTTCCATATATCGGATATAAGACCTCATATGGAATGGAAGGATGGCAAATGGTTCACTTCTTCCCAGGTTTTTCCTAGTCTCTCAAGAATCTTCTCCTACATAGCTTTCGATTCAGGCTTAGTTTTTCTTTTCTCGACATTTCTCTTATGATTATCCCCCTTAAAAGTCATTTTGATTTCCAGCCGTCATTGCCTGCATGTAGTTTGAAAACACATTTATGTTGTTTTATATGTCATAGCGACAAATTCTCTTGCGAGAGGAAGGAAGCAGAAGGCCTTTGCCCTTCTTATCTTTGTTGTGCATGTGGTACAAGGCAAGTAGTAAACTAACTTGTTGAAAGCTTTCTTATATGATCACGGGTAGCATTTGCTCTGAAAGATCATGGTTGATTAGTCGGATCAGAGTGTGGAGCTAGTTTAACTTTCAACACTTTATATAATAGTCTAGCTAGCGTTAATCTAGTATCTTTCTATAAAGAAAAATTATTTAATTTTTGCTATTTTCTTTAGTGTGAATACATTTTTATTAGATATAAAAATTAGCTTGACCAAAAAATAAATTATTGCTTTGTTTATGATTTTTGTTTAAGAATGTTTGGCACCTTTAAGATATAGTTCTTTGCTAGTAATTACAAGTTCCTTTGCAGTTATCTCAGGAAGTCTCGGTCCCATCTTCGGATGATGCAGTGCTTGAGCAGCAGACACCTGATAATCCCAGTGCCTCTGTGCCAACTGTTCCAGCGAACAACTTAGGAGATAAAAAGGACAGTTGTGATGGGAAATCTCCCTCTTCATTGATATCAGATGTTGATCACTTAACTACTGACGATCAGAAAATGTCACAACCCTCCACATCTCCGAGAAAACGAAAACGCAATCTATCTGGTTCGCAGGAATGCCTTACTCAGCCTCTGGAAAAGCTCAAAGAAGGAGGTCTGCTTGGTGCAAGTGAAGAAAACACACTTGAGAGATCTGTTATAGAATCTTTAAGTAGTTCTGTAGTTACTTTCTCTGCAACACAAACTGAGGGAAATCTGTCCTCTGATGGTCCTTCCAGGGGGAGAAGATCTGTAAGTCACACTTGTTGCTAAATATTCCCTATGTGTTATTTTGGTTCTTATTATGATAATTGAACCGATTTTGGACCACTGAAGTCAAATTGAATCATCAGTTCAGGGTTGGAGGTGTATTTTGATCAATCAATAATGCGACAAAGGGCTGCAAACTATCTTTATGGGCACTGTATAACGTTTGAATAGGTCCACATGACAGGAGATCAGTTGTTAAAATTCTCGCCATGCTAAATAAAGAAATGAGAGATGACTCAAGTTTCTGCAAACCATGAGTGTTGTTTATGTCAAATTTGCATGTTATATTTCAATTTATATTTGCCATTGAGCATCATAATTTGATTTAACCATCACTTTGTTGGTTCATTTGTTGTTGAATTCTGATTATAAGCAAACCTCTTGGATTATTACTCTGTTCTGTTGAACTTCTTAAATGCCTTTTGTTGTTCACACTTTAGAATGGTATTTGGGAGTTTCATTTTCTGCAGAGTTTATTGATTTAGAAATTTCATTTTAGGGAAGACATTGTGAAATATTGCTTTGCATCTTCTTGTCATTTATGTGCTTCTGCATGTTGCAATGATCAAAGTCTATGTTTGAAATTATTTTTACTCTTGAATCATGCAGCGGAGAAAACAAAGATCAGTTGAAGCTATACAAGATGTTAGCAAGAAGGTTACATCCCGTTCTAGGAAGACGAGCGGCACAGAAATTGTGCTATATGAAACTCCGGAAATTAATGCCGAAGGTAGGCAATTTTCTTTTATCATTTCCCTCAATATGCGCCTCATTAGTTGTGCGTTTTTATCCAGTTGGCAACATTGGGAGTTCAACTTTTTCAGGAAAGAAGACAAATCCATTGGAAAAAACTGCTGAAGATGCTAACATTGAGCTTGGAAAAGAAGACGCTGAACTTCCTGTCATAATAGGTTTGCCTTGTTCAGAAATTGGGAGCTCTGGAAAATCCAGGGGCAAGAGGGGCATTTCTTCAAATGGCAAGAAAATGAAAATTGTGAGTGACAACAATTCTATCTATAATTCTCAGAGTAGCTGTGGATCACTCTATGATGCTCATGTCATGTGGTTACATCATACACTCTACTGGCATTACAAGATAAAAATTACAGATATTTATGTTTATTAGCTTTACATGCAGTCTTCACCATGCTACCAGGTATGCGGCTTCTGGAAAAATAAAATAAATAAGGTAACAGGAAATTTGCCTTTTCCTCTCAATTTGTAATCTAATATTTTGCTTCTTCGACTTGTGTCTATATGTAGAATGACAAACAGTTGGAAGATGGAGGTGGTGGTGGTAAGAAAAAGAGGGGAAGCCTAGGAGGAAGGATCTCGATCGATATCAGTCAGACTCCATCTAGTGGTACAGCAGCCTCTTATCAATAAACGAAGGCATTTCTGAGTATATCAATTTCACTTTGAGTATTGATTATGGGGAATAATTTTTTTGTAGGTGATGCTCAAAATGAAGTTGTTGCTTCTGATGATAAAAACAGAAAAGGTGAAGGTCTATTCACTGAAGTGGAAGTGATGGAGACAGAGGCCTCATTACCTAATAAGAAGTTATCAGTGATTAAGGACAAGACAACTAATGGTAGGTCTCAACCCAAAGCTAGAAAAGGAAGTACCATGAAGCGAACCTTAGCTAAATTGCTTGATGAGAAAGTTTCTGAAGAGTCAATTGGGCGGCAAGATAATCATCCTCTCAAGAGGGGAAGACGAAAACCTGTGGATGTGGAGAAAGCTGCGTCTGAATTGCCCAACAATGAATTTGATGATGAACCACTTTCAAAGTGGATAGAGGCAAAGCAATCTTCATTCATTCATGATATTTCAAGTAAGCTTTATTAGAGCATAAAACTTCAGTTTTTGGAGAAGCTACAATAGTAAAAAGTTAGTAAAAGTTGTGTGTGTGGAGAAGAAAGTACAAATTACTTCTAAAAATAATATAAAAAACAACTTGCAAGTTGAGGAAAACACCCCCGAGTTGCCTTTAGCTTATTCCGAGCAAATGCAGTAAAAAAACAATGTGCCTAATATTATTCAATCTCATGCAGGACTGTCTACAGTA
Source organism: Lantana camara (assembly GCA_037501455.1). Lineage (NCBI taxonomy): Eukaryota > Viridiplantae > Streptophyta > Magnoliopsida > Lamiales > Verbenaceae > Lantana > Lantana camara. The sequence continues at coordinate 131,887,612 of CM074855.1, forward strand.
AATGCCATAGAGAAAACCAAGCAAAATGACGACAAGCAAGTAAATGGTGTTGCGCTCGAAAAGCAGAGTGAGAAGCAGCAACCAGAAAGTGGGGCCCAATCTTCTGCTTTGGTCGATGAAGTTTCAATAGTTCCAAGTGAGCAGCAAAGTTTGCCTTTCTCGAAAAACACAATTCTTTGGAAAACGATCGAGTCCATGGAAGTATTTAAGAAAATACCACAGAGGCCGCATTTCCAGCCTTTGGAGCAATTCAAAGAAAGTTCACGTGAAGGTTTGGCCATAGGTTACATGGTAACCTTTTCCAGTGTGGTGGAGAAAACTTCCAAGTTACAGTTTGGTGATCCTACATCCGTCACAGAGGACATTTTGGAGACACTTTCAGAGTTGGAAAGACATGGATTTGATGTTACATTTGTACGAGAGCGTGTAAAGGAGTTGCTTGCTGTGAGAGAGAAACGTGAAAAGCTTTTAGGTGAGACTAAAGAACTCAACAACCAAATTTCAGAGCACAGTCTCGAGAAAAGTAAGATTGAGGAAGAGATAATGAAGATCAATGACCGTATAAAGGAGTTGCAAGCCAAGCTTGCAGTTGCTGAATCAGCCAAGGAAAAGAAGAACGGTGAAATCGCCTCGTTGCAGGCCACATTGAAGGAAAAAGAAGAGACCATCAAGAATGCGAGCCGGGACTTTGAAGCCATAGCTGCTTCTACAATGTGACAAGTTTAATCTTATTTCGCAACTGATTAGGTCAGCTCCTGATGTTTGTATATTGTAAGGGTATTGTAGAGTGGGAGTGGCTAGCTTGCCTGTTGATGATGTGTTTATTTAGTACTAGGATGTTTTGTCTGTTTGATCGGATCTTTGTCTAACTAGAAAACCTTGTCTGTCATTGGTTCGAGTTAACGAGACTAAGATTTAACCCTTGAAAATCAGGTTTGCCCCTTTGGGTCTCTCATGGTTTTTGCCTTCAGATGTTGCCATTTCTTCTGCAAGAAACCATTTATTTCCAAAGATCACCTTATGGCTTATATGTGTTGTTCAAAGCAACACCACCACAATTTTTATTATATTAAAACCAAATAGTTAAGACGAGTAGATGGTTTTAGTGGTAAGCATGTGTACTTATGAACAATGTTTTCAGGATCGAACCGTTAAGCGAACCGGAAAATCAACTGGGTTAAGGGTTATTGGTTCAACCGTTGGGTCAACCGTGATCGAACCGGTGATGTCATAATTATATTATAAATAATATTAAATATTAAAAATAATAAAAAATGAGAATATATTTTTAGAATGCACAACTCTAATTAAAATTTTATATTTTTAAATATAAATAATAAAAATATCAGTCTAATTAACTCACCCAAAAATTTGTAAACATTAGAATAAGAAGAAATAAAACAATTATCTTAAATTCAATAAGAAAATTCACCATAGCATTATGAATTATGAAGAGAAAATTTACTTATAATTGTGTCAATGTCAAGATAATTGATTGGAATATTTTTTTTCTTTTAGAAAATACAAGAAAAGTTCGAAAAAGTGTAAAAAATTGGAAAAAAATAGGATTAAAATCTAAAATTTTGTATATCTCTTCAAACCGAACGGTTCTCTAGAATTGGAAGCGGTTTTTACCGGTTTTCAAGCATGTCCGGTTTTGGGGACTTGATCGGGCCGTTCGTTGGACCGGTTGACGGTTCTAGCGGTCGAACCGCCCGGTCCGGTCCGGTCCACAAAAACACTGCTTATGAATTGATATGTTACGGGTTCGAATCTTAAAAGTGGTAAACATCTATACCTATAAATTGATAGGTTACACGTTCGAATTTTATTGGGTATGAATTGATACGTCACGATTCACGAGTTTGAATCTTATTTATTGGGTATGAATTGAGATAGGTCACGATTTTGAATCTTATCGGACAATTGTCGGATTGACAATGAATTTAATCTGATTTTTTATTGGACTTGTATTTTAGAATTAATTTTTTAATTTATGAAACTATATACAACAAGTCAACAATCAACATATCATAATAATAAGGGGCTGCTTCAAAAAAAAAAAAATAAATAATAATAATAATAATAAGGGGCCAAAGTGCAATTTTCTCGAAATTTACTCCATGCTGATGATTAAGCGTAAGTTGTACGCTTGGTATTACGGCCCAATCCTTTCAAACTTTGTTCTTCCCTCTGCTGCTATACTCAACTCATACTCTCTCTTTCTCTCTCCTCCATTGTCGAGAAGAAAAATTCTGATGCCTGATAATGGAGGTGCTTCAGAGGATCCCTTCAAAAAGGGCGCGCAAGTAGAGGTGAGCTTCGAAGATGAGGGTTTCCGTGGTTCCTGGTACACTGCCACCGTTCTCCGCCCACTTCCGAAGAAAGCTTCGAAGAAGAAACCTAGTCTCCTCCTCCAGTTTCACACCCTCACCACCGCAGACGACACCAAACAAACCACTACCTCGCCGCTGCGCGAGGCCGTGGACCTCATCCTCGTCCGCCCTATTCCGCCGCGCGAAACCCGGCGCCGGTTCCGCGTCAGCGAGGATGTTGACGCCTTCCACAATGATGGGTGGTGGGAGGGAATCGTTATCGCCGTGCTTGACGGCGGAAATCGTTACTCGGTGTTTTTTCGCTCCTCGGGAGAACAGATTGAATTTTCGGAGTTTCAGCTGCGTCTGCACAGGGAGTGGGTTTATGGAAATTGGGTTCCTCCTTTGGAAGATGATCGTGCTTGAGTATGCTTATCAGCTGGAAACACCTGGAAGAACTTAGGTTTGTGTTGGTTCCTTTGTCCATGGCTGGCTGGCTTCGAATTAAGTGTGTTATTCCTGTGATCGTTGCATGCACTACTCGATCCATAAATCATATATAACTGCTAACTCTATACTGTTTTTCGCGTTTTCTAGTTTGAGTGATTCAGGTATCAAATTCGTAGAGTACATCCTCACGAAAGCTTGTGTCAGTTGGCTGTATGATGTTTTGATGAATTGTTATACAATGATTAGCAAATGCTGACCAACTTTGAAGTTTTCCTACTTTATTTAAAACTGTGACTGTTCCTAATCCTTGTTCATATTGCATTTCGTACTCGGGTTTTCTATTGATCTTGAAGAATCTCACAGTCCATGGTTACTGTCTTGCAGGTATTCTCCGCATTCTCCTACTGTTTTCAATGTTGAGGGCGGATGAGGACTTGATTCCTGGTTAGGTCTTAGCTGTTGTTGATTCTTTAGTCAGCTCCATACGACTGCAAACATCCACCGTTCCGAAGATTTGTATGCTTTCTCAAGACGAATTCTCAGTTGCAGATAGGAAATTTAACATCAATGAGATATGAAACTCATGTTAACTAAATCCTAATTTTCACAGTCTCAATGATTTCTGAATCTTGTTTAAGTCTGCTCTGATGTTAGTATCCAAGATGTTTGTGCTACTTTGTATATCGAAGAAATTGCCAAAACCGATCTTGAAAGGAATTCTGGCATCTAATAAACCTGGAATATTTTACTTTGTTTACGATGACCCAAAAATGGCACTCGTTAACTTGGTCCATGACATAATAGATTTAGGATGCTATGTATGGACTGAAGCCCTTAATTAGTTGGATGGGCAAGTGTCTTTGGTACTTCAACCTTTTGCATTTGGACCATGGAAAAACCCAATGTTCTGTATTTATTAGGCTGTAGCATATTCACTCTGTTGATGATAGAGCAACTATGTTGAGATGTCAAACCCGTACATGATTGAGCAAAGAGTATCTACTCTGTTATTTCAATCTGATTTTCAGCTCATGTTGAAGGGACCACTTCGGGCGGGCAATAAATATGAGAAGTAAAGAGCTTCACATATATTCATAGCTGCATGTTCTTCTAACATGGTGTTGTTGGTATGAACAATGTCAATATCTGTGTAGTTACCATTGCAGTGTCGGGTACCTACCATGATGTAAGAAGTTGGCAGAGTCTCTGTCTCCATGGCTCATCAAGATAAAAGTACCAATGTAAGTCATCTTTTAACAATTCATGTTGGTGGATCTTCTGCATATAGCCAGACCTTGGAGTTAATTTGGAAATTTGTTGTGACTTGATCGCTCGTTCGAATGAAATTCATGTGACGTGCGCTCATGAAATATTGTTAAAATCGAGAGCACTGCTCATTTAATTCTTCACCTAACTCCAACAACATTTGATCTACACATTGCCATTTGGGTGCTGTTGTACTTTCTTGCTATAAAGATGGATGCTGATGGGTCGTCTTCGTTGTGTTTGCTCTTATGTCCTAGTCTTGCGTTGATGTTTCTTATGCAGCTCCATTAAGTTCTTGATGGATGGGCATGGGCTTCCTAATGATATGTTTCTGATAGTTAAGAGGTTGGCTGTTGCTGCATTTAAGTACAGCTATTTTGCTCAAATTTCCAGCAATGCTTCCTACTAACAGCATCGGATTTCTTATCTTAATTTTGTGTTTCATTTGTTTCGGTAGACGGTTGGAATTTGTCCGGATCATAATAATTTCTCCCTCCTAATTTCAATCGTTTACATAAATGGAATTAAACCCATCGCATGCTGAAATTTGTTGGCCTATACTGGTTGTATTGTATCCTAATGGGATTTCTGCTACTTATTAATACGAGTTATTATTCCCGCGGGGTGGTCCAGCTAACAACTGTGTAGTAAAATTTTGTGCCTTGTGAGCAGGGTAACTGTCCTTTAAATCAAAATTGACTAGGACTGCCATTCTAATCCTACTCCACTACCACTTCAATTATGTCTACTGCCCAAATTATGCAGAATTTAATCCCATTAATTAAATATTATCTAACTTCAGTATTTTGGTGCGAGGAAATGGCTCTATTAATTTGATGAATTATTTAGAAAAATAAAAAATAATTGTATCACGCATTAAAACCTCCAATTTATTCAATTTAATGTAGCATTTATTAACGCCTTTTGGAGCTATACTATAAATATATCTTCTCCCACTCTAGAAGATATAATTATTTCAAATGCATAGCTTTTTAAGCAACAGCTCTACAAAAGTAATTTATTCTAGCAGAGACAAACAGGCTATACGAGAAGATATAGAGCTTCGCTTTCATTCCCGGCATGGACGACTGAAAATTATTTCCCTTTCAATTTCAACAGTTGCAGAGATATAAAATCAAATTTAATCAGTATTAATAGAGTTTGAAGTAGACCGTTATCTGCTAAAACAACTTCTTAATAACAAGCCTAAGATTTTCAGATATTTCTTTCGTGCATTGATATTAACAATTTAACACCAAACAATTAAATTTAGGGCTGTCAATGGGTCGGATTTTAATCCGAATCCGGTCCGAATCCGATCCGAATTTTAGTATATTCGTCCGATAAAAATATCCGATGGATCATATCCGATTATAAATATTCGATATCCGAAATAAATGGAGCGAATATGGATTTACGAAATCCTATCCGTTAAGAATTCGAATCCGATATTATATATAATATTTAATTAAAAAAATTATTTACTAATACATAATATTAAGTAAAATGATTAAAATTAAAATTTTCACATATTTATCACTTTAAACAATAATAAAATTTAAAATTTTTTTCTCTAAAAATATATATTTTCTTTTATTAATAAGTTTAAATCAATCTATTTTAAATAAATATAGATAAAATTATCAAATAATTCATTAAATAATAATTATTTATTAAATATTATGTAATTATATTTATTTTTTTATTTCAAATTTGTAATCTTAAAAAATAAATTTTATTGTTAATCGGGTCGGATCTTTTATCGGATCGGATCCGACCCGATTATGTATGGATTGAAAAACAATGCATCCGAATCCTATAGGATTCGGATTCGGATCCGGTTATCGGATACTCTTATCGGATTCGGATCCGGAATCTCCTGATCCGGTCCGAATCCGACCCGTTGACAGCCCTAATTAAATTGAGTTAAATTATACAATACATCAACCGTGGTCGATTCAAATAATTAAGAGTTGAAAAAATGATTTCGGGTCCGATATTTCGGTCATCTTAAATGTATATGTTCAAAAAAAAAAAGAGTAAATTACAGGTGTAATTTAATCTTATTTTTAATATTTCTGCATATTAGAAACATTTTAAACTATACAAATTTTGTTTTGTCACATAGGCAGCATGTCTCAGTTATTTCTCAGAACGAAATTAAATACTGATTGATCCCAAAAATAAAATAAAAATTATAAAACGAAATAGCTTAAAAGCTAAAAGCTAAAAGCCAATCCCCTTTGCCGTTGAAACTTGAAAGCTTGAGCTAATGCTTGTGTACGTCTGCATTGAATGATCGGCAACGTCTGGTTTACACTGCTACAAAAAAGCATCACTCCCACCATTTAAGCTATTCTCAACTACCCCTATTGGTTCACTGCACTGCGCACCTTCCCTATAAATACCACTTCTCCCACTTCGCCCCTTCACCACCGCCATTAACGGAGATTCCTCACTTTCTGCAACTCTCGTAGGTTCCCTGTCTTTCTTCTTCTTTTTCTTTTTAGGATTTTTTTTTTTGACATTTTATATTTACTGAGTTGATATATATATATATATACATGTCGAAGTCAGGGAAGATACTTCTTTTTTTGATTTGAGTCGGGCCCGTATGGAAATCTTGATCATATTTCCTGCAATATTTTCTTCTCCGATTTTATGATTTCCTTGACAATTTCTTTTTTAGCGTTTATTTTGAAATATGTTATGAGAAAGTCAGCTGTTACTTGTGAGTATTTATGAATACTGATAAAGAAATGTGTAAGGCTCCTCTTAGTCCTCACCAGCATTTATGGCGGTGAGTCATCCATGACTGACTTTTGGTTTTATGCAAAATGGATTCTTTTGGCTTTACCTTATATTTTGCTGGTTGCTTACTTCAGCTTATTCTCTTATTTTTTGGGATATTTGTGTATAGATAGTAGATTCTGGATAGTATCTCTGTCCCTTTAGTTTAAGCATTTTTAAACTATGCAGGAAATGAAGAAATTTGCTGTGGAAGTTGAAGGTGGGAGGAAAGGAGGCGACAGGCAGCCGTCGGTGGGCCCCGTTTACCGTAATCTATTGGCCGAACATGAATATCCGCCTGTTGATCCTAAGTTGTCCACAGCTTGGGATGTATTCAGGTGATTATGACATTGTCTTGAGAGTTTGTAATCCTTGGATTTTGCAAAATTGATGTTCTGAGCAGTGAAGATTGAATGATTGGATGTTTTGAATTTTGCAGAAAATCGGTGGAACTATATCCCGCAAACCGGATGCTGGGATGGCGCGAGTTGGTAAATGGGAAGGTATTCAGTTTATCTACTGAATTATGTTCTTGTTTTTGGATTTTCATATACAATTTAGCTAAGTTTATGTTGAGAGATTACATGCTGATATTCTTGGTTTTTTGACCTTCAGTGGGGGCCTTATATTTGGAAAACTTACAGGGAAGTGTATGAAGAGACTCTGAATGCTGGTTCTGCCTTAAGGTTACATGGTTTTCAACCTGTAAGGAAACGAAGTATAAGGCTAATATGTAATTACGAAAATGTTTTGAATTCTACGGTGATGTAAGAAAATAAGACCATCGATTGTCTTATTGTTATAGGGTGATCGGATCGGAATTTATGGAACAAATTGTCCTCAGTGGATAGTGGCAATGGAGGTCAGTTCAGGAATCATGACATAATTTTGTTCAAGTTTTCACCTTTTTTTAACATTTTGCCCCACAGTATAGTTCTTGACATCTTAAGGTTTTTGCCAGGCGTGCGCCGCCCACAGCTTAATCTGTGTTCCTCTGTATGATACCCTTGGTAAACTTCCTGCCTTTATTGTCTTCAAAATAAATTGTAGTTACATTTCAGATTTAAATCTTCTAACTGATACTTCAAGATTTAGTGACATAAATGTATTTTCCCCGATTAGGACAGGTCCAGGAGCTGTTAACTACATATTAGATCATGCTGAGATTGGCATCGTTTTTGTCCAAGATAAGAAAGTCAAAGAAGTGTGCATCACGAACTTGTTCTTCCATTTTGTATTGCTTTTGGATTTTCGTTTTTATGTGTTTGCTGAAACAAATCCTTCTTGCAGCTTCTGAATCCTGAATGCACTCATGCCCAGAGGCTAAAATGTGAGTTTGAATTGAATTACTTTGTTGTACCTCCTCCTGAACAGTTTCACCAAGTCTGGTTTTCGTGTTGCAGTGGTTGTTTGCTTCACTTCGTTAGCAGAGGAAGAGAAGAATAAGGCTGCTGCTATGGGCATAAAGACATGCTCCTGGACTGAGTTCCTTAATATGGTAAAGAATTTCTTCCCCCATATATTACACTGATCTCCCCTATAACTATCTGCAATTACATAAACCTCTCCTCTTAATTTCAAAAATACAGATTACCCCTTCTGTTTTCTCTTAAATGAATGTGTTGTTTTCTGCTAACAATGTATTGCTTTGTGTCAGGGGAAAGAAAATCCATGTGATATCTCACCACCGGAGGCATCTAGCATAGGCACAATTATGTACACAAGTGGCACTAGTGGTGCTCCTAAAGGAGTCATATTAACACATGAAAACATAACAACAAACATAAGAGGGGTCGATCTTTTCATGGAGCAGTTCGAAGACAAGGTAAACGGAATAAATAAACAAATTAGACGAAATTATAAAATGTTGAAATATTCTAGATTCTTTGTTGTATATTTGATGTCTTGAAAGTAATATATGCTTTATACAAATCATGTCACACTAATTATCATCTGGACCCTTGATAGATGACTGTGGATGATGTATACATATCGTTCCTACCACTTGCGCACATCCTTGACCGTATGATTGAAGAATATTTCTTCCACAAGGGTGCCTCTGTTGGCTACTATCATGGAGTAAGTTGCTATAAATAATACGACACGTTTTCACTGTGTAATTTAACACAGTTCTGCCTTTCTTTCAAGCTAATTATACTAACATACACTGAGGTGTCTAATTACACAAACACTGAGGTGTGAAAAATTCATGACCAGAATAGCATGCGTTAGGCCAAATCTCACACGGTAAGGGAAGTTTTTATAACTTCTGAAAAATTGGGGTAAGTTTGTGTAGTTAAGCCATACCTCAGTTTATGCTAGTGTCCTTTTTACCATTTGAAATGATAATACATTATTTTATTCACAAATATATGTCTAAAAGTTATTCCTTGCTACTTACTGAAGAATATCAACGAAATAAGGGATGATCTAGTTGAGTTGAAACCAACATTTTTGGCTGGAGTACCAAGAGTTTTCGAACGAATACATGAAGGCAAGGAATACTTTTTATGGTTTATTAATATTAATACTTCATATATGTATGTATTATTTTGTAATATGGTTTTAACAGTGGCTCATATTTGTTCTCCAGGAGTCCTAAAAGCACTGGAAGACCTCAACTGGAGAAGGAGAAAAATTTTCCACTTGCTTTACAAATAGTAACAACTTTGCCTATTTTTTACATATGAAATTAAAGAAAAACAAATGATAATGAAGTTCCTAACATTTTTTCGGCCTCATAATACAGCAAACTTCACTGGATGAATAAAGGGTACAAACAGAAAGATGCATCACCTTTGGCTGATCTACTCGCTTTTGGAAAGGTTGCCTTTGTTCAGATATTTCGAAAACCATCTTACATAATATATATTTATCAAAATTAATCATTTTTATTTGCTTTTTGCTCAGGTCAAGAACAGGTTAGGCGGCAGATTACGTCTGATCGTCTCTGGCGGTGCACCATTAAGCAGTGAGGTGGAGGAATTTCTAAGAGTTACTTCCTGTGCCTTTGTAGTACAAGGCTATGGTAAATGATTAATTCTTATATTTTAACAAAGGCCCTTTTGATACTAAATGTATATTTGAAAAACTAAGGGGATTTTTGTGTAATTCCACACAGTTACAAAAAGGGGCTGCAATTAATTCAAATATTATTCCTAGTAATGTTCATTAAAAATGAAATGATATTGTGCAGGTTTGACAGAGAGTTGTGGATTGTCGACACTTGGTTTTCCCGATGAAATGTGCTTGGTTGGAACAGTAGGTTCTGCTTTTGTTTATACTGAGATACGTCTAGAGGAGGTTTCAGATATGGGCTACGATCCTCTGGGTGATCCTCCGCGTGGTGAAATATGCTTTCGCCCGAAAGTACCCTTTGCAGGATACTACAAGAACCCAGAGTTGACACAGGAAGTTTATAAAGATGGATGGTTTCACACAGGTTACACAAATACCCCCTCTTAGTTTTCAAATGACATTTCCCTCCATCTTACAATTACCCCCTTCTGTTCCAGTGGCAGAGGGAAGGGCATGTGGAGAGCCCCCCTCCAACCCTTAACTTTTGAGGAATACAAAACTATATGTATAAAATAAAATTCTCTTGAAACAATTATATTTTTGTTCTTTTGCTCCCTCTAAATTTAATTTTTTTTGTTATTTCCAATATCGTTCCCCCTTTATTAAAATTCTAGCTCCGACTAGGTCTGTTGATTGGTTATTCCACAATCCACATAGTTAAATGATACGATAAGAAATGTTTTTACAGGTGACATAGGAGAGATGATGCCTAACGGGGTGGTGAAAATTATTGATAGAAAGAAGAATCTAATCAAACTATCTCAAGGAGAGTATGTTGCTGTTGAATATCTGGAAAAAGTTTACGGCATTACTCCTGTAGTTGAAGATGTAAGCATATTCATGCATATGAGCTCGAGACTATAATCTGTTCGTAATTTTCTTCTTAATTTGCTTTAATTGTTCTATTTGGTGGTTCATTTCAGATATGGGTGTATGGGGACGGGTTCAAGTCTATGCTAGTTGCAGTTGTGGTGCCGAATGAAGAGAACACTAAAAAATGGGCACAGCAAAACGGCCATAAAGGATCATTTCTTGATCTTTGTACTCTTGACCAGCTCAAAGATCATATACTTCTTGAGCTTAAATCTACAGCTGAGAGAAACAAGGTCAGTTGAAAGGACAATCAGAAAAACAAAGTTAGAGATTATTACAAGCTTCTCCCTTATAACTATACGTAATTACAGATAACTCCCTTCGTGTGACCTATTTCCACTTCAAACTTGGCCCTTCCTCTGATTGTTATACATAATTAAACTAAATGATGTCGCCAACTTTATAATCTATTCATTCCTTTTCCAGTTGAGAGGATTTGAGCAGATCAAAGGTGTAATTCTGGAGCCTCAGCTCTTCGAGTTGTCTGAAAAAGAACTCATGACTGCAACATTGAAGAAGAGGCGAGATAGATTGTACAAGCAGTACAAGGTAAACATCTCTGCCCTCGTACATCCTTTCTTTTTTTTTCCAATAATAAAATAAAAACAAATAGAGAAAGCACACGGGATCTTATCACGGGCCATCTATAATGCAGGTGGAAATCGACAGTCTCTATCAGAAGTTAACCGGAGCGAAATGATAGTTGCAGACCCGAGAGCTTCATACTACTTGTGAGAGAAACTGGGATGATAATAACAGCCATTTTGGGGAAGGATGTTTGTGTGATAATTCAGCGTATATCCTGGTTTCTTGGCAGCTCAGCTCATACCATGATCTTTATATCTCATGATCTAAACGATTGAATTCGTATTGATTTTATTTTTAATTGATTTCATTCGATTAACATGACTTATGAGTTTTTCGGAGTATTCTTTCAAGGAAAGTGAATGTACTATTTATTTTTAATTGATTTAATTCGATTCGGGAAAATTGCAATTTTAGTCCCATTGGATTCAAACCGTTGCAATAAAGGTCCCATTGGTTTGAAATATCCAAAACACATCCCATTGGATTCTAAAAGGTTGCAATAAAGGTCCCATTGGTTTAAAATTCCAAAATACATCCCATTTGATTCTAAAACATTGCAAGATTAGATTAGTCCCATATTGATCAACTAACAAAATAATTAGATGTTTCGTTAGTGTAAAAGATTTTTTTTTTTTTTTTTTTGGGAAATCACCATTTTTTTTTCTAAAATATTTTATTTTCACCCATATTTATTCAAATTTTTAATATTTTATTTTCCCCCATATTTTTCTCCTAATTTCCACCTCATTTATGTCATTTTATTAAATATTTTTTAAAAAATAAATAAGTCCTCTAATGAGTAATCGAAAAGGAGATTTTCATTTCTTACTTAAAAAAATCATATAAATGTGCCAAACAATATTTTTTATTTCCTCCCCTACAAATAAAAACATTGAAAATTTTGAAGTTCTTTTTAATTTTTATTAAGAGTAATGTAGAATTTGAAAAAAAAAATACTCTTAATAAAAAGATAGAAAATTTTGATGGAAACCAAAAGATATGGGGGTGAAAATAATTAATTTTTTGAAAAAGTACTCCTTAATGAGACCGTATAAATGGGGTGAAAAATAGGAGAAATGTGAACGAAAATAAAATATCGAAACTAAGAGAAATACGAGTGAAAATAAAATATTTTATAAAAAAAGGTTATTTCCCAATAAAATAAGCAAAAAAGATAGACACTAATGAAATAGGTAATTATTTTGTTAGTTGATCAAATATGGGACTAATCTTGTAATGTTTTAGAATCAAGTGGGATGTATTTTGGAATTTTAAACCAATTGGACCTTTATTGCAACCTTTTAGAATCCAATGAGATGTGTTTTGGATATTTCAAATCAATGGGACCTTTATTGCAACGCTTTGAATCCAATGAGACTAAAATTGCAATTTTCCCGATTCGATTAAGTCGGGTTTGAAATAAAAGTTTTTTTCCCCAACCAAACTAAACCTAACCTATTGAAGAAAGATTAATAACTAAGACCTATAGCAAATCTAATAAATGTAGGGTGATGTATATTTTTATCCTACTATTATATCATTTTTATTTTATTTTAGTTTAGTTTTTTAGAAAATAATCATTAAATTTTAGTGAGAAATTCACAAATTTCAGAGGGTTTTTCCACTTTGCCCCTCGAAGTTATGATGTTATACATTTTACTCCAAATCAAACGAGTTATCGAGTTGATGCGGAATTAATATTAGGGATAAATATTCTGAACATCCTGTACTATCATGGATTTTGAACTTTGCATCCCGAACTATAAAAAGTGTACGTTTGCATCCTCAACTATTATTTTGTGACAAATTGCAACCTGGTTCCAATGGATACCCTAAATTTCTTCCACGTGTCACATGATTAGTGGAACCAGGTCGCAATTTGTCACAAAACAATAGTTGAGGATGCAAACGTAGACTTTTTATAGTTCGAGATGCAAAGTCCAGAACCCTCGATAGTACAGGATGTTCAGAATATTTATCCCTTAATATTAGCTTCATTCAAACATTTTCACTTTTCAGTGATCATCCTTTTCAATGCGCCTACCGCGCACATTAGCCCCAGCCGCCGTGTTTCGCGCCCCACTCCACCTCTACACACTTGAAACTTTCAGCTTAAACCACCAGATTAACGAATGCGTACGTAAAAGAAATATCAACGACGCTCGCAAACTGTTCGACGAGAATCCCCACTCGCGAAATTCCGTCTCATGGAACTCCGTGATCAACGGCTACATCAAGACCCGCCAAATTTCAGAAGCTCAGAAACTGTTCGATCAAATGCCTCAAAGAGACGTCATTTCTTGGAACACCATGCTTTCTGGTTTCCGAGACGCGCACGACCCACAAAAAGCCCACCAGTATTTCCGGCAAATGATGGGCAATGGTTGTTCAAGGCCGAGCGAGCTTACTTTTGCGGTACTTATGAGCTCATTCTTGAATACAAACTATGATATATTAATCCCACAGTTGCATGGTCTTGTTATTGGTTTAGGGCTTGATCTTAATATCTATCTCGGGTCTGCCCTAATGAGAGGATACATCGGTTTAGGTGATCGCCATGGCTTTGGCAGAGTGTTTGACGAAATCTTAGTGAAAGATACGGTGCCCTACAATGTGCTAATTTTGGGTTACATGGAATTTGGGTTGATAAATGAAGCTAAAAGAGCTTTCGATTTGATGCCTAGCAGAAATCCCTTTTCATGGAGTATCATGATCAACGGGTATATAAAGAACAACATGATTAACGAAGCAAGAGCCATTTTCAACACGCTGAACTCAAAGGACACCGTTTCTTGGACTGCAATGATGAGAGGTTGTGTGCAGTGTGAGAAGTATGTTGATGCTCTACACATGTTTCTCTCAATGATGAACTCCGGCATACGTCCCAATCATTACACCTTTTCATGTCTTCTAGATGCATGCGCAGGTTGCTCGTCTCTAGTTATGGGGAATCAAGCCCACGCATGCATCATGAAAATCGGCATCCCTATTGATGTCATTCTCGCCACATCCCTTCTTGACATGTATGCCAAATGTGGAGATATAAACGCAGCATACTCTGTATTCGAGTCCATGCCAACCAAGAATCTGGTCTCTTGGAATTCAATTCTAGGAGGCTATGGCAGACATGGGTTGACATCAAGTGCCTTGCAAGAATTTGATAAGATGGTAGAATCTGGCATCACCCCAGATGAAATAACGTTCATCAACATTCTATCAGCATGTGTGCATGGAGGAATGGTTGAAGAAGGCGAAAGGGTTTTCAAATGCATGCGAGAAAAGTATGGGGTGGAACCGGAGATGGAGCATTATTCATGCATGGTGGACTTGTATGGTAGGGCAGGGCAGGTCGAGAAGGCTGAGGAACTGATTAGAGGAATGCCTTTTGAGCCCGATGTGGTTGTGTGGGGTGCGTTGCTTGCTGCGTGTGGGCAGCATTCGTGCGTGGCGATGGGTGAAGTTGCTGCAAATGGGATGTGTGGTGTGGAGAATGATCATCCGGCTATGTACTCGGTGCTGTCGAAGATATACGGTGAGAATGGAATTCGTAGTGGGGTTTTTCAGCTTGAGAAGATGATAAAGAAATGGCGTCTTAGGAAACAGAAGGCTGGAAGTTGGATTGAAGGCAACTGTGGTGTCATTTGATAAGTGTGTTCTTGCCATAAGTTCTTGTATGCAACGGCTGTGGTCTTACATATGATCTAACTGTTGTAATTTATTAAAAATTACTTTATTTGACAAATCTGTTAAACATTTATTATTATTTGTGGTCAGAAAATCTGTTAACATTTATGGTTATGTGTACATTCATGAAGTTAAAACGTTCAGATAATCAGATTCACTAAAATCCCCAACTGGGTTCCTAGCCTCAGCCCACCAAGAGGCAAGAAGTAGAAACCTTTCTTTCATTTGCCATTTATTTCATTATTAACAAAGGAAATCATTAAGAGTTTCAGGAAAATGCAACCATCAAAATCAAGATACACGAAGGACCAGAACAATTCACATAACAATATCAAACAAGTCAAATTGAAACCACATAAAGTTTCTCGAACTAATAAACTGCTCCTCTACCTATCAAACAAAATGAAAATCAAATCGAATCAGAGCCCTTTCTCGAGCATAGCTCGCACCCTCATAGGCAACCCGTACAGCCGAATGAAACCAGCAGCATCAGCTTGATTGTAAATCTCCCCACTCTCGAAAGAAGAAATATCCTGCCTGTAAAGACTGTAAGGACTTTCCCTACTCGTCACATTAACAGATCCTTTGTACAGTTTGAGCGTCACAGAACCTGTGGTAGTTTTTGTGATTTCCTTCATGAAAGCATCCATTGACTCACGAAGGGGGTCGAACCATCTCCCAGCATAGACCAACTCGGCATATTTTAGGGCAAGAGAATCCTTAACTTGCATGGTTTCACGGTCCAGTGTTAGGGATTCAAGCTCTCTTACAGCATTGAAAAGAATGGTCCCACCTGGAGTTTCATACACCCCACGACTTTTCATGCCAACAAGACGGTTCTCAACCATATCTATTCTCCCGATTCCATGCTTTCCACCTACTTCATTTAGCTCAGATAGTAGAGATGCAGGAGAGAGTTCCTTGCCATTGATTGAAACTGGGATGCCCTCGACTATTCCAATTTTCACATACCTAAATCAAGAAATACAAATTACATTATAGATATGTGTGTGTGTGTGCGCAAGAAATACAAATTACAGTATAGATGTGTGTGTGTGTGGGTGTGTGCGCGCGCGCGTGTGTGAAAGCAGCAATGGGAACTAACTCAGGTTGATCTGGTGCCACGTTTGGGTCCACGCTCATCATGTACATGTCCTCGTTTGGCTCATTTGCTGGGTCCTCCAAGATATCCCCCTTTAATATCATATAGTATCAATTCTCGTTAATATTTAGATGTAAAGATACATGGAAAAGAACAATTTGCAAATCATAATTACAGGTTAAATCTAAAACCCAGAAGGCCAGAACTGAGTATATATATCTTGGTACCTTAAAGTTCAAAAGTAACACACTACATTGTTTCAGGGGATGAATGTATGGAAAAGAATACAGAATGGGTAGTTATACAGAAACACAATGGAACAAATTTCAAGGAGTAAAAATAGTAAGATGTAGAACTTTTCCTTTTCATGGCTACAGGATTTAACATAATACATTCAATCAAACTAATTACCTCATGACTGAGATGCCAGAGATTCCTATCTCTGCTATAGATAGACTTCTTTGTGACTGGTACAGGCACATTATGCTTTTTAGCATATTCAATTGCATCCTCTCTTCCTGTTATATCCCATTCCCTCCAAGGAGCAACAACACTGAGTTCAGGATTCAGAGCAAAGAAAGTAAGCTCAAAGCGGACCTGCAACAAAAAACAGGCTCATGACTGTTTCAACTATTGACAAAAGGTGCAGCAAGATTAAAGCTTCAGAGAGAATTAGAGCATATCCAAAGAAGTACTGGAGCATACCTGGTCATTTCCTTTTCCCGTACATCCATGAGAAACAGCATCAGCACCAACCTCTTTGGCAACATCAACCATTGCCTGCATTGTAAATGATATTAACTTTTCAACTCAGTAAAAAGAATAGTAATAAATAAAGTAAAGACAAAAGATGAATTAAATTCTACCAGAAGAAATTGTAATACATGAGAGAGAAGTAGATATGTCATTTACCTCAGTTAATCTAGTTAAACATACATAAGCATGAAAAAAGGGTGTTTAGAAGCTAGGGATACTACTTCATCTAATTAACAGACAAGGGGAATTTAATTTATAACTCGTAAATTGTTTGATAATAAGTTGACTGCAATTGATATCTTTTCAGCTGTACCTTTGCAATAACTGGGCGAGCCATTGAAGTCCCAAGCAAGTACTTTCTCTCATAGATAGCACCAGCTCGTAAGCAAGGAAAGATAAAATCTTTCACAAATTCCTCCTTCAAATCCTTCACCACAAGCTGACAAGCCCCACTAGCTTTGGCCTTCTTTTCCAAACCGTCCAATTCTTGTACACCCTAGAGTTCAAAGGGTTTGATGAAAGACAAGAAAAATACATCTTACTTTTCACATACATTCAATGTGGAAACAATTATTTCTGAATTCCTTGGCCTCATTTTATCTTAATAGTAGTTAAATGATAATAATTGTTTTTCACGACTAGCTGCAATTGTTTAGATTTGTTTTTTACATACTTGACCAACGTCGGCAGTGAAGCAAACAACCTCGCAGCCATAATTCTCCCTGAAATGCACAAAAAATGACCAACATAACAAACAGGTTTCTTCAAATATGTTTGCAGTTAAAGAATCAAAATGTGAAAAAAGAAAAGCTAACAAACCTAAGCCAAGGAACGATTACAGAGGTATCCAAACCACCACTATAAGCCAGGACAACTTTGTTCAACTTTTTACGCAAAACTTGTCCATCTACACCACTAGAAGTTGCTGCATCCTTGTCACTAGCCAAGACTGCTTGGATAGCTGCATCAATATAATATTCATAGGACGTTACACATTATAAATCACAATTCACAACCATCTTAAGACTGCATAGATGCAATGTCTTCCAGTGATCATGTATGCAGTTTCCTTTGGAAGACTCAATCACAAGAAAAACTACATGTAACATGCAGAACCAAGACATAAAAACAAGTGCAACAGGGAATTTAACCCTATATAGCAATGAGGCTCATACCATGCTTGCGGCGAGTGAGCCCAAAGCTAGCTTTATTTTGGACAACTGCAGTGCCATGGAAATCGCTGGCTTTCAACCCTCGCTGACATCAAGAAACAAGAGAAGAAATATTCTCAACAAAGTCACCAGTCAAACCTCTCTCAAAAGTGGATTAATTCAATGGCAGAACTTAATATACCTCTTTTTGTGAAGCCATACTTCCGGGGCAGTAAATTTTGTTGCAAAGTTGAGCTGGATGTACATTTAAAGAAATTATTGAGACACTTGAAGGTGTATGTAGAAGAATTTAAACGCTACATTGATATCAATCATACCTCTTGTAGAGCCATGGAAAAGAAAATTGGCGGAAGAGCAAGACGAGACTGCGTGCAATTGCGCCATCCCTTTACGTTATACAACTCTAGCTCTGAGAGACGTCAACAATGTGGCATTTCAGTAAACATCCACGAGACCCCATATGAATTAGTCAATACTAATTAGCACCTTAAACCCACTAAAGTCTAAACCCATCGCCAGTAAAACGTTAACAAATAAGAAAAAACACAAAGGCAACACTATTGAACCAACCAAAACTTGTAAATCAAAGCAAAACAGGCAGCTGAAACATTTTTCCTTTCATTAAACATACACAAAAACTGGAAAGCAAACAGCAAATCAAGCAATGTCCAGGGCGGCGTAGGGCAAACAAGCTAACAAAACCAGAAAAAACACGGCAATATAGACAGAAAATCGAAAGTAGGAGACAGCTGTAACCCGCCATTAGAGCATTGAGCTGGAACGACTCAACTGGTCAAATCAACCATTCCCGAGTTACCTGTGAACGATTGCTACAAACAAACCTTCAAAATCGAAAGTAGATTCCAAACGGAATTAGTTATCGGCGTGAGAAATCGGCGGCGAGAAGGAGAGTAGGCAATGGAAGTGGGGTTTTCCCGTTAGAGTGAGTGGACTGCCAAGTGTTGAAGCGCGCTTCAGCTTCGTAGGTTTTGCCCTTTGAGTAAATAATTATCTAATAAAGTGAAAGGAAGAAAGGACACGCCATGTTGGGCTTTAAGAAACAAAACTACGTTTGGGCTATTAACTGGCCCACTGGCCCAGTATATTTTTTATTCTTTCGGATATTAATAAAGCCCGATTAAATTTACCGAATCTAAGCTATGTAAAAATTTTCTAACAATAAAACAGTGAGTGAATGAAAATAATAATAATAAAATAATTTATTAAATTATGATAAAATTTTTAAAATTACTATTAATTTTTATAACGTGCTGAAATTCTCTAAATTATTTTGATTGTCTTAATATGATTTAAATTTTAAAGGCTTTCAAAGTATTAGCTATAATTTGTTTATCAATAATTAGAAGAAAAAGTTCTAATCTTCACAAGAATAGATAATCGAAAAGAAAAAAAAGATGATAATGATGACGACGACTTCAAAACATTGTAAAAATTAAGAAAAGATATAAATTTACCTCGAGACTCTTGTAATAGAATCTTTAATCGAGATTAGAGATGTTTGAAATTATCAAATTCTAATAGGAACAAGAAAAGAAAAGATCTTTAAAAATATCAAATTTTAATTGGAATAGGAAAAGAAGGAATGTTATAACTATTGTACATTTAAACTCTAAATTAGAACCCAAAAGTGAAGTGAAGTGAAGTGATTAATATACAAGTACGTTAACCTAGTTCGAATAGAGCCGCCAGAACCATCTTTTCCATTTGACTGGAAATACTTTATATAATTAAATACAAAAGTAAAACATGAAAATCATTTCATTACTAGGGTGCTATTTCTAATGTCTATAAAACTTGCAGTATTGATATTACATACACTCAAATAAGTAGGTAGCTTGAACAAGTTGAATCATTTTAAGTAAATAAAAAGGGAGAATCTTTACTTGTATCATGAATGATACAAGTACAATATATAAGGGGGGGGGGAAGTGCTCTGACTGAGACATGAGTTCTTTAATTAGTCTCACTTCTTCCTGCTGTCATCCCTTGCATTCTCCCGCTTTCTGTAAAGCTTCTCAAGTTGCCTCTTAGCCTCACAGTTGGGGAAGTTGCTCAAATCATAGTAGTGTGGTGCAATATCCACCAACCTACACACACAAATTTTACCAGATTAAAAACTCATATCTTCATTGAAAATTCCCTAGTTAAACAGCATTTAAAACTTACCACTCCCCACGAATATCCGTCACCGTCCGGATGAAATTTCTGCTGGTAAGGACGTATTCATTGTAGATTACCCACTCAGGCTTATGGTCAAGGCAGTTTGAGGGGTGCAAGTGAACAACCTGCATATTGTGATGAATGGAACAGCTCAGGGGGGTTTTGGCAAGAAAATTATAAAGGATAATAACTCCATAACAGTGATAAACGGCATAGACCTGATTGTCTTTGACGGTTAAATAGTGCCCGGTGCGCTCTAAATGGGCAACCTGCATAAAATATCCCGCTAACATAGCCTTCCTGATATTCACATAGTAATCACGGCTGTTAAAATCAGTGCTGCATAGCTTCAAGTTGAATCTGGCCATAATGCGAGCTAGCTGCTGTCTGACATTGTCCGCAGATTTCATTGCCCTGTGATTGATAAAATTCTCATAACACCACTGCGGATCTTCATCTACAAATATCCATTGAAACACAAAGTCGCATCATGTTAATATTTGGATATAAAGACTCACGGGAAAGAACAATTTGCAAGTCATGAGAAACAAAAATCCACAATTTGTAGTTAATGACTTACTATTTTGCTTGTAGGCATGGTAGACATTCAACAAGGTGAGGTGATCCCCATCAATGTGGCCAAACCGAGCTTTTGCTTCATCGGCAGCTTTCTGAGCCTCTCTAGGCCGGACAAAGCAATTGGGTACTAGAGAAAAAATTGGTTATCACAGAGGAGGCCCACGGAAGGTCAGCAGATGTATAGAGGCGATGAGACGACACCATTTGCTTGATGAGAGAATACTGAGAAACTGCAACTATCTGCATCAGCACTTACTTAGAAATCCTTGGTATGCATGCCACAAGGGCATGAAACCCAGATAAGAGTTGCTGATGACAACCTAAATGGACACTCAGATATCAAAAGCATACACGACTGCATATTTCTGCACTCATGTATGGAATTTGTACTATCTGTAGTTACAAATCACAGAAGCATATATCTGTGATTGTAAGACAACACAGAGCATGAACTTCATAATGATGAAGTCCACACTCGACCAAGAAGATCAACTTCTTCATGGATACAAGACAATTAAAAAAACAGTAAAGTTGCATACCTGAAAGCATAGCAGATATAGAGAGGATTTCATTTGAACAATTGAATTCTGGGCTCACAACCAGCATTTTTGCCATCTGAGGATCCAAAGGAAACTCGCTCATGATCTCGCCCAACTTGGTCAAATTCCCATCATCATCAAGCGCACCCAAGTAGTTCAAGACCTCCAATGCTCTCATAAGTGTCTCTGGAGCCGGTGGGTCCATAAAATCAAAATGAACAAGATCATCTATACCCAGTTTTTTCAATGTCAAAACAGTGTTTGCAAGATTTGATCGCAATATCTCAGGATAGGTCTGTGGCACAAGGTCGTTATGGAAGCTCTTTTCCGTGTAAAGCCTGAAACATTTTCCTGGTTGTGTCCTTCCAGCACGTCCAGAACGCTGGTGTGCGCTGGCCTTTGATATAGGAGAGACCAACAGAGATTCAACACGAATTCTTGGATTGTATACCTTTTGTTTTGCAAAGCCAGGATCTATGACATAAACTATGCCATCAATAGTCAAAGAAGTTTCTGCTATATTTGTGGAAACAACAATCTTCCTGCCGGCAGGGCCACCTTCCACTGCTGGTGGTGGAGCAGATTCAAAAATCTTCTGCTGCATAGCTGGGGGAAGTGTAGAGTACAACGGGACTATTTTAACTGGCCCAACTTGATCTCCGGCATTAGCTATTTCCTTGGCCAACTTTTTGCATGCATCTTCGATTTCCTCTTCACCAGTAAGGAAGACAAGTATATCACCAGGTGGCTCACATGCATGTATCTGATACACTGTCTTTATAGCAGCTTCGAGATAGTCCCTTTCAGGCTCCTGGGTATAGAAAATCTCAACTGGATGAAGCCTTCCAGGAACTTTCATGAGTGGAGCACCGAAAAAGTAACCTTGAAACTTCTCAGCCTCGAGAGTGGCACTCATAACTACTAGTTTCATGTCAGGCCTATTTTTCAGCACTTCCTTCAGAAGCCCAAATAGAACATCTGTTGCCAAAGTCCTCTCATGAGCCTCATCAAGAATTATAACCTTGTATCTCTCCAGTAGTGGATCTGTCATGGCTTCTCTTAAAAGCATACCATCTGTTAAGTACCTGCAGTACAAATGAACATATATGAGGTTACTAATACCATAAAAAATAAGAAAATAGAACCTAACTGAGACAAATGGCTTACTTTAGAACAGTCCTGGCACTGCTACAATCCTCGAATCGAATACTATAACCTACTTCCTCACCAATATTCACATCCATCTCTTCAGCAACTCTCCTCGAAACAGACATAGCAGCAACCCTCCGAGGCTGGGTGCATCCCACCATGAATTTCCTACGTTTGTCAGGGTTCTCTTCCTCAATAGCATCCAGCACAAACTGGGGAATCTGTTCAAGAAAACCATAATGTGGAAAGTTCAACAACTAACTCTACCAACGGTTTTAACTCAATCAATGTCTAAAACAATTCAACATATGCAATTCAAAAGGTACTTTCGCTGCATAATGAACAAATACAATTAACACATTAACTCAGAGATGCAGACATCTAACTAGATGATGCCATTCCAATTAATCAGAAAACACTTAAAAGTTCCCTATCTACACAATGTTCGGCCCAAAAAACATAAAATATGGTTCTCCTTTATGTACAGCAATAAAAGGAGAATCTTTCAATAATGTTGCATATAGTAAAACCAGATTGGCTTTCCGAACAAAAAACAAACGACAAGATTCTTATTGCAGAAATCCCTGGTTTTACGATTCTCTGTCAATTTCAAAAGCATAAAAGGAGCAATATGAATATATGCAATCAAGCGTATGAACACCAACCTGCGTGGTTTTACCACTACCCGTTTCGCCGACAAGAATTAGGGTCTGGTTCGCTTTAAGCGCCTGCAAAAACTCCTGTTTCTGCTGCCATACAGGAAGAGAAGTCCTCTTCTCCAGAATCTCATAATATCTCGCGGAATAGGGCTTTCCGTTCCATTTATTGGTCTTAGGGTCCATTACAGAAGCCGCGCCGTTAAACCGGGATATCTTCCCCGCCACCGCCTTCTCGTCCACTACGTCAAACAGGCTCACTTTCCTCTTTCTCTCCGTTCCCATCTACTCAATAATTCTCCAATTCCGCCGCCGATGAGTTTCACACACTAATCTGGCGAAACGGAAACCAAAATTAGAAGGTCCAACGGGAAGAAGAAACCCTAGAGAGAGAGGAGATGGAAGTACGGTTAGGGTTTGAGATTGTATATAATGGAAGATCGGTGGTGGAGGGAGGGGCTTATAATTAGCAGCGATAAACAAGGAACCGACCTTATAAAAGAATTTGGGCCTAGGCCCAAATCATGAAAAAGGGCGGCCATCAACTTAAATTGACGATATAACTAATGTTACGTATGACCCAAGAAATTTACAATTTAATTCCTTTTAATTAAATAATTATGTTTATATTTTCTCATAAATCTAATAATTATATAAATATATTCTCATATAAATCCTGACCAAAAAAAAAATAAAAATTAATAATTATATATTTATACACTTTTATAAATTTAGTAATATCATAAAATTTGCTTTTTTTAGGTATAATGTAATTATTAAATTTAAGCGTTGTATAAATATAATTATTTAATTAAATGGTGTCAAATTGTATTTTTTTTTTATTTTTTTAGGGTCTAAATATATAAGATCCAATATAATTGGTATTATTAATCCTGTATTTTATTCTAATTTCTAGTGGCCAAATTATTGGTTTTATTTATATAAAATCATATCATACATAAACTTTAAATTATTGGACTCCAATTCTTGTAGATATTATGTCACTAAACTAACATCAACAAATTATTCCCTATTCCAAACCGTTTCTATCCAAATATTTTTTACTTCAATCGTATTTTTTTAATTGTTAATTTGATAATTGATTATCGCCTCAAGTTGCTAACTTTTACTGGAATTCAGATCATTAAGTGCAGTAATTTAAATTGCTAACGTTTATGGGAATTGAGATCATCAAGTTGAGTAATTTAAAGTTACGTTCTTATATTAATTTAATAACAAGTTTCACGTTTAATTTTGATAAATTACTACTAGTAACAAGTTTCATGTTCTTATATTAGTATTTCAATAATTAAGTGGAGTAACTTAAATCACCACTTCCCCAAGTTACACTGATGCTCGTTGTTGCACTGGGTGCTAAAGCATGAGTGTTTTGTATTCATTGAACAAAACAAATTGTAATCATATAACAGTATCTGAAAACATATTTTAAAAACCCCCCAAGGCGTTCATACTATCATTATAAATATACCAACCAAAACCAAAAGCCCAAAAATACACATGCTCGGTTCATAAGTGATATAATTGGATCATGGTCTAATAGATCATTCTATCGAGTAGTTGAATCATAGTCTCTAACCGTAAAAATTTTAATATAATAACTTAACCAAAAGTTTTGTGCTTGGATTCGGTAACTACTATCAATAGGAGGAACTTTAGTCCGTACTCTCAAGTCTCAAATATGCGGGAATTTACAAGTGATGATCTCCAAATTCATATTCACTTGATCATGTGGGTAAATTGTATCATCAAACAAATCTTGTATATGATCAAGAAAAATGCCTCACAAAACAAGGGATACTAAAGCTAACATGATCACAAAAACAGACTAATAAAAATTGAAAGAGCTTGATGATCCTCAAGCCCCCTTCATGTTAGTCAAATTACCTCACACCCCACATCAGAAAACTTAATGGGCACAGAGACACACAGACAAGAAAGAAAACAAGAAAAGGGAGCATAAACAAAGGTATAGAGTTATCTTGTTGGCCTTGATATTTGTTAATGTTAACATGTACAAAAGAACTCTCAACAACTGAAAAAGAATCCCGCAATATATATACTGCTGCAGAGCTAAACATTTGCAATCTCTGTTAGAGTTCAATCTCCAACATCAAAAGAAGAAACACAAATTTCGAAACATCGGCTTTTCCCCCTTGGGTATTCTGGGGTGTAATACATACACTACTTGTCGTGTTACTCTGTATATTCATATGAACAGACCCCCGGACTGGAGAGTTAGTCTGCGTATCTGCATCCACGAACATGCAACAATGAATTGGGATTACTTAAAAGTAAGGAGAAAGGTTTGTTATAAGAGGGGAAAAATGATTACGGACTTTGGTGGAATGAAACCAGGAGCAGCACCGTCGTCTGCCAAAACAGCTTCATAGAACTCGACGGGTGTCAAGCCTGATGTTGCTGCAGTCGTTGTTTCAGGTGCAGGCTGAGGGGCATCCACCAGTATCAGACTTGAAGTAGTGTTGGAACTAAAACCTGCACTTAAATAACCAGTAAAATGAACTTCTTTACACATGTCATGAGACATTGCCCACGGGTAATAATACTGGGTAAAGCTCCATAGTCCTAATGTTATGATTCTAGTTCTTTCGCCGGCAAACAAACGTACGACATTTCAAAATATGTAGGGACAAATACAAAGCAATGCAAGAATGACTTTAACATACGCCATATGCATTATGCAAGCAAAACATCATACTCTACATACGAGCGAAGTTATATACCTTGGAAGACAAGCACGAGGAAAAAGAGAACCGTGATGATCAGGGCCGAGATGGCTCCACTGGAGGATGGTGACGAGACCGACTGTGAGGATTGCGACAATAGTCTAGCTGCCTTCATCTTCTTCAGAGTCTTCATCCTCTCCCTTTTCTTCATAGCAATCTTGGAGAGCTCTTTAACCAATCTCATATCAGCTGCATCCAAATAAGGGCCTCTAGGAGGCCGGGGCGGTTTAGAAGCCTTATTAAAGGGTACATTCTTTCGTCTCTCTCTATCCTGATCACCCAACCCGTGATTATTCAGTCCTCCAGGATTGCCATCGACCAACAATGCCACACTCTCGTTGTCCGAATTCGTTCTCGCCTCCCCATTGCCCGGTGCATTGAACCCGAAAACACCAAGAAACAAATTGTTCAACGCGTTCCCCCATCCGTTGTATCTTCTCGGTTGAGCTCCATGCCTCGCCTCAACCCCGTCACTGCCCTCGATGTCGAGCACAACTTCCTTTCGTCTGGGGTTGTTTTCTTCCATTTGATTGCTGTAATGCTTTAGCTTAAATTCTCCAAATAATGTTCGCCCTTCAAACTTGTGGCTATCAAAAGATGAATGAATAGCAAAAGGTAGTTTTGGTGGTAGCACCAACACAGAAAGGCATAAGATTCAACTGGTTTCAAATAAAATTTTTAGTTTTTTTTCTTTTTTGATCTCTTTTTGTGTGTGTTTTACCACATAATGCAACCAGGGCTCTGGAATTTGAGGATTTATTCATCAAATAACCTCGGAAACTCCTCAGCAAGAAAAATATCCTGTAAATCAAATTACCCAAAAAACATCCAAACATGTCAGAATCCAGGCAGCAACTCAAAACCCACAAAATTCCCAATTCATATCATTGAAAACAACAACAAATACTTCCTTCAAACAACAATGCACCTCGGAATTACGAATCCCAACAAACCTACACGAAGAACACAAATAAAGAACCCAAAACAAACGCAGACAGCTCAAACATGAAGAAAATTCAGCGTACCTACGAGGAAAGTAAATGCAGCAACCTTAAATTTGGCAGGAAAAAAATTCCAAAAAAAAAAAAAAAGAAAAAGAAAAAAGAAAAAGAAAAAGAAAAAGGTCACCGGGAATAGATGGAAAATAAAAGGAATAAGTTTGAAGTTTGCCGAGAGAGATTGTTGGCACCTCCCATAATTCTGCTTTCCTTTTAATTTTCCATCGTCTTCCCGGCCTTTTAATTTATTTGCGTGAGCGGTGACAGCTTTAAATATTGATATATAAATGGAAAATTGGATAATGACGCCATCAGGCATATGGAGACGACAAGCAGACAGGGTTCTCGGACAGTCCGAACACAGGCGGGCCGGGCTATTGAGGTTGTTGGGGTTAGATTAATGCTGTCTATTAATAATTAATGGATCATATTTTTTCATTTTTTTTTTGAATTGTTTTCAGCAGTTTATTGCGTATTATGTTTTATTGCCGACAATTTTAAATACTTAAAAGAAAAACTCGCGGTCAACTAACTATAAAAACAACGGGAAATATGTGAAAAATCCCCAAATGGGGACTCAATTTTTAGTTAGGTCTCTATTTTTAAAATTATTTTAGTTAGGTCGCCAAATGAGATGCATAATTTGAGTTAGGTCCCCAATTTTTTTGGTCACATACCGCATATGGTGATTTAAATACCACATATGACAAAATAAATACCACATATGTGGTATCTATGTCACGCCCCGGGTCCGCGGGCCCGTTGGACGCGAGTGTAAGTCTCCAAGCCCACCGAGTATAAACTGAAATTGGGCCTAAACCACTGCCCAAAAGGGATATCCATTTGTTATACTTGGACTCTTTAACTTATAAACTGAACTTAACTCTCATATTTTCCCGATGTGGGATAGGGGTATCACAATCACCCCTCCTTCAGAATCGCGATGTCCTCGTCGCGGCATGACATATAGCCCATGACCGACTCGTCTGCATTGGGATTCTAGAGGTGGCTCCTACGGGCTCAAGAGGTGGCTCTCACACATGTAGCACTTTGCCCCGCAAGCTCAAGAGGTGGCTCCCATGTGCGTAGCACTTTGCCCCGTATAGCACTTAGCTCCTGCGGCTGACGCGCGGCTCTGATACCATTTGTCACGCCCCGGGTCCGCGGGCCCGTTGGACGCGAGTGTAAGTCTCCAAGCCCACCAAGTATAAACTGAAATTGGGCCTAAACCACTACCCAAAAGGGATATCCATTTGTTATACTTGGACTCTTTAACTTATAAACTGAACTTAACTCTCATATTTTCCCGATGTGGGACAGGGGTATCACAATCTAAATCACCATATGTGGTATGTGATGAGGTCAAACCACACTCGGATCAGCATCGTACACGTGTCACAATCTGAAGAATACAATAGCCTAACGCTCGCGATGATGGGCCCGTGGACTCAACCCGGCCCATTCCCTCTATCGCTTCTCCAACTTACACCTGCGCACCTCGACCCAGGTCATGAGCGTAGGACCCCTCTAACGTTTGAACGCTCGCCTCACGGTCCCTGGGAATGTCGCGTATCTGGGTTCCCCCTTCTCCATACCAGATACCCCCTCGTTCATAACGCTCGTGATCCCCGACGCTCTGACCCTCGGACCCCAGCGTAGGGCCTTCTGCCAAGGAACCCCCTCGAGCGTGGCTGATGCTCGATTAGGTCTCAGGAGGGATTCCTCCTTCGAGGGGCCAGTCCCAGCATCATGAGGTGACCCTTCCGAGAGCATTTCAAGAGTAAGGGAAGCATGGTTAGATGCCTGTACGCTCGCCGTACGCTAACCACCTCTGACATAATGGTATTGTGCACCTCGTACATGTCATGCTACGGGCTTTTTCAGAGCTATCACTCTCACACCATCTCAGGCCGCCACGTGTCTAGGGCAACACTTATTTTGGGACCACTTGGTTACTATTACCCAAATGCCCCGGCCTCAACGTATAAACAAGGGATTCACATGCACATTCCCCATATGATCTTCTCCACTAAGATCCCCTGCACTGAACTGAGGTTCTCTCCATTGCTGCATATCCCAAGCTTGGCATGCTTCACCATTTCCACCCCTTTTACTGTCTTCTCTTTCCTGGTGTTATCCTAGCTGGAAGAACCCACGCTCAATCGGAAACCCAGTTCCTGAGGCTCTGAGCCTGTGATGGTCTTCCCTTTTTAAACAAATCTTGAAAGTGTTGGTTGCATACTAAAAATCCATTTCCTGCACCATCATTTTTGGCGCCGTTTGTGGGAAACCATCATCCTCTCCATTTTCATCAGTTTCTTCCTCTTTAAGCTAGTTGAAATATAACACCTTCAGTAGAAAGTATGGTGATTGCAACCAGGTCTGGTATGTTGGACAACAGAGGTGCTCTACCACCTCTTAACGAGGAAAACTTGGAGAGCCACACACCCGCCGGATGTGCGACCCCGCCTACTGTCGGGAACAAAAACCGGTGGCCAGGAAGCAGTAGCTGGAGCTCTCCCCGCCGGAGGAAATGGGGCGGAAGGATCTGGTTCTGTTTCCTCCTCCTGCGACGCTTGTTCCTGCCGCCCCTGTCGCTAATCCCGCAGCTTACTCCATGACGATGCCGCCACCCGGGTTCACATATGTGTAACCCACCATGGGGCCTGGAATGATGACGAGCATGATGCCCATGATCCAGCCTTACCAATTGGGCATGTTACAGCTTCCCGTCTCCATGCCCAAGGAAATCCAAGGAGTGGAGATGCCACAATTGACCCGGCAACAACTCCAGGCACTCTACACCCAGTGCAAGGCGCCGGCCGTACAAAACGCCTGGAGTCACTTTATTTTCGCTTACTTCCCCCAGGCAGGGGGCTCACGGTTGGCCCCTCCACTTGGAGGTCTCCTGGTCCACCCTCTTATGATGGCTCAGAATGTTCTAGGGGCCCAGCCACCTCCACCGCCTCCACCACAAGGAAAAGAGGGCCCCTCCCCCCGAGGGCAGATCCGGAGCCGCAACCAGGGGAGAAAGATAAGGCTCCTCCTGCGCTGGGAGATGTTGAAGAAGAGGTTCAGTCTAGGGCCACTAGAAGAACGAACAGGAGGGAAGGAGACGACCCTCGTCTGGCTGTTGTCCAAAACCAACTTGAAGGATTGCAGTAGATAGTGGAGCAGCTCTCTCGAGCGCGGTCTCACCTCTTGCTGGGGATGAGAGGTCCAACGCTAGAGACGCTCGCAATCCACTCGACCGTATCCCTCACCGTTGGAGAGAGGAGGACTGCGATGAGCATAGACATGAGGTCGGGAACCATAGGCCTCTGACAGGCGGTTATCCCTTCATTGATGAAGTCCTGATGGCCCGAGCGGGGATGGGCAAAATCCCTACATCCGTCAACCGCTACGACGGGACCACCGACCCGATCGAGCATCTAGATCATTTCGTGCATCTGATGCACCTCTACGAGCACTCCGGTCACCTCCCTCGTGGGAATGGCACAAGAGTGGTACAAGAAGCTGCCCCCTCATTCCATCCAAGGGTATGAAGACTTGACCAATGCTTTCATGAGCCATTTCAGTTCTTTGAAAACGCCAGCGCCCGCTGCCACGACTCTCTATAGCCTGGTACAAGGACCTAACGAGACGCTCAGGTCCTTCATGGGTAGGTTCAATAAGGAGATCTTGCTGGTGGAAAAGCCCTCAATGGACTTCTTGAGGCACGTACTCTTTCGAGCAATCAACTTGAAAAACTATGTTAGCAAGGAGTTTGTGGAAGAGGTAGCAAAGAAAAAGCCCAGCTCGTTGATGGAGATCAGGAATATAGCTGATTCCTTTTTTACCCTCGAAGATATGTACATTGTGAGGGATCAGAAGCTTGCAAATGCCCCTCGAGCCAGCAGAGGCACAGAGGACAGGGGAGAGCTTAAGAATCGTCGCCGGTGCCCAGTGTCCGCTCGGAGAAATTCTCCACCTCCTCGCAGATACGAGCGCATCCCCCTCAACCGTCCCATCGCTGAAGTTTATTCCATGGCGGACAAAAAGCTGTTCAAAAGACCGCCTAAAATGAGGGAAACCAAAGCTCAAAAGTGCTCAGGCAAGTACTGTGCCTTCCACAAGCAAAAGGGGCACGACACAAATGAGTGCCGCCAACTCGAGAGCGAGATCCAGAGGCTCATAGCCGGGGGGCACATCAAAGAATTTGTGAAGGTGCTGGAGAGGTATGACGAACACTGCGCTGAGCGTGCGAAAGTTAGAGGAAGGAGCCGCTCGCCCTCCAAGAGCCCGCGCCACCACCCCAGAAACAAGCGAGCGCGGCAAGCAGAAGGCCACCGACATCGAAAACCAACCCTTCGCCTTCATTAACATGATCACCGGCGGGCCCTCGGATGGCGACTCTAACGCTTCTCGCCATCGTCATGTCCGCAGCTATGATCAGAGGTCTTCAAGACCCAAGCCGGTGTACTCGTTGGAAGGATCCTCCCGCTCGAAGGAGGATGGTGTGGTAGGATTTACTGAAAAGGATTTAGAACATATTGTAATACCTCATGGGGTCAGTGAAATCTCTGACTGCCCCATGGTGGTTAGCTTAGACGTCCATAACCACATTGTAAAGAGAGTGTTGATTGATAGTGGAAGCTCAGTAAACGTTCTCCCCTACTCAACGTTCCAAAAAATGAATATAACAAACATTACCCTCGAACCCCTCAGAATAGCCCTCGTTGGCTTTGGGGGTTCCGAGATCGTCCCTCGTGGACAAATTCGCTTGGCCACCTCATTTGGTCGCGCCCTACAGCGAAAAACTTTGAGCGTTCTTTATGCAGTTGTCGAGGTAGATCTCCCGTACAACATTATTATCGGGCGGCTGACCCTCGTCGATTTCAAAGCAGTTATTTCAATATATCATCAGAAGGTCAAATTCCCCACTCCCGAGGGGACGGGTGAGGTTCTGTGTAACGTCAAGGAGGCATGGGAATGTTATATCCTGTCCCTGAGGAGTCACAAGCCAAAGCAAGCCATCCAAGCAGGATCCACGAAGAAATCTGTGGATTTTCCCAAATTAGACGAAGATGGTCCTGAGCGTAAGAGGGCCAAACTTTACAAAAAGAAAAATAGAAAGAGGGCAGCGGATGGGTCCAAAGACGGCCAAGCTGGCCCACTCGGACCAGTTGAGGGATCTTCCTCGGAGGGCGAGGGCCATGACCCCTCGGAGGAAGCCAGCGATAAGCTCACGGGTAAGAAGAGGGCGCTTGATCTCCCGAGGCCTGAAGTACGTATTGAGCCCACGAAGAATTTTCTGACCATCGAACTGGAGCCCGGAAACCCTGATAAAACCACCCAGATAGGTTCCAACCTCGACAGTCCCTCTCAGATCATGATGATCGAATTTTTGCGAGAAAATGTGGACATCTTTGCTTGGAAAGCCTCCGATCTAACTGGGATAGATCCGAGCGTCATTGTCCACAGGCTCAACGTGGATCCAACCTACAAACCCATCAAGCAGAAGAAGAGGGACGTTCATGGATTCAGAAGGCAAGTCATTGAAGAGGAGGTCAACAAACTTCTTGAGGCTCAATACATCGAGGAGATCCTTTACCCAGAATGGCTCTGCAACGTTGTCCTCGTGCCCAAGAGTGCAAATAAATGGTGCATGTGTAATGACTTTACAGATCTTAACAAGGCGTGCCCCAAAGACCCGTACCCTTTACCGAGGATCGACCAACTAGTAGATTCCACGGCGAGATGTGAACTCATGAGCATGATGGATGCTTTCCAGGGATATTATCAAATCTTCATGGCACCTGAGGATCGTCCAAAAACTTCCTTCGTGGTCCATGTGGGGATCTACTGTTTCAAAGTTATGCCGTTCGGACTAAAAAATGCAGGAGCGACACATCAACGCCTTGTCAACATAATGTTCGAGCATGAAATTGGAAGGCCCATGGAAGTATATGTGGATGACATGATTATCAAAAGTGAGCGTCAACAATCCCATCTAGAGGATCTCAAGCGAGCGTTCAGCATCCTGTGGCAGTATGATATGAAATTGAATCCTTCGAAATGTATATTTGGCGTTCGATGAGGGAAGTTCTTGGGCTATGTTGTTAGCCAAAGAGGCATCGAGGGCAATCCGCAGAAAATCAAAGCGATCTTAGACATTCCCTCCCCTCAGAATGTCAGGGAGGTTCAGGTACTGGTGGGCAAAATAATTTCCTTGAACAGGTTCATATCCCGTTCAGCAGACAGAAACTTGCCCTTCTTCAAAATCCTGCGCGACGCTTGCAACTTTGCCTGGACCGAGGAGTGTGAGAAGGCCTTGCAAGAAATGAAACAGTACCTCTCATGCGCGCCTTTACTAACGAAGCCAGCCCCAGAAGAGCGCTTGTTTGTCTACCTCTTTATTTCATCAGAGGCCACGAGCGCTGTTTTGGTCGCGGTCCGCGAGCGTAAACATTTGCCTGTGTACTACCTGAGCAAAACCTTGCAGGCTATGTTTTGAAACCCGGACCGGACGTCGAACCGGGAAGCCTTACTGGTTACTGGTTTTACTGGTTCGACCTGGTCGAACCGGTGTGACGTCATAATTACTTAATAATTATATTTAATTATATATATTTATATAATATTACAAATATTAACTAAAAATAATAAAATAAGTAAAATAATATAAAAAATAGATATAACTTCAAATTACTTACAGATACTCATTAATTTTCAAATAACATTCTCCAACAATAAGTTTTCAAAATTATAAATTTACAAAAAATTAGATAAAAATAAAAATATATCATCCTATTTGTTGTGAAAAAAAAAAAGTATCACACCTACATTTATATTTTTATAAATATATATTAAAATTAAAATATTTTACATTAGTTTATTTATATTTAACTTTAGTTTATACTATGTAGTTTAATTAATATTTTCTTAACACTCAAAATTTTAATATAATTCTAGAGAGTTTATTATTTAAGAAAGTTATTAATAAATTTAGTAACATCAAAATTCTCAAATGGGGTGGTAGATCAGTTGGTATGAGCATACTTTAATGTCATGGGTTCGAAACCCCATAGCACCACAATTATTGTTTTAGTTTTGGAAAAAAAAACACACACACACACACACAAAAATCCGGGCCAACCAGCCCGTAAAACGGTCTGGTCCGGTTATTTGATCGGTTTTCGACCGGTTTTTAGCGGGTCAGATTGGTCCGCCCGGCTACTGGTTTTGGGGGGTCAACCGGACCGGACAGCCGGTCGGTCACCGATCGAACCGGTCCGGTCCGGGTTTCAAAACATAGCTTGCAGGGGGCTGAGAAGAGATACATGGAGATAGAGAAATTCGCCTTTGCGCTCGTTAATGCTTCTAGAAGGTTAAGGCCATATTTCCAAGCCCACTCCATCACGGTGCTTACTGACCAACCCTCAAACAGGTACTTTCGAAACCGGACGTCTCAGGGAGGTTAATCAAGTGGTCAATTGAGCTCAGCCAATTTGACATCAGCTTCGAGCCTCGCACAATGATACAGGCTCAGGTCGTGGCAGATCTGCTCGTTGAGCGTTTCTGCCTGGATATCACACCCCCAGAAGGGGGGATATGGCTTTTGCACACAGATGGCTCCTCGACCTCACCGGGGGAGGGGGGGGAGAGGGGAGCCGGGGTGACCCTCAGGGATCCTCATGGGAATGAAGTGGACTACACAATCAAATTAGCGTTTCAGGTCACCAACAATGAAGCAGAATATGAGGCCCTCATCCAAGGGCTTAGGATCGCCCTGCAGAATGGGGCCGCTCGGGTCACTGCTTATGTTGACTCCCAGCTGATTGCAAGTTAAATTGATGGCACTTATGAGACTCGAGAAGCCACCATGGTACAGTACCTAGCAAAGGCCAAGGAGGTTATATCTAAGTTTAAGGAATTCCACTTGCTGCAGGTCCCGCGAGCAGAAAATGAGCGTGCGGATGCCCTTTCCAAATTTGCATCAGCTCTGGAAGGGTCTTGCGAGCGTCACGTCACGTTTCTTAGAACAGAAGAACCATTGATCAACGATGGGAAACCCTCGTGCCAGGTGAGCATGATAGATCCGGCCGAGCCTTGTTGGCTTGATGACATCGTCAGATTCCTGAAAGACGGTACCTGCCCGAGTGACAAAGTAGAAGCG
Source organism: Lantana camara (assembly GCA_037501455.1). Lineage (NCBI taxonomy): Eukaryota > Viridiplantae > Streptophyta > Magnoliopsida > Lamiales > Verbenaceae > Lantana > Lantana camara. The sequence continues at coordinate 131,922,711 of CM074855.1, forward strand.
CGGAAGGTCAAATGCAAAGCCCCCCGATTCTCATTAGACGACGAGGGTAGGCTCTTCAAGAGATCTTTTCAAGGCCCACCATTAAGGTGCCTAAGACCCTCGCAGGCCAAAGAAATGTTGCAACATGTGCATAGTGGAAGTTGTGGGAACCATTCCGACGGTCGAATTCTGGCCAAGAAGGTATTGAGGAGTTGGTTTTATTGGCCCTCGGTGTTGCAGGATGCCATCAGTTATTCTAAGAAATGTCCTAAATGGCAATTCCATTCCAACACCCCTCAACTATCGAATCCTCAAATGATCCCTATTGATGTGTCGTGGCCCTTTGACCAGTGGGACATCGATATAGTGGGACCCCTGCCAATGGCTGTCGGCCAAAAGAAGTTCGTGATCCTCGCTGTGGATTACTTCACCAAGTGGGCTGAAGCCGAAGCGGTCGCAAAAATAACGTTCAAAGTTGTCAGAGACTTCATTTGGAAAAACATCATTTGCAGATATGGTATCCCGAGGGTACTCATCTCAGACAACGGCTCCCAGTTCATTGCAGCTGACACACGAAAATGGTGCTACGAATTAGGCATCGAGTAACGCTTCACTTCCGTGGGCCATCCGCAGGCCAACGGTCAAGCAGAGGTAACCAACAGGACTAAACTCCAGCATCTGAAAACGATGCTCGAAAGTAAAAAGAGAGAATGGGCAGAAGAGCTTCAAGGAGCCCTCTGGGCGTACCGTACTACCCCACGAGCGGCGACCGGGAAAACCCCTTACTCACTCGTTTACGGCTCCGAGGCCATGATACCTACGGAAATTGCTCAGGAATCCGCGTGCGTCGCTTATTTCGAGCCTACACTCAACGAGGATAATCGGATGTTTGAGCTAGACGTACTTGATGAAAGAAGAAACACTACGTGGGCTCGTATTCATAAATACAAAGCGACAGTCGCCCGTCAGTGCAACAGACGTGTCAGAGAGAGGACCTTCTAGCTGGGGGATCTGGTCCTAAAAAAAGTGGAAGTGTCCAAACACGTGGGTAAATTGGATCCCAGTTGGGAAGGCCCCTTCAAGGTCATTCAGGTAGGGGCGAACAATACCTACCTGCTAGAGACTCTGCAAGGTGAGTGTCTCCCTCGACCATGGAATGCATGTAACCTTAGACGGTTCTACGTGTAGTTGCAATCCTTGTAATTTCCCACTAGGGGCACACTGTATCTCCTTTTGACAGAAATACAAGCATATCAGTGAGTATTTTCCAAATTCTTATTCGCAATTTACTTGTTTTAATTAATGATTCGAATTATCAATTATATCAACGCTTACTCCGTGTTGAGCGTCCTCCACGTCGAACGGCTTGATGGCCACCTGGTCCAGGCTTATAAATGAGCAGACCTTCTCTAAGTCAACATCCGGGGTATCGTGGACCCCTTATGACGAATGTCTTGACGTTCATAAGCGCACCGACCCTTAAATGGGCGAGTCCTAATAGGGGTTGTCGTATGCTTAATTACACCAACTAGATGCTGATTGCTCTAGCTCGCGCTCGGAAACCCCTCAAAGACCCTCATTTCATAGGGGAATGCGTACGCCCGTGGATTACAGACACCTAGCCAATCCCCTCGCAGATTCCTAAGTCCAAAGTTCACACCACGGCTACCCTCGCCATTGTCTAACACCTAGAGAATTCTATGGATGATTTCTAAGTCCACTTTAGATTATTGGAACACTCAAAACAGTTGTATACATTCTACGTTTAAGATCGACCCTTAGCGTATTCCTTGATGGATTCCTAAGTTCCAGCTTGGGGCCTTATGTTGGAATAAGGCCAGGGTACCCTCATAAGGAACACCCTCGCGCCAATGCAATCCCATCACCAACACTCAGATACCAAAAGGAACAAACAGACAACGCTCAAAATTCAACATTGAAAGAGATCCAAGCTTCATTGGCACGGAATAAAGAGTTCATTATCAAAAGTACGAAAATCAGAAACGAAGGTTCAAAAGTTCATAATGGAAATGGAAAAACAGAACTTTGAAAGAGCAGATAAGGAGCATTAATGGGCTTCTCTCTCGGGTTCCGGAGGAGTTGTTGACAGAGGGACGGGAGCCAGAACCGCAGCGTCAGAGGCTTGAGTGTTGCTGGGACCGGAGCCGTCTTCAGTGTCGATGGCGGTGCCTTCCTCTTCAATCGTCAGAGGCTCAAGGTCAATGGGGTTGGCTGCCATATACTTATTTTGGAGCATAACGACCAATTCATTGTACTCTGGCTCAGTGAGATCATCGTTTGGATCGCTAAGGGCCACTGGCTCGAAGTTTTCACCAAGGTCCATCCTTAGGCGCTCGTCAGTGCGAGTCGATGGAGGCACCATGCCCAGATTAATCAACTGGCCCACGGACTTCCAGAAGAAGCGGCGAGCATTGTCCAAGCAGTGCAAGTTGGCGGCAAAGGCGAACGCTTTAGAGCGCAGGAACTTGGTGATCGCCTCCCAAGCCACCTGTGACTCCAAAGTGGCCACCTTATCCTGCAAATTGGCCAAGTCCCTCTTGGTTGCTTCATTTTGCTGGGTGCTCTCGGCCAATTGCCTACACAGTTCCCCGTTAGCAACCCTCAGCTGGTCACACTCCTCCTTGAGTTTTTTGAGGCGATCGTCCAAGACCAAATAGGCATCGTCGGATTTGTTCAGGGCCTCCCTCACCTTCTCCTGCTCAAGCTCAGACGCCGTTAGTTGAGCGCAGGCGTTGTTATAATCCATCTGCAGTTGACCAGGATCAGAAATGCGCAACAACCTCTTGTACTTGGCCTCATGCTAGGAGTAGACCTTCGCCTGCCTTTGTAAGTTTTTCAGTCTGGGGAGTACCTCCTGAAAGCCAGTGAAAAAGAGTGGTTAATACCAAGCTGGCTCGAGGGTAGGAATTATTTAGGGAGATTGAATAACTTACAGTTATGAGGGCAAGGCAGGCGTCGTCCGCCACCTGAACTGCACCCTGCTCATTCAGCTTATCATGGTCCCCAGAAAATTACAGCTTACTCACAATCCCCGTCACAAAGGTGCGGGTGGATAAGCTCTTCTTCAAGAGCACGGGGCCACCTTTCCTTGGGCGCTTGTAACGAGCGTCGCCCTCGCACTCGTGCTTCCAGAAGTCCTCATCCTCGGAGGATGAGGTGTCGCCATCGTCTCCACATTGGCCCACCACCACCTCTTTCCCCTTTCCGGTGATGGTGATAGCGTCTGGCATCCTCTTCTTTTTCCCTGAATGCTCGGCCCGCACAACCTCAAATATTTGGACTGCGACACCCGAGCGATTGCTGTTAGATGCATTGGAGCCCACAGGAGCTGGTGATGCGGGAGCAGCCTGAGAGGTGGCGGCGGGGGCATCATCGAGGGTCAGATCCTCTATATGGCTAACTTGGCCATCCCTTCGTCCGCTTACTCCACACCCGGACCCTCGCCTGGTGCCACGCCGCCCTCGAGGGGCATTGGGAGCCTGTTGACCCTGCGGTGGCTGTTGTTGTTATTGGTTGGCCCCCGCTCTCTGAGCACGCATCATAGCCAGGATACTCTCTACGGTCAGTCTAGCTATTAGCAGCTCTGCGTCTGCAAACGGAGGGAAAACGAACTTTAGAAAAAAGCAATGGGAATATTCGCCATAAAAATACAACAATTTAGATAAGTTAGTGATGCTATTCTAAATGTTAGAAGTGTTAGTTCCTAGAATCTAACCGTCGAGGGCCATGATCTGAACGGGAGGATTGAGTATCGTGTTTGGAGGATTTGAGAGGCCATAGCGGAACAATATCCCCTCATTTCTCATCAAATCCTTGGCCTTCACCAGCCTCTTCTCATTTCTCATTGCGAGGGCTAAGTTCTTTGCCCAATGCTCGAAAGTCTTCTTCCCAGACCTGTTTCTGACCAAAGGACCTTCTCCGTGAACTATCCATGATCGGTGAACCTTGAAAATCCCCCCGGGCACACCCACAAAGAAATACTTTTCCTTTCAATTCTCACCGTACGAGGTTGAGGGTGAGTCTATCATCTTAAACCCTGACTTGTCCTGGGCATAGTAAAACCCATCTGTCGGAGACAAACGTGGCGAGCAGGCCACTTGAATTAATCTATTGAAGTTGTCTATCGAGGGTTCGTGGCCTGTGGCCCTCATGGCAACTTGAATTAATCTATTGAAGTTGTCTATCGAGGGTTCATGGCCTGTGGCCCTCATCAGGATCACAAAGGTGTTGAATAGGGCTATGCCGTTGGGAAGAATCTGAGAAGGGCTAAGAACAAGATAGTTGTAGATGTTAGCGATGGCGGTCAGAATTGGGAATCTCAAGCCTCCGGCCAAGACAGAGTCCAGATAGACGGTCAACATCCCTGGTGGCGGACGGTTGGCTCTCTCCCCCTCCTCAGGTAGGCGGATTGGGAATACAGCTTCATCCCAGTACGCCTTAGCCTTCATATCTTCCAGATCCTCGAGCGTCAGTGTGCTCTTTATGTCATCTGGGGATATGTCGGTTTGGTGAGGATTGTCCTGCCTCACTCGCGTCGCAGGCTCCTTTCCCTTCCTCTGGCGCTTACGGGGAGGCTCGCCTTCCGCCCGATGCTCGGAAGGCCCAGCACCACCCTCTGGAGCCACGATCGCAACTGTAACTTGGTGATCCTGGGGCCTGACAGCATTGTTTAACACAGGGAAAACTCTTTCACCCTGCTGTTCCATTCTCAGGGAAAGATCCATTTCTTCAAAAAGATGATCTACCCCTTCATGACCACGTTCGTTCATCCCCTGAACGGCGGCATCCAGTTCTTCGTCCATAGCGTCCTCTGGCCCCTCACTATTGGTACCGCCATTGGGATATCGCCATGAGGAGAGGAACTCCCCACTGACATCTCATCTATCTCCCTCACCATTTGATCTACAATATGGTCCGCCATTGTTGTTTTTTACTTTGAAGAAGGTGAAGGTTCTTTACAGAAGGAGAGGACTAAAGGACGATTCTAATGCGGTGAAACCACGAGGAAGAATTTCTCACTAGAAACGACGCTCTAACACATCCTAGGTCTAGGGTTAGTCTCAGAGATTATGAAAGCTTACCTAAGGTTGAAGAAGAAGTTGCCGGAACTTGCTGAAGATTGCGGAAACTGCAAGGATTTCTGTTGATGTATTGCCTTGAAGGATATGAGAAGCGTAAAGAGTGAAAAGGATTTCTCTAATCCCTATTTATAGGAGGGAAAGCTGGCATTAATTAGGGTTTGAGAATTCAAACCACAATCATTTCCTGTTTTGGGAAACCCACCACTTTTGGTAACCGCCTCACACGTTCCGGAGTGCACGCGCCCACTCAGCTACCCACGCGCCCACGTCTCCACTCCACATTAAATGCAGATGGGACTTCATTTATGGCATTGTCAGAATATGTCCGTTACTGAAGACGGACAGTCTCTTCTTTCCCCGAAAGCTTGACCCTCGGATATTCAAAAACCAAGGCCCGTCTCTTTAAATTCTACAGTACGCTCAAGCGCTACTACAGAATTTGGGGGGCAAAATGATGAGGCCAAACTACACTCGGATCAGCATCGTACACGTGTCACAATCTGAAGGATGCAATAGCCTACCGCTCGCGATGATGGGCCCCTGGACTCAACCCGGCCCATTCCCTCTATCGCTTCTCCAACTTACACCTGCGCACCTCGGCCCAGGTCATGAGCGTAGGACCCCCCTAACGTTTGAACGCTCGCCTCACGGTCCCTGGGAATGCTGCGTATCTGGGTTCCCCCCTTCTCCATACCAGATACCCCCTCGTTCATAATGCTCGTGATCCCCGACGCTCTGACCCTCGGACCCCAGCGCAGGACCTTCCGCCAAAGAACCCCCTCGAGCGTGGCTGACGCTCGATTAGGTCTCAGGAGGGCTTCCTCCTTCGAGGGCCAGTCCCAGCATCATGAGGTGACCCTTCCGAGAGAACTTCAAGAGTAAGGGAAGCATGGTTAGATGCCTGTACGGTCGCCCCACGCTAACCACCTCTGACACAATGGTAGTGCGCACCTCGTACCTGCCATGCTACGGGCTTTCACTCTCACACCATCTCAGGCCGCCACATGTCTAGGGCAACACTTATTTTGGGACCACTTGGTTACTATTACCCAAATGCCCCGGCCTCAACGTATAAACAAGGGATTCACATGCACATTCCCCATATGATCTTCTCCACTAAGATCCCCTGCACTGAACAGAGGTTCTCTCCATTGCTGCATATCCCAAGCTTGGCATACTTCACCATTTCCACCCCTTTTACTGTCTTCTCTTTCCTGGTGTTATCCTAGCTAGAAGAACCCACATTCAATCGGAAACCCAGTTCCTGAGGCTCTGAGCCTGTGATGGTCTTCCCTTTTTAAACAAATCTTGAAAGTATTGGTTGCATACTAGGAATCCATTTCCTGCACCATCAGTATGTGACCGAAAAAATGGGGACCTAACTCAAATTATGCATCTCATTTGGGGACCTAACTAAAATAATATTGAAAATGGGGACCTAACGAAAATTTTTTCAACTGGGGAGTATTTTAAGCAACTGCCCCTAAAAACAAAGAAGTATTTTTTGAAAATACATATGCGACATACAATTGTCTGTTTGTAATTTATGTATTCGTTTGTTTTAAATTTTAAATGGGACATACTTTGAAAACTCCCAATGAGTTGAAAAAAATTTAGTTTGCTCTTCATTTTCAAAATTATTTTTGTTCACTCCGCAGATGAGATGCATAATTTGAGTTTACTCTCCATTTTTCAGGGCACATAAAAATGAGGATTTTTCGCACATTTCTCGATTTTAAATTATATTACCAGTTGTATAAGGACTAAGGTACTGTTTAAAAACTAATAACTAGAGTTGTTTTTTTAATAAAATTATCGTTGTTCCAAATTATAGGAAGCTCGTAACTTATTTGTTGACCGAAGTAGATATCTAATTGATATAGTTGTTATTTGTTAGGAAGTCTAGAATCCCCGTACGAAACATTAATCTACAATAGCCAACAACTTTTAATCTGATCAAGATAATTTTTTAGTCTGATCAAGATAATTTTTTTAATTACTTAGTGCCGAAAGAAAGTTACAAAAGTTTTTTTCTTTAGATATTATTTAATTAATTGAGTACAGAAGAATAGATATTGGCACCCTTATAGTAGATTAACTATTATAATTAAGTACTTTGGCTTCATGTGTATCAATTGGATGGTATTGATTAGTTCAATTCTTTAAGGTTTATTGGAAACTAAATAATTGGCTTCATATGTCAATAAAATATAAATTAAATATTAAATTATTTTTACCCTAAATAATAAGCAGACAATCTTATTTATTCTGATTAGTGCTAAATTTTAAAAAGGAAAAACATTGAAATTCATTATCTTCATTTCTTGTCTTTAATTTAATAAACCTTTTTATTCACCAATGGCCAAACTCATAAAAACATAAGTGGAAATGTGGAATTGGGTGTAGGGTTAAATAGTAATTTTCATATAGTTGTTGGAAAAGTTTGATGGAGAGACACGGAGGCGAGCTGCCTACCGATCAATTCGATACGACGTCGTCTTTTGCAACGGACGGCGGCCATTACCACCACGACGACCGCCCGAACCACTTCCACGGCGGGAACCACCACCACCAAAATTTCAACGGCGAGCATAACGAGCCCACCGGTTACCACCACAGCAGAAACGGCAATCATTCGCTGCCTCTATCAGGACAAAAGAGACAGCTTCCTCACTCGAGTAATTGCGAATCCCTTAGCTATTTAACGAGTAATTTTTAATGTGTTCATCCGTTTTAAGTAAAATTTTTGGCAGATAGTGCCGAGTATGGCGGTTTTGTGAAGCTGTACGTGGTAGGGATTACGAGAACAGCTACTGAGCAAGATGTAAGTAGCTCGGTGACTGAAATTGACGCTGCATCTCTCTGCATTGCTTCAACTAATTGTGATTTGTTAGCTAATTGTATAAGTGTTTTTGCTTTTTACATTTAGATTAGAGATGTCTTCGGAGAACATGGACAAATTGTTGAGGTTGTTCTTCTCAAGGATAAAAAGACTGGTTTCCAGCAGGGTATGGAGCTTTTTCGCAGCTATTTATCAGATGCTTTAGCAATTGTTGCTAACTTTTTGGGTGCAGTTTTTGCCTGTATAAATATTTTAAGTTTCTTTGGTTTCTACTCCCCTATTCTTCTAGAGTGCTGTTTTGTGAAGTATGCAACGATAGAGCAAGCTGAGCAAGCTATTGCAGCATATAATAGTCAATATACTTTCCCTGGGGTTAGTTATTTCACATTGCACTTAGATTTCAATAGTTTGGAGGTTTTGTTTTCCAAATACATTGATTCCTCTGATATATCGATTTCATCCAGGCAAGCATCCCTCTGAAAGTAAAATATGCAGATGGAGAACGTGAGCGCCTTGGTGCTTTTCTTCTCTATGATTGTCTTATTTTCTTGTCTGTCATTGATTTATTGCAATGCCATTGGAGCCGATGTTAATTAGGGTTCTAATCTACCATGGTTTTCTGATGTCCCTCTATGGGTGCAGGGAGCTTTGGTCCACATATTCACAAGTTGTATGTTGGCAGCTTGAATAGACAAGCTATGAAATGGGAAATTGAAGAAGTATGCAGTCACCAGTTGCTTCTCTGTTAATATATATTATGTGCAATGTATATGTTGCAGTGAAGAGGTTCCAGATGCAGTATGCTTAAATCTACTTATGTATTAAAACTGAAACTTGTAGTATTATACTTTATTTGTTCTTCTTGGTCTTGCTGTAGCCCAACACCAATTGTCCAATCATATACAACCCTTGCTTCTTTTTAAATTGCATACCAGTTCACATGGCCTAATTCCCTAACATAATCGTTAAGTTTTCCATTTCAGTTATTAACTTTGAAACCTGTCGTTGTTAAGTTCTCAGTGATTGTTTTTATTTTCAGATATTTTCCCCCTTCGGTGTTATTGAAGAGGTTTTTGTTGTTCGAGACGAATTCAAGCAAAACCGTGGTTTGTGATTTCTATTAATTTCTCTGTTAAGTTCTTTGAGTAATTAATTGAGGTTTGATAAACACTTGAACAATGACCATTTGACTACTGTAGCAGTTTGCTTTCTAAACTCTGTGCCCTGAAAATGAAGTTTGAATAACAGATTTTTTAACATTTTTTGTGTTATATTCCACATTGGATGCTCTCATCTGTTGTTGCTTGTTCTCTTAAATACACTATAAATCGCTGCTTGTTGACTATTTGTTTTCTTTCTTTCTTCCTCATGTGAACTTTCTTCAAGGATGTGCATTCGTCCAATTTTCTCGCAGAGAAATGGCAATTTCTGCAATTCAGGCTTTACATGGAACATATGTTATGAGAGTAAGCCTTTATGCTTGCATGTGTTATTCTTTTCTCGATTTATGCTTCAAAAGTCATTTGTTGGATACTTTTGTATAGGGATGCGATCAACCGTTGATAGTTAAGTTTGCTGATCCCAAGAAGCCAAGGATCGGGGATCAAAGGTTCCATACACTCCGACAATCCTTTATTCTTTTGTTTTTGGACGATAATTTCAGATTCCGTGAAACCTAAACCTTGTATTTTGCAATGTTATGCACTTCTTTATAAGATGGAGAGACCTGTGTCGTTTCCAGCATGTCGTCTTCATTTGATGTTGCTGAAACAGCTTCCTGAAATCTAGTTTGTTTATAACAAATGGTTCTCACTCTTTATATAAACAGATTTATACTCAAACACCAATAAACAATAATATGTACGTATATGTATTCCCATTTTGTCTTTGAATTTTGTTACCAACCTGCTCCATTACTTTGGTATATTCTTCTCCAGGCCTGCACAGTGTATGAATGATCCCTCTAAAGGGTATATGCTGTCTAATGAAGTGCAACAGATGAAGGTAACATACACTGCCAATCACCCAAAAAGGCTTATGTAACCCAGTTTACTATGAGCTTTAACATCTTTTGAAACTATATGCTCTTGTGCTATCTAATAAGTTCCTATTGTTAACCTAGAACCCAATTTCACCTCTATTTCTATTGCCTGTATTCTGGATATTTAATCTTCAGCTGAGATGTCATGCACCAAGCAGCTACCTAGGATTTATAAATCATCGGTGTAGTTGTAGTTTGAAGCTGGACTTGAAATCAGCGCTATTTATCTTTTGGTTTCTTTTTTCACTTGCAATCCATCTTTTCAATAACAAAATTACTTTTGTCTGCAGTCGTCCCATTCAGGATGCAAGACTCCAATAATGATGAACAATGGTACTCCATCAGTGTCTTATGCATCCAATTCAATTGCTGAGATGGATCATTGTATAGAATGTGACTGGAGCGAGCACGTATCTCCTGATGGAGACTTGTATTATTATAATTGTGTAACATGTGAAAGCAGAGTAAGAGCTCCTTTAATAAGTTTCTATCTCCAGAATATGCACTAATGTTGGTTTTTGATGGGTGTCTCTTGATGTGAAATTAGTGGGAGAAGCCAGAGGAATATGCTCTTTATGAACAAGAGCTTGATAATTTGGAAGAAGAACAACTACATCGACAGCAGCAGGAATCAAGATTACAGGCCTATTATTCCCCGGAGGTATCTGAATTCTGAACCACCAAAAGCCATGTGAGCTCATAAGAAAACCACCTTCATCTGAAATGGTTAGTTTCGATTTCTCTCTCCATATATACATTAACATTGATCCTGTACCGGTTGAGAGGGGGACTTGAATATGCAAGACTGTTATGATGCGACAAGATTTCTCTTCTCAATGTACCATTTTGTCAATGACTACGATCACCGCACCTGACATTTTAAACTTTTGCCTTTTGTATCCTCCAGAAAAGAACCCGGAAAAAAGTTACATGGTGATAATTTAATCGAAGTGGAGGTCTGCTCACATTGATTTTACTTATTCAGATGCTCGCATAAGTTTGAACCTTTGGTTGTATATATTTTTACACATTAGTAGTTCTTAATCCTGAACCGCGTATTGAGTTCTTGCAATGCAAATCTTACGTTGTAAACATGCTTGTCTGAAATCTTGCTTCCCCCCCCCCCCCCCCCCCCCCCGCCCGAATATGTCTGAAATTGCTGTACAGTTATTTATATTTTGCTTGGCACTTGGTAGTAATGACGCAGCTACAGAGCTCTCATCCCATATATAATTTTGTCTCGGGCAGTCAAAAACAGTCTTGGTAGGAATTGACTGGCAGACCGAGTATTAAATGCCTTGGAGATGAGACTTGGTCATGACTCATGATCTTGTTTTTACCAATAATGACCCATATCTTTTCACAGTTTCGATTCGACAAACAATGGGCCATATGCTTGAATACTATTCACCTTCTTAATTATATCAGCATAATGCTCGTTACATTGCTAATATGGCTTAATTATGTCAGATGGGGTGGTGTTAATTAGTGATGATATATCTGGACCACACTGAGTGAGTGAGTGAGTGTTGTTGTTTCAAGAGGTTTTTTCCTCCAATAATCCAATTACTGCCTTTCTTTTCATATGATGTGGCTGCAAGCCTGCAAATACCACGTAGTACCATCCCTAAGATTCAATCTTTTTCGGTATTTGTCTGAAGACATGAGAAATACATTAAGGGCAATGGTGGGTCAGTTGTCAAAATCTGTTCTTTTTCGTTCACGTTCAATGTATATATGGCTAAAGGACAGTCTCATAAATTCTCACCTTTTCTCTGGGTACGAAGTCTTGGTGAAGCCCTATGCAACTGCGCAAATCATCCTCGTCCAAAACATTAATTGTTTTTGAAGACGAAAACGAAGTAAGCTTCCCAGGGGATCGATATCTCAAAACAACTACAATAATACTTATACAACAGATGAAATTCCTCCATAAGATATCTTATTGGGAAATTTCCTTATTATTATCATTCCTTTGCTGCATATTTCATCTATATATACATATAACAAGCAGCATGTTACTTAAAGATTGCTCCTTCAAGAAGATGAACTGATCAAGAGGATCCCTTAATCGTCGAATTCATATATTTACCGGGCACATTTGATTCAACATTTCATCGCTAAACGGCATCAAATGAGTGAATTAAACCGGAAAAATACAACATATTTTGTCCAATCATTTCTAATAAGAGATCAAGACAAGGATATACAAACACTTCCACTATTAGGGTTTTCTGCAACTTTTCTACTACAACTACCACAGACTGAGTGATGGATCAAAGTTCTTTTCATCTACAAACATTTTTGGTTTTCCTACAATCAGTTGCAGCGATAGATAAAAATATACTAAAGCTCACTGCTCTTCATTCTTAATAACTGACCATGGCACAATATCTTGGAGAAGACCGTGGTCCGTCAGCACACCAGAAGGAGACTGAGAGCTAAACTGCCATTGCGGTGCACCTGCACCAGAACCAGCGATGTTCGTCGGACACACTAATCCACAGTTCGTGAAAACCGGTGAGTTGGAATACTGTTGGTGGTGGTGAGACAAAACCGGCGGCGGGGTGGCGGCGGGGTATGATGAGAAGCCGGAGTACGGGGGGAGAGCGGCGGCGCGTGGCGTTGCTGGGCTGGGATGAGTGTGTTTCCCTTCATATGTTGTCACTACAGTGCTGGGATCCTTGCAGGATCTCTCCACCCTCTTTTTCACGTTACAAGATGAACTTGTGCATCTGTAATAACTCCTGAAACATTAAAAGATGCAAATTTTAGAAAGAACCCAATATCCAAAATCAAATAAGAATAAAGAATATATATATCGGTTTTAGATTTGTATATAGCTTCATAGAGTTTACCTAGGAAAAGGGCTGTTTTTTACCGCCTTTTGGCCATATTTTCTCCATCTATAGCCATCTTCCAGATGATCAACTTCACTTTTTGTCATGAAGGCAAATCTTGGCTCTCTCGGCCTCTTCTGGCTTGTTTTCTTTGCTTTCAACCTATTCCAAGAAACCCCAAATGTACAAATTAGCGAAATTTAAATAATACATATAATAAAGACTCATCAAACTTTGATTATTTCTAATAATTGTCTGTATGTTTCCGTCAATTGGGTGAAATTACACACACAAAGGCAAAAATCATTCCCCACATGTTCTTTTTTCTATTAAAATTTTGTCAACAAAATATCCACACACACAAACACACACACTTACGGTTTCTTAGTCTTCTGGTTTTCCTCGTCTTCTTCCTCATCCTCATCTTCTTCTCCTCCATCCACAGCTACTTTAGTCTGTTCATCATTGTGCACACCACCACTTGATTCAGAAGAAATGGTGGACGAATTAGGCGTTGCCGGTGCATTGAAGCCTTCCGCCCACGACGATTCCTGATGAAGAAGCTGAAGCTTTGAACAACTCTGATGATCATCGTTCGCTTGAAAGACATCAAAGAGTGACGATGGGCCCAAGTCCTGCATATTTAGCAACTCCATGAACCCTAATGAGCTGCTCTTCTCACCCTCAGCAGAAAAATCCAGAAGCTCTGCTAGTGCGCTGTTACTGCTCATTGTATTATAATGATCCACAAAGGAAGACGATGGGTATGGATCTTCCATCTTTATGCAATCCTTTCTGTCCCTCAGAATCTCTTTCATCAAACCCCCTCTCTCTCTAGCTATAAATATATATATGTGTGTGTGTCTCTCTTTTCCTGCACTCTTCTAGAGAGAGAAACCAAAGAACACAATTCTTGCAGGAGAAGACAGGGTTTGCTCTCGAGAAAGATTACTAAGGAGTAAGCACACTCTCTCTCTCTCTCTCTCTCTCTATAGTAGTGAGATAAAGAGAAAATGAAGAGCAATTCTTGCAGGAGAAGACGGAGACAATAAACTCTTGATGGTTGATAGTGGTAAAAATGGGGGCCTCTTTGTATGGTGTAGAAGAGAAAAGGGTGACCGGGAATAGCCGGTGGTGATTCTAGTGGGCATTAAATGGGAAACGGGAGAAATTCAAACGTCAGTTGTTGACCGGTAAACCGGTTGAGGTGTGAACGCGATCGTCTGACAAAAATAGAGCTGATTACGCCAACAAAAGCTCCTTCTACGCTTTTTCTTCTATTCTATTCTATTTCCACTTCTCCCCTCCCTCGTCTGCATGTGCATTCACCCAATTCTATCCCTGCCGCAAATATATTCACTTTCTTTTTCCTGCTTTATCTGTTCATATATATTCATTTCCACAATTCAAGTTTTCACATACAATGACACGTCCATTTATATTAATACCAACACGTTTTGATATTTATGTATCAGATATATTGAATTTTTGGCTTAAATTTAACAAGTGACAGTACGTGTTCGTCCTGCTCCTGCACACAATAATATTTTTGCATCTAGTCGGTGTCAAATGTCAATTTAGCAATAATCCAAGGCTTAAATAATGTATGAGAAATCCAAAAATGAATGTATAGTTATTGCTAGATTAGGGGGGTGGGGGGCGAAAAATAGGGTAGGTGAGTGGCTACAAATTTCATATTATTGCTTCGTTCTTTACTAATGAGTGATTTATAAGTATTATCATTTATATCCACAGTTTCAGAGTCAGAGAGAGTGTCACATTCAACTTTATTAATCCATCGAACCTTCTTCACTGTTGAGATAATCAGGCCTTTATGAATCTTGATTTGCTTGTCTTTTACTTTTTCTGTATTTTTTATTTGAGTTTTTTTCACCTTTCAGGATCTTAAGCGTACGTATTGAATACGTGCTGAAAATATTTAACTATATTAATACACATATTTCCTCTGGAAAAAAAAAAAAAAAAAGGTAGTAAGTAGGACATGAATTATATACTTCAATACAAAATGTACGACATTTTGTTTTAAATATTATACGTTAGAGATGTTAAAATTAATTTTTTGAATGATTGGTACTGAATGGTGTGCATCAATACTGGATATGTGTCAAAACTCAAAGCAATATCTATCCAAACATGATATATATATGTATAATTAAATTATTGTAATTACTACAGTATTCATTAAAATGGACCCCAACTTGTACTCTTGCTACATGATAAAAGCTATTTGTTTAAGACATGTTATTGTCCAACTTAAATTGATTCTCAAATTTTAAAATTTTGAATGAGTGTATCGTTCAACTACTATTACTTACTTATATATATGCAATTTTGAATTGCAAACGCAAGTAAAAATTAATTTTATTCAAATAAAAAGAATATATATGGGAAAATTATTTTCATATATATATATATATTATTCTTTATCAATTTATAGGAATGTCATTACAAGAAATTACCAGCTAGCTCACTTTTCAATAGATGAGAAGAAAATAATCAAAACTATAGTTTTTCTCTAACTTTTCTTCACAAATTAAAGATCAGTTTAAAGTAATTCCAGATACACAAAAACTCAGGGAAAAAAAAAAGGATACCATTATTTTTTAAAGCCAAAATTGGGGATAAAAGATAATGAGTCTATTATCATTTATCACTAAGTAATTTGTGAATGAATTATTTAAAATAATTAATTAAAAACTTGAAAACAAATCTCCCTCCATCCAATAATGTGAATGGAGAAACACAGCCAAAGGCATGAAATTGTCTCAAAAGTTGGAACAGAACCCAATAGCATGAAAAAACAAATAAATAAATAAATAAAAGATTAGTGGCATCATTAATTAATAATTATGATGATAAGATTAGTGCTGATTAATTAGCTGAAAACATTTAATTAAGTGGAAGAAAACTGGGCCACGCTACCCCATGTCCGTCTCCCTATGCGCGGCCGTTGGGCCTTGACCATTCTCCTCATCACACGTGTATAAATTAATGGATTGGACCTACTCCGATCCTGCTGCCACGTGTATAATCGGACGGTCGTGATTTGTTCCTTGTTGGGCCTGTGGCACGTGCCAATATTTACGCGTTTTGGGAATATTCTGGGGTGGGCCTCTTGCTTGTACTATACGCTCCCTAAGATTTTGTATTATTTTTCTCAACTCTTCCATTATTGTTAGTCTTTTCAATATTTATCTGCAATTTTTCTTTTTTGGCCCTTTTTGAAAGTTTGAGGGGCAATGTTGATTTGGGGGAAGTTTATATGGGTTGAGTGTTAGACCCTTCTTGTGTGTCCAATAGTTCTAGATGATATCATATTTTACATGTTTGTTAATTCTAAAATGTTTATCATGTTGTTGAAAATGGATATTTTTAGTCTAGATATGAGGTTATTTAACCTACTAAAATGATACAAATCGTTAAAATATTAAAACTTGTGTACATGTTTATAGATGCAAAATAGTTATAGATACACGTAAGATTATTGTTTGTTAAAAGTGGGAGAATGGAGCTGTTGGGAGCTCATTTATAGAAAGGGAAAATAGGAAATCGCAAATTATGGGATACGATAACTGGTCAGGTGAGCAGTTGAGAGGTATCAAGCTGCGAGTGTCCTATTTATTTCGAATTCTAACGGTTATCCTACAGCTTGTCCATGTTTCTTTTGACTAAAACAAATTACAAAATCAGAGAGAAGTTGTTAGGGCTATTCTGGATCCTTCTAGTGGTCTTAATAGTATGTCCGCTAGTTCATTATCCAATGGGATGAATCCTCCTATTATCTGACAACTGTAATTGAGTCCTAACTCGCTCTCAAATGTACTAGAATGTTCATTATTAGGCCGTAATATATGTTTTCTTCCGGTATCACTTTTGGTCATTGCATATATAATGCTCGAATATATTTAAATTCCTAATAATTGAGAATCAGCTCAAAAAAGGAAATATGTGTTAGACTTTAGAGGAAACATGGTTTTGGGAGAAATTCTTTGTATATTGAATGATTCTGTACAATCGTGACACAATACATGAGAATAAATATTCACAAGACAAAGCTAATAAAGGAAGGTCAACTATACTGCAAATACAATCAAATCCCTAATTTTCAGCTTTCCTAACACTCCCCCTCAAGTCGAGTGTCGGATCTTCGATACTCAACTTGCTCAATACTTCGCTGAAAATCCTCCCATTCACTGCTTTTGTCAAAATATCGGCTAACTGGTCATCTGACCTCACAAATGGGATGTCAACAATCTGTTCTTCCAACTTTTCCTTAATAAAGTGTCGGTCAACTTCTACGTGCTTGGTTCGGTCATGCTGTACCGGATTTTCTGATATACTGATCGCTGCCCGGTTATCACACCTTAACTTGCACGCCTCCTTAGCTGAGAACCCAACTTCCGCGAGAAGCTTTCTCAACCACAGGATCTCAGTTACTCCCCGTGCAATGCCCCGAAACTCTGCTTCTGCACTAGACAGTGCCACAACTTTCTGCTTCTTGCTTCTCCAAGTCACTAGGTTACCTCCCACTAGAGTAAAGTATCCGGAGGTCGACCTTCTGTCAACTGGATTTCCAGCCCAGTCGGCATCAGTGCATGCTTCAATGTCTAAGTGCCCATGTTTCTGATACAGGACACCCCTCCCCGGATGCCCCTTGAGATACCGACAAACCCTTAGTGCTGCTTCCATATGTTCTCTCTGAGGTCGGTGCATAAACTGACTAAGTACTCCAACTGCATATGCTACATCTGGCCGTGTGTGCGATAAATAGATTAATTTCCCAACTAAACGTTGGTACCGGCCCTTATCCGCATCTTCTCCCCCGTCTACTATCTGCAGTCCATGATTCACTACCATTGGAGTATCAACTGGCTTACAATCGAGAAGTCCGACCTCTGCAAGTAGGTCAAGAACAAACTTCCGTTGAGATATGAAGATGCCTCGTCTCGACCTGAGCACCTCTATCCCAAGAAAGTACTTTAGCTCACCCAAATCCTTCATCTCAAATTCTCGAAACAGATTCTGCCTTAACTGAATTATTTCCTCTGAATCGTTCCCTGTGATGATCATATCATCTATGTAGATGATCAAGCAAGTGACTTTCTCACCTCTCCGTTTAAGAAACAGAGTGTGATCTGAGTTACTTTGATGAAATCCATATCCTTTCATAGCCACCGTAAATCTCCGGTGGGGGTTCCATATATACTTCTTCCAGTAGATCACCGTGCAAGAAAGCATTCTTTACATCAAACTGATGCAGTGGCCAACCCTCATTTGCTGCTATAGAAAATAGAACTCTGATAGTATCTATCTTCGCTACCGGGGAGAATGTCTCTGAATAGTCCACACCATATGTCTGTGTGTATCCCTTGGCCACTAACCGGGCTTTATACCGTTCTACACTCCCGTCTGCTCGATGTTTTACCGTGAACACCCATCTGCACCCAACGACACGTTTTCCAATCGACAATCTGCATTTATCCCACGTACCATTCTTTTCAAGTGCTTCCATTTCATTTTCCATAGCCTGAGTCCATTTGTTATCTGTGAGTGCCTTTTCTACTGTATTAGGGATTACAGTAGAGTCACTACTAGAAAAACGCCCTATAGCAACGGATTTCGACTTAGCAACGAATTTAGCAACGAAAATTTTCCGTTGTTATAACCCTCGTGGCTAATCTGTAGCAGCGGGGCCCGGATCACCCCACCTAACCGAGGCGAGCCCCACACGAGGCGAGCCCCAACCGAGCGCGTGAGAGACGAGCCCAACCGAGCCCCACGCGAGCCAACACATTAATTCCACATATTTGGGTTAAGTAGGAATTGAACCCTGGACCTCATGTAAAGAAGGTTGCACCCCAAACCAACTGGGCTAACTCAATTGTTGTTATTGTTATGTAATTTTTTATATTTAACCACTATCAAATATTCATATACTAATTTAAATAATTAAATACTTGTTATCATATATTTTAAATAAAAATATTTTTAAATATATAATTATTTATATTATAATACATATTCCGTTAAAAATTTAAATATTTATTAATTAACTACATAGCTCAAGTTTTAGTTATGAGATAAAAATATAATGTATATCAACTTAAGTATAACTTTTTATGACATATAAAAAAAAGGATGAAAGTTTTACATAACTAAATAATTAGATTTAATTGGTTGTTGAATAAAGAACTTTTATATTATATGAAGTATTCACTTATACATTTGTATTATTTAACAATCGTAGTTGAATAACTTAATGAAGAATTATTTTGTTAATATGAAACATTTATATTTGAATTTGTAGAATTATATCTAAATATTGAAGAATTATTGTATTAAATTCTATATAAACCCCAAGCACATATATATATAATAATAATAATAATAATAATAATAATAATAATAATAATAATAATAATAATAATAATAATAATAATAATAATAATAATAATTATAATAATTATAATAATTATAATAATAATAATAATAATAATAATAATAATAATACTGTATATCAACTTAAGTATAAGTTTTTATGACATATAAAAAAAAAAATGAAAGTTTACATAATTAAATAATTAGATTTAGTTGGTAGTTGAATAAAGAACAAATTTTATGTCAATATGAAGTATTCACTTATACATCAGTAGAATAATATCTGCATTTTGAGAAACTATTGTATTATTTAGCAATCGTAGTTGAATAACTTAATATAAAGAATTTTTTTCTTAATATGAAACATTTATATTCGAATTTGTAGAATTATATCTAAATATTGAAGAATTATTGTGTTAAATTCTATATAAACCCCAAGCATGTATATACATGTATATGTATAATAGTAATGTATATCAACTTAAGTATAAGTTTCTATGACATACAAAAAAAGATGAAAGTTTACATAATTAAATAATTAGATTTAGTTGGTAGTTGAATAAAGAACTAATTTTATGTCAATATGAAGTATTAACTTATACATCTGTAGAACAATATCTGCATTTTGAGGAACTATTGTATTATTTAGCAATCGTAGTTGAATAACTTAATATAAAGAATTATTTTCTTAATATGAAACATTTATATTTGAATTTATAGAATTATATCTATACATTGAGGAATTATTGTGTTTCGCAACCGTTTAAATTAAGAAGTTTTCTTTTAATATAATGAATTTATATTAAAATTTGTAGAATTAAATCTAAATATTAAGAAATTATTGTATTATGCAACCGTTACATGTTAAATGAAAAACTTCTCTCTTAATATTGAAGTATTTATATGTGAATTTCGAGCGTTATATATGTGAATTTTAAGGAATTATTGTGTTATGCACATCTTTTAATGATTTATAATGTATATTATAAACACATATTATATATATGTACATATATTATATATAAACATATAATATTAATTATTATTTAATATTTAAGATATAAGATATATATGTCTATATATTATATATATTGATATATAATATTTAATACATATATATATATATATATATATTATAAATATTTTATATTTATACATAATATATGTATGTATATAATATTATATGTATTATAAATATTATATATTTATATATAATATACATATGTATATAATATTATATGTATTATAGATATATTATATAATATTATATAATATATATATATAATATTATATAATATATATACGATATATATAATATCAATATATTAAATATTATATAATATTATAGTAATAATAATATATAATATGTAATATGTATTGTATACATGTATATATTATATAATAAATATATATATATATAAAAGGGAGAGCCTGGGATTGAACCCAGGACCTCATGAAAAAAAAAAAAAAAAAAAGCATCCAACCAACTTGGATACAATCCAATGATGTTTTGTTTGAACGAAATTTTATTTGACTTTTAAATATACTTAACGGTTCCGTTCAAAATTTAACGGTTTGGACAAAAAATGTAACAAAATGAAACCAAAAGGACTATTTTTGTCTAATTCTAAAAGAATGAGACCAAAATTGAAAACGTCGCAATCCTATGGGACCAAAAATGTAATTTACTCTATTTTTTATTATTCATTTATTTTTATTCCATATAGCAACGAAAAATCCGTTTATAAATTATAAATATTTTATTAATTTTTTTAATCATATGTTTATAGCAACGGATTTTCCGTTGCTAATTTTTTTTATATTTATTTATTTTTATTTCTTTTTTTTCTTCCTTATAGCAACGAAAAATCCGTTGCTAAATAGCAACGGATTTTCCGTTGCTAATATTTTAAATATTTGTTTATTTTTATTTCTTTTTCTTCTTCCATATAGCAACGAAAAATCCGTTGCTAATTAGCAACAGATTTTTCGTTGCTAATATTTTTTATATTTATTTATTTTTTCTTTCATATAGCAACGGATTTTTTGTTGCAAATATTTATAAATATTATAATATTTTTTATTAGGTTTTTATTTTAATAGCAACGGAATTTCCGTCGCTATATATACCAATTTATTTATTTTTTGTATTATTTAATTTTAGCAACGAAAATTCCGTTGCTAAAGCATTTTGCCACGATTTTTTTTTTCGTTGCTATATCCGTTGCTAAATAGCAACGAATAATTTTCGTTGCTAAATTTCCGTTGCTATATGACAGATTTCTAGTAGTGAGTATACTGAAGTGGCATAGGCTCGGGCCTGGTATGACAAGTTTCCGCGTGCAAACTCGGCCACTGGATACCTACTTGTTTTTGTCCCAAGTTCTGGTTCATATCTCTTGGGAGGAATGCCCCGATTGACTCGGGGTGGCAGCACATATCTGTTTTCAACTTGTGGAGAGTCAACTTGAGTCTGTATCTCACACTCCCCCTGTCCTCCTGCACTGTTAGGTTCATGCTGAATTATAGGACACGAACTCTCAGAATCTGAATTACTGTCACATACCTTGGGGAAACCAGTCGAGGGGATTGGAGCAGGAGGTGGTGCGAAGGGCTGTACTGGCGAAGAGGCAGGCTCAGTGGTTTCGCCTACTTGCTCTGTTAGGACTGTGTCTGGCCAAGATGGCATCCAACCTAGTGGCTCTGATTGCTGTTTCTCCCCCTGAGGACTAGGTTGGTGGAAAAAATACTCGGTCTCAAGGAAATTGCAATCCATGGTGGTATAAAGACAATGAGTGGAAGGGTGATAACACCTATACCCTTTCTGGTTCACCCCATACCCACTACAAGAAAAAAGCCCGAATTCCGACGGGAAAAAACCGACGGAAAATTCCGTCGGTTTCCCGTCGGAATTTCCACGGAAAACCGACGGAATTCCAACGGCTTTTTCGTCCGTTGGAATTCCGTTGGAATTCCGTCGGAATATTTGGCGGCACTTTAAAAAAAATTACGCCAAAATTTCCAACGGAATTCCGTCGGAAATTTTGGCGCAATTCTAAAAAAAAATGCGCCAAATATACCGACGGGATTTCCCGTCGGTATTTTTTTATTCAACATTAAAAAAATACGAAATAAACTTTCCGACGGAAAACCGAAGGGAAAATCCCGTCGGTATTTTTTTATTCTTCATTAGAAATTATCGACGAGATTTCCCGTCGGTTTTCCGTCGGAATTTCAATGAAATAAAAATTCCGACGGAAATCCGACGGGAAAATCCCGTCGGTATTTTTTTATTCTACATTAAAAAAATACGAAATAAAATTTTCGACGGAAAACCGACGGAAAAATCCCGTCGGTATTTTTTTATTCTTCATTAAAAAAATACCGACGGGATTTTCCGTCGGTTTTCCGTCGGAATTTCAATGAAATAAAAATTCCGTTGGTTTTCCGTCGGTTTTTCGTTGGAAATTTTTAATCAAATTTAATTAGAAAAATACGATTATAGTTAATACAAATAATTATATATAATTGTTTGCACTAATAATTCGCGTTTATTGACTTTGTGTAAATATCGGATAAATAGTACAAATAATTTATAAATTTTGATATCAAAGTGGATCTTCAATTTTCGATCTTCTTCAACTTATTTAACTTTTATTAATTGGTTTGATCTTTTTCAACTTCAGATTTATCTTTTAATAACTTTAATCCGTAGGTCCTTCGACTTATTTACAATCAAAAGCTAGATTTCGGAGAATTTCGCCAAGAACGTCTTTGAACACTTCTGTAACTCCGTGGAGTTAGCTTGAATATAACGTCAATTCGTCAGTATAATGTCTTAATAACGGATCAAACGACTTGATTTGATAATTTTGGGGAAGAACGCCTTTATATAGGTTTATAATTCAAGAGTTAGAGTTCAACTCAAACTTATTTAATAATTATCTCTTGTGTTTTTTTTTAAAGAGATAAATATAATATAAACATATATATTATATATATTACGGTATGTCTAATATGTAATATATATATATATATATATATACATATATATATATATACATATATATATATATGTTATATGTTATATTACGGTATATGTCTAATATATGTACATATATAATATATATATTACGGTATATGTCTAATATGTACATATATATATAAATATAATATATTATATGTGTATATATATATATATATATATATGTATAATATGTATATATATATGTATAATATGTGTACATATATTATATATATATATATATATATTACAACATGTATAATATTAAAATTTTTAAATATGTATAATATTATCTATATATAACGTTATATGCATATAGTCAATTAAATTAAAAATATAAAGTTTATTTGTTCATCTACAATAATATTTTATATAATTTTAAATATATACATTATAATTAAAACACAAAAGTATATAAGCTAGCAATTTTTATATAATATCTCAATAAATATGATTATATTTAATTTAAATAATTATATATTTAAAATTTTATATTTTAAATTAATAATAAAAAAGTATTTAAATAATTAATTGAAATAAGTGTATAAATATATTTAAAGACATAATATTAATAAGAAGTAAGTTTGCCAAGTGGTAAGGGAGTCACCATTCTTCCTTGGAGACCCGAGTTCGAATCCCTTCGTGCGCAATTATCGCGAGAATTAATTCTCGCATTTGGGTGGCTCGGTTGGCTCGAGCTCGGCCCACGGCTTGTCCGAGGAATTGGTATAGCTTGTTTCCGAGGTGGTTCGGGTGTCACAAATGATTTTTTTTATTTATTTATTTTTAATCAATTTCCGACGGAAAATTCCGTTGGAATTCCGTCGGTTAACTCAAAAATTAATTTTTTTTTTGCTCCGTTGGAAATCCGTTGGTTTTCCGTTGGAAATTACTTCGTTGGGGAAAAAAAATGTTCGTTGGAATTCCGTCGGAAATATGTTTCCAACGGATAACCGACGGAACGGACCCGTCGGGACCCAAATCCGACGATACATTTACCAACGGGCGCCGTCCCGTCGGTTTTCCGTCGGAATTCGGCTTTCCCGATGAAAAACCGACGGGATTTCCAAAAATCCCGTCGGAAATTGCCCGTCGGTTTTCGGCCTTTTTTTTGTAGTGACCCCACAAAAACACACTTGAGAGAACAAGGATCAAGTTTGGTACGCTCAGACTTATGAATATGCACGAAAACCGAGCACCCAAAAACATGTGGAGGAAGGACCAACGAGGAGGGTATACTGACTTGACTGCTGAGGAACTGAAGTGGTGTTTGGAAACTAAGAGGCTTAGTTAGTGGGAAGGCGATTGACAAGGTAGACAGCAGTGGCAATTGCTTCAGGCCAAAGATACTTAGGACACTGAGATTCGAGCATAAGTGCTCTACACATTTCAAGTAATTGTCGGTTCTTACGTTCAGCTACCCCATTTTGTTGAGGAGTGTGGGGGCAAGAGGATTGATGGACAAGACCATTATCGTGGAAGAATTGTTTTAAGGTGGTGTTAACAAATTCCCCCCCCATTATCAGAACGAAGGACTCAAATTTGGGCCTTATACTGAGTTTGAACCATTTTAAAAAACTCAACAAATTTAGAGGAGACTTCAGACTTATTTTTCAGAAAAAATACCCACATCATGCGAGAACAATCATCCACAAAAGTAACAAAATACTTAAAACCATGATCTCCAACATTCGGGGCAGGTCCCCACACATCTGAATGTACTAAAGAAAAAACTTCTTTTACTCTAGAGTTCGAAGAGGAAAAATATTGTCTATGACTCTTAGAAAGTAAACATATCTCACACGACAATTGACTATTATGAGGAAAATTTTTAGGAAATAAAGTCTGGAGATACCCTAACGATGGGTGACCTAACCGGCGATGCCACAACCACTGTTGGCGGTTCACTGTCCCTGAGCAAACGCTGCAATCCCTTGGTGAGCCACCTCATCCACATAGTACAACCCATCCTGCTCAGTACCACGCCCAATCACTCTCCCCGACTGAATATCCTGCAATAAGCAAAAGGTGGGATATATCAGGGCCATGCAGTTTAATTCTTTCGTGATATGACTAATGGACAGTAATTTGCATGAAAGACTAGGCACATGGAGATAATTTTGCAAATTAATTGAGGGTGATATTGAAATGTTCCCCGTTCCATGAACAGGAGATGAACCACCATTAGCACTTTGAATCGAATACTTCTGTGCCACCGTGTAATTTTGCAAATCACTCTTATCATATGTCATTGTATCGGATGCCCCGCAATCAAAGAGCCATCGGGCATCTTTACCACCTATCTCGGCACCTGTACTGCTTGTCTTACCAACTGCTGATTGAATATGTGAGGTGTATGCTACATATTTGACATTTTGATCATCATAATTACATGGTGAATCTTTATAAGAAAAAGGAATAGTACTATTGGGAATAATATAATCTGCATAATGGGAATTAGGTGAAATGGAGGGGCATGGTGGGTATTTCGCCTAACTCATCCCTTTACCTAATAGAGCCTTTCCCTTTTTCTCATTCCCATCTTGCTCTGCAGCCGCCACCTCCTGTGCACCCCCATCTCCATCTTCTCTCACGGCGGCTTGGTGCGCCGCTGCAAATCGTCTCTCGCCGGCGGCTACGCCAGCCCTCTGGCCATCCAATTAGCTCGTAACAACCCTCCTTTTTGTGCCCATTCCTTCCACACTGCTCGTAGGTCACGAGATTCCGGTCGCCACCGCTTCGGTTAGAGGTGACGGTGCCCCTTGGTCCTGAATCTGTACTTCGTTGGGTCGAGACCGGTCTGAATTTGGTGTTCTCTCCCATGGGCGATGACTGATCTCGGCGTTCTCGGAACCTCTGGGTTGAGAAACCGGCCCCCATGCAGGAATTACTAGAGTACCCCGCCGACGATGAGCTCCGATCGCCGGCCAGGATATCTCTCCTCGCTGATTCTCGCCGGATGGTGGCATAGGCCCTTTCCACCGTTGGCAGGGGGGTCTTCCTTCAATAGATCCCGCCTTTCTGTGTCGTAACGGTCGTCAACTCCAGCGAGGAACTGAAATAGGCGTGCTTCGGATTTAAGGCGATTGAAGATAGCAATATCCCCTCCGCACGTCATGGGATTGGGTTGCCGGATCTCAATTTCCCTCCATATACGCTGTAAGTTACTGTAGAATTGCTCGATCGTGCCCGTTCCTTGCTTCATGGTGTTTGCCCGAGCGGTTAGATCAAAAATCTGGAATTCGTCGCCTCCGGTTCCATAAGTTGCAGTCAATCCATCCCAAAGGGCTTTGGCTGATGGGTATTCGGCATAATTCGGGACAAGCTCCGGCTCCATGTTGTCAAGGATCCATGAACAAACGATTAAGTCAGTTTGTTCCCACTTACTGAAGTTGGGATGTCCAACAGTTGGCGGCACCGGTTCACCGGTGATGTGACTGAGTTTTCCCCTTCCTCCTATGGCCAATTTCTTTAGTCGAGACCATAATCCGAAGTTGAACTGATTTAATTTGGTGCTTATGCTTACTGCCTGTGGTAGCTGAAATTGATTGATTTCTGGTTGTGTCTGTAGGGTTTGGAATTTGCTTTCGATTATGCTGGCGATTTGTGTGGCTAAGGAATCGACGGCCTGCTGCGATTCCTTGCCGGAACTGGAATTACTGCTGTCTTCGGCCATGGCCGGGAGAGGTAACTGTATGTGATGAGCAAGGATCGGATCCGATTAATGGATCCTAACCCGCTCTGATACCATGTTAGACTTTAGAGGAAACATGGTTTTGGGAGAAATTCTTTGTATATTGAATGATTCTGTACAATCGTGACACAATACATGAGAATAAATATTCACAAGACAAAGCTAATAAAGGAAGGTCAATTATACTGCAAATACAATAAAATCCCTAATTTTCAGCTTTCCTAACAATATGTATGTGTAAAATTTAGTTTTAATATCATTTTTAGTATTTTATAAGCTATGTATTATGATTGTTATCGTTATCCTTTAAATGTAGGCTCAATATTAATTAGGCCCTATGTATGGCATCAATATTTTTGAAAGCCGCAAATGGGATCAATTTAAATATAATATTTCAGAATTTGAAGATATTTTAATAGACCATGATGCTTCTAGGGTACATTTGGGCGAATAGGAAATATAATATGGACAAAACAATAAAAAAAAATTAAAGATAATTTGTCTCGTAGTAAAGAGTCGCCATCCTTAGCTCTGAGTCAAGTGTCGTTGCTTGATCCCAATACTTGACTACGTATACATGTTCACAAGTCTAGGATAGAATAGTTTAAATGTAAACTGTATAGGAAGAATTAATATACTAACTAATTCGATCGTGACGAGATTATCAACCAAGTAAAAACCGGAAATTTTGTTACTAAATGGGGTATTTTTTTAAAAATAAATTTCACATTTCATTTGAGTCGTAGGTGTATCATTTTTTTATTATTTACATGTAAATTTCTACAGAATTGCGAATCATATGCAATTAGGATATTTAATTTATTCCTCTCGATAGGTTGATTAAAGCGGTAAATAACTCGATTAGAAAGTGTATGACACATTATTCTTTGATCGACTGCTTTCTTAAATTAATTTTATATAAATTACATAACAAACATACTATTTCTTTTACCTCGTTAGATTAATTTGGTCATCATATTCGCTGTAAAATTACCCTTGCATTAGAGGGTTAGGTTTAGTAATATATGCTCATAAAGAATTTATACATCCATTCCCGATGCGGGATAAAATAAGCCTAGTTCTTATGTGGTGTTGTGTGTGTTTTGACCGTGTAATTAGCGTACATGAATCCAGCAACACCCTTAATTAAGGCGGATTGTAAGGTTGAGAATCTTTGTGATCATTTTTAATACTTCCCCGTATCAATATAAATCTTATTTTTGCCTTATTAAATTATGGCTTCACAATGCCCCATACGCAAGCTTATCTTTGCTCAACATATTATTCATTGAGATTTTTTTACACTATTATATAACATATATGCTGTCATGCGCCCTTTGGTAAGTGTCAATGTATAATTAGGGTATGATGCAAAAAAGCCGAGATGAGATGTGTTTCATTCATTTTTTTAGGTTCGAGCTCCAGCCCGATCGACTAGCTAAGAAGAATAATAAGGTTCGTGTTTGGCTTCAGGCTCGAGCTCAATAATAAGAAGCTATTTACTTTCATAGTTTGATATCCATCCACAATGGGTTATTTTTTTGAAAAATCTTGACTATTTTACCTAGGGGATGTTTTATTTTAATAGTTTAGGTGGTGGGCTAAATTAACCTATTCATTTATTACTTTACTTTGCAATTTTTGAAACAGATGTTAGTCATGAGGTAATTGACAAGTCTACCCCTTTCTCGGTGAATGTGTCCAACTCTTGAGAGATATTTTTCTGGGAAAGGGGAAGGGCAAAACAGCGTAAATTTTTTAAAAAAGTGAAGGGCAGGACAGTAATTGAATTAGACGAGCCCACCTAGTTATATAACAACAACATTTTTTCCTGGCTAAAAAGTCCAACTATGTCCAGCCATTTCTCGGGGCTCCGAGATTAGGCCTTAAATCCAATCTGTCAAAGTAAAGAATGGTTTATGGAGTTGTATTTAGCCAATAAGGCATATTCTGCTAGCGTCAGATTTGATTCAAACCCATAAGGCGTTTCAAAGTAATAATGAAAATATGTTAATTACAACAAGTTGGAAACAATAATAAAATGAATAAATATGGTAAAACCAGCTGCTACATGTGGTAAAAAGAACTCCGTAATGAAAAGAATCGATACTAATAATAATTATATATAAGGAGCCTTTACAAATTCCACACAGATAAATAAATATCAAGTATAAAATTATTAAATTAAATAACAATAAATAAAATCACTCATCATCCGAGCCCGATAACAAATTAACCATAATCTGCATGACTTCAACTCTCATCTCCAAGGCCGAGATATAATCCGCTGTTTGGCTAAAAAGACTTTCCAATCCCACGGACTTACAATTTGGTATCAGCTTCTTGAGAACTCCCAACTTTCTCTCAACGTCGTCATCACGGGCCATGGAACGATCCAAACGCGCACTTCTCTTCATGGATAACATGCTTCCACGTAATCGCGAGCTCATGCAGCGATTTCTCTGGCCCGGGATTACGAATCCGGGACTTGGCCTTCTTCCTCTGATATCATCACACTTCTCCATGATTAGAACTGTAGATTTCTTTAAGATGATCTGGAGAACTCAATTATCATTGAGAAGAGAATGTGAGGGTTTATATAAGACATGGGAAGGGGTTGGTATAGACATTGAGGATAATATTGCAAATATTTAATTTAAAAGTTTGATGGAATTTTAAGGTGGCCAAAATTATGTGGGGCACTCCTAATTGCAATTATTAATTTTAGTTAAAGAATTCTTGGCCAATAGTATCACACCACATCCTAATGTTTTAGACTGCCTAATTACATGTTTAAAGTCTTTGATTAGGTTAAATTAAATTAAATGTGCAAAGCCACTTCATAATTAGATACTTTGAAAATATAATATTCTAGAAGTTATTTTTCAAATATTGAAGAATATCTAATTACGAGTTTGAATTTCAGAAAGGAATTAACAATAATAATTAAACGTACCAAATATAATCCAATTATAATATATGATGCTAAAATTAAATATCTGATTGATTACTTAGCTTGAAGATTTTGATCAGCATATTATTATAAATTAAAAAATGAATACCACAATATTCCATTCCATAATTAATTAATTATTAATTTCTTTGATACATAAATTAGTAATTTCTTTGATACATAAATTAGGGTTTTAGTGGGTCCAAAAGAACAGAAAATTAGAGAAGAGTGTTGGCACAAGAGAGAAACGTGTAGAGTTTTTATGAGTCATGCATGTTCTGCACATGCACCCACATGAACTAGAACTACCAACATTAACATACTTCTCTTATCTCTACCTTAATTCCCTATATATTCCTTCAATTCCCCAACTTTCTAAATTCAATGCACACACAAACTTGGGATATTATACCTAACATAAACATACTGCTTTTGTCCATCAAACTACCCGATCACAAGGGTCGTTTTGCCCAACCCGGTCAGCCTACATCGAGAAATACTTGCTTCGATATGTACTCATAGATATGTATATTGAGCTAGCTATATGGTTTATGCCAACGATTTGTAAAAATTATTTTGTGGTGTCATGTTGTATATCAAATTCTTTTCATGTGCCACTTGTTGCAATCATGTCCAGCTCAATACGTGTCTATGTGTATTGATACAATATATGTAGTGTGTGGATATATACAGCTCCCCCATGTTCGATATAGCAAGAATCCTGTTATTGCATTCATTTGTTTAAACTTTGGATACATTTATGTCAACCTTGGTCTGGACTAAAAGGGTGAAGTTGGTTTCCATGTTGGGGATAAAGATGCCATAATGTATTTTAACAATTTATTATCACATGTATATTTTGGGTTGAAGTAAATTACAAAAACCAGTGCAACAGCCACCAGAATTGCAACAACCATACCATATAATTTCAAAAAAATCACCAATTTGAAAGCTATTAATTTAAATACTATGGAATATATATATATATATGTATAAACAATCATTTCAATGATAAAATCACACATGATTTTAGTTAATCGAACCCTCCACTCCCGGATAAGAGTTTTGGATTCCTCCTCGGTTCATCAAATGGGGCGGAGGTGCAGGAGACAATAGCTAATCGAGGGGGGCAGGCCTCGACCTCAAGATGTAAGTACCACCTTGTGGACGAGGTCGAAGAGGAAGGGGTCGAGAGAACAGAAGAGATGCTTGTCTAGCCCCAACCCAAGAAGAAAAAAAAAGTCCAAACACATATTCCGTACGCTGACTTCGGTGGAGCAAAGGGCCTCCAAAATTACCAATGCGAAATTCAGGGCATCCAGAACTAGCTCTTTGACCTTCCTGAGGGCTTTGGGATTAGACTTCTGGGAGAAGGGGAGACTGTCGGAGCCCCCAAGGTTAGGAACTCCTTTCGCCTGTACTACGCATCAGTACAACAGGGGTTCAGATTTCCCTCATTCCACCGAGGCTAACCTTCATCGAGCGGTTCAATCTCTGTCCCGCCCAATTAATGCCGAACTCGATCTCCCTTATGCACAACATGATCATTATCGTTCGATACCTCGGGTTCGAGTTGCGGATCGAAGACTTTGGGGAGTTTTTCACTCTCAATAACTCAGCCAAGTCGAGGGATGGGTACTATTACTTACAAGCGAAGGCGGGTTGCAAGCTTGTCGATATCCCGACCACATCAAATGGCAAAGGGTGGAAGGAGAAGTTTTTCTTCATCGATGGTCTTATGTCCCCAACTTTTTGAACCACTTGGACCAGGGCCGAACCCAAGAAGCTACCTCACCTCCGTCGATCGTGGCTTCATCAGTAATTCGATCTACTGACGGATCTGGGGTAACTCGACCCCACATAGTTAACAAGGAATGGGTATCTGGTTGAGGCTGGCCTGGTCAAGGGGTTGAGGTTGAAGAACTTCAATTTCGGCATACCTCTGTCTCCGATCTGAGCCTGTCTCGACTGGGCCAAAGTCTTGTTACTTTTTTCTTTTACGCGCTTTATTTGTTCCTGATGGTACTAATCGATGTCAACTGTTCTGCAGGCTTGCACATACTCAGAATGGCCTGATTGAGGAGAGTCCAAATGACTATGGGGTTGAACAGGGACGAGCCGATCCTAGCGGTCGAGGAAGATAGGTGTTGTGTGTAGAATTTGCATAGTTTTGAGCGTTAATTAGAGTATACCTTTTGTGCCGTTTGATGCGTTTATGTGTTTATTTTGCTCCATTCAGCTGTTTTTAGAGTTGGAGTTACGAAACGACGGAACGAAGCAATTTCACGCATTTTTGGAGGAAAATGTGGTGACTCCTGTTACTATTTAGGAGTTCAAATTCAGTAACCCCCGTTACCAGACATAGGAGCATTACTTTGACGAGATAGGAGGGGTAACGCCTATTATCCCTGGGCAGAAGAAAAGTTGTAATGCCCGTTACCACTAATAAAAACGTTATAGTGATTTCAGCAGTAACGGGCGTTAACAATAAATGCACATGGAGAGGTAACACCCGTTACCAAGAGTCGGCGAGAAATAATTAGGGCTGCTATATTAGTGCGTTTTAGAGTCTTTTTGAGAGAGCTTTTCTTCCGGGTCGTGGCCTAGGGTTTTGAAGAGAAGACAAGGAGTTTCAGAGGAGTTTTTCAGAGAATTCGAGAAGACGAAAGGATTGAATTCTTAGAATGATTTCCGGTTTTATTGTTGCTTTAATTATCAAACTAATTCCTTTGAGTTTAGTTTTAATTAGTTTTCGTATGTTAGATTCGTTTTTAGATATTACAGAATGTTTATGAGTTTGATTCTTAGACTTTGTTTAGATTTGATGAATATGAATTCGTTTAATACAATTTCCTTTAGTTTTATGAGTTTTGCTTTAGTTATGAGTAGCTAATTTTCTAGGGCTAGGGGAGTGATGATGAATGCATGATAAGTGTTTGATTTGATGCTTGAATGACTTGTGTTAATTCTTAGTTTGAAAACAGGTTTGAATTGACTTGCGATGACCTGATCACCCTTAGCATGTGTCATAATTGCCTATAGATCAAGAGATTGATGGTAATTTAGATGGTTTTCATAACTTGTAAGTTGTAGAATACAAAGAGATTTGGTTCTAGCGTACACAACAGTAATCTTATTCCATGCCGAGCCGCTAGAATATTGAATTGCACTAGTCTTGTTCCTATGGTTTAATTAACTATTGGTGATTGCGAGAGCAACATTGAACACTAATTAAGCACTTGGTTACACCTTGAGAGAGGGTAATACAAATATAAGTGACTAGGTTGTAGGATTACACTTGTCAGACGAGTATCATATCAACTCTTTAATGTATGATTCATTACTTTCCCCTGCCTGCCTCGTCTACTGATTTCTAATTTGTTTGTTTAGTTATTACTTGAGCTTATTTCTAGTTATTTGCTTAATTTTTG
Organism: Lantana camara; assembly: GCA_037501455.1. Classification (NCBI taxonomy): domain Eukaryota; kingdom Viridiplantae; phylum Streptophyta; class Magnoliopsida; order Lamiales; family Verbenaceae; genus Lantana; species Lantana camara. The sequence continues at coordinate 131,956,016 of CM074855.1, forward strand.
TTTTTAGTAGATTAATAGATAACAACAATTGCCTTTCGTTCGGTCTTTAGATTAGAGAGAAGTATTGAGTAGTGATTGATTTCCCATCCCTGTGGGTACAATCCTATTGTGCTACGCGTATGTTAGTGTACACTTGCACGATTGGTTTTAACTTAGGTAAAACATACAACAAGTTTTTTGGCGCCGTTGCCGGGGAAGGCGTTTTAAGTCAATATTACTTGAATACTTTGATCTAGTGCTTTAGACTATTACTTTACTTTGTGTTCATTATCTTTGATCACTGTGGAATTAGACTAAGGGTTTCTTTTCCTTTGTGCAGGTTTACGGTGCATGCGAAGATCTCAAGATCCGGAGTTAGTACCATACGATCCGGAGATCGAGAGAACACTGAGTGCTATTAGGAGGAGGCGTAAGAAGGAGAAGAAACCTACTACTTTACCGATGGCTGACCCACCTCAAGACCCACCACCACCAGCCATAAGAGATTATAACGTGCCGCAAACTGGAGCAATTCAGATTGTAGCTCGTCCCCCGATCGCAGCAAACAACTTTGAGATCAAACCAGCTATCATAAACTTGCTGCAAAACAATCCGTTTTCAGGATTACCACCGGAGGATCCGACCTCACATCTTGAGTACTTTCTTGAGGTGTGCGATACTTTCAAGATCCATAATGTCACACCTGATGCTATCCGAGTTAGGCTTTTCCTCTTTTCATTAAGGGAACGAGCTAAAGCTTGGTTGAGTACTATTCCAAATGAATCATTTCAGACTTGGGCAGCGTTATCTCAGGCTTTTTTAGCCAAGTTCTTTCCACTTAGCAAAACCACGAAGTACAGGAATGATATTCAAGGTTTCAGACAGTTAGAGGGAGAGTCTTTCTATGAAGCTTGGGAAAGATTCAAAGATTTGCAGAAGAAGTGTCCACATCACGGGATTCCCAGTTGGTTATTGATTCAGACTTTTTACAATGGGATGCCCCTTACTTTTAGAGGAGCGATGGATGCCGCAGTTGGCGGAGCTTTCTTGTCAAAATCTGAAGCAGTTGCTACTGAGTTGTTAGATAATATGTCTCAAAACGATGTTTTTGTGCACGAGAGGAGCCATGCACAACCAGTTAAGGTGCAAACAGGAGTCATAGAGTTAGATGGCCTAACCACCATCAATGCCAAATTTGAGGCCCTTAACAAGAAATTGGATCAACTTTCTGTGAATGCAGTTGGGATACCATCCCAACCAGTTCAGGTAACTTGTGAAATTTGAAGTGGTCCACATGCGTTTAACATGTGTCCTCATACCAATGCAGGAGAACAGGTGCAAGGCAGGTGAATTATGCAAGCAATTCCAAACTAGCAATTGATCCCTACTCAAACACTTACAATCCAGGATGGAAGAACCACCCTCATTTTTCTTGGTTGAATAATCAGAATGTTCAACAACCTTCTCAACCTAGGCCGCAGTTTCAGCCTAGGCAGCAATTCCAACCAAGACCACCAACCCCCTACAATGCTGCGTCCCCTCAACAGGAGCAAAAGCAAAGATGGGAGGTTGCACTTGAGAAGTTCATAACCGTGTCTACGAGTCGACATCAGAAGTTGGAAGCTCAATTAGATCAAGTGGTAAATCAGACCAGAAATTTGGAGACTCAAATTGGTCAGATTACCCAATCTTTGAATATGAGAGGCCCAGGCATGCTCCCATATTTATAGGAGACAATAGAGAGAATGAAGGTCCGAAGTTACTTGCAGGTTCAGATGTTGAGAAAGTTGTACTTGAGAAAGTTGAAGAGGAAGATGATTTTAAGAAGGAGAATTTAGAGAAAGAAGTGATTTCAAGCAAAGGGAAGTTTGAGAACTTCACCACTGTTATACTTACTAAGGAGTGTAGTGCTATTATTCAGCATAAGCTTTCCCCGAAGATTAAAGATCCAGGGAGTTTTTCAATTCCTCTCACTATTGGTTCTTTGCAATTTCATAATGTTTTATGTGATTTAGGAGCTAGTATGAGCATAATTCCTTTATCTACTTGCAGGAAATTAGGAGTGAAGGAGCTCAAACTGACTAACATGACACTCCAACTAGCTGACAGATCGGTGAAATACCCGATCGGAATTCTTGAAGATGTTTTGGTAAAAGTTGAAAGATTTCACATTCCTAATGATTTTGTAGTTCTTGATATTGAGAGCAATGAGAGAATGCCATTGATCATTGGAAGACCGTTTCTAGCTACGGCTGGAGCGGACATAGATGTTCAGAATGGAAGTATCACGTTCAAAATAGGAGATGAAAGAATGGAGTTTAAGAACTTTAGTTCTATACCACCACCACCGATTCCGGACAAGTGTTGCATGATTAAGGTTATAAGTGAGACCTCAGACGGAACGATGCTATTCACAGAGAAAAGAGATGCAGTTGATTGGGAAGGAGAACCGAAGTCCCGAAAATCGAGAATAAAGGATGTTTTGGAATTAGATACTTGGAGATCAAGCTCCGGTTTTGTGAGTAATAAGAACGAGGTCACTCCTTGTGACTCGTTGCTTGGGGATTGCTAATCCCAAATCCGGTTTTCAAAGTCAAGCTAACGACTATAACTTAGAACTAAATTTTTCTTTTCCGTTTCCTTTTGTTTTTGTTTTCATTGTTTTCATTTCTTTCGTTCTCGTTTTTCTCGCGGTTAATAGAGTTGTCTCTACCGTTTTGCAGGTCACTTAATGTTTTGCTAGGAAGCCAAAGTCTAGATGGAGCAAGGACCATGATTTGAGCTTTTATGTCAAAAATTGAGGTCCATTTACTTTGTTCGTATGGTGTGCATGAGATTGATTTGTCTATGTGAAGAATGAATTGATAAGAATCATTGTTTATGTATTGAGTAATGTTTGTGTGATTCGAGATGGGTGCACTATGGTTTGATTGAATTTTATGAGTTAATATCGGTTAATTAGTGTGATTAAGCACCATCCGGATTGTGTTTGTGTTTTAATTGTGTTTTGGGCGGAAATATAGGTAACGGGTGTTACACCATCTCAGTTATCTTTTGGTAACGCCCGTTAAGGAGGTCGGACATCCCAGGTAGTATAGGTAACAGGCGTGACACCTTCGTAGCTGTTTTTCAGTAATGCTCGTTAATAGAGACAGACGTCTGGGCCAATAGGGGTAACGACAGTTACCCCGTGTAAGAAGAAAACGTGTAACGCCCGTTACCGGGGCGATTACGCGGAATCCTGGTTTAGGAAAACACATTTTTAGGGATAAATTAATTCTTTTCCTACCCAATTTTGGATTTTTCTCCCCCAAACCTATAAATACACTTGCCCATACTCATTCTACTTTAGAAGATATTCAATAGTTTCCCTTGGTCAACCATTGTCAATTTGCAACCAAGTTTACACTCTCACTCTTTCTTCTTGAATCAAGGTAAGTCAATACCCCTTTTCTTAATGTGAATTGTTAGATTTAATTTTTCCAATCTAAGATTGAATTCTAGGAATGAATTTGCATGATAGGATGAATCTAGGTTAGAATTGATGATTTCTAGAGTATTATGCATGCTAGAATTAGGATTAATGCATAGAAGTGAGTTTAACTTGAATTGGGTCGAATTTTTGAAGAATCCTAATCTCTAATTAGTTGTGAATCCGAATTGTGGAGTTGAAGATAGATAGTTTTGAGCTTAATTTGTTGAGATGCCATAGGCTAGTGTGAAATTGAGTTGGGTAGATTGAAGAACTTTAGCCAAAACTCACATCCTAGGCCTATGCACATAAGGTGTTTGATGAATTATCTAAGTAACTTGAGATTGATTTTTGTGTGCTTTGTCTTGCTACATTTGTTTGATTCAGGTACTATGGGTCGTACTAAGCGCCCTTGCCCGATTGAGCCCTTCACTATTTCATCCCCTGTGGATCATCAATCACGGGATTCAGCCAATATAAGGGTGAATACCATGGATAATCCTTTTCAAAGGAATTTGACAAGTAATATTGTACCTACGAAGTTCTTCAAGGACTTATGGATGGAGAAACTCGAAGCTTGGGCGGAAGTAAGGAGATTGTTTGATAACATCGGTTGGCTATCGTTCCTTATGAAGAAGGACTTGACTTATTCTGAGTTGACTGCCGTTTTATTCACCACGATGGATTTCAATCCGACAAGTAACACTTTGACTTTTACTCTTAATGACCAGCAAGCTCATATATGGAACACGGATAGGATAAGAGAGATTCTCAGGTTTCCAGGACATGCTACTTCCTCATTGCCCAAATGGGATAGTGCTCAGAGAGAAGCAATGTGGAGATCCTTTCCACTTTGAAAGGGTGTTCCAAGTTACTCACCCACGAACATATAGGACAACTATTTGGATTCATTGACATGGTTGATAGTGCATAGGATCTTAGCTACAGGATTCTGTGCCCGTTACGAGACTGAGAGTCACATCAATGAAACTGAGCTGGAGATCATGTATTTGATGAAGGAAGGTATCATGTTTGATGGTACAACCGAGTTTCTATGGATACTTAGAGGAGTTGTGGGAAGAGCTACCGGATCAATAACCTATGGTGTGTATGTAACGATGTTTGGACGTGAGGTAAATTGGACGCCTAAGGATTTGCCCCTTAACTTTGGGTATGATATTGGTACAAAATACTTGGAAGAGTTGGGCTTGGCAATAGCATGGGAGAGTGAACGACTTGAAGATCAAATTTTGCCATGGTGGCCGATTAGAGATAGAGATAGATTCTGGCAGATGTATAGTTGGGGTAAGGCCCACTATGAGGAGCTTTCAGATGTGCAGAAGGAGCTGTTAGCTAGAATCCCCGATAGGCTAGATGATGAGTTCGAAGTTCTTCGCAACCCTAAGCCGGTTGTAGTTGATGAGGCTGAAGCAAGTGATCCGGCTAGTTTGAGGAGAATTCAGGCAGAGTTGGTGGGACTGAGAACCGATGTGATGGCCATGACTGTGAGGATTGAAGATTTAGCACAGTATGTTGATGAGAGATTTGATGAATGGCAGGCCCAGGTGGATGACAAGTTTGAGAGGTTCTATGCTCGTCTCGACCAGTACTTTCGAGGATCTCGGCCACCACCGTCTTGATCGCTTTGCCTTTATGTTTCCTTTTCCTTGTTGACATTCTATTTCTGTTCGAGTACTTATTGTTAGATTTTAATACCCTTGACACTTGTATTTCTTTGTTTATGTTTTGAACTCGATGATTTCTTTTTACAATGTGTCATTCCTTTACTTGGTATTTGTGTGTTAGCGTGTATAATTCCGTATATTTCGTGTGTTTAATGGTTGCATTCTAGTGCTTAATTGTGATATAAATTGGTGCGGTTGATGTGTTATATGTTCAAGTTGTGCAGATGAGCTTGTGATTCAATTTTGATGATTTTTTGGGCTAAGTGGATAAGTTGGGTCTGAGAATTCAAAGACTGGAGTTGTTGCCGGGCCTCACGTGAGCATGCATGTAAAGTTTGGAAAGTTGGGTGCCTTGATTTTAATTGGAGCTGGGACTTTAATCTTGTGGGCCGTGAGATATTGGACTCTAAATTAGTTGGGAAGAGGCCCAATTGAGTCAAACTTGAGAAGTCCATTGATGATTAGACTTCAAGATTTGAGATTTGGACTTATTTTAAGGCCCACTTAGTTAATTAATTAATGTGGCCCACTTTGGAGCAAAATTTATGCAGCAAGTGGCGTGAATTGGAGTCCCTCTTGGACTTGGATTCACTTGAAGATTTGGGATTATTTTGCTTGCTATATATTCGTGCTTTTGAGAGCAGGTGAGGAAACAACTTTCATACACTATTTCTTGCGCAGCAATTCTGGGGGCGTGAAGGCAGTAGCTTGAAGACTTCCGAGAGCATCGAGATTAATTCTTCTTCCTTTAATTAGTTTATGCTTTTATTTATTTTATGTTTTGAACATGATTTTCATGAGTAGCTAATTTTCTTAGTACCTAGTTAGGAATTTACAATTTATGTTTTTGACATCGTGAAACCTAATTGGTTTTTATAATTCAGTTTTATTTCAAGTATTTATTAATTCTCTGAGTGTCGTGTTTATTGTGATTTGTTTGCTTAGTGATAGTGCACGATCATCTAAGTAGATTTAATCGCATATAGCCAATCTTGATTGCATGAAGTATACGTAGTGCTTGATAGATAATTAGTGGCGCATCAACGATAGGAAGTCGTAAAGTCGAATCTGATTCGTTAAGGGAGTTAATAATCGAATTTGAATCTTGCACGTGTCGTGACTTGTTTAATTTGGATTAGTGTTTTCTTAATTCTTAATGCTGTCGATTCATTGAATCCTGTCGAGTGTCTCTAGGGGTTGTGAGTTGATTAGGGAATAACTGTCGAGTGTCTCTAGGTTATTCTATAATTTAAGAGAAAACGAGGCGGAGTCGAGTGTCTCTATCTGCTATAGCTAGTCTATTTGAATAACTGAATTTATTTTTGTGTCTATGATCGATATCCTAAACTAAATTGTGATTCCTAGCTAGGTATTGTTTTCCCATTGATTTATCTAAACCCGACTTTCAAGTGATTATTTGTTTTTCTTCTAATTTGTTTAATTGTTAATTAATTAGTTAGTTAGTAAATCTCAAAACCCCCCAATTTTTACTCGTTAATTTAGTGAGTTCTTTTGTGAATAATTAGAATTATTTTCAACCAATCTCTGTGGATTCGACCTGTTTGCACTATACTCTATTTTAGTCGTAAATCGGATTAATATTTTATTTTGACGGATTCGACACCTGTCAAATTTTGGCGCCGTTGCCGGGGATTGGTGCTAATCGAATTTAATTCTTTTTGTGAATAGGAGCATTCGTGGAGTTGACGAGCCGATTTTCGATCCCGAGATTGAAAAAACCGCAAAATCGTTAAGGAAACAGACCAAAACACGCAAGAAGCTAGCGGAAAAATCCAATCTGAACCAATCTGAAGAGTCCAGCACTGATTCGGAACATCCAGAAGACGAACAGAAGGGTTTGACCGTAGAGTTTGACCGTACCTTAACGATGGCAGTAGCAGAACGTCGTACCATGGAGGATCTGGTGCGCCCCGATAACGCCCAACAGCCCTTCTGTATCACTTTTCCGGAGGTGGGTGCTGGCTTCGAGCTAAAGACGGGAACAATTCACCTACTCCCCGTCTTTCGCGGTCTGGAAAACGAAAACCCTCACCAACATCTGAGCAAGTTCCACACGGTCTGCTGCTCAACAAAGCCTCATGGAGTTACCGAGGACCAAATCAAGCTTCGTGCCTTCCCGTTCTCCCTGCAAGATGCAGCAGAAAAATGGTTGTACTCTCTACCATCAGCAACCATTACTACTTGGCAGCAGATGCACGATAAATTCTTAAATAGGTTTTTCCCAGCTGAGCGGTACCTGGATCTCCTTCAGGAGATAATTGCCATTAAGCAAAAGGAACATGAAGCCCTGCATGAGTATTGGGAGCGATACCGGAATTTGCTTGCACTATGCCCACATCACAACCTGCCGGAAAATTCAGTTGTTCATAACTTTTACAGGGGCCCGATGCCTGCTGACAAAAGGCAGATGGATGCTTCGAGTGGAGGTTCCATTATGATCAAAACACCTGCAGAGCTGGCGAAACTAATTAGCAGAATTTCTAGGGCCTCACAAAAATACTATGCCAAGTCCGACATGACGAGACAGGTAAAAGAGGTAAGTTCTTCCCAGTTTAATGAACTCAAGAATATGATATCTGCTTTAGCATCTAACATGAGTGCAGGAATCCCTCAAGTAGCGAGAGTTTGCCAATTACCTCCGTAATCCCAACAATACAATCAACAACAAAACCTTAATCCCTAAGCTATCCGTTTCAACAACCTAGAGTCCACCGTTCAGAACCTAGGCTCTTCGGTTAAGAACTTGGAAACCCAGCTAGGGCAGATCGCTGCAGCCTTGAGTAGGATGGAGAACCAAGTTAAACTACCCTCGCAAACGGAAGACCCCAGGAAGAATGTCAGCGCCATCGCGCTTCGAAGCGGTAAGGAACTTCCGCCACCCCTGGAGAAGAAACAGGGACGGAAAAATGGGTCTGCTGTTGATCGGACAGAGGGTGCTACTTCAAAGAATGACCGTATTGGAAACCCAAACCGCAGTAGCGAGACAGAGATTGTCGTTCAGCCTGAGCCTCTGGTAATCCCACCTCCGTTCCCTCAACGTCTTGTCGAAACGAAGAAGCAGAAAGAGGAAAAGAATATTTTAGAGACGTTTCGCAAGGTTGAGGTGAATATTCCCTTGTTGGACGCAATCCAACAAATTCCCAGGTATGCAAAAGTCCTCAAGGAGCTCTGCACGAATAAGAGGAAACTGTTAGGCAACGAAAAGGTAAGTGTGGGGGAAAACGTGTCAGCCATTTTACAAAAGAAACTTCCCCCCAAATGCCATGATCAAGGTATGTTTTCCATTTCGTACAAAATTGGTAATTTGGGAATTAAGAAGGCAATGTGTGATTTAGGTGCATCTATTAATGTTATGCCTTTATCTATTTATAATGCACTTAATCTTGGTCCCTTGAAAGGTACAGGTGTTATCATACAATTAGCGGACTGTTCTATCGCATACCCGGAAGGTGTTTTGGAAGATGTCCTCGTTCAAGTCAATGATTTAGCCTTTCCGGCTGATTTTTTTGTGTTGGACATGGAGGATAATTATTCTGAGAAATCCTCTGATATCCTTTTGGGTCGTCCATTTTTGAGTACTGTCAATGCTAAAATAGATGTTAAAAAAGGCTTGTTGACTCTAGAATTCGATGGTGATATTGTGCAGTTTAATGTTTATGAGTCAAGTAAAGGTCTTAATAAATTTTCTAGTGTTTTTAGCATTGATGTGATAGAAAACCTGACTAATGAGGATTATAAGATGAACAATGTAGAGGGACTAAGTCTTGTTGAAAATTTTAAGATTAAGCGAAAACTTGTTGGGTTGTCGGTTGATCCTTGTGGGATGGTTTTACCATTAGAGGGTTTTAAATCTATGAATAGGGATGCTCTGATGCTTGATGTGCCTAACGCTATAACTGAACTAAATTCTTTCGTGTTTCAGACACCTATTTTGAAATTCAAGAACTTTTTGAATAATCTGGAGTATGCCTTTAAGGGAGGAATAAAATATGCAGATTCAAAGCTGATACACGATTATTTATGGAATGAGCAGTTTTTCGAGGTGTACGACCTTAAGGTTTGGTCATACCTTACTGTCACGCTCTGGTATGCAGATATTCTCGACTACTTAACCACTATTTTCTTCAGATCTCACGTATTTTTTGAGTACAGGAACCCAAGAGTCATTGTGAAGGATCATGGAAATTTTTTTTGTAAGTGGTTGATGGATTCTGTGCTGAGAAAGTATCGGATTATGTTGAGAACCTCTATGAGTCATCATCCCCAATCTAGAGGGCGCAATGGATTAGAAGATTCATCACCACATAGTCGAGGGGATTTATATGGAGGTTCTACCTCCATTTGAGTGGATTGATGCGAAGTGTGAAAATTGAGAGTGTGGGATGCAATTATCGAGGTAGGGGGGATCATGTGTTTAATGGCGGAATTGAAGTGCTGTGAGTTTAAAGATTGAAATGATGTAAGCTTGGTGAGTAGTCACTTGATCCAAATTTCCATAACCTTACCCAAAGCCTACATTACAAGCTCGAAAGACCTACTGATCCTAAGTCTTGATTAATTCCATTAGTGGAGATAGGTGCGAAGGGTGTATTCCGAAGTTGATGATTAGAACTTAGGAGGAACTTGTGAATTTGTCATTCTAATCTTTGTACATTTGTTTCGTTTGATTCACATACTACACAAGGGTATACTTTTCATACTAAGTTTTGGTGATCTTATGTCTATGAGTACTTGATTGGATGAGCTAGACTTGTTTAGGTGATGGTTCGATGATTGCTTTGAGGAGATGGTTTGATGAGGATGTGTTTTCTTGATTTCCGTATTACTCGGGGACGAGCAATAGTCAAGTGTGGGGGATTTTGTTGTGTGTAGAATTTGCATAGTTTTGAGCTTTAATTAGAGTATACCTTTTGTGCCGTTTGATGCGTTTATGTGTTTATTTTGCTCCATTCAGCTGCTTTTAGAGTTGGAGTTACGAAACGGCGGAACGAAGCAATTTCACGCGTTTTTGGAGGAAAATATGGTGACTCCCCGTTACCATTTAGTAGTTCAAATTCAGTAACCCCCGTTACCAGACACAGGAGCATTACTTTAGCGAGATAGGAGGGGTGACGCCCGTTATCCCTGGGCAGAAGAAAAATGGTAATGCCCGTTACCACTAATAAAAACGTTATAGCGATTTCAACAGTAACGGGCGTTAACAATATATGCACATGGAGAGGTAACACCCGTTACCAAGAGTCGGCGAAAAATAATTAGGGCTGCTATAGTAGTGCGTTTTGGAGTCTTTTAGAATGATTTTCGGTTTTATTGTTGCTTTAATTATCAAACTAATTCCTTTGAGTTTAGTTTTAATTAGTTTTCGTATGTTAGATTCATTTTTAGATATTATTGAATGTTTCACTACAAGAAAACTGTCAATTTCCGACAGAATCAAGTTCGTCGGAAAATTATTATTTTCCGACGGAATACCGACGGTTTTCCGACGGAATTTGTTGAAAAATATAAAAATTCTGTCGGTAATCCGTCGGAAAATATAAAAATATAAAAATAAAAATAAATATTTTCCGACGGACATTTCCGTCGGTAATTCCGTCGGAAAATATAAAAATATAAAAATAAAAATAAATATTTTCCGACGGAATACCAACGGTTTTCCGACGGAATTTGTTGAAAAATATAAAAAAAAAAAATATTTTCTGACGGAAATTCCGTCGGTAATCCGTCGGAAACTATAAAAACATAAAGATATAAAAATAAAAATAAATATTTTCCGACGGAAATTCCATCGGAAACTATAAAAATATAAAAATAAAAATAAATATTTCCGATGGAAATTCCGTCGGTAATCCGTCGGAAACTATTAAATTTAATTAAATAATTTTTTTTCTAATTACTAATTATATTTTTAAATGTACAAATATCTTATAATGTAACTTATAATTAATATATTAATTTTAGAAAAAATTCTTATTATCATACTCTATATATTTTCAATAGATCGGAGAACTCTTAATTCTAATGAGTTTTATTTTCATTTGAATAAGTACTTTTAAAAAATTCCAATAAATATGATTATATTTAATTCAATTAATCATATATTTAAAATTTTATATTTTAAATTAATAACAAAACGTATTTAAATAATTATTTGAAATAAGTATATAAATATATTTAAAGACATAATATTAACAATAAGTAAGTTATCCAAGTTGGTAAGGGAGTCACCATTCTCTCTTGGAGACCCGAGTTCGAATCCCTGCGAGCGCAATAATCGCGGGAATTAATTCTCGCATTGGGTTGGCTCGCCGAGCTTAAGCTCGTCTCGTGGCTCGTCTGAGGTGTTGGTGTGGCTCGTTTCGGGGGTCTCACAAATGATTTTTTTATTTTTTTTAGATTATTTACTTTTATTCTATTTTCCGACTGATTTCCAACGGATTGTCCGTCGGAAAATATATTTTCCGATGGATTTTCCGTCGGAAAGTCGTTTATTATTTTTTACATTTCGTTAAAATTTCCGTTGGAAATCCGTCGGACAATTCCGTCGGTAATCCGTCGATAAATTTTTCCGAGGACTATTTATGCGACAACAATCATCCGTCGGAAATCCGTCGGTATTTGATGTTTCTGACGGATTGCCGACGGAATTCCGACGAACAGTGCCGTCGGAATTCCGCTGTTTTCTTGTAGTGTTTATGAGTTTGATTCTTAGACTTTGTTTAGATTTGATGAATATGAATTCGTTGAATACAATTTCCTTTAGTTTTATGAGTTTTGCTTTAGTTATGAGTAGCTAATTCTCTAGGGCTAGGGGAGTGATGATGAATGCATGATAAGTGTTTGATTTGATGCTTGAATGAGTTGTGTTAATTCTTAGTTTGAAAACAGGTTTGAATTGACTTGCGATGTCCTGATCACCCTTAGCATGTGTCATAATTGCCTATAGATCGAGAGATTGATGGTAATTTAGATGGTTTTCATAACTGGTAAGTTGTAGAATACAAAGGGATTTGGTTCTAGCTTATACAACAATAATCTTATTCAATGCCGAGCCGCTAGAATATTGAATTGCACTAGTCTTGTTCCTATGGTTTAATTAACTATTGGTGATTGCGAGAGCAACATTAAACACTAATTAAGCACTTGCTTACACCTTGAGAGAGGGTAATACAAATATAAGTGACTTGGTTGTAGGATTACACTTGTCAGACGAGTATCATATCAACTCTTGAATGTATGATTCATTACTTTCCCCTACCTACCTAGTCTATTGATTTCTAATTCGTTTGTTTAGTTATTACTTGAGCTTATTTCTAGTTATTTGCTTAATTTTTGTTTTTAGTAGATTAATAGATAACAACAATTGCTTTTCGTTCGGTCTTTAGATTAGAGAGAAGTATTGAGTAGTGATTGATTTCCCTTGCCTATGGGTACGATCCTATTGTGCTACGCGTATGTTAGTATACACTTGCACGATTAGTTTTAACTTAGGTAAAACATACAACAATAGGATCGACGGGGCCATTGTCGTCATTAATCAAATGCTTCCTGAGGCCCAAGTTCTAGCCTAATGCCCAAGGAGACAGGCCAACCCATCGACTGCACAAACACGGAGCCCACGCCCACCTTCCGATGCTCCTGCGGAGGCCGCCATGTTGGGATCGCCAGCACCCCAAGCTGAGGGCCAAGAACAAGTAATAAATCTGGACGAGTTAGACATATATCTCGACCCCAATGAGAACGTTTATGATCTGACCCTTCCTCAGGTTCAACATGGGATAGGGAAGCGTATGACCAAAAGGAAGGCAAGGGTGTCGGGGGTTGATGTCGAAACCGATGTGGACTCAGAAGAGTCAGATGAAGAAGGCCAGCTACTCGACTTCCACCAGACCAATTCTCCTCAATGGCTAGCTGGGCTCGAGCCCGAGCTGGTAGATGGATTGAGGAGGGCGCTGGGGGTAGAGAAGCCCGATGTCGATTTATTGAGCGTTCTTTTCAACACTGGCTCATGATTGGCGAGTAGAGATAACTATTCGAGGATCCCACATACACGCAATGTTACCGGGTCAGCAAGGCTATATTTGGTGTAAGCGTTCTTTCTCCTTGTTAGTTTTTACTATGACGATCGATTGCATGACCTAATCAACCCCATTTCAGGATATTCTCCCCTAGATCGTCAATGCTTACTAGCAGGTCGACATCTACAAGACGGGTAAATGAAAGTACCAGGAGAAGTATCAAGCCCCCAGGGAGAAGCTGAGGTCGGCTGGTATTCTCAATGTAGTTGCTTTGGAGAATGAGTTCGAGAAGTTGAGGGGAGAGAAGAGAAGAAGGACGAAGGATCTAGAGACCAGGTTGACGGAGCTTCGAAGTGCCCTGGAGTGGATCGATCGGATCACCAAGAAGCATGCTCTCAAGCTGAGTAACCGCGATGCCCAGGCTGCCCAAAACGCTCAAAAGGCTAAGGAGGCCTGTCCAGAGAAAGGTAGAAAGGAAGTACTCGAGGAGGCGCAGGCCAAGATTGATGCCGTGGTGGGTTCTACGAATAATGCCAAAAAGGACATCGAGTGATACGTGGTTCGGGAATTCATTGAGGGCTTTATGTTCGAGGAGGCTAATGGATCATGAGTGCTGCCGATGTGGAGGCGGGGTTCAAGCTGGCGTATAACCAGATAAAAAAAAAGGGCTTGATCCCAGTGCCCTTCAATGGTAAAACCATTGGCTGCCATTTCCCGGACCCCTATCCCGATCCCCTGGAAAAGGATAAGGAGCCGGTGTGGATCGATTGGCCCCTGCATAAGTACGGGTTTGCCGTCGACATGGCTTTCTCGAAGCGGGACAATCAGCCTGCCAGATATGAATTGCCTCAGCCCATCGAGATCGACAACTTCCTACCTCCGACGCGGTTAGGTTGGAACAAAGGCCCAGCTTTATCAGAACCTCCTTCTAGCTGTTTGACTCCAGCTCCACAACCATGAACTCCTTCCTAATTTTGTCTAAGTACTTTAAAACACTTTATTCGACCTACCAGCCGGGTTATGGCCGGGTGAATACTTGTTTTAATTTCTGTTGTTGAATTCTCTAAGGCACCGCTCCACATCGCGGGTGAGATCAGTGTCTTCCGTTTACATGCTAATCGGCCCACATAGCCGGTAAGGTCCATTTTTGACGTGAATGCATGCTTTTTCTTCCAGACTTGTGTCTTTTGTTTCCCAAGTTGGCGAATTTTTCTTTTAAACGTATCGATGTAATCTGTGTTTCTAGTTATTAACATAGGCGTTTATTATTCTCAATTGGATCGATCTGGATGATTCAATCTTCTCGGAATGCCTTATTAGCCTTGTTAGTTTTTAGACTTGCTTAGGAATCTATTTCGTTACGTGGTTTGAGATTTTGATCATCGTTAGTTTTTTCTCTCATTGGATCGATGCATGATCTCATTGGGCTTGACTTAAAACTTGTGCGAATTAATCAATGGGTTAGATCTCCTTGGGTCTTGGGTCGACCTCGTTGGATCCTACCTTCTAAAGATTCTTTTATTTTTTTAACTGGTGGGGAGTCTCACAACCCCCCCTCCTGAGTCATGATCGTAGATCGAATGCGAATCATTAAGCAAAAGGGACTCAATATTGCATTGACAGTAGGTCGATTCAGGGTGAATTCGACCTCAACTTATGTTTACAAAAAATAGAAAGAGAAGTCAGATCGTCATTCGATTCCGCTTTGATTGTAATATTTAATAGTTAACATATATAATTTCTTCAAGTTGTGAGCGTTCCATGGCCTCGGCAAGGGCTCTCCGGCCATGCCTTCAAGTCGATAGACCATTATTTTTCCTATCTTGATCACCCTGTAAGGGCCTTCCCAATTTGGTTCCAGTTTTCCAACGTGCTGCAGGACTGCGACCTTTATTAACACTAAGTACTCGATTTGGAATGACCGGGGTCTGACATGTTTGTTGTAGGATCAAGCCGCAAAGGCTTTGTATTGCTTGATTTTCTGGTAGGCGCGCTCTCGCTTCTCCTCGATGAGGTCCAGGTCATCAGCTCGATTGTCACTGTTGAGGTCGAGTTGGTACTGTGATACTCGAGCCCTCTCGTGGAGCAATTCTGATGGGATCACGACCTCGGACTCATAAACCAAGGAGAAGAGAGTTTGATCTGTCGCTGTGCGGGGTGTAATTGGGAACGCCCATAAAACTTCATCGAGTTCATCCGCCCACGACCTACATGGAGAAGTACTCGACAGCTACGATTGCAAACCGCATCTGTCGAGGAGCCAGGGGGAATAGTCCAATGATGTTGATCCCCCACTGGTCGAAGGGCCCAAAGATATTGACCTCTATCATTGTTGCCTGGTGCTGATGAATGAGGTTTCCATACTTCTGACACTTCGAACATTTCATGGACTAAAGCTTCACGTCTTGAACTAGGGTTGGCAAAAAATAGGCACTCCTTAACACCTTTCACACGAGTTCTCGACCTCTCGAATGATTCCCACAACATCCTTTATGAATCTCTTCTAGCACATCCCGGGCTTGGTTGGGTCGAAGGCACCTCAGAGGAAGTCCCTTGAAGGATTTCTTGAACAACTTCCCTCACGATTGAGCATGTACCTTAGGGCTCAATATCTTATTCTTCTGGCCTCCGTTCGGTTTTGAGGCGTGGTGCAATCTCTGATGTACGCCACGAGGTCATCCATCCAATACGGCTCCGTCAGGTCGATTACTACGATGTCGGTTTGGGGTGCGTCGATGGATCGACCCCCTCTAAGACAAGGTATGAGATAGTTCCATCCCGCATTCCTTGCAATTCACTAGTCAACTTGGACAAGGTGTCGGCTCGACTATTCTCTTCTCGTGGGACTTGGTGATGTAGCCCGCATCGAGGAGTTTGTTTACCTCTCTTTCGATGATTTCGTTCCTCTTCTTGCTTTGGACTCTCAGCTTTTGCTTGATGGGCTTGATGGACGGATCGATGCCAGGGCGATGACAAATGATCTTTGGGTCGATTCCCATCAAATCTTTAGCCGTCCAGGCGAAGACGGCGACATTTTAATGGAGGAAGTCGATCATCATGATTTCGTGTTCATGATCCATGTTTGCTCTGATGCGAGTCGTTTTACTGTTATCCCCGGACACCAAGGGCACTTCCTTCAGAGACTCGGATGGCTCGATCCGCTCGCTGAGTTTTCTTTTTTGCGCTATTTGGGAGCCCTCCTCTCCGGATCGGGAGGTGGGGAGATCGATCTCGCAGTCGGCGTAGGTCTGGAGGTCGAGACATTCCGCCACCTCCTTATCATTGGGCTTCTTAAGGGTGATGGCGTGGCAAGCCCAGCTATCTACCACGTCGTACTCGACCTCTTCCACGCCGTTCGGGGTGGACATCTTGATCTTTTGGTGGAAAGAGAAAATTATGGCTCGAAATTGGATGAGGTCAGGTCAGCCAAAAATTATGTTGTATGCTAGGGGCATGTTGACGACTACGTATTCGACCTCATGGGTCACTCGACATGGAGCGTTCCCATTGAGGTCTGCAGCCGAATGCGCCCTAGAGGCAATACCTCGGCTCCTCTGAATCCAGATAATGGAGTTCATATGGGATCAAGCTTTAGGCTGTGTAATTTCATTTTTACAAGAGTGGAGTAAAGGATAATGTTCGTGGACCTTCCATTATCAACAAAGCATTTGGTTACATTGTAATTCGCCACACCTAAGGTCGCCATCATCGGACAACTAGACGCGTCGCCTTCCCGATGTGGGCCTGGACGGCTGTCACTATTGTGACACCCCGTCTTCTCGACAATCCTGGTTTGGCGTTACGAGAGAGTTTAATTCTGTAATTTTAGTGACTTATGTGATTTCACCTGCCTTACGTGTCAATTATTATGTTATTTAATTAAGTGCGCATTAGAATTTAATAAAATGTACTTGGACTCAATCATCCAATATTTGCAAATTAGGGGCCTAATTTTAATTAGGGTGTTTCAGCCTTCATGGCTATCTTGTGCTCGAGAATTCGAATTCGAATTCTGACTTCACCATTGGATTCATTTTGACGATTCGGGTCCAACGGGACTAGCCTTGCCTTTTTCTAAATCCGTTTGATAGGACAATCGTTTTAAAACCCGATCCAAGTGGATCAGATCTTTTGAACCGCCCCGTTTTCTCTTTAAACCGACCCATTTTTAGCTCTTTTTGAGCTGAAACATAACCCCTTTTGCTTCTCATTCTCACGTGAGACAAGGAAGAGAGAAAGGAAGGGGAAAACCCCAAGCTCTATAGCCATTTCACCTTTGAGCTCAAGCCCCGTCTCCATTTCTCGTCTGATCAACAATCCAAGGTAAGATTTGAACTCCTTTCATTACATGCTTCGATTCTACCCGATTGAATCTTGTTTTCCTTGCTTGATTTCTTGAACTTGGAGAAGATGATGAATAGTAACATATATGGAAAATTTGCTCCCATGGTGTTCTTATGTGATTTATTCGAGATAAGATTAGAGTATGACGTTCCCTTGAACTCCCTCGTTGCATATTTGTAGGAATTTTGGGTGTTGGATGGTTATTACTTGAAACTCCATTAATGGAGCTTGGATGTGCTTTAATGGCTTCTTGTTAATTACTTGACTTCATGCCTTGAACTTGAGATATATGTTAGAGCTTGTATATATGAACTTATGTATTGAATTTGAGGTTATTTGGTTGAGTTTTGGGTGAGTTTTATGCCTTTTTCCCTGTTTTTCGTGTTGGAAAACACGAATCAGAAAGCAGCGGAAATTTAAAAATTTTCCAACAAAAGGACCTTGGACTCGCAATCGTGTATCCAAATTCGTAGAGTTAAGAAACTTACTTTTCTTTTATTCTTTCTTGAAGCGTTTCAAGCCACCCAAGAAAGCTCTTCTCGTGGCTTGATCCCCTCTCCTTGGTAAAGCTCGAATCTTCAAACTTCTAACTTGAAGCTCTCTAGAGATAGTCCACCAACTTGACTACAATCTAATTGGTAAGGATGCTAGTTCTCTAGTTAGTGTTTAGGCTTAACCTAGGGTTTCGTTTATCTTGGAGAAAGGATGGTGTTCAACACATGAACCAAAAGAATTGCCAATTAGCTCTAAGGAGAGCTCGAGCTCCCCTATTTATAGAAGGGGAAGGACCGAAAATCCCTAGTCCTTATGGGCTAAGGATTTTGGTCCCTCTCTCCTATTACTTGATCATCAAGTAATTTTGACTTTGACTTTGAATCCAAATTCAAATCAACTTTCAAGAGAGCTAAAATAACCAAACTATTTTTGGATAATTTTATACTTTATTTATTTAAAATAAATAACTTATTTTATCTAATTAATTAATTCGTAATTAATTAACTAGATTATTTTTCTCCAAAATAAGACTTTCTTTTTAATTCAAAATTATTTAATTATTTAATATTCAATAATCACGTGTGGCACACGTGTCATAATGACACGTGTCCACTCACGTGACCCACACGTGTGGTTTCACACGTGTGGAACCCTTTAGGCCCGATTAACTCGTTTAATCATTTTTAAGCCTTAACTCATGTAACCAAGTTGTTGTGTGTGACCCTCTAGGTTCTCAATTCAATTAGCAGTGACCCTAATTAATTAATTCACTAATTAATTAATCAGTCCACAGATTAAACGACCATAGTCTTGCAACAAGTGTTTAACCCCTAGCTGAATTGGAATGTTCGGATTCGACAGAACCTTTAAGTCATTATTCATGTGAGATACAATCCTCCTACTTACTATCTCTCAACCAAGATCTAGGGTAAGGGAATAATCAGAACCCTAATAATCCGGTCTTAAAGCTAAGTGCATTTCATATCCATTTGATCTCAATCCAAGAAACCCTTTTCTTGATGTCTTGATCTACTGCCTTGGCCAAGGACTCCATATGGCATATGAATGACTTACACAATAAGAGATCACCTTGCAAATGCAAGTGTAGGTCCTTTCTTGATTCTCATTCACTTTCATGAATCACTTGTGCAGACCCAGCATAAGCTTTGAATCAGTTGTCTAAGGCGACACCCTTTAAAGCTTATACCTAAGACTACAGAGTTAACTCATAAAGTGACAAGGAACCTCAAGTCTAAGGATCAATTAATCACATCAATGACTCGTGAGATATTTCCTAATCTGGAAGTTTCTATTTCATCGTGAGATATTTCCTAATCTGGAAGTTTCTATTTCCTGAAATAGAAACTTCCTTTCCCATTTAGGAATGTTCTCACACGGGACACCTCAGTGAACTTACTTATTAAAGTAAGCACCCTCATGTATCACGCACGTATCAACTATACACTTTGCACCTCCATGAAACAAGGTGGTCCTTCTTAAGGGCGTGATCCCACAAGCAAGCCTTCGAGGAGTCAGGTTGACACTCCCACTGTCGGTAGGACTCATCGGCTTGGAGTATTTTACTAATCATGACTTATGTGATATAGGGCTCCTTTCATGAACCATTTCGCCTAAATGGTAGAGTCCTAAAGTCATCAGGATTAAGGGAGTTCTCATACAAGCACAGATAAAGTAAACGCATACCAAACAAGAGCATATAAAGAAGTGTTGCCTCAATTCGTTATTTCATTCAAAGATTGTCTGTGATTACAATAAGGAAAAGCACAAAGCGGATATACAATCGGCTTTCTAGGGCACTATTCCTAACAATCTCCCACTTGCCCGTCAAAGCCATTCTAAAGCTACTCTAAGTCCCATCTTCTGAAGATGACCTTGGAAAGCTTCTCGACTAAGGGGTTTAGTAAGTGGATCTACCACGTTCTCTGCTGACGTGACCCTCTCAATTTGCACATCTCCTCTTTTGATAATATCACGGATTAGGTGATACTTCCTCATCATGTGCTTGGTCCGTTGGTGAGATCTTGGTTCTCTTGCTTGAGCAACCGCCCCAGTGTTGTCACAAAACACAGAAATGGGGTCTTTCATGCTAGGAACAACATTCAACTCTTGAATGAAGTTTCTAATCCAAACACCTTCCTTAGCTGCATCATTTGCAGCTAAGTATTCGGCCTCAGTGGTCGAATCTGCAGTGGTAGTTTGCTTGGAACTCTTCCAACTCACTGCTCCGCCGTTTAGGCAGAAAATATATCCTGACATTGACTTAAAATCATCTAAGTCAGATGCAAAGCTTGCATCGCAGTATCCTTCGACAGTAAGATCTTTCTGACCCCCGTAAACTAAGAATAAATCTTTAGTACTTTTCAAGTACTTAAGAATATTCTTCACGACAGCCCAGTGACCATCTCCAGGGTCAGATTGGAAACGACTTGTAACACTAAGTGCATAAGCCACATCCGGTCGAGTACATAACATTGCATACATTATGCTACCTATTGCTGACGCATAAGGTGTATGAGTCATTCTCTCCTTCTCAAGGTTAGTCTTAGGACACATCTTCTTTGAAAGACATGTTCCTACACTCATAGGAAAGTTCTTAACCTTTGCTGACTCCATATTGAATCTCTTTAATACCTTGTCAATGTACATCGACTGTGATAGTCCTATTAACCTTCTAGATCTATCTCGATAGATTTTAATTCCAAGGATATAGGACACATCACCAAGATCTTTCATCTCGAATTGGTTTGATAACCATAACTTAGTCACTTTCATGTCATCCTTCGAATTCCCAATAAGAAGGATGTCATCAACATAAAGTACTAAGAATTGCACTGAAGTCTCCAATTCCTTTCTATACACACACGATTCATTCGAGATTTGAATGAAGCCAAACGCTTTGACTGATTCATCAAATTGAATGTTCCAATTCCTAGAAGCCTATTTCAATCCATAGATTGATCTTTGGAGTTTGCAAACCTTTTGCTCACTCCCACTGAATGTGAAACCTATGGGTTGCTCCATATAAATGTCTTTATCAATGTCACCATTGAGAAAGGCAGTTTTCACATCCATTTGCCATATCTCATAGTCATAATATGCAGCAATGGCAAGCATGATCCGGATGGACTTTTGCATTGCAACTGGTGAAAAGGTTTCATCAAAGTCCACGCCGGGTCTTTGAGTGAATCCTTTTGCAACCAGTCTTGCTTTGTAGGCTGCAATGCTTCCATCAACTCCAAGCTTTCTCTTAAAGATCCATTTGCAACCTATGGATTTGACCCCATCAGGCAAATCTACCAAGGTCCAAACTTGGTTGGAGTTCATGGAGTCCATTTCGGATTTCATGGCTTCTATCCACTGTTCAGAGTCAGAATCTGTAAGTGCCTCCTAATATTTTAAAGGATCATTATCCTTTTAAGAGATTTCATGGAAGAATCCATACCATCTCTCTGGCTGTCTAGGAGTGCGTTCAGAACGCCTTAGAGGAGGATTTTCATGTGTATAGAAATCCGTGATTGGTTGTGGTTGATCAGTAGGGGACGTCTCTTCAGTGGGTGGCGTGGGCTCACTTTGTACTTCCTCTAATTCTATGATCTTCCCTTTCTTTTCTTTAAGGAACGGTTCCTCAAGAAAAGTGGCATTTCTGGAAACAAACACCTTTTGCTCAGATTGATCATAGAAGCAGTATCCTATGGATTCCTTAGGATAACCTACAAAGTAGCATAAGTTAGAACGAGATTCTAACTTATCTCCCACTGTCCTCTTCATGTAAGCAGGACAACCCCAAATTCTTAAGTAAGAATAACTAGGGATTTTACCATGCCACATTTCATAGGGAGTTTTAGGGACTGACTTAGAGGGAACTAGATTCAAAATCTTTGCTGCACTTTCTAGGGCATAACCCCAGAAAGAAGGTGGTAAGTCAGTGAAACTCATCATGGAACGAACCATATCAAGTAAGGTTCGATTCATTCTCTCAGAAACTCCATTAAGCTGAGGAGTTCCCGGAGGAGTCCACTGAGAGATAATCCCATTATCTTTGAGATGATTAAGGAATTCTTCACTAAGATACTCGCCTCCTCGATCAGATCGAAGTGCTTTGATCTTATGACCAGTTTGGTTCTCAACCTCCTTTTGAAATTCTAAGAATTTCTCAAAAGCTTCAGATTTATACTTCATTAAGTATACATAACCATACCGACTAAAGTCATCAGTAAAGGTTATGAAATACTGATGATTGTTTCTAGTGCTTACACTAAGCGGTCCACAAACATCAGTATGGATCAAATCTAAAACCTTAGTGGCACGTTCCACAGTTCCTTTAAAAGGAACTTTGGACATTTTTCCTTTGAGACAAGATTCGCAAGAAGTTAACTCTTTAAGATCATTTTCAGAGAATGATCCTAAAGTGTTTATCTTGCTAATTCTGTTCTTGGAAATGTGTCCTAATCTAGCGTGCCATAAGGGAGCTGAAACTTTGTCATCTCTCTTACATTTAGTTTCTCGTTGTATATTCATAATATTGATATTCTGAGTTAGATAAAGTCCATTACTTAGAGTACCGATGTGAACGGAAGAGTTGTTCCGTTTGATAAAGTATTTACCATTCTTAATATAAGTTTCATAACCTTCACAATCTAAAATTGGAACTGAAATTATATTACAAATAATGCTCGGTACATAAAGGACTTTATTTAAGACTAACTCGAAACTACCTAAATCTAATCTAATTGTGCCTAAAGCTCGAGCTTCAACATTTGAGCCATCACCGATCTTGAAGACACATTCTCCTTCTTTGAGTTGTTGGACTTCACTTAGCATCTGTACATCATTACAGATCTGAGTTCCACAACCGGTATCAAGTACCCAAGATCTAGAATTAATAGAAAGATTTATTTCAACGAGAAACATACCTTTCTCTAGAGTAGCCTTGTACTCTGGGCAGTTTCTCCTCCAATGTCCCGCTTTGCCACAATGGAAGCAAACATCCTCTTTCTGATCACGCTTCTTCTTTTGGGCCTTCCCCTTCGAAACGCCACCAGTGGACCTAAGGGGTTTCTTCTTCTTCTTTTGGAATTTCTTGCCCTTACCTTTAGAAGGCCCAGAAGAGGAAATGGAGCATTCACCATCAAAACCTTATTGTCCTTCTTGATTGTGCTTTCAGCTGTCACAAGCTGACTAATCAGCTCAGCTACAGTAGCACCAGCATGATTCATATTGAAGTTAAGGACAAAGGGGTTAAATGATGGTGGGAGCGAAGCTAGCAACAAATCCACTGAAAGCTCATCTTTCAGTGGCATGTCCATGGAGGCAAGTTTCTCAGTAAGGGCGAGAAACTTGAGTCCATATTCATGGACACTTGAACCTTCCCTCATTCTTAAGTGGAACAATTCCTTTGAAGTGTTATACCTTGTAACACGTTCATGAGGGTGGTAAAGTTTCTCTAAGTGGTCGTAAATCTCCCAAGCGAATTCCATGGCCTCATGTTGCCTTTGCAAGTCCGGAGACATGTTAGCCAACATAAAGCAACGGGCTTGGAGATTATCATCCTTCCACTTCTGAATCGCGTCCCGCTCGGCCCGAGTGGGAGCCTCCCCTTCGGGACTAGGCTCCCCTTCGAAGAGAACATAAGTTCTCTTCTCAGATTCTAAAATGATTTTTAGATTCCTCAGCCAACCAGAATAGTTGGGACCAGTCAACTTATTTGACTCGAGGATCGATACAAGAGGGTTTTTGGTTACCATTTCAAAACACGTAGAGAATCACAGAATCTACGACCTAAATGGTAAAACAGAGAACTAGTGAGCATGCTGAATTATAACGATATACAAAAGATAAGGTCTTTAATCTAATGTAGCTCCCACTGTTTTTCAAAGATCTATAATTCCCAAAGATCTAAGAGGAACACGTTTCCCAATGGGTACTAAGATCCTAGGCATTTTACCTCGAACCCACGACTCGCGGGCATTCTAAGTAAAACCCTAGGTAGGTACAACTTACCAATTCTAACACCTTTAGAACTCTTAGTAATTGTTTTTGCATCACCTATCTTTCAATATGGACCCACGACTCGTGCGACATCCATATTTACTTAGGCGTTAAGCTAGACCCATCAATCATAAGATCATGATCAAAACTTAGTTCGAACGACCCATGACTCGCGGACATCGCCCTTGCTAAAATTGATCACAAAATATTGATCATTTAAAATGATCAATTAGGTAACTAAGAAATAATAAGCTCCACTAGCTATCCCACGACTCGCGGACAACAACTAGCTTCACTTACTAAACTTAAAACCTATTGATGGAATGCTAGGAATTTAATTCAAAATTTGCATCTCGAATTAAATACCTATTTGTTCGAAATTAGCTTAATATTTAATGGGAATCTTCGAATCAACCGGAGAGTTGTCCGGTTCGACCTCACCAACATATATGTTATCCAATTTTATTAGTCTTGATTAATGCAAGTATACTTAAATGCATTTCAAACAAGCACATAAACAGATAACATGTCCTAGCATGATACTAACATGTAATGATCATGGGTTCTACCTATCTTATGCGTGATATGTGGGAGCCACTCCACAATCACAAGTTCTAACATACATGCCACATAAACAGTTTAAATCACATAAGGGAAAACGGTAACAAAATACGAGCCCTATCTCTATTACATTTTTACAATTGAGATTCCCCTCCCTAACATTTTGAGGGGTCTTTACTTATGGCCTCCTTTTTACTTGAATGTGGTCCATCTTACTCCATGGGTGCATTGTCTCCAAAATGAAAATAAAACCTCACCACCTATCTCTACTCTCAAATTACAATAAAAAGAAAAAGACATAAAGTAATAAGGCTCAATCTTCATATCGGCCTTAGACAATTACACGGGGCATACCCCGGCCTAAAAAACAGTAATATGGAAAGCCACATAATAAATCACATAACAGTACGCACATAAGTGAGGCTTCAACCTCAATTGAAAAACACAACTATAGGGCTCCAACCCCAATTTAAACCATCCATGTGCATAAATTAAAACCATACATAAGTCTAAACCCATGATCACTTAACATGCTTTTGCGAGAATTTAAATTTACCCAATAAATTAAAATTCCCGTTTCAAGTCTTAATGAATTAAAACACGACTTGATGCGAGTCTTATTTATAACAGTTTTCAATAAATCCCAAATTAACAAAAACAAATAAAATTCCAATTAATTTCTAAAAATTAATAATTTTATCAAAGATGTATTTTCCCAAAATATAAACCGTTTCAATTTCTCAAAAATCCCAATTTTAAGTTTTATTCAAAAATTAAAATAAATATTCAAAAATAAAATTTTAAAATTAAAATAAAAAATTGGGACTGGATTGCACGAAATACGAAAACACGGATTACGAAAAAACGGGCCCCTTGCACGAGAAGGGCTGCACGTCGCAGGCGTGCGCGCGCGCACGCGACAGGCCCGCACAGCGCGCGGCCAAGGCCGTGCGAGTGCGCGTGCTGGCCCTTCCCGGCAAGGATGGCGGGCGGCAGCGGGCGGCCTGGGCGAGCTATCCCGCAAGACGAGACGGTGGGCGGCCACTCCCGGAGCCCTAGGCGCGCCCGGAAGGCCTCCCGCACGCTTGCGGGAGGGCGATGGCGGTGATGCCTGTGCGTGCGAAGCCCGCGCGCACGACGCCTTCGCGCGCGGGGTTTCACGTGTTCGTAATCCAGGCTTTTCGTTTCGTGTTTTCGTTCAAAAGCAAAACCAATCCAAGATGTCCAAAAACAGTTTATACAGTTTCAAATCTAAAATAGTTTTCAAAAATTAAATTTTGCAAAAACCAATTTTCAGAAACTTTCAGGAAAAAATACAGTTTCGTAATTCAGGCTTTCTAAAATAATTACAAATACTCAATCGCATCAAGCCTAAGAATTTTTACCAAATTCAGAATAATTGAGATGAATCAGAAACACGATTAACGAGGTGGCTCTGATACCACTTGTTGGAAAACACGAATCAGAAAGCAGCGGAAATTTAAAAATTTTCCAACAAAAGGACCTTGGACTCGCAATCGTGTATCAATATTTAATATTCAATAATCACGTGTAGCACACGTGTCACAATGACACGTGTCCAGTCACGTGACCCACACGTGTGGTTTCACACGTGTGGAACCCTCTAGGCCCGATTAACTTGTTTAATCATTTTTAAGCCTTAACTCATGTAACCAAGTTATTGTGTATGACCCTCTAGGTTCTCAATTCAATTAGCAGTGACCCTAATTAATTAATTCACTAATTAATTAATTAGTCCACAAATTAAGCGACCATAGTCTAGTAACAGGTGTTTAACCCCTAGCTGAATTGGAATGTTCGGATTCGACAGAACCTTTAAGTCATTGATTCATGTGAGATACAATCCTCCTACTTACTATCTCTCAACCAAGATCTAGGGTAAGGGAATAATCAGAACCCTAATAATCCGGTCTTAAAGCTAAGTGCATTTCATATCCATTTGATCTCAATCCAAGAAACCCTTTTCTTGATGTCTTGATCTATTGCCTTGGCCAAGGACTCCATATGGCATATGAATGACTTACACAATAAGAGATCACCTTGCAAATGCAAGTGTAGGTCCTTTCTTGATTCTCATTCACTTTCATGAATCACTTGTGCAGCCCAAGCATAAGCCTTGAATCAGTTGTCTAAGGCGACACCCTTTAAAGCTTATACCTAAGACTACAGAGTTAACTCATAAAGTGACAAGGAACCTCAAGTCTAAGGATCAATTAATCACATCAATGACAAGGAACCTCAAGTCTAAGCCCATTTAGGAATGTTCTCACACGGGGCACCTCACTGAACTTACTTATTGAAGTAAGCACCCTCATGTATCACGCACGTATCAACTATACACTTTGCACCTCCATGAAACAAGGTGGTCCTTCTTAAGGGCGTGATCCCACAAGCAAGCCTTAGAGGAGTCAGGTTGACACTCCCACTGTCGGTAGGACTCATCGGCTTGGAGTATTTTACTAATCATGACTTATGTGATATAGGGCTCGTTTCATGAACCATTTCACCTAAATGGTAGAGTCCTAAAGTCATCAGGATTAGGTGAGTTCTCATACATGCACAGATAAAGTAAACGCATACCAAACAAGAGCATATAAAGAAGTGTTGCCTCAATTCGTTATTTCATTCAAAGATTGTCTATGATTACAATAAGGAAAAACACAAAGCGGATATACAATCGGTTTTCTAGGGCACTATTCCTAACATTTCGCGTATATGCCCTTTTGTAGCTTTGTTTTAGCTTCTGACCCAAATCCACGGGGGTGGATTTTGCTTTGAAAATAACCCGCGGGGATGGATTTTCGTCTGTCCTGAATCCACCGGGGTGGATTTTCCTTTGAAAATAATCCATGGGGGTGGATTTGAGGCAGTGGCTTCTTTTACTCCGAACTTTGTTTTCTTGTTTCTCTTCACTTATTTGTCCTAATATGATCCCTATAATTTGCTAACATGTATTATTATGTGTTAACTTGCTTGTATTAGATTTTCAGATTTATTTGATATCGTGTGGTGTTTGAAATTGTTTCATTTTATACGTTCGTTTTATGCTTCCCCCCCCCCCCCCCCCCCAAAAAAAATCGTGATCCTAACTTCATTTATGACTTAAAATGAGTATGGATTCACATGTTAAGGTGTGTTTTTTGATTTTATGATATGGATTTAATTTGTAAACGTGTTATGTGTTCCTAAATGACTATGTGCCACTTTATGCATTTCAATTGCTCTTATTTGCATTAATTGTGCACATGAACATGTCTTAATGTGTATTATGATTGTGTTAGGTTATGAAATATATTCCTTTGCATGAAATGAGTTTGGATATGAACCTTGACTATGTAATTGCATCTCTTAAGTGCCTATGCATACGCCGTGCGTCTATGTGGTTCAACCTTGAGTCCAAGTTTTGTATTTTGTCTTGAGTTTGCCCAGGTGCATCGGGGGTGGTGTTTCGCTAACCGTGGTGATTCCAGGGTGGATCACCCGTCTTGTTCTCAGTTCCGTTGGTGTAAGGTGAGGTTAGATTATAGTTAAACCCAATGGAATGTGCTCGTTTTCTATGCATGTGGACTATAACCTTATATAATTAAATCTGTGCAAGATACGTAATTTTATAACTTCACTAAGCATTTGCAAGTATGACACGCTATGTACAAGCCTATGTACGCTTGTTTCGATTTGTTCTGTTTTGCAACGTGAAACTATGCTTCAAACCGTGCGCCTCTTATGAGCCGGGAGTTGTAAGCTATGGATTTAGCACGGAGAGGTATGTAAAGCATAGTTGTTGCAAGGTAAGATTGCTAAAGTAAGATAAGTTCAGTAGCGGGTTAAGTTTACGTCGTATTGCTCTGTATTTGTATTGGTACAGGACGCCCGGTACGGCAGCGGGCCATCGAGTTAAGCCTGAGCGTAGTCTCCACTTTGATAGGTCTAACCCGGAACCCCGGCCAGGAGGTTTTGGTAGGGGGGATGTGTAGCACCCACAACGATAGGCACCACATCCCCCGCACTACAAGTCTAGTCCACACGTGAAATGGTTAATCCAAGCATGAACCGGACTCATAATGAACGGGAGACAAAATAAAAGGTATCCTAACTAGGCGGAAACTAACCCTGTACCAATTAAATCAAAAATAACCAAGAGTGCTATACGGAAGCAATAACGTGTAAATCATA
Organism: Lantana camara; assembly: GCA_037501455.1. Lineage (NCBI taxonomy): Eukaryota > Viridiplantae > Streptophyta > Magnoliopsida > Lamiales > Verbenaceae > Lantana > Lantana camara. Next base: position 131,984,794 of record CM074855.1, read on the forward strand.
CATTATAACAATGGCAACAAAGTCCGAAAATTACAATATATAAATTAAATCCATCATGCATCCTGACAACGGGTTCAACTACACATGCAACCTGTCCCGAATCAATATCCAACAATAAATCATAATTGGCACACCGGCCCAAATACATAAAGAAATTACAATTAAATAATAAAAATGTAAAATGTGACTCGAGTGTACAAGTGACTCGACAAGAGATTTAAAACATGACATCCGCCTAGCAAAACCTACAAGAATTGAAAAGTGGGGAAAGAGGGGTCAGTCTCTAGAAGACTGAGTGAGTAGGAGCGATACATATATATAAAAACATGCACATGCAAGCCATAAATCCCGAGCAAAATTTTATTTGAATTTAGTTCCCACGAAGGGCAAGAAAATAACTAAACAATGCTCGAACTTTACGACTAATTCATATTAAATTCATTAGGTTCATAATTCATACATAATCACTAAGGCTCGACGGGTGAGCGTGCATAATCTCCAACCAAACTCCGACCGTGTACAACATACATAGTTAATACATTGAATACGCGATCATACAATACATTATAATACATGCAAGCCATATAACATAAGATATAATCGTTTCGGCAATCCGTGTCCCGGCCTTCCCGCACGGTGCATAACCATATCATAATCATAATCATAATCATAAAATAAGTTCCAACCTTCTTCCTCCGGGTGGTGGACGGGTTAGCAAGACCCGACCACCGGTCCACACATAGGCCAATGGGGGTACATGAATCCCCCAAGGGCACTCAGCTCCTATTCCCCGCTAAACCTCCTAGCAAGGGCCGGTATCACCGTAAATGTGGTGGGACTAGTACAAGGGATCACCGTCGGCCCTTGCCTCCCCGGATAGCCACTTGCACTAAGTCCCTGGGCCCGTGTATTCATAATCATGTTCATAATCATATTCTCGCCAAAACATTTCATATCATAAGAAACATAATACATTTCATAACATAATTAATACATTCCATAATCCTTGAGAAAGATTTACTCGATGACTCCATTTGAAAACAATATATAGATATATATCAGGTTTTTGGCCAAAACTTGTCATGTAAGATTGTAGGGTTTAATACGTAACTAAAACGAAAACACCCTCACCTGCAATACCACGAGATTTAAAGCATAAGTAATGTGGTTGCCTATTCAATTCGGAAGTCTCCGTCCTGGAAACGGACTGTACAGGAGAAGGAACAATGTGTACTCGTGAGAATTGACTCAATATAAAACCACATAGATGCACGGCATGTTATGCACACGATATGAGATGCATAAAAAGCATGAATCATGTTATGAGGTCATATAATCAAGCAATTCATTCAAAATATTCAATACAAGGTGGTTTCATATTCGTGCGTTTCATATCTTTCATATTTTGCATCAAATCGAGCCATAAGCTTTATACAATAATCATAGCTCATACTATAATATGTTTACAATGCATGGGAGTCATAAATGAAGCGAGAAGTTGTCATATGAGGCCAAAAAACGGAGGAACAATTCACGCATGCAAGCCAGAGAGCATTTCAAGGCAAATTGGATCATAATTCACAAAATGTTTAACAAAATCACATTATGATTTCAGAATATACAAGTTAACACATAATATAACATATTAACGAAATATATAAGTCATGGAAGAAGCTATACACAACATACAAAACAATTAAATGAAGCAAACCATTCATGCATGCATAAAGTAGCACCTAAACGTTCATGTTGTCATTTCACGTTTATACATTGAGTTCATAGCATAAAATTCATAATCATATCAAGATATATCACATATAATCAATTAAGTAAGCATACAATTCGTTCAAAGCACATATGGAGTCCGAGGAAGTGGAGGGAAAGCAAGAAAACGGATTTGAACAAGTTTGGTGAGAGCTGACAGTTTTTGGTAGTGCACAAGCTGTAAAGAATTGAACATATCTTGAGTTCTAGAAGTTGGAATGGAGTTTTGTTTGTTGGAAATGAAACTATACACATATATCTTTCCAAGTATATATGGCACGAATCATGGTTCAAAACGAGGTGAAAATGGCGTAGGCCCAAAGTTGGGTGATCGCAGATTGTCGGAAAAGTGGCGACACCAAAAAGAATTGATAATATATCACAAATGGGAAAAGATATTAAAGTAATTCCTCTTGGAGAATATTCTAGACTTCAATAGGTTTCCGTGAGTTCAAAATTCAGGTTATTCCGAGTTCGTATGAGGGAGTCGCGGTCGTGACAAAATTGTGCAGAAAATCAGTCGCGGCCGCGACTGAAAATTAGCCAAGTTTCGAATTGTTGGTCACGCCCGCGGCAAAAAATGGTCACGAAACGGTCATGGGCGCGACCACCACTCCAGCAGTAGCAAAAGCTTCGGGAAAAACATGGAAGTGACAGAAAATGGCTTCAAGAAGGCCAAAGGAGCTCCCAATTCACCCAAAATCAAACAACAACAACTAAATACAACATATATACACATATCACTCATAAATTCATATCACTCATATATTTATATACATATATATATATATATATATATATATATATATATATATATATACATATACATACACATATATACCTTGAAAGAAGATGGAAAAATGGAGGGAAGAAGATTGAGGGAAGAAATTGGAGCTTGATTCTTGCCTTCTTATTGCTTGAGGTTGGATCAATGAAGAATGATGGAAGAGAAAGGGTTTGGAAAGCTTGTGTGTGTTGGGAGAAATTGAAGAAAGAAGAATGAGGGGGGGGGGGGGGGGGAGGGATATCGTGCCTTAAGGGAAAAAGAGGAGGGATATTGCACTTTGGTCCCTTAACAATTTTAAGTATTCAATTAGGGTCCCGAGATTTAATAAGAGAATAATTGGGGTCCAAATCAAAATTCGAGTGAGTCCAACGATTTCATATAAGATCAAATACGTACATATTCGAAATAAAACATTAATTAGCTAGTATACAAGTAACAAATAAATTTAACTAACACTATCAATTAAATCATATAAGTCATATACGTCACATAATAGCAATTAAATCACGAAATTATTAAATTAAATAATTACTTAGAAATTAAAGCATAAATAAAATCACATAACACTCGTTCTAACCCACTCGCGACGTCCTACCTGTACGGTCAAAAGTCGGGGCGTTACAGGATGGGAACCTGAGGGTTGAGTGTGTGCGCTCCCCTCTTCTGTACGGATGGTGAGGGTCGCGCAACCCTTCCATCACCGGAGAAGGAGGTTATTCTGTAAGTACGTTATTTGTTATTTGTCTTGTCTATATGTTTAGTCGGAGGAGCCCAGGATGGGATTAGTCACTCGTACCCTCCGAGTTATGCATGTTTTACTTTATTAAAATTCGCGAAACGAGGATAGACTAATAATTAAGATAAAATATGAATCTTTCGGAAGTATAAGCTAATATATGATTTGATTTAATAGGATTTGTTATGATTTGTTACGTAAGAATTTGTTAAGTTAAATTTGATTGATTTGTTACGTTTTGCTAAGAATCCCTATATATATGTATCACGGGCAAATGTTTTAGTGTGCAAAAACTATCCCTGAGTTCACGAACATTGTATGCCACACGTGCTTTGCTCTTTATACATATGTAGTGTGTGTGGGTGGCCCCTCACTCAGTCCGTGTGATTGACCGCTCTCTCATTTTATTTTTAGTGTGCAGGTGTCGCGTGGAGTTCGAGCTAGACGGCGTGTGTCAAGTTCTTAGAGTTTGCCGTGTCTTTTGTTAAGTTCGGGTCTGTTGCATTTCATATGTTTCAAATTTGTTTAAGTATAATTATAGGTTTACGTAAGGATTGTTATTTATAAATTTGATAATTTGGGATAGGCTTTTAGGGGCCAGATTGAACCCGTTTGCAATTATGATTATTGTTATATTCGGGATTAGGTGTTTATGCTAGTTGAACCCGTCACCTGCTACTTGTGTTGAATTGTGATTTTATGATTCGCTTCCGCATACGCATTCATTGGTAATTTGTGTTTGATTGCAGGGTCTACATTTCGCCTAGCTTAGGTGTGTGTCTGTCGGTCTCCCGTTCGCCTCTGCTTGGTTCATGTACGGGGTTTCCATCTCGTATGTGAATTGGGCTTAGGTGCGGGGGATGTGGTGACCCACCGTGCGGGGCTACAACTATCGCTAAAGATAACTTTCTGCCTAACCCAATCTTCACTCTGCTTGATCTGATACACTTCTTCGTGTGGGCCCTCGTACTCCCGAACTGCTCTTCGATAGGTCCTCTTGCGAATAGCATTAGAATCGCCACCAACGTGACCTCTGGTGATCATATAGATTGTGCCCTTGGTAGCGTTGTTGTTGTTGTCCTTCCTTTCGAGCGGCTGCTTCCAGGATCGGCGAGTTGGGGACCTGGATCTGGACTTTGACCACTCTTAGGATGGACTCGCCTTCTCGGAGAAGTGGTCGAGCTTGCAAAAAAAAAAATCCTTCAAGTGCCCCCCACGGATGAGTCTCTCGATCTCATCGCGGAGGGCGTTGCACTCCTCGGTGGTGTGGCCCCACTGCTGGTGGTAGCCACAAAATTTTCCAAACTTCTGAGCCTTCAAACCTTCACGTATAGTCTTCGGCTGCTTCAGAAGTTTCTTGTCCATCACAATGAAAATTTGTTCGATAGACGCGTTCGAGGGATATAGTTTCTTCGGTCGATCGGGGTAAGCGAATTGACTTTCCCCTTGTTGTTCTTGGGCTAGTTCCCTCTCCTGCCGGGGTTCGATCCGGACCCAAAATGGGGACCCTCCGATCGAGATGGGGGTCCATGAGTGAGGGCCATCTCTTCGACCCTCAAGAATCCGTGGACTATGTCCTAGATCTCGGTCAGGTTCTAAGGTCCAGCTCTCACAATCTCATCGACCTAGGATCGATTGCGTAGGGCACGATGGTCGGATCCTCGACCCGGACCACTTCTCTGGAGAATCTGGTGAAGAAGTCTCGGAGGGACTCGCCTTCTTTCTGGTGGAGGTTATTGAGGTAAGATGGGGCTAAATTCTCTCCGGTCATTGACAAGAAATGGAAAAGGAGCCGATTCATGAATCGATTATAGGTGGTGATGCATCGGGGTGGCAAGCGGATGAACCAGTCTTGCGCCGGGGCGGTCATCGTTGTGACAAAGATGTTGGAAAACACGGAAGAGTTGAGCAGCGGAAGTTTAAAATTTTCCAAAAGTTTAATCTTTGTCTTGAAATTTTCGTATCGTAATGTTGGGTGTTTTAGAAACTTACAAAGTTAGAAGCTTTCTAGTGATGTTGTTACCGCCTAACGAACACCTATCAAGCGAAATCCCTCGAACGACCTTCGAATTAGACTCCAAAGTAGAAGCCCTCCAAAGCGTATCCACACCAGACCTAGAACACGATCAAGCGAGTGAGAATGCTAGTTCTATGGCTTGTGTTAAGGCTAGGATTTTTGCTTTGAAAACTTTTCTTTTATTTTCTAAAAAACTTAACACTTTGTGAGTGTTGGTCTAAGGAATAAGTGAAGCACCACCCCTTGTATTTATACAAGGTTGGTTCGTCCATTTTAAGGTTTCCTAAACCTGGTGGATGAGTTTTCTTGCTCACTAATTAACTCATTTAATTATTAATTTAATTGGAAGAATAAGTTCCCAACTTGTTCTCCAAGTCTTGCAAGAATAACCTTCTCTCTCCTACAATAGGAAGTTGGACTTTTTCAACTTTCCTAAAGTTAAAAGTCAAGATTCAGTAAATAATTTAATTCTTAATTAATTATTTATTGGGTTAAGTTATTTGAGAATAGTCTTAACAATTAATTCAATAATTAATTAAAAGACCAAAATTAATTAATTACAATTAATTAATTAATTCTAGAAAAGAATTCGCGTGTGGAAAATTCCACACGCATGAACCATGTCACCACACGTGTACAATGCACGTGTAGGCCACGTGTACATGACACGTGGTAGTCACGTTCCAAACGCGACACGTGGCAGGGCGTGATTCGTCTCGCCATCTTCGATCAATATTTTTATCCTTCATTAATCAAATTAACGTCCTACCATAACCCTCGTGTTCTGGCATTTGTGTGTGACCCTTTAGGTTCATTATTCGATTAGGAGTGACAACAATTAATTAATTCCCTAATTAATTAATCACTTCACAGATCACACTACCGTAATCTAACCATGGGTGTGTGACCCCTAGTCGAATAACGAAATGAATCGAAGAACCTTTCAGTCAATGACAATCAGTGACATACGATCCTCCTACAACTCCATCTCTCAATCAAGAACTAAGGCATGGGAATATTCTCAGAGCCCAAATATTCTTGATCTTTAAAGTTAAGTTCGTTTCATATCCATTTTGATATCAATTCTAGAAAACCCCATTTTCTAGATGTCTTGATCTTTTATCCACCTGGACCAAGGGTTTAATGTTTAATGGACTATGAACAACTCAATCGGTAAGAGATCATTCTTGTTCTTAACAAGTGTAGGTCCTTTATCGATTCTACTAATTCTACATATGCCACTTGTGTAATCCCAACATAGGCCGTGGTTCAGGTGTCTATATGACGACACCCTTTTGAGCCTATATCAAAGATTACAGAGTTAGCTCATATGAGACATTACAGAATCTCAAGTCTAAGGATTAATGAATCACGTCATTGACCTGTGAGATATTTCCTAATCTGGAAGTTTGAGGGAACTTCCTTTCCCATTTAGGAATGTTCTCACGCGGGACATCTCAGTGGTGAAGTTCATGTAACAATCACCCTTATGTATTATGAACGCATCAACGTATGCACTTATCACTCAATGAAACTGAGTGATCCTTCACAAGGACATAATCACATAAGCAAGTCTCAACAGAGTCAAGGTCGACACTCCCACTGTCTGTCGGACTTATTGACTTGGAGAAGTTTCTAATCCTCACCTATGGAGTTAAGAACTTGTTTCATGTGTCGTTCCCATAACGATAAAATTCTTAAAGGCCTCATCGGATTAGGGAGTTCAATACATGAAAAACACAGTCAACCCAAACAGACATAAATAAGCACATAAAGAAGTGATTGCCTATGAACAAAATCATCTCGTTTATTATTCAAATACTGTTTGTGATTTTACTAGGAAATAGTAAAGCCAAAAGCTGCTTTAAGGGCACTATTCCTAACAAAAGAGTGTCATGTACACGTTACTGCCACGTGTCATGTACACGTGCATTGTACACGTGTGGTAACGTGGTTCATGCGTGTGGAATTTTCCACACGAGAATTCTTTTCTAGAATTAATTAATTAATTGTAATTAATTAATTTTGGTCTTTTAATTAATTATTGAATTAATTGTTAAGACTATCCTCAAATAACTTAACCCAATAAGTAATTAATTAGGAGTTAAATTATTTATTGAATCTTGACTTTTAACTTTAGGAAAGTTGGAAAAGTCCCACTTCCTATTGTAGGAGAGAGAAGATTATTCTTGCAAGACTTGGAGAACAAGTTGGGAACTTATTCTTCCAATTAAATTAATAATTAAATGAGTTAATTAGTGAGCAAGAAAACTCATCCACTAGGTTTAGGAAACCCTAAAGTGGACGAACCAACCTTGTATAAATACAAGGGGTGGTGCTTCTCTTATTCTTTAGACCATGTTGAGGTGTTAAGTTTTTGAGAAAATAAAAGAAAAGTTTTCAAAGCAAAAATCCTAGCCTTAACACAAGCTATAGAACTAGCATTCTCACTTGCTTGATCATGTTCTAGGTCTGGTGTGGATACGCTTTGGAGGGCTTCTACTTTGGAGTCTAATTCGAAGGCCGTTCGAGGGATTTCGCTTGAAGGGTGTTCGTTAGGCGATAACGACATTACTAGAAAGCTTCTAACTTTGTAAGTTTCTAAAATACCCAACGTTACGATACTAAAATTGCAAGACAACGATTAAAATGGTGATGAATTGGTCTAAACCTTCGACTAGCGACTTATTGGGACCTGCCCAGAAAAAAAAGTGGAGAAATTGGCTTAATTCAACTCGATGATATTACCACTTATTCCGACAACAGCTTATGATATCACCCTCGGGTCACCCCCTAAAGAGTGAATGAGCCCGCGAAAGCCGTTTTCTAATTTCTTTTCTTCTGTCCTCTCTATCGGCCTGCCTTCCCAATCTATTCCTTCGGTTCGGGTACGCCAGTTTCTAATTCAAAATCCTATCAGTTCTATCGACGGCGAAAATTTTAAACTTCCGCTACTCAACTTTTTCGTGTTTTCCAACAAGTGGTATCAGGGCCACCTTGCAACGTTCGTATTGTATCTTTATTGCTTTTGGAATTTTGAGGAAAATTCTTGAATTTGAGTATGTGTTGTGTATTCATGGTTTTGTTTTAAATACGAAGTTGCCAGATCAAAACTGTTTCTTGAAAATTCGCGAAAATTATTTTCTGATTAATCTGGTTTTAAGCTGTTTGAATTTGATTTGTTATGAACTGTTTTAATTCGAAAATTGAATCTGGAATTTCAGAAATTGCGAAACGAGATCGAGCCGGATTGCATAGCTGCACGCGACACGCGCTGTCGCGTGCAGCCAACCGCGCATGGGTTGGCGAGAGCCACCCTTCCTTGTTTGCAGTCCGCGCGGGCGGACCGACCAGGCAAGCCAGGGCCGCACGCGTACGCCTGGCACGGCTGCCAGCCCTCGCCCGGAACCCCCTAGCAACGCCTGACAGCAGCACGTGGACTGGCGTACGAGGCGCGCGCCGGCCTACGCGTAGCCGTGCGGGGATGCCCGGGCTCTTCTGGAACCCTATTTTCGTTTCGTGTTTCGATTTTCGTAAAATCCTGTTTTGTAAAATCTTATTTTATTTTAAAATTTGATTTTAATTTTATAAAATTATTTATTTGAAATTATTATAAAATTTGGGATTTTATGAATTAAAGTCAAGTTCTAATTTTTCCGAGAAAATAATAAATATCACTTTGAATGATATTTTAGACAAAAATTTAATTTTGAATTAATTGTTGTTTTGTCTACATCCGGTGATTCGATTTTGAATAAATTCTTGAATAATGAACTATATTCAAATTACTTAAGTTAGTTGTAACTTGAAGTCAAAGGAATTTTAAATTTAATTGGTAAATTTAAATTCGAGCGGAATCATGCTAGTTTAGGTGATCATGGGTTAGTCTTATGTATGTTTTAAATTCTGCACATGGATGATTTCAATTGGGGTTGGAGCCCCATAGTTGTGCGTTTTCAATTGGGGTTGGAGCCCTACTTATGTGTGTACTGTTATGTGTTTATTATGTGGCTTTTCTTATTATTGTTTTTGGGTCGGGGTATGCCCCGTGTACTTGTCTATGGTCAATATGAAAATTGAGCCATATTACTTTATGTAAAGAGACTAGAACTTAGGAATTGAGGTTTTTATTTTCATTTTGGAGAGAAGCACCCATGGAATAAGATGGATCCACAAGGAGAAGTTGAAGAACGGTGGCCATAAGAAGACCCCTTAAAATGTTTAGGAGGGTTTCTATTAAATGTAATAAGTAGGGCATTTTTTCCATTAAATTTTGTACCCCTATGTGATATGAATTATCTTATGTGGCATGAATGTTAGAACTAGTGATTTTGGAGTGGCTCCCAAAATCACATATAAGATAGGATACCCATGATCATCACATAATTAGTATCATGCTAGGACATGTTATCTGCTAATTGCTTCTGTGATGCACTTTATGTAAAACTGCATTAAACAAGACAATTAAAATTTGGATAACATTATATGTTGGTGAGGTCATTCAAAAATCCCATTTGAATATTGAGCAAAATTCGAATAAATAGGTGTTTTATCACGGTAATAAAATTCCTAGCATTCCATCAATAGGGTTTAGGACTTAATAAGTGAAACTAATTGCAGTCTCACGAGTTGTGGGGTAATTAGTGTAGCTTATTAACTCTTAGTTTTCTGATTAATTATTTTAAATAATTAATATTTCTTGACCATTTTAGAATGGACGATGTCTCACGAGTCGTGTGTCGTTCCGAACTAAGTTTGGTTGAGATCTTATGATTGATGGGTTAAGCTCAACAGTAAAGTAGATATGGATGTCTCACGAGTCGTGGGTCCATGATTGAAAGATTAGTGATGCAAAAATATTACTAGGAATTCCATGGGGATGGAATCGATAATTCGTACCCACCTAAAGATTCTTAGACCTTTGGATGTCTCACGAGTCGTGGGTCCAAAACTAAGAATGCTTGGGATCCTAGTACCCATTAGGACAATAAGTTTCTTCTAAAGTCGTTGGGGTTTCTAGACTTTCTAAAAACAATGGGAGAACATATTTCTAAAGACCTTGATAATATGTAATCGTTATTATTCAGCATGCTCATGACTTATCTGTTTTTCATTTAGGTTGTAGTTATGTGATTCTCTACAATTGAAATGGCAACCAAAAACCCTTTGGTATGCATCCTCGACTCAAACAAGTTGATGGGGCCCAATTACTCTGATTGGTTTCGGAATCTAATGATAGTTTTAGATTCTGAAAAGAGAAGATATATTCTCTTTGAGGGAGAGCCTATCACTGAAGGCGAGGCTCCGACTCGGGCCGAAAGAGAGGCGATCGAGAAATGGTCTGAAGATAATCTTCAAGCCCGTTGCCTCATGTTGGCCAACATGTCTCCGGATATGCAAAGGCAACATGAGTCTATGGAAAACATTTGGGAGATTTATGACCATCTTGAGCAATTGTACCGCCCTAAAGAGCGTGTTCTAAGGTACAACACCTCTAAGGAGCTCTTTCATCTCAGAATGAAAGAAGGTACAAGTGTCCATGAGCACAGTCTCAAGTTTCTTGCTTTGAACGAGAAACTGACCTCCATGGAAATGCCACTGAGTGAAGAACTCTCTGTGGATTTGTTGCTCGCGTCGCTTCCACCATCATTCATTCCTTTCGTGTTAAACTTCAACATGAATCATCCTCATGCTACTGTAGCTGAGTTGATTAGTCAACTTGTGACTGCTGAAGACACGATAAAGAAGGATTGCAAAGTAATGATGGTCATTTCCTCTTCTGGGCCTTCTAAAGGCAAAGGGAAGAAAGTTCCCAAGAAGAAGGGATCTCTTAAAATTGGTGGAGGGGTTAAAAAGAGAAACGCCAAGAAGAGAAAAGATCTGATAGAGGACGTTTACCATCATTGTGGCAAGAAAGGGCATCAGAAGAGGAACTGCCACGAGTGCAAGGATACTCTAAAGAAAGGTGTGTTTATTATTGAACTAAATCTATCTATTGATTCTAATTCTTGCGTACTTGATACCGGCTGTGGAGCTCATATCTATAATGATGTACAAATGCTAAATAAGGTTCGGCAGCTTCAAGAAGGATAATGCGTCTTGAAGGTTGGGTGTAGCACCCCGCACGCGAGGCACCACATCCCCCACACTATGGCTCAATACGAGTAACGAAATGGGAAGTCCGCACCCGTATCAAACCATAGCGAACGGGAGACAAACAAAAGAAACCTCCTAAGCTAGGCGGAACTTAGACCCTGCAAATAAAACCAACCAACAAAACAGAATGCAGCGGAAGACTAAAAAAAATCCAAACACATGCACTGGCCACGGGCCTGCAGAAATTAAACATACGAACCACAAGCAGACTTGGGCTCCTCAGGCCTCTTTTTAATTCACAACAAAGCCCGGCAAGGGCAATTCAATAAGAAATTCATAAAGATTCAAATTCATAACTTACAAAGTTGAATCATACATAATTTAAATACATATGCAAATGCAGAGACTCTTCTAACTCAACTTGATCGACTGGAAGACTCAACACAACTCCGCCTAACTCGAAACTCCAACGCCAAACCTGCACACTAAAAGTTGGGAAGGGAGAGGGTCAGTCTACAACTCGACTGAGTGAGGGGCTACCCACACACGCTACATATATATATAGGAGCAAAGCATATTCCAATCACACACAGTTTGTGAACTCAGGGATAGTTTTTGCACACCAAAATTTTACCCGTGATACATACATATGGGAATTCTTAACCAAAATCGAACGAATTGAAGCTTCAAGGACCCATATCATACCAAATCATATCAAAACATACCGAGTCAAGTCAAATCAAATCAAATCATAACCATTCATATCAAATCGTATCAATTCTTATCTTTCATATTCAAAAGATCCATATTTTATCATAGTTAAGAATCTATCCCCGTTTCACGAACTTTGATAAAGCAAACATGCAAAACTCGACGGGTACAAGTAACAATTCCCATCCTGGGCTTCTCATACGAATCATACAATCAAACATATCAATCAATCATGCATAACAATCATATACCTCCTTCTCTGGTGATGGAAGGGTTACGCGACCCAAATCATCCAATCAGACAAGGGGAGCGCGAACACTCAAACCCTCAGGTTCCCATCACCCAACCAAATCTCCCAGTGGGTTCCGGGTTACTCCTATCAATCATGTGGAGAGTGTGCACAGGGGTCATAACCGGCAACCCCTATTGTCGTCCTGGGTCCCCCTTACCCACACCTCCTGGGCCCTATTCATTCAGTCATTCATTCAATCATATCCTAACCTGCTACTAATCAAAAACATAACATACGTAAGATACATACTTTACCTTGCCACAACCACGCTTTACATACCTCTCTGTGTCAAATCCTTAGCATATTCCTTTGCTCGTAGCTCCCGGCTCATACGAGGCACACGGTTTGAAGCGTGGTTTAGCATTACCAATCATAATGAATCAAATCAAATTAAATCAAGCATACGTAGGCTTGTACATTGCTCATCATACTTGGAACGTATTTTAGATTCATAAATTCATACCTAGCACGTATATACATATAATAGAGGCTATAGTTCGCATACCGAGAAAATGGGCATATTCATAGGGTGTAACTATAACCTAACCTCACCTTACACCGACGAAGCCAAGAACTAAACACGTGATTCACCCCGGAATCAAAACGGACTGCGAAACACCACCCCGGGTGCATCTGAACAATCTGAAGACAAGACACAAGGCTTAGACTCAAAATGAACCACATAGACGCACGGTATATGTGCATGTACTCAAAGGATACAAATACGTAGGCAAATCTCATTTTCAAACCAAATCCATGCAATTAAAGACATTACATAATCCATCATAATCATTGATAATCATATATCACGTTCATGTGCACAATTAAGGCATAACACGAGGTACGGATACATAACAAAGTGCAAATATGTTTCGTGCAAACAATTCACATTACTTGAGTAACATAAAATGCATATGAGAACAAATACATAAGCATAAACATGATAAAACAAGTTAGGATCAAGTTTGTAGGTGGAAAGGTACAAGAAAAACGGAATAAAAACACGAAAAAGGGTTCTGAGTGGAAACGGGGCAAAAGCTGATAGTTTTTCGAAACGGATAAGCTGAAGAAAAACGGCTATAACTTGAGATTGAGAAATAGGAATTGAGTTTTGTTTCTTGAAAATGAAAATAGACACATAGACCTTTCAAATGGTATATAGCTCGAATCGTGGTTCAAAGCGAGGCAAAAATGGCATAGGTTCGAAGTTGGACAAAAGCTGAATTCTGGTAAATTGGCGACACAATTTTCAAATGATTATATCTCACAATCTAGAACGAATTTTGAGGTGATTCCAATTGGAGAATGTTCTAGACTCAAAAAGGTTTCTATAGTCCAAAATTCAGCCAAAACCAAGTATGTATGAGTTGGTAGCGGCCACGATAAAATTGCAATGAAAACCAATCGCGGCCGCGAAGCCACAACTCGAGAATCCCTTAAAAACTGGTTGCGGGCGCGACCATTTTTACACACAAATCGGTCGCGGGCACGACCGAGCTCGCAGCAGCATATCCATGGCTTCAGGAATAGTAACAAAACACCAAAACACCCCCAAACAACCACGAAACACCCTAAAATTCATACCACGAAGCAAGTATAATATGTAGATCACATAATTACAAGTTAGGCCTCCCGAAACAAGCCAGAACATACAAAATCCCAAACCCAGCACTATTCATTATCTTCCCTAATTAGCCAAATAACACAAATTCAAGATACGAAAGGGATATTAAATCGAAGCACATATCGAATAGAGCACAAATCTTACCTTAGGTCATTGATCGGATGGTTGGATCTTGAAAACCCGAGCTCGAAAGGTTCATTGCAAAAAAGAGGAGAAATCCTTCTCTTTTCTCTTCTTCCTTGCTGGTATGTGAAAATGAAAGAGGGAGGAAGACTTGGCTCCTTTTTGGGGCTGAGTTAAACGGGTCAGATTATAAGGGTAGGGTCAAACGGTATCCAGTCCCTTCGGATCGGATTTTAAAACGGTAGGGCTATCAAATGGCTTTAGAAAAATGAAAGGTTAATTCCAATAAATTCGAATCGTCGAAACGAAATTAATGGTAGGGTCGAATTTCGAATTCGAATTCCCGAGCTCAAAATAGCCACGAAGGCCAAAACATCCTAATTAAAATTAGGTCCCTTAATTTGCAAATATTGGGCAATTGAGCCCAAGAACATTTAATTAAATTCTAATGCACACGGAATGAAATAAAATTCACGTGGACACATAAGCATGCGAATCACATAATTTACAGAAATTACGGAATTAAACTCACTCGTGACGCCATACTTGGAAAGCTGCAAAGCGGGGCGTTACATTGGGAATGGATCAAGCGTTCAAGCTCAAGCCATCGGGACGTGTAGATTAGATTTAGGTATCTTTACTTTGGTTTTGAACAAAGTCCTTTATGTACCTTCTATTATTGGTAATATCATTTCCATTCCAATACTTGATTGTGAAGGATATGAGACTTTCTCTACAAATGGAAACTTCTATCTTAAGAAGAATAAAACTTCCGTTTTGCTTGACACGTTATCTAATGGACTTTATACAACTAAAAACACCAATATTCTGATATACAACAATTAAACAAACACAAAAGAGATGACAAGATCTCAGCTTCTTTATGGCACGCACGTTTAGGGCATATTTCTAAAGATAGGATTGCTAAGTTAACTAATTTAGGATCATTCTATGATAATGAACTTAAAGAGTTAACTCATTGTGAATCATATCTTAAAGGAAAAATGGCCAAAACCCCCTTTAATGGTAAAGTGGAATGTGCCACTAAAGTATTGGATTTAATCCATACTGATGTTTGTGGACCACTTAGTGTAAGTACGAGAAACAATCGTCAGTACTTCATAACCTTCATAGACGACTTTAGTCATTTTGGTTATGTGTACTTAATGAAGTATAAATCCGAAGCCTTTGAGAATTTCTTGGAATTTCAAAAGGAGGTTGAGAACTAAACTGGTCACTAGATTAAGACACTTCGATCTGATCGAGGCGAGTATCTATGTGACGAATTCCTTAGTCATCTCAGAGATAATGAAATTATCTCTCAGTGGACTCCTTCGGGAACTCCTCAATTAAATAGAGTTTCGAAGAGAAGGAACATGAACCTACTTGATATGGTTCGTTCCATGATGAGTTTCACTGAATTACCACCTTCATTCTGGGGTTATGCCTTAGAATCAGCAGTTAAGATTCTGAATCTCGTTCCCTCCAAATCTGTACCCAAAATCCCATTTGAGATGTGGTTTGACAAAATCCCTAATTATTCCTACTTAAGAATTTAGGGTTGTCCTGCTTACGTGAAGAGGACAGTGGGAGATAAGCTTGAAGCTAGATCAAGCTTATGCAACTTCGTAGGATATCCTAAAGAGGCAATAGGATATTATTTCTACGATACTCTTGAACAAAAGGTCTTTGTGTCAAGAAATGTTACTTTTCTTGAGGAGTCGTTTCTTAAAGAAAAGAAAGGCAAGATCGCAGAACTCGCAAAGGTTCGAGACCAAGTTCCCACGCCAAGTTTGGAGATTAATGTCCCTCAGCCAATCGCAGAGAGAGATACACGCGAAAAACCTCCTCAAATAAGACGTTCTGAACGCATTCCTAGACAACCAAAGAGATGGTATGGATTTCTCCACCAAACAACTCAAATGGATAATGATTGTTGAGTGTAGAAATTTCATGATGTTGAGCGTCATTAGATTATTTTTTTTGTGACGCCCCGCTTCTCGGTCAAGGTAAGGTTTGGTACGAGAGTGCACGATTTACTTTTTCTTGCATGATTTATGTGGAATTATGCCTTAATTTGATAATGGATTTGTGCATAAGTGAAATATATTAAGTGTGCGATATATGTGGCTTTATGACATATTAATTATATGCTTGTATTGCTATTATTGAGCGTTGATAGCATGTTTTATTGTTTAACGAAACAATGTGCTTATATGGTTATTAAAGCATAATTTAGGGACTAAATGGTAAATTTCTTTTCTAATCCTGGAACTGGTTAGAACTTAATGAAATTGAGTAGATAATTCGATTACGAGTTTGTGGGTTCTTGAATCGCTTGATTTCGAGTTCGGACGAAGAAGTTATGGCCATTTTTCGAAAAGTCAACCTTTTAAGCCTTTAATTGTTGACCTGCGACCCAATTTCGAATTAAGCCCAATAGAGCCCCAATTTTACCTAAATCCGACCCGTATGACCCGCTCCATGACCCTATATGGCTGACCCAATTTACAAAATCAGATTTAACACTCCAAAACCCATTCTTACGTTATTTCAAGATTAAAACACAATCTCTCCCTCACTTTCTCTCAAACTCTTAATATTCTTCCGAGAACACTTCAAGCCATCTTCAAGAGTCAAGAGAAAAGAACAAAGCTGGGAATTCGAGATTAGAGGACAAGTTTTCCTCTTCGATTTTCATATCTCAAGGTAAGATTATGTGCTCTTTTGTTTGTTTTGTGTTCTTGAAGGTTCTAAACTTGAATGTGAATCTAGGGTTCATGTTAGTTGGATTAAATCCGAATTTTATGATGGAAATATGTTTCTTATGATGCTAGGAACGATTTGATGAAAGAATTTCATGTTTTTATGCCCTTATGTGAAATCCTCCATTGTTGACCTTTGAAGCTCTCATGAAGAATTCTTGCATGTCTATGTTCTAGCATGTTTTAGCCTCATATGATGACAGATTCTTGTTCCTTATGTGTTTTTATGGAGAATGTGATAGATTTCCTACAATTTCTTGCATGATTGTTGATTTCACCATTGTTATGCTTGAAGCTTTCATGAAACTTGTTGAAGATGAAGTTCTTGTATGAATTGCTAGGTTTCTTGATGTTTATATGTTCCTAAGTGATTTATTATGTAACTTGATGATTTATGATGCTTATTTGTGGTTTTGGAAGCTTAATTTCATGTTTTGGGGTGTTTTGAACTCATTCCCGTCGAGTTTGAAGTTGTTGTCACGTTTTTTTTAAGTTCTGGGCAGAATCCACTAGGGTGGATTTTTGCTGTGTAAAAATCCATGGGGGTGGATTTCAGGCAGTAGCTTCTGGACCAAATCCGCGAGGGTGGATTTTTTGTGAAGGAAAATCCACGGTGGTGGATTGTCCCTAGGCTTGTTTTCTTGATTCGTTTCACTTGTTTTGCCTCTCGTTTGTTCCTTACTTATTTATATTATGTCTCTAATGTATTGTGACCTCGTTATATGTTGTGACATCTCATGCATACCTTATATTATGATCTTTATACCTCAATCATGCTTAAGTTATCTTAATTGACTAAGTTATGCGTTTAATTAAATTGTGTTAAGTATGATTCATAGGTCGCTTATTACATATGACTTGAGAACTTGATACATGACTTATATGATGCAATGTGATCATAATTGCCAATATATACCATCATCGAACATTCCTTGCACATCATTAGCATATTTGCATTCATGTCAGCCGTGCGTCGTCTTGTCGGGTTTCGAGTCGAGTCTTACCTTTGTTGGTACGTTGTCCTTTTAGGTGGTGAGTCTCCGGACGTGTAACCTTCCATGTTCGTGCTTGATCTTCGAGGTTCTTGGTAAAGGTGAGGAGTTATATATATGTAAAATGTTTTCAAAACTGTGGACACCTATAACCTTTCATAATTATTGGTTTTAAACTCCCGTTTTCAAACGTATATATATATAGGCTTAATAAGCCAAGTTTTGTGAGCTATGCTCGTATATTGGATATTTGCTTATGGTAATGGTTTACAAGTAGAACTTGAGTTTTCGTATATGGGATCAGTACCCAAAATGCCTTTGGAACTTTTATTTGGATATTATGTATGTGAGTTGTGTAGCGAGGTTATGATGTACCTTGCAAGGACGCTTGCTTGGGGCAATCGAATTTGAGCTCGGGGATGGAGGTGAGAGATATTCCGGGAAGGCAAGGGCCGACGGATGTCCTTATCCAAAGTTCCCACTGTGGACAAGACTACTAAGACTCCGAGGAGGTTTCAGGGTTGAAGTTTTCTTGGAGAGAGCTAGGTTGCATGGACCGAATTCTCTACGTTATGGATGCTCGGGGGGTGCACACCCTCGACATTAACGGTGTAAAGGTTGGATTGGTTTGATTTCTTGGTTTGGGAAGATCGGATGGAGCGCTCGTTCTCGCCGAGCCGGTTATGTGTGGTTTATGATCCATATTTTTCTAAAACTTGCATTTACTTTGAAAATAAGTTAGATCATGAACACCTTTGTTTTGAGCATGCATTAAACCCTCTTATATCACTTATATTATGTACACTTCTCCTCACCGGCTCCTTTTGAGCTAACTCCCTTACCTTTCGTGTCCGCAGGTCGCGTTTTGGAGTCAAGCTAGGCGGGGTCTTTTGAGAGTTTTGTTTTGAGTCTAGTTTGTACTCGTTATGTTGTAGCGTACTTTATGACTTATGTTATGTTTCGGGATGTATGGATTTAGTATGTATGATATTTTATTATGCTAGTTTGGACCGTGAGGGTCATTAGGTTGATTTACATTTCGTACTTTGAGCATTATGTGCTGGACTGCGATGGTCACCTTACTTGATGAATAATTATCCTATGCACATGTTATTATATGATCTAAGCTTCCGCATACTTCTGTTTGTTTTTATTCTCGCTTTGTGAGTCTAATACCGCCTAGCTAGGTTGTCCGTTTGTCACCGCTTGCTTCGGTCCCGATGGGTATATGGATAGCAATTCTATATACAAGCTAGGTCTGTAGGGCGGGATAGGCGTGGATTCCCTCGTCGGGGCATTATATTTTTTGTGCCGTTTGATGCGTTTATGTGTTTGTTATGATCCCTTTAGGTGATTTTAGAGTTGGAGTTACGAAACGGCGAAGCAAAGCAATTTCATGCATGTTTGGAGGAAAATGTGGTAACCCCCGTTACCACTCAAGAGTAAAAATTTAGTAACCCCCGTTACAAGACACAGGAGTGAAGCTTTTGGTGAGAGAAGAGGGGTAACGCCCGTTACCCCTGTGCAGAAGGAAAGTCGTAACAGAAGGAAAGTGGTAACGCCCGTTACCACTAATAAAAGCGTTATTGCGATTTCAGCAGTAACGGGCGTTAACGATAAATGCACGTGGATAGGTAACGCCCGTTACCAAGAGTCGGCGAGATACTATTAGGGCTGCTATATTAGTGCGTTTTGGAGTCTTTTTCAGAGAGCTTTTCATCCAGGTCGTGACCTAAGGTTTGGAGAGAAGATAAGGAGTTTCAGAGGAGTTTTTCAGAGAATTCGAGAAGACGAAAGGATTGAATTCTTAGAACGATTTTCGGTTTTATTGTTGCTTTAATTATCAAACTAATTTCTTTGAGTTTAGCTTTAATTAGTTTTCGTATGTTAGATTTGTTTTTAGATATTACTGAATGTTTCTGCTTTTGGTTTTGAGACTTTGTTTAGATTTGATGAACATGAATTATTTTAATGCAATTTCCTTTAGTTTTATGAGTTTTACTTTAGTTATGAGTAGCTAGTTCTCTAGGGCTAGGGGAGTGATGATGATTGCATGATAGATGTTCGATATGATGCTCGAATGACTTATGTTAATACTTAGTTTGAAAATAGGTTTGAATTGACTTGCGATGGCCTATCACCCTTATCATGTGGCATAATTGCCCATAGATTGAGAGATTGATGGTAATTTAGATGGTTTTCATAACTTGTAAGTTGTAGGATATAAAGAGATTTGGTCCTAGCTTATACAACAGTAATCTTATTCCATGCCGAGCCACTAGAATATTGAATTGCACTAGTCTTGTTCCTATGGTTTAATTAACTATTGGTGATTGCGAGAGCAACATTGAATACTAATTAAGCACTTGGTTACACCTTGAGAGAGGGTAATACAAATATAAGTGACTAGGTTATAGAACTACTTTATGTAGATGACATCATTCTCATTGGGAATGCGAAGGATGACATGAAGGTAACAAAGTCTTGGTTATCGAACCGATTTTAGATGAAGGATCTTGGTGATGCATCCTACATTCTCGGTATAAAGATCTATCTGGATAGATCAAGGAGATTGTTAGGATTATCGCAGTCGGTTTACATAGACAAAATACTAACGAGGTTTAGTATGGAAGAATCCAAACGTAGAAAATTTCCAATGGGCCCGGGAACAGTTCTTTCGAAGAAGCTGTGTCCCAAGACTGAACTTGAAAAGTCCAGGATGTCCAAAATTCCTTATGCATCAGCTATAGGAAGCATAATGTATGCGATGCTATGTACTTGACCGGATGTGGCTTATGCACTTAGCGTGACTAGCCGATTCCAATCTGACCCTGGTGAAGGTCACTGGACTGCTGTAAAGGACATCCTTAAGTACTTGCAAAGAACTAAGGATTTGTTCTTGGTTTACGGAGGGCATCAAGATCTTGTCATTAGAGGATACTGTGATGCAAGCTTTGCATCAGACATGGATGACTTTAAATCCGTGTCAGGATACATATTCTGCCTGAACGGCGGGGCAGTGAATTGAAAAAGTTCCAAACAAGCGACCAGTGCAGATTCGACCACTGAGACCGAATACTTAGCTGCAAACGAAGCTAAGGAAGGTGTTTGGGTAAGAAACTTCATCCACGAGCTGGGTGTAGTTCCAAACATTAAAGACCCCATTACAGTGTTTTGTGACAACACCGGGACGGTTGCTCAAGCAAGAGAACCAAGATCTCACCCAAGGACCAAGCGCATTTTGAGGAAATATCACATAATTCGTGATATCATCAAGAGAGGAGATGTGCAGATTGAAAGGGTCACATCGGCAGAGAACATGGCAGATCCACTTACTAAAGCCCTTAGTCAATAGGCTTTCGAAGGACATCTTCAGAAGATGGGTCTTAGATTAGCACCTGAGTGGCTTTGACGGGCAAGTGGGAGATTGTTAGGAAAAGTTCCCTTAAAGCAGATGTTTGCTTTACTATTTCCTTGTAAAATCAGAAACAGTCTTTGAATAATAAACGAGATGATTTTGTTAATAGGCAATCACTTATTTATGTGCTTATTTATGTCTGTTTGGGCTGACTGTGTTTTGCATGTATTGAACTCCCCTAATCCGATGAGGCCGTTAAGAACTTTGTCGTTATGGGAACGACACATGAAACAAGTTCTTAGCTCCATAGGCGAGGATTAGAAACTTCTCCAAGTCAATGAGTCCGACAGATAGTGGGAGAGTCGACCTTGACTCTGTTGAGACTTGCTTATGTGATTATATCCTTTTGAAGGATCACTCAGGTTCATGGAGTGATAAGTGCATACATTGATGCGTTCATAATACATAAGGATGATTGTTACAAGAACTTCATCACTGAGATGTCCCGCGTGAGAACATTCCTAAATGGGAAAGGAAGTTTCCTGAAACTTCCAGATTAGGAAATATCTCACAGGTCAATGACGTGATTCATTAATCCTTAGACTTGAGATTCTGTAATGTCTCATATGAGCTAACTCTGTAATCTTTGATATAGGCTAAAAAGGGTGTCACCATATAGACACCTGAACCACGACCTATGTTGGGATTACACAAGTGGCATATGTAGAATTAGTAGAATCGATAAAGGACTTACACTTGTTAAGAACAAGAATGATCTCTTACTGATTGAGTTGTTGGTAGTCCATTAAACATTAAACCCTTGGCCAAGGTGGATAAAAGATCAAGACATCTAGAAAATGGGGTTTTCTAGGATTGAGATCGAAATGGATATGAAACGAAATTAACTTTAAAGATCAAGAATATTTGGGCTATGAGAATATTCCCATGCGTAAGTTCTTGATTGAGAGATGGAGTTGTAGGAGGATCGTATTTCACTGATTGTTA
This sequence comes from Lantana camara, assembly GCA_037501455.1. NCBI lineage: Eukaryota > Viridiplantae > Streptophyta > Magnoliopsida > Lamiales > Verbenaceae > Lantana > Lantana camara. The sequence continues at coordinate 132,007,064 of CM074855.1, forward strand.
TTAACTGAAGGTTCTTTGATTCATTTTGTTATTCGGCTAGGGGTCACACACCCATTGTTAGATTAAGGTAGTGTGATATGTGAACTCAATGGTAAGGTTGGAATTCGAATCCGAATTCTTGAGCTCAAGATAGCCACGAAGGTAAAAAACACCCTAATTATAATTAGGTCCCTAATTTTTCAAATATTGGGCGTTTGAGCCCAAACAAATTAATTAAATTCTAAAGCGCATATAACTTAAATAAATTACACATTAACACTTAAAGCATGCAAATTCACATAAATCACGGGAATACAGAATTAAACTCTCTCATGAAGCCATACCTGGAATGCCGAAGAAGACCCTTAAAGAAGACCTGTCCTCAGGTTCTACCGCTCGAGTTAGAACTATGAGCAACTCTTCCGTATTCACCCAAGTTCGAGGTTCATGACGTCCCTAGGAGGGTTAGCTCAAGAAAGGTCTTCAAGCGCTAAGGGAACTTGACTCTTCACTTCAAGCTCCACACGAACTCGGTCCCGTCTTGGAATCGCTCGAAAATTTTTGCACGGTAGGAGGGTCCAAAGTGATTCAACTCCCACCGTTTGAATCCATCCAACCCACCCACAATTTGGAATCACGAATGGGGTCGTTAAAGAACTTTCACTACTCGTTCTCCAACCCAAACGGGCCTTCTAACACATCTTCAACATGTGGCTCGAAGTTGACATTCAAACCGTCACTAGCTCCCGAGTGTTGGCCTCCAAGAACATGACGCCAGATCCATTGCGAAGCACGACCCTCAACTAACCGCAAAGCAAAAGCACTAGCACACTCAAAACTACCCCGAAAGATAACCAACAACAAACACACACAGGCAAAGCTAAAAGAAAATGCATGATGCACGTGATATGTATGCAAGTGCCTCAATTCCCAGGTTCGTGTATATCTCTAATTTGATGTCATTGGTCTCGCATTCGGTGCTTGTTAGCTCTTGATCGATCACAATTGTAGACCTTGTGCTCGGTTGATCTGCAAGCATAACATCTCTTCAACCTATCCCAACAAGCGTCGTAGACATGGATGGTTTCTCCACAGTGGGTAAACGATTGAAGCTCTTTCTTTAGCTTTGAAGGGTTCCCAATCTTATGCTTTTCCCATGAATCTTTTTAGTTCAATTCCCCGATTGGTGATATCGTCCCTCCACTAGTAGTTGAGAGCATAAACCCGATTCAAGTTTAAGCTCCGATTCATCATTTTCTTTACCTCTTTTCATAATCCACGTTTTGCCTTTGAAGTTCCAAGCAAGCGACCACTGAGGCTGAATACTTAGCTGCAAATGATGCTACTAAGGAAGGTGTTTGGGTAAGAAACTTCATCCACGAGTTGGGTGTAGTTCCTAGCATTAAGGAACCCGTTATAGTGTTTTGTGACAACACAGGGGCGCTTGCTCAAGCAAGAGAACCAAGATCTCACCAAAGGACCAAGCACATTTTGAGGAAGTATCACCTGATTCGTGATATAATCAAGAGAGGAGATGTGCAAATTGAAAGGGTCACATTGACAGGGAACATGGCAGATCCACTTACAAAAGCTCTTAGTCAACAGGCTTTCGAAGGACATTTTCAGAAGATGGGACTTAGATTAGCATCTGAATGGCTTTGACGGGCAAGTGGGAGATTGTTAGGAATAGTGCCCTTAAAGTAGCATTTCTGCTTTACTATTTCCTTGTAAAATCAGAAACAATCTTTGAATAATAAACAAGATGATTTTTTTCATAGGAAATCATTTCTTTATGTGCTTATTTATGTCTGTCTAGGTTTGACTGTGTTTTACATGTTTTGAACTCCCCTAATCCGATGAGGCCGTTAAGAACTTTACCCTTATGAGAACGGCACATGAAACTAAGCTCTTAACTCTATAGGTGAGGATTAGAAACTTTTCCAAGTCGATGAGTCCGACAGACAGTGGGAGTGTTGACCTTGGCCCGTTGAGACTTGCTTATGTGATTATGTCCTTTTGAAGGATCATTCAGTTTCATGGAATGATAAGTGCATAGGATGATGCGTTCATAATACATCAGGGTGATTGTTACAAGAACTTCATCACTGAGATGTCCCACGTGAGACATTCTGAAATGGGAAAGAAAGTCTCCTAGAAACTTCCAGATTAGGAAATATCCCATCGGTTAATGACGTGATTAATAATCCTTTGACTTGAGATTCTGTAATGTCTCATATGAGCTAACTCTGTAATTTTTTATATAAGCTCAAAAGGGTGTTGCCATATAGACACCTGAACCATGGCCTGTATTGGGATTTCACAAGTGGCATATTTAGAATTAGTAGAATCAATAAAGGACCTACACTTGTTAAGAACAAGAATGATCTCTTACTGATTAAGTTGTTCGTAATCCATTAAATATTAAACCCTTGGCCAAGGTGGATAAAAGATCATGACATCAAGAAAATGGGGTTTTCTTGGATTGAGATCTAAATGGATATGAAATGAACTTAACTTTAAAGACCAAGAATAACAAGGCTCTGAAGAATATTCACATGCCTTAGTTCTTGATTGAGAGATGGAGTTGGAGGAGGATTGTATTTCACTGATTGCCATTGACTGAAAGGTTCTTCGATTTGTTTCGTTATTCGGCTAGGGGTCACACAACCATTGCTAAATTATGGTAGTGTGATCTGTGAAGTGATTAATTAATTATGGAAATTAATTAATTATTGTCACTGCTAATCGAATAATGAACCTAAAAGGTCACACATAAATGCCAGAATACCAGGGTTATGGTAGGATGTTAATTGGATTAACAAAAGATCAAATTATTGATTGAAATGTGAGCATTTACACGTGGGTATTGCCACATGTCAAGTACACGTGGTTGCCACGTGTCACGCACACGTGGCTTTACGCGTGGCTCCGACGTGTGATTTATTTCACACGTGAATTTTTTTCGAGAATTAATTAATTAAATTGTAATTAATTAATTTTAGTCTTTTAATTAATTATGAATTAATTGTTAAGACTTTTCTCAAAAGATTTAACCCAATAAATAATTTATTATGAATTAAGCTATTTATTGAATAATTGATTTTTGACTTTATTAGATAAAGGTTGAAAAGTCAAAATTTCTATTGTAGGAGAGAGAAAGCATCTGTTGCTAGACTTGGAGAATAAGTTAGGAACTTATATTCTAATTAAAAGTTAATAATTAATTAGTTAATTAGTGAGCAAGAAAACAAAGTCCCACTAGGCTTTGGAAGCCTTTAGGGTTCGAACCCCACTAGTATTTATACTAGTGGTGGCGCTTCTCTTACTCTTTAGACCAACGTTCTTGAAGCGTTAGATTTTTGAGAAAAATATAAGAAAAGTTTTCAAAGTAAAATATCCTAGCCAAACAGAAGCCATAGAACTAGCATTCTCACTAGCTTGATCGTGTTCTAGGACTGGTGTGGATACACTTTGGAGGATTGCCTACTTTGGGATCTAATCGAAGGACGTTCGAGGGACTTTCCGCTTGAAGGGTGTTTGATAGGCGGTATCAACAACACAAGAAAGCTCCAATCAACGTAAGTTTCTTGAAACACCCTATGATACGATATGAACATTGCAAGTTTTTAGATCTGCTTTTGGAAATTTTTTTAAACTTTCGCTATGCAAACTCTGTGGTTTTCCAATAAGTGGTATCAGAGCCACCTTGCAACTTTCGTATTGTATCGTTACTGCTTTTGAATTCTGACTGAAAATTCTTGTATTTGGATATATGTTACGTATTCTTGGTTTTTGTTTGAAATTCGAATCTGTCGGATCAATACTGTTTCTTGAAAATTATTGAAAAACTATTTTCATATTAATCTGGTTTTAAGCTGTTTAAATCTGATTCATTCTGCACTGTTTTAATTCAAAACTGGATTGTTACATTACGCTATTTCCGCTGGCGGGGCAACATCAAGCAACAAGTATAGGGTCAATGAAATTGATAGAAGCAGGCATTTCGCTCCTCTCGCTACGCTCGAGTGGCCCTACAGCTCCTCACCCTGTCAATTGAAATGCTATTGCTTATCCGCCTCAGCAAAGAGTTTTTGAAATTACGGGATGAAAAACGAAGACGCGCGGCTTTGCACGTTTCGAGCATCCGCCACCCCATCTCGTCCACTCCCGCCTAGACGGTGGCGCGGGGCTTGGCGCGCGCATCGCCCAGGCCCTTCCGCCAATCGCCCGTTCATAATCGGGCACTGCTTAGCACTGGCTGCAAGCAGCGCGCGTGCATGCCACCGCTGTGCGGACGTGCTAGGTGGTCCCGGAAGCCCTTGCGGGTTGTGTGGGCGATCGTTGTCTCGCTTGGGCATTCCGGAACCCTTGTTTTCGTCTCGTGTTTCGATTTCGTAAAATCCCGCGTTTTAAAAATCTGATTTTATTTTAAAATTTGATTTTTAATTTTAAAATTATTTATCTTGAAATAATTATTAAATTGGGATTTTATGAATTAAAGTTAAGTTCTAATTTTTCGAGAAAATTAATAAATATTACTTTTGAATGATATATTTGACAAAATTTAATTCTTGTAATTAATTGAGGTTTTCTCATTGATCTGGGTTCGATTTTGAATAAATTCCTGAATAATGAACTAATATTCAAATTACTTGAGTTATTTGTAACTTGAAGTCAAGGAAATTTTAAATTTAATTGGTAAATTTAAGTTCAAGCGGAAGCATACTAGTTTAGGTGATCATGGGTTACGTATGTTTTAAATTCTGCAAATGGATGATTTCAATTGGGGTCGGAGCCCCATAGTTGCGTTATTTCAATTGGGGTTGGAGCCCTACTTATGTGCGCGCTTTGCTTGATTTATTATGTGGCTTTCCATATTATTATTGTTTTGGGCCGGGTATGAGCCGTGTATTTGTCTATGGTCAATATGAAGATTGAGCCATATTACTTTATGTTAAGAGAGTAGAACTTAGAAAGTGAGGTTATTCTTTTCATTTTGGAGACAAGCACCTAAGGAGTAAGATGGATCCACAAATCAAGGAGTAAGGTGCCATAATTGAAGACTCCTCAAAATGTTAGAGCGGGTTTATTTTCTATTAATGTAATAGATAGGGTTTTCCATTTAATTCTGTATCCTATGTGATTTGAACTGTCTTATGTGGCATGAATGTTAGAACTAGTGATTATGGAGTGGCTTCTATAATCACATATAAGATAGGATACCCATGATCATCTCATAATTAGTATCATGCTAGGACATGTTATCTGCTAATTGCTTCTGTGATGCATTTTATGTGAAACTGCATTAATCAAGACAATTAAAATTTGGATAACATTATATGTTGGTGAGGTCATTTTGGACAACTCTCTGAAAATTCGAAAATCCTCTTTTAAAATATTGAGTAATTTCGAATAAATAGGTGTTTTTATCAAGGTAATAAAATTCCTAGCATTCCATCAATAGGATTTATGACTTAAAGGGTAAGCTAATTGTTGTCTCATGAGTCGTGGGGTAATTAGTACAACCTATTAACTCTTAATTCCCTGATTAATCACTTTAAGTAATTAATATTTCTCGACCATTTTAGAATGGGCGCTGTCTCACGAGTCGTGCGTCGTTCTGGACTAAGTTTGGTTGAGATCTTACGATTGATGGGTTCTGCTCAGCACTGAAGTAGATATGGATGTCTCACAAGTCGTGGGTCCATGATTGAAAGATCAGTGATACAAAAATATTACTAGGAATTCCATGGGGATGGAATAGACAATCCGTACCTACCTAAAGATTCTTAGACCTTTGGATGTCTCACGAGTCGTGGGTCCAAAACTAAGAATGCTTGGGATCCTAGTACCCACTGAGAAAATAAGTTTCTTCTAAGGTCGTTAGGGATTGATAGACCTTCTAAAAACAGTGGGAGAACATATTTCTAAAGACCTTGATAATATGTATAATCGTTATTATTCAGCATGCTCATGATTTCTCTGTTTTTCATTTAGGTTGTAGTTATTTGATTCTCTACAATTGAAATGGCAACTAAAAATCCTCTAGTATCCATCCTCAAATCAAACAAGTTGATGGGGCCCAATTACACTGATTGGTTTTGGAATCTAAAGATAGTTTTGGATTCTGAGAAGAGAAGATATATTCTCTTCGAATGAGAGACTATCGCTGAAGGCGAGGTTCCAACTCGGGCCGAAAGAGATGCGATTGCAAAGTGGAATGGAGATAATCTTCAAGCCCATTACCTCATGTTGCACAACATGTCTCTGGATATACAATGGCGACACGAGTCAATGGAAAATGCTTGGGAGATTTATGAGCACCTTGAGAAATTGTACTGCCCCAAATAACATGTTTTAAGGTACAATACCTCTAAGGAGCTCTTTCATCTCAGAATGAAAGAAGGTACAAGTGTCCATGAACACGGTCTTAAGTTCTTTACTTTGAACGAGAAACTGACCTCCATGGAGATGCCGCTGAGTGAAGAACTCGTTGTGGACTTGTTGCTCGCATCGCTTCCACCATCATCCAATCCTTTGGTGCTGAACTTCAACATGAATCATGCTCATGCTACTATCGCTGAGCTGATTAATCAACTTGTGATTGCTGAACACACGATCAAGAAGGATAACAAAGTGATGATGGTCACTTCCTCTTTTAGGCCTTCTAAAGGCAAAGGGAAGAGAGTTCCCAAGAAGAAGAGATCTCTTAAACCCGATGAAGGGGTTAAAAAGAGAAAGACCAAGAAAAAAAGAGATCAGAAAAAGGACGTTTGCCACCATTGTGGCAAGAAAGGGCAATGGAAGAGAAACTGCCAAGAGTGCAAGGATACTCTAAAGAAAGGTGTGTTTATTTTTGAAGTAAATCTATCTATTGATTCTAATTCTTGGGTACTTGATATCGGTTTTGGAGCTCCTATCTGTAATGATGTACAAATACTAAATGAGGTTCGACAGCTTGAAGAAGGGGAATGCGTCTTGAAGGTGGGGAATGGATCAAGCATTCAAGCTCAAGCCATTGGGACGTGTAGATTAGATTTAGGTGTCTTTACTTTAGTTTTGAACAAAATCCTTTATGTACCTTCTATTATTCGTAATATTATTTTCATTCCAATACTTGATTGTGAAGGATTTGAAACTTTTTCTAGAAATGGAAACTTTTATCTTAAGAAGAATAAAATTTTCGTTTTGCTTAGTACATTATCTAATGGACTTTACATAACTAAAGACACTAATATTTTGAATATACAACAAATAAACAAACATAAAAGAGATGACAAGATCTCGGCTGCTTTATGGCACGCACGTTTAGGGCATATCTCCAAAGATAGGATTGCTAAGTTAACTAATTTAGGATCATTCTATGATAATAAACTTAAAGAGTTAACTCATTGTGAATCATGTCTTAAAGCAAAAATGGCCAAAACTCCATTTAATGGTAAAGTGGAACGTGCCACTAAAATATTGGATTCAATTCATACTGATGTTTGTGGACCACTTAGTTTAAGTACGAGAAACAATCATCAGTATTTCATAACCTCATAGACGACTTTAGTCGTTTTGGTTATGTGTACTTCATGAAGTATAAATCCAAAGCCTTTGAGAAATTCTTGGAATTTCAAAAGGAGATTGAGAATCAAACCGGTCACAAGATAAATGCACTTAGATCTAATCGAGGTGGCGAGTATCTAAGTGACAAATTCCTTTGTCATCTCAGAGATAACGGAATTATCTCTCAGTTGACTCCTCTGGGAACTCCTCAACTAAATGCACTTTCGAAGAGAAGGAAAAGAACCCTACTTGACATGGTTCGTTCCATGAATTGCCACCTTCATTCAGGGGTTTTGCCTTAGAATCAACAGTTAAGATTCTAAATCTTGTTCCTTCCAAATCTGTACCTAAAACCCCATTCGAAATGTGGTTTGGCAAAATCCCTAATTATTCTTACTTAAGAATTTGAGGTTGTCTTGCTTACGTGAAGAGGACAGTGGGAGATAAGCTTGAAGCTAGATCAAGCTTATAGCTTCGTAGGATATCCTAAAGAGTCAATAGGATATTATTTCTACGATCCTCTTGAACAAAAGGTCATTGTGTCAAGAAACGCTACTTTTCTTGAGGACTCGTTCCTTAGAGAAAAGAAAGCAAGATCGCAGAACTCGAAGAAGTTCGAGACCAAGGTCCCACGCCTAGTTTGGAGACTAACGTCCCTCAGCCAATCCCAGAGAGTGATACACGCTAAAATCCTCCTCAAGTAAGACGTTCCAAACGCATTCCTAGACAACCAGAGAGATGATATGGTTTTCTCCACCAAACATCTCAAATGAATAATGATCTATTAACTTATGAGGAGGCACTGTTAGATTCGGACTCTGAACAGTGGAAAGAAGCAATGAAATCCGAAATGGATTCCATGTACTTTAATCAAGTTTGGACCTTGGTTGATCCACCTGATGGGATCAGGCTGATAGGGTGCAAATGGATATATAAGCGCAAGCTTAGAGTAAATGGAAGCATGGCAGACTTTAAAGCAAGATTAGTTGCTAAGGGTTTTACTCAAAGACCAGGTGTAGACTTTGATGAAACCTTCTCACCGGTTGCAATGCAAAAGTCCATTCGGATCTTGCTTGCCATTGTTGCATATTCACTACAAGAAAACTGTCTATTTCCGACGGAATCAAGTCCGTCGGAAAATTATTATTTTCCGACGGAATACCGACGGTTTTCCGACGGAATTTGTTCAAAAATATAAAAATAAAAATAAATATTTTCCGACGAAAATTCCGTCGGTAATCCGTCGGAAACATTTCCAACGGACAATTCCGTCGGTAATTCCGTCGGAAAATATAAAAATATAAAAATAAAAATAAAAATAAATATTTTCCGACGGAATACCGACGGTTTTCCGACGGAATTTGTTGGAAAATATAAAACAAAAATAAATATTTTCCGACGGAAATTCCGTCGGTAATCCGTCGAAAACTATAAAAATATAAAGATATAAAAATAAAAATAAATATTTTCCGACGGAAATTCCGTCGGTAATCCGTCGGAAAATATAAAAATAAAAATAAATATTTTCCAACGGAAATTCCGTCGGTAATCCGTCGGAAACTATAAAAATATAAAAATATAAAAATAAAAATAAATATTTCCGACAGAAATTCCGTCAGTAATCCGTCGGAAACTATTAAATTTAATTAAATAAATTTTTTTCTAATTACTAATTTTATTTTTACATGTACAAATATCTTATAATGTAACTTATAATTAATATATTAATTTTAGAAAAAATTCTTATTATCATACTCTATATATTTTCAATAGATCGGAGAACTCTTAATTCTAATGAGTTTTATTTTCATTTGAATAAGTACTTTTAAAAAATTCCAATAAATATGATTATATTTAATTCATATAATCATATATTTAAAATTTTATATTTTAAATTAATAACAAAACGTATTTAAATAATTATTTGAAATAAGTATATAAATATATTTAAAGACAAAATATTAACAATAAGCAAGTTAGCCAAGTTGGTAAGGGGGTCACCATTCTCTCTTGGAGACCCGAGTTCGAATCCCCGCGAGCGCAATAATCGTGGGAATTAATTCTCGCATTGGGTTGGCTCACCGAGCTTAAGCTCGGCTCGTGGCTCGTCTGAGGTGTTGGTGTGGCTTGTTTCGGGGGTGGTTCGGGTCTCACAAATGATTTTTTTATTTTTTTTAGACTATTTACTTTTATTCTATTTTCCGACGGATTGTCCGTCGGAAAATATACTTTTCCGATGGATTTTCGACGGATTTTCCGTCGGAAAGTCGTTTATTATTTTTAACATTTCGTTAAAATTTTCGTCGGAAATCCGTCGGTAATCCGTCGGAAATGTTTCCGACGGATAATTTCATCGGTAATCCGTCGGTATATTTTTCCGAGGACTAGTTATGCGACAACAATCATCCGTCGGAAATCCTTCGGAAATTCGTCGGTATTTGATGTTTCCGACGGATTTCCGACGGAATTCCGACGAACAGTGCCGTCGGAATTCCGCTGTTTTCTTGTAGTGATTATGACTATGAGATATGACAAATGGATGTGAAAACTGTTTTTCTCAATGGAGACATTAACAAAGGCATTTACATGGAGCAACCCATGGGTTTCACATTCAGTGGGAGCGAACAAAAAGTCTGTAAGCTCCAAAGATCAATATATGGATTGAAAAAAGCTTCTAGGAATTGTAATATTTGGTTTGATGAAGCGGTCAAATCGTTTGGTTTATTCAAAATCCGAATGAGTCCTGCATGTACAAGAAAGAATTGGAAACCTCGGTTCAATTTCTGATACTTTATGTAGATGACATCATTCTCATTGGGAATGCGAAGGATGACATGAAAGTAACAAAGTCTTGGTTATCGAACCAATTTGAGATGAAGGTTCTTGGTGACGCATCCTACATTCTTGGTATAAAGATCTATCGGGATAGATCAAGGAGATTGTTAGGATTATCACAGTCGGTTTACATAGATAAAATACTAAAGAGGTTTAGCATGGAAGAATCCAAACGTAGAAAGTTTCCAATGGGCCCGGGAACAGTTCTTTCGAAGAAGCTGTGTCCCAAGACTGAACTTGAAAAGCCCAGGATATCCAAAATTCCTTATGCATCAGCTATAGGAAGCATAATGTATGTAATGCTATGTACTCGACCGGATGTGGCTTATACACTTAGCGTGACTAGCCGATTCCAATCTGACCTTGGTAAAAGTCATTGGACTGCTGTATAGGACATCCTTAAGTACTTGCAAAGAACTAAGGATTTGTTCTTGGTTTACGGAGGGCAGCAAGATCTTGTCATTAGACGATACTGTGATGCAAGCTTTGCATCAGACATGGATGACTTTAAATCCATGTAAGTATACATATTCTTCCTGAACGGAGGAGCAGTGAGTTCGAAAAGTTCCAAGCAAGCGACCACTGCAGCTGAATAGTAAGCTGCAAATGATACTACTAAGGAAGGTGTTTGGGTAAGAAACTGTTGGAAAACACGGAAGAGTTGAGCAGCGAAAGTTTAAAATTTTCCAAAAGTTTAATCGTTGTCTTGTAATTTTTGTATCGTAACATTGGGTGTTTTATAAACTTACAAAGTTAGAAGCTTTCTAGTGATGTCGTTACCGCCTAACGAACACCCTTCAAGCGAAATCCCTCAAACGGCCTTCGAATTAGACTCCAAAGTAGAAGCCCTCCAAAGCGTATCCACACCAGACCTAGAACACGATCAAGCGAGTGAGAATGCTTGTTCTATGACTTGTGTTAAGGCTAGGATTTTTGCTTTGAAAACTTTTCTTTTATTTTCTCAAAAACCTAATTAATTATTTATTGGGTTAAGTTATTTCAGAATAGTCTTAATAATTAATTCAATTATTAATTAAAAGACCAAAATTAATTAATTACAATTAATTAATTAATTCTAGAAAAGAATTCGCGTGTGGAAAATTCCACACGCATGAACCACGTCACCACACATGTACAATGCACGTGTAGGCCACATGTACATGACACGTGGCAGTCACGTTCCAAACGTGACACGTGGCGGGGCGTGATTCGTCTCACCCTCTTCGATCAACATTTTGATCCTTCGTTAATCAAATTAACATCCTACCATAACCCTCATGTTCTGGCATTTATGTGTGACCCTTTAGGTTCATTATTCGATTAGCAGTGACAACAATTAACTAATTTCCTAATTAATTAATCACTTCATAAGTCACACTACCGTAATCTAGCAATGGATGTGTGACCCCTAGCCGAATAATAAAATGAATCGAAGAACGTTTCAGTCAATAACAATAAGTGAAATACGATCCTCCTACAACTCCATCTCTCAATCAAGAACTAAGGCATGAGAATATTCTCAGAGCCCAAATATTCTTGATCTTTAAAGTTAAGTTCGTTTCATATCCATTTCGATCTCAATCCTAGAAAACCCCATTTTCTAGATGTCTTGATCTTTTATCCACCTTGGCCACGGGTTTAATGTTTAATGGACTACGAACAACTCAATCAGTAAGAGATCATTCTTGTTCTTAACAAGTGTTGGTCCTTTATCGATTCTACTAATTCTACATATGCCACTTGTGTAATCCCAACATAGGCCGTGGTTCAGGTATCTATATGGCGACACCCTTTTGAGCCTTTATCAAAGATTACAGAGTTAGCACATATCACTCCATGAAACTGAGTGATCCTTCAAAAGGACATAATCACATAAGCAAGTCTCAGCAAAGTCAAAGTCGACACTCCCACTGTCTGTCGGACTCATTCACTTGGAGAAGTTTCTAATCCTCGCTTATGGAGTTAAGAACTTGTTTCATGTGTCGTTCCCATAACGACAAAGTTCTTAACGATCTCATCGGATTAGGGGAGTTCAATACATGCAAAACATAGTCAACCCAAACAGACATAAATAAGCACATAAAGAAATGATTGTCTATGAACAAAATCATCTCGTTTATTATTCAAAGATTGTTTGTGATTTTACAAGGAAATAGTAAAACAAACATCTGCTTTAAGGGCACTATTCTTAATAGAAACTTCATCCACAAGCTGGGTGTAGTTCCTAGCATTAAAGACCCTGTTACAGTATTTTGTGACAACACAGGGGCAGTTACTCGAGCAAGAGAACCAAAATCTCACCAAAGGACCAAACATATTTTGAGGAAGTATCACCTGATTCGTGATATAATCAAAAGAGGAGATGTGCCAATTGAAAGGGTCACATCGACAGAGAACATGGCAGACCCACTTACAAAAGCTCTTAGTCAACAGGCTTTCAAGGGACATCTTCAGAAGATGGGACTTAGATTAGCACCTGAATAGCTTTGACGGGCGAGTGGGAGATTGTTAGGAATAGTTCCCTTAGAGCAACATTTATGCTTTACTATTTCCTTATAAAATCACAAACAGTCTTTCAATAATAAACGAGATGATTTTGTTCATAGGCAATCACTTCTTTATGTGCTTATTTATATCTGTTTGGGTTTGACTGTGTTTTGCATGTTTTGAACTCCCCTAATCCGATGAGGCCGTTAAGAACTTTGCCCTTATGAGAACAACAAATGAAACTAAGTTCTTAACTCCATAGGCGAGGATTAGAAACTTTTCCAAATCGATGAGTCCGACAGATAATGGGAGTGTTGACCTTGACTCCGTTGAGACTTGCTTATGTGATTATGTCATTTTGAAGGATCATTCAGTTTCATGGAATGATAAGTGCATACGATAATGCGTTCATAATGGATAAGGGTGATTGTTACAAGAACTTCATCTCTAAGATGTCCCACGTGAGAACATTCCTAAATGGGAAAGGAAGTCTCCTAGGAACTTCCAGATTAGGAAATATCTCACAGGTCAATGACGTGATTAATAATCCTTTGACTTGAGATTCTGTAATGTCTCATATGAGCTAACTCTATAATCTTTGATATAGGCTCAAAAGGGTGTTGCCATATAGACACCTGAACCATGGCCTGTGTTGGGATTTCACGAGTGGCATATTTAGAATTAGTAGAATCAATAAAGGACCTACACTTGTTAAGAGCAAGAATGATCTCTTACTGATTAAGTTGTTCGTATTCCATTAAATATTAAACCCTTGGAGAATGTGGATAAAAGATCAAGACATCAAGAAAATGGGGTTTTCTTGGATTGAGATCTTAATGGATATGAAACGAACTTAACTTTAAAGATCAAGAATAACAAGGCTCTGAAGAATATTCCCATGCCTTAGTTCTTGATTGACAGATGGAGTTGTAGGAGGATCGTATTTCACTGATTATCATTGACTGAAAGGTTCTTTGATTTATTTCGTTATTCAGCTAGGGGTCACACACCCACTGCTAGATTACGGTCGTGTGATCTGTGAAGTGATTAATTAATTATGGGAATTAATTAATTACTGTCATTGCTAATAAAAAATGAACATAAAGGGCCACACACGAATGCCAAAATATGAGGGTTATGGTATAATGTTAATTGGATTAACGAAGGATCAAATTGTTAATCGAAATGAGAGCATTTACACGTGGGTATTGCCATATGCCAAGTACACGTGACTGCCACGTGTCACGCTGCCTGTGTGGCTGCCACGTGTCACGCACACGTGGCTTTACTCGTGGCTCCGACATGTGATTTATTTCACACATGAATTTTTTTCTAGAATTAATTATAATTAATTAATTTTGGTCTTTTAATTAATTATGAATTAATTGTTAAGACTTTTCTCAAAAGATTTAACCCAATAAATAATTAATTATGAATGAAGTTATTTATTGAATAATTGATTTTTTACTTTATTAGATAAAGGTTAAAAAGTCAAACTTCCTATTGTAGGAGAGAGAAAGCATCTGTTGTTAGACTTGGAGAATAAGTTAGGAACTTATTTTCTAATTAAAAGTTAATAATCAATTAGTTAATTACTGAGCAAGAAAACAAAGTCCCACTAGGCTTTGGAAGCCTCTAGGGTTCGAACCCCACTAGTATTTATACTAGTGGTGGTGCTTCTCTTACTCTTTAGACCAACGTTCTTGAAGCGTTAGATTTTTTAGAAAAATAAAAGAAAAGTTTTCAAAGTATAATATCCTAACCAAACACAAGCTATAGAACTAACATTCTCACTAGCTTGATCGTGTTCTAGGATTGGTGTGGATACACTTTGGAGGATTGCCTACTTTGGGATCTAATCGAAGGACGTTCGAGGGACTTTCCGTTTGAAGGGTATTTGATAGGCGGTAATAACATCACAAGAAAGCTTCAATCAACGTAAATTTCTTGAAACACCCTATGATACAATACAAACATTGTAAGTTTTTAGATCTCCTTTTGGAAAATTTCTTAAACGTTCACTGTGCAAACTCTGTTGTTTTCCAACAAGCTCTTCGTGCGTTGCCTCTAATTGTTGGGCAACTCCTTTTCACCGTTGTCTTGCTTGTCCTTATAGAAATTGTTTTGCAAGATGGGCCATGTCTTGAGAATTGCACGGCCATATTTCAAATATGTTCTCTATCTCCGAGAGCCATTCCTCGACCTTTAGGTCATCTCCTTCTCGGAAATAGGGAGGATCAATTGCCTTGAATTCCCGGTATATCATTGCCATTGGATTCATAGGTGGTACTTCGGTTGAGGATTGACCTTGGTTGTACGGATGTTGATGAGAAGACTGATCGGAGTGTTGTCGACGTGGTGGCATCCTGAAAATCTCAACAAGTACAATAGAGGTATATGTGTGTCGATTAGTAAGTGCATATGTCACGTAATTGAATCAATCAAAGCAATTAGGAGATGCAATTCATTGTATAATATAAAATCAACCAAGTAATAAAATTTTCATATGCAAAGCATGTCAAACCGTGATGCAAAAGTGCACATAGCTAAATTGTCCTATGTCGTACGACCTAGACGGACATGACACGACACCGAACCCTGGTTTTGCAACCTCGGCTCTGATACCACTTGTAACAGCCCAAAACAGGGCCTGGATGAAAGCGGTAAGCTAAGGGCATTGGTAAAGCGTTTATAGACCATGATCCAACTTTTTAAACCTTCATGCATTGCATTCTTACATGATCAAAGTGCTTATATGTGATCTGACATGTTTTAAGGGGGAATTCTTGACCTTTGATACAGTTTACTATTCATAACCCGAGCCCACCTTGTTCATATTGCTACTCGAACCCTAGAGGTTCACAACACATGTTTCCCAATCATTTGAACTTGTTTCCCAAACTCATAGAGTCTTTCTTGAACCATAAGGACATTTTTAGAACTTACCGACCAAAGTTACTATTTATCTGAAAATGAGCTTTTGTTTCTGATATCTTTTCCTACCCAAGTTTACAGTCAAATCGATCCTTGAGTCGAGACGAGTCTTTTGAAATTATGCATGACTTGGAAATCTATTTTGAGCTTTGTTTTATGAAAATGTTTACGAAAACCCTAGTTCACTATTCCTTCTTCGAACGGTTTTCATTCGGAAAATGTTTTCTCTCTGGATTTGCATTACACGAGCTGTTTCAAGATTTTTGAGATGTTTTACATGTTGGAAAACAGGAATCAGAAAGCAGCGGAATTTTAAAATTTTTCCAACAAAAGGATCTTGGACTCGCAATCGTGTATCCAAATTCGTAGAGATCAAGAAACTCACTTGGGTAGTAGCTTTCTTGACACGTTTTGAGCCGCCCTCAAACGCGCTTCATGCGGTAATGGCAACCCGTTCCTCGAAAGTCTCTTTCTACTTCAGAATCCATTGTAGGGATAACAATCCACACCAACCTAGATTCAAATCATGTTAGGGAAGTTCTTAACAATATAACATAAAGAAAGAAACATGAAACGAGAAAAGCATGATTGAAACTCCCTTCGAAAACCAGTTTTGCAAAAGTAGAAAACTGCCAGTCACAAAACCCTCGTGAAAAAATTCATCCTTCAGGATATGGACGAACGGTTTTCGCCATCTTCTTTGGTTCGATTTTTTCATTCGTTTCATGTTGGGTTCAGAATCGTTTCATCATCTCTTCTGATCGTTTTGCTTGATCCCCACTTTTTGGTAAAGCTCGAATCTTCAAAACTTCTAACTTGAAGCTCTCTAGAGATAGTCCACCAACTTGGCCACAATCTAACTAGTAAGGATGCTAGTTCTCTAGTTAGTGTTTAGGCTTAACCTAGGGTTTCGTTTATCTTGGAGAAAGGATGGTGTTCAACACATGAACCAAAAGAATTCTCGATTAGCTCTAAGGGGAGCTCGAGCTCCCCTATTTATAAGAAGGGGAGGACCGAAAATTCCTAGTCCTTAATGGGCTAGGATTTTGGTCTCTCTCTCTCCTATTACTTGATCATCAAGTAATTTGGACTTTGACTTTGAATTCTAATTCAAATCAACTTTCAAGAGAGCTAAAATATCCAAACTATTTTTGGATAATTTTATACTTTATTTATTTTAAAATAAATAACTTATTTTATCTAATTAATTAATTCACAATTAATTAACTAGATTATTTTTCTCCAAAATAAGACTTTCTTTTTAATTCAAAATTAAACCAAAGTCTATTAAATAATTAACAAATTAATTATTTAATATATATATACAATATATATATATATATATATATATATATATATTCACGTGTGTGACACGTGTCACAAGGACACGTGTCACTCACGTGACCCACACGTGTGGCTTCACACGTGTGGAACCCTCTTGGCCCGATTAACTCGTTTAATCATTTTAAAGCCTCAACTCATGTAACCAAGTTGTTGTGTGTGACCCTCTAGGTTCTCAATTCAATTAGTAGTGACCCTAATTAATTAATTCACTAATTAATTAATTAGTCCACAGATTAAACGACCATAGTCTAGCAACAGGTGTTTAACCCCTAGCTGAATTGGAATGTTCGGATTCGACAGAACCTTTAAGTCATTGATTCATGTGATGTAGCACCCCTATACGTAGGGATACCACACCCCCGCACTATAGGCCGATCCACATACGAAATGGACGATCCGTACATGAACTAACCTATAGCGAACGGGTGACAAAGAAAAGAAAAGACGAGCTAGGCGGGACTAAACCCCAAAAACAATACAAAACTAGGACATATAAAAATAAAAGCGGAAGCATTAATTCATAATTACATATAGGTACCATATTTATCAGATAATTACGTATAGATACCAAGCTAACTATCAATACATTATCATCTCTTACATATGGTCAAGTATTCAAAAAGTGATAACAATAGACATAACATGAGAAGTAGTAAAATATATATACATGATGGTGTACTGCTAGACTCGAGACAATGCAGGACTGGACCAGACTCCCGCCTAGCACGACCGGCTCTCAAGTACCTGAAAAGTGAAGTATCAGTCTACCGAAGACTGAGTGAGGGGCATAAATATATATATAGAGCGCAATCACATGCAAGTTATAACCTCGGGTAAGGTTTTTATAATTAAAGTAATATAAGTTCGCAATAACATAAACTTGCCCGAGATTACAACTACCAGTATTAATTACTTGTTCGTTTTCATGCAATCAATCAATACATGGCCCCGGCGAGTAAGGGCGGTCTCCAACCGATCTCCCAATGAACATGAACATGCTTGCTTGTTTAATAGTCAATAGGTGATCATGCAATTCACTTATCGTGCAATCGTGCGATAGTGTACTCATATAACACGTTCATGAAATGACAATCATGCAATAACCCGAGGCGCATCCGTGGTGCCGGACTCGTCCCCAGTCTCCTTTTCCCTCCGGTTTGATGAAGGGATTGCAAGGCCCCAACATCCAGTCTCATTGAGCATAGGGTACATGACTCCCTAAGCCCGGAGCTCCTTCCTCCACTAATCTCCTAGCGGATTCAGGGGTGACCCCTAACAGGTGAGGATAGCGCCAGAGTTACCCGTCAGCCCTTGCTTTCCCGGTTGGCTCTAGTCACTACCCTCGGGCCCAAACCGTCATGCTACTCGCCTAAACATGCATGAAACAATACCTGACTTGCTTGCTTGCTTACTTGAACCTGGCTTGAAATGATCAATGATTTATAGAAAGTATAATGTAAATACTGTTTTGGCCAAAATATCACATACGGGGTATACGGTTCTATGTAACTAACAATTAAACCTCACCTATACCGACAAAAGACAAGTAGGCACGGCCTAAGGTGCTTGCTCCTCGTCCCTACCCTCGTGACCTGTGTAAACACGACGCTAATACATGAGACATAACCTAAAATGCCCAAAAAGTGATGAACGGCGCAAATGTATCGAGATGACCACGAAAATGCAATGTGGTATGATAACATGTTGTTTCACCTCATATTAGTGCATATTAAAGCAAATCGGGGTCAAAGAAGTCGTTGGATCGAGGGGCTAGAAATGTAATTTTATGCAGTCACATTTGTTCTGTCAGCGAGGTGGGAACGGCCGTTCCGGGGGGCCTTTGTAAATGGGAACGGTCGTTCCCATTCCTCCCAAAAACGTTCCAGCGTTTTCCCCTTTTAAAACGCGCGCAAGCTGGGAACGGCCCTTCCGGCTCAAGGCCAAAATGGGAACGGCCGTTCCCATGCTCGGCCGCCCAAACCATTTGAAAAGGTGGGAACGCCCGTTCCCACAACGCCTTGAGGCTGGGAACGGCCGTTCCCTGTTTCTGCAAATGTGAAGAACAGAGGAAAAACAGGGGAGGCTACGGGAATGCATAACAAAGCAACCAAAGTTCCATTCTCAATCAACCAATTCATGCTTTTCTGGAAATATGATGCATATGGGTTCAAGAAATGATATTCTAGCACTTAAACACTCAAAGCACCCAAGATCATCAAGAATTCATGATTCCACACTCATGATCACACTTGATCATTCAAGCTAATTATTCAAGAATTCAAGCTATAACTCATGCCCTAATTCAAGATGCGATCATTCAATCATGCTTTATACAACAAGGAGTTCATCTAACATGTAATCCTCAAACCCTAACTAAGCCATACTTGAACAAGAATCAACAAACCAAGCATATACCCACCTTGAATGAAAGAAATGGATGAAAAAGATGAGGATGGATGATGAAGCTTCACTTCTTGAATATTTCTTGGGGAAATCTTGATGAGATGATTAATTCTCCCCTTCCATGCTTGAGGTTTTTGGTTCGGTAGAACAAAGGAAGCAAATGATCAATTGTTTTTGGATAAAAATGAAGAAGGAAGCTTTGAGATGCAATATACCGTGATATTTGAGAAATATGTATTATTTGCGATTGAACCCTCCAAGTTATTTAAGTTATGCAATTAAGGATATCAAGTTTGGAAGGTGATCACTTTAGCCCTCAAAGGTTTTCATGCAATTCGGTCCCTAAGTTTTAAAAGAATGAACGTATAGGGCCAAGTTGACCATTAAATCATTTTCGGTAATCAATTCGCAAAATAAACATTTTCAAGTTTTGAGATAAATTATAAGTTTAATATGAATTTCATGAAAGTATTATAAAAATATAATTTATAAAATTATTTTAGACATAAAATATTAATAATGAAAATTGGGGCGTTACAACTCTCCCCCCCTTAAAAGGACCTGGTCCCCAGGTCCATTGGCAAGTTTCAAAACGATGTACAAGTAGTAAGAGAACCCCGTCTCTTGAATAAAAGATGAAAGAACCCCGTCTTTCACAAGAAGTGAGCAACCCCGTTTCTCAGCAAGGAGTGAGAGAACCCCGTCTCTCAACAGAAAAGAAGAGAGCCCCGTCTCTCACATGCACTGAGGTAGTTCAAGGAGTAGATAGCGAAAACAATGGCATGAATGTTGCATAGACTATTAGAATCACATAGGCAATTAAATCACTTAATCATATACTTATCACTCATAATTAACTAGTTTGCAATGCACAAGAAATTAAATACAATAGTAATAAGATAAGTGTTGCACGTGGTATGCATGGCTAAATGTACCGTTCACCGATGGTTATACTATGCCTACAACCGGTACCTGCTTCTTCCCGGACCCGATTCACATTTACATTTTGCACTCCCCTCTCGCGAACCCCTTCCCGTGCTTGCCCTGGTAATCTTCCACCCCTGGTTGATTTCCCTTGTAGCCTGGAGCAAATGTCTATGTGATGCTCGTCACTCCCGCAGTAGAGACATAATCCCAACCGTTTCCTACAACCATCATAAGTGTGGTTATCGCGTCCACAATAACTGCAAAGAAGTTTCCCGGAAGATGTTGTTGAAACTGGGTTACGCGAAGTTCCCGAATTCGATCCAAGTGGTTGCTTCTTTTTCTTGCGGGACCTTTCCTGAGATGCCGGGGTATGATAAGAGATTGGCCGCTTTCCTTTGTTAGGAAGCTGTCCCGACTTCGAACCTGGAGCCTGTCTGGGGTGAGGATTAGACCTTCTTGCCTCAAACAAAGTGGTGCCTCGGTCTTTTTCTTGGGAGTCACTCGGAGTTAGTTCCCACACTCTTTCGATTTTCTTGAGTTGTGATCCGGTGGAATCCTTGTTTCCTTTAAAGGGTCTTGAGGATGATTGGTTTTGAAATTCCCTAAACGCCATCGAAATTTGGCCCGGCTGTGATGCAAAGTCCCGCGACTCAGAGGAAACATACTCTTTTATCTTCTGATCTACTAAACGAACCAAGGACTCGAAAAACTCTTGAGGCTGGGCCAGAGGGGGTAAATGTGAAGAAACCCTAGGTGCCTGTTCCTGAGGAGGGTGGCCTTGAGACATCCTGTAACCAAGACACTGAACATGCATGTTGAATTAATATGCCAATGCACGTAATACACTCAGAAGTAATAACTCAGCACAGAGGAGCAATTAAGTTCAATCGGGAAATCATATTTATGTAAAGAAATTTAAAGTTAAAGTAGCGTATGATGCACGTGCGTATGTATGCATTGAACCTGCCACCGGAGTAATGGAAAATTTTATCTCGACATGAAATTCCTTGTTTGTTGAATCCTAAGCTTGTCCTGAATTGGTAATCATTTCTTGTTTTCCCACGGTCTTCTATTCTTCAAATGTATCTAACCTTCACTTGAACATCCCACTGCTCAGTATTATAATTTCTGAACCCCGAAGTCTTCTATGCTCACGGAGTTAACATCTAGCTTTCTTTTTAATAGTTACTTCCTAATTATTGCCCGAATCCCCTTCATGCTTGTCACCTTGATCCAACTCCCTTGTTTACTCGTTAGGAGTTCGATTAGTTAACTGAACTCTCCTTCCACTTGTCTATACTTGATAGTTCGACAACCTCCCCACAACTCTTTGCCTTTCTTTTACCATTTCCATTTGTTGCTTCATTTCTTTTAACGTAACCTCGTAACACGACAATTCAGCTTGGATCTGAATTACCCAATTTACCAAAATCCTCAACATGATTGTCTTTCAGTTTCATATTCACTGAGGTACCGAGCTTCCTTTATCCCCTCCTTAATTGAAATCCCAAAATTGTCTTTGCGTTAACTGGGATAACTATATGATCCCCAAACAAGAACTCTGGAATTCCCTTTTCTGTTCTACTTATGAAATTGATTTCCTGACCCCTCTCGAACCTTAAGTCTCCAATTATTCTCCCGATTCACCAAGCTGCCACCGTGATTGAAACCCTTCAAGTCTACTATTCTTTCAATTTGGATCGGTGATAGAACTCGTCTTCTTACTTACTTACTTGTGAGCATATAATTTCCTTCCAAATTCCTCAATTCTCACTCTTACCCGATCCTTCAATTTGAATCCAGAAAATAAACTCATTCCTCCCGATTATAGAGTCCTAAGCTCTTTACCTTTCAGGAATCCAAATCTACGAGCTTGATCGAAATGATCTTCTTCTCCTACTTGAATTTACTTCCCAATTACCTAAGCCTCCATTTAACCACACCTTGAATCTTGAATAATTAATGTCCCAATCTCCTTCACCTTATCCTCGAATGAAATAGACTTCCTTGCCCGGTAGACGCGTCATTTCTGGTAGTACAAATTTCCCTTAATGAATTCTTTTATTTCGGATTTCATCCTTTGAATCCTAACCTAATAAACTTGTCCTCCAACTTTTTCCATACTTGATCCTTAGCCTAAAATTCCTTGGTAGCCCTTTCCGTGAATTGATAATCCGAGTGGGAGATTTTGAAGTTTGAATGCTTCGACGTGTTGCTCCATATTTTCCAATTCAACCACATCATGGTTGTTAATCTTTAGAGTCATTCCCCGAGGATACCTCTTCCTTATTATTAGAACTCCCGCTTTAAACATCTTCGAAACTTCTTTTCCTTCCAACCCTTGAATCGCTCGCTAACAGCAATCCGGTTATTCTCTCAACACGACAATTTTTCTTGAATCAGAAAATAAACTCGCCTTACCCCAAATGTAGAATCCCGAACATGTTGATTTCCATAACTGGTTGTTTAATCTTTCTGGATGTCGTGTTAGAAAGTTGAATCCGACTAATTTAAACCCAAAGGTACTTCCCAAGCTTGTACTTCAATCGGACATACTTAATTGACTTTCCTTCCACGCCCTAATTTTAGCCTCAACTTGCACCCCTTCTCAAATTCTATGGTAGCCCAACATTATCAAGCAACTGGCCGTGGTTTGATATTCTTTCTACAACCTGTAACTCACAACTTTCATTGAAATAAATGCATGCAGGTGAGGCATGCTCATGTCACATAAGTGTCACATAATTAATGCTCACAACTAAGATTTAATATAAATGCAGCAAACAATTTATCGGTATTTAAAGTAAAACACGTTAAGCACATAACTTCAAATAATTCGAGATTAATTAATTGACAGTAAATTGCAAAACTCAATGCAATGCACTAGTTACCAAGTAATCGAATTAATTCAGAAAAATTCAAATAATATGCAAGACTCTCAATCAACAATTAATCCTATGCCGTTCGACCTAGACTTGACACGACACGACACTAGAACCTCGGTTTTGCAACCGGGCTCTGATACCACCTCAGATGTAGCACCCCTATACGTAGGGATACCACACCCCCGCACTATAGGCCGATCCACATACGAAATGGACGATCCGTACATGAACTAACCTATAGCGAACGGGTGACAAAGAAAAGAAAAGACGAGCTAGGCGGGACTAAACCCCAAAAACAATACAAAACTAGGACATATAAAAATAAAAGCGGAAGCATTAATTCATAATTACATATAGGTACCATATTTATCAGATAATTACGTATAGATACCAAGCTAACTATCAATACATTATCATCTCTTACATATGGTCAAGTATTCAAAAAGTGATAACAATAGACATAACATGAGAAGTAGTAAAATATATATACATGATGGTGTACTGCTAGACTCGAGACAATGCAGGACTGGACCAGACTCCCGCCTAGCACGACCGGCTCTCAAGTACCTGAAAAGTGAAGTATCAGTCTACCGAAGACTGAGTGAGGGGCATAAATATATATATAGAGCGCAATCACATGCAAGTTATAACCTCGGGTAAGGTTTTTATAATTAAAGTAATATAAGTTCGCAATAACATAAACTTGCCCGAGATTACAACTACCAGTATTAATTACTTGTTCGTTTTCATGCAATCAATCAATACATGGCCCCGGCGAGTAAGGGCGGTCTCCAACCGATCTCCCAATGAACATGAACATGCTTGCTTGTTTAATAGTCAATAGGTGATCATGCAATTCACTTATCGTGCAATCGTGCGATAGTGTACTCATATAACACGTTCATGAAATGACAATCATGCAATAACCCGAGGCGCATCCGTGGTGCCGGACTCGTCCCCAGTCTCCTTTTCCCTCCGGTTTGATGAAGGGATTGCAAGGCCCCAACATCCAGTCTCATTGAGCATAGGGTACATGACTCCCTAAGCCCGGAGCTCCTTCCTCCACTAATCTCCTAGCGGATTCAGGGGTGACCCCTAACAGGTGAGGATAGCGCCAGAGTTACCCGTCAGCCCTTGCTTTCCCGGTTGGCTCTAGTCACTACCCTCGGGCCCAAACCGTCATGCTACTCGCCTAAACATGCATGAAACAATACCTGACTTGCTTGCTTGCTTACTTGAACCTGGCTTGAAATGATCAATGATTTATAGAAAGTATAATGTAAATACTGTTTTGGCCAAAATATCACATACGGGGTATACGGTTCTATGTAACTAACAATTA
Organism: Lantana camara; assembly: GCA_037501455.1. NCBI lineage: Eukaryota > Viridiplantae > Streptophyta > Magnoliopsida > Lamiales > Verbenaceae > Lantana > Lantana camara. Next base: position 132,031,751 of record CM074855.1, read on the forward strand.
AACCTCACCTATACCGACAAAAGACAAGTAGGCACGGCCTAAGGTGCTTGCTCCTCGTCCCTACCCTCGTGACCTGTGTAAACACGACGCTAATACATGAGACATAACCTAAAATGCCCAAAAAGTGATGAACGGCGCAAATGTATCGAGATGACCACGAAAATGCAATGTGGTATGATAACATGTTGTTTCACCTCATATTAGTGCATATTAAAGCAAATCGGGGTCAAAGAAGTCGTTGGATCGAGGGGCTAGAAATGTAATTTTATGCAGTCACATTTGTTCTGTCAGCGAGGTGGGAACGGCCGTTCCGGGGGGCCTTTGTAAATGGGAACGGTCGTTCCCATTCCTCCCAAAAACGTTCCAGCGTTTTCCCCTTTTAAAACGCGCGCAAGCTGGGAACGGCCCTTCCGGCTCAAGGCCAAAATGGGAACGGCCGTTCCCATGCTCGGCCGCCCAAACCATTTGAAAAGGTGGGAACGCCCGTTCCCACAACGCCTTGAGGCTGGGAACGGCCGTTCCCTGTTTCTGCAAATGTGAAGAACAGAGGAAAAACAGGGGAGGCTACGGGAATGCATAACAAAGCAACCAAAGTTCCATTCTCAATCAACCAATTCATGCTTTTCTGGAAATATGATGCATATGGGTTCAAGAAATGATATTCTAGCACTTAAACACTCAAAGCACCCAAGATCATCAAGAATTCATGATTCCACACTCATGATCACACTTGATCATTCAAGCTAATTATTCAAGAATTCAAGCTATAACTCATGCCCTAATTCAAGATGCGATCATTCAATCATGCTTTATACAACAAGGAGTTCATCTAACATGTAATCCTCAAACCCTAACTAAGCCATACTTGAACAAGAATCAACAAACCAAGCATATACCCACCTTGAATGAAAGAAATGGATGAAAAAGATGAGGATGGATGATGAAGCTTCACTTCTTGAATATTTCTTGGGGAAATCTTGATGAGATGATTAATTCTCCCCTTCCATGCTTGAGGTTTTTGGTTCGGTAGAACAAAGGAAGCAAATGATCAATTGTTTTTGGATAAAAATGAAGAAGGAAGCTTTGAGATGCAATATACCGTGATATTTGAGAAATATGTATTATTTGCGATTGAACCCTCCAAGTTATTTAAGTTATGCAATTAAGGATATCAAGTTTGGAAGGTGATCACTTTAGCCCTCAAAGGTTTTCATGCAATTCGGTCCCTAAGTTTTAAAAGAATGAACGTATAGGGCCAAGTTGACCATTAAATCATTTTCGGTAATCAATTCGCAAAATAAACATTTTCAAGTTTTGAGATAAATTATAAGTTTAATATGAATTTCATGAAAGTATTATAAAAATATAATTTATAAAATTATTTTAGACATAAAATATTAATAATGAAAATTGGGGCGTTACAACTCTCCCCCCCTTAAAAGGACCTGGTCCCCAGGTCCATTGGCAAGTTTCAAAACGATGTACAAGTAGTAAGAGAACCCCGTCTCTTGAATAAAAGATGAAAGAACCCCGTCTTTCACAAGAAGTGAGCAACCCCGTTTCTCAGCAAGGAGTGAGAGAACCCCGTCTCTCAACAGAAAAGAAGAGAGCCCCGTCTCTCACATGCACTGAGGTAGTTCAAGGAGTAGATAGCGAAAACAATGGCATGAATGTTGCATAGACTATTAGAATCACATAGGCAATTAAATCACTTAATCATATACTTATCACTCATAATTAACTAGTTTGCAATGCACAAGAAATTAAATACAATAGTAATAAGATAAGTGTTGCACGTGGTATGCATGGCTAAATGTACCGTTCACCGATGGTTATACTATGCCTACAACCGGTACCTGCTTCTTCCCGGACCCGATTCACATTTACATTTTGCACTCCCCTCTCGCGAACCCCTTCCCGTGCTTGCCCTGGTAATCTTCCACCCCTGGTTGATTTCCCTTGTAGCCTGGAGCAAATGTCTATGTGATGCTCGTCACTCCCGCAGTAGAGACATAATCCCAACCGTTTCCTACAACCATCATAAGTGTGGTTATCGCGTCCACAATAACTGCAAAGAAGTTTCCCGGAAGATGTTGTTGAAACTGGGTTACGCGAAGTTCCCGAATTCGATCCAAGTGGTTGCTTCTTTTTCTTGCGGGACCTTTCCTGAGATGCCGGGGTATGATAAGAGATTGGCCGCTTTCCTTTGTTAGGAAGCTGTCCCGACTTCGAACCTGGAGCCTGTCTGGGGTGAGGATTAGACCTTCTTGCCTCAAACAAAGTGGTGCCTCGGTCTTTTTCTTGGGAGTCACTCGGAGTTAGTTCCCACACTCTTTCGATTTTCTTGAGTTGTGATCCGGTGGAATCCTTGTTTCCTTTAAAGGGTCTTGAGGATGATTGGTTTTGAAATTCCCTAAACGCCATCGAAATTTGGCCCGGCTGTGATGCAAAGTCCCGCGACTCAGAGGAAACATACTCTTTTATCTTCTGATCTACTAAACGAACCAAGGACTCGAAAAACTCTTGAGGCTGGGCCAGAGGGGGTAAATGTGAAGAAACCCTAGGTGCCTGTTCCTGAGGAGGGTGGCCTTGAGACATCCTGTAACCAAGACACTGAACATGCATGTTGAATTAATATGCCAATGCACGTAATACACTCAGAAGTAATAACTCAGCACAGAGGAGCAATTAAGTTCAATCGGGAAATCATATTTATGTAAAGAAATTTAAAGTTAAAGTAGCGTATGATGCACGTGCGTATGTATGCATTGAACCTGCCACCGGAGTAATGGAAAATTTTATCTCGACATGAAATTCCTTGTTTGTTGAATCCTAAGCTTGTCCTGAATTGGTAATCATTTCTTGTTTTCCCACGGTCTTCTATTCTTCAAATGTATCTAACCTTCACTTGAACATCCCACTGCTCAGTATTATAATTTCTGAACCCCGAAGTCTTCTATGCTCACGGAGTTAACATCTAGCTTTCTTTTTAATAGTTACTTCCCAATTATTGCCCGAATCCCCTTCATGCTTGTCACCTTGATCCAACTCCCTTGTTTACTCGTTAGGAGTTCGATTAGTTAACTGAACTCTCCTTCCACTTGTCTATACTTGATAGTTCGACAACCTCCCCACAACTCTTTGCCTTTCTTTTACCATTTCCATTTGTTGCTTCATTTCTTTTAACGTAACCTCGTAACACGACAATTCAGCTTGGATCTGAATTACCCAATTTACCAAAATCCTCAACATGATTGTCTTTCAGTTTCATATTCACTGAGGTACCGAGCTTCCTTTATCCCCTCCTTAATTGAAATCCCAAAATTGTCTTTGCGTTAACTGGGATAACTATATGATCCCCAAACAAGAACTCTGGAATTCCCTTTTCTGTTCTACTTATGAAATTGATTTCCTGACCCCTCTCGAACCTTAAGTCTCCAATTATTCTCCCGATTCACCAAGCTGCCACCGTGATTGAAACCCTTCAAGTCTACTATTCTTTCAATTTGGATCGGTGATAGAACTCGTCTTCTTACTTACTTACTTGTGAGCATATAATTTCCTTCCAAATTCCTCAATTCTCACTCTTACCCGATCCTTCAATTTGAATCCAGAAAATAAACTCATTCCTCCCGATTATAGAGTCCTAAGCTCTTTACCTTTCAGGAATCCAAATCTACGAGCTTGATCGAAATGATCTTCTTCTCCTACTTGAATTTACTTCCCAATTACCTAAGCCTCCATTTAACCACACCTTGAATCTTGAATAATTAATGTCCCAATCTCCTTCACCTTATCCTCGAATGAAATAGACTTCCTTGCCCGGTAGACGCGTCATTTCTGGTAGTACAAATTTCCCTTAATGAATTCTTTTATTTCGGATTTCATCCTTTGAATCCTAACCTAATAAACTTGTCCTCCAACTTTTTCCATACTTGATCCTTAGCCTAAAATTCCTTGGTAGCCCTTTCCGTGAATTGATAATCCGAGTGGGAGATTCTGAAGTTTGAATGCTTCGACGTGTTGCTCCATATTTTCCAATTCAACCACATCATGGTTGTTAATCTTTAGAGTCATTCCCCGAGGATACCTCTTCCTTATTATTAGAACTCCCGCTTTAAACATCTTCGAAACTTCTTTTCCTTCCAACCCTTGAATCGCTCGCTAACAGCAATCCGGTTATTCTCTCAACACGACAATTTTTCTTGAATCAGAAAATAAACTCGCCTTACCCCAAATGTAGAATCCCGAACATGTTGATTTCCATAACTGGTTGTTTAATCTTTCTGGCTGTCGTGTTAGAAAGTTGAATCCGACTAATTTAAACCCAAAGGTACTTCCCAAGCTTGTACTTCAATCGGACATACTTAATTGACTTTCCTTCCACGCCCTAATTTTAGCCTCAACTTGCACCCCTTCTCAAATTCTATGGTAGCCCAACATTATCAAGCAACTGGCCGTGGTTTGATATTCTTTCTACAACCTGTAACTCACAACTTTCATTGAAATAAATGCATGCAGGTGAGGCATGCTCATGTCACATAAGTGTCACATAATTAATGCTCACAACTAAGATTTAATATAAATGCAGCAAACAATTTATCGGTATTTAAAGTAAAACACGTTAAGCACATAACTTCAAATAATTCGAGATTAATTAATTGACAGTAAATTGCAAAACTCAATGCAATGCACTAGTTACCAAGTAATCGAATTAATTCAGAAAAATTCAAATAATATGCAAGACTCTCAATCAACAATTAATCCTATGCCGTTCGACCTAGACTTGACACGACACGACACTAGAACCTCGGTTTTGCAACCGGGCTCTGATACCACCTCAGATGTAGCACCCCTATACGTAGGGATACCACACCCCCGCACTATAGGCCGATCCACATACGAAATGGACGATCCGTACATGAACTAACCTATAGCGAACGGGTGACAAAGAAAAGAAAAGACGAGCTAGGCGGGACTAAACCCCAAAAACAATACAAAACTAGGACATATAAAAATAAAAGCGGAAGCATTAATTCATAATTACATATAGGTACCATATTTATCAGATAATTACGTATAGATACCAAGCTAACTATCAATACATTATCATCTCTTACATATGGTCAAGTATTCAAAAAGTGATAACAATAGACATAACATGAGAAGTAGTAAAATATATATACATGATGGTGTACTGCTAGACTCGAGACAATGCAGGACTGGACCAGACTCCCGCCTAGCACGACCGGCTCTCAAGTACCTGAAAAGTGAAGTATCAGTCTACCGAAGACTGAGTGAGGGGCATAAATATATATATAGAGCGCAATCACATGCAAGTTATAACCTCGGGTAAGGTTTTTATAATTAAAGTAATATAAGTTCGCAATAACATAAACTTGCCCGAGATTACAACTACCAGTATTAATTACTTGTTCGTTTTCATGCAATCAATCAATACATGGCCCCGGCGAGTAAGGGCGGTCTCCAACCGATCTCCCAATGAACATGAACATGCTTGCTTGTTTAATAGTCAATAGGTGATCATGCAATTCACTTATCGTGCAATCGTGCGATAGTGTACTCATATAACACGTTCATGAAATGACAATCATGCAATAACCCGAGGCGCATCCGTGGTGCCGGACTCGTCCCCAGTCTCCTTTTCCCTCCGGTTTGATGAAGGGATTGCAAGGCCCCAACATCCAGTCTCATTGAGCATAGGGTACATGACTCCCTAAGCCCGGAGCTCCTTCCTCCACTAATCTCCTAGCGGATTCAGGGGTGACCCCTAACAGGTGAGGATAGCGCCAGAGTTACCCGTCAGCCCTTGCTTTCCCGGTTGGCTCTAGTCACTACCCTCGGGCCCAAACCGTCATGCTACTCGCCTAAACATGCATGAAACAATACCTGACTTGCTTGCTTGCTTACTTGAACCTGGCTTGAAATGATCAATGATTTATAGAAAGTATAATGTAAATACTGTTTTGGCCAAAATATCACATACGGGGTATACGGTTCTATGTAACTAACAATTAAACCTCACCTATACCGACAAAAGACAAGTAGGCACGGCCTAAGGTGCTTGCTCCTCGTCCCTACCCTCGTGACCTGTGTAAACACGACGCTAATACATGAGACATAACCTAAAATGCCCAAAAAGTGATGAACGGCGCAAATGTATCGAGATGACCACGAAAATGCAATGTGGTATGATAACATGTTGTTTCACCTCATATTAGTGCATATTAAAGCAAATCGGGGTCAAAGAAGTCGTTGGATCGAGGGGCTAGAAATGTAATTTTATGCAGTCACATTTGTTCTGTCAGCGAGGTGGGAACGGCCGTTCCGGGGGGCCTTTGTAAATGGGAACGGTCGTTCCCATTCCTCCCAAAAACGTTCCAGCGTTTTCCCCTTTTAAAACGCGCGCAAGCTGGGAACGGCCCTTCCGGCTCAAGGCCAAAATGGGAACGGCCGTTCCCATGCTCGGCCGCCCAAACCATTTGAAAAGGTGGGAACGCCCGTTCCCACAACGCCTTGAGGCTGGGAACGGCCGTTCCCTGTTTCTGCAAATGTGAAGAACAGAGGAAAAACAGGGGAGGCTACGGGAATGCATAACAAAGCAACCAAAGTTCCATTCTCAATCAACCAATTCATGCTTTTCTGGAAATATGATGCATATGGGTTCAAGAAATGATATTCTAGCACTTAAACACTCAAAGCACCCAAGATCATCAAGAATTCATGATTCCACACTCATGATCACACTTGATCATTCAAGCTAATTATTCAAGAATTCAAGCTATAACTCATGCCCTAATTCAAGATGCGATCATTCAATCATGCTTTATACAACAAGGAGTTCATCTAACATGTAATCCTCAAACCCTAACTAAGCCATACTTGAACAAGAATCAACAAACCAAGCATATACCCACCTTGAATGAAAGAAATGGATGAAAAAGATGAGGATGGATGATGAAGCTTCACTTCTTGAATATTTCTTGGGGAAATCTTGATGAGATGATTAATTCTCCCCTTCCATGCTTGAGGTTTTTGGTTCGGTAGAACAAAGGAAGCAAATGATCAATTGTTTTTGGATAAAAATGAAGAAGGAAGCTTTGAGATGCAATATACCGTGATATTTGAGAAATATGTATTATTTGCGATTGAACCCTCCAAGTTATTTAAGTTATGCAATTAAGGATATCAAGTTTGGAAGGTGATCACTTTAGCCCTCAAAGGTTTTCATGCAATTCGGTCCCTAAGTTTTAAAAGAATGAACGTATAGGGCCAAGTTGACCATTAAATCATTTTCGGTAATCAATTCGCAAAATAAACATTTTCAAGTTTTGAGATAAATTATAAGTTTAATATGAATTTCATGAAAGTATTATAAAAATATAATTTATAAAATTATTTTAGACATAAAATATTAATAATGAAAATTGGGGCGTTACATGTGAGATACAATCCTCCTACTTACTATCTCTCAACCAAGATCTAGGGTAAGGGAATAATTAGAACCCTAATAATCTGGTCTTAAAGCTAAGTGCATTTCATATCCATTTGATCTCAATCCAAGAAACCCTTTTCTTGATGTCTTGATCTACTGCCTTGGCCAAGGACTCCATATGGCGTATGAATGACTTACACAATAAGAGATCACCTTGCAAATGCAAGTGTAGGTCCTTTCTTGATTCTCATTCACTTTCATGAATCACTTGTGCAGCCCCAGCATAAGCCTTGAATCAGTTGTCTTAGGCGACACCCTTTAAAGCTTATACCTAAGACTACAAAGTTAACTCATAAAGTGACAAGGAACCTCAAGTCTAAGGATCAATTAATCACATCAATGACTTGTGAGATATTTCCTAATCTGGAAGTTTCCATTTCCTGAAACAGAAACTTCCTTTCCCATTTAGGAATGTTCTCACACGGGGCACCTCAGTGAACTTACTTATTGAAGTAAGCACCCTCATGTATCACGCACGTATCAACTATACACTTTGCACCTCCATGAAACAAGGTGGTCCTTCTTAAGGGCGTGATCCCACAAGCAAGCCTTAGAGGAGTCAGGTTGACACTCCCACTATCTGTAGGACTCATCGGCTTGGAGTATTTTACTAATCATGACTTATGTGATACAGGGCTCGTTTCATGAACCATTTCACCTAAATGGTAGAGTCCTAAAGTCATCAGGATTAGGGGAGTTCTCATACATGCACAGCTAAAGTAAACGCATACCAAACAAGAGCATATAAAGAAGTGTTTGCCTATGATATTAATCAATCGTATATTATTCAAAGATTGTCTGTGATACTAGGAAAGTCCCAAAACGGATTACGTCGAATCGGCTTTCTGGGGCACTATTCCTAACATTACAGCCCTTGATTCAAACCCTAGCTTGAGATTTTGAAGTGTACGTATGTACGTAAGAATTCACTATTCATTCTACGTTTTCAACTTTTTATCTGTAAAACGTTTTGCAGTCGATATTGGATTCAAAATGCTTCTTGATTTATTTTATGATTTTTCAAAATATTCTGGGCTTGAAAATCATTCCCGAAAGTCGTTTTTCACTCGTGTTTAAGTTTAGTGTTCAAACTTTCTATACTTTGAACTAGGGGTGAGCAGAAACCGAACCGAAACCGAAAACCGAACCTAACCGATACCGAACCGATGCTAACCGAACCGAACCGAAGCTAGTTCGGTTCGGTTTCGGTTAGTGGTTTTTCAGTTTTTCGGTTTCGGTTCGGTTTTGGTAAAAACCGAAAAATTTTCGGTTTTTACTGAAAAACCGAACCTAAGCATAAGTGAATAAAGTTTTCTGTTGTTGGACTTGGACTCCGGGACATTTGCTTGCTTCCTGGCTGCTGCAGTGCTGCTATTGCATTTCCATTGCCATTGGTATCATGCTATTCTTGGTACACTTTCATGCTGCATCAGGAGCTAGAACTTGGAAGTCTGGAGCAGCTGTACTTCTCTTGCTGTTGTCATCAAATAATTTCATTTGGTTTTGTATGGAATCATTTCAACTCTCTGTTTTTCCAACCACATGGAGTTGAAATGAAATTAGTATGTTTTGATTTTTGAGAGTTGAGACTCTGTTTTTCTATTTTTAGGTCAGTTTGTTTTCAATTTTTTGACATCTTTCAACTTTTGGGTAAACCAAATGGATTTCAATCTCGGTTAGCATTTAGGGTTTTTGCATTTTTTTCATTTTTTTTTTAATTTTATATCCATTTTCGGTTTTTCGGTAAATAACCGAAACCGAACCGAAATATTTTGGTTTTTACCTAACCGAAACCGAGCTACTTCGGTTCGGTAAATAGTTAGTAAAAATACTAACCGAAATTTCGGTTAACCGAAACCGATTATCCGAAATTTCGGTTTTTTACCGAATGCTCACCCCTACTTTGAACTAATGTATCTTTTAAACGGTAAATCCGATTTCGACGTATAATTATGCGTTTCGAAGCTAATTTTTGTGCCAACGGAATGAGAAAACTTCCAGCCACTTACCCTCGAGCCTTGGCAGCGAAAAGACCAAAATACCCCCAACAGCCCCTATTTTTGTTCCATGAATGATGAAGCTTCCAAGAGAAGATATCAAGTTTTGCTCTCATACCCTTACCTCAAGTTTATTTCCAATGTGAGGGGCTTCCCAACAACTATAAATACCCCCCTCATGCCATTAGAATCCTTGCTCAAAGTCTTGTGTTAACAAACACTCCTCTCTCCCTCCTTTCTCATTTGGCTCGTGAGCCTCCCCTCCCCCTAGGTTAGTTGTTTTATTTATTTTAGGGGAAATTACATCCAGGCCCCCTGAGGTTTGCCATAATTACAATTTAATCCCTGCTTTTTCGTTTATTACAAAAACACCCCTATAAACACTGTTTCAGTTGAAGTCCCTGGCGGAATAGTGGAAAATTTAGGAATACACTTTTTCGTGTTTTTCAAAAAAGTCCATGGGAACAGTGTTCATAGGGGTGTTTTTGTAATAAACGAAAAAACATGGACTAAATTGTAATTATGAAAAACCTCAGGGGGCCTGGATGTAATTTTCCCTTTATTTTATGATATAGTTTTATGTTACGTTTTAGTTTAGTTTATGTTTTTATGTTATGGTATGTTTATATTATGTTTAGGTTGGGTCTTAGAGTCTTCCCTAAGCCATATAGGATTTTATTTTATGCATTTATTATATGGTTTTTATGATATGTTTGAATAGTTGTTCATATGTTTTAATTGTTTAGTATATGCTTGAATATGTTATGAAATGCTCTAGTATATGCTATGATCATGTGATATGGTTGTTATATTATGAGAATTGATGCATGATTATGGAATTTGAATTATGTTCTAGCATGCTAGCTATTGGAATAGTGATTTACAATTAATTATGTCACAACTTGTTACATGTTAGCATTTAATTTAATTTGTTACATGTTACATGCCTAATGTTCATGATATGATATGAATTATGTCAAGACATGTTCTTATATGGTTATATGATTCGTGAGTTATGAATTGAGCTTATGATATGATATGGATTAATGGAATAGAGCCTTGATCATATGTTATACACTTTAATAGTGTCACTTGTTATAGCCTAAGATAGAATAGTGTTTCATAACTTGATGTTATGCTTTAATTAGACCTCTTAACTATAGGTTATACTTTTAACCTAGATCACTCTTGATTATATAGCAAGAACATGAAACTATAGGTTATAATCAAGATCATAATTGAATTAGGGTGTGTGTGTGTACGTGTGTGACGTGTGTGTTTTGTGTGTATGTCGTGTGTGTGTGTGTGTGTATATAGTAAGGGTTTGACCCGACCCTTTGACCCAACCTATGAATAGTAACCTGTGAATAGTAATCGTGAATAGTAATCCTAAATAGTAATTTTAAATAGTAAAAATGAAATAAAACTTGTGCTTTCTTAATAGACATTTGCACCTAGGGTTTCCATATCCAGGGCCTAAAATGTGTTTTCAAAATGAGTTTTCTTTCGTGGACTTGTTTCATAACCTAAGGTCTTGCGATAGGATTCATAATTTGATTAATTCTTACTCGATTATAGTAAGATCATAGTCCAACGTTAAGAGTAACTCACTTTAACGTATTCCTTTGTGTGTTACCTTTCTTGAATACCTTAAATGGTATTACTCTCTTGTGTTACATGTTCTTTACATGTTCCTAGTTCATTTGTTTCATGCATTTCATATGCATCATGGTTAGTAGTGGGTAATAGTTCTTAAGCTCACTCTAGTACACCACCTACAGGAGTTAAAGTCGAGCACTGGGATCTCCAGGGGTACCGCGTAATCTGTCTACCTACCTTTTGTTACTATTAGGTGAGGTGAAGTTAAAACGTTTTCCAACTGGAACCATGATTCTACTTTGATATCATATATTTTGAAATTCAAAGCTAAACCTCGTTTTGAACTATCCCTTTTATCGGGACATTCTTTTGAAAGGAGCATTCATACTTTAATAGTATACCTTGATCTAAAGCACATGTTTTTCAAAGTTATGCATTCTTGTTCAAAGACAGTTACATGTTCTGCATATGTTTTCAAAGTACAGTTTCACATGTTTTACAAGGCAGCATCATATGTTTTACAGATAGCATCACATGTTACAGTTACAGTTTCACATGTTAATAGTTAGCACCCAGAGTGGTGCTATGGTCACTACTAATCTGAAATGCAAGCATACAGTTTACAGTTTGGGCCTGGCGGTTATATGTAGAGGAGATGTTCGGGAGGTGTGCACCAACGACATCACTAATACCGGCCGCCACAATAGACAATTAACATTGACTTTTAACAGGAGGTTTGTTAAGTCAGGACAATCTGTCTGGGAATGGACCGCAAATCTATTCCCATTACATGTTTACAGGTCGCCTAGGGCTAGCTACCCGAAGTGACAACCGGTGGAGGATGGTGCATGTTTGTATGTGTTGGTGGGGTATTATTGACCTTGGTCTGATACTTTACTATGTGTGGAGCTATTGTTGATCCTGGTCCGATACTCTACTTGATCATGTTTTCCGGAGTAAGGTTGGAGAAGCCTAGCTTGCGGGGAAAATTCTGTTTCATAAATGATGGTTCATATTTGGAAAAGTTCACTGCACCCTTATCCCGTTTCTAAAGCATTGTGAACCATCTGTAGCATATGTGTGCGCTTGTGACAACATTCATGAAAGTGTTTTGAAAACTCCCTTTTTCTCATAGCATTGCATAAAAAGAGTTTTATCAATCGAACTTGTTTCAAGTTCTTCTTTAAAGCATTGCATTAACAGTTTTGAACTTTATTTCAAGTTCTCTATCACTTACAGTACTTTCTTTAAAGTATTCCCTCACTTAGTCCTTTTGACTAATACCTCTCCCGTTTTCTTGCCTCGTGGTTTCAGGCCTTGCAGCCGCAGTCTAGAGGTATCTTGAAGCTCTAGATTGTCATTTTTATCTCAGTCAGGACTTAGTATTATTTCTCTTTTGTGTCCTGCATATGTTATATCGCTGCATCGCTTTATGTTTCTGAATACTTGAGTATCTTTGTTATACTCTTCCTGCTACTCTGCTACCGATACCTTGAACTCTGTTATATTGGTATCGATATGTGAATATGTTACATGTTCTGATATGACAAGTCTCTCTTGCCGATCAATATGTTCTTGCTTGTTACATGCCATCACGCACATGTTTTGAAAAGTTTTAAAATACTCTGATTTTCCGCTGCATAGCCACATCGTTATACATGTATAGTTCTGATTGATAGCCGTTCGCTGGAGTGTTCTTGAGTGATGGCTCACACCATTAATTGAGAGGTGCATCAGTACAAGGTTGAGACGCCGCTCTCCTCATGTTTTGGTACGGGTGGGGGCGTTACACCACTTAAGATGTAGCACCCCAAGTGGTAGGCACCACATCCCCGCACTATAACTCGACACGTGTAACAAAACAAAGACTCCGCACACGTACCAAGCCATAGCGAACGGGAGATAAAGAAAACCGAACCTAAGCTAGGCTGAACGTAGACCCTGCATAATACAGTACAAGTAACAAGTATGCGGAAGCGTGATCATGCCATATAAAATTCAAAACAACACAAGCAGATGACGGGTTCAACTAACATAGATTTCTAATCCCGAAAATCCAATCATAACATAAATCAAACATGTAAACGGGTTCATACTAGCCCTAGAAGCTTGTCCCGAATTCATAACATAATTAAACAAATCATATATTATACAAACGTGCGATCAAATCAAATAAACATAACCGAATACAAGATATAAAATGCGAAATGCAGACTATATAAAAGACCCGACTCGAAACGGACTCCACAAACTGACTTACTCCGTCTAGCTCGAACTCTAAAGCAAACCTGCAAGGCCAAAAATGTAAAGAGAGAGGGGTCAGTCACACTGACTAAGTGAGAGGTTAACACACGTACACTATACATATATACAAAGCAAAGCATATCAAAAGTAAATGTTCGTGAATGGGATTAGTTTTTGCACTCCAAAACATTTTCCCATGATAATATATATAGGGTAATGTAACAAGGCAAAGCAAAACAAGGCTTAACGTTACATATCAAGGGTTACATACGTGACAAAACAAGCATAGCATGCAAGTCAAGAACATTTATTAGGTTATTAATATTTCAAATTTTATCTTATTTTAAGAATCTACCCCCGTTTCACGAACTCAAGACAAACATAACAAGACTCGGCGGGCACGAGTTCAAACCACCCAAGCTCCTCAAGAAAAAACATGCAAAACAACGAAATAAACAAAACAAGGCATACCAAGCAAGTCAAGACGTGTCAAAACTCTATACCATGTGATGGAAGGGTTGCGCGACCCTAGACATCCAAGCAGTAGAGGAAAGTGCTCAATGCTCCTCTAACCCTCAGGACTCCATCCCCCAACCAAACATCCTGGTGGGTTCCGGTACATCCTTATCAAGTCACGTACACCGCGGCCCCATCAAGCAAGTCAAGATCACGTACAAGTCAAGTCAAGTCCTAAGCCCACTACAAACATGCATAACAAGGCATATGCGTGCTACAAGCATACGTATCATATACACACACATATGTACATACCACATGCATACGTACCAACCATACACTCTTGCATACTCAACACATGCATAGATGCTATACATACATACAAGCGTGCTTATCACATACGTACATATCAAATCCAAAAGCAAGCATACATAGGCTCATACATAGCGTTCATACTTTCAAACGTGTAGCAAAGCCATCAAGATATGTATTTCGCATATATTTACATATACTTAGGGCTTATAAGTCGCATGCATTCAAAAGGAGCACGTTTCATTAGGGTATAACTATATCCTAACCTCACCTGGTACCAAACGGAGATGAAGACAAAGCGCTTGATTCATCCCGGAATCAACAAGGTCGACAAAACACCACCCCGGGTGCACCTGGACAAACTGAAGGCAAAAGACAAGACTTAGACTCCAAAATAAACCACGTAGACGCACGGAAAATGCATGAATGTTCATAAATTATACCTTTTGTGATGCATGGTTCCCAATTATACAAGTTGCATGTAATCGAATCATGCACATGCGTATCATAACAATCAAAGCGATGCATAACGTAAAACAATCATAAATCATGTTAGGAGCATGCTAGGGGTGGGAAAGAACAAGTAAAACTAAAAAAATGAGAACAAGGCACGAAAAACAAGCACAGCAGGGCGTCACGGCCACGCCGCAACAACAGAAACCAAAACTGGAGGGGTGTCGCGACCGCGTCCAAAAACGTAGTGCCCGCGACGCTCCTCCAAAAGAGCCACTGAACCTCCGTTGCGGCCGCGACCCAAAATATACACATTATGATCGCACCCGCGACGAAAAATGAACGTATTTCGGTCACGACCGTGACCGAGCAGTCATGGCAGCGAGCGAGCGGGGAGATTGGAGCGGTGAGATTTCCAATCTCCCAAAAAACGAAGCAAAACTCGACGAAACGAAGCAAAACTAACAAATAACATCAAATAGCATGCGTAGATCACATTAGAGTACAAATTGGACTCCGAAACAAACCCGAACACCCCAAAATCCAAAACCCACACTATTCACTAAAATCCCCAAATAGGCACATAAACATGAAACCACGCTATAAAAAGCACGTAGAAATGAAGCACGTAACGAGGAGAACATAAATCTTACCTTGGATCGTTGATCGGACGAATGGGGTCGAAGTTCTTGAGCTCGAAAGGTTGGGTGGGGTTTCTCCTTTCTTCTTTGCTTCTAACGTGTGAAGAGGGAAGAGAAATGAGCTGATTTTTAACTCATTTCAAGGTATAAACGGGTCGGTTTGAAAGAAAACGAGTATGGTCAAACAGTATCCGGACCATTCGGATCGGATTTTAAAACGGTAGGGCTATCAAACGACTTTTGAAAAACACGAAGTTAATTTCATCGAATCCGAATCATTGAAACAAACTCAATGGTAAGGTTGGAATTTGAATCCGAATTCCCGAGCTCAAGATAGCTTCGAAGGCCGAAAACACCCTAATTACAATTAGGTCCCTAATCTTTCAAATATTGGGCGTTTGAGCCTAAACAAATTAATTAAATTCTAAAGCGCATATAACTTAAATAAATTACACGTTGACACTTAAAGCATGCGAATTTGCGTAAATCATGAAACCTGGAATGCCAAAGAAGCGGGGCGTTACACTGGATGGTTTTTGCACACTAAAATATTTCCCGTAATAATAGATATATATACTTAAAGAAGTTAAGGACCAAAGACCAAAATAAATTCTTTTAAGTAATTTAGAATCCATTCCCGTTTCATAGATTCAAGACAAGACAAGCTAACTCGGCGAGTACGAGTTTTCCATCCTAGCTCCTCAAGGTCAAGACAAGAGCAAGACAAACAAGAACAAACAAAATAAGCATACCTCCTCTCCAGGTGATGGAAGGGTGAATCCAACCCTAACCATTCAGGCAAGCAAGTGGGTCATGAGTTTCGCGACACTCACGCCACAAGGACTCCATCCCCCACCAAGCCACCTAGTGGGTTTTGGTTTAACCTTTTAAGTGGAGATTATGTACAAGAGACGAGTCCGACGATTCTTTGGCTGTCTCGGATGCTCCTTACCCATAATCACCGAGGCCCATCAAGTCAAGTACAAGTTCAAGTTCAAGGGACCTATCTTTCAAGGTCATTTCTCGCAAGAAATACACGCACGCTTCGAGATTTTTCCAAAACAAAACAAGAAATAGCTTACATACGTATAAAAGCGTTTTCAAGATCTTTAACAAGCGGGACAAGGCCTCAAAGTACATATCAAGCATGTAGCTATCATATAATATATGTATTTCGCAAGCCATGCTTCAAAATCACGTAAGGTTGTAGGTCATTTTAACTGGAAGAACAAAACCTCACCTTGACGAGCGAACCGAACGAAACAAACCCAAAGCCTACCTACGGAGCGGCTCCACACCACAAGCTACCCCACACAGACAATCTAAACATATGAAACAAGACTAGACTCGATCATGAACCATAGAAACTCTCAGAAAATGCATATGGATGCTTATGATGCAATGCACGTCATATTCATTCAAACTAGAGCATATCGAGGCACTTAACATATTATCATATCAATGACGCATAAATCAAGCTCAAGACACATCAAACAAGCACATAACACATCATATCATAGCATGCTATAAGCATTCATAAGATTAAAACAAGTAAAGAAAGGTAAATGGCGCAACGAAACATCACACGTATCATTTAAACGTCTAACAACTCATGTCTTGTTTACACTTAGCAAATAAAGCCATAAACTTAAGATAAATAATGAGACATATCATATAACAACTTAATAACATATTAGGAACATGATTGGGATGGGAGAAAATAATTAAATCAAGAACGAAACAAAAAAAGCAAGCAAACGACATACAACGTCACAACGGAGCCAAGAAACGGCCAAACAAACACTCCATGTAGCAGCTGTTAATGCAAAACAAGGAGACACCGGTGTGTCTCCCATGCAGTTCAAAGGGAGAGACAGGGGGGTATCTCGGTACAGACTCCCCAGCCCTTGTAGATACGACCGTGTCCGTCAAAAGCCCTAGGGGTACACATGGGCGTGTCTCCCCCCTTAGCAGCTTCGTGTTCGAGCTGCTGCTGCTGAAAAACAAAAAGAAAAAGAGGGTGAATAGGGAAAAAATGAGGCAAGCAACAAACCCAACATACTCATACATAAACCCTTAAAAATTCATGCAAAACTCACGCCTAAATCTACCCCAAACAACCCGGCAACAAGGAGAAGCAAACAAGTTCCATTTCATCTCAAAAAGCTTCAAGTTCTTACATGGTGGATTCTCATACTCAACACATACATGAAATACAAGTTTAGGAAAATAAAGAGCATGCTTCAAGGATCACAAAATACTTAACGAAGAAAAAATTGGAGCAAGAAAAGCAAGAAATCGACAAATTTCATCAAACCCACAACTATTCACACTCTTGCCTAAAAGATGCTCAAAACTTAATGAAAACTAGCAAATCATATCTTAAAAGATGCATCATGAAGTGGAGAACAAGAAAATATATTCACCTCTTCGATTGGAGAAGAAACGGTGAAATCATGGAGGGGTGAATAGTGGCAAACCCTTTTGTTTTTCCTTTCTTCCTTCTCTCTCTCGGCTCTTGGGGATTGTGGCTTATAATGAGCAAGTGAGGAGGTTAGGGTTAGGTTTTAGGGTTAATTGGGTTCAAGAAACAGGTCAAACAGAGTTAAAATGAGTTAATTACGGGCAAAACGGTAAAGGGTGGCAAATCGGCACGAGACTCACGGTTCGGACAATATTTAGAGGTTCAAACGGGATTAGAAAAATACAAATCTATGATCCTTAGCTCCAATTCGATACAAGTCCAGCAGTCCTTCTGGAACCCAGCCGGGCTAAATTCTCATTAGGGGTCCAATACCACAACAAATAAGTTCAAAAACATATAACGAGCATGTAGGTGAGTTTATAACACGTATAATTCATGCATATCATGTAGTCACAAAAATCAAGAACAAGATCGGGGTCAAACGAATCAAGAATGGGATCAAACGGGACCAAAACGTTCAAAGTACATATTCAATATCAACAATTAATTCATATAAATATTCAAATAAGCATCTAAAAATTAAATTAAACAAGTAATTTCTTAATTAAATAATTTAAATGCGCAATTAGCACTCTCGTGACGTCATACCTGTACGGCCGAAAAGTCGGGGCGTCACATTTGGCCACCTCCTCTATATCTTCATCGCGTTGGGTTAGGTGTGTGTTCACCATAGTGGTAAGTAGTTTGTGTTAGTGCTTTTTCCTTTAGATCAAAAAGAAGAGAGAAATAATGAATTTTCCACAGACGGAGCCAAACTGATCCGGCTCAAATCTGGTCGATCCGAGTTGGCTAACTGGGTGGCAGGTTTGGGTCGATCAGTCCATATAGTAAGAAAGTGATTTTATACCCTAAAATCTCAACTTCTAAAACCTTAGCACCCAAATCCCCTTCCTCCACCAGACACTACCAACATCCACCACTATCGCCGTTACCGTGCGGCCACCGTAATTTTTTCTGGGTTTTCGCTTTTTGGAATTAATTTCTCATTAGGTCTTCTTCCTACACTCACACACTTTCTAATTATTCATATTTGAGATGTTTCTTTCGTTCTGAAAGAGGGTCTAGCAAAAAAACACGGTTTTGACCCTGTTTTATGTTTTCTTTATTAAGTTTTCTATTTTATAATGAGAAGTGCAAGAAAGCCTTAAAAAGTTTTATATTTCCAGGTACAATCATGAAGTTATCTTGATTTTGAGGAATTTCTATTTATTATTCGTTTAAGCTTCTGCCAACTTGTTGTAGTAAAGATTGATATGATAGCATATTCTGAGATGCGTTTTTTGTGGAGTGTTCATATGGAGTTAGAAGCAGATGGCAATCTTTCTGTTTCTGTTTTTTTTTTTTTTTTTTTTTTTTTTTGCATCATTGGATTCTACTTATAATGTACCTGAATTCCTTTGCTTTTTTTTAGCCGGACATGTGAAACTGGTTTGTATTTTTCTATTAGGATCATTATGGCCACGTGTGTCGAATTCGGATTCTATTAGAATGTGTTTGATGCAAATCCTTGATGTGACACCCGGAGGGGTGGGCCACCACATCCCCGGCATCTAAACCCGAACCCACATATGAAATGACTTTTCATACATGAGCCCAAGTTTAAGCGAACCGGGACCTACATATACTCTCTAGGCTAAGCGGGGCTAAGATGACGACAGAGCGCATAAAACAAACAAATAAATATGCGGAAGCAACAAACAGGATCCATAAGAGGTCTAATAATACATATTAAGATATATATACATTGGCTACATGGCCCAAAATAGATCAAGTATTTACATAGAGTGTCATAATCTCCAAATTACAATCCATATAGCAAATGCATGAGAAGAGTACGTAAAAGCAGGAAAATATGTACGCAACTCGACCTAGACTCGAAAGTACAACCAAAAGACTACGTATTTCCCCGCCTAGCACAAGCCCAACCTGCAACTCGACTGAGTGAGGGGGCTAAATGCATACCCACACGTAAATATGTATAGAGCATAGCAAGTATCAAAGCTAATGGCCATGAATCGAGCTAAGATTTTTCATACCAAACGTTTTCAAAAGCATAACATATAATACATAAAGAAATCCCAACTCGATTCACGATCCATCGACAAAACATAAACATATGTCCAGCGAGAACGAACCTCCACTTACTCCTCAAAACATAACATAAAATGGAAATCATAAATCAAATCCAACCCCCACAACCAATGGTGTTTCGAGGAATCAAACCCTCTCCACCTACTTAACCTATACACACGGGGTACCTAACCCACAATGTGCCTTCCCCGGTTATCCACCAAGGGCTCAAAGTACCACGTCTTCTCCATCTCTTTCAGAGTCGCACGTAAATACTTTAAAGGGGAATCATGCACAGGCTTAACCCGACGGCCCTTGCCCGTACGGGCGTACTTACCCACAATTCCCCGGGCCCAACACACCAAATCTTATCGATTCCCATCTTATCAATTAGAAGTCATATACGAGACAAGAGAATAACGAAACAAGCGAACAAAAATGGAAAAACACAACAGTCACAACAAAGTGCTGAGACACGGCCATGTCTCCCCCGAAGAACAAAATGAGACACGGCCATATCTCAGTACAGAACCAAAATGGTTCGAAACTAGGGCTGAGACACGACTGTGTCTTACCCTTAGTGAAAAAGGAGACATGGACGTGTCTCAGTACAGAAAATCTGGGCCACGAGACACGCCCATGCCAGCTCCAGCGAGGGAAAAACTAACACCAAGTTGCTTCGGTTTCTCCATGGAAGTGGCAGCCATAACCCCTGTTCTCTACCCATAACTCAAGTAACAACATCAAGGCATGAAAAGGAGCAAGAAAATCACAAAATCATGCAATAAAAACATACCAAATCAGCTCCATACTAGCTAACATCAAACCGGTAAGTATGAGAGCAAAGAAGTAAGAAATCCATCAAGTTTCTCCTGAGAACTCAAAGGCATATTAATGGAAACTCAACCACCCCTCAAGAAACATTAAATAAGACTTGAGATATGTAATAAATATGCCATATTGATCAACATATATAGCTCAAAACTCAAACAAGGCATAAGAGATCAATTCTTCCAAGAACTTCAACAAACCTAACTATTCATCAATCCTAGCATATCCGATGATCTCTAACATAAATGCATGATTCAAGGAGTGTAAAATGATCACAACATCAAGGAGATCAAGATTCCTAACTCACCTTAAAAGATTGGAGCAAGAAAGGATCAAAACTTGAGCTTTAAGGTTGCAACAATGGAGGAAATGGCTTGGAGCTTCTTTTTTCTCTTCTCCTTGGCTTTGGTGGTTCAAATTTTAGGGGTTGAGAGAGAGAGAAATGGCTGATTTTGGTGATTAAAAGTCAAGGCTAGTACAAAGTATAAGTTTAATAGCTCTCAAGTGGTCTCATAGGTGCGTTTTAGGTACGTAGGGTCGAAATCTACGTCGTTGGAGGTCAAAACGGCATCGAAAAAGTACAAGGCTTGTTCCATTGACTCCGAATCGTCGATTTGAGTCCAATGGCGAAGATGGAGCTTGAATCTGAGTTCCTGAGCTCAAGTTACGAAGAAATAACTCAAGAGTGGCCAATTTGCAAAAACGCCCAAAACTTTGAACAAAAGTTCAATTGAGTCCAAACAAGTTCAAATAAGTCCAAAACACTTGTAAATCATACAATTAAGTCCAAGAATCATATAATTCACATATTACACTAAGTAGGCAAGCTCGGGTTCACATTCGATTCAAACGTTAATTCAAGGCAAATTCTTAGCAAATATTTCACATAGTTCATATTAGAATTGAATAAATGAAAGAAATTCAAATAAGTTGCATCAATTAAATATGAGAATAAATGAAAATATGAAAATTAAACTCACACATGGTACCAACTTGTACGTGCGGACGGACGAGGTATCTCAACCTCCCCCATTAAAAAGGACCTATCCTCAGGTCCGACTTGGGGTCTCGAACCACTCGGGGTACAAGCTTCTCATCTTCTTCTCAGTTTCCCAAGTAGACTCCTTGGACTTCTGATCTCTCCAAAGAACCCTGACCAAAGGAACTTGCCGATTTCTTAACTCTTGCATCTTTCGGTCCTGAATTGCAACAGGGTGCTTTACTATCGTCAACTCTGGCTCTAACTATACCTCATCAATAGGGAGAACGGTTACCTCATAGGGATAATACTTGCGAAGCTGGGAAACATGAAACACGTTGTGTATCCCGGTCAAACATGGCGGTAGGTCCAACCTATACCCGTCTCGCTAATCTGTTCCAAGATCTCAAAAGGCCCGAGGTATCGTGGATTAAGCTTTCCACCTTTACCTATCCGAGTGAAGCCCTTCCTAGGAGATGCCTTAAGAAAGGCCCTATCTCCGACTTCGAACTCCAAAGGCCTTCTTCTCTTGTCAGCATAGCTCTTCTGACGAGCGTGAGCTGCCTTCATTCGTTGCTGGATCTTGTGAACCTTTTCAATGGTTTCGGTAATCTTTTCCTTAGGCTCTACTCTCTCGAGCTTGTCCTCTTCTGTCCACCTCTAATCTTTTATATCCCAAAATAGAGGAGACCTGCACTTTCTCCCATAAAGTGCCTCGTACAGAGCCATCTTGATCGAAGCCTGATAACTGTTATTGTAAGTAAACTCAACCAACGCTAGGTGTTCGTCCCACAGATTTTGGAAATCCAACGCACCCGCCCTGAGAATATCCTCTAAGTACTGAATTAACCTTTCAGATTGTCCGTCTATTTGAGGATGCGAGGCGGTGCTAAACTTGAGCTAGGTGCCCATGGGCAGCGTAAGATATTATCTTGGTGGACCATGGGCGAACCCATGCCACTAACAGGTTTTGTTCCTCCCGATGGTGTAATCGGTGCCCCGGGAGGACCCATCCAGGAAAACGCGTCTCCCAATCAATACGGCTAGAGGGGTTCATGAAGCCCCAAAAGCCCGGTTACCCTTCCTCACCAACTCCTAACGAGGTCGGTTTTGCCATAATTCCATGTGGAATTAATACACGGGATCACCGTCGGCCCTTGCCTCCCCGGATAGCCTCGTGCATCAAGTCCCTGGGCCTGTGCATTCATTCATGTTCTCTCCAAAACATTAGGTAGGGTTCATAAAGGAAAAAGGCTTTACGTTCGAAATCATTTACCGTTTTGAAAAGACTCGATATATATATATAATAACTTGGTTTAAAACTTACACATCGGGGTATATCGGGTCATTTCATATCTAATAGAGGAGAAACCCACCAGTTACACCTTACCGAACAACACCAAAAAAGAAAGAAAGAATTGAAGGTAGCCTATGAACCCGATAAGTCTCTGCCCCGGAGAGAACTGTACAAGAAGTAACACGGTGCATTCGTGAGACTCCATACTCCATACGAACCATAAATGATGCACGACAATGCAATAAACATGATATGAAGTGCATATGAGGCAATAACATATTATGAAGGTGTTTATGTGCACAATTAATGCATTAGAAGAACATAAACGAGCAATTCATTCAAGTTCAATCAATATATGAAGGTTTGAAGTTCATTCGTTCCATATCTTTCATGAATCATATCAAATCGAGCCATAACCTTAAAACAACAATCATAACATATATATCAACATGTTTACAATGTATAGGAATCAATTTAAGGTGAAAGAAATCCATTAACACATAAAGAAAACAATAGTTCCAAAGAATGCCATATTGTAGCATTTAAACGTTCACATTTTCATTTCACGTTAACACATTGGATTCACAACATAAAATCCATAATCATATCAGAATATATCACATATTATCAATTAATCATGGATACAATTCATTCAAATCACGTACGGAGTCCGAAAAAGTGGAAGGAAAGCAAGAACACGGATTTAGGTGCGTTTTGATAAGAGCCGACAGTTTTCTAGATTGCGCAAGCTGTAGAAAAATGGGGATATCTTGAGTTCTAGAAGTTGGAATTGAGTTTTTTTTACTGGAAATGAAACTAGACACATAGGTCTTTCGAATGATATATGGCTCGAATCGTCGTTCAAACCGAGGTGGAAATGGATTAGGTTTGAAGTTGGGTGACTGCAGTGCTCCGGAAAAATGCCGACACGAAATTAAAATTGTTATAACTCCCAAACCAAAAATGATATTGAGTTGATTCCAATTGGATAATACTCTAGACTCAAAAGGGTTTCTACATTTTGAATTTTAGGTCAATCGGAGTTTGGATGAGGGGGTCCCCACCAGGGGAGATTTCAGGGTAAAATGTTTCCCGCCTGGGGAGAACCTGTGCAAAAACTTTCTGCACAAAGGTCCCCACCCGTGGACATTTCAACCACAAAATTTCCCTGCTCGGGGAACCTCTCTGGGCTGGAAAAAGATGCAGAACAGGGGGTTGTTTGTGGAGGGAATAAAAGGAAGCAAAAACCACCTCAAAACTCAACCAAAAGCAACAAAAATCAAGGTACAAGTTCATGTAATCATGCTACATCAAATTCTCTTGTCAAAAACTCATGGAATGCACCAAGAAACCAACCACCATTTTCATGTCTTTAAAGCTTCAATAATGGTGAATCACTACAACCATTTTCCATGGATTTAAGTTTAAGAAATGCAACATAGAAGCTTAAGGGAGTAAGAAGACACTCTTAAAAGTTCATAAAACACATGCTTGCATATTGAATTCAAAATCTTCCAAAACCTAACCATTCATGCTCTCTATTATATCATATTCAACCATGGATGAAAAGGAGAAAATCATAGCTTGAAATAATCACAAGGAATTAGAGAACACAAATATGTGCTTACCTTTCAAATTGAAGAAGAAATGGAGAGAGTATGAGCTCAAATACTCAAGGGGTGAAAAGTTTCCTTCTTCTTCCTCTTCTTTTTCTCTTTTGGCTGCACTTTTTCCTTCTCTTGGGGGTTGGGGTTCGAAATGGCTGAGGTAGGGGAGAGAAAGGAGTGTATCTAGTGGGCTTAGGTCAAAGATTAGGGTGTAGGGCGTTAGGTTAGGTTCGAAACTCATGGATAGCCAACGCTTGTCATTTTAGGTACAAAGTGCTCATTTCGGTTGAAATTTGGAGGTCCAAGTGGCCTTAGAAAAATATGAGGCTTGTCCCATTGTCTCCAAATCGTCGATACAAATCTAATAAAGGTGACGGAACTCAAATCAGAGTTCCTGAGCTCAAGTTACGCCGCCCGGAACCCAAGGTACGCTAAATGCTCTTTAGCCCCTTTCTGGTTCCGACCACACAAACAAACCCAAAACTCAAACATGCAAGATCAAAATCATGCAACGAGTATATAAACTCGATCATAATGTACATAATTCATGCATACCAAGTTTTCACGAAGAACGGAAATCAATTTGAAAAGAAACGGCACTCAAACATAACCGTAGGCATAAACGTTTCAAGAATTCACATGAAAATTCATATTCAAATATTCAAATAATAACAATTAATAAAAGAATTAACATATGAAAGCATATATAATTAATCTAATTGCACATATTGGTAAACACATACGACATACTTCTACAGCTAAGAAAAATCGGGGCGTCACAATGCTTCAACCTTTATAAGTTTCTAAAACACCTTACATACGATACGAAAATCGCAAGACAACGATTAAACTTTTGGAAAATTTTAAACTTCCGCTGCTCAACTCTTTCGTGTTTTCCAACAGGATCCAAGCATGTTATTTTGATCTAAATGTAGTCTAAATGATATATATGAAGTATATGCATGTTATTTGATGTTTTTGGGTGAGTTTTGTTGGTTTGTTTTGGTGTGGGAATAGCTTGGAAGCCATTCCCGAGACCTGCCCTGTTTTCCCCTGTTTTTTTGCTCCAAGTAGCTCCCAAACGGCCGTTTGGGACCCCAGCGTAAACTGGAAACGGTCGCTTAGAAGGCTACTGACCCTTTATTCTGCGAGGGTCGAAACGGCCGTTTGGGTTTACAGTTCATTCTGGAAACGGCCGTTTCGAGTAGCTTATCGGGGACCCAAGAGCCTTGAAACGACTGTTTGGGTTTCCAGTTTAACCTAGAAACGACCGTTTCGATGGTGATTGTCCCGTTTTTATGTTTTGCTCGTGTTGCTTGCTTTCACTTTTATTTCCTTTCCTTGATTCTTTCAAGTGATTTAAGTTACTTGCATGATAAATTTACAAGTATGAATGAGTGATATTTGAAATTGAATTCCCGATTTATGCTTTATATTCTTTTATTCAATACGTGATGCATTAATTGTGCACATGAACATGTCATTGATATAATGTGATCCCATAATCATGCCATGTGCATTCTTATCATCGTCGTGTGTTATATTTGGTTCATATTGAGTCAAGTCTCACTAGAATCCTATTTTTCTTGTCCAGAGAGTTCCCAGGAGGGTGACGAGCCGACTGTGTAGGGTTCGGGGAGTCTGTTCACTTCTTTTGCTCTCGGTTCAGGTGAGGAATTGTTAGGTCATATGATATAAACTCTACATCCTTTTTATGTGTTGATTTGCCCAAAAATCTATATCATATCTATAACTTGATTTTCAAATGATCAAATGATTTCAAAATGAAACCGTGACTTGTACTTTACCCATTTTGGCCAGATTCTTGCACTTCGTGGAGCCCAAGGGCCTGTGTATTGAGAGAACCGGGAACACATGGGCTGATGGCCATCTCCTTGCATAGGTGCCACCTTGTTGGACCAACCCGAAGATCCATCAGGAGGTTTGGTGGATCAATGGGATTGATGTACCCATCGATCACTATGTCGTGGATGGCGAGGGCCAGCTACCTAGACCATCAACCCAGGGGAAAAAGGAGTATTTGTGCACTTGAAATTAATACCCTTATAATAAGTGGAAATATATCTCTTGCATGAACACTTAATAATTTTAACTTGTACACGAAAGGAGAAAGGTTGGAGACTGCTCACTCACCGAGCCACTTGATCACTTGTCTTGAAAATGAATTTGATAGTTGTAATTCCATATAATGACTCTATCCTTGTTTCTTATAAAACTTTATATGGAATTATAGCTTGCATGAATTTTACTGTTTTATATATATTATTATGCCATTGACTCAGTCTTGTAGAGACTGAACCCTCCCTTCTTTGTCCCTCAGGTTTCCTTGCAGACGTAGCTAGGCGGAAAATTACATTACCTAGTGTAATTTTGTGTCTAGCTCATGTCCCATTCATGTTTTGTACCACACACTTATTGATATTATATGCTTTTGTTTTGTATATTCAGAGGCCTTGTGGGCTAAATACTCGTACCTTGTGAAGTGATTATAAATATGACTTGATGGATTTGATATTATGTTGGACTTGATATGTTATGCTTCCGCAACTCCTGTTTAAACACTTGTTATATTCTTGTTAGAGATTGAATCGTTGGTATAGGGTTAGTCCCGCCAAGTCAGGGTTCATGTCATGTCTTTATTCGCTATGATTGGACTTGTGTGCGGACTATATTCTTATATGAGTTTAGTCCTAATGAGGGGGATGTGGCGGCCCACGCTCGGGTATCACAATTTAAGTTATCATTTAATAGTTTTAAAGTATTATAACTAACGAACAATTACTATCCTAAAATTGGATACCTAAAATTGGATAAATAAATGTCGATAATATTTATCACATCAAACACTTAAGATTTTAAAAAATCAAAAGTTGAAGAGTTGTTTGGAAAATGTGTATTGGTATTTGTCCCACAATTGAAGAATAACATAAGGCAGACAGCTTTATATATTAACATGTTGTGTATGTTATTAAATTATGGAACTCAAGAGAGGATGGGCTCGGGCTCGGTGCCGGTGCCGGGCATGGGCGAATGTGGCGTTTGATGGGGCACATCGCACGTGCTCATCGTCGCCAGGAGCCTTGCCTCCGAGCCTAGAGCCTTACTTTTTGAGCCAGTCCAAAAGTTCAAACTTTTGAAACAATATCCAGATACATCCAATCAATACGTTGGCATTGTAACAGCAGAGTAGTGGGCATTCAATGGGATTGAATTTCAGGTCATTACACCTGAAATTAATCCATTCAAATTCCCTTTTTCAGTTTTTGGCCAACACTTGAGAGCAACATATAGCTCCTTCCCCCCACCTGAAAAACACAGCAAAATAACTCACCTGAATTTCTAGCAAATTGCTATTATCTGAAATTCCTTTCCAGCTTGACATATATCTTAAAAGTAAATCGTCTGCAACCTTTTAGCAAAACTCAGAGAGTTAGGGGCGATTAACACTTAAAGGACAGGGATGACCCGTGTCATCCTGATCCCATTCCTACCATTTTCTCAACAATCTTTAAGTGTTAATTCGTTAGAAGATGGAATCAGAATCCTTTTGCATCATGAACCAGTAGAAATTGGATCACTTCGATGGGAACAATTTCAGCCACTGGCAGGACAAGATGAAATTCTTGCACACTGTCCTCAAACTGGCCCAAGTTATGGATCCCAACTTGCCACCAATTCCAGAAGATCCTCCAGCTCCTCAGCAGCCAGTCGATTTGGATCCACCAGCCACTACAGCAGGTGTTGTTCTTCCTGCTAATCCTACTATAGCATGTGGAGCTCCTCTTGCTAATCCTCCTACAACAGGTGTTGTACCTCCTGCCAACACTACAGCAGCAGGTCCTTCCAGGAATGCCTTGCAGATCCACCAGGAGATAGTGGAAACTCTTTAACAACAGAGACGGAGGAGGGCAGAAGATGAACACCTGGCTCATGGACATATCCTGAATACTTTGTCCGAAAGGCTGTACGATCTATACACAAATGTGCATTCACTGAGAGAGTTGTGGGAGGCCTTGGAATACAAATACAAAGCTGAGGAAGAAGGTACAAACAAATATTTAGTTTCTAAATATTTGGCTTTCAAGATGGTTGACAATAAACCAATCCTGGAGCAAGTGCATGAGCTTCAGGTAATTATTAACAAACTCCAAATGGTTAAAATTGTCCTTCCAGAAACCTTCCAGGTTGGAGCGATAATTTCAAAGCTCCCTCCAGCTTGGAAAGATTATGCAAAGAGGTTGATGCATAAACCTGAGGATTTAACCTTGGAACAAATTTAAAAACATCTGCTTATTGAAAAAGAGGCTCAGAAACGCGATGGAAAGAATTTGGTTCAAGGACAATCGAGTGTGAACTATGTTGAATCTGGAAATTCTTCTAAAAAGAAGCCTTTGGGCTTAAAAAGAATTCTGGATAATTTAAGAAAACCGGACAGAAACCTAAACCCAATAATGCTACTAACAAGAGAAAAGGCAAGTGACATGTTTGTGGAGAAACAAGACATAATGTGAGGGAATGCCCATAACGGAAGAGTGGATCTAGAGTTGCAAATATGGTTAAGGAGAACCTAGTTGCCATGGTGACTGATCTTAGCCTCGATGTGGCTATGATTTCTGAAATAATCATGGCAAGTGAACTTTCTGGCTGGTGGTTAGATTCTGGAGCTACCGTTCACATTTGCAACGATCGAAGGCTTGTCAAGACCTTTGAAGAAACTGTTGGGCAAAAGGTTCAGATGGGCAATAGCTCCAAAGCCAATGTTGGAGGCAAAGGATCCGTTGAGCTCAACTTTACCTCCGGGAAAAAATTAACTTTGATCAATGTCTTGTTTGTAACAGATGTTACGAAAAGTTTAAATTCTGTTGATTTGTTAGATAAGAAAGGTTTTAAGGTTTCTGTTAAGTCTGGAAAAGTCATCATCATGAAAAAAATGGTGAATTTGTTGGCAAAGGCTATGCTTGTAATGGGATGTACAAGATGTCTATCAATAATATGAATTTCGTTTCTGCTTACATGATTTTTTTTCAATTTCTTTATGACTTAGTCGATTAGGACATGTTAGTGTAAAGAACTTGAAAAATATGCACGCAATGGGATTAATTGATATTGGTAAAAACGAACTCGACAAATGTGAAATATGTGCAAAATCAAAAATTGTAAGAAAACCTTTTCCCATTATTAAAAGAGAATCACAAATATTAGATTCAATTCATATGGATATTTGTAAATTAAATGGAATTTTAACTAGAGGTGGAAAAAGGTATTTTATTACTTTTATTGATGATGCTAGTCGTTTTTCCTATGTTTATCTATTACAAACTACAGATGAAGCTCTTAGTTCATTTGTGAAATACAAGTCAGAAGTAGAAACCCAACTTGAGAAAAAGATTAAGGTTCTACATTCTGATCAAGGAATGGAATATTGTTTGAATGCTTTTGATACAGTTTGTGAAGAAAGTGGTATCATACATCAAACAACTGTCGGTTATACACCCCAGCAGAACGGTGTAGCTGAAAGGAAAAATCATACCTTTCTAGATATGATAAATCGCATGCTCAATTATGCAAACTTACCTAACTTGTGGGGTGAAGCCCTTTTATCTGCATGCCATATTCTGAATAAGATGCCTAGTTCTGTTGTGAAGACTAGTCCCTATGAAATATGGAAAGGTAGAAAGCCCAACATAAACTATTTTAAAGTGTGGAGGTGTGTGGCTTATTTTCAGGTTCCTGATCCCAAACGGACTAAGTTAGGAGCCAGAGCTATTAAAAGTGTATTCGTTGGATATGCTCTTAATAGCAAGGCTTATAGACTTCTTGATTTGGAGTCTAATGTGATAACTGAGTCCAGGGATGTCGAGTTCTTCGAAAATACATTTTCAAAAGATGTTGGAAATGAATCTGAGCCACCCCAAATTGAGCCTAGAGATCCTATAAGGTCGGTTGTGGAAAACAATATTCCTACATAACCAACTGAGCCTAGAAGGAGTACTAGAGCAAGAAAAGAGAAAAGTTTGGAGAAAGACTTTATCTCTTCTGAGGCTTTATTGTTCTTGGTAGAGGGGGACCGGGGATAATAAAGTGGTAAGTGAAATACCGTTTGTATTTACACTTGAGACGGATCCTAAGACATTTGCGGAAGTTATGGCTTCTCGAGATACTTCCTTTTGGAAGGAAGCTGTAAACGATGAAATGGATTCGATCTTGGGTAACAATACTTGGGTATTAGCAGACTTACCTCGTGGTTCTAAACCCATTGGGTACAATGGGGTATTTAGAAGAAAACAGAATACCGATGGCACTCTCTCAGCCTTTAAAGCTAGATTAGTTGCCAAAGGGTTCAGACAAATAGAAGGGATTGACTACTTTGACACTTACGCACCGGTGGCTCGAGTTGCTTCCATCAGAATTCTTCTTGGTTTAGCCTCACTTTACGATCTGTTTGTTCATCAAATGGACATAAAGATAACATTTGTAAATTGAAATTTAAAAGAAGAAATCTATATGGAACAACCTAAGGGTTTTGTAGCACCGGGAATAGAAAATAAAGTGTGTAAGTTAGTCAAATCCCTGTATCGCCTGAAATAAGCACCAAAATAGTGGCACGAGAAGTTCGACACCGTTATCTTGAAATTCGCATTCAAGTATAACAGTGCTGACAGGTGCATTTACTCCAAAAGTACAGCTGACTATATGGTGATATTTTGTCTATATGTCGATGATATGTTGATCATCGGACTAATATGATTGGAGTAAACGAAACTAAAAAGTATCTATCCTCGATCTTTAAGATGAAAGACTTAAGTGAAGTAAGTACTATTTTAGGCATTAAATTTAGAAAAAATAGTGGGGGTTTTTCACTAAACCAGTCTCACTATATTGAGAAAATTCTGACTAAGTTTAAACACCTCGAGATCAAGGAGGTGAATACTCCGTTTGACAACGGACTGAAACTTAAAGAAAATACTGGTAGAGCTATTGCACAGCTTGAGTATGCGAGTGCTATTGGCAGCCTTATGTACGCAATGCATTGCACTAGACCAGATATTTCCTTTGTAGTTTCAAAACTCAGCAGATACACGAGCAGTCCCAATGCTGATCATTGAAAAGCTATTAGTAGGGTACTCGGGTACCTTAAGAGAACTATTGGCTTTGGTTTGTTCTATAACAAATTTCCTAGTGTGTTGGAAGGGTACTCAGACGTGAGTTGGATAACAAGCGTGGGAGATAACAATTTTACAAGTGGGTGGATTTTCACTTTTGCCAGTGGGGCTGTTTCTTGAGCAAGCAAGAAACAGACAATAATCTCTCACTCTACCATGGAATCTGAGTTCATAGCTTTAGCACAAGCTGGGCAAGAGGCTGATTGGATAAGAAATATGTTGTTAGACATAGATCTTTGGCCAAGTCCAATGCCTCCAATTTTGTTGTATTGTGACAGCGAAGCAACGCTTACAAAAGCATATAGTGATACCTATAATGGTAAGTCTAGACATATTGGTCTCAGACATGCGTTTGTGAGACAATTGATACAAGATGGTATTATAACAATTGTCTATGTGAGGTCAAATAAAAATTTGGCTGATTCGTTTACTAAGCCTCTGACGAGAGACTTAGTAGCTTCAACTACAAGAGATATGGGACTTAAACCACCTGAACCAAAGGGATGGTAGCCCTACCTATAATCTAGGTTACCCCTGATTATAGGTTCAAAGGGAAAAATAAGTCACAGTTTGGTTCAAGCTATCAAGTGGTCTCATATGTAGTAAAAGATAGCTCAATAGGTTGCAACGTGATAAGGTTGAGCTATGCTCTTAACAAAATGTTGCACTATTTACAACAAGTGCTCGAGAAATATTTTACCTATTTGAATTAGAAGTGGAGCCGCTTCTTATAGAGAGTTGTGGTTTACTCTCTTAGAGATTCACGAAACAGGATATGGCGTATGGTTTAATAAGAGCCAAGCAGCAGAGTGCTTGCTGTGTGAGAAAGACCACGTGTGGTGTGATAACTTCGATTGCATCACAAAGGTGTTGAGGTTCAATTCACGGACACCATCAACTTCGATGTAGTTTTGAGCTATTTACACTAAGGGAAGGTTCAATGTTCGTCACACCTTCTTTTAAGCATGTGATCTTTGACAAAATTTTCAGAAACTTGTTTGGCAAAAGAGCAGTTTTTCAAACAAGTGGGCGATTGTTGGAAATATGCTTTGTATATACTAATTAGTTGTTGGAGAATTAATTAATAAATATACAAAGGCATATGAAGAGTTGTTTGGAAAATGTGCATTGGTATTTGTCCCACATTGGAAGAATAACATAAGGCAAACAGATTTATATATTAAAATGCTGTGTATGTTATTAAATTGTGGAACTCAAGAGAGGATTAATGGGCTCACACGCGGTGCGTTACGGTGCACCGCCCGTGCCCGTACCCATGCCCGTGCACGCGCTCGGGCTCGGGCTCGGGCTCGGGCTCGGGCTCGGACCGGTGTCTGTGATGGGCATGGGTGAATATGGCATTTGATGGCGCACTTTGCACTTCGCACGTACACATCGTCACTAGATTCCTAGCCTCCGAGCCCAGAGCCTTACCTTTTGAGCTAGAGCCGGCCTAGTACAGTTCGAAAGTTCAAACTTTTGAACCAATGTCTAGATACATCTAATCAATTCATTGGCATTGTAACAGTTGAGTAGTGGGCATTCAATGGGATCGAATTTCAGGTCATTACACCTGAAATTAATCCATTCAAATTCCCTTTTCAGTTTTTGGCCAACACTTGAGAGCTACATATAGCTCCTCCCCCCCCCCCCCCCCCTGAAAAACACAGGAAAATAACTCACCTGAATTTCTGGAAAATTGCTATTGTTTGAAATTCCTTTCCAGCATGACATATATCCTAAAAGTAAATCGTCTGCAACCTTTTAGCAAAACTCAGAGAGTTAGGGGCGATTAACACTTAAATGACAAGGATTACCCGTGTCATTCTGATCCCATTCCTACCATTTTCTCAACATGAGCAAAATCATACAAATCCCAGGAAGAATGAAATAAAAACTAACTTAAATCTAAAAATTAAAACTAATTATAGCTTAAAACCTCTGAAATTGAATTTTTTACAATAAATTACGATCCCTATAAGAACCTACTTTGAGAAATTGAATTAAACAAAGAAATCCACTTCGAGAAATTGAATTAACTAACCTGAGATGGAGAAAAAGAGAGAGTGGTGGAGAACTTGGCAGCGCCGGCGGCAAAGCGGTAGCGGAAGTCGGCGGCGTGATGGTGAGTTTAAATGGGAGAAACCGAGAAAGGCGAGGTGCGCTGACAGATGGCATGGTAAAAGACTGAATGGTGATAGAGTGTGGCGGAGTGGCGTGACAGCCCTGCTGTGAGTGGAAGAGAGAATGGAGGGTGAGGTGAGGCTGCGCCGTGCGGGAGATCTGGGAGGGACTAGGGTTTTCTATTCTAAAATTGAACGTCATGTTATAATGAAGGGGCGGTACGTTATAAGTACCTAGGAGTTAAAAAAAATCTACTTAGCTCCCCATTATCAAAATTGTCCATACTAACTCCCCACATGATATTGATATTTTTGTTTAGCTCCCCATTGACCTAAAATATCTATTTTACCCTCCATTTATCATTTGTAACATGCCAAAATTGTTTGAAGCTCCACAATAACGGGTTCCCCAAATTTCTTCCCTAGTTCGTCGGTGTAATATCACCGTCGGTTCCACCTACTTCGCTGACGACGGTGGTGTATTTCGGCAAGTGTGAAAATTCTTCTTCCCTCTATTTCGCTGGTATTGCCCAATTTCGCTTCTCTTTCCTTCTTTCGCCATAGATTATGCTGTCTCCATTTTCGAGAAGCTCAAGAACCCTGATTCGTCTGCCTATAATATCATGATAAGGGGTTTTGTCAGAAATCAATCACCTGAAAAGACGGTTCTTTTATTCCAGCAAATGATAGAGAACATGTTGCGGGGGGGATGAATTCACGTTCTTCAGAGTTTTGAAAGCCTGCTCAAGGATTGGGGATTTACGAGAAGGTGAGCAGATTCATACCCAGATTGTGAAATTGGTTGGTGCGTTTGGGAGTAGTGAGTTTGTTGAGCATTCATTGGTTTATATGTATGCGTGCTGTAATTGGCTTGATTTGGCTCGCCAGGTGTTTGATGGGATGTCTGAGAGAAGGGATGTTGCTTGGAGCTCGATGTTGTCGGGGTATGTTATGTATGGGTGTTGGCAAGAAGTTGTGGGGTTGTTTCGGGAAATGGTGGAAATGGGTGTTAGGTTTAATGTGGTGACGTTGATTAGTGTTTTGAGGGCTTGTGGGAAGCTTGGTGATTTGGAGTTTGGGAAGTGGGTTCATGACTATACTAACAAGTTAATGATCTGCGTTGATATAGTTGTAGCATCTAAGTTTGTACCACAACATCAAGTAGTTTGCTTAAGTTGTAAACTGTTTAGTGGGTGATGATGGTAGATTATGGTAAAAATACTATATTTTTAAGATAATTATAGATGCTAATCATGTTTCATAGTTTGTGTAGATTTCTGACAGTCACAAGGGTTTGCGGGTTTGTCTGAATTAAGTGTTTGTAGCATCATATCTGATGTAATGACCGTGTAACTTATAATATATGTAGGAATCTGAGATTCTTGTTTGTTGTCTGGTTTTGATTCTGGTTTATGTTGGGTCATATGGTAATGAAGAAGCAAAGGTTATGACATGGAAGCATTGATGGTACTCACATGGAGTGAGTTGTTGTCAAAAGAGATCTTACATATTCACGGTGCAAGCAAAAGGGTCACAATCGACGTGGCTGCAAATAGCCTCTTGAATCGTAATGTTCCATGATCTGCAAAACTTATCAGTTTGTATAATTTATAAACAATATGTATATTTAGTTTGTTTGAATTGGAACGATCGTTGTTATCTGTATTGCATACTTGATTTTCCTATATTAGTGTTGCCTCTTGTTTGTCCGGAATTAATACCTTATATTTAGGTATATGTACTCTATTACTGCTTCTGTATACTACATATTGGCAATTTTGTAGTACAGGAAAAAGGTTGTACTACATGATTTTACGATTTTATACTACATATTGATAATTAAATACCTTAAGTATGCTTCTTTATACCATATATCGCCAAATTTGTACTACATGAAAAAGGTTGTATAATTTCACGTCTCTTGGTCAATATAAGCGAATGCTTAGTTTTCACAATTTTATACTCCATATTGGTAATTAAATACTTTAATTTTGCTAATATATACCACATATCGTCAAATTTGTACTACATGAAAATTGTTGTATAATTCCACGTCTCTTGGTCAATATAAGTGAATCCTTAGCTTTCACCATTTTATACTACATATTGGTAATTAAATACTTTAATTTTGCTAATATATACCACAATAGCCAAATTTGTACTACATGAAAAAGGTTGTATAATTCCACGTCTTTTGGTCAATATAAGCGAATCCCTCGTACTGCATATCACCTAATCAGTACTATAGCTAAGAATGTGGCTTGAGAGCACAAAAGGATACATATATGCTAAAAGCATACATACTAAATGATCAAATGCACTAATTGATACAATTAATATGTTGTGTGACTGTTGGGATTAATGCCCTGAAAATCCAATTATATTGTAAATATTTTGGATTAATAAAACTGAAATTATCGCAAGTTATGAGTATTTTACAAATTTAATAATTAATGACGTGTGATGGTATTTTTATATGAAATGTGTTTCATAGGAAAAGACTTTAAATACCAAAAGTCACGTGTCATTAAAGTTCTAGTGAATATGATAAGAAGATGTTCTTATCGAGACTATAATGTGTTATATAAGATGATTAGTTTTTCGTCATAGGGAAATGGAGTTTCCAATTATAACACATTGATGACTTTCAATGAGATTGGAAACATCGAACAGGACCACTGTGATTGTTCATTTTATACTACTATCTAAAATGAATAAAATCTCGGAAGCATTAGACTCTTAATCCTGGTAGTGTTTCTACTTTAGACATGTAGTGTTAATCACTGTGATGTACTCAGAAGTGAGGTCTCGGTAACGGGTGGCCAAAATACTTTGTACGTTCGGTGATTGCATAAAATGTGCTAGAGAGAAATATTGATCGAGGAATCTGTAGCCTTGCTGGAAGGTTAAAGATATCCCAGAAATAGATTTGCAAAAGTTCGAATTAAAACTTTGGCCAAAGTACTTCGTGTGTGCGTCACCGAAGTTGTATGTTGAATGTGTTTCACATACAGGGAATTTGAACTTAAGGCGAATCAAGAAATTTCAGATTGGAAGTGAAAAATAAATGATAGTAGTATTGATTTATCATTTATTTTTCATGGATATCTGTACAGAGGAGTAAAATGCAAAATTATTCTAGATCGAGAAATTCGTGAATAATTTAATTAATTTTAGAGTTCAACAATATTTATTTAGTGGAATTAAATATTGTTAAACGATAATCAATTATTGTCATGGGATGATAATAGATTGACCCGTTTGGAGCTAAGATTAATTAGTCCTGCAGGTCCCCCCGCAAGCCCCAACGAAGATCAAAGAGAAAATATTAAAAGGAGAGAGAAAAATGAATTTTCAAAGAGTTTGAAAATAGCCAAGGAATTTATTTTCCAAAGAGTTGGAAATGCCCGAAATTTTATTTTGGAGAAAATAAAATTTTTTCAAAAAAAAAAAAGTTTTTTTTGCTGACGTGGCAGCTGAGGTGTCATGCCACGTCAGTGGGTCAGCATCGCGTGGCGCTGACTGGGCTCCACCGTGTGCGATACGTGGGCGGATGAGATCCAGCCACGCGGGCGCGAGTCAACGGCTCAGATGGGCTCCAAAACGGGCCGGGTCAAAGCGGTTAACGGGTCAACGGTTCGGGCAGGGTCGCTTAGGGTCAGTCAAGGTTTGACCGACCCGGACACGTGGACGAATAGGATGACGACACGTGTCCATGGGGCCAGACCAAGTTGAACCGACCGGTTCACTCCTGAACCGGTCCAAGAGTTGGACCGCCGGTCGGACCGGCCGAACCGGACACGTAGCAGGTGCTTGTGTCTGCGTGGGTGTCACACGCGCCAAGCACACAGCCGCCACTTGGGCGGCGCGTGCGGCGTCTGCTGGGCGCGTGCTTCGCGCCGCTGGACTCGTGGCGGCGCGAGCTCCTGCGTGGCGTCGTCGGATTGGCTAAACTCGGCGGCTAAGGACGCGTGGAAGTCCTATTTCCTTCGAATTGACCATTTTACCCCTCAATTTGGCCTATGAAAAGGCTGTGCTGAATTCATTTTAAAAGCAATTCTTCAGCAATTTTTCTTTGAACAGTTCAGAGCAATTCGGTTTTCTCTTTCCATCTTTATAATTAATCCTTTGATTAATTAT
Organism: Lantana camara; assembly: GCA_037501455.1. NCBI lineage: Eukaryota > Viridiplantae > Streptophyta > Magnoliopsida > Lamiales > Verbenaceae > Lantana > Lantana camara. The sequence goes on from CM074855.1 coordinate 132,069,685, forward strand.
ACTTAATTAGGTGGTTATATAATTAATATATAATCCACTTAATTATTAGAAAATAGGGATTTTCAGGTTTTAGAAAAAAGGGTTTTTTCTGAAAAACATTTTCTCAAAGTATTTAGGGAAATACTGCCGGAGCCCACACTCCAATTTCTTAATCGGGGATATTGCGGGGAAGCTCTGCCGGTTTCACGAAAAGATATCGAGGTGCTGGAAAAGTGCCGTTGATAGCCAAATTTGCAGTACGGTAATACCGTGATGCTGCCCAAATTATTATTTGCATATTGTGATTATATGCTAGATTATTTAAAATTATGTTATCAATGCCTGTATATATTAGAGTTATGCTGCCCGATTTATTCCGCTGCTTTATTAAAATATTTTTGAAATATTTTGATAACGAGGTTATGACGAAAATTTTTGAATATTACGTTGTACCGTCACTCTGTCTCGGGCCCGCCGTAACCAACAATTGGTATCAGAGCGGGGCTCTGATTATATACTTGCATTGATAAAGCATAAAATGCATAATTTTAAATCTGATACTGTGCACGTAAGTTCTGTCTAAGGAGTCTGGGTTTTAAGTGGGACCGTTGTGACCCCTCCAGTGTTTCCTGGGAATTTGTGTGGAATGGTAATTTTCTGGGAATTGATTTCAATAATCTTCCTGGTTAATTACCGAATCAGTAAATATGATTTAAATTATGTGATAATTTAAAAACATATTTATTTAAGGGGCCATAATTTAAAGCGTGATAATTATGTGATAATTATTTGCAAGCATGCTTTTAATTTTAAAAATGGCATGATAATATGTGATATTATGTTGTTTCAATTATGCATGATTTATTTAATATGATTAGATAAATAATGTTTAATAGAGATTAAATATGATGCATAATTGGATTAATATTTTTTTTGGCTAATTAATAAAGAGTTATTAAAGCCTTAGAATATTATTAGGATTATTTAATAATCCTAGTGGGAGCTTATTAATTAGATTAATTACTTCCAAAATTAATAAGACGCCAAAAGTGATTATTTAATAATCAAAGATAATCCACAAATTTTATAAAATTCAAGTGGGAGCGAGATGAAAAGAGTTGGATTCTCATGGCCTCCATTACCCGTCTATAGTATAGTGGATATATACTACTCCCTTCGGCGGGTATGTATTCGCGGTATACAAGATTAGGCTTCTACGGATAGAATGAAATACGGGGAAAGTCAGCTCGACCACGTCTCCGTGGAGTGTCTGATCTACTCGTACGAATTTCTAGGTAATGGTATAAGCCTGACTAAGTAATGTATTAACCTCCCTTCGGAGCTATGTTACATTCACTTAGAGGCCAAAGGTTAACGTGGTGGATTAACATAGTTTGGTAAGAGTTACCTAGATAACATGTTAATTAAGATTAATTCTTGCTTTTCTAAGCGGTTTTCGACCTCGCTTCCGGGGAGTCAACTGCGGTTAGATAAGTCACCATTGTGTAAACCAAAAATGCTTACGTGGATTTCATTTATTGGTTAGACGCAGAAGAAGTAAAATACAGAATCATAACTTGCATTTTTTTTCAAATATTTCAGTTTCAAAACAATGACGATCGCTAGCCCGCTTCAATCGATCCTAAAGGAAAATAGGCTTGAAGGGTCTAATTATGCTGACTGGAAGATGAATCTTGACATCGTGTTTGGTCACGAGAATCTGAAACAAGTGCTCACTGAACCTTGTCCGGGGGTACCGGAAACTACGGCCAATCAGGATATGAGAAATGCTTACGCCAATTGGATCAAGTCCAATGATTTGGCTAGGTCTTATATCCTGGCATCTGTCTCCAATGTTCTCAAGCATCAAATGCATGAAATGCCAACTGCTAGGAACATGATGGATCATCTCCATCAAATGTTTGGAGGACAGAATCGAGCCAAGAGGCTCGAATTAATGCGGAGGCTGTTAGTTACCAAGATGTCTGAGGGATCACCTGTTCAGGATCATGTTATGAACATGATGGCTTGCCTGAACGAAATTGAAAGCCTTGGTGCTAAATTTGATGATCTCAGCAAACAGGATATGATCCTATGCTCTCTGCCAAAGTCGTTCGACACATTCAGGCAAAATTATTCTATGAACAAATTGGATTTTTCTCTACCTGAATTGATGAACGAACTTAAAGTGGCAGAGGGAGTGATGAAAGCTAAGGGAACTGTTCTCCTGGCTCAGGCATCGACTTCCACAGCTCCAAAGGTCAACAAGTGGAAAAAGGGAAAGGTTCTCAATCCCAAGAAAAAGGTTCAGAAGAAGAAGGGTAAACCTAGCAAGGGAAAATGTTTCCACTGCGGTGAAAATGGGCACTGGAAGAGGAATTGTCCAAAATACTTAGCAAGTCTTCCTGCTAAGCCATCTGGACAAGGTATATTGATATCTTGTTTAATTGAATTATGTTTAGTTGGAAGTCCACCAGATTCCTGGTGTGTGGACTCGGGTTCAACTAATCGTATTTGCAATTCGTTGCAGGGGTTCAAGCTAACCAGAAAGCTTGAAGATGGCGAGATGCAGCTACTGCTCGGGGATAATACAAGTATATCTGTATTAGCAGTAGGGATTGTAAAATTGTATTTTGGTGATAGGGTTTTGGTACTGAAAGACACTTTGTACATACCGTGTGTTCGCAGAAATCTAATATCTGTGAGTTGTTTAATAAATAATGATTTCAGTGTTTGTTTTGAACAAAACTTTACCATTAAGCAAAATAAAAGGTTTATTTTCTCTGGCACGGTAAAAGATGGTCTTTTCTTGTTATACCCCGATAAAAACCCTAATTCCGAACTTAACACCACTAAGCTTTACTTACCATCCAAAAGAAAAACTCCTATGCCTAGTGAGGTTTACAAGTGGCATTTACGTCTTGGTCATATTAATCCAAAAAGGATCCAAAGACTAATTTCAGACGAATTGTTGAGTCCCTTGGACTTAACAGAACTACCAGTCTGTGAATCCTGCTTGGAAGGTAAGATGACCAAGAGATCTTTTAAATCTAAAGGTAATCGAGCCACAGAATTGCTTGAGTTAATTCATACGAATGTGTGTGGTCCTATGAGTATTCAAGCAAGAGAAGGTTTTGAGTATTTCATCACTTTTACGGATGATTACTACAGATACGGATACGTTTATTTGATGAGATATAAGTCTGAATCTTTTGAAAAGTTCAAAGAATTCAAAGCTGAAGTTGAAAATCAAACCGGAAAACGTATCAAGGCACTTCGATCAGATCGTGGTGGGGAGTATCTGTCTACAGAGTTTCTAGAATTTCTCACTACAAATGGGATTAAATCCCAATTATCTGCACCGGGTACACCCCAGCAGAACGGTGTTGCAGAAAAGAGAAATAGGACTCTGATGGAAATGGTAAGATCTATGATGAGTCATGCTACCCTACCAAGTTCGTTTTGGGGCTTTGCACTCAAAATGGCGGCACACATATTAAACCTTGTTCCATCCAAGTCAGTTCCTAAAACACCAATGGAACTGTGGCGAGGGCACCAGCCCAGTGTCTCTTATCTTCGGATATGGGGAACCCCAGCTCATGTGTTAAGGAAGGATCCTGACAAGTTGGAATCAAGAACAGAGGTTTGCTTGTTCATAGGTTATCCTAAAGGAGCAAGAGGTGGTACATTTTACGATCCGAGCAATCACAAAGTGTTTGTGAGCACTAATGCCAAATATCTTGAAGATGATTTCGTAAATGACCACAAGGGTAGAAGCAAAATTGTGTTAGAAGAAATGACAACATCAGATTCTGAATTCCAAGAACCCGTAGTAACTGAAAATGTGTTAGATACATATGATGTACCAGATACAACATATGATGTAGGGACAAGTACACAGCAGCCTCGTCGTAGTGGGAGGATTGTCAGGGCACCTGACAGATACTTAGGATTAACCCAAGTGGTTGAATCTGCCGTATCTGATCCTGTCACATATGATGAAGCTATAAAGGATATAGACGCTGACCGTTAGGTCAGAGCCATGGAATCTGAATTAGATTCAATGTATTCCAATAAAGTCTGGGAACTAGTAGAGACGCCTGAGGGCATTAAACCTATTGGATGCAAATGGGTCTACAAAACAAAAAGGGGAATAGATGGAAAGGTTGAGACCTTTAAAGCAAGGCTTGTGGCAAAGGGTTATACCCAGAAAGAAGGTATCGATTATGACGAAACCTTCTCGCCTGTAGCAATGCTTAAGTCCATAAGAATTCTCCTATCCATTGCTGCTCATTATGATTATGAGATTTGGCAAATGGATGTAAAGAATGCTTTCTTGAACGGGCACCTTCAAGAAGAGATATACATGGCTGAGCCTGAAGGCTTTATTGCCAGAAATCAGGAGCATATGGTATGCAAGCTTGATAGATCAATTTATGATCTTAAGCAAGCATCTAGGTCATGGAACATCAGATTTAATGAAGCAATTAAATCCTTTGGATTTATACAATTGCCTGATGAACCATGTGTGTACAAAAGACATCATGATAGTGTTGTAACATTTTTAGTTTTATATGTTGACGACATTCTGCTCATTGGGAATGACACAGGAATATTGTCAGCAGTTAAGATTTGGTTGTCAAACCAGTTTGACATGAAAGACCTAGGTGAAGCCAGTTATATTCTAGGGATCAGACTTTGTCGTGATCGTAAGAATAAAATGATTGGTCTATCACATGCAGCATATATAGATAAGATGCTGGCAAGATATAATATGGCGAATTCCAAGAAAGGATCGTTACCTTTCAGACATGGAGTTCATCTGTCTCGGGATCAGTGTCCCAAGAACCCAGAAGAGACGGAAGAAATGAAAGATGTTTCGTATGCTTCGGCAGTCGGAAGCCTCATGTATGCCATGTTATGTACTAGGCCAGATATCTGTTATGCTGTAGGTCTAGTCAGCAGATATCAGTCAAACCCTGGACCCCAACACTGGATAGTTGTAAAGCATATATTAAAGTACTTGAGAAGGACTCGGGATTATATGCTTGTCTATCGCAGTGATGAGCTCATTCCTATAGGGTACACAGATTCGGATTTTCAATCCGATTTGGATTCTAGGTGTTCGACGTCTGGATATGTGTTTACTCTGGGAGAAGCGGCCGTAAGTTGGAGGAGTATTAAGCAATCTTGCATTGCTGACTCCACCATGGAAGCCGAATACGTGGCAGCTTCGGAAGCAGCCAAAGAAGCGTATTGGTTCCGGAATTTCCTAATGGATCTAGAAGTCGTCAAGGATGGACTTACGCCGATCACATTGTACTGTGACAATGCTGGAGCGGTGGCCAACTCCAAGGAACCTCGAAGTCATAAACGTGCCAAGCACATCGAGAGGAAGTTTCACATTATACGTGATTATGTGGAACGTGGAGAAGTGGCAGTAGTGAAAATTGGCTCAGTAAATAATCTAGCAGATCCCTTCACTAAAACTTTGGCGCAAAAGAGTTTTGACACTCATGTAGAAGGGATGGGCCTTAGATATGTAGCCAATTGGATTTAGGGCAAGTGGGAGATTGTTGGGATTAATGCCCTGAAAATCCAATTATATTGTAAATATTTTGGATTAATAAAACTGAAATTATCGCAAGTTATGAGTATTTTACAAATTTAATAATTAATGACGTGTGATGGTATTTTTATATGAAATGTGTTTCATAGGAAAAGACTTTAAATACCAAAAGTCACGTGTCATTAAAGTTCTAGTGAATATGATAAGAAGATGTTCTTATCGAGACTATAATGTGTTATATAAGATGATTAGTTTTTCGTCATAGGGAAATGGAGTTTCCAATTATAACACATTGATGACTTTCAATGAGATTGGAAACATCGAACAGGACCACTGTGATTGTTCATTTTATACTACTATCTAAAATGAATAAAATCTCGGAAGCATTAGACTCTTAATCCTGGTAGTGTTTCTACTTTAGACATGTAGTGTTAATCACTGTGATGTACTCAGAAGTGAGGTCTCGGTAACGGGTGGCCAAAATACTTTGTACGTTCGGTGATTGCATAAAATGTGCTAGAGAGAAATATTGATCGAGGAATCTGTAGCCTTGCTGGAAGGTTAAAGATATCCCAGAAATAGATTTGCAAAAGTTCGAATTAAAACTTTGGCCAAAGTACTTCGTGTGTGCGTCACCGAAGTTGTATGTTGAATGTGTTTCACATACAGAGAATTTGAACTTAAGGCGAATCAAGAAATTTCAGATTGGAAGTGAAAAATAAATGATAGTAGTATTGATTTATCATTTATTTTTCATGGATATCTGTACAGAGGAGTAAAATGCAAAATTATTCTAGATCGAGAAATTCGTGAATAATTTAATTAATTTTAGAGTTCAACAATATTTATTTAGTGGAATTAAATATTGTTAAACGGTAATCAATTATTGTCATGGGATGATAATAGATTGACCCGTTTGGAGCTAAGATTAATTAGTCCTGCAGGTCCCCCGGCAAGCCCCAACGAAGATCAAAGAGAAAATATTAAAAGGAGAGAGAAAAATGAATTTTCAAAGAGTTTGAAAATAGCCAAGGAATTTATTTTCCAAAGAGTTGGAAATGCCCGAAATTTTATTTTGGAGAAAATAAAATTTTTCAAAAAAAAAAAAAAAGTTTTTTTTGCTGACGTGGCACATGCTGACGTGGCAGCTGAGGTGTCATGCCACGTCAGCGGGTCAGCATCGCGTGGCGCTGACTGGGCTCCACCGTGTGCGACACGTGGACGGATGAGATCCAGCCACGCGGGCGCGAGTCAACGGCTCAGATGGGCTCCAAAACGGGCCGGGTCAAAGCGGGTAACGGGTCAAAGGTTCGGGCAGGGTCGCTTAGGGTCAGTCAAGGTTTGACCGGCCCGGACACGTGGACGAATAGGATGACGACACGTGGCAGGTGCTTGTGCCTGCGTGGGTGTCACACGCGCCAAGCACACAGCCGCCACTTGGGCGGCGCGTGCAGCGTCTGCTGGGCGCGTGCTTCGCGCCGCTGGACTCGTGGCGGCGCGAGCTCCTGCGTGGCGTCATCGGATTGACTGAACTCGGCGGCTAAGGACGCGTGGCGGTCCTATTTCCTTCGAATGGACCATTTTACCCCTTAATTTGGCCTATAAAAAGGCTGTGCTGAATTCATTTTAAAAGCAATTCTTCAGCAATTTTTCTTTGAACAGTTCAGAGCAATTCGGCTTTCTCTTTCCATCTTTATAAGTAATCCTTTGATTAATTATATTTAATTAGGTGGTTATATAATTAATATATAATCCACTTAATTATTAGAAAATAGGGATTTTCAGGTTTTAGAAAAAAGGGTTTTTTCTGAAAAATATTTTCTCAAAGTATTTAGGGAAATACTGCCGGAGCCCACACTCCAATTTCTTAATCGGGGATATTGCGGGGAAGCTCTGCCGGTTTCACGAGAAGATATCGAGGTGCTGGAAAAGTGCCGTTGATAGCCAAATTCGCAGTACGGTAATACCGTTATGCTGCCCAAATTATTATTTGCATATTGTGATTATATGCTAGATGATTTAAAATTATGTTATCAATGCCTGTATATATTAGAGTTATGCTGCCCGATTTTTTCCGCTGCTTTATTAAAATATTTTTGAAATATTTTGATAACGAGGTTATGACGAAAATTTTTGAATATTACGCTGTACCGTCACTCTGTCTCGGGCCCGCCGCAACCAACAGTGACAATATACTAATTGATACAAATGATCAATATTGTAAATGAGAATGATTAATATAAGATTATGTGACCATATGTTAAATGATACATACTAAATGAATAAATATACTAATTGATACAAATGATATGTTGTGTGAAAATATACTAATTGATACAAATGATCAATATGGTAAATGATAATGATCAATATAAGATTGTGTGACAATATACTAAATGATCAAATATACTAATTGATACAAATGATATGTTGTGTGACAATATACTAATTGATACAAATGACCAATATAGTAAATGATAATGATCAATATAAGATTGTGTGACCTATTATGTGATCATATACCACAAAAATGTTATTACAACGTATTTCCATGATTCATTACCTCATATTGGGATATAAATACGGTATTACAAGGTTTTTATACTACATTACGTGAATTCAATGCTACAACAGTGCTATCAACATACTCGATTATTGTCCCAACATACCAGATTTTCATGAATCATTACCTCATACTGTGATATAAATACGGTAGTACAACGATTTTTTACTACATTACGTGAGTTTAATACTACAGTAGTGTTATCAATCTTACAACAGTGTTATCAACATACTAGATTTCCAAGAATTAATACCTCATTATGGGATATAAATACGGCCATAATATCCAGCCATATCCATACTATCAACAACTACTACAAAAAATTTAAACTTACATATCCAACCATTCACCATAATATCAGTAATGTGATATCAATACCATAATATTACATTGTAGTACTACAAAATATGATATCAATACCATAAAGTTCATGGGCAAACAACAAAAATACAGCCCTTCACAAAAACAGACCAAAAACAGACCAAATATCCACTTACCAACAACAGACCAAATACCAAACCAACATATCTACACATCAGTTTTCAATCACCATTTAAATTGTTTTCTGCAGCCAAGATAGTAGCAACTAAATGAGCACTCCATTTAAATTATCAGATTGGGAAATATCAAAAACATCTTTGAACTATCGGGTTTGGGCTGTGAGGGATTCTTTTCCTGATGCGTTGTTACGGTTTTCGCTGCATCCGTAGATGAAGGATTCTGAAACCCTGCTTGCATTTGCATGAAAGACTGGGAAAACACAGCTTGCGTGGTGATATGTTGCATATTTATCCGCATATTGAGCTTTATTTGTTGTTTGTGACCCCGTACTTGGCTTAATCAGGGAGGATCTGATTGAATTTGTGTTTGTTCTCAGGAATGCATTAATTAGCAGATTTGGAGGGCTTATGGCTGTAAAAGTGTGAGGAGTTGAGCCCACAAAGTTAAGTCCAAGTAATGGGAAAGTATTTGGGAATTTAATTGCCAACCCAGGCCTATGCGTCCACTAAGACCAAGTTGATGCCTTAAATTGTTGGGAGCCCATGTCATTGAGAGTCCTATGTTGATGTTACAAAGATCGGCCAATGTCCACTCTCTCAAGCGTTACACAGCACGTTTCTTGGAAGAGTTAAGTGAGCAACTAATGATTAGTGGGGTGATGGTTTGCGGTCATGGCATTAACGTGGGGGAGACGTGGGAAAAGGCATTCATAGCCTCTCTACACTATAAAAGATGAGCAACACGGCAGAAACCAGAGGAAAAAAAAGTCCATCCCTTTCCTTTAGTTTTACTCTTTTGATTTTGTTAAATTCCTTTGTTCTTGATTAGTTAGTTTCGTTCTAGTTGGGATTTTCCTAGTATGCTTAGGGTTGTGTGAGACGAATTTATTGGTGGTTTTATCAAGTTATCCGTTTTATCTCTATTTTTACGACATTGTGTTTGTTTTTATTCTTTGATTATATTAAGAGCTCAAATCTTAGAATAGGCAATTCACATATAGCTAGTTAACTTATTTGGTGGAGTCTAGCCGGATAATTAACGAAGTAGCAAACAATCACTAGGCCGTTAAGTTCGACTGATTTCGTGTTGTGGGATAGACGGTCTAACTAGGCAAAGTAGGAGTTTCTACCTAGTCGGTTAGGGTTAGTGTTTCTTTAGGGTGTAATGCAATTGCCCAATTGAATCTTAAAAGGAGTTTCTGCTAAGGTTATTGGTTAATTAGAAAACGATTATTAGGAGTTTCTTTTAGTCGTTATAAACAGTAAGAAGAAACGAGGGAGCCGGAGGTGTTATCTGGTAACTATAGCTAGCCTAACGCGGAATTAATCACCCTGTCTGTGATCATAGCCTGATGCATGCGTAGGAAAATCCCAGCTACTTGTTATTTACTGAATTAATTTAAGTGTCAGCTGAGTTTAGTTGTTAATTATTTGTTTATTTAGTCTCGTTTTGTTTATTTCATTATTAGTTTAATCAAATATCTCAAAAACCCCCTATTTTTGTTGTTTGTTTCGTTTTCTTAGCATATTGAAAGTCACAAATTCTCCCAATCCTCGTGGATCGATACCCGTTGCCACTATTTTATAATTTAATTGTGTGCAATAATTGGGATTTATTATTGGTGGCCTCGACACCCATCACGTGGTAATATGAGCTAGCGCTTGCTGATTACCAAATCTCATAAATTCAAATGCTCATTAATTTTTACTTAGAAATTGAATTAGAACACTGAATCCAAATGGGATTCTTTCTTGTTCCAATCCCAAGTCCTCAATTTTTTGAAATTAGAATTTGGGGATTCCTCCAATCCCATAAAGCCCGCATCTCTGATTCATAAAGCAAAACAAAATAGAGTCGAATAATTGATTCAATTTCATAAAGATTTCATCTTTTCCCAATCTCATGATCTATAATCCCCTAAACTCCATTAATCCAACTCCAAAACCCAATTCTCAACAAAACTCAATAAATTAAGTGAGCAAAAATTACCTGAAGTGGTGACAAAAATACAGGCGAATTAAGCATCCCAGAAGGGCTCACCGCCGGCAGGAACACGGACAGAGGGTTGAGCAAACCCTTACCCTTTCACCGGCATTCGTTGGTTTTTTGATTTCACAAAGCAAAAAATTTAGGGAAAATACCTGAATTGGCGTCCTCGTCGGCGGCGGAAACCCCTGAGCGGCGGAAACCCGTCAGCGGCGTAACTCCCTCAATGGCGAAAATCTCTCACCTTCGTAAGTCGTCAGCATCGGAAACCCACTTTTTCGGCACCCACTCACCATCGTTCATTTTTTGCTCAGAAAACCGTCACCACCGTCACCGCCAATTGCTTTTTGATTTCACAAGAATGAAATGGTTGGGAATGGGAGAGAAAATGTTATGTTGCAAGGCCAATTTAGTAAATTCGCACAAAATAGATAGTGAAGTAAAATTAGGAAACTAAACTAGGGAGTTAGTATGGAAAAATTTTACATGGGGGAGCTATGTAAAAATTACATGCCGCATTGGGGAGTTTACCCATATTTCCCGTATAATGAAATATAACTCTACATATATGACTCTCTCTCTTTCTAATGTGTGTATATATATATATATATAATGTAAAATAATTTATGGTTCACGAGCTGGTTCGCGAGCCATCGCACAGAAATAACCTGGATCGGGCTTGGTTCGTGACAACCTCGAGCTGAGCCAGGGCTCGGTTCGGCTTGAAATTAACAAACCCGAGCGTGAGCCTTTACCGAGCCGGCTCGACTCATTGTCATCCCTAGCGGAAGCCGGATCTGGCTAGGTTTAGTGTTTTACTTGATTTTTCTATTTTTTATTTTTTAATATTGGGTCGAATCAGGATCAGGTCTGAATCGGCCGGACCCAATTCATTGTCATCTCTAGTGGGATTAAGAATTGGAGAAAAGATTTGTGTTATTCCTTACTTTCTTTAATTATATATTCACCCCCATGTGTTTTGAACCTTTCAGTTAGGTCCAGCAACTTCTCTATCTCCTCAATTTTGCTCCTGGGGTGGGTTATTGAAAATACCTTCTTAATCCCGCGATATTCTGTACCTCACATTTCATTTTTAATGATTTTAACTTTCTTTTTTATTTCAATTGAGTCCTCGAGAGTTTAATTGAAGAGTGGAAATATAATTTGGCTGACTCTATCTTTAATCAAGATTTAATCACTTTAACTGTGGACTAGTATGATTTGTTAAAAGAGTTTTAGATTTATTTAATTTTTTATTATAGTTTTTAAAGTATTGCAATCTTTATATTAAAGCACTTAAAAATTCAATGATATCATGTCTAATATCAAGAAAAATATAGGAAATAAATTTTCGTACGTATGTTAAATAGCTCAAGTGTAAATGATGATTAAAAATTCCGCATATAAGTCAAATAGTGTAACAAAAAGACAAAAATAAACGTACGACTTAGTGGTAAGCATTTACTTCGACGAACAATCAGGTTACGAGTTCGAATTTCATTAAAAATAATTAGGAGACTATACACGTGTTCAACAAGCTCGTGGGCTCGAGTCTGGCCGGTTGGTATTCTGTAATCATAATTTATTCCCCGAAAATTGCCAAGAAATTCCAAAATACCATCCCTTAGATTTTTTATTTTTTTTTTCGTCGGCAAATACCATCCCTTCATGGTGTATACAAAAATGTCAATTTGCCTACAATTTCAAAATCAATTGTTAATGCACATTAATTACACCTCAAAAAAATTGCCCCCAACAAAGAATTGAGCACTAGAAACTGTAAAAGCCCTTAAACTAAAACTATATCTATGCATGAAAAGTGAACATCCCTTTCATGAGGGGGCAAAATAAACTTATTTTAAGTATAATTTTTGTGTAAATTAAGCCAAAAAAGAAAAAAAAATTATTATTAGGTAGCCACTTCAGCCACAGCATTGCGCTTGGGTCGTCCAGACCTCCTCACATCTTTACTCCGCAGTAGTGTCAAAGCTTTCTCTAAGGTTATGTCACTTGGTTTCATCTTCTGTCAACAAAAGTAGATGCAAAAGATAAAAGAGTTATAAGCTATAAAAGATCTAAATTCAAAAGCCAAGAATTGCTCACAAAGAATCCAAACAATATATAGTTTGGTTTTATGTTTAGGTGTTTTGACGAAGTTTGCTGTGAGGCCATATGTTTTTATAGCGTCGTCGTTGTTTTGTTCGTCTAATAATCAGAAGGTAGAAGTTTGTGGTAACATTAGGATTTAAAGTTCGTCTAATCACTTAAAATGACTACGATGTTCTTGTTATTAGAGATGAATATATTTACATACCATGAGGTTTGAGAAATTACAAAAACTCCCCCCTACGAGGAAATTGATGAACTTTGATGATACCGATGTCCTTTTAGTAATACACAATTTCACCTTAGGCACTTACTAATCGATATTTGAATTGAAATTTCAAACTATAATAGCATGTATCAAGCTAAACCTCAGTGTATGTCGGGCGGAAGTTTTTGTAATTTCTCAAACATAACAGGAAGTTCGTATGAACAGGCCAAAATTTAGTTATGTCGGTGTACCGTATTATATTTTGATGTTTGATTTTATTTAAGGGTTGAGAAATGTTACGAGGGATTGAAACCTAACAAAACCTCGTTTGCAGTCAAAACCAACACCAAAGGTGAGAAAATTGTGAGAGATTACCTTAGGAACCGAAGCAGTCGTGCGCCTGTGTTTAATGGAAAATCCAACCCTGGTAAGCTTTAGGAGGACCGGTTTGTTATCATCTGGGTGGTTTCCCTGAGACAAAAGCACATTTATGAGATCACAATTTGGAGAAGGGAAAAAAAAATGAAATAAAGAAAAAAATGTGTTGACTGAGGACTGTACCAAGGTCACTGGATATTGCAGTAAATCGAGGGCGTCTTCCAATGTGATAGAGTCGGCATTCTTCATCTGGCATGACCAAGAAAACGAATATGAGTTAAGTAAAGCTAAGTGAATCGAGAAATGAGTATATTTGTCGACTTTCAAATATTTATCTCGGGGGGAGAGAGAAGAAACAGTTGCTGAACTTCACAATCGAAACAAATACATACTCGAGGAACTGTAGCTCGCTTAGGTAAGTGCCCCTTTCTATCTTCATCAAGCTGCACATAGTGTCCAAACGGTCCACACTTTAAAAGAACCTACAAAAGTCAAAAAGGAAAAATAAATACAACTTCCCGAAAAATTTATACCAGCAATCAACAAAAAGAATATTAGAGATAATTATATTAGCAAATGCTGAAGTTTTGGCCTAATCACACATACTTCTCCTTCCCCTTCGCTAACGTTTGAGAAATTACACAAACACATGCTTTTATATTCATCAATTTTTAAATTTTAGTGGTGAGTAAGCATCAAAATTTGGGTATTCATTAAAATTTATAGATCTTATTTTTAAAATTCATCAATCCAGATGTAACGTAAATTCTTTCTCAAACCGCCGGGGAAGTTTGTGGAATTAAGCCAAACCATAAGGTAAACCAGTGTAACCATCCCAAAATATTATCATCAAAAGCACACCTTCTCATTGGATCCCGGATTCAACCCGAGCAACTTCGGCTCCTGCACATTCCTCTGATGTTCTGGAGTTTCTTCATCTTCATCTTCCCCATAGAGTGTCTTAGCAATATACTTGCATTTTGGGTGTCGATCACAACCAATAAAATAGACAGCACCAAACTGACTAACTTTGAAGACCAAAGTCCCGTCCAAACAACTCGGGCAAGATTTATTTCCATCCAGAAGATTAGAAAACAAGAAATCACCAAATGCTTTCTCCAACATCTTCTCAACGTGACGGATATCAACATTACCAGCAGACTCACAATATTTGCTAAATCTAGTCCAATAATCTTTCAGAAGCCCTTTCCATTCAGTCATTCCAGCAGAAACATTATCGAGTTCGGTCTCCATATCAGCAGTAAAACTATAATCCGTCACCTCAGAGAAGTAATGAGAGAGAAAAGCCGAAACCATACGACCTCGGAATTCTGGAAATAAAGTCCTGCCTTTCCTTGTTACATAATTTCTATCTTTTAGAACTTTAATAGTGGTCGCGTACGTCGAGGGTCTTCCAATTCCGAGTTCCTCAAGCTTTTTTACCAAACCACCCTCGGAATATCGAGGTGGAGGCAGTGTGTGGTGCTGATCAAGTTCCACTTTGGTCAAACACAATGGTTGGCCAATTTTCAAGCTATTCAGAATCTCAAATACTTCACTACGATGGTCGCTCTCATCGTCGTCGCCATTTTTCATTCCAATCGTCTCAGTGTCCCCATAAACAGCCTTGAAACCAAGAAATTCAATTCTAGAGCACGACGAACGAAACATGATGGACTGATTACCATTCCCAATATCACATTGTATCTGCTCATTAATGGCGGGCTCCATTTGGCACGCCATAGTCCGAGACCATATAAGAGTGTACAATTTCAAAGAATCATCATCAAGAATCCTCACAAGTGTTGATGGCAGTCTTCGAATATCAGTGGGCCTAATTGCTTCATGGGCCTCCTGCGCATTTTTCACCTTTTTAAAATATTTGCGCAAAGTTTTCGCAGCAAAATCTGACCCATATTTTTCTACAACAAGGGATTGGATATGATTTGCAGCTTCATCTGATAAGTGTAGGCCATCAGTTCTCATGTAAGTTATCAACCCTGTAGACCTACCATCTGATAATTGTACACCTTCATAGAGCTTCTGTGCAATTTTCATTGTATGTGATGCAGAAAAATTCAGCTTGTTCGCAGCGTCTTGCTGAAGCGTCGATGTTGTATACGGCGTGGGTGGATTTCTCCGGAGTTTGCTCGTTTTAGATGCAATTACTTCAAAATTGGACACATTAATCTTCTCCTCAATGCTTTTCGCCATCTCGTTATTCATTGTAAGCTGATTTAGCTTATTGGAGTCAAAATGGGTCAAATGTGATGAGAGAGAGGCGGTTTGGTTTGAACTGGAGTCTTTCTTCTGGAAACGAGCATCTATGGTCCAATACTCGTGTGCTTTGAATTCATCAATTTCTTTTTCCCTATCACATATGAGAGCTAACGCAGCAGATTGTACACGACCGGCAGATTGGCAACCGGGTAATTTCCTCCATATTAAAGGGGAAATATTGAAACCAATCAAGTAATCAAGAGCGCGCCTAGCAAGATAAGCATGCACCAAATCAGTATCGATTTCGCGTGGGTTTTGAAGAGCAGTTTTGATTGATGATTCTGTTATTTCATTAAAGACAACTCTAGCAACAGCGACATCATCACGCAAAGCATCCTGTTGGTGAAGCATTTCAATTATGTGCCAAGCTATGGCTTCTCCTTCTCGATCAGGGTCCGAGGCAAGAATAAGATTTTCTGCTCTGGAACAAGGGAGAAGAAGCAACAAAATCATACAAGCCATTAATAAACAAAGTTAAGCAGAGAAACTGCTACAAAAAAGAGATTAACATTATGTTTGGTTCTAGGATTTTGCTAAGAAAAGAAATTATTAAGGAAAGGCAAAATAAAACCAGAATACTGAACTTGTTTTTGTTATTATATGTATCTCCTATATTGAGAAGACAAGATGAAAATTGGATAATAGGAAGCAACTAAACGGTGAGTTAAAATAAAAATGATTAGTAGGAATGAATTTGAAAAACTGGTTGAGTGGTGAATTCCTTCAAATTTTCTTTATTTTCTTTTTGTTCTTGTTTTCTTAAGCAACCAAACACCAACTATACACTTTTGCAGATTTCTTTTCTTGTCTGCCTAAAATCCTCAAACCAAATACAGTGTAAGCAAAAACAGGGATATCATTACAGCAACACAAGAAATGATTGGGAAGAACGTTACATACCCACTCAATGCAACCTTAATACTCTTAAGATGAGACCAGGCAGCAGATGGAACTTCCCAAATCATACAGAAATCATCATCAGGTCGAACAGATCGTGAACTGGCAGCCAAATCCCGAACATGTCCGTAACTAGGTAATACTTCATACATGTCACCAAGGTATCTCTGAATGACTTCTGCCTTTGTGACAGATTCCACCACTAAAACAGATTTAGTAATGGGTGGATATAATTGAGGCCAACCCTTTCGACCCCGGGACCCTGATTGTACTGTAAGTTCTTTATTGGATTTTGGAGCAGAATTAGCACTAGTATTAGTTTTTCCTTTCTTAGTTGATCCCTTCATTGCCTTCTTTGTGGCTTTCTTTGTCGAACTATTTCTGTCAACCACTTCTTTTGGAGTGCTTGAAGTTGAATTAATCTGTGTATTTTTGCGAGCTAGTCAAAATAAGATACTGGTAACTGAAAAGGATAACTGCACTGACATGCCGTGAGGTTTAGCATAACTATACTGACTTCCCCGATGTTTATCACAAAAGTTTCCTGTATCAAAGAATTTACGTCACATTTGGATCGCTAAACTTTTCATGATTTCATCTCTAATTTCTAATGACATCCTTCTTTGCAATTGGCACTTACCAATCAATATTTGAATTTACATTCATGACTATAATAGCATATATGTTATTCCAAAGGCAAAGCCAGGGGATGGCAATCCTCCCAACAACAAAAGAAAAAATTGTGTGCCCTCAAAATTTCCAAATGGAAATTAAAAAGAGTACGGAATTTTTTGTAATTTCTCATAACAAAAATTTCTAAATCCCAATTAGCCTACAAGAAAGACTTACCTCCGACGATACAGAAGATGGTTTGCTTTTATTATTCCTACTCTTCTTCACCTGAGACTCTTTCCCTGAGCCATTTGCCAACTCTGCTGAAGTAGTAGGAGCAATATCATTTTGTTTTTTCTTGCTTTCGGATTGCTTCTTTGTGTTTCCATTTTGTTTTCCCTTATTTGTCTCTATGCTTTTAGTGACTAAGGTCTTCTCTTCATCCTTGATAACTTGACCATTGAAACACGACACATTGGCATCTTCTAGTGGTTTGCCTTCAGCCGTGGTGGTTGAATTTCCCTTCTGAGCTACAAAAGTCTTTGGCCATTTCGGATGCTTATTAAATGTTTTAATTGCAGTTTTCCCTCCAACGGAATCTTCTATCTGAATAATACGACTTCTTGTACCGACCTTTGGAATCTGGGAAAAAGTCCTGAAACTACCATAATAGCTTGTGCACAATCCACTCATCAATCCAGAAAACGAAACATTCATCGCCATTCCAGAACTCGAAAGCTCACATCCAAATGGTGTCCTAACTTTGAAGGCCGAAAAAAGGTTGGGTGCATAAGCATGGCTTCTTAGTGGAAGAATCTTCCTAGCTCTCTGAGGAAAATGTTCTGATTTGTTATGAGCATTTGAAGACGAACACCTCAAATAGATCTGAGGGTAACTTTTCAATGCCATGTTCTGCAACTAAAAAAGTAAATAGAAAAGGTTAATACTCTGTACATATAAATTATAGGGATAATCACATCGGCATATCCCGAGGTTTGTCCTAATGCATGCTACGCTGTCATGGACATATATTTAAATTCAATTATTGATCAGTAATCATCAAGGGCAAGGGTAAAATTGGGTATTTATAAAAAAAAGTTAGATATGATATCATCAAAATTTATCGATTCACGTGTAATAATAATTCTTTTGTGGGAGGAGTTTTTGTAATTTCTTAAATCTCAGGGTACCTCAGTGTAATTATCCCTAAATTATAACAAGAAAACTGCACAAGCTGTCCTGCGAGAAAACATATATAACAGAAAATATAACAACCGAAATTCTCCAATTGGTACAAATCTCTCAACCAAACCAACAACATAAAAAGGACTCCATTTACATAACCTCATGATTTTATCTTTTATTGTTAATTAAAAGAGTTTACCAATTGAGTAAAGTAAAACAAAAGGCAAACAATTTGAAACAACTCTCATCGTCAATAAATTTGCTCTGACCTGTGTAACTTGACCACGACACCATGCCATGCCGATAACCTTCACTGCTACCACATGCTTGATTTGTATATCCATTCTGCCAAGAACAAATCTCAAGGATCAATTGCATGACAAAAGGATTTGTAAATCAAGCCCGACTCCACAAATAGTCAAGCAATGTAATAGCAAATTTCAGTTGCTCCGAGTTAGATAGTATAGTCATGATTATCTGCCTAAAACTAAAATATATATATCAGGACGTAATGTCTCCATATTAAATACATATTTAACAATGATAGTGTACTTAGTAATAGGAACAACGTAGCATAGTACAGTTGCACACAGCTTAACACACAAATTTATAAGTGTCATCAGTACAGACGAACATCAAGGATTTGCATCAAACACATTCTAATATAATCCGAATTTGACAAACATGCCCATGATGATCTTAATAGAAAAATACAAAACAGTTTCACATGTCCGGTGAAAGAAAAGCAACGTAATTCATATACATTATAAGCGGAGTCCAATGATGCGAATAAAACAAAAACAGAAAGATTGTCATATGCTTCTAAACTCCATATGAACACCCCAAAAGCCATCTCAGAATAAGCTATCATATCAATCTTTTTACTACAAGTAGTTGGCAGAAGCTTAAACGAATAATAAATAGAAGCTTAAACGAATAATAAATAGAAATTCCTCAAAATCAGGATAACTTCTAGACTGTACCTGGAAATATAAAACTTTTTAAGGCATTCTTGCACTTCTCATTGCAAAATAGAAAACCTACAAGACATAAAACAGTGTGTTTTTTTTGCTATACGCTCTTTCAGAACGAAAGAAACAGCTCAAATATGAATAATTAGAAAGCAACTGAATGTAGGAAGAAGAGCTAACGAGAAGAAACTAACGCAAAAAAGCGAAAACTCAGAAGAAATTGCGTGGCTGCACGGTGGTGCTGGCGGCGATAGTGGTGGAGGTTGGTAGTGTCTGATGGAGGGAGGAGATTTGGGTGCTAAGGTTTTAGAAGTTGAGATTTTAGGGCATAAAATCACTTTCTTAAAGATTATATTCTAAAATGTATATACTATATTATATATGTATGTACGCTATTATTATACTATTATACTGTAACCATCTCTTGGATGACAAAAATGCAAATTTGGTCCAGTGAGTTTGCAATTGTGGCAATTTATTCTTGTCCGTTTTAAAATTTGTAATTAAATCCTCTAAGTTCTAAAATTTTGCAATTTATGTCCCATTTTCGCTGAAAATTTTATTAATTGCCGGAATTGGCCACGTTACTCATTTTTTTGCTAACTTGGCGTGATAACATAACAAAGTATCTGAATTGTATAAAAAAATTATTATACATGTGGCGTGTCGTCCAGCAGAACCTATAAGAAGGTGACTTGCTCAAACACCTAAACTCCTTTTCAATAGGAAAGAATAGGCAAATCAACCCAGGTAACTTGTAAATCTCAGAGATTTTATCAGCCGGCACGATCCCACGAAAATCTCTACGTACTAGTCCTAGTCCAGGACAAGTGAGATCTTTCGGCTTGCGTGTGTGAGAACACCTCAAACAAAGAAGAGTGTGACCCAATTTGAATTCAGCCACGGCCCGCCCGTTTGCTCTAGAGTATGGATTGATTAGATGTTGACAAATATATAGAAAGCGGCGAAGGGTCCAAAGGACACATTGCCGGGAGCAAGCCAAACTTTGAAATTCAAGTGAAAGAATAAGCCAAAAAATTGGATTGCTCATTGGAGGCGGAAAAGAAAATCGTTTCATATGTAAAAGATTTTTATTAACATAAAAATTAATATTAACTAAAAAAATATGTTAATATGTTTTTCTATTTAGATTTTCTTTCATTAGATATGCTACATGTATAATAATATTTTATACAAGTCACATATTTTTACCATGTCATTCCCGCCAAGTCAGCAAAGAAATGAGCCACATGACCAATTCCGGCGAAAATCGAACATAAATTGCAAAATTTTAAAACTTACAAGACATAATTACAAATTTCGAAGCGGACAGGACTTAATTACAAATTTCGAAACGGATAGAACTAAATTACCAAAATTACAAACTTATAGGACTAAATTTGCATATTTGTCATCTAAGAGATGGTTACAGTATAATAGTATAATAATAGCGTACACACATATATAATATAGTATATATATTTTACAATATAATCTTTAAGAAAGTGCTTTTATACCTAAAATCTCAACTTCTAAAACCTTAGCACCTAAATCCCCTCCCTCCACCAGACACTACCAACCTCCATCACTATCGCCGCCACCACCACCGCGCAGCCACCGCAATTTCTTCTGGGTTTTCACTTTTCTGCATTAGTTTCTCGTTAGTTTTTCTTCCTACACTCCGGTGCTTTCTAATTATTCATATTAGAGCTGTTTCTTGCGTTCTGAAAGACGTATAGCAAAAAAACACGGTCTTGACACTATTTTATGTCTTCTTTTGTAGGTTTTCTATTTTGCAATAAGAAGTGCAAGAATGCCTTAAAAAGTTTTATATTTTCAGGTACAGTCTTGAAGTTATCATGATTTTGAGGAATTTCTATTTATTATTCGTTTAAGCTTTTGCCAACTTCTTGTAGTAAAGATTGATATGATAGCATATTCTGAGATGACTGTTTTGTAGGGTATTCATATGGAGTTTAGAAGCAAATGGCAATCTTTCTTTTCTGTTTTTTTCGCATCATTGGACTCTGCTTATAATGTATCTGAATTCCTTTGCTTTTCTTTAGCCGGCCATGTGAAACTGGTTTGTATTTTTCTATTAGGATCATTATGGGCATGTGTGTTGAATTAGGATTCTATTAGAATGTGTTTGATGCAAATCCTTGATGTTCGTCTGTACTGATGCCACTTATAAATTTGTGTGTTTTGTGTGCGACTGTACTATGCTATGTTGTTCCCATTTTGAATCCGCTTGACCCGTTTTTAACCCGTTTAACCTATTTGAATCCGTTCAACTCATTGTCGATAGGCTAACCCATTTAATCTATTTGGATCCATTCGACCTATTTTTACATGCCCAACCAATTTTGGATCCTTTTGACCTATTTTCGATCCGTTTAATCTATTTGGATCCGTTCAGCCATTTTACACGTCCAACTCATTTTTGATAGGTTAACTTATTTTCGATCCGTTTAACTTATTTGAATATGTTCGACCCGTTTTTCACATGTACAACTCATTTTGGCTCCGTTTGATCTATTTTCAACAGGTTGGTTCATTTTCAACCCATTTAACCTATTTGGATACGATCGACCCGTTTTTCACACGTCCAACCCACTCTTATTTAACCTATTTTCGGCCGTTTAACATCCCATTATATACTTAACCTATTTGCTGAATATTGCTATTCCAACTTATGTAGGCTGTAGAGTAATATTCCAACTGATGTAGACTTTAGGGTAAATTTTTAATTTGCAATTTGGGCATTTAATTTTCAATCTTGCTTAATGCGCATGAATTAAGATGATCAAGTACATTATCTAGCTCACTAGATATTAAGAAGAATTTAAGTTATCATTTAATAGTTTTAAAGTATTATAACTACCGAACAATTACTATCCTAAAATTGGATATCTAAAATTGGATAAATAAATGTTGATAGTATTCATCTCATCAAACTCTTAAGATTTCAAAAAATCAAAAGCTGAAATTTTTATTTGATAACATAACAAGCATAGATCAGACGACTTCAAACTTAAGAAGAATCAACCAAATAAACAACAACGCCATTAATTGAAACTCACAGAAACAGCACAAACATCTCCGCAAAAATGAGAATAACAATCCAGCACTAAAAACAAACCGAATACATACACCAACTAAACTCAAGTGCAGAGATCTTATGCATTCACAAACAATTCCAAAACCTTCACTCCGAGCTGATTTACATTTCAACAGCATCAAAATTTCTGATTTCACAAAGGCCTTTTGAGGCCATGACGGGGCTTCTCAAAATCATGAGAAAAACTAATTCTTTCCAAATATTTAAAGAAATATTTCAGATTTCTAATACAACCCTTTCGAGCCCACAAGCTAAAATGAGCAAAATCACGCAAATCCCAGGAAGAATTAAAAAAAAAATCTGAAAATTAAAACTAATTATAGCTTAAAACCTCTGAAATAGAATTTTTGACGACAAATTACGATCCCTACGAGAACCTACTTCGAGAAATTGAATTAAAGAAAGAAATCCACTTCGAGAAATTGAATTAACTAACCTGAGATGGAGAAAAAGAGAGAACGGTGGAGAACTTGGCAGCGCCGGCGTGGTGGCGGATGGCGGTGAGTTTGAAGGGGAGAGCCGGAGATAATTAGGCCCCAAGGGACGCCAAAGTCTTTTTCAGGGATATAATCTTTTCCCTTTTTTCATTTTACTCTGTTATTAAGCGACACGAGACCAAGTGTGATCTTTTGGATTGGTTTTTAATTTCTTTTTTTTATTTAATTAATTTTTTTTTTATCCCATTCAAAACTTGTTTCAAATCCACTCTTTTTTCAATTTACTTTTTTTTTTTATATTCTTTTATTTTTTTTAAATATTTTTAATTTATATTTTAACTATTTTTAAGAGACTAATCGTTTTGGTCTATTATATATTTTTATTTTTTCTCATATTTTCTAATTTTTATTTTGTATTAGTTTTTAAACTTTAGTCATATTAAAAACAAATATAAAATAAATATGAATATAAAAATTTTAATTTAATATATATTTAAATAATTATAATTTTGTTATTTGCACACACATAGAGTGTGCCAGAATTGTTAGTTCTCTATTATATGTGGCTATTTAATTTCTTTTTTATTTTTTTTATTTCTTTAGTATTATATCCATAATCGGTCATATCTTTCAAATTTAAATCTCTCACCCAAATCAAACCATATTTTCTTCTTCTCTCTTTCTCTCGCTTGTCATTTCTCCTTCTCTCCTTCTCATTCTCTCTTTCAACCATGATTTTCTTCTCATTTCTCTCCTTCAACAATGAAAAACAGAGAGCGTCTTCTCGGCTGCATCTGCATCTGCATTCTCGCCTGCGTCATCGCTTCCGTCGAATTCGTCTTCTACAGCTGTTATTTCTGCCTGCATTTTTATTATATACAACCCGTTCTGCAATCATGTTAGAAGATCAAGAATTCTTATCGTTTTCTTCTATTCTTCTTTCTTTTTTTTTTTTCTGAGATACTAGATACATTGAAGATTTTTGCCTGTATTTTTATTATCTACAACCGTTCTGCAATCACGTTAAAAGATTAAGAATTCTTATCGTCTTCTACTATTCTTCTATTCTTCTGCATTTTTTTTTTTTTTCAGATTTCTTCAGATTGCAGAAATCGCCCACGCAAAAATAAAAGAAAATAAATAAAAAATTGAAAAGTAGATTTAAAGAAGATCGAGATGAATAAAAATAATAAAAGAAAATAAAGAGAAAAAAAGAAAATAAAAAATAAATTAAAAAAAAATCTTAAAGATCGAGTGAGTCGATCTAGAAATCGCTCACTCGATTTTTACACGTGGAAAATAATTATATTTAATATTTATTTTATTAGACAAAATCCAAAAAAAAGGTTATGTACCCAATTCTTTTGAAACTAGGGGTTACATAACTAAAAAAATACTTGTGGGCGTTACATAACGAAAAGCCCAGAGAGACCGAGAGAGCCGAGGTAGAGTTGAATGTTGGTGGGAGACAATTAGGTCCCAAGGGACGCCAAAGTCTTTTTTTAGGGATATAACCATCAATTTCTTTTCCCTTTTTCTTTCCCCAATATTTTCCAACGTGGCATATTAAAACGCTAATCAAACCGCAATTAACTCATTTTGTAATGGGAGAAACCTGAGGGGCCGTTTTGCAAAAAATAATAAAAGTAATAAGTAAACACAAAAACCTTAATTTTCTTTCGTTTTCCTCTCTTATCTTATTCTTCTTCGTCGACATCTCCTTCTTCTCTCCCATTCTCTTCTCTTCGCCGGCGAGGCTTCGAAAATGAAGCTTGAATAATCATGTCAAACTTGAAATAATAATACTGGTATTGATGGTTTTGTGTTTGTACCATAACACAGAATCATCAATATCAACCTTATAATTTAGTCTAGTTTGAAGACAGCCGTAGCAGATAGAGGAAGTTGCAGAAATTGAAATTCAACCGACGAAATCAATTGCAATCTATTAATTAACAGAATTGACAATGTAGATCAGTCTCTTGACAACATGAATCAATAAAGTAAATCTACAGAAAAATCGAGTGCGCGATTCCATAATTCGAGCACGTGATTCTATTTATTGATAAAATCTTTCAAGTACTAGATTCAATGAAGCGCGTGCTCGATACCATCGAGTCGAGTGTTCAATTTAGTTGAAATTGTTTCATTTCGGTCGCCTGACTTTTTTAAATCAGTCGTATTTGATTGAAATGCTTTTGAAAATCGTCATTACTGTAGGACTTGTTGCCAAATAAGAACAATTAATAGATGTTTTTGTAAAAACCATGTAATCGTTAGCCATCCCACCGTATGGAGCTAGAAGATGATTTTTTAAGGTTTGGACTACACATGAAAAGCTTGCCAATCCTTAAAAAATCACCTCTAGCTCCACATTCAAGGTGATGACAAAGATTACATGGTCTCGACAAAAACTTTCTATTGATTGATACTATTTGGCGGAAATCATACAATAAACATGATAATTTTCAGGAGCAATTCAATATAATAGGGCAGATCTTACATATTTGATCCTTTGTTTTGAACCGACGACGGAAGAGGAGAGGAGAGGCTAGGGTTTGTTTTTGCTTGAAGGTGTGAGGATGAACTTGGTAATTGGACTCCTTATAGAAAGAATTAGGGCTACATGCATTCAATTAAATTGGTTGGCAATGTATTCAAAAATATGACGGTGGGTTGTTGAAGAATAAATAAATAAATAATTCTATTTAGCTGAAGAATCGATTGAGCGATTCATTAAATCAAGTGCGCGATTCATTAAAAAAAATAAATAATTCGATTTGGTTGCAGAATCGACTGAGCGATTCACTAAATCGAGTGAGCGATTCATTAAAAAAATAAATAATTGGATTTAGCTGCCTGAGCGATTCATAAAATCGAGTGCACGATTTATTTGGAAATTGGACTATTTATAGGAAAAATTAGGGCTACATGCATTCAATTAGTTGGTTGGCACATGCATTATTAAATTTTGGAGTTTAGGGTGAAAATAAATCAAATAAATATTGCTAAGGATCCAAAATACAAACTATATTATAACTCTATTATATATTAAATATTGCTAAGGATTAAAATACAAAATATATTAAAATCCATCTGGAGATGATCTATACAAAATTTTGTGTTAAAAAGTTTGAATTAAAAAATCGTTGCTCGATTATTCATTTGAACAATTTTACCTACTTGTTAACTCATTATTACATATATTAGTGGAGATGATCCCAAACAATTTTGTGTTAGAAGTTCTAAATTAATTCAAATCATAAACATATAAATACAAATTTCAACATTTTTATTCTTCTCTATAAATTAATTAAAATAATAAACACATAAATACAAATTTCAACATTTTTTTTCTTTTTTTTCTATAGTATCACTATCAGCATCACCATCAGACCTATTTGACGTTGAACCACACCACAGGAGTGGGGCTTGAAGTCGAGCAATTAAG
This sequence comes from Lantana camara, assembly GCA_037501455.1. NCBI lineage: Eukaryota > Viridiplantae > Streptophyta > Magnoliopsida > Lamiales > Verbenaceae > Lantana > Lantana camara. Next base: position 132,095,929 of record CM074855.1, read on the forward strand.
GATTTGGCTTCATGAGCAAGAATGAATGATACAACTATTACCAACAATAAGGTACTTCATGAACTCCAATCCTTAAAAGCTAACTCCAAGCTCCAACCCGGTGGTTTGTTTTCGTCGTCTGCACCTTTTTAATCAGTCGTATTTGATTGAAATAGGGTTGAGCCAGAACAGGAGTGGAGCTTGAAGATGAAATATCCAGGATTGAAATAGATGAATGATCTTATTAACAACAATAAGGTGACTTATTGAGCTTCATGAACCCCAATCCTATATATCCATCTCCAAGCTCCACTCCGAACCTATTTGTTTGCGCGTTCGTCTGCCTCTCTTAAAGAAGAAGAAGAAGAAGAAGAAGAAGAAGAAAGAAAAAGAAAACAAAGAAAGAAGGAGAGAGAGAGAGAAAGCGGCTAGGGTTTTGCTTGAAGGTGTGAGGATGAGCTTGGTAATTGGACTATTTATAAAAAAAATTAGGGCTACATGCATTCAATTAAATTAGTTGGCAATGCATTCAATAGAGTGAAATAATTCTATTTAGCTGAAGAACCGAGTGAGCGATTCATTAAATCGAGAGCGCAATTCATTAAAAAATAAATATTTCGATTTAGCTACAGAATCGCGTGAGCGATTTATTAAATCGAGTGAACGATTCAATTAAAAAAACAAATATTTCGATTTAGCTGCAGAATCGCGTGAGCGATTCATTAAATCGAGTGCGCGATTCAATAAAAAAATAAATAATACTAGCTAATATTCAAAATAAATTACAAGTACAAACCATAGATTTTATGAATACATTATGTAGAAATTAAATATTTAATTTATCAATTCCAAAATATATTTCAGATGCTAAACGGTACCTTAAAAAAGAGGTATTATCGTCATCCAGAATTTCTAGCAGTTCCCCGCGCATGAGAAGCTCAACGTAATATAACGAATAGAGTCCACAATCGCCACTACAAAAAAAAAAAAATAGAAATTAAATCAAAATATAATCAAAAAATTTTAAGTTAGTAAATGTTGTATGTACCTTCGTTTATTTTTTGGACACGGAACAAGTTCCAACTTCCACATGCAGTTGAGGCAGTTACCTAAATGCCTGAATTTTCCTGTGTGGGCCAACAGTTTGGGAAAGTAGACACACAGATGGTTCAAAGCAATTTGGTAATTCCTTAAGTCAAGTGTTCCACCACCACTGTTGTAAACTTTGATGACTTCCTCTTTATTCAAAATCTCAACAGACACCCAATGGGAATTTCCTACGTTGACTACGCCATAAAATTTATTTTTTCCTTCCCATGCCCAGCCCTGCAAAAATGGAAAAAAACCAGTTGTATACCCCAGAACATCATCCTGCCACTTGATTGGACCATTCCAGATACGTTTCATCACATCCCATGAATGCGAGACAGTCTCGAGGTCGACAGGTTCAGGCACACTTGTCATCACAGTCTTCGCACCCTGCCACTCTTGGCACCAAGCCTACCGCCGACTTTGCCACCCCTCGCACCTTTGGCAGCAGTATCTAGCCTATTGGTAACTTTGATATTGCCATCTTCACCAATAGCCACTTAATCTTCCTCTCTAACGAGCCCCCTTACAATGTAATAATTGATTTTAAGATATTGGAAGAAAGTCTCATCAAGGACCAGACAATCCTGAGCATATTGATCTGGGTGTGTCTTTTGCTTAAGCCTTAGATTGGCCAAACACTCTTGCAAATGCTGCAACGAAGTGAACCAAATTAAAAACCGTAAAAATCAAAGAGCGAGAATAAAACAAGGATCATACATGTATTGACTAACATTAACTAACTAATTAGTTTACCTCGGATTGTAACCATTCCCCATCTGTGAGGATGACTTCGAAGAATTTCTTGTCGAAATCCTGACTTTGGCCAGAAACTCGATCTTCCGGCTTAGCACTGAACAGTGAACACCCAGTTGTATAAGCAGCTGGAACTTGATTTCTCCTCTTTTTTGGATAACCATCTGTTAAGAGAGAGAGAGAGATGTTAGTGGAAGTTTCTTCGGTTTCCGGACAAGGCGGCGGTTGGGGATGAGCCGTTAAAGATGGTGTTGCTTTTTTAGCCTTGGCTCTAGCTGTGAAAATCCTTTTAAATTGCTGAGTATACGGCGACAGGAGGTATGTGGGCCTTCTTTTATTTCTCTTTGGTCTTTGACGTTTAGTCCCTTCAACCTTCTGCACCAATACACTACCGCCTGCGTGGTCTTGTTTTTCCTTCTCCAAATGCAACAATATTTTCTCAACAGTTACCTTCAACGATTCATAATTAGCTTCCGTTTTCTGGATAAACTATTGGATTTCAGAAGGTAACTGAAATACAGCACCTGTGCAGGTGATGGTGTTGTGGCAGGTGATGTGGCATTTGCGGGTACTGTAGCAGGTGATGTGGCATTTGCGGGTGCTGTGGCAGGTGATGTGGCATTTGCGGGTGCTATGGCCGGTGATGTGGCAGTTGGATGGGGTGTGGCCGTTGCGGGTACAGTTCCCCAATCAAATTCTGTGGCGGGTGGTACTGTCGTTGGATGTGATGGTGAGGGGAACCAATCAATGTTAGAATCCCTGAGATTATCATCTTCTTGGACTGGAGGGGCATTTGTTCGCGGGGGCAATTCATCGCAATGATCAAAAGGGTGTTCCCTTTTAAACATTGATGTAGATAATCAATGGGTTCATCCTCGGCTTCTAAAATTGTTTGTTCGTAAAGGTCTTTAATATAACTCATTTTCTTTTCATTGTGATAGCACGTTTATAACTCTTATATTTTGTGCATATGTGGCTGATTTTAGAGCTTTACTTTGATATATTTGATGCTTTGATCAAGTTTTCGTTCATGAGTGCAGTTTGAGCTTTATTATTTAATTATGGACTTTTTTAGGCTGGAATTCGAAGTTGTAGTGCTGATGGGCCGAGTCCACTAGGGAAGGAGTTTTTGGAACAAGCTTGTGAACGGATGCGTGCGTGAGAAGATTGGGAAGTTGCTGAATTTTTAGTGGAGAATGTGTTTTGTGCTTTTGGGCCTGCGAGGAGTGTCCAATTAGAGGTGGACTTGGGTGGCATGTTCCTTACGCAGCACAAGGGTCCTGTTTAGGGCATGGACTTTGACTTTGGAATTAATTGAGCCACTTTGGGGCCTTGTGCAACAAGTGGGACGAGAAGAATTAAAGTCCTTTATGGACTAGGATTTCGAACGGATGGTGAGGTTATTTATACGTGCCTTGGGATCAGTTTTGGGGAGGACTTTTACAGACACTTTTCCTTCAAGATTTGGAGCAGCAGTTGGCGAGAGCTTGAAGACTCATCCGAAAACCTTTCCTCTTCAATTTCTCCTTCGTTAGATTCATGTTTTTACTTTGTTTATTGCTTTCGAACAATATGGATATGAGTAGCTAATTTTCTTAATACTTAGCTAGGATATTATAGTTTAGTTTTTGACATCATGAGACCTAAGTGTTTTTCATAATTCAATTTAAGTACAAGTATTTATTAGTTCTCCGCGTGCAGTGTTTATCGTGATTTATTTACTTAGTCGATTAGGGCCCGATTTTCTAAGTAAGTTTGTTGCGCATTGCTAATCTTGATTGCATGAAGTTTATGTAATGCTTGATAGATAATTAGTGGCACGTTAATAAGAAGGATTGGTTGCAGCTCTCAACTTATTAAGGGGATTAATAATCTAATTTAAATTTAGCACGTGTCGTGACTAGGTTGATTAGGGTTACTGTTTTCTTAACTCTTAATGCTGTTGATTCATTAAATCCTGTCGAGTGTCTCTAGGGGTTGTGAATTGATTAGGGAACAACTGTCGAGTGTCTCTAGGTTGTTCTAATATTTAAGAGAAAACGAGGCGGAGTCGAGTGTCTCTATCTGCTACAGCTAACCTATTTGAAAGAATTGAATTTATTATTGAGTCCGTGATTGATGTCTGAACTGAATTATAATTCCTAGCTAGGTATTGTTTTCCACCTGATTATTTAAACCCTATTTCCCACGTGATTAGTTATTTCTTATAATCTATTTTAATTTAATTGTTTTCTTAGTTAGTTAGTAGAGATTAAATCAAACCCCCCTCCCTAAATTAGTCGGCTATTTTATTACACGTTTTCCTGCAAGTAATTAGAATTATGTTCTAACCAGTCTCTATGGATTCGACCTGTTTGCACTATACTCTGTTTAGTTGTGAACCGGATATTTAATTATTTTGGCAATTTCGACACTTGTCACATTGCTGGAGGGAAACAAAAATGGACGTACTTGATCCTATTACATCAAAAAATAATAGGTGTTAAAGATATTCAGTGATCCATTCTTTTTAAAAAATAAACAAAAAAAGTTTTTACTGAATGATCCATGTCAAAGCAAATAATATAAATTTTGTTCAAACCTCAGGTCCATGGTTATTTATCTTTTGCCACAGTTCTACAATATCAATTGGGATCCCTCTCGTGTGTAGCCATCCGAACATCCTGAGGAGTGGCAATTTGGACATTTGGGAATCTTCAGGTACTAGGCCGTCCCCATAACTTGCTATCGTTAGGCACATTTCGTAAGCCCACGCCTATAAGTCACAAAAAGCAAAAGAGTTATATTATACAATTTATTGAGCTGAATAATCGAGTGAGCGATTAATTAAATCGCATGAGCGATTCATTAAAAAGGTAAATAATTTGATTTAGATGAAGAATCGCATGCGCGATTCATTAAATCGAGTTCGCGATTCATTAAAAAAATAATTAATTCGATTTAGCTGATGAATCGCGTGATCGATTCATTAAATCGAGTGAGCGATTCATTAATAAAAACAATTTGCAATAAAATATGAGGATCATGCTCACCTACAAGGCCCAGGGAAAACCTGAAACATGGTAGGTCTTCGCTTTAGAGTCCTCTTCTGTAAGAGGCAGCCATTGAGCAATATCCTTTTCCCTTTTTTTTTATTGATTTCATTGTCACATTGAATGACAATAGTCCCCATGGATATGAATAAAAAAAATCTAAATCACTTGCAAAACAAATATAGTCCCTATATACAACTCTTCCCTTTTCAATACCAAGCAAAATATTTTGTACAAAAAGCACATGAACTATCTTCAGCCGATCTTCCATAGGAATCTTCTTATTCACTAATAACTTCTTCAAATCCGTATCCTTCACTTTGGATTTCCATTTATTACTGAGGATCCTCTCAAGAAAATCTTGGGCATTATTTATAACCCTCACTTCATCAGCTCTGTCGGGCATCGTACCAGCACCATAATAAAGCCCTGTAACAAGAGCAAACTCCCTTAATCCAAATCTAACTGGCTTTTGTCCTATCAAGAACCACAGTTCATGTTTTTCTTGGTTGGGAGGGAACACATCATAAGATAATGAAAGAGGGTGCCTGAAAAACGCTTCCAGCCCAAAGGCAGCTCTTCGGTATATTTTCTAAATACTCCTTCGAAATTTATTCCGTTATCTAAGAGGAGGAGTACTTTAACTGGGGAAAGGCGCTCCCATGATGACTGGACTGTTATCCTCACAGTTACAGAGAAGAAGTACCGTTCCCAGAAAGGGCGTATGTTGAATTTTGCAAAATCAATGCTGCGGGTAACCTCTTCTTCATATTCCACCTCTAACTCCTCGTCATCATCCTCTACCGCTTCAACTAAGCCCGTCATACCCACATTCTCCGAATACATGCGCTTACTCCTATTTTCCCGTATATAGAAGGACCCTTCTTCAGATTCATCATCTCTAAACTCTTGAAATGTATCAAATATCCTTTGAAAATAGAAAATATTTGAAATATATAAAAGGCACCATTTTGATCGCGTAAGTGAGTCAATCAATCGAGTGCGCGACTAAGAGATTCTTTCCAAATAAACAACAAAAAATACAGTATATAATCACGATAATGTAGTTTCAAGACCAGACCAAAAACAGAAAACAAAAAATAAAGAATTATTACGTTATACTCAGTCTCTTGCGATTTTTGTATGGGATCAGTAGTTCATTTTCCTTCCCTTACGGGCCTTTGGTTTGCTCCCACTGATGACATATTGTTTAGTTGACGAAAAATGTGATAATTACGTTGAATAACGGGAGAGAGAAATGGCGGAAAACCCTAGTTCTTTGCTTTGTGAGGAAGAAGAAGAAGAAGAACGGTCCTTTTTTCTTTCTTTCTCACCTTTTTGATTGCTGATAACACAAATTAATTAATGATGGTGATTGGTTTGACTATTTGGTGATATATATTATAAATATACATAACTGTCAGACAAAAGGTAATTATAATATAATATAATATACATAACGTTTGCCGCCTTTCTCGGACATGTATATTATAAGAAGTTTGTTTTTTTTTTAAATTATTATTTTTCGAGTGAGCGATTCCTTAAATCAGTGCGCGATTTAGTAGGTTTGCGGCCTTTAATAGACATGTATATTAAAAGAAGATTTTTTTTAAATTATTATTTTTAAAATCACAATGTGGAACCACATTATACCCAAAAAACAAGCTAGGGCACTAAGAAAATTATTTAAAAAAATAAATAATTCGATTTAGCTGAAGAATCGCTTGAGCGATTCCTTAAATCGAGTGCGCGATTCAGTAGGTTTTGTGCCCAAATTCAAGTTCCAAGACATGTGCCTTGGCCAATACCTTTAGGGAACTTGAATCAAATTTGTAATGGGATCAGTGTATAATCTGGTTATGCCCAAGTTTTGGGATTCTATCAAACACAATGTTTTGTACATGATAACAAAGTTGTTGTTAAGGTTTATGACTTAAGGTTGCAATAGATTATACCCCACGGCTCAAAATCACAATGTGGGCTCATATAATACAAGCTAGGGCACTAAGAAAATTATTTAAAAAAATAAATAATTCGATTTAGCTCAAGAATCGCTTAAGCGATTCCTTAAATCGAGTGCGCGATTCAGTAGGTTTTGTGCCCAAATTCAAGTTCCAAGACGTGTGCCATGGCCAATACCCTTAGGGAACTTGAATCAATGTTTTGTACATGGTAACAAAGATGTTATTACGCTTTTGTGTGGTTTTATAACACAAATACAAATCATTAAGACAAGTTACATTATGGATTTCCAAATACAAATCAACAAAATTACTGTTAAAAGACACATATTGACTATTATCAACTTGTACAAAAAAGTTTGCTCCCCTCCTGCTCTAATGAGTGGTGTCCTCCTGCTTGAGACTTCACCTTCATCGTTTTGTGAGTGCTGCTCTTCTATTGGATTACACCATTGAGAAAAACCATGCAAATTGCAACAATAAAATAATCTTCCCCTGTTACAATTATCTCTATCAACCACCTTGATTGTAGCCCACTCTCCACATTCCCTGCATTTCTCCTTTCTATATCTAAGAGAATTTTTTCGTGTATAAGTTAAGCTATTTGAACTTGCCATGATCTTTAAATTCTTTAATGATCATCAGAAGACTTATATAGTGATCCCTACCAACGGCTATAATACAGATATAATCTATAACTGCTATGATATTTTGTAATATTATCATCTTTCAGGGGCTCTTTTGCAAACCCACAAATTTACTCACTCTATATAAATATATTATAAATATGTTTACATTGCCTAACCCTAATTCACTTTTTTCTCTTCCATCCTCTTATCTTGAATTTTTCCGCCACCGTCGTCAATCCAAAGGAACAATCCTTTGCAGATTTGTAAGAGTCTGCCCTATTAGATTGAATTACTCTTGAAAATTATCATGTTTGCTGTATGATTTCCGCCAAATAGTAGGAATCAATAGATGTTTCTTTATTTGGTCCATATACTCGTTACACGTTGTAGATGAACTATACTGTGGGCAGTACATGAGACAGTTTTGAGATGCTTTGTGCAGCCTTTGTATAACAATGCAAAGAAACCCTGGAAAACGCAATTGAAGATTTCATATATAATTATTTTCAATAATAAATCTTCAATCGCGTTTTCTAGGGTTTCTTTGTATTGTTATACAAAGGCTGCACAAAGCTCTCAAAGCTCTATCATGTATTGCACATTGGATAGTTCTTCTACAATGTCTAACGATCTAGTGCAAGGCCAAACAAAGAAATATATTGATTGTTACTGTTTGGCAACAAGTCCTACGGAAATGACGATTTTCATGAACATTTCAATCAAATACGGCAGATTTGTGATTAAGGAGGAAGACAGACAATCAATTAATTTTATCCAAAATTGAAGCAAAATCGAAGGGAAAAATCGAGTGAGCGATTCAATAAAAAAAAACAATTCTATTTAGCTAAAGAATCTAGCGCGCGATTCAATAAAAAAATAAATAATTATATTTACCTGAAGAATCTAGCGCGTGATTAAGTAAATCTAATGCGCGATTCATTAAAAAAATAAACAATTCTATTTAGCTGAAGAATCTTGTGCGCAATTAATTAAATCGAGTGCGCGATTCAATAAAAAAAATAAATAATTATATTTAGCTGAAGAATCTAGCGCGTGATTAATTAAATCGAGTGCGCGATTCATTAAAAAAAATAAATAATTATATTTAGCTGAAGAATCTTGTGCGCGATTAATTAAATCGAGTGCGCGATTCATTAATTTTTTTTTTATTTAGCTGAAGAATCTAGTACGCGAATAATTAAATCGAGTGCGCGATTCATTAAAAAAATGAATAAAACGATTACGCTGAAGAATCGCGTGACATATTCATTAAATAGAGTGCGCGATTCACTAAAAAAATAAACAATTCGATTTAGCTGAAGAATCGAGTGCGCGATTCATTAAATCGAACACTCGATTTAGTTGATTTTCTCCCCAAATTCAAGTTCCAAGACGTGTGAAGTGGCCAATACCCTTGGGGAACTTGAATCACAGAAAGCAAAAAAGCTGTATTATATAATTTATTTATTCACATAACAAATTAGCAAAAACATACAAACTAGATTGCAATGAAATACGAGGAATTCTCGATTAGCTATTCGATTCTTCGACACCAATGTCACATGTAGACCTTTTGTGACCCTTTCCTCCACACTTTGAACAGGTATTGTATCTTTTTCTTCCCTCAGAAGGTGCCCAGAATCGATTCTTCCTTTTTCTTCCAACACGCGCCTTCAGTGGTGGTGGCTTTATTAGTTTTATACCTATATCTTCAGGCAAATCCCACTGTGACTCGGGGAGTGTAGGAAATATTGTCTCCGAATATGCCTGTATGTAATACTCAATAGTGTAAAATTGGGAGTATAAGGAATATATTCTTTGTCCAAACCCATCTCGGTTTTGCTCCCTTAACGCCGATAATGCATGGGGGCAGAGGATCTTATCCATCTGGAAGACACCACATGTGCACGTCATATTGTTCAAGTCAACCATAACCTCTGCTCCAAGTCCGCGAACAGAAAATTCATGAGCATTGAACTGTTGTGCAATGCAACGTTTAGATTTCTCCAAATTACTCCGCAGAACTTTCTCTTTTGATGGCACCAGGATTGTATTGTAGTTGATCATGTCCGTTCGCCGGGTGAGGAACCAATCAGCCGAGATTCGTATGATAAACTCAAACAGAGCAGGGATAGGATACTCTCTTTCAAATCGAATCCTAGAATTAACAAACTCGGCGATGTTGCTATTCATAACATCATATCTATTTGATTTAGAATGTACCCTGCTCCATAACTCAAAACCAACCTCATCCTTCAAGTACTCCGCTGCAAGTTTATGAATACGTTCGATCTCTTGGTAGTGCTCCATGAAATTTTCGACAGTGTATGCTTTTACTGCCCTAAAAAATGGCTCAATGATCGCACTTTTTTTAAAACGTTGTTTCAAGTTCTCCGATAAGTGCTTCGTACAAAATCCATGATGAGCCTTAGGATAAACCTTAGCAACAACATTTTTAATGGAAACATGTCTATCGAATATTATACAGAGATCCTCACTATTAGGTGCTATCCTTTTTAAATTGATAAAAAACCATTCCCATGATGTATTATTTTCTGAATCGACCACTGCCCATGCAATAGGATACGTATGGTTCTCACTATCTTATGCAGTAGCCAATAGTATAGTACCATTATATCTACCGGTTAAGAAGCAACCGTTTACGGCTAACACCTTGCGCATGTATGTAAAACCCCGTATGCAAGGGCCAAATGCAACGAAAAAATGAAGAAACCTGTTTTCATTGTCAAGAACCAATTCAGTGATGCTTCCTTGATTCCTACCTGTGAGCATATAACGATAGGCATCTATAATTGCATATCCATGCTCAGGTGATCCTCTGACAATATTCTTTGTATGTATTCTGCCCATCCAACACTTCCAGTAACTAACCTTGAACCCCAATTGAGCTTCGATGTACTTTTTAATTTCGCGTAGTGTGGGACCTTTCCCGTCAATAAACAATGGCTTCACTAACTCCCCAATCATTTTTGCGGTTGCCTGTTGATGATGAGAAGTTGACTGTTCCAACCCACAACTGTGAATCCGATTATACTTTCGGATGATAAATTTGTCAGAATTTGGATATTTAACACACCAAACCCACAACTTGCATTCCTTGGAATAACATCCCAGAACAATAAGGGACTTTTTAGATTTTATCATTCGGAATTAGAAGCTTCCCCTACATGCAACTAGGTTGAGCTTCATAACAGCATCTTCTTTGTTTATAAACTCTTCATCATCACTAAAATCTAAACCATCATCCCACGTATGACCTTCAATCCTGACCTCTGGATTATCATAACATATGATGGCTTCTTCGTCATTAATACATTGAATGGGCACTTCTTCCTCGATTACATTTTCAGAGGGATTTTGAAGATCTTCATTATAATGATCTACCATTTCTTCTTCGCTTGTATAGTTAACAAGGGTGTTATCAGGAAGATTGAAGTCTTCATCGTTGTTATCAAGGAGATTGAAGTCTTCATAATGATGTTCGTATTGATCTTCATCCTGAGAAGTAAACCCGGTTGTATCAACATGTTCGGGTTCTGTTTGACTCTCCCTCCTATCAAAGGAAACCTTTAAAATGGGCCTCCAACCGTGAGGAGAGATATCGGCGAAGTAAACTTGTAGGTCGCGATCAGACTTTATTTCAGTTGGATGATAGGTTGGAGGTGCACTTGTAAGAAAATATTTCACGTGTACATCATCATGGGAGCAAGTAAGTCATGATTGTTCGATAATATCACTTATCAACATTTGAAATGTAGTCTGATTGCTCACAAGAAGAGCAGTCGTTTGCTTGTTGTCCGCAACCCAATTCCAACACGTGGATTCTTCTTCCCACACTCCAAATTCAACTCCAACAACAAATTTTGACAAAACCCAATCTCCGTTCCTATACACAGTCAACATTTAAAAAAAAAACAAATTAACCATGCATGCAGTAGAACATTAAAAAAAAAATTATTCGAGTACGTGATCAATCAAATCGAGTGCACGATTCCTCAAAATCGCGTGATCGATTAATAAAATCGAGTGTGCGATCATGGTTATTGTCTACTGAACACGTTATATTGGTGTCCAAGACAGGTTAGGGAATGTAGTGCATTAAACCCAGATAGATAACAAAAGCAAATCTCATGTTGTAAACCATCATTGAGTGAAAACGCAGTTCAACAAATAGGGTTTAGAAAAAACTCATACGAACCGAAATCTTTCTTTACCTTTGATTGTTGTTGTTTGCCATTGTCCGTGTAATCAGAGAGAGGTGATACTTAGGGTTCTTTGAAGAATCAAACAAACCGCACAACGAACGAAGAAGAAATTTCAGAAAAATAGGGTTTCGGATTTTCGTCGCACAGCCAGGAAGCAAGATTCTTGGTTGAATGTGATTTAGGGTCAGATTCTAATTTTGTATAAATTTTGGGGTCAAAAAGAATCTCCAAAACCTGACGTGGCAAGGATTTAATTAGGCTGAGTAATTAACTAAGAGCTAATTGTACCTAATGAAGCAAAGAGTTATATACCCAATTCTTTTGAAACTAGGGGTTACATAACTAAAAAAAGACTTGGGCATCCCTCATAACAAAAAGCCCCGTGTTGGTGGCAGAAGCCGAAGCTGGCGAGATAGAGTGAACTGAAGTGTGTGTGTTTTCAGGGAAAATTACACTTTTGGTCCCACTAGACTAACTCGATATCGCATTTGGTCCATACGATTTTTTGTTTACACATTGAGTACCATAAGAAGTAATTTTGAACACATTAAGTCCCGACCGTTAGCTTTTGACTCTAAAAATGGAAGAAACGTTATCTTAATGTTAATTTTGTTGAGAGGGACTAAATTAATTTGACGTGGAATTTAGGTGGTATTCTTTAATCAAATTTTTAAAACTCATAAATACTCCCCAAATAAAATTCTTTCTCCATCATTGAAGAAAGAAATAAACAAACCTTCAAATAACTAAACCCTAAGCTCTATGTTTGATTAATTTAGTCCCTCTCAGTAAAAATTAACACTAAGATAACATTTCTCCCATTTTTAGAGTAAAAAATTAACAGTTGGGACTCAATGTGTTCAAAATTATTTCTTATGGGATTCAATGTGTAAACAAAAAATCGTATGGACCAAATGTGATATCGAGTCAATCTGGTGGGATCAAAAATATAATTTTGCCCTTTTTTTACGATCGAATTGGGTTTCAGTCTTTCAGAATTAGGGAAAAGATACTTTCTTTAATTATATAGCTGCCCCATTTATTTTAAACGTTCAGTTAGGTCCACCAACTTTTCTATCACCTCAATTTCGGTCCGCGAGTTATTGAAAATACCTTCTTAGTCCCGCACTGTAACACCCCAGCTTTCAGCCTTTCAGGTAAGTACGCCACGTGTGAGTTTTGAGAGTAATAATTTAAATTAATTTGATCATTTCTTCAATTTTGTATGTCATGACATAATTTTCATAAAATTTTATTTCAAGTGTTTTTATGAAATTCATACCAAATTGATATTTATTGCATAAATTGAATTTGATTGGAAACGTCAATTAATTCCCGAGCATGATTTAAATTCTTCTATGTCCTTATGTGATCATTTTCTTGAATTTGGGGACTTAATTGCATGAATCTTGCATTGGATCAAAGTGATCATTTATTATGGAATTGGACTCAATTGCATGACTTAATAAGTTGAGGGATTTAATAGCAATTTGGAGCATCTTTCCACTCATATTGCAACAATCACGTACCATTTCTCTTCCATTTCATACAAGACATACATACACTTGCTCCTTGCTTCCATTTTCATCGGTCCAAAAACCCTACCAAGAAGAGAAGGAATTTCATCAATTCAAGCTATATTTTGTGGGTTTTGTATACATTGGAGCATCATCATCATCATAGCTTCATCTCTTTTCATCTCTTTCTCATTTCAAGGTAAAATGGAGATTTTTTTTGAATTCTTGAATTGAATATGGTAGCTAGGGTTATGATATGAATTGGTTGAAGTGTGTTTTAGTTGTTGGAAGTATGTATACTTAATCATGGCTTGAATTTGATGTATATATATTGAAGTTTATGGACTTGGAGCATGAGTTGATATATGGGTTTCAATTGATGATTCTTGATGATTTGAGCTTGATATAAGTGTTTGGATTGGATTTTATTGATCTATAAGCATGCTAGTATGTAGATTGCATGATTTGTATCATTTGGAGATGGATTTATGGAACGTTTGTGCTTTGTGGTTTTGGTACGTTTTTCCCCTGCATACTGCTCTGTTCTGCTGCAACTGCATAACGGGAACGGCCCTTCCCGTCCCATTTCATTCTGGGAATGACCCTTCCCACCACTGATAGTTGTCCCGCGAGACTAGGAACGGCCCTTCCCAGTTTTGGCTAACAGCCGGAACGGCCGTTCCCAGCCATGAACAAATTTCAAATTCTTACTGACGCGCGAAATTGAATCGGGGAGCTGGGAACGACCCTTCCCATTTCCAGTTCAAAACCGGAACGGTCGTTTCCCATGCTCCAGGGGGTTTTGTGAAATTTCTGCATAAAATTGAACTTTCCATATCCGTTTCTAATGCCATAATTGATTGATACGTATTATTATATGCTCATTTTGTGCATGAATATGATCATATCATTCCATAAATTATCAATGCATGTTACAATGTTCATGATTACGCCGTTCGTCCTAATTGGTACATTTGAGTCGTGTCTCACGGACAATTGTCTTTCTTGAACAGACCAGCTTCCTGGTGACGAGGAGCAGGCCCCGTGAGCTATTTCCTTGTTTATTTTGGTCACACAGGTGAGGTTTAATTTCTAGATATATAGAACCTTACAACCCTTATGTGAATTTTGGCCAAAGTGTATTAATATATCTATAGATTTTCATAAATCTCAAATGATTTCAAAATTCACCAAGTCTACTGTACTGAATTGACCGTATTTTGGCGAGTATACTGTATTGCACTGTGGGCCCGAAGGTAGTGGCTTGAGCCAACCGGGAAAGCATGGGCTGACGGGCAACTCTAGCGCTATCCTCACCATTTTGGGATGACCCCTGAATCCGCTAGGAAATTAGTGGAGGAAGGAGTTCCAGGCTTAGGGATTCATGTACCCTCTGCTCACAATGACTGGATGGTTGGGCCTTGCAAACCCACCATCACCCGGAGGAAGAAGGGACTGAAACTGCTATTGAATGTACTGCACTGTAATAACTTGCTTGATCACTTAAATTATTGATAACCTAATTATTGTACACAGTCGGAGTAAGGTTGTAGAATTTCCTTCATTCGCCGGGCCACTGATTGACTGAAATTGAATTAATTGTTAAACATGATAGTTGTAACCTCGGGCGATATTACATCTTATTTTATTGAATTGTATGGTTTTGCAAGATATTACCCGAGATTATAACTTGCATGTATGTGTGCATATATTTACTTAAACCCCCCACTCAGTCCGTTGTAGACTGACGCCTCAACCTTTCAGTTTTTGCAGGTGCGTTCTATGCGGGAATTAGAGTTGAGTCTTGCCTTTAATTTTGGTCTAGCACACTTCACCTTCATATTATGTTCATGTATTGATACTTTTGGAATATTGGCATGTTTATGGAATATTTTGGAGATGATAATATATTGGTATGTATATGGATGGATAGCATGCTTTTGGATACTTAATATTTGATAATGAAATTTTATGCTTCCGCTTTTATTGTTCTGAATTGATTGTTTGGTTTGGGGTTAATCCCACCTAGCTATTGTCGATTTTTTTTTTGTTATCTCCCGTTCGCTATAGCTTTGGTTCATGTATGGATTGTCCATTTCATATGTGAATTGAACTATAGTGCGGGGGATGTAGTGCCTAGCGTTCCGGGTGCTACATCCTAAGGTGGTATCAGAGCCTGGTTGCAAAACCGGGTCTCTAGTGTCGTGTCTTGTGAGTTTAGGTCACGCGGCATAGGAATTAATTATCAACTTGAGAGTTTTGCATCGTTATCTGAATTATTTGAACCTATTTGAATTATTTGAACTTATGTGAATTATTTGAATTTTATGATTTATGTGCAACTTGGGAATTATTTGCACACATTTACACTTACTAATTGAACATGCATACTAGTGACTTGATTTCAAAATGGCTTGCGATATACATCATCATGATCGTTCTCTGGGACATAGACATCATCGCTATCATCGCCGTGAGAGATCACCACATCCTCCTCCACCTCCTCAGGCTCAGCCCCAGGACTTTATGAACGCAGCGGTTGGGCTTATTGATCAGAGGCTCCAGGAGTATGTTCCTCCAGCACCACCCGTTCCACCACCACAACCGGGGCACAGATTTCAGCAGTTTTCAGGGAGTTTCAGAACCAACATCCTCCAAAGTTCTATAAAGGGAATGATATTCAGGCTGAGCAGTGGCTGAAAGAAGTAAAGAGGATTTGGGAGCTTATCCCGTGTGACTCGCAGGAGAAGGCCCGATGTACCATTTCTTTGATTCAAGGCGAGGCATACTCATGGTGGGAGAGTGCCCGGATTGTACTAGATGTCACCGGTGTGGAAGTTAATTGGGAGGTTTTTACCCGGGAGTTCAGAAACAAGCTTATTCCTCCATCTTCTCGCACCCGCAGATTGAAGGAGTTTACTAAGCTTAAGCAGGGAAGTAGGTCTGTTTCAGAGTATATCACCGAGTTTGAGAGATTGTCCCGCTATGCCCCTAATATAGCGAGTGATGATTTCCATAAGGCGATGCAGTTTGTTCAGGGCCTTAGACCGGATATTTAGACAGCGATTGAGGCGGTTAACACGAGCACCTGGTTGAAGGCTACTACAAAGGCATTTAAAGTTGAGGATTCAGTGAATGCAAGACGATCTACCTATCGCTCAGGTTCGGGGTTCAGGTTCCGGATCGGGTTTTAGAGATTCTGGTTCGGGTTCCAGTTTGGGCAAGAGGCCTATAACTTATTCTTCTCCACCACCAGCTCCGAAGGGCCCTGGGAAGAAGCCCCAACCCGTGGGACCAGTGTTTAGAGCTCCAGTTGTTCCAGCTTTGCCACCACCACCCGAGTGGCCTACATGTACCTTCTTTGGACAGACTACACATACTTTTGATAACTGCAGGAGGCATTTGGGTCTATGTTTGATTTGTGGAAACACCGAGCACTTGGTAGATGGATGTCCAGATTGTAGGAATCCGCCACCTGGGGGTCAGAGACCACTGATTAGAGCTCGTACCTATGCTCTGGACGGAGAGCAACAGGATGATTGATCCCGCCGCGGTAGTTAAAGGTACCATTTGCATACATGGCACGAACATTCATACTTTATTTGATCCGGGAGCTACACATTCCTTTCTCTCGAGTGCTATATTCGTTTCTTTGCCTTTGCCTGTTATTCGCTCTCTTGCATGTTATGTGGTTAGCACTCCTTTCGGTGGTAGTATAGAAACTAATCGGGTGTTCAGAGAGGTTCCGGTGAGTATCGAGGGCCGAGTTTTCCTGACAGACTTCATTGAGATGCCGATGACTTGCTACGAATCTATTTTGGGCATGGATTGGTTGTACAGACATTGTGCCACAGTTGATTGCAGGGCAAAGGGAGTTCAGTTGGGATCAGATTTGACAGCGGGTTGGAGTTCTAAGACAGTGCCTCTACTTTCTTTTACAGAAGCACAGAAATTGGTCCGAGAGGGAGCTACGGGTTTCATTGCATATATTCTCAACAAGCCCAAGGATCAGATTAAGTTGGAAGAAACGAAAGTAGTGAAGGAATTTCCCGAGGTCTTTCCTGAGGAATTGGATTCTTTACCTCCAGATCGAGAAATTGAGTTTGTGATTGATTTGTACCCTAATGCAGAGCCATACTCCAAGACTCCGTATCGGATGGCTCCGGCCGAGTTGAAAGAGTTGAAGACTCAACTTGATGCGTTGTTGGAGATTGGGTACATTAGACCGAGTTCTTCTCCCTGGGGTGCACCAGTTTTGTTCGTAAAGAAGAATGATGGAACTTTGAGAATGTGTATAGACTATAGGGAGTTGAACCGGATGACAATCAAGAACAAGTATCCCCTTCCATATATCGAGGAGTTATTTGACATACTTCAGGGATCTAAAGTTTATTCGAAATTGGACTTGAGACAGGGATACTACCAGCTGCGAATCCGAGCAGAGGATATTCTAAAGACAGGATTTAATACTCGGTACGGGCATTATGAGTTCGTGGTGATGCTGTTTGGTTTGACTAATGCCCTTGCAACTTTTATGGATATAATGCACAGGATCTTCAGACCTTTTCTGGATAAGTTTGTGGTGATTTTTATTGATGATATTCTGGTATTCTCTAAGTCTGCCGAGCAAGACATCTTTAGTTGGTATTGAGGACTTTAAAGGAGCATCAGTTATTTGCAAAATTCAGCAAGTGTGAATTTTGGATCGACAGGATTTCCTTCTTGGGTCATGAGATATCGGGTAATGGTTTGGAGGTTGATCCTTCGAAGATTGAGTCAGTTTTGAAATGGGAGAAACCGAAGAATGCCTCGGAGATCAGAAGTTTCTTGGGATTGGCAAGTTATTATCGGAGGTTCGTGAAGGATTTTTCAAAGTTAGCCGCTCCTTTAACCCGATTGACAAAGAAGGATGTGAAATTCATTTGGAATGAAGATTGTGAAAAGAGTTTCACTTTCTTGAAAGAGAAGCTAGTTTCAGCTCCAAGCTTCCACGTGGCGTCTTTATACTGGTCGTCGGAACTTGGGAACTACGGAAATATTTTGAAAAATGGCAAAGAGGCCCTCAATTCTTGGCTATAAATAGAGGCTGAGCTTTGTTAATACAGACATCAACTTTGAAAAGCAATTTTCATTCCTTTTTTGGCAGAATTCAAAAGCCTCTCGTCTCTCTCTCATTTTGATTAATTAATTCTTTATTAAGAATTTTAATTATTTAATTAGGTGGTTATATAATTAATATATAATCCACTTAATTATTAGAAAATAGGGATTTTCTGAATGAGAAAAAAGGGTTTTTCTGGAAAATATTTTATCAAAGTATTTAGTGAAATACTGTCGGAGCCCACACTCAAAAAAATCTTAATCGAGGATATTGCGAGGAAGCTCTGCCGGTTTCACGAGAAAATATCAAGATGCTGGAAAAGTGCCGTTGATAGCCAATTTTGCAGTACGGTAATACCGTTATGCTGCCGAAATTAATATTTGCATATTGTGATTATATGCTATGTGATTTAAAATTATGTTATCGATGTTTGTATATATTAGAGTTATGTTGCCCGATTTGTTCCGCTGCTTTATTAAAATATTTTGGAAATATTTTGATAACGAGGTTATGGCGAAATTTTTAAATTATGCTATACCGTCACTCTGTTTCGGGCCCACCATACCAACAGCTGTCTATACGGATGCTTCTAAGGATGTTTTGGGTTGTGTGTTAACTCAAAAAGGGAAAGTAATTGCTTATGCATCCCGGAAGTTAAAAGAGCATGAAAAGAATTATCGACACATGATCTTGAGCTTGCCGCCGTGGTCTTTGCACTTGGAAAGTGGAGACATTATATATACGGGGTGTCTTTCGAGATTTTCACAGACCACAAAAGCCTTCATTATTTATTCACTCAGAAGGATTTGAATATGAGGCAACGGCGTTGGATGGAACGGTTGGAAGACTATGATTGCACTATCAAATACCATCCCGTCAAAGCCAATGTGGTCGCCGATGCACTTAGTAGGAAGACTAGTGTATCAAACTTGGAAGTGGGTGAAAGTAATGGAATCGAGCCAATTGTTATAAGGGCTCGAGTTTCTAATATTTCGATTCAGCCGGACTTGAAGCACAGGTTATTCGAGGCTCAGACTAGTGATTCAGAAGTTCAGAAATTGGTGGCTAAAGCAAGAGCTGATTCGGAGTGTCCATTCGGGTTCGATGAAACGGTCTTCCTAGTTTCAAGAACCGAGTGGTTGTACCCGAAGAGTTGAAACGGGTATTGCTCGAGGAAGCTCACAAATCGGCTTATTCTATCCACCCTGGAGGAAACAAAATGTGACGATGGATTTTGTGTCCGGGGACCAGATTCTTCTAAGGGGGGAGGATTGTAACACCCCAGCTTTCAGCCTTTCAGGTAAGTACGCCACGTGTGAGTTTTGAGAGTAATAATTTAAATTAATTTGATCATTTCTTCAATTTTGTATGTCATGACATAATTTTCATAAAATTTTATTTCAAGTGTTTTTATGAAATTCATACCAAATTGATATTTATTGCATAAATTGAATTTGATTGGAAACGTGAATTAATTCCCAAGCATTATTTAAATTCTTCTATGTCCTTATGTGATCATTTTCTTGAATTTAGGGACTTAATTACATGAATCTTGCATTGGATCAAAGTGATCATTTATTATGGAATTGGACTCAATTGCATGACTTAATAAGTTGAGGGATTTAATAGCAATTTGGAGCATCTTTTCCCCTCATATTGCAGCAATCACGTACCATTTCTCTTCCATTTCATACAAGACATACATACACTTGCTCCTTGCTTCCATTTTCATCGGTCCAAAACCCCTACCAAGAAGAGAAGGAATTTCATCAATTCAAGCTATATTTTGTGGGTTTTGTATACATTGGAGCATCATCATCATCATAGCTTCATCTCTTTCTCATTTCAAGGTAAAATGGAGATTTTTTTGAATTCTTGAATTGAATATGGTAGCTAGGGTTATGATATGAATTGGTTGAAGTGTGTTTTAGTTGTTGGAAGTATGTATACTTGATCATGGCTTGAATTTGATGTATATATATTGAAGTTTATGGACTTGGAGCATGAGTTGATATATGGGTTTCAATTGATGATTCTTGATTATTTGAGCTTGATATAAGTGTTTGGATTGGATTTTATTGATCTATAAGCATGCTAGTATGTATATTGCATGATTTGTATCATTTGGAGATGGATTTATAGATCATTTGTGCTTTGTGGTTTTGGTACGTTTTTCCCCTGCATACTGCTCTGTTTTTACTGCAACTACATAACGGGAACGACCCTTCCTGTCCCAGTTCATTCTGGGAACGGCCGTTCCCACCCCTGACAGCTGTCCCGCGAGACTGGGAACGGCCTTTCCCAGTTTTGGCTTACAGCCGGAACGGCCCTTCCCAGCCATGAACAAATTTCAAATTCTTACAGACGCGCGGGATTGAATCGGGGAGCCAGGAACGGCCCTTCCCATTTCCAGTTCAAAACCGGAACGACCGTTCCCATGCTCCAGGGGGTTTTGTGAATTTTCTGCATAAAATTGAACTTTCCATGTCCGTTTCTAATGCCATAATTGATCGATACGTATTATTATATGCTCATTTTATACATAAATATGATCATATCATTCCACAAATTGTCAATGCACGTTACAATGTTCATGATTACGCCGTTCGTCCTAATTGGTACATTTGAGTCGTGTCTCACGGACAATTGTCTTTCTTGCATAGACCAGCTTCCTGGTGACGAGGAGCAGGCCCCGTGAGCTGTTTCCTTGTTTATTTTGGTGACACAGGTAAGGTTTAATTTCTAGATATATAGAACCTTACAACCCTTATGTGAATTTTGGCCAAAATGTATTAATATATCTATCGATTTTCATAAATCTCAAATGATTTCAATACTCACCAAATCTACTGTACTGAATTGACCGTATTTTGGCTAGTATATTGTATTGCACTGTGGGCCCGAGGGTAGTGGCTTGATGATGGGTGTCGAGACCACCAATAATAAATCCCAAATATTGCACACGATTAAATTGTAAAATAGTGGCAACGGGTATCGATCCACGGGGATTGGACGAGCTTGTACTCTTTTAATATGCCAAGGAAGTAAAACGAACAATTAAAATAGGAGGATTTGTCAAGTTTTAGATTAAACTAATAAAAATTTAACTTAAAATAAACGATTAAACTGGCAAGAACGAGAAGTAAAATTAGATTAAACCTGGACAAATTCAATAGATGACAGATAGCTGGGATTTTCCTACGCATGCATCAGACTATGATCACGGACAGGGTGATTAATTCCTCGTTAGGCTAGCTATAGTTACCAGTTACCTTAGGCTCCCTCGTTTCTTCTTACTTTTTAGAATAATCTGAAGAAACTCCTAAAGACTATTCCCTAACTAACTAATAACCCTTATCAGAAACTCCTTCAAGGATTCAATTAGCTAATTGCTTTACGAACTAAAGAAACACTAGCCCTAACCGACTAGGTAGAAACTCCTACTTCGCCTAATTAGACCGTAACATTCCACAACACAAAATCAGCCGAACTTAACAACCTAGTGTTGATTGCTACTCCGTTAATTACCCGGCTAGACTCCACCAAATAAATTAACTAGCTTTACATGAATTGCTAATCCTAAGATTCGAGCTCTTAACCAAAGAATAAGGCAAAACACAATATCGTGAATTCGGAAATAAAACGGATAACTTAATTAATCAACCCAAACAAATTGTCTCACATAATCTAATACATGCTTTGGAAAATCCCAACTAAAAAGTAATTTAGCTACTCATAACGAAATTAAACAAACGGAGTTTTGAAGATAACATAGTATGCAAACAAAACAAAAGGAAGGAAAAGAGAATAAAACTATTGATGCTTGCAAGTCTCCTTCCCCACGGACTGGAGTTGCTGCGTGAACTTGGCGTATCAGAGTGAAGTTGTGTCGTGTGTCCCCATCTGCATGACTTTCTCTCCACTAAATAGTGCGAAGTGGGACTGCTGTTGTTCCCCCCACTCTCCCACGTCGTTGCCCCATTCTTGCCATTAAGTGGGTGTTTAATTCTCAAAGTAATTGCTTCATAATACTGCCGAACGTGTTGCCCCCCCCCCCCCCACTCTCTAAGATTTAATTCTCTTCCTAAACCAAGCTTAGACGTTTACAGACATTTGGTTTTATGCACAAACTGAACTTGGACTTGTCATTAGTGGGCCTCCACTTAACCATTTTAATTCCCAAAGCTTGGATGCTTGAGTTGGGCCGAATTTTCTCCTCATGGAAGCCCAAACTTCTACTCCTTGGTAGCCACCACACGTTTGCCATTGCAAAATACCCAAAAACCTATCATGACAGTTAAAGAAAAATAATCAGCCAACTTCCAAAATTAATCTAAGTTTTCGGGGGCATAAGCGATAATATAAGCAAAACACATCACTAAATATGCAATGTATCAAATTCCCCCACACTTAAGCGATGCTTGTCCCTAAGCATAACACAGAACCAAGGCTAAAATCACACTCTAAATCCCAACTTCAGCAGTCCGTTGTGTAAACTAGGAAACATTCGCTGTCACCAAAAACCATCTACAACGAACATAATCACAAAGCCAAATTTGAAATCAACTTTCCAAAGCAAGAACGTATGAGCTCGACTTTCAATTATAATCATGCATGATTAGTTCAAGTTCATTAATCCAATGCAAACAAAGGAAACAAGTATAAAGCAGTTAGTTTAATCGAATATCAATCAATTTTGCGCACATGTTAAAGAATACCAAAGATATGGTGATGAGCCGAGTTACACCTTCCTAGATAAGCAACCTAAAATTCCTAGAGAGCTTTTCACAAGTATTTTTTCAATATATCTCTTCTTCTCTTTTTTCTGCTCAACACTTTCCCATTTTTCTGTCAGCAGTTTTTTTTTTTTTTTTCTTTTTTTCTTTCTCGTTTCTTTTCTGAGTTTTTCGCAAAGCAAGCAAACTCCAGTTGTTTATCCCTTTAAGTGTTGGGAAAACAATTTCAAGAGCGGCCGAATTAGCAAGATACGGCCCTACTCATGGACTTTAATGATTTGGAATTCTTCCAAGGCCAGAGGAGTAGTCGCGCGAGTTCTACTGACCAACCTTTCTCTAGTTGGCCCCTCGCAAGCTCCCCCTCACACTTAAGGCTTATCAAGTCAAACTTAACTTAGCTCAACACCAAACTACCGTTTCTCAACATACTTGCAAAATTTAAAAGATATTAAATCAACTAATCACTTTAGACAAGATTCACTCATAGCATGGCATCAATTTAGCACACACAATATTTAGTTTAATTAATGATTCTCAAGCTCATATAATTCCTACCATGTCGAGTGTCAAACAAACTCAACTTCATGTTATGCGAATCATAAATAATCAAAGGTTCAAACTTAGTTTCCTTTTCAAAGATCAATTCCACCACAAACAGGATGCTGTAAGAAGTTCATTAGAGAGGATATACGCCATAGTAAACAATTCTATGCTATTATGAGCATGACAGAATTCCAGTAGCATCAACAGCATATAAACTCTAAACTGACAGCCCTATTCATGCACCTAACTTCTCCAAAAATTACCCAAAAAGACAAGGACAACAATAGCAGCAAAAAGTCCCAGCCAAATATCACCAAAACGAGTAGCATATTCAAAATTATCAGCCCCTAGCCGTGTTCAAAATACCCAAAATTGACTTCCATTCAGCCGTAGTACCCCCCCACACTTAAATCATGTTGTCAAAAGAAAAAAAAAAAAAAAAAACGAGGACTTCCCTGAACCCGGGGGATGTGATACGCCGCTCAGCGGCGTTGATGAAGCTCTCGGACGAGAGTAAGGAGAGTACTAAGCTGCTCCTCAATAACAGGAATGCGTTCTTCCAAACGCGCAAGGCGCTCTGCGGTGGTCGGTAGTGGAGCAACAACAGGCGCACGGTGCCGACGAGCATCCGTGTGAAATACACGAACCGGAGCTTTAACACCTGCAGGGGTCATAGAGACAACACCATCTACACGAACTAACAACATCATCAAATCAAGCGATAACAAGTCAAGGTACTCCAAAGGTCGTGCAACGTGAGCCCCTAAGGCTGTGGTGTCAATCAAATTATGAAAAGCAGCAAGACGAGTAATAACATGCCCCATAATAAGTGAACGAGAGGATGCAAGTGCATAATTGAAAGCAGTAACAACCCAATATCCCAAGTTCACTTTAGTGTTAGTCACCATAGCCCACAAGAAAAATAATTCAGTTTGTGTAACTGTGGGTGCACCTTTTGTTCTACCGGAAAATGAGTAAGCAAGAAATCTGTGCAAATAACGCAAAGTCGGGTCAATAAGGTGCCTATCACAACTAGAATCAGAATAATCATGCCCAGGGCGTCCTGTAAACAAAGTCCAGGCTGTTTTCACATTAAAATCAGGAGGGTACCCACAAACACTTAGCACAGAAGTGGGATCAGCCCTATCAACACCTAAAGCTGCATTAATATCAGTGATAGAAGTCTCGAAATTTTGCCCAAGCACACGATAAGAAATCACAGGAGAATTAACATCCAAATTGGCATGCTTATCAAACTTGAAAGTGCAGAAAAATTCATATACCAACTCATAGATAATCGGGCAATCTAGCATAAAGAAAGAACGCCAACCAATTCCATCAATCAATTCCATAACTCTATCATGAATATTCAAGGTTTCCAAGGTTGGAGTATGGAGCATTTTACCTCGAATTACCTTGCGTTTCGGGAGGCGGCGAAGGCGAGCTTGATGAGCATCACTCTCAAAATTGAGGTGACCAATTCTTGTCAGAAATGTCAGTGCTGGAACAATGTGGACATCACTGCCTCTGTGACGAACGTGCTGGGTTGGATCCAAAGCGGGATCGAAGGGCCGTCGTGGGGGTTCAGCGTCACCGTTGATTGGGTCACGGCCGGAGAGAGACTCATCACCGTCAACAGGGGCTGCGGAACTAGGAGCAGAGCTTGGAGAAGAAGCCCCGCGCGAGGTCGTACGAGAGACATTGTCGGAATGGGATTCCGGGGCAAGAACAGGAGTTGAGGATGGGGCATGTTGTGATGTGGGCATGCGGCGGAGGCGTGCGGAGGCGCGACGCGGCGGAGCTGGTGGTGCGGCGTCGGAGACGGTGGTGGAAGCGCAGCGGCGCTTCTGCGCAGGGGGTGTGCGGGCGGCGCGTCTCTTCCGTGAGGGACCAGCGACGTCCGTTGGGGGCGGAGGAAGAGATAGGATGGCGGTAGAAGTTGGGATGGGCTGCTGTTCGTCGGAGAGGGACGGCGAGCTGGTTATCCGGTCAGGGGAGGAGGGCGGCGACGTGGTGATGGTGCCTTGGCTCAGATCGCCGGCGCTGTGAGCGGAGGTGGGTGGCGGAGATGTGGTATCCGCCGCCGTGTCGGGTGGAGGAGAAGCGGCGGCGGGCGGAGATCTGTGAGGGTGCAGCCTCGTGGATCTGCGTCGCGGAGGGGCTAGTGGTGGAGGCGGAGGCGCGATGCCGTCGTCGAGTTTGAGCGGTGGTTTTTCGGGGCGGTGAATCATCCCGTTCCCCATGGCCGAACTGAACCTAGGTTTAGGAACTGGGAGAAAGTTTGGAGGTGGAGCTTGTTAGGGATTTGGAATTGGGGGTGTTTGTGACTGAGATTGGTTTAGTGATGGAGTTAATGAAATGGGGCGGGTCGCGGGTCGGTTTGGTGAGAGAAGCGGGTCGCGGGTCGGTTTGGTGAGAGAAGCGGGTCACGGGTCGCGGGTCAGGGTAGTTCTATGACTTGGGGCTCCGTTTTGTTGAAACTGGGTCCAGTACCCTGTCCGTAAGCGCAGACAGGTATCCTCACAGTAGCTTTAAACCGAATTCACCAGTCTCTTGCATCACCAAATCCGAAAATTTAATCAAACTGGAACATTCCCCCACACTTATCCAAATAATCCAGCTTCCCATTCACCTGAAAACACGCAAATAGAAGATATTACAACGGGCAAGGGAAACGAGCAAAGAAAGAAAATGAAAAACAAAGGAAACGAAAGTAAGGGAAAAGAAATATGGGTTGCCTCCCATACAGCGCCCTTGTTTAACGTCGTGGACTCGACGAGTTCTTGATTTCACCCTCAAGTTCCTAGAGAAGGATCCTCTAGATTCATCTTTTCAACCGTGTGTGGCTCGAATCCCTCGTAAAATGGCTTAAGTCTATGCCCGTTCACTTTGAAAGTTTTATCCGTATCAATTTCCCCAATTTCCACAGCTCCATGTGGAAAGACTTTAATCACAACATACGGACCAGACCATCTTGATCTCAATTTGCCCGGAAAAAGTCTCAATTTGGATTGATAGAGCAACACCTTTTATCCGACTTCGAAATTCTTTCTTGCCAACATCCCATCATGAAATGCCTTAGTTTTGGACTTGTATATTTTGGAATTTTCATAGGCATCATTTCGAATCTCCTCTAATTCTTGCAATTGAAGCTTTCGGTGCGTCCCGGCCTCTTCTAAGCCAAAGTTACACTTCTTGATCGCCCAATAAGCTCGATGCTCGAGCTCTACCGGAAGGTGGCAAGCTTTCCCAAATACCATTCTATAAGGTGACATACCGATCGGAGTCTTGTACGCCGTCCTATAGGCCCAAAGTGCATCATCGAGTCTCAAACTCCAATCTTTACGGTTAGGACTAACCGTTTTCTCCAAAATAGACTTGATCTCCCTATTCGAGACTTCGGCGAGGCCATTTGTTTGTGGATGATAGGCCGTGGACGTACGATGGGTCACATGATACTTCTTGAAAAGCGCCTCGACCGTACGATTGCAAAAATGAGTACCCCTATCGCTGATTATGGTTCGAGGAATTCCAAACCTGACAAAAATGTGAGACCTAACAAAATCCACAACAACTTTAGAATCATTAGTTCGGGTGGCTTTCGCTTCCACCCACTTCGACACATAATCAATGGCAAGAATGATGTATAAATTACCATAAGACGAAGGAAAAGGACCCATAAAATCCATACCCCAAACATCAAAAATTTCGCAAATAAGTATAGGATTAAGAGGCATTTGGTTTCTAGGACCTATATTTCCTGTCTTTTGACAATTAACACAACTTTTGCAACACAAATATGCATCCTTAAAAAGTGTAGGCCAGAAAAATCCACTTTCTAACACTTTATGAGCTGTTCGTTTAGGACCGAAGTGACCATCATAAGCATGACAAAACTCTTGGATTTGATTTCATTTTCAGCTACACAACGCCTAATAATCTGATCGGTGCCTATTTTCCACAAGTAAGGGTCATCCCAAATATAGTGTTTAGAATCAGACTTGATTTTATCTTTCTCAGACCTAGACAAATGATCAGGAAAAGCACTAGTAGCTAAAAAATTAACAATATCAGCATACCAGGGAGTCAGGAAACCTGTCTGTGACCTCGGGTAGGATTCCTGAGCAGCAAAAAGTTGTTCATCTGGAAATTCATCATTGATAGGCAGAGAATCTGGCTTAAGGATTGGAATTCGGCTGAGATGATCAGCTACCAGATTCTCGCATCCCCTCTTGTCTCTTATCTCCAAGTCGAACTCTTGTAAGAGTAGAATCCATCGAATGAGCCTTGGTTTCGCATCCTTTTTGGTGAGAAGATACCGTAAAGCTGCATGATCAGAATACACAACAACTTTAGTACCAAGCAAATAAGGACGGAACTTATCTAAAGCATAAACAATTGACAAAAGCTCCTTTTCGGTAGTAGTGTAGTTGCTTTGGGTATTGTCTAGCAACTTCGAGGCGTAAAAGATCACGTGAGAGTTTTTGTTGATCTTTTGTCCAAGTACAGCCCCTACGGCATAATCGCTTGCATCACACATGATTTCGAACGGGTACTCCCAATTCGGTGGTTGAATGATTGGGGCCGAAATCAATTTTTCTTTCAACAAGTCAAAAGAAGCTTTACATTCATCATCAATCTCAAACTTCACATCTTTTTGGAGCAACTTGCACAATGGTTTGGTGATCTTTGAGAAGTCCTTAATAAATCGCCTATAAAAACCTGCATGTCCAAGAAAGGAACGTACTTCCCGCACACTCGCGGGGTAAGGCAAGGACTTAATGACATCAACTTTAGATTTATCAACTTC
The DNA here is from genome assembly GCA_037501455.1 of Lantana camara. Taxonomy (NCBI): domain Eukaryota; kingdom Viridiplantae; phylum Streptophyta; class Magnoliopsida; order Lamiales; family Verbenaceae; genus Lantana; species Lantana camara. Next base: position 132,124,308 of record CM074855.1, read on the forward strand.
AATACCATGTGCAGAAACAATATGCCCCAAAATTAAACCTTTATCAACCATGAAGTGACACTTTTCATAATTCAAGACCAAATTCGTTTCTATGCAACGTTTCAATATTGTAGCAAGATTATTGAGGCATTCATCAAAAGAGTTTCCATAAACCGTAAAATCGTCCATGAATACCTCAATAATTTGCTCAACATATTCAGAAAATATACTTACCATGCACCTTTGAAAGGTGGCCGGCGCGTTGCAAAGCCCAAAGGGCATTCGCTTAAATGCAAAGGTCCCAAATGCGCATGTGAAAGTCGTCTTTCCTTGATCTTCGGGTGCCACCGGAATCTGATAGAACCCTGAATAACCATCGAGACAACAATAGTGAGTTTTCCCAGCTAATCGTTCGAGCATTTGATCAATAAAGGGGAGGGGGAAATGGTCTTTCTTAGTAAGAGAATTAAGACTTCTATAATCCATACACACCCTCTAACCATTTTGAACTCTAGTAGGAACTAACTCACCATCCTTGTTCTCAACAACCGTAATTCCCGTTTTCTTGGGCACAACTTGAACGGGACTTACCCACTCGCTATCGGATATCGGATAGATCATACCTGCATCAAGGAGTTTTATGATCTCCTTTTTCACTACCTCCATCATTGGTGGGTTGAGTCTTCGTTGTGCTTCACGGCGTGGTTTTGCACCTTCTTCCAAAATGATTTTATGCATGCACGTGGAAGGACTGAGTCCTTTGATGTCAGCAATGGTCCATCCAATAGCCTGTTTGTACTCCCGAAGAACTCTGATCAATTTCTCCTCTTCCAGACTGTTGAGCGTACTGGCTATGATCACTGGCAGTGTCTCTTTGTCTCCCAGATATGCATACTTCAAGTGTTGCGGAAGTGTCTTAAGTTCCAGCTTAGGGGCCTGCAAAACAGAAGGTAATAGTTTAGATTCAGACCGATTAAGCTCAAAAGGTACAAATTTAGAACTTGTAACTTGGAGAACTTCCATAACATAAATTATCTCAAGCATATATTCAGAAAGTCTGAATTTATCATCAAATTTCTTTATTTTATCAACGGACAAGCTATGGCACAAGACATAGTCCAATTCATCATCATGGTTCAAGGCAAACACTTTATTAGTCAAGTTATCTATGATATCAACATTGTAGACATAAGACACATCATCAACATGTTTCATAGCATCATACATATTAAACTTGACCATTTCACCATCAAACTCCAAAGTCAAAGAACCACTATGAACATCGATTTTCGCTTTAGCCGTGCTAAGGAATGGTCTACCCAATAGAATGTCCGAAGACTTAGTAGAACTATCCTTTTCCATATCAAGAACAAAGAAATCGACGGGGAAAATTAATTCATTCACTTGTACCAAAACATCTTCCAAGACACCCTCGGGATAAACAAGTGAACGATCGGCTAGCTGAATAATGACCCCGGTATTAGCTAATGGACCAAGACCCAAAGAAGTGTAGATAGACAAAGGCATCACATTGATAGAAGCTCCCAAATCGCACATAGCTTTACCAATACCAATATTACCAATTTTGCAAGGGATAGAAAACATACCTCTATCGCGACACTTAGGTGGTAATTTCCTTTGCAAGACGGCTGAAACATTTTCACCAACACTCACCTTCTCATTACCTGTCAACTTACGCTTATTGGTGCATAATTCCTTAAGGAATTTGGCGTAGCGTGGAACCTGTTTGATGGCCTCGAGAAGTGGAATGTTTACTTCAACTTTTTCGAAAAGAGCCAAGATGCTCTTATCCTCTTTATCTTTCTTGTTCTGAGCCAACCTCTGAGGGAATGGTGGTGGTACTACCAGGGGTTTAGGCTTCTGAGTGATTTCAGCCTGGCTGGGAGTCTGTCCGTGATCACTGGCAGGCTTCTTCTCAATTTCTTTTTCAGTTTCTGTATCAGAAACTTGCATCTGATCACTTTTCGAAATCCTGTCCACTGGAGGCTGCAATTCTTTTCCGCTTCGCAACACAACCGCACTCACATTGTGTCTAGGGTCGTGGGTTTGCGACGGGAGTTTTCCTTGGGTCTCCAATTTACTCACCGAAGAGGCAATTTGTCCCATATGAGTCTCCATGGTCTTGATAGTGTCCTCTATCTTTTGAATCCTGTTCGTCGTATCCTGTTGATATTTCTCGAAATTAGTGGCCAACAAACGAACAATTTCACTAAGAGGCGTACCTGAACCCTGAGGGTGTTGTGGTCTTGGCTGCGGTGGAGGCGGTGGACGGAAATTCTGATTATTTGGTTGATTATTGGCATAGCTTAAATGCGGGTGGTACTTCCATCCGGGGTTGTAAGTGTTCGAATAGGGGTCGAACTTTCTCTGCTGAAAATCCATTGCATTTACATCCGCGGGTGTCTCCTCATGGAGTGTAGGGCATGCATCGGTAGGGTGCTCGGGACTAGCGCAAATGCCACATACTCTCGAGGGTGGAGTAGTACCTACATTCATTTTCTGTACCAAGGTTGTTAGCAAAGACTCAATTTTATTAAGAGGACTAAGAGTTACCTCGTTCACCCTTCGAGGGATGTCCTCTAGAGCTCCAAATTGTTGAGAATTTGCAGCCATAGTAGAAATAAGCTCTCTAGTTTCGGCGGGGTCTTGCTAACAATAGCTCCACCACTTGCGGCATCCATCATTCGGCGTTCCATCGGAGTCAAGCCTTCATAGAAATATTGGATAACCAATTGGTCCGAAATTCCATGTTGAGGGCAGCTTGCTAGCAACCTCTTGTGTCTTTTCCAATACTCGTAGAGGCTCTCGGAATCTTTTTGTTTAACTCCACAAATCTCCCGCCTAATATTGGTGGCACGGGAGGCTGGAAAGTACCTTTCTAAAAATTGCCTTGACATTTCAGCCCAAGTAATGACCGTACCCGAAGGTAAGTAATACAACCAATCCTTAGCTGCATCTTGTAACGAGAATGGGAAGGCCCTAAGCTTAATTTGATCCTCCGTGACGTTGTGTGGCTTCATGGATGTGCACACAAGGTGGAACTCTTTCAAATGCTTATTCGGATCTTCATTTTCCAAACCACAGAAAGTGGGCAACAAATGGATGAGACCTGACTTCAGTTCGAAGCCCTCTTGCAGTGTTGGAAAGGTTATGCACAGTGGCTGTTGAGCTTCAGTTGGTCGGGCAAGCTCACGAAGCGTTCCGTCATGAGCCATATCCTGACCGTGATCATTGTCAGGTTCACTGACAGTCTGTTCTTCAAATTCTAACTGCTGTTCAACTTCAATGTCTGAACCCAATTCAAATAGACTCGAACTTTCACCAACTGCTGCTTGTTATTTCCTTTGTCTTGTCCACTTCCTAATCTTCTTAGCGGTCTTTTCGATCTCGGGATCGTATGCAACGAGTTGTCCCGAACGAAGGTTCCTAGGCATAAGAAAAGAAACAAAATCAATTAAAAACCAATTCCCCGGCAACGGCGCCAAAAATTGATGGGTGTCGAGACCACCAATAATAAATCCCAAATATTACACACGATTAAATTGTAAAATAGTGGCAACGGGTATCGATCCACGGGGATTGGACGAGTTTGTACTCTTTTAATATGCCAAGGAAGTAAAACGAACAATTAAAATAGGGGGATTTGTCAAGTTTTAGATTAAACTAATAAAAATTTAACTTAAAATAAACGATTAAACTGGCAAGAACGAGAAGTAAAATTATATTAAACCTGGACAAATTCAATAGATGACAGATAGCTGGGATTTTCCTACGCATGCATCAGACTATGATCATGGACAGGGTGATTAATTCCTCGTTAGGCTAGCTATAGTTACCAGTTACCTTAGGCTCCCTCGTTTCTTCTTACTTTTTAGAATAATCTGAAGAAACTCCTAAAGACTATTCCCTAACTAACTAATAACCCTTATCAGAAACTCCTTCAAGGATTCAATTAGCTAATTGCTTTACGAACTGAAGAAACACTAGCCCTAACCGACTAGGTAGAAACTCCTACTTCGCCTAATTAGACCGTAACATTCCACAACACAAAATCAGCCGAACTTAACAACCTAGTGTTGATTGCTACTCCGTTAATTACCCGGCTAGACTCCACCAAATAAATTAACTAGCTTTACATGAATTGATAATCCTAAGATTCGAGCTCTTAACCAAAGAATAAGGCAAAACACAATATCGTGAATTCGAAAAAAAAACGGATAACTTAATTAATCAACCCAAACAAATTGTCTCACATAATCTAATACATGCTTTGGAAAATCCCAACTAAAAAGTAATTTAGCTACTCATAACGAAATTAAACAAACGGAGTTTTGAAGATAACATAGTATTCAAACAAAACAAAAGGAAGGAAAAGAGAATAAAACTATTGATGCTTGCAAGTCTCCTTCCCCACGGACTGGAGTTGCTGCGTGAACTTGGTGTATCAGAGTGAAGTTGTGTCGTGTGTCCCCATCTGCATGACTTTCTCTCCACTAAATAGTGCGAAGCGGGACTGCTGCTGTTCCCCCCACTCTCCCACGTCGTTGCCCCATTCTTGCCATTAAGTGGGTGTTTAATTCTCAAAGTAATTGCTTCATAATACTGCCGAACGTGCTGCCCCCCCCCCCCCAACTCTCTAAGATTTAATTCTCTTCCTAAACCAAGCTTGGACGTTTACAGACATTTGGTTTTATGCACAAACTGAACTTGGACTTGTCATTAGTGGGCCTCCACTTAACCATTTTAATTCCCAAAGCTTGGATGCTTGAGTTGGGCCGAATTTTCTCCTCATGGAAGCCCAAACTTCTACTCCTTGGTAACTACCACACGTTTGCCATTGCAAAATACCCAAAAACCTATCATGACAGTTAAAGAAAAATAATCAGCCAACTTTCAAAATTAATCTAAGTTTTCGGGGGCATAAGCGATAATATAAGCAAAACACATCACTAAATATGCAATGTATCACTTGAGCTAACCGGGAAAGCATGGGCTGACGGGTAACTCTAGCGTTATCCTCACCATTTTGGGATGACCCCTGAATCCGCTAGGAGATTAGCGGAGGAAGGAGTTCCAGGCTTAAGGATTCATGTACCCTCTGCTCACTCTGACTGGATGGTTGGGCCTTGCAAACCCACCATCACCCGGAGGAAGAAGGGACCGAAACTGCTACTGAATGTACTGCACTGTAATAACTCGCTTGATCACTTAAATTATTGATAACCTAATTATTGTACACAATCGGAGTAAGGTTGGAGAATTTCCCTCACTCGCCGGGCCACCGATTGACTGAAATTGAATTAATTGTCAAACTTGATAGTTGTAACCTCAGGCGATATTCCATCTTATTTTGTTGAATTGTATGGTTTTACAAGATATTACTCGAGATTATAACTTGCATGTATGTACGCATATATTTACTTAAACCCCTCACTCAGTCCGTTGTAGACTGACGCCTCAACCTTTCAGTTTTTGCAGGTGCATGCTAGGCGGGAATTAGAGTCGAGTCTTGCCTTTAATTTGGGTCTAGCACACTTCACCTTCATATTATGTTCATGTATTGATACTTTTGGAATATTGGCATGTTTATGTAATATTTTGGAGATGATAATGTATTGGTATGTATATGGATGGATAGCATGCTTTTGGATACTTAATATTTGTTAATGAAATTTTATGCTTCCGGTTTTATTGTTCTGAATTGATTGTTTGGTTTGGGGTTAGTCCCGCCTAGCTATTGTCGTTTTTTTTATTGTTTCCCGTTCGCTATAGCTTTGGTTCATGTATGGATTGTCCATTTCATATGTGAATTGAACTATAGTGCGGGGATGTAGTGCCTAGCGTTCCGGGTGCTACACGCACTGACCCCCTGATATTTGATTTTTAATGATTTTAACTTTTTTATTTTATTTCAATTCAGTCCTTCGAGAGTTTAATTGAAAAGTGGAAATATAATTTGGCTGACTATATCTTTAATCAAGATGTAATCACTTTAACTGTGATTCAGTATGATTTGTTAAATGAGTTTTAAATTTATCTAATTTTTATTATAATTTTTAAAGTATTGCAATCTTTGTATTAACTCACTTAAAAATTCAATTACGTCATGTCTAGTATTGAGAAAAATATAAAAAATAAATTTTTTGTATATAAGTTAAATAGCTTAAATGTAAAAGATAGGATCAAATTTCTGCATATAAGTCAAATAGCTAAGTGTAATGGATGGATATCCCTTTTATATATTAATTAAATAGTTTAAGTGTAACAAAGGAAAATATAATTTTGTGTAAATTAAGCCAAAAAAGGAATATATATATATATATATAATTAGGTAGCCACTTCAGCCACAACTTTGCGCTTGGGTCATCCACACCTCCTCATATCTTTACTATTCAGTAGCTCCAAAGCTTTCTCCAAGGTTATGTCACTTGGCTTCATATTCTGTCAACGTGCAAAAGATGAGCAAAATAAACTTACTTTAACTATAATTTTGTGTAAATTAAGCCAAAAAAGGAATATATATATATATATCATAATTAGGTAGCTAGTTCAGCCACAACTTTCAGATTGGGTCGTCCAAACCTCCTCATATCTTTACTATTCAGTAGTTCCAAAGCTTTCTCCAAGGTTATGTCACTTGGCTTCGTATTCTGTCAACATGCAAAAGATGAGTTATAAGCTATAAAAGATCAAAATTCAAAAGCCAAGAAATGCTCACAAAGAATCCAAACTATATATAGTTTGGTTTTATGTTTAGGTGTTTTGACGATGTTTGTTGTGAGGCCATATGTTTTTATATCGTCGACGTCCTTTGTTCATCTAATAATCGGATGGTAGAAGTTTGTGGTAAGATTAGGATAGAAAGTTCGTCTAATCACTTGAAAAGATTATCATGTTCTTGTTATTAGAGATGAATAAACTTACATTACCCCGAGGTTTGAGAAATTACAAAAACTTTCCCCATGAGGAATTTGATGAACTTTGATGATACCATCGTCTTTTTAGTAATGCATTATTTTGCCTTAGGGACTTACTAATCGATGTTTGAATTGAAATTTCTAACTATAATGACATGTATCAAGCTGAACCTCAATGTATGTCAGGCGAGAAAGTCAGTTCGTATAAATAGGCCGAAATTTTGTTACGTCGGTATAATCGTCCAGCGTTATATTTTGATGTTTGATTTTATTTAAGGGTTAGGAAATGTTTCGAGGGATTGAAACAAAACAAAAACTCGTTGGAGCCAAAAACAAAACCAAAGGTGAGAAAATTGTGAGAGATTACCTTAGAAACCAAGGCAATCGTGCGCCTGTGTCTAATGGAAAGTTCAAACTTGGGAAGCTTTGGGAGGACTGGTTGGTTATCATCTAGGTGGTTTCCCTGCAACAGAAAGCACATTTATGAGATCACAATTTGGAGAAGGAAAAAAATGACATAAAGAAAAAAAAAGGTGTTGGTTGAGGATTGTACCAAGGTCACCGGATATTGCAGTAAATTGAGGGCGTCTTTCAATGTGATGGAGCCGACATTCTTTATCTGGCATGACCAAGAAAACGAATATCGGTTAAGTAAAGCTAAGTGAATCGAGAAATGAATACATTTGTTAACTTCTAAATATTTATCTCAGGGAGAGAGAAGGTAGAAACAATGGCTGAACTTCACAATTGAAACAAATACATACCCGAGAAACTGACGCTCGCTTAGGTAAGTGGCCCTTTCTATTTTCACCAAGCTGCACATAGTGATAGTATCCACATGGTCCACACTTCAAAAGAACCGACAAAAGTCAAAAAGGAAAAATAAATACAACTTCCAGAAAAATTTATACCCGCAATCAAGAAAAAGAATATTAGAGATAATTATAGAGTTAATTGCGTCAAAAACCCTATGTAATGCCTAATTAGCACACAAAACCTTGTGTTTCAATAATTAGCATAAAAAACCCTGTGAATTTTTAAATTCTCTGACCGCCCCCTTTAACACTCAAACTGTAATGAAGAACAGAAAATGTGTGTTTTGCCCTTTTGGAGTTACCAAGGGTAAATCATTCATCAGAATTCACTTTCACCCAAGACATTTCACATTCCTTTCTGAAGACATTTCACATTTCCTTTCTCCGCACAGTCTTGTTTATATATTATATTACATATATCTATATGTATATATTTTATAACTAATTAAAATTAATACTAAAATAATATATTTTATGATATAAATTTATATATATCATATGATTAATGATCTGTATTATATATATCATATATATAATGTTATATATTAATGTGATTAATTCAAAAAAAAAAAAATGATATGACAAATTCTAGGCTATCATCATGCTCCGTTGCACCTCCATCGAGTTGCCGCCGTCGCCGCCGCCACCATCACAAATCCACCCACTACCGGCAAGCCCACATTCTCCCTAAACTTCTTCATTTTCTTCAGCAAGCTCTAACTACCACCGCCAATGCACCACCACGACACCAAGTAACCACCATCACGCCACCAACACCATCCTTTTCCAACCCAGATCTGAAAGCACCACAACCACCACACAACCATCCCAACCCAGATCTGCAACCACCACCACCGCCACGAAGCCATCCCAACTCAGATCTGAAGCCACCACCGCCACCACGACGCAGCCATCCTAATCCAGATCTGGAACCACCACCACCACCACCACCACCATCTATCAGTCTATCAATTTTCTCAATTATTACCATTTTTTGGTTCAATTTTAAACTCAACATGCAAGTGTCCCTAGCATGAGCTGCTTTCATCTTCCCGCCATCGCCGCCACTGCACATCAACTTTCCCTTCTTCGGAATTGAAGAAACCCATCAATAATTTCTGTTTTCAAACAAATCCGTATTTCCACTTCCCTTCGTCGGAATTGAAGAAACCTATCAATAATTTCTGTTTCAAACAAACCCGTATTTCCACTAGTTTCATTAATGTTTTTTTTCTTTCTTTGAAGTTTCCATTTTTTTATCAGAAGTGGTTCTTTTCCCTAATTGGTGCGTGCGTATGTGTTTTCAGAGGTTTGGTTGCATGGCGGAGAAGTGGCGGATTTGTTGGTGACAAATGGGACAATATACACCAGTGACGAAGCTTTGCTTTTTGCCGATTCAATGGTTTTTTCCTTCTTTTGATCGAGCAGCTAGGATTCAACAAAAAAAGGGGATGAAGAAGGTGATGAATGACTTTTACTTTTATTAAGTTTACAAGGGTATAAATATCTTTTAACAGTCAATAAGTGCAAAAAATCGTAATACCAGATGCAATTAGAGCGTGTGTGACAACAACCATTGACGCAAGATTTTCAGTGATAATTAAATTAAATCATAGGTTTTTCCATGCTAATCGTTGAAACACAGGATTAATCAGAGTGCTAATTAGGCATAACACAGAGGGTATCCGGGCAAAAAACTCGATAATTATTTTTGCACACGCGGAAGTTTTGGCCTAATCACACATACTTCTCCTTCCCCTTCGCTAAGGTTTGAGAAATTACACTAACGCATGATTTTATATTCATCAATTTTTAAATTTAAGTAATGGTGGTGAGCAAGCATCAAGGGAAAAATTGGATATTCATGAAAATTTATAGATGTTAATTATTTTTAAAATTCATCCATCCAAATGTAACGTAAATTCTTTCTCAAACTTCCCGGAAGTTTGTGGAATGAAGCCAAACCATAAGGTAAACCAGTGTATAACCATCCCCAAAAAATATTATCATCATCAAAAGCACACCTTCTCATTGGATCCCGGGTTCAACCCAAGCAACTTCGGCTCCTGCATGTACATTCCTCTGATGTTCTGGAGTTTCTTCATCATCTTCATCTTCCCCATACAGTGTCTTAGCAATATACTTGCATTTTGGGTGTTGATCACAACCAATAAAATACACAGCACCAACCCGACTAACTTTGCAGACCGAAGTCCCGTCCAAACAACTCGGGCAAGATTTATTTCCATCCAGAAGATGAGAAAACAAGAAATCACCAAATGCTTTCTCCAACATCTTCTCAACGTGACGGATATCAACATTACTATTTGCTAATTATCTAGTCCAATAATCTTTCAGAAGCCCTTTCCATACATTCAGTCATTCCAGCAGAAACATTATCGAGTTCGGTCTCCATATCAGCAGTAAAACTATAATCTGTCAACTCAGAGAAGTAATGAGAGAGAAAAGCCGATCGGAATTCTGGAAATAAACTCCTGCCTTTCGTTGTTACATAATTTCTATCTTTTAGAACTTTAATAGTGGTCGCATGCTTACGTCGAGGGTCTTCCAATTCCGAGTTCCTCAAGCTTTTTTTACCAAACCACCCTAGCTCAGAATATCGAGGTGGAGGCTGTGTGTGGTGCTGATCAAGTTCCACTTTGGTTGGCCAATTTTCAAGCTATTCAGAATCTCAAATACTTCACTACTCTCATCGTCGTCACCATTTTTTATTCCAATCGTCTCAGTGTCCCCATAAACAGCCTTGAAACCAAGAAATTCAATTCTAGAGCACGACGAACGAAACATGATGGACCGATTACCATTCCCAAATCCCAATATCACATTGTATCTGCTATTCTGCTCAATAATGGCGGGCTCCATTTGGCACGCCATAGTCCGAGACCATATAAGAGTGTACAATTTCAAAGAATCATCATCAAGAATCCTCACAAGTGTTGATGGCAGTCTTCGAATATCAGTGGGCCTAATTGCTTCATGGGCATTTTTCACCTTTTTAAAATATTTGCGCAAAGACCCACATTTTTCTACAACAAGGGATTGGATATGATTTGCAGCCTCATCTGATAAGTGTAGTAGGCCATCAGTTCTCAAGTAAGTTATCAACCCTATAGACCTACCATCTGATAATTGTACACCTTCATAGAGCTTCTGTGCAATGAAAGCCTCATCTGATAAGTGTAGTAGGCCATCAGTTCTCAAGTAAGTTATCAACCCTGTAGACCTACCATCTGATAATTGTACACCTTCATAGAGCCTCTGTGCAATTTTCATTGTATGTGAATTGTGATGCAGAAAAATTCAGCTTGTTCGAGCATCTTGCTGAAGCGTCGATTTTATATACGGCGTGGGTGGATTTCTCCGGAGTTTGCTCGTTTTAGATGCCATTACTTCAAAATTGGACACATTAATCTTCTCCTCAATGCTTTTCGCCATCTCGTGTATATGTGGGGCACTCCTAATTGCAATTATTAATTTTAGTTAAAGAATTCTTGGCCAATAGTATCACACCACATCCTATTGTTTTAGACTGCCTAATTACATGTTTAAAGTCTTTGATTAGGTTTAAATTAAATGTGCAAAGCCACTTCATAATTAGATTCGGCCGCTTAGTTTGCAAATACTTTGAAAAGTATAATATTCTAGAAGTTATTTTCCAAATATCGAAGAATATCTAATACGAAAATCTGCAATACACAACTCTTAAAAAATATGGTATTTTAGAAAAATAAGTGTTTCAAAAGTATATGATCATCTTTTTATAATCATTTAAAAAAAATTTCAAACTCATATATTAATTAGTAGTGAAATGGATCATTTGGTGACAAAAAAAAAAAATCCCAAGTTTCAAATAGATTAATTACGAGTTTGAATTTCAGAAAGGAATTAACGATAATAATTAAACGTACAAAATATAATCCAATTATAAAATATGAAGCTAAAATTAAATATTCTGATTGATTACTTAGCTTGAAGATTTTGATCAGCATGCCAACAGGAGTTGGTCAAGTGGTTTGAGGGTTGATTCTCGAAGACAAAGACCCGGGTTCAAATCTCTTTGGTCACTTGGGGTGCGTGTGTTAAAAAAAAAAAAAAATTTTTTTATCAGCATATTATTATAAATTAAAACATGAATACCACAATGTTCAATTCCATAATTAATTATTTATTAATTTCTTTGATATATAAATTAGGGTTTTAGTAAGTCCAAAGGAGCAGAAAATTAGAGAAGAGTGTCGGACGAATGAACACAGGAAAGAAACGTGTAACCCCCGCGGGTTTAGCTCAACGATAACACAGGTAGAAGATTTGGAGTAAGGACCAAGGATCGAACTCTGGCAGGCGCAGTTGTGGGGGTTTTATCCACCCAATGTGGTGGGTAGCCCCTTGTGGCCACCAGAAACCGTCCTCCTACCTTGTGGGGCCGTAAGTCACCGTGATTTACCTCCTCTCCTACTGGTGTGGGGTCACTTAGGAGGGGCTCCTAAGGTGGGCGATTCCACCTTTTTGGAGCAAGGAGAGAAACGTGTAGAGTTTTTATGAGTCAGCGTCTGCACATGCACCCACATGAACTAGAACTACCAACATTAACATACTTCTCTTATCTCTACCTTAATTCCCTACTAGCGATCGGGACATACTCGTTGCGTGTGCAAAGTAAAAATAATGTTATTCGAAATTATATAATAAAAAATAATAGAAAAAATTAAACAATAATTTGTCCATAAAAAAATGCAAACTATATATTCCAATCAAATGCAAACTACAATTAATATAGTAATGTACTTCATTAAAAAAAAAGTTATAAATAGAACACTATATGTCAAGACTATTGCATTACAAAATATATACAAATCGATCTGAATATATATAATTATAATTTACTACAATTAACTCCAATCGTAGACCTGCATCAGCCATAGACCTACATTTGTGAGATAAAATATATATATATATATATATATATATATAAGTAGTCGATCAAATCATAAAAATTCATGAGAAATTAACCATAAGTTAATGTTGTTACTTCGTAATTGCTTTGCATAGTGGCAGAGCCACATGTAAATAAGGGGCTGCAATTGACCCCCCTTCAATTTTTATTTTTTTTATTATATAGATATATATATATGTAATTTTATGAGATTTTTTATTATTGACCCCCCTCACCAAAGTTAAAATTAATAATAATGAGGGTCAATATAGTAAATTATTAATAATTGAAACCACACAAATGATATATAAGTTATATGCACTCTATTCCCTTGTGTTATTTGAAATGGGCTTAAAAACCCCGTGTTATATAAAATCTCATAGATAACCTTGTGTTTTTCTTAATTTTGTACAGAAAAATTTATGACCGACAATTGCATTATATGCCCGGGTTCTGCGAATTTTCTTTACAAAAATATTGTTTTTGTATTTATATGCATGATCTCTTAATTTCTATAATTTCAATTTTGCCTCAATATTCACAAAATTTCACAAATAGGTCCTAAAATAATTTATTTTAATATTGATGGGGTCAAAATGCGCTCGTCCCACGTTTGGACACGTGGCACTTCCAAGATGACGACACCTGTCCTGTGATTACGGCAGTCATACACGAGCGCTGAAACCCTCAAAGCGCCAGCATCCTCCAAGAACACGTGCCGTCTCTGCCACCTTCGCACGTGATCATTGTTACCGCTCTCCCACGAACGCCATTCACGCTACATGCTTAACGTTCCAATCAATCAAGGAAAGCCCTCTTTGAGCGCTACATTCCCTCAGAGAGGCTTCCACTCCAATTCGTTACACAAGCCTTGGCCTTCATCCCCCAGTGGATTCCTTGGTCACCAAGGCTTTAGTTGACAACGAGCGTGCTCTCAAGCCCTCGTTACCAACTCCCCAAACGGCTCTCTGACACATCGTACATGCCTGCGCACCTACCACTGTTGCCCACACCACCTTTCACCAGCTTTTGCAGAGAAGATTCCTCCTAGGTTTCTCCTGCAACGCCACGTGTTAGGGCAACATTCGGCCAGGACCACACGGCGCAAATAACCAAAGGGTCCCTGACCCTCAACTATAAATACACAAGTTCATCGTCTCCACTGTAAGCTACTTCCATTACAGTAACTTCAGACTTAGCATACTTTCTCTTTCAGATCTTCATTTGACTTGAGCGTCGGATAGCCAAACTGGGTATCACCCCCAGTTCCCCCAGCTTGGCCTTCTAACTCTGTTTGTGTGTTTGTCCTAGCAGGTAGAACCCCCATCCTTTCCGGCGATCCTTCAGTGGTTTCCTCACTTAAACAAATTCTAAAGTGATCGGACTCTGTACCCGTATTCAGACCTATCAAATATGTATCTTTTTATCCATTAATTTCTCTTTAATCTATGTTTCTACCAATTTTTGATTTATGTCTTTTCTTTCATGTTTTGCTTCCCGATAAGAATTTTTGTGGTATTTATATTCTTCATTTTTTTCTTTTATATATCGTTTCCAATATTTTCTTTTATATTCTATTATATTTCTTTGCAATTTTTTATTTGTAAATATTTTTTGTCTAATTTTTGCTTTTATTTTCGTAAATAAGGGCAACATGTATGACTCAAACAACTCCAACAGCTACCAGAATTGCAACAACCATACCCTATAATTTCAAAAAAATCACCAATTTGAAAGCTATTAATTTAAATACTGTGGAAAAAATGATAAAACAATCATACACACATGATAAAACAATCACACATGATTTGAGTTAGGGCTGTCAACGGGTCGGACTCGGATCGGATTCAAACTTTCCGAATCCGAACCCGGTAATGGAATTGACTTCCCGAATCCGAATCCGGATCCTATAGGATTCGGATTCGTCTGGATCAGATTCGGGAGTAATCGGATCGGATTATCCGATAGAAAAACCCGACCCGAAGGGACAAATCGGAAAAATGAAAGGAGGTGAAATTTACAGGCACAACGGTGAGAGAGAGGATGGTGGGAAGCGCGACAAGGATGGAGCTATGGTGGAGATGGGCGGATGTAGAAAAGAAAGAAAACGGACCCTTGGCGAGATGGAGAACGAAGGGTTGAAGCGAGGCAGCGGCGGCGTCTGAAAATGAAGGTGGCGAGGCGACGGTGGCGGATAGTGAAGGTGGCAAGGCAGCAGTGCTGGACCTTGAAGATGGTGAGGCGGCGCGGTTCATGGGGACTCAGATTTCATTTCATTTGAAGACGGCGGCTTTAATTGGGGCTTTGATAGGGTTATGCCGTTAGGGTTGTGTTGTTTTATTTATTTTTATTTATTTTTTTGAAAACAATATGCGTGCATTTTCACTTTATGGACTTTACTTTTTTTTATTATTTTTCTTTTTCAATTTATTCATTCGGTTAATTAAATAAAAATTATAAGTGTATATATAATATATAGTATTTACATTACATAATGCACATATATATATAATATTTAGTATATATGATTTATATATAATTCTGAGTAACTAATTAGTTGTGCAACGTAGTCAATTTAAGAATGATTTTGCTAAAAATCAAATTGGAATGGATTTATTTGTAATTTTTCAAACCTAGAAGGGTAGGTTGTATAATATTTTCATTTAAAGAGTCACGAGTTGTAATTACTCAATATCGCAGGAGTACAAATATAAAAAACCGAATTTATATTATGTTATCAAACCACATATATTAGTAAAATATGTATTATTATGGCATATTATACATACGCATTTTATTCATAAGCCATGTATTACTAGCAACTTTACACATTTGATATTTGTGCAACTAAAAAATTATTATTATTATTATATAAATATATTAAAATTAATTGTTTTATTAAATATATATTCCATAATTATATTTTTAATATAATCACTAAATTATGATTTTTTTTTTTTTTTTTTGGTAAAAACTAAATTATGATAAATAAATGAATATGTAGCATAATATAATGTCATATTAGTTAAGAAGAGAAGTGATGAGAGAAAAAATAATAAAAGTTAAGAATACATGAGATAAAGCCAGCCGAAATCAATAAATAAATAAATAAATAAGAAAATATTTTTAAAGTTCAAAAGATTAAACTTGGATCTCTGACTTAATATAATAGTATAAATAAAGATATAGACATACATAGTATCGAGTATATAATATATTTGATATTATTATTGAAACAACAATAAATATGTAATATATGATATTATATTATATTCTTAAGTTGTTCGTATTTAAAAAAAAAAAAATAAAGTGATATGTAACTTTGAAACCATAATTTATATATATTCAAGATCTATAATATAATAGATATATATCATTATAACTCTGAAGTGATATGCACACATATGTATAGATATAATAGAAAATATATATATAATATAAGTAATTAAATCTTATATTACGCATTCTAAATTACTTATAAGTTATAGTTTATATCATATATTATTTTTAAAATAAATATTATATCATGTAACAATCTACAAAATTATCATTTGTATGTACACTATAAGTTAAGTATGTTATATTAATGATGAAGTGGTTTAAAAGTTATATATATATAATATGAAACTATGATATATTTTTAAGATTTACATTAATACACATATATGTGTGTCTATATATATATAATTGCAACATAAATGAACAAAAACATTAATATTAGAATATATATACATATATGAGAATATATATTTAAAATCGGATTCGGATCTTTAACGGATCGGACTGTATGATTCCATACCCGATCCACTTAATTCGGATTTCGAATACTTATAATCGGATATGATCCATCGAATTTTTATCGGACGAATATACTAAAAATCGGATCGGACTCGGATCGGACTCGGATTAAAATCCAACCCATTGACAGCCCTAATTTGAGTTAATCGAATCCGTTTTTACTTGCATGGGTTCGGCCCAACACGACACGAATCATGCGATTGTTGACTTTTAAAATCCAGATTGTATTAATTCAAAAGTGAGCTTTGGGATGCTAGTGTAGTGGGCCTAGCCTAATTAAAATGGGTTGGGCTATTGTAAATAAAAGCCCAATAAAATACGCTCACCAAAATTCCATACTCTCTGGCTGAGATCGAGTGGTAGGAGCCTACGAGGCACAACACTTTTGCAAATGGCTTTCAAGCCCCTGAAATACTTCAATGGTAAAACTTTAGCCCCTCTTATTTGATTGCATAAGCCAATTAATATTATTAATGTTTTTCCAAACTTTATAGAGCTTCTAGGAAATTTTATTGCAACGTGCAGGTGGTATAGGTATATTTTCATTGTCCATTGATGGCTGTATATAAGTTATCATTGGATTTATGAAGGGGTTTAAATCCAACAAAATAAAAAGGGGTTTTATAAAAAGTAAAAATATTTTGTTATTATCACAAATTATGACTGATACTTGATATTTAACTTTATTTGAAGGGGCAACTTTATTCCAATTGTATTGTTGATAATTCTTGAATACGAGTAACTAGAATAAGTTTTGGAAGAGTTTTTTGAGAATTAACATGCTAAATATGTTATGGGAGATTAAGCTAATATAATGACAGTCGGCCTCATTGAAATGATTCTCATCCCATCGTAAGAGTTGTTGATATGTTGCACGCGGACTTTATCTTTCTAGGCTTAAAAAATAAAAAATAATAAAAAATCCTTTTGTGTGCTAACTGCTAAGGTATTGTAATTTTCAAAAAACTAGGTGGCAAATTTGTAATTTGAATAGTTAAAGGACCAAATAACAAAACCTCAAAAGTTAAAGGCTAAGATTCCAATTTGTGGATATGTCATAGAACAATGTGACAGCCACAACTTCCTTTTATTTCACCTATACGGCTATACCCCTTTTAGGGTTCCAACATTTTCCATTTGTAATCTAGCAATGAGAAATCAGCAGTCAATCCAGCGACGTCGTTTCGCCCCTCTGGATCTGGGAAAGATGGAAAAACTGATAGAAGAGGCATATTTCGGGTTTGTGCGTGAATCTAACATCCTTACCATCACATACCAATTATGGGTGGAAATTCTGAATTCTTAATTGGCCTCGATGCGTGTTAGATTCACGCACAAGCTCGTAATCTGTCTTTTCACATTAATAATCAATAATCTGAGCTCGCTGAATCGATTCTACGCTTGTCTGCTGGTTTCGCACTAATCTGAGCTTCCATGGCTGAGGAGAAGCTTCGTTTTTGGAGGAATTCAATCAATTGGGTTTGTTCTCTGTCTCTGATGTATTGTTCTTGTTATTTTGTTGGCTAATTTGACGATTTATATTTATGTTTTGGTACTGATATGAACTTGGAAGCCTGCAAAGATTGAATCAAATATTGACTTTTTTGAATGTGTAATTAAGTATAAGACGATGTTTTAATCAGTAATCTCTTGAATCTAATATTGACTTTTTTGAATGTGTAATTAAGTATAAGACTATGTTTTAATCGGTAATTAACTGAGAAATCTAGATAACAATCGACACTGAAGCTCTAAAATCAAAGTTGAATCCGTAAATTGAGGTACATCCTTATCTAGTCTAACTCTTGTTTGGATGAACAACTTGGATTTTGACTCTATGTTAGTTAGAATTCATATCCAGTTGAGTCCAAAATTACTCGGATAGAAAAATTCAAGAACATGAAATTCAGTGCAACACAGAATAAATTTGTGGTATTATAAATTCTGAATATTTCCTTGGAAAGAAGAAGATAATAATAATAATAATAATAAATCTAGACTTTTGTACACCTGAATAATAAGTTTGCTGCTGCTGTGCTTTCTTGATTTCATATGTAAAAGAAACCTAGACTTTTGTGTGGTTGAGCACTGAATTTGCTCTTTCTTGATCTCATGAAATCCAAATGGTGCTTACAGTAAGCCCCATTCTTTTCTAACAATGTAAACAGACTCACGAACAAGTTAACCACATCTTCACCATCATTCTCTTTTCCCTTGAATCTAAGCAGAATTTGATGAGCCCTATTCCTAAAGTGTCCTGCGACGAGATCTTCAAAACCCCTTAAAGGTTTTTTCATAACCCTGATCATCTTTTCGCATGTTAACTCGAAAACCTTTGAAGATATTGCATTTGGCCCAAATATTGACTTCTCAATTTCATGTAGAATATGCAGAAGATTACACTCTTGAGGGTTCCACTCCATTGTTGTTTCCTCACCAACACTCTTACCCGCCCGAAGGTTTGGCCCCAGATTAAGCCCGTAAGAACGGTAATGAATCTTTGGGGGGCTAGAGGGATAATCCATGGGCATGAATATGTCAAAGAAGAACAAGCAATTGTGGTAAGGTCCGTTTGGCGGGGCGACAATGGCTGCCCTCATTAGATCAATCCTCTCTTTGTAGCCCCTTATGAAGATCGAATTCGGGATATTTTTATCTATATTCCTCCATTCCTGCTCAATTGTTTGCCTGAAATCAGAACCTGAAAAAATCTTTAAGGGAAGGTAGTGGTGGTACGGTAAGTAATGGTGGTCATATGGGGTATGGCTGGCTATGTCGAAATGTTTGAATCTGTTGAATCTTCTTTCAACTTCATCTTCTATCTCTTCAATCTCTCCAAATATTCTCTTTTCAACTTTATCTTCTCTCTCTTCGGTCTCTCCAAACATCGTCTTTTCAACTTTATCTTCTATCTCTTCAATCTCTCCAGATATTCTCTTTTCAACTTTGTCTTCTTCCATCTCTTCAATTCCTGCAAATATTCTCTTCTCAGTCTCCTTGACGTCTTCAATCTCTCCAAATGTTCTCTTCTCAGTCTGCTGCTTCATGTCTTCAATCTCTCCTAATATTCTCTTCTCAGTCTGCTTCTTCATGTCTTCAATCTCTCCAAACATTCTCTTCTCAGTCTCCTTCATGTCTTGGAAGTGATTGAAACTGAAGAATTTGGAAATGTGTTTGGAGTGATTGATCTTCATGTTTTCGGAGTGTTCGGAACTTAATTTCGTAGATAGTTAGAATTGTAAAGGAATTGAGCTTATCTATACTATATTATTAAGCGTGAGAGACAAAGGTGGTCTCTTGGTGTCCTCTTTATTTATTTATTTATTATTCAGTTTTCTTCTCTTACGATTTTCTCTCTTTCTTTTCTATTTACTTATTTTTATGTGTTTTCTTCTCTTACATTTTTTTATCTTATCTTTTCTTTTCTCTCACCTTATTTTAATTTTTTTTTCTTTTGTATTTTTTTTTTAAGATAGTGTTGTTTGAGATTTTATGCTTTTATGTTATTTTTATATTAGTTCAATAATTATATTGAAAATACTGATAAAATATATATTAATATAAAAATTAATTTAAATATATTTTAAACAAAAGAATTTTATAATTTGCACACACAACGAGTGTCCCAAAATTACTAGTATATATGGATTTGTTAAGGTTCCGAAGAAATTTTATCCTTGCAAACGTCTAAACTCTAAACTTAGGGTTGTCAATGGGGCGGATTTTAATCCGAATTCGATCCGAATCCGATCCGAATTTTATCATATTCGTCCGATAAAAAAGTCTGATGGATCATATCCGATTATAAATATTCGTTATCCGAAATAAATGGATCGGATATGGAATTAAGGAATCCGATCCGTTAAAGATCCGAATCCGATTTTTTTATAATATTTTATTAAATTAATTATTTTATTGGTAAAGAATATTAAATAAAATAATTAAAATTAAAAATTTCACTTATGTTCACTATAAATAATAATAAATTTTAAATTATTTATTCTAAAAAATATGTTTTTCTTTATTAAAAATCTTAAATTAACCTATTTTAAATGCATATACACAAAATCATTTAAGAATCCATTAAGTAATAATTATTTGTTAAATATTATATATTTATATTTATATTTTATTTATTTATTTCTTTATAAAAAATTTTAATTTTTATTGTTAATCGGGTCGGATCTTTTATCGGATCTGATCCGACCCGTTAACATACGGATTTGGTATTAATGAATCCGAATCCTATAGGATTCGGATTCGGATCCGGTTATCGGATCTTCTTGTCGAATTCGGATCCGGAATTTCCTGATCCGGTCCGAATCCGACCCGTTGACAGCCCTATCTAAACTCTCTAGAGTTGGCAATGCTGGGAAACTTGAAGAAACAAATCAAACAAAACTCTGTGAAAAACTTGGGCCGGCCCAAACTTATAAGGCCTATTTATGGTCTGTAGTTGGTCTCCAGCCCAAAAATATCAGGATTTTTGGATATAATTTCGCTGATAATATGGTTTAGGAAGAATAATAATATACTATCATGCATTTACACCTATTTATTATCAACAAATCAAATAAAAATACATTAATATAATTGATGACTAGATAAAGAAGCGTGCGTGCATGAAGAAAAATATCAATAATTCATTTTCACCTATTTATTTTGAACAAATCAAATATATATCTCATTAATTCGGTTACAAATAATAAATAAGATTTGCATGAATCTGTTATTTTGTTAACTGTCGGTTTACTAATATCTCGCGTATATCCTTTCTGGTTTTATTTTGCCAAAATATAGTTAATTTTTCAGGATGGTAGAGACCCTAAATTTGTTTCGACTTGATGAGATTAAAAATCTACAAATATTTATCTTTTTCTTTAAACACATCCCCGCAAGTGGTTAGAACAATTCGAACGGGCTTATTGTTGTGGGAAAACAATCCTTTAACTACTTGGATCAATTATTATTTACTCTAAAAAAAGAATTCTTTAATTATTTGAAGAAATTTATTTTAGCATCTATTTTTAATGTACGAATACTCCCAAAAATATTATTTTACCGTGTTCATATTGTCGTGTCCGTCATCATTGGCATCTACAGATATTTATCTAAACCTGGCGAGAGAGACCGACTCCAAGAACATGTTTATTATTAGTTATTACAAAAAAAGCCCAAAACTTCCTCTTTCCTTCATTAAGACATGAAATAACGTATGATGCTTTACATGCGACATGACATGATACATGTTTACCATTACTTTGCAAGCATTTATGATGATGGCATAACACACATTAATTACTGAGCGGCAGTTGCTGGTTAGTTGTTAGTTATGTATTTGGTGTATATGTCGGTCCTACCAGAAGAGAATAGACACTTCTCCTAGTGAAACTCGAACAAGTATACACAAACGTTGTACATTATTTACTTTTGATCATACGTTTGAAGATTTGGATAAGTGGGAAACACTTGTTCGTTTCATAGGAAGGTTGAAGAGGGTAGGGCATAAAGTGACAAAGATTTCGGTTAATCTAATCTTGATTTTTCTTGAATTGACCAGAGAAGATAGGACTGTTCCTGATTTTTGGAGTAGATTTTTCTCTTTCATTTTTGCTTTAATATTTATATAGAAGAGTTTAAGAAATATTAAACAAGTCTAATTTATTTTATGCTTTTGGAAAAAGGCGGGTGGGGTCAGGGGTGGGTGGATGTCTGAAATCCAGGAAGAAAACTTTACCTCCAAGTTTAAAGAATAGAAAAAAGAGGAAATGTTATAAATTATTTTTTTCGTTGAAATTATCTCAAAATATCCTTTTTTTTTTAAAGGAATTTATATATATTTAGAAGCTCTAATTTCATCATAAACACAAACGTCTTGAAAAAAAAATAATAAAGCTTTTCATGAGGTATGTTTTATTAAAAAACAAAATAAATTAAAAAAACTGAAATAATTCCACCATTTTAACCCAAAAATAAAGCCCTATTTTGAGGCGTAAGTTAGGAGAGTGGTGCTGGTCATAGAAAAACAGGAGTCAATGAGTCGGTTATGTTAGTTAATTTAAACGGTTGGTCTTCCAATCCCTTTTCTCCTTATGGTCGGTTATTAGCGATAAAAACCTTATCCCCATCAAAATATGACATAACTTTGAAATTTATTATGAATATGACAATCCTTCTCTTCAAACAGTTCAACTTCACACCGACAGCAACTGCCGACATTCTGCTAATTATCCATTCTAATTTTATTTCGTAAAAATTCAGTGTTTTTCCAGGTGCTGCTTAAGCCATTGGTCCTTTAGTCTCATGAAATCCAATTGGTAACAGTCAAATCACCCACTCCTAAGTCCTAATGTCATTCCCCCTTCTTTTTTTCCCTTCGACTTTCTTGTGGTTTTATAACCCATTTTCGGTTTGATAACCCATTTTTCTGATCCATTTAGAGTGTAAAACTCTTTCTATCGATGATAATTGTATTTTCAAATATTCGAATTTGAGATCTTTGATTAAGTTAACATAGTATCAAACCGTTAAGATACGTCATTTGGTGGTTTTCGATTTTATAGGATTTCTTTTTTATTTTTTATAACAAGATGTTGAACAGTTAGATAATGATACTTAAATTAGAAAATGAATCTCCAACATTTGATAAAGAATCTCTGAAATATTTATGTGAAATTTGTATATTTTAGATAGTGATTAGTATTTAGTAATAAAAGGAAAATGCTTAGTTGTTAAGTTTAATTTTTTTTTTTAAAGCTATTTAACCTACCCTTTTTTGGTTCATTTAGTTATAAATTATATTGTCTATTGAAGTTGTATTATTAATAATTTATGTATATAAGTAGGCGGCCAACCAAACGGCAAACATACATGAATGATTTTTTAATTAGGTGAAGTTATAATCTAGTGACTTAGCTTCTTTCTTGGGGTACAATACATATGAATTCTTTAGTCAATAATGTAATTGATGATAAGATATGTTCTTGCACCAACTATTGAGTTGAGTGCAGCAGACGGCGCCGTATGGCATCTATAAACGAAGAATCCAGTTGGCAAGAGGTTTCTAGCATGAGCCAGACCTTATTACTATTTACAGCAATAAGCTTTCTTTTGTATGTAATAATGGTTTAGTTTTGTCAAACGATGAAGGGCAACATTGTAACAAGATTCAACTGCAATTCATATCACGTTCTGAAAAATTAAGGTTGCTCAAAAAAGTCAAAAAGGGAGCTCTCATACAACACAACATCTTCAATAACTTTCCCACAGGCAGCTCGCAGCTTTCTTGGCCTTTGAAAATGGGATACACATTATTCATAATAACCACTTGAAAAAACTAAAAACAAACACATTACAAACAAAATTAAGCTTAAATCCCTCTTGCAATCATCAGCAGAGGGCACACTTGTTTTATATCATATGCATCATAATATGTAAGAAAATCCTCATCACCAAACTTAGAACACGAAGGTAACGTTCGAAATCCCTCCACACTCCTCGTACCAAGGAATGTTCACAGCCAACTTCCCATCTCCACCCCACTTGAAGCCCACCACGGCACCGTTCACGTAACACTTCTTCGGCGAAACGCTAGAGAACGACAAGAATGCCCCTCCACCCTTCACTTCAATCTTGACAACCGACTCATCGTACAACAGCCCTTGCACGGTCCCTCCCGAATTGAACAGGTCGGTTAGTCCAATGGGGGCGAACTTGACACTACCATTGTTGAGTTTCTTGATCGGGACGAAAGTGAAAATTTCGAAAGTCGAGGGTTGGAGAGTGACTGAGATGGGCTGGGAGTCGGGTTTTGTTAGGAAGAGCTTTTCCGACTCGGTTTGATAAAGAGCATATTCTTCGGCTTCTCCAAGTGCAACAGCTTCCTGCTTCTGGTCCCACTCGAGGTCCGTGACGTGGACCGAGGCCGTCAGAGGCTTGTAGCACTGGGAGTAGCCCTTGATCCTTTGCTCCTTAGGGTCCCATCCAGCTCCTTGGCAGTTGAAAGCACCAATAACTCCTCCATACTGTGAAATCGTAGTGGGATTTTGATCAGCAAGTTATGGTCTAAAGTTTTAGATTACATAGTAGTACTGCATCCATCATTTTAAAAATTACACATACCCCCTTTTAAGTGTTGAATAAATTGTATTCAAATCCGGGCTAGAATTTTCTGGGTTTTTAAGATAAAAATCTAAACTTTCGGAAATAATCGGAACATAAACATATACCTTGTTGAAGTTCCAAATCTTGAGGATAGTTTTGCTGTCAAAGAGAGGGTTCTTGAAGAGGCAGTCTCTTGTTGGGAGGGCAAAATGGACACATTTAGGGATTGTGCCATCAGGGAAGACCAGCTTCTTGAGAAGATCAAAATCATGACCACCCAAAGAATCACTGACATAAACAGGACCTCCACAGATAGCCCTTGATCCAGCATGAAACTTTGCACAGAGATGATCAGATTGAAACATGTCCCAATCTGGTTGGATGAATTGCCCCATCCACATGCTGTTGTAGGCGCAGTGGATCATGTGGACCCCTTGTAGCCAATAAACTCCCATTGGGTCACCATTTGGGTCTTGGAACCAGAAGTCATCCCCTATGTTATTCATCAAAAAACACGTCAAGATTCAAGTTTAACCCAAGAGAAAAAGAAAGAAAGAAAGGAAAGGGCAAAAGAGAAATCTTACCAACTCTTCCGATGGAAATCTGCTCAGTTCCAAGGAAGAAGAAGTCATTGCATTGCTGCATGCTGGAAATGAGGCCAGTTCCATTGAAGTTCTTGGAAAGGGACTTTGATAGCCCCTTATAGTAAGCCTTAGCAAGCTCAACTCTGCCTCCATAGTCTTCACTAACATATTCAAGTGTCTGTATTTGAAAATAACAAAATTATTATAAAAAAGATTGAAAAAAAACTCGACCGGTTTACATAAAACATACAAAGCAAACATATGAAAATGTAAAATCAACTTACATGAATAACATCCACTTTCACTCCTGTGACCCCAACACTAGCAAGATAAGAATGCATGGAGTCATAAAAATCATCAGCTTGTTCGGGATCAACGAGCCCGATCGAGCCCTCAACAATCTTGACCACAGCAAGATCAGTCATGGTACCATCAAGCCCTGGGGATAACTTGCAAGGCACAATCTTGGACTTGAGATGAGTTGCACCAGGCCTAACACCACCCCATGCGCCAGCCAATGCATGCCACACATATATATCATCTAATCCTTTGAAATTTGTCTTCAAATCCCTTGTAAATGCTTTCATACCAAGATTGTCACTTTTGCATGAGCAACTAGAACACCCTTTGCCCGAATCCTTCTCGCCTCCGACTCCTCCATACATTTCGTCCAATTCTTTACTAAGTCTCTCAATCTCAGCATCATATTTGGACAAATCCTTGACTCCCGCTTGAGCAGCCTTATCTCTTGCTTTCTCGGCTACTTCAACCTCAATAGCCTTAGAAATCAACCTCTTTGGCTTCTTGGGGTCGAATTGTGGCCGATTCGGCCCCAACATCGACCCTCCCTTATATTTTCTAAACTTCTCACACTCGTCGAGCCTGTGGAGCCTCGCGGTCATCTGAGTACCCCCAAGAACAAGATTCTTGGAATCCTCATGAGGATCCTGACCATCATGGTTGATGGATTGCCATCCATCATCAATGATCAGGAAACGGGGGCCGAAACCCCCATCCGCAAACTCCTTCACTCCGTGCCATATCCCCGCAGGCTCCACGGTCAAGTAAAACGCATCCCAAGTGCACCAACCGAATTTGTTCACCAAGGGGGGCGGCGCTTTCTCCTCAATAAGCTTGAAGGTGTTGAGATGCACCCTGATGGCTGTGTAGGCCTCCTTCATCAAGGTGTAAGGGTTCTCAGACACATGAACATACGCTATGGCATCGAAGGACGATTCTTTCGAGCTAGTCGAGCCGCTCTCGGCGCAGATGAGGACGTGCCCGTCTTTTCCAGGGTGGAGGGCGGAACGGAACTTGCCCTCGACAATTGGGATTATCACAGCATAGGATTTTATCTCCGGGACATTGAGCATTACCCACTGCGTCTCCATTTGGACATCGGAGCCGGATTTTCCAGTCCATTGGGTCGACCACCATGTTTTGAACCGGAAAATGCTGACGAAATCCCGGTTTTCGAATTTTCCGAGGGAATTGGTGAGGCGATCGGAGGATGTCTTTTGGCTGAATCCGAGGAAGCCGCCTTTGAAAGAGAGGGATTGAGCACGCTCGAAAATGGACTGAGGAGCTTCCGAGGATTGGCAAATGGAGGAGAAGGAGTTGAAAGTGACGTTGCTCGGGATTTCGATTAGTAATGGAATGTTTTTGACTGAGAGCTTTCCTTCTTCAAGATCAAAGAGGCTGTCTTTCTTGCTGGATTTCAGCACGCTGAAGATTGAGTTGGCGGGGTCGTTTGGAGGTGCCATTGGAAACAGGGGGAAACAGGGGATTAAGAGTAAAAACAGGAAAGACTTGCCAAGAAAACTTAGATGAAAATATGCAAGGAAGATCTAAAGAACAAAGAAGGAACTTTCTGCTAGAACCTGCAGCTAAGCAAGCAGTTACCAGAGATGGTTGTCTTACAGTTTGTTGGATACGTGTAAGCATGAAGTGAGGCAGGTATATATAGAGTTGAGAAGTGAACAAGGAAGACTAAGGACAAAGAGAAGTGGGATATGGAAAAATGAATAATTAAAATTTTGAAAAGAAGAAAAGAATATAATGAAAGCTGTAAGGAGCTTGGGGCGGTGAGAACAGAACACTGATATTCGGGTCTATTTTTGGGGGGTAAATAGTAATGGAAAATGTGGGTGGTTTCCCTTTATGCCCTGTTTTGTTGTTTGTTCGTCCTTTATGCCATTAGAATAGGCTTCTGAAAGCTCAACATGAGAAACATATAAGGGACTAGTGGCGCAGGGGAGGAAAATGAAATGACTCGGGTTGAAATTCTTTCTGATAAATGCTCTGTTTTCGTGGTCATTCCATGGATGGATGTATGCATGTATTCGTGGCATGCTCATGCATCCTTACTGGAGTTTCCTGCCCTGTTTCTGGACGAAAGTATTTCATTAATTTGATTTAGATTTTCTTCTTTCTTTGACTGATGTTAAGTTTTGATTGGCTTCTTTTTGGTTGAAAGATGGACAATTGTTGTGTGCGTATATATACAACGGTACCTTTTTTATAATATTTTTTTAACACACAGTATGTATATATATAACGGTATCTTTTTTATAATTTTTTTTTTAATATACAACCAAGTTGTTAGAGATTTTCGAATTCGATCCATTACCTTTGAGAAAGAATCTTCAGATCACTTAACTAACCCTTGTTGGTTGTTTGGAACGGTATTTTATTTTCTTTTTAATGAATTAATATTTTCATAAATATTTAATCGTATATTTAAATATTAAAGTTTTTTGTATGTGAACTTTTTCCATTTTTGTTGTTGATGGGAGAGAATATTTTATGGGAACTTAATTATCAATTTTCAAGATTGGGTAGGGGGCCTTAGGAACAGAAACTATGAGAGCTCGAAACTTCTTTCGTAGACTTTTTGTTCAAACTCTTAAATAACTTAGGTGTTTCTATACTTTATCATGAATCACGTAATATATGTGCAATTTTGTGGCGTGAGGCAAAAGAATAATTGTTTATTTTGAGATAAAAAGGTTTCTAATATATTGTGAAAATAGATTTTCATGATAAAACTATATGCTATGTATTTTACTGAAATTTAAAGTGTTCCCATTATTTATAATACAACATTTCATAAATATTAAATTTCTCTTGAGTCCTGTCAAATCAATTAATTTGGGCCGTCCCTGAAAATGTGATAATTACTCTCATCCTCACGCTTTATTTTCATTCTATTTTTCATAATATTATTCTTGTACTAAGTTTGTGGGGTGCAATTACACTATATTATCTTCATTTTTGTCATTTATATTGATTGAATTTTGTAATTTTGTATGTGTTGGAGGGTGAATAATAATACAGTACATAAATGTGACATATACCGTCAAAATATATTATAATTATCACTAATTATTGCTTAATGTACTTTCAGAATATCTAATCACTGCTTTTGAAGACTTAATTATCTGCTAATCTGAGTATAGGTTTGATTTTAGTGATATATGTAAGCTTTTCCCTTTTAATTTCTTCTTATTACGCCCTAATGAAATATTTGATTAAAATTCTAAATGAATATTGGTAGGTGGGATTTATGAGGGTCGCTGAATCAGCTATGATTAGGCGACTTAAATACTATGTTTATCACTTTACGACACTTGTGAGCTCCCAATTGGTTGGAGTGATAAAACATTAATTAATTTTGATAATTAAGCTGAATTATAATACCCTCGCCCGTACGTAAAATAGAAAGGGAGAGTATGTTTAAGAAATTTTCAAGGGAAATTATATCCAAAAAATTGTTTTTACACAATTATATTTTGATTTTTTTTTTTGTGATTTTACTGAGTTCGATAGAAGTAAAATTCTCCCAAAAAGAGATTTTTTTTTAACAAGTTTACCTCTTAGAAAACTAAATAAAGTCTAGTCTATTGCGATCTAACTAGTCACTGTTACATCAAAACCTCCTATGTGTAATTATATTTTGATTATCAAAATTTCATTTCCTGACTTTGAAATCTTAACACATTTTCTTGTCATTCTAACGAGTAGGGGAGGGATACTAGGGAGAAAAATCTAAATAAGAAGATTCTTGAAGGGATGAAACTTGAAAGTGAAGTTTTGGGTTTATGGGCCCCCAAGTTGCAATTTGAGCTATTTTGATACTTATTACATGACATACACACAATTAATGTATTTCATAATTATATGGTTGAACCAACCCATAAATATATAGTTTAAGAACATAACTTTTCCACTTTAATTTTAATCAAACAAACTAGAAAGACCAACTACCTTGTGGAGGGTTGAGTATTTTTCTCGAATATAGCAAACTTATATGAAATTTCTAATTCTCATGCTGAATTATAAAAAACTCAAAAGATTATGGTTTTATTGATATATATTCAAAATTTGATACCCCACTTAAGTTAAGAATAAACGAGTCTCTTCCCATCAGGATTCCCATTTGACATTTTATTTTTGCTACTTAAGAATAACATTATCGTGGAATTGCCATTTTGGGCCCAAACAAGCACACAGTGTGGACTGTAATCAGAGTACTATTCTCTCGAGCATTTAGCCCAATTTCAATTTGTAAAGATAATACAAGTTCAGGGCTTCTTAAATGAATTACGCAATTAATTATATGACTTAGGGCACGAGGAGGCCGAAAGGTGAATAATAATTTCAGATAAAAAAGTGGGCACAAATAAAATCGTGAAAAAAAGAATTAGAATGTGCATCTGTTGTCCTCTTCAGCCATTTTATCCACATGATATTCTGTACAAAAGATGAGGTATATTACTTCTCTTTTGCTTTCTTGCGTATATCTCTCGTATATTCATTTTTTCCTTTCAGTTTTATCGCAGATTTTTTGAGCAACTTGACGGGTAATTCTAGCCCGAGCCTGGTTCGGTCAAACCGGTATAATGAGGGGGCGAGTGTTTTACACTTGCCCTGTGGTTGGTGGAAAATTTAGGGAAAGTGACCAATCAAATGGCAAGTGTAACACACTTGCTCTTTAATTGGTTGGGGTTCGGCCAAGCCTGGTCTGGGCTAGAATTTTCCCAACTTGACATGCTCATATTCTGTCCCAAATATTGAGTAGAAAAACAATAAATTATGGTATGTTTCTTTTACTAAATAAGCGTAATTGAATTTAAAGTTTATAAACAAATTACCTTCCTTCTTTTGTATTAATTTATATTTGACTCTATTAATATCTATACTATTATATATTTGAAAACGAGGTTTGACTTTTTATTGTGTATTTTGATGATGTGGAATTTTGTGGGTTTTTTGAGACTTTTAATTAAATAGAAAAAATGTAATTGGTTGATCTTTATTTTGTATATTATTTATTTTAAAACAAATAGTAACTTATGGAAATAATTATCTTTGACAATATTTATAATATACTTTCTATGTATGAATTTCTGTTTTAAATTATACATATTTTTATCAATATAAATAAAGGTCATAATTAATGAGCTTTAAATTAAGAAAGAATGAATTGATAATTTTTATATATCATGATATTCACCCCATAATTAGGGTGATATTTAATGCTATCATTAATTAGGGTTAAAGAGATAGATAAAGAAAAATTAAAATTAAAATATTTATTTTGTATATTATTTTATTATGAAAATAAATATTCCTAAAGAAAATAATTATTTTCAGCAATATTCATAATATATTTTTCATTATGAATTTCTTTTGAAAATATACATATCTATACTATTATATATATAGCACAACGATATTTGCACGCAATTGTACTATTTTGACTCAATATTATTTTGTGTTGTTTTCTAAAATATTTTATTAAAAAAATAATTTATAATTGATTGTTGGAACAATATATTTCAATTATTATTAAACACAAAAAAAATAAAATTATTATTAAACACAATCCTTATTATATGCAATTCATTAATTTTTCAATGAGTCAATACTAAATATATGCTATTGGTAATCAAATCTCCTAAAAATAAGCAAACGGAATTGAATTCCCTAATAAAGTCACAACTCCCTCATAATTCATGGCATTCCTCAGAATTCATGGCATTTGAAATTTATTTATTGGTGAATTTTAATAATTTCAAATTATTTTTAATTAAAAATATAATTAGAATGATTTTGATTGTTTTTTCTTTTTCATATTTTTAATTAATTCATAAAGATCTCAAGAATCAATTCTCTATTTGTATGCAATTACAAACGTATTTAATGGATATTATTTACTATTTCCTTATTTCTTTCAATTTACCATATCATTCAAATTTGATCATGCCTATATAATCCATCTCTCCATCTCCAAATCTCATCTCTTCAAATGCATTCATTCAGATTTCTTTCTATCATTCATTTTTTTTTCCTTTCTAATTCATCTAAGATGTTTTAAGTTGTAGAGATTTGTACGCAATTTCGTAATGTTGATTGGGGGTTCAGTTAATGTATAGTGTTCATAATCTTTGTCTCTTCCTTTGATGATGTCTGAGGTTCATGGTTTTTTTCTTTGTATTTTCATGAATGGTATAATATGTAAATATGAAGTTAAAAATAAGGGAGTTTCTTGAATTTCTTTTTAATTGAATTTTTTTACTTTTCATTGCCCTTTGTTCAATGATTACATTTAATTTTTTCGCTAGGAAGAAT
Organism: Lantana camara; assembly: GCA_037501455.1. Classification (NCBI taxonomy): domain Eukaryota; kingdom Viridiplantae; phylum Streptophyta; class Magnoliopsida; order Lamiales; family Verbenaceae; genus Lantana; species Lantana camara. Next base: position 132,156,112 of record CM074855.1, read on the forward strand.
GTGAATTTATACTATACGTTGCAGATTTATATATAAATTTTTATTATTATTGTTTATTGATTAGTATTTTAGTTTCATGTTTCCGAAAATACCTCTATTTTTACTAAAATAAGTGTCTTGAAGTATAATATTTTTAGTTTCTTCTTATTATTATTATGTATCTTTAATTTTCAAATTTGTTATTTGTTGATGTGATGTATATTTTTTTAAATTATTAATTTATATTTGTTATATTAAATTTATGGATGTTTATGTTTTTAATAGTCAAATCTTCCTTTCTTTATAATTTTGAATCGGCTATTTATTTAAATTATCTCAGATTTAGTTTTACTATTTTTGTATTTAGCTATGTTTGTGAATTCATCTATATGATTAATATATTTGAATATATTTGTGAATTCATCTATCTTTTCTATATTATATTTTTTTTCTGAAGTATTTCTGTTGTTTCTTTAATTTCCAGTGTTTTTTCTTTACTTTTTGTCTAGCTATTTATGGATTTATAATATTTCTTTACGTTATTTAAAAACTTTTTCGATTTGTGTTATTTAAAAAGAAATATCCTCATATATTTTAATTTTATAACATTAATTATGAATTTTTTTAAGTTTTTTATTCATCGTAATTATTTGTAGCAATTTTTCTTCATTAAATTTATAACTAATAGTTTACCTTTATTTTTTACTTTTTAATGTTGGCCCTTTGCTCAAGAACTCTTATCCTTAGTCATGTAATAATGTTATGATTTTTCCCCTTTCATTATTAGTTTCTTAATCTTCTTAATTAACTTTTTTTTTTTTTTTTTACATTCTTATTCTATTTTTCATTTTTTCCTTAAAACCCAAAAGACACTTGAATAATGAGATTTGATTTAGATTTTATTAAATTTTGTAGGAAAGAAGATAGTCGAAAAATAGCAGAAGAAAAAATGAAGAACATATAAGAATAAAATTTTATTTAATTAGATTTAATGAGGATAATTTTATAAAAGTAAAATATAGTTGTTTCTCAATAGATTGAGAATCATTAATACCATCAAGGTTGGGGTAATGGATAATACCATGAATAAAGGAATGGACATTATCTTGGGAAGGACTAATGAGCATTCTTAATTGTATTTTATACCAATCAAGGGTTTAGAAATGAATGTGAAAATGTTCATTCCATTCATACGTTATTTTATCATATCAATCATGTCGTTAGACTATAAAGTATCAACAAAAAAAAAAAGTTAGACTATAGAGTATATTAACTCTTTAATGGAGGAAGAGATCTTATTTAAGTTTTATTAAAAATTATAATTGATTATTATTATTATTACTAAATTATTACCTTTAATGATCAACTATTACAAATTTATAAAATCTATAAAATAAATATTATATTATGTAAAAATCTATAAATTAGTTTTTAAATGATCATGTTATTCATAATATTTTCGCTATTGAGTATATAATGATATTACAAAATTGATATGTATTTTAAGAATGTGATTTGTTTTCACGGTTCATGTTTTATTTCTTTTACTTTATATGGTTTTTTAAGCAAAATTAAATATATGGTTTTAGAATTATCAAATTGATATTCTTAAAATCTAATAATTTTGAGTTTTCTTTTATATCCGACCAATTTCACTTTAAAGTTATATTCTTAGTTATATTTTATTCATTTTATAAACTTCATATGGTTCTATATTCATTTTAGAAAAATGAAACATTATTATAATATGATACTCATATTATTGTAATTCTAATATGTGTAATATGTTTTTAGTTATCTTTTTGTATTTTTTGGTTCACATACAATTTTCACTTAATTTTATCAATAATAATAACTTTACATATTTTTAGTTAGATGTTCTATATATATATATAATATCATTATAATATAACTACTTTATAATTGTAATATTATTTTAATATTTAATAATTTTTAGTTACTTTAGAATATATAACTAGAAAACTACGTGTATCGCATGCATCGCATAGTAGCATATAATTATATATTATAAAAGATATAATTATATGTATTGCACGGGTTGCAGGGGCATATAGTTATATGTTACTAAAAATATAATTGATAATAATTTTTAACTATTTTAAATATAATATAATTATAATAATTCTATATAATATTTTTATTTATTTTAAATATAGTATAGCTATAATCATTCCGTGCATCGCACGGGTGGTAGACTAGTTTTGTTAGTAAATGATATTTCTATTTTGTTAGTAAATGATATTTCTTTCTTTCTTCTTATCAAGTCAGTTGAATTTTATTTTTAATAATAAGATTTCATATTTTACAAGCTCCTAAACTATCTTAGTATAGGTAAAACTTGTATATTCTTTCAAATAAATTTGGCGAATCAGTGTGGAACCTCGCAAAAAACAGAAGAATAAAGGGAGTACACTTGAACCTGAAAAGGATTAAATAGAAAAACAGAATGTGTGTGTAATTATTCATGCTACATATGGTTATTCTCATTCTTCAGAGTATTTCTAGTTGATCTTTATTGCCTTTTGTATTCCACCCTTTTTTCTTCTTTGTTTTATAATATTCTTACTGGCTATAATTGAGAACAATGATGTGATAACTCTCTCTACAATAATTATAAAATATTCTGGTCCTCATCATACTGTTTTGACCGAACCGAATTCGAATTAAAATTACTCTACTTTTACATAGACTAATGTTAGATCGCCTAGTCGCTGTGGCAGTTTGAGGAAATTGATGCAACTGTGCAAGTGGCTCAAAAGGAGCTTTGCTTTAATTGGGAATGCGACAGATTGTTCTTTCTCATCCTTTGCTGCAAGAAAGTTTTCTCAAAATTAAACTTCACAAAACTGCACGATAACTATAAGTTTATTAATTCTCGTGTGATTATTTGATAGGTCTAAAATTGAGCATAGGTTACAAAGATAGAGAATAGCGTGTGCACATGCACGCAGCACGCTATACTAATTTTCAGACTTCATTATGTCCTACTATAGCAAATTTATTGTAGAACTAGTGTCCGCCACCGAAACCCCCACCACCTCCGGCTCCTCCTCCAAATCCACCGCCGCCTCCGACTCCTCCACCAAAGCCGCCACCCCCACCTTTTCCACCTCCAAATCCACCGCCTCCACCAAGTCCACCACCACCACCCGAGCCTCCTCCAAAACCTCCCCCGGCACCACCTCCAGCACCTCCGCCAACTCCTCCACCAACTCCACCACCCTTGCCACCACCAAATCCTCCACCGGCACCACCACCACCACCGATTCCTCCCCCAACACCACCGCCCTTGCCGCCACCAATTCCTCCTCCGACACCACCCCCAGCACCCCCTCCTACTCCGCCACCAACACCACCACCCTTACCACCACCGATTCCTCCCCCAACACCACCGCCCTTGCCGCCACCAAATCCTCCTCCGGCACCGCCCCCAGCACCTCCTCCTACTCCGCCACCAACACCACCACCCTTACCACCTCCGAATCCTCCGCCGGCCCCTCCTCCTACACCGCCCCCACCACCTTTTCCACCACCAACACCGCCTCCCTTACCACCCCCGAATCCTCCACCGGCACCTCCTCCAGCCCCACCTCCTACACCGCCCCCACCACCTTTTCCACCACCAAATCCTCCACCAACACCGCCTCCCTTACCACCTCCGAATCCTCCGCCGGCACCTCCTCCAGCCCCTCCTCCTACACCGCCCCCACCACCTTTTCCACCTCCAAATCCTCCACCAACACCGCCACCCTTACCACCTCCGAATCCTCCACCGGCACCTCCTCCAGCTCCACCTCCACCTCCTATACCTCCACCACCACCTTTTCCACCGCCAAATCCACCTCCGGCACCACCACCTCCCCCAAGTCCTCCACCTGCACCACCACCACCACCAAATCCTCCACCAACACCACCTCCCACACCTACACCTACACCCCCACCTAGCCCTCCACCACCACCAAGCGTTTCTTTCTCAATCTTCCGCCCGTAGGCAATTTGAACCGCAAACAAAGCCAACAACAATAAAGTCACAGCAAACAACCCAACATTTCTTAAAGGTTTCCCCATCTTCTTACTCAAAATGTGATGGAAAAACAGCAATGCCAAGGATCAATACAGCAAGTGTTTCCTGCTGTGTAGTATGCATCCACTCATTGAAGGTATATATAAAGCAGCGCCGAAGATGGTTCATAAATGCATGCAGTTGAGATAGAGACTTAAGCCACTGTTTTGGGGCCATAACATACACGGATTTTCAAAGTTTCTTGACGTTCTGCACATTCTATCATGTGGAGGAGCAAATTGTGTTATCAGTTATCACAGATCCAACTCTCAACCACCTTAATTACCCCGTTTAATCATTGTGTATTCCATATATCTGCCATCATCGTTTCTGTTCCTGTGACTTTGTGTAATGCTTATTTAATATGTTAGCTCATAGCTGTCTGCAACGTGCAATTTCATAGAGAGAAAAATGCACTGTAGATCCTGTGTAAGGCCAAATAAGTAAAAAAACCTGACATATGAAATATAATCCAGAAAATCTCATGTTTTTTAAAATTTTACAAGAAAAGTCCTATGTCCCAAATGTTGGTCTTACACTTTTTTTGATGAAATATTTATAATGCCCTCAATCATATATATAATATAAAAATATTATATATAATAATGTTATATATAATTTCATTTATATAATATAAATATAATTTTAAAAAAACCAACACCCAATCCCCCCCCTCGCCCCAACCCGCAGGCCGCAACAACCCACCCCAAGTCCCAACCGCGCCAACTCCCTGCCCCCAACGCCATCGCCAATATATATTGTATTATATATATATATATATATATGCATAATTAATTGTATATGCATATATAAATAATATATGTTTCAAATTTGAAATATATAAATAATATCTATGTATATTTTTATTTATTAATAATATTTATAAAATAATAATTATTCATTTATATGTATATTTTAATATATATTTAAAAATATAAAAAGTGATTTTTAATATTTATATATTTTTTATTTTTAATATAATATGCATATGTTAAATATGTACATTTTAAAATAATATAATTATGATATTTGTATTTTTAATACATATAATATGTATTTTTAATATTATTTTAATATGTAAAGTAAGGATATTTTGGGATTAAAATATTTAATACTTGATCAAATGGAATGGAGGAGCGGTGTACAAAAAATAAAATAATATAAAATTTTTTAAACTAATTTTTATAATATAGAGATATTTTTTTATAAATTGGAACAAACACATGCAGTTTAGTGCGATTAACTTATTTTATAGATGATACTTCACTAACGTAGATTAGGCCTCCGACATGAGAATACCACTACATGTGCAAATCAATGTAGATCTCTTCAGCCACGTTTACTTTTAACTATGACATGATCTGTGATACTGATACTTCACAAACGCGTTTTACTTTATTTGACTCGCTTGCTTTTTTGTATGTTGTTATTTTTATATCATATTTTAACCGACATGTTGAGGTATTGCATAATTGTGACATATCGCAGACTCGCATTAATGTCCTAAGTTTAAATTTCCACGGAGCCTGTAATATTCCCAGCAGTAAATCAGATAAAATTAGGGGTGTACAATCTGATCGAGCCAAATCTTCGCTGATCGTTCGACCGGATAAATCGTGCCAAGATCACTCTATTTGTTAAGTAAGGAATCACCGCCTGACTACTCGAAATCTGCACAGGTCGAAATAGTGTGAAGGCCAACTCGGGGAATGTGGGGGTGAGACCCGGGTTAGCACTCCGACGTTCAAGTTAGGTTCGAGTTAGGTGAATTGAATGATTGAGTGGTAAATGAGGTAGGTGAGAAAACTTACCGTGCCATAAATGCGGGGGTGATATATATATGGTGAAGAGAGAGAATTAACCGCCTTGACGTGTCGGTGCGGGGAGCTGATATGTGCCCTATTACTACCTTGCATTTAATGCGTGGTCGGCCACTCAATTGTGAATTGGTTAGTGAACCGGTGCGTTGGCAGGTCGAGGGAACCGACCGAAGAGCCTGACACTGGGTCGAAGACCGAGGCAGTAAATTATGGGCAGTAACTGGGAGGCTGACCCGACGGTCGAAGAGAAGCCTTCGACCGGACAGGTGGCATGCGGTGATTGCTCCAGCAGAGCAGCGGGTCCAAGCTACGTCATAAGCCCCCCGAAACGTCATCTACTAGGGCTGACGTGGCAGTTGCGTTTCAACTCCCAAGGGTGGGACCCGCTGCAATCATGGCGACGTTTCACCTTCTCGATTCCCGCCAAATTCACTCCTATAAATAGTTCCCTCTGTAACTTCATTTGTTACTTTTGCGAAAGAAATCTGAAGAGAAGCTCCGAGCTGCAACAGGTAGTTCAAGTGTTTTCAGGCATCGATTTTCGATCGTTCGTTCTAAAAGAAGCAAACTTCAAGCCTTTCATACCCAAAAGGTATTGTTTCGACTCCTGGCTCGTTTTAGTCCTCTTTCATATCTCTTTCTATTTTTCTCGATTGCTTCGAGGGAGAGGTTTACCACTTCCCTCTTCGAAGACTTACTCTCTCTCGATTTGTTCGAATCCGACAATTCAGGATTGAAAACTTGTCTTTCTTGTTATTGTAGGATGTCAACAAATCGAAGTGAGACTGGGCCAAAGGGGATGGAGGTGGCAACCGTAAGTATGGGGTCGAGTTCTGGGTCCGACTCGAGATCAGGTTCAATGGACTCCAGAGTCTCCATAGATACTAGGTCGACAAACCCCCAAGGAAAGGATGAAGACGTCGACGTGGTGAGGGTGTCCGACCCGCCACCTAAGACAGAATTGGAAGAGGTTATCGTGCCTCGAGTTACCGGAGAAGAGGCATCGACCTCAGGTCGGGGTGAAGAGGAAGAAGAAGAGGAGGTGGAGAATGTCGAACCAGAGGGTTGATTGGTGAAGGACCCTCGAGCCATAATTCCAAGGATATCGGACGAAAAATTCGGGGAGATTCAGCACTGGCTATTCGGTGATGCACCTGAATTTGGGGGCTATCGAGTGATAAGGCCCAAGGTCGGAGATAGGATGACCAACCCGCCCGAGAATTGCATTGCGATCAACTACAAGGCGGTCGAGAACGGGTTTAGGGTGCCCATTTCCGAGGAGATGCTCGAATTCTTCAATATTTTAAGGATCAGCCCATTACAGTTGATGCCCAACTCGTATGCCATGGTGAATGGGCTGAGGGTTTTATTAAGATGCTTGGGGATGAAGAACAACATCTTCTGCCTCTCCGAAATCTTCCAGGCCTTATTGACGACCGGACCTCGGCGCCGGGTCCGGGATACATTCAGCTCCAGTCGAAAAGTAATTATCGAGTGATAAGGTCGCCAACCACCTCGAACGGCGTGGGATGAAAACAGAGATTTGTTTTCATCGAGTGTGAGAAGGGGTGGCCCGGTCTGAAGTACTCGGGATGGAGCTGGTGTTGGAAAACAGGAATCAGAAAGCAGCGGAAATTTAAAAATTTTCTAACAAAAAGGATCGAAACTCGCAATCGTGAATCCGAATTCGTAGAGATTAGAAACTTACTTTTCAATAATCTTTCTTGAAGCGTTTCAAGCCACCCAAGAACGCTCTTTTCGCGGCTTGATCCCCTCTCCTTGGTAAAGCTCGAATCTTTAAAACTTCTAACTTGAAGCTCTCTAGAGATAGTCCACCAACTTGACTACATTCTAACTAGTAAGGATGCTAGTTCTCTAGTTAGTGTTTAGGCTTAACCTAGGGTTTAATTTATCTTGGAGAAAGGATGGTGTTCAACACATGAACCAAAAGAATTGTCAATCACTCCTAAGCTCCCCTATATATAGGAAGGAGAGGGGCGGCCGAAACTTAGTCCTATTGGACTAAGGATTTGGTCCCTCTCTCTTGTTACTTGATTATCAAGTAATTCCTAACCTTGATTTTGAATTCTAATTCAAATCAACTTTTAGGAGATACAATCCTCCTACTTACTATCTCTCAACCAAGATCTAGGGTAAGGGAATAATCAGAACCCTAATAATCTGGTCTTAAAGCTAAGTGCATTTCATATTCATTTGATCTCAATCCAAGAAACCCTTTTCTTGATGTCTTGTTCTACTGCCTTGGCCAAGGACTCCATATGGCATATGAATGACTTACACAATAAGAGATCACCTTGCAAATGCAAGTGTAGGTCCTTTCTTGATTCTCATTCACTTTCATGAGTCACTTGTGCAGCCCCAGCATAAGCCTTGAATCAGTTGTCTAAGGCGACACCCTTTAAAGCTTATACCTAAGACTACAGAGTTAACTTATAAAGTGACATGGAACCTCAAGTCTAAGGATCAATTAATCACATCAATGACTCATGAGATATTTCCTAATCTAGAAGTTTCCATTTCCTGAAATAAAAACTTCCTTTCCCATTTAGGAATCTTCTCACACGGGACACCTCAGTGAACTTGTTTATTGAAGCAAGCACCCTCATGTATCACGCACGTATCAACTATACACTTTGCACCTCCATGAAACAAGATGGTCTTTCTTAAGGGCGTGATCCTACAAGCAAGCCTTAAAGGAGTCAGGTTGACACTCCCACTGTCTGTAGGACTCATCAGCTTGGAGTATTTTACTAATCATGACTTATGTGATATAGGGCTCGTTTCATGAACCATTTCACCTAAATGGTAGAGTCCTAAAGTCATCAGGATTAGGGGAGTTCTCATACATGCACAACTAAAGTAAACGCATACCAAACAAGAGCATATAAAGAAGTGTTGTCTTAATTCGTTACTTTATTCAAAGATTGTCTGTGATTAAAATAAGGAAAAGTACAAAGCGGATATACAATCGGCTTTCTAGGGTACTATTCCTAACAGCTGGGTCCCTCGAGCGGATCTTCCGAGAGGGCATCCGGGTTGGCCGAATACACTGATGACGGCCTTGAGGGATCTGGGGAGCATGGAGTCGAAAGATATGGTTGCTCCACAGATGTTGATCGAGCTGGGGCTCACGCCAAGGGTCTGTAAATATTTCGACCCGGGTATATCGAGTGGATCCTTCGAAGCAATATCATTACTTGTTCATGTATCTATAGTTTTTGTTGTCTCTTTTTTTTTGTCCAAGTATCTGATTGATTTTTCTTTCTTTTGCAGAACGATATATCATGTCGGCCTCACTTGCAGCCAGGAGAAAGGAGATGGCCGACCTGAAGAAGGCGGCTGAAAAGAAGAAGTTGCCTCCTCCGACGGAGGCGGAAATTGCTGCGGCCAACAAGGCTACGGTCGACACCCTTCCCTGTTGGAAAACACGAATCAGAAAGCAGCGGAAATTTAAAATTTTTCCAACAAAAGGATCTAGGACTCGCAATCGTGTAACCAAATTCGTAGGGATTAGAAACTTACTTTCTTAATTGTCTTTCTTGAAGCGTTTCAAGCCACCCAAGAACGCTCTTCTCCCGGCTTGATCCCCTCTCCTTGGTAAAGCTCGAATCTTCAAACTTCTAACTTGAAGCTTTCTAGAGATAGTCCACCAACTTGACTACAATCTAACTAGTAAGGATGCTAGTTCTCTAGTTAGTGTTTAGGCTTAACCTAGGGTTTTGTTTATCTTTGAGAAAGGATGGTGTTCAACACATGAACCAAAAGAATTCTCGATTAGCTCTAAGGGGAGCTTGAGCTCCCTTATATATAGGAAGGGGAGGACCGAAAATCCTAGTCCTTATGAGCTAAGGATTTTGGTCCCTCTCTCCTATTACTTGATCATCAAGTAATTTTGACTTTGACTTTGAATTCAAATTCAAATCAACTTTCAAGAGAGCTAAAAATATCCAAACTATTTTTGGATAATTTTATATTTTATTTATTTAAAATAAATAACTTATTTTATCTAATTAATTAATTCGTAATTAATTAACTAGATTATTTTTCTCCAAAATAAGACTTTCTTTTTAATTCAAAATTAAACCAAAGTCTATTAAATAATTAACAAATTAATTATTTAATATATAATTAAATAATCACGTGTGGCACACATGTCACAATGACACGTGTCCAGTCACGTGACCCACACGTGTGGAACCCTCTAGGCCCGATTAACTCGTTTAATCATTTTCAAGCCTTAACTCATGTAACCAAGTTGTTGTGTGTGACCCTCTAGGTTCTCAATTCAATTAGCAGTGACCCTAATTAATTAATTCACTAATTAAATAATCAGTCCACAGATTAAATGGCCATAGTCTACCAACAAGTGTTTAACCCCTAACTGAATTGGAATGTTCGAATTCGACAGAACCTTTAAGTCATTGATTCATGTGAAATACAATCCTCCTACTTACTATCTCTCAACCAAGATCTAGGGTAAGGGAATAATTAGAACCCTAATAATCCGGTCTTAAAACTAAGTGCATTTCATATCCATTTTATCTCAATCCAAGAAACTCTTTTCTTGATGTCTTGATCTACTGCCTTGGCCAAGGACTCCATATGGCATATGAATGACTTACACAATAAGAGATCACCTTGCAAACGCAAGTGTAGGTCCTTTCTTGATTCTCATTCACTTTCATGAATCACTTGTGCAGCCCCAGCATAAGCCTTGAATCAGTTGTCTAAGGCGACACCCTTTAAAGCTTACACCTAAGACTACAAAGTTAACTCATAAAGTGACAAGGAACCTCAAATCTAAGGATCAATTAATCACATCAATGACTCGTGAGATATTTCCTAATCTGGAAGTTTCTATTTCCTGAAATAGAAACTTCCTTTCCCATTTAGGAATGTTCTCTCACGGGGCACCTCAGTGAACTTACTTATTGAAGTAAGCACCCTCATGTATCACGCACGTATCAACTATACACTTTGCACCTCCATGAAACAAGGTGGTCCTTCTTAAGGGCGTGATCCCACAAGCAAGCCTTAGAGGAGTCAGGTTGACACTCCCACTGTCTGTAGGACTCATCGGCTTGGAGTATTTTACTAATCATGACTTATGTGAAATATGGCTCGTTTCATGAACCATTTCACCTAAATGGTAGAGTCCTAAAGTCATCAGGATTAGGGGAGTTCTCATACATGCACAGCTAAAGTAAACGCATACCAAACAAAAGCATATAAAGAAGTGTTTGCCTGTAATATTAATCATTCGTATATTATTCAAAGATTGTCTGTGATACTAGGAAAATCTCAAAACGGATTATGACTAATCGGCTTTCTAGGGCACTATTCCTAACAATCCCAAGGTCCTCGAGATGAGGACGGCCGATGCCCCCGGGAAGGGGGGAAATGCTCCGGTGGGGGTCGAGGAGGTCGAAGCCCCCCACTCCAAAAAACAGAAAACACAGCGACATTCAATAAAGTCTGCAGTCGAGGCGGACAAACAAAGGGGGAAGGGTCAAGAGAAGACTCCCATGCTCCCAATGCCTTCATCGATCGGACCTATGGTCGAGGTCCAGGCTGGCGAGTTCTCCACCCCACCCAATCAAGGTCGCGGGGCAATTGTGCCCCGGAATGTTACCAGCATCTTGGCCGGGGTGCGAAAGCCGCCACAGGGTGCCCGGCCCGCGGCCGCAGTTCCCTGTAAGCCCAGCGAGGAGGATATGCGGCTATTCTTCGACTACCCCTCGCTCCAGGAGCCCCACTTTTCGAATGGCCTCTCGAGCCACAATGATCAGGGCGAGCCCCATAGGATCGGTACAACCCCCAAAGACTACAACGCGATCGGGCTTGGTATAGCTCGATCCAAACTGTGGTTGACCACAAGGATCGGTGGATGCTCGCGGATGACGAGATCGAGGCGTCCTGGGTTCAAAAGTACTTTATCGTAAGTCTACTTTTGAATTTTCTTCTGGTATTTGTTAAGTGTTTGCTCGAACTCTGATGATCGAATTGTTTATTTCAGATGGGCCAAGACTTCTTCCAGGTGCCTCGTAGGGGTTGGGTCCATCGCCAAATGAGGACTAGGGCCGAACAGCAGGTCGAGAGGATGAGGATCGAGCTCGAGGAGAAGGACAAAAAGTTGGCCTAAGCCAACAAAGACAAGGAGCAGCTCGACAAGAATCTCCTAGACACCATCGAGAAGCTATCCGACACTGAGAATAAGCTCAAAACAGCTGAGGACCGGGTCGCTAGGGCGATTGTGGAGGAGATCGAGGCGAAAAACAGGGGCCTGATCGAAGGGAAAAGGAAGGGTGCCGCCTTGGCCTTGAGCAGATACAAACGCGGTCTCTAGGAGTCAGTCTCCGATCTAGAAAGGCGAGGAGTGTATCGATTCATGAACTCCAAAGCCTACGCTAAGGCTGTCTCGAGCAGGGCTTCAATTTGTGCATGGCCCAGGTGCAGGCGGCCAAGTACCTTCCAATGGATTACGATCAAGAGAAGGTCGGCCTGTACCCAATGTTTTCAAAAGCGGACCGGACCGGCCGGTTCGACCGGTGACCGGTGGCTGGTCCGGTCCGAACTACCCCCCTAAACCAGTGTTGACCGGACCGGCACAGGACCGGAAAAACCGGTCGATTAACCGGCGGTTTTGGTCCTGTGAACCGGACCGGACCGCCGGTTCACTCAATTTTCAGTTTTTTTTTTTTTTTTTGTAAATTTAAAATTCTCACATCCTTTAACCTTTTTTGAGTCTTAGAAAACGTTTTTTGCACACTTACAATTCCCAAATCCCAAATTTAAAATCATATGCCTTAAATTAGACGTTAAACACTTGAATATGGCGCTTTTATTCTAATATTGAACTATATTATATATTATATTTTTAATTTTAGCATATTAATAATATATATATATATATTATTAAAAATAATATTTTTATTTATGACGTCATACCGGTTCGATCGGTGGTTGAACCGATCGAACCGGTCCGACCGGTGACCAGTAAGGCTGCCGCTTTGACCTCCGGTCCGCTTTTGAAAACATTGCCTGTACCAAGACGACCCGCGCCCTGCCAAGTCTGTTACCCGACCTCCTTCGCCCGAGCCAGATTGGGACCAAGATGAGTTTGGCTTCGCGGTGAAACTGGCGCGATCCAGAGTTGCTGGCGAGCCAGACGATATATCACTGATGGAGCTCGACCTTGACGCCTCGTTCGACCCAAAAGACATGTGCCCGGAGTATTTTGGGGATGCCGCGATCGTACCTATCCAAGAGGGACCGGGGATGGTCCGACCGGGAACTGAGCTAGAGAGAACGTGCCAGCCCTATCTCTGCACTCGAAAGTTTAGCTGATTGTAGACCCATCTTTTCGGGGTTTCGACTGTTGGGGTCGGACTCTTGTAATTTTTAGGTACTCAACTATTAGGGTGAGTTCCCTTAGTGCTTGACTTGGGATTCGTTGTAAATAGGTAGGAATCCAAGTGTTTGTTGCTCCCATTGGGAAAATCCTAAGTGTAGTTAAGTGTGTGATCGAAAATAATGTAATCGACACACTTTTGTCTTAAATTATTATGTAATTCCTTTATTTCGAGCCAATGAAGATCAATTTTAAGTTTTCCTTTGAATTCTTTGATGAATAGTCTTGTGTTAATCGATGCATTTGGTAGAGAAGACGGTGAGGCAAATACTCTAATCTTTCGAGCGAGTAACACTTTAATACGAGCGTCGTAAAATAAAGGATACTAAGTAGCAGATCGAACAACATACATATCAGAAGAAAGGAAAAACTTTGTTTATTCATTGATTAGAAAGATACATAATTGTTTACAAGTAATATTTTTTCAAGTTGTGGGCATTCCACGATGGAGGTAGGGGTTTCCCCTCGAGGCCTTCCAGGTGATATGCTCGATTTTTACCAATCTTGACAATACGATAGGGACCTTCCCAATTAGCGTCGAGCTTGCCCACGTGCTTGGTAATTTCGACCTTCTTGAGAACTAAATCTCCGACTTGGAATTGAAGAGGTCGAAGGTTCTTTTGTATGCTCGAGTGGTTATGGTTCGATATTGCTGCATCCTTAAGCTCCCATTTTCTCTGGTTTCATCTATGGTGTCGAGGTCGAAAGCCCTTAACACATCGTTCTTTTCACGTTGAAATTGAGCTACTCGAGGGGATTGATGAAGGATCTCGGCAGGTACCATGGCCTCCGAGCCATATACCATGGCGAAGGGTGTTTGACCAGTTGGAATCCGTGGTGTGGTTCGATAGGCCCATAGGACACCTTCCAGTTCATCGACCCATTGTTCTTTCTTTGCTTCGAGCCGTGTGCATAAGTTTTGTATGATGGTGCGATTGGTGACTTCGACTTGCCCGTTGGCCTGGGGATGCCCGACTGATGTGAACCTTTGACTGATCCTGAAGTCTGAGCAGTAGGCCCTGAATCTTGAGCTTCGAAATTGAGGTCCATTATCGCATACTATGACTCGAGGGATCCCAAACCTTCTGATGATGTGCTTCCAAAGAAAATCCTGAAGGATATGAAAGGTGATCTTCGAGACAGCAAGTGCTTCGACCCATTTGGAGAAGTAGTCGATGGCAAGGATGACAAACTGCCTTTGTTGAGTCGCGATCAGGAAAGGGCCTGTGATATCGAACCTCCACTGCTCGAATGGCCAGGATGATTCGATCGGGATCATCTCTGTAGGGTGTTGGTGGGTCAAGTTGGCATGCTTCTGGCATCGGTCGCATCTTCTTACAAATTCGAGCACATCCTTGCACATAGAGGGCCAGAAAAATCCTGCTCGAGATGTTTTCTGAGCGAGCGATCGCCCCCCGGCGTGGATTCGCACGATCCTTCGTGGATTTCGGCCAACACTTCTCGACTTTGGAACGGTCAGAGACATCGTTTAGTGGGGCCGATGAATGAACGCTTGTATAAGCGACCCTTTTGATCGAGTGAATTGCTTAGGGCACGCTGCCTGAGCCTTTTCGCTTCGAGTGGATCTTCAGGTAGGGTACCGTCTTGTAGATATAAGACTAATCCATCGAGCCAACAGGGCTCGGCAGCATCGATGGAGTTGACTTCTGGGACAGGTGGGTCGATGGATCTTGCAGAGGAGGTCATAAACGTGAAGGTTCGATCTTTTGTACCGAGCGACCCACTGGCGAACTTAGAGAGGGTATCCGCTCGGAGGTTCTCTTCTTGAGGAACCTGGGAGAGCTTGAGTTCTTCGAATTCTGATATGACCTTCTTTGCCAGGGCGAGATACTTGACCATGGACTCCTCTCGAGCTTCGTACTCATCGCCGACCTGCCTGGCGACCAGTTGAGAGTCGGTTATCACAGTGAGTCTTTTAATGTTTTGTATTTTTGCAATCTTCATCCCTGCTAAAAGGGCTTCGTATTCTGCTTCGTTGTTAGTTGCAGGATATTCGAGGGCGATGGCTTATTCGATCTGTTGTCGGTTTGTACTCGAGAGGGATACGATCTGTTGTCCGTTTGTACTCGAGAGGGATACCCCAGCTCCCCCCCTAAAGAGGTCGAAGAGCCATCGACTGTAAGTGTCCAGATGACCTTATCATGGGCAGAGGTCGGTGGGAGGTCCTTTTCGACCAAGAAGCCGGCGAGGATCTGAGCTTGGTAAGCTATACGAGGGCGATAAGACACCTCGAATTGTCCGAGTTTGATCGCCCACTTGGTGAGTCTGCCTGAGACTTCTGGTTTATCCATGACGATCTTGAGTAGTTGATCGGTCAGAACTACGATGGGATGTGCTTGGAAATAGGGTCGAAGTTTCCGAGATGTGTGGACCACTGTGAGAGCAAATTTTTCGATCTCGAGGTAACGCACCTCAGGGCCATGAAGAATCTTGCTAACGTAGTAGACGGGGAGATGTTTTCGATCTCGAACCGTGACAAGCACTGAGCTGATTGTTTCGTTCGAGACAGCCAGGTATAGATATAACGTTTTCTCCGTCGACCGGCTTTGCTAACAGAGGCGTGAGGTCAGGTATTTCTTCAGATCTTCGAGGGCTCGATCGCACTCTGGTGTCCACTCGAAATCTTTGATGTTGCATAGGATTTTAAAGAAGGGCAGGTTCTTCTCTGATGATCGTGAGATGAATCGATTTAATGAGATGATCCTGCCAATAAGACGCTGGACATCGCGGATCGAGTTAGGGGTCGGAAGAAGCTGAATGGCTTGTATCTTTGCGGGGTTTGCCTCGATCCCTCTTTGGCTTACCATGTCTCCAAGGAATTTCCCGTCGTCAACCTCGAAAGTGCATTTTGCAGGGTTGAGCTTTAAGTTGTATCTCCTGAGGAGGCTGAAAACTCGCTTCAAGTGGTCGAGGTGGTCGACAGCTCTTTCACTCTTGACTAGCATGTCGTCGACGTATACCTCGACGGTGTTGCCGATCTCGGGCTCGAACACTTTGTTCATCATTCGTTAGTATGTTGCTCCTGCGTTTTTGAGTCCAAATGGCATAACCTTGAAACAGTAGATGCCATTGAAGACTATGAAGGCCGTTTTGGGTTGATCTTCGATGGCCATGAAAATCTGATAGTAACCCTGAAAAGCATCCATCATGCTTAACCGCTCGCACCCGGCAGTGGAGTCGACAAGTTAGTCGGTCCGTGGTAACGGGTAAGGGTCCATTGGGCATGCTTTATTCAAGTCGATGAAATCGTTGCACATGCGCCACTTCCCGCCCGGCTTTGGTACGAGAACGACGTTGCATAGCCATTTGACGTATTGGATCGGCATTATGTATCTAGCGTCGAGGAGCTAGTTCACTTCGGCCTCAATGATGGCGTTTCGGGAGTCGCTTTGAGGGCGTAGTTTCTGCTTGACCGGCTTGTAGGATGGATCGACATTCAAGTGGTGCTCGATTACCTTCCTATCGACTCCAACAAGGTCGGAAGCGCTCCATGCGAACACGTCGAGATTATCTCGGAGAAACTGTATGAGCATGCATTGTTCCTTGCCTTTTCGACCAGCTCCTATGCGTGTGATTTTTTCTGCCAATCCAGGGATCAACTGAATTTCTTCGAGTTCCTCTGTGGAATCCGAGCTTCTTGTCCTCTTGTTTCTTTCTTTTCGCGGCATGAGAGAAGCTCATTTTCTTTGAGTTCTCAGGGTCGACTGCATCAGGGTCTGCAAAGTCATCTTCGATCATCGGATCGTTAACGATGACGGGGATCTGCTTCCCGGTAGGTGGTTTGGGCTTCTCCATCGAGGTGGAATAACAGGTCCAAACTGTCGGGATATCATACCTCAACTCTCCGACCCCAGCGGACGATTGTGCCGGTACATCAATTACATCGCTTTCGCGAAGTAGTGTTATTCCATCAACTCTCCGACCCCAGGAGTCTAAGTAGTTGAGGTGTGATATCCCGACAGCTTGGAATTACATCAAGTACAACCTGAAGACTCCTGGATCAATGAAGAAGTAGTGTTTAGCGAAAGTGATGTAATTGATGTACCGACACAATCAACTACTTAGACTCCTGGGTAGTTTTACCATCTGGTGGTAAGTGGAGATTACTGCTCAAAAGTCTATTAGGCCTGGTCGACCGAAAATGACGTTGTAGGCAGAGGGCATTTCCACAACAAGGTACTCTATTTCGCGTGTGGCGCGTCGAGGTAATGTGCCCATCGATGTGACGAGTCGGACTCGACCTTTTGTGTATACTTCTGCTCCGCCAAAACCTATAAGAGGGGTTCGAATAAGATATAAAAGTAGTTTATCGTGTAAATTCATGCGAACAAGAGTCGAATAAAGGATAATGTTGCTGGAAATTCCATTATCGATCAAAGTGCGTGATACGGCAAAGTTGGCGACATCGAGCGTGACGACCATAAGACAACTAGGTGTCTCGCTCGATTGTGCCGGTACATCAATTACATCACTTTCGCTAAACACTACTTCTTCATTGATCCAGGAGTCTTCAGGTCGAACGTGCATCACTTCTCGGGGGCTATAAAAGCTTTGAACCGCCGCTCGCCGTGTCTTTTTTCGAGCGGATCTCGAGTCTCCCCATGAGGGTCCACCGGCGATCATATCGATTCGACCAAGGCATGGTCGGTTATGTGGGCCACGCTCTGTTGGTGGCTTGGCTTGGCGCTGTCTCGGCGGCGACCTATCGTGATGGTCCCGATTTCGAGCGTTGTCGTCTATCTTCTTGACGAATTCGAGGAGATGACCTCCCTTGATTAGTCACTCGATTTCATCTCGCAACACATTGCATTCGGAGGTGTTATGCCCCTTCTGCTGATGAAAATTGCAGAACTTGTTGCTTTCTCGAGTCTTGGGAGTCTCCCCCATCGGTTTGGGCTTCTTGAGGAGTTCAGGATCGATGACATTGTAAATCCCGTCGATCGGTCGTGTCAATTGTTTGAAATGTTTCCTGGGAGTGGATCCGATCGGTGCTTCATTTTTGGGGCGGAAATCCTGTTTGATCGGACGATTGGCTTCTGTCTTTCGACCATGCGTCGGACTCCATTGAGAATTTTCCAATTCTTCGAGCTGCATCCAGTCACAGGCCGCTGCTTGTATGTCGACCAAATTTCGAGGTTTCTGCAAGAAGATATAGCGGGCACATTCATTGTTGATCAAGGCCTTGTGAACAATTGGTTTTAATAGGTTGATGCTCGGTTCCTTCGTTTTGACCACTGCTTGCGAAAAGCGAGTGAAGAAATCCCTGAGAGATTCATTAGGGCCTTGCCCAATGGTGTACAGGTAGGTCGGAGGGAGCTTGTCACCTTTCATAGCAGAAAATTAGGATTGAACCGGTCGACCAGGGCTTTGTATATGGGTATGGATCGAGGAGGGAGTCTCGAGAACCATTTTAACGCAGGCCCATCGAGGGTGGTGACAAAAATTTTGGCCCAAATGTTTGGGGAGTGGCCGAACATGCTGAGTTGCATCTCGAGCCGGGACACGTGTTTCTCTGGGTCGGTTGACCCATTATATGTGGGTAGGCCGGTCGGAATCTTCTCGTCAGTAGTTGCTTCGATGATCGTGTCGCAGAAGGGGGATTGAGCTTCCCTATCGCTGCGGTACCTCCATGGTCGCGCCAATCGACGGGTCGATACGGTATGTCGAGGGGATCTGGATCGATCACGCCTAGGGGAGCAAGACCGACTGGGAGAGCGGCTATACGATCCCTGGCTCTCATCGTGATGTCGACTTTCCTGTCGACTGTGACGCGGGGGATTTGGTTCCTAAGATCATCCGACCTCACTATGTGTCCCCTGTTGGATCTCCTGATCTGATTTGGTCGACAGTTCGGCCCAAGTCGATCGAAGATCCCACTCGAGCCATGGCGGGAAACATCATTTTGGTTGGTGTCGCGTTCCCTTCTTGATTCAGACCGTCGAGGGTTATCATTCCTCCCCCGGGATCGTGAAGGTCGAGACCTTTGTTGGGAGACCACTCGACCCCGGCGATCAGCGGTTTTGTGTATCTGAGTGTCCGTGGGGGTCCGAGAATCAACTTCATTATCCAGTTGGTAGGACAGGGGATCTTGGATCGGCCTTCTGGTGCTTCCTTGGGCAGGTAGTGGGCGTTGGTATTGGGGCTGGTGATGTGTGGTGTGTCCGACCCCTGCCCAGTATCCGACAGGTTGCTGACACGGCATCAGTTGGACGTATCCGGGATGATTGGCCATAGGCTGGATGACTTCGACAGGTCGAGCTTGAGGGCACTCGGGCATCCGAGGCTCTCTCCCTTCAGCAGCGGCAACTACGGCTTCATCCCGACACGCCTTTAAGTATTTGTCTAACTCGGGCGTCGAGTAGACCAGTTGAGGCGGGATAACTGTTGGTGCAGCTACCTGTATAGGGAATTGAGGAATGACCTCTCGACCGTTCTTATCGAAAAGGCGATTGCTTGCGTGATTGCGAGTAGTCATGTTCGATGGCCTATCGTTGCGTTTCCCACAGACGGCGCCAAATCTTCGCTAGTCGTTCGACCGGATAAATCGTGCCACGATCACTTTATTTGTTGAGTAGGGAATCGCCGCCTGACTACTCGAAATCTGCATAGGTCGAAGTAGTGTGAGCTCAAGGCCAACTTGGGGAATGTAGGGGTGAGACCCGTGTTGGCACTCCGACGCTCAAGTCAGGTTCGAGTTAGGTGGATCGAATGATTGAGCGGTAAATGAGGTAGGTGGGAAAACTTACCGTGTCATAAATGCGGGGGTGATATATATATAGTGAAGAGAGAGAATTAACCGCCTCGACGTGTCAATGCGGGGAGCTGACAGGTATCCCATTACTGCCTTGCATTTAATGCGTGGTCGGCCACTCAATTATGAATTGGTTAGTAGACCGATGCGTTAGCAGGTCGAGGGATTGAGCTCGAGGGAACCGACCAAAGAACCTGACACTGGGTCAAAGACCGAGGCAGTAAATTATGGGCAGTAATTGGGAGGCCGACCCGACGGTCGAAGGGAAACCTTCGACCGGACAGGTGGCATGCGGTGATTGGTCCAGCAGAGCAGCGGGTCCGAGCCACATCACAATCCATAAAAAAAAAAAAAAAAAAATCGATTAGGTTTCGGTAATTAACCAAAAAAACGAACATCAACAATAAATTTTAAAAAAAAAAAAAGTAAAGTAAATTGACAAGAACTGTGCAGATTGAAAAAAAAAAAAAAAAGAGTTGTGCAGATTGAAAACAGAGCACTACGGCAACCTCTTCAACCATCTTTTGCTCAAATTAAAATATACCCACCAAAGCCAATCATCTAGCCTTTCAAGAAGATCCAACAAAATAATTGGAAGCAAATTTCACCAAAATTAACTGCACCGATCAATATATAAACAAAATTGGGCAACAACCAACAAGAATGACAAGCAGCAGCGGCGGCGTGAGTGTGGTCCGTGTGAGCAGCGGCGGAGGTGGGCGACAACACCAAAGACCAAGCAGGAGTAGGCGATTATTTTGGGGCTAGGCACGCGAATATTGAATGAAGAAAAAAGGTGAAAAAACCTAAAGAGACTAAAAAACGTACCTAAGAAAAATAAAAGGGAAGAAGACATCACATCAGCCCCCAAACTAAAAACAATATTCACTTAAGCCTATGTTCGAAATCGAAACCATTCGGTTTTCGTCGGTTCGGTTTCGGTTAAGTTCGATTTTCGATTTCGGTTCAGTTTCTGCTCATCCCTAATAAAATGTAGTTTTTCTCCTTCTTTTTCTTTACTTCAAGATAGGCCGTACATACATATCAAATCCTCTTACAAGTTGAAGCCTATGATGTCGTGTCGAGTCGGACATAATGTCCAACACTCCTCATATGAAAAATTCAAGAAAAATTTGTATCGTCATATTCGCATCATGTTGTATATGTATCCATGCATGATAAGTTACAGCCAAATTAAACACTTAACCTCCTTAAAAACCGCTATATAAAATTGTTAAGAGTACAAAATCATGTTCAGTTTAAGATCAAAAGCATAAGGTGGGGACGGCGCGCATCTACAGTTCCAAAACGAAGCCAAATACATCAAAACCACACAGACACAGTTGTGCGAGAGTGACAGAAGACACAAATCACCCATGAGAAATAAATCGAAAGGAAACTAAAATCTTAGAATTTACATTTATTAATCAACGATACATCAACATGATACATCTATTACTACAAGGGCAACTGTTGTAAATTAGGGACAAGATCAAACCTTGTGGTGGCTTGATGAGTTCTGTCATCCTGAAGAACTAGCACTTTAAGTGTGCCTGACTGCCTCAACCATGCCGTCACAACAGCACCTGTTGATACAAATCTCCCAATATTACACTTGGCAACATGAAACGGTGCACCTATGTTCAGCAATAGAGCTTCAATCGTGCGCTTAAGTGTACCGTCGCCTACTACTTTGCTGTGCTTGCCCCAGCCCGTTAATATGCTGCAAAATGACGAAAATGTTCAACGGAATTTCATTGATTTGACATACAATCGAAAGGCAATGACTGAATTAAAATGATATTCGATAGATAAAAACAAGGTTCACTTTTTTCTTTTCTAGAGACAATAATGTCAAATAATTACGCTGGCATAACCTAAGGTCTCAGTGTAATTACCCTTTTCAGTTTAGCACATTCATATCTATTTGCAACTAGATTTATAGAAATGTATACTTTTTAAGAAAACTACTATGCTGCAAAATTGATGAAAAGGTTCAAAGAATCTTACTCATTGACACAGTACTGGAAGAACCTCGAATTTGAAAAGTCATGGATGAATGCATACCTTAGCAGCTTTGGCAACTCATGGCCTTCATAAACAATAGAGCGTATATTGAGCAACCAGGCATGAACCATTGCACGTGCAGCACCTGAGGACATGAGGTGCAAATCCAAGCAAGAGTCTGACCAAGTGTTTTCCCATACTTCTCGGCGTTTACCTTCAAGCACAACCAGTTGGGCACCTCGCTTCTGGAAAGAGAAACATAAATAAAATAATTAATCAGTTAAAAGGCCAAAAATGAAAAAGCATTTTGAAACGTTTCAGCGCAAATGATCCATCCAAAAAATGATAGGATAATAAATCAAGAAAGTGCATTTTAATTATAGCATCAGAAAGTGGTCAACTTAAGTTACCTGGCCAAAATGCCATAGCATGTCAGTCAAAGCATTGTAAAAGGCAGAAGCTGTGGAAGAGTCCATCCGCTTCACCTCATCAAAAAGTGATAGAGCTTGTGACCAAGTGTTCTGACAATGGCCCGTCAGAAGTCCTTGAGCCACTCCATAAACTTGATTATCAAAAAGACGAAGTTCTTCTAGTAACAACGAAGCTTCTTCAAATGAATTACACCGGCTGCAAGCACAGAAACAATTTAAAATCTAAAGGGAAAAACTAATTGCAACCTTAAAACTCAACAACATTAGCTTTCTGGTTTTTCCTCCATAGTTATAACTTTTGGTGCCTATATAAAACAAGAAATTTATATCACCAAAGAAATTCAAGTTATGAGAAGCAAAAACTGCATAAGTTAGCACTACCTGCAAGCATTAAGAATTGCTGAGAAGGTAACAACATTAGGCTTTATTTCCATCTCATGCATCTTCTGGAAAACACCTAAAACGCATCGAAAGTCCTTTTTACCCCTCTGCTCATGCATTTCGCTTCCTGATTTCCCGTAAGCTAACTGCTTAAAAACTTCAATGATTCTATCATCCTCTTTATCTTCCACTTTGCTCTCCACCACTTTGGAGGATTCTAATCGAGATTCCAAACAATCCACAGCTTCAAATTGACCAAAAGCATTAATAATGGAGTTGTATGTGACAACATTAGGTTGGATCCCTTCCCTCATCATCTCGTCAAGCAATAATGCAGATGATTCAACAAGCCCTTTCTTACACAAGGCATCAATCAGTTTACTATAGAAAACAACATCAGCCTTCAGACCCTGTCGCTTGAATTCTAAGTAAACATCCATTGCCTCTTTGAATAAACCTCCTTTGGAATAAACACTAATTAATGTCGAGTAAGTTAGTAAGTTAGGAGAGAGATGTTCTCTTTTCATCTCACTAAACAGTTCCTTAACCTTATCATACATCCCCTGTTTACCAAATCCATCCAACAAAGCATTGTAAGTGACAACATCCTTCTTTATCCCAATGCTCTCCATTTCCATACCAACAGCAAACGCCTCATCAAACCTACCGAGACTAGCATAAATAGCAAGCAAAGTATTATAAGACACTCTATCCAATTTAATATCAGCAAACTTCATCTCATTGAACAAATTCAGTGCTCGATCGAGTCTCCCAGCCTTAGCACAGCCACGAATCATAGTGCTATAAGTTACCTCATTAGGAAAGATATTTTTTGCAGGCATCTCAGCCATAATCTCAAAAGCTACATCCATTTGCCCACCACTGCAAGCAGCATCCAAAAGGGTGTTGTATGTATAAATATCTTGATCAATTCCTCTGTAAACCATTTCATCAAACAAACGTCTTGCATTCTCCCACAACCCTGCACCACTACAAACAGCAAGAAGAGAATTGTAGGTAATCCTATCCGGTTGAACCCTATTCTTAAACATGTCATTGAAAATCTCTATAGCCCTATTATAATCTGCACCCCCTTTCCCACACGCATCGATCAGAGCATTGTAAGTCACTAAATTTGGCTTCAAGCCCGAGTCTTTCATACACTGAAACACTCCAATAGCCTCATCACAGTACCCACTCTTTGCATACGCACTAATCAAAGCAGAATAAGCATAAACTGTGTTCCCATAACCTTCCTTCACAGCGGTATCAAAAACTTTCTTGGCTAAATCAACTTTGCCTAATCTACCAAGAGTACTAATCATCGAGCTAGCTAATTTCCCAAGCTCATTCCTTTTCCTCGCACGACTAATGGCAAATTCGAAACATCGCATCGCCTTCATCCAATCCCCTTTATTCCCCAGCTCCCTCAGCAAATAGGTATAATCATCAGCAGCACAAAGTTTCGATTCAAACGCAAGCAAAACATCATCCACACACTTTACCTCCCCACTGCATCCAATAGCACGGTGGAGCGCCTCCTCCGCCGCGGCTGAGTGGCGGCTGGAGGCATTTGACCTAGGACGGCCATAGTGCATTTTCGAGACACACCGCGTGGACCGTCGACCTGAAAAGTCCGCAACAGATAGACCAGGAAAGCTCGCACCTCCGGCGGCGGCGGCGGCCGTGGCGGAGGGAGGAGGAGGCCTGGGTGCGGCGGCATGAGAACCGTGGTTGTTTAAGGCAACCTTCTGTTTCGGCCAGCTATGGTGCTGATTGGAGGGATTGCGTTGCTGGTGATGGTTCTGGAGTTGGTGGAAGTGGTGGTGGTTCTGGTAGGGTTTGGGGGTGGTGAGTGTACAGTGCGGTGGCGGAGTTGAGGATGCCATTGCATAAGAAGAAGATAAAAAGGTATGGGGCTTTTCTCCCTTTTGACCGCTGAGAGAGAGAGAAGGTGAGTAGATGAGTATACTGTGACACCATTGACTATAAATGACAGATTAAACTTGAAATTTATCTTTTTCTTTTCTTTTTTTTTTTTCTTCTTCTTTTTACTGAAAACAGTAAAGAATTATGATCAGTGTTGGATGCCTTGGATATTTCAGACATTATAAACTGTCAAAGTGGCGTAGCCGTGTCACGTGTGGGACAAATTGACCATCTTCTTCAACTTTTTGTTTTTTTTTTCATTTAAATACATAATAATTATAATTATTTTATTTTTTGGATGACTAAATTTTTTTACTCCCATTAAACTTATTAATTATAGAAAAAATAAGGGGTACATCTTGACGGCTTGACCTTTTTAATTATACATATTCATATTTAGATCTAATTTAATTTTAAAAATTACTCTGTCACCTTTTATAATTTGTTAATGAGTTACAATTTATCCCTTTTAGTTAGGTTTTTGAAGGAGTTTAATTTTCACTAATGACCCTACACACTCCATGCGTGTGAAAAATATATATGTATCAAATTAAAAATTTTATATTATCTTATGGTATAATTATTTTTAATATAATTTTAATGTTTTGATAAATAATTTAATAAATCAAATAAGATAATATTATATTTGTATAAAGTAATAGTTCAAGTAGAAATTAAAAAATATATATCTATAAATAAAAAAATTGGAATGGTGCAAGAGAAAAAAAAAGTTTAAATATAAATAAATAATAAAAAGATAAATAAAAAGAAAAGAATTTGAGAATTCAGGAATGTAAAAAAAGATTAAGCAGAAAACTGTTATGGGTAGAATTTGTGTTAAAAAATAAATAAAAACAAAAAATAAAAAAAAAGTACATGACATCAAATGAGTCTTTCGATTAATATAACAATATAGTATAGATTAAACCCCCAATAAATAATTTATATATAATCCTCATCACTTATTAAATTAGATTAAATGGCTTACAATTTATAATACAATCAGTCAAACGTGGTCAAATTTTGTAAAAACATCAATTTAAAGAATGGACTTCAATTTCTAATCTTTGCTACAAATGATTATTCGATTTTCACTCTTTTCCGTTGGTTTTTCCAGAAAAATCGCAGCTTTACTATCAACCTAAAACACAAAACCACAACTAAAATGGCAAACCCAAAAAAGGAAAAGAAATTACCGAATATTGACAAACCAAAGAAGGAGAAAAAAGATCAATTTATTCTTTTTACCTTTTTCTTTGCTTCATTTCCCACATTTTCAAGGTTCTTGAAAATCCTTGGAAGCCGTCCATGGCGACCAAGTAATGGTCTTAGCCCAAATCTCCAAGAGAGAGCCATAAAAGAGAAGGGGAAAATCATTACATTTCAGGAACCTCTATGTCAAATTTATAAAAAGAAATAAATCAGCAGCAGCACAAAAACATTTTATTTTTCTAGGCGTACAGGAAAGGCCTTTTTTTTTGTCCCAACTTTTCCTGTATGCCAAATTTGGTGGCAATGAATGTAAATTACCGAGTCACCCTCCTACCCGTTTTGGTCCTCTCATTCTTGATCACGATCCGGGCCGGGGCAGACAATCCGCCCGGCCTGTCTCTTGTCAGCTGCGGCGCGTCCAGCAACGGGCAAGATGACACCGGGCGAACATGGCAGCCCGACACCAAGTTTCTTGTATCGGGATCAAATTCGACGACAACGAAAGCTGAAGTGCAAGACCCGTCTTTGCCTTCGAATACTCCATATATGACGGCCCGGATTTTCCAATCCGAGGGAAATTACCAATTCACCCTCCAGAATTCGTCGGAACGCACTTTAATCCGCCTCCATTTTTACCCCTCGTCGTACCCAAACCTCAACATTTCCAACTCTTATTTCTCGGTCACCGCCGGCGGGTACACATTGCTGACCAATTTCAGCGCTTATTTGTCTGCCCAAGCGCTCTCTCAATCCTATTTCATCAAGGAGTATTTCCTGCCACCAACTGCAAACACGACTCTTAAAATCGTGTTCAAGCCCGCGGATAAGTCGTTCGCATTCATCAATGGCATTGAGGTGGTTTCATCGCCGCCCATCTTTAATCAGGACCCGGTTCTTGCCGGTTCGTCCGTGGACCCCAGTGCTGGACGGGGTTTGGATCTTCAGGATGCAACGACAGTTCCTATAGGTAGCATTGGCATGGAAACCATGTACCGTTTGAACGTCGGCGGCGGGTTTATATCTCCGACGAATGACTCCGGCGGATTGGGGCGGAGCTGGTATGACGACAGCGTTTACATATTCGGCGCCGCTCAAGGGGTCGCTGTAAAAGCGAATATCACCGTGAGTTACAAAACTCTGCCGCCGCAGATAGCGCCGTTGGATGTTTACGGAAGCTATAGATCTATGGGGGCTTTCAAAGACGTTAACAAAGGTGCTAACCTGACGTGGGTTTTCGAAGTGCACCCCGATTACATGTACATGCTCCGGCTCCATTGGTGCGACTCCGAGATGAAACAAATCAATCAGAGGGTTTTTGATGTTTTGGTCGACGACAAAATCGCTTCCAGCCAAGTGGATTTATTCACGGCGACGGGCTCCTTTGCCACTCCGACGAAGGAAGATTTCGTCGTTCGTATCAGCAACGCCACCGCCGGAGAGCTGCGTTTGACTCTTAGACCTTCCAATGCGACGTCGCCAGAATTCTTTGACGTGCTCCTCAATGGTGTGGAAATATTCAAACTGAGCGATGAAACGAGCAAGAGCCTCGCTGGATCAAATCCGTCGTTGTCCGATCTAATGAAGAAATATCAAGATTCATACGCAATGGCACCAAAAGCTTTCGTGGATCCACATAAATCCAGAACACCAAATAAAACTGTCGTAATAGGAGGAGCCGCCGGCGGAGCTGCTGCTATAGGATTAGCAGCCGTGATATTTGTGTTTGCGCACAAGAGGCAGAAGAGGGCATTCGAAGCGGGAGAATCGGGACACAGCGTGAGTTGGCTGCCAATTTCATGGAATTCGTCTACGAAAACTGCTTCAGTTGGAAAAAATCAAGCTAGCGTTACCATTTCCTCAGATGCAGCCAGCAACTGTCGATACTTCAGCTTAGCAGAAATCAAGAGCGCTACCAAGCACTTCGACGATTCCAATGTTATTGGAGTTGGTGGATTCGGAAAAGTTTACAAAGGAATCATCGAGGGCGACACTCAAGTAGCTATCAAGAGATCCAACCCGTCTTCCGAGCAGGGAGCGAACGAGTTCCAAACAGAAATCGAGATGCTCTCCCGGCTCAGGCACCGACATTTGGTCTCGTTGATTGGGTTCTGCGAGGATAATGGAGAGATGATCTTGGTCTATGATTATATGGGCAAAGGAACATTAAGACAACATCTTTATAAGGGTAACAAAACAACTCTACCTTGGAAGCAAAGACTCGAGATCTGCATCGGGGCCGCCCGCGGGCTCCACTATCTCCACACTGGCGCAAAATACACCATCATTCATAGGGATGTCAAGACCACAAACATCCTTGTCGACGACAAATGGGTAGCTAAGGTCTCGGATTTCGGGTTATCCAAAACGGGCCCCAACATGAATAAAGGCCATGTCAGCACGATCGTGAAGGGCAGTTTCGGATATTTGGATCCTGAGTACTTCAGAAGGCAACAATTGACTGAAAAATCTGATGTGTATTCATTTGGAGTTGTTCTTTTTGAGGTCCTCTGTGCCAGGCCAGCTTTGAACGCTAGCCTTCCAAAAGAGCAAGTTAGTCTGGCTGACTGGGCTTTGCGTTGCGCGAGGAATAATACCTTGGAAGAGATTATTGACGCTCAACTTAAAGGGAAGATCAGTCCGGATTGCTTGAAGAGATTCGCAGAGACAGCTGTGAAATGCTTATCTGATCACGGGTCCGATAGGCCGACGATGGGCGATGTTCTTTGGGGCCTCGAGTGTGCTCTTCAGCATCAAGAAAGTTTTGAGGGTGGGAGTTCAGATTCAGTTAAAAGTTCTGAAAATGTTGGAAAAGGAACGGACCAAAACGACATAATGGCCATGCACCGAAGTATTTTAAGTCTTGATGATCATGATGATGAGAAGGAAAAAACTAAAGACGAAGAAGACACTGAAGAAGTTTTTTCAATGTTTCTCAACCAGAAAGGCCGTTAAATTTTAATTGACATTACATTTATCATATAATATTTTACCTTTTTTTTTTTATTATTGAATATTTTCAATATTATAACAAATGTAATACATCAGCCATCTCATACGGCTAAAATTCAAGTAAAAAGATATATAGTGCTTGCTGCCGAGGTTCTATAATGTTTGGTGGTATATGTTGTACACATGGGTCATGGTACTATTGGCTCCATAGCATCAAATTTGCATTTCAAATGCGTTTTTGTGATCTTTCAACTATTGATATTATTGTCACTATCATGTTTTTTTCTCTATATCTTTGAATTCATTGTAGGGCTAAGAAATCAATTGAGCTCAAGATTATTGTAGGTCAATATAATATATTAATATTGATACATACATCAATTACTTTTAAAAAATATTCAAAATATATATAGCACAATCGGATATTAGACTAATGAATAAAACATCTTGAAATAAATAGGTACATTGAATTGTGGTCAAATATAATATTCAAAGGAATTAAAATTGGGTTTACGTAAATTACAAATAAGCCCCCGAGTTTATATATATAATCCTAAAATAGAAATTGTGCAGTCCAACTCAAAGTCGCGAAGTTAGAACTTTCTTCTTCCGGCGGCGAAATGCTTCGCATCCAAATCCTCATGGTTCTCATTGCAATGGGGTTATTCGACCCGGCCCGTATCAGATGCGTGTACTCGCACCAGGAAGCCGGCAACTGGCACTGCGATTCGGGTTCGGGGAACCGAATCAAGGCAGCGTTCAAACCTGGAATCATCACAGTTGATGGAAAGGTGGATGATTGGAAGGAAATTGAGGGGTCGGATTTTCCGTTGTTGCCGGCATTAGATCCGGATGCTGATAAAGCATATAATGGTGGGAAAATGACTGTCAAGGTGCGAGATCGAAGCTCGGAAACTAGCTATGTATGAGGATTTGTATGCCCGAGATAGTACTAATCTGGTTGATTTTCGTGTGGTTTCCGCTCGTTGTTAGGCAGTGCATGACGGGAACGAGGCGTACTTCATGTTGCAAGTTGATGGAAACTATGCGTATACGCAAGGGTATGATTTCTGGAATTTTGGACTGTCCATATATGAGCTGACTCTGTATGTGCGTTTGTGTTCCTCAGTTTAGTTTTCAATGTTTTTGGACTAAGTGGGATGAGGGGGGGTTTTGGGGGAGCTGGAATGGCTGAATTGTTGTTGTTATTTGCTGTTATTTCACTAATTTGCTCAGTTGCTTTATGATGCTTATTGGTTGAAATGATTGAATGCTCTTGGTTATTTGCTACAAAATCGTGACGTTGATATCTTAATCACGGTTTTGTTAGTATTTCTGGTGTTAAATGTTGTGTGTGCTGCAATATTATGATCTCTATTCTCATGAATGCTTAATACTCAGTTATGGAAATTCTTTGTACCAAATACCAACTAATGTAAAACGTGGTCTTCTCGTCCCTGTCTCATATAGGAATAACACCAGATGTCCATCTGTTGCTCTAATGTTTCAAATTGGTGAAAACGCGACATATCACAGAGTAAGTCCATAGTTGCATTTCAACCACTTCTCTGTCTTGTTTGGATTTGTAGTTGTTGATTTATATTTTGAGCTGAAAACTATGTATGCTTTAAGATGGGTGGCTGTGAAGAAGGACCAGATAGTTGCACCAACAAGACTTGTCAGGGGCATGAAGTTGACCTTATGCACTTTTCAATAGGAAATGCAGTTCCTGGACGACTCTATGGAGGAAATCCTATTGACAATAGAGAAGGATATGGAGGTGATAGGTAAGGTAGTTTGTTGATATATTTCTTAATTGTGGTAAGTATCTTGATTACTCTACTCTAATATGCTTATCATGCTTTTGTCCTGGCTAACAGGTTCGGTCATTTGGTAGATGTGTATTCTTGGAACCCACATTGTAGATTCCTTGATGGCCGTGGTCCTTCAGGTATATTAACTCTGTGTGTGTGTGTGTGATATTATCTGAAGGAATCAGCTTATGCTATAAGCCTATACTGTCTGGGAGATTTTATTATCTTGCAACTAATTCTTTGTTACTTATTTCTTATGACTACATATTCAGCAATATTTAAACCTAAAATTTGCAAAATTTTGTTGATTGAGTGAGATCAGGTGAAAACACAATTGTATTAAGATTGCAGTTTGACATCCTCGAGTGAATTGGTGCCAAACAAAAACTCTCATTTAAGGCCTAGCATAAGCCTATGTCTGGTTCTATTTTCTCAAAATGGATGTGTTTTCTTCAACCAGGCAATGACACCAGTGCACAGAATGATTGGCGAGGGGCGTGGTGGCACAATAGCTTGACTGACCACTCAGGTAGGCTTACCAGAAGCAAATTTTCTTCTCTACGTTGTTCTTTCCTTGATACACATTGACCATTTGCAGTTGCAAACTCGCTTGTTAGTGTGTTTTCTTACATGTGGCCAATCTGAAGACTTGTTCAGTGAAATATTTAAAGATTTGTAAAGCTCATTTTCCCCTCTTCTTTTTTCATGTTTGCCTGCCTCCCTGAATTCCCTCCAATGAGACAAAGAGTGACCTCTTCCTTTTGCTTTGTGGTGGAGTTACTTTTTTCAGTTTGCTTTTCTGGGATGTTAATATTTTCCTGTAAACCTTCCATTACACAGGCTTCATAGAGAACGACAGCCCATATGCATCCAAGGGTCAAAAGGGAACATACTATTATGAATTTGCCAGACCCCTTAGAACCATGGATCGTTTGCAACAGGTGACTTTCAAATTTGCTCATTTATGGGTTTTGAAGGCAAAAATGAACATTTCACTATGACATATTGACATCAATGGTGAAAACAGGACGCTCAGTTCACAATCGGTAAATCTAGTAAGTTATCAGCTGCATTCTGGTATCCGGAAGATGGCAAGCCATGGCATGGATCTGCCCACTATTCAATCAGCTGTGATTGGATTGTTCTTGATTTCGTATCAGGCGGTTCCGAGCTCGGGAAACTAAACCAATCAAGCCCTTGGAATGTTGCCACCACCTTTTCTCTTCTCTTCTCTGTAGTAGCTTTGTGCATTTCCACTTTTCTCGGGTATCAAATTTCTAAATCCAGCAGGAGGGATAACTTCATACCAATGGAGAATCTTTAAGTTCAATTTTTTCATCTTTAGGTTTCTATATATTCACACGATCACATTTAAATGGTGTAGCATTTTTGATCTAGTGTAGACATATTTTCTCCATTACAGCTCTCTCTTTTCCTTCATTTTTGATATTCTAATTTGTTTTCGATTAGATCTTTTGTCGATAATGTGAGGTTTTCTTGATTAAAATTCATTTTTGGTCTGTAATAATCTTCACAATTTTACAATTTTGGGTTTCTTGTTATAGATTATCCTTCTTTGTGTTGGTCTTCACTCTTGATTCTATTTTGAAGTGTTTTGGTGCAAATGCTTTGATGCAACTATCTTTTGTGGATATTCTTACCGTATTCATATTTTTATTTAAAATTTGCTTGATCAAAATTACTGAACTAGAATGATTTTCGTCAATATTATTTAAAATTTAAAATAAATAATAGTCAACAAATTTTAGAAGTGAATTTTTCTCTCTGTCTCTCACCCAAACAGACATTGAAAGAGGTTTAAGTGAGAATTAGGGATAGTTTGAAGGGCAAAGTGGAATTTTCAAATCCCAGGAAAACCATTCAACACAAACGTCGTCGTTTCGGTCAAGTCAGCACCGGGTTAGATACAATCATACAACAGCGTTGACCTGTTGCACATGAAATTCGAATTTTATTTTCCCATATCGTATATAAATAATAAATGGACTTCAATTTCTGTACAGTGGAGCAGACAGAAAAAGAACCAAATTGCCAAGCCAAACGGAGCAGCTATTCTTCTCTCCTCGTTCGTGGAATTCGCCATCAATTTTCCGTAGAAATACTGAAGAATCTCGTTTCTCCTCGTCTGTTCCTTTGCCCTAGATCAGGATCAGGTATTATCTCTTGTTAATTTCGTTGTTCTTAATCTAGTTTCCAGTTAGTGATTGTTTTTTTGCTTTTTTTCCGTTAAATTCGGACTTATTTTAGCTTCTGCATACTGTTACGTTCCTCAATTATCTGGCGATAATCGTTTAACTTCAGCGGTTAGGTTTTCGAATTGTTAATTTTGATTGTGGACTATTTGGTTTTTGCATAGGATATTTCGCCGAAAACTCAAAATCTGGTTATTAGATTTGCGGAGTTCTCCATGCGACTGTTTGTAGAATTTCGTTGAATCTGAAGTTCGCTATCAGCAGCCGATGCTATTAAGTTCAAGTTATTGATGCGTTGATTTCCTTTTTGTAGTGTTTAAAATTTGAAGGTTTCGGCAAACTACTATGGGGAAGATCAAGCCTCAAGCTCTCCTGCTACAGAGTAAAAAGAAGAAGGGGCCTAGTCGAGTCAGTGTTGCTACAATTGCAGTCTACGTGGTGGTTGTCCTTGTCATGGCATTCTTTTGTTTTGCTTCCTACAGACACTGGACTCGAAGGTCTTCTATTCAAATTCCATTGAATATATTTATGTTGATTAATGTTAAATGAAAAGTAGCTAATATAGTATATATTAAGATGGTTCAAGGTGCTTTTTTTTCGATGAGTAGGTTTAATTTCGTTTAGTGCCTTCTTCGCACCAAGTTAATTGACTATGATGTAGTCTACTTGTTAGTAGATGTAGCTTGGATCTTAATTTGGTTATACAGATCGTAATTATGAAGAATAATTTAGTCAAGGAGATGCATTGCCTTGGGTTGAACAACCACAGAATGTGCATTGAGCAACATTTTTGAATAAATTAAAGGAGTGAAAGTCTAGACAAGCAGTTGAAAGATTCCTGCCAATTATACATTTACTTTTATGCTAAAACAGCTCGTTAAATGATCAGTACACGGTTCATAACCTTCATTTGTTTGTCTTCTTCTTCAGGGAAAGCTACCAGGGGGAAGATATGCTATCACATGTAGAGGTAAATTTGATTTGCTGTGGTTTATGCCGCAGCTGCATCATTTTTTAAGTACCTTTCACTTCAGTGCATGTTTTACTAGATTCTCATGGTGGTAAAAGGAAGTTCCTAGTTGGAATCCTGGTTATATAGTTCTTGATTTCGACTTTGCTTTCTCTTGATGTGAAAAGTAATTCTCAATGTCCCGGATGGCAGCACACACTAAGCCATCCTCTTGATTTGCATCTGCTCTCTCCTGAATTCACGTTCCTCTGCATGTGCAGCATGATGATTCCTTTGGCGAGTTAAAGAAAGTTGATGTCCCGAAATATGCCGTAAGTTTGTTGCTTTGCTAGCTTCTGATGAATCAATTGTCGACAAACTTAGATGTTGCACTTGATAGATTTATTCATTTAGATGTTTAATGAGCATAGCAAAATTCATATCTCAAACATTGCACTTGATGCGAATTGTATGTTTACTCTTCATACTTGCAATTTCCTTTGAGCATCTTTTCTAATGCCAGAGTTTACATTAAAGTTGATGAATAGTAACGTTTAATTGGAATTGGTTTTTGATTAAAAGGAATTAATAACTGTTAATGGATAAAGACATACTAATGTCTTTCCAAAATCTTGTTAGATGTCTTCAGTTCAGTTTTTTTTGTTCCATTCCATTCCAAAAATCAAAATTCCCAATTTCAGCTGCGAAAAAGAATGTCTTCAGTCCAGTTGGTTTGCCTATTCCACTGCAGCCCTGCCTGCCTCTCCTCCCCTGTCTGCTATTCTTGTTTCCTTCTTCATCCTTTGAGGAAATAACACATTTTGTAACCAGGTGATAAGTACCTCAAAAGGCTCAATAACTGTTGAACTTTTCAAGGACGGTTCTCCTGAAGTTGTTGCTGAATTTATCAAGTCATGGTATGTACTACACTGATTAAATAATTGCATTTTTATCAGTTCAAATTTAGCTCTTTCAGTGCCTTCTTTTCTGTAATTACTTTTCTGATTTATTTTGATGTCAATGTCTAGCCAAACTGGTTAATTGTCGTATTCTGGTCAATATGTTGCTTCTTTTTTGAAATTTCTCAATCAACATGTTACTGAATCTAATTTGCAGTCACAACGGAAACTTCAAAGGGATGCTATTTACCCGTGTAATAAAAAACTTTGTTGTCCAAGGAGGTGGAACTGGAGCTACAGAGGATTGGACTTCACGAGGAAAGCATTACAATCAACTTGATACAAGGTCTGCGTATTTAGTTCTCTCAATCTATCTCTCACACACACTATATGCATATATATAAAATGCTGTCAATATGCAATTTCAATATAAGCATACATATAAAATATTCCCCCCTCTTCTACTCTCTCCTTTCCTCCCTCCCCTTTAGCCTCGCCTATACTCTCTTCCCCTTTGGCCTCACCTCGCCGAGCATCTTCTACCCTCCCTCCTCTCGTGTCACACCCTAACCTCTCTCCTCTCGTGTCACACCCTACCCTCTCTCCTCTCGTGTCATCCCATGTGCTATAGCATCTCGTGTCCTCCCCTACCCTCTCGTGTTCGCCCTTACCATATTTTCTCTCGTGTCATTCCCTCTCTTATAGCATCTCGTGTCCTTTCCTCTCCTTAACATTTTGTGTCCTCCTATCTCCTAAAGCATCTTGTATCCTCCCCTCCCTTCTCTCCTCTTGTGTCTTCCCATCTGCTATAGCGTGTCATGTCCTCCCCTCCCCTATAGCATCTCATGTCTTCCGTTCCCTCCTTCCGTCCCCTCCCTATATACAAAATGTTGTGAAGATTCACGTAGTATATACATAGAGTCTCACCACCTCTCCTCCTCATAAACAATAACTGAAATTTTTGTATCTGTTTTAGCTTGAAGCATGAAGCTTTTATGCTGGGAACTTCCAAGGGAACACATAGTGGCAAGGGATTTGATATTTTTATCACTACAGCACCAATTCCAGATCTTAATGAGAAAATTAATGTTTTCGGGCGAGTTATCAAGGGTGAAGATGTTGTTCAGGTAGAAGTTTTTGCCTTCTCACTGACATTTTCTTTTCCTTTCTATCGAATTCGGTATTCTGGTTATACCTGCAGTTTTAGATTGGAAACATAAATTTTCGTTTGTATCATTCTGTGATATGATTGTAGGAAATTGAAGAGGCAGACACAGACGATCATTATCAGCCTAAAGCGCCCATAGGGATCATAGATGTGACTTTAAAACAAAAGATCTAATGGATTGCACCTTGATAGCATATGACCAGGTAGGATGAAGCCATGCAGTATTATCAAAGGAAGCATACGGTTGAGTCAATGTTATTGTGGCATTATCACCCAGCGGGTTCTTATTCCTCTAAACCTACGCAGCTTTCTGCGAGCATCTGATGCACAAAGGCTTCATTTGTTTTATTTGTATAATTCGGGCATGCTTTTTTCTCTACCCTTTTCTTTTCTACTGTATTTTATACACAAGTGGGCTATTGCTCCTGAATTTTCACGTCTTGAAGCTATTCGTCTTATCTGATGTAACTTTTGGGCACACTGGTAATTTGGTCCATTTTTCTGGTCTATTTCACTTGAATTGTTTCTCATACTGGTACTAGGCAATTTGGGTTTGGATTACTTGGAGTTGAAACGCTAAGATAAAGACAGCATGGTTTTTACTGCATAGTTGTATATCGCATTAAAAACTCTTTCTATGTTATAAAGTTTCAAATTCTTTACACGATTCCTCCTAAAGATCATCCCTCACGGTGTAAAGTAGGTGATCTATGAAACTTGTGTTACTGACTTTAGAGTACAAATCAATGGACGCAAGAGCCTAGAAAAATGAGATAAAGATGCCAAAAATTGAAGAAATAAGTGAAGGTACAGGTGCAGATTCACAAATTAAAAGGGTTGGTGAAGGAATCACACCAATCCAAAGGTTGGGAACCAACGTGCATAGTCCCTTAACTTTTTCAATAAAGTTATCATTCAGGTGTAACCCTTGCAAGCAAATCTTCGAGCTCGCTGCTTATTTCAATACCATCGCCTTCAATCCTCGCACGCATATCTGGCACTGTTCTTCCAGCAGCCACATAAGCCTGAAGCAACGCCCCGTACAAACGATTATCAACATAGTTTATCTTCTTCATCAAGTTATAGAATTCCTCAGCACGGCTCACATTGCCCTCTTTCTTAAAGTAATCCAGAAATCTGTCAATGGTATTCGATTTAGGTCGCCACTCATTTTCAAGATCTTTGGATACAGCAACTTCCATGAATTTGAACGCAGCATTTCCATCATTTTTTTCCAGAAAGAAAAGCATAAACATTTCCAGTGCAACGAAAAACGGTCCTCTGGATTTTACAAGTGCTCTTTGTAAAACCGACTGAGCTTCTTCAAACATGTCATGACTCAAGTAAGCACCAATAGCTGAATTAGCCAACCTAACATCATAATTCTGACAAACCGATTCCCACTCCTCATAGCATTTCTTCAGCCCCGGTATGTCACCAAGATTCCTAAGAGCTTGCAGCATGATGAGATAACTCTTATTCGTCACTACTCTCAGTGTCGACTTTAATGACTTCCAAATACGATGAACATTATGAAGATCAGAAATTCCAGCATACAAGGTTATCAAGAAATGGTACGCCTCGCGATCATTTCGGCCCATTTCATTCTCCAAAATTTTGAGAGCCAAAACAGCCTTTTCTCGATACCCACCCCTTGTGTAGAGGATTGCTAGGTTACTATAAGTTGTCCAATTGCATTGCTTCCCATTTTCCTGCTTCATCTCTTCAAAAACTCTTTCTACACCCTCAATATCATTTAAACAAGAATAACTATTCATCAATAAGTTGTAAGTAAATGTGTCAGGCTGAATATTCCTTTTCTTCATTTCTTCTCCCAAAACAAGTACCTTCTCTGGCTGCTCTAATCTAAGATACATGGACATAACATTGTTAAAAGGCAATGGTTTCGTTACCAAATTCTCTTTTACCATTTTCGCAAAGAGATTTAATGCCTTTTCAGTCATCTTCTCCACACAATAGCAATTTAGGAGGGCACCATAGGTGCAATGAACCTTTACAGAGGGTGAGAGGCTGCTGAAGTAATTTTCAGCTGCAGCTATGCCCTTAGTTTTTGCAATTAAATCTAAACGCACCGCATAATCTCCGTGCGAAAAGTTGAATTTCCGAGACTCCATCCACTCCATAATCTGGATTTGACACAGTATAAAAATCATTCTCTATTAGGGAAAAGAAACAAAATTATTACAAAACGAATTTAGAAGAAACAAATGGCTGCGAGAAAGGCTAAAACCACAGCAATTCTCAATTCTCAAATCCAGAGACCATTGCAGTCGTCTAAATTGAGTATAATTCTGAAACTTGCGTCATTCCATATTCCAGTATCATTATAATAGATAATTAAGAAATGTATCACCACACACACGCGCACAAACAAATCAAGTATAAGAATACGACGATCAATCCATCAGTAATCACACAAATATTGAGAACACACAGTTGCGATCGCAAACCTCGAGAGCATGGTGGAATCTTCGGTATTTCCGGAGCTGCTTGATACAAGCCTCAAGCTCGAATTTACCAACTGGTTTTCCCTCTCTTATGAACTCGTTTATGGTACGTGCCACTGTCCCCTTGATATTCCCCAATGCCGACAATCTCCGGTACAAGCGATCTTCCTGTTGGTGCGGCTGCGCCGCCTCAACCGCCGCAGAGAATCGCCGAACCAAATCCCGAGCTCCGGTGGGAAAACGACATCGGAGATTCACCATTACCAACCAATTTTACCGCGGAAGGGTTTTAGTTATTACTTATTAGGGTTTATTCAGCTGGAGACTGGAGCAGGGAAGTTTGTACTTAGTAGAACTCTAGAAATGAAAATTATTGCCACTTTAAATATTAGTGTTACGCACCGCGATTTCTAATTTTTCAAAAACGTTTTGCGGAAAAGCGTTAGGCCTAACCTGAAGTCGCTTTTGACAGGCAAAGTCTCATTTTAAACCCCTTTGTAATTTAATTTATCCACTATTTTCTACTTGGAAATTGGAATTAAGGAAAAGGAAACAGGGTTGGAAGTTGGAACTGGAAGACCGGAGCTCGGAGGGCTACGTCTATGGCGCTGCTCAATCACCGCCCTTTTCTCTCAATCCCTTCCCTCCGTTCTCCGAAAACAAACCTTTCTGCTCGAATTTCATGCCGCTCGAATTCTGTACGCATTGCAATTAATTTTTTTTCGCACAAGTAGAATTCCGGAAAAGAAAGTTGATGTTGGATTTCGGCTTTGTTCTTCGATTAACGAAGAAATTCCTGCAGGTGGATGAAGTTGAATTGATATCATCAAAGAAAGAGTATTCTCCCGGAGTGGTTGATGATGTTTTTTTGAAAGTTTTTCGCAGCAAAATGGCGCAGGTGAGTAGCGGGCTGCTTGTTATTACCTTTTTTTCAAGTAATTAAAGTTGATAATTGTGTCGTGGATTGGTAGGAGATTGGATGGGATTCGGAAAAACCTGGATATGACGGATTGATCGATGTGGCTCATAGGATAATGGTTGGCAGATCAAACTCTGAAGCTACAAAAGCTGCGGTATATCATCATTTTCTCGTTTTTTATTACCAAATTTTGAATATATATGGTGAAACCTTCTCTTCATAAATCACGCTAGCAATGGAGACACATTGGGAATTGGGATTGAGTTGC
Organism: Lantana camara; assembly: GCA_037501455.1. NCBI lineage: Eukaryota > Viridiplantae > Streptophyta > Magnoliopsida > Lamiales > Verbenaceae > Lantana > Lantana camara. The sequence continues at coordinate 132,195,806 of CM074855.1, forward strand.
TACACTGGATTATTTTTTCTTGCATGAATTTTGTTTGCCTTGTTTTGAGTAGGTACGGATTTTAAGATCATTGTTTCCTCCATTGTTATTAGAGCTCTACAAAAGGCTTATATCTCCTATAGCCGGAGGCCAAGTGGCAGCTGTGATGGTTGGTGAGCTTCTCGGTCCCTTTTTCATCTTAGTTCTCTCTGCAACTTTGCTATTAGTTCTCTCTCTCTCTTTCATATTATTGGCTTTTACTAAAACATCAGCTCTCTTTATTTCGTTGAGCAAGACAAAACTTTCCATATTCAAGAAAGGCACGCATCAAGCTCGAAAATTCCATCGTTTGTGCGTAATTCAATGTCTACAAATTTACATGATTGAATGGTTTGTTTGCTTGTATTGTGTGTATGGAAGCAAGGGTGACTGCACTTTCGTGTCAATGGCTAATGGGAACGTGTAACGTTAACTCTGTTGAATTGCCTAATGGATCTTCGTGGTCTAGTGGGGTACTGTTTTATATTGTTGCTTACATATATAATGACATGGTTCTTGATGCTAACTCGTTCTAATTGCACTGCCGCGGTGTCTTCTTTTGTTTAGGTCTTCGTTGAGAAATGCAAGTACTTGGAGGAGAGCAAATGTGTGGGTGTATGTCTTAATACTTGCAAGCTTCCTACTCAGGTTCGTACCTCTTGGTTCCTTCAAGGCAATATGCGACGTTAGAGGCTTATAAGCTTTATGTTCCGGCAAGAGGTATAGGCTAGTAATATGGTTAAATCACTCATTGTCTTTCTTTTCCAATTGTAGACCTTTTTCAAGGAGTACATGGGTGTGCCTTTAGTAATGGAGCCCAACTTCAACGACTATAGCTGCCAGGTTAGATGAGCTTCTATAACAAAATGTCAATTTCCTTCTTTAAATCAATTATTTAGAACTATGATATATGACATTTGTCTATGCTTCTGAAAATGTCAGTTCAAATTTGGGGTGCACCCTCCTCCACCGGAAGATGACAGTGCACTCAAGGAGCCGTGTCTTCAGATATGCCCAACAGCCAATCGGCGCAAGGAAGTTAACAATAACAATGCCTTGGAAGCGTCAAAATGCCCCAAGGCTTGAAATGCTTCCTATTAAAACAAGAACAAATATTTAAATTATGTACCTTAGTACAAACATAGTACACAACATCGATTGATTATTGTCATATCCTGGCCTTGTACAAACACTATCACCGACTGAAATGCAACCGGTATAGTTCTCTGGGTGCTAAGTTGGTTGTAGAAAATTGAAAATAATTATTATTTGAATATAAACAATTAACGCTTATAATATACCCATCTTCAATCTGTATAGTTAAGTTACCTATCAATCATTCCTTCAGACATAATTAAGTGCAAGTAGCCCTCCTGTAAAAGGGATTTTTGATGAACACTAAATCAAACCAAGCAAGAATTGCATCAATGGCATACTAATACAACAGGATCAAATGTAGTAGTTTAACCACCACAACATGGTTTTACATGGCAAACATGATATTCCCTTCATATATTAGCGATCCCAGCCTGAGGGTCTCCGTCTTTCTCTCGATCTATCCCTGAAAGTACAAACAATAACAATATGAGACATAATAGTTTGGCAATATAAAGAGGCACAGAAGCAACAATCAACAATCAAGAAGAAATGCGCATGTTTAGCACTTATGCACATGTTTCCAAATGCTTCTGTTCTTTCTTACCCTCCCCAACCCACCCCAATCTCACCTCTTCTGAAAATGCTTTGTTTTTTACCTTTGTTCCTATAATTCAGTTATTCTCTCATTACTCCCCATCTTCAATATTACATATAAGCTTTTTTCATAACCTGATCCGAAATACCTGATCCAAAACGCTCAACAACTTGCGACTGCTGATGAAGGCAGAAACAATATAAAAGTTCGTTCAAGGGAAAATCACCTTTCTGAGTGCGTTTGTTTAGCAACTTCTCTAGAGTTAGATGCAGCATTCGATGCAGAAGAGGTAGTAGTCGTGCTGTTTATTCTTACAGCATGATGGTCACCACCAATAGTGCCACCAGATACAAACCCAGGTAAAACCATTCTCTTATTGGTTTGCGCACCTGAGCTGCTCTGTATAAATTGATTCTGGGAATTCGAAGATGCAGGAACAAAGTTGTTCCTGAATTGTGCCATCATTCCTGTCTTCAATGATTGAACTGCCACAGAACGACTTGGAGTGGGATTGGAGGCAGCATTTGATTCAGGATTATAGCCAATACCCAAACCAAAGTCCACACCTCGAACACCTTTGCCACCACCACCACCTCCCCTTCCTTTAGCTCTTTTTCCACCTGAAACGTTATGATAGGTTAGTACTTCAAGAATACTTGCAATAATGATCGACACATGGTGATCCATATCAGATAATTCAATATTGAACTGGTAATTGCTGTCACATGAAGGACAACACATGCGCTTTGAGAGGGGAAAAAAAGGGCAGTCGGGAGCTCAGATTTTGAAAGAATATAGAAAATCATAGACTATCATAATCAAAATGGAACTAATACCTCCTTTGCGGGCATCACGTTTGGATCTGAACCTTCCATCCTGGTGATTTACAAAGTAAATGTCACTCAACAAAAGAGGAACACCAAATACGCAATATGTACTAGAAAATTCAGGCCTTCATGGAGAAAATTAACAAACAATTATATTTTTCACTTTAATTTAATTGTAAACTGTAGAATGAATACAAGTAAGACGTTCTTTGCAAACAATAAAACACTGCAAAAGTCACTGCATTACGTTCGTGCCCTATTCTTTGAGTAAATCCTAAGTGAAGCATCGGCAGCACAATCCTATCAAGTAACTTAATAAGAGAAAGATCCTGTCCTAGGTATAGCAGAACCACCGAGAGTAGGCTACTAGATAGAAACATCACTTTCCAATATTCTTGACAAATTTAGTCTACATCAGAATGACCAGTAGAAAATGCATTTGCATGTCATATTTCAATTTCAGAAAATCATTAAAACCATTAAAATAAGTGAAGTCACACATGTACACTATCTACTGTATACATATATATTCATAAATTTTCAATAAAAGCAAAAGCTAAATCTGAACATGTGAATACCTTCATAGCAAGATCCATGAGCTCTGTTGAGACGTTTTGACCAGCAGCGATCAAACTGTTAACTAATTCACCAGCAAATCTAGCCTCCTTTAGCGTTATGAGAGTGTATGCAGTTCCATCTTTGTCTCCAGCACGACCTGTCCTCCCAATTCGGTGCACATGCATATCCATGTCTTTAGCTATATCAAAGTTCACCACGGATTTAATTGACTTGATGTCAAGACCACGAGCAGCAACATCTGTAGCAATCAGGACATGGTATGTTCCAGACTTGAACTTTTGCAATATTTCCATACGAGAAGCCTGATCTTTGTCACCGTGAAGTGCTGCAACTTTAAACCCCTTCTGCACCAGTTGTGATTCGAGTTCATCAACTGTGGCCTTCTTTGAGGCAAAAACCAGCACATCCCCTTCATCTATCATTCCTGGAAGCTTCTCAAGAAGCCATGAGAACTTTTCTGTATCTGATGGAAGAACTTGAACAACTTGGGTAATATCCTCATTGGCCATGCCCACCTCTCCCACGGTCACTCTTACGGGATCAGAGAGAATCTCCCTAGCAAGCTTTTCAACTTTTCGAGGCATGGTAGCTGAAAAGAGCAATGTCTGGCGATCGGGCCTTATTTGACCAACTATCGACCTTATCTGTGGCTCAAAACCGAGGTCAAACATTCTATCTGCCTCATCAAGTACTAAATAGGTAGCTCTCAACATGGTCAGTGCCTTCATTTTGATCATGTCTATCAATCTCCCAGGGGTAGCAACTACTATTTCACACCCTGCCTTAAGCTCCTTAAACTGCTCAAGCTTGGACATTCCACCATAAACTGCAGATACACGGATACCATGAGCTTTGGCAAATTTCTTAGCTTCCAAGTAAATTTGATGAGCTAGTTCCCTAGTAGGTGCACAAATCACTCCAATGGGACCTTCTTCTTTCCCAAGCTCGGGTTGATCCATAATATGGACAATCATAGGAAGCACAAATGAAGCAGTCTTTCCTGAACCAGTTTTTGCTATACCAATTATATCTCTTCCAGACAGCACAATAGGTAAAGCTTGGCACTGTATTGGTGTGGGTTTTTCATAAGCTTGTTTTGCAATGGCTTTCATTATCTCCGAAGAAAATCCACAATCTTCAAATGTTTTAACTGGTCTTGGAACATCAAAACCTGAAACACGAATAGCCAGACTCTTCCTATACTCAACAACATCCTGGTCGCTCATACCTGAAGAAAAAAAAAACAGAGGTTCTCGCTCATTTCCTATTTGTCCCGCTTGCTGATACCGGATACTACACATAACTTACAGGAAAAATTGGTAGTATCTGAAGCCAGTACGAAAAAATATGTACAGATGCTAGGTTGCACTCAATTACCTGAAATTGAAGGCTTCTCCTCGTAGAAATCCTTATTAAAGGGCTCATAATCAATTGAGCTGTGATCAAGTGCTGAAATCGGCTCAATCTTCTTCTTATCCACAACAATAGGATTATCATCGGAATCATACTCAAGCATCCCCGCATCCACCGCCTTCGCCGCAGCATAAACCTCTTCGTCCGAATTATACCCGGCGTGCAGCGCATCGGCGGCCAGTTGCAACCCCAAATCCTTCTTCGCCTTCAGAAAACTCTCCATTGGATCATCATCCACATCATCCTTATACTTATCCAACTTCTCCTTCGGCTTTGGTGGCGGTGCTGCCTTTATCTCCTCCTGCAATCCTTCCATAAACGCGTCCAGCGGATCAACTTCGTCTTCGTCCGCAGCAGCACGATTATTGTTGTTCGACGCGACGTCATTAGATGTATCTCGGTCGTCGGCATATTCAATATTCTCAAGGTCGCCGTCGTCGTCGCCGTCGCCGCCTCCGCCGCGAGAGGACGGGGGGACGTATAAACGTTGAGAAGGTTGGGATCGCTCGAAGTTGTACGTAGCTTGGCGATTGAAGCCGAAGCCTTCGAACCCGAATTTTCGTTTCGACATCTTGTGGAAATAATAAACCCTAGAATTGCATTTTGGGGGAACCTTAAACTGCTCCTATTAGCTGATTTATAACATGTACGAGCTGGACCAGGGTTTATGGAGCTAGATTGCCTCGGTTGTCGGTTCTGGTTAAAGACATTACTTTTACTTTATTGATCATCAGTCCCTTAAATTACGAATTTAAGATTTTGGCCCAACAATTATCATATATATGCTAATGTAATGTAACCTTAATCATTAATAGCCTTCGCAATATAAGTCCCTTACTAAAAATCAATAAAAATCTTGTAAGTTGTAACAATATAGAAAATAGTTACTTCCCATTTTGATAATATTTATTTATCTTTTATTTGCCCTAGTGCAAATAGAATTGTTCATGAGTTAGATAGGAATACAGTTTTGATATGCGTTAATTCTTTTTATATTTCATTCTTTGTTTCGGATTTGATTAATTTGGAGAAATAAATTACCCCATTGAGGGGCTGTTCTTCAAAAATTTATATATAGTCCTGATCACCCTAAATTTTGAAAAAAATTTATTTTTGTCCTCCTAATTTTGAATTTTCATTCCCCCCTAATTATAAATTTTATCCCTTTTACTTTATATTATAAATTTTTACCCCACTCCTCGTAGATCCTGATTTCGTCCCAGCATAGTCGTTTAAACAAAAATAAATCTATTATTCCTATCTTTCTAATTGCGAAATTAAAGAAAAACAAACCAGAGGTTTGCTTTCAATGCGCTTTTCCTCGAATTAATTTCAAATCTTGATAATTAGCAATTCGGAGAACTAATTATTTTGGTAAGAATTTCTTTAACATCTATGGGAAAATCTGGAGGTAAAATTAGAAGAACCTAAAAGAATCAGGGTCGTCTCATAATTTCCATTTCCTAAAAGTCAAAAAAGGAAAACTGTAAGGAGGTGAAAAACTAGCACGTGACAGGGACAGGGCCGCCACTAAAATAAGCCGGGGGTCCAGGAGCTTATCCTGCGCTCGTAGTTGCAGCATAAAATTGTCGAAGAAAGGAGGGAAAAATATAAGGGGAGAGAGAAGCGTAGGTTGCTGAGGAGCCGAGTCAACTCGTCAGGATCTCACCGGGTCGCGGACCGAGTCGAAATATCCCCCACCCAACACAACACATACAAAAAATTTCACACACACAAACAGGTGTGAAAAAAATGGAGAAGAAATTGGGAGTCTTCTTTACTACTATAGTAGCCCATCTCAACACCACTACCCTCGCTATCTTCTCTAACCCTAAACACAAACATCCAAACACCCCTTTACCTCTCTCTCATCCCCTTTCTCTCTCTACAATACATATGCTTTTGTGTATCCATCTGTTCGCCGACCCATTATTCCTGCCCTCAATTATTCTCCCTGTTTCCTCCTTTTCGTCTCTCCGCCTTTCTCGTTCGGTCGCTTCTTCTCCGTTTGGCTTGTCGCGAGGTAAATTTGTGTGTTTGTTTGATGTTTTTCGTCTTTGGGTTCGGTTTTTCTGTATGCGGGTGTTGGTGGAGTGCTTTTGTATGGTGGGATTTGGAGGAATCGGGTGAATTGGCTGGTTTGAGCTGTGTTTGGCATCTGGGTTTGTTGTGATTGCTCAATGTGAGGCTTGTTTTGTTTTGTGTTTCTTCTCCGTGTGTACGGTTTTGAGTTGGCTTTTCTGAAATTTACATGGGGGTGAGTGGAATTTGAGTTTTGGGATATATTTATTTTTGTGTCTGGGGTTAATTATATTTATTTGATTTTTGCTTTGATGTATTCGCTCATGCAAATGTGGGATCTTTGATTTGGTTATGTTCTGCATCTTCTTGCAAGCTCATTGACTGTGCTCATTGAGTTCATCTACTAATCTTGTGTAATATATTAGAATTTCTTTTCAACATTATTGTTTCATGTTGAAAGCCATCTTGCCATGAATTTTCCCCGTCTTGACGGATGATTTTCAAGTCGGTTGTTGTGTAGTTAACTCTTTAAGTTGGGTGGGGAGGATTCCGATGATGTCTGAGTTGTAATGCCGTTGCAGGCTTGCAACATTATCTTTGTGGTCCGTTTTTGGCTCGGTGGATTTTGTTATGGTTTTTAATGTTTATTCTCAAGTATGGTGCTCTTTGCCTTAATGCTCTATGCATTCCAAGTCCTAATAATTCTCTTATTTTGGCATGCGATTCTAATTTTTCCTTTCTTTATAATTACAAGTAGGGCTTATACACCACAATGGCTAAATTTGTGTGATACTTGTGCAGAGAGACCTTGATGCATTACGTGGCTCATATACCTAAACCAACTTAGCATTTAATTGGCTGTTGGTTTCAAGATCAAAATATCTTGTTAAAATGGATCAATCTAGGGTTACTCGATTAGAGAATATTGGAGTTACTATAAAAAGGAAGAGAAGCCAAACCTCACGCCGACCTAGACCTGAAGCACAGTCACTCCCTGATGACTCTCCTATGTCATCCACACCTGTTTCAGATGATATGAGCAAGGTTTCAAGCGATGATAACATTGGTGATGGTAATTCAGGAGGGAAAATGTTCAATTTGAATCAGTGTGTATCAAGGTCGTTGCCTGTTACTGGATCAGAGATTGGATCAGATGTTAGTCTAAATAACGGTATTTCTGATGGAGCAGGAAATGAAAATAAACCCAGAAAAGTTAAGTTGAAGGTTGGTGGTATGACGCACACACTTCAAACTAAATCCAGCTCTAACGGGGCATCTGGTAGTGGCTCTTCAGGAAAGATTAACCAATCATCAGATAATGCTCGACCACGTCAGAGGCCAGGCATTCAGGTTGGTAATCATGCTCTCTGATTATGTGCATTGGAAACATTCTCGTGTAGCGCATTTTTGAACTTGTTCTTCAGTTTTTTGGGAATTGATGTTGCCTCTGTTGTTGTCTATTTCTGCTTAGTTAATTTCTTGTGCGCTTTACAATGGGAATGAGCTTCTTTTATTGTTGGGAGCTTGTAGATTTCGTGTAAGCTTATTGAATGAATATCGGATTACTGAGCCATTGCAGCTTTTGTTTCAATCAGTGGCAAATAATTTATTCAGATACCTTCTTCTTTGTCCAACTCTGTGTGTGTGTGTTCCTTTCCCCTTTTTGGTACTGACTCAAAATTTGACATTTCTGGGACGTCCCTGTTATTCCAGGAAAATTCTGATGAATATCATTCTTCACCTTCGGATAAGAAAAGTGGGCTACAAGGGATCCCATGGAAGGATTTCGCAAAAAGTAATATTACTATTGCAAAGGAAGAGAAAAAACAAGGAGATAAGCCTGATTCAGCCCGTAAGAGTAAAAGAGCACCTAAGAGACGAGTTTTGCATGGGGACTTTGATGAAGATGACGAAGATGATGAGATAAGGTACCTCGAGAAACTAAAAACTTCAAAAATAACAGGATATAAGGACTTGGAGCCACCACCCCCTACTAGAAAACTGCAAAAGGGGGGTAAAAATGTCAACTCCGTAGATGTTGGAAGTAAGAAATCCAGATCTGGAGACATTGATTATGATGAGGAAGAAGAACAGTTTTCTGATGGGGAGCTTGAAGGGAAGAAGAAGAAAAAACAGAAAAGGGATTTGTCAGAGTTACCAACAGAAAACAAGAGAGAAATGGCTCTTACAACTCGTCAACGAGCCCTTTTAAGCAAGGATGCTTCTGCTGCATCTGGTGCTAGTCAAATTGAGTTTCCAAATGGTTTACCACCAGCACCACCTCGAAGTCAGTATAAACTTTATATATATATTTGTTTACATGATATTCTCATGTTATTCCTAGAATTAGTTGGTTGAGATTGCCTTATGTTAACTTACTTTGTAACAGAGCAAAAGGAGAAGTTGACAGAAGTAGAGCAACAACTGAAGAAGGCAGAGGCTGCACAGAGACGGAGGCTTCAGAACGAGAAAGCAGCTCGTGAATCAGAGGTTTGCTTTTTCTGTCGCTCATTGTTTTACTTTATTCACCTTTTGCAAAATCTAAATCTAAGTTTGGTTTCATTTTAAATTTTTAGGCTGAGGCAATTAGAAAAATACTTGGTCAAGATTCGAGTAGGAAGAAGAGAGAGGAGAAGATGAAGAAGCGCCAGGAAGAGTTAGCGCAGGTATTGATGGGGTGGCTTTCAAATATGATATTTTGAATATGTGTAAACCATTAATCATACAATTCCATGAAAATGGATGTAAACAGGGGAAGGCTGCAAATGCTCAAATGCTTGCATCGAACATCATTAGAACCGTCGTGGGACCCACCGGCACCACCGTCACATTCCCTCAAGAAATGGGCTTGCCGAAATTCTTTGAGTCAAAGCCTTTCAGGTAATCTCTCTCTCTCTCACACACATGCACATAATGAGCTCTGGAACGACGACCTAAATTTGTGATAAATTTGAAATTTCAGATATCCTCCTCCACGCGAGAAGTGTGCAGGTCCGTCGTGTACAAATGCTTACAGGTACCGTGACTCGAAGACGAAGGTTCCTCTTTGCAGTCTCCAATGCTACAAAGCTATCAATGAAAAGATGCACAATGCGCAGGCCTGCTAAGATGGTGGCTCTCTTCGCGTATCATCACTTTCATGCACATGTTGGTAGTCTATATTGAGACACTTGGGGACACATTGCCTCCAAGTTTTCTTTCTCAGAAGGTGGAAAGAAATGGGAATTAGAATTTTGACTCGAAAAATGAACCTTTGCAACATTTTAATGGGCAGAGGACCTTCTTTGTATCTATTGTAGTCGTGGTTATTGAGTTCTATTTGATATTTTTGCCGTCAAAACCTCAACTTCTACTTTGTGTGTGAGCTGAATAAGAATCTTAATTACATAAAAGCAAACAATAGGTATAATTACAAATATTTTTCGAAATTTAATCTAATTACAAAAAATACTTGATAATTGATAAATTAAGATAAATGTCTTGAGGTTTAAATTAGAATTATGAAGAAATACTCAATAACACCTGGCTCAAAATATAAATATTTAATTATAATTTTTTTTTTCAAAATTAGATTGTAAGACTTGCCTAGTATATTTTAAAATTTTAAATTATATAGAATATTTGAAAGTATATATGAATAAAAGATAATTGTGGACAAATTGAAAAGGTAAAGTTATATTGGGAAGATAATGTTGTATTAATTACCTAAAAAATAAGGGTGGGTAGGGTAAATTAGTGATTATATGGGCCAAATTAAGAAATATTAGTTTTGGAGTTTAAGTGGGTTATGTTAAAATTTATGTTTGCTTCAATGTTTTATTGATTAAACTATTAAAGCATTAAATTGGTGTTTATATTTTGAATTTAAATTGTCCATTTCAGAAGGTTAATTTTGACTTTTAAAATTATATTTTGTGAAAAAAAAAAAAGAAAGAAAAGAATAGCATTAATAATTAATTTGTTACTAAAAATAAATCTAGAATTGTCCGTATTGTATTTGTAGCTGCAAGAGGTTTTAGCTAAGACGCTTCTTATTTCTTACCCAGAAACGCGAGAAAAGAAAAATCTTGTAGCTCGCCTCACTCTCTCTCTCTGCGCTCACATCTCCGCCGTTAATTGGATAAGCCTCCGCCGTGCGCCACCGCTGTTTCTCTTACTCAGAATGGCGCAGTCGTGCGTTTCGTCTTCTTTAAGATTTAATTCATCCTCGCTTTCTCTCACTTCCCCAAACCCTAGTTCATTCTCTCATTCGTCCTCTAAAACATTATCGTTCCCCTTTCAACCTCTCCGTTCGAGCTATGAGTTATGCAGGAAATTGAAGAAATCGAGCCAGAGGAGCTCTACGGTGAAGGCTGCGTATGCTCCGGAGGAGAGCTCTCGGGATGGTATTTGGTCGATTAGGTGAGGAATTTTTTTTTTCCCTTTTATGTAGTTAGATGGTCGAATACTATAGTTTACTAGCTAGGATGGATTGATTGGATGCCTTCTTTGTATTGTTGCACCTATCATTTTTGTTTAGCTTTCAAATGTTACTGTGAACAATTTAGTTAGTTTTGCTTGAGAAGCATTTGAATAATTTGACTCCAAGAATCTATGCTTGTTTGAATGTTTTGTAATTCTAGCTCAAAAAGTCGTTTAAAAAAATTTGCAAGTTAAATGGTTGTTGTAAGTTTGTCAGTAACGAATTAGCTGAATTTCTTCCTTTTGCTTTCAGGGATGATTTGGAAATTCCATCGTCACCATACTTTCCGGTATATGCACAAGGGCGAGGTCCACCTCCAATGGTGGCAGAGCGATTTATGAGTGTTATCAGCCAACTCTTTCAACATGTGAGACATTGTTTGTTTGATTATAAAGAAAGTTGGGGTATTAGTTATTGTGTTTGTCCATTCTGATGTCAAAGCTGTATTTGTAGAGGATAATACGGTGTGGTGGAGCAGTAGAAGATGACATGGCAAACATGATTGTTGCTCAGTTGCTCTATCTTGATGCTGTGGATCCCACTAAGGTATATTTCTTAGTCTGTTAGAGTTATGTGCATGATTTTCTTGGCATTATCTCATATCTATGCTTTTCTGACCTATCAACATTATGGTTGCTTAAACTGTGAGAGTGAAAGAAGTATTAGTTGCATTATAGTTACCGAATTGATAGTTAGTATCATGAAGAGTACCCCATCGAAGCATAACATTGTAATAGAACTTAACCCTAGGACATTAGATCATTCTCTTCGTCAATACTTTACTAATCAGTCTTGTCTTGCTGAACAGGATATAGTTATGTATATAAACTCTCCAGGTGGATCTGTTACAGCTGGTAAGAGACTTGTGTTTTCTTCTATATCATTATTTCTATTTTCCAAGCTTCAGATATCTTATTTGCTTCCTCTTATGTTTTAGGTATGGCTATATTTGACACAATGAGGCATATTAGGCCAGATGTTTCAACTGTGTGTGTCGGACTGGCAGCTAGGTAGATATACACGGACTCTGGTTTTGTAAGCTTACTGCAATTGATTACTCTCCATCAAAACAAAGTTTTTACCTCAGGATAAACCTAAGGGGAGCTATTGTCCACCTGACTAACATCTTTTCTCTGATATCAGTTCTTGGATGTCTTGATAATGCCCCCTACTATATTTTACAGATGCATATAATATCTTCAACTGTTTAAACACTCTCATTGATTTGTGAACTGAACCTCTGGGATTATCATATTTTATAGATTTAATTACGTGATGTTTTGCTTGTTAAACTTACAGTATCCTCCGTATTTATGTGCAGTATGGGAGCTTTTCTATTGAGTGCTGGTACTAAAGGTATATGGTTTAATTTTCTGATGTTCTTATGACAGTATCACTTACTTTCTCAAAATCTAAAAATTCTTCACTTTTGCTGGTCACTGAAGGAAAAAGATACAGCCTCCCGAATTCAAGGATAATGATCCATCAGCCTCTTGGTGGAATCCAAGGTCAACAGACTGACGTTGAGATTCAGGTAATCCCATCTTTTATAATAATCATCTCAAGATTCTGTTTGTATTCTTATTCGAAAACTGTGATTAATATATTTTAACTTGTATTCTTCTAATTCTCTATGTGACCGTGTTGTTTTGCTCAGACAAATGAAATGTTGTATCACAAAGCAAATTTAGGAGGTTATTTGGCCTACCACACCGGTCAAAGCATACAAAAGATACACGAAGACACAGATCGTGACTTTTTCATGAGTCCTTTTGAAGCCCAAGACTATGGCCTCATAGATGGTGTTATCACAAATCCTTTTAAAGACATACATAACCCACTTCCAGCTACAGCAGAACAACATTAATGCTCTTCGGTTACTTACACATCAAGCTGGAGAAGTTAGAACCATTGCGTTATTATGAATTGTTAACGTTTAGGAATAACCTCAATTTACTTCATTTGAAATTTATATGTGATGTGGATTTGAGTTTCTTTACAAGCATATCTAATCGAATTATGAGGAGGTTCATGGAGGAGACGTAACCTGCTTTACTTTTAAGCTTCTTTATTGAGTGATTAGCAGCTTTGCGTTTGTTGTAGACTGTAGACTTGTGATGCATTCTTTTCGTGCTCTCGATCAGATATTGTCTGCGTCTGTCAATCCGATAGTAACAGTGTCAATTTTTGTGCTCGTACATTTATCTTTGTGTTCTTTATGTGTGAATTTCATCTCGTATGTCTTAACCCAGCAAAAGCCATATTCAAGTGGTGTTATCATTCTATAGTGGAGGCTTGGAGCAACTGCTTTTGGGGCTTTCTCATTATCACATTAAAGGTTTTGAAAAGTGAAAACTTTCGAACACCCCACTTTCTAACAAAATTTAGTAATCCAACCTACCTCAAGGGGGTTTTCTGGATACAAATATGAGGATGCGAATTCGGTTTCATGATAAACATTTGACATCCGGGAATTTGAGGATGTGAATACGGTTTCATGATAAGTATTCGACATCCGAACATGCGAATTTGGTTTCATGATAAGTATTTGACAACCGAGAATATGAGGATGTGAATACGGTTTCATGATAAGTATTCGACATCCGAGCATGATAGTCTACGAGTCTCTTGGTGTTTGTTGGGGAAGGAAACACATAAAGTAGTAAGTAGTAACCCTGCATGAACATTTACTACTTTTAGCCTTATCTGATTCAGATTCTCTCCATCTTTAAACCACTATGGAGTTTTGCTTTTCACGTGAATCAAATGAAACTGTGAAAGTAAGCAAAAGGACCTCCGGATCAGGAGTCATAAAAAAACTGTAGTTTTCCTTGATCCCTTTTTCTTCATATGAACAAGCCAAACAAAACATCTAAATACATCACTTCTATCAACAGATACAAACACACCTTTGAAATGCATGCCTACGATCAAGAGGGATTTACAACTCCCCTTTCCTCCCAGAAACTATTGCTTCTCATGAAGGCCATGAAAAACGACGCCGTGGGCAGTTCCTCGAGCTCATCATAGAAGTCATTCTCCTCTGTTTTCATCAGCTTCGACAACCCCACATTATCACGACGATCCGCAAGCAGCACGCACTGTGTTTCCATGTTTCCCTGAAGAGGGTTGTGATCTTCTTCGTTGTTGGCAATGATATTGATGTGGTCTTCCTGACTGGATGAATTGAATGGAGATTGAGAGTACTGGAAATGATCCTCGGCTTCGCATTCTTGTTTTGGAGTCGTGGGCTCAGGATCGGTGACCGCTGGATTAATATCATCCTGATCTTGATCTTGGTCCTGTTTCTTGTTTGTTGGGATTGATAAGTTATCAGGGCCGGGATGATTGTGGGTGGATGTGTAGGTGATTATGAGCATTGATGCATCTGTTTTGCATCTTTCCACTTGCTTCTTGGCTGAGCAACCCTTTGAGGTGCTGCATCTGTAGTAGCCTCTGCATGCAATCAAATTAGTGTTATTACAATTTTGTATAAAAAAACCATATTAAGCATATTTCAGTAAAATCCATATTTTAGTCCTAAAATTGACAAAATTATCTTTTGATGTTTTATAACAAAGATTAAAATTTTCTTCCCAGATTGAAGAGTTCCAACTCCATCTGATCTGTTTTGATCTCTTCTGCATGTTTCCTTTTTCTTTTCTTGAATGGAAATGCTCCGAAATGTAGGAAAATTATGTGTGTGTTTTCTCATTCACAATTCCATAAAGGCATAAAACAAATCCTTTGGGGCATAATAACTAACAAGAATTGTGGGAAATTTAAGAAATAAACCTTGGATAAGGAGACCCTTTGATGGGTTTTTGGCCATATTTTCTCCAAGACCAACAATCAGAAGGAGGCCCTTCACTTCTCTGCTGCTTTTTATCATTTCCTTCTATTTTCACAGCCACCACAACCCTCTCAGACATCTTCCTACAAAATTACAAATACACCCAAATTTGCCCTTTTCAGCCTAAAATAAAATAAAACCTTTCACAAAACTTAGAATTTGAAAAAAAAAAAAACAATGTCACTCACCTTTTCTTGGATGCATGGCTCTCTGTTCTTGAAAAACTAGACTCCAAATTAGGCTGATCAATTTCCTGCATGATTTCAGTCATGGCTGCTGATATATCACTTCTGAGAACATATATGTTCACTCCACATGAAAGCTTAAAAAGGGCTTAAATTTGATCACAAGAATAGATATTTTCTTTGAGAATATGGGGTAGCAGAAAGCAATAAAGAGGGGGATAGATGGATCAAAAATCAGAGATACAATTGATTATGAGAGAGATAGGAACAGAGATAAGTAGAGATAGAGTGATGACAAACCCTACAAACAAGTTGCATTCTCCCTCTCTCTCTTCTTTTCACTCAATAAATATAAAGATCACACATACACACACTATACATACAGAGAGAGAGACAGAGCTTTTCCACACCACCCACCAACCCCAATGAGAGTAATTTCAACAAAGAAATTAATTCGCATATAATGCGCACATACATTACATACAAAGATATTATTTGTTAGGGATATTTAAGAATACCCTTTCAAATTTAACTCAATTACCCAAAAAAATTATAATTGAAAAATTACTAAAAATACCCTCATCCGGGTCTTTTTGAAATTTATAAGGATGTTTTCCATAATCATTATTCAAACTTCTACTCTTTTTCGTTATTTCTCAACTATAAATAATTGAATTAGATCTTGAAAACATTACATATTTATTATAATTATCTAAGCAAAATGCCAAAATTTCCACTAATCTTTCTCCAAATTTGGGTGCCCATTAATCTATGTCAGAGGATTTGGTGGAGGGGATCCAATTAATAAAGGGCCCCTTTTGCAAAGAAATGGATTACATGTTTTAGATTTGGAGTGTTTGTGTATCCTCGATCACTCATTTGTATGGAAAAAAGAATGCAATCTTTGGAAGCACACACACCAAGTAGTTCCAAACATGTAGGGACTTTAATTGAGCTAATTTTCCACAATTGGCTTTGGTGGATATTGACATGTCACAACTTTTATTCTTTTTACTTTTTCTTGTTTTAAATTAGTGTTAAGATATTAAGGGTTAATTACCAAAAACCGCCCCTAGCAAGGGTGTTTTTCATAATTCTTGTCCAAATTTAAAGGTATTTTTGGAAACAATTCTTGATTATTGCTCAATTATGAAGGTCGTTTTCGTAATTGGAATAACCAGTAGACGACGTTTTTAATTATCCCAAAAACTAAATATGGGTTTTCGTGAATTCCTAGCACTTCTCATACGCTAATTAATGGAGAATAAGATAAGTTCCATGCATGTCGTTGTTAGGTTTCTTGCCATTTCCTTTGCAAACCATTGAAAATTACAGAAAGAGAATAGAATCGTATTCTTAGTTTAAGGACATTAACTGAATAAGGATAGATGAACGTGAAGCACAAGGTGGTGCTTTTTGGGCTAAAAAGCACGCAAAACGCAGGGAATCACAGACAGAGAGCCTTGGATTATGCATGAATCACATGCCCCAAAGCCAAAAATACTTGGATATTCCCACCCCAATTGGATAAATATTTCTAATAAGAATACTTAAATATTTAAAAGGAAATATAAATTAACTTTATTCCACCCCTAAGAATTAACACCTAAAAATTACAAAGTAAATAGCACGTGGGAAACACTTTAGTTTATATATGTAAATTTATTTATGATACGTGGATACTTAGGTCGTGGTATTATTTCATTCCACCGGCCGGAGTCACCTAAAGAGTCCGTCCGTCCGTCCTCGGTTCACAATACCTAAACACACGACTCAATATTAATTGGACACGCTGTAAGTAATTCGGTAAAAACCCTCTAACACATGTTAGTCGAAAAAAACTTACTAAATTAATAATTAAATTAAATCAGAGTAGATGAATTATACTTCACAAAATGAGTTAAAAAGGGTATTTTTACTTACGTATTACGCCATGAAAGATTAATCCAATACCAGAAATGGATGTAAAAAATAACAACCCGATGTTTTGTGATGATGTTATATCAGGTGAAATTTGTAATGGATTTTTAATAAAAACCATGCAAATTCCTCCAATCAACATAAGCAAACCAATTATTATATAAATGGTTGCGCTTGCTAATCCACGTCCATTTTCACCTGCCATGATAGCTTAATCTGCAGATATTAAACTTACATAATTAGAACAATAAGGTAAATACATATATTTTGCTCAATTATCAATAAACTGAAATATAAAATATGATTTTAATATTTTAAACCTTTTCTTTTTCTTCTTTTCTCTTTTTAATATTTCGAACCTTGGAATTTCTTCTTTACCACGTTATGTCGTTTCTTCTTTTCTCTTTTTAATATTTCAGACCTTGGAGTTTCTTCTTTATCACGTTATGTTGTGTTACCTTTTCGATCGAGAATATATGTATATAGGGAGAGAGATAGAGACTAGCGAGAGGGGTGTGACAAGATATTTGAAGATTTATGAGTAGCAATTATTCTTAACAGAAAGAACATTTATTTTTAATATTTCATCACGCCAAGAGTATCAAGACAAATATTTATTTTTATGACTATAGTTTAGGAACTTTTATTTTGGATTTTGTATTAGTCTAATTATAATGACTTAATATTCATCTTATAAGACAAAGAGACAGTTTCGTATGGTTGGGAACTGACATGATTATAGAAAAAAAAAATAATAATGTACCTTATGTAGAACATAGTTTTCGTGCATTATAGTTAATAATTTATTAAATTAAAAATTTTCGATAATTTTTTTTATTTAAATAACCAAGTTATTTCTTAAAAAATTAATTTGGAACATGGAATGTTGCATTCTTAAAGATAATTATTAAATTATAGAATAATTAGATAGGTCCTTAATTGGATATATATTTTAGCCGTCATTCTTAGGGAAAATTGCAATTTTAGTCCCATTAGATTCAAACCGTTGCAATAAAGGTCCCATTGGTTTGAAATATCCAAAACATATCCCATTGGATTCTAAAAAGTTGCAATAAAGATCCCATTGGTTTAAAAATCCAATAAAGGTCCCATTGGATTCTAAAACATTGCAATATTAGTCCCATTGTTAGTCAACTAACAAAATAATTACTTATTTCATTAGTGTTTACCTTTTTTTGCTTATTTTATTGGAAAATCGCCTTTTTTTTTATAAAATATTTTATTGCACCCGTATTTCTCTTAGTTTCAATGTTTTATTTTCGTTCACATTTTTCCTAATTTTCACCCCATTTCTACGGTCTTATTAAAGAGTTCTTTTTTAAAAAATTAATTATTTCCACCTCTATATCTCTTGATTTTCATCAAAATTTTCTATCTTTTTATTCAGAAATATTTTTTTTTTCAAATTCTACAGTACTCTTAATAAAAATTAAAAAGAACTTCAAATTTTTCAATGTTTTCATTTATAGGGGAGGAAATAAAAAATATTGTTTTCATTAAAAATATTGTTTTTTAAGTAAAAAATGAAAATCTCCTTTTCAATTACTCATTAGAGGACTTATTTATTTATTTATTTATTTATTGTTATGAGTATTTTTAATTTTTATTAAAAGTATTTATCTATCATTTTATTAAAGAATTCTTTTTGAAAAAAAATTACTTTTTTCCCCTTATAAATGAAAACATTGTTCGGCACATTTATATATATATATATATGTATATGTGATACTTTTGATGTGAGAAATGAAAATCTCCTTTTGGAATACTCACAATAGGAGCTATTTATTTCATTGTAATTCATAGTGTATTATAGAAATTAAAACAAAAAAATACTCATAATAAAAAAATAGAAAAATTTGATGGAAATCAAAAGATATAGGGAATAAAATAATTAATTTTTTTTAAAAAAAATCTTTAATAAAATGACATAAATGTGGTGGAAATTAGGAGAAATATGGGGAAAAAATAAAATATTAAAAATTCGAACAAATATGAGTGAAAATAAAATATTTTAGAAAAAAAAATAGTGATTTCCCAAAACAAAAAAAGAAAAATCTTTTACACTAACGAAACATCTAATTATTTTGTTAGTTGATCAAATGTGAGACTAATATTGCAATGTTTTAGAATCCAATGGGACCTGTATTGGATTTTTAAACCAATGGGACCTTTATTGCAACTTTTTAGAATCCAATGGGATCTATTTTGGATATTTCAAACCAATGGGACCTTTATTGCAACGGTTTGAATCTAATGGGACTAAAATTGCAATTTTCCCTCATTCTTAATTTGTTCCAGGATTGGTGATAATTAGTTTCATAATCTGATAATCCAAAATGGTTATTAGGACGTTATTGTCGGAAAAAGGAAAGCGTACAAGATTAATGCCATCTGAGTTCGATTTTTAGGACCTAGGGTGCACGGATACGGATACGATGACACAGACATAACGATACCAAATTTTAATTTGAATTTTTCACGGGAGGAATGTTGGACACGGTGTCCGACATAACACGGCACGACAAAATAATATTTTTAGAAGTGTCCGTGCATCATAACTTGGGATACAAAAAATTAAGAAGCCTACTCAATATAAATTAAGTGCGACAAAATAACATTAATGCTTTGATTAATTTGCATTGTTTCTCATCTTGTACGCGTTGTTTTCTCTCTTGTACCGTTGTACGTAATTATATGTTAATTAATTGGAAAATTGCATTTTTTTGTACCATTCGATTTTGAGCATTACAATATTAATCCCATTCGTTTCAAAAATACGAAAAATGTCCCATATTTTAAGAAATTATTGCGATAATAATCCAGTATGTTGCGATAATACTCAGTATTCACACACATTGCGATAATAGTCCCGCCGTTAACTAGGTAACCAAAAAATCACGCATAAATCATGTGGATCCTTAGAAATTCTTTTGAAATATTTTTTTATATTCTTTTGATGGAAAATTATCTAATTATAATTAAAAAAATTATTGTATCCATTATTTTACTTATTTTACTTCAATTTATTTACATTTCAATATCAATTAACATGTTAATAAGGGAGTTCTCTTGCCGGAATCCCCATAGGTTCCCAAACTGTTGGACCTCTCTCCGAAGTGTTAATGCTGCGGTTAAGAGGCCATGGCTTCTTACCGGAGATTTTAACGATGTAGCGTGTCTAGAAGAGAAGAGCGGGGGACACACTGCTGGGTGGAATCGATGCCGAAGACTGAATGAGGATGCAAGATTAATGTAATCTGCTCGATCTGGGCTTTCATGGCCCTCCTTTCACTTGGACTAATAATAGGGATCCAGGGGAAACGATATGGGCTAGACTGGATCGATCGATGGCGAATGTGGAGTGGCGTATGAAGCTTCCGGAGGCCACGGTTCTTCACATTCCGAGAGTCCATTCGGATCATCAGCACATTCTCACGATGTGTGAAGGGTTTGGGATCCAGCCCACGACAAGACCCTTCCGTTTCGAGCTTGCTTGGACTATCGATCCTAGCTGTGCTGTGTAACGCCCCGGTTTCCGGATGAACAGGTAAGCACGCCACGTGTGCGTTTTGAGCGTAGGTTTATTTTATTTCTTTAATTTATAATATTATGATACGTGGCATTTCATATTTTTATAAAATTCATGAAACATTATTTATCTTAATTCTTTAAATTCATATCATTGCAAATATTATTTCATGACACGAAAAATATTTGTTGCATAAAATTAATACCGAGAGCGATAAAATTACCAAATTGTCCCTAATTAAATATTTTCTAAATGATAGGGACTTAATTGCATGATCTTCTAAGGACCAAATTGATCATATTTTCAAACTATGTATACTTTTATAAGCTAGAGGATTAATTGGCAATTTGGCAAATTTCACAAAAATCAAGATGATGAATTACGTATCATCTCTTCTCCCACATTCCTTGATCATTTCATTCCAAAAATTGCCCAACATATTCATTTCCCTCTCGGTGCAAAGAAGAGAAAAGGGAAGAGTGGATTTTCCATCAATCATCAAGATTTCAAGAAGTGCTCCAAGGAATTAGGAGATCATCATCATCATCTTATTCTTCATCCATTTCTTAGCTTGCAAGGTTGGTTGCATGGAAAAGGATGATTTTGATTGTGTTTGACATGCTAGGGTTTGAATGATATATGCTAGATGATTGAATTAGAATTGGAAGCATGATTGAGTGATGATAACATGAATTATTGCTGGATTTCTAGCTTGATTCCTTGAATATTTGGATTGAATGAGCAAATATGATCATGTACATGAAACCCCTAAAGCTTGATGATAATTTATGGTTTAAGTGTCTAAGTGTTAGTTTATCACTTCTTGAGTATGTATGCATCTTATTTCCAGAAATTATAGCTTGTGGGGTTCAAAAATGAATTTTTGAAGCTTTGTTGCTTTCTTCCCGAGAGCATACTCTGTTTCTGCTCTGTTTTTCAGTTGCAGAAGCAGGGAACGACCGTTCCCAGCCTCAAGGCTTTGTGGGAACGGGCGTTCCCATTCCTTTTCAAAATTTAGGCGGCCGACCACGGGAACGGCCGTTCCCATTTTGGCCTTGGAGCCGGAAGGGCCGTTCCCGGCTAGACGCGCTTTTAAAATTAAAAACGTTGCCGCGTTTTTCTGGGCAACGGGAACGACCGTTCCCAAGTACAAAAGAAGCTTGGAACGGCCGTTCCCAAGGGGCTGACAGAACAAAATTCACTGCATAAAATTACGTTTTTGGCCCCTCGATCCAACGACTTCTTTGACCCCGAATTGCTATAATATGTGTTAATATGATGTGAAACGAAAAGTTATCATACCACATTGCATTTTCGTGGTCGTCTCGACACGTTTTCGCCGTTCGTCCCATTTTGGTCATTTTAGTTCATGTCTCATGTTTATACGTCGTATTTGCACAGGTCACGAGGGCGTGGACGGGGAGCAAGCTCCTTAGAACGCTTCTTTATTATATTTTGCAAGAAAGGTGAGGTTTTGTTTTGGTAAAACGAACCCTATAACCCTTATGTGCTAGTTTTCGGCCAAAACCGTATTATACTTATAAATGATTTCAAACCATGAACCTTTCCAAGCAAGAAAGTATTGATTATCATGATTTCAAGCATGTTTGGCGAGTACATGATTGCACGTCGGCCCGAGGGTAATTCTTGAGCCAACCGGGAAAGCAAGGGCTGACGGGTAACTCCTGAATTATCCTCACATTGTTGGGATCACCCCCGAAGCCACTAGGAGATTAGTGGTGGAAGGAGTTCCGTGTCTAGAGGGTCATGTCCTCTACCCACACCATGTCGTGGATAGTCGAGCCTTGCAAACTCGCTATCACCCGGAGGAAGAAGGAGACTGGGGATCAATGCGGCACGTCGGGTTATCCTCGGGTTATTGCATGATTTCAAGCATGAACTTGTTTATATGAGCACTAATTAAATTGCATGATCACGTATTCATCAAGCAAGCAAGCATGATCACGTATTGTTCACGATTGGGAGTTCGGTTGGAGATTGCCCTCGCTCGCCGGGGCCACATGTTCATGACATTGACAAGCATGATTAAATAAACGTGTTAAAATGATTGGTTGTAATCTCGGGCAAAGAATAACTTCTTGAATTGTATACCTATTTTATCCTAAATTCTTCACCCAAGGCTACAACTTGCATGTGATATGTGTATATATTTATTGCCCCTCACTCAGTCTTCAGTAGACTGATACTTCACTTTTCAGGTACACTTTGAGCGTGGTTGTGCTAGGCGGGAGTTGGTCGAGTCCTGCATTATCACGGGTCTAGTGTTGCACCATTCGTGTATATTTTTCCGGATATCATGTTATGTTCACGATTGATACGTTTTGGATACTTACCGATGTATATTATTGAAATATGATAATGTATTGATAGTGAAATGGTACCTATATGTATCTATGTAATAAATATGGTACCTATATATACGAATGACTTTACTGCTTCCGCTTTTCTACTCCTGATTGTTGATTTTGTTGGGGAGAGTGTCCCGCCTAGAGCGTCTTTTTGTTGTCACCCGTTCGCTGTGGTCTTGGTTTAGGTATGAACTGTCCATTTCATACGTGGATCGAGGCTACAGTGCGGGGGATGTGGCGCCTTGGGGTCTAGGGTGCTACATCTACAGGTGGTATCAGAGCCCGGTTGCAAAACCGAGGTTCTCGAGTCGTGTTCAGTCAGTCTAGGTCGCACGGCATAGGATTATGTGGTATTTGGGAGTCTGCATTGGGTTGACTTACCTGAATTACCTATTTCTTTGCATTAATTGAGCTACTTGATCTTCTTTGAACATGTGCTATTTGATATTATGGAAATTGTGTGCACACATTTGCATTTATTGATCAGGCCACGCATGTTTAGTGATCTGATTTCAGGATGGAGCACGACCGACGTTCCAGTGACCGATCCTCGAGGCACAGGCATCATCATCGCCGACATCATCGCCGCGAGAGATCACCCCCTCCTCCGCCTGCTCAGGCACAGCCTCAGGATTTCATGAATGCAGTAGTGGGGCTAATTGATCAGAGATTACAGGAACGGGTACCTCCACCACCACCACCAGCGCAGGTAGCACCTCTGGAGAACCCCATTTCTGCTATTTTGCGAGAGTTTCAGAATCAGCGTCCCCCGAAGTTCTATAAGGGAGACGATATACAGGCAGAGATGTGGTTAAAGGAAATTGAGAGGATTTGGCAGCTTATTCCTTGCGACAGTCAGGAGAAGGCTCGTTGCACCCTCACTCTTATTCAGGGCGAGGCCTACTCCTGGTGGGAGAGCACTCAGATTGTTTTGGAGGCAGCCGGGACCGAGATTACTTGGGAGGTCTTTGTACGGGAGTTCAGAAACAAGTACATTCCTCCAGCTTCCCGTACCCGCAGGTTGAGGGAGTTTACAGAATTAAAGTAGGGAGGCAGGTCTGTGGGTCAGTATATCGCCGAGTTCGAGAGACTTTCTCGCTATGCACCCAACATAGCGAACGATGACTTTCACAAAGCGATGCAGTTCGTTCAGGGGTTGAGACCAGACATTCAGGATGCACTGAAAGCTACTAATACCAGCACCTGGGCGAAAGCTACAGCAAAAGCCCTAAAGGTTGAAGATTCTGATAGTGCCAGGAGGGCTACTCAGCGAGCAGGACAGGCTTCAGGCTCGAGATCAGGTCAGGGTTCGAGCTCAGGAAAAAGGCCGATGATTTACCCTACACCTCCAGCTCAGAGGGATACCGGGAAGAAACCTAAGTACACCGGGCCATTTCCGAGAGGTCCAAGAGCTCCAGCACCACCTCAGCCACCTCAGAGACCGAGATGCACATGGTGTGGACTTACTACGCACACCTATGATAACTGTAGACGCCGGTTGGGTCTATGTTTGATTTGCGGGAGTAACGAGCACCTGGTTGATGGTTGCCCGGATCGTCAGGATCCGCCACCTGCAGGACCGAGGCCACTTGTGAGGGCTCGAGCTTATGCACTTGCGGGAGAGGAGCAGAATGCTGATATTGACCCCGCTGCAGTAGTTGAAGGTATTATTTGCATTCATGGCACGAACATCCATACATTATTTGATCCAGGAGCTACACACTCCTTTCTTGCGCACTCTATTGCTATTACCTTGTCTTTGCCTGCTATGTGTACTTCTGTGCGCTATCTAGTTAGTACTCCTTTCGGTAGTAGGCGAGAGACGGATCAGGTTTACAGGGATGTTCCAGTTGTGATTGAAGGCCGGGAGTTTCTGACAGATTTTATTGTGATGCCAATGGAGAGATATGGGGCTATTCTGGGGATGGATTGGCTTTACAGACATTGTGCTACTGTGGATTGTCGGGCTAAGAAGGTTCAGTTGGGTTCAGAGGTTGTTACGGGCTGTACTTCAAAGACCGTGCCCCTACTTTCGTTTTCAGAGGCTCAGAGATTAGTCAGAGACGGGGCTACAGGGTTCATTGCCTATATTCTGAACAAGCCCAAAGATCAGGTGAAATTAGAGGACACAGAAGTGGTAAAGGAATTCCCCGAGGTATTCCCAGAGAAATTGGATTCCTTGCCTCCTGAGCGGGAGATTGAGTTCGTGATTGATCTTTTCCCGAATGCCGAGCCGTATTCAAAGACTCCGTACCGGATGGCTCCAGCCGAATTAAAGGAACTAAAAGTTTAGCTTGAGGCTTTGTTGGAAGTTGGGTACATTCGGCCGAGTTCTTCGCCGTGGGGAGCACCGGTGTTGTTTGTAAAGAAAAAGGACGGGACTCTAAGAATGTGCATCGATTACAGGGAGTTGAACAGGATGACTATCAAGAACAAGTATCCCCTCCCACATATTGAGGAGTTGTTCGATATACTCCAGGGTTCCAAGGTGTATTCGAAATTGGATTTAAGACAGGGATACTATCAGCTGCGAATCCGAGCAGAGGACATTCCAAAGACAGGATTCAATACTCGGTACGGGCACTACGAGTTCGTGGTTATGCCGTTTGGATTGACTAATGCCCCTGCAGCTTTTATGGATATGATGCACCGGATATTCAGGCCTTTCCTCGACAAGTTCGTGGTGATTTTCATTGATGACATTCTGGTTTTCTCGAAATCAGCCGAGGAGCACGCGAGACATCTCAGGCTCGTTCTTCAGACACTAAAAGAGCATCAGTTGTTTGCTAAGTTCAGCAAGTGTGAATTTTGGATCGATCGGGTTGCATTCTTGGGGCATGTGATTTCAGGAAAAGGGTTGGAGGTCGATCCCTCAAAAATTGAGGCCGTGCTTAAGTGGGAGAAACCAAAGAATGCCTCGGAGATTAGAAGCTTCTTGGGATTGGCCGGTTATTACAGGAGATTCGTTCAGGACTTCTCCAAGATTGCGGCACCGTTAACCCGGTTGACAAAGAAGGATGTTAAGTTTGTCTGGGACGAGAAGTGTGATCAAAGCTTTAATTTTCTGAAAGAAAAGTTAGTCTCAGCTCCGGTGTTAACGCTTCCCGAGGGTTCAGAAGAGTATGCAGTGTATACAGATGCTTCTAAAGAAGGCTTAGGTTGTGTTTTGACTCAGAAAGGAAAAGTGATCGCTTATGCTTCCCGAAAGCTAAAGGAATATGAAAGGAATTATCCAACACACGACCTAGAGCTTGCAGCCGTGATCTTTGCTCTCGGAAAATGGAGACATTATCTTTACGGGACTTCCTTTGAGATTTTTACCGACCACAAGAGCCTCCAGTATTTATTCACACAGAAGGATTTAAATATGAGGCAACGGCGTTAGATGGAAAAGTTGGAAGATTATGATTGCACAATTAAATACCATCCCGGGAAAGCCAATGTGGTCGCCGATGCACTTAGCAGGAAGGCGAGTGTATCGAGTTTGGAAATAAAGGAAAGTGAGGAAGTTGCCCCGATTGTGTTAAAGGCTCGGGTTTCTAATATCACAATTCAGCCGGAATTAAAGCATCAATTATTTGAGGCTCAGAATAGGGATCCGGAAGTACAGAAGCTTGCAGGTAAAGCTAAGGATGACCCGGAGAGTTCGTTCGGGTTTGATGAGACCGGGTTGCTTCGGTTTAAGAACAGAGTAGTAGTACCTGAAGAATTGAGACGGGTCCTACTCGAAGAAGCTCACAAGTCAGCTTACTCGATCCACCCAGGAGGAAATAAGATGTATAAGGATTTGAAACAATATTATTGGTGGAACGGGATGAAGAGGGACGTGGCAGAGTATGTGAAACATTGCCTGACTTGTCAGAAAGTGAAAGCGGAGCACCAAAAACCCGCGGGACTTCTACAACCGTTACCTATTCCCGAGTGGAAGTGGGAACAAGTAACAATGGATTTTGTTTCTGGGTTACCGAAGGTTAAAGGCGGGTTTGATGGAATTTGGGTGATCGTGGATAGATTTACAAAGTCTGCTCACTTTCTACCAGTCCGGATGTCCTATAAGATTCCGAAGTTGGCCGAAATCTATAACAGAGAGATTATTCGACTTCATGGTATTCCGGTGAGCATAGTTTCAGATCGAGACCCGAGGTTTACTTCTAAGTTGTGGCAAGAGTTACAGGCTGTCTTGGGAACGAAGCTTAAGTTCAGTACAGCATTTCACCCTCAAACAGACGGCCAGACTGAAAGGTTAATCAGGTATTTGGAAGATCTTCTTCGGGCTTGCGCGATGGATTTTCAGAACTCGTGGTCAGAACAGCTTCCCTTGATCGAGTTTGCTTATAATAACAGCTTTCAGGCTTCAATCGGGATGGCTCCTTACGAGTTACTTTATGGAAGAAAGTGCCGATCTCCGTTGTTCTTCGACTTGGAAGAATGGAAATGGTCGAAACAGGAAGGGGTAAAGAAAGGTGAAAGATTCGAAAGGCCTTCCAAAGTCGTCCAAGCTATGATTGAAAAGGTTCAAATGATTCAACAACGGATGAGAGCCGCGCAAGATAGGCAGAAGAGCTATGCCGATAAGCGCCGAAGAGATCTGGAATTTGAAGTGGGTGACCGGGTATTCTTGAAGGTGTCACCAAGGAAAGGTTTCACCCGGATCGGGAAAGGAGGAAAACTTAATCCTCGCTACTTAGGTCCGTTCGAGATTCTGGAAAGAATAGGCGAGGTAGCCTATCGACTGGACCTACCACCGAGTCTTACGGGGATTCACAACGTGTTCCACGTTTCGCAATTAAGGAAATATTACCCCGATGAGACTACGATTCTCCCCGTAGAAGAAGTTGAGCTGGAACCGAATTTGACGTTTGTTCAGAGGCCGGTTAAGATTTTGGATCGAAAATTT
The DNA here is from genome assembly GCA_037501455.1 of Lantana camara. Taxonomy (NCBI): domain Eukaryota; kingdom Viridiplantae; phylum Streptophyta; class Magnoliopsida; order Lamiales; family Verbenaceae; genus Lantana; species Lantana camara. The sequence goes on from CM074855.1 coordinate 132,223,594, forward strand.
CAAGAGTTAAGAAACCGGAGAATCCCCATGGTTAAAGTGTTGTGGAGAAGCGACAAAACCGAGGAAGCCACTTGGGAAACAGAGGATAAAATGAAACGGTTCCACCCGGAGTTGTTCGAGCAAGACTAGAGAATCTGGGGACCAGATTCTTCTAAGGGGGGGAGAGTTGTAACGCCCCGGTTTCCGGATGAACAGGTAAGCACGCCACGTGTGCGTTTTGAGCGTAGGTTTATTTTATTTCTTTAATTTATAATATTATGATACGTGGCATTTCATATTTTTATAAAATTCATGAAACATTATTTATCTTAATTCTTTAAATTCATATCATTGCAAATATTATTTCATGACACGAAAAATATTTGTTGCATAAAATTAATACCGAGAGCGATAAAATTACCAAATTGTCCCTAATTAAATATTTTCTAAATGATAGGGACTTAATTGCATGATCTTCTAAGGACCAAATTGATCATATTTTCAAACTATGTATACTTTTATAAGCTAGAGGATTAATTGGCAATTTGGCAAATTTCACAAAAATCAAGATGATGAATTACGTATCATCTCTTCTCCCACATTCCTTGATCATTTCATTCCAAAAATTGCCCAACATATTCATCTCCCTCTCGGTGCAAAGAAGAGAAAAGGGAAGAGTGAATTTTCCATCAATCATCAAGATTTCAAGAAGTGCTCCAAGGAATTAGGAGATCATCATCATCATCTTATTCTTCATCCATTTCTTAGCTTGCAAGGTTGGTTGCATGGAAAAGGATGATTTTGATTGTGTTTGACATGCTAGGGTTTGAATGATATATGCTAGATGATTGAATTAGAATTGGAAGCATGATTGAGTGATGATAACATGAATTATTGCTGGATTTCTAGCTTGATTCCTTGAATATTTGGATTGAATGAGCAAATATGATCATGTACATGAAACCCCTAAAGCTTGATGATAATTTATGGTTTAAGTGTCTAAGTGTTAGTTTATCACTTCTTGAGTATGTATGCATCTTATTTCCAGAAATTATAGCTTGTGGGGTTCAAAAATGAATTTTTGAAGCTTTGTTGCTTTCTTCCCGAGAGCATACTCTGTTTCTGCTCTGTTTTTCAGTTGCAGAAGCAGGGAACGACCGTTCCCAGCCTCAAGGCTTTGTGGGAACGGGCGTTCCCATTCCTTTTCAAAATTTAGGCGGCCGACCACGGGAACGGCCGTTCCCATTTTGGCCTTGGAGCCGGAAGGGCCGTTCCCGGCTAGGCGCGCTTTTAAAATTAAAAACGTTGCCGCGTTTTTCTGGGCAACGGGAACGACCGTTCCCAAGTACAAAAGAAGCTTGGAACGGTCGTTCCCAAGGGGCTGACAGAACAAAATTCACTGCATAAAATTACGTTTTTGGCCCCTCGATCCAACGACTTCTTTGACCCCGAATTGCTATAATATGTGTTAATATGATGTGAAACGAAAAGTTATCATACCACATTGCATTTTCGTGGTCGTCTCGACACGTTTTCGCCGTTCGTCCCATTTTGGTCATTTTAGTTCATGTCTCATGTTTATACGTCGTATTTGCACAGGTCACGAGGGCGTGGACGGGGAGCAAGCTCCTTAGAACGCTTCTTTATTATATTTTGCAAGAAAGGTGAGGTTTTGTTTTGGTAAAACGAACCCTATAACCCTTATGTGCTAGTTTTCGGCCAAAACCGTATTATACTTATAAATGATTTCAAACCATGAACCTTTCCAAGCAAGAAAGTATTGATTATCATGATTTCAAGCATGTTTGGCGAGTACATGATTGCACGTCGGCCCGAGGGTAATTCTTGAGCCAACCGGGAAAGCAAGGGCTGACGGGTAACTCCTGAATTATCCTCACATTGTTGGGATCACCCCCGAAGCCACTAGGAGATTAGTGGTGGAAGGAGTTCCGTGTCTAGAGGGTCATGTCCTCTACCCACACCATGTCGTGGATAGTCGAGCCTTGCAAACTCGCTATCACCCGGAGGAAGAAGGAGACTGGGGATCAATGCGGTACGTCGGGTTATCCTCGGGTTATTGCATGATTTCAAGCATGAACTTGTTTATATGAGCACTAATTAAATTGCATGATCACGTATTCATCAAGCAAGCAAGCATGATCACGTATTGTTCACGATTGGGAGTTCGGTTGGAGATTGCCCTCGCTCGCCGGGGCCACATGTTCATGACATTGACAAGCATGATTAAATAAACGTGTTAAAATGATTGGTTGTAATCTCGGGCAAAGAATAACTTCTTGAATTGTATACCTATTTTATCCTAAATTCTTCACCCAAGGCTACAACTTGCATGTGATATGTGTATATATTTATTGCCCCTCACTCAGTCTTCAGTAGACTGATACTTCACTTTTCAGGTACACTTTGAGCGTGGTTGTGCTAGGCGGGAGTTGGTCGAGTCCTGCATTATCACGGGTCTAGTGTTGCACCATTCGTGTATATTTTTCCGGATATCATGTTATGTTCACGATTGATACGTTTTGGATACTTACCGATGTATATTATTGAAATATGATAATGTATTGATAGTGAAATGGTACCTATATGTATCTATGTAATAAATATGGTACCTATATATACGAATGACTTTACTGCTTCCGCTTTTCTACTCCTGATTGTTGATTTTGTTGGGGAGAGTGTCCCGCCTAGAGCGTCTTTTTGTTGTCACCCGTTCGCTGTGGTCTTGGTTTAGGTATGAACTGTCCATTTCATACGTGGATCGAGGCTACAGTGCGGGGGATGTGGCGCCTTGGGGTCTAGGGTGCTACATGCTGAGCTTGTAAAGAAGATCTGGGATGATAAACAGGAAATCCTGGATGCCGTTAGCACTGTTCCAGAGGAGTTTAAGGTGTGGAATAAAATGATCTTTGGCAATATTATGCGAAGGCTCTTGGCTAGGATTAATGGCAATGATAAATTTCATTTATTCCACTGCAAGGGGAAATTCTTACATGCACCGGGGCCCCTTTTTTTATTTCAAAAAATTGAATAAAAGGCAAAAAATTGAATAAAAGGCAAAAAAAACAAAAAATTTTTTTACCATTAAAAAAATAATGGGTGCATGCACCGGCCCACGGCCGGTGCATGCAAGAATTTCCCCACTGCAAGCATATAACTAACATTTAAAATTACAAATAAAGAGCAGGTGGGAAACACCCTAATGTATGTATGGGTTTTTAACCTATTTCATCATTGTGGCAGGTGAAATTGATGTACCAAAAAAAAATCATGTGTTACAAAAATTAACACAAAAAATCAAGTATTTTCAAAATATTTGCATGACGAACCCTAAAAAATTATGGTATTGGACACGCACTAAAAGGGCGATTAGAACACTAATTTTCTCTATTTATTGGACGCAAAATGACTAATTTACCCTTTTATATTTTGATATATATTATCTTACATCTCTCTATATTGTTGAATACTTTTTTATATCCGTACAAAATAAAATTACATGAAGAACCCTATAAACAAGTATATGGTCAATACTTTTTTATATGCACAGAGACCCTGTACAAAATAAAAATCACATGAAGAATCCTATAAACAAGTATGAAAAGGGGTATACAGAGATATGTGAGATGATATATATCAGAATATAAAAGGTAAATTAGTCATTTCACATCCAATAAACAGAGAAAATTAGTGTTCTAATCGCGCTTTTAACACGTGTCTAACACCAGAAATTTTCAGGGTTCGCCATGTAAATATTTTGAAAACACAGGTTTTTTTGTTAATTTTTGTAATATAGGGTTTTTTTTTCCATTTCACCTATAGGGGGTATGATGTAAATAGCTCATTTATATATATATATATATGATATATGGATACTTCAAATCATTAAATGATATGGTTATTATACTTTGTTGGAGTCAAGTGAATAGTTCGTTGAATGATGTCCTCGGCGCATAAGACCTGCACATATAAACCGATGTTAATTGGACACGCTTAAGATACTTTTATTGTAAACTCTCTAATGCACCATATCAGTCTAAGGAAAGAAAAAATGATTTCGCCGAATAAGTAATTAAACTAAATAAAAGTATATAAATTACATTAATTCCAAAATAAGTTATGGGTATTTTTCCATACGTGTTGTGGCGTGAGAGATTAATACACTACCAACCGTGCCCTTAACAACTAATATTGCAAAGTTTCCTGGTGCCGTTACGTCTGATGAAATTCGTAATGGATTATCTGTAAGAACTATGCAAAATCCCCCGACTAAAATCACCAAACCGGATACAATATAATCCACGTCTATTTTCACCTGCCATGACAAGCTTAATCTGCAAATAATAAATTTATATAAAAACAATAAGTTAAATAGAGATTGTTTACACAAATTTTCGTTGGAATCTGCAATAAATGAATGCAAAATACAAGAAAATAGCGAAACATAAATTTATCGATTTAATGTAAAAAGAGTGTTACAATCTCTGTAAAATTCTCTGATTCTTCTCTACTAGTGGATTGATCTCAAATCAAATGTAGAACTTGGAGATTAATTTGGAGGACTTGATGATTTAAGCCTTGAAGAAGTGTTGAATCTTTATGGCGGCAACACTTCGTCGTGGCAAGAACCCGGGAACTTGAGAGTTTTTTCCCTTGATTTGATTTGTTGATAGTGTTCTCTTCATGGTTGATTTGTGAACCCGATTACCTTATTTATAGGCATGTGATGGGCTTAATTCACTTCATGGGCTTGGAATCGGACTTGAACTTGAATTTGAGAGCCCATTTAATTAACACAAAATAATAAACAAATTATATTTATTATTTTGAATCAATTATAACAAAGCCCAAATTTTATATGGACTTATAATATAAAACAATAAATTAATAGCCAATTTTATCTGGGCCGTTAAGTAATTAGAATTATCGATTTTTCGGTGTCAACAGATGCCCCACTTCAAGGTTCGACGAAAAATATGTCGAATATTTGTGAAAATCGGGCCTTGAAGTACTTGATTTTTCTTCCTTTTTCTTATCTGAGGTGGGTCCACTTTGAAACTCGAATGTGATCCAAACAATTTTGGAATTACAATCCTCATTTTAATTGTTGGTTCGAACTGTTGGGCTGCAAATGAACCCAAATGAAAGCAATTAATTATCTTCTAAGTCCCAACTTGTTTCAAACTTCGCGTAACACAATGGCAGATTGCACATGGGGAGCCTCCATCATTTCTTTCTTTCCTCCTTTTTCTTTTTGTCTTTTCCTTTTCTTTAATTATTAACTATCAACAAGAGAATTTGGGTCATCAAATTGGCTCAAATAATACGCCAATTTATGGCCCACGTGTGGAATCCCTAGCAATAGCAATTCAGCGACAGTTCCGCTGCATCATCGTCTTTCTTCCTTTTTGTTTTCATTTTTGTTTCTTAATAATCCAAACCTGGTACACATGGCTTCAATCAAGGCAACAAACCAGATGAGTGTCAGCGATGAAATCGACGCAACAACTTATACGAAATTTCTTTAATTTCCTTCCATACCCAGCTTCTAAATTGACTGAAATCCCTTGCATTAAGCTTGATTCCTCAATCTTTGATTTTGTGGGTGATATCACCATCTCCCCTTCCAGCTTATATAGCTGACCTAAAACTTTTTCTTCTGCAATCATCGGGTAAACAGAGGCGGCAGCAGCAAGGAAATAGTGGCTCTGCCCTAATTTTTCCAACATCTTGGCCGGATCCAACCTAGTTCACCACGTCTCAAGCACTGCCCGAACGTCTCATGCTTGCCACCAAGCCACCATTCTCCACAGTGCAAACGAAAAACGGCGAGCTATCCGCAGATTGATTTGCCACCGATGCTATCTCCAATGGTGGGAAGCAGAATTGTTATGGAACAGCTTGCCGGATTGAAATTTGCTCAACATGTGAATCAACAACATCTTTATCTTCATTTTAAATTTTTGTCTCCATGTTTCCATTCCATTTTTTTTTTTTAGTTTGCAGGGAATGCTCGGTAGGTCATAGGAATCATATTATACTTTCATCAATCACTACCAATTGCATTCGGAGAAACCACCAAAGTCCATCAGTAGCAATTTTTTCTTCCACATTTTAAAAGGAATTTGGAGATGCATCACGCTATTACATGGAAACTTATACTCCAACCATCAATCTGAGTCTCAAGTCATCACTTTCGCTGCCCGATAGCTAGTTCAACATCAATATGGATTCTTGCTGAAATCCTCGGTGCGCAACATCACAGAGACACGCAAATAATCTTTCCTCATCCGAGCCACTAGGATCTTAAACATGTGCGAGGACTCCTTCATGACACGAGGACAGATGCCTATGGAGGAATTTGTTTCAGACTCACCCTTAATCTCATCGCTTATGAAATCTTCTCAAGAATTTTGTTTCATTACACCAATATGCACAAAGCTTTGTTTGCTCCCATGATCGGACATCATAGAAGCTTCAACCGTCGTTTGCCCTTAGATCTAAATTTTGCCTCTGCCAAGCCACCATCTTACCCATTCAGGAACAAGCCATAAACATCCATCATCCCAACGCCTGATTGTCCAGCGATTCCACGCATCTCTCAGGATAGTTTCTTGAGACAACCACAAAAGTTATCAATTCGTGCTCCGGCGCCACTTCCGACTCCCGAGTCCTCCTGCTGAAGTCTCTGCTTCATCATCAATCTCGTCACTTAGGGAACCGCCACAATTGCCTGGATATGACTTTCGCCTCGCCGTGCCGCCATTTCAGTTCCGACAAAGACTCTTGTCTTGACGCCATCTTCCCTCGACATCACAAAAATGCTCAGGGAATTTTCTCCAGAACCATCAATTCATCCTTAGCGATCCTCGCTTGAAGTTTTCACCTCAGGAAACAAAACAACCATCCACAGTTTGTGCGCGATCATCATCCAACATCATTCAAATTCTCACAGTTGCAGACAAGTGTCAGACTCTTGCCCCCGATTGAAACGCCATTGTCGCGGTGCTCTCCCTTCTCGACATCGATGAGATCCTGATAGATTTGCTCTCGAACCTCGACTCTGAACCATGGAGGCCTTTCATTTACCACCATATGACTCCATAGCATGCATCATCATTCCGGTATCAACGGAGATTTTGCTGAAGCCATCATTCTGACGCCCCATGACAGTAGGATTGCATGCAATTTGCTCTACCATCTGGACCGTGCTCGGGAATCACAAACAATTCTGCCCTTTCAATCTTTGCAAGTCATATTTTTCATCGCCCGACGAAGTGAAAGAGTTGCGGAACATCCTCCAAACCTCCATCAAGTCAAAGTGTTGCAAATTGTTGGTGACCATCAATCCTTCGCATCATGGAGTTGCATCTCAAGCGGTAGAGGTGATCAACAACTTTACCGCCTACCGGATTCCATCAATTTTCCCAACGTGCCATCTATTTCCAAATGATTTTATGTTGTGGAGACATCGCTGTGATGGAATATGACGAAACTGAAAAACTCAACTTGTCACGCCGGTTGCGCAGTGTTGGGAATATGCCCTGAAAATTCAATTTGTTGAATTAATTAAACTGAATTTACACAAGTTATGAGTATTTCACATATTAATAATTAATAACGTGTGATGGTATTCTTATATGAAATGTGTTTCATAGGAAAAGACTTTGAATACCGAAATCACGTGTTATTAAAGTTCTAGTCGGTAAGATAAGAATATGTTCTTATCAAGACTATAACGTGGTTATATAAGATGATTAGTCTTTCATCATAGGGAATGGTGATTCCAATTATAACACGTTGATGATTTTCAATAGGATTGGAAACATCGAACTGGACCACTGAGATTATTTATTTTATACTGCTATCTAAAATAAATAAAATCTCAGGAAGCATTGTACTCTTAATCCTGATAATATTTCGGCTTTAGGCATGTAGTGTTAGTTACTGTAACATACTCGAAGTGAGGTCTCGGTAACGGGTGGCCAAAATACTTTGTATGATTCGGTGACAACATGAAATGTGCTAAAGAGTTATATTGATCGAGGAATCTGTAGCCTTGCTGGAAGGTAAGAGATATCCTTGAAATAGATTTGCAAAAGTTCGAATTAAGACTTTGGCCAAAGCACTTCGCGTGATAACGTCACCGAAGTTGTATGTTGAATGTGTTTCACATACAGAGAATTTGAACTTAAGGCGAATCAATAAATTTCAAATTGGAGATGAAAAATAAATGATACTAGTTATAATTTATTTTTCATGAATATCTACACGGAGGAGTAAAATGCGAAATTATTCTAGATCGAGAAATTCGTGAATAATTTAATTAATTTTAGAGTGCAACAATATTTATTTAGTGGAATTAAATATTGTTAAACGGTAATTAATTATTGTCATGAGATGATAATATATTAATCCGTTTGGAGCTAAAATTAATTAGTCCTGCAGGTCCCCCTGCAAGCCCCAATCAAAAACCCGAAGAGAAAATAATAAAAGGAGAAAGAGAAATGAATTTTCAAAATGTTTGAAAATAGCAAAGGAATTTATTTTAAGAAAATAAATCAAGTTCCAAAGAGTTGGAAATGCCCGGAATTTTATTTTGGAGAAAATAAAATTTTCATCCAAAAAAAAAAAAAAATCGGTGATGACGTGGCATGCCACGTCAGCAAGTGGGCCCAGATGGCGCTGACTGGGCAGCCGCGTGGCACACCACGTGTGCGACGCGTGGACGGCCCAGATCGCGCCACGTCATCTTGTTGACCGGGTCAACGGGTCGGGTTTCGGATAGGGTCGGACCGGGTCCGGTTCCGGGTCGGACCAGACCCGGACACGTGGCAGCTCCTGAAGAGGCCACATCACCAGGAAACCCTAGCCGGCAAGTGATCACACGCGCCGCCTTGTGGCGGCGCGTGAGAGCGCGTCCGGCGGCGGATTGGCGCGTTCTCGGCGGTGTTGGACTCGTGGTGACAAGGGCTACGACGTGGTCACCTCGGTTTTCGTTTCCAAGTTGGCTACGCAAGTGGAGGTGTGAAATGACCATTTTACCCTTGCTTTTGTATCCAAAATGACCGTTTTGCCCTCATATATTTGCCTATAAATAGGCTGATACCCACCCCATTTCATTCATTCAGTTTTGGGATGGTTTTGGCCAAATTTTGGCTTTGAAACCAAGTCCCATTTTTTTCCTAGTTAATTCCGATTTATTTTGGAATTAATTTTAATTAGGTGTTTATATAAAACGCCTAATTTCGGGAGAATAAACCCTGAAAAGGGTTTTTAGTTTAAATTTTATTTTCTCTAAGTATTTAGAGAAATACTTTCGGAGCCCACGCTCCGAGGGTGTCTTTGGGGATATTGCAGGGAAGCTCTGCCGGTTTCACGAGTGGGCAAGGAGCTGGAAAAATGCCGTTAGATAGCCATGTTTGCAGTACGGTAATATTTTACAGTTATTTTATTTTAAGCATGATAAATTATGTGCTCTTAAGTGTTAACTGCATGTTAGATAATTATCTGCTTAAGTGATTTAAAATTTGTTATCAATTGCATGTATATACTTGAGTAGATCCGGCTAAGTCTTCCGCTTTGTATTAAAATGTTTTAGAAATATTTTAATACTTGTATTATAATAAAAAATTTTGAAATGTGGTCCCGGACTGCTACTGTTGGGGGCCCGCCTCCCAGCAACTGGTATCAGAGCCGTGCTCTAGATATATACATGCATTGATATGATAAATGCGATGCATAATTTTAAATCTGATACTGTGCACGTAAATTCTGTCAAAGAAGACTGGTTTTTAAGTGGGACCGTTTGTGACCCCTCCAGTGTTTTCTGGGAATTTACGTGGAATGGTAATTTTTTGGGAATCGATTTCAATAATCTTCCTGGTTGATTACCGAATCAGTAAACATGATTTAAATTATGAGATAATTTATTTATAACATGTTTACTTTATGCCATTTATTTTAAGCATGGTAATTATGTGATAATTATATGCGAGCATGCTTAATTGATTTAATTTATGGCATATTTATTTTGTGTCATTTAAAATTTTAAGCATGATAATTATGTGATAATTATATGAAAACATGCTTAATTATTTTATTTTATGGCATGATCATGATAATATGAGATTTTATGTTATTTACAATTATGCATATTTTATTTAATGTGATTAAATAGTAATGTTTAATAGAAATTAGACGCAATGCATAATTGAACTAATATTTTTCGGCCTAATTAATAAATAGTTATTAAATTGCCTTAAAATATTATTATTAAGATTTTAAATATGATTTAGTAATCCTAGTGGGAGGGTATTAATTAGATTAATTACTTCCAACAATAAGACGACAAAAGTGATTATTAAATAATCAACAGATAATCCACACCTTTTAAAAATTCAAGTGGGAGCGAGATGAAAAGAGTTGGATTCTCACGGCCTCCATCACCCGTCTATAGTATAGTGGATGTATACTACTTCCTTCGGCGGGTATATATTCGCGGTATACAAGATTAGACTTCTACGGATAGAATGAAATACGGGGAAGTCAGCTCGACCACGCCTCCGTGGAGTGTCTTGACCTACTCGTACGGACTTCTAGGTAATGGTACACACTTGACTAAGTAATGTATTAACCTCCCTTCGGAGCTCTGTTACATTTACTTAGAGGCCAAGGGTTGACGTGGTGGATTGACATTGTTTGGTAAGAGTTACCTAGATGACATGTTAATTAAGAATAGTTCTTGCTTTTCTAAGCGGTTTTCGACCTCGCCTCCGGGGAGTCAATTGCAGTTAGTTAAGTCACCATTGCGTAAACCAAAATGCTTACGTGGATTTCATTTATTGGTTGGACACAGAAGAAAGTGAAATACATAATCATAACCTGCATTTATTTATTTATTTCAGTTTTATAATTACGATCTCTCTTAGCCCACTCCAAACTGTATGTCTATAAGGAAATAGGCTAGTAAGGGTTCAACTACGCTGACTAAGTAATAAATCTTGACATCGTGTTGAGACACGAAAGTTTATGTACTCACTGAACCTTATCCGAAAATTTCAAAAACTACAACCAGTCAGGATTAGAAAGACGTTTATCCCAAATGGATCAAGTGTGATGATCTGGCTAGTCTTATATCCTGACATCTGTCTTAAATGTCCTTGAGCATCAGACACATGAGATGTCTACTGATAAGAACATGTTTTAAAGACAGAATCGTACGAAAGTACGAGCCACGAAAAGGGTTGTTAGTTAAAGATGTTTGAAGGATCACTATTTCAGAATCATATTATAAATATGATAGCTAATCTGAACGAGATTGAAAGCCTTTATGCTTAAAGAGATAATCTTAACAGATAGGATACGATCCTATACTCTCTGCCTCAGTCGTTTGAATGTTCAAGATTATTTTAAAATTTTTTTAAAACCAATGAACGACCTCAATATGGCAGAAAGGGTGATATAGACTAAGGGAAAAGTTCTCTTTAATCAGATATCAAGATCCACGGGCTAGAAAGCCAATAAGTGGAAGAAAGAAAAGGAAAAGTTCCCAATCTAAGGTTCAGAAATAGAAAGTCAAAATCCGACAATGGAAAAGTGTTTCTATTTCGGTGGTAACGGGTATTGGAAAAAGAAATTATCCAAAATACTTAGTATGTCTGTTTGTTATACCGTTTAGATAAGATATGAAGATATCTTACTCGTTGAAAATATGTTTAGTTGAAAATTCACCGGACTCCTGGTGTGTGAACTTGAGATCAACTAATCATATTTGCAAGTCATTGCGAAGATTCAAACTAACCAGGAAGTTTGAAAAACGGCTAACACACAACTACTGCTCAGGGATAATACATGTGTAATTGTATTAGCAGTAAGGACTATAAAGTCGTATTTTGGCAATAGGGTTTTTAATATTATACGTGCCATATAAACAGAAATTTAATTTCTGTGAGTTATTTGATAACTAATAGTTTAACTGTTTGTTTTGAACAAAAGTTTACCGTTAAGCAAAATAAAAGGTTTATTTGCTCTGGCACAATAAAAGATGGTCTTTTATACATCAATAAAAACCCTAATTCAAGTTTAACATTAAGAAGCTTGACTTACCATCTAAGAAGAAAAACTTCTACGTGGCACCTATCTATTGGTCAATTGAATCTGAATAGGATCCAAAGACTGATTGTTGAGTCCTTTTGACTTGAAAATAGTATCAATCTGCGAATCCTATTTAGAAGGTTAAAATGACCAAGAAACCTTTTTGAGACAAAAGGTATTTAAGCCATGAAGTTGCTTGTGTCAGTTCATACGGATATGTGATCCTATGATTATTCAAGCAAGAGGAAGTTTTGGATATTTCATCATTCGTTTAGAACGATTACTCTAGATACAAATATGTTTATTTGATGAGACTTAAGTCAGTAATTTTGAAGAGTTCAAAGAATATAAGACTAAAGTCAAAGAATCAAATTAGAAAACATATCAAGGCACTCCGATTAGATCGAAGTAGTGATAAGTATCTATGTTCAGAGTTAAATAGAATTTCTCAAATGAGATTAGATCTCAACCTTCTGTATGAGATACGATTTGGCAAAGATATATTGCAGAAAGGAGAAATAGAACTCTGGTAATGATGGTAAAATTCATGAAGAGTCATGCTACCCTATGAATTTCGTTTTGGGGCCTTGCACACAAAACGACAAACCTAGTTCTATCTAAGTCAGTTCCTAAAACACTGATGGATCTGTAGCTAGGGTGAAAACCCTGTATCTTTTATCTTCGGATTTAAGGTAGCCTGGTCCACGAGTTAAGGATGGATCATGACAAGTTAGAATAAAGAACAAAGGTTTACTTGTTCTAAGGTTATCCTAAGAAGAACAAGAGGTGGTATATTTTGTAATTTGAGAAATCACAAAAGATGTTTGTGAATATTTCAAAGATAATTACATAGATAACCACAAAGGGTAGAAGCAAATTAGTGTTAAAAGAAATAACAGTATTAGATACTGATTTCCATAAACCCGTGATAATTGAAAATGTATTAGATACATGTGATGTACCAAATACAACATATGATGTAGAGACATATACACGAGAGCATCATTGTAGTTGGAGGATTGTCAGGATACCTGACGAGATATCTAAGATTGACCTGAGTGTTTGAATCTAACGTATCTGATCCTGTCACGTGTAATGAAGCTGTGGAAGATATAGACGCTGACCGTTTGGTCAATATCCATGGAATCTAAGTTAGAATATCTGTATTCTAACAAAGTCTCGAACCTTGTAGAGGCGTCGGAAGGCATTAAACCCATTAGATGCAATTGGGTTCTACAAGACGATAAAAGGAGAAATGGACAAAAGTAGAGACTTTAAAGCAAACTTATGGCAAGGGATTTTACCCAGAAAGAAGAAATCATTTATGAGGTCTTCTCGCCTATAGAAATGCTTAAGTCCATTATCCTCTCCATTTTATCTCATTATCGATTATGAGATTAGATAAATGGATGTAAAGACTATGTTCTTGAGCGGGCAATTTCAAGAAGAAGAGATACATGGTACAACCTGAAGGCTTCACAGTCAGAAATCAGGTGCATATAATGCAAGCTTGATAGATCGATTTATGGTCTTAAGCAAACGTCTAGATTATGGAGCATCAGAATTATAAGGCAATTTAGATTCTTTGGATTTGTATAATTGCCTGATGAACCATGAAGTGTACAAATGACATCATGATAGCGTTGTAACACTTTCACTTTGTACGTAATTAATATTCTGCTCATTGGGAATGATGCAAGAATTTTGTCAATGGTCAAGATTCGGACGTCAAATCATTTTGACAAGAAAAGACCTATGTGAGACCAATGTTATTCCAAGGATCAGACTTTTGTTGTGATCATAGGAATAAGGAGATTGGTTTATCACAAGAAACATATATGGATAAGATGCTGGCAAGGTATAATATGACAAATTCCAAGGAAAGGTTCATTACCTTTTAAATGTGGAATTTATCTATCTCGAGATCAGTGTCCTAAGACAACTGAAGAGATAGAAGACATGATTAGAGTTCCGCAGCGGAAGCTTTATTTATGTCATATTATGTACAGGGCCAGATGTCTATTATATAAATAGGTCTAAGTCAGCAGATATTAGTCAAACCCTAGAATTTGATACTGGGTAGTAGTAAAAGCATATATTGGAGTACTTGAGAAGGATTTGAGATCATATGCTTGTCTACCACAGTGGTGAGCTCATTTCAATAGAGTATAAAGATTCGGATTTACAATCTGATTTGTATTCTAGATGTTTGACATTAGAATACGTGTATACTCTAGGAAGAGCAACCGTTAATTGGAGAATGTTAAGCAGACTTGTATTGCTTACACCGACATGGAAGTCAAATACATGGTAGCTTGAGAAGCAACCAATTAGATGTATTGGATTCATGATTTCCTAGTTGTTGGCTCAGAGAAACGTCTAATAGATTCCTTCACTAAAGTATTGGCGCGAAAGAGTGCAAAACGAGTTTTGACACTCATGTGAAAGGAATAAGACTTGGATGTGTAGCCAAATTGAATTTAGGGCAAGTGGGAGATTGTTGGGAATAGTGCCCTGAAAATTCAATTTGTTGAATTAATTAAACTGAATTTACACAAGTTATGAGTATTTCACATATTAATAATTAATAACGTGTGATGGTATTCTTATATGAAATGTGTTTCATAGGAAAAGACTTTGAATACCGAAATCACGTGTTATTAAAGTTCTAGTCGGTAAGATAAGAATATGTTCTTATCAAGACTATAACGTGGTTATATAAGATGATTAGTCTTTCGTCATAGGGAATGGTGATTCCAATTATAACACGTTGATGATTTTCAATAGGATTGGAAACATCGAACTGGACCACTGAGATTATTTATTTTATACTGCTATCTAAAATAAATAAAATCTCAGGAAGCATTGTACTCTTAATCCTGATAATATTTCGGCTTTAGGCATGTAGTGTTAGTTACTGTAACATACTCGAAGTGAGGTCTCGGTAACGGGTGGCCAAAATACTTTGTATGATTCGGTGACAACATGAAATGTGCTAAAGAGTTATATTGATCGAGGAATCTGTAGCCTTGCTGGAAGGTAAGAGATATCCTTGAAATAGATTTGCAAAAATTCGAATTAAGACTTTGGCCAAAGCACTTCGCGTGATAACGTCACCGAAGTTGTATGTTGAATGTGTTTCACATACAGAGAATTTGAACTTAAGACGAATCAATAAATTTCAAATTGGAGATGAAAAATAAATGATAGTAGTCATAATTTATTTTTCATGGATATCTACACGGAGGAGTAAAATGCGAAATTATTCTAGATCGAGAAATTCGTGAATAATTTAATTAATTTTAGAGTGCAACAATATTTATTTAGTGGAATTAAATATTGTTAAACGGTAATTAATTATTGTCATGAGATGATAATATATTAATCCGTTTGGAGCTAAAATTAATTAGTCCTGCAGGTCCCCCTGCAAGCCCCAATCAAAAACCCGAAGAGAAAATAATAAAAGGAGAAAGAGAAATGAATTTTCAAAATGTTTGAAAATAGCAAAGGAATTTATTTTAAGAAAATAAATCAAGTTCCAAAGAGTTGGAAATGCCCGGAATTTTATTTTGGAGAAAATAAAATTTTCATCCAAAAAAAAAAAAAAAAATCGGTGATGACGTGGCAGCTGACGTGGCATGCCACGTCAGCAAGTGGGCCCAGATGGCGCTGACTGGGCAGCCGCGTGGCACACCACGTGTGCGACGCGTGGACGGCCCAGATCGCGCCACGTCATCTTGTTGACCGGGTCAACGGGTCAGGGTATCGGGTCAACGGGTCGGGTTTCGGATAGGGTCGGACCGGGTCCGGTTCCGGGTCGGACCAGACCCGGACACGTGGCAGCTCCTGAAGAGGCCACATCACCAGGAAACCCTAGCTGGCAAGTGATCACACGAGCCGCCTTGTGGCGGCGCGTGAGGGCGCGTCCGGCGGCGGATTGGCGCGTTCTCGGCGGCGTTGGACTCGTGGTGACAAGGGCTACGACGTGGTCACCTCGGTTTTCGTTTCCAAGTTGGCTACGCAAGTGGAGGTGTGAAATGACCATTTTACCCTTGCTTTTGTATCCAAAATGACCGTTTTGCCCTCATATATTTGCCTATAAATAGGCTGATACCCACCCCATTTCATTCATTCAGTTTTGGGATGGTTTTGGCCAAATTTTGGCTTTGAAACCAAGTCCCATTTTTTTCCTAGTTAATTCCGATTTATTTCGGAATTAATTTTAATTAGGTGTTTATATAAAACGCCTAATTTCGGGAGAATAAACCCTGAAAAGGGTTTTTAGTTTAAATTTTATTTTCTCTAAGTATTTAGAGAAATACTTTCGGAGCCCACGCTCCGAGGGTGTCCTTGGGGATATTGCAGGGAAGCTCTGCCGGTTTCACGAGTGGGCAAGGAGCTGGAAAAATGCCGTTAGATAGCCATGTTTGCAGTACGGTAATATTTTACAGTTATTTTATTTTAAGCATGATAAATTATGTGCTCTTAAGTGTTAACTGCATGTTAGATAATTATCTGCTTAAGTGATTTAAAATTTGTTATCAATTGCATGTATATACTTGAGTAGATCCGGCTAAGTCTTCCGCTTTGTATTAAAATGTTTTAGAAATATTTTAATACTTGTATTATAATAAAAAATTTTGAAATATGGTCCCGGACTGCTACTGTTGGGGGCCAGCCTCCCAGCACGCAGCATTTTCTTCTTAATGAAATCTCCTCTATTTTTTTTGTTTCTCTCATTTTTGCAGGTCAAGGATGAAAAACGAGTTGAGGAATCAAATCATTTAAAGATCGAGACCCTCTTGATCACCTATAAGAGAAGTTCAAGATATTTTTTGGCTCCGGAATAGAAGAAAGGTGAATCATCACTCCAAGAAAAGAGAATTTATTGTGGCATCCCAAAAGACATTGACTTTGCTGGACCACTCTGGCTGGAGACTAAGGTGTTGAAAGAATTGGAGACACCATATGGAGGATTTAGACAAAGTGTAGTAACTTTATCATTTTTGTACTCCTTTTGCCAGTTTGATGTAAAAGAACACCAATTGTGGAATAAAACGATTCTTTAGCATTTTATTGTGCTTTTTTTTTTGTGCATTTGTTCGTCATTCTTCGCTTTGATGTTGATCTTGAATGACTCCAATGCATGCCGCCAATGTTGGAATTTCATGAACTTGTTGAAACTCACGAAGGATTTAGATTTGTTTGAAGATATGACTGAACTTGAAATTTTAGTATTCAAGTTGCCTATGTACCCCAAAAAAAAGGGATCAAGTCATCACGTAGTTCAAAGTTTTTTTTTTTATTGCAGTTTATACTCATACAGACAAGGAGTAACATACAGTTTAGGCTCGTGCGTTAAGGAGCAAAATCCTTCATTCAAGATGATCCTTTCGGGAAATTTGACTTTCGGAGGCAAATGCGCAACTTTGTTTTGTCCATCGGTTTGTTGGCGTTACTTGGGAACAACACACCGGCTTCTCCAAGAAACGTAGGTGGAAAGAAATCTTCGAGAGTTGCACGGTTTGACTTGCAGGTTCTTTCTAATTTCTTCCGACTTACTTGAGAATTCTTTGAACTTCTTGGTGGATTTCGTCTACGGATATCGGTTGGCTTTGGCTTTTCCCTTGATATTAGCGGATGAACTTGATCAACACATTGTTTTGGACTTTTTCGACGGGTCACAAGAATCCATCTATCACGATCAACAGTCTTATTGGAAAGATTCGTCACTGGCTTGGTTCTTTGATCAACAAGTAGGGTCCTTGCTAAGTTCGGGTCTAGACTCCCAAATTGAAATGTTGTAGATGCCCTCGAGAGTGTAGACGGAGGAAAGATCACCTTCTTACTTTGAGAATTCTGAAAGATGCTCTTGGTTGCGGTCAGGCTAGCATGATTCACCTCTGCAACATCTTCCTCAATGTCATCATTGTCATCGAAGATTATTTTTCCATCATTGGCCAACGACATTATCTTCTCTTTGACCACGAAGCACTTCTCAATAGGATGACCGACTACTTGGTGATACTTGCAATATTTGGGATCAGCCACCTTGCCGCTTTCTTCAGGGCGTTTTGACTCTGGCAATTTGATCAATCTTCTTTTGACTAATTCATCAAAAATATGCGGGACATCAGAGTCAGCAAAAGGGTATTCTTTTTCTCGTCTTTCTCTCAGCGTAGGTCGATGACCATCATTTGAGTTGTGTGCAACTCCAAAGTTCTCGTTCTTCTCGACATTTGGAGACACTCTTGCAACAACTGAAATGGACATGGACTCTTCAGTAGAGGCTTTGACAAACTTGTCATCTCTCCAATGATCTTTCTTTTCTCTTCCTTGTTCTCCTAGTGGAAATGAAGGTCTGTGATTTGCGATACTCAATTCCATGTCGTGGGCACGAGTAGCAAGATCCTCAAATGTTCGAGGTTTGATTCCTTGGAGAATGTATTGAAGTCCCCAATGCATCCCTTGCGTGCACATCTCTATTGCGGACGTTTATGAAAACTTGTCTTTGCAACATAGGCTTAGTGCTCGCCAACGGTTGATGTAGTCGACGACCGGTTCATCTTTCTGTTGTCTCGCGTTTGTAAGCTCGATCATGCTCACGGTGCGACGAGTGCTGTAGAAGCGGTTCAAGAACTCTCCCTCCATTTCGTCCCAACTGTTGATGGATTCGGGTTCAAGATCAACATACCAGTCGAAGGCGTTGTCTTTGAGCGATTGCACGAACTGCTTGACAAGAAGGTCCCCACCCGTTCCAGCATTGTTGCAAGTTTCAATGAAGTGGGCGATGTGCTGTTTAGGATTGCCTTTTCCATCTAACTATTGAAGCTTGGGTGGCTGGTATCCATTCGGCATCTTTAAAGCATCAATTCTTCTTGAGTATGGTTTTGAGTATGTGACTCGATTTAGGGATGACCCGCCGTAGTACGTCTTGATGGTGTTTGCTATCATTGTCTGCAACTCTTCCATGGACAAGGTTGCTACTGAACTTGTTGAACGCGTGGTCTTTTGTGCAAAATCTAGCTTGTGAAGTGTTTGTTGCTCCACTTTGTTCATCAGTTGCGTAATTTGAAG
This sequence comes from Lantana camara, assembly GCA_037501455.1. Classification (NCBI taxonomy): domain Eukaryota; kingdom Viridiplantae; phylum Streptophyta; class Magnoliopsida; order Lamiales; family Verbenaceae; genus Lantana; species Lantana camara. The sequence continues at coordinate 132,242,764 of CM074855.1, forward strand.
ATCTTTGTCCTCTACGATCTTTTGCAAATCAGCTATGGCTTGAGCCATCTGAGCGAGTTGTTCTTCCACATTCGTCACGCTGGTAGTCATCGCAGGCAAGTTGGCGAAGGTGGTGGAATAAGTCCCTTTCGGGGTGGCAGGATTGGAGTTATCTGATTTGGAGGAGGCTGAGCCGGCGTGCTTACCCCCGGTAGAGGATTGAGCAATGTTGGCAACGATGTCAGCCACGTTCATCTTGTTCAATGCAAGTTGATCCTTCTTAGGCGCCATGAAAGTGCTTTTTATGATGGATTTGAGATTTTCCGTGGGATGAAGAGATGAGAGGCAGAGAAGGTCCCACTGGGCGTGCCAAAATTTGTTTACACAAATTTTCGTTGGAATCTGCAATAAATGAATGCAAAATACAAGAAAATAGCGAAACATAGAATTTATCGATTTAATGTAAAAAGAGTGTTACAATCTCTGTAAAATCCTCTGATTCTTCTCTACTAGTGGATTGATCTCAAATCTAATGTAGAACTTGGAGATTAATTTGGAGGACTTGATGATTTAAGCCTTGAAGAAGTGTTGAATCTTTATGGCGGCAGCACTTCGTCGTGGCAAGAACTCGGGAACTTGAGAGCTTTTTCCCTTGATTTGATTTGTTGATAGTGTTCTCTTCATGATTGATTTGTGAACCCGAATACCTTATTTATAGGCATGTGATGGGCTTAATTTGCTTCATGGGCTTGGAATCGGATTTGAACTTGAATTTGAGAGCCCATTTAATTAACCCAAAATAATAAACAAATTATATTTATTATTTTGAATCAATTATAACAAAGCCCAAATTTTATATAGACTTATAATATAAAACAATCAATTAATAGCCAATTTTATCTGGGCCGTTAAGTAATTAGAATTGTCGATTTTTCGGTGTCAACAGAGATATTGCTCAAATATAAAAAAACTGAAATAAAAATATATGATTTTAATATTTCGGACCTTTTATTTTTTTCGTTTCTCTTTTTAATATTTTGACCTTGATTTTTTTTTTTTACCACTTATGTCATGTTACTTCTTCAATCGAGAATATATACAGGGAGAGAGATAGAAAAGCCCCTGGGCCGGATGGTTTTAATGAACATTGTGTAACCCAATATATACCTGCTATTAGGGCTGTCAACGGATCGGATCAGAAGATTCCAGATCCAAGTCGGATAAAAGAACGGTAATCGGATTCGAATCTGGATGTTATTGTTGGAAAATACGAATCAGAAAGCTGCGGAATTTAAAAATTTTTCCCAACAAAAGGACCTTGGACTCGCAATCGTGTATCCAAATTCGTAGAGTTAAGAAACTTACTTTTCTTTTATTCTTTCTTGAAGCGTTTCAAGCCACCCAAGAACGCTCTTCTCGCGGCTTGATCCCCTCTCCTTGGTAAAGCTCGAATCTTCAAACTTCTAACTTGAAGCTCTCTAGAGATAGTCCACCAACTTGATCACAATCTAACTAGTAAGGATGCTAGTTCTCTAGTTAGTGTTTAGGCTTAACCTAGGGTTTAATTTATCTTGGAGAAAGGATGGTGTTCAACACATGAACCAAAAGAATTCTCGATTAGCTCTAAGGGGAGCTCGAGCTCCCCTATTTATAAGAGGGAGTGGCCGAAAATCCTAGTCCTTATGGACTAAGGATTTGGTCCCTCTCTCCTATTACTTGATCATCAAGTAATTTTGACTTTGAATTTGAATTCAAATTCAAATCAACTTTCAAGAGAGCTAATATATCCAAACTATTTTTGGATAATTTTTATACTTTATTTATTTAAAATAAATAACTTATTTTATCTAATTAATTAATTCATAATTAATTAACTAGATTATTTTTCTCCAAAATAAGATTTTCTTACTAATTCAAAATTAAACCAAAGTCTATTAAATAATTAATCACATTAATTATTTAACACATAAATAAATATACACATATATTTACACACGTGTCACAAGGACACGTGTCACTCACGTGAGCCACACATGTGGTTCACACGTGTGGAACCCTCTTGGCTCGATTAACTCGTTTAATCATTTTCAAGCCTCAACCCATGTAACCAAGTTGTTGTGTGTGACCCTCTAGGTTCTCAATTCAATTAGCAGTGACCCTAATTAATTAATCAGTCCACAGATTAAACGACCATAGTCTAGCAACAGGTGTTTAACCCCTAGCTGAATTGGAATGTTCGGATTCGACAGAACCTTTAAGTCATTGATTCACGTGAGATACAATCCTCCTACTTACTATCTTTCAACCAAGATCTAGGGTAAGTGAATAATCAGAACCCTAATAATCCGGTCTTAAAGCTAAGTGCATTTCATATCCATTTGATCTCAATCCAAGAAACCCTTTTCTTGATATCTTGATCTACTGCCTTGGCCAAGGACTTCATATGACATATGAATGACTTACACAATAAGAGATCACCTTGCAAATGCAAGTGTAGGTCCTTTCTTGATTCTCATTCACTTTCATGAATCACTTGTGCAGCCCCAACATAAGCCTTGAATCAGTTGTCTAAGGCGACACCCTTTAAAGCTTATACCTAAGACTACAGAGTTAACTCATAAAGTGACAAGGAACCTCAAGTCTTAAGGATCAATTAATCACATCAATGACTCATGAGATATTTCCTAATCTGGAAGTTTTCATTTCCTGAAATAAAAACTTCCTTTCCCATTTAGGAATGTTCTCACACGGGGCACCTCAGTGAACTTACTTATTGAAGTAAGCACCCTCATGTATCACGCATGTATCAACTATACACTTTGCACCTCCATGAAACAAGGTGGTCCTTCTTAAGGGCGTGATCCCACAAGCAAGCCTTAGAGGAGTCAGGTTGACACTCCCACTGTCGGTAGGACTCATCGGTTTGGAGTATTTTACTAATCATGACTTATGTGATATAGGGCTCGTTTCATGAACCATTTCACCTAAATGGTAGAGTCCTAAAGTCATCAGGATAAGGGGAGTTCTCATACATGCACAGATAAAGTAAACGCATACCAAACAAGAGCATATAAAGAAGTGTTGCCTCAATTCGTTATTTCATTCAAAGATTGTCTGTGATTACAATAAGGAAAAGCACAAAGCGGATATACAATCGGCTTTCTAGGGCACTATTCCTAACAGTTATAGGCTTCGGGTTCATTATTTTTTAATTCATGCATAATCGGATCGGATCGGATCGGATCAGATCCGATAAAAGATTCGATTCAATTATCAATAAAATCTAATTTTTTAAATAATAAATTTAATATAAAAAATCAATATAATTATATAATATTTAGTAAATAATTGTTATTTAATGAATTATTTGATGTTTTAGTTTATATATTTTTTAAAATAGATTAATTTAAGCCTATTAAGGAAAAATATATACCTTCAGAGTAAACAATTCAAGTTTTATTATTTAAAGTGATAAATATGTAAAAAAATTAATTTTAATCATTTTACTTAATATTATATACTAGTAAATGATTAATTTAATTAAATATTATATAAAATCGGATTCGGATTCTTAATGGATTGGATTCCTTAATTCTATATCCGGTCAATTTATTTCGGATGACGAATATTTATAATCGGATATGATCCATCAGACATTTTTATTGGACGAATATGCTAAATTCGGATCGGATTCAGACTGGATTCAAATTAAAATCCGACCCGTTGACAGCCCTACCTGCTATATTAGATGGATATGAATGGCTACATGGACAGGACACGACACGACACAACACTATATGGATATAACTACACATATTTTTTTGTAAATTTTTCACATGAGAAGTGATACAATCCAATACAAGTGTTCGATACGACACGACATGATAAAATGATATTTTTAGAATTATCCGTGTATTAGAGTATGCCAATACTTGGTTTACTTCATTGGATTCTTATCTAATTGTGCTAATTTTTCAAAATATAAAAAGTGAATTTTATAACCAGCCTCATCATTTGCTTTGTGAGTTTTTGAAGCCTACAAGTTGCTCTTGTTTATTTTTAATTAATTCATAAAAAAAGGTAAATTGGGGTGGTGTAAATGTAAGATATAATCTATTATTCTCCTTGGGCCTTGTACAAGAATCAAGATCCAAACCCTAATCAAATGAAACACTTTTATATGACATGTTATTTTGCCCATAAATCTATTTATGTGAAAGTAAAACATATGTAAGTGTGTAACAACTAAAAATGAGCATATGATTTAAATGATAAATATTTATACCTATAAATTGGGGGTAATTAAAAACCCAATATTAATTCTCTTGAAGAAAAAAAAAAAGTGTTACAACTAATTATATATAATGTACCTTATTATATGGGACATAATAAATTTAAAATATGTTCCTATCATTGAGTCATTATATTATAATATTGTGGTTGTTTCTGTGCGTTATAATTAATGATTTATTAAATGAAAAAATTATGAAAAAATCTAGAATACCCAAGTTATTTCTTAAAAATTAATTTGCAACATGGGATATTGCAAATTTAGCCGTAATTTCATAAATTAATTCTAAATTAGAGTAGAAACATGATAAGAAAATGATTAATAATTAAAGTAAAGAGTGATTAGATAGGTCCTTGGAAATTTCAGCCGTCATTTCATTAATTAAACTTTTTGTACGAGGTGTTTCTTCTCTTGCGCCGTTGTACTTGTATGTAATTATATATTAACTAATTAATTATTATAAGAAGTTACAATAATACTGTACGTAAATCGTAATTATTATCTCAAAAACTAAATATGGACTTAATTTCGTGAATTCCGAGCACTTCTAATATGCTATTAATGGAGAATAAGAAAAGTGCATGCATGAATGACGCCCAAAATACTTCAATATTCCCACTCCAGTTTTGGATTCGATTAAATATTGAATACTCAACATAAATTATAATATTGAGTATGAATTTTTTAAATTAAAATAATTTTAAATAAATAATTTATGCAATGCATATTTTTTATAAATTATAAATAAATCACTGCTAAAGTTAAAATTTATACTTTAATATACTTTATTCTAAAATGTATATTAAGTTTAGTATTTTCTTATTATAAATGGTAAATGAATATGATTCGTGCAAAGATTATATTTTAATTAAAAAGGTTAAAATATATTAAAAAGAAAAAATAAATAATTTGATAGAGGGAAAATCGGGACTTATGGCTAGGCGCCCCGCGTCTTGCCATGTGGCAAAATTGGGCCCGGTCAGCCTTCTGAATCCGACCCAGGACTGTGCTTTTCGAGCCAGCACTTGGAGAGCAGCCATACCTTAAGTGATGGAAGGCTTCGAACCAGGGTCCTCTCTCGACCGAGAGGCGTCCGATCCAGGCGTCCGACCGACCCACTCACTACAGTACAACCGCATTCAATGCAAGCACCACCTACCGTAGGCCGCATTAATTGCGGCCACGCCATGTACAATGTCAGACGTCCAGGCAGGAGCAGACAGACATTGCTTTAGCTGGAAAAGCACTGTTCCGGCCACCAGTCGTCGCTCTCCCACCAGACCAAATCCACACTTTCTTGGAGGTGTACTTGCACCTACGGAGTCTATCTCCACCCTTCATCTCCTATATAAACCCGTTCTTGGCACCAATGAGGGTAAGCTTTCCTTTACATTCTGAACTCTTGTCTCCTTCGCATTCTTGACCTGGAGCTCTTGTTGACTTGAGCGTCGGAGTGCCAAAACGGGTCCTCACCCCACCTTCCCCTGTTTTGGCATTTGAGTTCACATTTGTTCATTTTTTTTCAGCTGGGGAAAGCATCAAAGTAAACCTTACCTTTACAAATATCTTGGGTGATTGGGAGTCTTAATCGGCAGTCTAGCACCTAGCCAGATTTTGACACCATCATCTTGGCTCCGTCTGTGGGAAACTCTGAACTAGAAGTCTAAGCCTTTGCCAGCCGATTTCATCCTCTTTTGAAATCATGGTTCAAACTCGTCCATGACGCCGTATCTACGGCGAGAACGGGGAGGAGATCTTCCCTGATCTCAACGCCCCGGAAGGAAACTTTCCTCCTCCAGTGGTAGGGGTACCCGTGGTAGGGACCGGTCCAAGAGTGCCCAGCCAGGTAGTGCTTATTGAGGCTGACCTGACCGCGTACATGGAACAGTGCAGGGCAGAAGCCCTGGTGGTGGCAAGAGAAAACAGAGAGCCAAACATGCCGGCCCCGCCACGAGGAAGTCCACTCGCGTTGACTTCCCAGAACATGGCCTATCCCACCGTCCAAGGGCCCTCAGTCCAGGTCCCCTACGCTGTCTTCCAGCCGGCTAATCAACCCAGTTTCTGGGGGTATCCGTCTTTTCCTTATGCCCAGAATCCCTACGTGCAGCCCCAGGCTATTTATATCGCCCCAGCTCCTGGAGCCCTTCACCAGGTCCATCCTGGTGCCCCCGAGGAAGAGGGTTTTGGTGACAATGTTGACTTTCCTCCTCGTCGGGGACCCCTCGAGCAGGAGACAGGTTCAGGAGGAGGAACGACCTTCCCAGATTTACAGAAATATGAGAGAAAAAGACAGAGGGGCCCGTCACATTGTGGGGACGGCCAGTGAGATGCGTCGGGAAGCTACCGTTCCAAGAAATATCCCAGTATTCGACCGCTTGGGGGCTAGGGTCCATCCCGACACCTACTTGCGGGCCAACAGGGGACACTGGGTCGGCCCCGAAGACCTCAGAAACCAGCTCCCCAGGAGAGGGCTACAACAACAACAACAACAACAACGACAACAATAGCAACAACACCAACAGCCCTATGCACCCGACCCATCACATGGGTCGGAGTATTTCGACCCACAGGACGAAGTTTCCTCCCACGTTCCCCACGGACAGGCTCCCGGAGCCCTCATGCCCGTGCAACAAGACAATCACCCTTCCCCAGCGTCAGGGAAGGGTGTATCGCAGCGAGAGTGAGGCGAAATACCCCTTTTGTGATTCAATCATTGATGCAAAGGTGGTGGACAGGGTCCCCACCAATCTGCTAACTTATCACGGGAATTCTGATCCCGTGAAGCATTGTTCCAAGTTTGAGGCTTAGGCCAGCCTCTACGGCCACTCCAATTTGGGCCAAAATCTTCGAAACCACGCTCGAGGGTCCAGCCCAAGACTGGTTCGAAAGGCTTACCCCGTATAGCATCAGGGACTACGCCCATCTGTCTGAAAAATTTAAGGCCCACTTCTCCTCCATGGCGGGAGTCAAGCTCCCGTCAACCTATCTGTACAACATCGTACAAGAGGAGGGGAAACCTTGAGAAACTTCTTCACCCACTTCAATGAGGCCTTCGTCAAGGTTGAGCATCCGGGGATTGATGTCTTGACCCAAACCCTCCACAAAACCATCCGTCACTCGGAATGCGCCGATGAGATCATCCTCCAATCCTCACAAAACATGGAGGAAGTCATGACCATTGCTCGCCGTTTCATGCGCCTAGAGGAGGTCAAGTCCATCATGCGCGTACAAGGACGAAGGAATGAAAGGCGTATGAGTTCAACGCCGACCGACTTCCTAGGTCCGACCCACCTCGGTCAGAGCCCCTCAGGCTCTCGAGCAGGATGGAGCAAAGGCTCAAGAGGGAGATGCCCTCTGGAAGCGGGGTGAAAAAGGCATACACGCCACTGGTCTGCCCCATCAAGGAAATCTATGAAGTTATGGATAGGGGGCTGCTCAAGAAGCCAAAGCAGCTGAAAGAGACCAAAAAGGAAAAGGAATCGGGCAAACGGTGTGCCTACCACATGCAATCTGGGCATTAGACCTCTAAATGCATCGCTCTTAGAGAGGAGGTCACGAGGTTGATCCAGGGGGGCCATCTGATGGAGTTTGTCAAGAAATTAGATGAGCGAGCTCGCCAGGCTTTCGACCCGAGAGACTCTCCATCACTAAGAAGAGGGTGCAAGCCGCCACTCGAGAAACCTAAAGAAGGAAACCCCCAGAACCTGCCTACAAATGAGATATTCATGATTGCAGGGGGCCCCACAGTGGGGGATTAAAAAACCGCTCGCAAGCGGTCTAGGCGGCAGGTGGGTCGGGAGCTCTACGGGCCCAAAGAAGTAATGCAAATTGAGTCAGGAAAGTAGTGGCTGGAGCAAGAGATCTCTTTTAGTGATAGGGATTTTGTACCAGTGATGCCACGGGACGGCGGAATGCTGAGTTGTCCGATGGTAGTCACGTTTGATGTTGTAAATTACGCTGTAGACAAAACTCTTATTGATAGTGGAAGCTCAACCAACATTATCGTTTACTCAACCTTGCAAAAGATGAACATCCATAATTTACTGGACTATGAGCCTATTAAAATGCCTTTGACAGGTTTTGGTGGATCAGAAGTCTATTCGAAGGGACGAGTCAAGCTCATCACCTCTATGGGGAAGTTACCGAAAAGAACCACCTAGCTGCTCGAATACTTGGTGGTGGGGGGCCCCGTCTGCTTACAATATCATCATAGGGCCCTGCCCTCATAAGCTTCAGAACGGTAATCTCTATGTACCACCAGATGATCAGATTACCTACCCCACATGGAATAGGGGAGCTCAGGTGCAACATACCAGAGTCCAGGGAGTGCTACTCCATCTCCATGGAAAAGGTAAAACCTACCAACAAGACTATTGTGCCTTTATTGGATGTTGATGACTTCTTGAATACGGAACTCGCCGACCCAGATGACCCAACAACGGATATGTGCTCAAAACAAATGACTTCCACCATCGCCAGGAAGAATAGAAAGTTGGATGATGGGAAGATAGCAGTCGCAGGCGCGATTGTTCCGATTCAATTGGTGCCCGACGATGAAGGAAAAACCACTAACATTGGGGCGAACCTGAAAGGTAAACAACAGTGTATGCTCATGAAATTCCTGTGAGAAAACACAGATGTATTTGCCTGGAAATCCTCCGATTTGGTCGGCGTCGATCCAAAAGTCATTGAACACCACTTGAATGTCGACCCAAGCTTTCGACCTATCAAGCAACGACTGAGGGCGCAGAACGATGAGCGTAACGAAATAATTGAGCAAGAAGTTAACAAACTCTGAAACGCGGGGTACATCACGCCCGCGAAATACGTGGACTAGCTCTGCAATGTCGTTCTAGTCGCCAAAACCGGAGGTAAATGGTGAATGTGCAATGACTTCACAGATCTGAACAAGGCATGTCCCAAGGACCCTTACCCCTTCCCGCGGATTGACCAGCTGGTTGATTCTATTGGGATTAGTGCCCTGAAAATCCAATTTCTTTGTAAATACTTCGTATTTTGTTGGATTAATAAAACTGAAATTATTGTAAGTTATGAGTATATTAATATAATTAATGACGTGTGATGGTGTTCTTATATGAAATGTGTTTCATAGGAAAAGACTTTGAATACCGAAATCATGTGTTATTAAGGTTTTAGTCGGTAAGATAAGAATAAGTTCTTATCGAGACTATAATGTGTTATATAAGATGATTAGTCTTTCATCATAGGAAAATGAAGTTTCCAATTGTAACACATTGATGATTTTCAATAGATTTGGAAACATCGAACTGGACCACTAAGATAGTTCATTTTAAACTAATATCTAAAATGAACAAATCTTATGGAGCATTGGACTCTTAATCCTGGTAGTATTTCGACTTTAGGCATGTAATTTTAATCATTGTAATGTGCTCATAAGTGAGGTCTCGATATCGAATGACCGAAAACTTTTGTACATTCAGTGATTACATGAAATGTGCTGAAGAGAAATATTGATCAAGGAATCTGTGGCTTTGCTGGAAAGTTAAAAGATATTCCTGAAATGGATTTGCAAAGTTCGAATTAAAACTTTGGCCAGAGTACTTCGTGTGATGTGGCACTGAAGTTATATGTTGAATGTGTTTCACGTACAAGAAATTTGAACTTAAGGCGAATCAGGAGATTTCATATTAGAAGTGAAAAATAAATGATAGTAGTATTAATTTATTTTTCATGGATATCTACACGGAGGAGTAAAATGCAAAATTATTCTAGATCGAGAAATTTGTGAATAATTTAATTAATTTTAGAGTGCAACAATATTTATTTAGTGGAATTAAATATTATTAAACGATAATTAATTACTATCATAAGATGATAATATATTAACCCGTTTGGAGCTAAAATTAATTAGTCCTGCAGGTCCCCCTGTAAGCCCCAATTGAAAACCCGAAGAGAAAATAATAAAAGGAGAAAGAGAAACGAATTTTCAAAATGTTTGAAAATAGGCAAGGAATTTATTTTAAGAAAATAAATTAAAATTCCAAAGTGTTGGAAATGCCCGAAATTTTATTTTGGAGAAAATAAAAATTTTCATCAAAAAAAAAAAAAAAAGTTGACGTGGCAAATGGCTGATGTGTGTCAGGCCACGTTAGCGCTTGAGGGTGAGGTGGCGCTGACTCAGCGCTAGCGCAGCACAGAAACACACACGCGCCACCTTCCAGGCGCGCGTGAGAAGGAATTCCGGCGATCGGCCGACGGCATTGGACTCGTGGCGCTGAGAGCTGCGACGTGGTCACCTCGGAATTCGTGTCCAAGTTGGCTACGCAAGTGGGATGTGAAATTACTATTTTACCCTCGGTTTTTCCCCTATAAATAGGGGTCTTGACACTTTATTTTTTCACACAACTTTTGGGAGAGGTTTTGGCTGAGTTCTTGGCTTTGAAACCATATCTCTTTTCTCCTAATTAATTCCTTATTATTTTGGAATTAATTTTAATTAGGTGTTTATATATTTAATATATAAAACACTTAATTTCGGTAGATTAAACCCTGAAAAGGGTTTTATAGTTTAAAGTTTTATTTTCTCTAAGTATTTAGAGAAATACTTTCGGAGCCCACACTCCGAGGGTTTCTCTGGGGATATTGCCGGGAAGCTCTGCCGGTTTCACGAGGAGATCGGGTATCGGGAGGTGAATTCGGGGCGCAGTAGCCATCTTCGGTAAAAGGTATTTACATATTTTGTTTAAGCATGATCAATTAGGTGCCCTTAAGTGTTAATTACATGCTTTATTTATCTGCTTTGTGATTTAAAATTTATTATCAATTGCATGTATATACTTGAGTAGTTCCGGCTAGTCTTCCGCTGTTTGTATTTAAATATTTTAGAAATATTTTGATACCTGTATATTAGGGAATTTTTTTTTAAAGTACGGTCCCGAAACAGTACTATTTCGGGTCCCTGTACCAACAACTGGTATCAGAGCCGTACTCTAGATATATATATGCATTGATATGATGCATGCGATGCATAATTTTAAATCTGCTACTGTGCACGTAAATTCTGTCAAATGAGACTGGTTTTTAAGTGGGACCGTTTGTGACCCCTCCAGTGTTTCCTGGGAATTTACGTGGAATGAAATTTTTTGGGAAACAATTTAATTGCTTTTCGTGAAAAATTACCGAATCAGTAAACATGATTTAAATTATGTGATAATTTATTTATAGCATGTTTACTTTATGCCATTTAATTTTAAGCATGATAATTATATGATAATTATTTGCAAGCATGTTTTAATTTTATGGTATGATGATGATGCTATTTTCAATTATGCTATTTTCAATTATGCATATTTTATTTAATATGATTAGATAAATAACATTTAATAGAGATTGAACGAGATGCATAATTGGATTAATATTTTTTCGGCCTAATTAATAAAGAGTTATTAAATAGACTTAAAAATATTATTAGAATTATAAATGTGATTTATTATTCCTAGTGGGAGCATATTAATTAGATTAATCACTTCCGATTATAAGATGCCAAATAGATTATGTGATAAACAAAGATAATCCACAACTCTAAAAATTCAAGTGGGAGCAAGATGAAAAAGTTGGATTCTCACGGCCTCCATTGCCCGTCTATTGTATAGTGAATACGTACTGCTCCCTTCGGCGGGTATGTGTTCGCAGTATACAAGATTAGACTTCTTCGGATAGACTGAAATACGAGGAAAGTCAGCACGACCACGCTTCCGGGGAGTGTCTTGGCCTACTAGTACGAATTTCTAGGTAATGGTGTACACTTGACTGAGTGATGTATTAACGTCCCTTCGGAGCTCTGTTACACTCACTTAGAGACCAAAGGTTGAGGTGGTGAATTAACATAGTTTGGTAAGAGTTGCCTGGATGACATGTTAATTAAGAATAGTTCTTGCTTTCCTAAGTAGTTTTCGACCTCGCTTCCGGGGAGCTAACTGCGGTTAGTTAAGTCATCATTGCGTAAATCAAAATGCTTATGTGGATTTCATTTAATGGTTAGACGTTAAAGTAGTAATATACAGATTCATAACTTACACGTCTTTTAAATATTTCAGTTTTAGAACAATCACGTCCGTTAGCCCGCTTCAATCAATTATTAAGGAAAATAGGCTTGAAGGTTCAAACTATGCTGATTGGAAAATGAATCTTGACATCGTGTTTGGACACGAGGGTTTGAAATATGTGCTCACTGAACCTTGTCCGGGGGTACCAGAAACCACAGCCACCCAGGCTTTGAAAGACACTTATGCCAAGTGGATCAAGAATAATGATCTGGCTATGTCTTACATCCTGGCATCTGTCTTGAATGTTCTTAAACATCAAATGCATGAGATGCCCACTGCGAAGAACATGATGAAACATCTCCATTAGATGTTCGGTGGACAAAATCGTACACGTAGGCACGAGTTGATGAGAAGGTTGTTGGTAACTAAGATGTCTGAAGGATCACCTATTTAGGATCATGTTATGAACATGATAGCTTATCTGAACGACATTGAGAGCCTTGGTGCTAAGATGGATAATCTCAGCAAACAGGACATGATCCTGTGCTCTCTTCGAAATCATTTGATACGTTCAGGCAGAATTATTCTATAAATAAGTTGGATTTCACACTGCCTGAACTAATGAATGAACTCAAGGTGGTAGAAGGGGTAATGAAAGCTAAGGGAACGGTTCTCCTGGCACAGGCATCGACTTCCACGGCTCCAAAAGCCAATAAGTGGAAGAAAGGAAAGGGAAAACTTTCCAATCCTAAAGGAAAGATTCAGAAGAAGAAAGCTAAGCCAAGCAAGGGAAAATGTTTCCATTGTGGAGGAAATGGGCACTGGAAAAGAAATTGCCCAAAATACTTAGTAAGTCTTCCTGCTAAGTCGTCTGCACAAGGTATGATGATGTCTTGTTTATTAGAAGTATGTTTAGTTGGAAGTCCACCAGATTCCTGGTGTGTGGACTCAGGTTCAACTAATCATATCTTTAATTCATTGTAGGGATTCAAGCTAACTAGGAAGCTTGAAGACGGCGAGATTGTAAAGCTCAAAGTGCTTGTCCCACATCGGAAGAAGAGGAGAACAAAGCCTTCCTTATAAGGGGGTGGATACCTCTTCCCTGTTGAGGCCTTTTCCTGGGTGGGCGCCTTCGGGCTTAAATTCCGCCGGGAGAAACAAAACCGTGAGGGTGGTGTCGCTTAGCCCACCAAAGCGGACAATATCGACAGGCGGGTTTTCGGGCTGTTACAAATGGTATCAGAGCTGGGACCCGGTCCGGTGTGCCAGCGAGGACGCTGGGCCCTTATGGGGGGGTGGACTGTAAAGCTCAAAGTGCTTGTCCCACATCGGAAGAAGAGGAGAACAAAGCCTTCCTTATAAGGGGGTGGATACCTCTTCCCTGTTGAGGCCTTTTCCTGGGTGGGCGCCTTCGGGCTTAAATTCCGCCGGGAGAAACAAAACCGTGAGGGTGGTGTCGCTTAGCCCACCAAAGCGGACAATATCGACAGGCGGGTTTTCGGGCTGTTACAGAGATGCAGCTACTGCTCGGAGATAATACTAGTATATCTGTATTAGCAGTAGGGACTGTAGAATTATATTTTGGCAGTGGGGTTTTGGTTTTAAAAGACACTTTATATGTACCATCTATATGCAAAAATCTGATTTCTGTTAGTTGTTTAATGAATAATGGTTTTAGTGTTTATTTTGAACGATGTTTAACCATTCAGCATAATAAAAGGTTTATTTGCTCTGGTATAGTAAGCGATGGTCTTTTCTTATTATACCCCGATAAAAAACCTAATTCTGAACGTAACACTACTAAACTTGACTTACCATCCAAGAGAAAAACTCCTATGCCTAACGAGGCTTACAAGTGGCACCTAAGTCTTGGTCATATTAATCCGAATAGGATCTAAAGACTAATTTCGGATGGACTATTAGGTCTTTTGGACTTGACAGAACTTCCAGTATGCGAATCCTGTTTAGAAGAAAAAATGACCAAGAGGTCTTTCAAGACTAAAGGTAATCGAGCCACAAAGTTGCTTGAGTTAATTCATACGGATGTGTGTGGTCCTATGAGTATTCAAGCAAGAGGAGGTTTTGAGTATTTCATTACTTTTACGGATGATTATTCCAGATACGGATACGTCTATTTGATGAGACATAAGTCTGAAACTTTTGAAAAGTTCAAAGAATAAAAGGCTAAAGTTGAGAATCAAATTGGAAAACATATCAAGGTACTTCAATCGGATCGTGGTGGAAAGTATTTGTCTACAGAGTTTCTAGAATTTCTCACTGCAAATGGGATTAAAACTCAGTTATCTGCACCGGGTACACCCTAGCAGAATGGTGTTGCAGAAAAGGGAAATAGAACTCTAATGGAAATGGTAAGATCCATGATGAGTCATGCTACCCTACCAAGTTCGTTTTGGGGCTTTGCTCTCAAAACGGCGACTCACATATTAAACCATGTTCCATCCAAGTCAGTTCCTAAAACACCAATGGAACTGTGGCGAGGGCGGAAGTCTAGTATCTCTTATCTTCGGATATGGGGAAGCCCAGCCCATGTGTTAAGAAAGGATCCTGACAAGTAGGAATCAAGACAGAGGATTGTTTGTTCATAGGTTATCCTAAAGGAACAAGAGGTGGGATATTTTACGATCCGAAAGATCACAAAGTGTTTGTAAGCACTAATGCTAAATATCTCGAAGACGATTTCGTAAATGACCACAAGGGTAGAAGGAAACTAGTGTTAGAAGAAATGACAGTATCAGATACTGAACTCCAAGAACCCATAATAACTGAAAATGTGTTGGGTACATATGATGCACCAGGTAAAACATATGATGTAGGGACAAGTACACAACAACCCCGTCGTAGTGGAAAGATTGTCAGGGTACCTGACAGATACTTAGGATTAACCCAAGTGGTTGAATCTGACATATCTGATCCTATCACATATGATGAAGCTATAAAAGATGTAGACGCTGACCGTTGGGTCAAAGCCATGGAATCTGAGTTAGATTCAATGTATTCTAATAAAGTCTGGGAACTTGTAAAGGCGCCTGAGGGCATAAAACCTATTGGATGCAAATGGGTCTACAAGCGAAAACGAGGAGTGGACCGAAAGGTTGAAACCTTTAAAGCAAGGCTTGTGGCAAAGGGTTATACCCAAAAAGAAGGTATCGATTATGATGAAACCTTCTTGCCCGTAGAAATGCTTAAGTCTATAAGAATTCTTCTCTCCATTGCCGCTCATTATGATTATGAAATCTGGTAAATGGATGTGAAGATTGCCTTCTTGAACAAGCACCTTCAAGAAGAGATATACATGGCTCAACCTGAGGGCTTTATAGCCAGAATCAGGAGTATATGGTATGCAAACTTAATAGATCAATCTATGGTCTTAAGCAAGCGTCTAGATCATGGAACATCAGATTTAATGAAGCAATTAAATCCTTTGGATTTATATAGTTGCCTGATGAACCATGTGTGTACAAAAGACATCAGAGTAGTATTGTAATATTTTAGTTTTATACGTAGACGATATTTTGCTCATCGGAAATGACATAGGAGTATTGTCAGCAGTCAAGATTTGGCTGTCAAATCAATTTGACATGAAAGACCTAGGTGAGACCAGTTATATTTTAGGGATCAGGCTTTGTCGTGATCGTAAAAATAAGATGATTGGTTTATCACAAGCAGCATATATAGATAAGATGCTGGCAAGATACAATATGACTGACTCCAAGAAAGGTTCATTACCTTTCCGACATGGAGTTCATTTGTCTCGAGATCAGTGTCCCAAGACAGTTGAAGAGGCAGAGGAAATGAAAAATGTTCCGTATGCTTCGGCAGTCGGAAGCCTCATGTATGCCATGTTATGTACATGTAGCACCCGTACGGTGGGTCACCACATCCCCCATACCAAAGTCTGATCCACATACGAAATGGAGAGTCCATACATGAACCAAACAGTGGCGAACGGGAGACTGACAGACTCACACCTAAGCTAGGCGGAACATAGACCCTGAACAACCAAAAACAAGAATGCGGAAGCGACATAGTAAGCCAAGCAAAGTTTAAAACATACAAACAGGTGACGGGTTCGACTAGCATAAATACCTAATCCCGAATCAAACAATAAACATAAATTCAACGGGTTCAACTATCCCTAGAAGCCTATCCTGAAAGATATATCAATTCATATTACAATTCCAAACATAGCATTCGTACATATATTATACATAAGGTGAAAAGTAGTAAATGCAAACGTAAAACAACCTACTAAATAAAAGACTCGAGAAACAGACTCCAAAGGACAGACACACTCCGCCTAGCACAAACTCCAAGTAAAACCTGCAAACTAAACAAAAGGGGGGAGGGGTCAGTCTTAACACGACTGAGTGAGGGGTTAACACACGCACACTATATATATATATATATATATATATATATATAGGAGAGCAAATCAGGTACAAAAGTCATAATGTTCATGAACTCAGGGATAGGTTTTTCACGCTAAAGCATTTTCCCGTGATACATACATATAGGGTACTTGAACAATTCTAAACAAAATAACTTAACTCATAAAACATTCAACTTTTACTTAATTTAGAATCTATCCCTGTTTCATGAACGTTAACCGAACATATACTTAATATAAAACTCGGTGGGTACGAGCTCAGACACTCCCAAACTCCTCAGAACATATCATAACAGAAACAAAGCAGAAGCTTACATTCATAACATATCATATCATACCAACCTCAACTCCGGTGGTGGAAGGGTGTATACACCCTAACCATCCCATATAACAAACTCACGCGGGGTAGCTAACCCCGACGTGCCCTCCCCGGCTTTTACACCGAAGGCATCAAAATATCACGCCTTCCTTAGCTCCCGAGGTCGCACGTGATACTCCGGATGGAGACTATGCACAAGCTTTACCTCGACGACCCAATGCCGTCCCGAGGGCTCCTTACCCATAACTCCTTGGATCCACAAACACAAATGCATATCTTTCACATAACTCGCTACAACAGAGACAGACAGACAGAACTTATACGTATATACATACCACTTTTCGTGTCATTCATAAATACTCGGTCCTTGCCAAACTTGGCTCATGAGAAGCACACAGTTAGAAGCATAGCTCCTCGTGGCAAGACATAACAAATCGTTTCAAAACAAGCATACATAGGCTTGTACATTGCTTAACATACTTGCAAACCTTTGACGTATCAAACAAATACATATTTCACACCTATTTACGTACATATAAGGCTTTATTAAACCACATGCATTAAAACCGAGCACATTTCATTAAGGTCTAACTATATCCTAACCTTACCTTACACCAAAGAGGCCAAAGACACGACGTTTGATCTACCCCGGAATCACACGGCCGACAAAACACCACCCCGGGTGTACCTGAACGAATTGAACATGAGAACAAGACATAGACAGGTGAATGAACCACATACACACACGACATATGCGTATGATAAATGTCATGAAGTATATGAACGCTATATAAGATAATAAGCTAAGGAGTGATCATGTTCTTATGTGCAATTAAGAGCAATTAAGTCACATAACACTTGCATTCAATAAACGAGTTAAATTGCATGCAATTATGCAAGTAAAATGATGTAATAACACTTAGGCATGCAAAGGAAGCCGTAAAATAACCATAAACGAACAAAACACAAGAAAACATTGAAACAGGGCCGGGAACGGCCTCGCTAGTTCTGGGAACGGCCATGCTCAGCGGTCCCGCCCATGGGAACGGTCGTTCTGGTTCCAGACCGTTCCCAGCTCCCCGAACTTCTCCCCACGGCTCTGTAAAGAATTGGCTGGTATGACCCCTGGGAATGGCTGTTCCCAACTCCAACATAACACGGGAACGACCGTTCCCGTCTGGTTCACCCAAAAAGAAGCAGGAACAACAGCAATGGCGCTTGGAGCACCATTCCAACACCAACACCCCTCCAAACCACTCCAAAACACACGAAATTCATACCACGGACCAAATAAAACACGTAGGTCACATATTTACACATTAAAACCCGTAAAACGGACTAGATCACATAAAACTCACACCCCTGATACTATTCATCATCTTTCCAAATTGACAAATAGACACAAATCCAAGGCACGAAAGGTATATCAAATTAAAACACGTAACGAATAGAGCACGAATCTTACCTTAGGTCGTTGATCGGACGGGTGGATCTTGAAAACCCGAACTTGAGCTCTTTGGTGCCAAAATTGGGAATTTTCTTCTCATTTCTTTCCATGGAGCTGCTGATGATTGATCGATCAAAAGTGGGAAAAAAGATAAGGCTGGCCCTTTTAGGGCTAGTCAATCGGGTCGGTGGAAACGGGTAGGGTCAAGCGGGATCCGGTCCAACCGGATTGGATTTAAAACGGTTGGGCAATCAAATAGCTTTAGAAAAATAAAGGGCTAAGTCATTGAATCCGAATCCTCAAAACGAATTCAATAATAAGGTTGGAATTCGAATCCGAATTTCCGGGTTTAAAGTAGCCATGAATGGCCCAAAATACCCTAATTAAAATTAGGTCCTTATCTCACAATTATTGGACAATTGAGTCCAAGTACAATTTAAATAAATTCTAAAGCGCACATAAATAAATCACATAATTACTAAATTAAACTCCCTCGTGATGTCGTACCTGACTGGTCGGGAAAACGGGGCGTTACAACCTCTCCCCCTTATGAAGGACCTGTCCTCAGGTCCACCGCCTCGAGTTCTGGACTCTAAGCAAACTCTCCATGATCATCCCACGCGGGGTTCATGATATCCCGATAGAGATTAGTTCAGAAAGGTCTTCAAGCACAAGGGGAGTCTTCAACCGCTCACGAACTTGACCCAACTATGAGTAGTCTGGACATCTCGCGTGATAGGAGGGTCTACACGAGATTCAGCTCCTACCGTTTGATCTATCTTAACCATCCCACACTCGGTATCACAAGTGGAGTAGTTAGCGAACTTCCACCACTCGTTCTCCAATCCAAGCGGATTCTCCATCATCACATCAACTTTATGGTTTGAAGTTGGTTTCTTGAACTGCTACTGGCTTCAAAACATGGTCTCCAAAGACCCTTTGCAAAGCACGGCCCTCGTCTCACTCCAAAGTAATAACAAATAGCAAGTAACTACAACAATAATTAAAGATATGCATGTTGAAATGTACCGTTCACCATTGATTGGAAATCTTCTTTCATTTTGATCCGGCTTGATACTTGACTCGTTGTTGAAGATTTATCTAATCATAGTGCTTGGTTTTAACCCTAACTAACTTGTTCCTCTTCTCATATCCTATTCAACTTTCATCATGAATTATAATCAACCTTCTCGGATGCTCGGGGTATTCATCTAATAGCTCCAAGTTTAGTCTTTAATCTTCATAGCGTGTCCGGTTCGTCCTGGAGAATTCAATGAGCCGGTAATCCATCTTATTCATGTTGCGCTTTTTCCCTTAAATTCTCCACTTCCAACGTTTAATAGGACGGACTCTCACTTTCATCCCAAGATATGATGATCCAATCGAGTTCCCTTCATATTTTCCTCGCCAATTCTTGAAATTATTCAAGGCATGGAACCCATTCACTAAACACCATCCTTGTAACCTTGGCTTAGAATCGAATCGAGCATTAAGTCTCTCATTATATCGTGATTACCCATTCCCAATTCTTGAAGCTCTACCACTTTCCGAAATTATGCTCAACATTTTTCTTGTCCCGACCTTGGAGATCCTCAAGTGTCAAAGTCTTCTAATTCTTCCCTATTACCAATTTCAAGAAATCCTGTTGTTTGCCACTCTTGAAATTTTGTTACTCTTATTAAAATAGCTCGCTTAAGCACAATTCCAACTTTCAAATCATCACCTGGTCGGCTCTCCCCCTTACGAATTTCCATTCTTATCCGTTGAGTTCGTGGCATCAATTCGTAAATTTGAAGATTCACAATTCTTTCCAATTAGCTTCCTTGATATAATTGATTCCAATCACGCCACTTGTCCAGAGATTTCCTCGCGTTACTTTTGATATGATTGATAGGAATAGCAATCCACTCCTACCACTCCAACTCTCAGTTACTTCTCCGACCTCTAATTTGCTCTTTCCTTTTTGGTCTACACCTTGCAACCCAAATACTTTCTTTTCCTTATCATGATTCAGTTGTGTCTCAGTTAGAGTAATGCTTGATAGATGAGGTAGGGAGAGTTTCTATCAAGAAAACACTTAAAATGCATGTTGGGTTGAAATGCTGATGCACATATCACACTTGTAAACAATTAAAATACAACATGTTGGAGCAATTATATCAATTAAAGATGCGCATATTAATAGAGAAATTTAAGTAATTTAAAACAACGTATGATGCACGTGCCATGAATGCGTTGAACCTGTCACCGTAGTTGTATCCTTTAGCTTGGCACTTGTTCTTTGTTTGTTGAAGTACAAGCTTGTCTTGAATTTATTGACCATCTCTTGTTACCCACGGTCTTCCATTTCTTTAAATTTCTCTATCATCAACTTATACATCTCCATCACCCGAGATTGAAATTTCTTGAACCGGATCCCTTTCCAAGTAACGACCTCCAAGTGTTGCCCCAAATCTTTACCATAAATACTTCCTTGATCAAAGTTTTCTGGTATCAACCCGTATAACTTTGTAATCCAAAATTGTGATTCTCGAACTCAAATACTCCTATACCCATGAAGTTGAAACTTTGACTTCTCTCGGAGAATTAAGCTCCGGTTATTGTCTTAGTCTTTACCAAAGTTGTTACTTTAATCAAGGCTTCCTCGGTTTATTCGTTATGAGTTTCAGTAGTCGAAGGAACTCACCCTTCACTTGCTCACACTTGAGCACCTAATTTCCTCTAAAAGTTCTTGACATTTCTTTACCGTTTCCATTCGTTGCTTCATATCTTCCAATTTAACCCCACAACACGACAATTCAACTTGGATCTCATTGTTCAATTCTTATAATTTTCGTTACCATGAACCCAAAATTGGTCTATTTCTTAAATACTCCAGATTGATCCGAACCCTATTCCAAGGTCTGAAGTGTCTCGACTCATCCCAAACTTGATTCCTAAAATTCTTACTTCAAGCCGAATCGCTTGAGTTACTTTCTTCTCACACCTTCATTTAGTTCCAATGAGTTGAAAATCCTCAATCTGTTTATGAACCCAAACCTCGAGTCATTATTACCCTTAAAGCTTCCCTCACCATTTCCTTGAGCTGAATAAATTTCTTGAACCTTGTTGATCCATTTCTTTTCATAATGAAATCTCACGTAGCTATCTTGTAAGTCATAAGTATCACTTCCTACCAATTTCTCGTCAAGTATCGACGAACTTCCGTAAAACTGGTAAATTGTTTCTACAATTAATTCTTCCATTCCGAACCTTACACTCGATCTATAGCCCAATTAGCGGAGGAGATCCTGACTCTTAAATTTTTTTGGAATCCTTGATGCATTCCTGATAACTTTTAAACTACAGAAAAGAACTTGTGATAGGTGGCATTGTTGTAACAATTGGCCATGGTTTGATATCATCTTCATAACCTAGAAATCACAACTCATTCCAAAACAGATGCATGGGATTAGTGTATGCTCATGCATATAATTACACCAAAAACATAGATTTAATGCAACAAGCAACATGAAATTCGACAAAGTTTTGAAAGAAATATATTTAACAATATTTTCCATGTCAAGTAGCATTAACAATGCTCATGTTCAATGCAGTGCGCACATTAACACATTATTCCTAAGCCGTCCAACCTATACTTGACACGACACGACGCTAGAACTCCGGTTTTGCAACCTAGAGCTCTGTACCACTTAAGGATGTAGCACTCACACGGTGGGTCACCACATCCCCCGCACCAAAGTCTGATCCATATACGAAATGGAGAGTCCGTACATGAACCAAACAATGGCGAACGGGAGACTGACAGACTCACACCTAAGCTAGGCGAAACATAGACCCTGAACAACCAAAAACAAGAATGCGGAATAGAGATAGTAAGCCAAGCAAAGTTTCAAACATACAAACAGGTGACGGGTTCAACTAGCATAAATACCTAATCCCGAATCAAACAATAAACATAAAACGGGTTCAACTATCCCTAGAAGCCTGTCCCGAAAGATATATCAATTCATATTACAATTCCAAACATAGCATTCATACATATCTTATACATAAGGTGAAAAGTAGTAAATGCAAACGCAAAACAACCTACTAAATAAAAGACTCGAGAAACAAACTCCAAAGGACAGACACACTCCGCCTAACACGAACTCCAAGCGAAACCTACAAACTAAACAAAAGAGGGGAGGGGTCAGTCTTACCTCGACTGAGTGAGGGGTTAACTGTAACACCCCGCATTTTCGGAGCAAGATACGATGTCGTTTTCATGCGATCAAGACGATTATTTATTTAACTCTGCGTGTGTTTGGATTTCTTTATTTATGTTTTAATTGTTTAATTGACTCAATTGTAATCCTATGGAAATATGTGAACTTAATTGAAGTATGTGTTTAGTATCTAATTGCCCTTTTATTTAAATTATGTGGGCTAAATTGTTATTATCAGAAATTGGGGATCATTTTCTAATTATAAGAAATTCAATTTGGACTTAATTGGAAATTACTTTTAAATCTTGGGGGTGTTTTTATAATTTTAGAATCTTTAATTGGACCTAATTGATCTTATTGGAAACGTGGGGACTCGATCGAATGACTTTAACTCTCGAGGGATCTAATTGTAATTTTTGGATTCGAAACACTATTTGTAAGCCAACCCTAATCAATCAGCAGCCATTTTTCATTTCCTCCTCTCCTCTCTTCCGAGAAGCAGCAACGCAGCGGTTGCTGTGCCAATCTCCACCACCGCCGCAACGCCTTCTTCTCCGGCGAGACCACCCCCCATCTCAGCCTTATAAGCTCAGCAACAACGGCACAACCACTCCTCCATCTCCACCTTTTCGCCACCACCACGACCCTCCGCCATCACCACTTTCGCCGGCCATAACTTCACCACCCTCAGCCGCCACAGCACCACCCCCAACCCTCTTCCTCCAGAGTTGTCCTGCAGTTGGCGATTCAGAGCCACCACCACCTTCAATCATCTCTCTCTCGCTCCAGATCCAAATGAAACAAGCATCAATCGTCTCTCTCGATCACCAGCTGTCCTACCACCACCCACCAGCTTCGGACAGCCATGGATTCCGATAGCCTCCGGCGAGCGACCACCGCCACCGTCATAGCTCAGATCCGACAATCCCACTCCACCTCTGACCACTCCTACTTCGATCTGGAAAGAGGCAGCCATCGGAGCTTCCTCACTCAGCAACCCCTCCGTCGCGGCTTCGACCAGCGCCACCATAGCTCTGTTCTCTCCACTCTCGTTCAGATCTGATTAGGGGCGGAGCAATCTCCGTCAAGGCTGCAGCTCAAGCAACCGCCATCATCTCAGCCAAGTATCACCACCACCGCCACCTCCTCCAGTCGCCGTCACTTGACCATCATCTCAACAATTCTTAAATAAGACATGCTCTTATGTTTGGTTAATTGAATTTAAGATGAGCCAATTATGATTTAATGGTCTTGGTTCGTATTATTTGATTTTTTTTTTAAATCTGAAACGAACTCTTACATCTTAAAAGAAAACTTTATTAGTTATTAAAATGAATTAATGTTTATAACATGACCAATTCTTGAATTTGTATAAATAAGTGTAATTATAATTTATGAGGTATTCGAGCATGAATTTATTTGGTTTAATATGGCTCTGATTCATTTTGGAACATTGAGTGTTGTACAATATTTGAAATTATCTTATACTTACATTTAGAATTTCTACTTGTAAGTATAACCTTGTTGCGCATTGATATGCATTGAATGACCACGACACCATATCAAAGCACAACATGAACACTTATGCATACCCACGATCATGTTGAGCAACGCCGTGCGTCTTGTTTGGTTCATGTAGAGTCTAAGTATGAGCTTCTGTATGTCTTGTCACAGAGTTTGGTGGTGCCAGTGAGCCTGAGGTTTAGAGTGTTTGGCCCTTCACACTCTCAGACTCTACTACCACGAGGTGAGGTTTAGGATTTTGTATAGTTAAACGACCTATGACCCCGATATGATGATTTCAATCCCCGCATGCGATTATATACTATATATACGATTAAATATGTGTTGGATATGATATGATTATGACCTTATGATACAACTCAGTTTTGAAAATTAAGTATGAAGGCATATGTAAGCTATTTCGAAAAGTTAAGTTATGTTATGATTATGTAGCGAGATTTCCATGAAAGTTGGTATATGTTATGTTCTGTTCTGTTATGGGGCCCAGGGTAAAGAGCCCCCGGGACGGTTAGGGCCGTCGGGGATATACCTGTGCGTAGTCTCCATCTGTATTAAGAGGATGTACCGGGACCCACCAGGAGGTTTGGTTGGGAAACGGAGTCCTGAGGGTTTGAGTAGCATTAGCACTCCCCTCGACTGTATGGATGGTTAGGGTCGCGCAACTCTACCATCAGTCGGAGTTGAGGTTGGTATGTTATTTCTGTTTTGTTATGATATGAGGAGTTGAGGTTGGAAGCTCGTACTCGCCGAGCATATGGTATGATATGTTATGGGAATCATGAATCGGAATAGAGTTTCTGAAAATATTTTCTAAGTATATATACATATATATATTTGGGTTTTGCTTTGAAACGCTTTGGTATGCAACACCTATTCCCGGTTCATGAGTCCACCCTTTTGATATGTGCTGTGCTCTGTATATATATATTGTGGGTGTGCGTTAGCCCCCTCACTCAGTCAGTTGACTGACACCTCATTATCTTTTAGTTTGTAGGTTTCCTTTTGGCTTGAGCTAGGCGAAAGTGAGTCTCCTGAGTCACACTTGTCAGTCTAGTTGGTATTATGATGCATTTGTCGCATACTTTATTTATGTTATGTATTTATGTTTTACACTTGAAGGTTATGTTTATGTTCTACTTAGACTTAAACCCGTGTGGGGTTAATAAGCTAGTATTTGGATGTTAGTAGATATTATGATGATGCTTATGCTGTTTATTATGTTGGATTATGAATTGATTCGGGACTAGGTATTTATGCTAGTTGAACCCGTCACCTGCTTTGTATGTTTTGTTTTAAATGCTTCCGCTATCTATTATTGTTGGTTTTAATTGCTTCCGCAGTCTGAGTTTGTCAAGTTAGATCCGCCTAGCCTAGTGTATGAGTTGGTCTCCCGTTCGCTATGATTCGGATTCGGGCATGGACTTTCCATTTCGTGACTGGGTCTGGGTCTTAGTGCGGGGGATGTGGCATCCTCCGTTTGGGGTGTTACATCCTTAAGTGGTATCAGAGCTCTAGGTTGCAAAACCGAACTCTTGAGTCGCATTGAGTCTGTCTAGGTCGTACGACATAGGAATAACTGCGCATTGCATTTGTTTAACTTGATATTTTGACCCTTCGGCATGAATTATTTTGTGATTATATGATTGTGTGCACATTATGACTTTGATTATGCAACATCTTATTTTATGTGCTTTATAAATTGCAACTAATTGTTGCATTTACGTGAGTTACGTGTTACATTTCATTTGCATCTTTAACCCGCATGAATCGAATTTAGTGTTTGAATTTCAGGGTGCCCTATGAGTCAACACTAATATTTCCCTCCGTCAACACTACCTATTGGCACTACAACGAAAATATACCATAATTCGAAGATGAAAGGATTCTTTACCAAGATCAATGTTCATGAAAAGGTTCAGAGTTGAAGGAATGAGATTTGCTATGTTGACTTACTATCTTAAAGTCAATTGAAAGATGAAGTTTGATGAATTTTAACCTTGAGGATTCGTTCATTTGAAAGTAGTTACCTTGATGAGAAAATGAGTCGATGGAGGAGATTTTGATCAAGTAGAACCGTTTTGAAGGAGTTTGATGAGCTTTCGCCTTGATGATTCGGTTATTTGGAAGTAGTCACCTTGTTGATGGAAACGAGTTAATGAAGAAGAATCCAATCAAATAAGATCCGATCAAGTTTGAGGGATGTGGATAAGTAACCATGTTACTTAAGCAACCAACTACAAACCATCGGTGAGTGTTGAAGGTTTTGGTGCCGTTTAGAGTTAATGAACGACAAGACAAGATTGGTTGTTAGCTCTTTGGGTGTTTCTTCAAGATGAGATGGAAGACATTGTTGATGTGGGAGTAGAACACTTAGATGCCGAAAGACTTTATCCAAGTTTTAGAATCATATACCATGGATTGCTTTGGGAAGTGCTTAGCACCACGATCATCCAACGAAACTCTGAGGTAAATATCTAATTGACAAACGAATCATGGACAACTCCTTGAGGAGAGCAGACTAAGATTTAACATATAAATGAGAATGCTTGGGAGAAACTGAGGATGATTCTAGTTGAGCAGGGATTACGGTCTAGTAGAGGGTTGTACGATAGGCATGCTTCCTGAGTTACCTCTTCACGCCAAAAGGTTCAAGACAAGAAGTCCAAATGGTGAAGGTTGCATCATTATCGGCTTGACCAACTCTTACTACTTAGTCTCAACTTCCTTGCCAAGATTTCGACACTACTGTGAACGGTACACCAGGCATTCATGGCATTTGCATTCATGCATCACTTAAGTTTCCTTAACTTATTTTGCTTTATGTGTGTGATGATCGTTGTTGTTTTGATTATGATAACGTGACTACCTGATTTAATATTTAGAAACTGAATTTTCTGCTTGTTGTGAACTCTTGCTGAATTGAATTGATTACATATTTACGTGGAATATTAGTACCTATGTGTTTAAAACTTTCTTAATTGCTCATTAACCCCTCATACACATACATACATACTGTAACTTTGTTTTACAGGGATGCCATCGCGATATCCCCCTTGAGTGAGGCATGGGTGTCGAATCTATACTTAAGGGACACCGATATCAGTTGCGTAAGGTATACTAAACATGCATTGCATACTTTCTCATTAAGTGTCATTCTGATGTGTGTATGTATGAATAACAGTTCAGTGGATTTAAGTGCAAGAGAGACCTTAGGTTCCCTCTTTTTACGTGTTGGAGAGATGTGGGATTCTCACTATTTATGTGGTAGAAAGATGTTGGATTCTTTCTAAGTTTTGTGCACGAGAGATGTTGGATTCTCTTGTACTTAGATATTCGGAGATGTTGGATTCTCTTGAATTTAGGGACTTGAGAAATGCTGGATTTTCTCAAACTAGAATGTTTGGGAGATGTTGAAATCTGTCAGACTTAGGTTGAGAGAAGGGGTTCTCTCAATTATGTGTTTGAGAGACGGGGTTCTCTCAATTTTGTGCTTGGCTGTGCTCGAGAGATGGGGTTCTCTCACTTTACGTGCCGAGAGATCGGATTCTCTCTTGTTTGTTGCGGTTAGGTTACGCGTTGTCCTAGCTACGGCCTGCAAGTGGCGAGGTGGCAACGCCATCGAAGTTCAGTGCAGTGGCAACTATTCGTCTTAAGGGAATGGTCGAACAACTTGATGAAAGCAACGGTCCAGTACTCAAACGGATCCCAATGACAACGAGACATCATGAAAAAGGTTCAGTAAAGACAATGAGAGTAAACTTCACAACAAAGGTTATAACTTACGCAATTCCTTGAGAAGGGGTTAAGACACTACAACTCGAAGCTTTTCCAACTCAGCAGTGGAACCTGGGGACCAGGTTCTCTTAAGGGGGGAAGGGTGTAACACCCTGCATTTTCGGAGCAAGATACGATGTCGTTTTCATGCGATCAAGACGATTATTTATTTAACTCTGCATGTGTTTGCATTTCTTTATTTATGTTTTAATTGTTTAATTGACTCAATTGTAATCCTATGGAAATGTGTGAACTTAATTGAAGTATGTGTTTAGTATCTAATTGCCCTTCTATTTAAATTATGTGGGCTAAATTGTAATTATCAGAAATTGGGGATCATTTTCTAACTATAAGAAATTCAATTTGGACTTAATTGGAAATTACTTTTAAATCTTGGGGGTGTTTTTATAATTTTAGAATCTTTAATTGGACCTAATTGATCTTATTGGAAACGTGGGGACTCAATCGAATGACTTTAACTCTCGAGGGATCTAATTGTAATTTTTGGATTCGAAACACTATTTGTAAGCCAACCCTAATCAATCAGCAGCCATTTTTCATTTCCTCCTCTCCTCTCTTCCGAGAAGCAGCAGCGCAGCGGTTGCTATGCCAATCTCCACCACCGCCGCAACGCCTTCTTCTTCGGCGAGACCACCCCCCATCTCAGCCTTATAAGCTCAGCAACAACGGCACAACAGCTCCTTCATCACCGCCTTTTCGCCACCACCACGACCCTCCGCCATCACCACTTTCGCCGGCCATAACTTCACCACCCTCAGCCGCCACAACACCACCACCAACCCTCTTCCTCCAGAGTTGTCGTGCAGTCGGCGATTCAGAGCCACCACAACCTTCAATCATCTCTCTCTCGCTCCAGATCCAAAGGAAACAAGCATCAATCGTCTCTCTCTCTCTCTCGATCACCGGCTGTCCCACCACCATCCACCAGCTTCGGACAGCCATGGATTCCGATAGCCTCCGGCGAGCGACCACCGCCACCGTCATAGCTCAGATCCGGCAATCCCACTCCACCTCTGACCACTCCGACTTCGATCTGGAAAGAGGCAGCCATCGGAGCTTCCTCACTCAGCAACCCCGCCGTCGCGGCTTCGACCAGCGCCACCATAGCTCTGTTCTCTCCACCCTCGTTCAGATCTGATTAGGGGTGAAGCAATCTCCGTCAAGGCTGCAGCTCAAGCAACCGCCATCATCTTAGCCAAGTATCACCACCACCGCCACCTCCTCCAGTCGTCGTCACTTGACCGTCGACCAAGGGTTACCCCTGTAAGATCTGACCTCTATTCTCGCCCTTCACACAAACCGGAACAGGGTCGAAACCCCCTTCTGCCTTTGGATTTGCATCGCCAAACACCACCCGAACTTCACCAATCCCTCTCTTTCGGTTTCTGTATTGTAGGCTTCCGTCTTTCCCCTTTTTTTTCCGTTACCTGCAATTTTGTTTATAGAATAACTGGGTATAGTGTAGTTGTATAATTATTCTTTTATAAACTGAGAATTGAACTTTTAATTTATTGAGTCGTGTTGTTATGAGGAAATCTGCATTCTAATCTGAAAATTTATGATGGAATATATTTTGTAATGAATTCTAGTTTAATTGGTGATGTTTATATACCTAGCTGCAAATCGAGAGTCACTAACGTGTGGTACATTTCGTGTATGCATCCTTCTATTTGATAAATTGTGAAGTTGGGATGTTTTGATTAGAAATCTACTATGTGGAATTTTGTAAGATGGTTCGTAATTCATGTTTTAAATCATACATTTGTGTATTACAATATATGACCTCACTAAATTGAATTGGAATTTGTAATTGCATGAAGTTCTTCAAATTGACAATTTATGCCCTTATAAACTAAACTAAATTGGGTTTCGTGGGACTAATACTTATAGTATCTAGAGACAATTAGGACCCAAGGGACGCACAAGACTTATTTTAGGGATATAACCCTCAATTTCTTTTCCTTTTTTTTTTATTCTCTATTATCTGACGTGGCTAATAATCACGTCATATATTTCAAATTCAGATCTCCCACTCAAATCAAACCCTAATTTCTTTTCTTCTTCGCCGTTTCTTCTTCTCTCATTCTCTTCTTCTCTCCTTCTTCTCTCATTCGATGATGAAAAACAGAGACGGTCTTCTCGCCTGCACCTCTCTTTCTCACATTCTCTCATCGCGATTCGTCTTCTCACCTTCTCTTGCCGCCGACGTCTTCTGCAATCGCCTCCATAGATGTCTTCTAGTCGTGGATTCATCAATGGCCTCCGTCGAATTCGTGTTCTGCATCGCCATATCTTTATCTTCTGCAACTATTTCTGACTGCATTCTGCAATTGAAGATCCAGAAATCTTATCGTCTTCTTCTTCTTCTACTCTTCTGCATTTTTTTTTTCCAGATTTCTTCAAGAAATCAAGTACGTGATTTCTATAATCGTGCGATTTCATGAATCAAGCATGTGATTTCAGAAATTGCTTGCGCGATTGTGGAAATCGCGTGCACGATTTATGGAAATCGCGTGTGCGATTTCTTGAGTTCTGCGATCGCGTACGCGATTTCTGCAATCGAGTGCGCGATGGCAGAAATCGCGTACGCGATTTCTTGTGGAAAAATGAATAAACCAAATCTGGATCTTAAAAAATAAAAGAAAATAAATAAAAAAGAAAAAGTGATAAATGAAAATAAAGAAAAAATTGAAAAATAGATTTAAAGAAATCATGATGAGTAAAAATAATTAAAGAAAAAAAGAAAAGAAAAAAAATCGAGTGTGCGATTTCTAAGATCGCTTATTCGATTTGCCACTTGGAAAATAATTATAATTAATATTTATTTTATTAGACAAAATTGAGAAAAGGGTTATGTACCCAATTCTTTTGAAACTAGGGATTAACTTACTAAAAAAACACTTGGGTGTCCCTTTTTAACCGAATGCCCCTAGTATCTATATGGTAACAAGCTGAGTTGGGTGCTTGTTGGTTTTACGAAATTAGGATCATTTATGTAAGAGTATTGTGTTTGGAGTGGAATTAAGTGGGAACCGGGATGTATATGCTTTGTCTTTGTATGTCTGAGTTTAAATTTGTGCAAATATGTTATTCAATTAGATTAGCACATGAGTTGGGCAATTAAATATTATACAATAAATGCTTTATATGAATATCTTTATACATTCTTTAAGAACATGTCTGGTTGTTTGAAAATATGTGATTTGAGATTCAAAATTTAAGCTTCACTTTTAACTTGAAATTGTTGCTCGAGTTGCTACATGGTTGACTTGAAAATTGACAATGCTTGATAATCGGTAAACTGTGGGATCAACAAGTTTATGTATATTAATTGGGATCATGAGTGTTGGGTATAGACTATACATTTAACAATTCTTAAATAAGACATGCTCTTATGTTTGGTTAATTGAATTTAAGATGAGCCAATTATGATTTAATGGTCTTGGTTCGTATTATTTGATTTTTTTTTTAAATCTGAAACGAACTCTTACAGCTTAAAAGAAAACTTTATTAGTTATTAAAATGAATTAATGTTTATAACATGACCAATTCTTGAATTTGTATAAATAAGTGTAATTATAATTTATGAGGTATTTGAGCATGAATTTATTTGGTTTAATATGGCTCTGATTCATTTTGGAACATTGAGTGTTGTACAATATTTGAAATTATCTTATACTTACATTTAGAATTTCTACTTGTAAGTATAACCTTGTTGCGCATTGATATGCATTGAATGACCACGACACCATATCAAAGCACAACATGAACACTTATGCATACCCACGATCATGTTGAGCAACGCCGTGCGTCTTGTTTGGTTCATGTAGAGTCTAAGTATGAGCTTCTGTATGTCTTGTCACAGAGTTTGGTGGTGCCGGTGAGCCTAAGGTTTAGAGTGTTTGGCCCTTCACACTCTCAGACTCTACTACCACGAGGTGAGGTTTAGGATTTTGTATAGTTAAACGACCTATGACCCCGATATGATGATTTCAATCCCCGCATGCGATTATATACTATATATACGATTAAATATGTGTTGGATATGATATGATTATGACCTTATGATACAACTCAGTTTTGAAAATTAAGTATGAAGGCATATGTAAGCTATTTCGAAAAGTTAAGTTATGTTATGATTATGTAGCGAGATTACCATGAAAGTTGGTATATGTTATGTTCTGTTCTGTTATGGGGCCCAGGAGCTACGGCTAAGGAGCCCCCAGGACGGTTAGGGCTGTCGGGGATATACCTGTGCGTAGTGTAGCACCCCGAGCGTAGGGCACCACATCCCCCGCACTAGAGCCCAACACGTGTAGTGGAATGGAGAATCCGTACACGTATCGAACAATAGCGAACGGGAGACAACCAAAACTCACTCTCTAGCTAGGCGGCCTAACCCTCAATCAGAGTGCAAAATAGATCAAGATATAGCGGAAGCAATATAAGCAATTCATACAAAATTCCCCAAGATCATGTATATACATATCACATAGTTATAAGGTCATAATATCTCCAACTACAATTTTACAATGCCCTCCTCGAGCCAAAATATTTCAAGTGTCAAAGTGTTCAGAAAATATAATTTCATAAGCATAAGACGTAAACAACTACGAATGCGATAATGAAGACTCGAGCTATGAACCAAGTAAGAATCGAAGACAAACTTGCCGCCTAGCTCGACTCCCATAAACCTGCAACTCAAAGAAGGGGAAAAAAAAAGGAAACAACAACGAGGGTTAGTCCTAATGATTAGTGAGGGGGCTAC
The DNA here is from genome assembly GCA_037501455.1 of Lantana camara. Classification (NCBI taxonomy): domain Eukaryota; kingdom Viridiplantae; phylum Streptophyta; class Magnoliopsida; order Lamiales; family Verbenaceae; genus Lantana; species Lantana camara. The sequence goes on from CM074855.1 coordinate 132,275,530, forward strand.
ACACACACCCATAATACATATAGAGCAAAACACTTAATCAAAATCCTAAAAGGATTTATGAACCGGGGATGGTTTTTGCAAACTAAATCATTTCCCGTGATAATAACTATATATAATTAGAAGAGGTAAGGGCCATAGGCCAAAATCACAAATTTTAAGTATTTAAGAATCCATTCCTGTTTCATAAATCATACGAATTCACACAACTCGGTGAGTACGAGTTATACCTCCAACTCCCACAAACAAAGACATAATCAAAGCAAAATTCATAAACCATCCTTCTCCGGGTGATAGAAGGGTTGAGGGCCCCAACTATCGGTCAAATTCACACGAAACAAGGTTAATTACTTCCTTGAAACCTTCGGTGGTTGAATCCGCCGGCTCAAGAGAAACGCCCTTGCTCAACCTCCTAAGGTTAGGCGAGACTCTCAAAGGAAAGTGTTGATGGAAGAGCTCGGCGACCCCTCGGCCGTCCCGAGATACCATGCCACTCTCCGGGGCCCAAATCATATTTCAAAAATCATAATTTTCATAAACTTCTCTTTCAAAGCTCGAAGCTCGCTTACACACTCACACTTAACGAAAGGATTTCAAAACAAATGTAAAATAGTTTATATACTTATACAAATCGTTTTCAAAAACTTATAACAAAGAGAACAAGTCCTCAAAGTACATACCATACATGTATTTAACATATAGTATACATAACTCGCATACGGGATTAAAAACATTTAGGGTTTTAGGTCATAATATCTAAAAGAATAAAACCTCACCTTCCGAACACGTAGCGGTGACAAAAGAGAGCAAATCGGACGCCTAAGGGACAACCTCGTCATCAACGGGAGGATCAACTACACAAACAAACAAGAACGGATACCCTTAGACTCAAAATGTACCATATAAAACGCTTGGCAAATGTGAATGCATGTGTATGATGCAAATGATATGAAAATGAATTCATATATAAATCAAGCAAGGTCACATTTTGGCGTATAAGATCATATTTCATAAACGAGGACATAAAATAAAGAATAAATTCATAACAAATCATATAACACATAATTCATCAAGTATATAATATATAAATAGTGGAAAAGGAGAAAGAAGTTCACGAAAAATGCAAATGAAGCGAAAATAGCACATCACATAAATGCAACTCGAAACTGGGCTAAAATAGGGTCGGGGACGCTACCAAAAATGAACTAAAAATGGTCGCAATCGCTACCATGGTCACAGTCGCGACCAAAAATGAACTGGTCGCGATCGCGGCCGCGACCACTGGTGATAGCAATGCAAAAACTGCTTTTCAAGCCAAAAACACCACCAAAACTCATTCAAATTCGTGCAAACTCAAGATATAACAAATTAGGATCATAATATATCATATATTCACTCATTCCATGTCAAAATCCAAGCTAAACATCAAGATTCAAGTGAAGGAATGCAAGAGATATACATATCTTCAAGTTCATGCCAAAAACTCCAAAAACCCAAATTGAAACCTAAAGATTCCTAAATTCTCATGAAAAATCAGACCATACACTTATATTATAATGTCATAAGATCAATTAGGATACAAAAACTCCAACAAAACTCCAAGAGATCAAGCTATACTTTCAAATTAGCAAAACCCTTACTGTTCATAGAAATATTCATATCTTGATCAAATCACCCCCAAATTGAGCAAATAAGGTATCTAAACAAAGAAGAGAAGATGGAGAAAATGATTTCCAAGCTTAACTTTCGAAAATGGAAGGATTTGATGTGGATTTGAGCTCAAAAGGTTGAATGGTGAATAGTATATTTTGCTTCCTTCTTGGTCTCGGTTTTGAGCAGCTATTTCTCTCTTCTCTCCAAGGTTGGAACGAAATGAGGGGATTATGGCTGATAGAGGAGTATGTTAGGAGTATGTGGGGCCAAGGTTTATTTAATTTGGTCAAATATATCAAAAGTTATGAATAAAAGAGTGGGCAAAGGTCTAAAATGGCATACGGGGCTTGTTTCGGTTAAATTTCGGAGGTCTAAATGAGCTTAGAAAAATATGAGGCCATGTTTATTGAACCCGAATCATGGATAAGATTTCAACGGAGGTGACGGAATTCGAATCCGAATTCTCGAGCTCAAGTTGTGCTTCCCGGAACCCAAGGCGCGCTAAATGCTCTTTAGCCTCCTTTAGGCTCCGTCTCCAAAAATAAAATCAAAAGACAAACCAAATAAATTCCAAAATATAAAACAAGCATATAGTCAAGTTCATAACTCAATTAATTCACACATTTCAAAAATTCGCGAGAAACAGAATTGGAATCGGACACGAATAGGGCAAAATTCCAAGCATAGGGGGTTAAAGGTTCAAAACGAAATCATTCTTAAACTAAATAATTATCAAATATCCACATAAGAATTAATAAATATAAAGTATTCACGTAATTAATTAATTAAATCGCGCACATTATAATATACCTGAAAGTCTGAACAATCGGGATGTTACACGTAGGCTCCATCTGTATGAAGAGGATGTACCGGTACCCACCAGGAGGTTTGGTTGGGAAACGGAGTCCTGAGGGTTTGAGTAGCATTAGCACTCCCCTAGACTGTATGGATGGTTAGGGTCGCGCAACCCTACCATCACCCGGAGTTGAGGTTGGTATGTTATTTCTGTTTTGTTATGATATGAGGAGTTGAGGTTGGAAGCTCGTACTCGCCGAGCATATGGTATGATATGTTATGGGAATCATGAATCGGAATAGAGTTTCTGAAAATGTTTTCTAAGTATATATACATATATATATTTGGGTTTTGCTTTGAAACGCTTTGGTATGCAACACCTATTCCCGGTTCATGAGTTCACCCTTTTGATATGTGTTGTGCTCTGTATATATATATTGTGGGTGTGCGTTAGTCCCCTCACTCAGTCAGTTGACTGACACCTCATTATCTTTTAGTTTGTAGGTTTCCTTTTGGCTTGAGATAGGCGGAAGTGAGTCTCCTGAGTCACACTTGTCAGTCTAGTTGGTATTAGAATGCATTTGTCGCATACTTTATTTATGTTATGTATTTATGTTTCACACTTGAAGGTTATGTTTATGTTCTACTTAGACTTAAACCTGCGTGGGGTTAGTAAGCTAGTATTTGAATGTTAGTAGATATTATGATGATGCTTATGCTGTTTATTATGTTGGATTATGAATTGATTCGGGACTAGGTATTTATGCTAGTTGAACCCGTCACCTGCTTTGTATGTTTTGTTTTAAATGCTTCCGCTATCTATTATTGTTGGTTTTAATTGCTTCCGCACTCTGAGTTTGTCAAGTTAGATCCGCCTAGCCTAGTGTATGAGTTGGTCTCTCGTTCGCTATGATTCGGATTTGTGCATGGACTTTCCATTTCGTGACCGGGTCTGGGTCTTAGTGCGGGGGATGTGGTGTCCTCCGTTTGGGGTGTTACATCCTTAAGTGGTATCAGAGCTCTAGGTTGCAAAACCGAACTCTTAAGTCGCGTTGAGTCTGTCTAGGTCGTACGGCATAGGAATAACTGCGCATTGCATTTGTTTGACTTGATATTTTGACCCTTCGGTATGAATTATTTCGTGATTATATGATTGTGTGCACATTATGACTTTGATTATGCAACATCTTATTTTATGTGCTTTATAAATTGCAACTAATTGTTGCATTTACGTGAGTTACGTGTTACATTTCATTTGCATCTTTAACCCGCATGAATCGAATTTAGTGTTTGAATTTCAGGGTGCCCTATGAGTCAACACTAATATTTCCCTCCGTCAACACTACCTATTGGCACTACAACGAAAATATACCATAATTCGAAGATGAAAGGATTCTTTACCAAGATCAATGTTCATGAAAAGGTTCAGAGTTGAAGGAATGAGATTTGCTATGTTGACTTACTATCTTAAAGTCAATTGAAAGATGAAGTTTGATGAATTTTAACCTTGAGGATTCGTTCATTTGAAAGTAGTTACCTTGATGAGAAAATGAGTCGATGGAGGAGATTTTGATCAAGTAGAACCGTTTTGAAGGAGTTTGATGAGCTTTCGCCTTGATGATTCGGTTATTTGGAAGTAGTCACCTTGTTGATGGAAACGAGTTAATGAAGAAGAATCCGATCAAATAAGATCCGATCAAGTTTGAGGGATGTGGATAAGTAACCATGTTACTTAAGCAACCAACTACAAACCATCGGTGAGTGTTGAAGGTTTTGGTGTCGTTTAGAGTTAACGAACGACAAGACAAGATTGGTTGTTAGCTCTTTGGGTGTTTCTTCAAGATGAGATGGAAGACATTGTTGATGTGGGAATAGAACACTTAGATGCCGACAGACTTTATCCAAGTTTCTGAATCATATACCATGGATTGCTTTAGGAAGTGCTTAGCACCACGATCATCCAACGAAACTCTGAGGTAAATATCTAATTGACAAACGAATCATGGACAACTCCTTGAGGAGAGCAGATTAAGATTTAACACATAAATGAGAATTCTTGGGAGAAACTGAGGATGATTCTAGTTGAGCAGGGATTACGGTCTAGTAGAGGGTTGTACGATAGGCATGCTTCCTGAGTTACCTCTTCACGCCAAAAGGTTCAATACAAGAAGTCCAAATGGTGAAGGTTGCATCATTATCGGCTTGACCAACTCTTACTACTTCGTCTCAACTTCCTTGTCAAGATTTCGACACTACGGTGAACGGTACACCAGGCATTCACTTCGTCTCAACTCTTACTACTTCGTCTCAACTTCCAACTTCCTATTGTAGGAGAGAGAAGGTTATGCTTGCAAGACTTGGAGAATAAGTTGGGAACTTATTTTCTCCAATTAAATTAATAATTAAATTAGTTAATTAGTGAGAAAGAAACCAATCCAATTGGTTCTTGGAAACCCTACGGGTTCGAACCAACCTAGTATAAATACTAGGGATGGTGCTTCTCTTATTCTTTAGACCAACACTCACGAAGTGTTAAGTTTTTGAGAAAAATTAAAATAAAAGTTTTCAAAGCAAAATTATCCTAGCCATTAACACAAGCTATAGAACTAGCATTCTCACTTGCTTGATCGTGTTCTAGGATTGGTGTGGATATGCTTTGGAGGCCTTCTACTTTGGAGTCTAAATCGAAGGACCGTTCGAGGGACTTGAAGGGTGTTCGTTAGGCGGTAACGACGTCACAAGAAAGCTTCAATTAAAGTGAGTTTCTTGTTAATCCTAAAGTTACAGTACGAAAATTGCAAAACAACGATTAAACTTGTGGAAATATTTTAAACTTCCGCTACGCACTCTTTCATGTTTTCCAACACCACTGTCGCTTGCAACTGGCCAGAGGCAGTACCTGTTAGTCGCGGACGAATACTTCTCCAAATGGGTCGAAACCCAACCAGCCGCGAAGATCACTGATAAAGTTATTCAGAACTTCCTTTGGCGTAATATTATCTGCAGATTCGGGATCCTCAGGTCCTGATCTGCGACAATGGAACTCAGTTCCAAAGCGCCACCACCAGGTTCTACTGTTCGGACATGGGGATCAATCAGCTTTTTGCATCAGTTGGTCATCCTCAAGCAAATGGCCAAGTCGAAGTCATCAATCGCATTATCATCCAGAATCTCCAGACCAGGCTTGAAGCTAAGAAAGGAGTCTGGGTCGACGAACTCGATGGGGTCCTTTGGGCCTACCGCACTACTCCTAGAACCGCAACAGGGTTGACACCCTTTTCGATGGTTTATGGATCGGATGCCATGATCCCAGCTGAGTTACTCCATCAAACTGCCAGAGTCTCCAACTATCAGCTTGCTAGGAACGCAGAAAACCAAGCGCATGAGCTCGACACCATTGAAGAGGTCCAACAGAAAGGTTTTCAGCGTATGCAACAGTACCAAGCCATAGTGGCTCGGAGCTACAACAAAGGCGTTAAACCCCGCGATTTCCAAATAGGCGATCTAGTCCTTAAGAAGGTTGAAGTAACCAAACATGTGGGCAAACTACAACCCAACTAGAAAGGCCCCCGGAAATAGGCCGCAACAAAGCCTATCACCTTGAAGACATGGAGGGAAATACCATCCCCAGATCTTGGAATGCCCATAACCTTAAGAGGTTTTATGTTTGAATTAATTCGGATTGTAAGTGCTATCTATATCTGGCTCGTTCACATCAATAAAAGTATCTTCAATCAATCTGAATTTCTCTATTTTCAGTCAATCTGAGTATTCCATCTTGACCAGTTAACCTGAGTGTCTTTTAAAGTATTTTAAGTTTGTCTTTGGGACGCGTATCCGATATTCTATCGATGCCTTGTGAGGGGGTGTCATGCCTCGATAGAGTATAAGTCAAAAGGGTCCTAAGCCTTTTTTGACCCAGGACTTGCGAGAATTCTGTAAACTCTTTCACTTTAAGAGTAGAAAGAGGGGTAAATCCCCAAATGCTGTGCAACGGTAAGCGAATGTGAAACGCAAGCACAAAATGGGGTCAAATCAAAATATTTCCATTTCAAATAGGGGTCAAGCCCCAATCAAGTTACAAAATAAATACAGAAGGGGGGAAATTACAATGCTTAACTTTGAAAAATAATATATAATTCAAGAAAGGGAAGCAGGAGGATTTGTGATGTCGGTAGCAGGCTCTTCGGTCAAAACCGGGGGACTTGGCTCTATCACCAAAGTGGCGTCTGCAGGGGTTGGATTGGCGGCGATCGCAGGCTCATTCTCTGTGATCACAGGAGCCGGGGGAAGTGCCGACAGAGGCGGAATCGCTAGTGTAGGGCCGTTTGAGTTTCTATACTGGACCTCATCAATTTTCGACCCACTACTTGATGGGGCAAAGGTGGCGAGCAGAGTCTTTTTGGAAAAGATCTACTGGCCCCGGCAGCTCAAGCTCAGAATCCGGGCGTTTGTCAGCTTAAGCGTCAGCCCAATCCACCGCCCAACCGTAAGGCCTTTTGCTCCGATCAGGCTCTTCGTCATCATCTTCAACCCCCTCCACCATTTGGGATTCTTCTTCCTCAAATGCAATGCGAGCCAAGAACTGGTCAGGGAGAGTCTTGGGAATGTAGCCGTTGGCAGCATTCAGCTTTCTAGGGTCGTTGAGCAGAGAGTTCGGGATAGGGTGGTGGAGATGGATTTGGGTGTGCTGAAGACGACATCAAATATGTCTGACTTCAGAAATTCCGCTACTGCACTATCTTTGATTTAGGGCCCAGCTTCTCAGGTGTCCAAAAGGCGGTTTACGCCCCATTCTTCTGGCCTTCCACGTATCCATCCTTCCACCCATTCTGCTTCTCCTTAGCATACGCGGCCTTTTTCTCCTTGTCGGCAATGTCCAACAGGCTTTGGGTCTGAGTAATCCCAGTTTGAAGCCACTCATTCTCAGCCTTGAGATTGCCTAACTCCATCTCCAAAGCAGATTTCTCCTGGACCGCTTCCTTAACCATCTGGTCAAGCTTGGCCACGTTGCCCGTGTAGAGAATCTTTGCTTGCTCTAGTTCTTTTGAGACCCTGGCCGTCTCGTCCTTCCAACTCTTACCCTCTAACACCTCCGCCCTCTCGGACAGCAGCTTGCGGCGGGCCTCATTGGCTAACTCCAAGCGCGTGGCCGATTGGTACTCTCTCACGATCAGCTAAAAAGGAGAAGAGAGAATATTAGCAGAAAAACGACGGAGTGTACAAAAGAGATAAGTCCCAGGCCTTAAGTTCATACCGAGCATTGCAAGGAGACTTTGTTGTCGGTAAGAGAGGCATGTCTTCCCTGGCCAACTCCTGGTGGTCGGCGGTGGTCTGGAGGACATAATAAATAAACCCCATGGTGTCTTGGTCGACTACGCCGGTCGCAATCCGTCTCTCCGACCCATCCGCTGTGAAGTCCGGGATATTATAGGGATATTTAGGCCCATTAAAGCTGGGAATGTTTGTTATTCTCTCATAATCCCCACGCAACATCGAAAAACCGGGGAAGGTTCCAGCCTGGAAGGTGGGAGGGTTCCATCCTTTGCTTAGCTTCAACGGCCTGGGGGCCCGTTTAGCGGCCTTGGAGGGAACCCCACCCTCGTCTTAAGCCTGGGCCTTTCTTTTTTTAGTCCTCGGCCCCTTAGGTACATCGGTCAGGAATGACCCCGCAGTTGCCTTTGTTTCTGAGTCGGGCTGCCCAGCTGACGGAACAGAGGTCCCCTTCCCTTTCGGGGATTTAACCATTTTCTCCTTGGAGGCTTGGGGGATGGAAGGATCCTCCAGGGGGACCCAGGCAGCCCCGCGTGCGTCTACGGCCTCCCCCTAGGTCGGTAGGTGAGGGTCGACCCATCTCATTCCATCCGCTCTCTCTACCGCGACAATTTTCTCCAGGGAATGGTTTTCGGTCAATCCCTCAGCTACAGCTATTTCCTGGATCGTGGCCATAGGACCTTCAGCCTTGCCCTCTTGAATTTTCTTGGCCTCCTCGGCCTGCTTCTTCCTTAGCTTGCGGTCGAGAGCTTTGGCTCGCGCGACAACCATGATGGACTCCGGGCAAAGAGGGAAAAGAGTCAGAGATCAAACGTCCTGGATAGCGTACTAACCCTGTCAACTAGGCGCAAAACGGAGCATAAAACTGAAATACATAATTAGAGATTAGGGAACGTGTTTGGCCTAAGGGAATTGACAACGTAGTTACCCAATCTGAAGTTTATGTATCTCACCGCACCCGGAGCCAACCCCAAGCTTATCAGTAAGTGTGTACTTGTGAAAATTCCAGTGTCCAAAGGATACACCTCTCTCAAAACTGACAACAGGGTGTTCGGCCAGCGCATCGGACCCCGATCTAAAAGGACTCGCGCAACGTCGTTCCAGGCGGTATGGTGCAAACCTTCCCACCCGTCTGTGTATCGTAAGAACACGTACTTCACCTTCCAGTCCTTCATGTGGGAGTTCTTCTCTGTGTCGAATATCTTGTTACTAGACCGGGATTGGAGTTTCACGAACCCCCTCCTGTTGTGAGAAGCAGCCGCATCGACCGAGGCGATGAATAATTCCGTGAAATGCTCAACGCACTCCACTTGGCCTAGTAGTTTCATCAACATCCGAAATGCCGTCACCATGGCATGACCGTTAGGAAGCAGCTGGATCGGGCTAATCTGGAGATGATTAAATAGGGCGATCTGGAATGGAGAAAGCAAAAACTGGAATCCGTACTCAATTGCTTGTAGGGAGATTGCGATACACCCTTCCGGAGGGGCCCCCTTGTGTTCGTCTGCATTGGGGATGATAACTTCACAGTTCAAGTCTAAGTCCTTCCACCCGGTCAATCTTTTTTCCGCTGTCCTCTTCTCCTACCCAAAAACTTCGGACCTGAACTCGTGATAGTATTTCAGGCACTTCTGCTATCCCGTCCTCTTTTTCTTCCTTTGCGGTGCCGTCTCAACCTCTGAGGTGAATGCGGCTCCTCCAGGACCACGGGAATCCTCTTCCAGAGACATCTCCCCTATCTCTGCAACCATATCATCCACCGCCTCTACATTAACCCTCATTTCCCTCCCTTCACTCAAAGGCGCGGAGTCAGCCCCCGCAGATTGGTCACTCCCAACCATATTCCTAAGGATTGGTCCTGTAACCTCCTCCGTTACTTTCGGAATGTGCATCTCTGCATCGGGATCCTCCCACCTATTATTCTCGGGATATTTCACCCCAATGCATTCTATGGATACCTCGAGATCGGATGGCATATCTCTAGGCCCGTAGTTCCTTTGTTGAGGAGCCTTGGGTTGGCTTCCAGTAGGTGCTGCAGAGGACTTTTTGGGCGCCATGTTCTGAAATGGTGATTTGGAAGAAGAAAGGGAGAAAAGAGATCTTGGAGATAAGAGGCGTACCTTGAAGATTTGCTTGAAGTGCTCTCAAGGAGTTAATTTCTTTCGATGGCTTGGAGTGCTTGAGATTCTTCAGGATTAGGGTTTTCTCTTGCAAATAGCGTAAAAAGTGAAGAAAACCGCCTAAGTCCCCTTTTTATAGCTGGGGTTAATCATATCTTAGTTAATGATCGCCACGCGTCAGCCAATCAACTGGCGTTGGGGGAAAAAGTGGCCCGTTACCCCAAGGGCGGCTGCAAGTAACCCTCTCTCAGGATCTGTGCCAGGGGCCCAAAATTCAAAAAGCACATCATTGTGCCAGGGTACTGGCTCGAATTGACTCAGGCTCGGATAGAATCTGGCTTGATAGGATCCGGTTCGATAACGCCGGTCGAGACTCGCCCCGGTCTAGATAGACACGCTGCCAATATCCCTCCTTTCCCAAGCAAATCACAACGCCTTCCTCAAGGTCTGTTGCCGCCCAAAGTGCGCCACCTGACCTTGGAGGGGGAGATGATAGGGGAAAAATCAGGACTTATGACTAGGCGCCCCGCGTCTTGCCACGTGGCAAAACTGGGCCCAGTCAGCCTTCTGAATCTGACCCAGGACTGTGTTTTTCAAGCCAACACTTGGAGAGCAGCCATACCTTAAGTGATGGAAGGCTTCGACCCAGGGTCCTCTCTCGACCGAGAGGCGTCCGACCGACCCACTCACTATGGTACAACCGCGTTCAATGCAAGCACCACCTACCGCAGGCCACATTAATTGCGGTAATGCCAGGTACAGTGTCAGGCGTTCTGGCAGGAGCATACAAACAATGCTTTAGCTGGAAAAGCACTGTTTCGGCCACCAGCCGTCGCTCTTGTACCTACGGAGTCCATCTCCACTCTTCCTCTCCTATATAAACCCGTTCCTCGCACCAATCAAGGTAAGCTTGCCTTTACATACTCAACTCTTGTCTCCTTTGCATTCTCAACCCGGAGCTCTTGCTGACTTGAGCGTCGGAGTGCCAAAACGGGTCCTCACCCCACCTTCCCCTGTTTTGGCCTTTGAGTTCACGTTTGTTCCTTCTTTTTCAGCTGGGGAAAGCATCAGAGTAACCTCACTTTTACAAATATCTTGGGTGATTGGGAGTTTTAATCGGCAGTCCAGCGCATAGCCAGATTTTGACACAGTCATAATTTATATATTAAAATAGTATATATATTAAAATTTTAGTATTCCTTCCCGTGCTATGCATAGATTTATTAAAAATATCATTATATTTTTTAATATATAAATACTGACTTTTGTATTAATATTTTTTACAAAATAATAAATATTACATTAATTGGCGACCAATTATACTGAAACTTTAATAATTAGCTAGCTACAATAAATGAATTTTTTTTTTCAAAACATCCAAATACTTTTGAATTCGAATAATGACAGACATATCTAAAGGTATGACATAATAAAAAAAGGCATGTCGTTTTGAAGTAAAAAGATAAAAAAAAAAAGAGTAAGATTTTGAAAGAAAATCACACACAACTTGTTGAAAATAACAAATTCTTTAAATATAATAACTATATAAATAAATTATTAAAAGACAAAACTCAAGTGAATAAATGAACCTTGAATAATAAAATAATGATAAAAATAAATCATGACAAAAATTATCAAGTATTTTACAAAATATCAGTTATCTTAATAAAATTTTTAAATCTAATAGAAAAATACAAATTAAAATTCTTTAAAAATTAAAATTCAAATAAATAAATGAAAATTCGAATAAGAAAAACTAGAGAAAGAAAAGTTATATTTCTAATACATTTGGTTGGCTAAGAAATATTAAAATTGGTCTTCGAATCAAAAGTTTAAATTTATGTGAAAATAAAATATAAATAATCAGCTTAATAATTTAAGGAAATAAAAAATATATAATTATTAGGATAAAGTAATTTCAAACCATCTCAATTATAACATAAAAATAATAAAAAAATTTAAAAATAAAAATATGAAAGAATGATTAGTAGGAACATATCGACAAGGACAAAAGACCACACCGATAATAATAATAAATCAAAATATATTATTAAAAAATTTCAATGTACATTGCTAATCGTAGACTATTGGGAGAAAATCAACATCAGAAATAATTTGAATGGAAATGAACGAACATATATAAAATACTATCGATGATTTAAAAAAAAAAACATCACTCAAAATAAAATGATAAATGGAGAATAAATTTATGAAGAAACAAAAAACTATAATGATGCATTTTGATTTAAAGAATCACCAAATTAATATAAAAATTATGCTAAATTATTATTTAAATTATTTTACAAATTTAAAAATTCAAAAATCTCAAAAATTAAAATTTTCCCTATAAAATAATTTTGTTAAAAGAACGGCTCAATTATATAAATTAAAAATAGTTATAAAAATTTTGTCAATTTAAAAAATAGAAAAAAAATACTTATCTAGTTACTAAAAAAATTAAAAATAAAAATCTTCAATATAAAAGTAATAAGTAAATAATATTGTAGAAAAAAAGTAAAATTATGAAAAATCACAAAAATATAAAATTTATAAAAAGTTAAATTATATTATCAAACATGATTGAAAAAGTTATACAATCTAAAATAAATAAGATAAAAAAAATCATAAAAACAATTAAAATATGGATTACGCGCTAGAGAGATGAGAGGAAAACACTAAACAATATATTTATGAATAAAAAGCGAAAAAATTTAACATACTTTGTTAATCTAATTCGCAAACTCGAGAGAAGGTCTGAGTGTTTACTTAATTTCGGTCAGACTCCTATATTGATGTATAAATCAATGGAACACTTTACATGAAAAAAATGAATTTGATCAGAAAAATTAGAAGAAAGAAACTACAAAATGAACATTTTATACATGAAAGTGGTACCCAATTTAGGTTTTAAAAATTTCTTGTAGAAAAGATGATTTATTAAAACAAAAACAACTCGTACCTTATGAGATTGAGTCAAGAACATTGAAAATCTTTTAAACTTCTTCAATATTGTCAAGAATTTCAAACTTCAACTGAGTGTCATCGAAAAATCTAATTACAATTTAAGATTCTATGTTTTGTTTTTCTTTATCAATCTCTTGAACCCTAATTAATAATAGTATTAAATATCACCCATAATTAGGGTGGATGCTTGATGAGGCTAAATTACGCTCGTGACACGTCAGCGACACGTGGCCCAATCTCCGCATCACAACGTGGCTCCTCAAGGATACCCCAAACCCCCCTCGCGATTGGAGATTCCCCTCGGGGAAATGACCGCCCCATATTCGCAAGGGACTTTGGCCTTCCCCGAGCGGAGGAATAAGGACAGCAACAGGAGTTCACCACGACCCTCAGGGCAATCCTTGGTTTCGCCCTCGAGAGTCCCCCTGACTTCACAAGAGTAAGGCTATTCTCTTCAAGATCACGCTTTTGGCCCAAGTGTCCCCTCGGACCAAGCAAGCCCATAAAGCCCTTATCCAAACCCGAGCACTCCTAACCCTCGGTAACAACCTCAAAAGGCTCTCTGATACATAATACATGCCCGCGCACCTGCTACTGTTGTCGCCACCAACCTTTTCACAGGCTTTTGCAGGAGATCCCTTTCAGAGACTCCTCATTGCTCCAAGTGTCTAGGGCAACATCAATGCAGGACCACATGTTGGCAATTACCAAAAGGGCCCTGACCCTCAACTATAAATACACATATCTCACACATGCTCTGTAAGCAAGCTTCCATTACCTGAGCTCTGTTTTACCCACTTCATCATCTTCATTCACCGTCTGACTTGAGTGTTGGAGAGCCAAACTGGGTATCACCCCCATTCCCCCAGCTTGGCCTTCTGACCCTTTTGTGTTTGTTCCTAGCAGGTAGAACCCAGCCATCTCCATCTACCTTTGCCTGAATTTACCGTCTCAGTTTCCCCACATAAACAAATTCTAAAGTGTTGGAGTTTGCCATCTTGGATCAGACCCCATCAATGCTGTCATATATAAAAGTTATCAGTTCAATCTTTCTTAACTTAAATCCCATTAATTATGGACGAAACGTGTATAAATTTATTCGTAATAATTCAATTACTAACATTTATTTATATTAATAAGAATATGTATAATTTTAAAAGAAATTCATACATGGAAAATATATTACGAATATTTTCAAAAAATAATTATTTTCGTTAGTAATATTTATTTTCATAATAAAATGATATATAAAATAAAATTTTTTGTTTTAATTTTTTTTATCAATTTCTTTTAAGCCTAATTAATGATAGTATTAAATATCATCCTAATAACGGGACGGATGTCTTCATATATAAAAGTTATCAATTCAAACTTTCTTAACTTAAATCTCATTAATTATGACATTTATTTATATTGATAAAAATATATGAAATTTTAAAAAGAAGTTCTTCATAAAAAGTATATTATAAATATTGCCAAAAATAATTATTTTCCTTAATTACTATTTATTTTTATAATAAAATAATATATAAAATAAAAACCAGTCATTAACAATATTTTCTATTTAATTAAAAATATCAAAAATTCCACAAAATTGCACATTATCAAAATGCACAATAAAAAGTCAAACATGGTTTTCAAATATATAATAGTATAGATAGATATAGATATCTAATAAGAATACTTGAATAATGAAAGGAAAAGGTAAATTTTATTTATTCCAACTCAAACATATAACTAACATCTACATTACAAGTAAAGAACATACTGGCAACACCCTAATATATATCTATATCTATATCAATGATATGTGGGCACTTAATTAGATTGTGCGATTATTACGCTTCGTTGGAGCCAACTGAAGAGTTCGTTGAATGATTTTCTTGGGGCATAAGACCTGCACGTACAAATCAAAGTCAGTTGGACATAATAAACCCTCTTAAGGCATATCAGTTCCAAGGATAGAAATTTACCAAATAAGTAATTAAACTAAATAAGAGTATATATAATTGGCGTTAAATTCAAAACGAATTACAGGTGTTTTACGTACGTGTTGCGCCATAGGAGATTGATACACTACCAACAATGAACGTAAAGCCTAATATAGCCAGGTTTTCTGTTGCCATTATATCTGGTGAAATTTGAAATGGATTTTTTATAAAAACGACGCAGATTCCCCCGACCCATATAATCAGGCCGGATATTATAAAAAAGATTGCGCCGGCTAATCCACTTCTAGCTTCACCTGCCATGATAACTTAATCTGCACACATGACATAATTAAAATAATAAGGTAAATATAGATATTCGATGGGCAATCTTTGAAAACTCCCCGTGAGTTGAAAATTTTTTAGTTTGTTCCTCACTTTCAAAAATATTTCAGTTCACTCCCCAGATGGGATACATATTTTGAGTTTACTCCCCATTTTTCGGGGCACTTACGACATATGGCAAAAAATATACGACATAACACGATTTAGATACGCGATTCTTCAGTTTTTATACAAGTAAAAAAACTCAAGAATCGTGAATCTAAATCGTTTTATTTTGTATATTTTTTGCCATATGTCGTAAGTACCCCGAAAATGAGAAGTAAACTCAAAATATGCATCTCATTTGGAGAGTGAACTGAAATATTTTTAAAAATAGGGAGCAAACTAAAAATTGAGTTCATATTTGGGGATTTATCGCACATTTCCCCATATTCGATCTATTATCAATAAAATAATCATGAAATAAATATGATTTAATACGGACCTTCGATTTTCTTATTATCACCTTAAGTCGTGTTTCTTCTTCGAATGACTATGTATATAGATATATTCTTGTCTGTCTTATGTCGTGTTCCTTCTTTGAACGACTATATATACATAGGAGAGAGGTGAAAATTGAAAAAATATTGAATATTTATGAGTAGCAATTAATTATTCTTAAAAAAAGAATATTAATTTTTGAGATTTCATCACGCCTGGACCCTGGAGTATCAAGACACAAATTTTTATTTTTATGACTATAGTTTGGGGATCTTTATTTTGGATTTGTGTTAGTATGGATTGTTCCCGCTCATATTAATTAATTGCCAATTTCACAAGTACAAATTAGTTGGGTTTGCCTGCAAAACTTAATATTTGTTAACATATATATATATATATATATATATATATATAATATTCCACATTAAAATAAAAAACCAACACTACAAAAAAACAGTCATTTTCCGACGAACATTTCCGACGAACTTTTTGGGTCTGAAAATTTCAGACGAATTTCAGACGAAATTCAGACGAAATTAATAATATGTTAATTTTCATCAATGATTAAAAATTTACGGCGAATTTCAGACGAAATAAAAATTTAATTAATAATTTTTTTTTTTTAAAATTCAGACGAACATGTGCGACGAACTTTCGCCTGAAATTTTTAATTATTTTCGTTATTACTTTTCGGACGAAAAAAGGTCTGAAAATGGTCGGAATTTACAGACGAAATTGAGACGAGCCATTTCGTCTGAAATTATTTCAAAATTGCGTCCAAACACCGACGAAATATTTCGTCTGAAAATAATTGGTGTTGTTTAAAAAAAATTCAGAAGTCTTCATTTCTTGCGCTTGTGAAAAGTCCGACGATATTGCGATGAATTCCTACGCCGGAGAATGAGCAGCTAAACTTTGGCGACGCCTCTCCGACGAGCTGGTTCGTCGGAACATGCAAGCCCTAATTTGTTGGCTAACTTCATCCCGCCTCTCCAACCTCAATTTCAGACCTTTCCCTCCCATGCGCGCCGATCCAAATTGAGTTCCTAATTCAACCCTGGTTCGTCCTCTCAATTGCCATATCTGAAAAGCTTTTACTCTTCTAACATCTCAGCCACAGCTTCTAAAATCGACCCCGGCCCACGCTTTTGGCCACCCCAAAGCCACAATCGCCATCGTCGCCGCCACCATTTGCGATAATCAAAGTCGACGGCGCGCAAGCTGAGATCTTTGCACCGAGGAGCTGTCTAAACCGAGAAGAGGTAATGTTTTTTGGTTTTATGTAGTATAAATTTGTTAGTTTTCTCTTGTGGCAAAATGGTTATTATGTACTGAAAGGTCTCGATGCATACAATGACTGATAGGGGAAAATTTCCTTTTAGTGTTGAAGATGGGGTTTTTAACTGTCGGTGTTCAAGATAGGCGAAATGAAGATCCTATGTTAGTCAGTGTTTGATTTTTACAGAAATTGAATTAATGTTAGGTCTCAGCACATATTAAAAGAAAATTTTGTAGTTAATCAGACTTGAAGGGAAATTTATGTTCTTAAGTCAAAATGTCAGCTCAAAAAATCTCGGTGAACTTATCTTTGCTTGATAAAAATTGCAAATTTCTTTGTTCTGAGTTTCTTAAACTGATGAGGCCTATCAATCATTATACAGTCAAGCTGGAGAACATGGGAGCTAGGAACTCTGCTCTGGAAATACTTCTTTAAGAGCCTAGGTCATATTCAAGATAATCTGTGCAAAAGCTTCAGGTAAACTTGTAGAAATGTATACTTGTCTTCTGGTGATGTCTGCCCTTGTGTTTGTTATAATTCTGGGATTTATGTGTTTGATGATGCTTATGAAAAATCCATTCGTATTAGCCTTATTTTTGGTTTTCTAATCTGATAATACTTGCATTATTAACTGCTTTAATCTTTAATTGGGTAGTTCTCATGATGGTTCATTTTTTTTACTTCAGCCTACAAAGTGGTGTTTTAAATTCTGCACATAATCTTGAAGAGCAGTGACCTGTTTTGAAGGTAAGATCTTTCATGTTATTGTTTTTTAATTCAGTTATTCAGCTGTGTTTTGATGGATTTCATTGTTATTGTTGTTGTACATGTTTGCTAAGATAATGTTTCTGATAGTATGTACTTGAATGGTTGTATGTGGTTCATATTTTCTGCGTATGTGACATTGGATAGGGTGTTTCATGATGGTTTGAGTATGTGATTGAAGTGGGTAAGTGTTTCATTAGTTGAAAATACGAAAAAGATAGCCTTTGGAAAAGAAAGCACTTTGATGTAAGATTTGATTCCCACTGGGATTATCTCTGCATAGTGTGGCCTTTGGTTTTGAATAGTTATAGTGTGGCAACCAAATACATCCTCTTGTCACAATGAATAAACACTGGAAAGATATGTATGTCATAAGGTTATGTAATAAGGTTATGTAACTGCTGTACCTTGGAAATGAACTAATCAAGAATCTTTATGAGTTGAGTGGTGGTAAATTTGTTTTTATTCTATAAATTAGATTTGGTATCACCTATGATTGAAAGAATTAATACAACAATGAAGAATATTTTTCGTCATTTGTTAGATTTTATGCTTTGTTAACAATGATAGTCAATTCCTGCCTAGTGTGTGGTAAACTTGCATTTTGTTGTAAAATTATGTTGAACTGATCTAAATATGTTGAACTTATCTGCTGGTCTGATTAACAGACTAAGCTATGTCTGTAATTAGGTTTAATTAATATTTTATATAAAAGCTGCATCAATTACGTGATTAATCGACTTTGATGACAGTTTAAGCTATGTAGTTACCACTATATTACAACCCCGGTTGAGCTAATTTGAGTGGTTTCTGACTAAATAGGTAGCAATATCTTGAAGAATCTGGGGGACAAGGCTTGCTGCGACTGGTGGACTGACAGGTGAGGATGATACGTGATACTATGAGAACTTTTTATTGGGAAAGAATCTATATGTTGTATCTAAAAAGTTATCATGATATGGGTGCTGTAATTGAACGTTGTTTGAAAGATAAATTGATGGGTGGACCTATGTTGTAATTTATATCGCAAGAAGTGTTCTGATTGTATCTCATTTATGATCTACGTGCCATTTTTGCTGCTTGAACTGGCATATGTGTACTGATATGCACTCATATTAATAATTGAACTGTTTGTATCTTTTTATTGTTATTTTCCTGACATGTACTGAGGTATAACAATGTACCAATTATCAATTATACTTGGATTTTACTGGATGTTTGATTATGTACTGAATCAATTTTCTGTGTTTTTGCTATTGACTGTAATGATTGAGCAGGTTATGGTGTCTGTGCTGATTTTACACAAGCATCATTTACACCATCATGAACTGCTAGAGTGAATTCTTTCATTTGATGGCTTTATCTGTTTATTTGTTAATCTGTTAGGCTGTTTACTAGAAACATATGTTTCTAAATTGCATTAAATTGCATTACATGTGCTAGCTAGATTCTTGGATGGATCAAGATTTATCAAACATGAAAGAACAGACTTTCAGATAACCTTGTATGTAGTGACTTGAAATGTATTTTAAATTCTGACACCTTGTATGTAGTGATTTGAAATGTGAATTCCGAACTCATACAAACTCGTTTCTTGAAACTGTTTTAGAGGCATATACCCATCATACTAAGGTTCATCTATGTTAAATTTAGCGTTCATTCGAGTACGTTTGATACCCGAAAAAAAATTCCGAACGAAACTATTGTCCCCTGTTTTACCCTTTTTTGCTGGTCTGAATTTACGGACAGAGCAGATGGGGTAAACCTTTGAATTTTACAAAACGGTTTTACCAATAAGTACATATATGTGTTGGGAGTATACCTATGAAATTTCATAATTTTCTGGATTCGTTTGATATGGTAAACAATCTTGTCTTTGGAAGGTGTCGCTGCAGCGGAGTTGCTGTCTTGTCCCGACTTTACTCTAAAATATGTATTCGTGCAGAAATCTCTAGGAATTGAGGCTAATTCCATTTTAAATATATGGTTGTCTACTTTACTAGGAATTTCACAGCTCGTTAAAATGCATTCCGAGCAATAAGTTATGCCGAAGTTTCTACAATGTGTGCATGTGTAGAGTTTCTGCGTGAATTTGTTTGTCTGAATTCTAGCTGACTAAGAGTAGTCCTTTTCTTCTTGTACTGTTTTGCTGGAAGCTTATGTTGGACTGATCTTTGTTATTGGTTGGATTTGGAGCTGCATCATACTAACGTGAGTACACGTATGCTGAACTTTAATGAAATATGCGCAGATTTGCATACGTTCCTGTTGCGTTTATTATAATTGATGTTGCACATGTATTGAGATTTTGAAGAAATATAGTTCCCCTTTGCATCAACATTAAAGCTATAAGCAATTAAAACCCTTTCATCCAATGATCAGAAACCTGCTCTAGGGGGTGTTAGTGTAATAAACAAGATGTAAGGGAGGTTTCTGTAACATGCCTCTTAAACTGCTTTCATCCTCAAAAACATAACGGCCAGTATTTGTCTGTAACATGCTTGTAAACCTTGCTACCCAAACGAATATAGTTGTCCTAAAGCATCAGTAGTTGTCTGATAAAGCCCAATCAAATGTAGTTGTAAATTTTACGCAGAAAAGTGCATACTAATTGTGTGAAATAGCTATGCCAATAAGGACAACTGCTGACTATTTGCTCCATAAGTGTTACACACTTTGGTTATTGATTGCTGAAATTGGGGCCAAAAATTGATTTTATTCCTTTTTTTTTTTTTTTTGTTTAATTGTAGAATGTCAACATGTTTCGAGAAATGGCGCACAAGTTAGATATTGTTGAATTTGATTACGAGTGTGAACTGCTGCTAAATTTGGAACTGCTGTAATTTCTGAGAAAGCATCGAAAAGATACAAGAAACTAACTCATAAGTTCTTACCTTTTAATGAATGTTTGGTTTTTTGATTGACTTAAAGTAAGACACTTGATTTATTTGAATGAAAGGGATTCTTTGGGGCTGATTACTTCTTATACATTTTTTTGATTTATTTGTTATAGTTTTATTTTAATTTTCACAGATTTATGTTTGAGTAACCAAAAAGATACAAAAGGCCGATTCCCTTGTAAATATTTATTTGTGTTCAAATTTTGAAATATGGTGCTGAAAAGGTACTTTTAATGGACCATATCAAGCATTTAATTATATCAAGCCAAGAGAAGCAGTACCTCTTTAATGGACCACATGCATTTAACAAGATTCATTGCTGATAAATAGAATGATTGCAAATAGTTTAATTATCTGCTGGCTATTCTTCTCTTCTAGCAGCGAGCTCCATTTTCAAGTTTCAACGCAACTATATTTCTACAATAAAATTACCAGGCATTGTACAAAACTGCCGGTTTCCTCCACTCATTTCAATTTCACTATCTTTTCTTGTAACAAAAACCAAAATTTATTTTTTCTCAACAAGGGGCTAATCACTTACAGTTTCTATTTCATACATAATGAGATTTAGTTATCTTTTAGGAAGGAGCTTTGTGAAGAACTTGGGCTAAAACTACCTGGTGATGCGCTTGAGTTCCTGTTTTCTTACCTTGGACAGAGGTAAGAATATTAACTCATTTCTAGCTTAATGTTTGCAACTATCGTTTACGTTATAAAACAACGATACATGTTCTACTTCTACATCTAAATTATCAATCATAATGATGCTGCTTATCATAATTGGATAATTTGTGAATATTTGTCTTAATTTGTTTGCTGTTTATTTAGGAAACAAAAGTTTCAATATACTGAAATCTTTGTGCATGAGAAGCAGTTATATTTGATTACTGTTTTGGGGGGAAAATAGCTATAGATAGATTGGTCTCATATCAATTCTAGTGCAGGGGCTAGGGGAGGATATGCAACACATTTATGACCCATTTTCTCAATTTCCTTTTTCAATTTCTAATCTACTTACTAACTAACTTGATTACTTAGGTCATAAGAACTTAAATGACAGAACTACATGAATTCAAAGTGGGACTTTAAAGATCATTTGCCCGATTGTTTTGTATTGACTGTACAAATTCAAATCACCCATGGTGGATAATATTAATAATTTGGTTCTGAAAATAATTCAATATTAATAATTTGGGTCTGAAATAAATCACCGAAGATAGTAATTCATTATTAATAATTTGGTTCTGAAAATAACAATATTAAATTTTAAAGGAAAAAAAGTAATCACCCATGATGGATAATATTATAACGTAACTTCTGATCTTTGATATGTAGATGGACAACATACCTTTACATAGGAGATGGATGTATAATAGGACTTATCCAACACGAGGCGGCCTGAGACTAGAATTTGTAGACGGGGTTGAATCTTTTATAGAATATGCCAAGGGGTTAGAACCATTTAGAACAGAAGGTGTTATTCGATGTCTATGTATTAAATGCTTAAAGAAATGGGACTTCTTATCACCTGCTACGGTTACACGACATTTGTTTTCAAATGGTTTCAAGCCAAATTATTGGTATTGGACCGACCATGGAGAGGTAGCTCCTAGAGAAGAGACTGCACCAGATTTTAGTCACGCAGCCGCGAGTACGAGTCATGACGAACATGTAGATCCTTTAAATAGGTATGTTGACATGTGCATTGATGCGGCTAGAGAAAACATGCCAACTGATGTAAATCAGGATGCAAATAGGGGTTCCGATGTTGGGGGGGATCAACAAAATTATAATGAGTTGCCTAATGCAGAAACTCAAAGGTTTTTTGATCTTCTGAGGGATTTCAACAAACCCGTGTGGTCTGGATGTGATATACACTCACCATTGTCTGTTTCCTCCAGATTAATGAGTATCCAAAATGATTACAATGTGCCACATGATGCTATGGACGAGATCATACAGTTGATTTCAGAATTACTACCACCCGACAATACTGTTCCTAATAACTTTTATGAAACACAAAAGTTGGTGAAGAAGCTTGGGTTGGTTAGTATAAGAATTGACTGTTGTGTCAAGGGTTGCATGTTGTATTACAAAGATGATGAAAACCTTACAGAGTGTAAGTTTTGTGGTGCCCCTAGATACGAAACATGTTAAGACATTGGGAGTAAAGGCAAAAGAAAACAAGTTCCTGTTAAATCAATGCACTACTTACCTCTTATACCTAGATTAAAGAGGTTGTATCCATCAATGAGCTCAGCCCCACACATGTGATGGCATGCTGAGAATCGTCGGCCCGATGAGGTCATGTGTCATCCTTCAGATGGAAAGGCTTGGAAGCACTTCGATCAATGTTACCCCGAGTTTGCCAATGAGGCCAGGAATGTGAGGCTTGCTTTGTGTGCGGATGGGTTTACTCCTTATTCTCAATCAGCAGCATCATACTCTTGTTGGCCAGTAATTGTAACTCCTTACGATTTACCTCCGGAGATGTGTATGACGATGCCGTATATGTTTCTCACATGTATCATTCCTGGGCCTAAAAATCCAAAGCAAAACATTGATGTATATCTACAACCATTGATTGATGAATTGAAAGAGTTATGGGAAGTTGGCGTGACGACATACGATGCATCAACGAATCAAAATTTTGTAATGAAGGCTGCTTTGATGTGGACTATTAATGATTTTCCAGCTTATGGTATGTTGTCAGGTTGGGGCACCGCTGGTAGACTAGCATGTCCATATTGCATGGGCGATAGTCAGGCATTTTATTTGAAAAATGGTCGAAAACATAGCTGGTTTGATTGTCATCGACAGTTTTTGGATATAGATCATTCTTACCGTAGGAATAAAACCAATTTTAAGAAGAATCGTACTGAGCACCAACATCCACCTCCTAAATTGAATGGACATGAAATTTGGGAACAGGTTCGTGACTTTCCAAAAGTTACAGAACATCCGAACGAGTTAGGAATTTCGGGTAGTGGTGTGCAACATAATTGGAAGAAACAAAGTATGTTATGGGAATTGCCTTATTGGAAGGACAATTTAATTCGTCATAATTTAGATGTGATGCATATAGAGAAGAATATCTTTGATAACATCTTTAACATGGTGATGGACATTTCTGGAAAAACCAAAGATAATGTGAATGCACGAATGGATATGAAGGATTTGTGTCGGCGACCTGAATTAGAGCTAGTGCCTAAGGGTAATGGACGCTGGGGAAAACCAAAGGCTAAGTATGCATTAACATTGGAGCAAAAAAGAATAATATGTGAGTGGATAAAACAGCTCCGCATGCCTGACGGTTATTCATCAAATTTAGCACGGTGTGTTGATACACAACATGCTAAGATACATGGGATGAAGAGTCACGACTGTCACATTTTTATGGAGCAGTTATTACCTATTGCCTTTAGAGAATTGCCTGATGAGATATGGAAACCACTGGCCGAATTAAGTAAATTTTTCAGGGATTTATGTTCGAGTACACTGAGGCATGCAGATCTTGATCAAATGGAGAAAAACATACCCATTATTTTGTGTAAACTTGAGAGAGTTTTCCCCCAGCATTCTTTGATGTAATGGAGCATTTGCCGATTCATTTGATCGAAGAAGCTCGTAATGGAGGCCCTGTACAATTTAGATGGATGTATCCCTTCGAAAGGTAAAATGAATTATTCATTATCTTATATAATAAACATCAACTTATATAACAAAATCATTTTTCAATCGGTACAGATTCCTTGGAAAGATAAAGAAAACGGTTAAAAATAAAGCTAGAGTGGAGGGTTCTATTTACGAGGCGTACTTAAGACGTGAAACTGCCCATTTTTGCTCCTTCTACTTTCAATCTCATGTTCGTTCCATGAGAACAAGGGTGGTAAGGAATGATGATGGCGGTATTAATGACTCAAATCCAGAAATGTTGAGTATTTTCCGTAATTCCGGGCGTGCTTCTGGTGCATGTAGTACTCGCTTTTTGGATGATAAGGAGTACAAATCTGCTACAAATCATGTCTTACTGAATTGTGACGAGGTCCAAACTTTCTTGAAGTAAGTAAGAGAATTTAATTAATTTATTGTAAGAAATTGAATCAAGTGATAGATATAACAAACTTTCATACTTGTGCGCTATGTAGTTTCTTTCGCGAGGAGTTTAGGATTGGCGAAATAGATGGCAGCGGTCGAGTTGATGAAGAATTTGCAGGATGGTTTAAAAATTATGCAAGTAAATCTATTGAAGAATCGATTTTTAATCAATTACTCTCAAAAGTTAATATATTTAAACCAACTTTATACAGGCAAGTAACCCGAAAAATGGAACTAACAATCCATACATTCGTCATTTATCTTGCGGGCCTCTTCTGAAAGTTAAAACCTGGCGCAAGTATTTTGTTAATGGTTTTAAATTCCACACACAATCTTGGAGTAGTGGAAAGAAGACAATGAATTGTGGGGTCTGGGTCAAAGGTAGTTATGATGAATCTATTGAAGACGATTATTATGGAATGTTGGATGAAATTATTGAATTAGAGTATCCTGGAGAACCAATCAAGAGGGTGGTTCTATTTAAATGTGTGTGGTTTGACCCAACGCCTATTCAAGGAACTCGAATTGGAGATGCAGAATGTAGGACGATAGAAGTTCGGCGAAGTGGTAAATATAGGATATATGATCCTTTCATAGTTGCCCAACAAGCCCGCCAAGTTTACTTTGTTCAATATCCGGGTCGAATTCGAGACAAGCAACAATGGTTTGTTGTAATCAAAGCTAAAGCGAGAGGGAGGATAGAAATAGAAGAGTCTTTGCCAATGGCTTATCAGAGTGATGAAGGAATAATGGTAAATACTGTAGTCTCGGATGATGTTGTAGGTCAGTTGGTTCATAATAATAATACCTTCGAGGAAGTAGAAGCTGAACAACGTAATGATACTAATAATATTGAAAATGAGGATGGTGAGGAAGAGTTTTACTCTGATCAAAGTGATGATGAGGAAGAGCTTAACTCTGATCAATCCGATGATGATTCGGATTATGTCATTTGAGGTAAGAAATGTAGTTTTCTAATTTGAGCTAGTAGGTGAGATTGGGACACCAAATAAAATAAAATAAAATGTCCCTATTTCCGTCCTTATTTTTGTTTTTTTTTGCTTAGAATTTCTTTACTTGTTTCCTTTTTCCGGAATAAAAAGTAAGGTGGTAATTAAAATTTAGAAGTTGAAATTTGAGATGGATCATTTTGAGGGCAAAGCTGTTTTGTTTACGGTTGGAAAAGATAATCAAAATGTTAGAACATAATGGTCTAGCTAATTATGCATGTATCTAAATTTTAGTTATACATAATGAATTTGTTAATAGAAATTTTCTTCTTTGCAACTAAATGAGTGCCTGTAGCGATATGCGTATTACGTGTATTTAATGGTAATATTATTATGTGATGGAAACACTTTATGTTTTGGCTATTTGATTGTGATTGTTTGTAGATGAATCGGTCTCGTGGAAACCTCACTAGGGGCAAGAGTATTTGGAGAGGTAATATGATCAACAACAATTCATCAACATCTGCTGCATCCACATCTTCAGTCCCCCCAACTGTATCAGGCGATCAGGCATTAGTATCATCACCACTGGCTTCTTCTCCATCTTCAGCATTAGCTCCACAA
This sequence comes from Lantana camara, assembly GCA_037501455.1. NCBI lineage: Eukaryota > Viridiplantae > Streptophyta > Magnoliopsida > Lamiales > Verbenaceae > Lantana > Lantana camara. The sequence goes on from CM074855.1 coordinate 132,301,702, forward strand.
CCATCATTTTCTCCTTCACAAGCACCACAGTCTTCTTCGCACCCATCGCCATCTCAGTCTCCACCGGTTACTGGTTCGAATTCTACAGAACAGATTAGGATATCGCAAGTGAATGGACCATTTGCCGTGTCTGCTCCATCATCCACCACGAAAGCTAAATTGCAACCCGCTGGGAATACGTAAATATATAACATAAATTTTATTATGTCTTGTAATATTTTTGGAGTTTATACATCTGCATAATAATTATTTATGCAGGTATATGGATAGTTGGGCTGGGACAAACAACATCACTAATGTCTTGAAATCCAAGTTGACTGAGCCATATAGGACATGGAAAGACATTCCCCCTCATGTTGTTGATGAATGGTTCGAGGAGTGGAAGGTATTAATCATTACATATGTTTTTTTAATTCTTTAGACCAGAAATTAAATATTAAAACTTTTAAATGTTTTCTGTTATTTGATTTATAATTTACAGAAATATGTATATTGGGATCCAGAACATGAGCTGCATATGAGAAATGCATTTGAGTTTGTTGGCGCGAAGCGTTTGGCTGATCATTATAATAGGATTAGATACAAAGGTCAGAAGCCAGGATGGATGTTACAGAGGGTTTATGACAACTTGTGTGGATGGTGGAAGTCCCCAGAGTTCACGTCTAAATCTTTGAAAAACAAGAAAAATAGGGCATCCACTAAAGGAGGCGTAATCCATACAGGTGGAAGCATTTCAGCTGCTACTATTCGGAAAAGATTGGTAAGTCATTACCTTAACAATATTTAACAATTAGCTTAGTTTGTGTTCGAAGATCCTATTAAGTGACCATTATTTGCAGAGTGAGAGGGAAGATAGAGAAGTTGGCCATGAAGAGATATTCAAGATGACTCAAATTAGAAAGGTGGATAAAAAACAAACTTCAAATGAGAATGTTGGAGATATTGCCGAAGGTGTTGAATCAAGTGAACAAAATAATGATGCTGGTAGAGCTATGTGGGTCGATGAGCGTTCGCGCTCAACATGGGTTAGTTTTATTGTATTTATGAGCTATTATTCATTTATTAAAAGCTTTATGCAGAATTATAATTACCACTTCAACACATATATATTATTGTAGGAGCTTTACAATAAGTTGAAAGAGGAGCGAGACCATCAAGCAGCTCTACTTGGTGAGGACGAGAGGGTTAAATTGCCTGCCGATTTTGAATTACTTATTCAAGCTGGTGGGGGACCAAACAAGAAGGGCGAGGTGTATGGGATGCCCTACTTGAAAAGTAGAGGCTCGCGTACTAAAACACCCACAAACTCTCAAGGTTACTCTACTAGCTCAGCCCCGTTGTCGGAGTTGGATGAATTGAGAAAACAGCAACAGCAACTCCTTGAAGAACAAGCTGCGTTACGGCAACAAATGCAGGATCAGGAGGCTGGGCTACGCCAACAACAGGATCAGATTTTATCCGCCATAACACAGATGGCTGCTATGTTTCAGCAACAACGTAATCCAAATCCCGATGTCCAACGCGACTCAAATGACTAGGCAAGTACTACTATGTGTTTAAGTTATGTTGTGTTCCTGTTGTGTTGGTGTTGATTGTTTTGTTGGTGTTGATTGTGATGTTGGTGGTGCTTGGTTTGTGCTTATAAAGTTGAGTGTTATGTTAAAGTTGTTCTTCCTATAAGGTATAGGTCACTTTGAGGTTTTCATGCGTTTTGAAATATAATTAGATCAAAAAAACAAGCAACATGAATTGTGTAAATTACTAATTAGTTGTCGGGGAGGCTGCTTGTACTGTGATGTTTTGTTGTTGTTCTGTTGATCATACTTTGCATTAATTCTGGTAGGGTTGTTACATTTCCAACTACACAAGTTTTGATCCCTGACTTTCTTATGTATGTGAATGAATATGTGTTCCTCAGTTAGGTTGTAGTCTTGAACATTTTTAGATTTTCAATTTACTTATCCCTTCAATCTAAGTGTTCCTCAGTTATGTATGATAATGCATATGCATTCTGAAATATAATTAGATTCTCAATTTTGGTAGGGGTTTTAGCTGGATAATAATACAATGTTCATGATGCTCTTTGATGCATTATCTTACATATTCATGCATTTACGTATCTTCAAAGCTTAAATCCTTATTCATCAAATAACCTTTGCAGGTTTAATGTTCTTTTTTACAGATCAGGCACCTCGAATGGCGTAAGTGGCAATGTAGCAACACTAGGTACATTTTCAAATGGTGGAGCGAATTTTTCGCTTTGTATCTAGTGTTGGCGTATTTTATGTAGGGTTTGCAACATATGGATTTATGTAATATTACTTGAATATATTGTAATTCGGCAGATTTTACCGAATATCGTGCAGTGGGATTTGTTGTTACAATATTGTTGGATTTATGGACATGGTTGAATTTTGAATTTATTGGTGGCGTATTGCACATTATTGTCGAATTTAAAGCTTTTTATTATATAATTTTGGGGTATATAATTGCTGAAAAAACAGGTTCAAATTTCAAAAAACAAAAAATAATAATAATAAATTACAATATGAAATTTCAGGCGAAATTTCCGACGAAATTCGTCTGAAAAAAATTAGCTTTTTCCGGAAATTTTCATATATTTTCGTCTGAAAATGGTCTGAAGTTCGTCTGAAATATATTAAAGTTCGTCTGAAATTTCGTCTGAAATTCCACATGAAAATAATAAAATAATACTTTTCGTCGGAAATTTCCTCGGAAATTTCGTCGGAAAATAATTCAGACCCCATTTTTTGGTCGCAAACTCGTCGGAAATTTATACGATGAAAAATTGGTCCGGATAAGTTCGTCGGAAATTTCCTCGTAAAGTCGTCGCAAATTTGGTTCGTCGGAAATATTTGGATTTCGGGCGAGAATAAGTTTCGTCTGAAATTCGTCTGAGTTTCGTCGGAAAAATAGTTCGTCGGAAATGTCGTCTGAAAGTTCGTCTGAAATTATCTGCGACGAGGGTCTTTCGGTCGAACTTCAGTTCGTCGGAAGTTCGTCTGAAAGTGGTCGGAAACCATCTATTTCAGACGAACACGTCCAAAATTTCGTCTGAAATTTTCGTCGGAAATTGGCTGTTTTTTTGTAGTGCAAATCATATATCAATTAATAATTATTCGGAAACTCTCATCTTATCAGCTAGTTTTTAGAGTGAGTCAGATTGCAACGGTATTAAAAAAATAAATAAATTATGCACTAATTAATAAATACTTAGCAATTAATTTTTGAAATAAATTAGACCGAAACATATAATTTCACAATATCTTATAAGACGAGGCAAATTGAGGCATATTTCATGGTGAAGATTAAGGTTAATCCAAGAAATAGAAAAGTCCATGGGTTGGATAGTTTTAATGAACATTGTGTAAGTATCCGCTTTTTAACATTGTGGCGGATTGTAGGAAGCTGATGCACAACCCTTGGGAAATCAATCTCCGGCACGTCCGGAGGGAGCGAAACAATTGTGCAGATAGGATGGCTAAAAAGGGCCATGGTGAGGAGTTTCTGAGGTGCTGGACTGAGCCTCTCCATGAGGTGCTTGAATTGGTCCTGGAGGAAGCGAACGTGTAGCTTGTCTTGTTGCTGATCTTTTACCAAAAATAAAAATAAAAAATGTAACAACTAATAAACTATAATGTACCTTATTATATGGTGGACATAATAAATTTAAAATAAGTTGGTATTATTGGGTCCTTATTACTATGTCGGGTTTGTTTTCGTGCATTAAACCAACTAGTAACCTACCCACTCAATGTGTATATAAATAGAAAAATTATTATTATTTAAATATATATTAAAATAAATTTTTCATGTTAATATTTATTTCATAATTATCTTCAATATAACTATAACTTTATGATAAATAAATAATATAATATAATATCTAATTATTGAAAAAAATAATAGTTAAAATAAAATTTTAAAAATATAGCAAAAAGGATTAAAGAAAAAAGATAATAGAAAAGTTGGAGTGATTTGAGAGAACGAAAAGTAGTTAAGAAAAGAATAAACAAAGGAAAGGAAAAAGGAAATTTAGGGTTTAAGAGATCAAACCGTTTTTATTTTGATATGTCGGTTTGTAGCCTCGGTTTTTCATTTGTACAAATATGTCGTATGTGTTTATAAATTGCGCAATTAAATTATCTAATTATGTGATTAATTAATTATAAGTGTTTTATATATTTAATTTTATTATAAATTGTTATTATATTATTTTGTCATATTTTAATTCGTTAAAATTAGTATTTTTTTTAATTTAATAATTAAGTGTTAATGTTAATTAATTATACCTTTAATTATGCTAATTAATTAATTTTATAATATCGTTGAATTTTTATTTAAATTAAAATAGAATTTAAATTTTGTTATTTAATTTGAAATATTTATGAAATTGTTAATGCATTGTTTTTGAGTGATTTAAACGAACTTCGTTCTTATATGATTTGATATCGAAAATTTATGAAAATTTAGTATGTCGTAGATTTATGTGTCATGAACATGTCTATATGCTCATTTCATGTTTTCGATCTAGTTTGACGTAGTAACGAATTTATTTTGAGTTGAGGAACCAAATCGGGGCCTAACGGGCAATTAGTGCACCTTTGGTTCCGTATGTGATATTTTGAGCTCGGGAACTCGGATTCGAGTTCTGCCAACTTCGTTGAACTCGTATCGAAGATTCGGGTTTAATGAACCCAATCTCATATTTTTCTAAATTCGTTTCGACCTTCGAATTTTGCCCGAAACATGACGAACCCGCCCAAATGACCAGCTCCCACCATTTTAACCATAACTTGAACCATGGTTAACCAAATTAAGAGAAACTTGAACCCTAGTTCAAGTAACTCACTCCCCTACACCCTAACATCAGCCCAAACCGAGATCATAACCAAGAAAGAAAGAAAATCAGCTGCAAACTTGGAGAAAACCCTCTTTTTCCCCGTCACTATTCCCTTTGAGAGATTTTGAGCTCCAAACTCTTCCAAACTCAACCAAATTCAAGGGGTAAGTTTATGATTGTTTTCTCCACTCAATTTTAGTTATTTTGATCCATGAATCTCTGAGTTTGAACCATGATTGATTGAGATATGATTATGTGAATGAATAGTTAGGTTTTCTTGGAAATTCTTGAATCTTTGCTTCCTTGAATTAATTGATGAATTGGGACTTGTTAAGTGATCTCTTGAATTTCATTAATGCATATTGGGAGCTTTATTACATGGTAGTCGAGTGTTAAGGATTTTGCCATTAATGAACTTGAGTTTATGAACTTGGAATGGGGGGATTTTGGCAAAACCAAACTGTTGTCATGGCTGCGTTGTGGTTGTTGTTTCTTGTGCATTTTGGCATGAATTCATGCATGAGTTTAGCCCTTAGTTTTCTATCTTGTTGCTGTGTATTTTCATTGCCTTTTTGCTGCTGTGTGTTGAGGTTTGGAACAGGGGAAGGAGACGAACTGCTGCTGTCTGTTTTTCTGCTGTAACACTCTCCCCGGGCGGGGAGAGTTTGTACTGAAAGTGTCCCCGGGCGGGGACTGTTAGGAATAGTGCCCTAGAACTCCGATTGTATATCCGCTTTGTGCTTTTCCTTATTGTAATCACAGACAATCTTTGAATAAAATAACGAATTGAGGCAACACTTCTTTATATGCTCTTGTTTGGTATGCGTTTACTTTAGTTGTGCATGTATGAGAACTCCCCTAATCCTGATGACTTTAGGACTCTACCATTTAGGTGAAATGGTTCATGAAATGAGCCCTATATTACATAAGTCATGATTAGTAAAATACTCCAAGCTGATGAGTCCTACAGACAGTGGGAGTGTCAACTTGACTCCTTTAAGGCTTGCTTGTGGGATCACGCCCTTAAGAAGGACCACCTTGTTTCTTAGAGGTGCAAAGTGTATAGTTGATACGTGCGTGATACATAAGGGTGCTTACTTCAATAAGTAAGTTCACTGAGGTGCCCCGTGTGAGAAGATTCCTAAATGGGAAAGGAAGTTTCTATTTCAGGAAATGAAAACTTCCAGATTAGGAAATATCTCATGAGTCATTGATGTGATTAATTGATCCTTAGACTTGAGGTTCCATGTCACTTTATGAGTCAACTCTGTGGTCTTAGGTATAAGCTTTAAAGGGTGTCGCCTTAGACAATTGATTCAAGGCTTATGCTGGGGCTGCACAAGTGACTCATGAAAGTGAATGAGAATCAAGAAAGGACCTACACTTGCATTTGCAAGGTGATCTCTTATTGTGTAAGTCATTCATATGCCATATGGAGTCCTTGGCGAAGGCAGTAGATCAAGACATCAAGAAAAGGGTTTCTTGGATTGAGATCAAATGGATATGAAATGCACTTAGCTTTAAGACCAGATTATTGGGGTTCTGATTATTCCCTTGCCCTAGATCTTGGTTGAGAGATAGTAAGTAGGAGGATTGTATCTCACATGAATCAATAACTTAGAGGTTCTGTCGAATCGAGACATTCCAATTCAGCTAGGGGTTAAACACTTGTTGCTAGACTATGGTCGTTTAATCTGTGGACTGATTAATTAATTAGTGAATTAATTAATTAGGGTCATTGCTAATTGAATTGAGAACCTAGAGGGTCACACACAACAGCTTGGTTACATGAGTTGAGGTTTTGAAATGATTAAAAGAGTTGATCATGCCGAGAAGGTTCCACACGTGTGAATCACACGTGTGGGTCACGTGAGTGACACGTGTCCTTGGGGACACTGTGTCACACGTGCATATATATGTATATGTGATTAAATAATTAATGTGTTAATTATTTAATAGACTTTGGTTTAATTTTTTAATTAAAAAGAAAGTCTTATTTTAGAGAAAAATAATCTATTTAATTAATTACGAATTAATTAATTAGATAAAATAAGTTATTTATTTATTAATAAATAAAGTATAAAATTATCCAAAAGGGGTTTGGATATTTTAGCTCTCTTAAAAGTTGATTTGAATTAGAATTCAAAAGTCAAAGTTTGGAATTACTTGATGATCAAGTAATAAGAGAGAGGGACCAAATCCTTAGCCCAATAGGACTAGGTTAGGCCGCCCCTCTCCTTCCTATATATAGGGGAGCTCGAGCTCCCTTTAGAGGGTAATTGACAATTCTTTTGGTTCATGTGTTGAACACCATCCTTTCTCCAAGATCAAATAAACCCTAGGTTAAGCCTAAACACTAACTAGAGAACTAGCATCCTTACTTGTTAGATTGTAATCAAGTTGGTGGACTATCTCTAGAGAGCTTCAAGTTAGAAGTTTTTAAAGATTCGAGCTTTACCAAGGAGAGGGGATCAGGCCGCGAGAAGAGCGTTCTTGGGTGGCTTGAAACGCTTTAAGAAAGATTATTGAAAAGTAAGTTTCTTTAATCTCTACGAATTCGGATTCACGATTGCGAGTTTCGATCCTTTTTGTTGGAAAATTTTTAAATTTCCGCTACTTTCTGATTCCTGTTTTCCAACAGGGACACCTTGTGCATAAGTTTCTGCATCTCCTCTTCCCGGGCGGCGAGAGTTTGAACGGGATGTTACCCGGGCGGGTAGTGTTGCGCTGCTGCTTCTTCTTCTCTTTTCTTTTGCTGTTGTTTGTGTTTATGTGTGTATATATATATATATATAGCCTGCTGCTTCTTTTCTCCTTTTTGCTGCTGCTGCTTTCTTCAATTGCTGCTGCTCCTTCTTCTTTGGTCTGCTACTTCGTGCATGTAATGTACGTAGGATATATATTTATGCATGTACTTTGTGTAATGTAATGCATGCATGGGTTATTTACATATTTACATGCATTAAATGTGTGTGTATGTGTATATACCTATATATATTTATATATTGTATATGTATTATTATATGTTAGGTACATATATATATATATATATTTAGTTATGATATTAAATGTTATTTAGATGCATGATTTAATATATATTTTAAGTATGGTTTAATTTATTTCAATTTTAGAATTTACTTATTATCTATTTCGCGTTATTTAATTACCGATCATGATTTGAATATTTTTAATTGTCTAATTTCTAATTGTAAACGTGAAATAGTACGCGTTATGATTATTATATGAAAATTTTGGATTCATTTGATATAAAATGTGAAGATATGAATTTGAAATGAATTTGTGAGACTAAAATATTAATATTATTTCATGAAATGTGATCTTTTAATTGTGGAATTTTATGTTGTGGCTTATGGACTTAATTTATGGAATTGATTGTTATCTATTTTATGTTTTGCATATTTAAATGATTTGAATGCCTTTGTTTTGTTTAATTTATAAGTGTAAACTCGATATATTTGAGTTTTAATTGTTATATGAAATTCATGACTTGAATTGCTATGAATTATGAAAAGTTTGAATATGAAACTTTCATGTATGGAACATGTTGAATGAAATACTTGGTAGTTTGACTTCTTAACATGATTTATACCTAGTATGCGTCTCATATCATGTGCATAACATGCTGTGCGTCGTATATGGTTCATATGGAGTCTTGAGTCTCACGTATACACTATGTTGTCTTTGTACAGTTTTCTCCAGGGCGGAGATGTCGGGTTCATAAGACTCCTCAAGTCTTTCTTTCTTTTGGTATTATCGGTAAGGTGTAACCGGTGGGTTTCTCTTCTAATAGCTAAAACGACCCGATATATCCCTTACGTGGAATATTTTAAGCTAAAATAGTATATTTATATATCGAGTCATTTTGGGTAAATGATTTCAAACGTATGGCCCCTTTTATTTATGAACCCTACCTATGATTTTGGCGAGTGCATGATATTAACTGAACACGGGGCTCAGGAATTTAGTACATGTGGCTATCCGGGGAGGCATCGGGCCGACGGGGATCCCATGTGCTAGTTCCACCATGAACTACAGCGAAACGGACCTCGTCAAGGAGTTTTTGACGAGGAAACGCTAACCGGGCTTTGAGGACTTATGAACCTCACAGCCACATTGATATGATTAGGTGGTCGGGCTTTGCAATCCCGTCCACCACCCGAAGGAAGAAGGTGTAAGTGTTATGATTATGAATGATATGAATATGATTATGAACGAATATGTATGAATGTGAATGATCACTAATGTAAAGATTGAATTGATATGCACACACGAGGAGAATGTTGGAGTGTTAGGAATAGTACCCTAGAACTCCGATTATATATCCGCTTTGTGCTTTTCCTTATTGTAATCACAGACAATCTTTGAATAAAATAACGAATTGAGGCAACACTTCTTTATATGCTCTTGTTTGGTATGCGTTTACTTTAGTTGTGCATGTATGAGAACTCCCTTAATCCTGATGACTTTAGGACTCTACCATTTAGGTGAAATGGTTCATGAAACGAGCCCTATATTACATAAGTCATGATTAGTAAAATACTCCAAGCTGATGAGTCCTACAGACAGTAGGAGTGTCAACTTGACTCCTTTAAGGCTTGCTTGTGGGATCACACCCTTAAGAAGGCCTACCTTGTTACATGGAGGTGCAAAGTGTATAGTTGATACGTGCGTGATACATGAGGGTGCTTACTTCCATAAGCAAGTTCACTGAGGTGCCCCGTGTGAGAAGATTCCTGAATGGGAAAGGAAGTTTCTATTTCAGGAAATGAAAACTTCCAGATTAGGAAATATCTCACGAGTTATTGATGTGATTAATTAATCCTTAGACTTGAGGTTCCATGTCACTTTATGAGTTAACTCTGTAGTCTTAGGTATAAACTTTAAAGGGTGTCGCCTTAGACAACTGATTCAAGGCTTATGTTGGGGCTGCACAAGTGATTCATGAAAGTGAATGAGAATCAAGAAAGGACCTACACTTGCATTTGCAAGGTGATCTCTTATTGTGTAGGTCATTCATATGCCATATGGAGTCCTTGGCCAAGGCAATAGATCAAGACATCAAGAAAATGGTTTATTGGATTGAGATCAAATGGATATGAAATGCACTTAGCTTTAAGACCAGATTATTAGGGTTCTGATTATTCCCTTACCTTAGATCTTGGTTGAGAGATAGTAAGTAGGAGGATTGTATCTCACATGAATCAATAACTTAAAGGTTATGTCGAATCGAGACATTCTAATTCAGCTAGGGGTTAAACACCTGTTGCTAGACTATGGTCGTTTATTCTGTGGACTGATTAATTAATTAGTGAATTAATTAATTAGGCTCACTACTAATTGAATTGAGAGCCTAGAGGGTCATACACAACAACTTGGTTACATGAGTTAAGGTTTTAACAAGATTAAACGAGTTGATCATACCAAGAGGGTTCCACACGTGTGTTTCACGTGATTGGCACATGTCCTTGGGGACACGTGTATCACACGTGTATATTGTTTATGTATTAAATAATTAATGTGTTAATAATTTAATAGACTTTGGTTTAATTTTTGAATTAAAATGAAAGTCTTATTTTGGAGAAATTAATCTATTTAATTAATTAGATAAATAAGTTATTTATTTATTAATAAATAAAGTATAATATTATCCAAAAGGGTTTTGGATATTTTAGCTCTCTTAAAAGTTGATTTGAATTAGAATTCAAAATCAAGGTTTGGAATTACTTGATGATCAAGTAATAAGAGAGAGGGACCAAATCCTTAGTCCAAAAGGACTAGGTTCGGCCGCCCCTCTCTTGCTATATATATATGCGAGCTCAAGCTCCCCTCGGGGATTGGTCGATTCTTCTTGGTTCATGTGTTGAACACCATCCTTTCTCCAAGAACACATAAACCCTAGGTTAAGCCCAAACACTAACTAGAGAACTATCATCCTTACTAGTTAGATTGTAGTCAAGTTGGTGGACTATCTCTAGAGAGCTTCAAGTTAGAAGTTTTTAAAGATTCGAGCTTTACCAAGGAGAGGGGATCAAGCCGAGAGAAGAGCGTTCTTCGGTGGCTTGAAACGCTTCAAGAAAGATTATTGAAAAGTAAGTTTCATTACCTTACGAATTTGGATTCATGATTGCGAGTTTCAATCCTTTTGTTGGAAAATTTTAAAATTTCCGCTGCTTTCTGAGTCCGTTTTTCCAAGAAGTGGTATCAGAGCCACCTCGTTAATCGTGTTTCTGATTCGTCTCCGTTTATCTAAATTTGGTAGAAATTCTTAGGCTTAGATGCGAATTGGGTATTCTTGAGTTCTTTTAGAAAGCCTGAAATACGAAACTGTGTTTTTCCTAAAAATTTCTGAAAACTGTTTTCTTAAATCTGTTTTGAAAAACTATTTAGTTGAAATTCGTTTAAATCGTAATTTTTAATTTTGGATTGAATTGGATTTTGGAGAAACCTGAAATACGAAACGGAAAACGAAATGAACACGCGAGGTTTGAAAGTGCCAACGCGTAGCACGCCCCAACCCCACGCGCGACGCCGTCCTAGGCGCGCGGGAGCATCCGCCCGGCCGGGCCCGAATTTTGCGTTTTCGTGTTTTCGGTCCTTGAAATCCCGATTTGATTTTTCTGAAAAATTTGTTTTATTAAATTAAAAGTTATTTTTGAAATAATTGTTTAAATTGGGATTTTGAGAAATTAAAGTGATTTAAATTTTGGGAAAATTTCAAACTTTATTTTATGAAAATATTGAAAGAATAAAATTATTAATTTTCAGAAATTAATTAGAATTTTATTAGTTTATTGTTTTTCGGGTTTTATAGAAAAGGCTCTTGAACAAGAATTGCATCTAAGTCGTGTTTTAAGCTATTAGAGCTTAAAGCGAGAATTTTACTTTATTTGTTAAATTTAAATTCTTGCAATTTTTGGATGTTAGGTGATTATGGGTACTAGTCTTTGTATGCTTTACATTTATGCACATAGATGGTTTACATTTGGGGTTGGAGCCCTATAGTTACGTTTTTCAATTGAGGTTGGAGCCTCACTTATGTGCGTACTGTTATGTGATTTATTATGTGGCTTTCCATATTACTGTATTGAGGCCGGGGTATGCCCCGTGTATTTATCTAAGGCTAATATAAAGATTGAGCCTTATTACTTTTCAGTACCTTTTCTCTTTTTTTTTTAGAGTAGAATAGGTGGTGAGGTTTTTATTTTCATTTTGGAGGCAATGCACCCATGGAGTAAGATGGACCACATTCAAGTAACAAGGAGGCCATAAGTGAAGACCTCTCAAAATGTTAGGGAGAGGAATCTCAATTGAAAATGTAATAGAGATAGGACTCGTATTTTGTTACTGCTTTCCCTTATGTGATATAAACTGTTTATGTGGCATGTATGTTAGAATTGTGATTGTGGAGTGGCTCCTACATATCACGCATAAGATAGGTAGAGCCCATGATCATCTCATCTTAGTATCATGCTAGGACATGTTATCTGCTAAGTGCTTGTGTAAAATGCATTTAAGTTGTACTTGCATTAATCAAGACTAATTAAATTGGATAACATATATGTTGGTGAGGTCGAACCGGACAACTCTCCGGTTGATTCGAAAATTCCCATTAAATATTAAGCTCATTTCGAATAATAGGTGTTTAATTCGAGATGCAAATTTTGAATTAAATTCCTAGCACTCCATCAATAGGTTTTAAGTTTAGTAAGTGAAGCTAGTTATTGTCCGCGAGTCGTGGGATAGCTAGTGGAGCTTATTAGTTCTTAGTTACCTAATTGATCATTTTAAATGATCAATATTTCATGGTCAATTTTGGAAGTAAATATGGATGTCGCACGAGTCGTGGGTCCATATTGAAAGATAGGTGATGCAAAAACAATTACTAAGAGTTCTAAAGGTGTTAGAATTGGTAAGTTGTACCTACCTAGGGTTTTACTTAGAATGTCCGCGAGTTGTGGGTTCGAGGTAAAATGCTTAGGATCTTAGTACCCATTGGGAAACATGTTCCTCTTAGATCTTTGGGAATTATAGATCTTTGAAAAACAGTGGGAGCTACATTAGATTGAAGAACTTATCTTTTGTATATCGTTACAATTCAGTATGCTCGCTAGTTCTCTGTTTTACCATTTAGGTCGTAGATTCTGTGATTCTCTACGTGTTTTGAAATGGCAACCAAAAACCCTCTTGTATCGATCCTCGAGTCAAACAAGTTGACTGGTCCCAACTATTCTGATTGGCTGAGGAATCTGAAAATCATTTTAGATTCCGAGAAGAGAACTTACGTTCTTTTTGAAGGGGAGCCTAGTCCCGAAGGGGACGCTCCCACTCGGGCCGAGCGGGACGCGATCCAGAAGTGGAAGGATGATAATCTCCAAGCCCGTTGCCTTATGTTGGCTAACATATCTCTGGACTTGCAAAGGCAACATGAGGCCATGGAATTTTCTTGGGAGATTTACGACCACTTAGAGCAACTTTACCGGCCTCATGAACTTGTTACAAGGTATAACACTTCAAAGGAATTGTTCCATTTGAGAATGAGGGAAGGTTCAAGTGTCCATGAATATGGACTCAAGTTTCTCGCTCTTACTGAGAAACTTGCTTCCATGGACATGCCACTGAAAGATAAGCTTTCAGTGGACTTGTTGCTAGCCTCGCTCCCACCATCATTCAACCCATTTGTCCTTAACTTCAATATGAATCATGTTGGTGCTATTGTAGCTGAGCTGATTAGTCAGCTTGTGACTGCTGAAAGCACGATCAAGAAGGACAATAAGGTTCTGATGGTGAATGCTCCATCTTCCTCTTTCGGGTCTTCTAAAGTAAGGGTAAGAAAGCCCAAAAGAAGAAGAAGAAACCCCTTAGGCCCGCTGGTGGCATTTCGAAGGGGAAGGCCCAAAAGAAGAAGCGTGATCAGAAAGAGGATGTTTGCTTCCATTGTGGCAAAGCGGGATATTGGAGGAGAAACTGCCCAGAGTACAAGGCTACTCAAAAGAAGGTATGTTTCTCGTTGAAATAAATCTTTCTATTAATTCTAGTTCTTGGGTACTTGATACCGGTTGTGGAGCTCATATCTGTAATGATGTACAGATGCTAAATGAAGTTCAACAACTTAGAGAAGGAGAATGTGTCTTGAAGATCGGCGATGGCTCAAAAGTTGAAGCTCGAGCTTTAGGCACAATTAGATTAGATTTAGGTAGTTTTGAGTTAGTTTTAAATAAAGTCCTTTATGCACCGAACATTATTCGTAATATAATTTCAGTTCCAATTTTAGATTGTGAAGGTTATGAAACTTATATTAAGAATGGTAAATATTTTATCAAACGGAACAACTCTTCCGTTCACATCGGTACTCTAAGTAATGGACTTTATCTAACTCAAAATATCAATATTATGAATATACAACGAGAAACTAAACGTAAGAGAGATGACAAAGTTTCAGCTCCCTTATGGCACTCTAGATTGGCACACATTTCCAAGAATAGGATTAGCAAGATAAACACTTTAGGATCATTCTCTGAAAATGATCTCAAAGAGTTAACTTCTTGCGAGTCCTGTCTCAAAGGAAAGATGTCCAAAGTTCCTTTTAAAGGAACTGTGGAACATGCCACTAAGGTCTTGGATTTGATCCATTCTGATGTTTGTGAACCGCTTAGTGTAAGCACAAGAAACGGTCATCAGTATTTCATAACCTTTACCGATGACTTTAGTCGGTATGGTTATGTATACTTAATGAAGTATAAATCTGAAGCTTTTGCGAAATTCCTAGAATTTCAAAATGAGGTTGAGAACCAAACTGGTCACAAGATCAAAGCACTTCGATCTGATTGAGGAGGCGAGTATCTTAGTGAAGAATTCCTTAATCATCTCAAAGATAATGGGATTATCTCTTACTGGACTCCTCCGGGAACTCCTCAACTCAATGGAGTTTCTGAGAGAAGGAATCGAACTCTACTCGATATGGTTCGTTCCATGATGAGTTTCACTGACTTACCACCTTCTTTCTGGGGTTATGCCCTAGAAAGTGCAGCAAAGATTTTGAATTTAGTTCCCTCTAAGTCAGTCCCTAAAACGCCCTATGAAATGTGGCATGGTAAAATCCCTAGTTATTCTTACTTAAGAATTTAGGGTTGTCCTGCTTACGTGAAGAGGACAGTGGGAGATATGTTAGAATTTCGTTCTAACTTATGCTACTTTGTAGGTTATCCTAAGGAATCCAAAGGATACTACTTCTATGATCAATCTGAGCAAAAGCTGTTTTTTTTCCAGAAATGCTACTTTTCTTGAGGAACTGTTCCTTAAAGAAAAGACAGGCAAGATCATAGAATTAGAGGAAGTACAAAGTGACCCCACGCCACCCACTGAAGAAACATCCCCTTCTGATCAACCACAACCAATCACGAATCTCGATACACACGTAAATCCTCCTCTAAGGCATTCTAAATGCACTCCTAGACTGCCGGAGAGATGGTATGGATTCTTCCATGAGATCTTTCAAAAGGATAATGATCCTTTAACATATGAGGAGGCACTTTCACATTCAGTGGGAGTGAGCAAAAGGTTTGCAAACTCCAAAGGTCAATCTATGGACTAAAACAGACTTCTAGGAATTGGAACATTCGATTTGATGAATCAGTCAAAGCGTTTGGCTTTATTCAGATCTCGAATGAATCATGTGTGTATAGAAAGGAATTCGAGACCTCAGTGCAATTCTTAGTACTTTATATTGATAACATCCTTCTTATTGGGAATTCAAAGGATGGCATGAAAGTAACTAAGTTATGGTTATCGAACCAATTCGAGATGAAAGATCTTGGTGATGCGTCCTACATCCTTGAAATTAAAATCTATCGAGATAGATCTAGAAGGTTGATAGGACTATCACAGTCGATGTACATTGACAAAGTATTGAAGAGATTCAATATGGAGTCAGCAAAGGTCAAGAACCTTCCTATGAGTGTAGGAACATGTATTTCTAAGAAGATGCGTCCTAAGACTAACCATGAGAAGGAAAGAATGACTCATACACCTTATGCATCAGCAATAGGTAGCATAATGTATGCAATGTTATGTACTCGACCGGATGTGGCTCATGCACTTAGTGTAACAAGTCGTTTCCAATCTGACCCTGGAGATGGTCACTGGGCTGCCGTGAAGAATATTCTTAAGTACTTGAAAAGTACTAAAGATTTATTCTTAGTTTACGGAGGTCAGAAAGATCTTACTGTCGAAGGATACTGCGATGCAAGCTTTGCATCTGACTTAGATGATTTTAAGTCAATGTCAGGATATATTTTCTGCCTAAACGGCGGAGCAGTGAGTTGGAAGAGTTTCAAGCAAACGACCACTGCAGATTCGACCACTGAGGCCGAATACTTAGCTGCAAATGATGCAGCTAAGGAAGGTGTTTGGATTAGAAACTTCATTCAAGAGTTGAATGTTGTTCCTAGCATGAAAGACCCCATTATTGTGTTTTGTGACAACACTGGGGCGGTTGCTCAAGCAAGAGAACCAAGATCTCACCAATGGACCAAGCATATTATGAGGAAGTATCACCTAATTCGTGATATTATCAAAAGAGGAGATGTGCAGATTGAGAGGGTCGCATCAGCAAAGAACGTGGTAGATCCACTTAATAAAACCCCTTAGTCGAGAAGATTTCAAAGGTCATCTTCAGAAGATGGGACTTGGGGTAGCTTTAGAATGGCTTTGACGGGCAAGGGGGAGATTGTTAGGAATAGTGCCCTAGAAAGCCGATTGTATATCCGCTTTGTACTTTTCCTTATTGTAATCACAGACAATCTTTGAATAAAATAATGAATTGAGGCAACACTTCTTTATATGATCTTGTTTGGTATGCGTTTACTTTAACAAAAGAAAAAAAGAGAGAGTATGAGTCTTGTTGCAAATTCAACGAAAGGGTTGGGAATTGATTGAAAAAGGAGAGTCTTTTTGGGAAGAAATTAAAGGGAAGCACTTGGGATTAATTTTAAATGTTTAAGCTTGGTGAGTTAGCCTTTGATTTACTTTTTCCTACCTTGACCCAAGCCTACATTACAAGCTCCAACAGGTTTGATAGAAAGGTTGGGCCATACCTAGACCCCATACAATTTTTGCGAAAAAAAAAAAAACGCCCCAGATTTACACTTAAGGGAAGTTCTATTTTCTCTCGATTTTTTGTATGCCTTGAGGACAATGCATGATTTACGTGTGGGGGGATGGATAAGTCTATTTACTGTTTGGCTTACGTGCTTGAATTCGATTTTTTTTTTCTGCATCAACTGTTTTGACTTGTTGTTTACTTGAATTTGAGGATGTTAGAAATCTTGAATAATTTGCTCCCATTTTGAACGTGTTTGCCTAAGCTTGAGCTTTAAATTTTTGCTAGAACTTATTAGGCACTTGAATACATGAAAGATTGTGTGAAATTTGAATAATTAGTACTTTGTTATGCCCTTATTTTCTGCGCACTAATTGAACAGTTTATGTATTTTTCTTAGATAGGTTAGTTATGTTTTTCAATAAAGTTCTGAAAATTGATTAGAATGCATTTTAACTCCATTCGAGGCGAAATAGATTGGTTGACAAGTAATTCGGGAAATGACTTTGTAACGCCCCAATTTCAGGAAGTTCAGGTAAGCACTCCACGAGCGGGTCTTCGGGAGTTGGGAGGTTTAAATTTGCTTATTCTATTTGTTAATTGCAAATTTCTGCATGATTAATTATCATATGTTCCCATACATTTATATGAAATGCCATCTATATGAATTATATGGAAATCAGTGAAATAAAGTGACCTAAGTGTATTATATGATCCTTAATTGCTTCCTTATGTGAAATTGTGTAATTAAATGTATATCATGGCTTGAGGTGAATTGCATCATTTGTTAGAGATTATACTTATGTGCATTAATTTAAATAAATTAGGGACTTTTGTGCAAATAAGGTTGAATCACATGTTTCCATGCCCAAACTTAGGATATATCATGAATTATCTCTCATTTGTTCCATTATGTTCCATATCATTCAAAGAGCAAAAACCTCACACACACAAACACCTAGTAAAAACCGACATTTGCACCTTGAGGAAGGAAGGAAATTTCATCTCATAACTCAAGCTAATTTTGAAGAATTGAAGAACTAGGAGCATCATCAACTTCATCTCATCACCATCTCTTTTATTCAAGGTAGGAATTGGAAAATTTTCATGAAATTCTTGAATATGTGATCAAGTATGAATTTAGGGATTTGTTGATGAATTCTTGCATGATTGAAGTTGAGAGCATGATCTTGATCATAAGGAGTAAGGATTGCATAAAAATCTTGAAATTATTGAGGGTTGGAAGCATGTTCATACATGAGGGTTTCAAGCTTGATTTTACCACTTTGATGTTTATTTCTTGGTTGAATTGATGAATACTTGAAGTATGAAGCATATATGAGGTGTTTCAACATTTGTTATGGTTGGAATTTGGGAATATAATTGTTTGGGTTGGTTTTGCATGAAAAACCCCTGTTTCTGCTCCTACGCATGGTGTAAAACTGGTCGTGGCCGCTACCCATTTTTGGCCCAGTTTCGAGATTTGAAAAAATTGGACAAAAATTCGGAAAAATACGCGACCATTTTGTGAAGGATTTTGGTCGCGCCCGCGACCACCCTCCAGAAACTGCATTCTGTCCAACTTCGAACCTACGCCATTTCCACCTCGGTTTGAATTAGAAAACGTGACATATACCGTCAGAAAGTTCTTTGTGTCTACTTTCATACCCAACAAACAAAACTCAATTCCCACTTCTAGAATTTAAGATATAACAGTTTTCCCACAACATGTGCATTTTCCCAAAATTGTCAAGTTTTCCTAAACTTCACCAAAATCTTTCATATTGCATTCCTTTCACTTCCTTGGCTTCCATATGTGAATTATATGACTTTTATGACCTATTTGATCATTGTTATCTTAAATTGCTAAATTGAACATGTCATGATCGTTATTGATTGAAATTGTATAAGTGACATTATTGGAACATGTCGTTCGTCTTCGTTGGTTCATAAGGGTAGAGTCTTATGTACACTTGTACCTTTGTTACACAGATCACGGTCTGGGAGACGAGGAACACGCTCCATAAGGTGGTATCAGAGCCCGGTTGTAAAACCGAGGTTCTAATGTCTTGTCATGTCGAGTCTAAGTCGTACGGCATAGGATTATTTGATTAATTGCGAGTCTTGCATAATGATTGAGTTTACTTGGATTTGTTTGAACTACTTGTATTATTTGAGGGTATCCCGCCTAGCTAGGGTAGTGTTTTATTGTCTCCCGTTCGCTATAGGTTTGATTCATGTATGGGTGCCCGTTCCATATGTGGATTGAACTATAGTGCGGGGGATGTAGTGCCTTTGCGTTAAGGGTGCTACAGACTTAGGCATTTGTTGTCGGTGTTTTTGACCTTTTATTTGATTTACACTAAATAACATTGCCCGATTGACCCCGCTGAGCCTTAGTATTGTGCAAAATTTCTTTCTTAGCCACGCTACAAGCCTAATGCACAATACAATTTCCTACCCTTATCTTATTCACACCTTGCTTACGCATTTTCTTTTCGGGATTGTATTGATTGATGTCTAGACTCCTTTTTCCTTGGTTTGAAGAGAAAAGTTTCATTATTTTTAAAATAGAAAAAATTGTGAGAGTGATGAAAAAAAAAATAAAAGAAAAAAAAAGAAGTCAAGAAGAAAAGAAAAGAAAAATGAGAGAAGAAAAAAATTGAGTTGAAAAAAAAGAAAAAAAAAAAAGCAAAGAGTGAAAAACAAAAGAAAAAAAGAGAGTGTATGAGTCTTGTTGCAAATTCAACAAAAGGGTTGGGAATTGATTGAAAAAGGAGAGTCTTTTTGGGAAGAAATTAAAGGGAAGCACTTGGGATTAATTTTAAATGTGTAAGCTTGGTGAGTTAGCATTTGATTTACTTTTTCCTACCTTGACCCAAGCCTACATTACAAGCTCCAAAAGACCTTTCGATCCCGAGTTATTAGTTAACCAAATTAGTGGAGATTGGAGTGAAGGGTGTATTCAAAATTGATGATCAGTTCTTATGCGAAAAATATTAACTTATTTGTCTAATCTTTGTACATGGATTTGTTCAATTCACACCATACACGAGGGTATGATTTTTGTACTAATTAGTTGAATTACATGTGATTGAGTAATGTGTTTAATTTGCTAGATTCGCTTAGGCGAGAATTCGAGGTTCGCTTTGGTGAATATGTTTGATGGGAGTGATGTTTCATTGATTTTTATTTCCCTCGAGGACGAGTGAATGGATAAGTGTGGGGGGATTTGTTAGCGTGCATAATTCCGTATATTTCGTGTGTTTAATGGTTGTATTCTAATGCTTAATTTTGATATAATTGGTGTCGTGATGTATTTTCGTGTTTTTAGTGCAGTTGGGCCATTTTATGAATTATTGGAGTATTTGGGCCAAATAAGAAGAACCTTTAACTGAGTTGGTGCAATTGTTGCTGGTGGGCCTCACGAATTGCTACCTTTGTGGAAGTAAGGAATTTTCTTAATTGAGAGTGGGCTTGATGCATGGGTTGTGTGGCGTGGAATGCAATTTGCTGGACTTGGTGGAATTGTGGATATTTATGGCTTTGACCTTGGGAATTAATTGAGATTGGACCGTAGACATGTTTCTTGCCAATTTATTAAAATTGGAAGATGAAATTGTGAGTGGTGGGCCGTGCTTTGTTCTTAATATAAAGTGGGAAGTGGGTCGCTTTTATTTAACCTGGAGATAGGCACAAGTCTTTGATTTATTTGAAATTGGGCCAACTTGGAGGACAAGTTATTAAGTCCAATTTGCATGAGGTTTTGAGTTTGTTTTAGAGAAGGAAACCTGGACCTATATATTTACTTCTTGGGATAGTAGCTGGGGGATTATCACGCCAATTGTGGGCAGCAACACGCAACAACTTGGAGAACTTCTGGAGCAGCGACGACCTCTTTCATTCTTTCTTCTCCTCTATTTTATTTCTTTGCTTTCTAGACTATAGTTAGATTATACTTTTGGTTTATTTTATGTTTTTGGATTTTATGGCTTTGCATAGCTAATTTCGTAATGTCTAGCTAGGGATTTATAATTTGGTTGAGACATCGTGAGACCTAATTGGTTTTTATAATTCAGTTTTATTTCAAGTATTTATTAATTCTCCGAGTGTCGTGTTATTGTGATTTGTTTGCTTAGTGATAGTGCACGATCATCTAAGTAGATTTAATTGCATATAGCCAATCTTGATCAGATAATTAGTGGTGCATTAGTGATAGGAAGTCGTAAAGTCGAATCTGATTCACTAAAGGAGTTAATAATCGAATTTGAATCTTGCACGTGTCGAGACTTGGTTAATTTGGGCTAGTGTTTTCTTAATTCTTAAGGTTGTTGACTAATTGAATCCTGTCGAGTGTCTCTAGGGGTTGTGAGTTGATTAGGGAATAATTGTCGAGTGTCTCTAGGTTCTTCTATTATTTAAAAGAGAACGAGGCGGGGTCGAGTGTCTCTATCTGCTATAGCTAGTCTATTTGAATAACTGAATTTATTTTTACGTCTATGATCGATGTCCTAAACTGAATTGTGATTCCTAGCTAGGTATTGGTTTCCCCACTGATTTATCAAAACCCAACTTCTAAGTGATTTATTGTTTTCTCTAGTTTAATTTAATTTAATTGTTAGTTAATTTAGTTAGTTTAATTAAATCTTAAACCCCTCCCCCCCCCCCCGATTTTACTTGTTAATTTTACTGAATTTTCCTGTGATTAATTAGAATTATTTTCAACCATTCTCTGTGGATTCGACCCGTTTGCATTATACTCTATTTTAGTCGTAAACCGGATTATAATTTATTTTTGACGGATTCAACACGTGTCAGTTTTGGATATTTTAGCTCTCTTAAAAGTTGATTTGAATTAGAATTCAAAATCAAGGTTTGGAATTACTTGATGATCAAGTAATAAGAGAGAGGGACCAAATCCTTAGTCCAAAAGGACTAGGTTCGGCCGCCCCTCTCTTGCTATATATAGGGGAGCTCGAGCTCCCCTTAGGGATTGATCGATTCTTCTTGGTTCATGTGTTGAACACCATCCTTTCTCCAAGATCACATAAACCCTAGGTTAAGCCTAAACACTAACTAGAGAACTAGCATCCTTACTAGTTAGATTGTAGTCAAGTTGGTAGACTATCTCTAGAGAGCTTCAAGTTAGAAGTTTTTAAAGATTCGAGCTTTACTAAGGAGAGGGGATCAAGCCGCGAGAAGAGCGTTCTTCGATGGCCTGAAACGCTTCAAGAAAGATTATTGAAAAGTAAGTTTCTTTACCTTACGAATTTAGATTCATGATTGCGAGTTTCGATCCTTTTGTTGGAAAATTTTAAAATTTCCGCCGCTTTCTGATTCCATTTTTCCAACATGGAGAATATGCACGCCCCCTCGCCGGGCCATGAAACCTTATGAATGGAATGAATAAATTTGATAGTTGTAATCCCGAGCATTGTTTTCCTTTATTTTATACACTTGGGAATTATCTTAAAAACCTTGCACGGGATTATAGCGTGCATGTGTGGGTGTTTAAATTCTGCGATATTATATATGTTATGCCGTATTTTATACCCAACAGTCTCCTATAGACTGAACCCGGCTTTGTTTTCAGTGCTTTTGCAGGTTTTGGAGTGCTAGGCGGGAAGTCGAGTCTGTCGAGTCTCTTGATCGAGTGGAGTCTATTCTTATGCATTTTGTAAAGTGTTAAGTTATAGATTTGCATATGAATTGTTATGATTATATGATATTGATTCAGGATAGACTTCTAGGGATAATGGAACCCGTGAATTTGTGATTATGATTTATGTTTTAATTTTTCGGGATTAGGTACTCATGTTAGTGATCTGTTCCGATAAACCTCGTGATTGATTATATGTTCTGCTTCCGCACTTGCATTTAATTCTTGAGTTTGTTTATTTAGTTTCGAGGTTCTAGCTCCCGCCTAGCCTAGTGTGTGAGTGAGTCCCCGTTCGCCGTGATTCGGCTCATGTATGGACTCTCCATTTCATATGCAGGTCGGATCCCGGTGCGGGGGATGTGGGGCCTTCCGTTGGGGCGCTACATGATTAATATAATAGTATAGGTAATTTATTAAATTTAAAAAAATTGATAAAAATTTCTAGAATGCCCAAATTATTTCATAAAAAATTAAAGTGGGACATGGAATATTGCAAACTTAACTATCATTTCATAAATAAATTCTAAATTAGAGTTTAAAGATGTTAGATAACTTAAAGAATGATTAGATAGATCATTGGAATATTGGATATTTGATCAGCCGTCATTTCTTAATTTATTTCAGGATTAGTACTGATAATTTATTCATAATCTGATAATCCAAAATGCTTTTAGGACTTTGTTAACGGAAAACTGGAAAAGCGAAAGCGTACAAGATTGCTGTCAGAGTTTTGATTATATATCTTAGCAAGTTAAATAGTTAGGACACTATTTTAAAAATCAAGAAACTTACTCGATAATTAGTAATTAGTGTATAATGCTTTGATTAATTTGCACTGTTTCTCATCTTGTACATAATTATATATTAATTAATTATTATAAGAAGTTACAATAATGTTGTACGTAATTATTATTTATCATCCCAAAAACTAAATACTTACGGGATTCGTACGCTAATTAATGGAGAATAAGATAAGTTCCATGCATGGACTGTTAAAGATCACGGCTAATCTGTTGGGTTTTTATTTTATCCCTGATTTAGTGGGATTCTTTCCTTGTACATATCTCTTCCTTATTTGTAGCCTTGTACATCTATTTAGTATAAAAACCCTATTGTAATTGTAATACAAAGAAGTCAATGAATACAGAATTATTCACAAACTCTTAGTTCTGACTTGGTATCAGAGCAGGTTTATCGTCTATAGATTCGACGCTCTTACCGCGCTCATCGTCTGCCACCATGACTGAGAAACACAAGAAACTTGAAGGATCCAGCACCTCATTCGACAGCGGGAATTTGGCAGATCAGATTGCCATAATCCTGCAAAAACAGAACCAATTTCAGTCCTCAACATCAATTTCAATAGCGGCAAAGTTAAACCAGCATAACTACGCCCTATGGTCTTAACTCATGCGAATCGCTATTGGCGGACGAGGGAAACTCCACCACATCACTGGAATCCCAACACCGCCCACCAAAACAGACCCAGAATACCCACGATGGGAACAAACAGATCTGATTGTCTATTCGTGGTTATTCGAGAACATGGAATCAGATGTGGTCAGCAACTTCGCCGAGTACCCTACGGCTAAGGATTTGTGGGACGGACTCCAATCTACTTACAGCCAACAAGTAGATGGAATCCAATTCTTCGATCTCACCGTGAGAGCCCACAGTATGAAGCAAGGGAACGATAACTTGGAGGTTTTTTATAGCAATCTACAGAAACTATAGAGGGAGATTGAGATTCATCAGCCCAATCCCATGATGAATCCTGAGGATATCGGTATATTCAACCGCCTCCGACAAGAGAATAAGCTATATCAGTTCCTCCAAGGCATCTCTGAGGAGTTCGATTCAGACAAATGAGATATACTCAGAACAACGCCACTTCCAACAGTGGAGAATGCTTATGGCCTGATTCGAAAAGAGAGGGACCGTCGGAGTGTTATGGGACCGGATAGAACATCATCGGCCGAGGCCTCAGGTATTGGCGCCGGCGTTATCAGTCGGAACTCAGGCAATCCTGGACGAGGGAGTACCACCAAATCACGCTCAGATCAGAGGCCACCGGCGCCGGAATCATCATCGCGTGATGGCAACAAAACCCCAGTCACTTGTTCTCAATGTGGAAGGAGAAATCATATGAAAGAACAATGCTTTGAGCTAATCGGTTTCCCGGCAGGATGAAAGAGCAAAAGCCGGGAAGAGAATGATCGGAGACAGAGGCGAGACGGCTAGGGCAACACAGGAAGCGCCGCCATCGCCGCTGCCACAGATGAAGAGGAAAATCAAAGCGAAGAACTAGGCTTTGCTTTCACTGCAACAAGAACAGGGGCTCTAGTTTTCAGGGGACAAACGCCGCCACCACCGTCGGGGTTCAAACCCACTACAGACGATGGGTATGGGAGGAGAAATCCATCGACGGCGGCCCTGCGTCGCGATAGCTCTCAGCCGGTGACGGGAAAAGTGGCGCAACAACAGATCGTAGATCTCAAGAGGGAGGCGGCTGAAAATGAAGGTACTAGGGTTGGGAATTCACAATCCCAACCCAATTTACGTGAGGGTTTAAATTTGTATCCCCAAAGTTTTAACCATTTACATATTAGCCCCCCAAGTCTTAACTCCCTGCAGATTGGTCCTCAAAGATTAGTAACAGCTTACAGCAGTCCCCCAAAATGTGGAGTAGCATATTTAACCCAAGGACCCAAACCGGTGGAGTGGATCCTTGATTGTGGGGCAACGGATACCATGACTTATGACCAAAATGATTTAGCAAACATGTCAAAGTCGAAAAAACCGGCCATTCAGACAGCTAACGGGGAACTTTTACCGGTCCAGGGCACTGGAATCATTAATATCTCTCCATCCTTAAATTTGAACAATTGTCTCTATGTTCCTAATTTATCCTGCAAGCTGTTATCTATTAGTCATGTTACCCGAGAACTAAATTGTGTTGTGGTGATTTACTCTGGTTTCTGTCTCTTGCAGGATATTCAGTCGGGGAAAGTGATTAGGCGTGGCACTGCACGCGGTGGCCTTTACTATATGGATGATGTGATTCAAAACGGGACTGCAGCACTGGCTTACGGGACCGTTGAGAAGCAACAGTGGCTTTGGCACCGTCGGTTAGGTCATCCATCAGTTAGATATCACCATTTACTTTTCCCAAATATTTTTTCTTCTAGTAGTCAGTTATCTTGTGAAACTTGTATTCTGGCTAAAAGTCATAGACAGTCGTACCCGTATTCTGGAACTCGTATGAATAAAGTTTTTTCTGTAGTACATTCCGATGTTTGGGGTCCTGCTCCCTATATGGGTTCACGATCTGGTGTTCGTTTCTTTGTTCTCTTTATTGATGATTGCTCACGCATGACTTGGGTGTATTTTTTGAAACAAAAATCAGATGTTGTGTCTAAGTTCATAGAGTTCTATAATATGGTCCAAACCCAGTTTAACACTAAGATTCAAGTGCTTCGATCAGATAATGGGGGGGAATATATTAATCACACCTTCCAACAAATCACTACAGCCAATGGTCTAGTTCATCAAACTACTTGTGCCCATACTCCTTAACAGAATGGGGTTGCTTAACGCAAAAATCGGATTATTCTTGAGATCACTAGGGCACTTATATTTGATTCGTGTGTCCCTAAGTCTTATTGGCCAGAAGCTGTGGCCACCTCTGTATATCTTCTGAATAGATTACCCACTAAAGTGCTTAATCTTTGGACACCTCTTTTCGAACTTTCCCAGCATGTTCGAGTCTCTACTACCTTGACCCTCCAGCCGCTTTTTTTTGGGTGCTCAGTATGGATACCCCCATGAATTGTAACTTCCTTGAGTCAGAGTTCTTTTATGCTTCCCAACTCAGTGGTCAGGGGGAGCAGTCTGTAGATCCACTAAGTTGGGTATCTCATCCCACTTTGCCAGTAGACGGAACCACCGAGTCAACATCTCCCATGGTCCAGTCTTCCACCTCGAAACCAACCCCAGGATCTGACCCGCTGGATATCCCTGAGGTAACCCTTGAGCATTCCTTTGTTGATCATGATAATACTGTCAGTGCTACTGATGATCTACCGATTGAGGAAGTACAGGAACAGGGGGAGTCTGGAGGGATTGAACGGTATGTTCTTCTACCTCGGAGCACTCGGGGAGTGCGCTTGAGTACGAGCCCAGAGAGTCTCGGTATCCAGTTGCAGAGTTGGCTCAAGGGAAGCTGACAGTTGTTGCGAGAGCTTATTTAGCAGATGTCTATGCTGATGTACTTCCTAGAACAGTTGAGGAAGCCCAGAAAAAGGATGAGTGGAGGAGAGCCATGGAGACAGAAATGGTGGCCCTAGAAAAGAACGAAACTTGGGAAAAATGTGTGTTACCGTATGAGAAGAGGCCAGTAGGGTGCAGATGGGTCTTTACCATCAAGCACCGTTCAGATGGATCGATTGAGAGGTACAAGACGAGACTAGTGGCTAAAGGGTACACGCAGACATACAGGGTGGATTACTCAGAAACTTTTTCCCCCGTAGCTAAGATTGATACTATTAGAGTTCTCTTTTCTATAGCCGCCAACCAGGAGTGGTCGTTGCACCAGTTTGATGTGAAGAATGTTTTCCTTCATGGGAAGTTGGAGAAGGAAGTGTATATGGAGCCTCCACCAGGTTTTTCTGAACAGTTTCGTGAAGGGGAAGTCTACAGGTTGAAGCGAGCTCTATATGGGCTCAAACAGTCTCCCAGAGCATGGTTTGGTAGGTTTACTGCTGCTATGAAAAAGTATAGGTTTAGACAGAGTAATTCAGACCACACTCTGTTTTTCAAGAGAAAGGGTGAGCTGGTAACATGTCTCATCATCTACGTGGATGACATGATTATCACTGGAAATGATCTCGAGAAAATCCAGCAGTTAAGGAAGAACCTTTTTCAAGAGTTTGAAATGAAGGATTTAGGGGAGTTGAAATATTTCTTGGGGATTGAAATGTTGAGATCAAAGCAAGGAATTTTTATCTCCCAGTGAAAGTATGTACTGGATTTGTTGGCAGAGACAGGGCTACTTGATAGCAAACCAGTAGGGACACCTATGGTAGTTAATCCCGGCTTAAAACTCACAGTTGAGGCAGAAATGGTGGATTGGAGTAGATATCAGCATCTTATTGGAAAATTGATCTATTTGTCTCATACTCGACTTGATATAGCATATGTCGTAGGTGTGTTGAGTCAGTTTATGCACCGGCCGCAGCATGAACATAAGGAGGCCTTACTCAGAGTTGTCAGATATCTCAAAGGATGCCTTGGAAAAGGAGTTTTGTTCCAAAAGCAAGGAAATCTTATTGTTGAGGCTTATACAGATGCAAACTGGGCTGGAAACCAAGATGACCGACCAACTTCGGGGTATTTTACTATGGTTGGAGGAAACCTTGTCACCTGGAAGAGCAAGAAACAAAAGGTGGTTGCTCTTTCTAGTGCAGAAGCAGAATTCAGGGGGATTGCACGAGGACTAGCTGAAGTCATTTGGCTGCGAAAGCTGCTTGAGGAACTTGGGTTCCCAGTAAAAGAAAGGTGCAAGTTGTGGTGTGACAATAAAGCAGCGATAAGCATATCAGAGAATCCGGTTCAGCATGACCGAACAAAGCATATTGAGGTGGACCGACACTTTATCAAAGAGAAGCTTGAGAGTGGGATTGTGACGTTTCCATTTGTGCGATCAGAAGATCAATTGGCGAACATTCTCACTAAGGTCGTAACTGAGAAAGCCTTCTCGAGTGTTTTGGGCATGTTAAATGTGTGTAACCCCACAATCAACTTGAGGGGGAGTGTTAAAGATCACGGCTAATCTGTTGGGTTTTTATTTTATCCCTGATTTTGTGGGATTCTTTCCTTGTACATATCTCTTCCTTATATGTAACCTTGTACATCTACTTAGTAGAAAAACCCTATTGTAATTGTAATACACAGAAGTCAATGAATATAGAATTATTCACAAACTCTTAGTTCTGACTTGAACAACAAACCCAAAAATGCTTGGATATTCCCACCCCAATTGGATTCGATAAATATTGAATATATCCAATAAGAATACTTGAATAATGAAAGAAAAAGATATATAAATTCCATTTATTCCACCTCAAACATATAGCTAACATCTAAAATTACAAGTATACAACATATATATTGGAAACACCCTAATTTATATATAATAAATGGTGCAGTTATTATACTTGACTGGAGGCAGCTGAAGAGTTTCCTTGGGACATAAGACCTGCATGCACAAACTAATATTAGTTGGACATACTTGAAATATTTTATTGTAAACCCAAATACCGAATAAGTAATTATACTAAATAAGATTATATAAATTGCATTAATTCCAAAATGAGTTATGGGTATTAATTTTTACGTACGTTTTGCGCCATTAAAGATTAATCCACAACCAGCCGGGATCGCAACAATTAATATAATGAGGTTTTCTGATGATCCTACTATTAGCAGTTTGTGGTTCGTTGGGATTCCTAAACTGCATAAGAATGAGATAATATTTCTATTTATTAATATTATAATTCTCACACTATTTATGACGTAATAAAAGGAGACCCACCGTTGTAGAGATATCGTAACTGATACGTATATAAAAGATTAGAAAATCCCTAAGGTCCCTAAGCACAAAAATACACATATAGAAACCAATCCATCAGGTTATGAGGGTCGATGCTTCGAAGAACCTTAAGGAGAGAAGGGCTATAAGAATTCTTGAGAAGAGAAGACTGGACTCCATTGCATCAAGTGAGTATATCATAATAGATTCCTGCGAGTTGGTAGAAGAAGAGCTAGGAAACCCATCAAGCTATGGATACATCACCTGATCAGTTGATTTCAGTTTCCTCTTCTCTTTCCCTTCCTCGTCACTCAACCAGTAGAATAGAAAACCTTGTAGAGTATTCCACTATCCCTGAAAATGCTATTATAGAACAAACTGTTCCACCCTTAGTCAGTCCTTACAACATATACAGAAAAAGAGGTTCTCTTAGAGGAATCAGATCTTTGATCTCCTCCAACCGTCCCTCACAAACAAAAGAGTTTGTCCAGTCTTCCAAACTGGATAAGTGTGATCTACAATATTCCAAGCGAGAGCAGTACGTTACTCTCTCCATCCCTTCAGAGTTCATATCTTCCTGGAGACAGGAAGGATACACACACCTCCACTTCGGAGCCGTTCGTCTTGTTCTCTCTTACCAAGGGAGAAAAGGTCTTCCAGTAACAGCCAGACTGGCCCTACTGGATACCAGATACCTAAAGTATGAGGATGCAGTCATCGGGACAGTGGTAACCACTCTCAACAGCGGAAGTGCAGTCTTGACTTACTTCCCCAATTTCGCCATGTCCTTGGGAGATGCCAATCTACCCAACGCCTTGAAAGTTCAAGTCCAGATCACTGGAGCAGAGCAGGTAGCCACAGCAGTAACAGCTACTCTACATCACCAGCTTGTCTACAGGTTGCAGAACCATGGTCTAGATCTTCAAGGATCTGGATCCCCAGACGCTTTAATGATTCTAGCAAACTCTGGATCCGATACTCCAACTATCGTCCAGGTTCCTAGACAAATTCCCAGAAAGGAGCTGGAAAGGTTAATGCCAACAGAGTGGATCACAAACTATGAGTCACTTCAGCAGACTCATGAGCCTGTCAGATCTACAACCTACGAATTCCAGACACTGACAGATGGTAGAACCAAAACCATCTTCAAGCAACCTCAAGAAGATACTCCATCTTCTTCAAGCCCCATATTCAAACAGCTGATGATTCAGCCAGTAATACCGACAAGCAGAGAAACGTACCCAATCCTAGGGTACCTTCCAGTAAACTCCTTCTTCCCCGATGGAAAGGAGTCTTACACAGACAAAGTTGATGGCCACTTCGTATGGGATGCTGACCCATCTATGTGTGACCCTGGATGTTCTTGCGATGAAGAATCTGACTCTGACGACGATGATGAAAGTGAAGCTAGTCGGAGAAGAAGACGAAGGAAAGCAAGAAAGAAAGGTCTTCCTTGTAGGACCTATAAACCAAAAGAACCAGATCCAGATCCACCAACAGTCGCACAACCCTTGTCTTGCTATGACGAAGGCCTAGCCATCCTGAAGGCAGAACAGCAACAACAGAAACCAAAGAGCTGTAGGCAAGAAGTGCCTCCATGCCTTCCACCAGTATTACCGTGCCAACCTTGCATGATGATACATAGTTTGGGCACCAGCTTTCCACCGGCAGAAAGAAGTACAGAAAATAAGGTTGCAATCCGACCTTATGTCCAGACTACCACAGTCAACCCTGATGGAGGAACAACTTCCTCTCTGTCTCAAGGAGAAGAAGTCTTGAACTGGCAAACCACAAATGCCAGAGCTCAGAATAAAGCCTTAATCCAACTTGACTCTAAGGTTGATAAGGTTTTATCTCATGTTCAGGATACCAACCAGAAAGTGAATACAATCTCTCGAGAGCTTGATCAGATGTACCACAGATTAGTTGCCAGAATTGAGCTTCTTGATAAAGAACTCAGGCAGCTTATTTCCTTAAGAAGGATAGGTCCAGAATTCGACCAAAAAGAGAGAGAAATCAGACAACTCAAAAAGGATCTTGCTTACATGGAGCAAGACAGGAAGAGAAGTTCTGCTTCTACACTTCCCTTTCTTCCTACACCCATTACACCTTCTCTCTATGACTCACCATCCTATCCTGATCCATCAAGCCAATTTTTCATGGTATCTGATATTCCTTTTGAGCCACCTCCTCCAAGGCCTAAGCCAAAAGCCTCTCCTCCTTCAAAGGAGAAAAATAAAGAAAAAGTTGGGGAACATTCTTCCACATTGATGATTAGAAACCTTTCTAATCTTAATATCCAAAAAGAGCCTACAAGAAATGAAGATACTTCTTCGAATGATTCTAGTTCACAACACTCTGAATCAGAAGCTTCTTCAGAAAGATCCAGTTCCCAACACAATGATTCTGAAATCTCTTCAGAACAATCCTTTTCCCAGTCCAGTGAAGATAACGTTGCAGACATCTCTCAGATGCTAATGGCTGATGATCCAAACTTTGGATTCCATCAAGATCAGCCTCCTCAGGAACATGATGAACCAATAATGGAAGAACCTCCAGAGTTCCAGACCACAGATTCTGGACCATCTAAGCCAACCAATGGCCCATGGTTCACATTTGATGATGTTCCAGTGGGAAAAAGGAAAGATAGGTTACAAACCTTTGCTGCATGGATCGATCTCCAAAGAATCAAAGAACCTCATCTCCCTACTGTCTTAAGGGAGTTTGTTTCGCGATTCACAGGAACATTACGTGATTGGTTCCAATCATTGGGAGAATACAGACAGATCCAGTATACACAAGCAACCGCTCCTATGGCTTTGTTAGCACTTCACCTTGAGTTCATAGGTGACCATACTCTCTATCAGAAGATGATCCAGCAAAGCTACTTCGCCATGAAGTGTTGTTCTCTGAACAAGCCAGATTTGGATTTCCATTTCAAAAGAATGTCAGAACTTTATTATGCCTTTAATGGGTATAATGATCCAAATCTCAAGCACGTGTATATTGCATCTCTTCCTCAAGAGATCCAGCCTGAACTCCACAGAGCCATAACCGCCTCTAGAAGAGAAATTCCACAGCTTTCTCTTGGAGAAATCCACCAGATTGCTATTTCCACGATCGACAAACTCTGTGAACAACAAACTATGTTCAAGTCCTTAATGAAGAACAAATCAGTCCTGAAGAAAGCTTGCAAGAAATCTCATCTTGAGATTAAATGCAAATCCAAGGATGAATGCAATTGTTCTCATCCAAAGATTCAAAAGAAAGGACTTGCCGAAAGAAAGGTGAAAAAGAGAAAACGTCTCAGATACTTCAGACGTAAACCTTTCAGAAACAGGCGGACTGATCGATGCTTTGTTTGCAAAAAGAAAGGACATTATGCAAAGAATTGTCCTCAGAACCGGGAGAAATCAGCCAGAATGGTTTCTCATGTCTAACAAAGCACAGAAGCCAATCTCGACGATGCAGAGGTAGAATCCTTGTTCTCTGAACAAGATGAGCAAACAGAAGATACCATCTTCGCAATCCAAGATGATGGTTCATCCTCCTCCGATTCTGACAATGATCAAGTTCTACCGATCCTCCAGTCAGAATGCATCACACAAGAGATTATCCCGTCTCCACATATCCAGATCCAAATACTTCCATCAAAGTATGATAAACCAATCAGAGCAATTGGATTTATGGATACAGGAGCCATGAAGTCCATGATGAATCCAGACATCCTACTAAAGGAAGCATGGACAACTCACTACGAGTACTTTCAAGCAGCAGATGGCCAGCAGTTCAAAACATCGCTGATCACAAAGTATCCTATCGGGATACAATTCTTCCCAGAATGTATTATCTGGATGAAGGTCATTGGAAGCAAGCTGCATGGAAAAGATCTTCTCATTGGGTTTGATCTTTATCACAAAGCTCAGAAGCTCACCATTCTCCCCAATGGAATCAAGTATAAGAGATATTTCCAGCCTTATACTACAACTCAGAAGATCTATGCACTAACAGAAGCATCCAAGGAATTCTATGATATTGCCTCAAAACTCAAAGGATGCTGTGCTGAGTCTCACTCAGAATTCTCTCATCCACATCCCTTGTGGAAGAATTCTGAATTCTTTATTCAGCTTCCCTTCAAAAAGAATGAAGACGTCAATCCAACGAAAGCTACACATCCAGGAATGACTCCGGATGATGAGAAGCTTGCAAAAGCTGAATGTGCTCAACTGAAGAAACTCGGATTAATTGAATCCACTACATCCAATTGGGCGTGCCAGGCATTCTATGTCAATAAACGGGCTGAACAAGTCAGAGGTAAAAAGAGGCTTGTAATTGATTATAAGCCACTTAATCATTTCCTTGCAGATGATAAATTCCCAATACCTCAAGCCCAAATGCTTTTCTCACATTTGGCCCAAGCCCAAATCTTTTCTAAGTTTGATCTCAAAGCAGGATTTTGGCAACTCGGTATTGATCCAAAAGATAGGTACAAAACAGCATTTTGTATACCTAATGCCCAATACCAATGGACTGTCATGCCTTTTGGTCTCAAAAGCGCTCCATCACTATTCCAAAAAGCCATGACCCAAATCTTTGAGCCCATCCTGTATAGTGTCTTAGTCTACATTGACGATATCCTCCTCTTCTCTGAAAATGAGAAAACTCACAGGGCACTCCTCTCTCAGTTCCATGAAATTGTCCAGGAATATGGCATCATGCTATCAGAGAAAAAGAGTCTCATTGGACAATCTTCCATCATGTTTCTTGGAATGGAGTTTTCAGAAGGAAAATACAAACCAGGTCCTCACATTGCACAGGAACTTCTCAGTTTCCCAGAAGATAATCTGACTACAAAAGAAATTCAACAATTTCTTGGAATAGTCAATTATATCAAGGACTTCCTTCCACAATGCTCCAGATACACGAGTCAGCTTTCCAAGATGCTCAGAAAGAAAGCCCCCCCCTTGGGGAAAGGAACAGACGGCAGCTGTCAAGCACTTGAAACAAATCTGCCAAATCACTCCACCTTTAAAGATTCCTGAAAAAGGTGAGAGATCGATTCAACCAAGAATGGCTATAAAAGGAGCCATTTCTGCAGAACTCAGCAACAAGAATTCCAATCCAAAAATCAGCAAGAAAAGGAAAATGGAATCCTTCTCCACAGTCTCTTTAGGTGAAAAGCTCAGAGCTATCACCTCCTCAACCGTTCATCTCCTGCAACAGCAGATTGATCTCATAAGCCATGACCTTGAACTCTCACATCTGAAGATCAAGCTTCTTCAAAGGAAGATTCAGAAGCTGGAAGAAGAAAGAAGAATAATTCTTCTCGGTTACCGTCTGGAAAAACTATTTCTCTACCATGAGAAAAAGAATTTCCTTACAGGTCTCCCTCCTGAGATCCAGCAGAAAATTCTCAGTATTTCTGATCAAAGATTCTATGATAATATCATGGAATTACAGGAATACATCTTCCACAAAAAGAAAGTTGAAACACTCAATCTAATCATGGATGATATCCATACTCCCACAGGGTTTAAGTGTTTCCAACCACAGAATGAACCATTAAGGGCTATCATTGACCTCCATATGGTTCACGACTTGGATTTCATTGCAGATCTCTACCACAATGGGTTAGTCAAGGGATTCTCCCTTCCGTTCTACCAAAATAAAGTAGTCTTCCCAATACCCGAGTTCTTTGGTCCGACTACTATTGCAGCAATCCAATCCTTCCGAAGAGGATTGCCTGTATTCATTTCAGTCCTAAGTAACTTCCCCCAGCACCACAATGGGATGCACCAGCCATGCCAAAGACATTTGCTCCTAAATCATAAGAAGCCAATATATTTTGATTTTGAAAGTTCGAACATCAACCCTTACAGTTTTGGGATTGATAAAATCAAAAAATGCATTTCAGCAAAGGAGTTTGCACCAGAGCACATGGCCTTGTTCGACAAAACTCAGACTACTTATGTTTGGGTTGAGCATTGCCAAGATATGTATATGAGAAGCATCCATCATATCTTTGCTAATGAGATCGGGGATCCAAGAGCCAGTTATCCTCCTGATGAAGAATGGAATTCACTCTGATATGAGTATTGAGGAAGCTTGCTGCAAGTAATGAAAATGACTAAAGAAGAAAATGACATAAAGAGAATCTTATCTCTTTAATATCTTTAAGTCATCTTCAGCCTTCCAAGTCTTTGTAGGTCCTACCATGAAGACTTTTGTATCTTTACTTTATGCGGTGTTGGCCATTGTTTAGGCCTGCTTTATCGAGTGATGTAAAGTGATTGCTGAGTCAGGGCCAGTTGTCTTTTAGCCCTTGCTTTTTGTTAGTGGTCTGTGCACCACTTTCCTTTGTCGGCCAGTATGTTTTGGCCTTTAGTGTGCATTATTTCTCTTAGTGGAGGAAAAGAATCTCAATTATATGAGGCGATGGGGCCCAGAAGTGTACCCGCCATATAATTTGGGGTTTAATTCCGCGTCTGAAATCCGGAAGTTTGCCTATATAAGGGAGGCTTCGGTTTTCATTTTACTCAGACTTAGACAAGGTTTAATACTTGGTCTGAGAAAGAGTTTGGAAATAAAATTCAAAGTTTTCTTATCTCTGATGTTTTCCTTTCTAGCTTAAAGCCTTCTTTCTAGTTCTTCCATACCCTCAAAGGGTCTACTATGATATACTCCTAATTATCTTAAGAGTATGCTCTGTACTTGCCTCTTATGAGGATCCTGTACATCAGAAATTGGATAATTTCCATGGAATGGTCTATTGCTACGGTCCCTAGTATCTCTGTAAGTGAGTATCTTAAGTAACTTGTTGAATCTGTAATGGGGAATATTTGGAGTAACTAGTAAGTCCCGCCGAGGCAAGGAGGCCGTTAGGGCAGTTGTGTTACGAGAGATATATTCCCAGAGAAAGATTCATAAAGTGAAATTGAGATTAGTTCTCTACACTATACGATACATGAGATACCCAGAGAAAGATTCATAAAGTGAAATTGAGATTAGTTCTCTACACTATACGATACATGAGATACCAGGGCTCCCGGCGTGCTATGGAAACGAAAAAGCAATGACGGGAGGTATTTCGATCCTAATTTCCGCTGCGTGAATTCATGATTAAGTTTATTATATGAATTCGTATGATTATGCTTATATATGTATCAGAGCATGACATATACCTCTGTCTTGCTCGTTTATATTCCGATTGATTGAATCAATTGAAATCAGTAACTGTTTATGAGTTTTACTGTGCGAGAAAATCTGGATACTATTATCGTGCTTCTGAATATATCCGTTGTCGATGCTCCTATTATTCTCTGTCATGACTGATATTTTATCCAATTATTTGAGTAGTAATCGCTCCGTTCGGTGGGCTATGTTTTGATGGAACTTGGCCAGATGCTTTAATATCTTTAATTACTGAATTGTGTTTGCACTAATTTGGTTGAAATTCTGAGATAATGAAGCCTGACGGCATACGTGGACTATTAAGAGACCTATGCTCTTAGGGTAATGATTACATGCGTTCATAGTCGGCAATTAATTCGGTGAAATCATGCAACATTGTTGTTGGAATTGTTGTTTTACGTGAGCAATTACTGTTCAAATTCGTGCGTATCAAATGAGAATTCATGTGCAATTTGGAGTCTTGAGTATGATGATGTCATGATGTTGGAATTCTTTTGGGAATATGTCTGGCATACGTATGATTTTGGGAGCTTGTATTGCGGAACTGCTCATGTCATTCTAATGTGCATATTCATGGCTATACATATGAATTCGGGTCTGTACCGATGTTTTAGAATATTTGTTTTAGGCAAATCCGTGAACAGTGATTATATAAAGTTCTAATAATCACATGTTTGAGATAAAAGCTTAGAAGTACTTTAGTAATCATATGATCCCATAAAGTTTAATGTTGGTCATCAAGAATACGCATTAGACATCATTTGGTGGTTCATATAATTTTATTTAATCGGAGATTAGCCACAGCAACTCTGATTAAATTTAATTATGTGATAAAGTAAAACCACATATGGTATTTTAAAATGTCTAATATTTTGTGCATATTTTAAGGTACTGATTTTTCAGTGATCAATTGAATTTTATTTTATTAAAAACTAGCCACAACATCTTTAATTGAATAAAATTTGTTATTGGGGATCAAATATGGTACTTCCTTTTGATAGGACAAAATATTAAATGCCCTCTCACAATTACCCACAGGGTTGTGAAATTGAATTTAATAATTTTATCAACAGATAGAAATTATCTCAAGTTTTTCGATAATTTTATCATCAAGTAATGGATCTTATCGAATTAAAAATTTAGCCCACAGGCAATTTTTATGTCACTTGATTCATTTATTTATGGTTTGCATTGGTAAATCATTGCTAGTTTATTTGCCTCAATTTAAGTTAGTAAGCATGTTTATATGATTTTGCAGTTAGAAAACCTGTGGCTATCTCTGATTTTAATATCGAAATCCCTGAATTAAATGGTGAGAATTATAAGATGTGGAAGGATGTGGTTCTCCTCCATTTAGGGTGTGTGGACATTGATTATGTTATTCGGAAAGACAAACCACATATCACTGAAACCAGCACTCAAGCAGAAAGGGCTCTTTATGAACAGTGGGAGCGGTCTAACCGACTCAGTGTCATGTTCATAAAGACTAAAGTTCCTACTGGAATCCGTAGTTCTGTGGAAAAGCATGACGATGTCCGGGCATTACTGAAGACACTGGATGAACAGTTTGAGACTTCAGATAAGGCACTTGCCAGCACCTTGATAATGAAATTCTCAAACTTAAGGCTCACCGGAGTTAAAGGTGTGCGTGGCCACATCAATAAGATGAGGGATATAACAGCTCAATTGAAGAATCTTGAGGTTGATATGTCTGAAACTTTCCTGGTGCACTACATAGTGAATACTCTTCCTAATCAATACGACCCATTTAAGATCTCTTACAACACACATAAAGAAAAATGGTCAATCAATGAGCTTATGGTGACCACCCAAGGAAAGAGGACTTCTCATGCCAAGTTTAAGGTGAAGGAGAAAGTACTTCCTAATGTTGATATCAAGAAGGAATCCAAGTGTTTCTTCTGTAAGAAGAAGGGACACATAAAGAAGGATTGCATCAAGTATAAGAAATGGCTTGAGAATAAATGTAATTTAACCTCATTTGTCACGTATGAAGCAAATATGGTTGATGTTAATTGTAACACATGGTGGATTGATTCTGGTTCTACAATCCATGTCTCAAATTCCTTGCGGGATTAACCAACCTGCGAAAACCAGT
The DNA here is from genome assembly GCA_037501455.1 of Lantana camara. Classification (NCBI taxonomy): domain Eukaryota; kingdom Viridiplantae; phylum Streptophyta; class Magnoliopsida; order Lamiales; family Verbenaceae; genus Lantana; species Lantana camara. Next base: position 132,340,239 of record CM074855.1, read on the forward strand.
GGGAAGTGAATGATGCATCTATTCAGGAAACAAGATGCAGTTACATGTGGAAGCTATTGGAACATGCAATCTAGTTCTTAAGAGTGGTTTTGTTTTGACTTTAGAAAAGACTTTTTACATTCCTAGTTTCTCTAGAAATTTGATTTCAATTTCAAGACTTGTTCCTTTTGGATACTCTTTTAACTTTCCAAACTCTTCTTTTAATTTGTCTTATGAATCTGAAATTATTGGACAAGCAATGTTGTGTGATGGTCTTTATTCCCTTGATTTGCAAAATGACACCACTCATAATGTTATGCATGTTCAAGCTGGCATTAAAACATGTGTTACAAATGAAAATTCTTCTGTTTTATGGCACCGAAGATTGGGACATATCTCCATTGATCGAATTAAGAGATTAGTAAATGATGGGGTACTTAGTACTTTAGACTTTACTGATCTCGATACTTGTATAGACTGCATTAAAGGTAAGCAGACTAACAAGTCAAAGAAAGGTGCCAAAAGAAGTAAAACCATATTAGAAATCATACATTCGGACATATGTTGTCCAGACATGGATGCATATGGTCAGAAATACTTTATCACCTTTATTGATGACTACTCACGATATATGCATCTCTACATGCTTCACCACAAAAGTGAAGCATTAGAAGCCTTTAAGGTTTACAAGGCTGAAGTAGAGAAGCAATGCGGTAAGCAAATTAAGATAGTGAGGACTGATAGAGGTGGTGAGTACTATGGTAGATACACTGAAGATGGACAAGCTCAAGGTCCATTTGCGAAGTTTCTTCAAGAAAATGGGATTGTTGCCCAATATACTATGCCTGGTTCTCCAGACCAAAATGGTGTAGCAGAAAGAAGAAACCGAACTTTAATGGACATGGTGCGTAGTATGCTTAGTGGTTCTAAGCTACCTAAGTCTTTGTGGATTGAAGCTCTCAAAATGGCAGTGTATGTGTTAAATCGAGTTCCAACTAAGGCTGTTTCTAAAACACCATTTGAGTTATTCAAAGGTTGGAAACCGAGCTTAAGACATATACGAGTATGGGGATGCCCATCTGAAGTGAGAGTCTATAATCCTCAGGAAAAGAAACTTGACCCAAGGACCATTAGTGGGTATTTCGTTGGATATGCCGAAAGGTCTAAGGGATATAAGTTTTATTGTCCATCCCATAGCACTAGGTTTGTGGAATCAAGAAATGCAAAATTTCTTGAGAATGACTTGATCAGTGGGAGTGATCAATTGCAGGATTTTATTTCTGTAAGGGATCAACCTTCTACTTCAAGTGATAGATTAGTTGTTATTCATAACACCCCTCAGGTACAATTGGGTGTCGAAGAACAACATGATGAAGATCCACATATTGCTGAAGATACTCAAGTAGATCAAATTGTTCAAGAAACTCCACAAGTTATTGAACAACAAGTAGAGCAGCATGATCTTAATGAGAATGTTGGTCAAGCCTTAAGGCGATCTACTAGAGAAAGGAAATCAGCACTTCCTAGTGACTATGTTGTGTATTTACAAGAATCTGACTGTGATGGTGGAGCTGAAAGTGATTCCGAGTCTTTTTCACAAGCTATGAATTGTAATGAGTCAGAATTATGGTACAATGCTATGAAGGATGAAATGAACTCTATGAAATGCAATGAAGCCTGGGATCTTGTCAAGTTACCTGACGGTGTAAAACCCATTAGTTGTAAATGGGTGTTTAAAACCAAGAGGGATTCATCAGGCAACATCGAGAGATATAAGGCTAGACTTGTTGCAAAAGGGTTCACTCAAAGAGAAGGAATCGATTATTCAGAGACATTTAGTCCTGTTTCTAAGAAAGATTCCTTACACATTATATTAGCATTAGTAGCCCAATTTGACCTTGAATTGCAACAAATGGATGTGAAAACGGCGTTTCTGAATGGTGATCTAGAGGAAGAGGTGTTCATGAAACAACCTGAAGGATTCTCCTCTAGTGATGGTGAGCAATTGGTATGTAAGTTGAAAAAGTCCATATATGGATTGAAACAAGCCTCCCGACAATGGTATTTGAAATTTCATGATGTTATCTCTTCATTTGGTTTTGTTGAGAACATAAAGGATGAATGTATATACCGTAAGGTTAGTGGGAGTAAAATTTGTTTCCTTATCTTATATGTAGATGATATCTTGCTTGCTACCAATGATAAGGGAATGCTATATGAAGTAAAACAATTCCTTTCTAAAAATTTTGAGATGAAGGACATGGGCGAGGCATCTTATGTCATTGGCATTAAGATCCATTGAGATAGACATAAGGGCATTTTAGGTTTATCTCAAGAAGCATATATCAACAAAATTTTAGAAAGATTTCGGATGAAGAATTGTTCATCAAGTATAGCTCCCATAGTGAAGGGTGACAGATTCAATTTGAATCAGTGCTCGAAGAACGATCTTGAGAGGGAAGAAATGAAAAACATTCCTTATGCTTCTGTTGTTGGAAGCTTGATGTATGCTCAGGTTTGCACTAGACCTGATATTGCATTTGCAGTTGGAATGTTAGGGAGATATCAGAGTAACCCAGGTATTGACCATTGGAAAGCTGCAAAGAAAGCCTTGAGGTATCTTCAAGGGACTAAGGATTACATGCTTATATATAAACGATCAGACAATCTGGAGGTGATTGGGTACTCCGATTCAGACTTTGCTGGCTGCGTTGACTCTCGTAGGTCAACATCAGGATACATTTTTATGATTGCCGGTGGAGCTATATCATGGAGGAGTGCAAAACAGACCCTAATTGCTACTTCCACTATGGAGGCTGAGGTCGTTTCATGTTTTGAGGCTACCTCACAAGGATTGTGGTTAAAGAGTTTGATTTCTGAGTTTGGAATTGTGGATTCAATTTCCAGGCCAATAAAGATTCATTGTGACAATTCAGTTGCTGTTTTCATAGCTAAGAATAATAGAAGTGGTAGTCGAAGTAAGCATATCGACACCAAGTATCTAGCCATAAGGGAACGTGTCAAGAATAAGAAAGTGGTCATTGAACACATTAGCACTGAATTGATGTAGCCGATCCTTTGACTAAAGGCATGCCACAATGCCATATTGGGACTTGTTTCTCATATGTAAAGTTTCGTTATTGGACGAATGTTGTGAAACTCTGAATTTATGGATATTTCTCATATTTTATGGATATGTGCACATTTATGTTGTTTTGAGAAATATCAATACGGTTGGACCTCGAATAAACATAGGGTTTATTCATAAAGATTATGCGGTAAAGTTGAAACCGTAGTGCATTGTAATACATGGAAGATACTACTCGTTCATAAGAGGATCTATCGCCATGATTCATGTATTGTGTTTTCTAAAGTTTGGGTAGTTGTGGGTTTACGGACCAAGTGGGAGAATGTTAGCAGTTTGTGGTCCGTTGGGATTCCTAAACTGCATAAGGATGAGATAATATTTCTATTTATTAATATTATAATTCTCACACTATTTATGACGTAATAAAAGGAGACCCACTAACCCAATAACTCCCATTATTCTAGAATTATCGGGAGATAACCACTAAAGAAAAACCGTTGTAGAGATATCATAACTGATGGAGTTACGTATATAAAAGATTAGAAAATCCCTAAGGTCCCTAAGTACAAAAATACACATACAGAAACCAATCCATCAGGTTGTGAAGGTCGGTGCTTAGAAGAACCTTAAGGAGAAAAGGGCTAGAAGAATTCTTGAGAAGAGAAGACTTGAAGCCATTGACGGAGTCCTTTGTAGTCATCAAGCAATTGGATTTTCTGGATTATATCGGTTACTCAATCGGCGAAACGAAAGAGCAATAACGGGAGGTATTTCGATCCTAATTTCCGCTGAGTGAATTCATGATTAAGTCTATTATATGAATTCGTATGATTATGCTTACACCTAATGAAACTCCTAATGAATTTTTTATAAAAACTGCGCAAATTCCCCGGCCAAAATAATCAGACCACATGTAACGCCCCAGTTTTTCATTTTACAATAATGTGACGTAATTGTTAATAAATTGCGCTATTTAATTATTTAATTATATGATTAATTGTTTATAAATGCTTATATTTGTTTTAAACTATAAACTATTTCTATTCTAATTTAATTCATTTTATTTTACCTTGATGCTTAGTGTTTAAATTCTCAATTAGGGTTTTATGTTGCCTTAAATATTTCGGTAATTTCGTTAATTAATTTCAACATGTTATTAGTTGGTTTTAATTTAATTAATGTGGAATTTAGGTTTAGTAAATTATTTATAACAATATGAATTCGTTCATGCGCATGAGTGTTCTATTTGTGCTTCGTTCATATGTGTAATGATATCGGATTGGTATGAAAATTCAGTATGTCGTAAATATATGTGTTATGAACATGCCTACGTGCTCGGTTTATGTTTTCGGATTTATTTGACGTGTTTATGAATTTAATTTCGATTGTGGAACCAAATCGGGGGCTAACGAGCAATTAGCGCACCCTTGGTTCCGTGCGTGATATCTTGAGCTCGGGAATTCGGATTCGAATTCCGTCAACTCCGTTGCCTTCGTATCGACGATTCGGAGACAATGGAACAAGCCTCATACCTTTTTGAAATCATTAAGACCTCCGAAATCCAACCGTAACGGACAACTCGTGCAGGAAGAGCCCTTATGTTGACTAGTCTTCATGGTGGGACCCCATAACCCCTCTTAACTTAACCATACCTTAACCATGACTTACCTACCTTGAGTTAACTCCTTCCTCTCCCTTTTAGCTGCTAAAACCGAGCCAAAATATCTCCTCTCATTCTGCAACTGATCGAGAGAAGGGAGAAGAGGAGAAAGGAAGAAACCTTGGCCATCCTTTGTGATTTTGAGCTCAAATCACCATCTTTCTTCACCAAATCTTTAAGGTATGAATATTTATGTCTTCTCTACTCTATTATGCTTGATTTCAGCTACTTAAATCGTGATTTGGGTCAGAGTTGATTAGGGTTTGAATTATGAGTTTGGTATGAACTTTTAGGGATTTTTGCTCTAGTGACCTATATGTTGGTGTGGCTGAATTTCTTGCTTATATGTGATCATATGAACTTGTTTCTTGGCTTATTTCTTTCCTAACTCATAGTATATGATGTTAGGAGGATTTCATCTCTTGCTCCTTTTATGAAATTATGAGAGATGGAGCTCCAAACTTGATATTCAAACTGTTTCCCCTGTTATCGAACTGCTGTGTGAGATTTGGTGTTGTTGCATGATCATATGGCCTCCATATCGTGTGAAAATGCATGGAGTTGATGTACACTCATTGTTCTATATGTTAGCATTCATGCTTTAAGTATTTGGTTCCATTTGAAGCCTCAAAACCGCAAGACATGGCCTGTTCTTATGCATGATTTTTGACAGAATTGTTGCTGTTACATTTTGTAACTTGTTGATCATTCTAATGTGCTTTAAATGGTACCATTTTGCATATATATGATGTATATAAGTTGTTTAGTATGTTAGCATGCATTCCCCTAAGTTTCAGATCCAAATTCAAGCCCTAAGTACTTGATCAAGGCATGATAGAATCATTAGGGCTCATATGTCCGATTGTAGCGACCCAGTTTTGTTTCACGGTTTCGATGATCTTAACGTGTGATTTAGCCTTTGCACTCTAAATGAAAAATGTTCATAACATGCCAAATATGTTGTATATTAAGTTTCAGAGCATTTGGAGTTCATTTGGTATGTTTTTGGATTGAGTTTGTTTGGGTTCAGTTTTGCCGGAAAATTTCAAAGGGTGATTAAGTTCTGTACCGTGACACCCCCGTGTCTCATTTACTCATAAGAGTGAGACACGGGCGTGTCACACCTTCTGGGCAGCTCTGTACTGAGCCACGCCCGTGGCTCAGTTGGGCAAGGGTTGGTGACACCCCCGTGTCACTTCCCATGCGCAGTCTTCGTTACTTCCTCTTCGGTTTTTGATTTATTTCACCTCCTTAATGACTTTATCTCCTTTTGTGTTAAACTATGAACTTGTTTTGCTATGTGTTAGGAGTATTGTGGTTCAATTTCGTGGCATTTGGATGAGTTATAGGTATGCTTTTGCTTATTGCCGTTTATGTATGTTTATATGTCGTTTATGAATCGCATAACTTATTTTCTATACCATATGACTTCTTCTTGTTGTCAAACCTTGGATATATGCTATGTCATGTAATATGAAGTATGTAGTAGCATGTTGGGAGAGTTTGAACATGTTCTATGTTTCTATTTGAGTTCTTGAATAAATTGAATGGAGATATGAATTGAATGATCTATGATTGAGCAAGTGAATGAATTAGTTGTGTGATTTTCATGACTTAATATGATCTTTATGTCTTCATATCATGTGTGAGCATTGCCGTGCGTCATAAATGGTTCATTTAGGGTCTTGAGTCTCACAATCACGTCTTGTGGTCTTTTGTACAGTTTGTCTCCAGGGTGGAGAGCTTTTGATCGTTCAGGCACTTGGTGCTCGATCCTTGTTTCTTCACGGTTAAGGTGAGGGTGGTTTTCGTTTTAGCTATGTAATAAACCCTATAACCCTTATGTGAAAAGCTTTGGCCAAAAACCTTATGATTATATATATATGGTTTTCAAACGAAGTTATCGAGTAAATTCTTCTGAATTATACGTATGAGCGTATATAAGCTTAAAAATGGTTTTGTAATGAGGCTATGCTCCAAACCGTGTGTCTTCATGCTAGCTATGGATTAGGATGACACGGAGAGGTACGTATATAGCATATGCCGAGTTACACGGTAAGGTATGATTTCTTATGGTATGTATCATATGTATGTATTGATATGTTTTGGCGAGATTGTATGGATGATATGTTCACGGGCCCAGGGACTTAGTGCAAGTGGCTATCCGGGGAGGCAAGGGCCGACGGTGATCCCTTGTACTAGTCCCAACTTATTTACGGTGATACCGGCCCTCGCTAGGAGGTTTAGCGGGGAATGGGAGCTGAGTGCCCTTGGGGGAGTCATGAAACCCCATTGGCCTATGATTGAGGTGGTCGGGTCTTGCAAGCCCGTCCACCACCCGGAGGAAGAAGGTTGGTATTGATATGATTATGTTTATGAATATGTTATGATATGATTATGCACCGTGCGGGAATGCCGGGATCCGGATCGCCCAAACGAATATGTTTATGAAATGATTTACGGTCTGTGTGTATTATGATATATTGCATGATCGCCTAATCAATGTATATATATTTGATATTTGTCGTACACGGTCGGAGTTTGGTTGGAGATTGTGCACGCTCACTCGCCGAGCCTTATATTTATGTATGATTTATGAATGTAATGAATTTAATATGAATTAGTCGTAAAGGTCGAGCATTGTTTATCTATTTTCTTGCCCTTTTTGGGAACTAATTTCAAATAAAACCTTGCTCGGGATTTATGACTTGCATGTGCATGTTTTATATATATGTATCGCTCCTGCTCACTCAGTCTTCTAGAGACTGACCCTCTCCCTCCCCAACACTTTAGTGTGCAGGTTTGGCTTGGGAGTTTCGAGCTAGGCGGAGGTCTGGAGTCTTTAAGTGGGTCCAGTTAGGCTAGGAGAGTCTCTGCATTCTCATCTGTATTGGAATTATGTATGATTCATTTCAGTTATATCATGAAATTGGATACCTATGTATTTGTTATGATATTGGCTTTACTGGGTTTTGCTATGATTTAAAAGAGGCCTGAAGAGCCCAAATTTCGTTTATGATTGGTATGTTTGAACTCTGGCTTTTCTGCATTATATTTTGTGGATTGGTAACCGTTGTCTAGCTCCGCCTGGCTTAGGAAGGTTCTTTTGTTTGTCTCCCGTTCGCTATGGTTTGATACGGGTGCGGATTTACTGTTTCGTTACTCGTGTTGAACCATAGTGCGGGGGATGTGGTGCCTCACGTGCGGGGTGCTACATCCTTAAGTGGTATCAGAGCCCGGTTGCAAAACCGGTGTTCTTGAGTCGGGTCGGAGTCAGTTTAAGTCGAACGGCATAGGGACTATGTGATATTATGTGCATTGCATCGATCTTGATTTTGGAACTTGGTTTCCTTTAAGAATTTCGTTGAATTATTTGTTGCATTTTTTTTGATTCTTGTCTTTCGTATTGAATATGTGTCATGAGCATGCACTAATCGCATGCATCTATTCTTGAAGTAAGTATTATTTATAGGTTATGGAGATAATATCAAACCACGGCCAAGTTCGACGATAAAGAAGATCGATTGCAAACTTTTCTGAGACATGGAAGATGGGCAGGATATTCTGGGAAGAATGTAGAGAATTAGAGATGTGAGACTTCCCCAAATGGAGCTAGAGTCAAGGATGAGGAAATCGGAATGGGAGTTAATCATGGGATTGTTGGGACTCAAAGACTAAATTATGAGAATTTGCTACTTGGAGTGTTTTAACTGGATTCAGCAAGGTCTTTCGACCTAAAGGATGAAGTGAACGAACCTTGAAGATATTTTGATCCCGGATTGGATCGTTTAAGAGGTCTCAATAATTAGGAGAGACTAAGATAAAATGGGTTCGGTAGGAGCTGTGTATCTGGGGTCGACAAGAAGGATCTATGATTAAACCTAGGGAATTGAAGTCAAGTCTATCGAAGTTAAGACCGGGAAGAGAGATTGAGGGAGTTCGATGAAAAAGCAAAATTTTAAGGGGGAGAGTACGACCGAGAGATAAAATGGAGGATGGAAGTAGTGCTCGAATAAATATGTCAATAGCAACAACGGGGATGCAAATTAAGGAGAATCCGGATATCCAAATGGTGGCCATTGGAAATGAATAAGAGGACGGTAATGGTTAAGTTGTTAAGAGAGAAGTGTCAATGCCAAATTCGAGGGAAGATTTTCCGCAATACAGAGAAGAGAGTTATTAAACGACTCTATGCCTGGAATTCCAAATTGGGAGTGATGAAATTATATGGGAGTTTCCGTGACCTCCTAAGATGGAATTAACTAAAGGAAAATTTGATCAATCTATTAGATGAGGTGGTGTTGTCGACCAAGATTTATTTAGCAGAAGTATTAAGGGATCCGAGACAACATTATTAAGTTATCGGTTCTATCAAAGGTGATCCGGAAGGAAATCCACGAAGAAACCAAACCGGAGAAGATGATCATTGGAGGATTTACATCGAACTTCAAGAGTCATCAAGAACACTCTATCTTCGATTCAAGAAAAACGGAGCTAGATGCCAAATATAACCTGAAGGGGGGTCAAAAGGGGGTGAATGGATTTGTTAAGATAGAAGCTATAGGTCTAACTTCGAGACAGATGATCTAAGGATATTCGGGGAGGTCAAGCTCGGTTAATTAAAAAGAATTGGAGGGTCGAACGAAGATTGTGGGAAATGGTGAAGACTGGAAATAGTACAAGTCAGAACGGATCCAAGAGTATGATCCTTAAAGGATTTAGCAATAACTTCACCGAGGAACCTTGAAGAGGTTCAAGACAAGCTGACCACTGAGCTATCTTCAGGATGGATTCTACACTGGATAACGACAACTCTCAATTCTAAACTTTGAAACTTCGGTGAACGGTACTTATAGCATTCATGATACATGCATCCATGCAAATTTAACTTATATAATTTTTTTTATGTTAAGTGTTTTAATCTGGTATTGTGTTAAATTGCTGGAGTAATTGAATATCAATGTGGGCGACATTTATTACTTGCTTTGGGTGCCTTACGTGATTCTAAATTTGGTTTTTGCGTGAGTTGCTTGGGAGTATTGGAGACTTCCTTGCTTTATTTTCGGTTAAGAGACGGGGATTCTCTTATTTTTGTTTGAGAGACGGGGTACTCTCTTTGCTTGCGAGAGACGGGGTTCTCTCATTGTTGTTAGAGAGACGGGGTTCTCTCATTGCTGCTTGAGAGACGGGGCTCTCTCCTTGTTGTTTGTGAGAGACGGGGAATCTCTCATTGTTTGATTTCAAGCGTGATTTGAATCCGAGGACGGATTCTTTTTAAGGGGGAGAGATTGTAACGCCCCAGTTTTTCATTTTACAATAATGTGACGTAATTGTTAATAAATTGCGCTATTTAATTATTTAATTATATGATTAATTGTTTATAAATGCTTATATTTGTTTTAAACTATAAACTATTTCTATTCTAATTTAATTCATTTTATTTTACCTTGATGCTTAGTGTTTAAATTCTCAATTAGGGTTTTATGTTGCCTTAAATATTTCGGTAATTTCGTTAATTAATTTCAACATGTTATTAGTTGGTTTTAATTTAATTAATGTGGAATTTAGGTTTAGTAAATTATTTATAACAATATGAATTCGTTCATGCGCATGAGTGTTCTATTTGTGCTTCGTTCATATGTGTAATGATATCGGATTGGTATGAAAATTCAGTATGTCGTAAATATATGTGTTATGAACATGCCTACGTGCTCGGTTTATGTTTTCGGATTTATTTGACGTGTTTATGAATTTAATTTCGATTGTGGAACCAAATCGGGGGCTAACGAGCAATTAGCGCACCCTTGGTTCCGTGCGTGATATCTTGAGCTCGGGAATTCGGATTCGAATTCCGTCAACTCCGTTGCCTTCGTATCGACGATTCGGAGACAATGGAACAAGCCTCATACCTTTTTGAAATCATTAAGACCTCCGAAATCCAACCGTAACGGACAACTCGTGCAGGAAGAGCCCTTATGTTGACTAGTCTTCATGGTGGGACCCCATAACCCCTCTTAACTTAACCATACCTTAACCATGACTTACCTACCTTGAGTTAACTCCTTCCTCTCCCTTTTAGCTGCTAAAACCGAGCCAAAATATCTCCTCTCATTCTGCAACTGATCGAGAGAAGGGAGAAGAGGAGAAAGGAAGAAACCTTGGCCATCCTTTGTGATTTTGAGCTCAAATCACCATCTTTCTTCACCAAATCTTTAAGGTATGAATATTTATGTCTTCTCTACTCTATTATGCTTGATTTCAGCTACTTAAATCGTGATTTGGGTCAGAGTTGATTAGGGTTTGAATTATGAGTTTGGTATGAACTTTTAGGGATTTTTGCTCTAGTGACCTATATGTTGGTGTGGCTGAATTTCTTGCTTATATGTGATCATATGAACTTGTTTCTTGGCTTATTTCTTTCCTAACTCATAGTATATGATGTTAGGAGGATTTCATCTCTTGCTCCTTTTATGAAATTATGAGAGATGGAGCTCCAAACTTGATATTCAAACTGTTTCCCCTGTTATCGAACTGCTGTGTGAGATTTGGTGTTGTTGCATGATCATATGGCCTCCATATCGTGTGAAAATGCATGGAGTTGATGTACACTCATTGTTCTATATGTTAGCATTCATGCTTTAAGTATTTGGTTCCATTTGAAGCCTCAAAACCGCAAGACATGGCCTGTTCTTATGCATGATTTTTGACAGAATTGTTGCTGTTACATTTTGTAACTTGTTGATCATTCTAATGTGCTTTAAATGGTACCATTTTGCATATATATGATGTATATAAGTTGTTTAGTATGTTAGCATGCATTCCCCTAAGTTTCAGATCCAAATTCAAGCCCTAAGTACTTGATCAAGGCATGATAGAATCATTAGGGCTCATATGTCCGATTGTAGCGACCCAGTTTTGTTTCACGGTTTCGATGATCTTAACGTGTGATTTAGCCTTTGCACTCTAAATGAAAAATGTTCATAACATGCCAAATATGTTGTATATTAAGTTTCAGAGCATTTGGAGTTCATTTGGTATGTTTTTGGATTGAGTTTGTTTGGGTTCAGTTTTGCCGGAAAATTTCAAAGGGTGATTAAGTTCTGTACCGTGACACCCCCGTGTCTCATTTACTCATAAGAGTGAGACACGGGCGTGTCACACCTTCTGGGCAGCTCTGTACTGAGCCACGCCCGTGGCTCAGTTGGGCAAGGGTTGGTGACACCCCCGTGTCACTTCCCATGCGCAGTCTTCGTTACTTCCTCTTCGGTTTTTGATTTATTTCACCTCCTTAATGACTTTATCTCCTTTTGTGTTAAACTATGAACTTGTTTTGCTATGTGTTAGGAGTATTGTGGTTCAATTTCGTGGCATTTGGATGAGTTATAGGTATGCTTTTGCTTATTGCCGTTTATGTATGTTTATATGTCGTTTATGAATCGCATAACTTATTTTCTATACCATATGACTTCTTCTTGTTGTCAAACCTTGGATATATGCTATGTCATGTAATATGAAGTATGTAGTAGCATGTTGGGAGAGTTTGAACATGTTCTATGTTTCTATTTGAGTTCTTGAATAAATTGAATGGAGATATGAATTGAATGATCTATGATTGAGCAAGTGAATGAATTAGTTGTGTGATTTTCATGACTTAATATGATCTTTATGTCTTCATATCATGTGTGAGCATTGCCGTGCGTCATAAATGGTTCATTTAGGGTCTTGAGTCTCACAATCACGTCTTGTGGTCTTTTGTACAGTTTGTCTCCAGGGTGGAGAGCTTTTGATCGTTCAGGCACTTGGTGCTCGATCCTTGTTTCTTCACGGTTAAGGTGAGGGTGGTTTTCGTTTTAGCTATGTAATAAACCCTATAACCCTTATGTGAAAAGCTTTGGCCAAAAACCTTATGATTATATATATATGGTTTTCAAACGAAGTTATCGAGTAAATTCTTCTGAATTATACGTATGAGCGTATATAAGCTTAAAAATGGTTTTGTAATGAGGCTATGCTCCAAACCGTGTGTCTTCATGCTAGCTATGGATTAGGATGACACGGAGAGGTACGTATATAGCATATGCCGAGTTACACGGTAAGGTATGATTTCTTATGGTATGTATCATATGTATGTATTGATATGTTTTGGCGAGATTGTATGGATGATATGTTCACGGGCCCAGGGACTTAGTGCAAGTGGCTATCCGGGGAGGCAAGGGCCGACGGTGATCCCTTGTACTAGTCCCAACTTATTTACGGTGATACCGGCCCTCGCTAGGAGGTTTAGCGGGGAATGGGAGCTGAGTGCCCTTGGGGGAGTCATGAAACCCCATTGGCCTATGATTGAGGTGGTCGGGTCTTGCAAGCCCGTCCACCACCCGGAGGAAGAAGGTTGGTATTGATATGATTATGTTTATGAATATGTTATGATATGATTATGCACCGTGCGGGAATGCCGGGATCCGGATCGCCCAAACGAATATGTTTATGAAATGATTTACGGTCTGTGTGTATTATGATATATTGCATGATCGCCTAATCAATGTATATATATTTGATATTTGTCGTACACGGTCGGAGTTTGGTTGGAGATTGTGCACGCTCACTCGCCGAGCCTTATATTTATGTATGATTTATGAATGTAATGAATTTAATATGAATTAGTCGTAAAGGTCGAGCATTGTTTATCTATTTTCTTGCCCTTTTTGGGAACTAATTTCAAATAAAACCTTGCTCGGGATTTATGACTTGCATGTGCATGTTTTATATATATGTATCGCTCCTGCTCACTCAGTCTTCTAGAGACTGACCCTCTCCCTCCCCAACACTTTAGTGTGCAGGTTTGGCTTGGGAGTTTCGAGCTAGGCGGAGGTCTGGAGTCTTTAAGTGGGTCCAGTTAGGCTAGGAGAGTCTCTGCATTCTCATCTGTATTGGAATTATGTATGATTCATTTCAGTTATATCATGAAATTGGATACCTATGTATTTGTTATGATATTGGCTTTACTGGGTTTTGCTATGATTTAAAAGAGGCCTGAAGAGCCCAAATTTCGTTTATGATTGGTATGTTTGAACTCTGGCTTTTCTGCATTATATTTTGTGGATTGGTAACCGTTGTCTAGCTCCGCCTGGCTTAGGAAGGTTCTTTTGTTTGTCTCCCGTTCGCTATGGTTTGATACGGGTGCGGATTTACTGTTTCGTTACTCGTGTTGAACCATAGTGCGGGGGATGTGGTGCCTCACGTGCGGGGTGCTACACCACATACTATAAAAAAGGTTCCAGTTACTAATTCATCATGTCTATTTTCATCTGCCATGATAGCTTAATCTGCACATTCTGAACTCACATAATTAAAACAATAAGACAATACAGATATTTCGATCAATTATCAATAAAATAATCATGAAATAAGATATAAAATAAGATTGAGTTAGGGACCTTCAATTTTATTCTTACCGCCTTATGTTGTGTTCCTTCTTCAAACGACTATATTGATAGATAGATAGATAGATTCTTAACGCCTTATGTTGTGTTCTTTTTTCTGACGACTATATATAGATAAATAGAGAGAGGTGCAAATTGAATAAAATTGAGTATTTATGAGTAGCAATTATTCTTAACATATGTGATATGGCCATTTATTTTTTAAATTTCATCACGCCAAAGGTATTAAGACACAAATATTTGCCCGCTTATATTAAAAAAAGACACAAATATTTATTTTTATGACTTCAGTTTAGGCATCTTTATTTCCTTTTTCTATTTTGGATTTGTATTAGTCTAGATTGTCATCGTTCGGGGAAATTCTTGCATGCACCGGGTGTGGGCCCCGGTGCATGCACCCCCCATTTGCCCACTTATATTAAAAAAAGACACAAATATTTATTTTTATGACTTCAGTTTAGGCATCTTTATTTCCTTTTTCTATTTTGGATTTGTATTAGTCTAGATTGTCATCGTTCGGGGAAATTCTTGCATGCACCGGGTGTGGCCCCCGGTGCATGCACCCCCATTTTTATATTGCAAAAAAATATATATATATATATATTTTATTTTTGAATAAAAGATAGGAAAAAAAATCAAAAATAAAAAATATATATATATATTTTTTTTTGCAATATAAAAATGGGGGGTGCATGCACCGGGGCCCACACCCGGTGCATGCAAGAATCTCCCCATCGTTCGTATTGATTAATTTACAATTTCACGGGTATATATTAATTCAATTTATCTGCTATGACTATGATGCACAGATATAGACATGTCATGACATAAATATAATAATACAGATTCTTTTTAAAAAACTTAACTTGATAAATATCGAATATGAAATCTGACACGAATATCTAAACGACGCACCATAACTCGATAAGATAATATTTTTAAAAATATATATGTATCATAGTTTGCCTCGAAAATGACTTAATATATAGTGCAACTACATTAATTCAAAGAACTAGAAAAGCCTATGGGCCGGATGGTTTTAATTAACATTGTCATAGCCCAAATCAATCTCTACAATGTTTAGGTGGCTAATAAGTTTTTTTTTTTTTTTAAACACACACCCCATGTGGCCAGAGATATTTAAACCCGGGTCATTGACTTTGAAAAAGAACTCTCAAACCAATTGGTTAACCCCTGTTGGCAGGTGACTAATAAGTTCATTATTGAGGATAATGTCTTGGTTTTGAATCCTAAGAAAAAAATCTATATAATGCAATGCACGAATATCTAATTAATTTTTTATATTTCATTTATTTTGGTTTGAGTCGAGTGTAAAGTTCATCTCAATAGTTTTTTTAACCAATAAGTTTTAGACTCCTATTTTTAGAAAATGTAAAATGTGTTTCTTATAATATAATCAATTACCACTAAACTAAGTCTCATTAAATACAAATATATAACTAATGACAAAATAATATACAATACACGAATAATATACGAATTAATAACAAATAACATATGATGTTTGAATATTTTTAAAAGATATTAATTTATAGTAATATATTCGAATTAAAAGTTTGTTATGTGATCAATTTAAAAATAATTCGTGTCAGTTTCCCTACATAACAAATAATCAACCCATCAAATAGAAAAAATTCATAGATAAAAAAATCAAAAAATTCAAAAAATAATTTCTAGAATACCCAAGTTATCTCATAAAAACACAATTTGGATCATAGGACATATATATACAGGATACCAATTTCATAAATTAATTCTAAAATTAAACTGGAAATATGGTATGAAAAATATATTTTTTGTACGACGCACCACATATTTTGTCCTAATCACATAATAATCATTAAATTAAGAAATAATTAGACGCATGCTTGGATACCTCAGCCGTCATTTCTTAACTTATTTCAAAATAAGAAAAAATTGTGCATAATCTGATAATCCAAAATGTTGTAAGAACGTTGTTATTCTCGGAAAATGGAAAGCATACAAAATTGTTGTCTGATTTGATTCTCTTAGCAAATAGTTAGGACACAAAAAATTAAGAAAGCTTAATCAAATATATAGTAATTAAGTGTGACAAATTAACAATATTTGATTTGCATTGTTTCTCATCTTGTACGCATTGGGTCCTCTCTTGTACCGTTGTATACGTAATTATATATATTAATTGATAATTATAAGGGGTTACAATAATATTGACCTATTTTTGGACTCAAAATTTGTATATTATTAGTTTAATATAATGTTATTGCAGATCAATTTATACGTGGAGCATAACATTTAGGAACAATGGGTAACTATGGAGGAGGTTGAAGAACACCTCTTGAAAAACATCGTAGACTCTTGTGAATGTCATGGGACTCCAGGATTAAACATGTTTTCAGATAATGCAATGAGAGCGCGGATAGACTCGCGAGAATTGGCCATGATCTCTAAATGGATTGCGTGAAGTGAGATTCGTTGTCGGTCGGCGCGTTGAAGATGTAACCATCCTCTTTGACCCGTGTGTAGGTCTCTGATGGAGAAAAAAGAAACAAAAAAAAAAAAAGAAACAATGATTTGGTTAATAATAATAATAATAATAATAATAATAATGACTCAACAGAAGCACTGGTGAAGTCTTCCGTCCCAAAATATTTACGATTTTTGGATAATAATGAACTGTTCTCGTCCCTTTTCTCCAAAACCCTCCTCGTGTTTCCAAAAACAATGAGCCATTGGCATTTTATTTATCTATCACTGCTAAAATTTCTTCTTTGGTATCAAATGAAAATAATTTCTCGATAGACATAGATCATTATTGAGGGTGTTCTTCTTTTTCTTTTTTCTTTTTTCTTTTTTTTTTTTTGGTTCTTTTTTGGGATAATTTCTAACTATTATGATCAAATTTAACGGTTAAAAGGAATACCCAAAATTTAAAATTTTTGAGAAATTTGTGAAATTATTAGCAATATAATACTAATTTATACTTGATTATATAATACTATATATTCTCTACATGCTACATAGCTTGTGATGTTTTTGTCTCACACATTGTATTATAGCAATGGAAAAAGCATATTCAGAATCAACAGCCTCCAAACAACATACTGATCACGTATAAAATCATCCAAAATCCCACCAAATTAACTCCAATCCCATCATCATCATCATCTTCTTCAATCATGCTTGAATGGGGAGACATTGACACATTCTGCAACCAATACGGCTTCTACAGCAATCAGAATCCCCTCCAAGAACCAATATTTCCCCCCAAAGATCAACAAACACCATCCCATCAACGAGATCTTCTGCTTAATCAGCAAAACCCTAACCTCCTTCCCGAGAAAACCCGAGTCAATGACAAGCAGAAGCTATCGACGGATCAAATCCTGAAGCTCGCAGGGGAGAGATTCGTGCAATTCTCTTCACAGAAATTCATCAACATCAACGTCTTGATGCACCCTTATGGCTCTTCTCTCGCGGATCTCACTTTAGAAGACAAGCAAGATGTTGAACTGTCACAGCTGCTTCTCGCTGCAGCTGAAAAAGTTAGCCACCAGCAAAATGACAGGGCGTTGAAATTACTGTCGAATTGCCAGTGGATAGCATCAAAAGCTGGTACGCCAGTTCAAAGAGCTGTTTATTACTTCGCAGAAGGGCTTTTGGAGAGGATCAAGAAGGGAAATGATGGAGATATGGTTTCAGGAGCAAAGTTTGAAAAAGCGAATGATGCTTGTTACGAGAGGAACATTCCGGCGCTGGTGGCGATGCATCAGAGGCTTCCCTTTTTCCAGGTTATGCATTTCACTGCTGCGCAGATGATTTTGGAGAATGTTGAGAAGAAATCCAAGGTTCATTTGATTGATTTTGATATATTCACGGGGCTTCATTGGGCAGGATTGATGCAAGCTATTGCAGAAAGGGAACTGGATCCAGGTTAGTTGGTAGTTAAGGGTTTATCTTTGTTGCTGTTGGCATTGGTCGCTGGGGGCTAAGTTTCATACCAAAATGAAACTTGTGAAAAAAAAATTTGATAATGTGGTTATTTTTGGTCAAAAACTCTAGATGGAGGTGGATAATTGTCAAGAAAGTGAAACTTAGAGGGGAGGTAACTGTGAATATTTAAAGTTAAGGAGACTTGTAGATGAAGTGTTTCAGACTATATATATAATGGTATATATACCAAAGGAAATCCAGAATTTTGTCGTAGTCGTCCCAAAAAAGCACAAATTACAATCTTTAGGAGGATTTTCTTTGTAAAATAAATGCTATATGTATGTAATCGGGGTCCATTATGTTGAGGATCCCCCTTCTCCGGCCCTATATACACGTATCCATATGGTTTAATACAAAATTTCATTTCAGGTGGTTATCTAAAGATCACGGCCATCGTAACGGTGGACAAACCCAATGCCGAGAAAACAGGAAACCTCTTAAAATCCTTTGCAAGGAACTTAAACTTGCCATTCTCCTACAAAGTAGTCTTTTTGCCAGACCTGAAAGATCTCAAAGAGGAAGACTTCGATATCGACCCCGACGAATCTGTTGCAGTCCTCTTCCATTACGTCCTCAGAACCCTAATCGCGAAGCCTGTTTGCCTGAAAAACATGATAACCGTAATGCAAAAGGTGAAGCCATCCATAATGATAGTTGTTGAGGTAGAAGGAAACCACAATTCACCTACATTCGTGAGCCGGTTCATAGAGGCACTGTTCTTTTACGGTGCATTGTTCGACAGCCTTGAGGATAGTATGGCCCGTGATAGTGGGGCCCGCATGGACATAGAGTCGGGGACTTTCAGGGAAGGGATAAGGAATATAGTTGCTGCAGAAGGGCATCACAGGGTGACTAGAAGTGTGAGTATTAGTGTTTGGAGGGCATTTTTTGCCAGGTTTTGTATGGTGGAATTGGAGCTAAGTACTTGTTCTCTTTATCAGGCTTGTTTGCTTGTGAATAGGTTTCCTTGTGGCCATTCTTGTACTTTGGATGTGGGAACCAAGTGTCTGTTGGTAGGGTGGAAGGGTACCCCTTTGTTTTCTCTTTCGGCTTGGAAATTTCATTGAGGTGGAGGGCATTTTGGGAAACTTAAATTCAATCCTGGCTCGATCAAGTCAGTGTTTATCCAATGACTAGTGGATTATACACTTCAAGAAAAAAATAATAATTAACTAATATTGTGGTTGATAACTACTTTTCTTAGTAAATACTAGGGGTGTAAACGGATAATAAACGGATCGGATGTATGATTACCATATCCTTATCCGTTTATGATTCGGATGGATACGGATAATATCCTTTTAAATCGAATTCGGATAATATCCTTTTTATACGGATACAAGGCGGATTCGGACGGATTCGGATTTTAATCGGATTTTCAACTATTCAAAATTTGACATAAATTATTTATTTATATAACTTCGAATTTTAATCAGATTATCAACTATTCATTTATAGATAAATTATTTAATAATTATATAACTTTGAATATATATATTTTAGACGAATAGAGAAATAATAAGTATATCTATATAGATCATTTTTATATTTTAGCGAATGTATAAATGTTGTGAAATTATAAATTTTATCATATAATTAATTTGAAATATAATATTTTTATTAATAACATAATATATGTTAATTATATTATCTCTATATGAATATTGACGTGAACATATAGTTACTAATAAAACCTAAGGTTTTTCTTTAATAAATGCGCTAAAAAATTTACTTAATACTAATAATCTATCGTACATACACAGTTTTGTGTATATATTTTAATATAATACATTATTTATCGGATACGGATTACGGATAAATCGGATAACGGATATATCTAACGGATAATGAAACGGATCGGATGTTAAACGGATCGGATGCCTTATTACCATATCCTTATCCGTTTATAATTCGGATGTCTATAATCGAATACGGATAATATCCTCTTGAGACGGATTCGGATAATATCCTCTGTAAACGAATTCGAATGCGGACGGATATCGGATTTTCGAATATCCATTTACAGCCCTAGTAAATACTATTACATATTTCAATGATTTGCTTATGAATATAATTGAATATTATTTAGGGCATCCCTATCTTCTCCACTTTTAGCTTTTTTTAAAAAAAAAAAAAACAGACACACCCCAAGTGGGATTCAGACCCGGGTCATTGCCCTGGAGAATGAATTTATTAACCACTTGAATCAACTTCTGTTACTCCACTTTTAGCTTCTTAGCTTCGTCTATGTACCGTATACATTTAAATAAAGAGCTAAAATAACAACAAAAATTAAACACTGAATAATGGTTTGAGAGCACTGAAAGATGGAGCAACGAGAAGCTGTAACAGAATGGGGATCACATTTCTAAATTAGGCTGGATTTACAACTTGTATCCTGTTAAAAATAAGCAAAAACAGTATGAAAGAATAAGATGAAAAGAAAAAAAAGTAATTTTTCTAACCTACAAAATTGGCATCTGTTTTTGGTTGCAGATAATAGTACAACAATTCATTCCAGCTATCTGGAACACCTGGAAGGCACCAATGGCTACAATCCTGAACACCTGGATTGATAGATTTCCTCCCATATATGGATGGATGAGCGTCGGGTCTATAATCTGATAACCGTGTTATATTCAGAAAGGTTACGCGGTTCTTCATCTGTCTTAAAGTCTCTTCCACGATCAAATTCTTCTCGGGGTAATTCGAGTTAAATGTCTCATTAATGGGCCGAAAAGCTTCCCTGCAATGGCCGCCCGAGTTCCACATACCTCCACTGTTCAGAGAACATAATGTGAACATTGAATACATTATCCATGAATATGTTTAAAAATTTATTAAGAAATCAGTTTTAGATGGCAATTTTGACAGCAAACCTGAAATGAGAAGGTGCAGAACTTCTAAAGTATATACGGGTTCTGCGTGGATTGATGTTTTTATCAACCCATGAAGCCCATGTGGATAAAGATCGTTGGAAGGCCTTTGTGACGTCGAGTCTAGGGAGGACTGTATCCCCTTCTTGATAGTAATTAACACTGTTTATGATAGAGAAAAATCATAAACTTAAGGGAAAGATGCGACATAAAGAGCCACCAAAAATTCTCATCTCCATACACATTATTTGGAAAAGTAAAGGGATTTTTTCTTTATAAGTATCATACTGGTCACAAGGTCGGTCACACAATCCATACCGAGCACATTGGGCTCCTCTAGCCGCTATTTCACATCCATTCTTCCTTTTAAAGTAAAAATTGCAGGAAGTTGACCTATCAATCGTTGTATATGGGATAATTACACTAGCATACCCTGAGTTGACCTTAATTGCACAAACTTTCCCTATGAGGTTTGAGAAATTATAAAGGCTTCCGCGGTCAAAGAATTTACATTACATTTGGATAAATGAAATTTTAGGAAGTCATCCCTAAGTTTTTATGAAATCCTATTTTATCCTCACCCTTGAGGGTTACTCACCAATATTTGACTTTAAAATTTATGACCGTAATAGCATGGGTTAAACCATATCTTTGGGTTGGCAGGGGAAGTATTTGTAAATTCCAAACCTCAGGGTATGCTAGTGTACATTTCCGTTAGTAATTTTATTTCCAAAATTGATGTGGGATATCACAAAACAATCTAGCAGTACCCTGAGATGGTTTTTCATGTTAGAATTACGATTACCCTAAACTGGAAATGCATAGAAACTGAATTTTATTGCGTATTAAAAAGAGAAATGAGGCTCACCCAGCCTTTGTTTTGTGATGACTCCACCAATGGGCAGTATTGAATACAAGAATATCGGCCCCTCTCCATCTTGATGACCCTTTATCTATAGTATCAATGCGCAAAGTCTGCACTCTCTTCTTGCCTATTCTTGCTTTACTCTCATGAACTAGGAAATGTGAAACATAAAACTCAACCGTACATTTGTAATCCTGCAAAAACATAAGCAAATACAAGAAATGTACCATTTTCACAAGTTTAAAAATAAAAAAATCCGGACATTTGCCTAAATATAAAAACTACCTCGAACTTGAAACAATAGTTTCCTCTCCCTTTGGTTATTCTCCTCCCTCGAGACTCGTAAACCTTCTTCGGATCTTTGACAGCTCCCATCAACAAACAAAGCATAGACTCCCATTGATTTCTATTTATAGAATCACCCACGAATACTAGTCTCTTTCCTCTGATCAGTTCCAACATTCTTGTTGCATTAAATCTACAAGCATTTAAAACAAAAATTTCTTCATTTAAAGAATTTCGATCCCGTATTAAATCAGTAAGTTTGAATGGACCTAGCTTACCTAGGAATGTCACAATCTTGAGGCTGCCACCTCCATTTCATGTAGTCTTTATCCAACCTCCCATTTGTCTCACAACTAAATCCTTCATCTATAAAGGGGCAAGTGATATTTGTGTACAAGGGATAGCTTTCATCAAAAACCCACCTCCCTTTGGTAATATCACAATCTACCTTCTTCTTCTTATCCTTACTCTTCTCAATATTATTTCTGAGAGAAGAATGTTGCCTAGCAAACGAAACATCAGATACTATATCCTTTTTCTCAATTATGGGATTATCAACCACCGCAATTACACTATTCACAACATGATTTTCACCAAATACTGAATTCCCACCATCAACAACACTAGAATTACCCTCAAAACCCGAAAACTCAGCAATTTGCGAAGAATTTTCACCTCCTGTTAGATGGGCTCCCACCAAAATTGAATTTTTGATCACAAAATCCGAAGAACTGCTGCTGTTGACACCATTGGCGCTCTGTACAGTGAGAGAAGTGGAGTTGAAACCAAGATTCTGGGTTCTTAGATCGAGGGGAGCTGTGGTTTTGAAAACCCAAGTGGAGAAGAAAACGAGGAAGACTAAGGAGAAGGAGATAGTGATTGAGAAAGCCAAAACTCTGATGGGCTTGTTAGAAAAACTTCTCTGCTTCTCCATCTCTTCCTTATTGAGTAGAGGGTACTGTGAGAATTCTCCCAGAAAGGGAAATTAAAGTCAAGTATTGGAGTTGTTAGGATTTGGTAGAGTTAAGATTCTAACTACACAGATAAACAGAGATGAGTATTGTGGTAATGAGGTGCAATAGTATATTATTCACCCATATACAGCTCAAAGAAGAGGAGAGAGAGTGTGTGAATTTGGCACCTCATAGTTTAGACGTTTGTTCCACCATTACTGATGTTTTTATCCGTAATCATTCGTGTTTAAAGGTAATGGGTTATGGGGGGGTTTCCTCTATATGTCTTTGGGAGAAAGAATCGGTGCGTTAAGCTGTAACGCACGTGACATGTCCCCACTCGCCATTTCCCAAATCTTAAGGGAACGGATAAATAAGACTCTAATTTCAGTTGCTTACGCTTAATCATGTTTGATTTTTTTTTTCTTTTTTATTTTGTGGGAAATTTTCATTCTTTCAAATAATCTATTTCTGAAATTCATCTCAAATTCTCAATGGGTTAATTGTGTATGTCAGGCTTAAAGAAAATTTTAATTAATTAAATGTATCGCTATCCAATTCCGTGCAAAATGGACTATTTAAAGAGATTATATAAAATTGGAATTATATGCCCCACAATCCTCAGTTTTTTGAAAAAAGCAAAAAAAATCTTGGAAAAAAAAATTAGTTAAAAAAACTCCGTCTTAAAATTACCACCCCTTAAGTCCATTTGATCAAATTAAATGTGTGAGTTTACTGTTATACCCTTACCTATTTTGAAACTCAATTCACCGTAACACCATATTTCATCTTCATTCTTACGCTAATTCTTGGAGCCAAAATTTTCCCCCTTTCACAAACCCTAACTCCGATGTTTGAAATCACCTGAAGAGTGCGTCATTAGAGTTGGTACGCGTAATACGAGTTCAGTGAAGTTTGCTTAGCGTATTTGTCCGTCGATTTTGTCGTGTATCCGCCTTCAATCAAATGTTAAGGTATGTTGATGCTTTTTCACTTTAAAAGACTGGGCATTGTGATAATGTGGGTTTTAATCTATGAATCTCCATAGGATGCGTGAGGCTAGATTTTTATGTTATATTGTTGAAATTTTTAGGGTTTTAAGCCAAAACTTGCTGAGTACGATTTTGAAAGCTTGTTGAGTGCGATTTTGTGTTGTTCTTTGATAGTGCTTAATGGTATAACATACATCTGTGGGCTGGGGGAAATTTCATAGACATAAAGAACATGGGCTTGAGGTATATTGGGGGAAGAATGCATACTTCAGAGGTGAATCTTGACTTTTTGTCTGAGTATTACCTTATGTTGAAAAACAGGAATCAGAAAGCAACGAAAATTTAAAAATTTTCCAACAAAAAGGATCGAAACTCGCAATCGTGAATCCAAATTCGTAGAGATTAGAAACTTACTTTTCAATAATCTTTCTTGAAGCGTTTCAAGCCACCCAAGAACGCTCTTCTTGCTGCTTGATCCCCTCTCCTTGGTAAAGCTCGAATCTTTAAAAACTTCTAACTTGAAGCTCTCTAGAGATACTCTACCAACTTGACTACAATCTAACTAGTAAGGATGCTAGTTCTCTAGTTAGTGTTTAGGCTTAACCTAGGGTTTATTTGATCTTGGAGAAAGGATGGTGTTCAACACATGAACCAAAAGAATTATCAATTACCCTCTAAGGGGAGCTCGAGCTCCCCTATATATAGGAAGGAGAGGGGCGGCCGAACCTAATCCTATTGGACTAGGGATTTGGTCCCTCTCTTTTATTACTTGATCATCAAATAATTCCAAACTTTGACTTTTGAATTCTAATTCAAATCAACTTTTAAGAGAGTTAAAATATCCAAACCCTTTTGGATAATTTTATACTTTATTTATTAATAAATAAATAACTTATTTTATCTAATTAATTAATTCGTAATTAATTAAATAGATTATTTTTCTCCAAAATAAGACTTTCTTTTTAATTCAAAAATTAAACCAAAGTCTATTAAATAATTAACACATTAATTATTTAATCACATATACATATATATGCACGTGTGACACACGTGTCCCCACGTGTCCCACACGTGTGACTCACGTGACCTACACGTGTGGAACCCTCTTGGCATGATCAACTCTTTTAGTCATTTCAAAACCTCAACTCATGTAACCAAGTTGTTGTGTGTGACCCTCTAGGTTCTCAATTCAATTAGCAGTGACCCTAATTAATTAATTCACTAATTAATTAATCAGTCCACAGATTAAACGACCATAGTCTAGCAACAGGTGTTTAACCCCTAGCTGAATTGGAATGTCTCGATTCGACAGAACCTTTAAGTCATTGATTCATGTGAGATACAATCCTCCTACTTACTATCTCTCAACCAAGATCTAGGGCAAGGGAATAATCAGAACCCCAATAATCTGGTCTTAAAGCTAAGTGCATTTCATATCTATTTGATCTCAATCCAAGAAACCCTTTTCTTGATGTCTTGATCTACTGCCTTGACTAAGGACTCCATATGGCATATGAATGACTTACACAATAAGAGATCATCTTGCAAATGCAAGTGTAGGTCCTTTCTTGATTCTCATTCACTTTCATGAGTCACTTGTGCAGCCCCAACATAAGCCTTGAATCAGTTGTCTAAGGCGACACCCTTTAAAGCTTATACCTAAGACTATAGATTTAACTCATAAAGTGACATGGAACCTCAAGTCTAAGGATCAATTAATCACATCAATGACTCGTGAGATATTTCCTAATCTGGAAGTTTTCATTTCCTAATCTAATGTTCTTGGACCACAGAATGTACCTGGTGTCAATGTTGCTGGAACACAGAACATTCCTGAAGTTGAAGATCCAGTTGTAGATATCAATGACATCGATTTCACTTTTGAGGATGATAATAATGGCAATGATGCAGTTTATGAGGATGCATGACACTATGAAAATCTTAGTGATCTAGAGCCATGTGAAGAGATGATGGAAGAATTCAGACAAGTGAGAGAAGATAATAGGTCAAGAACCAACATATCCAGATCCAATACCAATCCAAGTCCTGAGGATCCGCCTGATAACAGTGATGATGGAGAGTGGGCAGATAGTGATTTGGAGCCAAGTGATGCAGATAGCCAGTCTGATACACCATATGACTGGTTTGATGATGTTGAAGGATCTTCAGAATTATATTCATGCAAAGGAACATTAGTAAGGAGTCTACAAAAAAGAGATTGGGGGAAATGAGGAAAAATAGGGTAGCACATAAAAGAAAATTAGTCACTGATCTTGATAAAAATGACTATGATGCAGAGCATAAGGTACCAGATGTTGAATGGTACATGTACAGTGAAGCAGATGATGATGAGAACTTTGATATGCCTCCAAAATCTGATCATGAAGGTCCACGATTTGCCAGGTTAAAGATGGTGATAGTGTGAAAAACTTAAATATGCATGTTGGATTAGAGTTTTCATCTGTTCCTAAGTACAAAGAGGTACTTATTGATTGGGCTGTGAGGAAGGGATTTGCACTGCACTTCATCAAAAGTGAGAGCACCAGGGTTACTGCAATTTGTGATGCATAAGGCTGTTCTTGGAGTATACATACTTCCAAGAAGCAAAATTCAGATGTGTGTCAAGTCAAGATACTGAAAGGTTAACAATACTCTGTTATTATTTATGTTTTTCTCACTTATGTTCATTTTTTTAATACCATTTTTTCTGGGAGGCGGGCCCAGAACAGTAGCGGTCTGGGACCACATTTTAAAATTTTTATTATAATACAAGTATTAAAATATTTCTAAAACATTTTAATATAATAGCGGAAGACTTAGCCGGATCTACTCAAGTATATACATGCAATTGATAATAAATTTTAAATCACTTAAGCAGATAAATATCTAGCATGCAATTAACACTTAAGAGCACATAATTTATCATGCTTAAAATAAAACAACTGTAAAATATTACCATACTGCAGACATGGCTATCTAACGGCATTTTTCCAGCTCCCGAATTCACCTCTTAAGAACCCGATACCCGATCTCCTCGTGAAACCGACAGAGCTTCCCTGCAATAACCCCAGGGACACCCTCGGGGTGTGGGCTCCGAAAGTATTTCTCTAATTACTTAGAGAAAATAAACTTTAAACTAGAAAACCCTTTTCAGGGTTTATTCTCCCGAAATTAGGCGTTTTATATAAACACCTAATTAAAATTAATTCCAAAATAAATCAGAATTAATAAGGAGAAAAGGGATATGGTTTCAAAGCTAAGCTCTAGCCAAAACCTCTCCCAAAATGTTATGAGAAATGAGGGAGGGGGTCAGCCTATTTATAGGCAAAAACCCGAGGGCAAAACGGTTATTTTAAGCATAAGTGGAAGGGTATTTTGGTCATTTCGCACTGCCACTTGCAAAATTGACGGAATATGAGAGCACCACGTTGAAGCTCTCATCGCCACGAATCCAACGCCGCCGGCCACGCGCCAATCGGAGTTGGCACGCGCCCTCACGCCACGTGTCATGCACTCGCGGCCCAGGGTTTCTTGGCCTTGATCCGGTTCGACACGTGGCCGATCCTGGTGACGCCACGTGTCCGGTCCGGTTCAACCCTATCCGCTGGTTCGGCCCGTTGACCCCGACCCCGACCCGTTGCCGACCCGGATTCTGACCCGACCCGATCGTATCTGGGCCGTCCGTGAGCTGCGACGTGGCGAAATCTCGGCCATCCACATGGCGCGCCACGCGGCGCTCTGTCAGCGCCTACTGGGGCCCGTTCTGCTGACGTGGCATGCGACGTGGACTGCCACATCAGCATTTTTTTTTTAAATTTAAAATTTTATTTTCTCCAAAATAAAAATTCTGGGCATTTCCAACTCTTTGGAACTTTGATTTATTTCTTAAATAAATCCCTTGGCTATTTTCAAACACTTTGAAAATTCATTTCTCTTTCTCCCTTTAATATTTTCTCTTCGGGTTTTCAATTGGGGCTTGCAGGGGCACCTGCAGGATTAATTAATTTTAGCTCCAAACGGGTTAATATATTATCATCTCATGATAATAATTAATTACCGTTTAAAAATATTTAATTCCACTAAATAAATATTGTTGCACTCTAAAATTAATTAAATTATTCACGAATTTCTCGATCTAGAATAATTTCGCATTTTACTCCTCCGTGTAGATATCCATGAAAAATAAATTGTAACTACTATCATTTATTTTTCATCTCTAATTTGAAATTTATTGATTTGCGTTAAGTTCAAATTCTCTGTATGTGAAACACATTCAACATACAACTTCGGTGACGTTATCACGCGAAGTGCTTTGGCTAAAGTCTTAATTCGAACTTCTGCAAATCTATTTCAAGGATATCTTTTTCCTTCCAGTAAGACCACAGATTCCTCGATCAATATAACTCTTTAGCACATTTTGTGTTGTCACCGAATCATACAAAGTATTTTGGCCACCCGTTACCGAGACCTCACTTCAAGTATGTTACAGTGACTAACACTACATGCCTAAAGCCTAAGTATTATCAGGATTAAGAGTACAATGCTTCCTGAGATTTTATTCATTTTAGATAGCAGTATAAAATGAACAATCTCAGTGGTCCAGTTCGATGTTTCCAATCCTATTGAAAATCATCAACGTGTTATAAATGGAATCACCATTCCGTATGACGAAAGACTAATCATCTTATATAACCACGTTATAGCCTTGATAAGAACATATTCTTATCTTACCGACTAGAACTTTAATGACACGTTATTTCGGTATTCAAAGTCTTTTCCTATGAAACACATTTCATATAAGAATACCATCACACGTTATTAATTATTAATATGTGAAACAGTCACAACTCGCTGTAAATTCAGTTTAATTAATTCAACAAATTGAATTTTCAGGGCACTATTCCCAACAATCTCCCACTTGCCCTAAATTCAATTTGGCTACACATCTAAGTCTTATTCCTCCCACATGAGTGTCAAAACTCGTTTTGCACTCCTTCGCGCCAATACTTTTAGTGAGGAAATCTATTAGACGTTTCTCTGAGCCAACAACTAAGAAATCATGAATCCAATACATCTAACTGGTTGCTTCTCAAGCTACCATGTATTTGACTTCCATGGTGGTGTAAGCAATACAAGTCTGCTTAACATTCTCCAATTAATAGTTGCTCTTTCTAGAGTAAACACGTATTCTGATGTCAAACATCTAGAATACAAATTAGATTGTAAATCTGAATCTGTGCACTCTATTGAAATGAGCTCACCACCGTGGTAGATAAGCATATAATCTCAAGTCCTTCTCAAGTACTCCAATATATGCTTTCACTACTACCCAATGTCAGATTCTAGGGTTTGACTAATATCTGTTGACTTAGACCTATTTCATAATAAACAACTGACCATGTACATAATATGACATACATAAAGCTTCCGCTGTGGAACCCTGATCATGTCTTTTATCTCTTCAGTTGTCTTAGGACACTGATCCCGAGATAGATAAATTCCATATCTAAAAGGTAATGAACCTTTCTTGGAATTCGTCATATTATACTTTGTCAGCATATTATCCATATATGCTTCTTGTGATAAACCAATCTCCTTATTCCTATGATCACAACAAAAGTCTGATCCTTGGAATAACATTGATTTCACATGGGTCTTTTCTTGTCAAAATGATTTAACGTCCGAATCTTGACCACTGACAAAATTTTTGCATCATTCCCAATGATCATAATATTAATTACGTACAAAATGAAAATGTTAGAACGCTATCATGATGTTATTTTGTACACTCATGGTTCATCAGGCAATTATACAAATCCAAAGAATTTAAATTGACTTATAATTCTGATGCTCCATAATCTAGACGCTTGCTTAAGATCATAAATCGATCTATTAAGCTTGCATTATATGCACCTGATTTCTGGCTGTGAAGCCTTCAGGTTATGCCATGTATCTTTTCTTCTTGAAGTTGCCCGTTCAAGAACATAGTCTTTACATCCATTTATCTAATCTCATAATCGATAATGAGATAAAATGGAGAGGATAATGGACTTAAGCATTGCTATAGGCGAGAAGACCTCATAAATGATTTCTTCTTTCTGGGTAAAATTCCTTGCCATAGGTTTGCTCTAAAGTCTCTACTTTTGTCCATTTCTCCTTTTATCGTCTTGTAGAATCTAATTTTATCTAATAGGGTTTAATGCCTTCAGGTGCCTCTACAAGTTTAAGACTTTGTTAGAATACAGAGATTCTAAATTAGATCCCACGGATATTGACCAAACGGTCAGCGTCTATATCTTCCACAACTTCATTACACGTGATAGGATCAGATACGTTAGATACAACCACTTGGGTCAATCTTAGATATCTCGTCAGGTGTCCTGACAATCCTCCCACTACAATGATGCTCTTGTGTACACGTCTCTACATCATATGTTGTATTTGGTACATCACATCTATCTAATACATTTTCAATTATCACGGATTTATGAAAATCAGTATCTAATACTGTTATTTCTTTTAACACTACTTTGCCTCCACCCTTTGTGGTATCTATGTAATTATCTTTGAAACATTCACAAACATCTTTTGTGATTTCTCAAATTACAAAATATACCACCTCTTGTTCTTCTAAGATAACCTTAGAACAGGTAAACCTGTGTTCTTTATTCTAACTTGTCAGGATCCATCCTTAATTCGTGGACCAGGCTACCTTAAATCCGAAGATAAAAGATACAAGGGTTTTCACCCTATATACAGATCCATGAGTATTTTAGGAACTGAATTAGATAGAACTTGGTTTAATGTACTTTGTCGTTTTGAGCGCAAGACCCCTAAAACGAACTTCGTAGGGTAGCGTGACTCTTCATGAATCTTACCATCATTATCAGAGTTCTATTTCTCCTTTCTGCAATACATCTTTGCTAAGACGTATCTCATATATAGATAGTTGAGATCTAATCTCATTTGAGAAATTCTATTTAACTCTGAACATAGATACTTATCACTACTTCGATCTAATCGAAGTGCCTCGATATGTTTTCTAATTTGACTCTTTGACTTTAGTCTTACCTTCTCTGAACTCTTCAAAAATACATACTTAAGTCTTATCAAATAAACATATCTGTATCTAGAGTAATCATCCAAACGAATGATGAAATATCCAAAACTTCCTCTTGCTTGAACTAACTCAAGTAAGTTCATGGCTTAATACCTTTTATCTCAAAAGGAACTTTCTTGGTCATTTTACTTTTCTAAACAGGATTCGTAGACTGACAGCTGTCAAGTCGAAAAGACTCTACAATCAGTCTTTGGATCTTATTCGGATAAAAGTGACCAAGATGTTGATGCCACGAAGAAGTTTTTTCCTCTTAGATGGTAAGTCAAGCTTTTTAATGTTAAACTTAAATTAGGGTTATTCATTGAGGTATAAAAGACCATCTTTTATTGTGCCAGAGCAAATAAACCTTTTATTTTGTTTAATGGTAAACTTTTGTTCAAAACAAATAGTTGAACGATTACTTATCAAATAACTTACAAAAATCAAATTTCTGTATGTATGGCACGTATAATATAAAAACCTTATTGCCAAAATACGACTTTATAGTCCTTACTGCTAATACAATTAGACTTGTATTATCCCCGAGCAGTAGTTGTGTGTTAGCCGTTTTTCAAACTTCCTGGTTAGTTTGAATCTTCGCATCGAATTGCAAATATGATTAGTTGATCTCAAGTTCACACACCAGGATTCTGGTGAATTTCCTACTAAACATACTTTCAACGGGTAAGACATCTTCATATCTTATCTAAATGGCGTAATAAACAGACAAATTAAGTACTTTGGATAATTTCCTTTTCCTTAGACTCAAGAATGAACCACATAGACGCACGGCGTATGCTTGAGCGCTTAAGAGATGCAATCACATAGGCATGGTTCATATTCATATCAATTACATGCAAAACAAGACATTAAATAGCTTAACATACTCAATTACACTCATAAAACACGTTAAGAGACGTTCATGTACACAATTAATGCATAAAACAACATCTAAATACCCAACAAGGTGCATATGCGATTCGAGAAATATAAAATGCATAAAAGAACAAATACATACACAAAAACATAAGTTAAGAACAAGTTCGGAGGTGTAAAGATACGAGAAAAACGGAATAAAATCACAAAAAGGGGTTCCTAGTGAAATTAGGCCAAAGTTGACAGTTTTCCAAAATGTACAAGCTATACAAAAAGGGACATAAATTGGGTTTGAGAAGTTGGAATTGAGTTTTGTTTGTGGGATAAGAAACTATACAAATAGTGATTTCCAATGATATATGGCTCGAACCATGATTTAAAGGAATTCAAAAATGGCGTGGGTTCAAAAATGGCATAGGTTCGAAGTCGAGTGAAAGATGGAAATCGGTAAAGTGGCGACACCAAAATAAAATGGTTATATCTACCAAACAAAGATAGATAAGATAGGCGTGTTCATTTGGCCGGTTTGGGCCGAAACCGAAATTTCGGTTTGGTTAACTGGCTTTTGAAAATTCAAACCGAAACCGAACCGAACCTCTTCCGGTTTGGTTCGATTTTAACTAAAAATTTTGGGTTTATTTTCGGTTTTCAGCCGAAAACCAAATGATCAAAATATATTTTAGAAAAAAAAATACTAAATTAAACTACTTGAACCATTACAATTTATAACAAATCAGGCCAGAGCTACAAAATAGAGCCATTATAATAAATTGGAGAATCTATTTCACTGAAAGCTAAAAAAAACAGTGTCGTTTACACTAAATTAAACAAACTAAAGGCCGACGGAGGGTAACCGGGAGCTAAAAAACTAGAGATTCATCAGAAAGGCCGATGGAGGGTGTGACGCTTTTTACCTGGGTCCTTCGCCGCGGAGATCTGTGTTATGGGCTTAGCTTAGCCACTTATAGCATTGTACCGCCGCAATTGCTCGCCGAAGAAGAGAGAGGAACTTGGGGAGGCTTCCCCGAGAAATGAGGGAAAGAGGTTGAGTATGGAGGGGCGGCTAGGGTTCCCACTTCCCACAGTTCTTCCATATGGGCTGGTGGTATTTGTAGCACCCGGAACGCTAGGTGCCACATCCCCCGCACTATAGTTCAATTCACATATGAAATGGACAATCCATACATGAACCAAAGCTATAGCGAACGGGAGACAATAAAAAAACGACAATAGCTAGGCGGGACTAACCCCAAACCAAACAATCAATTCAAAGCAATAAAAGCAGAAGCATAAAATTTCATTATCAAATATTAAGTATCCAAAAGCATGTTATCTATCCATATGCATATCAATACATCATCATCTCCAAAACGTTCCATAAACATGCCAATTTTCCATAAGTATCAATACATGAACATAATATGAAGGTGAAGTGTGCTAGACCCAAATTAAAGATAAACTCGACTATAATTCCCCCCTAGCACACACCTGCAAAAACTGAAAGGTTGAGGCGTCAGTCTACAACGGACTGAGTGAGGGGTATATAAGTATAAGTGCATATACATACATGTTATAATCTCGGGTAATATTTTTTTGGTAAAAGAATAATATAAGTCAAGAAATAAGATATAATATCACCCGAGGTTACAACTGTCAAGTTTAACAACTAATTCAATTTTAGTCAATCAGTGGCCAAGCGAGTGAGGGAAATTCTCCAACCTTACTCCGACTGTGTACAATAATTAGGTTATCAATAATTTAGGTGATCAAGCAACTTATTACAGTGTAGTACATTTAGTAGTAGCTTCAGTCCCTTCTTCCTCCGGGTGATGGTGGGCTTGCAAGGCCCAACCATCCAGTCAGTGTGAGCAGAGGGTACATGAATCCCTAAGCCCGGAACTCCTTCCTCCACTATCTCCTAGTGGATTCAGGGGTCATCCCAAATTGGTGAGGATAGCGCTAGAGTTACCCGTCAGCTCATGCTTTCCCGGTTGGCTGAAGCCACTACCCTCGGGCCCACAGTGCAATACAGTATACTCGCCAAAAAATACGGTCAATTCAGTACAGTAGACTCGGTGAATTTTGAAATCATTTGAGGTTTATGAAAATCTATAGATATATTAATACATTTTGGCCAAAATCCACATAAGGGTTGTAAAGGTTCTATATATCTAGAAATTAAACCTCACCTGTGTGACCAAAATAAACAAGGAAATAGCTCACAGGGCCTGCTCCTCGTCACCAGGAAGCTGGTCTGTGCAAGAAAGATAATTGTCCGTGAGACACGACTCAAAATGTACCAATTAGGACGAATGGCGTAATCATGAACATTATGACGTGCATTGACAATTAGGGAATGGTATGATCATATTCATGCATAAAATGAGCATATAATAACACGTATCGAACATTTATGCGATTAGAAATGGATTATGAAAACTCAATTTTATGTAGAAAATTTATAAACCCCTCTAGAGCATGGGAACGGCCGTTCCGGTTTTGAACTGGAAATGGGAAGGGCCGTTCCCGGCTCCCCGATTCAGTCCCGTGCGTCTGTAAAGAATTTAGAATTTGTTCATGGCTGGGAACGGCCGTTCCGGCTGTAAGCCAAAACTGGGAAGGGTGGTTCCCAATCTCGCGGGACAACTGGCAGGAGTGGGAACGGCCGCTCCCAGAATGAACTGGGACGGGAAGGGTCGTTCCCGTTATGCAGTTGCAGCAAAACAGAGCAGTATGCAGGGAAAATACGTACCAAAACCACAAATCATAAATGATCCATAATTCCATCTCCAAATGACATAAATCAAGCAATATACATACTAGCATGCTTATAGATCAATAAAATCCAATCCAAACACTTATATTAAGCTCAAATCATCAAGAATCATCAATTAAAACCCATATATCAACTCATGCTCCAAGTCCATAAACTTCAATATATATGCATCAAACTTAAGCTCAAAGTTCACCAACATACTTCCAACAACAAATACTCAATTCATCAAACTCAAACCGTAACCCTAGTTTCACATAATGAATTCAAGAATTGATCAAAATCTCCATGGTTACCTTAAATGGAAGAAATAGAAGAAAAGATGAAGATATAATGATGATGATGCTCCTAATTCCACAATTCCTTCACAGTTTTAGCTTGAATGATGAAATCCAATTTTCCCTTCTCTTGGAGCTTTGATCGATCAAAATGGAGCAAAAGCAAAGTGTATGTACGTTTGTATGAAATGAGGGAAAATGGTACGCGATTGCTGCAATATGAGGGGAAAAGATGCTCCAAATTGCTATTAAATCCCTCAAGTTGTTAAGTCATGCAATTGAGTCCACTTCCATAATAAATGATCACTTAAGTCCAATGCAAAAGTCATGCAATTAAGTCCCCAAATTCAAGAAAATGATCAAATAAGGACATAAAAAGAAATTAAATCATGCTCGGGAATTAATTTATGTTCCAATCAAATTCAATTTATGCAATAAATATCAATTTGGTATGAATTTCATAAAAACACTTGAAATAAAATTTTATAAAAATTATGACATGACATACAAAATTGAAGAAATGATCAAATTAATTTAAATTATTACTCTAAAAACTCACACGTGGCGTTCTTACCTGAAAGGCCGAAAGCTGGGGCGTTACGGTATTCCCCTCTTTTTGAAATTGTTTTGAGTAAGCGATATAGGCCCATATAAACTGCTTGATTGTAATTATAGGCTGACTGCTTTAGTAATTCCCCTTTGAGAGAAAATGTATTTGGAGATTTCAAGAAGAGGGGAATTACTCAACCCATATGAAAAATCATTGGGCCTATATCGTTTATTGGTATTTGAAGAAGAGGGGAAATAATTCAGCCCACAGTCCCAAATAAAGTAATAAACTAGGTAAAGTAATTATAATATAACAAATATAATTAATAAAAATAAATAAATAAAATTATCGGTTTTCGGTTCGGTTTGGTTTAACCGGTCAACCGAACCGAAAAACCAAAAAATCAAAAACCAAAATAGGCCTAACCGAAATAAGTTCGGTCTGTTCGGTTCGATCGGTTTTCGGTTCAGTTTTTCAATTTCATTTTTTTTTTTAATACCCTTAGATATGGACAAGCCGTAAAAAGAAGAGTGTTCTAGACTCAAAGAAGTTGATCGTATCAAAATTTTAGGTCAATCGGAGCTCGGATTGAGGGTCCACGGTCGGGGAGAATTTTCCCCGGCCGGGAAAACTGTGTAGAAACTACTGCATTAAGGTCCCCGCCCGGGGACCTTTTCAAAGCAAAATTTCCCCACCCGGAGAACTGGTTCAGATGAGAAAAGAAGCGCAGCAGCAGGGGTATGTTAGGAATAGTACCCTTAAAGCAGCTTTTGGCTTTACTATTTCCGTGTAAAATCACAAACAGTCTTTGAATAATAAACAAGATGATTTTGTTCATAGGCATTCACTTCTTTATGTGCTTATTTATGTCTGTTTGGGTTAACTGTGTTTTTGTATATATTAAACTCCCCTAATCCGATGAGGCCATTAAGAACTTTGTTGTTATGTGAACGATACATGAAACAAGTTCTTAACTCCATAGGCGAGGAGTAGAAACTTCTCCAAGTTGAGAGTCCGACAGACAGTGGGAGTGTCGACCTTGACTCTGCTGAGACTTGCTTGTGCGATTATGTCCTTCTGAAGGATCACTTAGTTTCATGGAGTGATAAGTGCATATGATGATTCTTTCATAATACACGAGGGTGATTGTTACTAGAACTACATCACTGAGATGTCCCGCATGAGAATATTCCTAAATGGGAAAGGAAGTCTCCTAGAAACTTCCAGATTAGGAAATATCTCACAGGTCAATAACGTAATTCATTAATCCTTAGACTTGAGATTCTGTAATCTCTCATATGAGCTAACTCTGTAATCTTTGATATAGGCTCAAAAGGGTGTCGCCATATAGGCACCTGAACCACGGCCTATGTTGGGATTACACAAGTGGCATATGTAGAATTAGTAGAATCGACAAAGGACCTACACTTGTTGCAAGAACAAGGATGATCTCTTGCTGATTGAGTTGTTCGTAGTCCATTAAACTTAAACCCTTGGCCAAGGTGGATAAAAGATCAAGACATCAAGAAAATGGGGTTTTCTTGGATTGAGGTCTAAATGGATATGAAGCGAACTTAACTTTAAAGATCAAGAATATTTGGGCTCTAAGAATATTCCCATGTCGTAGTTCTTGATTGAGAGATGGAGATATAGGAGGATCGTATTTCACTGTATGTTATTGACTGAAAGGTTCTTCAATTTATTTCGTTATTCGGCTAGGGGTCACACATCCATTGCTAGATTACGATCGTGTGATCTGTGAAGTGATTGATTAATTAGTGAATTAATTAATTACTGTCAC
Organism: Lantana camara; assembly: GCA_037501455.1. Taxonomy (NCBI): domain Eukaryota; kingdom Viridiplantae; phylum Streptophyta; class Magnoliopsida; order Lamiales; family Verbenaceae; genus Lantana; species Lantana camara. The sequence goes on from CM074855.1 coordinate 132,377,750, forward strand.
TGCTAATCGAATAATGAACCTAAAGGGTCACACACAAATGTCAGGACACGAGGGTTATGGTAGGATGTTAATATGATTAACGAAGGATCAAATTGTTGATCGAAATGGAGAAAGTAACACGTGGGCATTACCACGTATCAAAAGTGTTGGGGTTAATGCCCTGAAAATTACCACGTATCGTATTCCCATGCCTTAGTTCTTGATTGAGAGATGGAGATATAGGAGGATCGTATTTCACTGTATGTTATTGACTGAAAGGTTCTTCAATTTATTTCGTTATTCGGCTAGGGGTCACACAGCCATTGCTAGATTACGATAGTGTGATCTGTAAAGTGATTGATTAATTAGTGAATTAATTAATTACTGTCACTGCTAATCGAATAATGAACCTAAAGGGTCACACACAAATGTCAGGGCACGAGGGTTATGGTAGGATGTTAATATGATTAACGAAGGATCAAATTGTTGATCGAAATGGAGAAAGTAACACGTGGGCATTACCATGTATCAAAAGTGTTGGGGTTAATGCCCAGAAAATTACCACGTATCGTATTCCCATGCCTTAGTTCTTGATTGAGAGATGGAGATATAGGAGGATCGTATTTCACTGTATGTTATTGACTGAAAGGTTCTTCAATTTATTTCGTTATTCGGCTAGGGGTCACACAGCCATTGCTAGATTACGATAGTGTGATCTGTGAAGTGATTGATTAATTAGTGAATTAATTAATTACTGTCACTGCTAATCGAATAATGAACCTAAAGGGTCACACACAAATGTCAGGGCACGAAGGTTATGGTAGGATGTTAATATGATTAACGAAGGATCAAATTGTTGATCGAAATGGAGAAAGTAACACGTGGGCATTACCACGTATCAAAAGTGTTGGGGTTAATGCCCTGAAAATTACCACGTATCGTATTCCCATGCCTTAGTTCTTGATTGAGAGATGGAGATATAGGAGGATCGTATTTCATTGTATGTTATTGACTGAAGGTTCTTCAATTTATTTCGTTATTCGGCTAGGGGTCACACAGCCATTGCTAGATTACGATAGTGTGATCTGTGAAGTGATTGATTAATTAGTGAATTAATTAATTACTGTCACTGCTAATCGAATAATGAACCTAAAGGGTCACACACAAATGTCAGGGCACGAAGGTTATGGTAGGATGTTAATATGATTAACGAAGGATCAAATTGTTGATCGAAATGGAGAAAGTAACACGTGGGCATTACCACGTATCAAAAGTGTTGGGGTTAATGCCCTGAAAATTACCACGTATCGTATTCCCATGCCTTAGTTCTTGATTGAGAGATGGAGATATAGGAGGATCGTATTTCACTGTATGTTATTGACTGAAGGTTCTTCAATTTATTTCGTTATTCGGCTAGGGGTCACACAGCCATTGCTAGATTACGATAGTGTGATCTGTGAAGTGATTGATTAATTAGTGAATTAATTAATTACTGTCACTGCTAATCGAATAATGAACCTAAAGGGTCACACACAAATGTCAGGGCACGAAGGTTATGGTAGGATGTTAATATGATTAACGAAGAATCAAATTGTTGATCGAAATGGAGAAAGTAACACGTGGGCATTACCACGTATCAAAAGTGTTGGGGTTAATGCCCTGAAAATTACCACGTATCGTATTCCCATGCCTTAGTTCTTGATTGAGAGATGGAGATATAGGAGGATCGTATTTCACTGTATGTTATTGACTGAAAGGTTCTTCAATTTATTTCGTTATTCGGCTAGGGGTCATACATCCATTGCTAGATTACGATAGTTTGATCTGTGAAGTGATTGATTAATTAGTGAATTAATTAATTACTGTCACTGCTAATCGAATAATGAACCTAAAGGGTCACACACAAATGTCAGGACACGAGGGTTATGGTATGATGTTAATATGATTAACGAAGGATCAAATTGTTGATCGAAATGGAGAAAGTAACACGTGGGCATTACCACGTATCAAAAGTGTTGGGGTTAATGCCCTGAAAATCCAATCATATTGTAAATATTTTGGATTAATAAAACTGAAATCAAAACAAGTTATGAGTATTTTACAAATTTAATAATTAATGAAGTGTGATGGTATTTTTATATGACATGTGTTTCATAGGAAAAGACTTTAAATACCAGAAATCACGTGTCATTAAAGTTCTAGTCGGCATGATAAGAAAATGTTCTTATTGAGACTAAAATGTGTTATATAAGATGATTAGTCTTTCGTCATAGGGAAATGGAGTTTCCAATTATAACACATTTATGTTTTTCAGTGACATTGGAAACATCGAACTGGACCACTGAGATTGTTCATTTTATACTGCTATCTAAAATGAACAAAATCTCGGAGGCATTAGACTCTTAATCCTGGCAGTGTTTCTACTTTAGGCATGTAGTGTTAATCACTGTGATGTACTCAGAAGTGAGTCTCGGTAACGGGTGGCCTGTAACGCCCCAAATTCCGGAAGTTCAGGTAAGCACGCCACGTGCGGGTCGTCGGGAGTTGGGGGTTTAAGTTTATATATGTACTTACTTATTATAATTTCATTACATTCCTATGTGCATAATACATTCCTATGTATTTATATGAATTAACTTTTAATATGAAATTCGTGAATTAAGTGATAATGTGTTTAATGGTATTATGTGACTTTAATTGATCATTTCATGAAATTTATGGACTTAATTGCATAACTTGGATTGGAGCTAATGGATCTTTTAGGTAGGGATATTACTTGATTGCATTCATTTAAATAACCTAGGGACTTGTCTGCAAATAGGGAGCATTTGTTATGTTAGTGGATGATAATATATCTAGTATATGTATCTCTTCCATCACTTGCTCATACAATACATTACATACAAGAGAACATCACACACACACCTAATAAGGATCGGTTTTTACACCTCAAGAGAAGGAGAAGAATTCATCTCATAATCCAAGCTATTTTGAGGAACTTTGAAGCTAGAAGCATCATCATCTTCATCTCTTCATCCCCATCTCATTCTTCTTTCATTTCAAGGTATAACATGAGAATTGATTGAATTTCTTGATTGACTATATGAGTAGGGTTTGATGTTAGCTTGATGCTTTCATGTGTATTCATGCTTAGAGGTATGTTTAGGACCTTGTTTCTTCATTTCTTGCATAAAACATGAAGTTATGTGAAGCTTGGAAAGCATGTACATTATTGGGGTTTTCATGAGAAATTCTTGATGCTTGGATGTTTATCTCTTGGTTGAATTGATGAATACTTGAAGTATGATGCATATATGAGGTGTTTCAACAATTGTTATGGTTGGAGTTTGGAATTTATTGGTTTGGGGTAGGTTTTGCATGGAAACCCCTGTTTTCTCCCCTGTTTTTCTGTCACGCACAGATGACACGGGCGTGTCATATTTGCTTTGTGTTGGGTGACACGGGGGTGCATGTTGGTGAGTTTGGGTTTTCTGTACCGTGACACGGGGGTGCCACGGTTTGCCTTGTATTGGTGACACGGGCGTGTCACCTCCCTTTTCACGCATTTGGTCCGCTGTACCGTGACACGGGGGTGTCACGGCTTAGTGTATTTTGGTGACACGGGCGTGTCACCCTCTGTTTTCATGCATTTTGTTTTGCATGCTACTGTACGTGCATGGGTTATATAGTGGTTACGTATTAATTGTTAATTGGTTTGATTGATTATATGATTTCATTTCCTGATAGTGCACTTGAACATAATCTTATCTTTTACATATTCATATCATGACTATTGCATTTTGCCGTTCGTCATAATTGGTTCATTCGAGTCGAGTCTTATTTCACACTTGTCCTTGTTGCACAGATCACGGTCCCGGTTTCGAGGAGCCCGCTCCGTAGGGTGTTCTCTTGCTTTCTTTTGGTCGTTTGGTCAGGTGAGGTTTAAATCCTAGATATATAGAACCCTTACAACCCTTATGTGATTTTCGGCCAAAACGTATCTATATATCTATAGTTTTCGAATCTTATGATTTTCAAATGATTTCACGGAAGTCGATTGATTGATTGATTGATTGACGGATTGATTGTTTTGGCGAGTAACTATTGTTCACGTTGGGCCCGAGGGTAGTGTATTGAGCCAACCAGGAAAGCAAGGGCTGACGGGTAACTCTTGCACTATCCTCACCATTGTGGGATCACCTCTGAATCCACCAGGAGGTTTGGTGGAGGAAGAAATCCCGTACGTGGGAGTCATGTTCCCGACGTACACCATGATTGGATGGTCGGGTCTTGCAAGCCCGCCATCACCCGGAGGAAGAAGGATTTATTGATTGAAATTGCTAATTGTGCACTGAACTGTTTGTGTGATCACCTAATTCATTAATTAAATTGAAATATTGTACACTGTCGGAGAAAGGTTGGAGATTTGCCCTCACTCGCCGGGCCACTGATTGCTTGAATTGATTGTTAACTGTAAATTGAATTGTTATAATCTCGGGCGGGGAATTTCTTGTTATTTAAACTTATTTTGTTTTCTTTCTAAAATCTTACCCGAGGTTATAAATTGCATGGTAATTGCGCATATACTTATTTATACCCCTCGCTCAGTCCGTGTTGGACTGACACCTCAACTTTTCAGTTTTTGCAGGATTCGTGCTAGGCGGGAATTAGAGTCTAGGTTGTCTTTAATTTGGGTCTAGCACACTCCACCTCATATTTTGTTCATCTATTAATACTTGATACATTTTGTAGCTTGTTTTGGCATATTTTGGGAATGATATGTATTGATATGTAAATGTTAGAGAGAATATGGTATTGTATGAACTGTTGGTATCTAGTAGTAAATATGTAAATATGGTACCTATATGTATTGAATGTTTTGCTTCCGCTATTTTATTGTTCTGAGTTGTGTTGGTATTGATTGAGGGTACCCGCCTAGCCTTGTTTTTTATTGTCTCCCGTTCGCTATAGTTTCGGTTCATGTATAAATTGCCCGTTTCATATGTGGATTGAGGCTATAGTGCGGGGGATGTGGTGCCTAGCATTCCGGGTGCTACATGGCCAAAATACTTTATACGTTCGGTGATTGCATGAAATGTGCTAAAGAGAAATATTGATCGAGGAATCTGTAGCCTTGTTGGAAGGTTAAAAGATATCCCTGAAATAGATTTGCAAAATTTCAAATAAAACTTTGGCCAAAGTACTTCGTGTGTGTGTCACCGAGGTTGTATGTTGAATGTGTTTCACATACAGGGAATTTGGACTTAAGGCGAATCAAGAAATTTCAGATTAAAAGTGAAAAATAAATTATAGTAGTATTGATTTATTTTTTATGGATATCTGTACAGAGGAGTAAAATACGAAATTATTCTAGATCGAGAAATTCGTGAATAATTAATTAATTTTAGAGTTCAACAATATTTATTTAGTGGAATTAAATATTGTTAAACGGTAATCAATTATTGTCATGCGATGATAATTAGGGGTGTCAATTCGGGTGGGTCGGGTGGGTTCGGGTCGGGTTGAGGTAGGGGTATTACACGAAAATTCTCAACCCGAACCCGACCCGACCCGAATTTGAACCCGAAAATCCCAACCCGAACCCGACCTGATCGGGTTCGGGTTGGGTTCGGGTTGACCCGAACACTGTTCGGGTCACCCGATAACCCGACCAACCCGAATAACCCGACCCGAAACGATTTTCTTTTTCCTTTTTTTTTTTTTTGATTTTTTTTAATTCTAATTTATGTTTAAAGTATTTTAAAACTTGATAACAATATATAAAAATATATAGTTTGTAAGGTTTGACATAATTGCAACTAATATAAGATAAAAAAAAAATTAATACATAAATATTATTAAGTTCTAATTCTAAGTGTAATTATAACTAAGTTCTATATCAACTCTATTTAAATTCCTATTTATATAAATTCAATCAATAAGGTAATTATGTAAAATAAAAATTAGATACATAAACATTATTTAGATCGAATTATATATTTTCTACTAAACTAATCATAATGTAATTCAAATTCTTTAAGTCCAAATAAATACATCTATTTTTGTCCATAAACTCCGTTTAATTCTAATCATATTACAGTCATATATGTCTTTCTAATGAACAAAACTATACAATTTAGACAAATTATATAATATTGACATTATAAATCACATTTTTCTTAGATAATAATCACATGTTTATAGAAAATAATATTTTACTAGCCCTTTTTTTAATAGTCTATTATATTATATTATAAAAATACGAGTTGATTTTTGGATTTTTTTTACAATTTATTGGTCGCCAAAATATCCTTACAATAATGATTGCCCACAAATTTGTTAGAATTGAAGTCTCGAGTCTGTGTTACTTTGATTGTCTCTTTGTGGGTAAAATGGATCCAAATATGTAAAATGGATCCAACATGGGTAAAATATGGATAAAATTGATTAAAATAGGTAAAAAGGATCCAAGTAGGTAAAATTGATTCAAAATGGGTAAAATGTGGGTAAAATGGATCCAAGTGGGTAAAATGAACCTAAATGCACAAAATAGATCCAAAATGGGTAAAATGGATCCAAAATGGGTAAAACAGATCCAAATGGGTAAATGGATCCAAAATGGGTAAAACAGATCCAAATTGGTAAAATGGATTCAAAATAGGTAAATTGGATCCAAATGGGTAAAATGGATTCAAAATAGGTAAATTGGATCCAAATGGGTAAAATGGATTCAAAATGGGTAATGTGGGTAAAATAGATCCAAGTGGGTAAAATGGATCTAAATGGATAAAATGAATCCAAAATGGATAAAATGAGTTCAAGTGGGTAAAATGGATCCAAAATGGGTAAATTGCATCCAAAATGGCTAAAATATGATAAAATGGATCCAAGTGGGTAAAATGAACCTAAATGCACCAAATAGATCTAAAATGTATAAAATGGATTCAAATGAATAAAATGGATCCAAAATGGGTAAAATAGATCCAAATTGGTAAAATGGATCCAAATGGGTAAATGGATCCAAAATAGGTAAATTGGATCTAAATGGGTAAAATGGATTCAAAATGGGTAAATGTGGGTAAAATAGATTTAAGTGGCTAAAATAGATCTAAATGGATAAAATGAATCCAAAATTGGTAAAATGAGTTCAAGTGGGTAAAATTGTTCAAAAATGGGTAAATTGGATCCAAATGGGTAAAATGGATCCAAGTGGGTTAAATGGATCCAAAATGGGTAAATTGGATCCAAATGGGTAAAATGGATCCAAGTGGGTTAAAACGATCCAAAATGGCTAACATTTGGTAAAATAGATTCAAGTGGGTAAATTGAACCTAAATGCACAAAATAGATCCAAAATGAGTAAAATGGATCTAAATGGATAAAATGAATCCAAAATGGGTAAAACAGATCCAAAATGGTAAAATTGATCCAAATGGGTAAATGAATCCAAAATGGGTAAATTGGATCCAAATGGGTGAAATGGATTTAAAATGGGTAAATATGTGTAAAATGGATCCAAATTGGTAAAATGGATCTAAATGGATAAAATGAATTCAAAATGGATAAAATGAGTTCAAGTGGGTAAAATGGATCCAAAATGGGTAAATTGAATCCAGATGAGTAAAATGGATGCAAGTGAGTTAAATGGATCCAAGTGGGTAAAATGAACCTAAATGCACAAAATAGATCCAAAATGGGTAAAATGGATTCAAATGGATAAAATGGATCCAAAATGGGTAAAACAGGTCCAAACTGGTAAATGGATCCAAAATGGGTAAATGGATCCAAAATGGGTAAATTGGATCCAAATGGGTAAAATGGATTCAAAATGGGTAAATTTGGGTAAAATGGATTCAAGTAGGTAAAATGGATCTAAATGGATAAAATGAATCCAAAATGGGTAAAATAAGTTCAAGTGGGTAAAATGGATCCAAATGGGTAAAATGGATCCAATTGGGTTAAATAGATCCAAGTAAGTGGGTAAAATAGATCTAAATGTGTAAAATGGATTCAAAATGAGTAAAATGAATCCAAAATATGTAAAATATGGATAAAATTGATTAAAATGGGTAAAATGGTTCTAACTGGGTAAAATGGATCCAAGTAGGTAAAATGTGTCCAAAATTGGTAAAATGCAGGTAAAATAGATACAAGTGGATAAAATGGATTTAAATGGATAAAATGAATCCAAAATAGGTACAATAGATCCAAATGGGTAAGATGGATCCGAATGGATAAAATGGATCCAAAATGGGTAAATTGGATCCAAATGGATAAAATGGATTCAAAATGGGTAAAATGGATATAAGTGGGTAAAGAGGTAAAAAATGAGCCTAAAACAAGTAGAACGAGTCCAAAATACGTCGAACAGGTTGAAAAACGGGGTGAGATGGGTAGGGATTTGGTTACAAGTCTAATCTTAATCAAATTCTAAATCCAACTCGAATAAATTGTATTCACATTAAAAACTTGTTTATAATTTTAATTAAGATCTAATTCTTAGTGTAATTATAAGTAAGTTTTATATGAACTCTATTTAAATTCTTATTTATATAAATTTAATAAAATTCAATCAATATGGTAATTATGTAAAATGTAAATTAGATACATAAAATTATTTCGATCGAATAATATATTTTTTACTAAACTAATCATAATGAAATTCTAATTGTTTAACTTTAAAAAAACGCATCTCTTTTTGTCCGCAAACTTTTGGTTAATTCTAATCATATTACAATCATGTATGTCTTTCTAATTAACAAAATTGTATAATTTAGACAAATTTATACAATATTAAAATTATAAATCACGTTATTCTCAAATAATAATCACATGTTTATAGAAAAAAATTATTTTACTAACCATTATTTAATATTCTATTATATTATATTATAAAAATACGAGTTAATTTTTGAATTTTTTTTGAAATTTATTGATCGCCAAAATATCCTTAAAATAATGATTTCATAATGTCTAATTAAGTTAATTATGTAAACCAATACGTATTATAAATTATTATTGAAATTTTATAAGTACTTAATTATGGATAGAAATTTGGTTACAAGTCTAATCTTAATCAAATTCTAAATCTAACTCTAATAAATTGTACCCACATTAAAAACTTGTTTATAATCTTAATTAAGATCTAATTCTAAGTGTAATTATAATTAATTGTCATATCAACTCTATTTAAATTCTTATTTATATAAATTTAATAAAATTCAATCAATAGGGCAATTATGTAAAATATAAATTAGATACATAATAATTATTTAGATCGAATAATATATTTTTTACTAAACTAATCATAATGCAATTCTAATTGTTTAAGTTTAAATAATACATCTCTTTTTTTTTCCGTGAACTCCGTTTAATTCTAATCATATTACAATCATGTATGTCTTTTCAATTAACAAAATTTTATAATTTAGACATATTATATAATATTAACGTTATAAATCACGTTATTCTCAAATAATAAATTAATTATTATTTTTTAAGTATATCTAATCCTAAACCAATTATCATTTCATAAATTTTTTATCTAATTATAATACACCATATAATTTAAATATATTAAATATATATTAAATATTTTTTTAAAAAATTTCGGGTCGGGTCGGGTTGGGTCGGGTGGGTTCGGGTTGTTGGGTCACCCGCCTAATTTTTCGGGTTGAATCGGGTCAACCCGAAACCCACCCGAACCCGGCTTCTCTCATTCGGGTCAATTTCGGGTCCGACCCGATTTCAACCCGACCCGAAAACCCCCAACCCGAACCTGATATTTTTCGGGTTGGGTCGGGTCGGGTTGGCGGGTCGGGTCAAGAATTGACACCCCTAATGATAATAGATTGACCCGTTTGGAGCTAAGATTAATTAGTCCTGCAGGTCCCCCCGTAAGCTCCAACGAAGATCAAAGAGAAAATATTAAAAGGAAAGAGAGAAATGTTTTTTTCAAAGAGTTTGAAAATAGCCAAGGAATTTATTTTGAGAAAATAAATTAAATTCCAAAGATTTGGAAATGTCCGAAATTTTGTTTTGGAGAAAATAAAATTTTTCCAAAAAAAAAAAGTTCTTTTTGCTGACATGGCAGGTGACGTGTCACGCCACGTCAGCGGGTCAACGGCCAAGTGGCGCTGACTGGGCGCCAAGTGTGGTGCCACATGGACGGATGAGATCGCGCCTCGTCAGCGCGTGCTAGCGGCCCAGATTCATTCCGGAAACGGGTCAGTCAACGGGTCGAGAAAGCGAGTCAGCGGTCCGGGTCGTCGATGACCGACCCGGACACGTGGATGAATGGGATTTGAACAAGTGGCGCTGGTCCCAGGCCAAGTTTGAACCGACCGGTTCTCTACCGAATCGGCCTGAACCGTTGAACCGCCCGGTTGGACCGGACCGGTCTGCCACGTGGCAGGTGCTCACGCTGGCGTGCCTCTCATACGCGCCAAACGCACAGCCGCCACACGGGCGGCGCGTGCGGGCTCCGTTCCGCACGTGCCGGGTGGCGTTTGGCTCGTGGTTTCTTAGGCTACACGATGATCATCTCTGATTGGCTGAACAAGTTTGGAGTGTACGACAATTTGCTAAAATTGGACGAAAATAGCCTTAAATTGTAGCTATAAATAGGCTGCCATATTCATTTGAATTGATTCAAGTTTTGCAGCATTCCAATTTCAGTTCTTTTGCTGTCTTAAAGCCATCCGGCTCTCTCTCTGCTTTGATTTAATTAATCCTTAATTAAGGATTAAGTAATACTTAATTAGGTGGTTATACAATTAATATATAATCCACTTAATTAATAGAAAATAGGGATTTTCTAGTTTTAGAAAAAAGTGTTTTTCTAGAAAAATATTTTCTCAAAGTGTTTAGCGAAATACTGCCGGAGCCCACACTCCAATTTCTTAATCGGGGATATTGCGGGGAAGCTCTGCCGGTTTCACGAGAAAATATCGGGGTGCTGGAAAACTGCCGTTGATAGCCAATATTGCAGTACGGTAATACCGTTGTGCTGCCCAAATTAATATTTGCATATTGTGATCATATGCTAGGTGATTTAAAATTATGTTATCGATGCCTGTATATATTAGAGTAATGCTGCCCGATTTTTTCCGCTGCTTTATTAAAATTTTTTTGAAATATTTTGATAACGAGGTTATGGCGAAATTTTTTGAAATATTCCGTTGTACCATCACTCTGCCTCGGGCCCTCTACACTAATAACTGGTATCAGAGCGGGGCTCTAATTATATACTCGCATTGATAAAACATAAGATGCATAATTTTAAATCTAATACTGTGCACGTAAATTCTGTCTAAGGAGACTGGGTTTTAAGTGGGACCGTTGTGACCCCTCCAGTCTTTCCTAGGAATTTGCGTGGAATGGTAATTTTCTGGGAATTGATTTCAATAATCTTCCGAGTTAATTACCGAATATGAGATAATTTAAAATATATTTATTTAAAAGGCCATTAAAATTGTAAGCGTGATAATTATGTGATAATTGTTTGCAAGCATGCTTTAATTTTAAATATGGCATGATAATATGAGATATTATATTGTTTCAATTATGCATGATTTATTTAATATGATTAGATAAATAATGTTTAATAGAGATTAAATATGATGCATAATTGAATTAATATTTTTTTGCTTAAATTAATAAAGAGTTATTAAAACCTTAAAATATTATTAGGATGATTTAATAATCCTAGTCGGAGCAAATTAATTAAGATTAATTACTTCCAATAATTATAAGACGCCAAAAGTGATTATTTAATAATTAAAGATAATCCACAAATTCTATAAAATTCAAGTGGGAGCGAGATGAAAAGAGTTGGATTCTCACGGCCTCCATTACCCATCTATAGTATAGTGGATATATACTACTCCCTTCGGCGGGTATGTATTCGCGGTATACAAGATTAGACTTCTTCGGATAGAATGGAGTACGGGGAAAGTCTGCTCGACCACGCTTCCGTGGAGTGTTTGATCTACTCGTACGAATTTATAGGTAATGGTGTACGCTTGACTAAGTAATGTATTAACCTCCCTTCAAAGCTATGTTACATTCACTTAGAGGCCAAAGGTTGACGTGGTGGATTAACATAGTTTGGTAAGAGTTACCTAGATGACATGTTAATTAAGATTAATTCTTGCTTTTCTAAGCGGTTTTCGACCTCGCTTCCGAGGAGTCAACTGCGGTTAGATAAGTCACCATTGTGTAAACCAAAAATGCTTACGTGGATTTCATTTATTGGTTAGCCGCAAAAGAAGTAAAATACAAGATCATAACTTGCATTATTTTAAAATATTTCAGTTTTAAAACAATGACGACCGCTAGCCCGCTTCAATCGATCTTAAAGGAAAATAGTCTTGAAGGGTCTAACTATGCTGACTGGAAAATGAATCTTGACATCGTATTTGGTCACGAGAATCTGAAACAAGTGCTCACTGAACCTTGTCCGGGGGTACCGGAAACTACAGCCAATCAGGATATGAGAAATGCTTATGCCAATTGGATCAAGTCCAATGATTTGTCTAGGTCTTATATCCTGGCATCTGTCTCCAATGTTCTTAAGCATCAAATGCATGAAATGCCAACTGCTAGGAACATGATGGATCATCTCCATCAAATGTTTGGAGGACAGAATCGAGCCAAGAGGCTCGAATTAATGAGAAGGTTGTTAGTTACTAAGATGTCTGAGGGATCACCTATTGAGGATCATGTTATGAACATGATGGCTTATCTGAACGAGATTGAGAGCCTTGGTGCTAAATTTGATGATCTCGGCAAACAGGATATGATCCTATGCTCTCTGCCAAAGTCGTTCGACACATTCAGACAAATTATTCTATGAACAAATTGGATTTTTCTCTGCCTGAATTGATGAACGAACTTAAAGTAGCAGAGGGAGTGATGAAAGCTAAGGGAACGGTTCTCCTGGCTCAGGCATCGACTTCCACGGCTCCAAAAGCCAATAAGTGGAAAAAGGGAAAGGAAAAGGTTCTCAATCCCAAGAAAAAGGTTCAAAAGAAGAAGGGTAAACCTAGCAAAGGAAAATGTTTCCACTGTGATGCAAATGGGCACTGGAAGAGGAATTGTCCAAAATACTTAGCAAGTCTTCCTGCTAAGCCATCTGGACAAGGTATATCGATATCTTGTTTAATAGAATTATGTTTAGTTGGAAGTCCACCAGATTCCTGGTGTGTGGACTCGGGTTCAACTAATCATATCTGTAATTCGTTACAGGGGTTCAAGCTAACCAGAAAGCTTGAAGATGGTGAGATGCAGCTACTGCTCGGAGATAATACAAGTATATCTGTACTAGCAGTAGGGACTGTAAATTTATTTTGGTGATAGGGTTTTGATGTTGAAAGACACTCTGCATATACCGTGTATTCGCAGAAATTTAATTTCTGTGAGTTGTTTAATAAATAATGGTTTCAGTGTTTGTTTTGAACAAAACTTTACCATTAAGCAAAATAAAAGGTTTATTTGCTCGGACACGGTAAAAGATGGTCTTTTCTTGTTATACCCCGATAAAAAACCTAATTCCGAACTTAAGACTACTAAGCTTGACTTGCCATGTAGCACCCTAACCCCCAGGGCACTACATCCCCCGCACTATAGCCTCGATCCACGTATGAAATGAAAAATCCATACATAAATCAAAACTATAGCGAACGGGTGACAATAAAAATGACGAGCTAGGCGGGACACTCTCCCCAACAAAATCAGAGCAAACATGATAATGAAAGCGGAAGCAATAAAATCATTCATACATATAGGTACCATATTTATCAAATAGATACGTATAGGTACCAACTTAACTATCAATACATTATCATCTCTTAATAATATACATAGTCAGGTATTCAAAAAGTACTAATAACGACCACAACATGAGATACCAAAAGTGCTATACATGAAGGTACGGTACTAGACTCGTGAGAATGCAAAACTTGGCCGGACACCTGCCTAGCACGACCAAGCGCTCAAGTACCTGAAAAGTGAAGTATCAGTCTACCCAAGACTGAGTGAGGGGCAATAAATATATATAACACACATCACATGCAAGGTGTAGCCTCGGGTGAAGACTTTGGAAATGAAATGGATATATAATTCAAGAAACTTAATCTTTGCCCAAGATTACAACCAATCACTTTAACATTTTAACTTGAACATTTCATGAACATGTGACCCCGGTGAGCAGGGGCGATTCTCCAACCTTTACACCAAACGTGACAATACGTGCTTGCTTCATCAATTCAATACATGATCATACAATTCCGTTTAGTGCTCACATAGACAATTTCATGCTTGAAATCATGCTATAACCCGAGGATAATCCGACATGCCGGATTAGTCCCCAGTCTCCTTCTTCCTCCGGGTGATAGTGAGTTTGCAAGGCTCGACTATCCACGACATGTTGTGTGTAGAGGACATGACCCTCTAGACACGGAGCTCCTTCCACCACTAATCTCCTAGTGGCTTCGGGGGTGATCCCAACAATGTGAGGATAATTCAGGAGTTACCCGTCAGCCCTTGCTTTCCCGGTTGGCTCAAGAATTACCCTCGGGCTCACGTGCAATCATGTACTCGCCAAACTTGCTTGAAAATCATGACAATCATTACTTGCTTTCTTGAAATATTTATAACTTTGAAAACGTTTATAATGATAATATGTTTTGGCCGAAAAATAGCACATAAGGGTTATAGGGTTCGATTTACTTAAAATAAAACCTCACCTTCTCTTACAAAATATGCCAAGGATATACTCTACTGAGCCTGCTCCTCGTCCACAACCCCGTGACCTGTGCAAACACGACGTGTATACATGAGATAAGACCTAAAATGGACCAAATATGACGAACGGCGGAAATGTATCGAGATGACGATGAAAATGCAATGCGGCATGATAACATGTTGTTTCACTACATAATAACACATATTATAGCAATTCGGGGTCAAAGAAGTCGTCGGATCGAGGGGCTATTTTCGTAATTTTATGCAGAGAATTTTGTTCTGCAATCCAGGTGGGAACGACCGTTCCAGACCCCTTTGGAAAATGGGAACGGTCGTTCCCATGACCCCCCAAAAGCGCGCCAATGACTTCCATTTTAAAAACGTACTGAAGCTGGGAACGGCCCTTCCGGCACCAAGGCCAAAATGGGAACGGCCGTTCCCATGCTCAGCCGCCTAGTTCATTTGAAACAGGTGGGAACGCCCGTTCCCACAATGCCTTGAGGCTGGGAACGGTCGTTCCCAGTTTCTGCAACTGAAAGAACAAAGGAAAAACAGAGCATGGCTACGGGAATGCATATCAACCACAACAAAATTCCAATTTTGATCAACAAAGGCCATAATTTCTGGTAATATGATGCATCTATGTTCATAAGATAACACTTAAACACTTAAACACTCAAAGCATGCAATATTATCAAGGTTTCCAAGATTTCTAGCTCAAAATCCTCTTGATCATTCAAGCTCAATTCTCAATAAATTCATGCACAAATCATGCCATAATTCATGATATGATCACATATTCATGTTTCCCTCTACCAATAATCCAACTAGCACACCAAACTCAAACCCTATTCATGCCAAATATGATCAAACTCATCAATTCATGCAAATACCAACCTTGAAATGAAATAAATGAAGAAAATGGATGAAGATGATGCTCAAACTTCAATTCTTGAAATATTTCTTGGAAATTCTTGATGCAAAGGATGAAAATCTCTTCCCTTTTCTTTCTTGAACAAACCGAGAGTGAGGAGCAAATGTGTTGGGTGAATTTTGGATGAAATGAGAGCAAGGAGGCTTGGAGATGATATTACGTGATTCATCATCCTTGATTTATGTGAAATATTCCAAATTACAATTGAATCCTTTGCCTTATGAAATCATGCAATCAAGTATATGTTGTTTTGAAATATGATCAATTAAGCCCATACAAGTTAATGCAATCAAGTCCCTAGAATTTAGAAAAATAATCAAGTAGGGACAATTCGGTAATTAAACACTCTCGGTACTTGTTTCGTGCAATAAATATTTTTCCGTGTCATGAAATAATATTTTCAATGATATGAATTCAAATAATTTATATAAACAATGTTTCATGAATTTTATAAAAATATGAATGCCACGTAAGAATATTATAAATTAAAGAATTACAAATAAATTCCTACGCTCAAAACGCACACGTGGCGTGCTTACCTGTTCATCCGGAACCGGGGCGTTACAACTCTCCCCCCCTTAGAAGAATCTGGTCCCCAAATTCTCTAGTCTTGTGTGAACAACTCCGGGTGGAACCGTTTCATCTTATCTTCCGTTTCCCACGTAGCTTCCTCGGTTTTGTCACTTCTCCATAAAACTTTAACCATGGGAATCCTCCGGTTTCTTAATTCTTGAAATTTCCGATCCAGGATTCTAACCGGCCTCTGAACAAATGTCAAATTCGGTTCCAGCTCAACTTCTTCCACTGGGAGAATCGTAGTCTCATCGGGGTAATATTTCCTTAGTTGTGGAACATGAAATACGTTGTGAATCCCCGTAAGACTTGGTGGTAGGTCCAGTCGATAGGCTACCTCGCCTATTCTTTCAAGAATCTCGAACGGACCTAAGTAGCGAGGATTAAGTTTTCCTCCTTTCCCAATCTGGGTGAAACCTTTCCTTGGTGACACCTTCAAGAATACCCGGTCACCAACTTCGAATTCTAGATCTCTTCGGCGCTTATCGGCATAGCTCTTTTGTCTATCTTGCGCGGCTTTCATCCGTTGTTGAATCATTTGCACCTTCTCAATCATAGCTTGAACGACTTTGGAAGGCCTTTCGAATCTTTTATCCTTCTTTACTCCTTCCTGTTTCGACCATTTCCACTCTTCCAAGTCGAAGAACAACAGGGATCGGCACTTTCTTCCATAAAGTAACTCGTAAGGAGCCATCCCGATCGAAGCCTGAAAGCTGTTATTATAAGCAAACTCAATCAAAGGAAGCTGTTCTGCCCACGAGTTCTGAAAATCCATCGCGCAAGCCCGAAGAAGATCTTCCAAATATCTTATTAATCTTTCAGTTTGACCGTCTGTTTGCGGGTGAAATGTTGTACTGAACTTGAGTTTCGTTCCCAAAATGGCCTGCAACTCTTGCCACAACTTAGAAGTAAACCTCGGGTCTCGGTCTGAAACTATGCTCACCGGAATACCATGAAGTCGGATAATCTCTTTGTTATAAATCTCGGCCAACTTCGGGATCTTATAAGACATCCGGACCGGTAGAAAGTGAGCAGACTTTGTAAATCTATCCACGATTACCCAAATTCCATCAAACCCGCCTTTAACCTTCGGTAATCCAGAAACAAAGTCCATCGTTACTTGTTCCCACTTCCATTCGGGAATAGGTAACGGTTGTAGAAGTCCTGCGGGCTTTTGGTGCTCAGCTTTCACTTTCTGACAAGTCAAGCAATGTTTCACAGGCATTGTGCTACCGTGGATTGGTTTAACATACAGGCCCCGTATTGTGATCATATGCTAGGTGATTTAAAATTATGTTATCGATGCCTGTATATATTAGAGTTATGCTGCCCGATTTTTTCCGCTGCTTTATTAAAATATTTTTGAAATATTTTGATAACGAGGTTATGGCGAAATTTTTTGAAATATTCTGTTGTACCGTCACTCTGTCTCGGACCCGTTACACTAACAAAAAGCACGTGACTGCCACGTGTCACACGTAGCCACTGTGTGGCTGCCATGTGTCATGCACACATGGAACGTACGTGTCTCCAAGCGTGTAATTTTATTACACGTGAATTTTTTTCTAGAATTAATTAATTTAAGTCTTTTAATTAATTTTGAATTAATTGTTAAGATTTTATTTCTCAAGCTTAACCCAATAAATAATTAATTGAGAATTAATTAATTTATTGAATCTTGACTTTTAGCTTTAGGAAAGTTGAAAAGTCTAACTTCCTATTGTAGGAGAGAGAAAGTTGATTCTTGCAAGACTTGGAGAACAAGTTGGGAACTTATTTTCTCCAATTAAATTAAATAATTAATTTAGTTAATTAGTGAGCAAGAAAACAAAACCCACTAGGTTTATGAAACCCTAGTGTTCGAACTCACCTTATATAAATACAAGGGTGGGGCTTCTCTTATTCTTTATCCTAACACTCACGAAGTGTTAAGTTTTTGAGAAAAAATAAAAGAAAAGTTTTCAAAGCAAAATCCTAGCCTTTAACACAAGCCATAGAACTAGCATTCTCATTAGCTTGATCGTGTTCTAGGACTGGTGCGGATATGCTTTGGAGGGTCACTGCTTTGGGATCTATCGAGAACCGTTCGAGGGACGTTCCGCTTGAAGGGTGTTCAGTAGGCGGTACTGAAATCACTAGAAAGCTTCACCCTACATAAGTTTCTTAACACCCTGTGATACGATACGAGAATTGCAAGTCCATGATCAATCTTTTGGAAAAATTTTGAATTTCAGCTGCGTTTCTGTACTCGTTTTCCAACAGGGTACTCGCGGGAGTAACCAAAAATCACCAGAACCTCCTCAAATCTCAACCAAATCAAGCAAGAATTAAGGTATAACATCACAAACACATGCTTTATCACATATATCAATTATAAGGCATGAAAACAGCTAGAAAACAAGTTGCCATGAAAGTTCTACCAAGATCCAACAATAGTGATTCAAGTTAGAAGCAATCAACAACCAAGATTTTAACGAATAAACGAAGAGAAAGTTCATACGAACGACATATATCAATCTTAAAGCTAAAGAATCAAATATGAAGATATTGGAAACAAATTTCATATTTTACACTATTCATCAACTTCAACAAAGGCATGAATCTAAGCACTAAAAACGGGATTCAATAAGAAGAAAACGACGCACTCAAAGAAAGGAATTCAATGCTTACCTCGGATCGTTGATTGGGCGAGAGACGGAGTCAAAATCTTGAGCTCAATGGTTGGGTGAATAGTGAAGCTTCTTCTCCCTCTTCTTTTCCTTGATTTCGTTCAGCACCAAATGAGAAAAAGGGGAGGGGTTCGGTCCTCTTAAGGCCAAGAACCGGTTCGGTTCGATTCACGACGGGTTCGATTTATTCTGTTAGAATTTAAATGGGTAGGGTTCAAACGAGTTCAGAAAAATGTGAGGCTTGTTCCGTTGGACCAGAATTATCGAAACGAATCCAAAGGTGAAGTCGGTATTCGAATCCGAATCCCCGAGCTCAAGTTAGCCGAAAAACTGTTCAAAAATCCTAATTGTGATAAGGTCCCTAAACTCCAATTAATTGGACATTCGAGTCCGATCACATAATAATTGAATTCTAAGGCAATAAATAACTCGAAATAAAGTTCATGTTGACACGTAGAGCATGCGACGTCACGTAATTCACATATTTGCAATTAAAATAATTAAATTACGTAATTAAACTCACCCGTGACGTCGTACCTGAATTGCTGAAGAGATGGGGTGTCACAATATATCAAAACTGGCCACCAACCACTGAAAGGTCCAGAGTACATTCCTAAAAGAGGTAGACCTAAGAAGAGGAGAATGAAGGGTACCAATGAGGTTGGACAAACAAGAACAAGGAAAGGGCTGACTCACACTTGCAGTAGGTGCTATCAATTGTGGCATAATTTCAAAACTTGCAAAAACACACTTCACCCAAAGTCTAAGTTTAACACTGTAAGTTTTCGATTATTTCACATCTTTCATTTATAAACAACTTTAGTATTTAAGTTTATTTATTAACAACTTTAATATTTCAGGTTGGATTAAATGCAGTTCCATCTGGACCAAGAAGGCCTGTACCTGTAAGCTTTCTAATTGAAGTACCTAAGCTATCACTTATTGGTTTACTTTCATGATTAATTTGATGTGATATGGTTTAAATTGTTAGCATATGATGTTTCATGATTACTATGATGTGATATGATTTACTTTGTAAGCATATGTTCGTTATCAGTTTAACATTACCTCTTTGAGTTCTTTTCAGAGATCTGGTCAAATGGGAAGAAGAAGAATCTTTGTTGCATTAAGAGCAAGGGCCAATGCTCAAGCATCAGTGAGGGCAAGAGCAAGAGATAGATCTGGAACTTCTGCAGCCTCAAATCCTCCTACTACACAACCTGCTCCAGTTGTAACTCCTCCAATTGCACAACCAGCTCCAGCTATAACTTTTTCTATGGCACAAGGTACTCCAACTGCAATTTCTACTGTTCAACCTACTCCAACTGCAACACAAGCAGAACCAATGCCACCAGCTCCAAACAGACTTCAAAGTGGCAGGAGACCAAGAAGAGGTTCCTTTGTTCCTCCAGCCAGAGCTTAGCATAGCAACTTCTTTACAAGCACATCTTGGACTAAAGCAGCTGCAAAGCAATCTAAAAGGCCCAGGAACAAAAGAATTACAGAGGTACAAGCTTTGGAAAATATTAGGGGCAGGTCCAAGATGAGGAGATTTCCCATCCCCTTGGAAGCCATGAATCAGTTTCTAGATCTGAATTTGTTGATATTTCGATGTGCATTGCATAAACAATGTATTTATTTGACAACTACTTTGTCAGTTGGTGGTTAGGTCCTATTTTATGTTGTCTTGTTCAATGCAATCACTGTAATTGAAACAACACTTTTACTTTTGGTGGTCCACACTTCTTTTGTTCTGCCGTGATACTTTATATTATAAAATGGATGTGGATTGTTGTGTTTGAATTGGTCTTTGCACCAACTATTATTTTTTATTGTTTAATTTGTTGTTCTAAACGAGGGACGTGGAATTGTGGTCCATTGCATTATGTATGATCCATTCTTCATGTTCTGTCTGTAGGGTTTTTTTTTTTAACATGCACAAGGTTTTTTTTTTTAAAAAGAAAATAAAGGGGATTTGATAGAGGACCCCACCTCAGCCGAAAGAACAAAAAAAGATAAAAAACAACCAAGGTTTAGGAAAAAAGAAGTACTACTTCCCAAACAGTAAGGCATCTAGACCAAAATTATCGTCCCCAAAATTATCATTATCAAAATCCTCGCTATCTTCATCTTTGTAAGTTAATGACCAATCAAAATGAACTTCGTCTGATAAGGATTTCTTCCAAACTCTGGGTCTTTCACTAAAATTTTGTAAGGACAATGCATACTCCGTGATTTTATTGAGCGAGTTTGAACGTCTATAAAGTGCCATCTGCTTGGTTGTCACTAAATCATCTTCCATGACCTGCCTCTCCAAGTCTCTATTAATTTCTTCTAGCGCATCTTCCTTCGTTTTCTCTTCCGGATAAACACACTTAATTGCACAAGTAGAACTCATCTTTGGGCAAACCTGAACCATCGTATTTTGTGCTGAATCCGTCGAAGATTGTGGTTGCTCTAAACTATCTCCAATAACTGCTCCAATAACCAGTTTAATCTTTGGCGGAGGCCGCTCCGGGGTCAATTTTGTTGAGTTCTGCAAATGTACCGGGGTGCTTGCTTTCTTCTTAGACTTTGATCGGTTTCTTTTCTTCTTCTTTTTTTGATTTACCGGGAAAGCACGGTCCACGATCTCATCGACAAACGCACCAATCCCAGCAACCCATTCCTTATTAACTTCTTCCTCATCCACTGAATCTTCCTCAACAAGGAGTTGGTTTGCATGATTTTGTGCCTCTATTTCTAATTTTTCCCGTTTCTCTATTTTCCGAGATTCACGAAGCATGCGTAAATCCCGGGATATGGTTGTCTCCACATTGAAAGGTGGCGCGGCAGTGTTTAAACTCACGTGCTTTGTTGACGGTTTACTCGTTGAAGGTTGCCCGACTGCCAATGACGTACTTTTGCTGGGAGTTTGGGCCTCACGTAAAGGGGGCCAAACATTAGAACTCAAAAGGGGCTGATTTTGTTTATTATGTTGGACCGTACATAAAGCAGATTGATCCGTTTGAATAAATTTTTCCTCAGCTTTGTTAAGCAGGCCTTGGGCTTGTTTCTGGAATTCTGAACTTTCTTGAGACACAATTTCTTGGACTATGGCTTTAAATTTTTTAAATTTTTTAAAGCCCACATCAGTTTGAAGAGGGTCATGCGTTGGCTCCATAGCTGAGGCAGACTCATTTCCTAGACTAGATGATTTCTCCATGTTCCTATGTAAAGTAGAATTGGGATTTTTTGGAACCTAAGCACAAATAGGGCCCATCTCCTTCACGTTCATGGGCTGTTTTGTCTCCTTGCTTGCATCGCTAGGGTTTGCAGCTGAAATCCTATCTCCCACACCATCTGCCTCGCCACTTACACCTCTCACTCTATCGCCGGTGACATTCCTAGGCGTTGCCACGCCTCGTTTCCGATAGAGGTTAGGCAGACCGTCTTCCTCAATCCTATGTTGTTCTTCCAAATTCATATAACATTCT
The DNA here is from genome assembly GCA_037501455.1 of Lantana camara. NCBI lineage: Eukaryota > Viridiplantae > Streptophyta > Magnoliopsida > Lamiales > Verbenaceae > Lantana > Lantana camara. Next base: position 132,400,126 of record CM074855.1, read on the forward strand.
TTTTCACCATGGCCAATATGTGCGCACTTACGACAATAACAAGGAATGTGTTCGTAGATGATTTGTTGGATCCAAGTTGCACCATAATACGACAAACTCATTCGTTCCTTTAATGGCTTCAATAGATCAACTTCTACACACGCATGAGCGACCGACGTCCTTTTGGCATCTAAAGTTCCCTCATCAAAGCATAATGGCTCGCCCACATATTTAACTATATCTCGAAGGGACTCCGGATTAAAGAATTGAGACGATAACCCGGGCAATTTAATCCATACCGGTGCAACTGAAGATTCCACCCTCATATCAAACGTGGGAGTCCATTTGAAAATTCTCATCGGAAACCCATCGAACAAGATAATCTTTTGCATCCACAATTTCGTAAAATCCTCAACGCAACTTAAACGGATCAACACATGCTTAATATTCACTAATCCAGTTTTAAACTCACCTTTTAAATCCAATTCCAAAAGCAATTCGTGCAACCTCTTCATTGTTGGGTATCCTTGCGAAAATTTTCCAACGAGTGCAAATCTAAACGGCAAGGCAAGCTCAGCGATTTCGGCGTCCGTGTATCTGATATCGGTGATCCTGTTCCTCTCGGAGACTACACCACCTTGATCAGCCCTTGGGAATAGAAAAACACGACCACGTTTCGTGGACAACGCGTTGGCGGAAAGGGCCAGAGGTTGAGGGGCTGCTGCGACAGGCTTCGCATAGAGCATCGCGGCATAAGATGGTCGCGACACATCACCGGCAGCAGCAGATTGCTGTAATGGAGGAACCATGGGAATGTTGGCGGACTGTTGTGAAGGGAAAAAGGCCAACCATGATTGATCGGCAGCCAAGTTGGCTGGGAGAGGCAGCGGCGGCAAAGCCGAGCCGCTCATGGCGTGAAAACGCGGAGTTGGCTATTAGGGTAGAGATTAGAGAGAATTTCCAGAGACGTCTCCTCTTAACATACACAAGGTTAAACAAACAGAAAAAAAAAAAACATAACACAGGGTAACTGGAGCAATATAGCCGAGATTCATTCCATTGAAAAAAATGATCCATAATCAGTACATTTAGCTCATAGAAGAATAAGAAAGAACAAATACGACTGAAAACATACATAAAATACATTACTTTAGCATAAGAACCAGAACCAATACAAACAAACCAACACAAATTATGGATAGATTTACATATTAACCTTCCCCACTCTTAGCATGAGCGCCAACTTTGGAACATTTGGAAATCTCTTCTTGGACTTCACACTCGTCTTCCATCTCAATTAGACCCCTAGAGTGACTCGAATCTTCAGGTTGGGGCTCCCAGTTTGCTCTCAATGGCAACACCCACCGAAAAAATTGGCATTTAGAAGTTGGGCAAGAGTAGTACAGTAGCCCTTTGGATGGCTTATTCCATGACTCTACGACTCATATTATCGCCTTCAACCCACAATTACAAGTTGGAGAAGGTGGATACCTAACTTCAAGCTCATATCTGGGTTTTCTTTGTCACTTGTCAAACGAAGGGTTCTGGAAAGCCATGGCCGCCTCCTCTTTTCCTAACACTCCGCTGAGATTATGAATTTTAGGGTTTAAATTGAAGAAGATGATGATTCATGCCTGTCTTACATTCAATAAGGGTATTAAAGTCATTACACACCCCAGTTGCATCATTACACTAAAATACTCGCAATCAACTTGCTTGTATTTCAAAAACACGTCTTAGGGTTTTCCTTGCAAAAACAAAAAACATAAGATTTTAAATGAGAATTTTTTTTTCACATGGTTTTTTTTGGATCATTTCACAACACGAGGGTTTTGCTGCAAAAATCCCTATAAAATTGAAATGAGACAAAGTTATGTAATTGATTACATAGTTAAGTAAGTGGTAGCTGTCACGAGCAGTTACAAGACTATATCAGGCTGGAAAAAAGAAGGCCAAGATTACGTAATTGTGTTCACAATTTCAACAAATTGATTCAATACGGCATTATTGTAATCGAGGGAAAGTTTAACTATGCAAATCATTGTGCATGTAATTAATTCCTAATTATATATATATCCTATCTTTGCCTGACGGCGGCACGCCAGCACCCATACATTAGAGTAATCATTTACCTTTAAATTTTAATCACATTGGGCTGATCAAAAGTGGGCTATTAATTAGCCCATGTTGTTGAGACTAGTTCCTTGGGGGCTACCCTATACCCAAGTCGAGCACTTCGTCGTTTCATCCATAAGCAGACAATAGACAATTGACAATTTTCGTCATCGCTCAAAGAAAATACAGAGATATGACCAAAATTCTAGAATAAAAATTATGTCCTTAATCACATAAAACGTGTAGCCATAATACATGCCCTCATCTCTCCCAAATTCATACACCAATCCTGCCCTTAAATCACGATAACAAAGACAACAAAAAAAACCAACAAGCACAACAAAAGGAGGACAATGACCAAACTATTTTTCCTACAATCATCAAACCCGACCCACATTCTATCAGGACGAAAAAACAGCCTCAACAAGCACATGTTTCCTCTTAGGATAACCCAAACCAACCAAGTGATTCAAATACACCTTCCCATCCTTCACGGTTGCAGCGGTAACCAGGCGGTGAGTAGCCCCGGAAAACTTACCCACTACTCTGGCAGTCTCCCAATCGTCAGAACTTTCCACCAATTTCGAAGGGTTGCTAGCGACCACGAGCTTATTAGGAGAGAACAGCTCCAAACCATCTCCAAATCTTAACGAACCATCGACTATTTTAACAGGTTTTACCTTATCACCATTTCCTAGTTCAATCTTGAAGAGATTTCCGGTTAAAGTGTGGATAACGAGCAAGTACCCGTTTGGATGGTAGACAATGCCATTTAGGCCAATTAAATTGGTGTACCATTCTTTGGGAACAAAGAGGGGGCTTTTGATGGAGTATAGGTATTCTCCGTTTGTGGCAATTTTCCAAATTTGGTTACCCTTTACGTCGGTTATGTAGGCATTGCCCTCTGGGTCGACGGTTACATCATCTGCAAATGCTTTCTCATCCTCTGCATAAAGAAAGATGAATGCAACATTACTAGCTATAACTGAAAACAAACTTGCAACTTCACAATAAATAGGACTTGAGCTCCAGGCTTTCTGGCCTCCATCTTGAGCATTTCAGACTAGTTCAAGCCTTTCGTGCTTGAGCTTCAGATAACACATGATCTTTCAGAAACTCATGAGGAAGTATATTTGTATTCTGACATATGGATGATGAATAACACTAGTCGTATCAATTATCATATTATAATTCTTCCTAACATATATATAAGAGTATGAGTTCAGGCTTATTTTAAAGTTAATTTTGAGCTCAAACTCGAGCTTGCCCCCGCTTAAAGACAAACTCATTTGTTTCTGCAGTTACAAGTTGGAATCTCTTGAGAACTCTTGGTCTAAAATTTCATAAAGATTGCCCCAAGAAAGCTTAATAAATGCTTCTTTTTCCCGGGTATTTCATCACAGTTCTATACATAAATAGCCAATCAAAATATATTAATTTCTATGGTAGGTCATATTCCACAAATTGTCACTCATGCAGAAAAAGTTAGGTGATAGCACACAGCAGACGACTACTACAAAGCTTCCAGCTTTACATATAGTCTAAACTCTAAAGTCTAAAACAATAAAACGCTGCAAAGAGTGGTACCACGTTAACATATTATGTGGACCCATTCCATAGAGCAATCACAAAACTCAAGACGTAGTATTTTCAAGTTTGTCATTAAAAAATTGGCGCACGCCAACAATCAAACTATTATTTAATTCAATTTAATGTCAGAACTCAGAACCATATATAACTTCGGGAGTTGATAAACCCTCCTAACTTCAAAACTATCATTACATGTATAGTTTCTGAGGAGGAAGTTGGAAAATGTTCGACTCATTGTGAACCCCTCATGAAGTGAACCAATGACCACCAGGGGTCATAGCTCCACCTTGACTCAATTCTTCATTAATCGGTGAGGGACCAAATCTCACCGAATTAGGTCTCAAAGGCAGAAATAAAAATAGGTGAATACTATGAGGAAACAACAATTAAGGCTGTCCAATTTAGTTGGGCCATACGATATCTACTATGACATGTATCATATTTATTAATTCTTCGTTTAATTTACAAATAGCCGGTAATTATTATTATTATTTTTTTAATAAATAAAATAATATAAATTTTTTAGAGTAACAACCATCAGCTAACAAGTAACAACCCATGAATTGGTCATATTATGGTGGGTTGGATCGCCTGAAAATAGATTTAATATAGTCAACCAACAGCAGGCAGAACAATGCTGACCTACTTTACCAGATATCGATTTAGTGCCCCCAATTTAATAACAAAAAATCTTATTATTTGTGCACCATAAATCACGTGTAACATGAATAGCAATATCAATTAAAATTTTAAGCTTAGTACTCTTCCTAATATGTTAATTGCTATATAACCCAGAACAAGAAAGTGAACTTCTGGGCCGGAGATCAAGAGGGAGAGTGCTCTGACGGAACATTATTAACAAAATATAGGAAAAAAATATAAGTCGTTTATTCTTTATTTACTGCCTTCAATTATTAATAGAAACTCCAAAACATTATATGCATAAAATAAATTTTGAATAAGAAAAATCAATCAATAAATAATAATGGACTACACCACACACACTCACATAGCATGTGCCCCTACGAGATTGAATAATTATAACTCGTATGTTCTTAAATAAAAATATTACACAACCTACCCTTCCAAGTTTGAAAAATTATAAATTAACTTATCCTGGTTGGATTTTTTACAAAACTATTCTTGACGACCATATCTCACCACTGATTAATTCATCACAACAACAACCCATACATCATTCTCAAGTGACAATCATGTAATTTACCTAAGTTTTTTTTTGGAGATCAACACATGATCGGAGATCAACCCATGATTGATTTATAAATTAATACTCATAATGATTTTTTTTTTTCCTCTCAATTAAGGGTGAGGAGCTAGTTATGGATGAAATATAATTAATTGAAAAAAAAATTATGAAAAATTATGGAAATGGTTCATTCGTAATTTTTCAAACGGGTATACTATAAAATGGAAAGTAGTAAAATAGGAGGGGACTGGGGAGTGATCACCTGGTCCGCTGAGCCGGGTGAGAAAAATCCGTTGCCACGTGGTCAAATCGTAAGCCGCCACAGCGCTGTACTTGTTCCCCATGGCATCAGCGATGGCCACCAGCACGCGATTCCTCGGGCGGTCAACGACGAAGCCTAGCGTGGCGTTTTTCCCGAGGCCGGCGTTGCTGACGACGGGAACCTCCTCCAATACGGCGTCGTCGTTACCCTCCTGCAGCGGAATCACCCCAAAGCCGCCCTCCATGAAGGAGACGAGGAAGCGACGGTTGAGATCGTCCCACTTGGTGCACTCGCGGAGCCATCCATGGCTGTGGTACTCGTACACGTGAGTGGCACGCTCCTTTGTTTCGGAGTGGAGGATGTAAGCTATGGGGACTGCCGAGAGGATAATGAGGAGGAGCAAGAATCTGGTGGAACAGATGAAACCCATGACTCTGTCTGTACCCTGCTTCTGGTTTCAACCTCAGTCTTTGGGTTTTATTATAAATAAAGAAAAGTGAAAAACTTTAGACTTTTTTTGTTTTTATTATTATTTAATATTTATTTATCTTTGGGGTTGTTTTTTGTGGGTGTTTTGAAGTGAGTAGGTGTGGGCTGAGGAGAGAGGAGTCATTTTGGGTGGAGAAATTATGGGGATTGATTCCAGTATGATGGGCTGTATTAGTTTGGACTTTAATATTCCGGAAAGACTTTTGGATCTTCTTCTTTGTATTTAGCATTTAGGTTGGTCACATTTGTCTAGTAATTAAATATTGGAATAGTTTTGAAATACTGTGATCATGGTATTTTGGTTTATTATTTAGTACAAGACTGCTGATATAGGTACGACTTAGAATATATTCATTAGCATTACATATTTTACTTTGGTTTCCTATCCTAGCTCCTGTAATTTGACTATACATCCGTCAAATATTAACATTCAAACGAGAAATCATCTTGTTTTGGAAAAAGAAATCATAGATTAATTACTTTGATATAATATGTTGTATCTCTTTCAATAATAACGTTTTAAAGAGTATTTAGGAGTGACAACAGAAAGATGCTTAGTCATACCACAAATATACATGTATTATATCCTGCGGATTTGTAACTTGCACATGTAGAAATCTCTTTAATTTGACAAACTTGCGTCACTTAATCAGTCTATCCCAATTTAGGTTAATTACAGCTAGCCCCTTCAGCCTTCAGGCATGGGCAGTATGTAGCTAGAGTTAGAACTTAGAACTTAGATTTTGGGAGAATTTTTTGTATTCCATTATTTTCTGTATATACGATTACAACAGAGGCTACAATAAATAGGATACAAAATACCTACAAAAAAGGAAACAAGATATATACAGACGTGATTATCTAAATCCCGTTAAATCAGGGATTCCTCCAAATCCTAACCGTAATCTCCAACACTCCCCCTCAAGTTAACTGTGGGATCACACACATTCAACTTGTTTAGAACACTTGAGAACACTCTCTCGGTTACAGCTTTAGTGAGGATGTCTGCCAATTGATCTTCTGATCGTACAAAAGGTAGAGTCACGACCCCACTTTCAAGTTTCTCTTTAATGAAATGCCTGTCCACTTCTATATGCTTCGCCCGGTCATGCTGAACCGGATTCTCTGAACTACTTATAGCTGCTCTATTATCACACCATAAACGACACTTCTCTTTCACAGAAAAACCAAGCTCCTCAAGTAACTTTCGTAGCCACAAAACTTCTGCCAATCCTCGTGCAACTCCCCTAAACTCAGCCTCTGCACTGGAAAGAGCAACCACCTTCTGTTTCTTGCTTTTTCATGTGACAAGATTTCCTCCAACCATGGTAAAGTACTCTGAGGTGAAACGTCGATCATCCTGATTTCCTACCCAGTCTGCATCTGTGTAGGCTTCAATAGAAAGATTTTCGTGTTTTTGAAACAAAACCCCTCTTCCGGGCGATCCTTTGAGATATCTAACAATCCTGAGTGCTGCCTCCATATGGTCACACTGTGGTCGGTGCATGAACTGACTCAATACACCTACTGCATAGGCAATGTCTGGCCTAGTATGGGATAAGTAGATTGTTGGAAAACACGAATCAGAAAGCAGCGGAATTTAAAAAAATTTCCCAACAAAAGGACCTTGGACTCGCAATCGTGTAACCAAATTCGTAGAGATAGAAAACTTACTTTTCTTTTGTTCTTTCTTGAAGCGTTTCAAGCCACCCAAGAACGCTCTTCTCGCGGCTTGATCCCCTCTCCTTGGTAAAGCTCGAATCTTCTAACTTCTAACTTGAAGTCTCTAGAGAAAGTCCACCAACTTGATCACAATCTAACTAGTAAGGATGCTAGTTCTCTAGTTAGTGTTTAGGCTTAACCTAGGGTTTATTTGATCTTGGAGAAAGGAAGGTGTTCAACACATGAACCAAAAAAATTGTCAATTAGCTCTAAAGGGGAGCATGAGCTCCCCCATATATAGGAAAAGGGAGAGGGGCGCCGATCCTAATCCTTGTTGGGCAAGGATTTGGTTCCTCTCTCTCCTATTACTTGATCATCAAGTATTTTCCAACTTTGACTTTGAATTCTAATTCAAGTCAACATTTAAGAGAGCTAAAAATATCCAAACTATTTTTGGATAATTTTATACTTTATTTATTTAAAATAAATAACTTATTTTATTATCTAATTAATTAATTCGCAATTAATTAACTAGATTATTTTCTCCAAAATAAGACTTTCTTTTTAATTCAAAATTAAACCAAAGTCTATTAAATAATTAACACATTTAATTATTTAATACATATATATATATATATTCACACGTGTGTGACACGTGTCACAGTGACACGTGTCACTCACGTGAGCCACACGTGTGATTTCACACGTGTGGAACCCTCTTGGCCCGATTAACTCGTTTAATCATTTTAAAGCCTCAACTCATGTAACCAAGTCGTTGTGTGTGACCCTCTAGGTTCTCAATTCAATTAGCAGTGACCCTAATTAATTAATTCACCAATTAATTAATCAGTCCACAGATTAAACGACCATAGTCTAGCAACAGGTGTTTAACCCCTAGCTGAATTGGAATGTTCGGATTCGACAGAACCTTTAAGTCATTGATTCATGTGAGATACAATCCTCCTACTTACTATCTCTCAACCAAGATCTAGGGCAAGGGAATAATCAGAACCCTAATAATCCGGTCTTAAAACTAAGTGCATTTCATATCCATTTGATCTCAATCCAAGAAACCCTTTTCTTGATGTCTTGATCTACTGCCTTGGCCAAGGACTCCATATGGCATATGAATGACTTACACAATAAGAGATCACCTTGCAAATGCAAGTGTAGGTCCTTTCTTGATTCTCATTCACTTTCATGAATCACTTGTGCAGCCCCAGCATAAGCCTTGAATCAGTTGTCTAAGGAGACACCCTTTAAAGCTTATACCTAAGACTACAGAGTTAACTCATAAAGTGACAAGGAACCTCAAGTCTAAGGATCAATTAATCACATCAATGACTCGTGAGATATTTCCTAATCTGGAAGTTTCTATTTCCTGAAATAGAAACTTCCTTTCCCATTTAGGAATGTTCTCACACGGGGCACCTCAGTGAACTTACTTATTAAAGTAAGCACCCTCATGTATCACGCACGTATCAACTATACACTTTGCACCTCCATGAAACAAGGTGGTCCTTCTTAAGGGCGTGATCCCACAAGCAAGCCTTAGAGGAGTCAGGTTGACACTCCCATTGTCTGTAGGACTCATCGGCTTGGAGTATTTTAGTAATCATGACTTATGTGATATAGGGCTCGTTTCATGAACCATTTCACCTAAATGGTAGAGTACTAAAGTCATCAGGATTAGGGGAGTTCTCATACATGCACAGCTAAAGTAAACGCATACCAAACAAGAGCATATAAAGAAGTGTTGCCTCAATTCGTTATTTCATTCAAAGATTGTCAGTGATTACAATAAGGAAAAGCACAAAGCGGATATACAATCGGCTTTCTAGGGCACTATTCCTAACATAGATCAGCTTCCCAATGAGATGTTGGTATCGGCCTCGATCCACTGTTTCTGCCCCATCTGTGATCTTCAGCCCATGATTAACCACAATAGGAGTCCCCGCTGGTTTGCTGTCAAGTAATCTCGTTTCTGCTAATAGATCAAGTACATACTTCCGTTGGGAAATAAAGATTCCTCGCCTCGACCTAAGTACCTCAATTCCTAAGAAGTACTTTAACTCCCCCAAATCTTTCATTTCAAACTCCTCAAATAAATTTTTCCTCAATTGCTTAATTTTCTCAAGATCATTCCCAGTGATGATCATATCGTCCACATAAATGATAAGACATGTTACTAGCTCACCCCTTCTCTTAAAGAACAAAGTATGGTCCGATTTACTCTGTTTGAACCCATACTTTCTCATAGCAACTGTAAATCTTCCAAACCAGGCTCTTGGAGACTGCTTAAGCCTATAGAGTGCTCTCTTCAACCTGCATACTTCCCCAGCACAAAACTGCTCAGCGAATCCTGGTGGAGGTTCCATGTACACCTCCTCTTCCAACTTACCATGCAGGAAGGCATTTTTTACGTCAAACTGATGCAACGGCCAATCCTGATTAGCTGTTATTGAGAAAAGTACTCTGATAGTGTCAATCTTAGCAACTGGAGAAAACGTCTCTGAATAATCCACTCTGTACGTCTGTGTATACCCCTTGGCTACCAACCTAGCCTTGTACCGCTCAATGGACCCATCGGATCGATGTTTGATGGTGAACACCCATCTACAACCTACTGGTCTCTTTCCTGGTGGTAATCTACACTTTTCCCAAGTCATGTTCTTTTCAAGGGCCATCATTTCTGTTTTCATGGCCAACTTCCACTCATCTTTCTTCTGAGCTTCTTCAACTGTTCTAGGAAGCACATCACCGTAGACTGCTGCTGAGTATGCTCTAGCTGTCACTGTTAGCTTTCCCTGTGCATAATCAGCTACCGGATACTGAGATTTTCTGGGTTCATACTCTGGTTCATACCTCCTTGGAGGCACTCCCCGATTACTCCTTGGTGGAAGGATATACCGGTCACTTCCCGTAGGCTCCCCCTGAACCTGTCTTTCCTGTTCCTGTACTTCTTCCTGAACCTGTCTTTCTGAAGCCTGTAATTCCTCCACGTGCAGATTATCAATAGTACCAACAGTATTATTATCAAATGAGGAAGTTTCAAGGGGTACCTCAGGAACATTCAGTGGTTCGGGTCTTGGGACTGGTGCTGACACGAGGGGCTGAACTGTGGGAGACGTGTGCTCGGTGGTCCCGTCTACTGGATCTTTTGGGTCCGGATCTGGCATAGTGGAGTATGACACCCAACTTAGTGGATCTATAGACTGCTCCCCCTGACCGCTAGGTTGGTTGTGATAGAAGAACTCGATTTCTAGGAAGTTACAATTCATGGTGGTGTACATGCATCGTGTGGATGGGTGATAACAACGATACCCTTTTTGATTGACTCCATACCCAACAAAGACACATTTAACTAAACACGGATCAAATTTAGTACGTTCTTGTTTAGGGATATGAACAAAGACTGAACACCCAAAGACACGAGGCTACAAAGTCAGAGGTGTGGGAACACTAACATGTCTGGAGAGTTCTGAGAGAGGTGTCTTAAGATCAAGAATCTTAGTGGGCAGTCTATTGAGGAGGTAAACAGCTGTGGCAATAGCTTCAGGCCAGAAGGACTTAGGAACACCTACATCAAACATAATAGCCCTAGCGATTTCAAGGATGATCCTATTTTTATGTTCAGCAACCCCATTTTGTTCAGGTGTATGAGCACAGGTGGTTTGGTGAACAAGACCCTTTTCTGAGAAAAACTGTTTAAAGCTGGAATTAACATACTCCTCCCCCCCAATTATCTGACCGAAGGATCTGTATTTTGGCATTAAACTGAGTTTGGACCATGTTATAAAATTGGACAAACTTAGAAAACACCTCTGATTTATGTTTCAAAAAATATATCCAAGTCATGCGTGAGCAATCATCAACAAATAAAACAAAGAAACGGAAACCAGAGTGAGAACCTGTATACGGGGCTGGGCCCCAGACATCTGAATGTATCAGGGAAAAAACTGTATTCGCACGGGTTCCAGAATAATGATATGACTGTTTATGACTCTTAGCTAGAATGCAAGTTTCACAGGATAACTGATTCTGACTTCTAGACGGAAAAATACTTGGAAAAAGTAAATGCAAGTAGCTAACCGATGGGTGACCTAACCGACGATGCCATAGCCACTGCTGCCTCTCAACGGTCCCGTGAGCCAGCGCTGCAGTTCCATTTTGAGCCACATCATCCACATAGTACAACCCATCACGTTCAGTGCCATGCCCAATCACTTTCCCCGACTGAATATCCTGCAGAAGACAGAAACCAGAATAGATCACTACAACGCAATTTAATTCCCGGGTAACATGACTAACTGAAAGTAACTTGCAGGATAAACTGGGAACATATAAACAATTTTTCAAGGTTAAGGAAGGAGATATATCAATCGTTCCGGTGCCCTGAACTGACAATAGATCCCCGTTAGCACACTGAATAGCTGGTCTCGCGGACTTTGACATTGTAATTAAGTCATGATGGTCATAACTCATGGTATCGGTGGCCCCGCAATCAAGGATCCACTCTGCTGGCTTGGATCCTTGGGTTATATAGGCACTTCCGCATTTTGGAGGATTATTCTGAGTTTCCACCAAACTTGGGGGGCTATTCTGTAAAAAATTAAAAACTTGGGGACCAATCTGAACTTTCTCCAAACTTCGGGGACCAATCTGCAAAGGGTCGGAACTTTGGGAACCATACTGAAAATAGTCATTTATAGGGGGTTGGGATTGCAAATCCCCAACTCCAACCCTAATATTTGTCCCCGTTTCATTCTGCACAAAGGGTTTGTCCGCTGCAGCCCCTTTCTCTTCCAACACCCCTGCCGTCGCCGCCCAATGACTGGACGGCCACTGTCCGATCGGCGGTGGTCCCGTCCTTGTGGTGGCCGGCGGCTCTGGGTTAGTTTCCGGCGACCTCTGTTCCACACCACTGAACTCCGATGGTCTCCACTTCTCCTCAAATCCTAGCGGCGGTTGTCGCTGCTTTGAACCGCGGGCCGACGACACTGGTTTCACCTCTGGCGCTCTGAGCGAGAAGCTGATGCCCCTGTTTTCTTCATCGTTACTGTTCGCCTTTGGGACAGCCATTGTGGCGGCGAAGCTGGTGCCGCCGCCTCTGGTAAGCTGCTGGTCTCTATCTTCTCCTTCTCCGTTTGCTATCTCTGTGGCGGCGGCTATGGTGGCGCTACTGATGCCGCCTCCGCCGTCACGTCACTGTATTTCTCCTCCACCGCGCGATGATGACTCTGGATCTGAGCGCGATTTGGGAAAAAAATCACGTCTGAAGGCTGCTAGCGTGATTCTGCTGTAGGAATTCTCAATATCTTTGGTCATGGTGGTAAGTGATGAGCCTGGAGAATCGTCGAAAAACTATTAACGATCAACCTGTTTTGATACCAAGTTAGAACTTAGAACTTAGATTTTGGGAGAATTTTTTGTATTCCATTATTTTCTGTATATACGATTACAACAGAGGCTACAATAAATAGGATACAAAATACCTACAAAAAAGGAAACAAGATATATACAGATATGACTATCTAAATCCCGCTAAATCAGGGATTCCTCCAAATCCTAACCGTAATCTCCAACAGCTAGTATGTCACTAAGGCATGGATAGTTACCCTCTCCCAGTCTCCCTACTAATTTCCATCCAGAAACTGGAATAGAAGTTGGGTTTAAAAATATATTATGATTTAATTTAATGAGAATGAGAAATTCAATAAATTAAATTATGATCAATATAATATAAACTAGACTAATATACGCATATATATGACTATATAAGACATATATTATATAAATTACAAGCTCGAGTTGAGGTAACTCAAGGCTAAATCGCAAGACAATATTGTTAATTTCGTTATAAGTGAAGCAGATGAAGAAGTGTTACCACAACAAAGAGCGGTGTGTGGTCTGAATTAAGTCAAGTTCATTACTGCATTTCCTTTCTGAATTTCATGCGTTTGCTCTGATTATCTTCATTTTCGTTGGGATCTTCACAACCATCTGATGAATTAGAAACACGGTATTTTTGCAGCCACCTGTCAGTTTCCCAGAGAACATGCATCACACTCTCTCGTGCTCCACAATTATGCATCTCGAATGGAAGCATAACAAGGCGACAAGGAGCACCATGACCTTTCAATGCATTGAAGAATTGCTTCGGCTGCATTAAACATAACTCAGGATTGGTAGATAAAGCAAAATGTAACACTAGAGATTAGCAAATCAGTAGAGAAATGCACATCATAGCTTCATTATACATATATTATACATTAATGCCAATATACAGATAAAAGAGAGGAACCACACATGCACTGGCAAGGTTCCTGGATTGCAGTCTTCCTCTCCATGGATAAGTAAGATGGGTTTCTTAATTTTATTAGCTGAAAAAAATGAGCCCACTCTAATATAGGTATCAACCGCCTCCCAGAGTGTCCTAGTTTCATCCTGCAAGAATGAAAATTCAATAATTGCTACTAGGCAAGATGATAGCATAGTTTACGGATTAAAGAGCAATTTACGAGAGTAGAGGAGGTTAGGGGGCAATATTACCAACCTAATCTGAAAAACAAGCATTACCTGAAACCAAATGGTGTATGCATTCTGTTATATGCTCCAGAGCGAGCAATTCCACAACAAAAAAGATGAGGTGCATGAGCAAGGACCCATGGGAATGGCCACCTACAGCAATCTTGTCTGGATGAGCCACCTAAGGGAAACAATATTCACACAACCCATCATTTCTCTGTCAAAATCACTGCTATGAATAGTAAAATTGCAGAAATATACCGCCCGGCGAATATCTTCCTCAACTGCAGCCTCGGCACTTGAAACAAGTTGCTCTATAAACCAGATGAACAATACAATGGATTAATGAATGCCATACTTACCACAGATCTAATCTAATTAGTGCAGTTCATGCATTGGTAACAGCTACTCTAATCCTACTGAATAGGAACAAGTGAAGGACCCTTTCAATTATATGCATGTCATTTAGCCAGTACCCATTGGTATGCCCAAAATTATCTTAACACTTGATAGAAACCTTCGTCCTTGTAGTTCCATGAAACTTCATATGGCTTTAAGACTAGACTAGAAAAACAATTATCTTAATACTTGGTAGAAACCTTCGTCCTTGTATTTCCTTCTGCTCATTAGATTTAATTGTAGAACCGGAAGGAACCAGAGGTTTCTTTGGAGGACTACCACGACATAGAGGAATGGTACAAACCAACAGAGTTGTGTTATTCACCCACACAAAGCTGAGAAGAGAAAATAAGAGGAAATTTTCAAAAAGTGGAAAGTTCTGCACAACTCTATCTATCGGTAGGATTCGTAGAGAGCGTACTCGTTAAAAACTGCATGCAGAAAAACATCTGGTTCCTGGAAAAGGGGTCTAGCTTTTCCAGTTTCTGTATCAGCTACCCATACTCTTAGCATGCTACTGCTGCCATCCTCCTGTTCAAGGATTATTTGTAAGAGGCCATAGCATTAGGTAATGAAACAAAAATACTTGGGAAGCAAAAATCATTGTTGTTACTTCTTTATTAGACTTGTGCCTAATGTAGTTTCTAGATAATATATAAGTGCAATTTTATCATAAGAGTGAGTTAGTATATATCTTCACTCCGCGGTAAAGTAATGGTATGGCGAAGAACATTATTAATAGACCATAATGAAGGTGGGCGAAGTACATTATTAATAGACTATAAGCATTAAAATGGAAGAAAATCCCTCATCTGTTCGAACAGCAAAGGCCAGATGGCTACCATCATTTGACCTTCCTTGGAACAGAAAAGATGAGTTAAAAGGATTAGAGTAAAAAAGATCAATACAACCGATAACTGATAATCAAACCTTTAAAGCCATGACATAAGATTGATAAAAACAAAAGAAACAATTCAGACTTCAGACAAGAAACGAAATTGCTTAAACATCAAGATGCATTTGGAAGGCTATGAAGAACTTGACAAACTAACAAACCAACTATAAAATTCCGGGCTTACCATTTGACTGAATTGATTATAGCACCCCTCGGAAGATCATATACTTCTTTTTCAGGACCTAAGGTACCATCATTCTTTATCTTATAGATTCCAATACCAGTATAGTATGACCTGGAAATGACGGTTATAAAATCTTCATCAAGCAGTAAAAACAGGTAAACGGAATTGGCAATTATGAAGCCATTGATAGCGTCGAGCCGTCGACTATATATTCACCAAGCAATATAAAAAGTTAAATAGAACTGGCAATGCAAAAGGCTAATGATGCAATTGATTTATGACAAATAAAATAGATTCGACCTCAGGAAGTCCGAGAAATGTCTCCTTACTCACATTTGACTCCGTGTCCGTGAATTAGATTTTCCATCAATTCTGATGCTAGCAAGATTTATTTCGGGTCTTGCCAGTTCTGACAAAGGAGGCAATGATCTTCTCTCAAGAAAGAGCATTTTATCCCTACGAGGAGACACCAATGGCTCTGGAAGAGGTGGAGAATCAACAATATTTCTGATCTTTGGTGGAGGAAAGAGATATCCATTTCCCAACGACAAATCTGTAGAATGTAGAATATAGGAAGATCAAAACAATAGAGCTCAACACAATGATAAGGTGTGAGTGATAATTGATATGATCATTAACATGCATATTCAATCCAAATGCCATAATTGGGTATGCATATGGAATTACCAAGCATTTTTCAAATGAGATCATGTAAAAAGTTGGCAACTATATGAGGTTACACGTGTTAGTGACTCATGCAGGTTGCCCTGGAAAAAACTATTCTAGTTAATCAAAGAATATGAAATTTCCAACAATACTTGCCATCATTCAAGACAAGGAATGCACCTGTAAGCAAATGTCAGCTGCAAAATAACTAAAATATGCTCTCTAGAAAAGGATGTTGATGAATCCACTTGGTTACGCTAATCCACGAACAAGAAAAACATGCATCCACCACCTTAGGAAGAATCCGAATTGCGAAACCATGTCATTGGGTAATACATTTAAGAATGTATCATGAGATTGTACCTTATAAAAGAACAATATTTTTCAGCCAAACGACTCACTGATGGAATCCAAGTGGTATGCAACTAAAGAACTTAATAATGCACTACTGAAGATTGCCAAAACTTGGAAAACATCCTTCAGAAGACCTATTTCCTATATGAAATAAAGGGAGATTTACATTTGGCTACCCTACTATTAGGCCTAATTACAACGTAGTCCATTTAGATTGAAAAATTACAATTTAATCCCTATAAATCTTGTTTGGACTGAAGTTCCTAACGGAATTTGTAAAAGTACAATTATGCCCCTGATGGTTGTATGACTGTTACGTTGAATATATAATCAAAATTACAAAATCATCCCTAAAATTTACAAAAGATAACAAAACGATCCCTACAAATTATAAATTTAATAACGAATCAGGGGTATTTTTGGAATGACATAACGTTACCCTAGGGACCACAAACGGTTTCAAAAGTTAGGGACTAAAATGTAATTTTCCAATCTAGATGGATTACATTGTAATTAGGCCTAATAGTACGGTAGCCAAATGTAATTCTCCCATGAAATAAAACTACCTGCTTCATAAGAATATTGCAATAGTCTCATCTATTTTATCCAATTTTCTTGTAAAGAATTAAATGGATCAATACCACTGGCAGAATCAGTTTTGACATCGAAACTAGCGAGAAGATCACAGGACAGATAAGGCAAGGAAAGAAGACACCAGAATAAAACAACAGGAAAGAAGACCAACATCTGCAACCAAAACTAAGCGTCAAAACTCAAACAACCAAGGATTTTACTGAAAATACATTATGATCGTGTCGATTTCCGGGTTGCTGAGGTGGATCGAAAACGACAACCTGACCACTTAGAATTTGTATTGGGGAAGACCTCGAACTGGAGTTGACCTGTGAGTTGGAGGAGCAAATGTGAACTAAAGACCGACAAGGGACCGGAGGGGGTTTTACCCTTGTCGGTACTCCGACGCCCAAGTTAGATTCGAGTGGTTTGAGAGCCTTTCGAGTAGTTTGGGCGTAATAAATGTGTTGTTTAATGGCATTTATGAAGGGGTATTTATACCTGGGGTGGTAATGATGGTTCCTCTGTACCTGTTGCAGGTGCATTAAATGCGTGTCAGAGGTGGTACAACCCAGAACAGTCCGCAATTAATGTTGAAGGCGGCGGCCTGGGCCCACAGATGAGTCGAGTTAATTTCGACTTTGAGCATCGACAGGTCGAAACCAAGCCGACCTTCTTTAGACTAAGTCGGTGAAATATCGACTTGTGGTAGTCGGCCCGGCCGCGCTCCTGTAACGGGTCAAGCGATAGTGGCCATAGCTCGGTGGTACCGACTCGACAGTATCACGTGTACCATACTTGGCAGGTCAGCGTGGTCAGCAAGGACACGGGGTGAAGGGGGATTGCTCCGCGTCACGCCTACGTGGGTAAATCAGTTTGACCCACTCATTAGCCCCCGAAAAGGCGGCGTTAGAGGACACGTGGCGACTGTCTTTTGCCTGTCAGGGCTCTCTTCTCAAGGCAATGATGGCGATGGTTCGCCTTCGAGTTTCCCGCCCAAAGCATCCCAGTAAATAGCCCCTTAAGGGTTTCATTTGGTACTTTTAAAATTTAGAGCCTTTCGAGTTAGCAGTCGGGATATTCGGTTCGGCCTCCCTCAAACAACGAATTTTTTCCGGTAAGCCATCTCGATCTGATCTCCGTTCTCTAGCGATCTTTTAAATTTCGTTATTTCTTTTATATTTTCGAGAACGTGCGTAATCGAGAGAGAGAAGAACCCCATCTCGAATCACGTTCGACTCGTTCCCTGATAAACCCTTGATCCTTATTTCAAGGAGAAGGCGGAAACCGAGGGAATTTAGTCGAAGTTTCTTAAATTCGAGCAGTGGGATGTCGTCTTCGACCTCAACTAGTTCAGATTTATCGGATAAAGTTCCGAGCCCTGGGGATGAAATCAACTCGACTTCGTCGACTTCCAGTGAGAACGAGTCAGTTCAATCCCAAGGGGCCTCCGATGAAGGGGTAGAAGTGGTAGAGGTATCGGGGGATTCTAAGGATAGGCATTCGACCTCTCCTGCGGGGCCGGTGACATCGGCCGTGCCGATAACTACAGTACCTCCAGTTGGGATGATGCTTGATCCAAAAATTTTGAGTAGGTCAAACCAAGCGGGTCCTTCGATCGCTGGTAGATACGGCCTTAGGGATGACGATGACGAGGAGGAATTCATCCCTTCCGGGGCTTACTCACCACTCCAATATTTAGAAATGGACCCCCGATTAGTCCCTTGCAAGATTTCCTCAAAAATGTTTGAGGAGTTGAGGGACATTCTCTTTGGAGGAGCCCAAGAGTTCGAAGGGTACAACTTAATTCGACCAAGGAAGGAGGATACTATGACCAACCCCCCGGCACGTTGTATAGCCGTAACTTGGAAGATGATTAAGGCAGGCTTTAGAGTCCCCATCGACGACGAGGTTACAGACTTACTGAACTGCCTCAACATTATCCCGATCCAGCTAATGCCTAATGGATATGCGATGGTGAACGGAGTGAGGATCCAGATGTGATATTTCGGAATTCCCGTGGTCGGGGTTTTCCATGAGCTATTCAAGGCCTCTGTGACAACTGAGAAGTCGAAGTCTGGGCCCGGATTCGTGCAGATGTCCTTCAAGCAGAATCACAAGATCCTTACTTCCCCGACTTCCTCAAATGGGCAGGGATGGAAAGAGCAGTTTGTCTACATCGAGAGCCTTGTGGGTTATCCAAATTTGATGAACCGGTACTGGAACTGGAAACCCGTTGGCAAGCTATCACCCGGAGAACCAAGGTGGTCGAACGTTTTTCTCCGGGACATGCGATTAATTGGGCTGCTCGACTGTAAGAAATTGATTCAGGCGTAGAACTTGGTGAATTTCGGCCTGGCTACAGGAACTCCGAGTCGCTCTTTCGACCCGGGTAAAATGGGCAGATCGAGTCGACGCATTCATTTCAGTTTTATGTTAATTTTATTTCAACTTTTTGCTCGAAAATATCTGGGTCGGCTCTAACTTCGTTTTTCTTCTTGGCAGATAAGGCAATCATGAGTTCCAAGCTGACAATGATGAGGGCCGACATGGAAGAGGACGTGCAGGCCCAGAAGATAGCCCAGGCGGCTGAAGTGGTGGCACCCACAAGACAATGGATGTTATTTTACCCCGGGGTGGGGGCCAGCCAAGTGCGGGGTCGGATCGACCCACTGACCCTCAGTTCTCGACACATAAGAGGAAGGAGAAGGAGAGCCAGATTGAAGAGTCGGAGCGGAAGAAGAGGGCTCGAAAGGACACAGAGTCCAGGCTGGAGCTATCGAGACCCGTGAAGACCGGTAAGGCGGAGGACTTAGCCGGGGGGGTCAATCCATCCCAGGGCGCATCTACTGGGTCGCTTCCGTCGACCCCTTCACTGACCCCGAAGTCCCCTGCGCCATTCTTCCCGGAGGCGCTGAGGTCGACGGGCAACATCTTCAAGGCTCCCGAGGAAGATATCTCGGCATTCTTCAAGATGCTGAAGATCTCGGACCCTTACTTCCCCGCCGGGATGACCCTAAATGACTCTGAAGGACAGCCCCACCGAGTGGGCTCTAGCCCCCGGGATAATCGGGTTGTAGGAGCCCTGTACAACAGCTGCTAGACCCTCGTGGTCCACCAAGCTAGGTGGAGTTTGAGCGACATCGAGCCAGAGATGTCGGCGGCCATAAAGGCGGTTGGGGTAAGGTCTTCTACTTGATCTTCTAATGCATCTCCCTGGTCGAAAATCTAACGTCCTTTTTCTCATTGACAGCTCTCCCAAGACCTCTTTCACATCAGTCGAAGGGCTCAGATCTACCGGGAAGGCCGGTCTCGACTGGAAGCTAAAGCTGCAATCGAGTCCGAGGTTGAGGAGTTGAAGAGGAAGTTTGTAACGCCCCAGTTTTTCAATTATGTATTTCATGATATTTGTGAATTATTTGATCAAGTATTTACATGAAATTTTATCATCTTGTAATTTATGGCATGATTTATATTTAATTGATTTGCGTCATTTAATTTTCTTGATTTAAATACTTGCAATTATGATTTAAATTATAACTTCGTGAATTCAATTTCGTGAGTGTGTATTTAATTCTCCAAGCATGATTTAAGTGATTTAGCATAACATATATATATTCAACTCCATTTCATCATATTCTTTTAGAGTTATATATATATGTGGTTATATAATCATCAACCATGCATGCCAAGTTGAAGCATCCCTAACTTGTAAATTCCTAAGAGGCAAGGGCTTGTGTGCAAATAACTTTTAATTAGCAAGACTTTTCTCCCCACTTGAATTATATAATGTATATATATATATATATATATATATATATATATATATACATATATGTATCTTGAATAATGTATATATCTTATCCATTCCCCCACATTTCATTTATCCATTTTTCATCTAAGATTACACACACCTACACACACTCAATCTCGTTCAAAACACCATGGAAGAGGAGGAGGAGATTTCATCATTTCTAGCTTGGTTTCAAGGGGAACTTGCACATTTTGAAGCATCATCATCATCACTCCATCATTTCTTCTCCTTTCTTTCATTTAAGGTAGAGCTTGAGACTTTGTTGAATTCTTGATGTTATGATTGAAGAAGGGTTTGAGATTTATAATGCAATTCCTTGGTTATTTGTGATTAGAAGCATGATCTTGATCTTTACACTCCAAAGCTTGCATGAATTCATGAATAATGTGAGACTTAGGTATCATGATATATTTGGGGTTTGGAAGATGAATTCTTGATGATATATGCTTGGTTCCTTGGATTAATTGAAGTCTAATTGATATATGATAGTTTTGGGGTGAATTCTTGTCTTGGTTTGATGTGGGAAGGCTTGGGAGCCAATTCCCGTAGGAACGCCCTGTTTTGTTCTGCTGCGTACAGTTGACACGGGGGTGTCAAATTTGCCTTGTTCAGCGTGACACGGGGGTGCAGGTTGGTTTGGTTTTCTGTACCGTGACACGGGGGTGTCACGTTTTGCCTTGTAATGGTGACACGGGCGTGTCACCTTTTATTTCCTGCATCTCGTCCAACTTCGGATGAACGCCATTTTCACCTCGCTTTGAATTAGAAAACGTGCCATATACCGTCGGAAAGGTCTTTGTGTCTACTTTCATACCCAACAAACAAAACTCGATTCCCACTTCTAGAATTTAAGATATTTCAGTTTTCCCACAACATGTACATTTCCAAAAATTGTCGGTTTTGGCCAAACTTCACCAAAACCTTTCTTATTGCTTTCCTTTCACTCTCTTGGCTCCCATATGTGAATTATATGTTGTATATACTTGATTAATTGATAAGCATGCTCTTACTTGACACTTCTTGGTACGTAATTGCTCAAACTTTATTGTGTAATTCCATGCACTATATGAATTGAACTTGAAATGATTGAATGATATGAATATGTGACTCCTTGAGATTTATTTCATCTCTTAGATATTGATTGGTTCTCTTACATGCTAAGTGTCACTTGATTGCTAGTTCTACTTATTTACATGAGCATTGCCTTGCGTCATACTTGGTTTCATATTGAGTCTTGTCCCACGAGTTCACGTTATTTCCGTTCTTGTCCAGTTTTTCTCCAGGGCGGAGATAATTGATCGTTGGGCACTTTCTTGTATCTTTGTCTTGTTCCGTCGCTCGTCAGGTGAGGTTTAAATTCTAGATATATAGAACCTTACAACCCTTATGTGATTTTCGGCCAAAACATATCTATATATCTATAGTTTTCGAACCTTATGATTTTCAATTGATTTCACGGAATTGGATTGATTGATTGATTGATTGATTAACGCATTAATTGTTTTGGCGAGTAACTATTGTTCACGTTGGGCCCGAGGGTAGTGTATTGAGCCAACCGGGAAAGCAAGGGCTGACGGGTAACTCTTGCACTATCCTCACCATTGTGGGATCACCTCTGAACCCACCAGGAGGTTTGGTGGAGGAAGAAATCCCGTACGTGGGAGTCATGCTCCTAACGTACACCGTGCATGGATGGTTGGGTCTTGCAAGCCCGCCATCACCCGGAGGAAGAAGGAGTTATTGATTGAAATTGCTAATTGTGCACTAAGTTCTATTACTTGATCACTTAATTAATTACAACTGAATTATTGTACACTGTTGGAGAAAGGTTGGAGATTTGCCCTCACTCGCCGGGCCACTGATTGAATTGAATTAAATTGAGTGTATTGTTAAATTGATTAGTTGTAATCTCGGGCGAGTTATCTTTTACTTTTAAACTTATAGTGCTTCTATTTTATAAACCCTTACCCGAGATTATAGCTTGCCTGTTACTTGCGCGAATATTTATTTATAAACCCCTCACTCAGTCTGTGGTAGACTGACACCTCACACTTTTCAGGTACTGTCAGTGGCGTGCTAGACGGGAGTCCGAGTCATGTCCAGTTGTCGAGTTGAGTCTATCATTGCATTTTCATGTTATGGATACGTTGGAGATGATAATGTATTGATGAGTGTTGGTACCTACTACTATATGTATTGATATAAAGTTGAAGGTTAATTCATTTGAGATATTTGATATATGCTAATGGAATTATTATGCTTCAGCTTTAAATTCCTAGATTTGAACTTGTTTGGTTTGAGGGTTAGTCCCGCCTAGCTAGTGAGTTTTTTTATTGTCACCCGTTCGCCATGAGTCCGGCTCATATATGGACTACCCATTTCATGTGTGAGCTAGACTTATGGTGCGGGGGTGTGGCATCTCGGCATTCCGGGTGCTACATCTGAGGTGGTATCAGAGCCCGGTTGCAAAACCGCGGTTCTAGCGTCGAGTCGTGTCATGTCTAGGTCGAACGGCATAGGATTAATTGATAAATTGCGAGTCTTGCATCTTATTTGGAACTACTTGAACTTATTTGAATTTATTTGAACTTACCTGAACATCTTTGAGCTACTTGATGACTTGTGCATGGCATTGATTTATGTTACTACTTGATGATTAATTGATCTTCTATGACTTGGAATTTATATGTTTGATGTGTTTTCTTTAATTTAGTTGAATTAATTATTGCGTTTTGCATCAAATATGTGGTTAAATGCTAATTATGTGACATGAGCATGTACTAACCGCATGCATTTAGCTTTGAACTAATTTTGAGTTATAGGTTATGAAGATTATATCAAACCACGACCAATTTCTACAACAACTTCAATCTACCCCAAGTTCTTTTCTTTTGCTTTGAAGTTGTAAGGAATGCACCGGGGAACTTCATACAAGAAAATCAAGAGTTATGGATTGCTCTAGTTGGGTTATACTTCAAGTGTTAAGATTCCGGAATTGAAGGGCCAAAGGTGGGAGTAACTTTCAAGCTCTAATGAAGTTGGTAAATATTTAACGGGATAGTGGTAGGGCGTGATGCCTACAACTTGCAAGATTAACACTCACACGCCTATATTGCAAAAGTCTTTTTAACGGGAATCCGTAGGATCATTTCATTCAAGAGCAAAACTGAAGAAAACCTCTAGAGTGTTTTAAGGTTCAAGGTCTCAATCACCGAGGAGGCCTCGAGGGTACTAGGGACTTAGGGTTCGGAGTTGAAAGCAAGTTGAGGATTTTCCACTATTGGAATCGAAAATCAAGTTGTGGGATGACCTACGAGCTTTAGGTAAGTTGAAGAAGTTCAAAGAGGTGGAGTTGGGGTAGATGATGCTAAGTCATCATAAGACTAATACATACACCATGCCACATCGAAAGTTAAGTTAGTTAACCAAACTCAACGGGGTTGTGCAAACCGAGGGATGGAACGAAGGGAATCTTGGAGGAGGTTAGATCGATGAAGAAGAATGAAGAGATTAAGAAAAAGGGGAATTGAAGTCACTACGGATTTTGAGTAAGGAAGAAGTTG
Organism: Lantana camara; assembly: GCA_037501455.1. Classification (NCBI taxonomy): domain Eukaryota; kingdom Viridiplantae; phylum Streptophyta; class Magnoliopsida; order Lamiales; family Verbenaceae; genus Lantana; species Lantana camara. The sequence continues at coordinate 132,424,406 of CM074855.1, forward strand.
AATTGGAAGATATGGAGCAAAAATGGAAACGGTGAAAGAAGGTAACGAGCTTATAGAAGGAAACTATATGCTTGAGTGTAAGCAATTGGAGGGTGAGTTCGTTCGACTATTTAAACTTATACAAATTAAATCGAGGATTTCGATTGAGGTGATAACTAGGTGAAGACTTCGGATAACAATTAGAGACTACTTTTCAAAAGAGGGCAAGTTATCAATTTCACGGAAGTAGAAGCATTGGAGTTCAAGAATCATAATTTGATTACCAAGTTATACGAGTCGAGATAAGGAAGCTTTGAACAAGAAGATATTCAAGGTGAAGGCTCGAACCACACTTAGAATCTATAAATTGGAAGGAATACTTGGGGATAGAATTGAGTTCAAGAAATTTCAATCCTCGAGTGATGGAAACATACGGGTTGATGTTGGGGATTTTGAAGAAAATTGGAAGACCGTGGGTAACCAGGAATAACCAACAAATTCGAGGCAAGCTTGTAATTCAACAAAACAAAGAACAAGTGCTAAGTTAAAGGATGCAGCTACGGTGACAGGTTCAAAGCATTCATGGCACGTGCATCATACGTTGTTTAAATTATTTAAATTCCTTTATTTATACGTGCATCTCTGTTTGAGCTTAATTGTCTGATGTGTTGCATCTTTAATTATTTATAAGTGTAATACGTGCATCGACATCTTAATCCAACATGCATTTTAAGTGTTTTCTTGATAGAAAATCTCTCCACCTCATCTATCAAGCATTACTTCAACCGAGACACAACCGAAGTATGATACGGAAAGAATTGGGTTGCAAAGTGAGGAACAGAAAGGAGAAAGAACAATTGAAAGGCCGGGAAAAGTAGTTAGGAGTTAGATGGAAGAAGTTGTCACTTCAAAAATAAACGTGAGATGAAATGTCCGAACAAGTGGCGGGATTTGAAATCGTTGATATCAAGGAAGTTGAGACGACCGGGGAAATGACTTCAAATTTATGGTTGATCTTAAATGGATTACATTTATTAGAAGCAACAAAAATGTAAGGGTTACAAATAATAGGGTTACTTGAAAGCAACAACGAGGGATGAATTAGGAGATTGAGATGCTTGATGACCTCCAAGGTCAGGATGAGGATATTTAGAAAATAATTTTGGAAAAGGGTGAAAGCTTCAAGAAATGGAATGGATATTCAAGAAATGAGGAAGGATTCAGTGTTCGTTGGATTTCCAATTGAGATAGAGAAATATTTCGGGAATGAGATCGAGAGTTAGAGGTATTTCAAGAGAATCAGAAAGAAGAGGAGCTTGGATTTGTGAAAGGGTAGAACTAGTTCTAGAAGTTAGACAGAAAATATTCCTATTTTCTTAAGGGGGAGAGCCGGTCGGGGAACAACTTAAAGTTGATGTTTGAATCTCACTTGGGAGAGTTGAAACTTCAAGGAAAATGGTTCTTTCGGAAACCCTCTATCGGAACTAGGTGAATGAAGTTTTCAATAGTTTAAATCTCGTGCGCCTAGAGTTCTCAAATGGAGATTTTTAAAAGCCATAAGGAGGCATATCTTGAGTCGAGTTGAAATTGAAACAAATTTGATGAGAAATGGGAGAAATCATGATTTTTATAAGTTGATTAAGTTTACTTTGATCAAAGGTAAGAATTTTTCAAGGAACGTGATTGTCATTCAAGATTTACACGAAGTGACCAAAGAGGTGCGACACTATTACCATGGTATAAGATAAAAAACAACTCGACGGGAACATTCTCTATCGCAAGGGATCACCTGAGAGTTACTTGAACCGGGAATATTTTGAAGGATAAAAGGTAGACCTCGAGTCATCAAGTAATTAGTCCGGGCATCGGAGGAGGTCAACTATAATTGGTAAGAAGAATGGATGGTCGGATTACTACCAAGTGCATATTCAAGAATTGAATCTTCGAGCTGTGGTGATAGAAAGGATAGAAATTGGATCGCGGGATGAAGGTTGAGTAATTAATGAAGTATATACATACGTTAGGCAATTGAGGGTTGGCATTTTGGTTAGAAGAGGTCCCGATCAAAGAATCAAGTATTGAATCAAGTTACTGCCACTGAAGTTTTCTAAGACCATGGTGAATGGTACACCTAATCATGCATATCATGTGTAATATACATTTTATTATCAACCGTATGGTTCTTTGTTTTTATTAATTGCTTTTGTAAAACTAGATGGTATATTTGATTTCCTCCACTTGTTCATTACGTGAAGTTCTGTATGAATGTTTAATTAAGTGCTCTCTTGGAATTCTTGCTTGTGTGAGAGTCGGGGTACTCTCCTTAGTTATTTGAGAGACGGGGAGCTCTCACTACGTGTTAGAGAGACGGGGTTCTCTCTTTACTTGCTAGAGAGACGGGGTTCTCTCATTTCTTGTTCGAGAGACGGGGTTCTCCCATTTCTTGTTCAAGAGACGGGGTTCTCTCATTTCTTGTGGAGAGACGGGGCTCTCTCGTTACTTGTTTGAGAGACGGGGCTCTCTCACCGCTTGTTTTAAAGATTTAGAACTCGAGTATGGACCTGGGGACCAGGTCCTCTTAAGGGGGAGAGAGTTGTAACGCCCCAGTTTTTCAATTATGTATTTCATGATATTTGTGAATTATTTGATCAAGTGTTTACATGAAATTTTATCATCTTGTAATTTATGGCATGATTTATATTTAATTGATTTGCGTCATTTATTTTTCTTGATTTGAATACTTGTGATTATGATTTAAATTATAACTTCGTGAATTCAGTTTCGTGAGTGTGTATTTAATTCTCCAAGCATGATTTAAGTGATTTAGCATAACATATATATATTCAACTCCATTTCATCATATTCTTTTAGAGTTATATATATATGTGGTTATATAATCATCAACCATGCATGCCAAGTTGAAGCATCCCTAACTTGTAAATTCCTAAGAGGCAATGGCTTGTGTGCAAATAACTTTTAATTAGCAAGACTTTTCTCCCCACTTGAATTATATAATGTATATATATATATATATATATATATATATATATATATATATACATATATGTATCTTGACTCATGTATATATCTTATCCATTCCCCCACATTTCATTTATCCATTTTTCATCTAAGATTACACACACCTACACACACTCAATCTCGTTCAAAACACCATGGAAGAGGAGGAGGAGATTTCATCATTTCTAGCTTGGTTTCAAGGGGAACTTGCACATTTTGAAGCATCATCATCATCACTCCATCATTTCTTCTCCTTTCTTTCATTTAAGGTAGAGCTTGAGACTTTGTTGAATTCTTGATGTTATGATTGAAGAAGGGTTTGAGATTTATAATGCAATTCCTTGGTTATTTGTGATTAGAAGCATGATCTTGATCTTTACACTCCAAAGCTTGCATGAATTCATGAATAATGTGAGACTTAGGTATCATGATATATTTGGGGTTTGGAAGATGAATTCTTGATGATATATGCTTGGTTCCTTGGATTAATTGAAGTCTAATTGATATATGATAGTTTTGGGGTGAATTCTTGTCTTGGTTTGATGTGGGAAGGCTTGGGAGCCAATTCCCATAGGAATGCCCTGTTTTGCCCTGTTTTGTTCTGCTGCGTACAGTTGACACGGGGGTGTCAAATTTGCCTTGTTCAGCGTGACACGGGGGTGCAGGTTGGTTTGGTTTTCTGTACCGTGACACGGAGGTGTCACGTTTTGCCTTGTAATGGTGACACGGGCGTGTCACCTTTTATTTCCTGCATCTCGTCCAACTTCGGACGAACGCCATTTTCACCTCGCTTTGAATTAGAAAACGTGCCATATACCGTCGGAAAGGTCTTTGTGTCTACTTTCATACCCAACAAACAAAACTCGATTTCCACTTCTAGAATTTAAGATATTTCAGTTTTCCCACAACATGTACATTTTCAAAAATTGTCGGTTTTGGCCAAACTTCACCAAAACCTTTCTTATTGCTTTCCTTTCACTCTCTTGGCTCCCATATGTGAATTATATGTTGTATATACTTGATTAATTGATAAGCATGCTCTTACTTGACACTTCTTGGTACGTAATTGCTCAAACTTTATTGTGTAATTCCATGCACTATATGAATTGAACTTGAAATGATTGAATGATATGAATATGTGACTCCTTGAGATTTATTTCATCTCTTAGATATTGATTGGTTCTCTTACATGCTAAGTGTCACTTGATTGCTAGTTCTACTTATTTACATGAGCATTGCCTTGCGTCATACTTGGTTTCATATTGAGTCTTGTCCCACGAGTTCACGTTATTTCCGTTCTTGTCCAGTTTTTCTCCAGGGCGGAGATCATTGATCGTTGGGCACTTTCTTGTATCTTTGTCTTGTTCTGTCGCTCGTCAGGTGAGGTTTAAATTCTAGATATATAGAACCTTATAACCCTTATGTGATTTTCGGCCAAAACGTATCTATATATCTATAGTTTTCGAACCTTATGATTTTCAATTGATTTCACGGAATTGGATTGATTGATTGATTGGTTGATTAACGCATTGATTGTTTTGGCGAGTAACTATTGTTCACGTTGGGCCCGAGGGTAGTGTATTGAGCCAACCGGGAAAGCAAGGGCTGACGGGTAACTCTTGCACTATCCTCACCATTGTGGGATCACCTCTGAACCCACCAGGAGGTTTGGTGGAGGAAGAAATCCCGTACGTGGGAGTCATGCTCCTGACGTACACCGTGCATGGATGGTTGGGTCTTGCAAGCCCGCCATCACCCGGAGGAAGAAGGAGTTATTGATTGAAATTGCTAATTGTGCACTAAGTTCTATTGCTTGATCACTTAATTAATTACAACTGAATTATTGTACACTGTTGGAGAAAGGTTGGAGATTTGCCCTCACTCGCCGGGCCACTGATTGAATTGAATTAAATTGAGTGTATTGTTAAATTGATTAGTTGTAATCTCGGGCGAGTTATCTTTTACTTTTAAACTTATAGTGTTTCTATTTTATAAACCCTTACCCGAGATTATAGCTTGCCTGTTACTTGCGCGAATATTTATTTATAAACCCCTCACTCAGTCTGTGGTAGACTGACACCTCACACTTTTCAGGTACTGTCAGTGGCGTGCTAGGCGGGAGTCCGAGTCGTGTCTAGTTGTCGAGTTGAGTCTATCATTGCATTTTCATGTTATGGATACGTTGGAGATGATAATGTATTGATGAGTGTTGGTACCTACTACTATATGTATTGATATAAAGTTGAAGGTTAATTCATTTGAGATATTTGATATATGCTAATGGAATTATTATGCTTCCGCTTTAAATTCCTAGATTTGAACTTGTTTGGTTTGAGGGTTAGTCCCGCCTAGCTAGTGAGTTTTTTTATTGTCACCCATTCGCCATGAGTCCGGCTCATATATGGACTACCCATTTCATGTGTGAGCTAGACTTATGGTGCGGGGGTGTGGCATCTCGGCGTTCCGGGTGCTACAAAGTTGGTCGACGCGGAGATCAAGGAGAAGGACCTGAATACCCAGCTGAAGACGGTACAGCTGGCTCAATCGAAAATCGTGCACGCCGCCTGGACGATGCCAACAAGAGGCTGGCTGAGGCTCACGATAAGATCGACCAGCAGGAAAACGAGATGGTCAGTCTCCATCGGAAAGGGAAGAAAGTCAGGGAAATGAGGGGAGCCCGGATGGCAATTGACCGATGCCAAAAGGTCCTTGACCGGGTAGTGGCCTAGTCAGAAAGGTATGGGGCATTCCGCTTCATGAAGTCCCCAGCCTACAAGAGGTCGACCGCCACGTTCGGAATCGATGACATGAAAGAGGGCTTCAACCTGTGCTTCGAACAGTGTAGATCTGAGGGCCTAATTGCGACCAATTACAATACCAAGAAGATCGGCGTTAGCTGTCCTGACCCTCGACCCCCTCCCGCCGACAACCAAGCCCTGGAGCCAGAGCCCGATTGGGCCACACAAGAGTTTGGCTTTGCTGTTAATTTGGCAAAGCAGATGTACAGGGGTAGGGCGAAGGATACGAGTAAGATGCCTCAAGGAGTCGATCCCGATGTGCTGGACCCTGCCAAAATTTTCCCCGAGCTATTTGGGGACAAGCCGACAGAGGAGCCTTTGATAGACCCCAACTTTGCCGCCGATGCCTCTAATGCCGAAGCAGCTTGAAGTCCTTTTCTTTTCTGCAATGTACTTTAATTTCTCTTTTCGTTTTCTGTATTTTTATTTCGTAAGTTCCAAACCGTGTGCTCCCACTCGAAAAATCCAAATGTAATTGGTCGAAATTCGACTCGTTTCCATCTATTAATAAATTTTGACTTTTATGCTCAGTTTGAATTAGCATTTTTTCGTTGTGCATGTTCAATTTCAACTGTAAAATTTACAGACTTGCAAGTCGAATTGCTTAATTTTGGCATTCGAGGATAAATGTAAATCGAGCTATTTAACCCACCATGGAGAGAGTATGACAGCGGAAAGGAACATTTGACTTTATTGATATCGACAAGCGATTACACTTTACAGCCTTTTCAAACATAAAACTTTCTAAGGTTATGGGTGTTCCAGGATCGAGGCACTGGTCAGCCATTCATTTCTTCGAGGTGATAGGCCTGATTCTTCCCTATTTTGGCGATCCGAAACGGACCGTCCCAGTTGGCGTCGAGTTTTCCGACATGCTTCGTGATGTCAACCCGTGTCAAAACAAGGTCTCCCACTCGGAATTATCGTGGGAGTACCTATTTGTTGTAACTCTTGGTCATCGATGCTCGATATTGCTGCATTCGACGGAAACCTTGTTCTTTTTTCTCTTCAATCGTGTCGAGCTCGAACTGACGATTTTCTTGATTTCGATCGAGGTGGTAATGCGACACTCAATCAGTTTGGTACATGAGTTCAGCTGGTATCATGGCTTCGGAGCCATAGACCAAAGAGAATGAGGTCTCCCCGGTGGCGGTTCGAGGTGTGGTCCGGTAGGCCCACAGTACACTGTCGAGTTCTTCAGCCCAGGCTCCCATACTCCCATCGAGGCGGGTCTTCAAATTTTAGACAATGGTCCGATTAGTGACTTCGGTCTGACCGTTAGCTTGAGGATGTCCTACTGAGGTGAAACGTAAGCTAATGTCATGCTTCGAACAGAAATTCTTGAACAGTTTACTTCAAAACTGTGGCCCATTATCGCAGATCAGGGTCCTCGGCACTCCAAATCGATATATAATGTTCTTCCAGAGGAAACGGGTCATCACGGTATGGGTGATCTTTGGGACCAAGGCGGCTTCGGCCCACTTGGAGAAGTACTCGACACAGACGATGACAAATTGGTGCTATCGAGGGGCGATTGGGAAGGGCCCTACGATGTCGATTCCCCATTGGTCGAAAGGTCAGGCTATGTCGACAGGGGTTATCTCTTTTGGGTGTTGATGAGTGAGGTTGGCATGCTTCTGGCAACTAGGACACCTCCTTACAAAGTTGATCGAATCCCGTATTAAGGCGGGCCAGTAATAGCCAGCTCGGGCAATCTTCTTGGCTAAGATCCGACCTCCAGCGTGATTTCCGCGTGACCCGACATGCACCTCTTCGAGAACCTCTTTGGCTTGGGAGGATCGTAAGCACCTCTTGGCCGGCTCTCTGAAGGATTTCTTGAACAGAACGCCGTCGGGGTCGAGCGCGTAACTTGCTGATCGAGCAGTAAGTCATCGCCTTTTCGTTTTATTCTTTGGCAGGAACCTATCCCTCAAATGTAAGACTATGTCGTCCAACCAGCAGGGCTCGGCTGGGTCGATGCTCAGGACGGAGTTTACCTTTTCATCAATAGATCGAGTTGTGTTCGTCAAGAATGTGATCGACCTATCCCTTGTTCCCCTGAGGCCGTTGGCCACCTTGGAAAGGACGTCGGTCCTTTCGTTCTCTTCTCGAGGGACCTGCTCAAGTCTAAAGTTTTTGAATTTAGAAGCCCATATTTTTACCTTCTCAAGGTACTTTACCATTGACTCCTCTCTCGCCTCGTACGAGCCGTCGTACTGGCTTGCGACTAATTGAGAATCTGTAAGGGCTGTAAGGTCTTCAATTCCTTGTTCCTTGGCAATCTTCATTCTGGCTATGAGGGCTTCATATTCGGCCTCATTGTTTGTGGTTGGGAATTCCAGGCAGATGGCAAAGTCGAGCTCATCTCCTTCAGTGCTTCTTAGGGATACCCCTGCACCTCCCCCAGATGAGGTCGAGGATCCATCGACTGACAATGTCCAATGGCCCAAACTCTTAGTCATCGTTGCTGTGGAGTCTTTTTCGACCAGGAAATCGGCCAAGACCTGGGCTTGGTAAGCTAACCTTGGTTGGTAGGTTATGTCATATTGGTCCAGCTCGACAGCCCACTTAGTTAGTCTGCCCGAGCAATCCGGCTTACTCAGCACTTGTCGAAGGGGTTGATCCGTAAGTACGGTGATTGCATGGGCTTGAAAGTATGGTTTTAACCTTCGAGCTGCGTGGACTAGTGCAAGGGTGAATTTTCTGATCTCTAAATACCGTGCTTCAGCACTGTACAGAATATTGCTAACATAGTAGACCGGCATGTGCTTCTTCTTTCACACAGCTACCAAGACAGAGCTGATCACCTCAGTCGACACGGCCATGTAGAGGTATAGGACTTCTCCTGGTTCCGGTTTAGCCAGAAGTGGGGACGACTCGAGGTATTTCTTCAACGCCTCAAAGGCTTGTTCACACTCATCAATCCACTTGAACTCCTTGACGTTCCTCAGGATTTTGAAGAAGGGCAGATTCTTCTCGGCCGACCTGGAAATGAATCTATTGAGCGAAATAATTCGGCCAACCAGATACTGGACCTCTCGAATCGTTTTAGGGCTGGACAGGCCACGGACCGCATTACTTTTTTCGGGGTTTGCCTCAATCCCCCTCCGGCTGACCATATAGCCTAGGAACTTACCTCCGCCTACTCCGAAAGTGCACTTATTTGGATTGAGCTTCAAGTTGTACTCCCTAAGGAGCTGGAAACCTTGCTCAAGATCCCGGAGGTGATCACTCGAATAGGTTGACCTTACTATCATGTCATCGTCATAGACCTCCATAGTCTTGCCGATTTCTTCTTTGAAAATTGATTCACCAGCCTCTGATAGGTAGCCCCCACGTTTTTAAGCCCAAAGGGCATTACTCGAAAGCAGTAGATACCCTTAACGACTATGAAAGCGGTTTTGTCCTCGTCTTCGGGAGTTAGTAGCCTTGAAAGACATCCATCATACTCATCAACTCGCAGCCCGCGGTAGAGTCGACCAGTTGATCGATATTGGGAAGGGGGTAGGGGTCCTTTGGACAAGCCTTGTTAAGGTCTGTAAAATCGTTACACATTCTCCACTTTTCCCCCGACTTGGCCACTAGGACCACGTTGGACAACCAGTCGACATACTTGGCCGGTGTGATGTACCCGGCGTCTAGCAATTTGTTTACCTCCTCTTCGATTATCTCATTCCTTTTTACACTCTAGGTGCGCAATCTTTGTTTGACGGGTTTAAAGGAGGGGTCGACATAGAGGTGGTGCATGATCACTGATGGATCGACTCCAACTAGACGTTAGTACTCCGTACGAAGACATCAGCATTCTTCTGAAGGAATTGGATTAGTAGCACCTGTTCGTGCTCTTTGCCCGACATGCGTGATTTTCTCGGCATGGCCCGGCATAAGTTCAATTTCCATTGTCTGGCTGGAGGCTTCAACTCGATTTTCTATGAGTTTTTTCTTCTTTCTAGCCCTCTTAGAAATCCGAACGGGCTCATCATCTGGGGCATCTAAGTCTTTAATTTCATCCTCGTCCCCTTCGGGCAGACCTAGGATAGGCACCACCCGACGGTCGGGCAACTTCACCTTCTCCATCGAGATCGAGTAGCATGCCCAAGCCACCGGGACATCGCACCTCAATTCCCCAATGCCAGCCGGCATAGGAAGTTTGATCAGTTGGTGGTAGGTCAAAATAACCACCCTGAAGTCGATTAACCCTGGTCTTCCCAAAATTATGTTGTAGGCCGATGGTTGGTCGACTACGAGGTATTCTAACTCCATCGTCGTCCTCTTAGGGAGAGTTCCCATAGAGGTGATCAAACGGACTCGGCCTTTGGGGTATACTTCCGAACACCCAAATCCGGTCAATGGAGTCTTAAGCGGTTCAAGATTCAAACTTTTAGCTAAATTCATTCGATTAAGAGTCGAGAGATAGACAATATTTACTGAACTTTCATTGTCAACTAGAGTTTTGGATACAGCATAATTGGCCACGTGTAGCGTAATCACCATCAGACAACTAGGTATTTCACCTTCCGGTGGTAGCATGCTGACGAGGTCCTTGTTGCTAAAACTAATATCCTGATCTACCCAGCCCTCGCTCGACTCGATCTCCATGACTTCATGGGGGCCATAATAGTTCCTCTGGGCCTCCCTTCTCGTTCTTTTCCGGGCCGACTTGGTATCTTCTCACGTTGGCTCGCCAGCAATCATGTCGATTCGCCCTAAGCAGGGGAGGTTATGGTCGTTCCTTTCGGTCGGTTGCTTGGCTTCTCGATGCCGGGGTGGGCTTTGCTCCTCGGCACGGAGGGCAAACTCATCTAGCTTCTTTATAAATTCTTGTAGCTCCCCTCCCCTGATCAACCTTTCGACTTCATCCCGCAAAGCGAAGCACTCGGAGGTGTTATAACCCGTCTGTCGGTGGAAGTGGCAGTATTTTCCCGAATCTCTCGTCTTTTGGGTTTCCTTGATCGGCTTGCTCTTAAACAACCTTTTATTGGAGATGTTGTAAATCTCCTCAATCGATCGGTTGACCGGGGTGTAATGCTTTTTCGAGCTGCTTCCTGTGCTTTGGTCGATTCGACCTTTCGAGTCTCGTCTCGGCTCGCTTCTCGGTGGGCGGGTAGATTCAATCTTCTTGGATGGGCCACCCCTTTGAGCCATTTTCACTTCCTCCACCCTCATCCACTTACCTGCGATGTCCAACAACTTGGAGATCGAGGTGGGATTCTTCCGGATAATGTGCCGGGCACACTCTTTGTCGCGTAGGGCCGAATGGAGGGTAGGTATGAGCATGTCCATGCTGGGCGCTTGAACCTGAGCAGCAGCTCGAGAGTATCGGGTAAAGAAATCACGAAGCGTTTCGTCCTCCCTCTGCACTATGTTGTAGAGGTAGGTGGCTGGTAGTTTATCACCCTTCACAGAAGAGAAATGAGCGATGAAGCGCTCGATCAATGTATCGTACGTCCTAATGCACCTTGGGGGCAGCCTTGAGAACCAGTCCTGGGCTGCCTCGACCAGAGTGGTGGCGAAGATCTTAGCCCTCACGTCGGGGGAGTGGTCGAACATACTTATCTCGATTTCGAATCGATCCACATGTCTTTCCGGGTTGGTTGTGCCATTGTAAGTTGGGAGGTTAGTTGGCATTTTATCTACTGCCATAGCCTCAAGTATTTCCACACAGAAAGGGGATCGAGCCTCTAGGGTACTTCTATATCCTCGCGGCAACGGGTCGATTCTATTCTCACCGCGCCCGCGCCTTTCTTGTCGGGATGGGGGAGGGTCAGAGCGTGATCCCTCTTCCTCTTCGGGCCGAGGGGCTCGAGGTGGCGCCCTAAGCGGTGATCTTTCTCGTCAGGACAGGCGGTTCCGGAGGTCATCCCTCCCTACAACGAAACCTCGATTAGATAGCCGGGGGGCTTCAGGACTGACCCTAGCCCCCACGCGGTCGAACACCCTGGGATTTCTAGGCCGCTTTCCCCTTTCCTCATTTCGGGGCGAACTCCCCGATTTGCTAGCAGCTCTCGAAGCGTGAACAGTTCCTTGGTTTGCCTCCCTTCTTTTTGATCTGGGAGGGTCAGCTTCGACATTGACTTGATCTAATGGACACTTATCGTGACACCACCCCGAGTCGACCACTTGCTCGGTAGGTACCGTCTCTGGACGTTGTTGCCCTTGACCCACCCCTTGCCCCTGGACTAGGCCAGGGGGTGGAGGCGGGCCGTATGGATCCGGATGATAGTAGGCCGGATGTGGGTGATAACCCCATGGAGGCGGGGGGTATCCGTAATGAGCAGGCACCCCGTAGTAATGGGAGTATTGCCCGGGAGAAGGCATGGCAGGGCTGGCCCTTAGTTTTTCGGGGAAGATGGGGGCCCGGCCCTCCGCTGCTGCTGCGACGGCCTCCACTTGGCACTTTTCGAGGTAGGCGTCCAAGTCGGTGGTCGCATAGACCATTGGTACTGGGATGTTCGCACATCGGCCCCGGGCGGCGCTGGCAGATGGCTCGGACCACCTCCCTTGCTGGGGACGACCACTTCTTGATCATCCGCCCCAAGTGTTCGGTGACTACGTTACTCCATTCTTGCTAGGCTTCTGTTCGAGAATTCCCACAGACGGCGCCAAAATGATCTTGTCAATTTTCGGGTTGCTGAGGTGGATCAAAAACGACAACCTGACCACTTAGAATTTGTATTGGGGAAGACCTCGAACTAGAGTTGACCTATGAGTTGGAGGAGCAAATGTGAACTAAAGACCGACAAGGGACTGGAGGGGGTTTTACCCTTGTCGGTACTCCGACGCCCAAGTTAGATTCGAGTGGTTTGAGAGCCTTTCAAGTAGTTTGGGCGTAATAAATGTGTTGTTTAATGGCATTTATGAAGGGGTATTTATACCTGGGGTGGTAATGATGGTTCCCCTGTACCTGTTGCAGGTGCATTAAATGCGTGTCAGAGGTGGTACGACCCAGAACAGTCCGCAATTAATGTTGAAGGCGGCAGCCTGGGCCCGCAGATGAGTCGAGTTAATTTCGACTTTGAGCATCGACAGGTCGAAACCAAGCCGACCTTCTTTAGACTAAGTAGGTGAAATATCGACTTGCCTTGGGGTAGTCGGCCCGACCGTGCTCCTGTAACGGGTCAGGCGATAGTGGCCATAGGTCGGTGGTACCGACTCGACAGTACCACGTGTACCATACTTGGCAGGTCAGCATGGTTAGCAGGGACACGGGGTGAAGAGGGATTGTCACGCCTACGTGGGTAAATCGGTTTGGCCCACGTCATATTAAATACTCCATTTAACACTATCGGTCAGCACATTCAACCAAAAATCAGCTCAAATGAATTTTCGACAACCTAATCAGTATTCCCCTAATGCACTTAAAAAAATACACTCAAACGCAAGCATGCCTGCAAATGCATTAGCTACCTTCATGAATCATAGGCCGTGGAGGAACCACGAGCGGCGCAATTAGAGCTGCTTTCGCTCTCGACGGCGTTGACAGGGACGATACTGAGGAGTCTCGTTGATTTCGTCGTCACGAGAGCTGGTGAAGTTGATGAGGGAGGTGTAACGAAATGGAATGGACGGCGGAACGAGATTTTAGTGGGAGAAAAACAGGAGAGGAGGAGTGAAGGAGAGATTGAGAGAATTAGGCCCCAAGGGACGCCCAAGTCTTTTTTTAGGGATATAACCCTCAATTTCTTTTCCCTTTTTCTTTCCCCAATATTTTCTGACGTGGCATCTTTACATACTAATCAAGTTGCAATTAACTCGTTTTGTAAAAGGAAGAAACTTTAGGGGCCCTTTTGCAAATAAAATAAATTTATAAGTTATAACAAAATCAAAAACCCTAAATCTAACATTTTTCCTTCCTTTCCTCTCTTATCCCGTCGACTTTCTTCGCCGACATCCCCCAGATCTGTCTCTTTGTTCGCCTCATCTGAATATATTTCCTTTCTCTTCTTGTCGTCGTCGCCGCTGTTTTGGAAAGTATTTTGATTGATCTTGCCAAACTTTAATAATAATGGTGGTATTGATGGTTCGGTGTTTGTATCATAACACCGAATCATCAATATTAACTGTATTATTTATTCGAGTTTGAAGACAACAATAACACATAGAGGAAGTTGCAGAAATTGAAATTGAACCGATAAAATCAGGTTGCAATCTATTATTTAACAGGACTTACAATGTAGATCAGCTTCTTGAGTAAATTCGAGTGCGCGATTCCATCAATCGAGCACGTGATTCAAGTTATTGATAAAATCTTTTTATCACTAAATTCAATGAATCGCGTGCTGTGATTAGATTCATTTAAGTGTGCTATAGCTCTCACCGACCTGTGCATAGACTGTCTCAAGTCTGCCCATTGAACGGACATATTGGGAATGCACAGATCGGTGAGAGCTAAAGCACATATAAATCAATAAAAATAATCTACCATACGAGATATGTTGTGAGGATGAGCTTGGTAATTGGACTATTTAAAGAAAGAATTAGGGTTGCATGCATTCAAATAAGTTGGTTGACAATGCATTAATTATTATGACGATTGGTTGGCAATGCATTCAATACTATGACGATTGGTTTGGCAATGCAATCAATCTAGTGATTCATGAAATCGATTGCGCGATTAGTAAAAAAATAAATCAAATAAATAACTCGACATAGATGAAGAATCGTGCAAGCGATTCTTCATCTATAAATCAAATTTAGGGCTTAGGGTAAAAATAAATCAAAATAATATTTAAATAAAATAAATAACAAGATATAAATGAAGAATCGCTTGCGCGATTTTTTTGGAATTGGGTTTTTTACAGGAAAAACTAGGGCTACATGAATTCAGTATTTTTCGGTTCGTAAGTGGAATTCAATTATATCAAATTTAGGGTGTAGGGTAAAATTAAAAAAAATAAATAACTCGATATAGATGAAGAATCGCTTGCGGGATTCATTAAATCGCTTGCGCGATGATGAATTCAATTATATCAAATTTAGGGTTTAGGGTAAAAATAAATCAAAATAATATTTAAATAAAATAAATAACAAGATATAAATGAAGAATCGCTTGCGCGATTTATTTGGAATTGGGTTTTTTACAGGAAAAACTAGGGCTAAATGAATTCAGTATTTTTCGGTTCGAAAGTGGAAGATGCATTCATTTATATCAAATTTAGGGTGTAGGGTAAAATTAAAAAAAATAAATAACTCGATATAGATGAAGAATCGCTTGCGGGATTCATTAAATCGCTTGCGCGATGATGAATTCGATTATATCAAATTTAGGGTTTAGGGTAAAAATAAATCAAAATAATATTTAAATAAAATAAATAACAAGATATAAATGAAGAATCGCTTGCGCGATTTATTTGGAATTGGGTTTTTTTACAAGAAAAACTAGGGCTACAAGCATACAGTATTTTTCGGCTCGTAAGTGGAATGCATTCGATTATATCAAATTTACGGTGTAGGGTAAAATTAAAAAAATAAATAATTGGATGTAGGCACAAAATCAAATGAGCGATTCATTAAATCGAGTCCGCGATTCACTTAAAAAAATAAGTAATCCCATTTAGCTCAAAAATCGAGGGAACGATTCTATAAAATGAGTGAGCGATTCATTTAAAAAATAAAAAATTGGATATAGGCACAAAATCAAAAGAGGGATTCATTAAATCGAGTGCGTGATTTATTTGGGAACTGGATTATTTATATTAACAATTAGGGATATATGCATTCGATTATTTCTAAATTAATTCAAATCATAAACACATAAATACAAATTTCAACATTTTAATTTTTTGGTGTAAACTAAATAAAATAATAAACATGTAAATACAAATTTCAACATTTTTTTTCTTTTTTCTGCTATAGATTATTAGATAGTATCATATCAGCATCACCATCACGTATTTGAAGTTGACCCAAACCACAGGAGTGGGGCTTGAAGTCGAGCATCTAAGGATTGGGCTTCATGAGCAATATACAACTGTTAATACAACAGTAAGGTACTTATTGAGCTTCATGAACCCCAATCCTTAAACGCTAGAACTCCAAGCTCCAAAACGGTGATTTGTTTACGTCGTCTGCACCTCTTTAATCGGTCGTATTTGATTGAAATAGCGTTTGAGCCAGAACAGGAGTGGAGCTTGAAGATGAAATAGCGTTCGTCTGCCTCTGTTGAAGAAGAAGAAGAAAGAAGGGGAGAGAGAAAGCGACTAGGGTTTTGCTTGAAGGAAGGTGTGACTGGAAATTGGAGTATTTATAGAAAAATTTAGGGCTACATGCATTAAATTAAAAAAATAAATAATCTCATTTGTGTGATTCATTAAATCTCTCGCGCGATACATTTAATCGCTCAAGGGATTTAATTATTACGATTAAATAATTAAAAAAAATATTTCGATTTAGAAGAAGAATCAATCGCACGCGCTCGATTAATTAATGAATCGCGCGTGAGATTCATTAAATCGCGGGCGCGATTAAATAAAGAAAATAAATAAATAATATTTAAATAAAATAATTAACTAGACGTAGATGAAGAATCGCTCGCGCGATTTATTACGGAATTGTACATTTTATAGGAAAAAAATTAGGGCTACATGCATTTAATATTATTCGGTTCGTAGTTGGCAGATGCATTCGACTATATCAAATTTTTAGGGTTTAGGGTAAAAATAAATCAAATAAATATTTAAATCAAATAAATAACTACATGTAGATCAATTGCGTGCGCGATTAATTAAAATTTTAGGGTAAAAATAAATCTAATAAATATTTAAATCAAATAAATAACTAGATGTAGATGAAGAATCGCGTGTGCGATTCATTAAGGAATTGGACATAAATATTATGAATACATACTGTGGAACTTAAATATTGTATTTATCAACTCCAAAAAATATTTCGGATGCTAAACGTAACCTTAAAAAAGAGCTATTATCGTCATCCAAAATTTCCATCGGTTCCCCATGCATGAGAAGCTCAATGTAATATAAGGAATAGAGTCCACAATCGCCACTGGAAAAAAAAAATAGAAATTAAATAAAAATATAATTAAAAAAATTTAAGTTAGTAAATTTTATATGTACCTTCGTTTATTTTTTGGACACGGAGCAAGTTGCAACTTCCACATGCGGTTGAGGCTGTCACCTAAATGCCTGAATTTTCCTGTGTGGGCCAACAATTTGGGAAAGAAAACACACAGATGGTTCAAAGCAATTTGGTAATTCATGTGGTCAATGGAACCACCACCGCTGTCGTAAACTTTGATGAGGGACTCTTGGGGCAAAATCTCAACGGCCACCCAATGGGAATTTCCTACGTTGACTACGCCATAAAATTTATTAGCTCCTTCCCATGCACGGCCATGCAAAAATGGTAGAAAACCAGTTGTATACGGCAGAACAGTGTCCTCCTTCCACTTGATGGGATTATTCCAGATCCTTCGCATCACATCAAATGAATGCGAGGCAGTCTCGAGGTTTTCTTTGGGTTCATTCACAGTCTTCGCACCCTTGGCACTCTTGGCACCAACCTTAACGCCGGATTTGGCACCCCTCGGAGCATTGGCAGCAGTATTTGGCCTATTTATAATTCTGATATTGCCATCTTCACCAATAGCAATTGAATTTGCCTCTGTAATGAGCCCCCTTGCGAGATAATAATTCGTTTTAAGATGTTGGAAGAAAGTCTCATCAAGGACCAAACAATCCTGAGCATATTGATCTGGGCGCCTTTTTTGTTTAAGCCTTATATTGGCCAAACACTCTTCCAAATGCTGCAACGAGTGAACCAAAATAAAAACATTAAAAACAAGGATCACACATGTATTGACTAACATAAACTAAATAACAAGTTTACCTCGGATATCAACCATTTCCCATTTCTGAGGATGGTTAGGAAGAATTCCGCGCCGAAATCCTGACTTTGTCCAGGAATTCGGTCTCCCGGCCCTGCACTGAGAACCCAGTTGTATAAGTAGCTAGAACCAGATTTGTCCGTATTTTTGGATAACCATCTGTTGTGAGATTGAGAGATGGTTTCTGCGGTTTGCGGACAAGGCAGTTGGGGCTGAGCCGTTAAAGCCGGTGTTGCTTCTTTAGACTTGACTCTAGCTCTGGCTCTTGCTGTGCAAATCCTCTTAAGTTGCTGTGTATACGGCGACAGGAGGTATGTGGGCCTTCTTTTATTTCTCTTTGGTCTTTGACGTTTAGACCCTTCAACCTCCTGCACCATTACACTATGGCCTGTTTGGTCTTGTTTTTCCTTCCCCAAATGCTGCCATATTTTCTCAACAGTTGCCTTCACAGATTCAGAATTAGCTTCAGCTTGGTCATGTTTTTCCTTCTCCAAATGCATCCATATTTTTTCAACAGTTGCATTCAAAGATCCAGAATTAGCTTCAGCTTGGCCTTGTTTTTCCTTCTCCAAATGCAGCCATATCTTCTCAACAGTTGCATTCAAAGATTCAGAATTAGCTTCAGCTTGGTCTTGTTTTTCCTTCTCCAAATACAGCCATATTTTCTCAACAGTTGCATTCAAAGATTCAGAATTAGCTTCCGCTTTCTGGATAAACTGTTGAATTTCAAAAGGTATTTGCAATGCAGCAGCTGGTGCAGGTGATGGTGATGTGGCAAGTGATGTGGCATTTGGGGGTAGGGTGTCAGGTGCTGGGGCAGTTGGGGGTGCGGTTCCCCAATCAATTCCTGCGGCAGGTGGTGCTGTAGTTGGATGTGATGGTGAGGGCAACCAATCCATGTTAGAATTCATGAGATTATCATCTTCTTGGACTGGAGGGGCATTTGTTCTCAGGGGCAATTCATCCCCAATGATCAAACGGGTGCACCCTTTTAAACATTGATGTAGATAATCAATGGGTTCATCCTCTTCTTCTAAACTTGTTTGTTCATAAAGGTCCCTAATATAACTCATATTTTTTTCACTGCTGGAGGGAAACAAAAATGGACGTACCTGATCCTGTTACATCAAAAAATAATAGATGTTAAAGATATTCAGTGATCCATGCCAAAGAAAATAATATAAATTTTGTTCAAACCTCAGGTCCATGGTTATTTATCTTTTGCCGCAGTTTTTCAATATCAATTAGGTTCCCTCTACTGTGCAGCCATCTGAACATCCTGGGGAGTGGCAGTTTGGACATGTAGGAATCTTCAGGTACTAGGCCGCCCCCATAAGAACTTGCTATCGTTGGGCACATTTCGTAAGCCCAAGCCTAAAAGGAACAAACAGCAAAAAAGATGTATTATAGATTTTGTTTCATTAAAATCGCATGAGCGATTTAGCTGAATAAGAAAATTGAATTACAGAGAAATATGATGATCATACTCACCTGCAAGGCCCATGGAAAACCTGAAATATGATAGGTCTTTGCTTTACAATCATCTTCTGTAGGGGGCAGCCATTTAGCAATATCCTTTTCCCTTTTTTTTATTGATTGCATTGTCACATTGAATGACAATAGTCCCCAAGGATATGAATAAAAAAAATCCAAATCACTTGCAAAACAAATGTAATCCCTATTTACAACTCTTCCCTTTTCAATACCCAGCAAAATGTTTTGTACAAAAAGCACATGGGCTATCTTCAAACGATCTTCCACCGCAATCTTGTTATTGAATAATAACTTTTCCAATTCAGTATCTTTCACCTTGGATTTTCATTTCTTTTGGTGGATCCTCTTAAGAAAATCCTCGGCATTATTTATAACACTCAACTCATCAGCTCTATCGGGCATCTTACCAGCACCACAATAAAGCCCAGTAACAAGAGCAAACTCCCTTAAGCCAAATCTAACTGGCTTTTGTCCTATCAAGACCCACAGTTCATGCTTTTTCTTGGTGGGGAGGGAGTACATCATAAGATAATGAAGGAGGCTGCCTGAAAACCGCTTCCAACCGGAAGGCAGCTCTTGGGTATATTTTCTAAATTCTCATTCGAAATTTATTCCGTTCTCTTCAAGGAATTCTTTTACTGGGGAAAGGCGCTCCCATGATGACCGGACTGTGATCCTCACAGTGGCAGAGAAGAAGTACCTTTCCCAGAAAGGGCGCATGTTGAATTTTGAAAAATCAATGCTCCGGGTGACCTCTTCTTCATATTCTACCTGTAACTCCTCGTCATCATCCTCCGCATCAT
Organism: Lantana camara; assembly: GCA_037501455.1. Taxonomy (NCBI): domain Eukaryota; kingdom Viridiplantae; phylum Streptophyta; class Magnoliopsida; order Lamiales; family Verbenaceae; genus Lantana; species Lantana camara. The sequence continues at coordinate 132,444,340 of CM074855.1, forward strand.
CAAATAAGCCCGTCATACCCATATTGTTCGAATGTCTTCGCTTACTTCTATTTTCCCATATGTAGAAGGTCCCTTCTGCAGATTCTTCATCTCTGGTTTGTTCATCATCTCTAAACTCCTGAAATGTATCAAAATACCGTTTGTAAATAGAAAATATTTGAAATATATAAAAGGCGCCATTTTGATAGCGTACGCGACTCAATCAATCGATTAAGCGACTAAGAGATTCTTTCGAAATAAACAACAAAAAATACAGTATATAAACAAGAGAATATAGTATCAAGTCTAGAACAAAAATGGAAAACGAAAAACAAAGAACCATTACGTTGTACTCGGCCTCTTGCGATATCTGCATGGGATCAATAGTGTCTTCTCCTTCCCTTACGGGGCTTTGGTTTGCTCCCGCTGATGACATCTTGTTTGGTTGATCGAAAAATGTGATAATACTCTGAATACGGGAGAGAAAATGGAGGAGGAAAACCCTAGTTATTTTGCTTAGTGAGGAAGATGAAGAAGAAGAACAGTCCTTTTACCTTTTTCCTCTTTCTCGCTCTTTTGTGTTTGCTTATAATTGTTATCAAATTAATTAATGATGTGATTGGTTTGACTCATGTGGTGATATATATATTAAATAAAAATAACTGTCAGACAAAAAGGAAAATTTTTACTATAATATACACAATGTTTGCCGCCTTATCGGACATGTATATCACAAGGGCGTTTTTTGTTTTTTTTTAAATTATTATTTTCGAGTATTTGATTCTTTAAATAACGTTAGATAGGGGACTAACAAAATAATTTAAAACAATAATAAGTGCGATCTAGATTAAGAATCGCCTGAGAGATTCATCAAATGGCCTGAGCGATTTAATATTTTTTGTGGCCAAATTCAAGTTCCATGATGTGTGTAATGACCAATAACCTTAGGAGACATGAATCAAATTTGTAATGGGATCATTGTATAATTGGTTATGCCCAAGCTTGATGTGAATGTATCAATCACAATGTTTTGTACATGGTAACAAAGATGATGTTAAGATTTGTTTAGGATTATGACTTAGGTTTGCAATACATCATACCCCACGGGTGAAAATCACGATGGGGCTCATATCATACGCAAAAAAAAAAACATGCTAGGGGAATAACAAAATAATTTAAAACAATAATAAGTGCGATCTAGATTAAGAATCGCTTAAGCGATTCATCAAATCGCGTAAGCGATTTAATATTTTTTGTGGCCAAATTCAAGTTCCATGATGTGTGTAATGGCCAATAACCTTCGGAGACATGAATCAAATTTATAATGGGATCATTGTATAATTGGTTATGCCTAAGCTTGATGTGAATGTATCAATCACAATGTTTTGTACATGGTAACAAAAATGACGTTAAGATTTGTTTGGGATTATGACTTAGGTTTGCAATACATCATACCCCACGGAGAAAAATCACGATGGGGCTCATATCATACGCAAAAAAAAACATGCTAGGGGACTAACAAAATAATTTAAAACAATAATAAGTGCGATCTAGATTAAGAATCGCCTGAGCGATTCATCAAATCGCGTGAGCGATTTAATATTTTTTGTGGCCAAATTCAAGTTCCATGATGTGTGTAATGGCCAATAACCTTAGGAGACATGAATCAAATTTGTAATGGGATCATTGTATAATTGGTTATGCCCAAGCTTGATGTGAATGTATCAACCACAATGTTTTGTACATGGTAACAAAGATGATGTTAAGATTTGTTTGGGATTATGAATTAGGCTTGCAATACATCATACCCCACGGGGGAAAATCACGATGGGGCTCATATCATACGCAAAAAAAACATGCTAGGGGAATAACAAAATAATTTAAAACAATAATAAGTGCGATCTAGATTAAGAATCGCCTGAGCGATTCATCAAATCGCGTGAGCGATTTAATATTTTTTGTGGCCAAATTCAAGTTTCATGATGTGTGTAATGGCTAATAACCTTAGGAGACATGAATCAAATTTGTAATGGGATCATTGTATAATTGGTTATGCCCAAGCTTGATGTGAATGAATCAATCACAATGTTTTGTACATGGTAACAAAGATGATGTTAAGATTTGTTTGGGATTATGAATTAGGCTTGCAATACATCATACCCCACGGGGAAAAATCACGATGGGGCTCATATCATACGCAAAAAAAACATGCTAGGGGAATAACAAAATAATTTAAAACAATAATAAGTGCAATCTAGATTAAGAATCGCCTGAGCGATTTAATATTTTTTGTGGTCAAATTCAAGTTCCATGATGTGTGTAATGGCCAATAACCTTCGGAGACATGAATCAAATTTGTAATGGGATCAAATTTTGTTGCCAAAATCAAATTTAACTGAAGAATCGCTTGAGCGATTCCTTAAATCAGTTGAGCGATTTAGTAACTTAAATGATTACAATATAAATTTCCAAATACAAATCATTAAGACAAGTTACATTATTGATTTCCATATACAAATCAATAAAAATACTGCTAAAAACAACAAATTAACTATTATCAACTTGTTCACAATATTTTGTTCTCTTCCTTCTGGAATGAGTGGTGTCCTCCTGCTTGAGATTTCACCTTCATCGTTATGTGGCTCTTCTATTGGATTACACCATTAAGAAAAGCCATGCAAATTGCAACAATAAAATAATTTTCCCCTGTTGGAATTATCTGCTCTATCAACCACCTTGATTGTAGCCCACTGATCGCAATCCCTGCATTTCTCCTTTCTATATCTAAGAGAACTTCTGCGTGTAAAAGTTGAGTTATTTGAATTTGCCATGATGTTTAAATTCCTTAATGATAATCAGAAGAATTATATAGTGATCCCCACCAACGGCTATAATTCGGATAAACAGTGTATAACTGCCATAATATAACGGCTATAATATTTTGTAATATTATCATCTTCCAAGGGCTCTTTTGCAAACTCACAAATTTACGCACTCCAATCGACGCTCCTACTCAAATATAAATTTGTTTTGTTTCCTTTGCCAAACCCTAATTCACTTTTTTCTCTTCCACCCTCTTATCTTGAATATTTCCGCCGCTCTTACTCAAATATCAATCCAAAGGAACAATCCTTCGTAGATCTGTAAGAGTCTACCCTATTAGTTTGAATTGCTCTTGAAAATTATCATGTTGGTTGTATGATTTCCGCCATACAGTAGCAATCAATAGATGTTTCTTTGTTTGGTCCACGTAGTGTTTACTCGTTGTAGATGAACTATACGATGGGCAGTACAGGAGAGAGTTTTGAGATGCTTTGTACGTCTTGTGCATAACAATTGGAAAGAAACCGTGGAAAATGCAATTGAAGATTTATTATAGATTTAAAATCTGTAATAAAATCTATAATAAATCTTCAATTGCATTTTCCAGGGTTTCTTTCCATTGTTATGAACAGGCTGCACAAAGCTCTCAAAGCTCTCTCCTGTATTGCACGTTGCATAGTTCTTCTACAATGTCTAATCTATTGCAAGGCCAAACAAAGAAATCTATTGATTGTTACTGTTTGGCAATAAGTCCTACGGAAATGACGATTTTCATGAATATTTCAATCAAATACGGTAGCTTTTGTGATTAAGAAGGAAGACAGATAGATCTGTTAATATTTATATGTTAATAAACCCCCTTGGCTGAAGAATCGAGTGCATGATTCATTAAGTCGGTTGCGCAATTCATTAAATTCAGTGAACGATTCACTAAATCATGAGCGCGATTATTTAAAAAATAAATTAATGGATCAAGCTGAGTGGTTTTAAAGTGTCTTAAATCAAATTAAATTCCAAATTTAATTATATTATAATATATTAATTGAATTAATAAAATTATTCAAATTAACGATCTGGGATCATATTATACAAAAAACAAGCAATTAAGACGAGTTAGCGATTCAGTAAATCTTGGGCGCGATTAATTAAAAAAAGAAATATGCCCAATTGGTTGAAGAATCGCTTGCGCGATTAATTAAGTCACGTAGGCGATTCATTAAATCGAGTGTACGATTCAATAAATCTCATGCGCGATTAATTAAAAAGAGAAATATGCCACTTGGCTGAAGAATCGGGTGCGCGATTCATTAAATCTTGTTCGCGATTAATTAAAAAAAGAAATATGCCCAATTGGCTGAAGAATCGCTTGCGCGATTTATTAGGTCGCGTAAGCGATTCATTAAATCGAGTGTGCGATTCAATAAATCTTGTGCGCGATTAATTAAAGAAAGAAATATGCCACGTGGCTGAAGAATCACTTGCGCCATTAATTAAGTCGAGTGCGCGATCCATAAAATCGCGTGTGCGATTCATTAAATCGTCTGCGCGATTAATTAAAAAATAAAGTTGTATTACACAATTTATTTATCTACATGACATTCTGATCACATGTAGTCTTTTTATGACCTTTTCCTCCACACTTTGAACAGGTATTGTACCTTTTTCTTCCCTCAGAAGGCGTCCGGAATCTAGTCATCTTTTTTCTTCCAACACGCACCTTCAGTGGAGGTGGCAGTATTTGTTTTATACCTATATCTTCAGGCAATTCCCACTGTAATTCTGGAGGTGTAGGAAATATTGTCTCAGAATATGCAAGTATGTAGTACTCAACAATGTAAAATTGGGAGCATAGGGAATATATTCTTTGTCCAAACCCTATTGGGTTTAGCTCCCTTAACGCCGATAATGCATGGGGGCCGGGGATCTTATCCATCTGGAAGACACCACATGTGCACGTCATATTGTTCAAGTCAACCATAACCTCTGCTCCAAATCCGCGAACAGAAAATTCATGAGCATTGAACTGTTGTGCAATGCATCCTTTAGATTTCTCCAGATTACTCCGCAGAAGTTTCTCTTTTGATGGCACCAGGATTGTACTGCAGTTGATCATGTCCGTTCTCCGGGTGTGGAACCAATCAGCCAATATTCTTATGATAGACTCAAACAGAGCAGGGATAGGATACTCCTTTTCAAATCGAATCCTAGAATTAATAGACTCGGCGATGTTGCTAGTCAGAACATCATACCTGTTTGTTTTAGAATGCACCCTACTCCATAACTCAAAACCAACCTCATCCTTCAAGTACTCTGCAGCACGTTTGTGAATATGTTCGATCTCTTTGTAGTGCTCCATGAAATCTTCGACGGTGTATGCTTTAACTGCCCTAAAAAATGGCTCAAGGATTGCACTTTTTTTAAAACGTTGTCTCAAGTTCTCCGATAAGTGCTTCGAACAAAATCCATGATGAGCCTTAGGATAAATCTTAGCAACCGCATTTTTAATGGAGACATGTCTATCCGATATTATACGGAGATCATCACTATCCGGTGCTATCCTTTTTAAATTTATAAAAAACCACTCCCATGATGCATTATTTTCGGAAACCACTGCCCATGCAATAGGATAGGTATGGTTCTCACTATCTTGTGCAGTAGCCAATAGGAGAGTACCATCATATTTACCGGTTAAGAAACAACCATCAACGGCTAACACCTTGCGCATGTACGTAAAACCCCGTATGCATGGGCCGAAGGCAACAAAAAAATGAAGAAACCTGTTTTCGTTGTCAAGAACCAATTCAGTTATGCTTCCTTGATTCCTAACAGTTAGCATATAACGATATGCATCTATAATTGCATATCCATGCTCAGGTGATCCCCTGACAATATTTTTTGCATGTATTCTGCCCATCCAACATTTCCAGTAACTAACCTTGGCCCCCAATTGAGCTTCGACGTACTTTTTAATTTCGCCTGGTGTGGGACCTTTCTTGTCAAAAAACAATGGCTTCACTAAGTCCCCAATCAATTTTGCGGTTGCCTGTTGATGAGTGGTAGTTGCTTCTTCCAACCCACAAGTGTGAATCCGGTTATACTTTCTGAGGATAAATCTGTCAGAATTAACATATTTAACACACCGAAACCATCACTTGCAATCCTGGGAATAACATCCCAGAACAAGAAGGGACTTTGTAGATTTTATCGTTCGTAATTGGAAGCTTCCCTTACATGCAACTAGGTTGATCTTCATGATGGCATCTTCTTTGTTTATAAACTCTTCATCATCATTAAAACCTGAGCCATCATCCCATGTATGACTTTCAATCCTGGCCTCTGGATTATCATAACATATAATAGCTTCATCCTCATTAATACATTGATTGGGCACTTCTTCCTCGATTACATTTTCAGAAGGATTTTGAAGATCTTCATTACAACGATCTACCATTTCTTCGTTTATAGCAAGGGTGTTATCGGGAAGATTGAAGTCTTGATCGTTGATATCAGGGAGACTGAAGTCTTCATACTGATGCTGGTATTGATCTTCATCCTGAGAAGTAAACCCGGTTGTACCAACATGTTCGGATTCTGTTTGACTCTCCTTCCTATCCAAGGAAACCTTCAAAACGGGCCTCCAACCTTGAGGAGAGATATCGGCAAAATAAACTTGTAGGTCGTGATCAGACTTTATTTCAGTTGGATAACAGGTTGGAGGTGCACTCGTAAGAAAATATTTCACGTGCACATCATCATGGGAGCAAGTAAGTCCTGATTGTTCTATAATATCACTTATCAACATTTGGAATGTAGTCTGATTACTCACACGAATAGCAGAAGTTTGCTTGCTCTCCGCAACCCAATTCAAACACGTGGTTTCTTCTTCCCACGCTCCAAATTCAAATCCAATAACAAATTTTGGCATAACCCAGTCGTCGTTCCTTTACAACATTAAAAAAAAAAAAAAAAAAATTAACCACGCATGCAGTACAAAACTGAGAAACAAACAATTTGATCGCGTGATCGATTAATAAAATAGAGTGCGCGATTCCTCAAAATCACGTGCGCGATTAACTAATCGCGTGAGCGATTTTGATAAATCGGGCAAGCGATTAATAAAATCGAGTGCGCGATCACGTTGTATTGTCGTTATATTGGCGTCCAAAATAGGTTAGGGAATGTACTGCAGTAAACCCAGATAGATAGTGTTAAGAATAAACTCAGTTAAATCATTCAGTGAAAACGCAGTTCAACAAATAGGTTTGAGAAAAAATTCAAATGAATCGCGTGAGCGATTTTGAGAAATCGCGCAAGCGATTAATAAAATCGAGTGCGCGATCACTTTGTATTGACGTTATATTGGCATCCAAAACAGGTTAGGGAATGTACTTCATTAAACCCAGATAGATGGGGTTCAGAAAAAACTCAGTTCAATCATTCAGTGAAAACGCAGTTTAAAAAATAGGGTTCAGAAAAAATTCAAACGAACCGAAACCTTTCAATACCTTTGATTGTTGTTGTTTGCCATTGTACGTGTAATCAGAGAGAGGTGGGTGATACTTAGGGTTTTTGAAGAATCAAACGAACACTGCACAACACTGCGATCGGAGAAGAAATATCAGAAAAATAGGGTTTTCGTCGCACATACAAGAAAGAGAGAGAAATTGAGAGAATTGGTTGAATGTGATTTGGGGCCCGATTCTAATTTTGTATAAATTTTGGGGCCAAAAAGAGTCTGCAAAATCCTGACGTGGCAATTATTTAATTAAGCTGAGTAATTAATTAAAAGCTAATCAAGCAAAGGGTTATATACCCAATTCTTTTGAAACTAGGGGTTACATAACTAAAAAAAAAACTTGGGCGTCCCTTTTAACCGAATCCCCAAGGGGAGATTGTTTCATGTTTGAGGATACCTGAGTGAGTGAAACCGGGAGTAAATTCCGTGCAGCGCCTTACCTGCCCAAACTCAGTAAAGCGTCCTTGTTTTCTATTTATTTGTTTTTTCACTTTGTTTTTTTTCTTTTATTATATTATACCACAAAAGCAAAATAATAAAAGATTATAACCGAGCAATATTTTGGGTTTGATCAAAAAAATATATTTTTTGGACATGACAATAGAAGTTTCCAGTTTATTATGAGTTCGATTCGGAGCCTTTCTATATAAAACAAATCGCGTAAAATTACTTTTTTTTTTTTTTTTGGTTTCAAAAATATTTATATAAAACAAATCACGTAAAATTACTTTTTTTATATTTCAAAAATATCAGGTTGTAATCTCCACAAGCACATACAAAGATTCTTCGAATATACGATCTTATCAAGATGTCATGGCGTAAAATTACACGGGGTATATCAATACCTAAATTTTTCAAATTAATTCATAACTAGTCGTCTTAAAAACATTTGATTTTGCCAAATGTTTTGATAAAGAAATTGCCATTTTCCCTTTTTCTCTTCAAACTAATCCTAACTATACTAGCTTCATTGGATCAGTATAACCAAAGATATAACACAAAATAATTACAGAAAATTCACACTGATAGATTAATATCTTGCACATCATGAATCGAATATTCTTAAAAGTTTGACAAAGTTTTTCCCAGTCACAACCGAGAGAAGCATAATAAATGATAAAACATTTTCAGTTATTTATTTGCTTCCAGAATCAATGATCATTTGTTGATGAATTAAAAGCAAAAACCTGCACGAAATATATTGATTGCTCCTGGCCTGCTATAGTATTTGATGTACAGACAACAATATTTGGTTAGTCGAGCTAATGCATGCAATGTGTATATTGTTGATACTTTCGTAAGCTTTCAAGAATTTCGAGTTTCATCAGTCGTCTGGATCAATGGTATCTGCAACAACGGAAGTTCAACTCAGAGAGGCTATAAAGCAAATTAACGATACGTAGAAGGACAACGAGATTAGTCAGAGTTTTGCAAAATTTGAATTTAGTGAAGCATATGAAGTAGTGTTACCACAACAAAGACCTGCGCGTGGTGTGAATCTGATGAGTTTCATCATCTGCCTGCTCTGCAACACCTCCAGCAGCACCAACGGGTTTGTTTTCTGAATCCGATGTGCCTTTGTTTACATTTTCTTCATTTGTATTAGGATTTTCGCTGGCATCTGATGAATTAGAAACACAGTAACGTTGCAGCCACCTATCGGTTTCCCAAAGAACATGCATCACACTCTCTCGTGCTGCATAGCCGTGGCTTTCGAATGGAAGAATAACGAGGCGACAAAGTGCACCGTGACCTTTTAATGCATTGTAAAACCGATCGGACTGCATAATGTGCAATTAAAGTTCATAGCATAACTCAGGATTTGTGGCAGAGAAAATTGTAATAACAGAAGAACAGTTTTTATAAGTAAATGCATAAGATAATGCAATTTTGATATATAAACTAATATAGTGTTATATAAGACGCTGCAAATGCACCAATAGAGGAGAGTAAGCGCACCTGCATTGTCAAGGTTCCTGGATTGTTGTCTTCTTCTCCATGGATAAGCAGTATAGGCTTCTTAATCTTATTAGCTGATACAAAAGGGCTCATTTCAACATATGTACCAACAGCCTCCCAGAGCGTCCTATCCTCATTCTGCAAAAACGGAGATTGCACTTACAAGAATATGCAAGGTAAAACGCACAGCTTGGGATTAAAGAGAAATTATGATACCCAAACATATTTCTTTTGTTCTTTTCTTTTTCCTTTTTCCCCTTTTCCGGGCAGCAACTAGTCGAATTACAAGCATTACCTGAAATCCAAATGGTGTAAGTGTTCTGTTATACGCTCCAGATCGAGCAATACCACAGCAAAAAAGATGAGGAGCATGAGCAAGGAGATTTGCAGTCATGAAAGCCCCATAGGAGTGACCACCAACAGCAATTTTGTCAGGATGAGCCACCTTGAGAAAAAAAATATTCACACAATCTGTCATTTTGTCTGTAAAATTGCCACTACAAATATTAATTGTCAGTGGAAAAAAACATACTCCACGGCGGATAACTTCCTGCACAGCAGCCTCTGCACTTCCAACAAGTTGCTCTACATACCTGATGAACAAAAGAAATTATCAGTGGATATACTTATTTCTGGATATATCATTTTTATGGTTGATGCATCGGGTAACAGCCACAGTAATCTTACTGCATAATAAAGAGTGAAGGCCTGGTGTGCCAATTTTGTGATTTCACAAGGGAAAAAAACTGTAATGCCTTGATCAAGACAAAAATTTCATGCTTGCTTGTGAACTTAAGTAATTACCTATCATTTGCCTCTTCATTGCCCTCTCCTATAATAGGAATTGTTGGTCCGGATAAGATAGCAAACCTGCCGGAGTGCAGTAATCACAAATCAACTCTAAGAATAACGGCATGATGAAGAGATCAACAACGAAGCTAATTGACTAGAAACAAAATAAAGATAGTATTTTTCAGCATGTGAAATAAAGAAAAGGGCTACCTTCTTGCTAGCCAAAGCAGGGGAGATGTTGAACCAATGCCAGCAAACTCATTTGGGGAACCACGCACTTGTCCTGCTGCATCTTTGCTTTTGAACTCTCCAGGATAAGACCACATTAAACATGGAAGGGGTCCATCTGTGGTAGGATCATAATCAGGGGGAAGATATAGGGTTGCAGTAAGTTGAACCCCATCATTCCTCTCATACCTAATCATCTCTTTCTTTAATGAAGACAGCTGAGGGTAAGGATGGGGAAAGTTAGTAATCTGGCATGCTTTCTTTTCTGGCCAAGTCAGGATGTAATACTGTGTGTTTTCAGTTTTAGATTCTTTAGAGGTTAGCACTTTTAACTGATTAAGGTGTATCTCCCCATCGTTCTGATCAGACATCAGAGCAACAACAGTTTCAAAATACTTTTCCTTGTCACTCTGCCATATCCGCTCTTTGTTGCCTGTATTTCTGAAATTTATTGTTTCAGATTCCAGATGGATATAATGCTAATGAACAAAAAGGCAAAACAAGCATTGAACTCACATGTCAAATAAATCCAAAAATGGAATATTCCCTTCTGGAGTCGCACCACTTCCGTTTAACAAGACATATGTTCCTTCATCACCTTCCTTCTTCATCTTTGCAATCACATAAGTGCCTGCAGGAGTTCTCCTCAGCATAGGAGAACCAGGATCTGAGTAAACATCTTCAGAAGACCTATCGAACAGTATGCGTGGGCTTGCATTCTCATGTCCAGGTGAAATAATCCAGGTTCTTATTTTCCGTGTTTTATACCAAGATTCATAAACTAATGCAAGTGAGTCATCGCACCATGAGATTCCCCTAAAAACACAGAAATTTCAGAAATGGTAAACATGGGTGTCAAAACATCATATACTACCAGTAAATTGTTATAGAGTTGTAGAAAATGTGATGAAAGGAGACACTGAAAATTACATAATTATCCAGGATTGAATCATTGTGTCACAGAATCCACAATTATCCATAGTTTTTCTTCTTTTGAGACAAATGCTCTTAAGATTTCATTTGCATTTATTGATGGTACACCATCGTATGAAAAAGAAAAGGGCAAGTTTGTAATCATACCCATAGCGAAAATCAAGTTTATGCAAAACCACGGGTTGCTCATTTTCAACTGGCTCAGCAGGTTCGGTGTAGATTATATCACGTGGAGAGACTTCTACTTTAGCATCACCCCCATCCTGTGTCTCAACCCTTATTAAAGGGAAAAAGAAGAAAAAGATGATCAGCTGCAATAAACAATCAAATTTACTGAGCACCATTAGTCATCATGTACTCAAGAACTTTACAAGAAAACAATCATAAAGACTCTGGTTCCATAAACACTAGGAGCAAGGAGAATCTCAAAACGCAAATAACATAGTCTATTAGGGAAATATTTACTTTCTATTCCTACATTCTTCTAAATAAACCAACATGAGCTGGAAATCATGCGATTTGTAAATTCTTGGAGGAACAGTCATCAAACTAACTAAAGATTGTACAAGTAAAACAATGTATATTTGTATCCTCTGCTACACCATTCACTTTGATAATGGTAAATACAACAAACATGCACACAACCCTTTAAAATTGCAAATTCTTCTTAAAAAACAGGTACCAGATGCAGGAGTCTCATGGTGCATACCAGACAAGTGTTGATGGCTTATCTGGTCTCCAATTGATAGAGCGCTTTCCTCTCCGCACGCTATTATGTGTGATTGGAATATCCTCTGCAAGTGGTAAATCACAAAGTTCCCTCAGAAACTTCCCATCAGCTGTCCAGAGACCAACCTTTCGGGGGAATCTCCCACACGGTACAGTAAAAGAATATGGCCTGTGCATCGAACAAACCATAATGTATTTTTCATCTGGAGACGGGTCCAGCGATGTATATATAGCTGGAGATCCAACTGGCTTCACTGATCCATCCAGTGATACCAAAACAAGTTGTGAAGTTGCATAGTAATCAAATAAGTCCTCATCATATTCATCTTTGAGAAGATCTTGATATGTCCTGGATTGTATGATTTCCTTCTGTTCATTAGATTGGATCTTAGGACCAGAAGGAACCAAAGGTTTCTTTGGAGGGTCTCCACGAGATAGAGGAATGGTACAAGCCAACAGGGTTGAATTATTCACCCACACATAGCTGAGAATAAAAAATCAGACAGAAGTTTAGAAAGAGGAAAGTTATGCATAACTCTATGATCTAAAGGCTGGGTTTGAGAGAGCATACTTGTCAAAAACTGCATTTAGAAAAAGGTTTGGTTCCTGGAAAAGGGGTCTAGCTTTGCCAGTTTCAATATCAGCTATCCATAGCTTTAGCATGCTACTACTACCGTCGTCCTATTCAAGGATTAGTTGTCAGAGGTCGTAGCACTCATGAGGAGGAAATAAAACACAAAAGAAACAGGTAAGTAAAACCCCATTGACATTGATTGTTATTTGAAGATAGAACAGTATTGTAGATAATATATGTACCATTTTAGCATACTGGGGAGTTTGTGTATCACTTACCCCTTGGTATGAAAATCATGGCATTAAAAAAGATAGAAGAAGCACATTACTACATTCATGGATTATCTTGAGACACTAAAATGGAAGAAAATACCTCATCAGTCCGTACAGCAAACGCCAGATGCCTACCATCGTTTGACCTTTGTTCGAAAAGAAAAAAAAAAGTTAAAGGATGACCAAAAATAATGCAGCAAGATCACTACAATTGATACTTATTATTCGGCACATAAATCACTTATGAAAAGTAATAACTAGAAAAAGGATCATACTCCAGGCAAAAACGGAAAAACAGAAATCGCTCAAAGATCAAGATACATTTGGAAGGCCATGAAGAACATTACAAACTGATAAGCCAACCATAAAATTCCAGGCCTACCACGTGACAAAATTGATTTTAGCACCGCTTGGAAGGCCATGTATTTCTTTTTCTGGACCCAAGGTACAATCATCCAGTAACTGACATATCCCGATACCAGTATAGTAAGACCTGGAAAAGAAGGTAATAACATTCTTCATCTACATAAACAGTTAAACAGAGTATAAAGCCATCAATATTGTTGGTTATGAGAAAAAGGCAGTGATGTGACCTCAGCAAGGTCTCAGAAATGTTCTGTCACTCACATTCGACTCCGTGAATTACATTTCCCATCAATGCGGACGCCTGCAAGTTTCACCTCAGGTCTCGCCAACTCTACCAAAGGAGGCAATGACCTTCGCTTGAGAAAAAGTATCTTATCACGATGAGGAGAGAAAGATAATGTTGGAAGAGGTGGAGCATCAACAATCTCTCTGATCTCTGGCGGAGGAAGGTGATATCCATTTTCCAACGGCGAATCTGCAAGAATGTAAATTATAAGAAGTCAGGGACGCTCAAAACAAAAACAATGACAAGATGTGCATGTTTGCCATATTTCAATCCAGATGGCAAGGCTGGGTATGCATATGGAACTGCAAAGCATTTTGTCAAAGAATATCACATGTCGCATATGGCAAAGTTGGCAAGTGTATGAGACTACACGTGTTGGTGACTCATGCAGGTTGCCTACAGAAAAACTATGATTCTCCAACAATTACTGCAGTCCTCTATTTCATCATTTGTACAGCATCTATGAACACATATGTGACGTATAACAACATGAACATGCTTTCGACAAATCTACTTTTCCGCCAATCCAGAAACAAGACAAATTTAATACATTAACATCGGACAACTTCTGGAAAATCAGAAGTGGATAACCATTTAAGAATATCTTCATGAGATTGAACCATAGAAGAACAAAGTGTCTTGTCAGTCTGAGTGACATACATATAGAAATCAACTCATGCAACTAAAAACCTCATCATGCTTTTCCGGTAGCAGATCGACAGAGCTCGGAACACATCCTTTCAGGAGTCTGTTTCCTATAAAAATGTTAAACTACCTTTTACATAAGAATATTGCAATGATCTCATTCATTTTATTCGTTTGACTTGTTAAAGCCTAAAAGCTAGCTCGATCAAACAATGGCTTGAAGTAATCCATTAACACCTAAAAGCTCACAAAACAGATAACATACGAAACTAAAGTAGGTACAAAATAAAACAACACGAAACAAGTCAGCAATCGAAAGTAAGCAGAAAGCTCCAACTACCAAAAATTCACCCTGAAAAGCACTAGATACACCTTGCCCACTCCTTCTCATCACATTCAAGCAAAATTCAGCTCAAACGACAGGAAAACTCAGCTAAAATTCAGACAAACTGATAAGAATTCCAAAGGCGCAGCTAAAATACACTCCAAAACACAACCACGCCTGCAAATTCATTATCTACCTTCACAATCAGCGATGGCTGACGAACCACGCGCGGCACCGTTAGAGCCGCCGTCGCTCTCGACGGCGCTGACAGGAACAAGGTTGCGTAATCTCATTGCTCCCGTTCCGCCAAGAGCTCGCGAAGCACAAGAACAATGGTTGGCGAACTGAATTGGACGGCGAGGAGGCGGAGGTTTTAGAGAGAGAAAATGGGGAGAGGATGAGAGGAGGAGGAGGGGCAGTTTGGGGAAATGAAAGTGGGACAAGCGGTGGTAGACTTTGTGTAGGCGCATTTTAGTGTAGATGGACAAAGTATGAAGTAATAATGTAGTTAAAAATAGAAAAAAGCACTGGTGTGTGTGAGAGAGAGAGAGTGATTGTGTAGAAATACCGAAATAGGGAATCTGCTTTGGCAGCGGGGCTGCGATTGGGTACGCGCGGCCAAGGCACGGAGGAAGGAGAGTGGGTACTGTTGTTGAACCTCCGAGTTTGTAATAAGATATTTATTATTGTTTTGGCTATTCATTATGTTAATTTTATTATTTTTATTGTTTACAAAGACAAAATATAATGCTATTTCTCCATAAATATTATAAATATTGGGTTAATCTTTTTTGCACCCCGACGTTTAGGGTATTCTGTATTTTAGTATCCAATCTTTGAAATTTAAAGATTTGATACTCAATCTTTGAATTTTATATCATTTAAGTGCTCAATTTTCAAATTCAGTCAATAAGTGCAAAACACGTATCATTTTCTTAGAGGCCGGATCTAAAATTGGACATTTAAATGCAATAAAATTTAAAATTTTAGTACTAAAATATAAAATTTCAAAAATTGGATATTAAAATACAAAACATTAGGGTAAAAAAATATTAACCCTAAATATTGATAACCGCTCAAAATATATCAATCAAAAAAAGAAGATGCTAGAATAAAATATCCAGATAAAGTAAGAAGGAATATGTTACCCAAAAAAGAGAAAATGAAAGATTTAAATGAAGCTTCAATTTTCTAATAGTTGTAAAAGGGAAAAAGCTTGAATTGCACTTGCACAAGCCACAACTGGATCAGGGAAGGAGATTGACAAGCGGCCTTTGTTGGAGGACTTTTCAGATTCGTCTGTGAACAAGAGCCAATTTCAAAAATAATATTTTTCTAAAAAATTCTTCCAAAAATACTATTTTCTTTTATATATATTAATGAAATAATATAGAACGCTTGGCGATCTTTCAAATTTGATCAAATTTGGATTTTTCTAGATTGATAAATTGCAACAGTTGGCACAGTAATTTCTTAAAATTATATTTCTAACCCAAAAAACCTTTTTATAAAAAAATCTATATACTTTCTAAAAATATCAAATAGACCCCTAAATTTCTTTTTAAAACTTTTATTTTAATACTAATTTGTAATGGACAAAACGTCAATACACCCCCTATGTAGATGGTATCGGAGCCTAGAAGACGGTGTCTTTTGGGATAAAATATATAAAACATTAATAAAAATAATTATAGAAACTATGTATAAATTATTTGAAATAGGAATTATTATATGGTTTCAAATTCTAGATGAAGATAAAAGATTAAATGATCTATAAGAAGAAATGAATTATCTAGATATTGATGGTTATAATACCGATATATCCTATGATGATACAGATGGGCAATATCCTTCACCATGAGAATTTTAAATAAACGTAAGTTAGCTAATTTATATAATTTTTATGAAGACATGCTAAAATATTTTCTAAAAAAGAATAAATTAAATCCTTCCAATTATTATAAAAAGAAGATAAAGAAGTTTAGAATAAAAAGAAATTATTATTCCAAATCTCCTTTCTATATGAATCGTTATTGGAAAGATTGGATTAACAATATAAATAAAATATTAGAATTTGATACTAAAATAGAAAAGCTAAGAGATGAAATAAAAACTTCAGTGGATAAAGATCTTTGTAATAAAAATAAAAATGATATAAAGAAGCTAAAAAATATACTAAAAAAGGAAAAGAATAAGGCTTTATTAAACAGAATAAAAGCTGGAAAAATATGGAAACGATAGATATAAACCTTCAATCTATAATAGAATCAAAGAAGAAATGTTAAATATTCAAGATTCTATAAGAGAATTAAATAATGAAGTTCAATTAAATAGAATTAATATGAAGCAGCTTGAGATAGCTATTAAGGAAAAAGAAAAAAGATTTAAGACTGAAAAATTAAAAGATATAGAAAAAGAAATAAAAACTCCTTTTAAAGTAATAAATTTAGAAAAAGTCAAACCATATGAAAAAGGCTCTTTTGATGATTATATGCTTAATACAATAGTTCCAAGAATGCTAAAAGAACAAGAAGAGAGTTCTAAAGGAGCTCTTGAAAGACTTGAGGCTAAAGGAACTAATATAGAAAATGAAAATCAACAAGAAGAAAATCAAAATCAAATACAAACATGAATGAAATAAATGATTTAATTAATGATTTTGAAAAGATAAATTTGGATGATATAGTAGAATATGAGGTAAGAATGAATAACTCTGGTCCTTCTGGAACCAAAAGAACAGATGGATCAACAATAGAAGATCCAGATGAATCTATGGGATCAAATGAACCAAAAAGTTATCCAACTTATTTTAATACAAAGAAAAATAAACATCAAGATAAAAGAACTAAAAGTTATAATGTTAAATATCAACTTAATGATGAATATTCTGAACCTATAAATGTAAATGGAAGTAAATTAAACCTTAATAATAAAATAGATAAAAGAAAAGCTTTAATCAAATGGCAAAATGATATGATTGCCTACTTTTTGAATCAAGATGAAATATATGCTACAGCATCTAAAAGAACTGATTATATTGATGAGGCTCAGAAACGCACTCGTATCAGAGCCGTCCACGTGTCGTCATCGATTGACTTGAGGACTATACGCTCGCATTGATGGGCTCGCGGGCCAACCCAACTCACTCACTTGCCAACTAATACAGGCCATTGAGCCTCGGCCAACTATTCAGATAAAGGGCCACAGCCGACAGGCTTGGCGCTCACATCTCGGCCCTCAGGGTTACCCTTCTCAAGGAAACACCCACACGAGGACCCCATTCTTGATGCTCGGGATTTTGGCGCTCAAGGATCATCTGCCGTGAGGGGCCCATCCGTACACTCTTCGAGCGTCGCCAGCGCTCGTTAATGATCCTCCCCCCCCCCCCCCGCGATGGATCCGAACCTTAGCAAGGAGGACTTTGGGCTTTCGTCTCACTCGACCCTCGCCAACAACCTCTGACACCAAGGTAGTGCGCACCTTGTACCTGACACGCCGCCTCCTTTTCAGAAAGGTCATTCTCACACCCTCACAGGCTGCCACATGTTAGGGCAACACAGGTTTCGGACCACACGGTCAATTTACCCATTTACCCTCACCCCTAACATATAAATAGGGGAGAACACATGCTTTCTCCCCCAAGTCATCTTCACGATACATACTGCACTCATTGTTCTGGGTCCATTCCGCCATTCTTCCGCATCTTCCCAAGCTTCATATTACTCTCACCACAGTTGCATCACCCTTGCATCTCACACTCTTGGTGTTATCCTAGCTGGAAGAACCCACGCTCAAGAAGAAAACCCAGTTCCTGAGGCTCTCACGCCTATGATGGTCTTTCCCTTTTCATACAAATATTAAAGTGTTGTTGCATTTTAGGAAACTCAGATTCCTGCATCATCATTTTTTGGCGCCGTCTGTGGGAAATCCATCACTACCACAACTGTCATCACCAGATTCTTCCTCTGAAAGCTAGTTGAGATATAACACCTTTTGGCATTGAAAATGGTAACTGCAACAAGGTCTGGAGCCATGGGAGACAAGGGCGCTCTTCCCCCAGTCAACGAAGGGAACGCGGGGAACGACATCCCCGCCGGAGGTACGAACCCCAGCTGCGGGAAATGGGGTCGAAAATGCAGAAATGGTGGCTGCAACTCTCCCACATGGAGGGAACGTGGTGGGAGGGTCCAGTTCCGTTGTTCCACCCACCGCTCACACCGCCAACGCTTCCTTCCCTTACTCAAGCATGTATCCCATGGCCATGCCTCCACCGGGATACTCTTTTATGCAACCCGGAATGATGCCCGGGATGATGCCGATGGTCCAACCCTATCAAGTGGGGACGTTGAATCTCCCCCTGTCATTGCCGAGAGAGATACAAGGGGTAGAAATGCCCCAAATCACTACACAACAACTCCAGGCGTTGTACGCGCAATGCGAAGGTCAAGCCGTACAGAATGCTTGGGAACACTTCACTACGGCTTACTTTCCCTCATTGGCGGGTGCACGAGCGGCCCCACCCCTTGGAGGACTTCCGCCTCATCCGCTGACAATGGCGCAAAATGCGTTGAGGGCCCAGCAACCTCCCCCACCACCGCTTCAACAAAATGAGGCCGCTCCGAGGGTCCAGCAAGGGCAGCGGCCAGAGGGAAACGAGAGAGCCCCTCAAAATGAAGGGGCAGGAAACAACGAAGAGGTCCAATCGAGGGCCACAGAGAGGGTAAACCACAGAGACGTTGGCGACCCCCAGCTTGCTGCAGTACAAGATCAGCTCAAGGGGCTCCAGAATGTGGTGGAGCAGCTCTCTCGTGCAAGGTCTCAAGTCCCTCGCGAGGGGGACGAGAGGTCCAGGGCCAGAGACGCTCGCCGACCACGTAGCCCAATTTCCCGCCGCATGAGAGAAGCCAGCTATGAGGATCCCGAGGACAGGGATTACAGAATCGTAACGGGCGATTCACCCCTCGTCGAGGAGGTACTAATGACCCGTGCGGGGAAAGGCAAAATCCCCACAACTGTCAACAGGTATGATGGAACCACTGATCCAGCCGAGCATCTGGATCATTTTGTGCATCTTATGCACTTGTATGATCACCCGAGCAATTATTGGGCCAAGGTGTTTGTCACTTCCCTCACGGGAATGGCCCAAGACTGGTATAAAAAGCTTTCCCCACGTTCAATCCGAGGGTATTATGACTTGACGGATGCTTTCATCAGCCACTTTAACTCTTTGAAAGCACCGGCCCCAGCCGCGACCGCTCTTTACAGCTTGGTCCAAGGGCCGAACGAAACTCTACGGTCTTTCATGGGAAGATTCAACAAGGAGATCTTGTTGGTAGAGAAGCCCTCGATGGACTTCTTGAGGCATGTTCTGTTTGGAGCTATCAACATGAAGCATTACGTCAGCAAGGAATTTATGGAAGAGGTAGCCAAGAAAAAGCCACGCTCGCTGATGGAGATTAGGGAGATTGCGGACTCTTTCTTTACTCTCGAGGATATGTACATCACGAGGGATCAGAAAATGGCGAACGCCCCTCGCCCCAGCAAAGTACCCGAGGACCGAATGGACTCTAACAGGGGTCGCCGCCGCAACCCTACTCCCGCTCGTCGTAATTCCTCCCCTCCGCGTAAGTTTGAGCGCATTCCCCTCAACCGCCCAATTGCTGAAGTTTATTCCATGGCGGATAAAAAACTGTTCAAGAGACCGCCTAAGTTGAGGGAGACCGAGGCTCAGAAGCGTTCTGGAAAGTATTGCGCTTTCCATAAGCAGAAAGGGCATGATACCAACGAGTGTCGCCAACTCGAGAGTGAGATTCAGAGGCTTATTACCGGGGGGCACCTCAAGGAGTTCGTAAAGGTGCTAGAGAAGTACGATGAACACTGCGCTGAACGAGCGCGCATTAGAGGAAGGAGTCGTTCGTGCTCACGCAGTCCTCGCCACCACTACACCGAGTCAAGCGACCGTGGCAAAGGGAAAAGGCCGGAGGTTGAGAATCAGCCCTTCGCGGTCATTCACATGATCGCCAGTGGATCCTCGGGAGGCGACTCTAACGCTTCCCGACGTCGATACATGCGGAGTTATGACCAAAGATCTTCTCAGCCCAGGCCGGTGCTCTCCATTGATAAATCATCAAGCTCGGAGAAGGACGAGAGCGTAGGTTTCACAGAGAAAGATTTAGAGCACATTGTAACACCCCATGGGGTCGGTGAAACCTCAGACTGCCCCATGGTGGTTAGCCTAGACGTTCACAATCACGTTGTAAAGAGGGTCTTAATTGATAGTGGAAGCTCCGTGAATGTTTTGCCTTACTCCACGTTTCAGAAATTGAACATCACAAACATCCCACTCGAACCCCTCAGAACAGCCCTCGTCGGCTTTGGGGGTTCCGAGATCGTCCCTCGCGGATAAATTCGCTTGGCCACCTCTTTCGGTCGCGCCCCGCAGCGAAAAACTTTAAATGTTCTCTATGTGGTGGTCGAAGTGGACCTACCATACAACATCATCATTGGGCACCCAGCCCTCGTTAACTTCAAAGCTATAATTTCCACCTATCATCAAAAAGTCAAGTTTCCCACCCCCGAGGGTACCGGAGAGGTATTGTGTAATGTTAAGGAAGCTTGGGAGTGCTACAAGCCCAAACAACCTACCCAAGCAGGTTCCACCAAAAAGTCCGTTGACTTCCCCAAACTAGATGAAGATGGCCCCGAGCGCAAGAGGGCCAAGCTCTATAAAAAGAAGAATAAGAAGAGAGCCACGGACAAACCAGTAGATGCTGGGAATTCGCCCCTCGGTGAGGTTGGGGTTTCCTCCTTGGAAGACGAGGATCATATACCCTCGGGAGATACCAGCGGGAGAATTTCAGGCAAGAAACGAGCGCTCGAACAGCCAAGGCCTGAAGTGCGGGTGGAACCTACGGAGAGTTTCCTGACCATCGAATTGGAGCCCGGGAATCCAGATAAGACCACGCAAATAGGTTCCAGCCTCGACGACCCCTCTCAGATTATGATGATTGAGTTCTTGCGAGAAAATATTGATGTCTTTGCCTGGAAGGCTTCAGACCTCACTGACATAGATCCGAGCGTTATTGTCCACAGGCTGAACGTCGATCCGGCCTTCAAACCTATAAAGCAAAAGAAAAGGGATGTTCATGGGTTCCGAAAGCAAGTCATAGAAGAAGAAGTCAATAAACTGCTTGACGCTCAATACATAGAAGAAATTCTATATCCCGAATGGCTGTGCAATGTGGTGCTCGTTCCGAAGAGCGCCAACAAGTGGCGTATGTGCAATGACTTCACAGACCTCAACAAGGCATGTCCTAAGGATCCGTACCCATTGCATAGAATTGATCAGTTGGTGGATTCGACCACTGGGTGTGAACTTATGAGCATGATGGACGCTTTCCAAGGATATTATCAGATATTTATGGCTCTTGAGGATCGTCCCAAAACTGCGTTCGTAGTCCACATGGGTGTTTATTGCTTCAAAGTTATGCCCTTTGGGCTCAAAAATGCAGGAGCGACATACCAACGCCTTGTCAACAGAATGTTCGAGTGTGAGATTGGAAAGTCCATGGAAGTATATGTGGATGACATGATCGTCAAAAGCGAACGCCAGCATTCTCATCTAGAAGACCTAAAACGAGCGTTCAGTATCCTGCGTCGTTACTGTATGAAACTGAATCCATCCAAGTGTACATTTGGCGTGCGGGGTGGCAAATTTTTGGGATACATGGTCAGCCAACGGGGCATAGAGGCAAACCCAGAGAAAACTAAAGCAATCCTGGAAATACCCTCGCCTCGCAATCTGAGAGAAGTCCAGGTGCTTGTAGGTAAGATCATTTCATTAAACAGGTTCATCTCCCGCTCAATGGACAGGAACTTACCCTTCTTTAAAATTCTGCGTAACGCTCGCAACTTTACCTGGAGCGAGGACTGCGAAAAGGCCCTGCAGGACATGAAGCGGTACCTTTCGAGCGTGCCTTTGTTGACCAAACCTATCCCGGGGGAGAACTTGTTTGTGTATCTATCAGTTTCCTTGGAAGCCACGAGCGCTGTCCTCGTGGCAATTCGCGAGCGTAAGTATATGCCGGTGTATTATTTAAGCAAGACTCTACAGGGAGCGGAGAAAAGATACATGGAAATAGAGAAGTTTGCTTTTGCGCTCGTTAATGCCTCTCGGAGGCTAAGGCCTTATTTTCAAGCGCATTCCATCGTGGTGCTCACAGATCAGCCCCTCAAACAGGTGCTGGCAAAGCCGGACGTTTCAGGGAGATTAATTAAATGGTCAATTGAACTTAGTCAGTTCGACATCACCTTTGAGCCTCGCATGGCGATACAAGCTCAGGCCGTGGCCGACCTATTGTTGGAGCGTTTCAACTTAGATACCGGGCCCTCGGCAGAGGATGGCTTATGGCTTCTGCACACAGATGGCTCCTCGACCTCGCAAGGGGGGGGGAGCCGGGGTGACCCTCAGGGACCCTCTCGGAGCTGAAGTTGACTACGCCATCAAGCTGGCTTTCCAAGTCACCAACAACGAAGCTGAGTATGAGGCCCTCATCCAGGGGCTCAGGATTGCACTCCAAAATGGTGCCACTCGGGTCACTGCATATGTTGATTCACAGTTGATCGCGAGTCAGATTAACGGTTCTTATGAGGCCCGAGAAGCCACCATGGTGCAGTATCTGGCGAGCGCTAAAAAGGTGATAGCCAAGTTCAGGGAATTCCACCTTTTGCAAATCCCGAGAGCAGAAAACGAACGTGCTGAGGCTCTGTCAAAATTCGCATCTGCCCTGGACGGTTTTAGCAAGCGTGCTATTACATTTCTTAGAACAGAGGAACCGCTGATATGTAGAGGCGAACCTTCGAAGGAGGTGAATATGATTGACCCCTCTGAGCCCTGTTGGCTCGACGAAATTATCATATTCCTCCAGGATGGAACCAGCCCAAGCGACAAAGTTGAGGCTCGGAAAGTCAGAAACAAAGCCCCTCGCTTCTCATTGGACGACGAGGGTCGACTATTCAAGCGATCCTTCCAAGGCCCACCGATGAGATGCTTGAGACCCTCGCAAGCCAAGGAAGTTTTAGAACATGTGCACAATGGAAGTTGCGGGAACCACTCGGGCGGTCGAATCTTGGCAAAGAAAGTCTTAAGGAGTGGGTTCTACTGGCCCTCGGTGCTGCGGGATGCCATTAGCTACTCCAAGAAATGCCCTAAGTGCCAATTTCATTCTAACACCCCTCAGTTGCCGGCAGCTCAAATGATTCCTATTGATGTTTCGTGGCCTTTTAATCAATGGGGCATTGATATTGTGGGACCCCTCCCAATGGCGGTCGGACAAAAGAAATTCGTAATACTCGCTGTGGATTACTTCACTAAATGGGCCGAAGCTGAAGCAGTCGCGAAAATAACGTTCAAGGTTGTGAGGGACTTCATTTGGAAGAACATCATTTGCAGATACGGCATCCCGAGGGTAATCATCTCAGATAATGGATCCCAATTCATCGCTGCTGACACGCGGGATTGGTGCTATGAGCTAGGAATTGAACAGCGATTCACCTCCGTGGGCCACCCTCAAGCCAATGGTCAAGCGGAGGTGACCAATCGAACCATACTCCAGCATCTGAAGACGATGCTCGAGAGTAAGAAGGGAGAATGGGCTGAAGAACTTCAAGGAGCCCTGTGGGCATACCGTACTACTCCACGAGCTGCAACAGGGGAAACCCCTTATTCCCTCGTTTATGGCTCCGAGGCTATGATACCTGCGGAAATTGCTCAGGAATCCGCACGCGTTGCCTATTTCGAGCCTGCTGCCAACGAGGCCAACCGGGCGCTCGAGTTAGATTTATTGGACGAGAAGAGGAATGCTGTTTGGGCACGTATCCACAAGTACAAAGCGACCGTAGCTCACCAATACAACAAACGTGTTAAGGAGAGGACTTTCCAGCTAGGGGACTTGGTCCTCAAAAAAGTTGAAGTCTCCAAACATGTGGGTAAATTGGACCCCAATTGGGAAGGCCCCTTCAAAGTCATTCAGGTACGAGCAAATAACACCTACCTGCTGGAGACTTTGCAAGGCGAGCGTCTCCCTAGGCCATAGAATGCATGTAACCTTAGAAGATTCTACGTGTAAACATCAGTTTTTTTTTATAATTGCCCGTTGGCGGCATGGGGTACTTTCTTTTGACAGAAAGCATATTGTATTCATTTTGGAAATTGCAAGTACAACAGTAAGCATTTGATTTTTTGATTATGTCATTTATTTGCTTTCCTGTTGGTTAAATTATTTGAGCAACATAAGGCCTACTCCGTGTCGAGCATCCTCCACGTCGAACGGCCTAAGTAATACCCCAATCGTTTTGAAGCAACGCTATCTGGGTGTTGATAACCATCCCCCCGGAATAGTTTGACAATTTGTAAGTGTATAAAATCCTAAGTACGAGCATGTCAAATGGAGGGATGCTAAACGCTTAATTTACTTCAGCTGGGTGCTCACTGCTCCAGTTCGTGCTCGTAAACCCCCGATGACCCTCTACTTATTGGGTAAAAAACACACTTGTAAAATAGTGGATCCCAGACCAATCCTTTCAGGGGTCCCTCGAAATGACGCTGACCCCACGGTTACGCTCTCTTTAATCCCATACTTAGCAAGTCCTACTGTTGATTTCTAAAGTATATGCAACCCAAGGGAGCGTTCGAGACAAGGGTGCACATTATTGGGGCCAATACTTAGGCAAATCCTCAGAAGTTTTCGAAGTTCAGATTCGAGCCTCATTACGGATATGGCCAGGGAACCCCCTTGGAAAACACCCTCGCGCCCGTATCTACGCCCCTCAAATCGCCGAACGGTGCCAAACTTTAAACTGGTGGCGCATTGTGATGAATGCCAGGGCACCCTCAAAGAAAACGCCCTCGTGCACAAACACGCTCATCGCAAACGTTCAAACAAGAGAAAACGGCGAGCGCAATGAAATAGCATCATTCACCATTCAAAAGTATAAGAGAAAGCATTCAAACATCCAAGCGATAAAAGAGGAGTTCAAATATATGAGAAGGAGCATAAATGGATCCAAAATATTCAGAAAGTAACTGGAGGATTAAGTACAAACATAAATTGTTCATAAATATGACAAGGAATTTAAACCGGCAAGGAAAGGGATCAACAACGGAGGGATCTTCACTGGGCTTGAGAATCGGGCTCTGGAGGGGCGGTCGCAAGAGGAACTGGGGCCAACACATTGGCGTCAGAAGTTTGGGCCTCACCAGGTTCCTCGACATCCACGGTATCCATGACGGTGCCCTCGTCTTCTATCTGGATGGGCTCGGGACCTACAGTATTGGCAGCTATGAACTCCCGTTGGAGCATTTGCACCAACTCCTGGTACTCCGGCTCCGCCAAATTCTCGGTGGGATCCTCGTCTTGGACCATGGGCTCGCAGTTTTCATCCAGATCCATGCGCAGGCGCGCGTCGGTCCGAGCGCTGTCAGGAGCCAAGCCCAATTTCACCATCTGACCGATAGCCTTATGGAAGAAGCGCCGAGCGTTGTCAAAGCACTGGATGTTGGCTGCAAATATGAAAGCTTTGGAGCGGACGAACTTCATTACTGCATCCCAGGAGACCCTCGCAGCCAGTCCTTCCACCTTCCCTTGCAGGTCAGCGAGCGCCTTCTTGGTCTCTTCATTTTGGCGAGTGTTTTCTGCCAGTTGTGTGCCCAACTCCCCATTCTGGACCCTCAGTTGGTCGCGTTCTACCTTCAACTTCCTATGGCGATCGTCAAAGGTAAGATAGGCTGCATCCGCCTTCTGTAGATTCTCCCTCAACTGATTCTTCTCAAGGTTAGCGGCAGTCAGTTGAGCGTGGATATTATCATAATCCTCTTGCAATTGGCCGGGATCAGAGATTCGCAGCAATTTCTTGTATTTGGCCTTATGATTGGAGTAGGCCTGCGCTCGGCCCTGCAAATTCTTCAACCTGGGGATCACCTCCTGGAAAGTCAGAAACAAAGGTTAGCATTAAAATGGGAACAATGGAAGTGGGAAATCTCCAGAGGGTACCAAGGACTCACCGTCAGAAGCGCATGGCAAACGTCGTCCGCGACCCGAGCGGCGTCATGCTCGTTTAATTTGTCGTGATCGGCGGAGAACTGGAGCTTTCCGACGATGTCGGAGACCATGTTGACAGAAAAGGCGCTCTTTTTCAGTAAGACGGGACCATCCTTCCTTTGGCGCTTGTACCGAGCGTCTCCCCGACAGCCTATCTTCCAGAAATCCTCGTCTTCAGAGGAAGAAGTATCGCTACCCTAGCCGCGGTGGCCCACGACCACCTCCTTGCCCTTTCCGGAAATGGGAATGGAGTCGGGAAGCCTTTTCCTCTTTCCTTGGCGGTCGGCCCTCACAATATCGTGCATTCGGGCGATTTCTCTCGAGCGGTTGTAGGAAGTGCTGGAGCTGAGTGCTGTAGGCCCCTCGGGAGCAGCTGGAGGTGGAGTAATCTCCCGAGCGCCACCTACTGTAAGATCCTCGATGGGACCAACAGCTGAAGCCTCGTTACCAATACCCCTACCTCCGTCGCCTCGCCCCTGCCTCCGTCGGATTTCTCTGCCCCTCGGGACAGTTGGGGGTCGTTCCTGCTGCTGCTGTGGCTGCTGTGGCTGAGGGTTAGCACCGGCTCCCTGAGCACCTAGCATGCATGAAAGAGCCTCTGCATTCATACCTTGAGATAGTATTTGAACACCTGCAAATAAGAAGAAACGAGCGTCAAGAGATTGGTTATTTTCGTCACAAATACAAAAATACAACAGTCACACCAAGTTAGGAGGCTATTCTAAAAAGTTAGGGCAGTTAGTTCCTAGAATCTAACCATCGAGGGCCATGATGTCAGCTGGAGGGTTGAGTATCATGTCTGGAGGGCAAGATAATCCATAACGGAACAATACTCCCTCGTTCTTCATCAAAGTCTCAGCCTTAATCCACTTCCTCTCACTCCTCATCTCGAAGGCTAATCCCATCGCCCAATCCTCAAAGGATTTATTCCTCATCCTTTCCCTAATCAAAGGACCCTCGCCATGTATCATCCACTGTCGGTGAACCCCAAAAATACCCCCGGGGGCCCCCACAAAGAAGTACTTCTCCTTCCAATGCTCGCCGTAGGAGGTGGATGGGGAGTCTATCATCTTAAAGCCCGATTTGGCCTGGACGTAATAAAACCCGTCCGTAGGCGACGAGCGTGGCGAGCGGGCTACTTGTATCAAACTGTCGAAGTTGACGATCGAGGCTGCTTGGTTTAAGGCTCTCATCGTTATTATGAAGGTGTTGATTAGGGCTATGCCGTTGGGCAGAATTTGTGAAGGGCAAAGCCCTAGGTGGTGGTAGATGATAGCAGCGGTGTGAGCGATAGGGAACCTCAGACCCCCAGCCAGGACTGCGTCCCAATAGACCGTCATCATCCCAGGCGGCGGTCGGTTGGCCCTCTCTCCCTCCTCGGGAATACGCATGGGAAATACCGCCTCGTCCCAGTATGCCTTGGCTCTCAATTCCTCCAAATCGTCGAGCGTCAAAATACTCTCAATCTCATCCGGAGATCTGCCAGTTTGATGGAGGTTATCTTGCCTCACTCGAGTGGCAGGCTCCTTTCCTCTCCTTTGGCGCCTTCTGGAAGGTTCAGCCTCAAATGGATGCCCGGATGGACCTGCTTCGCCCTCGGGAGCCATCACGGCCACTGTGATCCTGTGATCTTGGGTCGCACGACACTATTCAACACCGGGAATACTCTCTCTCCCTGCCTTTGCATTTGCATCACGTTATGCATCTCTTCAAAGAGGTCATTCACCCCTCCAGGAGCACGCTCGTTCATCCCTTGAACAGCAGCATCCACCTCTTCATCCCCGGCATCAGCCGGAGCCTGGGCTACCGGAATCGCCATGGGAACCCCCTCACCTGGGGACGCCCTAGCCAAGGGAACAGCTGTGGGAACATTGCCGTGAGGGGAAGAACTCCCCACTGACATCTCATCAATCTCCCTTACATAATCGTCAGGCCTTTCAATTTTTGAAGATGGAGTTTCTCGCAGAAAACTCAATGAAGGAGAAACTCTCTGAAACGAATTCAACAGTAGAAGGGGGCTCTTCACTCAAGGGTTTCACTCACTCAACCTAAACCTAATGTTAGCGCGAGGAAACTAAGAAAAATGTTATGGAGTTTTACCTAAAGTTTGAAGAACGGAAACTCGCCGGAATCGGTGAAACTTGCAGAGAGTTCTTGTTAAGTATGTGCTTGAAGGAGACAGAATGCGTGAAAGAGGCTCCACAGCCTTGCAGATCCCTATTTATAGGGGTAAAGGCTGGCATTAATTAGGGTTTAAGATTTCAAATGGCAATCATTTCCCGCCTAGGAAACCCCCCACTTTTGGTAACCGCCTCATGTCTCCCGGAGTGCACGCGCCCACGTTCCCACTCAGCATTAAATGCGGACATGACTTCAATTAATGCGGTGTCAGACTGTGTCCGTTACAGAAGGCAAGCGGTCACTTCTCTAGCAATGGCTTGACCCTCGGATATTCAAAAATTCAAGGCTCCATTCTTTTTAAAATTCTACAGTACGCTCGAGCGATACTACAGAATTTGAGGGGCAAAATGATGAGGCTCAGAAACGCACTCGTATCAGAGCCGTCCACGTGTCGTCATCGATTGACTTGAGGACTATACGCTCGCATTGATGGGCTCGCTGGCCAACCCAACTCACTCACTTGCCAACTCATACAGGCCATTGAGCCTCGGCCAACTATTCAGATTCTCACATCTCGGCCCTCAGGGTTACCCTTCTCAAGGAAACACCCACACGAGGACCCCATTCTTGATGCTCGGGAGTTTGGCGCTCAAGGATCATCTGCCGTGAGGGGCCCATCCGTACACTCTTCGAGCGTCGCCAGCGCTCGTTAATGATCCTTTCCCCCCCCCCCCACGATGGATCCGAACCTTAGCAAGGAGGACTTTGGGCTTTCCTCTCACTCGACCCTCGCCAACAACCTCTGACACCAAGGTAGTGCGCACCTTGTACCTGACACGCCGTCTCCTTTTCAGAAAGGTCATTCTCACACCCTCACAGGCTGCCACATGTTAGGGCAACACAGGTTTGGGACCACACGGTCAATTTACCCATTTACCCTCACCCCTAACATATAAATAGGGGAGAACACATGTTTTCTTCCCCAAGTCATCTTCACGATACATACTGCACTCATTGTTCTGGGTCCATTCCGCCATTCTTCCGCATCTTCCCAAGCTTCATATTACTCTCACCACAGTTGCATCACCCTTGCATCTCACACTCTTGGTGTTATCCTAGCTGGAAGAACCCACGCTCAAGAAGGAAACCCAGTTCCTGAGGCTCTCACGCCTGTGATGGTCTTTCCCTTTTCATACAAATATTAAAGTGTTGTTGCATTTTAGGAAACTCAGATTCCTGCATCATCATATATAATATCTACATTTGATGGAATTGTACATAGTTGGTGGAAAGGAATTTCTACTGATGTACAAGGAATAATGAGAACTACTATGGAAACTGGTTTTGATAAAGTTATTAGAACTGGAGTAGAAGGAATGGCATATTATATAGCTGATGAATTCTTAGGATAAAATTGGATAAACGATACTGAAAATGAGTATAAAAGAACTAAAGAGGAAGCTAGAAATGATCTTATAAATCTTTCGATATGCTCTATGAAATTTCTTCGAAATTATATAGAAGAATTTTGTGATTATTATTATAAACAATATTGGAGTAGAGAGTCACAAGATATATATCTAAAAATGTTCTATTCAAAACTCCCAAATCCTTGGAATACACACCTAAATAAAGTTTGGGAAAAGGAAAAAGAAAATACAATTGATAATTTGGGAGGAAGAATAAGAGTTTTAATAGATGAATTAACAAGACTTTGTTATGAGCAACAATTATATAAAAAATCTAGAAAATTTTCTGAGCTTTATTGTTCAAAATTAGAAATGCCTACCCAATGGGGTTGTGAAAAGAAAAATAAAAATAAACCTTATAGAAAGAAGAAATTCAAAAGGAACAAATACAAAAAATATAATAAGTTTGATAGAAGAAATATAAAACCAAAGAGAAGGTTTTTCATACGAGGAAGGTCATAAATCACCCGAATGCCCAAAACCTAAAAAGGTAAGAAAATAGAAGCTGAATTTATAGAAATTATAGACGAACTTGAAGAAGTTTCAGATATAGAAAATTACATAGGAAATAAAATATATGTTGAAATAAGTGAAGAAAGTTCTTCAGAAAATTCTGCATCCGAATCTGATTAAATGGATTTTGAATTACAGAATTATAATGAAGAAGAAATAATAGAAGAAGAGAGTACAACAGGATATGCTAAACGAATAACATTCAGTCAAGAAACCCTTGACAAAATAAAAAACTTAAGGCTAAATGTAGCAAATCCAACAAATAATATATTCACTGGATTAGCAAATTTAGTAAAGAGAAATAAGATAAATATTTATGACTATCATAAGGTAGAAAAAGCTATAAGTATAGAAAATACCTCTGGAAATGTCAAGATAAGTCTAACCAGAGGAATAGCTAATAATGCTATAAATAAAGTGAAAAAATCTCTTAAACCAAAGATACAATATATATATTTGGGAAGAGTACAATTTCTAGTTAAATCTCTATTTAGAAAATGTATTGATAGTCCATTAGTTCTATCTTTACATGATCAAAGATTTAGAAATGCTAAAACTAGTTATTTGGGAACAATAGAAGGAAACTTGTTTTATAAACAATTTCTTTTTGATGTTTTTCCAAAATACAGTATCAATTTACAAGATGAAAATATTGATGAAGTTTTAAACCTACACTATAAATTTCTAAAAGATATAAGTTTAAAAGATGGCAGTAAGGCTTTCACTATTTACTATAGAGCACTTTATGTGTTAAGTAATAGCAATTATGGTAAAACTTATCAAGATGAACCATACTTAAAAATAGATGAAGAGTGTAAAGATATAGCCACAACAAAATTGCCTCTATTAGAAGAAATACAAGAAATAGAACCATATCAAATAGAAATCAATAATAAACCAGAAATAGAAAAGAGATTATTACCCTCTAGACTTAGTTTCCAAGGAAACAGGTTATTAGGAGGTAGTTCTAAATATTCTCTTATTGGAGAAAGTTCTGGTATAAAAATGGATAGAAAATTAACTGTTAATAGATCTTTAAGGTACACAAATACAATGGTAATTGAAGGAGAATATTTTAATGGAACTAATAGAGTATTTGGTCCTAAAATATTAATAGACACGGGAGCTAGTGTTAATCACTTTGCTCAAGTAAAAAATAAAGGACTAATAGGAATGATTACTAGTCTACCGATCCAATATACAACCTTCGATGGATTTAAGGCAACGTGTAATCAAGAGTTATACGTCTCAATTACTATACAAGAAATAAAATTGAAAGTTAAATGTTGTTTAGACTCATATATGAATGGAGAATTCTTTGATATAATTCTAGGAAATGAATTCCTCAACAATTGTGAGTATTACAAAATAGAAAGGAATGGAGTTACACTTCAAATTCAAGACAAAGAAATATTTTGTCCTAAATATGAAAGGGATTAATTTTCCTTTAAGTGTGTTTATACAACTAACACTTTTAAAAGGAAATATAACAACTTGTGCTCTGATAGATACTGGATCAGAAATAACAATATTTAAAACATTCTTAATTAAAGAATGGAAAGCAGATAGCAATATAAGAATTAAAGGAGTAACTGGACAATCCCAAGCTATCAATAAAATTGCTAAAGATGTAGAAATTATACTTGGGAGTAAGATAATTCTTATTAAACAAGTATATATAATTCTTATTAAACAAGTATATGAATACAATTCTCTAGAAGCAGATGTGTTATTAGGAAATGATTTCCTTGAACAATTTCAATTTTATACACAAAATGTCTATATGGTAACATTAAAAACATCATGTGGACATCTTCTTAAAATACTAAGAGTCAATAAACCATTCAGAGTTCAACAAGCTGAGCGTGGTGGACGACAAGTGTTTGAGAAAATTCCAATACAAATAAATACTATTTCTATAAAAAGAATAAACTTAGATTCTATTAAAAAGAAAATAGAAGAAAACTATAATAATAACCCATTAGCTTTTTGTAAAGAAAGTCATCCTAAGGCTAAGATAGAATTAACAGAAAATGTAATTATAAAAGAAAAACCTATGTTATACACAATGGAAGAAAGACAAGAGTTTAAAAAACAAATAGAAGAATTACTAGATAAAAAACTAATTCAAAAAAGCTTCAGTCCTTTCTCTAGTCCTGCTTTTATGGTTATGAATGAAGCGGAAAAGAAGAGGAATAAAGCTAGAATAGTAATAAATTATAAAAGGTTAAACTATTTCACTAAAACTGATAGTTATCCTTTACCAAATAAAGAAGTTATTATAAATCTAGTAAAAAACAAGTCTTTCTATCCTAAATTTGATTGCACATCAGGTTTTTGGCAAATAAAAATGGAAGAAGATAGTACTCAATACACTGCATTCAGTGCTCCTCAAGGACATTACGAATGGCTTGTAATGCCTTTTGGGCTAAAAAATGCACCATCAATATACCAAAGAAAAATGGATAATATTTTTTCAAAATATCATGAACTTATGATAGTATACATAGATGATATCTTAATCTCTTCAGATACAGAAGAAGATCATAGAAAACATCTTTTACTATTTGCAAAAATTTGTAAAGAAAATGGAATTGCTCTCTGTGAGAGAAAAGCCATAATAGAGAAACAGGAAATATAATTCTTACGCTTAAAATTAAGTGCTGCAGGAATAAAGTTGCAACCTCATATTTCTCGAAAAATTATAGAATTTCCAGATAAGCTTGATAATAGAAATCAAATAGAAAGATTTTTAGGATGCTTAAACTATGCTGAAGGATTTATTCCAGAATTAGCAAAGAAAAAGCATGAAATACAAAAATTGCTTAGAAAAAATAATACAAAAGGATGGAATTCTAGACATACAAATATAGTAGTTAGTCTTAAAGAAGAATGTAAAGCATTACCAGAATTAAGACTGCCAGAAGATAAAGACAATCTTATTGTTCAAACTGATGCTTTTGACCTATATTGGTCTGCAATTTTAAAAACGGGCCTAAATGAAATTTGTAGATATACCAGTGGAATTTTTAGTCAAGTAGAAGTTAATTATAAAACACATGAAAAAGAATTACTTGGAATAATAAGAGGAATTGAAAAGTTTTCTCTTTTCCTCCTACAAAAACCTTTCGAGGTTCATACAGATAATACTCAAATTCAGAGTTTAATTCAAAATAAACTTCCAAATAAACCTCAATATAGAAGACTACATCGTTGGCAAGTTTTCTTGACACATTATAATTTTAAAATTAAACATATTACAGGAATGGATAATTTCTTAGCAGATTTTCTTTCTCGAAATATTGATTTTGGTTTAGACTAAAGGCAAGTATATGCGTAAACATATACCTAGTCCATCTCAAACGGTAGATGGTAAAGACATTATCAAATCCGTTGATGGGTGGTAATTTCCCAAAAATTACTTTAAGGCGAGTATATGCGTATACATATACCTAGTCCATCTCAAACGGTAGATGGTAAAGACATTAGCAAATCATCTGATAGATGGTGATCTCCCAAAAATCACTTCAAAGCTAATAAAGTTTTAATTTATCTTTATTTTGCAGAATGGAGGACATACAAGAATTGGGAGAAATAAAAGCTGAAGCTGATACATTGAGAGTAATTTCTCTTGATATAGATGAAGCCATACAAATCTTAGAAGACTCCATAAAAGAAAGTCTCAAGGTTCTATCCGACCTTGTCATAGAAAATGTCGGAAGAATGGAAAATTTATATACAAGAATTGAAAATTTAGAGAAAAATAAAGAAAAGGCCGAGAGTTCAGGCAATAAAAAGTCAGAAATGTCTACAATAAAGATTAAAGAAGAAAATAAGAATAAAAAGACAAAAGTCGAGGAAGTAAAGAAGACATCCTCAATAAGAACAATAAAATTAAAACCTCTTCAAAAAACTGGTTCTTTCAAAACTGTGCAAATAAAGGGAGAATATGTACCCCGACACTTTTATGATAAAAAATACAAAGAAATGTTTGATTTGGCATATAACTATCCAAATTGTGAAGAAATCTTTTACTCAAATGGAAATACAATATATCCAAGATTTACTGCCATTTCTGGAGCTGATCCCGAAAAAGTTCTAGACCTTGTTGATTATGGTTTTCTTGATCTGATATACCTTAGCAAGGAACTAAAGGAAATAAGTAGATTTGATGATACATTCAAGTCTAAAGTTTCCCAATTTGCCAGAGGAAGACAGTGCGTCTTAAAATTCTTTACCATATCTCCAGAACTAGAAGGAAATATTTGGCATGAGGCACTCCATATTGTCTCAATAAACCCTTTATACAACAATGTTAGCTTAGAAGTTGGAAGGAAAAGCTTCAAGGCTGCAATATACTCCCCGGAATAGGTTGTTACAAGAAGAGCTTTAGGAATAAAGGCGTTACAAAGTATTTCTGAAAATCTTCTTAATAAAGGTTTCCAAACCATTTTTTCAGCTGGTAACTGGTTACTAGCTACTAAAGGCTCAGCCAACGTTCCAAGATCTAAATTACTAGAGGAATATTACCATGTCCTTACTACCCACAGAATTATTTGCTCCCCTGCTACAAGACAAGAGGCGTGCAAATTAATTGGGTGTTATACAGACATTGGGATGTGACAACATATAGTGACATGTCCAGATAGAGAGGCGTAAGCAATGATGCCTGCAACCACTATAAAACTATCGGCAAGATCTCAGCCGTTGAAGAAAAAAATAGATCTTAAGGATACAAATAAAAGTTAGGATTTCCTTAACTTGAAGAATCCTATCCTTTTACGCGTCTTTGAGTTGTATAAATAGATTAGGCTTGTAATAGAGTGGATCATCGAAAAATCAATAGTCAAGAGTTAGAAAGAGTGTCTGAAAGAATTGTAATATGAGTGTTTCTTTTATACTGAGTATGGAAAAATAAACCCATAAAGGGGAAATAAAATCCTTTCTTTCATAAATCACAAGTCTTATTTTGTTTTGAACTTATTAAATTTCTTTACTCCCTTATCCTTCAAAAATAGATTATCATTCTATAAGCCGTAGTGATTTTTCCGTTGGAGATCGAAGCTTGTTTTCCGTGGATGTCCATATAGGCAGGAGGTTATCAGGACTTTAGGAATGTTGAGCTGATCAAGGAAGAAGAAGACAAGTCTTAGAAGAATCCGATAGATCTTTATTGAAGACGAAGGAGATAAAGAAAGGTAACAAACTTTACTCAAAATATTTTGTGTTATATGATTTTAGAATGGATTTTAGGGTACTCTTGTTAAAATCAATAATTAATAAATTTTACTATTATTAGGGGCCATCTTCTAAAAGTACCTAAGGGTTGTGAAAATCTTTGCTTACTCCCCATTCTTGAAATTGTGCCTACTAACTCCCCAACTGATAAATATAAGTTCTCTTTGCTCCCTAGTGACCTAAAATTACTGCTTTACCCTCCATTTAATATTTGAACCATTTTATTTTCAACCATTTCAACGATTTATGAACTGTTATAATAATATACATTTATTATTTATAAACTACGACCAACAACCCAAGAAGAAAAGGGATGTCTGAAACACCAAAAAGGGTTGTCTGAAGAAGATGAAGAACAGCACGAACGGCCCCCATTAGCTCGCCGCTGCAAATTTGAAGATCTTCTCAGTCCTTCCGCCTGCGACAACTCCAATTTGGGAAGGACTGAGCTCCCTGGAATCGTTCCCGACTCAAATTTAAGTGTGGGGGAAGAATGTGCATGCTTGCTATGAGCTTTATTGAACATTTGCATGATCAGATGTAGTTTCACTTGCAAATTGCTAAAATTCGAGTAATTTTGAAAATTTTTTAAAATTTTCCCTCATTTTGAACTTTTTTTTGGAAATTTGTTTGTTGAGCTTTTGCTAGAATGAGTTAGGCTTTTTGAATTGAGGAAAGTTACATGAGATTTGATGATTTAGTGTGTTAGTAAGCCCTTATATTTTGAGCACCTTTAAACGAAATAATGTACTTAACTTAGAGAGATGAGTTGATAATTTCCGAATGAGTCTACGATTTGATTAGGATGCACTTTAGTCCTATCGAGGCGAAATTTTGAGTTAATGAAAGACTAAGGAAGTGAAGTAGGCATTCGTTGTCGGAGGATTTTTAGCTTTTCCTATTTACCCGTTTTTCATTAAATAACGTAATCTTATTGACCCCGCTAAGCCTAATTGTTGTGCAAAGATTTTTTTAGCCACATTATAAGCCCAGGCATAACATAGAAATACCTACCTTGATAATATAGTTCACCAAGGCTTGCTCATTTGAATTTGTATGACGAGTATCTATTCTTAGACCCCTTTTTAATTGTTCTTGTGATCGGGAATGAGGAGTTATTGTAAGAAAAAAAAGAAAAAAAGGAAAGAACAAAGAAAAGATAGGAAAAAGAGTGAAAAAAAATATATGAAAAGAGAAAAATAAGATTATGCAAAGTGTGAATTTGAAAGTGTGGGATTCAATTGAAGAATTAGGGCAATTCTCGTGTTAAAGGTGAATAGAAGTGTCCATGTTTTGATTAGATTAAATGATGTAAGCTTGGTGAGTAGTCACTTGATCCAAATTTCCATAACCTTACCCTAAGCCTACATTACAAGCCCGAAAGACCTGCCGATCCGAAGTTTTGATTTAATTCCATTAGTGGAGATAGGTGCGAAGAGTGTGTTCCGAAGTTATGATTAGAGCTTAGGAGGAAATTGTGAAGATGTCACTCTAATTTTTGTACATTATATCGTTTGACTCACACACTACACAAGGGTTTACTTTTCATACTAAAGTTTGAGGATTTCATGTCGATGAGTATTTGATTTGATTGGCTAGACTTGTTTAGGCGAAGGTTTGAAAATTGCTTAGAGGAGAGGGTTTGATGAGGATGTGTTCTCTTAATTCCTGTATTACTCGGGGACGAGCAATGTTCAAGTGTGGGAGATTTTGTTGTGTATAGAAATTGCATGAATTTAAGCGTTAAATAGATTATATTCTGGTGCCGTTTGATGCGTTTATGTGTTTATTTGACTCTGTTCAAGTGTTAATAGAGTTGGAATTACGAAACAGCGAGGCAGAGCGATTTCACGCATTTTTTGGAGAAAAAGTGGTAACTCCCGTTACCATTTAGCAGTACACAAGGAGTAACTCCCGTTACTGTCCACATGAGGAGAGGTTTTGGCGAGAACAGAGGGGTAACGCCCGTTACCCCTATATAGAAGAAAATTGGTAACGCCAGTTACCAGTAGAAGCGTTATGGCAATTTCAGGTCATTAACGGGCGTTAACTGGAGCAAGGCAAATATAGGTAACGCCCGTTACCTAGGGCGGCGAGAAATCTCCTAGGGCTGCTATATATGTGCGTTTTGGAGTCTTTAGAAGAGGAGAACAGAAAACAGGAGGAGGTTCAGAGAGGGTTAGACGGAGAAAAAGAGCTTCTTTTCCAAGTCTAGACCTAGGGTTTGGAAGAAGACTCAGAAGTTCAGAAGATTTTCAGAGAATTCGAGAAGACGACAGGATTGAATTCCGAGAACAATCTTTGGTTTTATTGTTGCTTTAATTTCCAAACTAATTCCTTTGATTTTAGTTTTAGTTTCATATGCTAGTTTCGTTTTGAGTATTGCTAAATGTTTATGAGTTTAATTGTTAGACTTTGTTTAAAATCCTTGACGATGTTTTATTTTAATACAATTTCCTTTAGTTTTATGATTTTTGCTTCAATTATGAGTAGCTAAGTATCTAGGGCTAGGGGGAAGTGATGATGATTGCATGATGGATGTTTGATGAGATGCTTGAATGACTTGTGTTAATTCTTAGTTTGAAAACTGGTTTGAACTGACTTGCGATGGCCTGATCACCCGTAGCATGTGTCGCAATTACCTATAGATCGAAAGAGTGATGGTAATTTAGAGGGTTTTCAATACTTGTAAGTTGTAGGGTACAAAGAGATTTGGTCCTAGCTTATACAACAGTAATCTTATTCCATGCCGAGCCGCTAGAATACTGAATTACACTAGTCTTGTTCCTATGGTTTAATTAACCATTGGTGATTGCGAGATCAACATTAAACACTAATTAAGCACTTGGTTATACCTCGAGAGAGGGTAATTCAAATATAAGTGACTAGGTTGTAGAATTACACTTGTCAAACGAGTATCACGTCAGCTCTTGATTGTATGATTCAAAGCTTTTTCCCCTGCCTGTTTAGTTCATTGAGTTAATTCGTGTGTTAAGTTGTTAATTGCAATTTTAATTTAGTTATTTGTGAATTTCTGCATCGGTAGATTAATAGAAATAACCTTTGCTTCCGTTAAGTCTTTAGATTAGAGAGAAATAGAGAGTAGTGATTGATTTCCCTTCCCTGTGGGTTCGATCCTATTGTGCTACGCGTATGTTAATGTACACTTGCACGATTGGTTTTTAACTGTAGTAAAATCCGTTACAACAATTTTGGTCCTAAACCCTACCAATTTTGCGTACAAAAAACGGGAAATAGCATATCTAAAGCTTCATATTTCGTATTGGATCAAAGAGGGAAAAAAATGTCAAATCTTTTAAGGGTGCACACCTGAATCTCAGCCCTCGTCAACGAGGTAAACACTTCGGCGCGGTAAACTCCGCAGCGGCAACACTACGGCGGTAGAAACCAACCTCAACAGTGGGGAAATTCCATACTGCCGGAGACCTCTCACCAGGGTAGTCGTACGCGTCGGAAACCTTCTTCACCGTCACCTAATATCGCCGTAATGTGGTCGGTTATTGTCTCACCAGGCACCTTTTGCTCCAGTTTTCTTCTTTTTTTTTTTCAATTTTCAATACCCACTGAACGAAAATGAGAAAATGGGAGGGAAAGTGGTTGCCATCAGGGGTAAGGTAGTAAAATTGCGCACATTAGGTAGTTAACAAAGATTGGTAAAGTGGATTGGGGAGTTAGTAGGGATAGTTTTAAAAACGGGGAGCTAAGGGAAATTTGACCCCCCTTCTAGGTAGTTATGGGTCATTTCCCGCTATTAAAATTGGTTATTTTAAATATAATTCTTGGTGCATACTCATAAAACATCTATAAAAACAAGAATGATAATGATGATTATAATAGGGAACTACTTCACGCATGCAAATTTAGTAAATGTTTTGATGAAGATACATCTAATAGACATTTTAGGTATTTTGTAAAGAAATTCATAAATGATAGAATGAGAAGATTAGTAAATGAACATGCTTGATGGGTTTCGAAAAGGGGGGATTAGAATCCGATCACTTTAGAATTTGTTTGAATGGGGAAACCGCCGGAATCTCGCCGGAGAAAATGGGGTTCTACCTGCTAGGACAAACACACTGAAAAGTCAGAAGGCCAAGCTGGGGGAACCGGGGGTGATGCCCAGTTTGGCTCTCCGACGCTCAAGTCAGATGATCTGAAAGAGGAAATGTAAGCTAAGTAGGAGTTGCAGTAATGAGGATCGCTTACAGTGAAGGAGATGACTCCGTTTATTTATAGTTGAGGGTTGGTCAAGGACCCTTTGGTCATTTGCCCCATGTGGTCCTGGCCGAATGTTGCCCTAACACGTGGCGCTGTGAGAGAGAAACCTAAGAGGAATCTTCTGCAAAAGCTGCTGAGAGTTAGTGTTGGCAACAGGGGCAGGTGCGCGGGCATGTACGATGTGTCAGAGAGCCGTTTGGGAGGTTGGTGACGAGGGCTTAAGAGCACGCTCGTGACAACCAGAAGCCTGGGAGGCCAAGATATCCGCTAGGGGATGAAGGCTGGAACTTGTTGTAAAAGTTTGAAGCGGGAGCCTCTCCGAGGGAATGTAGCGCTCGAAGAAGGCTCGCTTGATTGATTGAGGTACTAGTCATACAGTACCAACAACGCTTGTGGAAGAGCGGTAAGAGCAATAGTGTTGATGCACGTGTATCCATAGCAGAGTCGACGCGTGTTCTTGCGGGATGCTGGCGCTCGGAGGTTTGAGTGCTCGGATATGTCTGATGTAATCTTAGAGAAGCAAGTGCCATCATCCTAAGGAGCCACGTGCCAAGATGAGGACAAGCGTGTTTTGACCCCATCATTTTGCCCCCCAATTCTGTAGTCCTTTATAATAAGGGCTATAGAATTCAATATGTACGATCCCCCGAGCGTGATGCTTGGGAGGGTTTTTGGCGTGTTGGACAATTTTCCTTCTGATTGCGCATTTAATGCGGTCCTCTCATCTGACCGCTTGTTATGTCCAAGCAATAAATGTTGTCCTTTCTTCTGACCATCTGGAGCATACGAGCATTAAATGATGATGCGCGTGGGGCGCGTGAGGCTTGGGGAATGCGCGACGTTTCCATAAAGTGAACGGTTTCCTAGGCGGGAAATGATTACCTATTTTGAATTTTCTGCCAGAAACGTACCAACTCCCATCCCTATAAATAAGGGATCCCGTATCCATTCCACCTTTTTACGCGAACAATATCTTCCAAGCACCCTTCTGCAAAAATCTCTCCGCTTACCAGTCACAGAGCATTCCATTCTTCCTTCAAGTTCTTCCCAGAAACCTTAAGGTAATATTCGGTGAAACTTTCTAACTTCGCTAATTTTAGGATTCAAATTTAGGATTCAGCAATTCCTTAGGCTTCTCCTCCCCGGAAATCTCAAATCTCCTTAGGTGTACAACCTTTCCCAGAAAAATTCCCCGAATCTCTTTCAAATTCCAACACTGTCATGGCCAATCGTCATGTAGAGGAGTTTGCCTGTGGAATCAGGGAGATGGCCACCCAAAATTCATCTCCTCCGGATTCTTCCAGGGATGAAGGGTTGGAAGGGGCTATGACAGTCATAGATGTAAGGGACCCAGAAGGGGTTGAACCTATTTTTGAAGAGATGAACCTAGTAATAGAGGCAGAGAGACAGGGAGGAATTCTTCCAGTAACTGAGAGTGCTACCCATCCCCACCGCTATGTTGTGACGGTGGTAAGGGCTGCTCCAACGCCGATGACAGAAGAGGCAGCGGGGCCCTCCGAAAGGGCCCGCGACAAAGGAAAGGACAAAAAACCACAAAAGCCCAGAAAAACCAAGAAGTCCAAAGGATCCAAGGAGGGTGAAGACTCAGGCTACCAGGCTAACGAGCGCACCCCAGACGAAACTCCCAGCACGGTTACCCTAGGGGAGGTGAAAACAATGCTGGCACCCATCTTTTGGGATGAACGTTTCACATGGAGAATCCCCGCTAATCACGAGCGTGTCAATCATCCGCCTCCTGGTGAGATGGCAGTTTACGTGGATGCTGTCAGCTCTGGGGGCTTGAGGTTCCCAATTTCGATCCCAATGGTCCGTTTACTTAACGACCTGAACCTCTGTCCTTCCCAAATCGTGCCCAACGGCCTGGCTTTACTAACAAGCTTCGTTATTCTGATGAGGAGCGTTGGTTACGAGCCCTCTGTGCGGAACTTTACTGCACTCTTCCAAGTAGCCACCTCATCCCGCTCATCCCCCGAGGCAGGCTTCTATTACATCCAAGCGAAAGCTCACACGAAGCTAATCAATTCTCCCTCCAGTACTTACGGTCCTAACTGGAAGGAAAAATTTATCTTTGTCAAGGCCCCCACGGAAGAAGGCTTTGGGGTGCCCTCAAATTGGGGTTCGGTTTCAAAGAGCCACCTGGAACCTGCCCTTCCCCGGGATTGGGCCAAGAGTTTGGTGGAGGCTCTAAGGGACGAGGGTCACCTTATTGAAGCGAAAGACTGGATAGACGACGCAGAGCTTATGTTCTTGTGTGGTCTCTCTAACGACCCTTATTATCTTGATAACCCCCCGGCTCGTGACATGGAAAGAGACGGTTAGATTCTTAGGGCACTAACTTTTAGATAGGGATACTAATTGTATTCTTCTTTTTTTTTTTCAATCTTGCACAGAGAATAATTTGTTTATGGAATTTTAACTCTGGTACTTGTTTTTCTTGTAGGAGCAAATATCTTAGAGATGGCAGGAGGAATTAGGCACGCCGCTCGTTTCGCTCATGCCAACAGAAATCAAACCCAACAGGGAGAGCAACAACGCCCTCAAAACCGTGGTAGCAGGGGTGACGCTCGTGGTTCGGGCTCATCTTCGAACGTGCAACCCCTTCGTGGCCGAGAAGAAAACCGTGCGGCCAATCCCGAAAACAGAATGATGGTGCGACCACCTCCTCCTCCGGCGGACTTGAGGGTGTCCGACCCTCACAACGTTAACCAGGTGAGGCCTCCCTTGGCAATAAATGAGAATCTGCCAAGCGCCAGTAGACCTTCCCGTAAGAGGAAGAGGATGCCCGACACTGTAGCAATAAAGGGCAAAGGGAAGCAAGTGGTTGAGGGCCCCAAGGGTGAGGAGGAAACTTCCTCTTCAGAGGAAGAGTACTTATGGGAGTTCCCTCGACGAGGGGACAGGAACTTCTCGGGCGCCTCTGACGGTGGGCCAGTTCTGCTAAGGCCCGGCACGCTCGCTCAAACCGTCAGCGAGAACCTCTATGGCAAGGCCCAATTCACGGCGGACCACAGGCATCTTTTCAGCGAGTCTGTGGAGACAGTGGCCTACGACGCAGCCCACGCCTTGATCTCCGTAAGTCTTTACTTTCTTGTCACATTGCTATCTCTGGTAAACATCTTTCTAATTCTTCCTTGCTAATATTTCCCTTCTTTCGAACCCACGCAGCAAGTACTCCCTAGGCTCAAGAACATGCAAATGCGGGCATCCGTCTACGCCGATCGTAAGGCTAAGTACAAGAAGATGGCCCGCTAACGATCTGGCTCAAATTCAAGTGGAGCTGGATACTGAGATAGCCAAGTATGAGTCCCTCAAGGACTTGTACAAAAAGACGGAGGGGGAGCTGAATAAGCTAAAGGAGGACTTTGTGGCGGTGGAGAGCGCTCGAAGCGGTTTGAGCGGCCAGCTGGCCCACATGAATGAGGACTTCAAGAAAGCAGAGGCCGAGTGTGAGAGCTGGAAGACGAGGGCTCTGGAGGCTGAGAGGAAGTTCAATGATACAATGAATGAATGGCCCCGTAGCCTTGAACGAGCGAACAAGGAGGCCCTCATCAAGTTCTGTCACTCTAAGGCCTTCAACTTCACAGCTTCCCTGCACTGCCTGGATGAGGCTCAAAAGGCCTTCAACTTAGCCATCGAGCAGGGTATCCACAAAGGGCTGACAGATCCAGCCATTCGTGAGGCGGAAGGGATGGGGCTCATGCTTAATGAGCAATGCGAGGAGGATGACGATGACTTGGGTGATCCTTCAGACTCAATTTCAGAGCCTGAGTATGAGTTCCTAGTCAAACTCCTCCAGGACGAATACATGGATGCCCATCCAGTAGCGAATGCCCCCCAAGCCGCACAGAATGATCCCCTTGAACATGAGCCT
Source organism: Lantana camara (assembly GCA_037501455.1). NCBI lineage: Eukaryota > Viridiplantae > Streptophyta > Magnoliopsida > Lamiales > Verbenaceae > Lantana > Lantana camara. The sequence goes on from CM074855.1 coordinate 132,488,337, forward strand.
CAAGTGCCTATCGGGGAGGATGCCCATGCCCCAGCTGCTTAGGGTGCCAACGCAATTGCCCCTGATGCCAACGAGCCCAACGATCCGCAGGCGCCTGAGCCACCAGCTGCCCAACCTCTGGAGCCAGAAGGCCCCGTTTATGGTCCAGTGGCCCGGAACATTTTGGTGGTTCTTGATGAAGATGTTGCTCCTGCCGCCTGAAGCCTTTCCATATTTTAATGCTTTCAACTTTTGTTAAGAAACTCATGGGCCTTTGAGCCTCTATTTTGTAATTTAGGCGAAAGCCTTTAATGAACGAAATTCCTTCTTTCCTTCAGAATACTGTTTTTCTTTACCTTTTTCTTGATTGCGAATTTTCATCTCGCGATTGTTGTGGACAAATCTTGTAGTGGTAAGATTGTGTGTAACATGCTTAGTGAAAACCGCATTACTCAGATAAAGTCTTTGGAACTTGAAAGATTCCATTAAATATTTTGAAAAATCTAACTAAGTCTTGAGTAATTACGGGGGTCTTATGATGAGAATGCCCCTCATTCAAAACTTTGTGTAAACTTTTGCTTTTGTTCTTAGAAATTTGGCTAAGTCTTGAGTACATACGCGGGTCTTATTGAATGGTTGCCCTCGTTCAAGACTGGTGAAATTTCTTCTTAATCCTGGAAATTTTGCTAAGTCTTGAGTATTTGCGAGGGTCTTACTGAGTGATTGCCCCCCATTCAAGACTTGTGAATTTTCTTCTTGATCCTGAAAATTTTCGCTAAGTCTTGAGTGTTTGCGAGGGTCTTACTGAGTGATTGCCCCCCATTCAAGACTTGTGAATTTTCTTCTTGATACTGAAAATTTTTCAGAACATGCTTGCACTGGTCCCATTCGCGAACAATCCCGTTTTCGAGCGCAAGGCGTCATGACAGACGGCCAAGGTCTACTGGGATTTTCATCGTACTTCTCTTCCATTTTATTAGGTTGGTTGTGAGCGTTACCAGTCTATCCTTATGAGGGCGTCCCCTCATGTGGAGTAGAGAACCGGCAAGCGTAACCCTTGTACCATATAAGTGACCCATTGCGCTCGTGAATACGAGGGGTGTGGGTCTTATATGATCAAACAAAATAAAGAAGTGTAAATCCAAAGATACTGAGAGGAAGGTATCATATTCTAGTTGTAATGTGGAGCATATAGAGCCCATTAACGAGGTGGTTACATCATTCCCCGGTAAAGAGTTTCTTAAACATAAAACCGCCGGAGATTACATGCGTTCCAAGGGCGAGGCAAGCGCTCGCCTTGAAGTGTCTCCAGGGTGTAGGTGTTGTTTGCTCTGATCTGTATTACCTTGAATGGACCCTCCCAGTTGGGGTCCAGCTTCCCCACATGTTTGGATACTTCGGCTTTCTTCAGGACCAAATCTCCCATTTGGAAGGTTCTTTCCCTCACCCGCTTGTTGTACTGTTGAGCCACAGTTGCCTTATATTTGTGTATCTTGGCCCAAGCTTGGTTTCTTCTTTCATCCAATAAGTCCAATTCCAGGCTTCTGTTATTCTCGTTAAGTTGAGGCTCGAAATAAGCTACACGAGCGGATTCATTTGCAATCTCAGCTGGTATCATTGCTTCTGACCCATACACGAGCGCGAAAGGTGTCTCGCCAATGGCCACTCGTGGAGTAGTGCGATAAGCCCAAAGTGCCCCTTGCAACTCTTCTGCCCATTCACTCTTCTTACTCTCCAGCATCGTCTTCAAGTGCTGCAAAATGACTCCGTTGGTAACTTCTGCTTGTCCATTGGCTTGGGGATGGCCTACGGAGGTAAAGCGTTGTTCAATCCCCAATTCCGAACACCACTCTCGTGTGTCAGCGGCTATGAACTGGGATCCATTATCAGAAATAAGCACCCTCGGAATGCCGTATCTACATATGATGTTCTTCCAAATGAAGTCCCTCACAACCCGGAAGGTGATCTTTGCCACAGCCTCGGCCTCGGCCCACTTGGTGAAATAATCGACAGCAAAAATGACAAACTTCTTTTGTCCAACAGCGATAGGCAAGGGGCCCACAATGTCTATTCCCCACTGGTCAAAGGGCCAGGAAACATCTATCGGGATCATTTGAGCGGCTGGCAGTTGAGGGAGATTGGAATGGAATTGACACTTTGGACACCTTCTGGAAAATTCGAGGGCGTCATGCAGAACCATGGGCCAATAAAACCCACTCCTTAGAATCTTCTTGGCCAGAATACGCCCTCCTGAGTGATTTCCACAGCTCCCACTATGAATGAGTTCAAGCATTTCTCTCGCCTGCGAGGGCCTTAAGCACCTCAGTGGAGGCCCTTGAAATGATTTCTTGAACAGTCTTCCCCCTGAATCTAAAGAGAACCGTGGGGCACTGCTCCTTATTTTCCGAGCCTCTACCTTATCAGTGGAACAAATACCATCTCTAAGGAACCTGATGATGTCATCCAGCCAACATGGTTCAAGCGGATCAATCATAGCGACCGCCTCCTTGGCAATTTTCTCCTTAATCAGAGGCTCTTCCGTTCTAAGGAACGTCACCGAGCGCTCAGAAGTGCCTTCTAACGCCGAAGAAAATTTTGAAAGAGCATCAGCGCGCTCATTCTCGGCCTGTGGGACTTGAAGCAGATGAAATTCTTTGAACTTCCCAATGATTTCCCGAGTCTTGCTTAAGTACTGCACCATGGTGGTTTCTCTAGCCTCATAAGTTCCTTCAATTTGGCTCGCAATTAACTAAGAATCCACATATGCAGTAATTCTAGAAGCTCCATTCTGAGAAGCAATTTCTAATCCTTGTATAAGGGCCTCATATTCTGCCTCGTTATTCGTGACTTGAAAATCCAACCTGATCGCAAAGTTCAACTCAATCCCATTAGGGTCTCTGAGGGCTACCCCTGCTCCTCCCACTTGAGAGGTTGAGGAACCATCCGTGTGCAGGACCCATAATCCTTTGCCCTCAGGAACAGAGGGCTCTAAACCAAAGCGCTCAACCAATAAATCAGCTACAACCTGAGCTTGTATGGCAGTTCTGGGCTCAAAGCATAAATCAAACTGGCTCAATTCAATGGCCCATTTTATCAGTCTCCCTGACACGTCTGGCTTGGACAAAACTTGCTTCAAGGGCTGATCAGTGAGTACCGTTATTGAGTGTGCTTGAAAGTAAGGCCTCAAACGTCTTGATGCATTAATGAGGGCAAATGCAAATTTTTCGATTTCCAAATATTTTTTCTCAGCTCCTTGCAACGTCTTGCTTAAGTAATAAACGGGCAAGTGTTTCCGCTCTCGTACAGCTATCAACACAGCGCTCATAGCCTCGGCCGAAACAGAAAGATATATAAATAGCCTTTCGCCTTCGACGGGTTTAGTCAGTAGAGGAGCGCTCGATAGATAAGCCTTCATATCCTGTAGAGCCTTTACGCATTTCTCCGTCCAAGCGAAGTTCCGGGCATTCCTCAAAATCTTGAAGAAATGAAGATTCCTGTCCGCCAAGCGCGAAATGAATCTGTCCAAGGAGATGATCTTTCCTACCAATACTTGCACTTCTCGAAGATTTCGAGGAGAGGGGATCTCCAAGATAGCCTTGATCTTCTCAGGATTGGCTTCAATTCCCCTCTGACTGACCATGTAACCTAAGAACTTTCCCCCTTGCACTCCAAAGGTGCACTTTGAAGGGTTCAATTTCATCCCATACTGACACAAGATTGAAAAAGTACGCTTGAGATCTTCCAAATGTGAGTCCTAACGCTCGCTTTTAACAATCATATCGTCTACGTAAACTTCCATGGACCCTCCAATTTCACTTTCAAACATCTTGTTGACGAGCCGCTGATACGTGGCTCCAGCATTCTTCAGCCCAAAAGGCATGACTAGGAAGCAATACACCCTCAAATGGACAACAAATGAAGTTTTGGGGCGGTCCTCCGGAGCCATAAAGATCTGATAGTATCCTTGAAAGGCATCCATCATGCTCATAAGTTCACATCCAGCGGTCGAATCCACCAGTTGGTCTATCCGGGGCAGTGGGTAAGGATCCTTAGGGCAAGCCTTGTTAAGATCAGTGAAATCATTGCACATTCGCCACTTGTTCGCACTCTTGGGCACCAAAACCACATTACACAACCATTCTGGGTATAAGATGGGCTTGATATACTGAGCCTATAAGAGTTTATTAACCTCTTCTTCGATGACCTTCTTTCGAAAGCCGTGTACATCTCGTTTCCTCTGCTTGATGGGCTTGAAAGAAGGGTCCACATTAAGCCTGTGGACAATGATACTTAGGTTAATCCCTGTGAGGTCAGAGGCTTTCCACGCAAATACATCAATGTTCTCTCTGAGGAAGTCGATCATCATAATCTGAGAAGGCCCCGAGAGGTTGGACCCTATCTGAGTAGTTTTATCCTTGTTTCCAGGTTCCAATTCAATAGAAAGGAACTTCTCCTAGGGTTCCATCCTTATTTCAGGGCGGGGAAGTTCGAGCGCCCTCTTCTTTCCGATCAAGCGCTCACCATGAGCGGGCTCATCCTTCTCTCGCTCGTCCCCCTCTGAGGATGAATCTTCGACCGTCCCTGGCGGGGTACTCTCGAGAGGATTCTCGGTACTAGCCTCCTTCCTCTTCTTGTTCTTCTTCTTGTACAACTTGGCCCTCTTGCGCATTGGGCCATCCTCGTGCAAGTTGGGAAAGTCTACAGAATTTTTGGTAGATCCGATTTGGAAGGTTTTCTCCGCTTTAGACTTTCTGAGGGACAACATGTAACATTCCCAAGCCTCTCGCACATTGCACAACACTTCTCCCACGCCCTCGGGGGTGGGGAACTTAATCTTCTGGTGATAGGTGGAGATGATAGCTTTGAAATCAACGAGGGTTGGGCTCCCAATTATGATGTTATAGGGAATATCAATTTCTACCACGGCATATGTGACTGTGAGCGTCTTACGCTGGGGGGGCTCGGCCAAATGAGGTGGCCAAGCGTATTTGCCCTCGTGGGACAACTTCTGATCCCCCAAAACCAATGAGAGCCGTTTTGAGAGGCTCTAGTGGGAGATCGACATTCATCTTCAAAAATGTGGAGTAAGGCAAAACATTAACAGAGCTTCCACTATCCACTAACACCCTTTTTACAACATGATTGTGGACATCCACACTAACCACCATGGGGCAGTCAGAAGTTTCACCTTCCCCATGGGGTGTTACAATGTGCCCTAAATCCCTATCATCAAAGCCTATTACATCATTTTCTCGGGAGCGCTGATCCTTGGCCTTCTGTATAGCATAAACGGACTTGGACACGGATGGGCGTTGGTCGTAACTCCGGTCATACCTCCGCCGAGCGGCATTGGGATCTCCCCCTGAAGAGCCTCCTGCTATCATGTTAATGACCGCAAAAGGCGCATTTTCCTGCTCAGGGGCCTTTCCTTTGTTGCCCCGATGGCTGCTGGTCTCAGGGGGACCTCTTCCTTGCGGACTTCTTGACCGGGACGGGCTCCTTCTTCTCTCCCTGGAACGATCTCGACAGCGCTCATCAAAGCACTCCAGAATTTTCACGAATTCCTTCAAATGTCCCCCCGCAACGAGCCTCTGAATCTCAGCCTCCAGCTGGCGACATTCATCCGTGTCGTGTCCCTTCTGCTTATGGAAGGCACAGTACTTGTTTGAACGTTTCAGCGACTAAGTCTCTATCATCTTGATGGGTCTCTTAAAGAGTTTCTTGTCAGAGAGGTTATAAACCTCTGAGTTCGGTCGGGTGAGTGGAATACGCTCGAAACGTCGAGGGGGCAGTGGCGACCTTTTGCGCTCCTGATGGCGCTCCTTCTTAACAGTGATTTCGCGTCCTCGTTCCGGGTGGCGCTCGTTTCTTGCTGGGTTGTGATGTCTGGGTCCACTCGTCCCGTACATGTCTTCGAGCATGAAAAATGGCTCGGCAACCTCCCTTAAGGCGATGAGCGTCCCTGGCCTTCTCTCCACGATAGCATCAGCAAATGTTTTGCTCACATATTGCTTGTGATCCACAGCCTGAAAGAGCACCGGGATCAAGAAGTCCATGGACGGCCTCTCCACTTGCAGAATCTCTTTGTTGAAGCGGGCGAAGAACGAGCGAAGAGACTCATTTTTGCCCTGCACCACATTGTAAAGGGCAGTGGGCGCAGTGACTGGGGCCTTCAGAGAATTGAAGTGGTTGAGGAAAGCGTCGGTCAACTCTTTGTAGGAGTGTATCGACCGTGGGGGCAATCTCTTGTACTACTCCTGTGCCATTCCTACCAAGGAAGTGACAAAAACCTTGGCCCAATAGTTGCTAGAATGCTCGTAGAGGTGCATCAGATGTAAAAAATGATCCAAATGTTCAGCCGGATCGGTTGTACCGTCGTAGCGGTTGATGGAAGTGGGGATTTTGGCCATTCCTGCTTGGGCCATCAAAACTTCTTCCACGAGGGGGGAACCCCTCGCTAATGGATGGTAATCGTAGGTGCAGAAGTTCTCCTCCTGCTCCTTTCGGCGAGGGACCTGCGGTTGTCGGTCCTTGGGACGAGCGTCTCTGTCGTCGGCTCGTTCTTCCCTACTGTGGGAGATCTGAGACCGTGCTCGAAAGAGCTGTCCGACCATGTCCTTCAAACCCTGCAGCTGGTCTTGCACAGCCGCGAGGATATTAGGATTCGCATCCCCTTCCCGGTCTCCTTGTCTGGCGGCACGAGAAGCCCTCCTGGAAACGTGGGAGTCCCCTTCATTCTCGTTGACCCTCTCAGTGGGTTCCCTGTTTCTGTCTACAGGGTGACGCTCGTTTTCGCCCTGGCGGGGCGTCTCAATAACTGGTGGTGGTGGTGGTGGTGGCGGCACCCTTGGGGCGGCCTGAGTTTCCCTAATAGGGAAAGTTTGCAATCCGCCCAAAGGGGCGGCGGTTTGAGTGGCCTGCCCAGAGGGGAAGTACATGGAATGGAATCTTTCCCATGCCCCCTGGGCCGCCTGAACCTCGCACTAGGCATAAAGAGCCCTCAATTGCTGAGTAGTTAGTGGAGGTAACTCTACTCCTTCAACCTCCCTGGGGATCACCACCGGGAGCTGGATCTGGCCGGCGAGGTAAGGTCGAACCGGCGGCACCATAACAGTGGGGGTAAGCGTGTATCCCGGCGGCGGCATCATGTAACTCTGACCTCCTGGGTTTGCATGGGCATGTACCCATTGAGTTTGGGGTGGCTGCGGAAGAGCAGAGAGAGAAATTCCTCCGGCGGCGCCGGAAGCTGGTGGTGTCGGCGGTGCTGGAGGGGGAACTGAAGATTCTGCCTGCGGTGTCACACCTGAGGGGGGTACCCCACCCTCAGCGACGGTAGGGGGTGGGCCTCCGCCCACATGGACGGAGGGAATAATGGCATTGACGTCATGGGAGGTGTTATCTCCTCCTCCCGCGGCGCCGGATCTCGTAACGACCATAGTTGTAATGATTTGGGGTGTTTGCTTTTCAACTAGCAGAAGAGAAGAAAAAGGCTGAGAGCTGGTTTCGCACAGACGGCACCAAAAATGATGGGTTCCGAAAAGGGGGGATTAGAATCCGATCACTTTAGAATTTGTTTGAATGGGAAAACCGCCGGAATCTCGCCGGAGAAAATGGGGTTCTACCTGCTAGGACAAACACACTGAAAAGTCAGAAGGCCAAGCTGGGGGAACCGGGGGTGATGCCCAGTTTGGCTCTCCGACGCTCAAGTCAGATGATCTGAAAGAGAAAATGTAAGCTAAGTAGGAGTTGCAGTAATGAGGATCGCTTACAGTGAAGGAGATGAATCTGTTTATTTATAGTTGAGGGTTGGTCAAGGACCCTTTGGTCATTTGCCCCATGTGGTCCTGGCCGAATGTTGCCCTAACACGTGGCGCTGTGAGAGAGAAACCTAAGAGGAATCTTCTGCAAAAGCTGCTGAGAGTTAGTGTTGGCAACAGGGGCAGGTGCGCGGGCATGTACGATGTGTCAGAGAGCCGTTTGGGAGGTTGGTGACGAGGGCTTAAGAGCACGCTCGTGACAACCAGAAGCCTGGGAGGCCAAGATATCCGCTAGGAGATGAAGGCTGGAACTTGTTGTAAAAGTTTGAAGCGGGAGCCTCTCCGAGGGAATGTAGCACTCGAAGAAGGCTCGCTTAGATTGATTGAGGTACTAGTCATACAGTACCAACAACGCTTGTGGAAGAGCGGTAAGAGCAATAGTGTTGATGCACGTGTATCCATAGCAGAGTCGACGCGTGTTCTTGCGGGATGCTGGCGCTCGGAGGTTTGAGCGCTCGGATATGTCTGATGTAATCTTAGAGAAGCAAGTGCCATCATCCTAAGGTGCCACGTGCCAAGATGAGGACAAGCGTGTTTTGACCCCATCAATGCTGATAAACATAAATCAAAAGAATTAAATTGTGATGAAGAATGCAGAAAACAAATAAAAAATTGAATTTTATAAATAAAGTTATAATTGCTATAGAACAAGTTTATGAACAAGAAGGATCATCAGATTCATAAAAAATGATTTCCAGAAAAATAAAAGCAGATATAAAATGGTTAGGATTAAAATTAAGATCTTTTACAGCAAGATTTAAAATTTTTAATTTTATGATGAAAATTTTCAAGATGCTTGAAAAATAAAATAGGTTATCAGAATGTGCAAAAGAAGAATATAAACAAATTAAAACAATAAACAAAAGGTTAGTAGAAAAAATATATCAAAGAGAAATAAATGGTTAAAAATGGATTTATATGAAAAACAAATGAATAGATAACAAAGAATAAAGGCAGGAAAGGCAATAAAATATAATAAAGAAAAGTTAAATAATATAGATGACCAATTTCAGAAAAATATGCATGAATATATATTAAAAGGCTTAAAAGAAAAACAACAATATCTTATGAAAGATATAATTAATTCTAAAAATACTTTACTACGTTTAGAAGATGGTATTAATTATATTAAAAGGCAAAATAAAGAAATTATATGGTCAATGAAAAAAATACCTCGTTATAATATAATGGATAAACGAATATTAGAAGAAAATAATGAAATGATAAAATGGTACGAAAATAGAATTAGGAAAATATATATAATTTCATCAGCCTAATAAAGTCTTCATATACCTTTTTTAAATATTTTAAAAGATTTGGGGTTAAATTTATAAATAATACAAAGTTTAGGACAACAAAACAAAATATTCCCTTTTAACTTATGTGAAAACGCCAAATCATTTGGCGACCTATAACAAAAAATAAAACCTATTCCTATTTGTATTATTTTATAAAAGAAATAAAATTCAAATACTATTTTTGAAAAAAGCCCCTGTGAACAGCTTGTAATAAGGTTCAAAGCCCAAGAGCCAAGACCATTATTAGAATTTAGACCCATCTTAGGTAGCTCTTTGGAGTTTTACTATATGCTAAGGCTGCGTTTACTTTGTTAGTAGGGAAATCAATGGAAATGAATTAGCATTTAAAAAATCTAGACTATTTATCCATTAGTGCATTTTACTTTACTAGTTAGGTGTTATTTTGATTGAACTAACTTTTTACTTTTCTTGGTTAGTATTCAGTGGTTTTGGACCAAATTACCAAGACACCCTTTACTTTTCTCAATTCAAATTCCCATTCAAATAACCACCCAAACCTAATTTCAGGTGTGATTTGGGGGATGTTTTTGTGCTTTTGCTTTGTCCAGCCCTAATAGATAAATAATACCTCCAAATTTGAAAGATAAATAATCTACCCATTACTTGTACTTAACCCGGGGCTCCACGTAATTGATGGAAAAGCCAAAGTACAAGTAAACTCTTAGAAATGATGGTTTATTAGTCTCAACTACCCTTTAGTGGAGAAGTAAATGCACCATAATTCTATACCCGTTAAGTCATTCCTCTTAAATTTTGACATATCACTTTCTCTCTCTCCTTTACTTTTTATGCATTATCTTGTTTTTATTTAGTTTTTTCTCTCTTTTTTTATTTCGTTAGATTATTATTTTTTATAAAATATATAATTTTATTTATTTTTCAATCATGATATGTATAAAATAAAACTTAATTATTTATATTATATTTTTTTTTATCTAATAAAATGTTGTATGCACAGAATTAATTATTTTTTATATCTACAAATTAATTTTGCTTTCAAAATATATTCATTTTATATTTTAACGACTCAAATTAGTTATATTTGTTTTTTAAAATAATTAATGATATTTCATAATTGAATAATATGTTAAGAAAAAATAAATTTTATTTGATGTACATATATTATGTTCTAGTGATTTCACAAGTTAGGAAAAAAATGGTAATATATTATATAAAAAAAACATATATTTAAATTTTATTTATACATATCATAGTTGAAAAATAAATAAAATAATATATTTTGTAAGAAATAATACTCAAACGAAATATAAAAGATAAATTTAAAAAAAAAACTAATAAAAATAAGGATAATACATTAAAAAAAAAAGTAAAGAAGGGAGAAAAAATGACACAGGTAAGAATTTGAGATGAATCACCTAAATAGGTATGTAATAGTAAACCCTGTTTGGAGACCCAAGCGGCCAAGCCCAACTGTAGTACTATATTCATATGTTGTTGGTACTTGGTAGTCTTGGGACTTGGGAATACCAAATATTAGTGCCTCTGTACTTACTATTTTAAATATACAATAACTTATAATGTAAAGAAATTTATAAAAATATTATTTTATTATATAATATTACATTGAATATATTTATCATTTGATAAATTTAATATATATATATATATATATATATATATATATATACCATAGTGTTCTTATAATCGAGACTATTAGCTGGCATGAATATCATTTCTCCTTGTTTTTTTAAAAAAAGGAAGGAAAACAAATATCATTGGGAGAAAAGATCAAGAAGACTTGAGATTTTTTACAAAAGAATATCCCGAAATCTGTAATTTGTTCAAACTATGATGGAAACAGTTTTGGCTGCAATGGAAGAAGCCTTCTCATTTTAGAACAAGTGTTATAGTTCGCTACACGGGTGTGAAGACGTGAGGCTTTGTTAGAAGACAAAGAAAAAATTATGCAATGGAATTCGGAATTCCTATTTGATTGTCTCTAAATTTTGTGAATTGTGAAGCCGTCCGCGTATGCAAATTCGAAAGGTTGAGCTCCACAAAATATTAAACTTATTTAAAACGATTTTATCATAATGGGAAACGTGAACGCCTAATATACGAGATATGCTTAACCTATATTTCTCTTTTAAACGATCAAGTTTCTAGAAAAATTAATAGTCAGCCAAACAAATATAGGAAAAATCTAGTATATTAACGTATACTGTTTATTTGTAATTGTTACATTTTTTAATTGATACTTTTAGATTTTTAAATTTATTGTGTTATATATGTCGAACCTTCATACCATATAATATCTAACCCTTGACACATGATAAACTTGAAAGAAAGAAAAAAGGATGAAGCCGCATGTTCGTGTTGTATTTTTTATTATTGTCTCTAGGTTAATGCTTCGTCAATCACAAATTTTTGATATTATTTTTGTTCTTCTTGTGAGACAACTATTGAGTTTAATAAAATATCTAAGAAATAAAGGACGGTGTTATTACAATTTATGGAGCAAAATTCTTCACGTATTCATTCCACCACAAAACAAGCAGTCAATCATGCATGACTAATTGGTTCGAAAAAAATGAAGAGGGCAAAGCAGTACTGGTTAAGAAATTAAACCGACCACAAAAAAGATATTTGTTTATGTAATATCTTTTAACAAAAAAATAGTAAGTTAATATAATATCTTGGCATGGGACTGACACGTGGAATCTTGCTATTGGTAAAGAAACGATAACAAATTTCCACCCTTCAAATTCATCCCAATTCCCACACCCCAACTATATATCTCCAGACTACACAACGCTAACAAGCATAACATTTCCCAAGATACTTTTGTCACTGTTCCATTCAATCAGCACAAGCATAAGAAATCCATCGAGTTTCAACAATGGCAGCATTAGCCGGCGTTAGCATCGCAGCCCCGACCGTCTTCGCAAAGGCGATGGAGTCTTCGAAACCTATCCCGGTTAGGTTGTCAGTGCTGAACAGCCCATGGAAGCGGTGCAACACCGGCCTCCGCCTCGGCAGGATGCACTACGTCCGCCCCCTGGCAGCAGCACCGGATAAAATCGGGGATAAGGTGGAAGAGAGCATAAAAAATGCGCAAGAGGCTTGCAACGACGACCCCGTCAGCGGTGAGTGTGCGGCTGCGTGGGACGAGGTGGAGGAGCTGAGCGCGGCGGCGAGCCACGCGAGGGACAAGAGCAAGGACTCGGACCCGTTGGAGGCTTACTGCAAGGATAACCCCGAGACCGACGAGTGCCGCACTTACGATAACTGATTTGTTGGTAAGGCTAAGGCGCGGTGCAAAAACATGTTGGTTTAGATGGTTTAGTATTGTTGGATTCTTAGTTGCAGCGCTTGTATGGTGAAGATAATGGACGTTTGAGATGGTTAATTGAGAATATACAATACTTTATTACTTACGTTTTTATTATTGGTCTGCTTGTTGATGTTTATACAGAAATACACATCAAAATCTTGTATTTTTTAAATGGTGCGTTGTGAGATTTTATCTGCTAAGGTTGCTGTTCTCCTTAAACTTTCAGTATTTTTGTTTTGCAATTGTTACACACTTATGGGGCGTTCACTTTGTCATGATCATGATGGGGATTTGGAATAAATAATCAATCTTTTTTATACGATATAATCTCGAATCCTATCAATCCCAAACTAACAAAAATATTAATAAACACAAATTTAAGTAAAATTATTAATCTACTCACTCTTCATCTTAGATCATAAACATGTTATACTACATTGGAATTGTTCAATCCCAACATAGCTACTGAACAAGGCCATTGTCAAAGACATACCAAAAATCAAGCCACAAGGAAAACCAAGATAACATTAGCTGGTTCATTTGAATCATTTCAGGCACAACAATACTTATTCCTATACTCGCAAAATAGTAAATACACAAGAAAATTATCAAAGAAATCACAATTCACAACCAAGAACCCATAATATATAGCTACAATACATTATTCAACATTACTAGGCCCAAGGCAAACCGCAAACATAATTAAAATCCTAGAGCAAACTTAAGACTTACAGTGACTCAGCCGCAAAACCCTCAGTTAACTAATATCAGACTTCATCAACAAGTAGAAAGATATAAACAACCCAATATCACAATAACTAGGACATATAATACTGAAGCATAGGACACCACCATTGGAGAATGAGCAGATCTCCACCATTTTTAACACTCGAACAAATCAGCAGATGCGGAGATTGGTTGAACAGGGCAAGGAAGCTGCCACGGCTCCAGAAGAGTATCTGGGATATCAGGGATATCAAAAGCTAGACCGCTCACTTCAGATGCAATTTGCAGTACAGAATTCAGAGAGCGAAGGCGATCGGTAAGCTCAGACACCTGGGCCCTAAGCACATTATTCTCAGATGCAAAATTAATGTAAAGCTGAGAGGCACCATCAATCATCTGCCTCAGCTTCTTGTTCTCCTCCTGCAATTGGCTCTCTTGTCCAATCAGCTCATCCAAGTGTTGCTGCTTCTTCATTCGGGACCTGCGTGCAGATTCACGGTTGGACAATTTGCGCTTCCTCTGCCTCTCGTCTTGTTCTGGAGTCGGGCTTCTTGGGGGTTGTTTCGAGGCCATTCCACCCAAAATAAACAAATGCAGAATTGATTGGGATTTTAAACTAGCTTTTAGCTGTAATCAAATGAAGACTAATACTAAGTTGTTCCGGGAATTCAGGGGATTGGCTGATTAATGTAACTTGATCTAAATAAATGTTGAAATGAGGCTAGGAGGATTGAGAGGGGCTAGTTCATGAAAACACGTAGAACCAGTAGAGAAATACTACTGAGAAAGAGTGCAGGATTCTAATCCGACGCATCAGGATAGTCATAAAAATGTATGGATCAAGTGCAGAAACATTGAAACGACTGTTCAAAATTCAATTCCTAAATTTCAATTCGTAGCTATTTGTAAACAGAACACAAAACCTAGATCTGGATGACAGGGCAAATTCGATCGTTCCAAACAATCTGCAGAAGAACACCGAATTATAAGATCAATCAATACATCAGCAAACAGCTAATTAACATAAAAAAATAAATAAAAATAACAATCAAAACAATAAAACGCAGATCATTATAATAAACAAAAGGAAAATCAAACAGAAAACAGCCAATTAACATTAAAAAAAAAAAATCAAAAAACAACAATCAAAACAAAAGGAAAAACAAACAAATGAAAAGAAAACGCAAAAAATGAAAAGGAAAGAAGAACGAAAAGGCTAACCTTAAGGGGGCCGTTCCAAAGTTGGACGAAAGAAGGTTTAAAGCGAGGAAAAGTGGGGGTATTTATAGGAGGGGGAGAGGGGTTGAGGCGTGTGAGAATTATTATTTTAATTCTAAATTAATTAATTTAATGAGAAAGTGCAGCGGTGTGATTGGTGGGGTTGATGTACGGTGTGAGTCATGAAAACAGCTAAGTATCCGCCCATTGATTTGGGTTCTAGGAATCTTCGTTTGTAATATTCTGATTTTATTCCATTTTCATGTCTTAGAAGTTACCTAATCTTGGTTGATTAACCTAAACATCATATCAAACTTTACCAATCTATGACTTATATTTGTAATACAGTAATAGATAAGACGGCCAATAAAATTTGTGGATCCAAAAATTATTAAGTAGTAATTAATTTAATATTTTATTTGATACGAGATGAATAGCACGAGCTTATCCATTTTGTCTAAACAATCGGGAAAAAATTGAATCATCGAAAATCAATTTAAAACGTACATTTTAAACGCATGATACATTCTTAATATAACTAAGATCTAGTTAATGAGTAGAAGATTGTCTAAGTATATAGTAAATTGTTTAGTATTTATTTGATATAAAATGTATAACATAAATTCTTTATTTTATCCAACAATTTGTTGTTAAGTTCGAGTTCGGTCGAATATCTAACACAAAATTTCTATTTAAGTTAGAATATGGTTGAACGGTTACACTATGTTAGTTGGTGGTGCAATAATTTATGTATGTAAAAGTTTATATTTGGCAACTCACCTCAAAAGCTAGTTGTTGAGGTGAGGGACCCAATTTAATTCATTTAACAGGATGCAATATGTTCCGATAGCATGTGAAAGTTTATGCTCGACCTAACTCACCTCAAAAATTATTTGATGAGGTGAGGGTTATCTTGCATTTATTAACTAATATTGGTTTAATCTTTTTCAAACGTGTGATGTTAGCACACCTCCCGCACGTCCACACCTGAATATTCGGGGGTCTACCTTAGAGCGTGAAATTCAATTTAATTCATTCCCCGCACGCCCAAAGCTCTGGTCTACCATGAAGCGTGAAACCCAATTCAATTTAGCACGCCCAAGTCCGAACAATCGGGGGTATAGCCCAAAAGTATGAAACCCGCCCAGGCCCGAGTTTTCTAGAAACTCGGATAATTTACTTAAATAGATATTGAATACGGACATCTAATTATGGGGGTTGTTATTGGGCATCAATATAAGAATTGGGCCTATTATCTTAAAATTCTCTTGGACCTTGAGGCCCATGCCAAAGTCGATATAAATTATACAATATTGATCCAATGCGATTTTAGAAAACTCGGAACAAAACTGCAAAATATAAAAAAAAAATAAAAAATCCAAATATACATTATATTAGTAATTACGTAAGTTGGATACGTGTGTTAAAAAAATACTATTTAAATATATCATAATTAAATTTTTTTATATTACTGAAAAATTTATAATTATTTTTAATATAATTACTAAAGTATAATAAATAAATTTGATAATAGAGCTAGACAAATATGTGAGCATGATACTTAAGTCTTCCTTAAAATTAATTACACGTTGGAATTATTCATCTCAAGTTAATTATAGTTTGATCATTGTTCAGGTTTAGCTAGCAGTCGAAGTTGATCGCATTCACGCAGTTGACAACTCAAAGCGCACAGTCCAAGGATTAGGGATTCACAGGGTCAGCGTGCCTTCGAGGCTGAACCACACTTGACCCAGTTTGAGAATTGATCGTGTTCTACTAGGTCCGATAATGATAAATTCATCTTATATGAAGATCAACACATCCTAGCATACTAACTCTGTAAGGCTCTGATATTTGGACATATGATCAACCCTTTTGCCTCCTAACAACCGCATGATATCATTTACATGTGTCACACATGAATCCAGATCATATAAATATCTTAGGTAAATACTATTACCATTCATCAACCTCCAGTACTTTCTTTCTATCTTTTCGAGCGGACACCTAATTTGTGATTTAATGCTGATTCTCTTAATTTGACCATTCGTTCATGTGTGTTATTTGTTACCGGACTAAAGGTTAGAATTTCTAACTAATAAATTTGAGTGTTTGTGATCGATTTTGTTTTCCACTTCAACATTATGGATTCGAGGACGATCAATCATATTAATAAAAAGTAATAATTAAAATATAAATATAAAAATTTTGAAGGAGAAAATTAACAAGAATATAAAAAAAAGTTATTAGGCAAAAGATGTAGAGTGATGCAATAAGAAAGAGAGTTAAAGAGATGATTTAGCCATACAGTATACAAAAGAAAAAGAGTCAATGAGTCGTAGGGCGTAGCTCAGTTGGTTTCATAGGGGCAGATTTGCGACAAGGTCCAAGGTTCGTTTCACACAGACTGCAATATGAGAGCTTTATTCTTGAGTCCAATTTGAGTTTTGAGGGTCGGGATGTGGGAGGTCCATAGGTTAGGACCTTTTGGCAACAAGAAAAGAGTCTATGAGCCCAAAATATCAAAAGATTTAAAGTGAATGTTGACGCGGCCAGGCAAAACGACGTCGCACTGCGAGCGGCATCAAATCGTCGATTACTGAACCCGTCCGATCAAAAACCGTCATCGCTTCTCCCAGCTGCCGGAAGAGACTCAAATACCTGAAATTCTCAGTTCAGTAAAGGATTGCAGAGGAAGCAAACACCGGGGTTCAACTTAGGGAGCTGAAAAATGGAGCTAGAAGGAGGGGAGCAGCTGGACGACAAGGCGAAGAGGATGAGAGATCTGTTATCGAGTTTTTACTCTCCGGATTCTTACTCCGCCTCCCTGGAGGCGCCGCCAAACACTTCCTCCAGATTTGCCACACTCGATTCTATCAACACAACCGCCTTCGACGCTGATCAGTACATGAATTTCCTCGTAAGCACATTCTAATATCGGATTTCGCTTAAATTTGCTTGAATTCATGTCATAGGGTGCTGTGATCTACTTGTTTCACCGGGAACTCCTTTGATGTAGCTCTGTGAGCTGCAATTTGTTGATTTGGAGGACAATTTAAATGAAATAGTATCACCGGAACTTCCTGAGTAATGTGATTGGTGTTGTCCGTGGAGATTTGATGGTTTATCTTTATGCTTATTGGCATTATGATGCATATTGTTTGGATCTATATACTTGAAGCTAGAATAAGGAAGACTAGCTCCCACCTTAATGCAATTTTGGTCCATGAGAAACTTATCGATATCCCTTCATCCATCCTACTTGAGTTGGCATCAACCATTTTATGTGTGTTCCATTTATTTGAACTCTTCCATTACCCATTAAGTATCAGGAGCATACCTTGCTCATAGTTTTACGAAGTTGTGATTATGTACATATTTTATTCATTTAATCTACTAATTCTCTAATTGGCCTTGTAGATACAAAAGTCAAATCTGGAAGGACTACTTCATAAGCATGTTGAAATGGCTGCTGAGATAAAAAATCTCGACACTGATCTGCAAATGTTAGTGTACGAGAATTACAACAAGTTCATCAGTGCAACTGATACAATCAAAAGGTATATCTTATTGTTTCTGATACAAAAATAAAGGTACATTTATAAGTAAATGTAAATTTGTCAGTGGTTGCGTAGGTGTACTTGTTGAACATGGCCGCAGTTTTGTTTATATAACCTACTCGCGAGAGCAGGAAGTATTATGGCCAATTTGAATGTTGATTGAGCTACAGCAATTCTTCTGTTGATTTGAATTGTGTTATTTATCCTTATCAATTTAGGACTTTGATTTGCTTGTCAATCTTGATAGGATGCCAATATTAACATTTGCTCTGTTTCTAGGATGAAAAACAATATTGGTGGTATGGAAACAAACATGGAACAGCTTCTAGAAAAGGTGTTTGGTAAAGAGTATATTTAATTATTTTTAGATAACAATTTTTATATTTTTAAATAGAGCATGCATGGTAAGGAAGTGGATTATGTTAAAATTACCTTTATCTCACATTTTTCCAGATAATGTCCGTGCAATCTAGAAGTGATGGGATCAACACTTCTCTTTTTGAAAAGAGAGAGCATATAGAGAAGTTGCACCGCACTCGCAATCTTCTCCGGAAAGTTCAGGTATTAGAGTGCCATATTAATCCTTTAATATCTCTACCCATAGTTCTCGCGGTACAAAGTGGCCCGTAGTGATTTGACTTACTTATAGGATCTGCTTGCCTTGCTTCATGTGGCTAGCGATTTACTATGACACTGTTATCGGAAAATGCATTTATTATCTATCTACTGCTTCATGCATTAACCAGAATTGTTGAAAGTTGGAGTTTCTATGTTTGCCCTACTGTAATGAATATTATTAGTTCCTTAGAAGAATGTATTCTGTTTCTTGAACTTCTATGAGTCACATAAACTTTATCTTTTATGTTTAAGAGCAGTTTATTTATGATCTACCTGCAAGACTTGAGAAGTGCATAAACTCAGAAGCCTATGCTGATGCTGTCAAGTTTTATACCGGAGCCATGCCAATTTTCAAGGTTTTGTATCTAATTTCATTTGTTTGGCCCTTGAATTTTTCTATTTGCTTGTAGCAGAATCTTGAGACCTTGTTGAACTATATTTCTTCGAATTATCCCTTGTCGTCATTCCTTCTTAATTATACCAGGCATATGGAGATTCTTCTTTTGAAGACTGTAAGAGGCAATCTGAAGAAGCTGTCAGTATAATTACCGGAAACTTGCAGGTACCTTTCTCTTTGTTTTACTCATCAGTCTTCACCTCCCAGACTGATGGATTCTTAACTACGACTTTCAGGGGAAGATTTTCTCAGATTCCGAGTCTATACAATCAAGAGCTGAGGCTGTCATGCTTCTTAAGAAATTGGACTTTCCGGTTTGTCATTGCAGTGCTCTTGTTGGATTTTTTATAATTAGTGCTGATTGGTTTTTCAGTTATGACACAAAGCATGTCTTAATTTAAATTGTTAGTTTCCATAGATCATCAAATGTATTGACTGTTTGCCTATATTGGCAATCGTGTTGTCCCTATGGAATAGGTTGAAAGCCTGAAGGTTAAATTGTTTGAAAAGTTAGAGCAATTCCTTGTGGATCTGCATCTTGATTCTAAGGAACTAGCAAATACTTCTATGGATGTTCATGCACATATTGACCAGGGAGGACTGCCTGATCCAGCTTCTACTACTGCACATGAGGTGATCAAATGAAATAACCTTTTTTTTCAATAAACCTCATTTTAAAAGAATCCAAAAACAGTTCAACAACTTGGTTGAATGTGTACTGAAAAACTTGCCTGCATCAAATCGGATACATCTGATTTAAGCACGTTGTGGGCTATACCTTGCACTATAGTCAACAGAAGATAAATTAAGTTGTTCTTAGAAGTTTGACTAAGTTTTATTTTGCATACCAAAAACTAATCTAACTACTGTTCTCTGTTCCTATGTTTCATCAAGTACTTAACCTCTACATATTTCTAACATTAATTAATGTCAGGCTTCTATTCGGGAGTTTGTGGAAGCTCTTGGTGCATATAAAGTAATTTTTGTGCAGTCAGAACCACAACTATCTAAACTTGCACATGAACTCGTCAGGAAGTATGGCCATGTTCTCTCAATCTGTTTCGTTCCTGTAACATCATTCTTTAGGGGGTTAAAGTTCTTAGTTGTGCTGGATTTTGATTTTGTTTTATTCTTTTGGGTGTTGTCTGTATCTCAGGCACTTTGAAGCTATTCGAGAACAAATTAAGAAACAAATTAGTGCTGCAGATCTTGTGATAATCCTTCGTAAGTTAACTCAGCCAGTCCATCATTGAAACTGCTACTCCTTTTTAATATTGGAATGTATAGTTATTATCCATTATTTTGCTTGCATTGCTGAACCCCTATATCTACGGGATCATGGAGATACACCAATAGAATTATAGACTCTTATGCATGCCCAAAATTAAGACTGTACAAATAATTGGTATGCCTTGTGATGTCAATTTTAATGATGCTCCTACTTTCTAAAGTCATTATCTGTGAATGATTCTTTTTTTAAAACCAATGTCATTGCTGTTTGGGTTTTGATTGAACCTCTGATGTGTAAATAAGTGTTATATTTTCTAGGAGTAATTTGGAATGATGTGCTTCTGATGGATGAAGTTCTACCTGAAGCTTCCCTACCCAATCTTGCTTTGCAGGTCTCCATGTCAATGCTTAATATCCAATAATAATCTATCCTTTTCATGCTTCCATTCATCTGGATTGCATGGTCAATTACACTGTATAAAAGATGATAAGCTGATTTTGTATTGCTTGCAGTCGGCTCGTGTTGTTGTCAAAGAGTATATTTCCAGTGTGTTCAATCGTTTTTCACTTAATATATCAGGTCAGTAGTCGATTTTGATATACTGCAAATTGAGAAGTTCCAATTGAATGTAGTTTAGCTTTTATAAAGGCAAATCACAACTTACCAGCTGATGCATGTATCCTATATTTTAGTCTCATAGAGGTTTTGTAATTCAAGCGTCTACATACATACTTCTAGTGTTTTTTACTTTATCAGCACTTCTCTGTTTTGTCAATTTAAAACTCATTTTCTCCGGCTGGTTTAGGCAATGGTTCTAGTATTGCTGTCTGAAGGTCGATGAACAGTTGCGTTTTAGTAATTAGAACACTAGCTTTTGTGTTTATCTGGCAGATGCCCTCATGACTGCCCAAGTTACACAAAAAGAGGGAATGGCCGAGGGATATGTTTGGCAGGCAAACCTTGAGGGAAGCAAAAAAACAATGATCCAAGGAAGTATGGATGTCTTGCAGGTATAATACTCAAAGAGCCCCTTAAGCCTATTTCAGGTTCTATTCAAGTTATGCTTTATTATGTTGTGTGATGCTTTATGGATGCTGCTTAACTTTGTTATTAACCCCTTGGCTCTTCATTGTTCATTTATCAGTTCAGCTAGTAGTCTCGATCTATTTTCTAGACGGTTCTTTGCTGAAAGCATATCATCATCTATTATGTGGTTCTTTCCTCCTGAATGTGCCACTTTTTGCTTTCTGTACACTCGAGCAGGAATTCAAGGAGCTTCTTGATGAAAGCTCTGCTTTGGTACTGAAGTTGAAAGACTTAACTATTGACTGGGTGCAAGAAGGTTTTCAAGATTTCTTCAGGAAACTTAATAACTACTTTTGTGTGCTCTCGGGAAAGAGTAACGTCGCCAATGAAGTCGATTTAATACAGCGGGTACCAGGTGCTAAAGTTGCTGCTGGACTTGTTCTTGTGCTGGCTCAATTGTCTCTTTTTATCGAACAAAGTGTTATCCCAAGAATTACTGAGGTAGAAAAGAAACCAACTCTTCAACTCTTCAAGTTATTATTTTTTTTATGTTGACTTTAGAAATGTTCCCTCAGTAGCGTCTGATTTCCTACGACATTTCCAATCAAAATTCAGGAAATAGCGTCTTCTTTCTCCGGTGGTGGTGCTCGAGGGTCTGAGTATGGTCCAGCATTTGTTCCCACAGAAATATGCCGCATCTTTCGGTCATCTAGTGAAATGTTATTGCAGCGTGTGGGTACTCTTTATCTTTTCATTTTCCGTACCCATAATATTTCGATTTACTAATACATGAGAATCATGTTTGTACACAGATAATGAATTGATGTGCTCAAGTACGTCTTGTTAGGCTGTTTTTTCCACCCTATTGCATATTGAAAATTTTGAAATGCTATAAAGCTATGTTTGGATTAAGAGATTTGGGAGATGGTTTTTAAATTGCTTGTTATTTGAGTGAAATCCACTCAAATGTAGGTTAAAATAAGCGTTGAAGGATTTCAGGTCCATTATTATAATAGTTTCCCAAACAATCTCAGTGGATTTTTTTAATGAATTTGAAATCCTTTGCTCCAAACTCATCAATCCAAAACATAGTCTAATTCTCTCTAGCTTTAAGATTGATGTCTGAGTTGGTAGCTGGATTAGTTCTTATATTACCTTGATGTCCTTTCAGTACATAAAATTGAGAACTCAGAAAATATCAGGGCTCTTGAAGAAGAGGTTCTCAGCCCCAAACTGGGTCAAGGTGAGTTAAATCATGTGGACACTCTATTCTCCTTTTGTAGCTCTGAAATAATTCTCACATTCTATCCTTGTCTCATAGCACAAAGAGCCCAGAGATGTGCATATGTTCGTGGATTTATTTCTTCAGGAGGTAATTATCCCGTTATTTTTTCATCCCCTTAATAGCTGTTTGAATTCAATTTTCCGTTACCAAAGTAACTGATATTGGAAAATTCATCTTCCATTAAGCAATTATTTTTGAAGTTCAAAATTAGCCAATTATACCAATTAGTAGTCGGAACACCCGTTGCATCTAAATTTTAGTTTTTTAAAGTTGTAAAGCTTTATTAGATTCTACATCAAACACACATTTTTTTCACATTAATTCAATAATAATTAGCAAAAAACCAAAATAATTTTAAATCATATGGAAACTAATGATGAAAGAGTAAATTAACAAGATTTATAAAAATGGTTGTATTGGAGATGAGAAAGAACAGAGAGGAAAGATTGAGGAAACTAAAGGAAAAAGAGGAGCGGTGGAAGATGAGAGAGAATTGTTAATTACAAAGTGAAAACTAACAGGAAGGTCAAATTTGTCATGACGAGCAAGAGTAGTTATTACATAGCCCTATTACTTTGATCAAACTGAAGTATTTATCATTGGTTTGGCATGTAAGCTTGAAGAAATAAGAACTGAAGTCAAGCAAGTTCTGCCTCAAGGCCTCCGACGGAAACATCGCCGTACCGAGAGTAATGGGAGCACAGCATCTTCACTAAGTAATCCTTTGAAGGATGATAGACTGAACCGGTCAAACACTCACAAGGCCAGAAGCCAGCTTCTAGAAACACATCTAGCAAAACTTTTCAAGCAGAAAATGGAAATTTTCACAAAAGTCGAGCATACACAGGTTTGGGCTCTTTTGGTTTTACAGAAATAACGATGCTACTACTGTGGTTGGGAATAGTGATGTATAATTACTTTTAATTGCAGGAATCTGTAATAACAACAATTGTAAAACTTTCCTTAAAGAGTTTACAAGAATTCGTGCGCCTCCAGACATTTAATCGGAGCGGATTCCAGCAAATTCAATTGGATATTCACTTTTTGAAGTTTACTTTAAAGGAGATTGCCGATGATGAAGCCGCTGTTGATTTCCTGCTTGATGAGGTTCTCTCTCTCTCTCTCTCTCTCTCTCTCACACACACACACACACACACACACACACACACACATATGAGGTTCTCGCTCGAAATATACATATGAGGTTCTCTCTGTCTCAATGGCAGAACCGCATGTATATGTCAGGTTGTTGGTGACCCCCCTAACTTCAAAATTATCACTATATATGTAATATCAGTGGCAGAAAGCCGGAATCAAAGAGTCTTCGACTGCATGACTCCCTGACGGGAGTCGTGGCTCTGTCACTACTCTTTCTCTCTATATATGTCTCTCTCGCTCTCTATATGTATAAAAGTTCGATGATATTCTATACTTTGATGGAGCAGGTTATTGTTAACACTGCTGAGCGTTGTCTCGACCCAATTCCTCTGGAACCTCCCATCTTAGACAGACTTGTGCAAGCAAAGCTGGCAAAGACCTCCGAGCAAATACCCATTTCGTAGCAGGAAACTCAAAGTAGGGACGGATTGGCAATTTTTCTTACTGCCGATCAAGCGAGAACTGTTGTATGGATTAACCACTCAAACTGGAGCATAAAACACCATAATCATTGTTACCACATCTTTCAATCCAGAACTACTGAAACTAATTGCCATCTGTGTTTGTTGTTGTACGATATCAATTATGAAGGCTGAAGAACTACACTGCTGTACTGGAGTCCATAGCTATACATTTGTATGATTGTATCCTATTTGAATTATTAATGCGTCATTTTTCATCTTTTCAGAACTGGGCCTCTCCCTTTGGGCCCCTAGAGTGTTTTTGCATTGAAGATAAAACTCGAGAGGGTTGCTAACTTGCTTTGTCTTGGTCTCTACTCTCTTGGATTCAGTTAGCATTTAGCAAGGTTGTATTCCTAAAGGATATGTTTAGGGCTGCCAACGGGTCGGATTCGGACCGGATCAGGAGATTCCGGATCCGGATCCGAATCCGAATCCTTTCATTGTTTTTGAATCCATATATAATCGGGTCGGACCAGATCCGATAAAGGATCCGACCCGATTAGCAATAAAATTTATTTTTTAAAATAATGAATTTGATATAAAAAATAAATATATTTATATAATATTAAATAAATAATTATTGTTTTAATGGATTATTTGATAGCTTTGTTTATATTTATTTAAAATAGGTTAATTTAAACTTATTAATAGAAGATAATATATATTTTAAGAGTAAAAAATTTAAATTTTATTATTGCTTAAGGTGATAAATATGAGAAAATTTTAATTTTAATCATTTCACTAAATATTATGTACTAGTAAATAATTTATTTAATTAAATATTATATATATTATCGGATTCGGATTCTTAACGGATCGGATTCCTTAAATCCATATTCGCTCCATTTATTTCGAATAACGAATATTTATAATCGGATATGATCCATCGGACATTTTTATCGGAACGAATATGCTAAAATTCGGATCGAATTCGGATTAAAATCCGATCCATTGACAGCCCTAGATTTGTTATACCTCGTTTTTCGGTGAATCTCTTTTCTTGGAAAATTTTAGCCCAAACCAAACTGGGTCGAATTCAACAGATTAATAGGAGAAATATAACTAAAATCAGGCTCGGTCGAACCCAATAAATTAGAAGGGTAAGTGTAATACATTTACTATTTAATTTGCTATTCTTCCTAAAGAAATACGATAAGTGTTTACCTCTTGTTACACCTATTTGTCGAGTCAGCCTCGAAACAAACTTCCTTTGGAATGATTGACATCAGTTTTTAATTTTTTTTAATCTAAGAAAGTAGTTATAACATCTTAGTCAAAAGAAAGAAAAAAAAAAGATTAGTATCGGGAATTAGAGAATAGGGAAAATTATTCTTTTGTAATTTATTTTTTTCTTGCATCTAAAAAGCATAGCCCTTTTTACTCTTAAAATTGGAAATTTCATGCCGTCCTCCGTAAAAATATCGTTTTTCCGCGCTAGGTTCGCAAAAAGGGAAATAAAAATATAAAACAAAAGCACACTAACTATTAGGACTTCTTCTTGAGTTTTCAGAACTTTCGTGGCCCGTTTGACATACTCGAAACGCAAGGGACTCGCTTGAAATTTGTTGCCTTTCTCCTCTTTCCCGCCAAAATCCTTGCGTTATATCCACTCTCTCTCCATTTTGCCGCCAAACTGCAGCTCCCCGTCCAACCCTTTTTGTCTCTCTCTCTCTCTCCATATCTCTTCATTTTGCCGCCAATCTCCAACTTCCCGTCCAAACTTCCCCCTTCTCTCTCCGCCGCCTCTCTTTGAGAAAATTCACGCCGGAGACATGAACGACCTCGACTTCAAGCAAGACAAAGGCAAGCGGCGAATCATGCTTCATCTATGCGTGTAGATTTATGGTATGTATTTCTATGTTTGCTTTACTAATTATTATTCATTTTTCCGTGGATGTAGAAATCGCGAAGGATTTCCTCACGAACTTTGCAGATCCAAATGGCGAAGCTAAATACATGAACATCCTCGTAAGTTTCCCAAGTAGCTTCTCTCGTAAATGAAATAATGAATTTGACCGGTTCTCATTTCTGTTTTGTTTATTTCCAGCAAGATGTAGCGAATCGGAAGACTAAGGCCATCCAGATTGAGCTGGAAGACTTGATTAATGTAAAGTCTCGCAACTTTTATTTCTGAATTTTGTTAAGGTTAAACAGTTGCCCTAATTTGAGGTTCTATCTTTTGCTTGTGCGGGAATAGTACAAGGACTTGGATGAAGAATTTCTTAGGAGAGTTACTGAAAATACACGGAGGTATATTGGAATATTTGCAAATGCAATTGACGAACTGCTGCCAGAGCCAACCGAGGTGCCTCTGGATGACGACCATGATATTTTGATGACTCAAAGGGTGGAAGACACAACTGAGGATGGTGGTGGTTCTGATCCGCAGAAAAAGATGCCTCCTGAGATTAAGCGATTCTAGTAAGATTTATGAAAAGCAACTTAAAGTTCCTATTATTCAATTACCTTGAAGTTTCAAATACAGAATGATTAATTTTAACAATTTGTCAACTGTAATAATTAGAAACTAGTGGTTTACATGTGTTGTATGCCATGATAGAGTTGTGAGTTCCATTCAATACACTGATTATAACATCATAAAATGGCATTGCAGTTGAAGTGATGAAACTGTGTACATGGAAAGTTTTTTCAGTTTGGCTAATGGTATTGTCCTAAGTGCCTTTTGAATGATTCATGAATTAGCAGTGGCCAAAGCTTTCTGGTTAAAACAATAAATCTGAAATGAAAGAAGTCGCATAAGCATCCATTTTTTGCTAATGACAATCCACTAACAATGTCTCATTATGGAATCAGTGAAGTTTATTTCAAAGCATCAGGAAAGGGGCGACCATTCACAATTAGGGAGGTCAAAGCGTCATACATTGGGCAGCTCGTCAGAATATCTGGCATTGTGACGCGCTGCTCAGATGTCAAACCGCTGATGCAGGTGGCTGTATACACATGCGAAGAGTGTGGATTTGAAATCTACCAGGTTTCATATTTTGTGCTCTGCTTACTATCATTCTTAGAAATTAGAATATGCATACTTATGAGCTTATTATGACTCCTACTTACTATTTTATGTTACGCAGGAAGTAACTGCTCGAGTATATATGCCTTTGTTTGATTGCCCATCTGAACAATGTAAAGTAAATCACGCTAAAGGCAACCTTATTCCCCAACTCAGAGCATCTAAGTTTTTGAAGTTTCAGGAGGTTTGCAATGCAACAACAATTTATTATGTTGATTACATCAACATCCTGTGATTTCTTTCTTATAAGGTTATTGTTTTCAGGCCAAAATTCAAGAATTGGCTGAACATGTACCTAAAGGTCATATTCCTCGGATGATGACTGTTCATTTCAGGGGAGAGCTCACGAGAAAGGTTAGTGATGTTTGCCATTTTCAGGTGCTTTTGCTACTGTTTGGTGCATGTTTACATTATTGAAAAAAAAGGAAGAGTTGAAGAATTCATTACTAGTCATTTTATCTGCTCCATACCATTTTATAAGCATAACTTTTGGTGCATGTTTCAAGCTTTTCATTTTGTAATCTTCATAATGAATTAATGATTCAGGTGATTCCTGGTGACACTGTTGAGCTGTCAGGCATATATCTTCCAATCCCATACACTGGATTTAGGGCAATGCGAGCTGGTTTAATTGCAGATACATACTTGGAAGCCATGTCTGTCGACCATTTCAAGAAAAAATATGAAGAGTAAGATATTTTCCTACATTTTTCCTGTTTCTGCATGTCATTGCTCATTGAAATTTGTGAAAAAACAAATGATACATCTCCTACTTATCTATGCAACACAGACAGAATAGGAAATCAATTCGAATTTCTTCTTACCTTGGAATGGAATTGATGACACTTTACTTTGATATGTTAATCTTAATCTCCTAGTTGAAGTTATTCTTTTGTTTGGATTTGCGTTTGAAATATGATTAAAATGGTCTTAATCTTTAGACTTGGTTCTTGTCAATCTGTGAAGTAAACAATCCTCAAACATTGTGTGAAGCATTTTCCTCATAAGTACAATCTCCAGGTGTTGTTTATGGAAGTAACTAATCAGCTACTTTAAGTGCAGCTATGAACTAAGAGGGGATGAGGAAGAACAAATTGCTCGTTTGGCCGAAGATGGTGATATCTATAACAAATTGTCGCGCTCATTGGCCCCTGAAATTTTTGGTCATGAAGATGTTAAGAAGGCTCTTCTTCTTCTCCTAGTTGGTGCTCCTCATCGAAAGCTGAAGGATGGGATGAAGGTAAATACATGAGGACATTTCTTCTATGTATGCTGTACAAATATTTCTTTAAGGAAACTGAGTTTCTGGATATCTGAAAATAATTGGTTCTGCCTTTGTTCCTACTCAAAATACCGATTCAAAACCTTCTCTTCTATATATTTCTAAGCATCAAAATTTTTTGACTGCCTTTTTTAAATAATCAAAGCCTTATTGATTCGCTCATGTCTAAATAAGTGTTCTCATCTCATTAATGCAGATTAGAGGAGACCTGCACATTTGCCTGATGGGTGATCCAGGAGTTGCAAAAAGTCAACTTCTCAAACACATAATCAATGTTGCACCAAGAGGTGTGTACACAACTGGTAAAGGAAGTAGTGGAGTTGGTCTAACTGCAGCTGTTCAGAAGGATCCAGTGACAAATGAAATGGTTTTGGAAGGCGGTGCTCTGGTAAGATTGCTTTCACGAGTGCCTTAAAATTTTCTTTTTTCCTTTTGTTTTTAAGGTGTACACATAAGCACCATTGCTTATATCAGGTACTAGCGGATATGGGTATATGTGCCATCGATGAGTTTGACAAAATGGATGAATCAGATCGAACTTCAATACATGAAGTAATGGAGCAACAAACTGTTAGCATTGCTAAAGCCGGTATCACTACATCTCTGAATGCACGGACAGCTGTCCTTGCTGCAGCTAATCCAGCCTGGTAAACAATTCACGATCTCCTCCTCATAGTTGTCTCATTGAATTATCAATAATTAAGAATGCTAATTCTGATTGTTACCAATATTCTTTTGCTGTGTTATAAAGGGGGAGATACGATTTAAGGAGAACACCAGCAGAAAATATTAATCTCCCTCCTGCCCTCCTATCAAGATTTGATCTCCTTTGGTTGATCCTAGACCGAGCAGATATGGATACTGATCTTGAAATGGCTCGCCATGTTCTCCATGTCCACCAGGCCAAGGAATCACCAGATCTTGGCTTTATTCCCCTCGAACCTTCTGTCCTTAGGTAACTTTGACACATATATTTTGCTTTTACTTTCATCAGTAACATGAATCTGAAAATGTTCATCCCACGCTTAGGCTTGCCAAGTGACTTCTTTGTTTACTCCCTGAGCTAAGTTAAATAAAATTAAAACATTGGTGACCATTCATTATGTTTGACTTTAACCTGAGTAATTGTTCTTCTCATGGCTAGGGCATATATCTCAGCTGCAAGAAAACTGTCTCCCACAGTACCAAGGGAGTTGGAGGAATACATAGCAAGCGCTTATTCCAGCATCAGGCAGGAAGAGGCAAAATCAAATGCCCCACACTCTTATACAACAGTCAGAACTCTACTCAGCATTCTCAGGATATCAGCGGTGAGTTTTTATTTTCTATCAATGAAAAACATTTGTAAGATATAATCAGTCGGTCAGTTCCCTTCATTTATTTAATCTTTCTCAGGCTCTGGCGAGACTCAGATTCTCGGAATATGTTGCTCAGAGTGATGTGGATGAGGCACTTAGGTTAATGCAAATGTCAAAATTCTCCTTGTACTCGGATGACCGTCAGAGATCTGGTCTAGATGCAATTTCTGACATTTACTCAATCTTACGTGACGAAGCTGCAAGAACTAACAGGGTGGATGTAAGCTATGCCCATGCTCTCAATTGGATTTCAAGAAAGGTTAGTTTTTTATCGTGGTCAGTGGAACGGTCGTGAAATACACTTCTTTAATCAACTATGAAAACTCAAAAAGCAACATTTCCTTCCTGCAGAAGTAGACTTCTTGGAATTTTCTTACATAACATGACAGTTCATTGCTTCAACAAATGAATTTCTCATTGTTTTTAAGTATATATATATTGCTTTTATTGATTTGAATACATCTGATTTCCTGAGCTTTGCTGTCAACAGGGGTACTCTGAAGCCCAGTTGAAAGAATGCTTAGAGGAATATGCAGCCTTAAATGTGTGGCAGATCCATCCGAACACATTCGACATCCGTTTCATTGATGCATGAGACAAGTTTTACTGTCTCATACGCATGATCATCACGTCTGTTCTACAACAAATTCAAGCACAAAATCATGATGTTTGAATCATAGGTGAATATCTATAGATTGTAGTGCTGTAACATCTCTTATGTATTAGAGTATTGTGATTGGCAAGTTAAAGCTGTTGAACCACCACTTGTAAACCTTATTCGACATCGAGCAGATTATTTATCTTTTGCTTAATTTTTATTTTTGGTGGAAACTTGTTAAACAGTTTGCACTATTCTGTGTTTTTTTTTTAAAATCTTATTATGGATTAAGCCTGGTGGAATTAGTAGGGTTAACTATTAAGCTATAACCTATGATGTTAATGTTGACAAGGAAAGTAGGGATTGTCTATACAATCCCGTAATTAGAGTAGTTGATTCTGTAAATATTTACTTTCCTTTTCTAGCTTAGGTTTAATGTATTTATCTTGCCTGTAGCATTGTTCTTTGGAGTAAGCAATACAGTAATACAACAAAGTAATACGAAGTGTTTCCAAACTATGTCTTCTATTCATATCAACATGGTATCAGAGCGGGCGACGATCCATTAAACGGATCCGAGCCTTGCTCATCATCTACCGAATACCTGTCTCAGCCATGGCAGAAAATACACCTCAATCCAGCACCACCGGCCAGGAATCACAGCGGCCCGTTGATTCCTTGGCCACCCAACTCGCTAGCCTCCTTCAAAGTCTGCAACCCGAAACAGAACAGAGTCACAACCATATTCCTCAAACCCTTTCGATCAGTACTAAATTAAATCAGTTTAATTTCTCCCTGTGGGCACGATTGATGAAACTCGCAATCAGAGGGAGGGGGAAACTCAACCACATCACAGGAACCCCCAAACCTCCACCACCGAACCACCCCGATTTCCACAGATGGGAACAAAGTGATCTCATAGTCTGCACTTGGCTCCTCGAGAACATGGAGCCCGACCTCGTCGCGTACTATGCCGAGTACCCGACTGCAAAGGCGTTGTGGGACGGGTTGAACGCCACCTACAGCCAAGGCGGCGACGGTCTGCAAATTTACGATCTAACGATCCGGGCTAATAACCTGAAACAGGGCAATGATTCCATAGAACAGTACTATAACAATATTCAACGAATCTGGAGAGAAATCGAGGTGAGGCAGCCTAATCCTATGATTTGCGAAGAAGACATCACGAGCTTCAATCGCTTGAGATCGGAAACCCGTCTGTTTCAGTTTCTTGGGGGAATCGATGATAAGTTTGATGCTTATAAGAGAGATCTCCTCAAAGAAACGCCTCTGCCCACCGTAGAGAAGGCGTATGCTGTCATTAGAAGGGAAGGAGCCCGGCGTGGAATTCTAGGGACCGAATACGGCGGCAATAGCGGCAGTAGCGGCCCATCATCGGTGAATACCTCAGGGATTGGGGCCGGGTTGAGTGCTCAGGCACACTTCAGACCCGAGAAGGCGGGGACCCAGGGCTTCACCACCAAACCCCGGTCAGGCGCACCAGCAAAGGCCCCGATTACATCATCCCGGGGCGGCGGCAGGAACAGGGCTAACATAGTTTGCGATAAGTGTAGACGAACCGGCCATAGCAAAGAGGAATGCTTTAAGTTGATTGGGTGGGCAGAGGGATGACGGAGTCGCCGGCGAGAAAACGCCGGACCCACGCGTGGGACAGCCGCAGTGGCGGACGGTGGAGATGGCGACGATAACAGATCTGACGAAAAAGAAGAAGGGGGAGGTTTTGCTCTTGCAGCGGTGGCGAGCTCAACACGAAATGGGGAGGGACCGAATGCATTAGGTATTAAGTGGGGAGGGGTGAATTCTCTTTTATGCCCCTCCACCTCAAACTCTTCCATTTCTTACAATTGCACCCCAAAATTATTGGAAGTTGATAATTGTAACCCCCTTAATCATGTAAAGTGCAATTTAGAAAACAGAAGTACAGGTTTGGCATTCAATGTCTCCGAAAACAAGACCTCACGGTGGATATTTGATTGTGGAGCTACGGACACTATGACGTATGATCGCTCTGACTTGGTTGATTTTGTCCCTCCTAAAACAACCTCGATACAGAGTGCAAATGGGAGCATCTTACCAGTTCTTGGTGCCGGGACACTTTCACTGTCTCCTACTTTAAAATTGCAGAATTGCCTCTATGTTCCAAATTTGTCTTGTAAACTGCTGTCTATTAGTCACGTTACAAAAGAGTTGAACTGTATCGTCCTAATGTTTCCCGCTTTCTGTCTGCTACAGGATATTCAATCGGGGAAGGTGATTGAGCGTGGTACTGAGAGTGGAGGGTTGTACTACGTCGATGAAGTGGCTCAACACGGAACTGCAGCGCTTGCTCACGGGACAGTGGACCGCCAACAGTGGTTGTGGCACCGTCGTTTGGGTCATCCTTCTCCAGGGTACCTCAAATTGTTATTTCCTCAGTTTTTTTCTACAAATAATGAATTCTCTTGTGAGACGTGTATTCTTGCAAAGAGCCATAGACAGTCTTTTTCGATTTCTAGTACTCGTGCTAGTTCAGTTTTTTCTCTAGTCCATTCTGATGTGTGGGGGCCGTCCCCGAACAATATTTTAAGTCATGGTTTTAAGTATTTCGTTTTGTTTATCGATGACTATTCTAGAATGACTTGGGTGTATTTTCTCAAAAACAAGTCTGATGTTCCTTCTAAATTTATGGAATTCTTTCATATGGTACGCACTCAGTATAATTCCAAAATTCAGGCGTTGAGATCAGATAACCGGGGGGGGGGGGGGGGGGGGGATTTGTAAATGCTACCATGAAATAGTTTTTTTGACAAAAACGGGCTTGTACACCAAACTTCTTGTGCACACCCCCCTCAGCAAAACGGGGTAGCCGAACGTAAGAACCGCCAGCTCCTTGAGATGGCTAGATCACTTCTTATTGAGTCTCATTGCCCAAAATCCATGTGGGCTGAGGCCGTTGCCACCTCTGTATATCTGGTCAACCGTCTTCCTTCAAGGTCACTAAATCTAGAGAACCCCCTAAAGTGTCTTGCAAAACATGTCAATATTCCCTCAGTTCTAGCTCTACCACCCAGGGTGTTCGGGTGCTCAGTATTTGTTCACATCCCCAAACAGAATCGCACCAAACTTGATCCCTGCTCTATTAAATGTGTGTTTGTCGGGTACGGGATTCATCAAAAGGGGTATAGATGCTATCATCCACCCACTAGGCGCATGTATGTCACCATGGATTGTAACTTTATCGAAATCGAGTACTTTTATTCTTCCACACTCAGTGGTTAGGGGGAGATTCAGCAAGACCCACTGAGTGGGGTCCCATCCTACTCACCACAACACTCTTGGCCCGACGCAGTCCCAACAGAGCAAGTAGGCGGAACCACCGAGCCTGTTTCTCCCGTGGTACAACCCCCTACTATTTCCACAACACCTGATACCCCCGTGAATACTCCTGAGGTTAGTAGTCACATGTTGTCAGATACTTCTGCAGTTCCTTTTCCTATCCATGCTAGCTCTAACAGTGCAGGAAACAGTGAGGAGACTAATGTACAGGGGGAGACAAAGAGATATGTGCTGCCACCCAGAGCTAACAGGGGTGTTCCTTCCAAGAGATATGAACCGGAACATACAGGCAGAACCCCGAGATACCCTCTCCCTAATGTCTCTATGGGAAATCTAGCAGGACGGGCTCGTGCCTATACAACAGCTGTTTATTCAGACATGGTCCCGAGTAGGGATGTAAACGAGCCGAGCCGGCTCGTGAGCCTGGCGAGCAAGCTCGAGCCAAGCCCGAACCCAAGCCCCTTTCAGTTAGGCTCGCGAGCCAATATATTTAATTAAAAAATAATATTTTAATTTTTATATATATAAATATTTTATTATTATATAAAATAATAATACATGGAGGCGCTGGAAAAAAATAAAACATGGGAGAAATGCACACTCCCTCCGGGGAAGAAGTTGGTAGGATGTCGGTGGGTTTACACAATAAAACACCGAGCTGATGGAAGCATTGAAAGGTATAAAACGAGATTGGTAGCCAAGGGATACACCCAAACCTACGGTATCGACTACTCGGAAACTTTTTCTCCAGTAGCGAAGATTGACACCATCAGGGTCCTGTTCTCGATAGCTGCTAACTACGACTGGGCTTTGCATCAGTTTGATGTCAAGAATGCTTTTCTGCATGGTGATCTTCGGGAGGAAGTCTATATGGAACCCCCACCAGGGTTTACTCAAGGGTTTGGAGACAGGGAAGTGTGTAGGCTGAAGAAGGCCATGTACGGGCTGAAGCAGTCCCCCCGGGCCTGGTTTGGGCGATTCTCAGCAGTAATGAAAA
This sequence comes from Lantana camara, assembly GCA_037501455.1. NCBI lineage: Eukaryota > Viridiplantae > Streptophyta > Magnoliopsida > Lamiales > Verbenaceae > Lantana > Lantana camara. The sequence continues at coordinate 132,523,032 of CM074855.1, forward strand.
AGTACGGTTATCACCAGAGTACATGCCTCATTATCTACATGGACGATATGATAATTACTGGGAATGACACGGAAGAGATAACCCAGTTGAAGGGGAATTTGAGATGAAAGACTTGGGGCAGCTAAAGTACTTTCTCGGGATAGAAGTACTTCGATCAAAAAAGGGTATCTATATTTCACAGCGGAAGTACATTCTTGATCTATTAGCAGAGACTGGGTTGTCGGAATGTCGACCAGCAGACACTCCTATGGTAGTAAACCATGGCTTGAGAATTGTGGAAGAAGCAGAGGGGGCAGAGAAGTCACAGTACCAACATCTGGTAGGAAAACTGATATATCTGTCCCACACTCGGCCCGACATAGCATATGATGTTGGGGTGCTCAGCCAGTTCATGCACCAGCCACAAAAAGAGCATATGGATGTGGCGATCAGGGTATGTCGATACTTAAAGGGGTGTCCAGAGAGAGGCGTTTTGTTCAAAAAGCATGGGCACCTAAGGATTGAGGCTTATACAGATGCAGATTGGGTAGGAAGCCCAGGAGACCGGACGTCGACGTCAGGTTACTTCATGCTAGTTGGTGGAAACGTTGTAACATGGAGAAGTAAGAAACAGAAGGTAGTAGCCCTGCCAAGTGCCGAAGCTGAATTCAGGGGAGTTGCACGAGGAGTGGCTGAAGTTTTGTGGTTAAGGAAGCTGTTGGGAGAACTTGGTCTTCTGGGTGAAGGAGCTTGCCACTTGATGTGTGATAATCGAGCAACAATTAATATAGCTGAGAACCCTGTGCAACACGACCGCACGAAGCACGTGGAAGTGGATAGGCATTTTATTAAGGAGAAAATTGAAGAGGGAATCATTAAGCTACCATTTGTCAGATCAGAAGATCAACTCACAGATATTCTCACCAAAGCAGTGAATGGTAGGATATTCGAAGAAGTTATGAACAAGTTGCACATTGGCGATCCCACTGTACAACTTGAGGGGGAGTGTTGACAAGGAAAGTAGGGATTTGTCTATACAATCCCATAATTAGAGTAGTTGATTCTATAAATATTTACTTTCCTTTTCCAACTTAGGTTTAATATATTTATCTTGCCTGTAACATTGTTCTTTGGAGTAAGCAATACAGTAATACAACAAAGTAATACAAAGTGTTTCCAAACTATGTCTTCTATTCATATCAACAGTTAATGCATGAACTAAAAACATATATGATTGAAGCATGATAGGTAATACTATATTTCAAATAATTAGGAAAATTATTCACGAGGTTAGACTCAAAACTACGTACATAATATATGATCGAGCTAAAATCCTGTTGCATATGCTCGAGTTGGAGATGATCGACCACTCAAGTATTTATATTGAAGGGGAAAAGCTTCGACCTGGATGTTTGTTTGAAAAGAAAGGAGCAAACATGAGCTAAGGACGACCTAGGACAAGGTGGCAATCTGACGCTCAAGTCAGTGTCTTGATCTAGGGGAGAAATTCGAGCTGAGAAGACGAGTAAAATGCGCTTACCCCTTGGAACATATTGGATTTATACCCCTGGGTCTTGTAGGGTTGGTACACAGTCTACGAGGAGCATTTAATGCTCTACGGTAGTGGGTCCCTTGTAGGGGTGTTCATGGTTCGGTTTTCTGACCGAACCGAACATTCGGTTTCTGAAAAACCCAAACCGAAACCGAACCAAATCATGTTAACCGAACTTTTCCGGTTCGGTTTCGGGAGCTCAAAAAAAAAAAAAAAAAAAGAAACAAAAATCTGAGAAGATATTTAGAATTACAACCAAACCAATAGCTCAACAATCAAAACACGCCTAAGTCCAAGGCTCCAAGCCACCAAACAAACATTACAGTTTTGAATTACAATCTTGATCAACCAAATCACCATTACAATCTTTAACAAAAGACCAAACAATTGCAACCAAACTAGCTATTACAGTCTTAAATAAAAAGAAAAGAAAACGGTGACGCCCCGCCTCTTCGGTATTCCAGGTATGGCGTTACGAGAGAGTTTAATTCAGTATTTGTGTGATTTATGTGCCTCGTATGTCTACGTGTCAAAGTGAATTTAATTAGTTATGTGTGCTTTAGAATTTAATTAAAGGTACTTGGACTCAATTGTCCAATAATTGCAAATTTAAGGACCTAATTTAAATTAGGGTGTTTGGGCCTTCATGGCCATTTGAGTTCGGGAATTCGAATTCGAATTCCGACCCTACAATTGAATTTGTTTGGATGAATCGGATTCAATGGAATTAACCTTATATTTTTCTAAAGTCGTTTGATAGCCCTACAATTTTAAAATCCGATCCTTTTGGACCGGATACCGTTTGACCCTACCCGTTTGCCCAACCCGAGGCTGAAAACATTTCCCCTTTCCCTCACTTTGATCGATCAACACAAGGCAAGGAAGAGAGGAGAAGAAAACCTCCATTTTTGGCCTCCAAGCTTCGGAGCTCGAGCTTTCAAGATCCGACCATCCGAATAACGACACAAGGTAAGATTTGTGACCCGTTCATTACGTGTTTCGATTTAATATCTCTTTCGAGCATTGGTTACGTGTTATTTGTCAATTTGGGGAAGATAATAAATAGTGCTGGGTTCGGGATTTATGTGTTTAATCTTGTTTCGTGAGTTCTAATGTGCAAATATGTGATCTACATGTTGAATATGCTTCGTGGTATGAATTTCGTACGTTTTGGGGTTATATGGGTTCGTGTGAGCTTAGGATTTCTCTTCTTTTCCGCCATTATTACTGTTCAACCATTTTTCTGACAGAATGTTCCCAAACGGCCGTTTCGTGGCCTGGTTCATTTACCACACGCCCGTTTGGGCACCCTGTCTCACCCGAGAGCTTTCAAACGCCCGTTTATGCTTTCAGTATATTTTTCAAATGGCTGCTACCCCCTCAAACGTGTTCCGATTAACCTGAATTTCAAACCACATAAACCTTTTGAAATCTAGAGTATTCTCCAATTGGAATCACCTCAATATCTTTTCTGGTTTGTGAGATATAATCGATCCATTTTGGTGTCGCCACTTCGCCAAAAATTTGCATTCGTTCAACTTCGGGCCTACGCCATTTTCACGTCACTTTGAACCATGATTCAAGCCATATACCATTTTAAAGGTATATATGTCTAGTTTCATATCCAACAAACAAAACTCAATTAACACTTCTAAAACTCAAGATATGCCTGTTTTCCTACTACCTGTGCATTTTGGAAAATTTCCAGCTTTTGCCCATTTCCGCTCGGAACCACTTTTCATGTTTTTCTTTCACTTTTCTTGTACCTTTCCGACCCCGAGATTGTTCTTAACTTGTTATATTATGTCTATGTGTTTATATTTGTTCTAAATATGCAACTTACATGAACTCGTTTCTTAGTTTTACACCTTAATTGTGCAAGTGTGATTGATTATATGTGAAACCTTGAGTGAATTCCTTGTACTTGAAATGTACTTATATGCTCTTATATGACTTAATTGAGTTTCAATTAGTTGCTAACATGTCTATTTGGTCGTGTATGTAATCTTTTATGTAATTGCTAGTTGAATCACTATGATATGGCTTATGTGCTTGATTTTGTGTTTCACTTGCAACTTGAATTATTTGTACAAAGTGCCTAATCTCTTGGACATGACATGAACAAGTATTATGCCGCATGCAGATCATGAATTGTGTTTAAGACCTACATATATGTATCCGTAGCATTCATAAGCATACGTTGTACGTCTATGTGGTTCATTCTTTAGTCTAAATTCTGCCTAGCTTAGGTGTGAGTCTGTCAGGTCTCCCGTTCGCCACTGCTTGGTTCTTGTACGGACTTCCCATTTTGTATGTGGATTGGGCCTTGGTGCGGGGGATATGGTGACCCACCGTGCGGGTGCTACATCCTTAAGTGGTATAAGAGCCCCAGGTTGAAAAATCGAGGTTCAGTGTCAGGTTGTGTCTGTCTAAGTCGAACGGTATAGGACAATTTGGTCCAAGTTCAGATGATTTCCCCAGATGATTGCGTCTGGGATCTGTCCAAGTTCAGATGCCATCACCACGGTGTTCCAGAGTTCTTCGACAACGTCAAGGGAATAGTGAATCATAATGACCAGAGACATCGTTCGTTCCCTCGCATTACCTGCAAATTAGGGGTGAAAAAATTGGACCAAACCCATTATAAGGGAGTTGAGTTGGTTTGGTGAAATTTGAATTGGGTTGGTTTGGGTTGGGTAAAAAATGAACTGAGAGAGTATTCAGCCCTTCATGGGTTGATATTGAGTTTGAGTTGGGTTTTTAATGGTTTAAGCTCATTTATATAATTTTAATGTTTTAATATGATAGAAGACATCCGTGTTCAATTTCAAGTGGTTTTCGGGATTTTAAGTGGTTTCTGATGCCTGAATACCCTATACGTGATGCACACCCTTTTTAAATGCAAAGAAATTAATTTTTTTCATTATTTTGGTCCTTTTTTAAAGTTTTAATGTGATAGAAGTCCATCATAACTCTTATTTTCTCCTTTTTCATTAATCTTTTGATCTTCATCTCACTTTAACTCTAAGATAATATGTTGAAAAAATATATGTAATTATAAATTATCTGATTGATACATTTGCGATCAGTTTTTAATGAGGAAAAATTAATTTTTTTATTATTTTGATCATTTTTAAAGTTTTAATTTAATGTGATAGAAGTCAACCATAACTCTTACATTCTCATTCTTCCTTAATTTTTTGATCTCTATCTCACTTTGACTTTGAGATAATATGTTGAAAAAGTATATGTAATTATAAATTATCTGACTGGATACATTTGCGCACCAATTTTTAATGAAAATAAATTAATTTTTTCATTATTTTGGTCATTTTTAAAGTTTTAATATGATAGAAGACAACCATAACTCTTATTTTCTCATTCTTCTTTGATGATTTGATCTCAATCTCACTTTGACTATGAGATAATATGTTGAAAAAATATATGTAATTATAAATTATCTGACTCGATACATTTGCGCATCAGTTTTCAATGAAGAAAAATTAAACTTTTCATTATTTTGATCATTGTTTAAAGTTTTAATGTGATAGAAGACAACCATAACTCTTATTTTCTCATTCTTCTTCAATCTCTTGATCTCCATCTCACTTTGACTCTGAGATAACATATTGAAAAAATATATGGTTCTAGTTTGAAAAGTTTATATTCTCTCCGATCAATCACGGATATGATAGATCAATAAAATTAGAAAATAAACAAAATCATTTCTTAGTTATTAAAGCCCCGGCCCTGAGGAAAAAAAATGAGGAAGAAGTATGGAAGAATGAAAAGAGTAGAATAACGGATCAAATAGTTTCAAAAAAATGCCGATGTATTAAATAGTTTTAACAAACAAAATGCGAATGCAAAAATAATTTGAAAAATCATAAAGATTATTGTATTTAACTGTCTTGAAAGAATTAAATTTGAGCAATTTCCAGTCCTAATCTCCCAATTATAAAATCCTAATTAGTTAGACAATAATTGAGATAATGAAAAGACTAATTTACTTTTATTAAAAACACGTATACATCACGTATGGAGTAATCAAGCACTGAAAACCACTTATTTGAGCAATTTTCAGTCCTAATATCCCAATTATGAAACCCTAATTTGTTAGACAAAAATTGAGATAATGGAAAGACTAATTTACTTTTATTAAATGTTGGAAAACAGGAATCAGAAAACAGCAGAAATTTAAAAATTTCCAACAAAAGGATCGAAACTCGCAATCGTGAATCCGAATTCATAGAGATTAGAAACTTACTTTTCAATAATCTTTCTTGAAGCGTTTCAAGCCACCCAAGAACGCTCTTCTCGCGGCTTGATCCCTTCTCCTTGGTAAAGCTCGAATCTTTAAAAACTTCTAACTTGAAGCTCTCTAGAGATAGTCCACCAACTTAACTACAATCTAACTAGTAAGGATGCTAGTTCTCTAGTTAGTGTTTAGGCTTAACCTAGGGTTTATTTTATCTTGGAGAAAGGATGGTGTTCAACACCTGAACCAAAAGAAATCATCAATTACTCTCTGAGGGGAGCTCCCCTATATATAGTATAGAGAGGGGCGGCCGAAACTTAGTCCTATTGGACTAAGGATTTGGTCCCTCTCTCTTATTACTTGATCATCAAGTAATTCCAAACTTTGACTTTGAATTCTAATTCAAATCAACTTTTAAGAGAGCTAAAAATATTCAAACCCCTTTTGGATAATATTGTACTTTATTTATTAATAAATAAATAACTTATTTATCTAATTAATTCATTCATAATTAATTAAATAGATTAAGTTCTCCAGAATAAGACTTTCATTTTAATTCAAAATTAAACCAAAGTCTATTAAATAATTAACACATTAATTATTTAATACATACAATATATATATACACGTGTGAGACACGTGTCCCAATGACACGTGCCACTCACGTGACCCACACGTGTGATTCACACGTGTGGAACCCTGTTGGCATGATCAACTCGTTTAATCATTTTAAAGCCTTAACTCATGTAACCAAGTTGTTGTGTGTGACCCTCTAGGTTCTCAATTCAATTAGCAGTGACCCTAATTAATTAATTAATTAATCAGTCCACAGATTAAACGACCATAGTCTAGCAACAGGTGTTTAACCCCTAGCTGAATTGGAATGTCTCGATTCGACAGAACCTTTAAGTCATTGATTCATGTGAAATACAATCCTCCTACTTACTATCTCTCAACCAAGATCTAGGGTAAGGGAATAATCAGAACCCTAATAATCTGGTCTTAAAGCTAAGTGCATTTCATATCCATTTGATCTCAATCCAAGAAACTCTTTTCTTGATGTCTTGATCTACTGCCTTGGCCAAGGACTCCATATGGCATATGAATGACTTACACAATAAGAGATCACCTTGCAAATGCAAGTGTAGGTCCTTTCTTGATTCTCATTCACTTTCATGAGTCACTTGTGCAGCCCCAGCATAAGCCTTGAATCAGTTGTCTAAGGCGACACCCATTAAAGCTTATACCTAAGACTACAGAGTTAACTCATAAAGTGACATGGAACCTCAAGTCTAAGGATCAATTAATCACATCAATGACTCGTTAGATATTTCCTAATCTGGAAGTTTCCATTTCCTGAAATAGAAACTTCCTTTCCCATTTAGGAATCTTCTCACACGGGGTACCTCAGTGAACTTACTTATGGAAGTAAGAATCCTCATGTATCACGCACGTATCAACTATACACTTTGCACCTTCATGAAACAAGGTGGTCCTTCTTAAGGGCGTGATCCCACAAACAAGCCTTAGAGGAGTCAGGTTGACACTCCCACTGTCTGTAGGACTAATCGGCTTGGAGTATTTTACTAATCATGACTTATGTGATATAGGGCTCGTTTCATGAACTATTTCACCTAAATGGTAGAGTCCTAAAGTCATCAGAATTAGGGGAGTTCTCATACATGCACAATTAAAGTAAACGCATACCAAACAAGAGCATATAAAGAAGTGTTGCCTCAATTCGTTATTTTATTCAAAGATTGTTTGTGATTACAATAAGGAAAGGTACAAAGCGGATATACAATCGGCTTTCTAGGGCACTATTCCTAACAATCTCCCACTTGCCCGTCAAAGCCATTCTAAAGCTACTCTAAGTCCCATCTTCTAAAGATGACCTTGGAAAGCTTTTCGACTAAGGGGTTTAGTAAGTGGATCTGCCACGTTCTCTGCTGATGCGACCCTCTCAATTCGCACATCTCCTCTTTTGATAATATCACGGATTAGGTGATACTTCCTCATAATGTGCTTGGTCCGTTGGTGAGATATTGGTTCTCTTGCTTGAGCAACCGCCCCAGTGTTGTCACAAAACACAGTAATGGAGTCTTTCATGCTAGGAACAACATTCAACTCTTGAATGAAGTTTCTAATCCAAACACCTTCCTTAGCTGCATTATTTGCAGCTAAGTATTCGGCCTCAGTGGTCGAATCTGCAGTGGTCGTTTTCTTGGAACTCTTCCAACTCACTGCTCCGTCGTTTAGGCAGAAAATGTATCCTGACATTGGCTTAAAATCATCTAAGTCAGATGCAAAGCTTGCATCGCAGTATCCTTCGACAGTAAGATCTTTCTGACCTCCGTAAACTAAGAATAAATTCTTAGTACTTTTCAAGTACTTAAGAATATTCTTCACGACAGCCCAGTGACCATCTCCAGGGTCAGATTGGAAACGACTTGTTACACTAAGTGCATAAGCCACGTTCGGTCGAGTACATAACATTGCTTACATTATGCTACCTATTGCTGACACATAAGGTGTATGAGTCATTCTTTCCTTCTCAAGGTTAGTCTTAGGACACATCTTCTTAGAAAGACATGTTCCTACACTCATAAGAAGGTTCTTAACCTTTGCTGACTCCATATTGAATCTCTTCAATACTTTGTCAATGTACATCGACTGTGATAGTCCTATCAACCTTTTAGATCTATCTCGATAGATTTTAATTCCAAGGATGTAGGACGCATCACCAATGTAGCACCCTAACCCCAAGGCACTACATCCCCCGAACTATAGCCTTGATCCACATACGAAATGGAAAGTCCGTACATAAACCAAAACTATAGCGAACGGGTGACAATTAAAATAAACGGGCTAGGCGGGACACTCTCCCCAACATAAACAAACCGAACATGATAATGAAAGCGGAAGCATTAACCATTCATACATATAGGTACCATATTTACCAAATATATACGTAATAGATACCAATATTAACTATCAATACATTATCATCTTCTTATACCATATACATGCTCGAGTATTCAAAATGTAAGAATCATGATCATAACATGATATCTATCAAAAGTCTATACATGAGAGGTGCAATACTAGACCCGTGAAAGTGTAAGACTTGACCGGACTCCCGCTTAGCACGACCACGCTCTCAAGTACCTGAAAAGTGAAGTATCAGTCTACCGAAGACTGAGTGAGGGGCAATAAATATAATATCACACATCACATGCAAGTTGTAGCCTCGGGTGAAGACTTGGAATGAAATAAATATATATAGTTCAAGAAAACTCGTTCTTTGCCCGAGATTACAACTAATCATTTTAACATGTTAATTTGATCATTTCATGAACATGTGGCCCCGGCGAGTAGGGCGATTCTCCAACCTTTACACCAAACGTGACAATACGTGCTTGCTTTATCAATTCAATACATGATCATGCATTTCAATTTAGTGCTCACATAGATAATTTCATGCTTGAAACATGCAATAACCCGAGGATAACCCGACATACCGGATTAACCCCAGTCTCCTTCTTCCTCCGGGTGATAGCGGGTTTGCAAGGCCCGACTACCCACGACATGGTGTGTAGAGGGAACATGACTCCCTAAACACGGAACTCCTTCCACCACTAATCTCCTAGTGGCTTCGGGGGTGATCCCAACAATGTGAGGATAATTCAGGAGTTACCCGTCAGCCCTTGCTTTCCCGGTTGGCTCAAGAATTACCCTCGGGCCCACGTGCAATCATGTACTCGCCAAACTTGCTTGAAATCATGACAGTAATGGCTTGCTTGCTTGAAATATTTGTATTTTGGGAAAACGTTTATAACTATAATATGTTTTGGCCGAAAATAGCACATAAAGGTTGTAGGGTTCTATATACTTAAAACAAAACCTCACCTTTTCTTACAAAATATAACAAGGATATGCTCTACGGAGCCTGCTCCTCGTCCACGACCTCGTGACCTATGCAAACACGACGTGTATACGTGAGACATGACCTAAAATGGACCAAATATGACGAACGGCGGAAATGCAACGAGATGACGAGGAAAATGCAATGTGGCATGATAACATCTTGTTTCAGTACATAATGGATCATATAATAGCAATTCGGGGTCAAGGAAGTCGTCGGATCGAGGGGCTAAAATCGTAATTTTATGCAGAGAATTTTGTTCTGTCAGACCCTTGGGAACGGCCGTTCCGGATTCCCTTTGTAAATGGGAAGGGCCGTTCCCATAAACCCCAAAACGCGCTAACGATTTCCATTTTAAAACACGCGGAAGCTGGGAACGGCCCTTCCGGCACGCAGGCCAAAATGGGAACGGCCGTTCCGAGTCTCGGCCGCCTATTTCATTTGAAAAGGTGGGAACGCCCGTTCCCACAATGCCTTGAGGCTGGGAATGGTCGTTCCCAGTTCTGCAACTGAAGAAAAACAGAGCAGAACAGGGGAAGGCTACGGGAATGATCAACAAAGCAACAAAATTCCAATTTTTGATCAACAAGGTTATGATTTTCTGGAAATATGATGTACATATGTTCAAAGAATGATAAAAGCATACTTAAACACATAAGGCATGAAATATCATCAAGATTTCCAAGTTTCATGCTCAAGCTCATGTGGATCATTCAAGCTCAAATTTCCAATAATTTCATGAATAAATCATGCCATAGTTCATGATATGATCATAAAATCATGTTTCCATCTCTAATTAATCCATCTAGCATATAACTCTCAAACCCTAGCTCATACATATATGCTCAAGAATCATCCATTCATGCACAACCAACCTCAGAATGAAAAAAATGAAGAAAATGGATGAAGATGATGATCAACTCCCAATTCTTGCAATATTTCTTGGAAAATTCCTGATGAAAAGTATGAAAATCTCTTCCTTCTTCTTGCTTCTTGATACCGAGAGAGAGAGCAAAGTTGTTGGGAAATTTTGGATAGAAATGATCAAGGAAGCATAGAGAAGCCATCTTACGTGGTTCACCATTTTGGAAAAATGTGAAATGTTCAAATTGCGGCTTAATCCTCTAAGAGTTCAATTTATGCAATCAAGTGTATGTGATTTTGAAATATGACCAATTAGGCCCTTGGAAAACTATGCAATTAAGTCCCTAAAGTTTAGGAAGAAAATCAAGTAGGGACAAGTCGGTAATTAAAGCACTTTCGGTAATGGTTTTATGCGATAAATATTTTCAGTGTCACGAATTAATATTTTCAATGATATGAATTCACATAATTTAGATGAACGATGTTTCATGAATTTTATAAAGATATGATATATCATGTAAGAATATTATAAAATTAAAGAATAAAATAAATTCCTACGCTTAAAATCTCACACGTGGCGTGCTTACCTGTTCATCCGGAACTGGGGCATTACAACCAAGATCTTTCATCTCGAATTGGTTCGGTAACCATAACTTAGTCACTTTCATGTCATCCTTCGAATTCCCAATAAGAAGGATGTCATCAACATAAAGTACTAAGAATTGCACTGAGGTCTCCAATTCCTTTCTATACACACATGATTCATTCAAAATTTGAATGAAGCCAAACGCTTTGACTGATTCATCAAATCGAATGTTCCAATTCCAAGAAGCCTGTTTCAATCCATAGATTGATCTTTGGAGTTTGCAAACCTTTTGCTCACTCCCACTGAATGTGAAACCTATGGGTTGCTCCATATAAATGTCTTTATCAATGTCACCATTGAGAAAGGCAGTTTTCACATCCATTTACCATATCTCATAGTCATAATATGCAGCAATGGCAAGCATGATCTGAATAGACTTTTGCATTGCAACTGGTGAAAAGGTTTCGTCAAAGTCCACGCCGGGCCTTTGAGTGAATCCTTTTGCAACCAGTCTTGCTTTGTAGGCTGCAATGCTTCCATCAACTCCAAGCTTTCTCTTAAAGATCCATTTGCAACCTATTGTTTTGACCCCATCAGGCAAATCTACCAAGGTCCAAACTTGGTTGGAGTTCATGGAATCCATTTCGGATTTCATGGCTTCTATCCACTGATCAGAGTCAGAATCTAAAAGTGCCTCCTCATATGTTAAAGGGTCATTATCCTTTTGAGAGATCTCATGGAAGAATCCATACCATCTCTCCGGCTGTCTAGGAGAGCGTTCAGAACGCCTTAGAGGAGGATTTACGTGTGTATCAAAATTCGTGATTGGTCGTGGTTGATCAGAAGGGGATGTTTCTTCAGTGGGTAGCGTGGGGTCACTTTGTACTTCCCCTAATTCTATGATCTTGCCTTTCTTTTCTTTAAGGAACAGTTCCTCAAGAAAAGTAGTATTTCTGGAAACAAACACCTTTTGCTCAGATTGATCATAGAAGTAGTATCCTATGGATTCCTTAGGATAACCTACAAAGTGGCATAAGTTAGAACGAGATTCTAACTTATCTCCCACTGTCCTCTTCACATAAACAGGACAACCCCAAATTCTTAAGGAAGAATAACTAGGGATTTTACCATGCCACATTTCATAGGGCGTTTTAGGGACTGACTTAGAAGGAGCTAGATTCAAAATCTTTGCTGCACTTTCTAGGGCATAACCCAAGAAAGAAGGTGGTAAGTCAGTGAAACTCATCATGGAACGAACCATATCAAGTAGAGTTCGATTCCTTCTCTTAGAAACTCCATTGAGTTGAGGAGTTCCCGGAGGAGTCCATTGAGAGATAATCCCATTATCTTTGAGATGATTAAGGAATTCTTCACTAAGATACTCGCCTCCTCGATCAGATCGAAGTGCTTTGATCTTGTGACCAGTTTGGTTCTCAACCTCCTTTTGAAATTCTAGGAATTTCTCAAAAGCTTCAGATTTATACTTCATTAAGTATACATAACCATACCGACTAAAGTCATCAGTAAAGGTTATGAAATACTGATGATTGTTTCTTGTGCTTACACTAAGCGGTCCACAAACATCAGAATGGATCAAATCCAAGACCTTAGTGGCACGTTCCACAGTTCCTTTAAAAGGAACTTTGGACATCTTTCATTTGAGACAGGATTCACAAGAAGTCAACTCTTTGAGATCATTTTCAGAGAACGATCCTAAAGTGTTTATCTTGCTAATTCTGTTCTTGGAAATGTGTCCTAATCTAGCGTGCCATAAGGGAGCTGAAACTTTGTCATCTCTCTTACGTTTAGTTTCTCGTTGTATATTCATAATATTGATATTTTGAGTTAGATAAAGTCCATTACTTAGAGTACTGATGTGAACAGAAGAGTTGTTCCGTTTGATAAAATATTTACCATTCTTAATATAAGTTTCATAACCTTCACAATCTAAAATTGGAATTGAAATTATATTATGAATAATGTTCGGTACACAAAGGACTTTGTTTAAAGCTAACTCAAAACTACCTAAATCTAATCTAATTGTGCCTAAAGCTCGAGCTTCAACATTTGAGCCATCGCCGATCTTCAAGACACATTCTCCTTCTCTGAGTTGTTGGACTTCATTTAGCATCTGTACATCATTACAGTTATGAGCTCCACAACCGGTATCAAGTACCCAATAACTAGAATTAATAGAAAGATTTACTTCAACGAGAAACACATCTTTCTTTAGAGTAGCCTTATACTCTGGACAGTTTCTCCTCCAATGTCCCGCTTTGCCCCAATGGAAGCAAACATCCTCTTTCTGATCACGCTTCTTCTTTTGGGTCTTCCCCTTCGAAATGCCACCAGTGGGCCTAAGGGGTTTCTTCTTCTTCTTTTGGGCTTTCTTGCCCTTACCTTTAGAAGGCCCAAAAGAGGAAGATGGAGCATTCACCATCAGAACCTTATTGTCCTTCTTGATCGTGCTTTCAGCAGTCACAAGCTGACCAATCAGCTTAGCTACAGTAGCACCAGCATGATTCATATTGAAGTTAAGGACAAATGGGTTGAATGATGGTGGGAGCGAGGCTAGCAACAAGTCCACTGAAAGCTCATCTTTCAGTGGCATGTCCATGGAAGCAAGTTTCTCAGTAAGGGCGAGAAACTTGAGTCCATATTCATGGACACTTGAACCTTCCCTCATTCTCAAGTGGAACAATTCCTTTGAAGTGTTATGCCTTGTAACATGTTCATGAGGGCGGTAAAGTTGCTCTAAGTGGTCGTAAATCTCCCAAGCAAATTCCATGGCCTCATGTTGTCTTTGCAAGTCCGGAGACATGTTAGCCAACATAAGGCAACGGGCTTGGAGATTATCATCCTTCCACTTCTGGATCGCGTCCCGCTCGGCCAGAGTGGGAGCTTCCCCTTCGGGACTAGGCTCCCATTCGAAGAGAACATAAGTTCTCTTCTCAGAATCTAAAATGATTTTCAGATTCCTCAGCCAATCAAAATAGTTGGGACCAGTCAACTTGTTTGACTCGAGGATCGATACAAGAGGGTTTTTGGTTGTCATTTCAAAACACGTAGAGAATCACAGAATCTACGACCTAAATGGTAAAACAGAGAACTAGTGAGCATGCTGAATTATAACGATATACAAAAGAAAAGGTCTTTAATCTGATGTAGCTCCCACTGTTTTTCGAAGATCTATAATTCCCAAAGATCTAAGAGGAACACGTTTCCCAATGGGTACTAAGATCCTAAGCATTTCACCTCGAACCCAAGACTCGCGGACATTCGAAGTAAAACCCTAGGTAGGTACAACTTACCAATTCTAACACCTTTAGAACTCTTAGTAATTGTTTTTGCATCACCTATCTTTCAATATGGACCCACGACTCGAGCGACATCTATATTTACTTAGGCGTTAAGCTCGACCCATCAATCAAAAGATCATGATCAAAACTTAGTTCGAACGACCCATGACTCGCGGACGTCGCCCTTGCTAAAATTGACCACGAAATATTGATCATTTAAAATTATCAATTAGGTAACTAAGAACTAATAAGCTCCACTAGCTATCCCACGACTCGCGGACAATAACTAGCTTCACTTACTAACCTTAAAACCTATTGATGGAATGTTAGGAATTTAATTCAAAATTTGCATCTCGAATTAAACACCTATTGTTCGAAATTAGCTTAATATTTAACGGGAATTTTCGAATCAACCGGAGAGTTGTCCGGTTCGACCTCACCAACATATATGTTATCCAATTTTAATTAGTCTTGATTAATGCAAGTACAACTTAAATGCATTTCACACAAGCACTTAGCAGATAACATGTCCTAGCATGATACTAACATGTGATGATCATGGGTTCTACCTATCTTATGCGTGATATGTGGGACCCACTCCACAATCACAAGTTCTAACATACATGCCACATAAACAGTTTAAATCACATAAGGGAAAGCAGTAACAAAATACGAGCCCTATCCCTATTACATTTTCAATTGAGATTCCCCTCCCTAACATTTTGAGGGGTCTTCACTTATGGCCTCCTTGTTACTTGAATGTGGTCCATCTTACTCCATGGGTGCATTGTCTCCAAAATGAAAATAAAACCTCACCACCTATTCTACTTTCAAAAAAATGAAAAAGTACTGAAAAGTAATAAGGCTCAATCTTCATATTGGCCTTTGACAAATACACGGGGCATACCCCGACCTCAAACCAGTAATATGGAAAGCCACATAAAAAATCACATAACAGTACGCACATAAGTGAGGCTCCAACCTCAATTGAAAAACGCAGCTATAGGGCTCCAACCCCAATTTAAACCATCGATGTGCCTAAATTAAAACCATACATAAGTCTAAATCCATGATCACCTAACATGCATAAATTGCAAGAATTTAAATTTAACCAATAAATTAAAATTCTCGCTTTAAGCTCTAGTAGCTTAAAACACGACTTAGATGCAATTCTTGTTCAAAAGCCTTTTCTATAAAACCCGAAAAACTATAAACTAATAAATTCCAATTAATTTCTGAAAATTAATAATTTTATTCTTTCAATATTTTCATAAAATAAAGCTTGCAATTTTCCCAAAATTTAAATCGCTTAATTTTTCAAAATCCCAATTTAAACAATTATTTCAAAATTAATTCAAATTTAATAAAAACAAAATTTTTCAGAAAAATTAAATTGGGATTGGATTGGACTAAACACGAAAATCAAGATCGCGAAATGAACGGCCCGGAATGCCCGGACTGTCCGCCCGCACGCCGCGCGACGTCGCGGGCAGGCCAGCATCGCATGCAACCGACAGCATAAGGCTGCCAGCTCGCTAGGCGGGCGCCCTGCGCGCATCGCGCGCAACAGCAGGCGGGCGTGCCGGGCGAGGCTCCCGCACGGTTGTGGGAGGCGAATAGGTGCGCCTAGGCGCGGGCGAGCAGCAATAGCGGGCAGTCCCTCGCGGTTGCGGGACTGCTGGGCGGACGGTCGCGCGTGCCTAGTCGTGCTACGCCTTAGCACGTCTAGGCTCGCGTTTTCGTAACGCGATTTCGTGTTTCGTACTTTTAGTTCAAAAACCAACAACAATCCAAAATTTAAAACACGATTTAAATATATTTGATCCAAATAATTTCAATCAATTTTTCGAAAACGTTTTTCAGAAACTTTTAGGAAAAATACAGTTTCGTAATTCAGGCTTTCTAAAAGAACTCAAGAATACCTAATTCGCATCTAAGCCTAAGAATTTCTACCAAATTCAGTTAAGTGGAGACGAATCAGAAACACGATTAACGAGGTGGCTCTGATACCACTTATTGGAAAACAGGAATCAGAAAACAGCGGAAATTTAAAATTTTCCAACAAAAGGATCGAAATCCGCAATCGTGAATCCGAATTCGTAGAGATTAGAAACTTACTTTTCAATAATCTTTCTTGAAGCGTTTCAAGCCACCCAAGAACGCTCTTCTCGCGGCTTGATCCCCTCTCCTTGGTAAAGCTCGAATCTTTAAAAACTTCTAACTTGAAGCTCTCTAGAGATAGTCCACCAACTTGACTACAATCTAACTAGTAAGGATGCTAGTTCTCTAGTTAATGTTTAGGCTTAACCTAGGGTTTATTTTATCTTGGAGAAAAGATGGTGTTCAACACATGAACCAAAAGAAATCATGAATTACTTTCTGAGGGGAGCTCTAGCTCCCCTATATATAGTATAGAGAGGGGCGGCCGAAACTTAGTTCTATTGGACTAAGGATTTGGTCCCTCTCTCTTATTACTTGATCATCAAGTAATTCCAAAACTTGACTTTGAATTCTAATTCAAATCAACTTTTAAGAGAGCTAAAAATATCCAAACCCCTTTTGGATAATATTGTACTTTATTTATTAATAAATAAATAACTTATTTATTTAATTAATTAATTCATAATTAATTAAATAGATTAACTTCTCCAAAATAAGACTTTCATTTTAATTCGGAATTAAACCGAAGTCTATTAAATAATTTACACATTAATTATCTAATACATACAATATATATATACACGTGTGTGACACGTGTCCCAATGACACATGCCACTTGCTGGCGTTCCTATCTCATAGGGTGACCAGCAAAGATACCTCACGAACTAGTTTTACGGTGTGCGTCTCCACACAACCAACCTTACCAGCGGGACCGCGAGGGGTAAGAGTCAATACTTCGTCACAGGTCACACTGCGAGAACCCCCTCTACGATAGAGCCCCTTACGGGTTACTCAAACTAGCTCTGATACCAGTTGCTGGGAGGCGGGCCCAGAACAGTAGCGGTCCGGGACCACATTTTAAAATTTTTATTTATAATACAAGTATTAAAATATTTCTAAAACATTTTAATACAAAACGGAAGACTTAGCCGGATCTACTCAAGTATATACATGCAATTGATAATAAATTTTAAATCACTTAAGCAGATAAATATCTAACATGCAATTAACACTTAAGAGCACATAATTTATCATGCTTAAAATAAAATAACTGAAAACTATTACCGTACTGCAAACATGGCTATCTAACGGCATTTTTCCAGCTCCTATCCCACTCGTGAGACCGGCAGAGCTTCCCTGCAATATCCCCAGGGACACCCTCGGAGTGTGGGCTCCGAAAGTATTTCTCTAAATACTTAGAGAAAATAAAATTTTAAACTAAAAACCCTTTTCAGGGTTTATTCTCCCGAAATTAGGCGTTTTAAACAAACACCTAATTAAAATTAATTCCAAAATCAATCGGAATTAACTAGGAGAAAATGAGACTTGATTTCAAAGCCAAACTTTGGCCAAAACCATCCCAAAACTGTTATGAGAAATGAGGGAGGGGGTCAGCCTATTTATAGGCAAAAACCCGAGGGCAAAACGGTCATTTTTCACATAAATTGAAGGGCATTTTGGTCATTTGGATACCGCATCCAAACCGCGTCTCAATCCGACCAATCCGAGCATGCCACGTGGTAGAACTCTCCGCCGCGGACATAACGCCGCCAACCACGCGCAGACACGTGGCCCCACGCGTCCCCACGCGCCGCCACAAGTCGGCCAAGTGGTTGGCGCGTGTTCAACCGCGTGACCTCGCCAGACGCCGACACGTGTCCGGGTCAGGTCCTACCCGGTTTGACCCTATCCGAATAGGGTCTGACCCTATCCGTTTGACCCGCTTTGACCGACCCGTTTCCAGACCAAATCTGGACCGTTACATCATGTCTACGTGGCGCAATCCCGACCATCCACTTGGCGCGCCACCCGGCGCCTAGTCAGTGCCACCTGGGACCCGCCTGCTGATGTGGCATGCCACGTGTACAGCCACGTCAGCTGCCACGTCATCACCGATTTTTTTTTATTTTTTTTTTTTTCGATGAAAATTTTATTTTCTCCAAAATAAAATTCCGGGCATTTCCAACTCTTTGGAACTTTAATTTATTTTCTTAAAATAAATTCCTTGGCTATTTTCAAACACTTTGAAAATTCATTTCTCTTTCTCCTTTTAATATTTTCTCTTTGGGTTTTCAATTGGGGCTTGCAGGGGGACCTGCAGGACTAATTAATTTTAGCTCCAAACGGATTAATATATTATCATCTCATGATAATAATTAATTACCGTTTAACAATATTTAATTCCACTAAATAAATATTGTTGTACTCTAAAATTAATTAAATTATTCACGAATTTCTCGATCTAGAATAATTTCGCATTTTACTCCTCCGTGTAAATATCAATGAAAAATAAATTGCAACTACTATCATTTATTTTTCATCTCTAATTTGAAATTTATTGATTTGCCTTTAAGTTCAAATTCTCTGTATGTGAAACACATTCAACATACAACTTCGGTGACGTATCACGCGAAGTGCTTTGGCCAAAGTCTTATTTGAACTTTTGCAAATCTATTTCAAGGATATCTCTTACCTTCCAGCAAGGCCACAGATTCCTCGATCAATATAACTCTTTAGCGCATTTCATATAATCGCTGAACATACAAAGTATTTTGGCCACCCGTTACCGAGACCTCACTTCGAGTATGTTACAGTGACTAACACTACATGCCTAAAGCCGAAATATTATCAGGATTAAGAGTACAATGCTTCCTGAGATTTTATTCATTTTAGATAGCAGTATAAAATAAATAATCTCAGTGGTCCAGTTCGATGTTTCCAATCCTATTGAAAATCATCAACGTGTTATAATTGGAATCACCATTCCCTATGACGAAAGACTAATCATCTTATATAACCACGTTATAGTCTTGATAAGAACATATTCTTATCTTGCCGACTAGAACTTTAATGACACGTGATTTCGGTATTCAAAGTCTTTTCCTATGAAACACATTTCATATGAGAATACCACCACACGTCATTAATTATTAATATGTAAAATACTCACAACTCGCTGTAAATTCAGTTTAATTAATTCAACAAATTGAATTTTCAGGGCACCATTCCCAACAATCTCCCACTTGCCCTAAATTCAATTTGGCCATACATCTAAGTCTTATTCCTTTCACACGAGTGTCAAAACTCGTTTTGCACTCTTTTACGCCAATACTTTAGTGAAGGAATCTTTTAGACGTTTCTCTGAGCCAACTACTAGGAAATCATGAATCCAATACATCTAACTGGCTGTTTCTCAAGCTACCATGTATTTGACTTCCATGCCGGTGTAAGTAATACAACTCTGCTTAACATTCTTCAATTAACGATTGCTCTTTCTAGAGTAAACACGTATTCTGATGTCAAACATCTAGAATAAAAATCAGATTGTAAATCCGAATCTGTGCACTCTATTGAAATGAGCTCACCACTGTGGTAGACAAGCATATAATCTCAAGTCCTTCTCAAGTACTCCAATATATGCTTTCACTACTACCCAGTGTCAGATTCTAGGGTTTGACTAATATCTGCTGACTTAGACCTATTTCATAAAAGACATCTGGCCCTGTACATAATGTGACACACATAAAGCTTCAGCTGCGGAACTCTAATCATGTCTTCTATCTCTTCAGTTGTCTCAGGACACTGATCCCGAGATAGATAAATTCCAAATCTAAAAGGTAATGAACCTTTCTCGGAATTCATCATATTATACTTTGTCAGCATCTTATCTATATATGCTTCTTGTGATAAACCAATCTCCTTCTTCCTATGATCACGAAAAAAGTCTGATCCTTGGAATTACATTGGTCTCACATAGGTCTTTTCTTGTCAAAATGATTTGACGTTCGAATCTTGACCACTTGACAAAATTCTTGCATCATTCCCAATGAGCAGAATATTAATTACGTACAAAGTGAAAATGGTATAACGCTATCATGATGTCATTTTGCACACTTCATGGTTCATCAGGCAATTATACAAATCCAAAGAATCTAAATTGTCTTATAATTCTGATGCTCCATTATCTAGACGCTTGCTTAAGATCATAAATCGATCTATTAAGCTTGTATTATATGCACCTGATTTCTGGCTGTGAAGCCATCAGGTTGTATCATGCATCTCTTCTTCTTGAAGTTGCCCGTTCAAGAACATAGTCTTTACATCCATTTATCTAATCTCATAATCGATAATGAGATAAAATGGAGAGGATAATGGACTTAAGCATTTCTATAGGCGAGAAGACCTCATAAATGATTTCTTCATTCTGGGTAAAATCCCTTTGCCATAAATTTGCTATAAAGTTTCTACTTTTATCCATTTCTCCTTTTATCGTCTTGTAGAACCCAATTGTATCTAACAGGGTTTAATGCCTTCAGGCGCCTCTACAAGTTCAAGACTTCGTTAGAATACAGAGATTCTAACTTAGATTTCATGGATATTGACCAAACAGTCAGCGTCTATGTCATCCACAGCTTCATTACACGTGATGGGATCAGATACGTTAGATTCAACCACTTGGGTTAATCTTTAGGTATCTTGTCAGGTGTCCTGACAATCCTCCCACTACAATGATGCTCTCGTGTACACGTCTCTACATCACATGTTGTATTTGGTACATCACATGTATCTGATACATTTTTAGTTATCACGGGTTTATGGAAATCAGTATCTAATACTGTTACTTCTTTTAACACTACTTTGCTTCCACCCTTTGTGGTTATCTATGTAATTATCTTTGAAATATTCACAAACATCTTTTGTGATTTCTCAAATTACAAAATATACCACCTCTCGTTCTTCTAGGATAACCTTAGAACAAGTAAACCTTTGTTCTTTATTCTAACTTGTCAGGATCCATCCTTAACTTGTGGACCAGGCTACTTTAAATCCGAAGATAAAAGATACAGGGTTTTCACCCTAGCTATAGATCCATCAGTGTTTTAGGAACTGACTTAGATAGAACTAGGTTTGTCGTTTTGTGTGCAAGACCCCAAAACGAAATTCATAGGGTAGCATGACTCTTCATGAATCTTACCATCATTATCAGAGTTTTATTTCTCCTTTCTGCAATATATCTTTGCTAAGACGTATCTCATATATATAGTTGAGATCTAATCTCAATTGAGAAATTTTATTTAACTCTGAACTTAGATACTTATCACTGCTTCGATCTAATCGAAGTGCCCTGATATGTTTTCTAATTTGACTCTTTGACTTCAGTCTTATATTCTTTGAACTATTCAAAATTACAGACTTGAGTCTCATCAAATAAACATATCTATATCTAGAGTGTTCATTCAAATGAATGATGAAGTACGCAAAAACTTTCTCTTGCTTGAACATTCATAGTATCATATGTCCATATGAACTAACTCAAGCAAGTTCATGGCTTAATACCTTTTATCTCAAAAGGAACTTTCTTGGTCATTTTACTTTTCTAAATAGGATTCGTAGACTGACAGTTGTCAAGTCGAAAAGACTCGACAATCAGTCTTTGGATCTTATTCGGATAAAAGTGACCAAGACGTTGATGCCACGTAGAAGTTTTTCTTTTTAGATGGTAAGTCAAGCTTCTTTAATGTTAAACTTAAAATAGGTTTTTCATTGAGGTATAAAAGACCATCTTTTATTGTGCCAGAGCAAATAAACCTTTTATTTTGCTTAACGGTAACCCTTTGTTCAAAACAAACAGTTAAACCACTAGTTATCAAATAACTTACAAAAATCAAATTTCTGTATATACGACACGTATAATGTAAAACCCTATTGCCTAAATACGACTTTATAGTCCTTACTGCTAATACAATTACACTTGTATTATCCCCGACCAGTAGTTGTGTGTTAGCCGTATTTCAAACTTCCTGGTTAGTTTGAATCTTCGCAACGAATTGCAAATATGATTAGTTGATCTCAAGTTCACACACCAGGATTCTGGTGAATTTCCAACTAAACATACTTTCAACGGGTAAGATATCTTCATATCTTATCTAAAACGGCGTAACAAACAGACAAACTAAGTATTTTGGATAACTTCCTTTTCCAATACCCGTTACCACCGAAATAGAAACACTTTTCCATTGTCGGATTTGACTTTCTATTTCTGAACCTTAGATTGGGAACTTTTCCTTTTTCTTTCTTCCACTTACTGGCCTTTTAGTCTGTGGATATTGATGTCTGATTAAAGAGAACTTTTCCCTTAGTCTATATCATCCTTTCTGCCATATTGAGGTCGTTCATTGGTTTTATAAAAATTTAAAATTATTCTTGAACGTTCAAATGACTTAGCCAGAGAGTATAGGATCGTATCCTATCTATTAAGATTGTCTCTTTAAGCACAGAGGCTTTCAATCTCGTTCAGATTAGCTATCATATTCATAATATGATTCTGAAATAGTGATCCTTTAAACATCTTTAACTGACAACCGTTTTCATGGCTCGTACCTTCGTACGACTCTGTCTTCAACACATGTTCTTATCAGTGGACATCTCATGCGTCTGATGCTCAAGAACTTTTAAGACAGATGTCAGGATATAAGACTAGCCAGATCATCATACTTGATCCATTTAGAATAAACGTCTTTCTAATCCTGACTGGTTGCAGTTTCCGAAATTTTCGGATAAGATTCAGTGAGTACGTAAACTTTCGTGTCTCAACACGATGTCAAGATTCATTTCCTAATCAGCATAGTTGAACCCTTACTAGCCTATTTCCTTATAGACATACAGTTTGGAGTGGGTTAAGAGAGATCGTAATTATAAAACTGAAATAAATAAATAAATGCAAGTTATGATTATGTATTTCACTTTCTTCTGCGTCCAACCAATAAATGAAATCCACGTAAGCATTTTGATTTACGCAATGGTGACTTAACTAACTGCAGTTGACTCCCCGGAGGCGAGGTCGAAAACCGCTTAGAAAAGCAAGAACTATTCTTAATTAACATGTCATCTAGACAACTCTTACCAAACAATGTTAATTCACCACGTCAACCCTTGGCCTCTAAGTAAATGTAACAGAGCTCCGAAGGGAGGTTAATGCATTACTCAGTCAAGTGTGCACCATTACCTAGAAGTCCGTACGAGTAGGTCAAGACACTCCACGGAGGCGTGGTCGAGCTGACTTTCCCGTATTTCAATCTATCTGTAGAAGTCTAATCTTGTATACCGTGAATACATACCCGCCGAAAGGAGTAGTATATATTCACTATACTATAGACGGGTAATGGAGGCCGTGAGAATCCAACTCTTTTCATCTCGCTCCCACTTGAATTTTTAAAAGGTGTGGATTATCTTTTGATTATTTAATAATCACTTTTGGCGTCTTATTGTTGGGAGTAATTAATCTAATTAATACCCTCCCACTAGGATTACCAAATCATATTTATAATCCTAATAATATTTTAAGATAATTTAATAACTATTTATTAATTAGGCCGAAAAATATTAATTCAATTATGCATCGCGTCTAATCTCTATTAAACAATACTATTTAATCATATTAAATAAAATATACATAATTGTAAATAACATAATATCTCATATTATCATGGTCATGCCATAAAATAAAATAATTAAGCATGCTTTCATATAATTATCACATAATTATCATGCTTAAAATTTTAAATGACACAAAATAATTATGCCATAAATTAAATCAATTAAGCATGCTGGTATAATTATCACATAATTATCATGCTTAAAATAAATGGCATAAAGTAAACATGTTATAAATAAATTATCTCATAATTTAAATCATGTTTACTGATTCGGTAATTAACCAGGAAGATTATTGAAATCGATTCCCAGAAAATTACCATTCCACGTAAATTCCCAGGAAACACTGGAGGGGTCACAACAGTCCCACTTAAAAACCAGCCTCCTTTGACAGAATTTACGTGCACAGTAACAGATTTAAAATTATGCATCGCATGCATCATATCAATACATGTATATATCTAGAGCACGGCTCTGATACCAGTTGCTGTCGTTCCTATCTCATAGGGTGACCAGCAAAGATACCTCACGAACTAGTTTTACGGTGTGCGTCTCCACACAACCAACCTTACCAACGGGACC
The DNA here is from genome assembly GCA_037501455.1 of Lantana camara. Taxonomy (NCBI): domain Eukaryota; kingdom Viridiplantae; phylum Streptophyta; class Magnoliopsida; order Lamiales; family Verbenaceae; genus Lantana; species Lantana camara. Next base: position 132,547,671 of record CM074855.1, read on the forward strand.
ACGAGGGGTAAGAGTCAATACTTCGTCACAGGTCACACTGCGAGAACCCCCTCTACGATAGAGCCCCTTACTGGTTACTCAAACTAGCTCTGATACCAGTTGCTGGGAGGCGGGCCCAGAACAGTAGCGGTCCGGGACCACATTTTAAAATTTTTATTTATAATACAAGTATTAAAATATTTCTAAAACACTTTAATACAAAGCGGAAGACTTAGCCGGATCTACTCAAGTATATACATGCAATTGATAATAAATTTTAAATCACTTAAGCAGATAAATATCTAACATGCAATTAACACTTAAGAGCACATAATTTATCGTGCTTAAAATAAAATAACTGAAAACTATTACCGTACTGCAAACATGGCTATCTAACGGCATTTTTCCAGCTCCTATCCCACTCGTGAGACCGGCAGAGCTTCCCTGCAATATCCCCAGGGACACCCTCGGAGTGTGGGCTCCGAAAGTATTTCTCTAAATACTTAGAGAAAATAAAACTTTAAACTAAAAACCCTTTTCAGGGTTTATTCTCCCGAAATTAGGCGTTTTAAACAAACACCTAATTAAAATTAATTCCAAAATCAATCGGAATTAACTAGGAGAAAATGAGACTTGATTTCAAAGCCAAAATTTGGCCAAAACCATCCCAAAACTGTTATGAGAAATGAGGGAGGGGGTCATCCTATTTATAGGCAAAAACCCGAGGGCAAAACGGTCATTTTTCACATAAATTGAAGGGCATTTTGGTCATTTGGAAACCGCATCCAAACCGCGTCTCAATCCGACCAATCCGAGCATGCCACGTGGTAGAACTCTCCGCCGCGGACATAACGCCGCCAACCACGCGCAGACACGTGGCCCCACGCGTCCCCACGCGCCGCCACAAGTCGGCCAAGTGGTTGGCGCGTGTTCAACCACGTGACCTCGCCAGACGCCGACACGTGTCCGGGTCAGGTCCTACCCGGTTTGACCCTATCCGAATAGGGTCTGACCCTATCCGTTTGACCCGCTTTGACCGACCCGTTTCCAGATCAAATCTGGACCGTTACATCATGTCTACGTGGCGCAATCCCGACCGTCCACTTGGCGCGCCACGCGGCGCCTAGTCAGTGCCACCTGGGACCCGCCTGCTGACGTGGCATGCCACGTGTACAGCCACGTCAGCTGCCACGTCATCACCGAATTTTTTTTATTTATTTATTTATTTTTTCGATGAAAATTTTATTTTCTCCAAAATAAAATTCCGGGCATTTCCAACTCTTTGGAACTTTAATTTATTTTCTTAAAATAAATTCCTTGGCTATTTTCAAACACTTTGAAAATTCATTTCTCTTTCTCCTTTTAATATTTTCTCTTTGGGTTTTCAATTGGGGCTTGCAGGGGGACCTGCAGGACTAATTAATTTTAGCTCCAAACGGATTAATATATTATCATCTCATGATAATAATTAATTACCGTTTAACAATATTTAATTCCACTAAATAAATATTGTTGTACTCTAAAATTAATTAAATTATTCACGAATTTCTCGATCTAGAATAATTTCGCATTTTACTCCTCCGTGTAAATATCCATGAAAAATAAATTGCAACTACTATCATTTATTTTTCATCTCTAATTTGAAATTTATTGATTTGCCTTTAAGTTCAAATTCTCTGTATGTGAAACACATTCAACATACAACTTCGGTGACGTATCACGCGAAGTGCTTTGGCCAAAGTCTTATTCGAACTTTTGCAAATCTATTTCAAGGATATCTCTTACCTTCCAGCAAGGCCACAGATTCCTCGATCAATATAACTCTTTAGCGCATTTCATATAATCGCTGAACATACAAAGTATTTTGGCCACCCGTTACCGAGACCTCACTTCGAGTATGTTACAGTGACTAACACTACATGCCTAAAGCCGAAATATTATCAGGATTAAGAGTACAATGCTTCCTGAGATTTTATTCATTTTAGATAGCAGTATAAAATAAATAATCTCAGTGGTCCAGTTCGATGTTTCCAATCCTATTGAAAATCATCAACGTGTTATAATTGGAATCACCATTCCCTATGACGAAAGACTAATCATCTTATATAACCACGTTATAGTCTTGATAAGAACATATTCTTATCTTGCCGACTAGAACTTTAATGACACGTGATTTCGGTATTCAAAGTCTTTTCCTATGAAACATATTTCATATGAGAATACCACCACACGTCATTAATTATTAATATGTAAAATACTCACAACTCGCTATAAATTCAGTTTAATTAATTCAACAAATTGAATTTTCAGGGCACCATTCCCAACACCACTCACGTGACCCACAAGTGTGATTCACACGTGTGGAACCCTCTTGGCATGATCAACTCGTTTAATCATTTTAAAGCCTTAACTCATGTAACCAAGTTGTTGTGTGTGACCCTCTAGGTTCTCAATTCAATTAGCATTGACCCTAATTAATTAATTCACTAATTAATTAATCAGTCCACAGATTAAACGACCATAGTCTAGCAACAGGTGTTTAACCCCTAGCTGAATTGGAATGTCTCGATTCGACAGAACCTTTAAGTCATTGATTCACGTGAGATACAATCCTCCTACTTACTATCTCTCAACCAAGATCTAGGGTAAGGGAATAATCAGAACCCTAATAATCTGGTCTTAAAGCTAAGTGCATTTCATATCCATTTGATCTCAATCCAAGAAACCCTTTTCTTGATGTCTTGATCTACTGCCTTGGCCAAGGACTCCATATGGCATATGAATGACTTACACAATAAGAGATCACCTTGCATATGCAAGTGTAGGTCATTTCTTGATTCTCATTCACTTTCATGAGTCACTTGCGCAGCCCCAACATAAGCCTTGAATCAGTTGTCTAAGGCGACACCCTTTAAAGTTTATACCTAAGACTACAGAGTTAACTCATAAAGTGATATGGAACCTCAAGTCTAAGGATCAATTAATCACATCAATGACTTGTGAGATATTTCCTAATCTGGAAGTTTTCATTTCCTGAAATAGAAACTTCCTTTCCCATTTAGGAATCTTCTCACACGGGGCACCTCAGTGAACTTACTTATGGAAGTAAGCACCCTCATGTATCACACACATATCAACTATACACTTTGCACCTCCATGAAACAAGGTGGTCCTTCTTAAGGGCGTGATCCCACAAACAAGCCTTAGAGGAGTCAGGTTGACACTCCCACTATCTGTAGGACTCATCGGCTTGAAGTATTTTACTAATCATGACTTATGTGATATAGGGCTCGTTTCATGAACTATTTCACCTAAATGGTAGAGTCCTAAAGTCATCAGGATTAGGGGAGTTCTCATACATGCACAATTAAAGTAAACGCATACCAAACAAGAGCATATAAAGAAGTGTTGCCTCAATTCGTTATTTTATTCAAAGATTGTCTGTGATTACAATAAGGAAAAGTATAAAGCGGATATACAATCGGCTTTCTAGGGCACTATTCCTAATAATCTCCCACTTGCCCGTCAAAGCCATTCTAAAGCTACTCTAAGTCCCATCTTCTGAAGATGACCTTGGAAAGCTTTTCGACTAAGGGGTTTAGTAAATGGATCTGCCACGTTCTCTGCTGATGCGACCCTTTCAATTTGCACATCTCATCTTTTGATAATATCACGGATTAGGTGATACTTCCTCATAATGTGCTTGGTCCGTTGGTGAGATCTTGGTTCTCTTGCTTGAGCAACCGCCCCAACGTTGTCACAAAACACAGTAATGGGGTCTTTCATGCTAGGAACAACATTCAACTCTTGAATGAAGTTTCTAATCCACGGCGTTCCAGAGTTCTTCAACAACTTCAAGGGAATAGCGAATCACAATGACCAGTGACATCGTTCGTTCTCTCGCATTGCCTGCAAATTAAGGGTGGCAAAATAGGTTGGGCCCAATGGGTCCAACCCATTATAAGGGAGTTGAGTTGGTTTGGTTAAATTTGAATTGGGTTGGTTGGGGTAGGGTAAAAAATGAACTGAGAGAGTACTCGGTCCTTCATGGGTTGGATTGGGTTGATATTGAGTTTGAGTTGGGTTTTTAATGGTTTAAGCTCATTTATATAATTTTAATGTTTTATTACTATTTTACCCATCCCATAAATTAAATATTATATTTCTATAACATAAAATTTTTAAACATAATTACACATTTTTTTTACAACGCTAACACACATTTACACACACAAACACAATTTTACATACATTTTCACACACTAACATATTTTTTACATATATTTACACACACTAGCATAATTTTACATGTATTTTTACACACGAACATGATTTTGGAGCTAGCAGCCGTATTTACACATATTTACGAAATACGCTAACGCGTATTTACACATATTTACAGACGTAGCCTAGCATGTACTATATAGTATATATAAGGTCGGGGGTACTCGCCACTCGGGTGTGAGCTAGTAGCTCAAGCAAATGCTGCAAGAGACGGGGGACCACAGGTAAATGGGTAATTTCGCCCGCTTTGGACCGGTTTCACCCGTTTTTCGACCCATTCGATCTACTTTGGACTTTTTTGGCCCATTTTAGGCCCGTTTCACCCGTTTTTTACATGTTCAATCAGTGGTGAACTTGTTTGACCCGTTTTCCACTCTCTTTACCCTTTTTTGACCTGTTCGATCTACTATTTGACCTTTTCAACCGATGTTAAATGGGTTAAATTGATCCAAAATGGATAAAATGGGTCGAATGTATCCAAAATGGGTAAAATAAATCCAAATGGGTTAAACAGATTGAAAATGGGTAAAATGAATCCAAATGGGTCAAATGGATCCTAAATGGGTAAAATAGATCCAACGGATCTAAAAGGGTCAAATGGATCCAAAATGGGTAAAATATATTCAATTGGTCCAATGGATCCAAATGGGCCAAATTGAGCAAAAATGGATAAAACGGATCTAAACGGATCAAATGGAGCGAAATAGATCTAAATCGGTCGAATATATTCAAAATTAGTAAAATGAATCCAAACAGGTCAAATGGATCTAAGATGGATATAAAATAGATCCAAATGGATCGAATATATCGAAAATGGATAAGATGGGTCAAATTGATCCTAAACAGTAAAATGGGTCTAATTGATTTAAACGGGTCAAATATATTGAAAATGGGTAAAATGCATCAAAACGTGTCAAAATGATCCAAAATGGGTCGAATGTATTCAAAATGGAAAAAATGGATCTAGAATGGTCAAACTGATCCTAAATGGGTAAAATGAGTCCAATTAATCTAAACGGATCAAATGGATCAAAAATGGGTAAAATGGATTCAAATGGGTCCAATTGCACTAAAATGAATAAAATGGGTCTAAACGGGTTAAATATATCTAAAATGAGTTAAATGGATCAAAATGGACTTAATTGATTCAAACGGGTCAAATGGAACCAAAATGGGTAAATGGATCCAATTGGGTCAAAATGGATCAAATGTATCAAAAATGAGTAAAATCGATTCGAACGGGTCAAATGGATCCAAACGAGAAAATATATGGAAAATGGGTAAAATGGATATAAATGGGTCGAACGTATCTAAAATAGATCGAATAGGTTAAAAAAACTAGTGAACAAGTCCAAAATTAGGTTAAACAGACCCAAAATATGTTAAATGAGTCCAATATAGGTTGAATGCCTCGAAAAATAGGTGAAACGAGGCCAACACTTATCAAATGAGTTAAAAATAGGTTGAACGGGTTGAAAAACGGGTAAATCGGTTCAAAACGTATCAAATTAGTAATATAGGTCAAACAAGTGAAAAAATAGAATAAACGGGTCCAAAATGGGTCAAACGAGTCATAGATAGGTTGAACAGGTCAAAAAACGGGTTAAACGGGCCCAAAACGTGTCAAACGAGTCTGAAATAAATCAAACAGATCGAAAAACGGGTTAAACGGGCGCAAAATGTGTCAAATTAGTTTGAAATAGGTCGAACAAGTCGAAAAAGGGGTCAAACGAGCCCAAAACAGGTCAAACGAGTCTGAGATAGGTCGAACAGGTTGAAAAACGGGCCAAAAATGGATCAAACGAGCCATAAATAGGTTGAACAGGTCGAAAAGATTGGTGAAACCCAAAACGGGTCAAACGATTTAAAATAGGTCGAACAAGTCAAAAACGGGTCAAACGAATCTGCAACAAGTCGAACATGTTCGAAAATGGTTGAAATAAGCCAAAACGGGTCAAACGAGTCTAAAATTGATCAAACCGATCGAAAAACAAAAAAAGGGGTCCAAAATTGCCCAAACGAATCAAACGTGTTCAAAACATGACAAACGGGTTGAAACTAGGTTAGTTGGGTCAAATTGGTCTAAAAGTTAAAACAGATCAAATGTATTAATGAAGGGTAGCTAACAAAAAAAAAAAAATTAGTGAAGGATATATTAGATATTTTAGGTACTTGGATCAAGTACGAACCCATTAAAAACCCATTTAAAACCCATTTAAAATCCATTAAAATACAACTTATTTTGGAACCAAACTATTTAAACCCAATATACATGAGCCCAACCCGCCCATTTACCACCACCTCTGCAAATATTGTTGGTGCTGCTTCTCTAAGAAAGAGGAGAAAGATGATCATCAACTCAACTGTCCTGTATGTTCGTGAGGTCGATTTTGTGAATCTGGGTTTGGTTTGGTTTTGTGAATGTGGGTTTGTGGGTCTAGGGTTTAATGGTCATGATCCACCAAGATATTTCGACAGATTCAAAACCAGGCCCAATTCCTGCAAGACTACAAGTCTACAGCTGAGTCACATTATGCAGGGCCCATACTCAACCTTAGTTGCGAATTGCGATAAAGGTTTTGAACCTTGAAAAATATATCAGAATTTAGAGCGATTTACAAATAAAACATAGGATGATTTTATTTTTTGTTTAATAAAATTTCTTACTAGTGCGATTTCCTTATTTATGGAAAGAGGATTGTTTTAATCCCTTTTATAATTATAATGGGATGAAGTAAGAGTAAAGTGATATCAGATTCAGAATAGATATTTTCGTGTTAAATGTTAATAATGTTGAACTTTTTAGTAAGCGAAAATTCCAAAATTTAAAGACATTCTCAGTTTTCCCTCTTCAGCTGGAATTTGCACTGAAATCTAATGCTGCTTCCAAATTCATAATCATCATTGAATTGACAAATATAACCCTACGAACCTCAAGAGTTTTTCGCCTTCAAGGGAAAGAAGACGGCCCATTCAGGTACTACATCGTAATTTCCTTTCTCATTATCTCGGATTCCTTATTTTTAATTAATTTTTTAGACGGCCCCAACCCCAACCCCCACCCACCCCTACCCCTTCTCTTCCAGTGTCTCTCGACCAAGACCTGAGCCTCCTCGCTTCGATTTCGAATGCATAAACATGAAAATTTCCCCGTTTTTCCTCGATTAAACCACTGTTGAGGTAAAGTTTTTCCTGTTTGGTTTGGGTTTTTTTCTTTGTGATTCTGCGGCGGAAGGAAGGAAATAGGATAATATAATTTTTAGGCCGTGCGTATTGACGTACGAATTTGTTGCCTGTTAATCTTTCTTTCTTTTTGTGGTTAGTTCGCAGCTAAAGAAAGTGATTCGGTAGAAAACTATGATTCTTTTAGCTGATTAGATCTTTATATGTTACTGTTTGTGTTGGCAAAGATTTTTTGTTGGTTTATCTACTGATTTATATGAAATTTAGGTGTTTGTGGCATAAATTGTGATGGATTTTATCGTTGCAGTTTGTTAAAAGTGAAAACCCCTATTTGAGCTGCATATTTGCAGGATTTGGGGAGTTGTAAGATTTATGATAGGCAGATAGGGCAAATGGTTTGGTTGCTTTGGATGATGAGATAGTGAGTGTTGTAATGGAGTTGGTATGCAGTTTCGAATTTAGCATGTTGTTAAATTTTTGGTGTTTTCTGGTAATCAAATTAAATGTTGAATGCAGAGTTTGGTAATAGAGAGATGTCCAGTGCCATATGATGAATATACTTAAGTTGCTTTGAATGTTGTGGTTACTTTTTAGTTCTCGTTAGCTGCTATTGCCACATTCATGTTTGCAGAAGCAAGCAATGAATATAGATTGACAATTTGAATTTGCTTTGTATTTCAACACGTGGCTGTATTAAAATAATCTAAAAAGTGAAAGTATGCATCATGAGGCACTTGCTAGAGATCTTAAAGATTCGAAGCATCCCTCCTCCCCAACAATTTTAAGTTTTTACATGAGCTGGTCATTCAATAATCACATTCGAAATATCTATATGGACAAAATGGCTTATACCTTTTGTCATGCGCATGGTTAAGCTCCCAGGATTGTTAAATAGCAAATAGAGTGAGATATTTCACTGAAGAAATTAGTTTTAACTGCTCGGAATCAGCCCATTTTCCTTTTGTTCTTGCGGTATATATATACATATAATCTTTCAGTGAAATTAAGTATATTTGATTATGCTCTTTTTCTCGTTGCTTCTATTGTGATGGTTTTGTCTGCAAGCATTCCCTTTCTTTTAGCCAAAATTTTCTGAATCAAATCTTGTTATTATGCTTCAGGTTTTACTTAAACCATGGATCTCAGAAAGTACACTTGCTTTAGTGATGCTCCTTCTGTGAGTATGGGTACTGTGAAATTTCCTAAGTTGCATGAGAAGTCGCAAATGGAATATAATGAGGAACCTGCAGATGCTGCTGCCTCTATGGATGTAGATGTTGACCTTCGAGAAATTTATTTTCTGATCATGCATTTTCTATCTGCTGGTCCATGCCAAAAAACATTTGAACAACTCTGGGGAGAACTTTTGGAGCATGAGCTCTTACCTAGAAGATATCATGCTTGGTATTCGCGAAGTGGGGCAATCTACAGGGACAAAAATGACGATGGAAACTCCTTTCCTCTGAGTTATGACAATTTGGTTCAAAGGTAAGTATACTATACTGTGTTTTTTACCAGATTCTTTTCCATCAGCTAGTTCATTTTTTTGTAACAAAAAGAGAGAGTAGTTTTTTTAGCTCTCCTACTTTATATTTATTTGAATCCCACCTCCTCTCCCTCTCTCTCTCTCTCTCTCTCTCTATGTCTATATATGTGTGTGTGTATAGATGTGCGTGTGTGTGCATGCAAGCGTGTGTTGCTGAGCCTGAAGTTTTAAATGCGCAATTCATGAAGTTATAATGATTGGGCTAACCAGTTAACACATAATTCTAGGTAATAGCTTGTGCTTGTTGAACTCCTGAAGGCCGTTTGGTTACAAATTTTAAGTAGGTTTTCACTGTGTATGAGTTGTAGAATCTCAACATTTCCATGCTTCTTGCTTTGGGAAGGCATACTTTTATAAGGTGAAGAGTTTCTCTGCAAGAATGTGGATTCTTTTGATTGAGAGATATTGCATTTGGATGTTTTACCAGGTACTCGCACATTGGAAAGGATCACTTGGTCTGCCTGCTCAAACAACTGATGCTAATGAAATCTCCTCCATTGCGGTATATAGTTGGAGGAAGTGCACCAAGTGCTGCTGATGTTCCGACACTACTTGGAACTGGGTCCTTTTCTTTATTGTCATGTATATGAATTTCACACCCTGGCCTTGGTTTCTTTTCTTTACTTTCCCTTGAAAACTGTGACTTAATTTGGCTATAATTCTCAGGTCAAACATATCATGTGTTTAATGCATTAACTGTAGACTTCTTAGCCAGCGTTATGGCCATCCCATAGTCTATCTCGTTTACTCTAATTTTGCTTTTTATTCCTTTTTAATCGTGTCTTTGGCTATACATGCAAAACCTGCTGATAAGTCATATGAACTTGAAACAGCCCCATTCAAAGCATATAATTTACTGTAGATTTTATACAATCTCTTGAGGAAAGACATCATGAGTGGTTTTACATATTATGCAGGTGAGAGGAATAAAATAAATAAGCATGTGAGGAAATTACCATCTTACCTCCGTTGGCCTCATATCCGAGCTGATCAGGTTCGAGGGCTTATGTTGAGAGAAATTGGAGGTGGCTTTCCAAGGCACCATCGTGCTCCATCAATTCGCGCTGCGTGTTATGCCATTGCTAAACCATCAACTATGGTCTCAAAGATGCAAAATATAAAGAGGTTAAGAGGACACAGGGATGCTGTGTATTGTGGTATAATTTACTTTTGAACTTTAAATGAATGAATGATGTTTTTCAGAATTCACTCATCAAACGGTGAATAAACTTGATTTGTTTTGTGTTTTAATAATTGATTTCAACTGACATGACATCTCATTATCATCTATAGAATTTGCTCTGATTTGCTTTTTCTCCAATTTCTTGCACTCATGCACATATACATGTAAATATGATCTTTATATTATGTTACTCAGTTGTGCTTTTCTCATGTTATGCAATGCCAAGGGTTGATTTGCTACATAACTGGTTTGAATTTTGTAGCTATATTTGATCGCTCTGGTCGCTATGTCATTACTGGATCTGATGATCGTTTGGTAAAGATTTGGTCGATGGAAACTGCGTTTTGTCTAGCAAGCTGCCGTGGACATGAAGTAGGTTTCAAAATCTGCGGGCTTAATATTTGTATATATTCTGCATGTGACTTCTTATTTCAACTCTATGCTTTCTTACCTTTTCTGTTCTGTAATTATTTACTAGGGTGACATTACAGACTTGTCTGTCAGTTCCAATAATGCTTTAGTAGCATCGGCATCAAATGATTTTACTATCCGTGTTGTAAGTTTCTTCTTCCCACTTACTTGAAATGTAGTCAATTTAGCTCTTTAAAACTTGATTTACATGTTTCACAGTGGCGTCTGCCAGATGGGTACCCTATTTCAGTTCTTCGTGGACACACTGGAGCTGTTACTGCCATTGTTTTTACTCCAAGGCTGACTGCTCCCTACCATCTTTTATCGTGAGCAATACTATATCTGAGCCATCTGACTACTTATTTATTTAATATCTATGTTAAGTTTGAATTTAATTGGGCAATTTGGTCGTAGCCTTTGGTAGTTAATTGCTTTATGTGGTGGCTTGAAAAGATTACCCAGTTAATATACCTAATGTTGTTTCTATTTCCACCATTGCATTTTTCTGTGATGAGGGTAGTGCGGAGAATATTCTGTGGTTAATTTTGCTGAGATTGACATGTGATATAAATGTGAATTGCATTGCCCTGATTTGTTAAGTTACATCATTGTTAAACTTTGCATCAATGAATACAAAGAGAAAGTTGATCATCAATATCATGACTAACACGCGTGCTCACACAGAGACACAGCTTATTCATTACCATGTGACTGAAACCACTCAATATCATACAAGCCTTAATTTGTACTTTTTTTTTTTTTTGGGTTTAGGGTTTATTTTGCTTAACCTAACCTGACCCTAAACACTAAACCCATAATTTTTAGTGTATGTTTACGGTTTATTTGCTTAAGATTCTTGATTGTCATGGTCATCTAGCTGAATTGATATGTGGTGCATTTCTTTTTTAATCATTTTGCTGGAAGAGAAACATTGTAGTATCCCCTCTTTAATTTGTATAGAACTTATGCAACGACAACAAAAAAACAGTTATTGCTGCACATTGGTGCTAAGATAAAGCCAACATTTTCTTAAAAAGGAAAACGGGGTATATTTTTTAGATATTAATCCTTATTTGGAATATGAAAATGGAGAGCATATTCACAATTTAATTAATCTTTGAAATTGCGAATGCTAAAATATTGGCATCATATTTGCTGCATCTAGTGTTTTTTTTTTTTCAATTTAGGTACCAATTTTGGACAAAATCATGTACATTGAAGCTAACCACTATCTAACAACTACTTTTAACGTCAATAGGTCATCTGATGATGGGACATGCCGGATATGGGATGCTAGAATCTCTCATCTTCCACCTCGTGTTTATAGCCCAAAGCCCAGAGATGCTACTATTGGTTAGATGGTGTCTTGTCTCTTCTTACTTTAAGATGGTAGTCAATATTTTTGGGCTTAATATTTGTATTCTTGATGCAGGAACTAACAATGGTTTGCCTTCAGCTAGTATATCATCCATCACTGCTTTACAGTCTCATCAGATATTGTGCTGTGCATACAATGCTAATGGAACTGTCTTTGTTACTGGGAGCTCTGATACTTTTGCAAGGGTAAAAATAAATATACTGCGGTTTATGTTATGTGCCTTAACATTAATATGAAAGTTGAAATTGCTAGCTACTCAAGATTTTTTCATTATTTACAGAAGTGCCTATGCAAATAGTGTGATAGTGTATTATTAAGTAATGACATGCTTTTGTCTGCTTCTCGTTAGCAAGTATTGTTGAGTCATTGTGTTTGTATATAGTATGGTACGAGGGAGTTGTATTGTAGTGTCTAAAACTGTGGAAGAGTTAAGAACCTTACAGCCATACAGTTATGTTTGTTGATGATATTAATGTCTAATACATTGTGATATGACATGGGACGCCGCTGATCGATCTATGCTTTCTTGAAAATTTTGCATAAGAGGAATTCATATTAGCCCAATGAGAAACAAATCTGAATAGTTTTACTAGCAGGTTTGGAGTGCTTGTAAACCCATGACAGATGATCCTGACCAACCAAGTCATGAAATCGACATACTAGCTGGCCATGAGAATGATGTCAACTACGTCCAGTTCAGGTTGGTTACTCATCTTTAGAACCCCAGGACTTTGCATGGTCTCATTGCTGCTCTCTTGTGCAGTGGCTGTGCTGTTGCATCGCGATATTCTCCGTCTGATTCCTTGATCGAGGATAGCCTACCTAAGTTAAAGAATTCCTGGTTTGTGATTGCTCTGTACTTACTGCAGTAACCTTAACATATTCTCATTTACAACTGTGATCATTCTCAACATTAGCTTGGCTTACTTGTTATTGTAACTGTCAATAACGTACTTCTGAACCTTGTATCTCAGGTTTAATCATGATAACATCGTCACCTGTTCACGCGATGGCAGTGCAATTATTTGGGTACCTAAATCACGGAGATCTCATGTTAGTTCTTCTAGACCAGTAAACCTCGAATGCTTAATATGCCAATAGAATTTGAGGTTCATATAAGCACTTTTAGCAAGTGTTGCTGCACTTCTTCTGTGGATGTAGATGTACTGTATCACCCATGTTTCTTTTCTTTCTAATGTCTCTTTCTTAGGGAAAAGCTGGTCGCTGGTCTCGGGCATATCATCTTAAAGTTCCTCCGCCACCTATGCCTCCCCAACCTCCTCGAGGAGGTCCACGTCAGAGATTTCTTCCAACTCCTCGTGGTGTTAATATGATTGTATGGAGTCTGGATAACCGTTTTGTGCTTGCTGCTATCATGGGTATTTCACTTCACTGGGAAAAGCTTTATTTTGATTATATTTACCGTTTTATCGTTAGATGGCATTACATAGATCTCGTCCTGTGGATGCTCTTAAATTTACATTTCTGTGATAATGCCACGTTATTATTAACACTAGGCTTTGAGTATTCATAATGTGTATAGACTGCGTACCATAGATGTCATATATATGTGAGGACATGATATTGTTGTCAGTTATAATCCCTTCTAAAACCCCATTATATTTTGTTATACTTCTTTTTTCTTCCATTGCTATTTTTAACATTCTAGTACCAACGAAACCCTGTGAAGTATGAAATATGTCTAAAGTGAAAAACTAATTCTACTAGTATGACACCTTGGCAGAAGGCTCCGTGTTGAAAAGATGGTATAAATGTTTAACAAGATAGTTGTGCTTTCACTTCAGGGAGATTAGTTTGGGAAATGAAGCCGTTTTATATTTTCAATCCTGCAACTTATCTCTTCTGTTTCATATTTTTTTACCCAGCCAGGAGATATTTTGTGGTTTTCCGATGGAAATTTGTGATATGTTTAAAATATTCTGCAGATAACAGAATCTGTGTTTGGAATGCTAATGATGGTAGCTTGGTGCACTCATTAGCGGGTCATACAGCATCGGTATGTTCAACTTAACTTTATCTTCACATTGACCTAATGCTACAACATTAGAATTTTAAGAATTCTGGCATCATTGTGCGCCTATTTTCTTGTAATGTTTATCGAGAATCAGTTTCATGATCACTACTTCACCCGCACCCCTCCTAACAAACACATAAAAGAAAAGGGGCAAAATGGGAAATAAAAATTTATACTGTTCCAAGATATAGAACTAAAGAGTAACCTTACAGTGCAAGTGCCAAGTGCCAACAATTACTTAAGTAGTTCTGAGGTTTGGATTAGTACCCCAACTTTTCAAACTTCAATAGGAGTCTTAATATGAAAATGAGATAGTGAAGCAATGTATTACCGTCTCATATTAAAGTGAAGTGGAGGCATGCCATCGACTATATGCTTGTGGAGAAAAAATTGTGGAAGTAATAGCCTGCACCCCCCTCATCTGCTCCAGACTGCGTTAATTCTATTCAATTAATGAAAGTATCCACCAGGATAAACACTGTTATTTCTCTAGCATGCTTACTGCTCATAATTTTGTTTTTGTAATCTCAGACTTATGTTCTGGATGTGCATCCTTTTAACCCAAGAATTGCAATGAGTTCTGGGTATGATGGGAAAACGATATTATGGGACGTAAGTAAATGGTGTCGCTTTTTCAACAATTTATATGAGAGTTCTGCCTATCCTAATCTTTTCTTTGTGATATTTTCCTAGATATGGGAAGGCACTCCTATAAGAGTATATGATATAGCCGGACGCTATAAGTTGGTTGATGGCAAGTTCTCACAGTAAGTTAAATGCACTTCTTCTCTGCATATCAGCTCAGTAGCATGCATTGTTCCTAAAATCCTACCTCCTGTCTACCCATTTGACATCTATAAGAATTAGATGCTTAGTACAGTATATCTCAGTGCTGTGAGTCACCTTTTACTTTGCTAATATCATATGTTCATTTATTTCTCTTCATACATGTTAAGACTTAGTATCTAAGTTGATATCAGGTAGGATTAAGGAAGTTGATATTAGCTAGGATTAGATCTATATTATACGAGTAGGATTAGGATTCTTAGTTGATTTGGTATGTATCTCTAATCTCTATATTTGATAGAGGTAAGGTTCATACACTACAAGTCTACAATGTTAATAATATTCAGTTTATATTCCTCTCAACAATACATATTGTCTTAAATTTATTGCTTTTTCCTTGACGATAAAAATGGTATTTCTTGGTATAGGGATGGTACATCAATCGTGCTTTCAGATGATGTGGGGCAAATATATCTACTAAACACCGGTGAAGGAGAGTCCCAGAAAGATGCTCAATATGATCAGGTATGAGGATTGTACTTGGTTTAGGTTGGTTGGTGGATTTTGTGCTCTTGATATGATGATTCTGACAATGCGAGTATTCATATCCAACAGTTCTTCCTTGGGGATTATCGGCCACTTACCCAGGACACACATGGCAATGTTGTTGATCAGGTGAAATGAATTATCCTTCTCTACTTCCATTCTCAATTGCCATTGTCATTTTGGAGATAGAAGTCCTCTTCGCAGTATCACTTACCAATCATAGATGATGTTTTTGAACCTACTCCCCTAACCATAGAAGAAAAAGAGGAGGAAGAATTTGATCGATAACATTTCTTAGACTAAAAATGCTGCATCAGGTTTGAAATACCTGAAGGCTGATATTACTTAATTCAATCAAAGGGTTTAAATTTTGGTTCAAAGATTTTATTTTGTCTCTTGTTCATCTAATCTCTCAATGTGTTGCATCTGTTGCAGGAGACACAGCTTGCACCATATCGGAGGAATATTCAAGATACATTATGTGATTCGAGTACGTCGTGATTTCCCTTTGTTTATATATTTTTGATTGCCTGTGTGTGCAGTTTGCTGATTTTCTTTTTCTGGTATATCTTCCTGTCAAGAATATTTTGATGGTTTAATGACTAATTATCTATTTATTACAATTGTACAGACATGCTTCCATATCCAGAACCTTATCAGAGTATGTATCAGAGACGCCGGCTTGGTGCCTTGGGATTAGAGTGGCGTCCTTCATCCATAAAATTTGCCATTGGCACAGATATTGGGATGGGCCAAGAGTTACAAATATTACCTTTGCCAGATTTAGATGTTGTTCTTGAGCCTCTGCCAGATTTTGCTGATGCTATGCTCTGGGAACCTGAAAATGATGTCATGAATGATGACAATGATTCCGAGTACAATGTTACAGAAGAATATGTAAGTGATGAGCAAAGTTGTCCAAGTGAGAAAGCATCAAGTGATTCAGCTTGTAGTGAAGAAGGAAAGCTCAGACGAAGTCATAAAGATAATATGCGCCGCTCAAAGGGAAAGAAATCTATGCTAGAAGTAAGCTTGATTTCCAGAAATACCAGTACTGTAGGTTTTTTTTTTTCTTTTCTTTTCTTTTTCTTTTTCTTTTCTACTGCATTGTCTAAGCCACAAATTCTTTTTCAGGTCAAGTTGATGACCTCTTCTGGTAGACGTGTTAAGAAGAGAAATTTAGATGAAGAGGGAACTTCATCAAGAAGTAAAAGATATAAAAAATCAAAAATGGGTATGAGGAGTTCTAGAAGAAAATCTGCCAAGTCAAAGTCATCAAGGCCTCGGAGAGTTGCTGCACGTAATGCAATCAATAACTTTTCCCAGATAACAGAAACGTCTGCAGATGAAGACGAAGATGAAGAGAGCTCAGCAGTTGACACATCAGATAGTGAGTCATCCTTGGAAGGTTCATCCATTCTGGAAAAGGAACAAGATGCCAATGAGCAAATTAACTATCCAGCTGTTGCTAGGGTT
The DNA here is from genome assembly GCA_037501455.1 of Lantana camara. Lineage (NCBI taxonomy): Eukaryota > Viridiplantae > Streptophyta > Magnoliopsida > Lamiales > Verbenaceae > Lantana > Lantana camara. Next base: position 132,564,478 of record CM074855.1, read on the forward strand.
TCCTCAAATGGGTCTGAAGATTTGGTCAAACCTCTGATATACCCTGATAACCAGACCAATCTTGGGAACAAGAAGAGATTAGTGGTGAGATTTGCTATCCCTCGTAAGCCACCTTCATCTTCTGAGACCCATGTTGACCAATTGAAAAGTCAAACTAGTGTTGCATCTTCAAATTTGACTGCTTATGAAGAAAACCCTCAAGAAGATGGCTCATCTTCTGCAAGTTTGGTTGATAAAGAACTCCCTGTAAAACCAGAGGAATCCCACAATGAGTTGAAAAAATCCACTACTTCCAGTGATGTAAATGTAAGTTCGGGAAAGCTCAAAATTCGCACATCAAATCTGTGCCAGTTAGGAGATCCTTTGCCAGTGAATCCTAATGTTGTAAGCACTAATGGGTACTTGCAAACTGAAGGTGAAGATACGTCTTCATTATCTGGTGCACAAACCAATTCCAAAAAGAAAATACCTAAGCTAACGATAAAATCAAGCAAATTTCCAGGCAAGTTCAGTTCAGATGCTTCCTCCAATGCTCATGGTGAATCAACATCTAAATGGCCTTCTTCAGTTGAGGGAATAAAACCAGTTTTAGGTGTGTTGATGCCGGAAAATCATCCAGATGAACTAAACCATATGCTGCAGCCACACGTAAATGATGAAGTTTACGATAGTGATCCAAATGAATCACCCGACATGGCAACTGATTCAGCACGTAGAGCTAGGTCATTTAGACTTAAGGCTGACAATCATAATATAGATATGGATGCTGACTATCTACAACCAGGTACATCGAGAGGTGCAGAGACATCATCCTCTAAGAAAGCTATTGACTATTTCCCTTCAGATGGATTCAAATATGTGGGAAGATCGAGGTCTTCGAGGAACAAGAGAGACAGTTACCATAAGGAAGATAGAAATTATTCTATTGAAAGAAACAAGAACCATTCGACCAGGAAAACAAATTGGCTTTTGTTGTCAGAACAGGAGGAAGGATATCGTTACATTCCTCAGCTTGGAGATGAAGTCGTGTACTTGCGCCAGGTATAGAACTAAATTCAACTTGGCTTTGTTTGCAAAGCTTTTACTTTTCCAGAAGTTAAATGGAGAAGTTCCAAGTAGAGCTAAAATAACAAAAAGTTACGGTAGTAAAAGGAGAGTGCTCGGAAAAAAAAAAAGAAAAGAAAAAAGAGCTGTTTTTAATAATAGAATAAAGAGCTTAGAAGCTGAAAAAGTGCCAGAAGGTGCTTCTAGCTTCTATTTCTTTCAAGAAGCAGCATCAGCAAAAAAAATTCCATTCACTTATCTAAGCTAAAAGCATTTCTGTAGATCTTTGATCCTGTTTGCTATGTTTGGACTATGGATTTTAGTGAAGAAGACAAAAATGGAAAGGATAAAGAATAAATGAAAAACAGAGTACTATTTTCCTTGTCATTCTTCTTAGTAAAATCCTTGGACCAAATATAACAATATTTGTTTACTTTACCCCTCCTGTCGACCGTAATAATTTACAGAACCAATCCTTGTTCTTCAATAATGTGCAGGGCCATCAAGAGTATATACAAGGGAGTCAGACAACAGTACATCCTGCTCCTTGGATGAGACACGGAGACTCAATCAGAACCGTCGAAATTTGTCTGGTTGAAGATCTCAAGTATTCCACTCATTCTGGTTCTGGGGAGAGCTGTTGTCAGATCATTCTCAAATTCATAGACACTTCATCTAATGTATTTGGCAAAAAATTCATTCTGACCCTACCTGAACTGAATGACTTCCCTGATTTTGTTATTGAAAGGACACGATATAATGCAGCTATTGATAGGAACTGGGCAACTAGAGATAAATGCATTGTGTGGTGGAGAGATGAAAGTGAACAAGGTGGTGCATGGTGGGAAGGTCGTATTACTGCTGTTAAAGATAAATCTAGTGATTTTCCTGGAAGTCCGTGGGAGAGATATCAGGTTAGGTACAAAAATGATAATGCTGAGCACCATGATCATTGTCCTTGGGAATTGCATGACCCAGATAAGCCGTGGGAGCGCGAGCAGCCATATATTGACCTGGAAGTTAAGGAGAAGATTCTACATTCCTTATACAAATTAGAGCAGAATGTAAGCGTAGATAAGATCTTCCCCCTTTTATTTCTAGTGATGATTACACTAGCATGCCCTGAGATTTGGCCTAATTAAACAAACTTCCGCTCAGATTTGAGAAATTACAGAAACTTTCCCTTCCAACAATTTTTTCAATCGATGAATTTTGATTATTTCTTCTCTAATCTTTTATATTTTATCAATACCCTAATTGCCAATAACACTTACTAATCAATATTTGACTTTAAATTCATAACCATAGCTATGCATTAGTATGCCAGGGAAAGTTTTTGTAATTTGTCAAACCTTGGGAAGAATGTGTGATTTGATCAAACCTTTGGGTATGTCAGTGTGATTCCCTTATCTCTAATATGTTTTTGCACGGTTGTGTGTGTGTTAAATTTGTTGTTGATGTGATAGGATCGGCGGGGCATTAGAAAATTGAATGAAGTTGCTCAGAAGTTGGATTTCATGAACAGGTAGAAATAAATGCAATGCCCTCTCTTTTAGTCATGTTTTCTGAGTTGCTTGATAAAAAGATTGTCGATTTGCTATCCATTGAATGTTAAATTTTTTTCAAGGTTTCCCGTCCCACTATCTCCGGAAATTATCAAGTCAAGGTTAGAAAACAACTACTATAGGAGTCTGCTGGCAACAAAACACGACGTTGAGGTAATGGTGTCGAATGCTGAATCTTACTTTCAGAAAAATACTGATCTTTTGAAAAAGATGAAGAGCCTATCGAATTGGTTCGATCGACTGTTCTCAGAATTGTAGCGGTCTACATTTTTTCATGTTTATTCACAGATCCAATTTTGATGCATGGATCTTATTGGCTTTTCTTAGTGCCAAATCTCTGGTAACATTCAAATGGTATTCTATGTTGTATTGAGATTTTTACTGCAGGAGAAGTTGTAAACTATGATATTTATTGCAATTATGATGAGATCCCAGTTGTCCTAAAGGCTTATGGGAGGTGGGAGCTGAACAGAGGCGACTGATGTGAACAAATTTCAGAGTTTATTTCTTATGTTTGCTTTTGTCATTATTTTAATATTTCTTCACAACTCTGTGTTTGAGGACTATGGCTTTTGATAAGAAGAATGGGAAGCGTATTTGTTGAAATAAATGATTATATGTTTTCAAGGTTAAAAATGGTACGTGCTGGATGGTTTTATTTATCTAAAAATGCCTTAATAATTTCTTAAGAATTAAGATATTTAAATGAGTCCTTTTTACTTAAAGTAGGTATAGAAGTATCTATCAACTTAAAATCTATAAAAAGTTAAGACATAGTTTGTTGTACTAATTCTTGACATTCTCTTTGTTTTTTCTCCTCTGGAATTTAATGTGCTTTGTTTCCTAAATTTTATATTCGTGATTATCCCCTGATATTTATAAAATATTTAATTCATTTTAGATAATTTTGGGGGAATGTTTTGAGAATATTTTGTTCATATTGAACTTTGATCGGAAATTCTCTTCCTTCACGATAATCCAAAATTCAAGTCTACTTCCATCATGTTCATCTTTCCGATAAGAATAAATTTTAACTCATTTGACCTTATTGGTCGTCGGAAACAGTCAAAATTTACCTGCAAAGCTTCATTGGCCGTGCTCTATTTTCGATCGGTTATTTTTCATTCGTTAGTTGTCGGATTTTTTGTTTTGAAACCATCGTTGTCTTCAATTTGTTATATAAAAATCTAATCTATACTAATTAGTTTTATAAATCACGCCTAAATTAAATTAATTTACATATTTTTTAAGATTTTACCGAAAAGAGATTAATTGCTATATTTTACAAGATTAGAGGAATAATTGCACGGATTCGGATGGCAAAACGCCAAAAATGGAATGATCTTGTCTGGAGTTTACCTATGTCTATTTATGTATACTTTTGTTGGCGTGGATGCTAATAATTGGTTGGAACAAAGCTTAAATCTGAATGTGAAAAGTGTTGTGGTTAGCAATGAGAGTTGGGCTAACATCTTTGTCTGTACCATTTGGGAAATTTGGAAGGCTTGCCTTTTTCAACAAAAACAAGACCCCGTACGGTTGACGATCAACAAGATACAGGGCCTTTGTATGGACTTGGCGAAAAGCCAAAGGAAGGGGAACCAACCGAAAGGAAGGGATAGAGCAACTATCAAGTGGAATCTCCCACAGACTTCTTGGTATAAATTAAATACGGATGACAAAGGCAGCTGGATCATGGGGTTCACGATGAATCTGGGACGGAATTCGATCACTACTGCCGAATTGCTTGGATTAAGGGAAGGGTTGCGGCTGGCTTGGCTTCGTCGGGTGGAGAAACTGGAGATTGAGATTGACTCTAAAGTGGTTGTTCAGCTTGTTACCACGGCTGATACGCGATACCACCCATTGGGGTACATCATTGAGGACTGTAGAGCTCTTTTGAGACAAGCGGTGTTGAAACATGCGTATAGAGAGGGCAATGAAGTTGCAGATCTGCTTGCTAAGCTGGGCCATGGAATTGTTGACGGCTGCCGTGTTTGGAGCGACCCACCTGAAGGGATGCAGCGTCTCCTTTTTCAGGAGAGCTTGGATAATCTGATGAATTAGTCCTTCTGGTCTCTGTTCCTGTCTTACCCAAAAAAAAAATAATAATAATTCATATTATTCTAAGATCGATATAGGGATCCAAGTTGCACAGCCCAATAGCCCATAATCACTAAAATAAAAATTATAAACTGAGGCCGAAGCCCACAATAATTGGGTTTTAAAATGATTTCTAATTGCATCACAGGCCCAAGGGATAAATACCCAATAACGAAGATTTTAACGTTGACGACACGCGCCGCATTGCAGTTCACCCAAATTCCCGCCATAGCTCGCCACCTGACGCGCTTCCCCATTTCCGTTCCCGCCTTTCCCCTCTCCTCTCTCTCTTCTTAGCTGCATTCCCGCCATTAAATCTCTCTCGCCGTCCAATTCTCTCTCTCTATCTCTCTCGTGTGACTATCTTCACAATTTCTCACTCTACTCATATAGTTGCGTGCAGCTCATATACGCATAGAATAGTAAATCCAATGGCTCCATCGAAGAAGACGAGCAGCAACGGACGGTCGCCGCCGGTCAATCAGCAGCGTCCGATCACTGCATTCTTCGGCAAAAAGCCGGAATCATCGCCGTCGTCTTCCCCGTCGCCGTCGCCTGTAATTTCGAAGCAAAACCCTAACCCTAAGGCAAGCCTGAGTCCCAGCCCGGTCACTCCTTCTCCTCTCCAGCCGAAGCGGAAAAAACCTCTCCTAGTCATTAGTCCGAATTTGGCCTCATCTTCTCCAGCAACGCCTAGCTCGGGTAACAAATTGTACGGATCAGAGGTGGTTGACAGGAGGATCAAGGTTTATTGGCCCCTGGAACAGTCTTGGTTCGAAGGTTCTGTTAAGTCGTTTGATAAGATATCAGGAAAGCATTTGGTGCAGTATGATGATGGTGACGAGGAGATGCTGAAACTTTTGGATGAAAAGATTGAGTGGATTGAGGAACCAGCTAAGAAGAAGTTTCGGAGGCTGAGAAAACTTTCGGTGTTGGAAGATGAAGAGGAGGAGGAGGATCTCAAAGAAGTGGAAGATGATTCTGATGATGAGGATTGGGGGGAAAAGGTGGAAAATGAAATAATAGAAGATGAGGATGGGATGGAGGATATGGATTTGGAGGTGGAAGAAGAGGAAATAAGAAAAGGAGGCGATAGAAAGAAGATGAACTCTAGGAACAAAAAGGTAAGTAGAGGAGAACAATCTGTATCACTTGCTAGTAAGAAGAGTAAGATTGGAGGAGAGTTCAATGGTGTTGCTAAGGTTTCTAAAGCTGCCACAGCAGAAAAGCTGGTTGAGCCTCCTAAAAATATTAGTGCTTCTGGTAAGTGATAACAGTAGAATAGTTTGTATTATTTGTATTTGTGAATTATGATAAGCTGATATCTCGTCTAAGCAAAAAAATATTGATTATAAGTTGTTGATTACCATTGCTTCATTGAGATTATTGGAGGTTATTCATTAGTGCTCATATCTTATAATAAATTCTTATAGCCTCCTTTTTAAGTTTGTTCATTAGTACCAGTATCCAGATATAATTTTAAGTCAGTTGGCTATCATCTGGTGGAAGTGGACTTCTAAGTTTGATATTGTTGATGTTTCCTTCCTGTTATAGTCTTGGATACTTTATTGTGCAAACTTGGTGATGTATGATACAGTACGCTGATATTGTGATCCGGCTGAACTTGGATGATCTGTTGTAGGTGACAAGTTATCTCTTCAAGATAACCCAATTGCGGGAGATGCAACAGAAAGATTTGCTGCCCGTCAAGGGGAGAAGTTCCGCTTCCTTGATGTGTAAGTTGCTCCATTTCTTGATATCTCTACCTAGGGGATATTCAAGTCAGAGCTGATTAATTCTATCCTCCATTATGATTCTGAAGTGTTCTCATTGTTGTTGTTCTCGTCATAGATATACATTGGCTTGCTTTTACCAGGTAAATTATTGACATGGTTTCTTTTTTAAAACAGAGACCGAAGGGACGCCAATAGAAGGCGACCTACAGATGTCAATTACGACTCTAGAACCCTTTACTTGCCTCCGGACTTCGTAAAAGGTTTAACGGGTGGCCAGGTAATCAACTTCTTCAATGGTTGTTGCTCTGTTTGAGGATACTTCCAATTTATCTGATTCAATTGTAAATTTTAGAGGCAATGGTGGGAGTTTAAGTCGAAGAATATGGACAAGGTTCTTTTTTTCAAGGTATAGTCTTAGTTGTTTTCAGATATGTATGGTTCCCCAAGTCCATTCTGTCAGCTTAATTTATCATTCATGTTTGTTAAAGTGCAATCATTATTTATTGTTAAAACAGATGGGCAAGTTCTACGAACTCTATGAAATGGACGCACATGTTGGAGTCAAAGAACTTGGTTTGCAGTATATGAAGGTACTGGATTGAGTGATGGTTGTTAGTTTATATGTGTTGTCATGCATTCTATAGATTAATTGTATAATGAGGTGAAGATGAATCTCTATAACAATATTGCTCTTTGAGGCTTTACATATCTATATGTAAATAGTTTCAGGCAGGTTGAACAACTCAAGCTCATAATTTTTCGACCTAATGGCTTGTACTTTCAGGGAGAGCAACCTCATTGTGGATTTCCAGAGAAGAACTTCTCTGTAAATGTCGAGAAGCTGGCAAGAAAGGTAGTTTTGCATCACAAACTATTGTGTCTCCTGTCTTGTATGCTTTATAACTTTACCTTGTGCTGGGTTAAATCATATGAGAATGTTTTGACATTAACAGGGCTATCGAGTACTTGTTGTGGAACAAACAGAGACACCTGAACAGCTTGAAATTCGTAGAAGAGAAAAGGGCTCTAAAGATAAGGTCAACTTAATTTATGATCTCGGAATTTCCAAAGTGTCTTATACTTTGGGGCTGATAAGCTCTGCTGACCTTTTCCAGGTTGTGAAACGTGAGATATGCGCTGTGGTTACAAAAGGAACTTTAACAGAGGGGGAAATGCTTTCAACCAACCCTGATGCTTCTTATCTGATGGCAGTGACCGAAAGCTGTCAAATTTCAGGAAATGAAGGGGCTCACATATTTGGTATTTGCGTGGTTGATGTTGCGACGAGCAAAATTATTCTTGGGCAGGTAGGAGAAAATAAGTTAATTGTATGACAGCTACTGCCTCTGAAGAGCTTGATGTGCATTCCATGTGTAATACTACCTTGTCTTCTCCACCAATATACTGCTATTGTGCAGATTAGAATCAGTTAATTGAAGGACTTTTATGTATCCTATCTAATAAAATGCCTTGTGTCTGTACTTGTTCCAATATTTGGAGTGTGGTCGGAATTCCTTTCATTAAAGAGGCCTAGATACAACCGTGTAATGTTTTCTTACATCTGATTATGTATCTCTTTGCGCCTATAACACATTTGCGTATGTTATTTTCATGTGATTGCACATTTCACTTATACTTTCTTTGCTTATATTATGAAACATCTTCTGTGAGATTAATGTGCTTCCTTTGACCAGTTCAGGGATGATGCAGACTGCAACTCATTAAGCTGTTTACTATCCGAGTTAAGACCAGTGGAAATTATAAAACCTGCTAAGCTGCTCTGCCCTGAGACAGAAAAGGCATTGGTTAGAAATACAAGAAATCCTCTGGTTAATGACCTAATTCCTTTCTCTGAATTCTGGGATGCTGAGAAAACTATTCGTGAAGTTAAGAGCATCTATGAGTGTCCTGGAAATCAATCGTGTTCTTTACCTCTGAATGAAACAACTGCACGGCTCACTGAATCTTCAGTGGCAAATGGTGGTAGAAACACCCTGCCTGATGTATTAACCAAACTAGTCAGTTCAGGTGAAAATGGAAGCATAGCTCTCTCAGCGCTGGGTGGCACTCTTTTCTATCTGAGGCAGGCTTTTCTAGACGAAACTCTCCTCAGGTTTGCAGAATTTGAGTTGCTTCCATGTTCAAATTTTGGTGAAATCACTCAAAAACCATATATGGTTCTTGATGCGGCTGCACTGGAAAATCTTGAGATATTTGAAAACAGCAGAAATGGAGATTCTTCTGGGTAATTTGGATTATACTTCTCTCTGTATGTTTTCAACTTTTTTATCAACATTAACTTCTCCATCACCCCATTATTCTGGTCTCTGCAGGACATTATATGCTCAGTTGAACCATTGTATCACAGCATTTGGTAAAAGATTACTTAAAAAATGGCTTGCTAGACCTCTGTATCACCTTGAGTCAATTAAGGAGCGGCAGGATGCTATAGCAGAATTAAAGGCATGTTTGACTTTAAAAGCTTTTTCCTTGCATATCTGGCTGGTTGGTTAAAAATTCTCCTTCTTCATGTGTATAGTCCAACTAATATGGTGAATTTATATATTGGGCTCAGAGATTTGTAGATTCTAATAGCTTGATGAATGTGGTAGTTTCATTTCTAAGAGGAAATGAACCTTTCGCTGATTAATTTTTTTTCTTTTTGGATCTTGCCTTATAGCTCTATTCCTTGCTGTATGTTCGTTACTCGTTTGCTGTACCCTTTGCCAGTATATTGTATGTCTTAGGATTGTCTACTAGCGTTTGTGTTTATCATTAATCAGTTTTAGTCATTTGTACCTTAGGGAGTTAATCAACCACATGTGCTGGGCTTTAGAAAAGAGTTATCCAAGCTCCCTGACATGGAACGGTTGCTTGCACGTATCTTTGCTGGCAGGTGAAGTTGCCTCTTGTAATTTCCTAGTTTAACTTAAGGATTTACCTTGTACTTTCTTTCATTCCTCTTTTTGGTTGAATGCAGTGAAGCTAATGGCAGGAATGCAAATAAAGTTGTTCTTTATGAGGATGCTGCAAAGAAGCAGCTCCAAGAGTTCATTTTGGCTCTACGCGGATGTGAAATGATGATGCATGCATGCTCTTCACTTGGTGCCAATTTAGAAAATGTGGAATCTAGATTGCTACATCATTTATTAGAGCCTGGTATAATGCTGAAAGGAAATGTTCAACATTATTATTTGTGGCGGTTAGCATCTTATTTTTCCTTTTTTGGTCCTTTTCTTTTTTGGGGCACAGGTATTCCTGATGTTCATGCAATTTTGAGACATTTCAAGGATGCCTTTGATTGGGAGGAAGCAAATCATTCAGGCCGTGTAATTCCTCGAGAAGGGGCTGATATTGAGTATGATGCTGCATGCCAAATAGTTAAAGATATTGAATCCAATTTAAAAAAACATTTAAAAGAACAGCGCAAAGTACTTGGAGATGCATCTGTAAGAACTTCTATAGCAACCCGGTTTATGATAACCTTAATTTGGTTGAAAAACTCAAATAATTTTATTTATTTTGGATCTCTTGTAGATTTCTTATGTAACAATTGGAAAAGATGCGTACCTTTTGGAAGTGCCTGAGTGTTTATCTCATAGCATTCCTAAGGAATATGAGCTACGATCATCCAAGAAGGTAAGATCACAACATTTGTCTAACTTTTTAAGCAGTTTCAGTTGAACTTTAAGCTGAAGATTCCTTCCTTCGTCTTTTTTCCAAACTTTGATTCAGAAAAAATCAACAAATTTTCTATTTTCAGTTCGACATGCCTTTCAAATAATTGTATACATTCTGTTTCTTACATCTAGGTCTACGTTCGTCATCTAACATTTAGATTTTTATTTTCGTAGTAGACTAATTAATAACAATAAAATTTAATATTTTCTTGGGTCTTTGTCATAATTTTGATGACATGGAGCTTGCTGTTTCTTGATTATATGAATCTGACCCAATTTTTTACCTTCAAACCATTGATTTGCAGGGTTTCTTCCGCTACTGGAATCCAGAGATTAAACAATTAATAGGAGAGCTTTCTCAAGCTGAATCTGAGAGGGAATCAAAATTGAAGAGCATTCTTCAGAGGTTGATTGCGAGGTTTTGCGAGGATCACTGCAAATGGAGACAAATGGTTGCTACTGTTGCAGGTAATAATACCCTTCTGAATGTAGACTAGATGCTGTTGTCTTAGTTCCACTAATATCTTATGTGAACCTTCAGCTTTTTGTCTAGATGATTCATCCAGTGTGAAAGACGTTATTTCATGACCTTGCGTGAGTTGTTGTATTTCACTTTGGTTAATGTCTTTTCAAGAGGGAGAACTGATTGGACCATGTTCAGAAACTTTGTAACGATGTGCCAACAAATGTGTAGTTATGCAGCAACTTTGAATTGCTGGTGGACATTCAACAGAGTTCTTAGAGAGATTTCTGAGACTTGGCTTCAACAGAAAATTTTGCCTGATTCTTTAGTTATAGTTATGGCTGTACCTTGTTGCTTTGTAGTGCAGTAATAACTCTAATGAGGATAAAGTTTCACCAGAGTAGTTCAACAAAATGGCTTTTTGATCAATCTCATGTGTGAAACTTGGTTGCTATTTTGCAGAACTGGATGTTTTAATCAGCTTATCAATTGCCAGTGAATATTATGAAACAAAAACATGCCGTCCAATTCTATCTACATCATCTCATGATGAAGTACCATGCCTTCGTGCTAAAAGTTTAGGGCATCCTGTTCTAAGGAGTGATGCTTTGGTAGAAGGTACCTTCGTTACCAATGACATAACACTGGGTGGATCTGGTCATTCCAGCTTTATACTGCTTACTGGTCCTAACATGGGCGGGAAGTCTACACTTCTACGCCAAGTTTGCTTGGCAGTAATTTTGGCCCAGGTTAGGTTTTGGATCTTTTCATCCTAGTAGTGGTAAAAGGTTTTCCTTTCTTTTCTAATGGATTCACTTTGATTTTTCACAGATTGGAGCAGACGTTCCTGCAGAAAATTTTGTGTTGTCTCCGACCGACCGGATATTTGTTCGAATGGGTGCTAAAGATCAGATTATGGCTGGCCATAGTACTTTTCTTACAGAGCTTTTGGAAACTGCCTCTATGCTGGTAAGGTATCTTGTGGTTGATGAAATTAACCAGCAAAGGCCAGTAGAAGTTTTTCTCACAAGTATTTCTTCATTAGATATCATTTTATTTATGAGATGGGATTACAATATGATTCTGAGTTAGTGAAAGTATCTGAAAAAACCAAACTAAGAGTAAGATTATTGCTTTGCTCTTGTGGTTTGATTTCTTAGAAAATTCCAACTTCTTTTGTGGATTTTTGTTTTCCATTCTGTTTAGCTACTATTTCCTACTCATGCCGTGGTATTCACTGTTTAAATATTCTGACCTCTTGCCACGATAATGTAGGCTTCAGCAACCCGCAATTCACTTGTGGCATTGGATGAGCTAGGACGAGGAACATCGACGTCAGATGGGCAAGCCATTGCGTATGTGCAACTTGCAGAAAATTGAGATTCCTAAGCCTATTTATAAACATATTATGAACTTCGATTCACCTAACTGTTTATAAAGGATAATATGAAGTATTTAACTTTTTAGTTTTCTCACTCTGATTTCTTTTGCCAGTGCATCAGTACTTGAGCATTTTGTTCGTACGGTGCAATGTAGGGGAATGTTTTCTACTCATTATCATAGATTAGCTGTTGACTACCAGACAGATTCCAAGGTATGACGTACTTCTGTTTTCAAGTTAAAATAGAGATTTTGAGAATTAACTTATTGGAAAATTTGAGCTCTTCATGAAATTTATATTTGTTCTTTAACATAAAATCACATTTTGCTATGAAAAAATTGATGGATTCTTGATCTCAACACTTTTGGAAAACTAAGTATTTTTTTATGGAAAGTATTCAGATACTAGTTGGATTATCGTTTATTAATGAGTAATGACAAATTTCATTTCTTGTTTTTTTGAACACTAAGCACATAAATGTTGACAAATACACATGTTTAAACGATTGGATTTCATACATTTCTTCAACATTCATACAGGTCTCCCTCTGTCATATGGCATGCCAAGTTGTAAAAGGCGATCACAACCTTGAGGAAGTAATCTTCCTATACAAATTGACACCTGGTGCCTGCCCCAAGAGTTATGGTGTTAATGTTGCTCGATTAGCTGGTAAGTCAACTTTGCACCATTTGTTTATGTATTATCAGTCCTCCAAATTCATCTTTTACAAAGCAAAGTGTACTAAGAACCGAAGAGAAGAAAGTACACTAAACCATAATGATTTTGCATCATTTCCAGGACTTCCTGATACAGTACTACAAAAGGCTGCAGCTAAGTCTCAGGAATTTGAAGGAAGTTATGGTAAGAAGTGGGAACAAAAGGTATCTTTGATGATCCAAAGCTTAATAAAGCTTGCAGCTAGTAACAATTGCCACGACCTCATTAACAACATGATGGTTGACTCTTTGCCCAACTTGCAACATAGAGCAAGGTTACTTCTACAACAATATTAGAGACCGTTTACAGGTACCAAGTCTTTCATTGTAGAAAGTATCACTTCAGTGGATGGATTCATACAGAGTTCAAATTTTGGCAGAATACGAGCTCCGACCACTAAAAGGCACCGGTCCTGACCAATGTACATTCTATGATCTTCGTTACTTCAGAGGATGGATTTTTAAGATATTTAATCGTGAAATATATTCGCCTCCTGATAATATTGGGCAGAAGCAATGTATATTCTGTGATCTTATATTAAAATCTCAAAAGCGGTGTTTTCTTTGGTGGTCTCAAAAGGTTTTTTGATACATCTTTTCTTTCCTTCTTTCCTTTTCTCTTCTACTGATTAACATTTCTGGTTATCTTTCATGTTATATAGCAACGACCAATTTGATCTAAAAGAACAAAAAAAAAAATTTCTTTTCATTTCATTGTGTTAAGATTTTTCTATATTTTCATCTGTTCAAATATGGGATGAAAAAATTAAAAAAAAAAATAAAAAATTACACACAATAGGTACAGAGAAAGGCATTCTTGGAAGTTGATTAGTCTTGTAAACCCATGCTATTGTTCTGCTGCTCTTCGTCATTCTCACTGTCTTCATAATCAGAGCTTGTCTCAGCATCAGGGTTCTGAAGGAAAAGCATAATATTTTATTTTTTTTTTAAAAAGTTGAATCACTTTCTCGTGCAATGCATTTTTTTTGCATTTCTATTCACAAGAAGTTGTTAAAGTTACAATTTAGATTATATATCACAATAACCAAGTTACCTCGTAATGTTGCCTGATGCTGCTGTGTAAAGCAGATATAATCCGAAGTAATACATACATTGGTAGAATTATACCACTAGCCTTAACTATAAGCACCTGCGTGAAGAAAAGTTTCTAAGTTCCACAATGATGGACGAAGCAATGATAAATTTGTGTCTAAGTAAGAGATTAAGCAACTCACTGTGAGGAGTGAAAAAGGGTAGTCCCCTGTTCCTCCAGTTAGGACGGCGAATAGATGTCTCATCAGTAGCAGAGCTGTGAACTGCAATCATTATTGAAAAAATGTTGGACATGCTGCTTATTTTCATGAGTAATAGTGTTTATATGCTACATGATTAGATCCAGATTAGGAAATATGGGAAATCCAAGAGATTGCATTATGCCAAAATCAAATTGAGAAAACAAGGAATGGTGTAATGTTGCAAACGTGGGCACTTGTTATGCAATTATAAGGTTCCACATTGATGTCATAAATGATATTTTCTTGGTGTATTATTTGTGCGTGTGTGTGATAGGGAGAGACTTTGACTGCAAATGCGCCCAACTGGCAATTACTACTACTCTTCTATCTTTGTAGTGACCAATTTGTGTTGTTCTCCATCCAAAAACATGTCATAATATGGTACATTTTAGTCCTAGAGAACAAGGCTGTTCAAATTTGTATCAGCAAACTATAGGAATGTCCACGGAAACTATAATGTGAACACCAGAAAATTTGGCATACGAGTTAATGCAACTGCCAACTGTACACGCACATAATTCTGACAATATATTTACCACTAACAGGATAAAAAAACCCAAGAATTATTAATGATTTTTACCAAACATTAATTGAAAGGGAAAAAAAAGTGAAAATACTTACAATGAGAGCCACGGATCTGCAACAAGCAGCACTTCTATCAGCTGCAGATTCACACTCGTTATAATCTGTTCCAACAATCTCTCCTCGATTTTCTTCATCGTCGTCGTGTCTTGGCACCGCCAAACTTCCCCTATTAAGAAATCCCACATAATGGAGAAATCCAATAATTAATCATCTTTATTAGTTTTAAGGTCCGCAACAGGACAAAGAATAAGATGCAAATGATTCATTAATTAATAATTAAAAAAAAACAATATAGTAAAAAGGGGATGTCGAAATATGGGTGCATTATTCTCCGACAAACTACGCCGGCGCACTTTATAAACAAGCATACAAACGTTGCAAATACGCGCTTGTGTTAATATTTTGATCTTGTTTCCCTTACTCTCTCTCTATAGATATATATGTATGTATATATATTTTTAACTTTTTAGTATTTAAAAAACAACATTCACGTCAACTATATAAATCCCTAAAAACAACTAATCAATAAATTTAAATTGCATCATACTTAAAATTAGAACCTTTAAATATTTGGTTAAGAATAAATTAAATATATATATATATATATATATATATATATAATATGCATGTATCTACGTTAAGGTGACGGAGAATTTGAGCAGAAAAGGACAAAATTGAATACCTTATCGTCACTGCTTCATCAATTAGCTGTTTCTTCTTAGGTGGAGGAGATGTGTAACCAGGTTCAAATTTCTGTAATTGAATTTTAAAAAAAGAAAAAGAAAAAGGTACTTTTCAGTACAATAATAGCAGTACAAAATGCTTCATAAACACCACCTTTTATTTAAAATGATCCCATCTTTGAAAAGACATCAAAATTTTGAGAAGGCAGAACAAGAAAATAGTAATAAATTACAACAAAATAAAATCATGACGTAGCTTATAATAGTTGCATAGCTCAGATATAGATAAGAACATATAACAAAAGCATAAGTCTCCTACTCTCCTTGTTGTACCAAAATAAAAAAATATATATATATATATATATATATATATATAACAAAAGTTCAATAAATTTAATAAAATATAAATAAATTCCCTTGTATGGACTTTTTTTATACTCCAAGAAAGACAGTTGAGACAGAGACACAAAGAAATTCTTGTGCCCACATACATACGTATATACAGATATGTATATATTGTATATATGCAGAAGTATTTATTGAGACAAAAGAAAATGTAATTAAATTCTACTTAGCTCCATCAAGTTCTAATCAACAAATGTTATATACACTCGTTCCGTTATACTAATTTGATATATCAAATTTGGATTAGAATTGCTCAAAGTATTACGTTGGAAAATTAATATAAAGAAATGTAGTAAATTTTGCAGAATTACAGGAAAATCTCCATTTGCCATCCACAATTGAACAAAACAAACAAAGAAAAATAGAGAATAATAATAATATCCTTGTACACTACAATGAAGAAAGGACAATTTTGAAAAAATCCAAAGTTGAAGGCAAAACTAGTCGTAAGAAAAAACAGAGTGTAAGAAACTTCACAAATTGGCAAAGAAGAAAACAAAAAATACTAAAAAAATTCCCAAAATTCCAATTCATCACCCCGAACAAATGAGAACCAAAAACAATAATATGATCAAAATCAACGCAAACACTTACCTGTAAGCAAATTTCACAAATTGTGTTCCCCTTCTCATCGCACCATCTCTGGACGCAATCTCTGTGCGCAAACTGGAATCCAGAAAATGAAAAAAAAAATAATTCAGAAAATCAGTTTCCAAATCGAGAGAACCGTAATTAATAACAACAACGATAATTCCAAAGCATAATATGATCGATTATCACAACAAAAATTTAAACACCTTTCCAGTTCCAGAGCAAGCGCATGGCGTCTCCAGCTTCTTACAGCTCTCAAACTCTTCTTCGAGGCAAATTCTGCAAATAGATACCGAAGAAGAAGACGAACTCAAACTCAAATCATCTATAAACAACACAATATCATCACTCATCATCTCTGTTTTCACTTTTCAAACTGTTTTTTCTGTTGGAACCAACGAAGGATGTTTCTCTCTCTACCGCTTCTCTCTCTAAATATCGCTTCTTTTCGTGGGAGTCTCCGGGACTTGGTTTTATGAAAGGAAATTGAGGGGCGAAATTACCAAAGTACCCTTAATATTGCAAACATTATTTATTATTTATTTATGAAATAAATATATGAAGGTATGATGAAGCCAGTTTTCATGTGCAGGTGGGCAACTTATGCAACTTTGACTTCATTAATTACGTGTAATTAAATCAAATAATTTTGTCAAACTTAATAATAATTATGGACATTGCTGGTCTTCTTTACTTTCTTTTGGTCAATTTTTTGGTCATTATTTATCATTAGTTTTACCCTTATTTTATGTTATATTGTTCAATCACAAGTGATATTCTATTCATTTTATCCCCTAAGGAAAATAAAAGTTACTCAAAGAATAATTTGATGGTTTAAAAAGATGTGGTTGGAGCTCGCGCAGATCTTATGCGTGTAATTTTACAGTATAATGGTAATTGATATTAAATTTAACTGATATTTTTGTGATCCAACTCGCAATTTTAAAATTATAATAAATGGGAATATATGTCATTATGGATTTTCATTATTTTAGAAGTATACCTAATTAAGTTATTGACGAACCATAAGTTATTGACGAACCATAATGGTTAAGTGGACCTTCTTGACCTATCTCTCCTCCAATCCTAAGGCATTTGGTACCATAGAAATTTTGCTCTTAAAAGATAATGATAACAATTTGTAGCTCATTTTAGTTCCCCCAATAGTGATTGATGTCAACATGAATAAGATCCATACGCTTATGCATTGTTTTTAGTGGATGAGGCCAAAATTCATGAACAAGGAATCAATATAAATGCTACACTTGTTTAGCCTTTTCTTGTGTATGTAAACGTAATTTTATATGACGTACGGAGACAGATACAACATGAATAGAACGATACATATTCCTTCTTAAATTTATTATGTGAAAAGTAATCAAAACGATATTTCGATATAAATAAGACAATATTAGAAAATTATTTTTAAGATTATCCCTTTGACGTGGCCCGAACCCGCTTTCCCACATGGACTTATCATAGCACGCCACCTGGCATCTCGACCGAGTCGATGCCCTCCGACGACGGGATCAATCCTGCAATTAACCGCCCCAATCTTTACCATTCCGTACCTCGATTGTCGAGAGCTCCATACCCTCGACCCAGGCATCCCGACCCACTTCGACCCCATAGCTGGTCAGCCCACTATTCCTCTCCAAGGTAAATGGTCGATCACACATTAAATGCTTAGTGATAATGGGACACCTGTCAGCTTGAAACACCGACACATCGAGAGAATTTAACCTCTCTCTTCACCTTATATAAGGGCAGTATTTATAACACAAGTAAGTTTTCACCTACTGCAAACTCGACTTTCTCAACTCGATACTAACTTGAGAGTCGGAGTGTCAACCCTGGCATCACCCCCATCTTTTCCGAGTTGGCCTCGAGTTCACCCCTCTTTTCGTCTTCCCCAGATTCCGAGCGAAAAGCGACGATTCCCCAATCAATAAATTTAAGTGCTCGGACTAGAGAACCAGATTGATCTGTCATCGGAAATTTGGCTTGATCACCCTTAATTATGATTAAATTGAAAGTAAAATAAATGATTATGATTTATAAACATTTGAAACATTAAATGCAATGATGGGCGGATGTAACTAATTTAGTTCAACAAAAAGTAATAGAACCATTGATGAAAATTGGCTACCTTATTCTTTACCTATTTTTTTGAAATTTTGAGTTAGGACTTTGCTTTTAGGAGTTTGAATATGAGGTCTATGATTGCCTATTAACGGTTCAAATAATTATTAATTTTTTTAAAATAGTGGGGCCCGTTAATCTGAGCCCGAATTGAAGGAACGCGCTCGCGCCGCACCGGCCCAAACGGGTTTGCAAAGATTCTGTGGGCCCGAGTTGGACCTACCCCACAAAATTTGCTTATTTTAATTTAATTATTCATGAATTTACATTTTCTTTTTACCAAATTGAAGATAAAATGGTCAGTTCATTTATTTGTAAAATTTCGTCAAATGGGATTATTTTAATGACCAAAACATATAAAAGAGGATGTAATATTCGTGTTTAAGTGAGTACATATTGTTATTATATAAACTCAAAAATTTTAAAAAGAAAAATCATCCACTTTTATTTTTTTATTATTTGTCGTTATAGTATATGTTTGGTTTAACTCATCTGTTTAACTAATCTTAAAAGTTAGCTAATAATATAAGGTTATAATATCATTAGATAGTACAGATTAACACTCATACGTCAAACATGAACAATCCGAACCTCAAATATCCTTGAAACTTTTAAAATTATTATTTTATTATTAGACACTTTGATGGTGCATAAACTGGAAAGGAATTAAGACACCAACACTTTAAGATTTGTTTAAGAGAGGGAAGACCATCACAGGCGTTGGTGCCTCAGAAACTGGGTTTCCAAAGAGCGTGGGTTCTTCTAGCTAAGATAACACCAGGGGAAAAGTGTAGTAAGAAAGCAAAGATGGTGAAGTATGCGGAGCTTGGGAAGAAGAAACCAGAGTAAAAATGGAGGAAAAATACCCATTTGTGTATGTAATGTCTGTGTAGAAGATTACTTAGGAAAAGTGCGTATAAATTCCCCTATTTATACGTTGAGGGCAAGAGTGTTTTGGTAAAAGCGACCATGTGGTCCCAAACCCAGGCTGCCCTAGACACGTGGCAACGTGTGATGGTGTGAGAGTGACATCCCTGAAAGATACCTAGTGATAGGTGGTTGTAGTGTGTCAGGCGTGGTGTGCGCACTACCACTGTGTCAGAGGTGGTTATAGAGCGGCTACCGAGCGTGGAGGCACCCAAGGAGCCTCCTTAAGTAACTGGGTGTGCCCTCGAGGGGAACCCTTCATTAAGGAGGGGGTTAATCTCTGGGAAACGGGTACCGGTGGCACAAGCGTTGGGATATCCCGAATGGACGTTCCCGAGCGCCGGAGCGCTTGAAAGGAGTTCCTCTAGTAACTGGGTCCGAGCGTCGGTCAGCTCGAGCGGAGTGTGGGCTCGACCGTGAGTTCCCTCGTAGCGGGCTACCTTGGTACGAAAGGGATGGACTCTGGGTGGAGAGCGTTCCACGGGGCCGCAGTGCGAGCGTCAGGTGGGATCGGTAAGCAAATCCCACGCTTACGGCTTGGGCCGAGGCGCGCAAGTCTTAATTAGTGAGATGATGAGTGAATGGGCTGGATCCACTTCGCGAGCCTATTACCACGAGCTTCCATGCTCTAGCGCCTTCAGATAGCTTAGGCGGGCCGTTCAGATTGCGACACGTGTACGGTGTTGATCTGAGCGTGATTTGGGCCTATCATTTTGCCCCCCAAATTCTGTAGTTACACTTGAGTGAACTGTAGAATTTTAAAATCCGAGTGTTAGCTTCGGACATTCGTGAGTCAAGTTTTTGGAGGGAAGCGACGCAGACTGTACTCCATAACAAACACCTTCTGACAGGGCATTAAATGCAGTCCTATCAGTTCTGAGGCTCAAGCAGATACGCATTAAATGCTGAGCGGAGACGTGGGCGCGCGTTTTAAGGAAACGACGCGTGAACATGGGTAACCATATGACGGTTAACAAAAGTGGGGAGTTTTCTAGGCGGGAATGATTACATTTGAATTAAAGACCCCAATCATGCCTGTAACTTCTTCCTATAAATAGGGATTTGTAAACCCTTTTCTGTAACGCCCCGATTTTCAGACAGTCAGGTACGCTCGACACGTGTGGGTTTTGAGCGTTAGGATTTTATTTTATTAATTTCGTTTAATTGATTTAGACGTGTTATATTAATTCTTATCAATTGTTTTCTACATGATTACGTGAAATTATATGATATTCATTTCAAATTGAGAATTCTTGTATGAATGGAAATTAATGATTACATGAATTAATTGTCCAATTTGAATTAATTGCCAAGTTGTCCTTAAGTGTTCATTTCCTTTTCTTTAAGAACGTAATTGCATGAAATATTAGGGGACTAAAGTGATCATTTCCCAAACTTGATACACTTAATTGCATGACTTATGGAGTTAGAGGATTTAATCATAATTATCACATATTTCCCCAAAATATATCACGTTATATGCATCTCTCTCTCAATCATCTTCATTTTCATACCAATCATCCCATGTTTGCTTTCTCTCCACCGAACCACCATCCTTCAAGAAAGGAAATGGAGAAATCATCATCTTCAAGCTAGAATTTGTTAGGGAAATTCATGATTCAAGCTTAAGCATCCATGATCATCCATCTTTCTTCCTCCAAGTTCATGTAAGTAAGGATTATGTGATTTCTTGAATTTATGTATGAAGCTAGGGTTTATAATTCAAGCTTGATAATTCATGATTTAATGTTAGAAGCATGATTAGGAACCTTAGGCTTGAATTCCAAGTATGATTCTTGAAGAATATGAGATTTTGTGATAAATTTATATATATGCTAAAGTTGGGGATTATGATAATTAAAGCTTGAATTATGTGTTTATATTGAGTATTATTGCTCCTTAAGCATGTATACATACTATCTTTCATGGATTATAATTGTTAGAATTAACTACAAGTGTTTTGGGAGTTTTGTTGGTTGAAGTCGTGCCTCCTCTGTTCTTCTGCTCTGTTTCTGGACTGTCTGCGTAACGGGAACGGCCCTTCCCGTTCCCTTTGTAAGTAGGGAACGGCCGTTCCCATTGTTTGAATGATATGCTTGGCGGCGAGGACGGGAACGACCGTTCCCATTTTGGCTTGCAAGCCGGAACGGCCGTTCCCATCTTCGGGGAGCCCGACAGCGGGAACGGCCCTTCCCACTTTGAACTGGAACCTGGAACGGCCGTTCCCAGCTCTCTGGTAGTGCATAAATATTCTGCACAAAATTACAATTTTGGCCCCTCGTTCCAAGGGCTTCTTTGATCCCGAATTGCTATTATATGATTGATTATATGTCGAAACAACATGTTTTCATGCTACATTGTGTATTGCTCAATGTCTCGTGTATGATCATGCCGTGCGTCATTATATGAACAATATGCTTGAATGGTGGTCTCATGCACGTACATGGTTTCGTTTCTTGTCCAGTTATTCTCCAGGGTGGAGATTATGGATCATGAGCACGTTCACGCGTTCACGAGTCATGTGTCGCTTGTCAGGTGAGGTGTAATTTCTAGTTATATAGAACCTGTATAACCTTTACGTGACTGTTTTAGCCAAAAGGTATTTATAGTATATTTTTATGAAATCATTTATCGTTCCAAGTTATATTATTGTTCGTTAATCAAGCACGTAAAGCATGTTAGTGTTCACTCATCAAAGCATGTCATGTTCATGAATGCAAGCAAGTGTGTTCTCTTGGCCAGGTCCTCCTTAGTGGGGGCGCTGGACTGGTCGTGCCAGTGATTGTCCGTCCAATCACAAGAAGAACACTACCCTACCGTGTTCGTGTGTCCTCTTGGCCAGGTTCTCCTTAGTGAGGGCGCTGGACTGGTCCTGCCAGTGGTTGTCCGTCCAACCACAAGAAGAACAAAACCCTATCGTGTACCCATGTTTCCCCTGGCCAAGTCCTTCTGAGTGAAGGGCGCTGGATTGGTTTCGTGCCAATGATTGTCCGTCCAATCACAGGAGGAATAAACCCTATCATGTTACAAGCAAGCCATGTAGTGATTGCATGATCTCCATCCCACGAACGTGCTAAGTGATTACACTATTGCATGATTGCACGATAATTGAATTGCGTGATCACCTAATGATTAACAAGCAAGCGAGCATGTTTATCGATTGCATGAAAAGAACAAGTGATTAATATTGATAGTTGTATTCTCGGGCGAAGCTATGTTATTCTTGAACTGTATAATTATCTTTATAAACCTTTACCCGAGAATATAACTTGCATGTTATCTGCGCTAATATATATGTAAACCCCTCACTCAGTCTTCACAGACTGACGCCTCCACCTTTCAGGTATTGCAGGTGCATGCTAGGCGGGAAGTGAGTCGAGTCCAGTTGTTAGAGTTGAGTCTTACACGGTGCATT
Organism: Lantana camara; assembly: GCA_037501455.1. NCBI lineage: Eukaryota > Viridiplantae > Streptophyta > Magnoliopsida > Lamiales > Verbenaceae > Lantana > Lantana camara. Next base: position 132,587,209 of record CM074855.1, read on the forward strand.
TATTTGATGATTTATTTATTGTTCGATAAAGTTATGTTTACAATTATATGTTAATTATATTAAGGAGATGATAATGTAGTGATATATAAGTTAGAATATATTTCATTCAGTACATGGAAATGTCATGCCTTGATAAATGAAATTATTTGATAGTGATCGATTTATGCTTCCGCTTTATTTTGTCGCATGTGTAAGTTTCCCGCCTAGCTTGTTGAGTATTGCATTGTCACCGTTCGCTATAGGTTGGTTCATGTACGGATCGCCCATTTCGTATGTGAATTGATCTATAGTGCGGGGGTGTGGCACCTCCACGTGTACGGGGTGTTACATCCGAGGTGGTATCAGAGCCCGGTTGCAAAACCGAGGTTCTAGCGTCGTGTCGTGTCGAGTCTAGGTCGTACGGCATAGGCATTACCTGTTAATCTGAGAGTCTTGCATTTTATTTGAAAATTACTTGGCCACTAGGATTCTTTGAATTACCTGAAATACTTGATAACTTGTGCCCTTGTATTAATTCATGTTAATGATTGCCAATTGGGTGACCTTGAATTGTTGGAAGTTTATGTGACCAACGTGTTTATTTTAAATATTGATGAAATACTTGTTTCAATTTATATTAAATTCTTGTTATCCGCATCAATTATGTGACAATTACGTGACTCGAGCATGCTTCACCCACATGCATATATTTGCAAAGCAAGTTGTGAGTGACAGGTTTTGGAAAGGTATGAATCAAGGCTGGAGGATTCGAAGACGTAGGAGACTGATCAACCGCTTGAACCAAGTTGCAGTTCGGCCAACCAAGAATGGACACCAGAATCGAGCCCAACATTTCTGCGGTGCCAGGTTCTTCAATGCATTCATAAGCACGTGCATCAAAGCTACTAATTAATTGTTTTTCATTTGTAAATGTTGTTTTAATTGTATTCAAAATTTCCTACTTGATGTCTTGGATGCATGTTCAAATTATTTACATTATTTACATTGTCTTATTTATAAATATGAGTTCAAGATGATATAATTGTTTCAAATTGTGCATTTTAAATTGGGGGATAAAATGTGCATCGACACTTTAATCATCATGCATTATTTAGTGTTTCTTGGCAATAGGCTCTCCCTATGCTCTACACTGTTCTTGCTCCTATTCCTACCGACGTAAATTTAAAGAAGGGATTTTGAATCAGTGGGTACCATGGTAGTAACCGGGTAATTTGATTTGGATTGAGAGTTTAGAAAATTTTGGGGTTGTGAGAAGAACTTACTCGGGAGTCGGTAATAGCAGGAGGTGTGAAGTAGATATTGGAAAATTTTGGGAAACGGGAACATGATGATAAGTTCAAGCAGATAAATATTCAGTGGGTCCTTCAACTTTCAGGAATTGCGCAGTATTTTGGAAATTCAGTAAGGGTAGGAAAAAGAACTTTCTTGTTTTGGATTAGGATGCTAGCTTGACAGATATCAATTCTAGAAGCAGTAGAGGGTAATTATAGGACATGGCATTTTCATGAATAGCAGAAGGGGTATAGGATATTGAAGAATTTAAATATCAAATCAAAGTGGTGATAGTCAGGGGGCTTCAAGTTGAGTATGGGGATAACAGAAAGAATTAGAAAGAAATCATCAATCAACCTTTTGATTAACGACCAGTAGGACGAGGAAAAGGTTACGGGAATTGAATCAGCAGAGAAGCTTGCAAGTGGGAAAGGACAGAATGAAACCAAAGGATAAGAAAATTTCCATTTTCTTAAGGGGGAGAGCCGGTCTGGAAATGAATTAAATCGGAAGCTGGACAACATTCAGGATAGTCGGGAATCCTCTATCAGAACCATGTGAAAGAAGTTTCAGTTAGCTAAACCTTTCCTCCCTCTTACACAAAGAAAAGTCTCATCATCGATAGTACCTTTGTTTTATCATCATTTCCAGGAAAGTGGGTACACTATCTGCAATCCTCCGACAAACTCAGGATATCATTTGACTCGGTAAATAGAAAAGGATTCAGTTTGGGCGATATCCGGAACCAATCTCAAGATTTGATAGGTTAACTCCGACAAGAGTTTTCTTACGAAGTTGTTACTGGTACCCTAGAGATGTTTGGGAATTCTCGTCGTGCTTTCATTCGGGGGGTTGCCGCGCCTCCATGAATACACCGGTTTACTGTGAACCCTTCAGAGAGATGGAAGTTTGAGTGATCCTCTCTTTCGAGATATTTCGTGGAATTGTGGGGTATGTTATCGAATTTCAGGGGCCAAAGGAAGACGTTTCACTAGGACCGGATTCTTTCGGTTTCTATGCAAGTGTGCTTGTTGAATTACTCTCACGGGACGACAACCTTGATTCCTCTATTGCAAATATCCGCCGTATTGTTAACTAAGGGAGTAAGAGCTCAACTTTTAGACTGCAAACAAGGAGTCAAGAATGCTGCTTCGGAAAAAAAAAAAAAGTTTACTTTAATTACTGAGGTCGGAGGAGTGGTAACACCTGTTTCTCTGCTCGTTGGACAAGAGCTTGCTTGGAACTCAAAGTCAGTCTTTTAAGCTGGGACGGGCAATTACACTCTAACAGGAATATCAGGGTGTTCTCAATTCTGGAATCGGAAAGTAAATGTGAGAATCAGTGCAGGAATGGTTCAACCGACAAATCTGTAATTCAGACGGGTTTGAAGATGTGGTGATTAATGATGATTTACGGATTATGTTAGAAAACAGCACAATGGCAGAAATGGCTATCCAGAATGAGAATATCGAACCGTAGTGGTGCAAAGCGGGGAAAATCTCAACTAACGAATCAAGTATTCAACCGAATTAATTCAGTTCCAGAATTTCAATCCTCGGTGAACGGTACACCTAATCATGCATACCACATGCATCATTATTTTATCATTATCATTATTTTGTTAATTCTATATATGACTCCTTGTTGTTATTCATTGTTTATTAATCCGTCAGTCTTGTATATGATTCCTTGTTTATTAATAATTGTTACGTGAACGAGTACTTGCATAAATGATAATTTTATCTGATCCTTGTGTATTAATTGTAAATATGTACTTAAGTGCTCGCTTGAATTTTATTTCGTGTGCGTGAGAGACGGGGATTCTCTCAGGGTGGTCAGGAGACGGGGTTCTCTTGTTACTTGCTAGGGAGACGGGGTTCTCTCGTTAATTGGTTGAGAGACGGGGTACTCTCAGTATTTCCAACTACTTGTCAACTTGTTTTAGTGGAAGGTTAGATTTTCTTTCGAGTGATTAGACTCCGGAAGTTGAGGGTCGTGATCTCGACCATTGGAAGACCTTGTGGAATAAAGACCTCTTTCAAACTAATTCCTGACGGGGAGTAGCTAACCCGCGTGGGATGAACATGTAAGAGCCAATTAAATTCCAGGAATTCAGGACAAGGAATCCGAGGACGGATTCTCTTAAGGGGGAGAGAGTTGTAACGCCCCGATTTTCAGACAGTCAGGTACGCTCGACACGTGTGGGTTTTGAGCGTTAGGATTTTATTTTATTAATTTCGTTTAATTGATTTAGACGTGTTATATTAATTCTTATCAATTGTTTTCAACATGATTACGTGAAATTATATGATATTCATTTCAAATTGAGAATTCTTGTATGAATGGAAATTAATGATTACATGAATTAATTGTCCAATTTGAATTAATTGCCAAATTGTCCTTAAGTGTTCATTTCCTTTTCTTTAAGAACGTAATTGCATGAAATATTAGGGGACTAAAGTGATCATTTCCCAAACTTGATACACTTAATTGCATGACTTATGGAGTTAGAGGATTTAATCATAATTATCACATATTTCCCCAAAATATATCACGTTATATGCATCTCTCTCTCAATCATCTTCATTTTCATACCAATCATCCCATGTTTGCTTTCTCTCCACCGAACCACCATCCTTCAAGAAAGGAAATGGAGAAATCATCATCTTCAAGCTAGAATTTGTTAGGGAAATTCATGATTCAAGCTTAAGCATCCATGATCATCCATCTTTCTTCCTCCAAGTTCATGTAAGTAAGGATTATGTGATTTCTTGAATTTATGTATGAAGCTAGGGTTTATAATTCAAGCTTGATAATTCATGATTTAATGTTAGAAGCATGATTAGGAACCTTAGGCTTGAATTCCAAGTATGATTCTTGAAGAATATGAGATTTTGTGATAAATTTATATATATGCTAAAGTTGGGGATTATGATAATTAAAGCTTGAATTATGTGTTTATATTGAGTATTATTGCTCCTTAAGCATGTATACATACTATCTTTCATGGATTATAATTGTTAGAATTAACTACAAGTGTTTTGGGAGTTTGTTGGTTGAAGTCGTGCCTCCTCTGTTCTTCTGCTCTGTTTCTGGACTGTCTGCGTAACGGGAACGGCCCTTCCCGTTCCCTTTGTAAGTAGGGAACGGCCGTTCCCATTGTTTGAATGATATGCTTGGCGGCGAGGACGGGAACGACCGTTCCCATTTTGGCTTGCAAGCCGGAACGGCCGTTCCCATCTTCGGGGAGCCCGACAGCGGGAACGGCCCTTCCCACTTTGAACTGGAACCTGGAACGGCCGTTCCTAGCTCTCTGGTAGTGCAGAAATATTCTGCACAAAATTACAATTTTGGCCCCTCGTTCCAAGGGCTTCTTTGATACCGAATTGCTATTATATGATTGATTATATGTCGAAACAACATGTTTTCATGCTACATTGTGTATTGCTCAATGTCTCGTGTATGATCATGCCGTGCGTCATTATATGAACAATATGCTTGAATGGTGGTCTCATGCACGTACATGGTTTCGTTTCTTGTCCAGTTATTCTCCAGGGTGGAGATTATGGATCATGAGCACGTTCACGCGTTCACGAGTCGTGTGTCGCTTGTCAGGTGAGGTGTAATTTCTAGTTATATAGAACCTGTATAACCTTTACGTGACTGTTTTAGCCAAAAGGTATTTATAGTATATTTTTATGAAATCATTTATCGTTCCAAGTTATATTATTGTTCGTTAATCAAGCACGTAAAGCATGTTAGTGTTCACTCATCAAAGCATGTCATGTTCATGAATGCAAGCAAGTGTGTTCTCTTGGCCAGGTCCTCCTTAGTGGGGGCGCTGGACTGGTCGTGCCAGTGATTGTCCGTCCAATCACAAGAAGAACACTACCCTACCGTGTTCGTGTGTCCTCTTGGCCAGGTTCTCCTTAGTGAGGGCGCTGGACTGGTCCTGCCAGTGGTTGTCCGTCCAACCACAAGAAGAACAAAACCCTATCGTGTACCCATGTTTCCCCTGGCCAAGTCCTTCTGAGTGAAGGGCGCTGGATTGGTTTCGTGCCAATGATTGTCCGTCCAATCACAGGAGGAATAAACCCTATCATGTTACAAGCAAGCCATGTAGTGATTGCATGATCTCCATCCCACGAACGTGCTAAGTGATTACACTATTGCATGATTGCACGATAATTGAATTACGTGATCACCTAATGATTAACAAGCAAGCGAGCATGTTTATCGATTGCATGAAAAGAACAAGTGATTAATATTGATAGTTGTATTCTCGGGCGAAGCTATGTTATTCTTGAACTGTATAATTATCTTTATAAACCTTTACCCGAGAATATAACTTGCATGTTATCTGCGCTAATATATATGTAAACCCCTCACTCAGTCTTCACAGACTGACGCCTCCACCTTTCAGGTATTGCAGGTGCATGCTAGGCGGGAAGTGAGTCGAGTCCAGTTGTTAGAGTTGAGTCTTACACGGTGCATTTATTTGATGATTTATTTATTGTTCGATAAAGTTATGTTTACAATTATATGTTAATTATATTAAGGAGATGATAATGTATTGATATATAAGTTAGAATATATTTCATTCAGTACATGGAAATGTCATGCCTTGATAAATGAAATTATTTGATAGTGATCGATTTATGCTTCCGCTTTATTTTGTCGCATGTGTAAGTTTCCCGCCTAGCTTGTTGAGTATTGCATTGTCACCGTTCGCTATAGGTTGGTTCATGTACGGATCGCCCATTTCGTATGTGAATTGATCTATAGTGCGGGGGTGTGGCACCTCCACGTGTACGGGGTGTTACATTTTCACTCTTTACGCATTCAGAACTCTCTAGAGCATACAACAAACTTCAGCATTTTCTGCAGAATCAGGCGAATTCTCTTCTCCAACTTAGGTAAATCACTGTGATTTTTCTTTTTCTTGAGTTTTCCTTGCACTAACCCTAGATTTAGGTTGTGTTGACCATCACTCTTAGGTGAGGAAGCCTTCTGAGCGATCGTTCTCGTACTAAAATCCTCATTTTCTGCTAAATTTCCCTGTAAAACCTTCATCTTCAAGAAACAAGAACAACAATGACTGATGAAATCATCAACCAGACGGTGAGAGAGATCGATGAAATGTCCCTGCAAGTTCTCCTCCCCAACATGATATTCCGTACGCCATTCTAATAGCGGAAGTCCCAGAAGAGGCTGAGGACGAAGAACTTGACGCTGTCGTTCAAGGGATGGACGAGCTTAACCCTAGGGGGGGTTGAGCAGATCTTTGAAGAAATGGATCTGTCCCTACTTATGCAAAACCAGGGGGAGAGGGTTTTTCCCGTGTTGAATAGTGCCGTTAGGCCACAAGACCACCAAGTTACGGTGGCTATTGCTGCCCCCCAAGAGGAAGCACGGGCTTCTGAGTGTCGGGCAGGGGAAGAACCTCCTCGTAAACGCCATCGAAAGGGGAAAGAACCGGCAACTCAAGTGAAGAAGCCCAACCCTCCTCGGACAGATAGAACCCCAGAGGAAATAGAAAGTACCCTAACGCTCGTGGAATTAGCTACTTTGAAGACTCAAGTTTATTGGGGCCAAGTATACACAACCCGTCTTCCCGTACGGCACGAGCGAGCCAAAAATTTGCCTCCCAGAATGATGACCGTCTATAGGGATACCGTGTTTGCCGAGGGTCTGAGGTTCCCGATCCCGACCCCGATCGCCAACATCTTGAATTTCCGAAACTTAAGTCCTTCACAGATTCTACCTAATGGTATCGCCCTGTTAAACACTTTTGTGATACTGATGAGGGCCACAGGACACGAGCCCTCGTTGGATAACTTCAACAGTCTATTCCAGGTGGCACGTTCTTCACGCTCGTCTCCGAGGGATGGATTTTACTATGTTCAGGCCAAATCAGGCTTAAGGATTATTGACTCACCCTCAACTTCATACGAAGAGAACTGGAAGGAGAAATTCTTCTTTGTGGGGGCACCGGGTGGTGTATTTAGAGTTCCTCGAGAGTGGGTAGTATACGGAGAGGGAGCCATTGTGAAATTCAGATCCGGTTCTTTACCTTTCGAGCAGTGGGCAAAAAGTTTGGCCCTCGTTATGAAGAATACCAAGTGGCTGATCAAAGACAAGGACTTGATGCGTAACGAGGAGATATTATTCCGCTATGGGCTCGTGAGTCCTCTGGATATGATCATCAATCCTCCTGCTCGAACGATGAACAGAGACGATTAGATTCTAGCAACTAACTTTGCTAACATTTAGAGTAGGAGCACTAACTCTTAAGCTTTGTTACATTGTAGAAGTTAACCTGACGTTCGTTTACTCCTTTGTGTGCAGGCGTAGATATATTGATGCCAGGAGGAGGTGCTGAAGCTATCGCAGCCTTGATGCACGCTCGTAGAGTGAACAACAATCAGCAACAGCAGCCGCCGCGACAACAGATGGCTCCGCGAGGGGGCCGTGGTGTAGGCCGAGGGGCTGGGAGATGTGAAGGCGTCAGAGGGGATAGCCGCGATGAGAGTTAGACGGTGGATCTGATGAGCGGGAACGTTTACGATGCTACTCCTCCGGGTGCACTAGTTCCTATGCCCGTCGAGGGACCTGTACAGCTGGGCCCCAACGCTTCCCGCAACAACCGCTGGGAGTAATCCTTCAGGACATGGGCGAGGATAGGTCCCAACCCTCGGAAAAGAGAAAAAGACTTGCAGATTCCGTCCCTATCTCCCGCAAGGGGAAGAATGTGGTAGTGGGGGACCCATATGATGATGGCGACACCTCCTCTTCCAAGAATGAGAGCTTCTGGAAATTTGAGCGCAGGGAGGCTGTGCATTACAAGCGCTCGGTGGAAGACGGTTCTGTGCTCCTAAACGACTGCCCCGCCACTCGCAATGTTGTCTCTGGAATGGTCCACCGCCTATAATTTTTCGGGGATCATCAGAAACTGAACGAGCAGACCGCCTGCGGAGGTTGTGGCAGATGCCTGTCACGCTCTTGTGGCGGTAACTGTCCGAGCGTTGCTTTAACTAAGTTGGATTTCCACTTGATTAATCTTGGACTTAGTAAAATTTTGTCACTTATGCAGGAGGTGCTTTCCAGGTTGAAGAACCTGCAGAGACGATCGGAGACCCACTCCGAATGAAAGGCTAAATACAAGAAGCTGCTGCGTATCACCGACCCCGACCGGCTGCAGGAGGATTATTACACTATTTCCGCTCAATTCACATCTCTGGGCTTGAATACGACAAAGTGAAAAAGGCGCTCCAGGATCAAGAAACTGCCTGGCAGACCTTGGACGAGCGGCACAAGAAGTTGAAGGCTGAACGCAATAAGCTGAGGGACGACAAGAAGGACCTCACCCAGAAGCTAACAGAGCATGACCAACTGTTAGAATCAGTGAGAAAAGAGCTTGCTGATCTCCAAGGGCAAGTTGCAGATCTTGAAATAAGGGGTGCTTGGGATGCGATCCTTAAGTTTTTGCGCTCGAAGGCCTTCAACTTTGCTGTCAATCTCCACTGCTTTGCCAATGCCAAACGCTTCTTCCGGAAGTCCGTGGGCCAACTGATTAAGTTGGGAATGGTGCCTCCCGCCACTCGTACGGACGATCGTTTACGCATGGATCTTGATGAGAACTTAGAGCCGATCATGGGAAATGGGGACCCGGCTAAAGACTTGACGGTACAATGAATTGGTCACTATGCTCCAATATGAGTTTATGACGGCCAACCCCATAGAACCCGAGCCCATGGTGGTGGACGAGGGTGCTAACGACGTTCAAATTTCCAATCCTGAAGTCCTAGTGCCCATTTCGCTGGCAACTGCACCCCCTGAGCCTCAAGCTCCATCTTGCAATGCTGAGTTAGTGAATTTGGAGGAGGATTCCTATCTTAACGCTCAGGATTCTGTATACTTAGTTTCTGCTTCCGGGAGTCAACCTTCATAAGGCCCTTCGCTGCTCTACTTTCAAATATGTTGAACTTTTTGCAATAATTTTTTGGATTTGCAATGTATCTCTTCCTTTCCTTAGTACTGTAACTTTCTTCTTTTATGATAATGGAATTTGGTTTTCTTCTCTTTGTGTTGTAATGTCTTGAATGCTGTTTGTTGACTTCTTTTTTATCGCTGAAAATTTTACGGTATGGGAAAGCATAGGTGCGAGGGTGTTCCATTTGAGGGGCACCCTGGCAAATTTAACGTGGGGCTTGAACTTAGAATGTCAAAGTTATTTCTTCTAAGTGTTGAGTAATAACGAGTGTAGCCATAGTGCAAACTTGAACTTAGAAATCAACAAAGGAATTTGTTAAGTGTTTATTCACTACGAGCGTGCGTCAGAGGAGGGATCCGTTTAGGGATCGCGAGTGTGAACTAGAGCGATGGATCTAGTTCGTCTAAATAGTAATAATAACGTCCCGATGGGATCCGCTCGTTTTAAGAGGGATCTGTATGAGTAAAACACTAAGCCGTTCGACGTGGAGTACCCTCGATACGAAGTTGGCAAAGTAGATCATTACAAGATAACAGTTAAATAAAATTGTATGAGAAATGCACACGGATGTACGGGGTTTGTATTTCTGTCAAAAGAAGATACAAAGGGCCCCGAACGGAGGTGTTACAAGATTTTTAATCAGACATAGAATTTTCTGAGATCATAAGCATTCCAGGGACGAGGGAGAAGTTCGCCTTGCAAAGTCTCTAGCAGGTAGGTATTGTTCGCTCGCACCTGAGTGACTTTGAAGAGGCCTTCCCAGTTAGGGTCTAGCTTACCTACATGCTTGGACACTTCAACTTTTTTGAGGACTAGGTCCCCCAGCTGGAAGGTCCTTTCCTTGACACGTTTGTTGTACTGATGGGCTACTGTTGTCTTGTACTTGTGGATTCGAGCCCAAGCAGTGTTCCTCTTCTCGTCTAGCAAGTCTAGTTCAAGCGCCCGATTACTCTCGTTGGTTGCAGGCTCGAAGTAAGCAACGCTTGCGGACTCTTGAGCGACTTCCGCAGGTATCATAGCTTCGGAGCCATAAACGAGGGAGTAAGGGGTCTCCCCGTTGCCGCTCGTGGGGTAGTACGGTACGCCCAGAGGGCTTCTTGGAGCTCTTCAGCCCATTCACTTTTCTTACTCTCGAGCATCATTCTCAGATGCTGGAGTATGGTTCTGTTGGTGACTTCAGCTTGACCGTTAGCCTACGGATGGCCTACGGAAGTGAAACATTGCTCAATGCCTAGCTCCAAGCACCACTCTTGGGTGTCAGCATCAATGAATTGAGAGCCATTATCTGAAATGAGCACCATCGGGATGCCATATCTATAGATGATGCTCTTCCAAATGAAGTCTCTTACCACCCTGAATGTTATTTTTGCGACCGCTTCAGCCTCTACCCACTTGGTAAAGTAGTCCACGGCGAGGATCACGAATTTCTTCTGTCTGAACGCCATTGGTAGGGGTCCCACTATGTCAATGCCCCACTGGTCAAAGGGCCACGAAACATCAATTGGGATCATTTGGGCCTCTGGCAGTTGAGGAACGTTGGAGTGAAATTGGCACTTGGGGCATTTCTTGGAGTAATTGATGGCATCCTGCAATACCGAGGGCCAATAGACTCCGCTCCTTAGTACCTTTTTGGCCAGAATACGACCGCCAGAATGATTCCCACAACTTCCGCTGTGCACGTGTTCCAATACTTCCTTGGCCTCTAAGGGTCTCAGGCATCTTAATAGTGGACCTTGAAAAGACCTCTTAAAGAGCCTACCCTCATTATCAAGTGAAAAACGAGGGGATTTGCTCCTAATTTTCCGTGCTTCCACTTTATCGCTCGGGCAAATTTCATCCCTTAGGAATCTGATGATGTCATCAAGCCAACAAGGTTCGAATGGATCAATCATGCTCACTTCACCCGAGGGTTTCCTCTCGCTTATCAATGGTTCCTCCGTTCTCAGGAACGTGACTGAACGCTCGCAGGAGCCTTCCAGAGCGGATGCAAACTTAGAGATGGCATCAGCACGTTCGTTCTCCGCTCGTGGAACCTGCAGTAGATGGAATTCCCTGAATTTGGAAATTATTTCCTCAGCCTTTGCCAGGTATTGCACCATGGTGGTTTCTTGAGCCTCATAGGCACCATCAATCTGGCTTACAATTAACTGAGAGTCAACGTAGGCGGTGATCCGGGAGGCTCCATTCTGAAAGGCAATTCTGAGCCCTTGGATGAGAGCCTCATACTCAGCCTCATTGTTGGTGACTTGAAAGGCTAGCTTGATTGCGTAATCAATCTCAATTCCTTGGGGGTCTCTGAGGGTCACCCCTGCTCCTCCCCCCTGGGAGGTCGAGGAACCATCTGTGTGCAAGAGCCACAATCCTTCCTCCACCGAGGGCACGGGATCCAAATCAAAACGTTCTACCAACAGATCCGCCACTTCTTGAGCCTGTATAGCCGTACGAGGCTCGAAGCTGATGTCAAATTGACTGAGCTCAATTAACCATTTTATCAACCTTCCTGAGACGTCAGGCTTGGAGAGGATCTGTTTGAATGGTTGATCCGTAAGCACAGTAATGGAATGAGCCTGGAAATATGGTCTCAGCCTTCTGGAGGCATTAACGAGGGCTAAAGCAAATTTTTCTGTTTCCATATATCTTTTTTCTGCCCCCTGCAGGGTTTTGCTTAAGTAGTACACTGGTAAGTGCTTAAGCTCGCATACTGCTACAAGAACGGCGCTCGTGGCTTTCGAAGAGACTGAGAGGTAGATGAACAAGTTCTCTCCTGCGACCGGTTTTGTCAGTAAGGGTGCGCACGAGAGGTACCTCTTCATGTCCCGCAATGCGCTTTTGCACTTTTCGTTCCAATCAAAGTTCCAAGCATTGCGTAGAATCTGGGTGTGCCCTCGAGGGGAACCCTTCATTAAGGAGGGGGTTAACCTCTGGGAAACGAGTACCCCCGGCACGAGCGCTGGGATATCCCGAATGGACGTTCCCGAGCGCCGAAGCGCTCAAGAGGAGGAGTTCCTCTAGTGACTGGGTCCAAGCGTCGGTCAGCTCGAGCGGAGTGTGGGCTCGACCGCGAGTTCCCTCGTAGCGGGCTACCTTGGTGCGGAAGGGATGGACTCTGGGTGGAGAGCGTTCCACGGGGCCGCAGTGCGAGCGTCAGATGGGATCGGTAAGCAAATCCCACGCTTGCGGCTTGGGCTGAGGCGCTCAAATCTTAATCAGTGAGATGATGAGTGAATGGGCTGGATCCACTTCGCGAGCCCATTACCACGAGTGTCCATGCTCTAGCACCTTCAGATAGCTTAGGCAAACCGTTCAGATTGCGACACGTGTACGGTATTGATCTGAGCGTGATTTGGGCCCATTACACTCGTATTAAATACTTATCATGTGAAAAAATTAAAAAAAATAAATTTGTAATATCATATTTATATCATATCTGTATCTATGCAATATAATCTAGAACATAAAATTTAATTACAAGATACATCACGTTGTGATATGATACCACGTCAGATAGTCATTAAAATTCTTGATATAGTTATATTTATATTAAGCATTTGTATTGTTGATGCGCGAAAAATAGTATGGTATTCGCCATTCGGTAATAAATTAATAAAAAGGTTTGAAGTTGTAAAAAGAGGATATTTTTGGGTTGGTGACATTTGTGTTTAATGCTTATCCTCTTGTCGTTCTTATCTCCTTCTTCCTCAAATTGAAATTGGATAATTAGGATTGGGGCTTGGCTTTGCTTTGCTGATGCGTACGGCTCTACCTCTTCTCCACCACTGACAAATGGCCAGCTCACCAGTTGACACGTGGATAATCCCTTATACTTGTCTTATATATTTTTTTATATTCATTTTTATTATTTTTTCAATTTTATAGTGGGACATATTGGAAATTGTGGAGAATAATGATTTCGTAAAGAAGAGTACTTAATTTTATTTTATTATTCATTATTAGAGGAGATTAAGCATTAAAGAAGTTAGTGAGACGGAGACCTAATTGATGACATTTATAAATAATATTCATTTTTTTAAGAAATTAATTCATGATATATTATTCACCACAATTATAATAACTCAATATATAAAAGTAATAACTAATAAATATTATTAATAGTTGGATTTAGACCTTTATACCATCGAATTTCTTAATTTTATATTCAGTCTATAATTACGATTCAGTTTAAAATCCAACTCATAGACATTAGACAACCTATAAATATACATAGAAATAGTTCAAAGAAAATATAGAAATAGTTGACTGGGCTTGAATGCTGTAATTTGGGCCGAGTCCACAAAATTAATTAATGTGAAACACAAGTTGTAGGCCCGAAATACATATAGATTTATTGTGCCCTGCAGAATCTTCGTTATCTACCTAATCGAATTATGACGACTTCTACGCATGAAATTCAAAAGCTTGAGTTCAAATGAAAACAATTATCAAATCATTATACTTCGTGGAACTTTTAACTCACTCACATATGCAAATTTAATTCATTTCAAACTATTATATTAGTTTTGAATTGAACTTACTCACCTTTCAAGTAACCAATCGATAAAATATACATCTCCCCTCACTAGCAGTTTTATTATGCCAATATGCCCTATTCGAACTCGAATTGGAACTCAAAATATATCATTAGTATATTATTGAATTACTGAATAGCATTATTTCAAGGTAATTTATATTAATTGATAATAAAGCTGAAACCTTCTAACAATTTATTGTAACTCAATTTAAAAAAAAAAAGAAAGAAAAGAAAAGAAAGAATATCTCCCTTAATTACCAAAACCTTACATTTTGGATTGGGTTTTGCACTTTATCCCTTTGCATCGACGTCAAATAATAGGGTCCATAGCAGCGACTGATAAAGATGGCCATTTGAGAGCTTTTATTACGATGAATCGTGGAAGTTTGTCCTTGCCAATTGTGGGCACATAATAGCTCAATTTTCTAGAATTTCATAAATATGTCATTTTTGTAGGCCCTTAATAGCCCAATTGCAAGGGAAAAGTTGTCCTGACAAATAATGCATACAGATATTTTAAGATTAGTCAAAATAGAAGGATGTAACAATTATCGTCGCTCCGAATTTTCTAGCTCTTTAGGCGAGAGTGCAATCTCCGAACCAACACCAACTTAACGTATATTCATTGCGCTTACACTAGTGCTCTTTAATTTATACAGCCGAATTTATATATAAAATTTATTCTTTATATTTTCTCGATATGAAACACCGATTACAAATATCTAGTAATTCTAGGAGATTTAACAGTTCTGCCCACAAATTGTATTTTTTTATAACTTTTCGTGGACATTCGAGTATAAATAATATCAACATGAACAATTATCCTATATTTTCATATTCATACATTATTAAACAAAAGAAAAGTCCCCAGTTACCAATCATAGCCATACATGTATGATGAGTTAAGAAAGTTAACATCATAGTATGAAATATCCTTTATAAAAGCAAGCCTCGGCTCCCACTCTTGCCACTCAAACCCAAGACCAAAACTATCTTAAAAAGTACACAGAGGAATTTCGAGAATGTTGATAGTGCAAGAAAATGAGATGATGAAGGAGAAGAAGGTAGTGGTGGCAGTAGATGAAAGTGAGGAAAGCATGCATGCACTTTCATGGTGCCTCACAAATCTCCTTTCATCACAAACTAATAATAATAATAATAATAACAATTCCCACAATCCAAACACCACCTTAGTTCTCCTCTACGTCAAACCTCCTATTCCTGCTTACTCCTCCCTCGATGTCACAGGTAATCAATCTTAGCTAGGCTCCAACTCTTGTCGTTTCTCTTGTGTTTTTCGTGATCGGATCAAACCTCAAGGGGGTATTCGTAATTATTCATTTACATAAGTCGTAACTCGATTATAACAAATTTTGTTTGTTTAGGGCATTGGTTTGTTGGAGATATGATAGCGGAAATGGAGAAATACAGTAGGAATTTGGCGGATTCAGTGATGAGAAGAGCAGAGAGAGTTTGTAGAAACTATAATAGTCAAGTATGTAATTTAATTACTTCATTTATTATTAATAATTTTTTGAATGAATTTTGGTAATTATATATTTTTGTAGTAATTGATGGAAATCATTGGACAGGTTAATGTGGAGAAGAAAGTGGGCAGTGGAGAAGCAAAGGATGTGATCTGCACAGCAGTGGATAAACTTGGAGCAGACGTCTTAGTCATGGGAAGCCATGACTATGGTTTCTTCAAGAGGTATATATATTGCCAAGTTAATAAAAAATTAAATATTTAATTTCTGAAGTTTAATGAATTTGTTACAAATTTAAAATATTTATGAAAAATAGATTAATATATTATTAAATAAAATTACTTTTACTTTGAATAGTTTTGATATAATTTAGGAGGTTTATATATTTTTGTTGGTTATATTTGCAGGGCTCTTGTGGGGAGTGTGAGTGATTACTGTGCTAAGCATGTTAAGTGCCCATTGGTGGTGGTAAAGCGTCCTAAAACAGCCTAAAAATGATGACTCGTGATACTTATCTTTGTTGGATTTGTGGAAATATCATAATTAAGGGTTTGTTTTTTTCTTTTTATTTATATATTTTGGTTGGGGGGTTTGCAAATCCTTATTGTTTTTGATTAAGCCTTGAGAAGGCAAATATTAGCAACGAAGGTGTTTGTCAGAATAGCTGGAAATGGAAATGCTACTCAAATGTGCATATTTGAGTAACTGAAAGTTAAAACAGTAAATTACAAGGAAATGACGAATCATATGATAAAGTGATAAAAAGATGATATCAGCACAATATATAATTCGTTTTTTGACTGAGATACTATCATAAGTTATAGGCTTATAGCAATTAAAAGTACGTGATGCAATGCTTATGCAACAATTGATAAACCCAAAAATTATTTAAGTGGTATTTGGATTACCAAAGGATATGAAATATAATTCTCCTAAATAACATTTTCGGTTCATATTATGGTCTCGGAAATGAAGTAACTGAGTTGGGAGGTCTGTCCTAGTTGCACCTATACAGTATCTGAATTCCTTTAAAAAAAAATCCGAGTGGAAACCAGATAAAAGGGAAAAGAAGTTTGATTAACTAACAAGAAACATTAGCCGGTAATTATTTTTTTTTTAATAACTTTTGGGCCAAATTAGCTGAATTTATTCTTGTGGCCAAGAAAGAAACCTCAAAACCCCACAAAAATAGTTATTTGCAATGGGTCTTGAAGCCCATTTTAACTAAGCAATATACATGGACATTTTCATATAAATTTACTAATTGATAATTACAATAAGGTCCAAATCCAATAACCTCTCCCTTCATATTTGGAACAAGTCTACCCAAACCCAAGTTCGCAACAATTAAAATACAACTTTAGATTATAATTTATATCATTATCGCACACATGACACATGCAAAGCGCTACACAAACACACCACTTCCAAAACTACATAAATTTACAAAAACCTACTAATAATTATAACACTAACCAAACTCAAAATACCATTAATTATTGTAAATCAACACACATAAATCACTTTCTTTTATTTAATTAATTAATTAATTAATTAAAACATCCAATGTCGTGCTTTTGCCTTAATAGCCTTTTCCCTAATGGGATCCAAACTAGGCTTCCATCCCTTACCAGATATCTGTCTACTCAAGAACTCGGGCCTTCCCTCCAAGATATCCGTGAAATAATCACCCCTAATCCCGTCCTCCTCCGCCGATTTACGTTCCGCCAAACAGAGCCTATCGTCGTCCTTCACAACGGCGTCGTTTCTGGCGACGAACGCAGGACAAATCCTCACGAGCAGGGGAAGGACCCCCGTGAACGATAACAGCGCGTTTGTTTTCATCAACGAATTCGTCTTCGTTAAGAGCCTATGAGCTTCCTCGGATGATAACGGTGCTGGTTTACCTTTCCTGATCGGAAGCATGAGATACACTTTCCTCATTTCGAGCTTCTGATCCGCCGGCAATGGAGCTGGTTTCTTCCCGTTGATCGCCGACTGGAATTCGACCACCACTTCCCCTGGGTGCTCCAGCATGAGTTCCGCGACGGTGAGAGGTTCGTCGTAGGTGAAAACGGCGCCGTTTGATAGGATGACTCTTCCGCCTGCGGCGGAGGAGAGGCGGTGCGGGGGGGAGTTGCCCATCGGCGGTGGAGAGAGAGAGAGAGAATTAAAGTGAAATTGGGAAGATGTTAATGAAGGATAAAGATGAGTTAAATGAGGTGAAAGGAAAAGGATGAGTAAAAGCATGCGTTATGTTGATGTGTATATATATCTAAATCTAAAGGCTAAATAGAAGGAGATAGCTAAAGAAGTGTTCGTTAAACCGCTCCAACTTGGGGGATTAGAAATTATGGTGGACTTAGTAACAACTAATGCTAATGTGGAATGAGGTCATCTTTGCCTTTTTTACGCATTGGGCCTGGTCAGTTATATTGGACTCTTATTATTTACTATTTCCACCCCGATCGTCGTACCACACCTATAATTTTTAATTTGGATTTGACTCAATAATTTCAATTGATTTAATATAACGAGAGAGGTACGTATATTATACTTATCATAGGATTGATAGAAAATTTAAAGAGAATTATTAATTACATAACAAGTATAATACATTGTTTGGATCAATTGAGCTGAGTTTATACTGTAATTTTTTTTTTTTTTAAGCAAGGGGAAGCTAACCCTTAATAAGAATTTTGGGGAAAGCAGATTATGAGGTAAATTTGTCATCCTCTCAAGAACATGTGGAGTGGCATTGAGTGTTTTATATATATTTAGAATGGAGGCAAGTGCACTTAGTCGTACCAACCAAATCTAAAATAAGTCAATAGAAGAGGAACCGTTCAACGGTATCATCTTTGAATTAATATTACTTCATCAGTTTATAATTTGGCTTGCAAATAAAGAAAACAATAAGAATAGGTCTAGTTTGATTCTAACCATACCTGCCCCTCATTTTTGTGGGTTGTGTATCGTTTCTCCCTCATCCTAAATCCAAGAAAAACACTATATATGACATATCTCAAGTAGGATTGTAGGAACACTATGAGCTGAACTCTCACCTACTTTTCTTGATACATATTACAGTTCTTGGGTACTTTTTGCCACGTATAAAGCCAGAAATTCAAGCTTAAATCTTGATTGATCAAATTCTCGAAAATTATTTAGCAAGTGTGATACAGTGGCTATTTAACCATCACTCTTTTTAGGTTAGGGAGTATTAAACTTTCTGACAAGCTCAAAGTAAAAGAAGGTATATAATACCTGCAAAGATCTCCAAATTTCAGACAACTTTTTGTACATATAACAATCGAATTCAAACTTATTTTACAAAATCAAAGCACCAGTCATACAACTTCCAACAACTAACAAACTGAATCAAATGGAAAAGAATGAATCATCTCCCATTTTTCTCTTTTCAATTTTTCTGCAAGGAGCTGTTTCTTCCCCTCTTCAATCAAGAAACAGAGACGGGTTCAAAGCTATTGGTGTTGAGCTTACGAGAACCCTAATTTATGTACTGAGAGACCCATTTGAAGCCATCGCCATAGCCCATTTTTCGCACAATGCTGCACATGAAGACCTCCAGAGGGCGAACATTGGAATCAGCAAGATTAACCTTTCCTTTGCCAGTAGTTACACCAGTTAACCCAAGGTGATAACGCAATTCATCTTCTGATGCAGCGTATGGAATGTCGATCTTGTTTCCTAGAATGAGAAATGGGACAGTGGCTAGGGCTTCGTCAGAAAGGAGAGCATCTAATTCCTTCTTGGATTCTGCAAACCGCTCCTTGTCATATGCGTCCACTAGGTAAACTACAGCATCAACCTATGAAATACAAAGAAAATACATACATTATAAAACTCGATAATGCAGTCATCAATGGAGTATATTATACATATATGAATTTTCATAGGGAAAACTTTGAAAAAGGAACTCAATGATGTATCATCGATGGAGTATACAGAGAGGCTACGTCACGCGCTTCATGAGCAGTACATGTTTTCAAGAAGCTATCACTGTCACCATTTGATAGTAACTTAATAATGAATATGTCCCTTAAACCATGTTTTCAAGAAGCTATCACTGTCACCATTTGATAGTAACTTAATAATGAAGATGTCCCTTAAACTCCTACAAAATGAATTCGAGATATATCTTGTTCCTCATTCACTCTTCGGTGTAGCCATCCACCGTTCTACTATTCAATAGCATCGATAACAAATAGTGTAAATGAGCCTTTGAATGATTGAAACTGATTTGAAAGCGATACTCAGATAAATTGCAGTGGCAACATCAAGCTACTTCACTCAACTTTCCATAGGACAAAAACACATTATCATGCAGAGCAACACCAATACCAACTCAAACAAATCACCAAAGCAGCAACATGATTCATAGCACCATTGCCAAACACTATGATTTAGTGGTAAGGTGCAATTAAACGATCAAATTCATAACCAAACCATAATTCTTTTCACAAATTCAAACTTCCGTTGAGCTTTTCTCGAAAAAATTATCACAACAAACCATCTAGAGCCAAAATTAGAAGCACACATAAACACAAAACAACCTATATCAAATCAACCTTGGCATAATAATCCTTCCAGACTCTACGGGCGATCTGATGGCCTCCCAAATCAAAAGCCTTAAACTTAATTTTGCCAATACTCAGCTCCTCCGAGGTAGGATACTGTGTCGGCTGATGCTGCACTAATCTCTGCAAAAATAACCAACAACCCAACCAAATCAATCGCCTAGATCCACTAATCCAACACAATTATTAGCGCACAAATCCCCAAAAACACACAAAAAAAAAGTCATAACAGCCAAAATCACCTCATCCTTAAGCATGTGCAGAAGCGTAGTTTTTCCGGCATTATCGAGGCCGAGGAACAAGATCTTTGCCTCTTTTTGCCACAATCCGAGTGACGCCAATACGCCATAGAACCAATCCAACAGAAACATTGTTGACCCTCTTTCCTAGATCGAATTCGTGCTGCAAACTCCGCTAGATCTGCACCGGAATCTTGTCTTCCTCTTTTTCAACTCCTTATTTTTGTCCTTTTATATATATGGTTTTCCTTTTCAGAGTTGTGTGGAGAGGGGAGAATTTAGTGGAAGAGTGAGGCCGATGGGCTCGAATTATTTAATTGCCTCAATTTTGTGGGTCACGACTTCACTCTCTCCATTTTTAATTATTCTTTCTTTGTTTTTCACATTAATGAAATTTACAAACATTCAAGTAAAGTAATTAAATAAATTCCGTATTCCGATACCTAAATATACAATTCAATAAAATATAAAAGTTTACATTTTAATAGTCTCACTCAATCCAAAAAAAAACAGCTCCAAATTGATAATCAAAAGTTGGTTTCTCTTTGACAAACTTACAGGTTTAGCTGGAACTCAAATAATTTTTTTTTTATTATCTTATTTAATTAGATTCAAATCATAGGTTAAATTCATTTATTCATAATTAAAACTTTTTTTTAGGTGATCCAAAAATAATAGATCAAGAAAAGATCAACAGGCTCCATATGCATGTTTGGGCCACACACTTGAAACCCGATAGCCCAATTTGCCCCATATCAGAAATCCATGAGCGAGCAAGCCCACATATCTCACTAAGGTCCAACATACTCATAAAAATGAAATTCAAAAAGATTATTGATTTATTATTTATATAGATAGATAGATAATTAGATATGCACATGTTAAAAGATATAAATCATGTCTGGCCACATTAATAACTCAAAGTCTAGAATTAAGATTGAGGTCCACAGAGTAGACTTTCGTGTGTTCGATCATGTCATAAGCTGAAAATCTTTGCCTATTTTTCTTCATACGAGTGTGACCCAAAGTACTCCGATTAATTAAAGGAACCAAAATTCTACTTCTCATGCAGCTCAATAATATACTTAAACATAAGCACAATACCAATTACCAGCTTAAAAGAGAGAATTGTTGAACTATTAACTATCGAATACGGTACTTTTAAATACTTCAGATCGAGGGAGGAAAAAAGATGTTCTCGGGGCATAGTTTAGTTGGTACGTAATGAGCAAATTTGCTATAAGGTGCAAGATTTGAATCTCACGAGATACAGTGTGAGAACCTGATTCTTGAGTCAATTATGAACTTTAAAAGTGGGCTCCTTATATGCTTTTAAGATGCACACCTCCTCCTAAACAGAGTCCCCAAATACCTAATTTATATCTTCCTACTATTTTATCATATCAATATATTGGAAACCTTGAATTTTTTTTTATTTTTTATTTTTTTTGATGCACTACGAAGCTAGCAGAACTACATGCTAATATCAACTACCTCACAAACGAGGCCTTCAGGGGGACTCTCCCACACCTACATGTTCATCGTCATCTCCTGCCCAAGTTTAGCCAAATAGTCCGCAGCACCATTGCTCTGCCAGTTAACTTTGCGGAGAACAGAGTTCCACGGATTCCGTAACAAACGCTGACAATCCAACGCTATGCTCCACAAGGGGTTTTCCTCGACTTCCTCTCCTAGCACCAGATTCACAACCGTGGCAGAATCACATTCAACGTCTAGGAATTGGAAACGCCTTTCCGGAGCTAACCGGAGTCCTTCCCGGAGGCCTAGCAGCTCCGCCATGTCCACGCTTGCTCTTCCAAGCTTCATCGCGAATCCAATAATCCATCACCCCTTATCGTCCCGCACAATCCCTCCTGCAGAGGCCGAGTTCCTGTGCATGAAGACACTCCCATCCGTGTTCAACTTGTGCCAGCCTGGTTTAGGCCGCATCCAAGGGTCATGAGCTTTGTGAACATGTTTGCTCTTAGGCGGCCGCTGCAGACTCTTGATTCCCAACGCCAGCTCTTTGACGTTATGTAATGTCATGCTCACCGGTTGCCTAGCAAAACCGATTCCTTGCCCCCGCCAAATTTCCCAAATCCCGGCCAAGAAAATAAATTCCCACGCGCAATCAGTAACTAAGTTGTTCCAAAATTGGAGTTTCCGCACCTTACCAACCCAACCATCCTCTTCCACCGATTGAAACACTGCTCAATCTCTCAGATCAACAATGTGCTTCCATATTCCCCACGCCGCTGGACAGTATCGTAAGACATGTATAGCATCTTCCCGTTGGTGGCCACACTTCTTGCATCTCGAGTCATCGGTCATATGTCTGTCTTTCAACAAAGCATTACACATAAGACTTCTATGATTTATTTGCCATAGTAGGCATTTTATCTTGTTCGGAATGCGACTGCTCCAAATTAACTTCCATGACGTGTCTGCAATCTCTCCCGGAGTCGTGAGACTTCCGTAAGCCGATTTGCAACTAAAGCGACTTGTAGCAGAGCCCTTCCAGACCAGTGCATCAGCTCCGTCCGACTCCAAGGGAATTGGCGTCCCACGGATGAGGGCCTGAATATTTTCTGGAATCACCGTTCTTAACCTGTCAATGTTCCACCTAAGACCATCCCCCAATACATCACTGACCATGAACTCTCTTTCCTCCTCCGCAATTAGACCTGGGATTACACCCTTCAAGCAACCAACATCAAGCCATGGGTCGTCCCATAGCCGTATATTCATGCCATTTCTGATCCTCCAGCCAATGTTGCCTCGGACATTTCTCAAGCTCCGACAAATGCCCTTCCAAATTCCGGGTGATGTGTTCCTTGGTTCGTGGTCAAGAATATTCTCACACCCCAAATATTTGGCCCTAAAAGTGCGTTCGCACAAGCTATCATTCTTCTTAAGCACTCGCCACCCCGACTTAGCAAGCATCGCAATATTCACCTTTCGAGCCTCCCGAATACCGAGGCCTCCATCTTCCTTGTGACGCAACCAACCCACCCACTAAATGTGTCTTCTTATGATTGACGTTTGTGGACCAAAGGAAATTACGATTTAAACGATTAAGCTTATCACATACCTTAAACGGAAACGATGCTAAGTGCATCTGATAAGTGGGTATCGCGGCTGTCACAGATTGAATCAGAGTAAGCCGCCCAACCATGTTTAGGGGTGGGCACGGGACGGGGAAATCGGGATTCGGGGAGGAAAAATTGATACCCGACTTTTTCGGGACAGGATCGGGCTCGGGATCGGGGAGCCCGCCTTTCTCTTTTTCTTTTTTTTTTCATAATTTCAATTGCACTCCTTATTTCTGCCTTCAACTTTTCCCAACTCACGATGAAATTCTAAAGACATAATTATATTAGTTTGCATTAAATGTATTGTTTTAAGTTATATTAACTAATATAACAATTTGATACTTTAATTTAATTAATAGAATTTTTGGAGTTTGTGGAATATCTAACTGATATAACATCAACTTTATATCAAATTAAACTCAAACTAAAACTTGGCCAATAATACAATATTAGTTTCTGTCAAATAAAACATTAGTTGTACTGTATATGACTCATATCAGTTTGTGGTTCTATACATTTTGTATCGAATTGTTTGAATTTGCAGAAATACAACATAATTCTCATTGCATGCATTAACTTCTGTATATAACATAACAAGAAATATGTTGTATTAATTGCATTGTTATATTGTATAATATATATAAAAAATATAAAAAAAAATTTGGTTGGGGAATTCGGGCTGTGGGAACCAGCTAAGGCCCTTAAACATAATTCTCGAATAGGTTTTATTGCATTAACTTCTGTATATAAATATGTTGTATTAATTGCATTGTTATATTGTATAATATATATAAAAAATATAATTTAAAAAAATTGATCGGGGAATTCGGGATCGGGTAGCAAATTGCTCCCCGATCCCGACCCCGAAATTTTGAATCAGGATCGGGTGCCCGTCCCGAAATTATAAAATCCCGAACTCCCCATCCCGATCGGGTCGGGACGGGTCCCGAATTCCCCGACCCGAACGCCCACCCCTAACCATGTTAAGAGTACTTAACAAAAGGAGCACAAAAACCTGAACTCTTCCGTTACTTACTCTTTTGTCCTTAATGGTTTCCATTTCGGTCATATCACCCCTACTCGGGGCCTCCGACAAGGAGACCCTCTCTCTCCTTATTTGTTCCTTTTTTGTGCAGAGGTTTTTAGCCATCTCATTGAACATGATCGTCGTATCCACAAAGTGGCTATTTGTAGACGGGCCCTGCGTGTTTCTCATCTTTTGTTCGCTGATGACACTATGATTTTCACAAAAGCAGACTCCGAATCGATGGAAGGAATTCACGACACTCTTAGTACCTATGAAAAAGTCTCTGGTCAATTGGTAAATTATCAGAAATCTTCTGTTATCTTCAGTCCGAATGTCACTAAGGAAGTTTGTGAAAGATTTTTACATCTTCTCAGGGTTATTGAGGTTCTTAAACATGACAAATACCTAGGCTTACCTTCTGTGTTGGGAATCAAGAAAAGGGAAGTCTTTGACAACATCCGAGAACGCGTTTGGTCCAAGATTCAAGGCTGGTCTGAAAAGTATTTGTCTCAAGCTGAGAGATAAGTTCTTATCAAGGCAATTTTGCAAGCTATTCCGACCTACTCTATGAGTTGCTTTCATTTGCCGGATTCTCTCATTTTCGATATCGAGAGAATGATTCGAGATTTCTGGTGGAATAATGGCTAGAAGGATAAAATTCACTGGATTAACTGGCAACATTTATGTGAGAGTAAGAATACACAACCCGAAAACCCGCCTGTCGATATTGTCCGCTTTGGTGGGCTAAGCGACACCACCCTCACGGTTTTGTTCTTCCCGTTGGTATTTAAACCCGAAGGTGCCCAACCAGGAAAAGGCCTCAACAAGGGAAAGGTATCCATCCCCTTATAAAGGAGGCTTTGCTCCCCTCTCCAACCGATGTGGGACAAGCACCTTAGGCTATTACAGTCCACCCCCCTAAGAGGACCCAACGTCCTCGCTGGCACACCGGCCCGGGCCCCGGCTCTGATACCATTTGTAACAGCCCGAAAACCCGCCTGTCGATATTGTCCGCTTTGGTGGGCTAAGCGACACCACCCTCACGGTTTTGTTCTTCCCGTTGGTATTTAAGCCCGAAGGTGCCCAAACAGGAAAAGACCTCAACAAGGGAAAGGTATCCACCCCCTTATAAAGGAGGCTTTGTTTCCCCTCTCCAACCGATGTGGGACAAGCACCTTAGGTTATTACAGGTTGGCTTTCGCGATCTTAAAGCATTCACCTTAGCCCTCCTTACTAAGTAGAGTTGGAGAATCTCTACGAACCCTGATTGCCTCCTCGTACAACTTCTAAAAGCTCGCTACTT
The DNA here is from genome assembly GCA_037501455.1 of Lantana camara. Lineage (NCBI taxonomy): Eukaryota > Viridiplantae > Streptophyta > Magnoliopsida > Lamiales > Verbenaceae > Lantana > Lantana camara. The sequence continues at coordinate 132,612,751 of CM074855.1, forward strand.
TGCTCAAACTGACTTTAGAGATGCGTCGCTTGGCTTTAATCCTTCTTTCACTTGGTGAAGTCTTCTTGCGGCACGTCCGGTCTTCTTGGCAGGATTTAGATGGAGGGTCGGCAATGGTGCTTCTATTCGGGTTTGGCATGATCATTGGATTCCCCGAGCTAACTTTTTTAATCCGCTCTCCCCTCGCCCTGCTGATAACATGATCACTTTTGTGAAGGATCTGCTCGAACCCAATAAGGGTACTTGGAATCTTGAGCTTGTTCATAAAATTTTTCTCCCGATCGACTACGACCATATTCTTTCTATTCCCCCTGGTAGCTCTTCACACCACGACCGCATTGTCTGACACTTTACCAAATCTGGTCTTTTCTCAGTCAAGAGTGCATATCATGTTGCCCTCTATTTGCTCTCGCAAAGGATTTTCGTTGTTGGCCCCTCATCTTATGTTGATTGGACTTTTATTTGGTTGGCTAAAGTTGCTCCTAAGGTGAAGGTTTTTCTTTGGCGGTTGTACTTCAATGCACTCGCTACTTCCTCAAATCTCCTCCATCGTGGCTGTTTTTTGTCTCAGTTGTGCCCTTTTTGTGATTGCTCTTCCGAAGACCCTCCTCACTTGTTCTTTTTCTACGATTTTGCGCGCCAAGTTTGGGCCCTCTCAAATCTGCCCAGTTCCAGCATCTCTTTTCGTGGCGGTGATTCTCTTAGTTGGATCTCTTTGGTTTTCTCGTCCCTTGATGTCGGGGGGGTTGCTTTGTTCTTCACCACTTTGTGGTCTATTTGGTGGTCTCGCAATGCTAAAGTTTTCGAAGGTAAGCTTATTCTTCCCAGTGCCAGTAAGGGTTGGTCCAAGCGGTTAATGGGTTCATTCTCGAAGGCAAGCTCCCGGATTCGAATCCCCGCTTGGGTGTGCGTGTGTAAAAAAAATAAATTATTCTTCCCGGCGACACTGTTTTCTTCGCGCGCAACTTTTGTTCTACCTTTCTTGCTGGAAACCGTCTACATCCTGTTAGGCAGCCTACTAATGCTCTTATTTGCTGGACTTCCCCGCCCCCAGTTGCATATAAGCTTAATTTTGATGGTGTGACTTTCGCCGGCTCTGGAGAAGTTAGCATTGGAGTGGCTGCTCGTGACTCTTTTGGTGATTGCGTTGGCTGGCTTTCTGCTCGATTTCGGGGTCGTTTTAGTGTCGAGGTTGTGGAAGGGTTGGCTGCCCGTGCTGCTGCTGATCTAGCCATCCGGTTTGGTTGGTTCTCGATTTCGTTGGAAGGAAACTGCCTCAACATTATCAATAAGATTTTGGATTCTTGCGATGATGTTCGGAGACCGGGAACATTGTTGTTGACATTCGTAATTTGCTCGCACGGATCCCCTCTCCTTCTCTGTCGTAAATCCATCATTCGGGTAATAAGGTCGCCTACTGGCTCGCCCGTAATGCTTCTCCCCAAGAAGGAGTGGTTAACATCCTTGTTGCTGCCCATCGCCTCTTACTCGGTGACTTAGCTAGCTAATCTTCCTGTTTCGTGCCTTAGTTTGTAGCTGTTGGCCTCTGTGCCTTCTTTGTTCTCTTGCTTGTTTTTTTTTGTTGTCGTCATCCCCTTTTGACGCCCTTGTTGTTCCAAAAAAAAATAAAAAAATGGAAACCTTTAGGATTGAGATTCAATTTGTTTTTTCTTAAAAAAAAATGTAAATTTGCTTTTACTTTTTGTTGAGTAATTTTGACAATTACTTTATGATTTTGCCTGATCAAATATCATTTGACTTAATAACTGAAGAGTAAGGAAATCAAGCCAACATTTATCATTATTATCTGTTATCACGAGGGTTTTCAATTTCCAATCCAATTACAGTAAATGCAGACGTGAGTGGACACTTACGAGGAGGAAATATTGGCCTTTCCCGGCAATAATGCCCCTCCAAAAATCAATTCAATAAACAAATCACCACCCCACTTGCCCATTTAATCAATTTCAGACTCCATCCAGTATATATATACGTCCCATCTTAGATAGGGGTTTAATGTAATTTCGCAAAGTATTTTCTAGTAACATATGTCAAGTCCATCGCCGCCTGACGACCAATGAGGGATCGACACGTGTCTCCAGTCACGTCCAACTTGCGAGACAAATAGTATCCTTGTGGCAGAGTCGTGTTGATAACAGAGCAAAGCATTGTTTTGCACAATATCAATATGGGTCTCTAATGGTTTGTAGTTCGTAATGTTTGAATATATGGATATTTTGAATTGTTATGAAGCATTTATTCATTGGTTGTGGAGGTTTTAGGGCCATTTATGCAAATTTCAATATTGCAGGTGGAATAGTTGGGAAAAAAGTTAACAAAATGCTTGATTATTTACTCTTTGTTTTAGTATGAGTAATGATGTGTTTATTGAACGGATAGATTTAAATCTTGAATTTGATGAGAGATCGAATGTTATACAGTCAAGTGGTGCAATTTAATAATTTAATATTATGCTAATTTTACATATGTTAAATCGATTACCATTGATAGAATTTTATATCTTAATAATTTGATTCAACTCAAAAATATAGCCGAATATTAGATAATATTTTTAAAATATTTTCATATTTAAAAGACATAAGTTGATGACTAGAAAAATATTAAAATAGAGTTTTCATCATTATTGTTCTCTTTTCTTGACCTTCTTATGTTAAAATAGGTTAAACAAAACAAAATATTATCCTCAATTGCAACTTGCATTTTCTACCTACCCAAAATTGAATATTTTTACAAAGAAAATTTGTGTTCATACTTTTTATCCTTTACTTGCAACTTGCAAATTTTACCCCCATAAAGAGAAATTAAAATAAAATAAATAAAATAAAAAATAAAAAGGAATCTCTAGCCCATACTCCTTCAAAATCATACCTATATAATCCCACTCTCTTTCCCATGCCCCGTATCTTATAATACATCTCATTATAATCTCCCTATAAATAATAAGAGGGAGCAAAAAATAAATAAATAATAAAAATAAAAACAAAAATGAAGAGAAACACCACCTTTTCCTTTGCTCTTCTTCTCTTATTCCTATTGGTTGCTTTTACAGCAATAGAAGCACGGCGTCCATTCGCCTGCAGCCCAGGAGATTCCGCCACCAAAACGCTGCCGTTTTGCCGCACGGATATACGCGTGGAGGACAGGGTGAACGATTTGATCGGACGGCTGACGTTGCCTGAGAAGGTTAAGCTGCTTGGTAACAGCGCCGCCGCTGTGCCGCGGCTGGGGATCGACGGCTACGAGTGGTGGTCGGAGGCGCTTCACGGCGTGTCGAATGTGGGGCCGGGGACTAGATTCGGCGGCGATTTTCCCGGCGCCACCAGCTTCCCGCAGGTCATCACCACCGCGGCTTCCTTCAATGCTTCGCTGTGGGAAGAGATTGGAAAGGTAAGGTTTACGATCCTCTGCTTCTCACTTCCTCTCGTTCAAAGTGTATTATCATTTCATCAACCACAGCTAACACTAATTATGTTTCAGATTTCAGCTCGCTCAATTTAGTTCTTAAAATCTTAAAAATTGGGGGAATTTTCGTCTGTGTTCTTATAATTTCGCTGCATTTCACTTCATCGAATAAATTTCCAGTAGATTACTAATACAGATGTCAGTCAAAAATTTACTCAAATCAGAGTCAGACTTAGCTGCAATCCCCTAACTTGAAAATTATATATATACATGTATAATATCAGCATCCGATCATTGATGAAAAATCAAATTTTGTTATACTAAAATAAGAAAATCTTTCAAATCCTGACTCCATCAATGTATATTGGCTTGCTCGAATTGTAGTAACATCATCCTTATAATTAATATTTCCTTAAAATAAAAAAAAAAATTATATATATATATATATATATATATATATATATGTATAAGTATTATTTATATAATGTAAGATAACTTATAGTAATCAATTTTCCGTAAGGATTAGTTTTGCGACACTCACATGTTAGTGTTGCGGTACTACTACCAGTTTAGTATTGGCATTTCATACTTCAAAATATGAGCATATCTTCACCACTTTTAGGCTTTAGCAATATCTGTTACCATTTACCAATGCTGATTATTATTCTTACTTTTGGGGAATTGTTAAGCTTGGCTTTAAATAAAAAGGCCGGAAAAAGAATCTTAATCTCCTTTATTACTTTCTTGCTTACTGGTGTACTTTCATTTTGGATCGCTCATTAAATAATATTATGATTTAATATACAAGTTAGGTATATTATTTCAAAAATAAGGAAATCCTCCCCTTGATATCAAAAGGGGCATCTAACTTATTCTTTTTTAATTTTAATATATATATATATAAGCTAGTGTGTAAAAGTTTTTCCATTGGGTAACTACTTCATAATTCATGAAAAGCTAATCACCTACTTTTGTAAATAGTAACATTGTCTTTCACTCTACTATTATTCGCTCATATCTTGATGCATTTGTGTTGCGGCGCCTTTAGCAAGAAAACATTATATTAATGATTTTAATATGGATTATAATAGAATTTTTCCAAGTTGTTACTATTATTCTATGTTGCACGGACACGGACACGGCGACACGGACACGGCGACAAGGATTTTTTCAAAATTTTAGGACACTACACGGCTCCGACACGGCTATATTTTATATAAATAAATATATTTTATATATAAATAAAGATATTTTATATAAAAATAAAAATATTTTATAAGTATAATCTATGTAACATAAAATATTTATAAAAATATATAATATTAAAAACTAAAATAAGTTTTGTTATTTCAATTTTCTCTCCAAAAAATTCAAAAAATATTAAAAAAAGCATAAAAAAATGATCAAATTTGCTCCGCCGTGTCCGAGCCGTGTCGGACACTCCACCTCGCCGTGTCCGACATCGTGTCCCAATTTTTTTTTTTTTTTTTTTTTTTTTTTTACGGACACTCATTCAGCCGTGTCCGACACGTGTCCGAGCCGTGTCCGTGTCCGACACGTGTCGAACACTGCACGGGCCATTTTTTAGGCGTGTCCGTGCTTTAGAGCTATTATTATTATTGTTGTTATACGGAAGGGATGGCAATAAAGATCAAAAGCAGAAAACAGCTTTTACATAATTTCAAAGTTGCAATTTTCAACCAATCAGATGCAAGGACGTTATGTATCAGTCCGTGGGCCCCTCCCCGGACCCACATGATAAGACCCATGAAAATATAAAAAGAATTTCAAGAAAATATTTATGTAAATTACAAAAAATATCATAATAACATGATTCGTTTTTTCCCATAATAGGTGGTTTCAGATGAGGCCCGAGCGATGTACAATGGCGGGTCTGGAGGCCTGACATATTGGAGCCCGAATGTGAACATATTGCGGGACCCCAGGTGGGGACGGGGACAGGAAACTCCCGGTGAGGATCCGGTGCTAGCCGGTCGATATGCGGCTATGTACGTCAGAGGTTTACAGGGGACGGACGGTGGCGGCCAGCTGAAGGTGGCGGCGTGCTGCAAGCATTACACGGCGTATGATCTCGATAACTGGGCCGGAGTCGATAGATTCCACTTCAACGCTAAGGTAAAGTTCGTTTCTTGTGATTCGTTACTTGAATGTGCACTGTAGGAGCATACATGATCTTGTATGTAATAGGATTTTGCAAATTACAATAAAGCCCAAAAAGCTAAATGCTTTATCCCACATGCAATGCAGGTAAGCAGACAAGACATTGCGGACACATTCGATATTCCCTTCAGAAGCTGTGTAATGGACGGGAAAGTTGCAAGTGTGATGTGTTCTTACAATCAAGTCAACGGTGTCCCCACCTGCGCTGATCCCAAACTCCTCAAAGGAACAGTACGAGGTGCTTGGCGTCTCAATGGGTACATTTATTCATATCAAGAATCTAAACATTTTGTTAAACCATGTATAAATTCTAAGGCTCTTAATCTTGGTACTAGGTACATTGTCTCGGATTGCGACTCTGTAGGCGTATTCTATGACAATCAACACTACACATCAACTCCAGAGGAAGCAGCAGCTGATGCAATCAAAGCTGGTACTCGGAACTACTAAACATTATGATTAGATCAATCTGGTTTTACCACAGATTTTCGTAAATTATGATTTTCTGACGTTTCGACTATTATTATTCAGGTTTGGATTTGGATTGTGGGCCTTTCCTCAGCGTACACACAAAGAATGCAGTGCAAAGAGGGCTTTTAAAGGAAGCAGAAATCAATGCTGCATTGTTCAATACCATTATGGTTCAAATGAGACTTGGAATGTTTGATGGTGAGCCTTCGAGGCATCTGTATGGTAACCTTGGCGCGAAAGACGTGTGTACCCCAGCTAACCAAGAATTGGCCCTTGAAGCTGCTAGACAGGGCATTGTTTTGCTTAAAAACCTTGGCCCCGTGCTGCCTCTCTCTCGTCGAGGACACCATCCTATTGCTGTTATTGGGCCTAATTCAGATGCTACTGTAACAATGATTGGCAATTATGCTGGTGAGTAGACAAAGATGGTGTGGTTTGAACTTGCCACCTGTTTTTACCCTAATTTTGGTATATAACTTCAAGTTTATCTAAAAGATTAGGCTGTCTGGGGGACAAACAAAAACTTTAGATGTTAATATATGATCGAATATTGACTGATTCGTTCCCTTATTTCTGTCTAGGTGTTGCTTGTGGATACACGACCCCATTACAAGGAATAAGGAGATACGCGAGGGCAATTCATCAGCCAGGCTGCGCTGATGTGGCTTGTGCTAATGATGCAATGTTTGGTGGAGCCGTTGCAGCTGCACGACAGGCAGATGCAACCATTATGGTGATGGGACTTGACCAATCCATCGAGGCTGAGTTCAAAGACAGGGCACACCTCTTACTACCAGGCCGCCAACAAGACCTCATTTCTAAGGTTGCTGCGGCTTCTAAAGGTCCAGTCATTTTAGTCTTGATGAGCGGGGGTCCTGTTGATGTGTCGTTCGCGAAAAACGACCCCCGAATAGGTGCAATTTTGTGGGTTGGTTATCCGGGTCAGGCTGGAGGAGCTGCAATTGCTGATATCCTCTTTGGAACTCATAATCCAGGTATATAATATGTTTCTGTTCTATAGAGTAGTTAGAAAGCCGTCAATCACCCTTATAGGACGCAGACAAGGCTCGTTGGATAACCAGCAACAATGACCTTAAAATTTGCAATGTGTATTTGGACATAAAGAGAGATTCTAATCTTTGTGTAAAATTTAATGTAGGTGGAAAGCTTCCTATGACATGGTACCCTCAAGAGTACCTTAACAACCTACCCATGACAGCTATGGACTTGAGGTCCAACCCATCAAGAAACTACCCGGGCCGGACTTACCGGTTCTACAAAGGACCAGTCGTCTACCCATTTGGCCATGGTATGAGCTACACGAGCTTCGTCCACATGATTCCCGATGCCCCGAAAGTGGTGTCCGTCCCTATCGATGGCCACCGCCGCTCCAACGCGTCTAGCCCGTCCATTCGCGTGAACCACGCCAGATGCAATGGGCTATCGGTGAGCGTGAATGTGGATGTGAAAAACACAGGCTCAAGAGATGGGTCCCACACACTGCTCGTGTTCTCCACCCCGCCCGGAGGGGATCATTGGGCCCCACACAAGCAGCTCGTTGCATTCGAGAAGGTACACGTGCCTGCGGGCGGGCAGCAACGGGTTCCTGTTAGGATTCATATCTGTAAGCTTCTGAGCGTGGTGGATGGGGCCGGAATCAGGCGGATTCCGATGGGAGAACATGCTTTGCATATTGGAGGTGTTAGGCATTCTGTTTCACTTCAAGCTCAAGTTCTAGGGGTGATCAAGTCGTAGTTGTATTTGGTGGTCAAGAATTGGTTATAGACTAGCTGTATGATTTTAAAAAATTTTAAAAAATCTCGAAGAGATTTTCAGGGCAAGAAAAAAAAAAAAAACAAGACCGTTAGATTAAGTAAGATTGGTCTTATAGATTGGGGAAGGGCAGCAATAATGCTAGCTTTGATTATTTTGTTGCATAACTTTGCTTCATTATAATATAGCTCCCGTTTCGATTATGTTTTTTTATTATTTATCCGTTTATCACTTTTGTGTTCGAGCACGAACCAACTGCTAAAGTACAAAACTTTTGGTAATAATAATAATTGTGTATTTGCGTACTCAAAGATCCCAACATGTGTTCTGAGTAAACTCGCATAATGTTGTTTTTCAATCTTTGTTGTGCTAGACTATTCAAAGAAAAGTTGCATTTGAGATGAAATAGGATGGGCTTAGTTTTAATGGATTGGTTTTTAACCTTTTTGGGTGTAGATCGAAACTATCAATAAGGTTTAAGGGGAAAAAAGAGCCCAAAGCCCAGTTTTATTCTTGAAGTAGTTAAACGGCCGGGCTAACTCCATGACATTTTCCCAAAATTTAGCCCAGTTTTAATTATTTATCCATCTAGGCTCAATACTGTGACAGTGTGACTGCATATGAAAATAATATAATTTAATAATTCGACGCTGTGTTAATTTAAGTGGAGATCTTGTATTCAAGTTACAGACAAGACACCTATCATTATTTGTTAGTATAAAAGAATTTACTTCTAAATAGTGCAATACGACTCGAAATATGACTATACATATGCATCTTCACGCTGACATACATAGATGGGCTGGAAAACATTACACCAATTGGATACAACATGATTCATATAAAAAAAATATATGTATATTTATTTGACTATTGCTAACATTGCTTGCAGCCAAAGGCATTGAATCTTCCCATAAAACACTGTACAAATTGTTTAATTAGTCAAAGAAACCAATGATATTGCTGACTTTTGAGGCCCATGCACTCTTACACATTTATTTGCATCATCACTACCAAGTCCAAAGCCGGTGCTTCTCTTCCCATGCAAGATTTCTTGCAATTTTCGCCCCTGTTATAGTACACATTTCACACACAAACATTTTCCAAAAGAACAACAACAATATAAGCCCATAATAATTTAGCAGTTGGATATATTGTTCGCTTGCCAACTGAATTGGATCCGTCCCGATTCAATTAGTAATGGGATTCTTGCCTAGAGAACGGTTATTTATTAGATTAACTTAATCAGAAATTTTATATTCGATTTCTGAATACACAACTACATATTATTGGGTAGAAAGGATTTCACTCGATAGTGGTAAATTTAATTTAAACCCGTAATAAAGGTTGTTTTCTTTTGTTCAAAATTTGGTCCGTGTGTGTGTTTGAGAGAGAGAGAGAGATTATAAGCTGTTTTGGCATTGTTTTCCAGCAAAAAGGGCAGGAGATTAAAATTGGAAGCAACGAAAATAGGCTGGCAATGTTGATAATACAACTTCTCAACTCTGTGGCTCGCACGATTTCCCCACATGGGGCACGTGATATCTCACCCAGTAGTCACGTGCTGGCCACTGCCTGCGAAAAAGAGATGGGGTTAAGTTCTCGAGTTCACATTGGTCGAAATTCAAAGCATTTGATTGGTTGTTTAACAGATTAATCCCAACATTATTTAATTATCAATTATAAATAAATAATTATGCCGTCAAAAACAAAACTAATAACCTTATCTTGGATGTGAGGAATCTTTTGGAATTCACATCGCACAATTGCCTCCTTGTGCACCAACATGTCTTGAAAATGGGAGCTTTTAAAAACATTTTTAATAAAATTGTTATTGTTATTTATAATTAAAATTAAATGTGAGATTTCAATTCTATCAAAATATCGCGAGTTGAAAATTATACTCATTTATCAATTATATATATATATATATATATATATATATATACACGATAGGCTGAACTCGTCTAAATATAATCAAATGCAAACTCGGGAGTTTGGGAGGGAACTAGCTCCCAAGAAAGATGAACGCGGGAACTATTCTAGGCGTATGGAAAGTTCAAGGATATCTAAACTCTTTGTGCCACACTTTATTGAGAGATCCTAATAACAAGCTATACAAGAGATAACCTAGATACTTATCAAGAACTACGATCATAATAGGGGATTATCAGTAATTAGGGTTACACCTCCATATAAGGATTCTTAGAGTACAAACAAAATATAGAACCGCGCATATATAGCTTAATAAGAGAGTATAAGAAGAGAGAAAGGCGATTCGGTTGATATGAATACATATATAATCAGAGACGAAGCAAAAAATATAAAAAATGATACTTTTTTTTTTTTAAACACATACATCCCCAAGCGCCAGCCAGAAGGATTTAAACCCGAATCATTACCTTTGAGAACTAACTCTTTAACTACTTGGACCAATCCTGTTGGCATATAAAAGATGATACTTCACTGCTGCAAATCATACTCATTTTGCACCTAATTGAACATATATGGCTAATAAAGTCCTAATAATTTGAATTTTAGGTGTCTATCTATTATGAGTGCATATGGTTTTTGGTTAAAACTCAATTTATAATGAACATTGGCATAATTAGAACCACATTAACAAAAGCAAGATGTGTCAAGCTTGTAAGTTTATACAAATATTATATATGTGTGTGTGTCATAACATAATAATATAACCAATCCAAAATCCAGCTTACAAGGCTTATATTTTAGTATATTATTGGAGCATCCAAGGAAACTTATCCTTAATATATTTAGGCATCAAGTATTTGAACTACTTTTATGTTGACAAATTTTTTAATTAATCTTAATTTATTGTGGGTAATTGGTTGGAAAAAATTAAAAAATGTTTTGTTAGTTATAGAGGCTTAAGTTTGATTTATTCTTAATAAAAAAAATTAAGTGGTTACAACCGTGGTTTTGAGATATGCATGTAATCAATCAACCAATAAGTATATAAATAAATAATATTTTGTATTTCTTTTATATAGAAAAATGAGGAATGACGAGGGTGGATGGCATATACATGGACAGAATTTTAATATCCAATTTAGCTCCGTGAATTATTTGCGGATATAGTAAGATTGTAATGTACCGTATCGAGTACTCATTTGTTACGTGTTAAAAAATGAAAAAAAAAAAAATTTAACATTTCGTATCCATTTTAGAAATATATAATTCTAAGTTCAAAAATTATTACTCCCGCATTATTCAAACCAAACGTCCCAAATTATTGGGAGGAAACTACCTAGCCTTATAATTAAAAATATTTAATATTACACAAACTAATGAATCTAAATAATTATATGTCTTATTTATTTTTTAAATTCATCAAAATATCATATTCAAGTAATTAATAATTATAATAAAGTACATATATTAAATACTAAAATAAGATGGGTCCGAAAGCCCGTATTGCTGGCAACATACACATAGATTGATCATTAGTTTGAAATAAAAATATGGGTTGCTAATATCCAATCATAATCAATATATATATATATATATATATATATATATATAGCTGGAATTATTGGCTCTGAGCCTCTGATAGAGAATGTGGTTGTATGTATGTATAACGTACATGGCTGTAAGAAACCTACTTTCTTTAATGGTATGGTCCCTTTGCCTGATTGCCTGTTTTATTAGGCTATTTTCTCCCCTCCTTCTGGAAATCGGGGCACCAATTTTCAAACTTGCATTGAAAATAAATTCCCAAAACGCATCATTTAGGGAATGATAAATATTTCCAAATGAAAATATCACGGATTTTTGTAAGTGCAGCTTAATCGGACGAAAATGACGAGCAGATTGTTTAGTGGTAAATATCTACACCTATGAATAGGTAGGTCATGGGTTCGAATCTTATTGAGAATAGTTGAGAAATTAACATTAATGTTCTAAATATGCATCGTATCGAGTGAAGTAATTTATCGATTACTAACATTGTATTAAATTAGTTGCAGTAGTCGAGTTTAAGTAAATGAGTATGTAATTTATTTATTTATTTTGGGTACTGCATCCCATTTAATTGCGTTTGAATCGAGCGACAAGTAAAACTATTTCTAAGTTTTTTTTTAATATATAAATAGATTTCGAACCTCTAATTTTATAAAGAATTAAGTAAAATCCGTCTCTTATAATCTAACTAATCATCACTAAATCAAACTTTTTTGCTATGAGTACGTAATATGTAATTATATATACAAGTAAATACAACGTGTTGAGGTAACACTTTAGTTTCCATATAAACTTATATAACAAATTATAAACTAGGTGTCAGTTGATTTAGTCGAACGAGACATTAAGATCTCCTACCGAAGGTTTAGGGTTAGAATGCTCGAGTAAGAATTAAAGTTCTAACTATAATCTTGTGAATAAGTCAATGGGATTGAAGAATTCGCCTTCATATTGAATTTTGCAGTATTTGAACTAACTCAAAAAAAAAAAAAATAATAATAATTATAAAACATATTATACGATAAGCTATGAAGAAGCAGAGTTAAGTGGCAAAAGTTGTCAACTTTCCACTAGAATGGCATTAATTCAGGTTGGTTCCCTAAAGTTGTAGATGATAATAAAACAATAAACACAGAGAGTGATATATATATCATCACAGCCTCTGCACATGTTTGGTCTTCTTGCCTCCGAATAATTCATCCATCAGACCATCACAATGACTTCATAATCATACTCAACTCAGCTCTAATGATAGAAACTTTTAAAAATAACATTTTGTCGCATCGTATTGTGTCGAATATCATGTTCAACACTTCTCACGCAAAAAATTTCGAAAAAAGTTAATGTTATTGTATTCGTATCCATATCATGTCGTATTCATGTCGATATATTCATATTCGTGAAACATAACAACTCAAACATATCTCTAATATATATATATATATATGGTTAGGACAAATATTAATTACTGTGGTGGACAATCCATTAATAATTTATACGTACAGTAGATATATATTGGGCTACAATAATTTATTACCATTCCCACCTTTTATTTGGATCATTTATTTCATTATATGCTTGATTTCATCCTTTATTTAATTTAATTTTCTTCTTTTATTTTATTGAATAATGGTTGGATATGATTTTATACATATATATCATATGGCTTATCAATTCGACATCACGTTAATTTGGTTAAAGTTCTTAAGTTCAAAATAGATTAAAATAATAAAAAATTCAAAAATTAAATAATTGAGATAATATATATATATTTTTTTTTACACTAATAATTGAGATAATATTAATCCCAAAATTGAGGATTGCTCAGCCAATCATTGTACCCAATGAGGTGTGGGACCGACGAATTGAATAGCGACACGTGGAAGGAAGCATTGATGCATTTAGTGATATGGCAAGTGGTTGGTGGGTCCATTGCACGAGATTGTAAGAACCTCATCTTTATTTCGAAAGTAAAAATTATATATATATATATATGGACAAATTACATCCAGGTCCCAGAGATTTGTCATAATTACAATTTAATCCTTACTTTTTCATTTATTATAAAAATACCCCTATAAACACTGTTCCCAGGGAATTTTTTTTGTAAAAAGTGATAAAGTGTATACCTTGATTTCTCCACTATTCCGTCAGGGGCCTCAACTGAAACAGTGTTTATAGGAGTGTTTTTATAATAAATAAAAAAATAGGGACTAAATTGTAATTATGGCAAACCTCAAGGAACCTGGATGTAATTTACCCGATATATATACCAAAAGTATTATGTTGGAAATTCTAAATTGCAACTATTATTTAGTAAAAAAGTTTATATCTAAATGGTCCGATTAAGCTCGAATCGTGAAAATAAGTTATATAATCTAAAATAATATATATATATATATATATATATATATATATAGAGAGAGAGAGAGAGAGAGAGAGAGAGAGAGAGAGGCACATAGCTTTCTAACCTATCATCTCTCTCACAATAATTCGTGTGTTCACATTAAATTAATTTGAGTGAAATCTAAAGCAAAGGCAAAATAAAAGATGGCATGAATCTTGTGCCTTACGACTTCAGCCACTTTTTTTATTTTTTTATTTTTTTTAGATATATAATAAATATATATTTTAATTCTATTGTATTATTTTTTTTAATAAATTAATAATGAGTCATGGATAGAGAATAAATTAAATTTTGGAAAAAGATTAAATGGTTTTATATTAGACAATTTAATATTTTATTATAACTATATAGAATAATGAAGTTTAGAAATAATTAAACTTGATTTCAAATAAAAATTCGATAAATGGAAAATATAAATATGCATTAAATATTGTTATGTGTACGTGGTAAAGTATAACACCTCACTTTTGTTGATATTTAGCAAACAATTTGGTGGGAATTTATGAAGACTTGGAACTAAGGAAAAAGGTTAAAGATTAGTTTGGTTGATGAATTTCATTGTTTTGTTAATTTAATGAAATAACACATGCCTTTGATGACAACTTAGAGCTCAACAAGAAAAATATAATTTAATTTGATTATGTTGAACTATTTGGTTTTATTTAGTGACGGGGTTAGAATATTGAAATTGCAAGAAGTTCGACTTAAAGTGTCAAACTAGTGTACTGTAAGAATATTTAAGGGCGCATCAGTGTTAATAAATATTAATAATTTTGGCACACTCGTTGCGTGTGCAAATTATAAAATTCTTTTGTTTAAAATATATTTAAATTAATTTATATATTAATATATATTTTATCAGTATTTTTAATATAATTATTGAACTAGTATAAAAATAACATAAAAACATAAAATATCAAACAACACTGTCTTTAAAAAAAAAATACAAAAGAAAAAAAAAATTGAAATAAGGTGAGAGGAAAGATAGGATAAGATAAAAAAAATGTAAAAAAAAGAAAACACATAAAAATAAGTAAATAGAAAAGAAGAGAGAAAATCGCAAGAGAAGAAAACTGACAGGATAAAAAATAAATAAATAGAAAAAAAGAAAAAAAAGACACCAAGAGACCACATTTGCCTCTCGCGCTTAATAATATAGTATAAATGCTAATGTTAGAATTATATGATGTATCCGTACCTTTTCTTTTTGCCTCTAATTGAGTACTAATTTAACGTAAAAATTAAATTAAAATAAAAAGGGATACAATAATCTTTAAATCTATAATATAATATAGATATCCTTAATTGCATTTCAGTACTAAAAAAAAATAAAATTTAAATTTGAATACCATCTTATATTTCATTTTATATCCTTAATTGCATGCAGGTGTAATTTGAAAATATTTTGCACTTTTTTTTTTTTTTTTGAAACCAATCGACGAGATTAGAAAATTATTAACAAGGCCACTTTTATATAATTGAGAAAACTAATGATACATCTTTTTTTTTTATTAAAAGAATTGTTGTTGGTTTTCCAACTACCTTCAATAAAACTTGAAATTGTGATTTATTTGTTCACGAAATATTTTGTACATCCAACATGTATTTATGATAATTAAATTAAAAAAAAAAACATATACACTAGAATGGCGTGCTATAAAACTATTTACTTTCCCATTATAATAACATAAGATGTGACATTTATGAGTTTCAATGCTTGTCTTGCTACATTTAACTTGTCAACTATAAGAACCATATTTGTAATTGTTAATAGTCAACCAACTAGCTAAAATAAAATAACAAAGTATTGATTAAACTATGGCGTTCTTTGTATATTATTCGAGAAAACCACATCCCACTATACAGTCACACCCCACTCTTCGATAAAGTTTAAACTATATAATATGTAAAGCTTCAATATTCAAATTCAATCCAATATAATGAGAAAAAAAAAGACCCAAAATTAGAAAAATGTAAATTAAATTTACATAACTTAATAATATGACGTCACACCACATGAGAAAAAGATTCAAATTATCTAAATTTTTGTCAGTGAGGTATTAAATTCGAACATAATCTAGACAAAGAAATGAAATCGATTAACGAGCTGTATTTTGATGCAAAACGATAAACTATAACTTTTCCTTTATATATCTGAATTAACCAGAATAACAACAAATGGAATTCAAATTCTAGAGAAATGAAAGTAGAAAGTCACACTCTTAATAATTACAATTTACATGTTAATTACCTTTCCAAATTATTTAATTTAATAGGATTATAATTTATGCCAAAAATTGGGCGAATAATTGTCAATTACTAAATTTTATAATTACTTTGGTTTGAGGCAACTCAGCCGGTGGTTGAGTTGGAGCACACGTGAATAAACCACCGGGTATAGCCAGTCACCGATTGTACGAAACCGGCGAAACCGGTGAAAACCACAGTCGCGCCGTCTCCCTTGTTCTAATCGTGGAATTTTCAGCGATTAACTTTTGCCAATGATATATAAATAAGACCATACAAATTAAATAATAAATATTTTCATGTTTTTAAAAGAAATTTATATTCATAAAATATGTACCTATATATATACTTGAGTGGAGTCAAAGTTCTTGTTATTTTGGGTTTCTTTCAAGTTAAATTTTTTTCTAATATTACGTCAAAATCGCATCACTATTAAAAATTGAGAAGATAGTAATATGATAATCAAGTAATTCTGATCTAAAGCTAATTCCATCAAATCGGGTGTAATAATATAGAATTCTTCTTGCATTTTTTGTACTATTAATAAAAATTTAAATAGAGTAATCAATCAAATCGAAAATGCAATATTTTTTTTATTAACACACATCCCTAAGCGGACAAAAGAATTTGAACTCGAATCATTGTCTTCGAGAACTAATCCTTTAACTACTTGCACCAACCCTTGGCGAGAGTGCAATACACTTGTTTACCATATATATTTAAAAAAAATGATGATTCATAATTTAGGTATATATATATTTCCAACAATTGTACTTTTTTTTTTTTTAAAAATTTAGCTTTAAATATTTATTAATTAATTACATCACCTAAATGCTAAATGTGAAAAAAACAATTATAATCATTTGTGTATAGTACAAATTTATTTTTATTAGAAAGAATATAAATTAGGAAAATAAAATAGGCTGAGTGGTGGCAGCGCGTAGACGAAATGCGTACAAATATAAAGTCTAGAGAGAGAAAGTGGTGCCAGCGGTGAAGAGAAGGATCAAAGCTTTATTTCTTTTTTTTTTTTTTTGACATCATCAAAGCTTTATTTCTCTCAGGTCAAAGCTGGCAACACTCCTTGTTTAAAGCCCTTCTCCTCTTCTCTCCTATTTACACCTCTCTCTCTCTAACTTCTCTCAGATTCAAATCCTCTCCGGCCGCCGGAGAAGAGAAGATTTTTGTACAGTGAAGTATAGAAGCTTTGAATTTGTGTTTTGAGGGATATAGAGGGACTGTGAGAGCTTTGTAAATGGTTGATTATTGCAATCCATCCATGGCCGTCGTAGCGCCGCCGTCCACCGCCGGCGGAGAGAAGAGGCACTGGTGGCTCACCAATAAGAAGGTATGCAGTTCCTGTTTCAATGGGTTTTTTTTTTGTTTTAAATCTCTTTTTGTATCTGGGGTCGGAGCAGCTTATTAATTGAAAGCTCGGAATGTATTGCAGATGGTGGAGAGATACGTGAGGGAAGCAAAAATGCTGATTGCGACGCAAGAGCAGAGCGATATTGCGGCGGCGTTGAGGCTCTTGGAGGCGGCGCTTTCCTTGGCGCCGCGTATGGAATCGGCGTTGGAGCTGAAGGCGCGGTCCTTGCTACATCTCCGGCGGTTTAAGGAGGTGGCGAATATGCTGCAGGACTATATTCCCAGCTTGAAGATGGTGATCTCCGACGAAGTTTCGTCGTCGGGATCGTCGGATAACTCGTCAACTCAGCTGTCGAGGGAACGAGTCAGGCTTCTTTCCTCCGGCGGCGACTCACTGAGTGGGAACGAGCCGGCCTTCAAGTGCTTTTCCGTCTCTGATTTGAAGAAGAAGGTCATGGCTGGACTCTGTAAGAACGTCGAGAAAGAAGGGCAATGGAGGTAATTCTGCTAACTTGATCCTCGTTTTTCTACAATTTTGTTGGATTTGTGTTTGAATATATTAGATTATTGCTTGTTCTTCACGCGAATCTGCTCCTCTCAATTAATGATTTGTCACCTAATCTTGTGTTAATTAATTAACGATATTGTTCGATTCAACGAGTTGATTGAGCTGTACGAGTTTGATGAAACTGACTCAGTTATCGTTCTGTGATCTCAGGTACACGGTTCTGGGACAAGCATGTTGCCACTTGGGTTTAATGGAGGACGCAATGGTCCTCCTCCAGACCGGGAAACGCCTCGCCACCGCCGCTTTCCGCCGCGAAAGCATCTCGCTCTCCGACGACATCTTTTCCTTCCACAAATTCCCAATCTCAGGGGAGAATCTTACGAACAACCAGCCCCAAACACCGCCGAAAACCGAATCCGAGAGCATCACCCACCTCCTCTGCCACATCAAGCTCCTCCTCCGCCGCAGAGCCGCCGCGATCGCAGCCCTGGACGCCGGTCTCTACGCCGAGGCCATCAGACACTTCTCCAAAATCCTTGACGGCCGGCGTGGTGCTCCCCAGGGCTTTCTGGCTGAGTGCTACGTCCGTCGTGCTTCTGCGTTTCGCTCCGCCGGGAGACTGGCGGAAGCCATCGCGGACTGCAACAGGGCTCTGGCCTTGGACACATCCTGCATTGAAGCCCTTGCCATTAGAGCTTCTCTATTCGAAACCATTAGATGCTTGCCAGATAGCCTCCATGATCTTGAACACCTGAAACTGCTGTACAATTCAATTCTACGCGACAGAAAACTTCCAGGGCCTGTTTGGAAACGACAAAACGTCCAGTATCGCGAAATCCCGGGTAAATTGTGTTCGTTAGCTGCGAAAATCCAGCAATTAAAGCAAAGGGTTGCTGCTGGTGAGACCGGAAACGTTGATTACTACGCATTGATTGGATTAAGAAGAGGTTGTTCAAGGTCAGAGCTGGAAAGAGCCCATTTACTGCTCACGTTGAAGCACAAACCAGATAAATCTTCCAGTTTTATTGAGAGATGCGAGTTTTCCGATGATAAGGAGATGGATTCGGTGCGAGATCGGGCAAGAATGTCTGCATTATTGCTGTATAGATTGATTCAGAAGGGTTACACTAGTTTAATGTCCACCATTTTGGACGAGGAGGCCGCTGAGAAGCAGAGGAAGAAGGCCGCAGCTTCCCTTCAGGCGGCTTCCGCCAGAGTCGAGGCCGTCCCCGTGGCGGTTCCGGTGAATAATAACATTCAAACCGCCGCGAATACACCGGCAGCATCGTCCTTTCAGGGAGTTTTCTGCCGGGATCTTGCCGTTGTTGGGAATCTGCTTTCCCAAACAGGGTTTAATCGTCCAATCCCATTAAAATATGAAGCATTGAGCTGTTGATGGATCAAATGTTGGGAGATGAAGCATTTGAATAATCTGGGAAGTTTAAAAAAAAAAAATGTTAATAGCCAGGTGGGGGTAAATTTTCTTGATTTTTGGTGGCAATGTACAAATTGGAAAGCTTCTAGTACTACTTCTACTTCTACTTGTACTGTTCCTCCTGGACAAAATTTTGTTTTACTAGTACTATCTTGTCTTCATCTTCTTTCATTTCTTATTAAATTTACAATAATTAAATAATTCCATTTTGGTAGTTGTAAAGATTCTATTCATATTTGGGTACTTGGAGATTTTTACTCTTGAATCTTGATGATGTTAGGGTTAAAATTGGTTGGGTGTCATTTTCCTGCAAAAGGGTTCATAATTTAAGAGGCTCTGAAATGGGAGGTTGAAATAAATGCTTTCATGATACAAGTGTGGGGAAGCTGAAAGCTGAAAGCTGGAAGCTGTGGTGGGTATTATTATTACTGTTGAAATTGAAGAAGCTATAATAATTTGATTGGGAAAAAAAAAAAAAAAAAAAAAAGTGATTTTGGGTTTTGCTTTGGGGTTTGGCTTCTATCTCATGTCTTATCTCACCGCACTATTCCTGTTTTGGCTGTCAGGCTTATCCACCACTTCTCCCGATAACCTGACATTCCACAACCTGCTTCTTTTTGGAATGCAATATATAATATAGATATTTTGAGTTGCCATTCTTTCATAATAACTTGCTGGAATAATTATACCAATATTTCTTGAGGTTTTGTCTAAATACGTGATTTTTTTTCTTAGATTTGGGCAATTTTTAAAAGAAAATTCCTGATATTATCTATGATCTTGTCTAACAAGTAATATTATAGTTGAAAAAAAAAGAAGTAATATTATAGTTATGAAATTAAAATCAAGTATTAAGCAATAAGTTTTAATTTGCCCCAAAGTGTACTAATTAGTAAGTAATGTACTACCTTAGTAATGCAGGATCATCACGATTTGGGATCTCCTTTTTCTAAGTGTGTATTTTATTTTATATCTCATTAATATACACGTACTAAATGTATTAATTGAAATTAAGAGAAAAATAATTGTAATATAATTTTTTTTTTTCAAAAATTCATCTTTTAATCTGAATTGTCTATTAATACACTTAACGTGTATATATATATAATATGAAACAATAGATGAAAGTTGAAACCCAAACTTAAAATAAGAAATCTCGATAATTCCAATTTCATCAACTAGCTTATATGGTAAGTTATGTATACATACTTTCATGTGATATCTACCAATCACATACTTGTTAACATGAAATTCTCGACACAGAGACTAATTATCGAGCCACATAATCATATATAATATTTAGCAATTCTCACCTCATCCATTAATTAAAACGCAACCCTCACGTCATCCACCGAATAAAATCATTTTAGGTTCATGCATTGCAACTATGGGAAGACAATTGAATTAAAATCTATAATCCTTTAAGGAAATTTCAAGAAATCAACAAAATATAAGATGCATTTTCAGTTTTTTAACCACATGTAAAAATATATAATGCCCAACGTGTTTTAACTTTTAACTGCAATTTGTAATATTTAACGTTGCATTTCCTATAAAAGAAACACAAGAAATTAAATACTGAGGATAGGAACTAGGCATCTATCAATGGAGTTTGTCAGTTTAGGTAAACCTAATGAATTTATTGCAACAGAGAAAGGCTTATTATATATCACCACTCAATACCAAAATTTTGCATATTTTATTTTTATTATATAGAATTTTCTCTTTTTTTTTTTTTTTACCCTTTTTCTCTGAACTATTCAAACTTTTGCTCACCATCATTACCTACACGTCCAACCCCAAGGTAAATAATTACTCTGAGCTACGATCGTACGGCCTTAGATCATCTTTTTCCTGCTTTTCAGAATGTGGACCTTTTTTTTTTTTTTCACAACCAAACAAGTCTTATTCAATCAAGGTAAAAATATCATCAAATCTCATTGTGTAGAGGGTAAATCGATACCATATTAATTAAAATTTTAAATACATCAATGTTAGAAAAGGGTTTTATATGTTAGTGATACAATCCCATTCGAATAGTATGGGAATTAGAAAAAAGAATTTAGGTAAATGTATAATTTAGGGATAAAAGAATTTTATCATCCGTGTTATAAACGTTTTTATGCTTTCACACACGAATTAAGTTTCTCTGCATACCTTCATCCCTACTTTATGTTTTGTTGCATGCCGTCATCCATATTTTGCGTTTAAAAAAAATAAAAAAAAACTCCACCTGATTTTTAGTAGTTTTGGTGGCTGAATATTGAACACCTGAGGGGCACATTACTTTACTAAGATCAAATTTGCACTTACTAAGTTAAGAAATGATAAATTTGCCCTCATTAAATCATATGCGCATGCATCATGTGTTTACTATTCTATTTAAACCATCAAAATGATAAAAAAATCTACTGAAATTGCCAAAATTCCAACAGAGATGAAACACAAAATAAAAATGACAGTATGCAACAAAACTTAATTTAGGTGTAAAATTATAAAAACGCCAATGGTTGGGATGGTATGAATTTTTATCTCTAATTTAAAAGAGAAAGGTAAAATAAACATAAACTGTAGCAAAAACTTTGTAGATGGAAGCATGCGTTTGTTTTCCTGCGGTCAGATTTTCTTTTTTACATGAGTAAAAAAGAAGAATATAATGATTAAAAAGGTCTAATGGACTTATTATTATGTTGGGTCAGTCATGTGAAGGGTTTAGACATCAAATTTAATCTTATTTTTTAATAACGAGGCACACAAATTTATTATAGAGTTATGCAAAACTCTAAAAATAAATAATGACATAATTTCGATATCTTTTTTAATTTCTTAAGATAATATTCCTAATTATCTCCCAAAATTGTCTAGAAAACTTTCAAATTTGGTTCAGGTTCCCCCCAAAATCCCAAATTGTAGTCTACGAATATATTTGTAATAAAATAAAAAATTAAAAACAAACTTACACAGAAAAGATTAACAAAATAGATTATGTAGGTTAAATATTAAAGTATGTGGTATGGTCAAATACTCAAATTTCTGAAAAGCAATGGTCATGTAAGTTTGGATTTTCCGTAATATTACAAATAAGTCCAAAAAAGCATTCACATTGGAGACAGAGTAGTAAGCTAAAATCAATGGCGTACAAATATTCATTCTCTTAATCTCTGCCCTTTTGTGGGGCTTCGTACCAAGTGAAAAACACTTTGGTATGCTAAATCAATATTTTCTCAATATTAGTAATCTACCCAACACTTCTACCAAATTATATCCTACTATATATATACATATATAATACCTTCTTTAAGAGTTAAGTTTTATTTTATTTTTTCATAAGTTTTATGTATTTATATATAAAAATAAACACCAAAGTTGGGTACTTCACTTGTACACTAATCAAGAGAAACAATGATTCCCCATTCGTCCACAATGTGCTATTTTTGGGTTAATAATCCAAAGATGGCCATCTTTAGTTGTCTCTTTTTTCAAAACCCATGTGGAAAAATCAATATTTTTAAATTAATTTTTGGTAATTCCATGTGATCTTAGGAAAAAAGTTTGGGGTGATCATGACTATCCAACTATTTTGTTTCATTACAAATGGTATTATTTTTCATGGAGTTACTTGGCTACAATGTGTCCCAAAATTCAAAACAATAGAATAAAAATGATGGGGTTTAATTCATAGAAAATTGAATTGAATGATGACAGATAGTATCGAAAATTGATATTATGTTACATTAGTATTAACATGATCAACGCCCGACAGTCTTGGTGTCTCTCAGAGAGGCCAGTGAGAATTCCTAAGGTTTCATTTCGCAACAGGGACGCTTTTGCTAGTTTTGACATGGAGTCTACGCTTTATGAGGCTAACAAAATTGTTTGGTTTACTTTTAGTGGTAACATTTGGCTGATTTGCTTTTATTTTCGCGGTCACCACAACATGAACAGTGTCGTTGATCCTTGGATCATGCACCTTTGTAAACCCCACCCCCCAAAAAAAAAATAATAATAATAAAAAAAATGTTACATTAGTATTAAAATTCGAAGAACCACTAGTAATAGATCTAAAGTTACGATTTTTCCTTAAATTTTCCGATCGCTATGATCTGATAATGGAATTTGCTTCCCAAATTTTGTAAAAAAATAGTTAACTATTTTATTTTTGATCGTGTTGGGATTATTTTATAAACTAGCAAGAAATTTTTACAAAAGCACGTATATATATGTTACATTATAAGGAATGGTGGTTATTACAAACATGATCCAATAATGACAGAATATATTCATGCTTGCTGTGCACTGTTTGTATTGCAAAAAAGAAAAGAAAAAGAGAAAAAGATGTTTAAAGAGTCACGTGCAACCCAAACGATGGCTCATATGAGTGATCTGTAAGGAATCAAAATGTACAAGCTAAAAGGAGAACTAAAATTGATATTAAAACAATGTGATTCAATGTATTTCATAACAATACACTACATCATACTTTTTATTAATAAAAAATCCAAATACAAAACTTTTTAGTTAAATATTACCAAGACTCCGTTTTCTCAAATAATAGCATCCTGTATGTTATGCTAGCTACATCCAACATTTTCAAATTGTAATTTCGTTACGTCCTAACGGAGTATTATAGAAGCATATTACAGACTTATAGTAGGAGATTACAGAGGAATGATGTCGGCTTATGAGGAATCCTTGGAAATGCACCATAAAATACATCAAGAGAACGAGGAATGAGCTCGCCAAGATGGGTCAGCATACGCGAAGGAAGAAAAGATGATCCGGTAATATTAATCAGAAAGCCTCAAGTTTGAGGAGTGATTTGTACGTGTGCAGCACTTGCTTAGTTGGTTTCTGTTGTTACCCAATAAAAAAAAACTTATAGGCATAAATACATTTGGTCGATATATAGCTTGAAATACTAATAGTTTGTATATCTTTAATTAAAGACTCATGCACATGATGCCTATATGAGTACATACATTTAGAAGTATTATACTTATATTTTGTTCTATATATATCCGATATTACAACTATGTCCATAAATTTTGATAAATTACAATATCTTGTGTGCATCTGTAAATTATGCTAGGAATTCACAATAAATGATCCAAATATTTTCACAATATATTCGTTTAAAATAAACAGAAGACTTGTTCTTAGCTTGCATGCTCCAAAGTCTTAAATCAGTTGTGATGTTAATTAATAATGTGTATTTAAGTGGTGTCATTGCTATACAATAGCTATATTTAGCTGCCCATCACGCTACTCTACAACTCTAGCACCTATAGGTGCTTGTTTTAAGGCACTTTTTATTATTATTTTTAACTAATGGACAAGAAATGGAAATTAAATTATAAAATTGAATGTTGAACTTCAATTGGTTTACGATTATTTAAAAAAAATAATAATAATTACGTAAGTCTTGAAATGTGTTCAAACGAGGAAACCAATGAGCTTGGGTTCAATGGTTGTTCTGACACACCACCATCTTATTTTATTTTACATGTTCTCGGCCTAAGTTCAATTTCACTTAATAATAATAGAAAATTTTGAAGTCGTGCTAGATAATTTTAATCCGAAATTAATTAAGTCAAAATTAATATGATGGGATGACACATATTTATATTTATCATGTGTTTAGAAAAAAGATAATTAATTAATAGAGAGATCGATATTGTTGTTGCGGATTGAAAGAAGGGAGCAATTCTATGGAGTACCCCCTGAACAATATCGTTGCGGGTTCCATCGAACTGATACATAAACCATAGGAGATCAAATTGGGCATGTTAAAATGAGAGTTAAATGGTTGGTACGGATATACTCGATAAGAAGAGATATGGGTACAACGACCTAATTACTTGATTGGAACCGAGATGATGGAATTTATTATTGGAAAGATGAAAGAGTAAAGTTTTGCTCTTAATTTTTAAAAAAAAAAAATTATTTAATAAACGATAATATATTTATCTTTATAATTGATTGATTGAATCACCACGTGGGTTAGAATTTTCTTATACCAAATATAATAAAGCAAGATAAGGAAAGATAGAGACCATATTAGGTCAAATTCAAAAAAACACAAAAATTCAAAATGTGGAAAATTAAAGAAATAAAAATGACGTCAGAGGAGGTAATCCATCATTTGTATTGAAGGTGGCCAGATATGATGATGTCAGTTAGCACGTGGAAAATCAGTAATTTGGACTCTAGTTTTCACTTTCATTCTCCATAAATATATTATTATATTTATATATTTTCGGACAAGCAACAAATGTCAAAGCTGGATTCCTCAAACCCATACAAATAATATTATTAATGTTTTTCATAATTTTGAAATGTTAAGAGGAAGATGAGCCATCGCAAGCATAAAGCTGGACAACTTTAATTTCGAAATAAAAATTTAAAACAAGTTCAACAACTCCAGTGTTGTTACAGATCTGAGTTTTAAGAATTCTTTAATTCTGGGCCTTTTTCAGGTCTCACATTTCACTAGTAGTTCAAAAACATTATCCCCAATTATATATGTATAGTTGTACACTCTTGTGTGTTTTCTTTGCAAAATAAATTAAGAAATTATAATATAAATGAAATAAATAACACATCTAGGCCCACTGTTCACTTCTGAATTTGGGCCTATGTAGGTGGGGAGGGATCCAATTAATGTTGCATCAGATTTATTTTCATATAATCATAGTAATGATAATTATGGGTTTCCAGCAGGGACTTAAGCTCGCTTGGGATAGGCGATTCCACAAAATCGAAGTCGAAGTGGACTCGTAGATTGTGGCGAATCGGGTTATGAAAGATGACATTGTGGATTACCCTCGGTGGAATGTGATTGTTGATTGTCGTAAGCTGCTCCGCAAATCTTGGGAAACTACACTCAAACACATCCTTAGAGCACAGAATGTTTGTGCTAATAGATTGATGAAAATGGGTCACGACATTGGGCAATGTGGAAGACCCCTCCGGAAGAGATGAGAGATTTGATCGGTTATTAGTGACCCTTGTAGGTCGTCTCACTTCATGACCAAAAAATAAATAGTAATAATAATTATGTGGTCAAATTAGCCTAATCTTGCACAAATTAAGAATGAAGAATTTCTAGTAAGGACGAGTCATTAGCTTGAATTGACTATGTCCCCGTGTTATGTACACACGACCCAAAAAAAAAACAAGAAAGAAAAAACTCTTCTGCAAACCATATAAGCACATAAATTACATAACTCAAGAATTATTCATTCACTAAGCCTATAATAGTCCCAAACAACGTTCGTAACTTCATTACCATTACCATTACATGATTTACATAGTACCATAAATCACTAAATTTTATCCAAAAATACAAAAGATAGAACAAGTACTCACTTTTTAGATTTAGAGGAGGCCCTTTTCTTGGAGCTCTTGCTCTTCTGTGTACAATCTGAACAATACCAATCTTCCTCGGGCACATCCTCGAGCGGAGGATCAAGGCAGTTGATATGCACACCGATGCCACACCCAACAGTACCGTGCTCATCGCCGCAGATGATCATTTCCTCTCCTCTATCACGGGACCCACAAGCCCGACATGCCTCATCATCAACCACATCATTATCCGGTGTTTTGGGATCCTCTACAATCTCTTCCACGCGAGTTACTAGATTTTCAAGTGATTTCTTGGCCCAAGAATGAGTGTCGTACTGAACATGCCTATCGAGGGGGTATCCCGGTTTACATACGTATTCGACCAAATAATCAGCTACTACGCAGGGTACCTCGTGATGAAGAAACTCTTGCACCCACATGTCAACACGTGGCATGCCGGGACTGATGATGGCGAAATCAATACCTGATTGGAGGAAACGTGTGTATGGAGGTGAGGTTGCTAGTATGGTACCGTCTCCTGCCTTCACCACACGCTTTAACGTATCCTGATGTGGGAAGTAATGAATGATTATACCAACTGAAGAAACATCCATATAATGAAAACCGAAAAGATGCCAAAAGTGAAATCAAACAGCTTACCAATGGAGGGGCAATGCACTCTCCATATATAACAATCCGCATGCCATAAAACGCACCATGGCCGGTTCTCTCCCTGAGAAGACGCCATTTCCTTGGAGCTTCCAAGTTTATCGCCCCATCTTCAGTCAAGCATTTCTTATGCCATTCATATGGCTCTTCAGACAAGAATCTCCCTGCTTCATTGCTTGCTGCTAGATAATCAGTCTTCAAAATCCAGCTGCAAAATCAATTCATTTTATAGGCAACACATCACAAACTAAATCATTATAACACCAAAACCAAATCAAAAGAATGATAATTTACGAACACTAACGTGCCCTGAGGTTTGGCATAATTACACAAATTAAGATTTGAAAATTTACAAAAAGTTCCCCTGCCAAAGAATTTGAATTAGCTTTATCAATATTTGACTTCAAAGTTGATGGTTGCAATAACATGTTATAGACCAAGGGGAAGTTTTCCTAACTTGTCAAACCTATGGAGAAGTTTTTGTAATTAGAACAAACCTCAAGTTATGTAAGTGCAATTATCAAGAAAAATAGGGAAGAAAGAAATTTAAATACAATCACAAACACACGAACAGAGTACGGATACCTTCCGGAAGCTGCAGCTGCAAAAAACTTCTCAGTTCTTCGAACAGGATCAGGAACAATGAAGTGTGTTGCCTGATACGACCAATGATGAGAATCTCTGCACAATCTTCCTTTCAGCCGCTTTATAACTTGCTGAAATTCCTTTCTCTGTAGCCTATGCCCACTCAAAATAAACCATGCAGGTTCAGTTTTCACCTCAACATTCTCTGCACTTCTATTCCCCTTATCAGCTTTCATGTTTTTGTTTAGAGGCTTTTTAAGTTGTTGTGAAGCCCCTTTTCCAGCTTCTCCCGTATCATTGCTTACACTTTGTTGCTCAATTATAGCAGGATTGTTTTCTTTTTCCACATCACACGAGCTTTTCAACTTCTTGGAAGGTCTTTTCTTCGTTTTACCAGTTAACACAACAGTGTCTCCGTTTCCTGAAGCCGCTTCCGTTTCATCCTGCCCGCCGTCCATTTTTACATCCTCGCTAGATTCCTTCAACACACTTGTCTTGGACTTAGTCAAAAGACGTTTCTTAACCTTGGTTGGTTTTTTCTCTTCAGTGCTGCTTTTTCCTCGCACGGATTTTTCTATACCTGTAGTTTTGCTATCAGCTTGGTTTGTTGTAGGAATGACAACTTCTCCAGATTGTGGAGCTTCAATCTCACCAGATTTTTCTTTTTTACTTCCCCTGTTTTCCTTTGAGGCTTTTGCTTTATCATTCATGGGCCCATCTTCATTGGTAGTTGGAGTAACAACAGCAGCCTTCTCAGCTATTGTAGGATTTGATCGTATTAAGTCCTCATTTTGCAATACAGTTTTCTGAATGTTGATTGAATCTTTCAGCTTTTTAGAGAAAGTAGGTCTGGCGCCCAAAGTTTTCTTTGCGAGCATTTTTCGTTTAAGCGGTTTTATGACAGTCCCAGTAGGTCCAACCTTTGGTAAGTTCGAATCATCCTGGCCGTCTGTTTTCTCCACTGAGGAGCTTGTTCTTGGAAAAAGGGGTTCAATACTTTTTAAATCAGTTCGGCTTGAAGTCTTCTTTTTTGATCCCTTGGACGAATGTGGTAGAACTTGATCATTGCCCTCTTGTCTATCCTCTGATGTTCGAGAACTTTCTAAAGCTTCTTTGTGGCCCAATGAAGCCTCTTCCTCCCTTAAAGCACAGACAGCCGCTGTGGGAGGAATACTTCGTAAATCAGCTCGGGATGAAGAAAGATTGTTTGCATCCACCTTTGATGAAGTCCTCTTTTTCAATCCTTTGCATGAATGCTTAAGTACTTGATCATCACCCTTGTTTCTATCCTCTGATGTTAGAGAAGTTTCCAAAGCTTCTTTAGGGTACAATGAAGCTTCTTCCTCCCCCAAATGGCAGGCGACAGTCATTGGAGAAATATTACTCGCCTTCTCAGTTTCCATTAATCTAGGTGATTTGGAACTGCGACAAGAATGAGTTGTTCTCCTCTTATTGGACAAAAGAACAGTTTGCCCCTCATCAATGGGGGGCGGGGTTCCCTTTAAAGGAGTTTTCAGTCCTTCAGGATCAGTTCCATCTTCTTCTCTCTCCAAGGGCATGCCAAAATCACCATTTACACCAAGATTGTGTGTTCTTGAAGTCGATGGACTACCTGAATTGTTATTAATTCTTTCTGATGTAAGTGGAAGACTAGACTTCCTTGGAGTGCTTCCCTGGTAACTCTTGCTACTTAACTTGGATGAATTGGAATTAGGAGACTTTTTAGCACTTGTAGACTTTGAAGCTAAGACATTCTCAGCTTTCTCAGAAATCACCGAACTATTCAGCATGTCTTTTGGTGGCAATTCAGATGATATATTTCCAGGACTTCCTCCACTAAAAGGGCTTTTTGTTTCAAGATGCTTACTATATGGTTCTGGTGAAGATGATGCTTTTCCAAAATTGATCTCCTTTCCGGGAGTTGACAAAATCCTACTGGAATTTTCTCCATGATTTGCTAAATTTTTAGATGCACTGGAGTACAACTTGTTGGTTGAGTTATTCAGCTTCATTGGTGACTGATGGGAAATTTTATTCTCTAGTTGTTGGTTTTGAGGACTTGCAACATTTTTCCGTCCCATATCAGTTACCCGAGCTACGTCTTCTGTCTCTCCTTCAGAATCTTTGGCTTCAAACTCCATTTCCAATTCTTGTCCACTGTACCAGAGCCCATATGTGAGTTATAAACTCATGAGTTTATTTTCACAGTTTATCTAAAGATTTATAAGAATTGTGACTGCAAGTAGTCAAGTATGGAACATATGACTTCTCACCTCTTACTGTAGTCAGCTTCTGGAAGAAGCTTCCAAGCCTTCAAACTACAAATATGCAAAAGGAAAAGGATGGAAAAAGTAGAAGTGATCATTACATCAATGACTTGTATAGTGAATCAAAGATCTATCGAGAAGATAAGAGTTTGGCATACCAATCTTCCAACCAACGATGGTTGATTAGCTTTATATTCTTCATTCTCTTGGCGAGCTCATACTTTTCCCCTGTTCAAGAATCAACTTTCTATGTTAATGTGAAAATGACATAAAACCAAGCAAAGCAAACACACATGTCTAAATAATTTACGGTTCAGATCACAGATATCTGATGATAGAAGTTTCCTTAGTGTTTCGGAAGACAGCATCCAATTTATACAGAACATGTTACAGTCTGTTATTGCTAGCTTCAGAGAATTCAAGTCTAAACATAGTGATGATGATACAGAAATAACAGGTTGGAATCTAAACAAGTACTGCCTTCATGAATTGTATGTCGTGGATAACATAATTGAGAAGAACCTACCTTCAAATTTGTAGCATATCAGATGAGTAACTTTGTTTGCTACCAACGGCTTGGAAAAATAGGCACCCATCAAAGCAACCATAGTCTATAACAGAAACAAGCTTAGGTTAAGATCGGAATCAAAGAAGAGAACTAGTTGTGAAAGTATTACAAATTCGAATATGGTGAGTGATGGTGATAACCATTATATCTTCTCTGTCCTGTCGTTGATATCCTGTCAAACAAACAACCAAATATTTGGCACCTGGAATCCCATTCAAATCTTTCATCGGCCTGTACATAACCTGTAAAATATCACAGAACAAGGGAAACATTAATGCATACTCAAGCTGAAAAAAAGACATTCTAGCATATAACAAGAAATACTAAAAGATGAACATCATGTACTACTTAAAAACTCACAGAAGTAGGATCAACAGGCATTCCCAAATCAAAACTGTGATCAACCCACAGGCCAGTCACCAGAATCTTGCCATCTCTTCGTGCAGCAACACATACAGGGTCATCCTGCTCCATAAAATTGGGCATTTATGAAGTCAAAATCAGTTTGAAAAAGTCCATCAAAGTAGGAAGTTAGCATATCAGATCACGAGTTTAAAACTTCAATTGAATATAGAGACACAAAAAAGTTTACAATGGATTTAAATTCCTATACTCCAAATCATCAGTCCAAACAAAGCACCAATAATTAGATAAACTCTACTAATGTCTAACGTGCGTAAATTCTAAACAGGACGAATCAATGCAAGAAGATGTTATTGAACTCACATAAACAAGCTTATCAACAATCACGTGATTACAATCCGGGCCATAATTTACAGCATCAATTCCTCCGCCTTCTAAGAGCTTGAATCGAACCTGAAACAAATTCATACGAATACAAAAGTTCAAAATCTTTTAGGACTAAACTGAAATTAAACCGAAACGAGAGCAAAAACTGCAGCCAACAAAAAATCGAAGCTCAAATTCCATTCAAATACCACCTTTTCCTTCTTATCCGAATCGAATCCGAGGAGAACAAACCGTACTCCTAGAAAGGATTTTACAGGGTTGTCATACGCCAAAATCTGCCTGTTTTCCAGCATTGCAGACGTCAAACAGCAAGCAGCAGAGCAGGCAATGCAGGGTGAATCACTGCAGACAATAATAATAATAATCTTGCAATTATTGTCGGCCAAGTATTTGGACTGAATGTGAGTGGGAAACTATTTGGCTAAAGCTTCTCGAGGAAGAAGAAGAATTGGAACTGAGCAAATTAAGCGGCGGGTGAAGGGTAAAATTGGAAATATATAAGAAAATGGAGGGATTGATTCGTGGATTTTCGTTTTGATTTTGGTACAGTGGCGGGAGCTGGAGAAATTCGCCTCTAAAAGCCACGTGTTTGCATATTGTCCTTACTCTCTTTTTTCTATATCAGTTTGGGCCTGGGCCGTAAAATTTCCCATAGGTTTTAGCCCATTAACATGTTTAGGTGTAGATGTGTAGTTTTCGATGTTTGAAAATTTTAAAGAGGTTAATTACAAAAAAGAGTTGGTTCAAGTGGTTAATGGGTTTATTCTCTAGTATAAGATTTTGGGTTCGAATTTTATTTGGATATGTGCGCGGAAAAAAAATTACAATTCCATGAGAATAAAAGTATTTTTAAGAGGTTTTCTAGTTAGGAATTAGAATTATATATATATATATATATATATATATATATATAAATGATCTATTTAGAAATTATAATTTTGATAGTGCCAAAATATTTTTAAGTGTTGAGTTACACCCTTTCGAGGTCCGCTCCTCCGCATTCACGTTCCACCTCAAGTGCGCTCAACCCCAAGTGCGTTCCACCAAGTCGTGCTCCACCTTCACGTTCCACCTTAGGCACGGTTCCTTAAGGTGGAGCACGAACGCATCCCGTACCTAGGGCGTGGTAGTTACCCACGTTCTCACGCCACTCAACCCCTCAATGCATGATCCCGCGATATCCGCGCCCAATACGCCCGATCAGACATAACCCTGACTCAAGCCTAAGGTATAAATACTTTTTATTCTTCATAATTGAGGTACGCATACTTTTTTATACCGAAACTGTAGCCAAATTTTCGGTCATCTTTCACCTAAGGCAAACTCACTGTCTTGAGCGTCGGAGTAACTACGCGGGAAACACCTCCCGCCTGATATTTGATCTGGCCCGTTGATTTACGTTGACGTGGCACGATCTCAGTCGTCCACGTGTCGCACCACCTGGCGCCCAATCAGCACCACATCACGTTGTCAGCTGACGTGGCATGCCATGTCATTTTTATTTTTATTTTTAAAAAATTTAAAATTTTATTTTCTCCAAAATAAAAAATCCAGGCATTTCCAACTCTTTGGAGCTTGATTTATTTTCTTAAAATAAATCATTGGCTAATTTCAAACACTTTGAAATTTTATTTCTTTCTTTCCCTTTAACGTTTTATCTTCGGGTTTTCGATTGGGGCTTGCAGGGGAACCTGCAGGACTAATTAATTTTAGCTCCAAACGGATTAATATATTATCATCTCATGATAATAATTAATTACCGTTTAACAATATTTAATTCCACTAACTAAATATTGTTGCACTCTAAAATTAATTAAATTATTCACAAATTTCTCGATCTAGAATAATTTTTCATTTTACTCCTCCATGTAGATATCCATGAAAAATAAATTAATACTACCATCATTTATTTTTCACTTCTAAGCTGAAATTTCCTGATTCGCCTTAAGTTCAAATCTCTTGTACGTGAAACACATTTAACATACAACTTCAGTGACGCATCACACGAAGTACTTTGGCCAAAGTTTTAATTCGAACTTTGCAAATCTATTTCAGGAATATCTTTTAACTTTCCAACAAAGCCACAGATTCCTCGATCAATATTTCTCTTTAGCACATTTCATGTGATCACTGCACGTACAAAGGTTTCGGTCATTCGATATCGAGACCTCACTTATGAGCAAGTTACAATGATTAACACTACATGCCTAAAGTCGAAATACTACAAGGATTAAGAGTTCAATGCTCCATAAGATTTGTTCATTTTAGATAGTAGTTTAAAATTAACTATCTTAGTGGTCCAGTTCGATGTTTCCAAATCTATTGAAAATCATCAACGTGTTATAACTGGAAACTCCATTTCCCTATAACGAAAGACTAATCATCTTATATAACACATTATAGTCTCGATAAGAACTTATTCTTATCTTACCGACTAGAACTTTAATAACACGTGATTTCGATATCCAAAGTCCTTTCCTATGAAACACATTTCATATAAGAATATCATCACACGTTATTAATTATGTTAATATACTCATAACTTGCAATAATGTCAGTTTTATTAATCTAACAAAATACGATGTATTTACAAAGAAATTAGATTTTCAGGGCACTAATCCCAACATGCACAACGTCGGGGCGAGGAAGTTCATCACTGACTTATGCGGCATCGTGATGAGGAAGTGGTCGACAAGCCCCGACTTAGTCCAATCCGAGGTGATCGGGAGAGGCCCATCGAACTCTCCCCTCACCGGAGGAATAGACGACCTCGGAGGTCGAGGGCTGAGCGAGCCTCACCACCTTGCTAGGAGATATTGATGGCACGAGTAGGAAATTCAAAGGTTCCCACCAACATTTCCTCGCTATGATGGTACGGGGTGATCCCGAGGAGCACTTAACAGCCTTCAAGCACCTCATGCATTCGTATGAGCATTCATTGGACCTGTAGTGCAAAATCTTTGTTACCTCGCTCTCAGGAACCGCTTATGATTGGTTCAAGAGGCTTCTCCCGGGCTCGATTCGGGGCATTGATGACCTATACGAACAATTCGAGAGCCATTTCAGTCTTTTGAAGGAAACCAAGTTGCCCACTACATACCTCTGGAATGTCGAGCAGGGTCCCAATGATACTTTACGGGAATTCTTTGCTCGTTTTGGTGCTGAACTAACCAAAGTTGAGACTCTATTCGCTGATTTCCTGATAAAAGCGGTTTACCAATGGCTGAACAACTCAAAGATCAATACGAATTGCAGAGATGCGGTTGCCCGTTAAAAACCCAAGGATATGATTTAGCTCCAGAGGATAGCGAGTGAGTACATGGAGCAGGAGGACATGGCGCGCATGAAACGAGCGCGTGTCCAAGATAGATTATCAAGAAATTCAAATCGCGAGGAGCGAAGGGCAAGGCAAGCGGGACCTCTTTTTGGGGGACCGCGAGTTGAGCTCACCAAACGTAATTCCGAGATCCTGAATATAGTTGGTTCCAAGATGTTTAAAAAGCCACGCCCCATGGCTCAGAGCGAGAAAAACTCTTGTTCCAATAAGTATTGTGCGTTTCATCTACAGAACGGGCATGATACGGACGAGTGCATTAGTTTGGAGAATGAGATCCAGCCTTAGTAGCCGGGGGTAAACTCTCGGAGTTTGTTAAGTCAATGGATCGAAATCACAAGAGGCGAGGGGACAGGTCCCAATCACGCTCACGTAGCCCTCGTCGACCCCGCTCGCTTAGCCCCGTATCGCGATCGACGAGCGGGTAAAGGCACAAAGCAAGCACCTGATGATAATATGCCCACACGAGGGGTAGTGAACATGATCGCGGGAGGAGCAACAAATGGCGATACTAAGACCTCGCGAAAGAAAGCAGAGCGACGGTTCAGCCAGGAGCCCAACACTTCTGCTCAGCATATTTTCCACATGCAGAAAGGCGAGGTCTTAGGTTTCACCGAGCGTGATTTTGATAATATTGTGATTGATAAGGATGTAGAGTGTCCAGATCGCCCGATGGTAATCGATGTTGACATCTACAACACCAAGGTCAAAAGGACGTTGGTAGATAGCGGCAGTTCAGTAAATGTCTTGCCACTCTCCACCTTCAAGAAGTTGTGCAGCAAGGATGTCGAGCTCGAAGCAGTTGAGACCCCTCTCATTAGGTTCGGCGGATCAGAGCTGTACGCAATTGGCCAAGTAAAATTGGCGAGCTCCTTAGGTTGCACTCCGAAAAAAGCCACGGTCCCATTGATATACACGGTGGTCGAGGTCAACCTCCCATACAATGTGATTCTTAAGAGACCCACTCTTGCAAAGTTCAAAGCTATTCATTCAGTGTCCCATCGCAAAATGAAGTTCCCAACTCCTAACGGAGTAGGAGAAGCAAATTGTCAGTTGAAAGAGGCTTAGGAGTGCTACATGCTCTCAACCGCGAAGCCTTAGCCTATTCAAGAAACCCTAAAGCCATTGGAAGCTGCTCACAAGGAAGATGACAAGATGCTTGATACGGAAGGAATCACTCATCCCCAAAAACGCAAGTTGGAAGCCAATCAAAGTGAGCACAAAGAAACAAGGTTGAAGCCAACCGGAGACTTTACAGAGACTAAGCTCATCCCTGGTGATAGCTCGAAAACAACTAAGGTTGGCGCTCAAATCAAAGGGAAGCAACAAGTCATGCTTATCACTTGGCGGACGCCAACAATACGTTGCTCCCTAAACCATGGAACGCAAACAACTTGAAAAAGTTTTACGTGTAAAACTCATTTTATCCAAGTATGGCGTTCATTTCATTTAGCATTCAGTTCATCTTAGCTTTCAGTTCACTTACCAGTTCAGTTCTTAGTGTTCAGTTTGTGGTAGGAAACAAAAACATTTGTATTGCACAAGTGTTCCATTCAATTTTATTAATGAAACGCGAGTATCTCGCAAGTCTTTCCGTTTCATCTTCAGTTTGAACACTTTGTAAAGATTTTATGTTAACTTGTCGGATCAAGAAGCCTACTCGAGGGGGGGGGGAGCTGAACCTCTCCTAACGGATCAAATCTACATAAAATTTTATCAACTCAAACTCAAGCTCAAAATCAAGCTTCATACTTAGAAAAAATTTCATTGAAAATTTACAAACTCAACAATGTTATGCTTTGAAAGGCGAAACGCAATTGGAACGTGATACTTATTCAATTTTTCACTACCAAGTATAAGTTGTGTGAGTTACACGCCAAAGTTCGAACGCAACACTTAGACAATTTTGCACACAACTTGCATACAATCTCATCCACAAATGCTATGAAGACATACATTCATTCATATAAATGCTTGCCAATTACATATTCTTCATTTCAAAGCATTGATGCTACAAAGTTCAAGGGGCCCTCTATACAACAAACTCGAGTGGCTCCCTTCTCTAAAATAAAAAGAAGAACAAGTAAAGTAAAATATCTCAAGATATCTCAACGTAATCCATGATATCGCCGATAACAAATTTGGCATCACCATCATTCCCTTCGACGCGCTCCGAAACAACGTCCGCTTCCCCAATCGCATCGACGACGATCCCATCATTGATGGCGCGCTCCTCGCGAGCCTCCCGTCCATATCACGCTCACCTTGAGCATTCCCTCCAGGAGGAACGCCCTCACCCACTACGTGAGCGGCTCCCTTGGCAGCAAGTATAACGTTGAGCTCATCCAAGGCAAACCCGAACTCGTGGGTGCTAAGATCATTGGTGTCGGGTCCCGCCGCGCCCTCTTGGTCGAGGATGGGCCTCATCTCGCTATCCTTATCAAGGCCAATATCATTGACATTCGCATCTTCATGAATGACCCTAATGTGATCGAGTTGTAGATAAGCGCGTTTAAACCCTTTTTGAATCTGAGTGTAGTTGTGGAGGGCGCTCGTGACCTCGAACACCGGGCTCCTCATAAAGAGCTTAATCCCATCCACCAACTCGACACGCGTCCGGGCCGCCGCGCAGCGCTCGTACTCTTCAAGCTTCGCGCTCAGCTCAGTGTGAGCCTATTCGCTCTCCTCAAGCTTCAGCTCACCACTAACATCCATTACCTTCTCGTTAACCTTCTCAAGGTCATCTTGAAGGACTTTCTTGTCGGCTTCAAGGAGCTCAATATGTTTATTATGGCTGGTGAGATACCTGCTCCCTCCGGAGGGGCACGCTCAACTGGGACAATCCCCTCACGGGTAGCAACCCTGGTACCATTCTCAACTAAGTCGCGTTGAGCTGGCGAATCTCGCTTACCCTT
Organism: Lantana camara; assembly: GCA_037501455.1. Taxonomy (NCBI): domain Eukaryota; kingdom Viridiplantae; phylum Streptophyta; class Magnoliopsida; order Lamiales; family Verbenaceae; genus Lantana; species Lantana camara. The sequence goes on from CM074855.1 coordinate 132,650,482, forward strand.
GCCTTTGTCGGGCTTACGACGAACGACCTTGTTAGAACTAGCGACGCGGGCTATAGCTTGTTGAGCGTTCATCAGATCGTCAATGCCTGAAACAAAATACAAAGCACATCACAAGGAGGTGGACTGTAACAATTAGTAAAAGGGAATTAAATGATATCCGTGACCCACTTTGGTAAAAGAAGTTGAAAGCCTTAGTTAAAGTCCCAACAATTTAACTAGAGGAGCTGATATCTCTTCAATCCTCTGCGTTGGGGAGCGCTTCTCTTGGGCGTGACACTAGGAGGTTGAGCGTGAGCTGGGTTCGAAGGAGGAACAGGAATGTTTGTTCAATCGAAAAACGGTGTAGCGAAATGGTACGGTTACTCCCTAAGCGTCTCGATCTCTCAAAACTCGCCGGGGGGGGGGGGGGGGGGGAGGGGAGGGGCCAAATGATAATGCCAAAATATTTCTAAGTGTTGAACTTCACCCTTTCGAGGTCCGCTCCTCCGCATTCACGGTCTACCTTAAGTGCGCTCCACCCCAAGTGCGTTCCACCAAGTCGCGTTCCATCTCAAGTGCGCTCCACCCCAAGTGCGTTCCACCAAGTCGCGTTCCACCTCAAGTGTGCTCAACCCCAAGTGCGTTCCACCAAGTCACGCTCCACCATCGCCCTCCACCTCAGGCACGGTTCCTTAAGGTGGAGCACAAACGCATCCCGTACCTAGGGCGCGGTAGTTACCCACGTTCTCACGCCACTCAACCCCTCAATGCACGATCCCGCGATATCCACGCCCACTACGCCCGCTCAGACGTGACCCTGACTCTAGCCTAAGGTATAAATACTCTTTCTTCTTTAGAATAAGGTACGCATACTTTTACATACCGAAATTCTACCCAAATTTTCGGTCATCTTTCACCTAAGGCAAACTCACTGTCTTGAGTGTCGGAGTACCTACGCGGGAAACACCTCCCGCCTAGTATTCTCACGTTTTGTTGATTTTAGCAGGTCGAAGAACCCACTTTTGGCTGATTTGTTGGAGGTTTGGAGTCGATTCCGTTCAAATTCCGGCAACCAATTTTCGGCATCATCAAATTTATTTTATGGATGTGCTAATAAGAGGTGTAAAAAATCAAAACCAATAAATGTTTTTCTTTTGGTATCCCATTTATCATGGATTTGCGTTGGGGACCAACACATTTAGACAAAAGTTCAGCTCAACACATGAATAAATCTAAGCTCAAATCTCAACCCAAATGCATTAAGGAAGAAGATTAACCCGAATAGAAGGAGTGTCATCCAAAAGTTCAGCTCAACACCTGAAAGCTAAGCCCAAATCTCAACCCAGATGCAGCAAGGAAAAAAACTAGCTCGAACAAAAAAAGTGTCGTGCAGATAAGGTAGTGGATCTGTTAAGATCATATATAACAAGTCGGATAGAAGATTATAATTCATGATAAGAAAAAGGTAACATGCACAAGTAAAATCATAAGTCCCGAGATTCGATAAATATGACGATCTAAATTTTTGATTTGATCTCTATGAAATCCTAATTTACTATATTAAGGTCTTAAGAGGTGTTAATCTCAGGGAGTTTTAAGGAAAGAGGAATTAAACGCAATAAGTTTTGTGCCAAATGCACCAATTTGAGTTTGATGGAACCACTAAATTATGTTTCTTCATACCACTTATTAAGTATTCAAATTTGATCAAACCATCAAGTTTTCGTTTTTGCTTTTAATGGTGTTTGATTCCACAACAATGGGCTGAATATGAATTTAGTCACCTAACACTCAATAATTTTTATTGTGAAAATATGTCTCAACTTGAAAGTAGCTGAAAGGATTAGCAAATGTAAACTCCAATGTACTGAGAAATGAGGGTTATGTCCAATTTTTGTTCTCCAATGCTTATAGATATTTTGGGTGCTTGAGATGAAACAATAAACATTGCGAGAAATGTAACAAGATGGTCAATAGATGTCTTACCTAATGTTATGATATTGAGGACATTTAAATTGTGAAGTCTTGTGCATGTAAAATACATACAATCAAAGGTGCATTAAATGTGATTGGTACAAGGTAATATGACACATCGTACTTGTTGTATCAGAAATTTTGATGTGGGGATCTTAGGCAGTAAATGTTGTTTTCACACATTATATTCTGGTTGAGTTTGATCGATGACTCGAGAAACTTTAGCGATTGAGAGAGTTCTTTCTCGAGGAATACTTGAACTACTCAGATAGTTATTGGTGCTTCGCACTTGAAGTATGAGATTGGGAGTAGGGTGTGAGTCGAAAAACCTTGACCACATAATGATTTTAGAAAGTTCGACATTGGTATCATATGATAACAACTGTCAATTCAATATATAGTGCTATCAATAATCATTTACTATACCGGAGTTTGATAAAACTACTAAGATTTTGTTTTTATATCTCATTTATTACGAATTTGAATAGGAGTTAATAGTTTTGCTAATTATTTTCAGTTAAACTAACATAACACGAATATTATTTTTAGTTAAGCTAGCCTACATTATAATAGAGCGTAAGCCCAAAGTGAATTTGACCATAATATTATTATCTCGTCCTCATGTTCATTATACATTGGGCTTGATATTGGTCCTAATCCTATTTAAGAAGTTAAATAAGCAAAGCCCAATCTGCCTCGTGCTGCACGCGGCCGTTAAAACTTAAAAATCTATAATTCTTTCAGAAATCGAGGGGCAATTTAGTCAATTTTCAGCTGGTTTCAGGTTCACAGACCATTCAATCCAAACTTCTTCTAGAACCATCACTGGCAGGTGGTCAGTGAACTCGGCCGCACAAAATTGACGTTCTTCATATCAAATTAACCTAATTTTCCGTGAAAGAAGTAGGAAAAGTGTCAATCGAACCCCAAACTAGCTATTTATTGTTGGTTCAATCCTACAATTTGTATCGATTTCAAGGAAAACATGGCTTGGATGACAAGATTTCTGACCGCGGTGGCATTTTTGGCAATCGGCGTGATTTTCTCGCCGGAGACCTTCGGGTCAAAGTCGGACGGAGAGAATCCGCCGGCGATCGTCACTGGTCTGAAGTTGGCTCACCTCCTATGCTTCTCCAGCGCCTGGGGCGCAGCTCTGTGGGTTACATTCATCGGTGGGATCATCATGTTCAAGTAAATTTTCTTTCTTTTAATCCTCTTTTTGCTTTGTTTAGCTGATTGAATTACAGCTTTTAGTGTTGTTTTATTCATCTTCTTTGTGTAGTAATATGAATAGTTTGATCTGAATTTGGACTCTGCGGGAAGAGAGTGATGATGTGTATAGAAAGCTTGTCAATTTTAGGACTTTATTTACGTTTCTTCAACATTTGATGTGTAATTTTGGGCTTGAGGATTAAAGTAGTTGCTATATATATATATATATAAAGCTTGGAACTGCGTTGAAAATGTGTCATTAAGCTTGAGAAATTAGGGGTGTAATTGGGTTTTGGTTAAACTTTTTAAATAGGAATTTGCCAAGGCATCAATTCGGGAACCTGCAGAGTAAGATGTTTCCGGCCTACTTTTCCTTGGTGGGGGTTTGCTGTGCTGTGGCAGTTGGGGCTTTTGGTTATTTGCACCCATGGAAGTCTTCTGGAGCTACTGAAAAATACCAGCTCGGGTTTTTGGTTGCAGCCTTTACATTCAATCTCAGCAATCTTGTTATCTTCACTCCCATGACTATTGAGGTGCGAATAGTACTGCCTTTTTTGTCAGTTTCTTGGCACCATTTGAATCATGTTTGTGTAACTTGATGGTCTTATACCGTTGCTTTACTCATGCTTTAAATATTATAGAATCATGCCTTGAAAGGTTCAATTGATAAATGTGTGAAGTAACTGTACCATTTTACTGAACTGGGCTTTATCTATAATCTTATAATGAGGAAGAGGGATATGGATTTGTGGGCTTTCCAGAAATATTTGTAGTCTATTCAGTTCAAAATGTTTTGCTCGAGATTAGTAGTATTGTGATATTTAGTTCTCTTTTTCAATGCTAAGCAGATGATGAAACAAAGGCACAAGGTAGAGAGAGAATCAAATATTGGGGAAGAAGTTGGGTGGACTAAAAACCAAGAAGTTGCAAAGAAAAATCCGAAGCTTGCTTCCATGAACAAGAAATTCGGTATGATTCATGGATTGTCTTCACTAGCTAATATCTTTGCATTCGGTAGCCTTGCTGTCCATTCCTGGTATTTAGCTGGTAAACTCAATTTATAGATATGATGGCATCTTTCGCACTGAGGCTGATGTCTTTGGATGTATTTATCTGTAATACCAAACAATAAATCTGTCCCTTTTTACTTCTGATCAAGATCTAATCTTATTGCTTCCCAAGTAAGATCATGTATTTCTAGACAAAATACTCTTTGAGTAATCTCTTTCCATGCTCTAATCTCATTAATGCTATGCCTGCTGGATTTGTTGCGCTATATTTTTAATCATCTGAAGATTCTATTACCTAACAAGATTGAGAATTATCTCATCATGTTCAAATTTTGTGAAATACTACATATTAGGTTCCGTTCCGTTCCGTCACCCAATTCATATAAGAATTTCCGCTTCTGTGCCTTTCATAGACATGGCTGGCCATGGTCCCAAAGCTAGGCTTTGATATAATTGCATATAGATTGATTTTGGTGTGCAGTTTTATGAAGTGGTAGGTAACGCCAAACCTAGATTCGTATAGATAGTCGTCAAAATTGATTTTGGGGGAGTTTAGGTTGGATTGTTAAGTTAATTGAGCTATTGTTTGCATCCCAAGTTGTAAGAAAAACAAATGTAAATATCTGCGTGTCTTGATTCATCAAGAAAATGGGATTTGTATGCTTTGTTGGATGGATAGGTATTACGGGTTGAGCCATTTTAGAATTGGGACCCTTATTTTTTGGCCAAATGCATCTTTTATAACTAGGAAAGCCTTTCCTGGCTTCGTAGTTTGCCATATCAACAAGTAACAGGGCTTCAAGTTGACCATGGTATGGTCTCAACTCTAACTCAATGGATATTTCTTAAGAAGTTTTGAGTATCGTCGGATCATGTGGGACTCATTGATGAATAGTCAATCCTCTGTTTTATTCCCCTTTTTCATACTTTAAATGTTTATATACAAAAACTAAGTTGCGCTTCCATGTTTTAAATATTGAGAAAATTACACTAACATGCCGTAAAAGTTTGGTCTAATTAACAAGCATACCTTAATCGAGCTATTATAGGTATGACTAGAAGTCGGTAAAGGGCAAAATAAGATATTTATAAGAAATTCGACGTGAAATTATCAAAATTTATCAATACGTATATGATGTAAATCATTTCTTAGGGCAAAAACAGCGTTTTTATAAGAAATTCTGAGATGAAATTATTAAAAAAAATTATTTAGAAATAATTAAAATTATTCGCCGGAGACAGTGTTTGTAATATTTTTATGGCAAATTCGTGATCTAATAATTAAAATTACTCGCCAGTCGTAGCTTTTGCAAGTTCTTGATGGTAAATTCGTATAATTAGATCAAATTAGAGTAATAAAAAGAGGATCAAGGATCGAACTCTGGCAGGCGCAGTTGTGGGGGTTTTATCCACCCAATGTGGTGGGTAGCCCCTTGTGGTCATCAAAAACCGTCTTCCTACCTTGTGGGGCCGTGAGTCACCATGATTTGCCTCCTCTCCTACTGGTGTGGGGTCACTTAGGAGGGGCGCCTAAGATGAACGATTCCACCTTTTGGAGCAAGAGTAATAAAAAGAGAGGCGAAAATGTAGGAGGTCCTTGGCAGTAGCTTCCCTAACTCCTACTACATCAAGTCATCAACCAAGTAATAAATGGGTGGTAAATTGTGGTGTACATGTACTGGTGTTAGGTTAGGTATGGACTTTGATGGGGGCTTTTAGTTGTAAGAAAGACGTGATTTTATGACAATTAAGCACATCGCCAACTACATTTTCATCATGCAACTTAAATGATGTACTTGAGGAAAGCGTTGCTACTAATACATGGCGCAAATTCACCAGTGTTTGGACCTTGACGTTGATATGATATTTGTTGTTGTTCTTGTGCACAGTGACAAGTGACCTTGAAACGTGCTCATATCATACGCTATCCGAAAACGTGCCGTGTTGGTAGCACTGATCGCGTGTTTCGTCACCAAGAAAATTTGTATGTTTTTGCCCAATGATTCGTATTTTTCTTTTTTCCCGAAAAGGATGAATATGTTTTAGAGTTCAAATCCCATCGTATGATCATACAGTTGAATTGAAATGATGGTCCTAAATTGGGTTTCGTATTGATTGTGTTCAAATTCCGAGTGTCTTAACTCAAGTTGGATCCGACCGATCACTTAAAAATTTATAATTTGAAAAAGACCCTTGACGGGAGAGTTGAGTTGTGAGAAAAAAATAAACCTAAATTGAATATCTCAACGGAGACAAGATGGGGTGGACCCGGTGAGAAAGAGGGTCCGACGTTTAAGGCACTATCTCGAATATGTAAAAATGTTCGAGCTTAATTAACATAATAAATATGATTGCCCAACAATGTTAATGAGAGGATATTTATATTTTAATGGTTGGATGTAGTGGTGCACAACAGTCAACGTGTATTTAATGCTCCTAGATTCTATTCCAACGCATTTAATACCAACAACGTATTTAATATTAACGGTGACCAAGTGGATCCCATTATCATACACTGTATCAAGAGCAAAAGCAAATAGATCTAATGGCTTGCCGTGTTTGACCTCGACCTCCATCATGAGGATAGGGGTCGAGGATTGTCGAGTTTGTCATTGGAAATCGTAGGCCTGCCTCCTTCCAGATGACCTTGGTCGGAGAAATGTGTTCTTCGACTCACAGGTCGAGCCTTCCAAAAATAACGTTCTGGATAGACGTTGTGACGAAGTGGGATTGGATCATATCACATACCATTCAAACTCAGGGGAAAAAAAAAACAAAGAAGGGGAAAAAACGTCTGCCAAAGTGACCATCAGAAGTCAAAAGTTCCATGGGAATAAATCCTCCTATGAATTGGGTGTTATATTTATACAATAGTCTTGATTTATCAAAGACAAAGACCTATCTAAAGAAAATACACAATAAAAAATGATATGCAACGTGACAAACTTCAACCAAATGATCGGAATTACATAAGCTTAAGAAAATGTGATTAGCTTATACATAGGTTACAAAGTACAATAGTCTACATTCTTCACAAACTCTTGAGTAATTTCCCCAAGGGAACACAATCTGGTTTCTTCCATAGCCAAGCAATAAAGAATCATATACTAATATCACCATCAGCTAATTTCTCCAGTTCAATGCATAATATAACCACCATTGCCCCTATTGGAACTTAACCAAACTATACATGCCCATTATCAACCACCTCGCAGGGAAAAACACCACCACAAGAAGATGCATGTGCTGCGAAGCAACTAACCTGCTAAACCGTCTCAAAGAGTCTCTGCCCGTCCGAACGATGCCCGAGAAGTTCACCTGCCCGTGGCCCAACATGACACTGCCTGAACTGATGGGCCTACTGATGATGAACCCGCCATGGGCCACGATTGGGGCCCACCACACTTTCCTCCGTTTCTCCCTCTTGGCTTTCCTTATGCGGTTGAGGTCGTGACGAATGACGTTTCTGATGGATTTCAAGTAGGAGTCCATGTCGTGGTCCCTTTGAATGGCGCCTCCGGAGCCGTATGCAGAACGGTCACTCAGGATTTCGAGAGGGTGGGGGGAGTTGAGGAATACGGCTTGTGCTGATCGGATCAGCTTTTCAGCTTTTGAGATGTCGGACTCTGATGAAGTTAGGAGATAGAGGCCGCAGCCTGAAGGGAGGAGGTCGTGGCTCGGAGAGAACATGTTGTCCGGTTGAAGGATTAGGAACTCGCCCATTGGGGTGTATAGCAGTTTCTGTATTGACAAATGTATGAGATACTAGCATTCTAAATTATTTGTAAAAACAAAATTCAAAATTTGAAAAGAGAAAACACAAGTGTTTACCTGCTTATTAAGACATGGAAGATTACGGAAGTTCCCATTCACGGCCTTAAGAAATTCCGCAACATGGTTAGGGTAATTGCATGAGAAAGCTCTAGGAACAATATCTCTATGCATTGTGATTGAACGGATGTGATTCCTCGGCAATCCTAGGTTTTGCAGCAGGCGATCTCCACCACACATGATTGATGGTGCACCAAAAGTTATAATGGGTAGTAAAGAAGAGCGGGGGGCTTCGCCTCTTATTAGCAACATGAGATTCACGAGTAATGATAAACTTCCACCGAGAGAGTGACCCGTGAAACGAAATGTTGCACGATCCCCGTGGTATTTAAGGTGGGAATGAACTTCAGGCAGCATTTGCTCATAAATCCCTTTTGCAGCCTCATAGATACCTCGGTGTACGAGAACATCCAGACCCTAAAAGAGAACGTGGATCAAATTTACTTAATCATGAACATTGAAAACGAGTATCCCATGAAAGCAATGTCTATGAATGGAAACTTTTGCAGAAAGACATTCTTTGAAGCATTTATCCAGATCCTCAAAGATACAAAACCTAACACTCGAAAAAAAAAAAAAAAAAACCTCGAATACACAGAACAGGCAATTACCTCAAACTTTATGGGCTCGAATAGTAGATTAGCCTGCCATGAAGCCAGTGACTCGGATCCCTGTAATACGTACAAGGTCAGAAAATAATCAATCTCAGGCACGATAATGTTTGATTGGGTTTTTCCGGAACTATTGGAAAGAGCATAATCTCTTATAAGCTAAGATCATGATGTCTAACCTGTATGACAAAAACTCTGGTGGCACTTTGATCATCATCACAAACAAACCACTCGCAAGGCGAAGAACGAATCGAGTTCAAATCATCTGCAACAGCTTGCTTTACTTCTTCCTTTGCAGCAACAACAGCAGTCACAGAGTCGGTCGTGGCCATTAACGAGGCTACATCCTGGTTTATCATGTTTTCGTCAGGCAATTTCTCATTTTGCATGTATTTTGAGGATTTGAAAGGAAGAATGCTTCTGGTTCGGGAATGCAAATAAGAAGCAGCAGAGGCAGCAATTTGATAAGCATTAGAAGCACTTATCCGAGGCCCATTCGACTTCGCCTCAGACTGCTCTGTTTCTTCAGCTGCTGTATCCTCTTCCTTTTGCTCCTCTTCAGCATCAGCCTTCTCCTTCTCAGCTTTCAAAACCTGTTCTTTCTTCTCCAGAGATGAAGTCACAAACCTTAGTTTGTGATATCTCAGCAAATTCCCAGGCTGTATCATCGCCATTTCACAAGAATCAATCAGTACAAGAATGTCACCAATGATCTCTTTTCTTTTCCCGGAATTTTGCAAGATTAGCCCAGAAAAGAAGGAAAAATGAACAAGAAACATAGCAAAACAATAGTTGATCAACAAAATCTCAAGTGGATCCAACTATAGTAAACTAAATCTATGCTGCAAATGAGAAGCTTGGAATAAAAATTTGTAGATCGCGAATATTTCAATATTATCAAAAGGTTTGAACATTAAATCATACCTTGATTTGAGGTATAGAGTAAGCCAAATTCCCCAAATAAGACATCTGAGCATATAATCTAGCTTCCGCTAAAGGCACCTTCCGAAGCAGTTTCGAGAATGATTCTTTATCAAATCGAATCTTTTCATCGTCTTCCTCCTCCTCCTCCTCCTCATCATCATCAATGGCGCATACATCACACACTTCATCCTCCCCACCGCATTTTTCACCATCTTCTTCCAATTTTGCCCCCATTTCTTCCACCAAACCACCGTTCTCCCCTCCCTCTTTCCAGAGAGACTTCACATGCAGAATCTTAAACACCCAATTCCCATTCCTCCCTTCCTGCTCGGGTTCCACAATGTCCTCCTTTTCCTCCACCAGAACGGCGTCGTCGGCGGCGATTGCCGGTTCGTATCGATTTTTACCCACGGGCCACAGAGATCTGAGCGGATGCCGGAAAGTAAAACCCCACGGCGAACTCCTCGGCTGTGCCGCCGACACCGACGGTCTCTCGCTCAGGCGGAGATCCCCATTCCCGGCTGCTGCGATCGGCGGTGCCACCATGCCACGGATCCCTGCCTTAAAACACAAAGCATCCATGGTGGCGATGAATTAAAACTCCCACCTTAGCTTGAAATATTCTGAATCAAACTTTGCACCGATTATTACACAATAATGCGTCTAGAATCTAAACATACACGTATATATATAGCTGCCGCAGCTATGGAGGCTCGGGATGTTGACGTTAGAAAGACACAATCTTTGAATTCTTGAGTCCTCTTCTGCAAGATCGATGAGAACTAGAGAGAGATTGAGTAGTTTCTTTGTTCAAACTGTTTGATTTAATTTTCAATTAATATTAGCAAAATCAGGTGGCCAAAGTACAGACAATCTCTCTCTGAAAAGGTGATTTTTCTCTTGACAGACGGCAAACTTTGAAACTCCCTTTTTCGTGGAACGACGATATATAAAGAAAAGTAAGAATGAAACGCTGGGAAATATCGCCTTCGAAACGACGTCGTGGGTACCGCTATTTTTCCAATCAATTTTGACTCTTTTGCCATACTTGCTTTTGGCCTTTTGCCCTTGGTAGCCGGTAGGGGTGTAAACGGATAATAAATGGAGTGGATGTGCAGTATCCGAATCCGAATCCGTTTAGCATATCCGCTATCCGAATCCGAATCCGAATCCGTATCCGTTATCCGACGGATAATGAAAATGCTATCCGTATCCGAATTTGACGAATATTATCCGAATATCGGATTATCCGTATCCGTGAGGATATCCGATTAGTGAGTTATCCGATATCCGAATTCGAATCCATTTATCTGTTTTACATATATTTTTTAATAAAAAATAATAGATTGAAATTTCATAACACAATTAAATATTAATATAACTAACTATAAATCTATTAAATCTATACACATCATAAGTATAATATATAATTTATAATATATGTTTACAATTATTACTGGAGTTTATTATTACAAATAATATGATATACGTTTACTGTTATTTTTTTTATAATTCTCAAATAATTATATAATGTGTAAATTAATATATGTTTCATCAACGTATAAAAAATATATAGATATATATGTTATCGGATACGGATTACGGATAACGGATATATCTAACGGATGTATAAACGGATCGGATGTGTCATTACCATATCTTTATTCGTTTCTAATTCGGATGTCTATAATCGGATACGGATAATATCCTCTTTAAACAGATACAAATAATATCCTCTTTAAACGAATTTGGATGCGAACGGATATCGGATTTTCGGATATCCATTTACAGTCCTAGTAGCCGGTAGGTAATGTCTCATTAGCTATTATGCATGGATGACTTTTTAAAATATTATTTTATATTATCGTCTTGTGTCGAATATTTTATTTGATATTGTTGATGTGGAAATTTTAAAAAAAATATATCATATCATTATATTTTTATCGTGTTTGTACGTCATAATTTATTAGATTTCTACCTATATTATTCTACCTCTTCTCTGACTTCATTCATACTTTATTTATTTACACATGTTAAGTATATTATTAAATTAACGATTTTCTCTCCCCAATTGAAATTGTCTATCAATACACTTGACGTATATAAGTACGTAAGACAGGTAAATGAAACATGAAATTGTAGCAAGAAAGCGATTTGGGTAATGACTAAATTGAAAATTTTGTAATATTCCAGATTTCCAATAAATTAAATTACATATTCTATGAAGAAAATAATATTTAGCAACACGATTTAGTTAGTGTATAGCAAAAATTGAATATTTTCTGTCATGAAAAAATGTGCATTTTTATTTTTCTAGACAAAAACATCCCTCGTCGGCTAGAAAATTATAGTTTAGATTGCAGTAGGTTGGACTCAACTCCATAAAGAAGTGTAAGCATATGTATCGTACTTATTAATTCATCACATTTTTCTTGAAAGATATAGTGTTAATCTTATTTTGCACCCTAATCTTTGGGGTGTATTGCACTTTGATACCCAACCTTTGAATTTTATTGTAATTTAGTACCCCAACCAATGAGAAACTGTCATGCAGTACCAACCAATGGGGTACACGTCTGCACTTGGGTACTAAAGTGTAACAAAATTCAAAGGTTGGATATCAAAGTACAACATTTCAAAAGTTGGGTACTAAAGTACAATACACCCCAAAGGTTGGGGTGCAAAGTAAGATTAACCCAAAGATATATTAATCTCATAATAAGTGTAAGCCGTTGTTCTCCTTCGTTATATTAATTCAAACCGAATAAATTAAATTTGAGTTAGAAATATTTTTCTAATAATAAATGAGTATCCGAAAGGATGTGTGAATTTTCGCTCAAACTTACTACATGAAAGAAAACGTTGATGTGATGAATTAAATATTGTGTTTCAGGTGCATAAATCCTTCCATAAAGCCCCGTTTGGCATTACCAATACGACATTTTTAAGTAGCACGTGTCTTAGAACAACGTTATATCGGATTTAAACTGCTAAATCCAAACAAGGAAGAAGATAAAAATAGAGTTGGTGAGTTTATAAACTGCTAAATCCAAACAAGGAAGAAGATAAAAATAGAGTTGGTGAGTTTCCTTCTTTTTTCCCCCCACATTTTCCATATTATTTTTCATTTTAATTTTTAAACCGGGCAGCAACTGCAAGTAATTTCATCACGTTACTGGGCCAGGAAAATTAATTGTCGCAATTATTGAATGTGAGTAGCTGTGTAGAGTGTTAATTATCGAGTTCGGTCGAATCAAGCTAGTTTGGATCAAAATCCGATAAGAAAGTTCTATAAATATGAGAATCTAGTTTGGATCAAAATCCGATAAGAAAGTTCTATAAATATGAGAATCGAATAGAATCAGGCAAGATTGGGCCCTATAAAATTTTTAATTTGATTACCAATAGAATATAATTTTTTTAAAGCTAAGTAATTATAAGTGATATGGCATAACCTAGTTGGGCCACGTGGCATTCTTGACGCGGAGCCATGAGGACCCCCGATTCACCTTGACCGATCCGAGTTGAGGCTCGCACCCCACGTGTGACCTCGATCTCGATCTTAAATCCATCCCTTTTCTCATATGCCCAGGTCGAGAGGCTTGAGGGGGTCGGATCGATACGGGTCAAGCACCCGTATAGGCCAAAGACTCATCCCCAAAGGTCCAATCCCTTGACCCCTTCGGCAGAGCGAAATAAGGCTTAGAGGCCATCGACCTCGATCTCCGACGCCACGCATCAGACACCTTTCCCACGCCCGAGACACGTCGCTGTCAAGACACGTGTCACACTCTCATTCCCGGCACTGGCACTTGTAGGCGCATTTAATGCCCTCTGTGCCAGACCTTGCCCAAAGGGGAAAAATGGCGTGTTTTGCGCCCTCTTGGTGAAATCGAGCATTTTCCCTTCGGGACAATCGCTCGACCTCATTTAATACATAGCTGCCGTACACGCACTACTGTGTTAATTAGCCAAGGCTATAAATACGCCTCCCTTAAACAGTTGTTGGTAAGCATTTAATAGCATTTTTTGCATTTTTTCTCTCTCTAAGCGTCCCCAGTACTGACTTGAGCGTCGGAGAGCCAAACTTAGGTCCAACCCCAAGTTCTCCAATTTGGCCCTTGAGCTCATGTGTGTTTGAGTGTTTTTCAGATCGATTAAGTGCCCACACTTATAAATTCTTGACTGATCGACCCGAGATTGCCATCTCAACCAACCAATTTTGAGTCGGATCAGTTTGGCGTCGTCTGTGGAAAACCTCTTTCTTTTTCCTTTCGATCTAGAGGAGAAAACACTAACACGCCCTACCTTCCGCAATGGTAAATACAAGGCAGACTCAGCACGATGAGGACATAGAGGAGGTTGCCAAAGGCAGGCATGATGCGAACTAGCCGCTTGGCAACGTCTCCATCGCACCTCCCGCCACTGGTAACTTTGACACTACCGCCAGCGTCATCTTGCCCCGGCAAGAGACAACACCCAGGATCACCATCACGTAGGCGGACCTGGATGCTTACCTCGACCAATGGCGAGTCAAGATAGAGCAGGTCCACGCTGAGGGCCGCGAACCTAGGCGCTTGGAGCTACCCCGGGCCAGCCCGATCACCACTCCAAGCCCCATCGGTGCCAACGCAGCAGGGCCCGCGGTCCAAGATTTCGGACCTCCCATCCCCTAATACTTCCAACCGATGACGGCCAAACACCCCAAGTCATTTGGGGGGTTTGCTCCCCAGAGGGGCGTGGGACAGGCCGCGAGATTCGCGCCACCGCCCCCCTTATTGGCAGCAAGCATGGCCTACCCGAGGGCCAGGATGAATCAGATCATCGCGGCAAACACATGATTGACGATGACCACGAAGAGTTTGATGACTTGCGTCAGCAGATACCGGCTTGGCCGCAAAATAAGAAAACTACTAAAGTCGCTACATCGACCCGCCGAGACGGCGGGCGCAAGACCGTCTGGGAGATCGAGGATCCGTCATCCCCCAAAGGCAGGTCGACTTGCGCGGGGGCCTAAATCGTTGCCCTTTGCACTTCCGGAGTGATAGGGAGGAAGCTTCCCCTCTTCTTTGAGGATATTCTCCGCACGACATGCGACGGAGAAAGGATCCCAACCGGGCTACCTCACTACAACGGGATGACCGATCCCGAAAAGCACGTGATATAAATAACATTTATTAAATAATTATTCGGTTATATGTTATCACTTATATTCACTTGAAATATGTTAATTTAAAATTATTAATATTGATAGTGCCAAAAATATTTCTAAGTGTTGAGCTCCACCCTTTCGAGGTCCGCTCCTTCGCGTTCCACCTCAAGCGAGGTTCCACCTTCGCATTTCACCTCAAGTGAGGCCCCTCAAGACGGAGCTCGAACGCTTCCCGTACCTGGTGCGCGGTGGCCATCTTGCGAGGTCCGCATAATGCGAGATTCCCATCTTGTGAGGTCCGAATTATGCGAGGTCCGCACCGAACGAGGTCCGCATTATGCGAGGACTGCATAATGCGAGGTCCCTATCTTGAGAGGTCCGCATTATGCGAGGTCTGCATAACGCGAGGTCGAGTCGGAGGGCGTTTGGCATTTGGCGCGCAGCGGTTACCCACTGATAGTAGCAAAAAATGATCAAGTAACTCTCTCGTATTTTAGACTATCCATAAACCTCGTATCCCTTAAAATTGGCTAAGGCAAGTGCTCGTCCTAAAATTGGCTAAGGCAAGTGCTCGTCCTATCAAGTGCTCAGCTCGTAAGTGCTTGGCATATCCCTTAAAGTTGGCTAAAGCAAACGCTCGGCTTGTAAGTGCTCGGCGTGTAAGTGCTTGCCCCTTGAGCGCTTAGCACGAGCCCAACATCGACGATTGCCCCCACTCCCCAACCACCCCACGATCTAAGTACGTGATCCTCAATTCTCGCGCCCACTAACTCAAGTCGAGCTCGCGCCAACTCAAACCGAGAGTATAAATATCATTTCTCTCATCAGAATTAGGTACGTAAACTTTTGCATACCGAAACTCTGCCCAAATTTCTGGTCATCTTTCACCTAAGGCAAACTCAATGTCTTAAGCGTCGGAGTGCCTACGCGGGAAACACCTCCCGCCTGGTATTTTTACGTTTTGTTGATCTTAGTAGGTCGAAGAACCCACTTTTGGCTGATTTGTTGGAAGTTTGGAGCCGATTCCGTTTAAATTCTAGCAACCAATTTTCGGCATCATCACTTTGGCGCCGTCTGTGGGAAAACCACCATTTTCCAACTTTCTTTAAGTTACTTTTCGTGTTTTGTTTGAAAGAATGGCTGGATCTGACAACATAGCCGTGGCGAGCGAAGCTCTAGCTTGCCGCCGTGACTATCCCCAACCCGAGTAAGTCAAGCGAACATTGACATGTTGCTTCGCCTGCCGCCGGCGTTCCCGCATAAAAGAAACCACAACAGAGCCACCGTGAGTTTCAGTCTGCCCGTGCAACCCATGCAAGCTCTCAGTACCGGAACAGGACAAAATTCATTTGACATTCTAGCAGGTTTAAACCCGTTGCTACTAAATCCGTTGTTGTTCAATCCACTCTGGGGACTCCAAGGAGGAACGCAAGCCCAGATTGGAGGAGTTCAGGCCACCATTGCTCCACCTCGCACTACCATCTTGACGAACAGAGCAGAACGCACAGCCAACCCGCCGCTACCAGAGAAACTATTTGTTCGAACGGATCCCCACCCGTTTGTACCAAGGTAAATCCAACGGTAGCGGGACCGAGCCGAGTGCGAGACCCTATCCCACTTCCGGATGATGACGACCAAGTCCCGTTCGTGTGGCGCGATGGGAAACAGACCATGGTGGAAGATGAGGAGGAACCGGATCCTCTCAATCCCACTCAACATTCTAAAACTCGAGCAAGGGAGAGAGAGAATGACAGCCTCACTCAGTTGGAAGTGGAGAACCAGAACCTGTGCGCTGCCCTAAGCAAGATCATAGAAGGGTCTCAGGTTGGCGATCAGGAAGAGCCCGTCATCGACCCACACGGCATCGAGGCGAGGAGGTGGTCGACAAGCCCTCACGTCGTCCAACCTAAGGCAACGGGAGATACCCATCGAAATCTCCCCTCGTCGGAGGAACAGACGACCTCGAAGATGGAGGGCTGAGCGAGCCTCACCACTTTGCGGGGAGATATTGATGGCACGAGCAGGAAATTCAAAGGTTCCCACCAACGTTCCTCACTATGATGGTATGGGTGATCCCGAGGAGCACTTAACAGCCTTCGAGCACCTCATGCATTTGTATGAACATTCATTGGACTTCTGGTGCAAAATCTTCGTTACTTCGCTCTCGAGAACCGCTTATGATTGGTTCAAGCGACTTTCCCCGAGCTCGATTCGGAGCATCGATGACTTGTATGAACAATTCAATAGTCATTTTAACCCTTTGAAGGAAACCAAGTTGCCCACTATGTAACACCCCAAGCGGTGGGGCATCACACCCCCGCACTATGGCCCGACACGTATACGAAATGGAAGGTCCGCACACGCACCAAGTCACAGCGAACGGGTGACAAACAAAAACACACGCACTAGCTAGGCGGTATCTAACCCTGTACAAAAGAAAATATGTAAAACATGACAGCGAAAGTAGCACGAAATGCCAACTTACAAAAACTTTTACACATCAAGCATACAACGCAGTACATACATCAGAATCAAATACACGGGTTCAACTAGTGCAGCAACCTGTCCTAACCTGTCCCGAGCAATCATATATTCACAACGGGTTCAACTAATCCGAACACCTGTCCTAACCTGTCCCGAATTCCATAATTTCAAATTATAAATACAACCCTGCACAAACATATCTTAAATATCATTTACAAATCATAAACCAGAGCCAGAACTTAATAAACATAAGCAGACGGACACAGACTCGACAGACCCGACACACAGCCGCCTAGCACGAACTCCAACGACCTCCAAAGCAAAGCCTGCGAACTAAAACATAAAAGGGGAGGGGTCAGTCCAAGGACTGAGCGAGGGGCTAACACACGCACACTATACATATATATAGAGCACAGCACATAGAAGAAGCGACATTCGTGAACCCGGGGTTAGTTTTTGCACGCCAAAATGGTTTCCCGTGATAGTATACTTATAGGGGTTTAAAACCAAACAAACAAATCTTAACTCAAACGTTCTTAAACATAAGTTCAGATTCATGCAGACTTAACACACATATCGGAACATATCTTATTAGCTTAAAAGTATATCAATTTTTATCTTAATTTACGAATCTACCCCCGTTTCATGAACTTATAATAGACGGACAGACAGAACACACTTACTCAAATCGAAGCAAAACTCATAAATCAATCCCACCTGCACACCATTGGGGAAGAGAGGTGCCCCTCTCAACCCACCACAGAACGAAACATGTGAACCGGAGGATCCCGCCCGGTTCCTTCGACGGCCAGCCAAAATGCGCTCCGTCGGCATAGGAGAACTAAGTCTCCCGTTGGTGGAGAAGTGCACAGGGGTCGTAACCGGCGACCCCAATGGTCGTCCCGGGTCTCCCTTACCCACAATCTCCAGGGCCCATCACATATAAACAGACATATATCGGAAACTTATCTTGCCACACACAGACAGACAGACATATCTCATGCATATCGTGCTTATCATATCACACGTACATATCACGCAGACTGATCTTGAAATCAAAATAGAACTGAGACAAAGCATACATAGGCTCATACATAGCGTTTCGTACTTTTCCAATCAAATCATATGACAAAACCAGCAAAATACGTACTTCGCACATATCTACATATACATAAGGCTTATAAACCGCATGCATTCGAAAATGAGCACGTTTCAATAGGGTATAACTATATCCTAACCTCACCTGGCACCAAACACAGCCGAACACAAAGCAGAAGGTCCACCCCGGAACCTGCACGACTCACTTGTCACCACCCCGGGTGCACCTGTACCAACTGAACACACCAAATACAGCACAGAACTCAGACTCAGACTCAGACAACTATACAAAGACGCACGGCACATGCTCAAGCACTTAAGAAATGAAATCACATAAGCAGAGTTCACATAAATTATATGCAAAACAAAACATTAAGGCATGTTCATGTGCATAATTAATGCAAATAACGAAATTAAAGATGAAACACTTCATATCATTTCATATCAATTCCTTTAATACCTAACAAATTCAATTAACAAAGTTCAGACAATTCATATCGCATTTCATACAATTCACGTAGCTCACAAATCAAATAAATCATAATAGCTTGTTTCATATTTCATATAAGTCAAATTCTAATCAAACTAAGTTCATTATTAAGGTCTATTAATTCAATTTAAACAAATTCCTACTTTACTCAAAATTTACACAAACACCCCCTCTAGAGCAACCAAGTAGCAAAATCAACAAGTCGGGGGTTCAATTTACAAATCAAATTATCCAAATATTTCAAATTATAATTCATACAAGTTTCATACACATTGGAGCACAAATAAATCAGTAATTCAAGCTTTCATATATCATACAATTCACAATTTCCATTTCATAGTTCATACAAAGCCGAATTTACAATTAAAACAATTAACGAAAATAAATACAATAACTTCAAAAATTCATATAAAATCAACCGGACATCCGATTGACGAACGGAAAGTGGCGTTGGACTCACCACGACGAGAGGAACTTGCTGCCCAAAGGGCGTCGGAATGCCGCCCCCGGAACCAATCGGACCGCCACGTACCGCCGCCGGACCACCACCTCCGGTGGTCGAAAAATTCCCCGGAAGGACAGAAACGTACGCCTCGGCCTGCTTGACAAAAACCCTCAACCAATTTCAGAAAATTCCAAACACACGGGACTTCGTTAACGAAAAACCGAACTTAAATCCTAACACGGAAACTGAAATTAAACGCAAACCGCTAAACGAAAATTAAATCCGGACATACCGTTGGAAAGCCCGTAACGAGCCCTACAAAAGCCCCCAAGCCAACCGCCGGAAAATCGGACCGCCGATCCAGACCGGTCCGCCACCGGTTCGCAGCCGCCGGCCGGTTCTCGGGTTGGGGCCAACGCCATCCGCTACGTTTCGATATTCTGAGCAACTTCCGTGAAGGAACCACCACCAAAAGCCCACCGGAAAAGGGCCAAATCCGCCGCCAAACGTCCGCCAGTGCGCCGCTCACCGGAACCGCCACCTACGCCGCGATTCGTCCCAATCTGATGCCGGAAATGGATTCAGGAGGTCGAAAACGTTCGGAAACCACCAAACCCCGTCGGAAACAGTCGTCGGAAAGCGGCGAAACACGCCGCTATAGTAACCGCCGCCGCCGCCGCGAGCTTCAGACGGCGCGTGCGGCCTCCTCGCCGCCCCGATGGCGGCGCCGCTTGTCCAGAAAGACACGCCGGAAGCCCCTTTACCTGGCATGGGGGCGCGTGTCGCCGGAGGGTGGCCGAAAACCGCCGCAAATGGGCGGCGAAGTGGCGGCTCCGCCACCCCTCCTCCGCTGCGTCTGAAATCGGCCGAAAACTTCACCACCGCTCGTCGGTTGGTCGAGTTCTTGGCACGGTTGTGACCGCGTCGTCGAGCTCGTCGAAATGGACTAGTGGTTCGTCGAAATCCGTCGAGAAACGGGCAAGTTTGGATGTGTGTGTGAAAACACACCTTCGAGTGTGTGTGAGTGTGTCGTGAGAGAGGAGAGAGAAGCGGGAGAAGAGAGAGAGCTGCTGAAGCTGGAGTTTGGCACGAAAAACGATGAAGATAGATATTTAACCCGGACCTCGCACGAAGAAACGATCGGTAGAAAGGGCTAACGACGTCAGAATTGGGCAAACTCAGAGTCTACGGACTCGTTTCGCTGCCCTAAACGCGTTAAAGGGGTCAAAGAGGTCAAAATCTCGAACGAACGAAAAGTGACCGAAAAACACCTAAAAAGAGAAAATTGCAAACAAGCCCCTAAACTCTTAAAGAGTTCAAAATAGGGCCGTGCAAAGCACAAAATCACATAATTACACACATAAGAAGGTTTAAAAGTGACGTACCTTATTTATAGGACGAACGGGATGTTACACACTACATACCTCTGAAATGTCGAGCAGGGTCCCAATGAAACTTTATGGGAATTCTTCGCTTGTTTTGGTGCTGAACTAACCAAGGTTGAAATTTCATCCGGCGATTTCCTGAGGCAAGCGGTTTACCAAGGGTTGAATGACTCCAAGATTACGACAGAGTGTGGAGATGCTATTGCCCGTCAAAGACCCAAGGATATGGTTCAGCTCCGGAGGATAGCAAGTGAGTACATGGAGCAGGAGGATATGACACGCATGAAACGAGCCCGTAATCAGGACAGGCCATCACGGAACTTATTTCGGGAGGAGTATAGAGAAAGGCGAGCGGGACCTCTCTCTGGGGGACCGCGAGTTGAGCTCACCAAATGCATTTTCGAGATCCTGAACATAGCCAGTTCCAAGATGTTCAAAAAGCCCCGCCCAATGGCCCAAAGTGAGAAAAACTCTCGCTCCGATAAGTACTGTGCGTTTCATCAACAGTACGGGCATGGTATGGATGAGTGCATTAGTTTGGAGAATGAGATCTAAAGCTTGGTAGCCGGGGGAAAACTTTCGGAATTTGTTAAGTTTATGGATCAAAATCACAAGAGACGAAAAAACAGGACCCGATCACGCTCGCATAGTCCTCGCCGACCTCGCTCGCATAGCCCGCATCGCGAGCGACAAGCGGGTAAAGGTGACAAGCAGGTGTTGGACGACAATATGCCCACTCGAGAAGTTGTGAACATGATCGCGGGAGGAGCAACGAATGGTGATACCAAGACCTCGCGAAAAAAAGCAGGACGACGGTTTAGCCAGGAGCCCAACACTCCTGCTCAACATATTTTCCACATAGAGAAAGGCGAGGTCTTACGTTTCACCGATCGTGATTTCAACAATGTTGTGGTTGACGAGGATGGAGAGTGTCTAGATTGCCCGATGGTAATACATGTCGATATCTATAAAACCAAGGTCAAATGGGTGTTGGTAGATAGCGGCAGTTCAGTGAACGTCTTGCCACTCTCCACTTTCAATAAGTTGTGTGCCAAGAATGTCGAGCTCGAGGCCGTCGAGACCCTCTCCTCGGGTTCGGCGGATCAGAGCTATACGCTATTGGCCAAGTGAGATTGGTAAGCTCCCTAGGTTGTGCTCCAAAAAGAGCCACGGTCCCATTGATATATAGGGTGGTCGAGGTCAACCTCCCATACAACGTGATTCTTGGGAGACCAGCTCTTGCAAAGTTCAAAGCCATTCATTCAGCGTTTCATCGTAAAATGAAGTTCCCAACTCCTAACGGGAAGGAAAAGCAAATTGTTAGCTAAAAGAGGTTTGGAAGTGCTATATGCTCTCAACCGCGAAGCCTAAGCCTATTCAAGAAACCCCAAAGCCGTTAGAAGCTGCTCACGAGGAAGATGCCGAGATGCTTGATACGAAAGGGATCACTTATCCCAAAAAACGCAAGTTGAAAGCCAAACAAAGTGAGCACAAAGAAACAAGGTTAAAGCCAACCAGAGACTTTACAGAGACTGAGCTCATCCCTGGTGATAGCTCGAAAACAACTAAGGTTAGCGCTCAACTAGGGATGTAAACGAGCCGATCCGAGCCGAGCTTTGGTTTTTTTTTTTTCTCCCAGGTTCGGGCTCGGGCTCGCCCATAGGAATTGTGGCTTGGTTTTGACTTGCGAGCCTGCGAGCCGTGCATTAAGTGGTTCGGGCTTGGCTCGCAATAAGGTTCGCCCGAGCCGAGCCGATCCCACGAGCCTATACAAAAAACCTGAGAATGACTTAGTTTTGCCCATATCTGGATTTTTTTCTCTCACATACATCCAAGCAAAACACAGATCTGAAATTTTCTTCACATACATCCACAGATTTAGAATTTTTGCTTCACATACATCCAAAGCAAAATACAGATCTGAAATTTTTTTCTTCACATACATCCAAAGAGAAACAAGATTTATTTTTTTCCGTAAAACCAAAACAGAAAACACATACGTAAAACAAGATTTATTTTTTTCCTTATAGCAGCAAAAAAATCCCATGAAAATTGCTAAAAGAACAATCACCCATTTGATCTAAATCAGATCTAGGTTTAAACAAAAGAGAAAAAGGAATATAAAGAAATTTGGTTAAGAAACCCGTTGAAGGGCGTCTTCAAGGTGTTGTCGGAGGCGGCGCCTCCTATAGCATGGTGGTAGTGGCTTTTCGTGGTGGTGGCGTTTTGTTGAAGTTGGCCCTCGCGGTGGTTGGCGTCTCGTTGAAGGGCTCTCGCGGTGGTGATGGTGCCTTGTTGAAGACGGCCCTCACGGTGGTGGTGGTGGTGCCTTGTTGAAGCTAGCCCTCATGGTGGTGGTGGGTTGGTGGCGTCTTCAACAGAAGGGGGCAGCCATTTTGGAAAAGTTTTGGGAAATAAATTTGTGTGGTGAATGGGATGGGTTTTTTAGGGTTCGTAAGTTTATATATATATATATATATATATATATATATATATATATATATATATTTGTATATATGTAAAGGGGGAATTTTTTAATATATGTGTATATGTACATATATATAAAGGGGGAAATTTGAGAAATAAAAAACATATATGATATATATATATATATATATATATATATATATTTATTTAAATATAATACTGTTCGCACCATGAGCTGGGAAAGGAATGGCTCGGGCTTGGATTCGATATTCCACGAGCCGAGCCTTTATATAACCCAAGCACGAGCCTTTTGCGAGCCAGCTCATTGGGCTCGCGAGCTGACTCGTCTCATTTGCATCCCTACGCTCAACTTAAAGGGAAGCAACAAGTCATGCTTATCGCTTGGCGGACGCCAACAATACGCTGCTCCCTAAACCATGGAACACGAACAACTTGAAAAAGCTTTGCACGTAAGGCTTATCATATTTTATCAAAGTATGTCGTTCGTTTCATTTAGCATTCAGTTCATCTTAGCTTTCAGTTCACTTTAGCTGTTCAGTTTGTGTTAGGAAGCAAAAAACATTTGTATTGCACAAATGTTCCGTTCGGTTTTACTAATGAAAAGCGAGTATCTCACAAGTCTTTCCGTTTCACCTTCAGTTTGAACACTTTGTAAAATTTTATGTTAACTTCTCGGCTCAAGAAGCCTACTCGAGGGGGGAGCCGAACCCCTCTGAACGGTTCAAACACACTTTGTAGCATAAAATTTTACCGACTCAAACTTAAGCTCCATACTTAGAAAATTTTCATTGAAAATCTGCAAACTCAACAATGCTATGGCTTGAAGTGGGAACCTGATACTCGTTCAATTTTGCATTACCAAGTATAAGTTATGTAAATTACATGCCAAAGTTCGAGCGCAATACTTAGATAATTTTGCACCCAACTTGCATACAATCTCATCCACAAATGCTATGAAGAAGACATACATTCATTCATACAAATGCTTGCCAATTACATATTCTCCATTTCAAAGTATTGATATTACAAAGTTCAAGGGGCCCTCTACACAGGCACAACAAACTCGAGTGGCTCCCTTCTCGAAAATAAAAGCAGAACAAACTAGGCAAAGTGTCTTAAGATATGTCAATGTGATCGATGACATAACCGATAATAGATTCGCTATAAAGCACGGACACTTCATATTTTACCCCCGTGCAGTGTCGGACACGGCAAAATATGTCCAAAAATAAATAAAAAAATCCGACACCCGGGGGACACGGCTCGGACATGGGTCCGACACGGCGTGAAACGTGTCCGACAAAGCTCGGACACTTCGACACAAAAAATTCAATAAAAAAATAATTTTTACTTTATTTTTTCTGAAAATTTGAGAGTATAATTTTTTAAGAAGAAAAGAATTATATAAATGCGATAAAAGATGTATATTATTAATTTAAATTCAATTTTTTTTTATAATAACATTATATAAAAAATGTATTAATATTATTTGTAATGACTTAAAATATTGAATTGGAAAATGGTATATGTTATTTAAATTTATAATATTGAATATTTTATTTTATATAAATTAATATATAATTATATATATATATACGTAATTTATTTATTTATATATAATATAGCAGTGTCGGAGCGGTGTCGTGTACTAAATTTTTAAAAAAATCCGTGTCGTCGTATCCGTGTCGTGTCATGTCCGTGTGGTCGTGTCCGTGTCTGTGCATCATAGCAGATTCGACATCACCATCGTTCCCCTCGAAGCTCTCCGGAACAACACTCGTTTTCCCAGTCGCATAAGCAGCAACCTCATCATTGACGGCGCGCTCCTCGCTAGTCTCCTTGTCCCTATCGCGCTCGCCTTGAGTCTCCTCGTCCCTAACATGCTCGCCTTAAGCATTCTCTCCAAGAGGAACGCCCTCACCCGCTGCCTAAGCGGCTCCCTTGGCAGCAAGTATAATGTTGAGCTCATCCAAGGCAAACCCAAACTCGTGGTTTCTAAGATCATTAGTGCCGGGTCCCATCGCGCCCTCTCGATCGAGTATTGGCCTCATCTTGCTATCCTTGTCGAGACCAATGTCATCCACATTCGCATCCTCGTGAATGGCCCCTATGTGATCGAGTTGGTGATAGGCGCGTTCAAATGCCTCTTGAATCTGCGTATAACTACCGAGGGTGCTTACAACCTCGAACACCGGGCTCCTCATAAAGCGCTTAATCCCTTCCATCAATTCAGCATGCGTCCTGACCGCCGAATCGCGCTCAGCTCAGCTCAGCACGAGCCCGCTCACTCTCCTTGAGTAACTCTCCCTTGTCCACAAGCTTCAGCTTGCACCTCTTCAGCTCTCCGTTGACATCGATCATTTTCTCATTAAACTTTTTAAGGTTGTCCTGAAGGACTTTCTTCTCAGCTTCGAGGAGTTCAATATGCTCATTATGGCCAAAGACAAGGGTCACCTGAAAGCAACCTCATTTTCCTTCCTGTTAATCTCTACGTTGGCCTTTTCGAGCTTAATCTCAAGATCCTGAACTCTCCTTTCAAGGTCAGCAACAACACTTCTATACAGGCCCTTGTACCTATCCTTTCCTTCTTTGTAAACAAGGGCTTTCGTTTGGCTTAGCGATAAGAAGTTGAGCGCGAGTTCGGATCAAAAGGGTAAACGAGAATATTCCAATCGAATGGAGACTATTTCAGGATTACTCCATGAGCGCCTCAATTATTCAACACTTGAAGAGTGGGGGCCTGGGGGGCAAATGATAGTGCCAAAAATATTTCTAAGTGCTGAGCTCCACCCAATGTTTTAAAAACCGGACCGTTAAGCGAACTAAAAAATCAACTGGGTCAAGGGTCACTGGTTCAACCGTTGGATCAACCGTGGTCGAACCGGTGACGTCATAATTATGTCATAAATAATATTAAATATTAAATATTTATAAATAATAAATAATAAAACATATTTTAAAATTTACTTTTATATTTTCTCAATTTATATACAAATATAATATGCAAATATAAGAATATTATAAACAATGAATAAAAAACTAAAGATTATGAACTAAAATAAAACATAAATTCATAATTCATGATTCGTAACATAAACATTTAAAGTTCAAAAGTCCGAGACAAGAAAATAATCATCCCAAATTAAATGAAAATACATAATACATTAGTTTTGAAGAAGTGGTTGCATAAAACATATAGAAATAGTGGAGAAAAATATAGAAAATTAGAGAAATTGGGGTTTAATTTTATCAATTTATTGTTTTTTAAAAAATCGAACGGTTCACTTGACCCGGGAACGGTTCTACGGTTCGAACGGTCCAATCGCGCTTCGAAACGGTTTTCACAAAATAGAGCGGTTTTTGAGTGCGAACGGTTTTGGGATGATGACCGGTTCGTCCTTCCTGCCGGTCGACGGTCCAGTCCGGTCCGGTTTTTTAAACATTGGCTCCACCCTTTCGAGGTCCGCTCCTTCACATTCCACCTCAAGCGAGACCCCTCAAGGCAGAGCTCGAACGCGTCTCGTACCTGATGTGCGGTGGCCATAAAAATATATTTATATTTATCTTAACTATGAATTAACGCAATTGATGAATGTGGTTTATATTTATCTTAACTATGAATTAACGCAATTGATGAAGAACAATTTAATATATTTTTTTTTGGAGAGGAAAACAATTTAATAATTTATGCCATAAAAATTAATACAATTTAGTATAATTGGGCAGCCCATTTCAATTCTTGAATAGGTTAATATCACCAAAAGAAGATGACCGATTTGCTGCTTCGGCAGAGGGGCTAGTGTTTCTTTTTTTTTTATCTTATCATATTGGCGGTTTTAAAGAATCCGCTCTTAGGTGCCTAGCCTCAAAGCAGACTTCTTTATTATCGAGGGATCCTCACTGTCCTTATGCCGACTTCCCAAGGGTACGAAAGGAAAGAGGGCAATTTACTTTATACCTACTATTTCGTCTGGTTTTTGGTTCCTAGTCTGATTTTATTAGTAGCCATGATTGGGGCTGAACGCTTTGGCTCTTTTGGGCTACGTAAGAATCTTTATGAGCAGGTGCGAACCCCCCTCGTTACCGTACGTGCGATTCTCACCGCATACGGCGCGCACTGCGGGGAGGGTCCTTTGTTGTAGATGACTCGTCGGGCTCGTACTGCTCACACACCTAGATCTTCACGGCACCTCCTCTACCATAGTGTAAGCTGGGAGCAGCTCCGAAAAGCTCAAAACAATGCTCCTCGCCAAATGCCCTTCCTGGGGCTTGCCTCAACATCTAAATAAATAAAGGGCGGGCACCGAAAAAGAAGCAGCGTCCGGCCCCTATCTTTAATCTTAAGTAAAGTGAAGTCAAATCAATGAAGTGAACAACCCAACCTCTTTGTTTGAAGCTCGCTCAATTTGACTTCCTTTCTAGTAAGAGTAATGGTCTTTCCAGAAAATGCGTCCGAGGGAAGGTTCTGATGAGACCAAAAGCCCAAGCCCATTAAGCAACGTATAAAACTGCCATTCGTCATCCTTGAATAATACGTATTTCAGCTCCTCCGCCAGCTGCAGTCCCGCCACCGCTCCACCCGCCGCAATTTAGACATCTCCGGCCGCCTCCTGATTCCGGCGTACTATCCAGCTGGTCCGTTCTCTGTTCATGATTTTGTTAGTTTGAAGGCAATCAAACGGAACGTGGACATGACTGGGTACCATTCTATCTTTCACTTGGATTTAGGGTTTCGAATTTAGGAACATATTGCTGCATTCTGTTTGAATTTTGTTTTCTGTAATTAATGAGATAAAAGTATGTTTATAGTTCGAATTCAACCTGGATAATAGTTGTTTTTCGTTCCAACTACTGAAGAATTGCACTCATCTTAGAGTTCGTTTAACATCTGTTGCGGATAATTTCCATATCGTAAATCTTAGATTCTGATTTCCCTCTTTTTGGTGAAGAAAAAGATATAACAAGTGAAGAAAGGAGTTTTCAGATATAGAGGATGAGTAACACCACAGCAGGACCCGCCTCAAAATCGAAACCAGGTTCATCCCAGCACACAGAGACCGCCTCCTCCAAGCGTAAACGCGGCATGTTTCAGAAGGACTGTGAGTCTCTCCTCTCTATAGAATTCCTTATTCATTGTGATTTAGTTGTCCATGTTCTTACTCGCATATTGTTTATGTTGATGCAACAGTGCAGCATATGATGTACGGTTTTGGGGATGATTCAAATGTATGTCTTCTTTCTAACCTCTTGCTTTTCCACTTTGTTTGAGATTTTATCTGCAGCACTGCTATGTGTTCTTGGATTCAAAATTTTCCTAATTCAAGACCAAAATGTAAATGGTTTATAGCCGAATATAAAGAATGCAGGATTCATCACATTATGGTGTTTATTCCTGTTCTTTCAGCATTTTGATCTAATCCTGTGATGCCTTTGTGTTGCAATTGTTGTCCTGCAGCCAATTCCCGAGACGGTTTCACTTGTTGAGGACATTGTTGTGGAGTATGTCACAGAGATGGCAAGCCTTTTGTTTCTAAACCTTTTCGTTGATTTTTTAGAGTATTTGCTTTATCTTTTTCAGTCTTCATTCATTGTTTCTATCAGGAGAAATTAATGTGAGATGATCATCTCCACAGGTCCACAAAGCACAAGATATCGCAACCAAAAGAGGGAAGCTTCTAACTGAAGATTTTCTCTTTCTAATTCGTAAGGTATGACGTTGGTGCCTTGATTTTTTATTTTCTGTCTTGATGGGTATAGATATAGCTATATATGGACAAAGAAATATAAATATTCTACCTACCAATCCTTAGAATTGAGTTCTTTAACCATGGAAGCTAGCATAACCGAACATATTTGCCAGGCAAATGCCATCCAGTTTGACATAAGACTCTGTTTTTGGTAGGATTTGCCCAAGCTTAATCGGTGCACGGAGTTATTGTCAATGAATGAAGAGCTAAAGCAAGCAAGGAAAGCTTTTGATGTTGATGAAGAGAAACTCGCTTCAATCGACTGAAAGGTATCATTTTCATTTATTTTATATGCCGGTTGTATATAAGTGTTTGGGCATTAATTTATATGAAATTTTCGCACATTTTCCCAACAAACAGGTAGTGACGCTGTTCTACAGTAGGACTTCAATTTTCGTGCGCTTTGGGATAGTTTTTGAAGAGGGAAGTGACCCAATGCCGAAAATGGGTTCTCGGTACAAGATAGTTGATAGTCGTTGCTAGGATTGGTGTGTATTATAGTCTTTTGACATAGTGTCGTACCCATTGATTCAATTTTAGAAAATACTTCCAGATTTTAGTCTGTGCTCTGATTTGAAGAATGAAATGCTTTAGTTTATGGACAAATTATGCGTTCTGCTTTTAGATAAGCTGATCGAACTGGGAAAAAGAAGGTTGCAAGAAGATAATGGTAATTTACTCAACAAAACTACAGCAATCTATGACTAAAATTTTGCCAATGGATCAATAGGACCATAACGACAAGTGAACTGGCCAAAAATTGATATAATGTTATGCACAATCAAATTTAATGGATGAAATATGCTGTACCACTAGTGCACAGACTACGAAATGGATTATATGGAATGTTGCAGAAAGTTGTTGTAGAAACAGAGTGAGGGGACGAGAAGAAAAGTTAGAGAGAGAGAGTTGAGAGAGAATCAGAAATTCATCAATGCCAAAACTTGGCCAACAAACCACAAAACAGTACGTACATAGTCTGCTGCAAAACACCCATAATGGCTAAACAAAGTTTAAACAAGTTTAAGGCTAAGTTAAAGAAATAAAGACAAAACGTGAGAAATAACAACTCTTCCAGCTCCAGTAGCAACTTTGCCAGCTCACGTGCCAAAACGATGTCGTCTTCTACTTGAAGAAGTGCGCCCACGTTTTAAAAAACGCACTCTTCTTAGCATTTCCCTTCTCTTCCAATAAGTTAAGAAAAATTGTACCAGTTTCCATCTCTTTGATCCTAAGCTTCACGACACTGCCTCCCCCTTGGGGTAAAGCCTGTCCCCAAGCTTCTAACTCCGGAAATTGACCAATGATGGGATAAAAGTCCTCCCATGTTGCTTCTGAGATGGGAAGGTGAGACCATTGAACTAAGAGCTGTGTAACTGCTGTATTATTCCTTTTGACCATCCTCCTTGCTAGCACTTTCACAGGTTTCAATATCACTTGAGCTTCCTCATCCATTGGAGGCAGTTGGTTGGTAACTCTCTCTTCAGTTCCTACCTTCTTCTTCAGCAGGGATATGTGGAAAACAGGATGAATCCTTGCGTCAGGAGGGAGGTTTAGCTTATATGCCACAGCTCCAATTCTTTTTTCAATGACAAATGGTCCAGCAAACTTTGGACTTAATTTCCATAGTTTGCTGTTTCTAATGGACAGCTGTCTATAAGGTTTTAACTTCAGATAAACCTTATCCCCTTCCTTGAACTCCCTTTCAATCCTCCTTTTGTCTGCTTGTTGTTTCATTCTATTCTGAGCCATATGAAGATGATGCTTCAACTGTTGTTGTATCTCTGTTCTCTGAGTAAGTAGACCCTCCAGACCCACAGATGTAAGCTGATCAAAAGCCTTGACAGTAAGATAAGTGGGCTTATATCCATACAATGCTTCAAAGGGTGTCATTAACAGAGAGGTATGGTAGTTAGTGTTGTACCAAACTTCTGCCATGGCCAACCATTTATTCCATTTCTTTGGGTACAATCCACACATGCACCTAAGGTAATTTTCCAAACATTGGTTCACTCTTTCAGTCTGGCCATCAGTCTGAGGGTGGTAAGCTGTACTAAGATGCTGTGCCACTCCTAAGGTTTCCAATAGCTCTTTCCACAACTGGCTGGTGAAGAGCTTATCCCTGTCAGAGACTATACTCTGAGGTAACCCATGCAGCTTGTAAACCTCATCCAAGAAAATCTGTGCTAAATTGGATGCTGTGAAAGGGTGAGTTAGAGCAAAGAAATGGGAGTATTTAGTGAATCTGTCTACCACCACCCATATGGTATCTTTCCCTTCTGACTTAGGCAAAGATTCAATAAAATCCATGGATATGTGTTGCCAGGCTTGTTCAGGTACAGGCAGTGGTTGTAATAATCCGGCCATCTTTGTGTTCTGATGTTTATTCAATTGACATATCTCACAGCTCTTCACAGTTTCTTCAACACTTTTCCTCATTTCAGGCCATAAAAATACCAATTTCAGCCTCTGGTATGTTCCTTGCTCTCCAGAATGACCCCCAAAACTTGATTCATGCATACTTAGTATGACTTTCTTCCTTAATTCAGTAGATGCCCCGACATAAATCCTTCCCTTGTACCTTATAATCCCTTTTGACTAGGAATATAATGACATATTCAGAGGGAACATAAATGTCTCTGTGATAATTCGTTGAGCTTCTGGATCATTCTCATAGCTCAATTCAAGTTCCTGCAACCAAGTTGGTTGTAACACTATAAGGGAGCTGCAGCTAGCACCATTGTTTTCCTCCCTTCTGGATAGAGCATCAGCTGCTCTATTTTCTAATTCCTTCTTATATTCAATAATGTAACTGAACCCCAGTAATTTAGTAAGATATTTATGTTGTAAGGGAGTAGAGATCTTTTGATCAATTAAATACTTGATACTACTCTGGTCTGTCCTGATGATGAAAGTGTCATGTAACAAATAGCTCCTCCATTTTTCCACTGCCTGAATAACAGCCAACAATTCCTTTTCATACACTGATAACCCCAACATCCTTGGTCCCAGAGCTTTGCTTAAATAAGCAATTGGGTGTTTATCTTGCATCAGGACTACCCCTATTCCCTTATAACAAGCATCTGTTTCCACTACAAACTGCTTGGAGAAATCTGGTAAGGCTAACACAGGAGCAGTTACCATAGCTTGTTTCAACTTTTCAAAAGCAGTGTTGGCCTCCTCACTCCACTGAAACTGACCCTTCCTTGTTAGATTGGTCAGTGGCTTTGCAATAATACCATAATGTTTGATGAACTTCCTGTAGTAACCTGTCAATCCCAGGAATCCCCTCAGTTCTTTCACATTCCTTGGTATAGGCCAACTAACCATTGCTTGAATTTTAGATGATTCAGCTGAGACTCCTTTCTTACTGACCACATGCCCCAAGTATTCTACTTGTTCTTGCCCAAACATGCACTTGGAAGCCTTAGCATACAACTCTTGTTTCTGGAGAATTTCAAACACCATCTCCAAATGCTTTTCATGCTCAGCTAAATTACAGCTGTAGATTAAGATGTCATCAAAGAATACTAGAACAAATTTCCTTAGGTATTCTTGGAAGATATGGTTCATTAAAGCCTGAAATGTTGCTGGAGCATTAGTAAGCCCAAATGGCATGACTTTAAATTCATACAGACCAGTACTAGTTACAAAAGCTGTCTTAGGAATGTCCCTTGGTTTCACTCTAATCTGATGGTACCCAGACCTCAGATCAATCTTAGAGAACACAGTAGCTTTTCCAAGCTCATCCAATAGATCATCAACCAATGGTATGGGGTAATTATCCTTAACTGTGAATGCATTCAGTTTTCTATAGTCAACACAGAACCTCCACCCTCCATCTTTCTTCTTGACTAACAGCACTGGGGATGAAAAAGGGCTGTTACTAGATTGGATGATCCCATTTGTGAGCATCTCCTTTATGAGTTTCTCAATTTCACACTTCTGAATGTAGGGGTATCTGTAAGGATGTTGTTTCAGTTTATCCACCCCTTCTTTCAATGGAATCTGGTGATCAAACTCTCTTTGAGGTGGTAAGCCTTGGGGTTCTCTGAATATTTGCACATATTTAGCTAGTAAAGGTTGCAACTCAGGGATGGTTTCACACTCAACTCCTTCTTCAATTGCTGTGATCATCCCAAAGCAACTGAGGGCAGATTTCCCTTTTCTTTTTAATAATTGTTGTAACCTCTTCCCAGAAATCATACTTAGTGTCACCTCCTTCTGAGTCCCATGAAGAGTGATTTCCTTGTCCCCTTTCTTAAACTTGAGTGTCTAATTGTCAAAATCAAAAATGACAGGCCCCAGTTTCCTTAACAGATCAACCCCAATCACCATATCACAACCCCCTAATCTTAGCAATCTGGTGCTTGTTCTGAAGTGATATCCCCTCATATCCCATTTAAAATCACTACATTTTGAATCACAACACATTTTCTCCATGTTTGCTACAGTGACTAATAAGGGATTTGTACATTCTATTTCACATTTCACCTTCTTTGCAAATCCAGGATCCAAAAAAGTGTGAGTACTACCTGAATCCATCAAGACAGTGAAGGTTTCATTCCCCACTTTACCTTCTACTTTCAGAGTCTTTGGAGCAGGCCTACCATCCATGGCATTGATGGAAATATAATACTCTGGATCCCCTTCTTCTTCAATGGTAATGTTGGGTTCTTCCTCCTCTTCTTCCTCAGCTATGATCACAAATAGATTCTTGCACTTGTGGCCTATGTGATACTGTTCATCACAGTTAAAGCAAAGCCCCTTTTGCCTTCTAGCCATCATTTCCTCAGCATTCAGCCTCTTGATAGGGGGATACTTCCCTGGAATACTGGGTACACTTTTCTTGCTCCCACTTTCTGGTATCCCTGGTTTAAAACTCCAACTCTTAGGAGCTGGTTTATTCCCTTTTCCAGTAATCTCTATCAAGTACTCCTGCTTCTTAGCTAAGCTGATTGCATCAGCTAATAATGGTGGCTTAAGCATCTCAATCTTCACTCCAATCTCCTCTTTCAGCCCACTCAAGAAACTATTTATGAAATAATCTTCAGTCAGAGATCTGTTGATGCTCAACATAAATGCCTTGAGTTCTTCAAATTTCTGTGCATAATCCTCAACAGATTTATCCTGTTTTAGTTTATTAAATTGCCCCACCAGGTTAGCTTCCTTTAAATTTGAGAATCTCATCATAACCATATCAGAGAAAGAACCCCATCCCATTGCCTCCTTCCCCTCCACATAATCCAAATACCAGTTTATTGCCATCCCTTCCATATGCATACCAGAGAGAACAATCTTCTCATATTCATTCATAGGATTGAACATGAAATACCTCTGGCACTTTCTGAGCCATTGTCTGGGTTCATTCCCATCAAACTTAGGGAATTCTATTTTGTTCTTAAGATTCACTGTTCCATTAGATTCAGTAACTCTGCTTACTGGCGTTGGAGTGGGAAGTATACCTGCATCGTGGTGTGGTCTGCTAGTATGAGGAGAGATCTCACCCAGATTGTTTGTACCCACAGTCTCCTTCTCCTTTAACAACCCATGAATCAACAGATCCAGCTTCTGACTAAGAGATTTGTTGGAGTCATCGATCTTTTGGTTTAAAGTTCTGTTGGTTTCGTCTAGCTGAGTCTTGAGCTGTTCCTGACCCACTCTTAGTTCCCGGGTTGCCATCTCCAGATCTTCAATTCTAGCCGTATTGTTCTTGGCCATTTGTGCCCAAGAAATCTTCCACCTAAGTTCTGAGGCCACTGTTATGCACAATCAAATTTAATGGATGAAATATGCTGTACCACTAGTGCACAGACTACGAAATGGATTATATGGAATGTTGCAGAAAGTTGTTGCAGAAACAGAGTGAGGGGACGAGAAGAAAAGTTAGAGAGAGTTGAGAGAGAATCAGAAATTCATCAATGCCAAAACTTGGCCAACAAACCACAAAACCGTACGTACATAATCTGCTGCAAAACACCCATAATGGCTAAACAAAGTTTAAACAAGTTTAAGGCTAAGTTAAAGAAATAAAGACAAAACGTGAGAAATAACAACTCTTCCAGCTCCAGTAGCAACTTTGCCAGCTCACGTGCCAAAACGATGTCGTCTTCTACTTGAAGAAGTGCGCCCACATTTTAAAAAACGTACTCTTCTTAGCATTTCCCTTCTCTTCCAATAAGTTAAGAAAAATTGTACCAGTTTCCATCTCTTTGATCCTAAGCTTCATGACATATAACTTAAACATGCGACCATCTATCTCAATATTTTTCTTTTAATGTCTTAAATGCATAGCAACAATATCAAGGGTTATAAAAGCTGTTAAAAAGTAAGAGAAGGTATTTGCGAGCTCATCCATCTGAGTTGGATACATTCATCGACTGGCAAAAACAGAGCCGTTGGTCTAAGATTGAGCTAGAACTACGAACTTAAGGCATTCTCGATTGTTACTGTTCAGTCATAAACGACTCGGAACAAAATTGCAAAGCGAGTAAGTTAACCAAGAAAAATATGATGCTAATATTGGTGACTAAAAACTGTAAACATAATCTTTGCTACACTGTAATAATATACCTAACCTAGAACTTCTTTGATCTTTGTCTTTTGGTCCTCTGTTAATGATGAGGGGAAAAGGACCTCAAAAGTGACGTATAGATCACCCTTCTTGTTGCTGAAATGTAATGGCATACCTTCACCTTTAAACTTCCTCACTTCCTTAGGCTTTGTGATGCCCTGAGCGAAAACGAAGGACGTTTACAAAATCAATAGGGGATTTTTGCGAGCAAAGATATATCGAAAATTAAAGGGTTTACAAAAAGAGGTATAAATTACAATAATTGGAAGCCGAGGAAAAAACAAATTGTCTAACCTTGGAGCTAATGTCCACCAAATGCTCATCAAGGTGTTTAATGGTTTTCTCAAAACCAACAAGAGCTTGAACCTGAATATATAAGGAAGTAGATTTAGTCAAAAGCGAGCAGTATCAAGCAAGACAGAAGACCGTTTGAAAGACTAATGAGTTAAAAGGATATAAAGCTAAGAAAATGTATGGTAAACAACATTACCAAAGTAATAGTGACTGTTGTGCGCAGATCATTGCCTTCCCTTCTGAAGCGATCATGAGGTGCAGTACGTATGCGAAACTACATTTTAAAAGAAAAAAGAACAGACATGAGTATGCTGAATAACACCAAACAAATCATAGGAGGAGGGCCTTTGGGTGTGTAGTAGAACAAACCTTAAGATCTCCAGGTTCACCATCAATGATTGGTTCACCGTCTTCAAAAAATACTACTTCCTGGAAAATAGAACAGTAAGAACTTTTTCGGAGAAGGCTACGAAAAGTGTAAGAAGGAAAGATGTTTTCTATCAAGAAATGAAATGTAACACAAGAAATAACAGTGCTCACAATTTCCAGAGAATTATATCAGACACATTTTCAGGCATCCATAGGGTAGGAACAAAGATGAAATAAACCAAATGAAATGAGGGTAGATTAACGTGAGTAAATAATTATGATATAATGACAGAATAAGAAATCAGCTAGAGACATGCAGAAAAATGGAAATCTCTGGTTGGCTCAGGGCATGCAGAAAAAAAAATTCAAAGGAAAAGAAAGAAAGCTTACTTGCCCATCTTGCATTCCTTTCTCGATATCCACAGTGATGAAATCACCCTCTCTTTCATACTTCACATTGGGGCACTGTTCACAGACCTGGAAAGGCAACATACTACTCAGATAGATGTAACAGAGCAGAAGTAAACAAGGCAAGAACAAACTAATTGGCTTCTGCTATATGAATTGGGAAACAATATTACCTGCTCGGTCATCTGCTGAAACATCCCAGGACCAATTTGCTTGTGATAAACCTCGTTTCTACAGTTGCAACGCCTCTTTCCAGGTGCGGGTTTTATTACATTTTTCACCCTCCAAACCTGATGATATCAGCATATCAACATTCACAAAAAGCCACTAGGAAATGGTATGGTGACTAAAGTTAAAATGTAAAATTCTATTTGAAGAAACTCTGTTTTGTTCAAGCCTGCGCATTTCATGCAGAAGAAAGCAAGCAAAATGAGATTTAACTTAGAGATCACTGACGATAGTATAGTACTCGATCCCTGTCATGAATAAAATCTAGTCTAAATAGAAACATATTTTTAAGAAAAACAACAATAAAACCATAACTTGATTGCAAGCAAGTATAAAATTTACCAATATTGCTCGTACATGAAGCAAAAACATTATTGATAGTCTTTTTCACTGGGAAAATTATCAAAATTTAGCAATTAATGAACAAATGATTTAATGATCAATGAATATTCCCTTTATAATTGATGAGTTCACTCTGAATAGAAATTATATGTGAGTAAGTGTCTCATATTCAGTACCTTCAAAGTGCCCCCCATATACAGATCTTCAAGTGATGCATCCAATTCAACAATCACATCATCGCCTTTCACAACCCTCTCTTCTTCTTCTTCCATGGGGCCTCCACCAAAAAAGCTGGAAAGATATTGCGTTTGGATTAAAGCATCTAATTGATTGATGCACATAGAATTTCAATCTCACAACAACAAATACAAACAGCAACACAACTTACGAGCTAAAAATGTCTTGAATATTCATTCCCGCTCCTCCTCTACCTCCATTAGCCGCATGCTGCTTAAGACCTTCCTCACCATACCTATCATATATGCCTCTCTTTTCACTATCTGACAGAACTTCATAAGCTACAACAATCCAACCACTTGGACCAGTCAGAATTTCCGAATAAACACATCAATGCTGATACAGATATCTTCACAAGCTAGTTAACAAATATAACATCAATGAAAATTAAACTACCATTATTAATTTCCGCGAATCTCTTGTTCGCCTCTTCATTCCCTTGATTTTTATCTGGATGATACTTCAACGCCAGCTTCCGATACGCGCGCTTTATTTGATCATCGGAAGCGCCTTTCGGCACTTGTAGAATATCATAATAACTCTTCCTGTTACAATCCAGAATCAGCACACAGCTCCATCAACAGAAAACCGGACTTACTACATTTCTACACAACTTATTCACGTTAGTCCCAATACTTACGCTGCAATGGCGATCAGCAAGTGCGATACGAAGCACACAAACAGCAATAATTTTGATCGTCGATGCGCCATAACACTCAGGCACAGAGATCAAAATTACGGCAACAAAAATTTAGGGTTCTGAATCGGATCTTCGACCCAACAACAGCTGTCGCTATGATTTCCCCAATCTCTCACGAAGAGGCGGTATAATTACACGTATCAATGCACGTATACGCACGTATACGACTCCAAGATTTCTCTTTGCGTGAGCGGTGGGAATACTGAACCGCCGAAGAGAATACGAATTCTTCATATTTGCAGAGAAAAGTGCTGATAGAATCAGCTGGCGACCGAGTATCCAACGTGGTCTTTGGGGAACTGGCCAATCAGAGAGCGTTCCAACTGATCTGAGCCAATAGGAAGTTGCCACGTATCCGGGTCATAAATGTTACCATTTGTCTCCCATTTGCGGGTCGGGTCCGGTTATTGGAACACGTTTTAGTTTTTACTTTTTAGGAATTAAAAACATTTCAATTGGTTTTCTTTTATTTTATGTAAATTTATATACGAAATATTTAATAATTAAAATGTTTAATCAAGAAATTTTCAACCATTATTTGATCCAATTTGCGGACAGTAGTATTCGATCATCCTAAGAATTGGATTGGCTTGTTGGATCGACCCAGTGACTCTCCTTAGCTCGACTTGTAAGTATTTATATATATGGATTTTATTCCACATGTAAAATATTCACACACCTAAAGGGTGAAACAATCATGAGTTTAGTTGGCGATACTCCTCCGACACTCAAATTCACTCAAATTAGTATTGGATTATCTAGAAAGTGTTGAATGAATTCGAATGTTATTAAATGCGTTTACCTAACACTTTTCAAGTGTGGATATTTGTAATGGAGGCCATAAAACACACTAAACACACATTGAGGGTGTAACATTTAATACGTACGTTCTCAACCTGCCTACTTTGTCATGTTCGACCTAACCAGAACTGTATAGTCGTCCCTTCCTTCTATCTTTTGGCTAATTCTTGTACTTTAGACATCAATTGTTTTCTCACACTCTAACCTTTGGAATAGAATAGTTACACATGTCCTATATTATACATTGGTGGCATATGGAGCATCGAGGATCTCGATACATTAGAGTACGATGTACAAGCTCCTCATCCACGCCATATGGAGATCGATTTGAGCACTTCAAGACTTGATCCTCTAAACTTGACGAGTTTGGTCTTGGCTCAAGGAAGCTTAGTCTAATGCTACTTCTCAATGGTTTAGGGTTGGGCCTCATCGACCTCAGCCATGGACTTAACATGGATCAATGGTTCTGCCACATGGCATCCGATTTGTCGATCAAGATGACTTTAGGGTTCATGTGACTCATCTAGAGGCGTGTCATTTGGTCCAATGTAAACACTAACATGACATGTCAGTATTAATGGTTATATTATATTTTAATGGAATTGAAAAAGGAAATGTAATTTTTTTTAAAGGAAACCGACAAGAGTCGTAGGGTTATTATCGAACCTCCTCTTTTTATATATACCAACCAAATAAAACGGATATAATTATTCATAATTCAAGGATCATTAATATTATTCATACAAGAGTGCCTACAATAAATAATAGCACAACAAATGAGCATTATTCCAAAATCTCCAAAAGTTATTAAGAATGTCGACTAAGAAGTATAATAAATATAGATTAGACTTAAAATTTGAATTTATTTTTGTTAAGGTTAAATACACTCGATCCCAAATTAGATGTGATAGTTACCTGTCGTATTTCTTATGTAATTACGCTTATACTCTACGTAAAAATAAGACACCGCTTGTAATTATATAATCTAATTTAATTTTGAACTTCATATAATTAAACTGATTATTAATAAATTTTACTATTTTTTAATTTTATGTCTTTGTAATTAATTATTTTAATTATAGAATTCAATCACGTAGCATTTATCAAGAATACATTCTCCAATTCATAAATTAAATAAATGTTCTTATCCTTTGTAAAATGAAATCATTTATAATAAAATTCTTAAAAATAATACCATTATACCAAATTACCATGTATGGGCCACGTTTAAATAAGCCCAAGAACTCCATTTTCAGCGGCCCAGCTTAACAAAACTTGGGCATAATAATATTTACCCATAATTAGTGTTGGATCATTGTATTGTACCTAGGGCTGTCAACGGGTCGGATTCGAACCGGATCAGGGGATTCCGGATCCGAATCCGACAAGAGGATCCGACAATCGAATCCGAATCCGAATCCTATAGGATTCGGATTCATTTATTTTGAATCCATGTATAATCGGATCGGATTATATCCGATTAAAGATCCGACCCGATTAGTAATAAAATTTAATTTTTTTATTTAACAAATTTAATATAAAGAATAAATATAATTACATAATATTAATATATAATAATTATTTAATGGATTATTTGATGATTTTATTTATATTTATTTAAAATAAGCTAATTTAAACTTATTAATAAAGGAAAATATATACTTTTAGAGTAAATAATTCAAATTTTATTGTTGTTTAATGTGATAATTATGTGAAAATTATAATTTTAGTCATTTTACTTAATATTATGTACTAGTAAATAATTTATTTTAATTAAATATTATATATATAATCGGATTCGGATTCTAAACGGATCGGATTCGTTAATTCCATATTCGCTCCATTTATTTCGGATAACGAATATTTATAATCGGATATGATCCATCGGACATTTTATCGGACGAATATACTAAAATTCTGATCGGATTTGGACCGGATTCGGATTAAAATCCGATCCATTGACAGCCCTAATTGTACCCAAATTAAATTAAAAATAGTGTTGGACTTTATATTTCCTCACTCTGCCGTGAATCCATTATCCACCACCGCTTCAACGGCTCATCGCGGCGGCGGCGGCGCTCTTCCACGGGCGAAGATGAAGTCGAGACTCGCAGCTTCCATTAATTTGCTTCGTGTTGGTTGTGCTCCGACTTGCTGTCAGAACCCTAGCATGTTGCTGTTTTGCAGTTTCATTGACGCTCAAAATTATACATTTTTGGTTGCAGGTGCGTGTAGGGGAAATGTTCGTGAAATGTCGTCGAGATCGATGTTCAGCCTTTTTGACTGCGCCCTCTGCAAAAATAACAGCAGGTAAAGTGTTGATGATTACTTGGTTGTTGAATATTCTGAGCTTGGGAGCTGGCGTTTATGAACACTCTGTGTCGCAAATGATTTTAGTATTGTTTATACAAGTGCTCTGTGCTTGATCAATTTAAGCTGCTACATGCTGCGATTCCGTATGGGTTATGTATGCGAAATGCGTGTGAAGGAAGATTGGAAAGCACTTTTATCATTCTGAGAGAATAAAATTTGGAGTTGTAGTATAAATACATGTATAGTAATGCTTTAAATGTAATACAGGTTTAACATGACATCCATAGCTGACATCTTAAAGTTTTCCAGCTTCCAGGCCCTAGGATTTGAGAGCTCAGGTAGGGCTCTTCATTCTTATGAGGACTTCTCTGAATTAGGTCCCGAGATATCAGAATTCTCAGCAAAGAACATCAAGCTGGTTACCGAAAAGCCTGACATTTTATTGGTATGCTTTACAGATGTTCCTATTCACATTTTCTCTTAGATTCCTCAGTAATGCTTGCATTCACTCTGCTTCACAATTTGTATTATTCTTTAACAAGGGAGGTTGTTACTGTGGTTATAGTAAGATGTCATGATTCCTCATTTTATTCATTAAAAAGTATAAGAGATTGAGTGATGTGGAGCTTATCATGCTGGCTTTGAGCTATTTTTCTTGCTGCAACGAAAAAGTCATTTGAGTTTGAATAAGTTAAATAAAGGACCTGTGGTTTGGAACTAAATATACCCAACTCATTTATCATGATAAGTTATCCTTTTCCGAAAGAATGTTGTTTGTATAAGCATCGAGAAAACAAAATGTTGAGGGGAAAGAGAAAGGATGTTGAAATTAAAAATTTCGAAATTCAATGCCAACACATCCGTCTTTAGTTTG
Organism: Lantana camara; assembly: GCA_037501455.1. Classification (NCBI taxonomy): domain Eukaryota; kingdom Viridiplantae; phylum Streptophyta; class Magnoliopsida; order Lamiales; family Verbenaceae; genus Lantana; species Lantana camara. Next base: position 132,692,412 of record CM074855.1, read on the forward strand.
TATTTAACTTGCTTTTTTTTTTTTCTCATCTCGTTTCTGCAGAGTACCCATCCCTCAAAAAATGATTTTCGTAACAGGTCTCTTTATTCAGATAAGAGGCCAAGGGTAAACGAAATTGTTGCAACAATGAGAAAAGATTCTCCATCTTCAAATTACAAGGTTGGGGTCCATTCTCATGCTTCTGCATCTACCAACGACACTAACAGGATATCTGATAAGGAAAATCCCAATTCTGTATCTGTTATGAATATACTTCCTACAATTGGTCTCTGTGAGCTCATTGGAGCTCTTTCAGTATTTGGAAAGGTGTCTGGTGCCTCATTTGTAACAACATCTAATGGAGTTCGGTGTTGCAATATCGAGTTTGAGGTAAAATAATGTCGCCCAAAATTAGTATGATTATTTATTTTCCCATGTTTCTCCCTGGCCATAAGGTTTTCTTGATGTAAAATGAAGTGTTCCATTCATTTCTTTCTGAAGGATGTAGATGCAAGCAAGAGGGCAATTTTGGCTGGTAAAATTGCAGTTGGAAGTCATGTATTTCAAGTTCAGTCTCTTGATGCTGCAAATGTAGTTGCAATTAGAATCCAGAACATAAATAGAGAAACTTCTGATTTTGCTATACACTCGAAATGCAAGTCTCTTGGTGGATTTGTGGGATTAGGAAGGACAAGCAAGGATGTCGTAGATGCAGTCTTCAAGGTGCGAGATGACGAAACCCATCTGAAAATAATTAAGAAGTAAGAATTCCCTCTCTCTGGAAACACCCACCCCACTCCCCAAAAAAAGTATATATGTTTATAGATATATATAAAAGTTTATTAAAACATAAAATGTTTCCATTTACTGTGACCAATGTGCTTGACATATTAGCAGCATTTGTATCCATGCACAGCTTAATTTTTCATTACATAAGTATCAAGTTTTGTTTCCATATTCATAATCAATCAAGTCATAGCAATCGATATTAACTGGATTCCCCTTTCCTGGTTGGTAGATTAAACAAGACTCAAATTGATAGCAAACAATGGTCGGCTGATGTACTCGAAATCAAGTCTAACTGCCCAGAAGCATCCTCGCATGAGGAAGATAGATACAAGTTGAACCGGCAGATTCTTGGTCATGTTTCTAATCTCAAGCAGAAACTTATATTACAGAAAATTTACTTGGAAGATCTAGAGGCTTTGAATGCCAGTATAATTCACGTAGAAGGTCTGCATCCCAGACACTGATCTGTCAGGTACCGAATGAGGTTTTGTTTCCTCAATTGTCTGTGTAAAATACCCAAGTGTTCGGATATTATTGAGAGAAAGAGTTGGTATTATCCGGTGAAGCCTCAGTCCCGTCGAGCTGCTTCATCATGGGGGCCATTTGCTGCTGTTATATCCCCATTTGAATGAGGAAAAATCGTCCTCTTAGGCGTCAGAAGTGTAACATTCTTGTTGCAACTAGATTATGGCAACTTGTTTGGACGCTTGATAGTATAGTTTATATATTGAACTGAACTGAATATCATAATCTGGCATTTCTTCTTCCCCCAGCCAAAAAGAAGTAAATAAATAAAAAATTGAATAAATAAAGGAGAACAAAATTCAGAATGTCCCTTTGTGACATTCTTCTATTTTATTTGTTCTTGTTTTAAACCGCAATTATTTAGCATTCGACTATATTAATCTTTTGATATTTAGTCAAGTTAGTATAATAAAGTCAGTATTACTAAAATATGCAATTTGGTGGTTATCCCGCTTAGGATCTGATACCCTCTTAGTATAATAAAGTCAGTATAATAAAGTCAGTATTACTAAAGTCAGTATTACTAAAATATGCAATTTATACACGTGGCACGTGTATATGACTAAAACAGAAAATGAAACATGAATATGAAACAAAAGATCCTAAAAATACTTATATGAGATATCAGTTGTTATCATTCTCTTCAAGTAAAAGGATAAGGTACTATGTGTTATTCTTAAAACTATCAAATCCACAGCTCACACGATAAAACCAGGCATAACTACATGATGAAGCAATCTTCAACATAAAATTAACCATCACTCAATGATCTCCAGAGCAGGCATTCACTCACTTAAAATTTGTAACAAAACCACATAAATTTACAACATCAGCCTGTGGCTGTGGTGACATATTTACCAGAAAAAAGAATTAAGCAAAAACACTCACACATCTCCTCCAGATTCATCGTCCCCTCTCAAGTTCATATCCAACGTCCTGCACGGTTTCTCCCTGTTTTCCTGCTCCAGCACGCCACACTCCTCGATCTGATACCCTCGATCATCAACATCAATCTTCATACATGTATACGGCCTCTCCTCGGCTTCGATGATATTACTTTGCATTTCATATTGAGTCGACCCCGAAGGTTGGGTCCTCATTTGCACAGACCTTAAAAGAGCAGCCCTTCGTAAATCAGCCGAGTGGCATATGTCACTTGGCGAAGATGGAAACCGACCTTCCGTGTCGGACCCACGCTGGCGTGGTGGTGGCCCCCCTGAGGATGAGGCTAAAGAACTGTGGGAAGGATGTGGTGTTGTGGGAGTGCCAGATGAGAATGCGGTTAGGGTTTTTTGGGACCGGTATGGAGATACTGGACTTGTGGGAGCACTCTCGGGTTGGGAAGAACAAGTGTTTGTGGAACTCTCGTAGTATCTTGAGTCGTCCGAGTCTTCTGACATTGGTGAGTACTGTACGGACATTTCATCCCTGAATCGGGGATTGTTAGGTGAGAATGTGATTATATGATAAAATAAAGGAATAATTACACTAACATACCCAGAACTTCGACATACATATAAAGCCTTACACAGGAGAAATTTACAAAAACTATCCCAAAGCATACCCAAGCTATTATAGTTATGAATTTAAAAATCAAATATTGACCATAAGTTCAGCAGAATAGGGTATTCACAAAAAGTTCATAAATGTGTTATCAAAATTTCTCGATTCGAAATTAATGTGAATTCTTTGACACGTGGAAGTCTTTCATACCTCAGGGGAAGATTGTGTAATTCAGCTCGCTACAATAATCCCTAAAATAAAATAATGACATTTCATATACGACCGGACCAAGGTGTTGAGTACATGAAGCCATATGGAAATTAATATTGATCACATTTAGATAAATATGGAAAATAACTAACTTTGATCACATTCATTAGAAGAGCCATTCAATTAGCCTCGGCCTTATATTCTGCACCAATAAACGACAATCATCGACATAAATTTCCATTGAACTTGGAGCTTATTCAACTCCTTTTCATTCAAAATCATATTTTATGGAGTAATTGCTTCAAACTCTTATATGTTGCGCTAATATATCGGTAGGTGTGCGCGCACAAACAGACATGAATACTAACCAATAGCTTATTCGACCCCTTTTCATTCAAAATCATATTTTACGGAGTACTTGCTTCAAACTCTTATATGTCGCACTAATATATCAGTAGGTGCACGCAAACACACAGACATGAATACTAACCTATGATATGGCATCATGCTTTCGGACCGTACAGGAGAATCCATGAGATTTTCGGACAATGGCTCACCAACCGTCAGCCCATTCAGACTCGAAGCCATAATCTGCAACATATTCCATGTAATCATACATGAGAAGTGAATAAAGCAAATGCACACAAAGAAGGACACAGAAAGCTTCAGAAAACAAAGAAAAGCCAATTTTTTTTTTCTTAGTATTATAGCTACCTTAAACCTTATACCAACAACATAAGTATCTGTTGCATAAAAATGGAAGTACCTGAATTCCAAGTATTACAGCACAAAAGGGCAAACCTTCAATAACATTTTCCAATCCACACTGATACCAAAAATCAATCAATATTTCACACAATTCAGTTGCACATTGGCACAAAAGTTTGCGTTCTGCATTCACCTTTCATACCAAAGGTGTTTGCTTATGCTCAACAATTTGATGCTCAAAACATAGCACAATTCCAACTATTCTAATAATTCAACAGAAATCAAATATTCAAGCTCATCAACTGTTGAAAATAATAAAAAAGTTATTCATTTGAGAGAGAGATGGGAAAGCCACACACCTCGCTAAGATAACGTTTGTGGGAGTGAAGATTATCGAGATAAACCTCATCTTCCGGATCCCTACCTCGTTTAACACTCGGCGACGCCGCCGCTGACGGCGGAGCCGACGGAGGATGGGAGGAAGAAGCGGCGGCGTTACTTTCCGGGCTCATTAATTCCGCTACAGTCCGAAATTAATTTGTCCTTTTCCGCTCACTCCCGTCACTTCATCACATGATCTCACTGATCAATCAAAATTCTTGAGCTTCCCAGAAAAATTTAACATGGATTTGTTGTTGCCTGTTGGAAACAAGACAATAAATCGGAGAAAATAATATATAAAAAGAATGCAAAGAATAAGAGACGAGATCAAAGTGAAAGGTAAAAATGTTGGCCCGTAGTTGCCGATAAGACTTAAAGAAATGCCCAATATCTTTCCCTTTTGTTGGATCGTGTTCTTATTTTGGGCTCAAGTGTAAGAAGTCTTGTTGGGAAATTATTTTTGTTATGGGCTGCGTTGTTATTTGGGTGGGTGATGGTGTTGGGATCGCGATATTCTCGGCACCTATTTATTTTTTGACATCTTTCAAAAAGTTTCATACCAATGGAATTGTATAAATACTTATATATTGACCAAAGTTTCTCAAAATTCTCTGTATAGGATGAGTTTGCTTCCCAACAAATGGAATCTTTTCGTTTTTGTTATCTCTTTTTCTATTTCGTCTTTGTTTATCTCTACTACTAGAAATATTTCGATGCTATATTAGCTTAACTAAGATCTTATGTTCGAATCTTTAAGTAGATAACTACCGTAGATAAAAACAACTCTATATCTTAGAAACTTGATCCGATTTGAACCAATAATAGAATATTCTCTCTGATCGTGTCAAAATCTGGGCTCTGTACGGGGCTGCAGACTAAGACGCCAAATCACCCAAGATATTTGTAATGTGTGGAGAACTCCGACGCTTCCTCCAACTGAAAAGGTAGAACAAACGTGAGCTCAAAGGCCAAGACGGGGAAGAGTGGGGGTTGGACCCGTTTTGGCACTCCGACGCTCAAGTCAGCTCAAGCTCTCGGTCGAAAAATGCTAGAGTTAAGAGTTTTGGGCGTGAAAAAGAGCTTACCTTTGGCCGTCGCAGGGCGAGACTTTTATAGGGTGAAGATGGACTTCGCGGGAGCAAGTACACCTCCCAGAAAGTGTGGATCTGGTTGGGAGGAGAGGGTCCTGGCCTCTGGCCGGAACAGTGCTTTTCCAGCCAAAGCACTGTTCGCCTGCTCCTGCCAGGATCCCTGACACTGTACTGAGCGCGGCTGCAATTAATGCGGCCAGCCGTAGGTGGTACTCGCATTGAATGCGGTTGTCCGGTAGTGATCGGGTCGGGATTCCGCTGGGTCGCGCCTTTCTCTGGAGTGAAAGGAGACCCTAGGTCGCGGGAGACCGCCGCCAAACCAGGACTTGTGGTCTTCGGCCAAGTAGTGGGTCGATGATCGCCTAAGCGGCTCGGTCGCGGAAAGCTTACGAGGCATAGACTGCTATCTGGCAATGACATCTGGCGCTCAATCAGACTCCCCGATTTTCCCCTTATCATCTTCCCCCCCAGATCGGGCACCATTAAAAGAGTGGTGTCTGATCTCAAGGAAGGCTTTTTGGCTGGGGTAAAAAGGGGAGGTCTGGGTCGAGATGATCTTGTGGTGATCTGGATCGTTGGGAAAACTGTCCGAGCCAGGATTCGACGAGCCAACCTCCTTCGACCCCAGATATATTTCGACCCAAGACATGAGGCGTGGCCTCATGCGCGCATGCTAGCTGTGCCCCACTGGGCGGGGAACTCTGGAAACTCCCTTTGTCAGAGTCATGATTACACTTTTGAAATTTGAGGGACTAGCACGGGTTCTGAGGTTCGGTTACAGGCGGCCGTTTTGGGGGTAAGGGGCCACGTTCTTCCCCAGTATACTAATTTATGGCCACGTGGGAAGGGATAACCACGCCTAGTTGAAACGTTGCTATAAATTGGTGACTTAGGCAGTTTTTCTCCCTTCCACGCCTTCCACAAGAGCAAACCCTAGATTTGAAGTGACTTTTTCCCTCCACCAGACTCTGTCAAAATGCACTCCGGGAGAATTCGCAAGCACATTCTCGAGGTACGCTTTTCAATCCCAGATCTCTCCCCTCTTCCTTTCTCCCTCACATCCTAGAAATGGCTCCCAAGAGGAACGTCTCCGGGCCTGCCGAGAGCCAACCCCCAAATGAGCAAGTGAGAAGCTATGGTCCGCGAGACATTCCGTCGGACCCTGAGGTGTCAATAGAATGCATAGGGGTTAAAGCTCCAGGGAGAGCTAGGTGGGAGGATCCCACTGTGACAATGTATTTCAGGAACCCGGCGAAGGAGGTCACCGGATCGGTTCTAAGGGAACCGGCCGACAGTGAAAGTTCTGTGGAGGCTGAATCCGTCCCATTAAGCGGTGGTAGAATGCGAGACGAAGTAAACAACGAAGTTGTAGAGGATACGGCCGCTGAGATTGAGGAGATGTCGTTGGAGGAAGAAGGTCGCGGCGGCGCAGCTTCGGATGTTGAGCGGAGGCCCCAGAAGGGGAAGGCGAAAAGGAGAGGGCAGCAAAAATGCCAGAAACACTATTACGAGTTTAGGGCCGAGGTGTATGGGTCGGAGAGGACCACCGCCCTGAAGAGGCTGACCGGCTGGAGAGATTTGGACGACCGTTGCGAAGTTTTTACTCCCAACAAAGATGAACACATGGGAGCACCACCTGAAGGGTGTATCGCCATGTCCCTGCAGGCCATTGAATATGGATTCCGACTCCCTCTCTCCCCTTTCCAGGTGGCTCTGTTTAATCATCTCCAGATCAGCCCCATTCAACTGCTCCCAAACGGTCATGCGATGATAACAGCGTTCAGGTCCTTGATGAAGATCTTGGGTCAGGTTGAATGCGTGGAGCATTTTGCGGAACTATTCGTAGCTTCCGTCGACTCAGCTGCTTCCCCCAACAGGAGGGGGTTTGTGAAGTTGCAATCTCGGTCGGGGAATAAGATTTTTGACACCGAGAAGTCCTCTCATGGCGTGGATTGGAAAAAGAAGTTTGTCTTCCTGAGATACACAGACGGGTGGAACGGCCTAGAACACACCTCCTGGAATGACGTGGCCCAGGTAAGGTTGGAGAGGGGTCCGGTACGCTGGCCCAACACCTTGTTAGCTGCACTGAGGGGGGTGCATGTTGGAAAACACGAATCAGAAAGCAGCGGAATTTAAAAATTTTTCCCAACAAAAGGATCTAGGACTCGTAATCGTGTAACCAAATTCGTAAAGATAGAAAACTTACTTTTCTTTTGTTCTTTCTTGAAGCGTTTCAAGCCACCCAAGAACGCTCTTCTCGCGGCTTGATCCCCTCTCCTTGGTAAAGCTCGAATCTTCAAACTTCTAACTTGAAGTCTCTAGAGAAAGTCCACCAACTTGATCACAATCTAACTAGTAAGGATGCTAGTTCTCTAGTTAGTGTTTAGGCTTAACCTAGGGTTTAATTTAATCTTGGAGAAAGGAAGGTGTTCAACACATGATCCAAGAATTGTCTATTAGCTCTAAAGGGGAGCTCGAGCTCCCCTATATATAGGAGGGAGTGCCGATCCAAATCCTTATTGGACAAGGATTTGGTTCCTCTCTCTCCTATTACTTGATCACCAAGTATCTTCCAACTTTGACTTTGAATTCTAATTCTAGTCAACTTTTAAGAGAGCTAAAAATATCCAAACTATTTTTGGATAATTTTATACTTTATTTATTATAAAATAAATAACTTATTTTTATCTAATTAATTAATTCATAATTAATTAACTAGATTATTTTCTCCAAAATTAGACTTTCTTTTTAATTCAAAATTAAACCAAAGTCTATTAAATAATTAACTAATTAATTATTTAATATATATATATAATATATATATATACACGTGTGTGACACGTGTCACAGTGACACGTGTCACTCACGTGAGCCACACGTGTGATTTCACACGTGTGGAACCCTCTTGGCCCGATTAACTCGTTTAATCATTTTCAAGCCTCAACTCATGTAACCAAGTTGTTGTGTGTGACCCTCTAGGTTCTCAATTCAATTAGCAGTGACCCTAATTAATTAATTCACTAATTAATTAATCAGTCCACAGATTAAACGACCATAGTCTAGCAACAGGTGTTTAACCCCTAGCTGAATTGGAATGTTCGGATTCGACAGAACCTTTAAGTCATTGATTCATGTGAGATACAATCCTCCTACTTACTATCTCTCAACCAAGATCTAGGGCAAGGGAATAATCAGAACCCTAATAATCCGGTCTTAAAGCTAAGTGCATTTCATATCCATTTGATCTCAATCCAAGAAACCCTTTTCTTGATGTCTTGATCTACTGCCTTGGCCAAGGACTCCATATGGCATATGAATGACTTACACAATAAGAGATCACCTTGCAAATGCAAGTGTAGGTCCTTTCTTGATTCTCATTCACTTTCACAAGTCACTTGTGCAGCCCCAGCATAAGCCTTGAATCAGTTGTCTAAGGCGACACCCTTTAAAGCTTATACCTAAGACTATAGAGTTAACTCATAAAGTGACAAGGAACCTCAAGTCTAAGGATCAATTAATCACATCAATGACTCGTGAGATATTTCCTAATCTGGAAGTTTCCATTTCCTGAAATAGAAACTTCCTTTCCCATTTAGGAATGTTCTCACACGGGGCGCCTCAGTGAACTCACTTATTAAAGTAAGCACCCTCATGTATCACGCACGTATCAACTATACACTTTCCACCTCCATGAAACAAGGTGGTCCTTCTTAAGGGCGTGATCCCACAAGCAAGCCTTAGAGGAGTCAGGTTGACACTCCCACTGTCTGTAGGACTCATCGGCTTGGAGTATTTTACTAATCATGACTTATGTGATATAGGGCTCGTTTCATGAACCATTTCACCTAAATGGCAGAGTCCTAAAGTCATCAGGATTAGGGGAGTTCTCATACATGCACAGCTAAAGTAAACGCATACCAAACAAGAGCATATAAAGAAGTGTTGCCTCAATTCGTTATTTTATTCAAAGATTGTCTGTGATTACAATAAGGAAAAGCACAAAGCGGATATACAATCGGCTTCCTAGGGCACTATTCCTAACAGTGCATCCCCTGGATACAGGGATCTTCACGAACACCTATCTGCTAATTAACTTGGGGTTGGCCCCGGGGACACGGAGACACATTGATTTCAGAATGGGTAACTACACCCTCAATACCCTTAGGCCAAGCACGTTCCCTTCCCTGACTTCATCTTTTCTTTACCGCATTGATTTCTAACTCTGCCCGCTGAACTTTATTTTTTCCCCCATGTGCAGGGTCGATAATGGTAGCTGGACGAGCCAAAGCCGTGGATCGCCTGTTGAAGAAGAAACAAGCCGAGAGGGCCAAGAAAATTGCCGAGGAAGGAGCGCCTGGCCCGCTTCCTTCTGTCCAAGAGATAGCGCGAGTAGAGGGCCTCACGGAGGCAGATTCCCTGGGTCAGATTGCGGCCGTAGAGCGGGCAGCCGGGCAAAGGTGGGCTGACGCCCATGCTCCTACGGATGGGGGGGAAGTGGATGCGCATGGAGCCGCTTGGATCCCTCCGGCAAACGACGCCCCGGCTCAACATCTGGTAGATCAGGGCGCTGTCCCTTCAAAACCAAAGGGGAAGGTGGTCATGTCTGCCGGGCGACCGGATACGAACCCCGAGACCAACTTTGGGTCATTTCCTTCGGAAGTGCCCAGGGGTCGGTGTACCTTAAAGAGGAAAGAAAAGGATGAGGCGGGGGACAGGGCCCCCAAGAGAACTGTTATGCGGGGTGATTCCCCTTTCCGGCCACCGGGCGGCTGGGCTCCCCCAACCTTTCGGTCGGGGTCTTCGCCAGGCTTCACCATGCTGAGGGGGGACTACGAACGTATAGTCACCGTCCCCACATTCGCCGGGCCTAAGTATCCTTTTGGGGTTTCAGAGCGCAAAGAGGACGGGTCGGAGAGGAAAGTCGCTACCGGGAAAGTCGACCAGGATGTGTTGGGGGCCATCTATTATTCCCTGCAAACCGCAAGCGACCACCAGGAGTTGGCTAAGGAGAGCAAGACGACCCTCTCCTATAACAAGATTGCGCTCTTGAATGCGGTAAGGGCCCTTTCGCCATTCTTTCCCTTGGGTCACGCTTTTCATTATTTTGTTTCTGACTTTTTCTCCTTTTCCTCTTCCCAGTTGATAGTGAGGGAGCACCAGTCTGCCATGCGGCTGGAATTGGTCGATGAAGCCCACCGCAAGCTGCTGGCGGAGAGGGCAGAGGTGTTGCAGGAGAAGAGCTGGAAAGACGAGGCGGCGAGGCAATCCCAGGCGTTGGAAGATGCCCAGAAGGCATACACCGTGAAGCTTGACAAAATGGACAAGCTGGTAAAAGATTCCCTTATGGAAAGGTCTGCCCTAGAGAAGGAGTTGGGGGAACTAAGGGCTGCGAACGGGTGTGGCCACGCGGCAAAGCTTGTTGGATGCCGCGGAAGCGAAAACCGAGGCTGCTTATGCCAAGGGCAAACAGGATGGATGGCGGGATGGCTTTGTGGAAGGGCAAAAGGATGGAACCAAAATGACCTTCTGGACGGTCGAGAAACTAGTGCCGCAAATAAAGGATAGCGCCGTGGCAGAGTTTCTTCAATCCAAGGTGTTTGGCACCGTCTCAGGCACCCTGGGGGCTTCGGACATAGAGACCGGCTTCATGAGGGCTCTATCGCAGATCCACCTTCACCACCCAATCCCCCATGCCCTCCTTAACGACCCTCGTAAACTCAATGCGGCGAACGGGTATGTTCCCAACACATTGCTGCAAGAGTTCATGGCTCGCGTTGATTTCGAAGAAGGGGCGAATCAAGAAGCGACAGACGGCGAAGAAGACGAAGAGGAGCCGGACTGGAACAAAGTGACCTACGGCTGGGCCGTGGAATGGGCTGAATCTCAGCTCGACAAACAAGCAGGAGCGGTATCCTTGCTGGGCCCAGTGGATATAGAGCAGACAAAAGAGACTTTGCTGGCCACTTATGCTCCCTCAAGTAGCGGGTCGAAAGATGATGGCCTCTTGACCGGGAACCCGGGTGGTCCTGCTTTAGCGATCCCCCCTCTGGCATCACTCCCTCCCGCCATTGAAGTGACTCCCCCAGCGTCTCAGCCTGATCTTCCAACTCCTCTTTCCAGCTCTTGAAGGCGCACGGAACTTGTAACATTAGTATTGCTATTCCTTTGTAATATTCCGGGGACTGAGCCCCCACCTCCTCCTGTAAATTTGAATCGAGTATTTATTATATGCTTTTGATATTGTCTCATTCTAACGTTGTTTGTCTCCAAGACATTGGTCTTGTTGGCGAGTATGACTTTTTCGCAATCTTTTGAACGAAACTTAAATGAAACTTGAAAAGTGCTCGTGTCGTGGGTCGGAAGAAGTTGCCCTTGCGAGCCGAAGCTGGCTCGCTGGGAACTTACATCGCGAGTTGCCCCGAGCGACTTCTTAAGGTTTCCTTGGTCTCTGTATGCGTTGTTCATCCTCCTTAAGATGTTTCAGATCGCAAACGTAAACTTCGATTAACGGGTACATTACAACATTTAGAACTTAGAGAAATTCTTAAACGTAAAACTTCTTGAGGTTATACGCATTCCAAGATCTGGGGATGACGTTTCCCTCCATATCCTCTAGGTGATAAGCTTTGTTGCGCCCTACTTCAGCAATGCGGTATGGGCCTTCCCAGTTAGGTTGTAACTTGCCCACGTGTTTCGTCACTTCAACCTTTTTGAGAACCAGGTCGCTGATTTGAAAAGCGCGGGGCTTGACCCCTTTGTTGTAGCTCCGAGCCACCATGGCTCGATATTGCTGCATGCGTTGGAATCCCTTCTGCCGAATTTCTTCAATGGTGTCAAGCTCATGCGCTCGATCTTCTGCGTTTCTGGCGAGCTGGTAGTTGGAAACCCTCGATGTTTGATGTAGAAGCTCCGCGGGGATCATGGCCTCCGACCCGTAAACCATTGAGAAGGGGGTTAGCCCTGTCGCAGTTCTAGGAGTTGTGCGGTACGCCCATAGGACCCCGTCAAGTTCGTCGACCTAAGCTCCCTTCTTGGCCTCCAGCATGGTTTGGAGGTTCTGAATAATGATCCGATTAATTACTTCGACCTGGCCGTTCGCCTGGGGATGGCCGACCGACGCGAAGCGCTGGCTGATTCCCATATCTGTACAGTAGGACCTAGTGCTGGCGCTTTGAAATTGAGTTCCGTTGTCGTAGATGAGGACCCTGGGGATCCCAAATCTGCAAATGATGTTGCGCCATAAGAAATTTTGGATAACCTTGTCCGTGATTTTTGCCGCGGGTTGGGCTTCGACCCATTTAGAGAAGTATTCCACCGCGACTAACAGGTATTGCCGTTGACCCGTCGCGAGTGGCAGTGGCCCGACGATGTCAATGCCCCACTAGTCAAAGGGCCAGCAAATGTCTACAGGGACCATTTCTGCGGGGTGCTGATGCGGGATGTTGGCGTGTTTTTGGCAATTAACACACCTACGGGCGTATTCGTTAGCATCCTCGTTTAGAGTGGGCCAGTAGAACCCACTTCTGGAAACTTTCTTGGCCAAGGATCGACCGCCCGCATGATTTCCACACTGCCCGCTATGTATCTCTTCCAAGACGTCCAAAGCCTGTGAGGGGCGTAGGCACCGCTTGGTTGGTCCCATGAATGCCCGCTTGTATAATCTCCCTTCGGAATCTAGGGAGTAACCTGCGGCCTTGTACTTGAGGCGTCTCGCGGCATTTCGGTCGGCAGGTAACACTCCATCTCTGAGGTAAAGTATAAATTCGTCAACCCAGCACGGTTCTGCTGGGTCGATGGAGCATATTATCTCTGCCTCGCCATCAATCACTCTCCCCTTGCCTGACAAGTAAGTGATGTTTTGGTCCTTGGAGCCTCTCATTCCGTTCGCGAATTTTGACAACGCGTCCGCACGCGTGTTCTCTTCCCTGGGGACTTGCTGTAGCGTAAATTCTTTGAATTGGGACGCCAAGGATTTGACCTTGGCAAGGTACTTGATCATAGTTTCCTCACGCGCTTCGTAGGAGCCCTGAAACTGGCTCGCCACCAGCTGGGAATCCGTCGTTACGGCAATCCTTTCGACCCCATGCTCCTTTGCGATTTTAAGGCCAGCGATGAGCGCTTCGTACTCTGCCTCATTGTTGGTGGCTGGGAAGTCCAGGGAGATGGCGAAATCAAGCGTCTCGCTCCCCGTGCTTGTTAGGGAGATCCCCACACTGCCTCCTTGAGAGGTTGAGGAGCCATCGACCGACATTGTCCATAGCGCTGGGCGCGGGGTTTCCTTACGGGGGTCGCTCTTTTCAATGATGAAATCTGCGAGGATCTGGGCTTGATATGCAGCTCGGGGCTGGTAACTGATATCGAACTGACTTAACTCGATGGCCCATTTTACGATTCTTCCCGATGCTTCCGGTTTTTCCAAGACTTGGCGTAAGCTTTGGTCTGTGAGGACAATGATGGAATGGGATTGGAAGTAAGGCCTTAGCTTTCTGGAGGCGTGCACGAGGGCCAGAGTGAATTTTTTGATCTCCATATAGCGCGTTTCCGTGCCGTGGAGTATCTTGCTAACGTAATATACCGGCATGTGCTTCCTTTCGCGGACGGCCACTAGCACAGAGCTCACGGCCTCCTCCGTGACCGCCAAATAAAGGTACAAAGTTTCTCCTATTACAGGCTTAACAAGCAAGGGAGGAGAAGCAAGATATTCTTTGAGCCCCTCAAAGGCCTCATCCCATTCATCAGTCCACTCGAATTTTTTAATATTGCGTAAAATCTTAAAGAACGGGAGATTTTTCTCAGAAGAGCGAGAGATTAACCTGTTTAGTGAAATGATTCGACCGACGAGATGCTGGACGTCCCTCACGTTGTGGGGTCTGTTGATGCCCTTGAGAGCTAAGATTTTCTCCGGGTTGGCTTCGATTCCTCGTTGGCTGACTATGTAACCAAGGAATTTTCCTCCTTCTACGCCGAAGGAGCATTTGTCGGGATTCAGCTTCATCCTGTACTTGCGGAGCAGGTCGAAAGTCCGACCCAAATCGGCCAAATGCATCTCTGCCCTCTCGCTCTTGACGATCATGTCGTCAACGTAGACCTCCATTGTTTTGCTTATCTCGTCTGCGAAAACCTTGTTGACCAGCCTTTGATAGGTCGCGCCCGCGTTTTTCAATCCGAAAGGCATGACCTCGAAATAGTAGATTCCCTTCACCACAATGAAAGCGGTCTTCCCCTTGTTCTCCTGGGCCATGAAGATTTGATAGTAGCCCTGGAAGGCGTCCATCATGCTCAGGAGCTCACAGCCGGCAGTCGAATCGACCAACTGATCAATGCGTGGGAGAGGGTAAGAGTCCTTGGGACAGGCCTTGTTTAGGTCGGTGAAGTCGTTGCACATTCGCCACTTCCCTCCTGTCTTCGCGACCAGAACGACATTGCAGAGCCAATCCACGTACTTAGCTGGCGTGATGTATCCGGCATCCAGCAGTTTGTTAACCTCTTGCTCTATTATTTCGTTTCGCTCATCACTCTGGGCCCTCAACCGCTGTTTGATGGGTCGGAAACTTGGGTCCACATTCAAATGGTGTTCAATAATTTTTGGGTCGACGCCGACCAAGTCTGAGGACTTCCAAGCAAACACGTCTGCATTATTTCGTAGGAACTGGATGAGCATACACTGCTGCTTACCCTTGAGATTCGCTCCAATGTGCGTGGTTTTCTCTGGGTCATCCGGAATCAGTGTGACTGGGACGAGGGCTCCTGCTGCCTCTATCTTACCATCATCAAGCTTACGCTTCTTCCTTGCTATGGTGGAGGTCATCTGCTTGGAACACATCTCGACGGTGGGATCGTCTGGGTCGGCAAGTTCTGCATCTAGGAAATCGCCTACGTCTATTAAAGGAACGACAGCTTTGTTCGGAAGTTGTACCTTTTCCATGGAGATGGAGTAGCATTCCCATGATTCCGGTATGTTGCAACGGAGCTCCCCTATCCCATGCGGGGTCGGCAGCTTGATGGTTTGGTGGTAAGTGGAGATCACCGCTCGGAAGCTGATCAGAGCGGGGCGTCCCACGATGATGTTGTAAGCAGAGGGGCCTTCCACCACCAAGTATTCCAATAATTGTGTGGCCCGTTGCGGCAGCTTTCCCATGGAGGTAACAAGCTTGACTCTCCCTTTAGAATAGACCTCCGAGCCCCCAAAACCTGTCAATGGTGTTTTAATAGGCTCATATTCAAGGGAATTATGGATGTTCATCTTTTGCAAGGTGGTATAGAAGATAATGTTAGCGGAGCTCCCACTGTCGACTAGGGTCTTATGAACAGCGCAATTTGCTACGTCTAAAGTAACGACCAGCGGACAACTAGGCATACCACCATCTCGTGGCATTACTGGTACGAAGTCCCTATCACTAAACGAGATTTCTTGCTCCCGCCATTCTTGCCCTTGCTCCACTTGCATGATCTCTCTGGGCCCATAAAGCTCCCGACCCGCCTGGCGCCTTGATCGCTTGCGGGCCGTCTTGGAGTCTCCTCCTGCGGGACCACCCGCAACCATGAAGATTTCGTTTGTGGGCATGTTGTGGGGGTTAGCCTCTCCAGGCTTCTCCAATGGTGGCTTTCGTCCCCTCCTGGGCGGGGACGACTCCCTTGGGTCGAGAATTTGGCGGGCCCGCTCGTCCAATTTTCTGACAAACTCCATGAGGTGGCCCCCTTGAATTAATCGCTCTACCTCCTCCCTTAAAGCGATGCATTCTGAAGTCCAATGACCGGGCTGCATGTGGTAAGCGCAGCGCTTCCCAGACTCCTTAGCCTTCTTGGTTTCTTTCAGCTGCTTTGGCTTTTTAAGGAGTCCTCGATCCATGACTTCGTAAATTTCGTCTATGGGGCAAACCAAAGGCGTGTAACCTTTCCTGACCCCGCTCGATGAGGGCACTTCCCGCTTGAGCCTCTGTTCCATTCTGCTGGAGATCCTTGGAGGCTCCGACCGAGGTGGGTCGGATCTGGGGAATCTATCGAGAGCTGGGTCGTTTGCCCGTCGATCACTTTTGTGTCATTATTTCCTCCATATTCTGGGGAGACTGGAGGATGATTTCATCGGCGCACTCCGTGTGGCGGATCGCCTTGTGTAGGGTCTGGGTCAGGATGTCAATGTCCAAGTGCTCGACCTTGACGAATGCCTCGTTGAATCGTGAAAAGAAACTCCTCAAGGTCTCGCCTTCTTCCTGCGTGATACTATACAGATAGGTGGACGGGAGCTTGACCCCCGTCATGGAGGAGAAGTGAGCTTTGAACTTTCTAGCCAAATGATCATAATCTCGGATGCTATGGGGAGCTAGCGTCTCAAACCAGTCTTGGGCTGGACCCTTGAGCGTGGTTTCGAAAATCTTGGCCCAAATGAGTTTGGAGTGGCCATAGAGGCCGACTTGTGCTTCGAATTTGGAGCAGTGCTTCACGGGGTCGGTGCTCCCGTGGTAAATTGGCAGACTGGTGGGGACTCTGTCCACCACCTTGGCGTCGATGATTTCGTCGCAAATGGGGGACCTTGCCTCCCTTTCGCTGCGGTACATCCTCCCCTGACGTGGGGGGAGGTGATCGTGGTGGTGGGCAGGTGCCCTTTCCTCGAAGACCTGCCCTTGGGGGAAGTGTGATGACACTTCTTCTTGTGGATCAAGATACTCCGACCCTGGTGCCGGGTCGGGTAAATAAGGTTGCTGCTGTCGCTGTTGTTGCTGCTGCTGTCTCCGGGGGAGATTATTTCGGAGATCGCCCTGGTCCACCCAATGTCCCCGGTTGGCCTGATGGTAGGCGTCGGGATGGACCCTGGCCCCCAGGCGATCGAAAACAGGCACATTTCTAGGGACAGGAGCGTCTCTATTCATTTCGCTTATCGTCCCTGCAATGTGGCGCGCGCCCCTATCCGTTTCCCTCATATTGCGTAAGAGCTGCGAGGGGCGTTCCTCAGCCTGATCATTCCTTCTTCTAGCTGGCTCCCGTCGGCGGGGTGGGTTTTCATTGTCATCGAAACCCTCCTCCAGGTGCGCACCCAGATGGACTGGATGCTGGGCTCCCAAGGCCGGAGCAATGTATATGGTCTGAGGTTGCGCGTAGGGGTTTTGACCGTAGGGGAGCTGCGGATACCCCCAGATACTTGGCTGAGGGGCATGCTGATGGACAGCATACGTCCCTGGTGTAGAAGGCCCTTGAACCGTGGGGTGTGCAACATTCTGAGGGGTCAGAGCCAAAGGGCTTCCTCTTGGGGGAGCCGGTCTTTTCTCTTGCAGCGGCCAACGCCTCTGCCCCGACAGCTCTCCGCGTAAGCCGCCAAGTCCGCTTCAGAGAGTATTAAACGGCTAGGAGCACTAGGGCCGACATCCGTAGCGACGATCCCTACTACGGGGGGTGGGAAGTTCCCCCCTGAGGTGTTGAGATCCGGAAAGATCTCTTCACCATTCTCGCCGTAGACTCGTCGTCCGTGACGTGTTTGGACCATCGTCAGTGGAGAGCTGGATTAAACTGATAAGGAAGAAAGACTTTTTTGTTCAGAGGTTCCCACAGACGGCGCCAAGATGATCGTGTCAAAATCTGGGCTCTGTACGGGGCGGCAGACTAAGACGCCAAATCACCCAAGATATTTGTAATGTGTTGAGAACTCCGACGCTTCCTCCAACTGAAAAGGTAGAACAAACGTGAGCTCAAAGGCCAAGACGGGGAAGAGTGGGGGTTGGACCCGTTTTGGCACTCCGACGCTCAAGTCAGCTCAAGCTCTCGGTCGAAAAATGCTAGAGTTAAGAGTTTTGGGCGTGAAAAAGAGCTTACCTTTGGCCGTCGCAGGGCGAGGCTTTTATAGGGTGAAGATGGACTTCGCGGGAGCAAGTACACCTCCCAGAAAGTGTGGATCTGGTTGGGAGGAGAGGGTCCTGGCCTCTGGCCGGAACAGTGCTTTTCCAGCCAAAGCACTGTTCGTCTGCTCCTGCCAGGATCCCTGACACTGTACTGAGCGCGGCTGCAATTAATGCGGCCAGCCGTAGGTGGTACTCGCATTGAATGCGGTTGTCCGGTAGTGATCGGGCCGGGATTCCGCTGGGTCGCGCCTTTCTCTGGAGTGAAAGGAGACCCTAGGTCGCGGGAGACTGCCGCCAAACCAGGACTTGTGGTCTTCGGCCAAGTAGTGGGTCGATGATCACCTAAGCGGCTCGGTCGCGGAAAGCTTACGAGGCATAGGCTGCTATCTGGCAATGACATATGGCGCTCAATCACACTCCCCGATTTTCCCCTTATCACTCTCGTTATCCCCACTTGCTGCAGGTTGATTTGTTGGTAGTGTCTAACGATATTTATTTTGGTGCTCTCTTGTTTATTTAGAGCGAGCCGTTTGTGAAACTAACTTGTTGGAGTTGCAATCTGATCTGACTCAAATCCGGTCGATCTGAGATGAATGATCTAAGGGTCAAATTTGGGTCAATCAGTCAATAATTTATCTGAGTGGGTTCTTTATCGACCTGAAAGCACTAGCGAACGTGAGCTCGAAACCAACTTGGGGGACTTGGGGTTTTACCCAAGTTTGGCACTACGACGCTCAAGTCAGTAAAAGGGCTCTTGAGAAAGAGAATAAATGCAATTGAATCGTATTAAAAAACTACTGTTCAAAGGGCGAGTATTTATAGCCATGACCAAATAACGCAGTAATACGTGTACTGTAGGTGGGCATTAATGGCGTTGCCAGCCGCCGATCTGGATGTCGGAGGATGGAGTCGGCTTGAGGCGGGTCGTTCGTACCTTCTTTCCCCTTTGGGTAAAAGCAAGGACTGACGGTCATTAATGAGCCGTAGTATGCCTGTTCCAGGGAATGGGAAGGATACGCGTGTCCCGACAGGAGTGCTTTATAGTATTCGGGTGTCCCGTGACGTATGTAATCGATCTGCAGATCGATGTTGTCCACCGGTTTCCTCAGTTCTGTTTGGGTTCCCTTAGGGGAGTAGACGACAGATCGAGACGAGATGCTGCGTAGTTCGAGGTCAAAGGACTCTTCAGATCGTTATCAAGCTTGTCACGATCTGATGGATAGATTTGGGACGTGCCAAGCGACACATCGATCGGTACGTCCGAGCTGGCGGAACGATCCACGTAGCTCCTCGGGGGCATGCCACGTGGCCACGCGATATTATACCATGTCAGAGGCCCCCCAAATTACCGGTGTGAATTTTTACAGTGGTAATTTCATCGATCTGGCATTGGGTAGGGGAACCGTCGTGGCTGTTGGAATCGAACTGCCGCCCTAATTAATAGGGGCGACTCTTGAGTCAGATCGGTCTGACACCGTATTTAATGCGACGCGACCTTCCATAGGATAGGCGTGTGCAGGGTAATTATGGCGTCGTTTCGTATTTCGATGCATTACCTTTTCAACCTCTATATATAGGGGGCCTCCCTGAGCCCCAAATTCACCATTTGTGCGCTTAGTGAACCGAATAACTTCGATCTGCTCAGCTCGTTTGTGAACAGGCGCTTCCGCGATCCACTTTGGAAAGGTAAACTCCCTATCTTCTTTTAATTCACGTGAATAAATAGCCACCATGCAAATCCTAAACCAATTAGGACTCAATCATGTGTAAGAACTTGCTGCCCAAGAATTACCCCATGAAGGGCTTCTCTCGATTAAAATCCAAATTCGCCACCTTTTAGCCCACTAATGATCAGCCCAACCATTAATCCATCATCAATGAGACTTATTCCCATGGGCACACTCTCGGTCCATCTCAGCACTACAAGCCCAAGTGTCACAATTTAATTCCCAAAGCAGCGCTACTCCTTCCCTTACAATTCCCAGACTTTGAAATATTCGCCCAAACTTCCCAATTAGCCCGAAAATCCCCAAAAATAATTAATATGACCCAACTGCACCAAAACTCACAAAAACAAGTCAGGGCATCTTTTTAAATCAAATTAAAGCACTAAAATGCAGTCATGGACACATGAAAATATGAGAATAATGCATATTAACACTCAGGTAGTAGATCGGTAGATGTTTACGATCTTGAATAGCGACCAAGACTGAACTGAAGGTTTCGTTAGAAAGGGACAGGTAGAGATATAAGGTCTCACCCTCATTTGGCTTTGCCAACAACGGGGGAGAGGCCAAGTATTTTTTCAGTTGCTCGAACGCTCGGTCGCATTCCTCGTTCCGTTCGAACTTTTTCAGATTTCTCAAGATTTTGAAGAACGGGAGGTTGCGCTCGGACGACCGCGATATGAATCGGTTGAGGGAGATAATCCGACCTACGAGAGATTGCACCTGGTTGATGCATTGAGGTCGAGGTATGATCTGGATAGCTTTGATCTTCGTGGGATTGGCCTCGATGCCTCGCTGGCTCACCATGTACCATAGAAACTTCCCTCATTCGACCCCGAACGTACACTTATTAAGGTTGAGCTTCATCCCGTATTGCTGCAAGATCTCGAACGACCTGCGCAGGTGATCTAAATGATGGTAGAGCCAGCGGCTCTTTACGATCATCTCGTCCACGTAGACTTCCATCGTCTTCCCGATCTCATCTTTGAACATCAAGTTCACCAACCTTTGGTAAGTGGCACCCGCATTCTTTAACCCGAAGGGCATGACCTTGAAACAATATATTCTTTATTTTCCTTGTGTCGTTTGTCTTTATTTATTTATTTTTGAGTTAAAAATGAGAAGGTACCAATAAAAGAATTTCCCACTTAAGACGAATAGATGACTTAGTAGTAACTATTTGTACCTGTAAATCGGTAAGTCATAGTTCCCAATTTATTTTATTTTATTTTATTATTTTTAAAACGAAACTGTGGGGTGTTTAATAAGACCCCCACCTCATATATAACATTCAAAACCAAGGAACATACAATGATTCATGATCTAAGGATCATCGACACTAGACATACTTGAATGCTCACTGAACTGAAAAAAGAGACAGTTTGTAGCGTCACAATAAAACATATGGTATTCATTATTAAGATTATCGCCCCTCATACTCAACGACACCATTGGTTCCTCCGCTGGCCTCCAAACGAGGCGCCCAGACTTCCGGGCGGAATGGATGATCATCAAAATTAGAGAACCAACATTAATACTCTTTAAATTAGAGAGAGAGAAAAAAAAAAAAAAAGGGTAGAGGACATTGTATATCCTTTTTCCCAAACAAAATTCACCTTTACTATATTTACTTAATTCCAAAATCTTTATTATTCCACTGTTGGGAGTAGTTGTTGACTGAAGAAGAAAATGTACATTTCTCTACTTTTCAAAAAAAAAAAGTCAAAAAGTGGTATGTATTATTGTAGCTAAATTACACGACTTTACTAGTTACATAATATAATTCTTTAAAAAAGCTATAATTCGATCTTTATCCAATTAAATTATTTAATTACATAATTCAACAAATGTATTATAATGATATCCAATGCCGTTGACTAGGCAACCGGGAGATAATAGAGCTAAATGACATTCATTGATATATTCAGTTGCTTTTGACTTTTTATTATTTTTAAAATTTTCACTAATCACACAATAAATATAAAATATTATTAATTTTTTTAAAAAAATTTATCAATTATACGATAAATATAAAATATTCATTTTATTTATCTCTTTTTCAAGAACTACACGATAAATATAAAATACTCATTCTTCGTAACATTTGAACGAAATAGTTTAAGGAGTGAGAAACATCCAAGGCCTCGTTTACCTTTTATGTTTTGGCGTGTTAGTGATTCTTCACTGCCATTATTCGCTGTTTACTTTGTGTGGGAAGAAGCCCGTGTGATATGACGGGGCCTTGATCATATACGTGTTTGGCCATGTAATTTATCACACGCCGATGAGGCGTGTGATAAAATCATGAATGAAAACATGAAGAGGCGCTTTACAATTTTGTCCACAAATGCTCTATAATTACATTTGTCTGCCACTGCATTGGTAACCACGCCCACTTCATCTCTCTTGTTCTTTTACTCAGGTCTCAGAACGGATTGAGCCATCACCCCACCGTTCTTCTTTCTTTCTCTGGAAATCGCCATCACAACCAGCGCGGCTCGCCGCACATAGCCGTGTTCCGCCGCAGTTCAGGTAAGTCTCGTCTTGCCTCCTCCTCCTCCTCCTTCTTCTTCTCCATTTTTTCTTTTTACTTATTTATTTTTAATTTCTGGATTACCACTCCGATTTTCCACTTTCCGTTGAGTGAATCGGAACGTTGTTAGAGATAAATCCCTTATCAGTAGGAACTTCTTCAACTTTGTTTAGTCACAATTTTGAATTTTCTGTTCTCAAGGTTTTGATATGTTAATGCATCTACTTTCGTTAGAAATCCTGCACGTGATATGTTATTGAAAATTTGCTGGTAATCAGGTCAGCTAGTCTAAGGATGATTGGCTTTCTTCCCACATCAATGTAATTTGGTTTTTCAAAACTTTGGATTAGTGTCCTACACTCCTACTGTCCTGATGCTAATTTTGTCCATCCTATAATTAGTTGATGTTTTGTATATTCTTTTATCAAAATATGCAGAATTTTCTATTACGATTTTTCTTGTTCACCAGTCTTGTTGTTCAATTGGCATTCTCATTTGTATTTTCCATTATGATTTTTATTGTTCATCAGTCTTGTTGCTGAACTTTGTCCTCTTTTCGTTTTTCATCAATTGGAATGGCGAATTTGTATCAGTAAAGACGTTGATTTACTAGTCTTTGTGAATTTGTGTACTTGTGATAGGATGATCAGACTAATTTTTTGAGTCTCAAGAAACTCATGAGCTTTAGATCTATTGGAATAACTCAATCATCAGGATTACTGTTTTCTAGTTTTTAAACCTATCAATCATTGTAGTACTAACTACATTATTGGTTTGAAATTTTGATTGTTGATAGATATAATTAATTATAGATTGATAGCCGTAGTTAAATTAGCATATTGTTGATGGACAGTAACTTACCAATCAACTTACTTCATACTCAGATGATGGTTATGTCCTCGACAGTTTGTGACTCCACCTGGCTCAATAATGTGAGATTTCTCCAGTGGGACACTACTTAATCAAATTCAACTATTCCAAGGTCCTGAAAGCGAGAAGATTTTTTTCTAGAGGTGCACAACCTATTTGTTTGAACTCCCATGAGAAAAACCGGCCTACAAAAATAATGCTATTTTGTTTCTTCTTTCTGGGGTTTGAGGTGATTTTGTTGTGATGATAGGTAGAGTTCTGGAGAGAGGAGCATTGAGTTGTGTGTTTAGAGGAAGAGTGAGATTTCTAAGAACTACAGTGACAATCTAAAAGCTGGATAAGGAAGATGAGGAATCATCAAAGGCATTTTGTAGGGAACTGATGATTTCCAGTTCTATGCCTAATCCTCACATAGTTCCCCCAGTGAGATTCTGCATTAATGCTTCAAAGGACTTGTTTTGGGTATACAAATATGTTTCTGGCAGGAGAAAATTGTAGTAGAACAGTACCAATCATATTAACATATGTATTACTTTTTCTTTATGTTAAAGTTATTTTTTTGATTTAGTACTTGTCAATATCCAGTAATTGAATATATTAATTTTCAGGTTGACATTTATTTAAAATGAGTGGGATTAAGGGTATTTAGGTAAATTGATCAAAAACATGCTTAATCAGCCCTTAAAAGTAAACACAAACTTTAAATATAACACATAAAAACATGAACCAAATTTAAGAAGTAAACGCATGTTAGTGATAGATCACAAACATGTGAAATCACAACATGCAATAACATGTCATGAAAGGTAAACGTGGCCAAAAAGTAAATTCATATCTTTAAGGAAAAAGGTTGAGACAACAAGCGTGGGGCAGATGTACATCCACCAATATAGCTGCACTCTGATCTGACATAGTTGCGCCCATGTGATCTCAACGTGGAGAGTCGAAATTTGGTCTCACTAACTCTAATATTGCACCTTAAATCCCTTAAGCCAAACACCTATATTAAATAACTCTTTTTTGGTACTATGAAAAATTACTTAGAATTGTACTAATTGCCCTACAAATCTTCTCATTATTTAATGAGATATTAACAATTAGGGTTATATTGCAAGAATATAGGGTCACATATATGTATAATACATTGATACTAAAAGATTAAGATTATAACATCCATCAAATTTAAGAATTAATCCCTTCACTTGGATCATCCATTCATTGACAAATCGATATAACAAGAAAATCCGATTGAGCCATATCAATATACCAAGAGACAGAGTATTTTGCATTCAGCAAACCCGATTCACCAAGTCAATATACCAAGAGACGTAGCTATTCATGTCCAGTTCTAACCCCATACAAAATCGAGTATTTCACATTTATGGCGTCATTAATATAAGTTCGATTAAATATCAAGTATTTCAACGTAATTAGTTGGGACTCCGCCCCCACAATATTCCCAATTCATCATACCACACCTCATATTCGCCATAATCATAAAATTCTTCCAAGCAAGAGAACAAAATTCAGATCACATCAACGAAAAATAATAATAATAATAATGACAATCATAGTCACAAGATAAGTGCTCCATCTCCACGAGTGAGAGAGCTCCATGCATACATAGATAGAAGCTTTCAGACAACAAAACATACAAAATTACCTCACAAAACTATACACAGAACTACATAATCAAGCGAAAAATAGCAGTAGATTAATTGGATATTTAATTATTTTTTTCACCTGGACGAAATGGGGTTCAGATTCTTGGTAAACCCACTGAAAGCGCCATAGCTCTTGGAGCTGAATCCCAGGCAACCCAACAAACCCTGCCGGTAAGGCAGAAATGTCTTCTTCTTCAGCTCCTCCGCCTGGGCTCTGCTCGCCGTGTAATGCAGCTCCGCTGCCGACGGCGGAGCACGCCGTCTCCCGACGCCGTTTGCCGGTTTTCCGGCACCAGGACCCTTTCTTCCTTTCTTTGACTCAGTTTTGCCTTTCTTCTCGTCGAGTGAGGACGACGGAGATAGCGCCGGAGAAGAAGACGGCGTTTTCTTATCCTTGCCCGGAGTGAACGAAATCGCCGACCAGAAACGCTCCTTGTTGTTGCCTCTCCCCTCGCTTTTGCTCCGGTGAAGAAGATCTTTCAGGAATAGCCATTTCTTCGAGTTTCTCCCCGATGACGATGACCGCGACGACGATGCTGAGCATGACGGCGTCGTTTCGCTGGACTCGTTCTCCTTCACTTCAACATTGTCCTGATCGGTGGCTATGGCTTTGAATCCCGACCATTCGTAAGAAGCGTCGGCGCGTAAAGGAGACATGGATCTGGCTTTCCGGTGAGAGTATTTACCACCGCGCATCTTCATATCCCTTCCCCTCACGTCATCGGTGTCCACGCCGCACAGATCTACAAACGCCGCAATCGATTCCTGCGGTTTCTTCAAGTGCGACGACAGCTTCATCGGCTTGATCTGACCGTTGACGAACAGCTCATCCGCCGAAGACATGAATCCATTCCCCCACGATCCGCTCGGAGAAAACCTGGACGAAAACTCGAACTCAAACGAACCCTCCGACGACAGAAACACCGGCTCGTAATCCGGTTTAGCACTCCTATTTCCATTAGACAGGATGAAATGCATGGGGCTCGCCGGAGCACTGAAGTAGTAGCCGGAAGGACCATGGCTGGGGCTAGACGGAGCACTCACAAACGGAGTAGAGCAAGTGCTGTCAATATCTTCGCTGCACCTTGGCTGGTCGTCCGCCGCGGCGGCGGAGGAAGCTCCGGCGGTATCTGGGGCGGAGAGAAGCATTATTAGAGAGAGAGAAGAGAGAGAGGAGCATGTGGAAACACTGAGAAACTGATGCAAAGGCTGAGGACTGACTATTCTTGTTTGACAAGCAATTATTGTACGCAGAAGCAGAGAGCTCTCTGAGCGAGGAGGGGCTCTTCTGCCATATTTGCGTTTGCTTTTGTTCAGTGTGTATGTGTGTGTATATATTAATATTATTTTTTCGTTTATGGAAAATATTTTTTAATTTTTATATGTGCTTGAAGTCCAAAAAAAAAAAAAAAAAAAAGAGCATGCTATTCGAAAGGACGATAAAGCCCTTATTAATTTCATGTTTAGGCAAATGTGGATGGCGAGTATTGGGTAGGGGATTATTAATTTCATGTTTGGGCATATTTGGCATATGATGCGACTTCTCTTGCTCATATAACTCTTAACATTTTTCACGTGATTTAATTTTTACATGAGAAAATTAAAAAAAAAAAAAGTAATATTTATAAATAAATGAGATCAACTATAAATAATAAATATTATTTTCAGATAATTCAAATCAATTTCGAGGCGCATTAGATCAGTTTAAAAACTATATTCAATATATACATTGAAATACATGTCATTTAATAATATTTTTGCATTTCATTTAAAACCTTTTGAATTATTAAAACTTGCTAATAAACCTTAAATTATTTAACATACTTAATATGGTTAATGATATTTTCTTTGATTTACATTTTTTCCGCATAAAATCATATGAAATAAATTTAACAAAAATCAAATAAATTTTATTTGGACAAGTATTTAGTATTTACCCACAAACAGCCGAGATTGTCCAAAGTCCAAACCGACCAGTATAGTGGAAACGTGGCAGCACGTGACTTCTGCTTTTTACAATTTCCCATGCCGATTCTCGCTTTTCTACTCTCTCCACAGCTTTCAGCTTTCAGCTTAATTATTTGGGCCAAGATTATATTCATTTCAGCCCAATTTACTATCACATGCCCAATATGTTGCTCAGAATTTAAGGCCCAAAATGGCAGAACATATATGAAAAATGAAAATTATTCAAAACAAAATTTGAAAAATGAAGTTTTCGTTACTGCCAGAGTGAAAGACGAGCGCTCATCTCAGTGATTGATGGAAAACGGGGAAATTGAAGTGCGTTGTGGGTAATCGGAGACGGTGGTGAGCGGAATCGGGGAAGGCGTCGCCGCCGAAGGCATCGGCGCCTCGGCGGTGTGCGCAGAGCTTGTGGAATTCGCGCCACCTCCGTTAAAATTGGTCTGGTATATGTGTTTTTTATGAGATTAGCTCTTTATTGTGGTGTTATTTCAGCTCTACATTTGCTTGGATTGTTATTTGGACCTAGTATGCATGTGGTTAAGTGGTAAGGAAGTATATTCAGCTGTTTTGGAAGTTGTTCATCTGTAAAACTGTTTAGACGTCAGGTGATGTGGAGGCATATGGCAATTCTGAGTTGGCTTTTAGTTTTTCATGTGTGCCTGAATAAGATATGAATCTGGATAATGTTGGGAATGAATTTGCATAACATACTCAGGAGGTGTGGTGTATGGTGTCTTTCAGTGTTGCCATTTGCCAATCCTTCGAAAGTGGACCAATAGAGCTGAAAGTTATGAGAATCTCTTCTTATACTCTCTTGTTTGTTTTGGAGATAAGAAACAAGAATTTTGTTGGCTTCTATTGCAGGTGAGAATGGCTATGTTGGGAAAGTATGTTGGACTGGAAGGTACTAATTTATCTGTTGTGAAGTTTAAAAATGTTTTTCGATTGATTCCTTTGTAATGTCGATATGATTTACTGCCATACATGGCCCCCTGCAGATGCTAAATGAGTAGTTACACTTCATTTTGTGTTCCTCTAAGTAATCAATGTATTATCTTATCTTTGCATGTTGTTGTATAATATTTATTTGACTAGCCATCTCTTGATCTCTGTGATGAGAAACTTCTTTGTTTTGCTTGTTGACAGGCCATTTTGCTTGCTTGCTTTGCGTGTTCATGAGGCCATCAATTGATTGGGTTGCTGCTTCAGATCATGATGATGATAGTGCAGAATTGGTACAGGGGTTCAAATTGTTACATGTTGTGATATTTTGCATCTATTGATTTGAAATCCACGTCCTAATAGGCAGCTTGGAGAACTCTTGGGCTAATGACAATTCCAATACATCTTTTTTGGATTTTCTCCGAAATTCTGCTTTCTTGGAGAACTCTAAGGTGTTCCTCAATCTCTCGAACTCTGAATATGTGTGTAGATTATATTTTCTCTATGTCTGGTTGTAATGTGGCAGGTTGTTGTGTGCCATTTATCTTATGTCGTTGCTTTATTCTTATCGTAAGATTGACACTTTGGTCTAAGCACCATGAACCACATCAAGATTTCACAATATTCGGTTTCTACAGTTGGAAATGCAGTTTCTAAAACTGAAGTGCATAAAATGGCTGTCAACCTTGTGAAAGACAAGAAAATATTAAGGTGGCAGAAGTTATGCTTGTTATTGAAATATCACCTCCAGAGTTTGCATAAGTGTCTTACCCTTCTCAATATCGTGCAAAGTCATTCTGAATCCCACTCTCTAATTTCAGAACTCAGCAAGTGTCTTGGTTCCCTATGGATTTGGAGAACAAGGGGTGAACGGAATGATTTTGGCTGCACAATATGCCTGAGAGAATGGAGTTAGAGATAAATGTAAGATGTTTCCTTAAAACCATAGACAGTCCTTTTTCCTTACAACTAATTAAACTGGACTCTATGCGAATGTCATACAGGTTTAGGGGTTGGATACGCCAACAGCACAGAGTTTGAGTAACAGACCCACAACCCGTTGGGATCTTCATGCCGGATGTAGTTCACCATCCACATTTCCAAACATGTTCCGTTTCTTTTTAAAGTATTTTCTAATTTGGTTGATGACTTTCTTTTCATTCTCTTTTTCTTGGTACAGATTTTACCAATCATATGGGTGGCACAAGGAGACTTGGTACTTGGTAGTCAGAAGAACATTTCTTCAGACTCTGAGGACTGAGAATTGAGATCGCTCAACCACCAAGATGTTGAGGTAAGCACTTCATTCCCTTCAAAATTTTGCAAATCTGTTATTGTTTTTATCAGTTCCCAATATATTATTTTACACTCCACAAGAATAACGTATTGAATTAGATGTTACTAAAACCTGTCAATTCTTAAGTTTTAAGGAATATAATTATTATTAATATTAAAAAGAACCAAAGATATTCCATCATTTATTCATGTGCATATATATATATATATATATATTGCTTCTCACCTACGTATCAAAAAACTGCCGCAAAACAACCATAATGGTATTCATATGCACAAAACTAGATCTGATATATTCAACAGAAAACCCAGACCACATACTAACATCATCAATTCTAGACTCATTTCATCTTCTCATTATACTCCAAATAAGATACTTGTCTTTGCATCTTCATTTGCTCATAAAACTTAGCAATAAACTCCTCGGCCTTCACATCAATCTCCTCATCTTCTTCCTCATCCTCCCCCTCGACATCCCTCAAATAACCTGCAATCCCCTGCACTTGATCGCCACTGCAACACACCTCATCATATCCGTCTTCCTCTTCATCACTCCCATAATCGTAATCGAAATCCACGTGCGGCTTGATGCACGGAATGTGCGGCATCCTGACTCCTCCGCGGTGCCTTTTCAGCCGTAACACCGGAGTTTCATCGAACGAAAACTCATGGTCCCCATAGAGAAGCGCCCCACGACTCTCGTGCGAATGCACGAGCTTTCGTATAACTTTCACCACCTCGCTTATACTGAGGGCGGGTCTGTGCTTAAACAGCCCGCCTTTTCGAGCCCACATGAGGGCTAGACGAACAATCTTCCATGCTCTACGTGCAACGATTGAGCTCTTTGTCGACATTCGAATGAATGTAGTGTTCATGATACTTGGATTATGAAAGTTTAGTGTATAAACTAAGGAGAGAATATGGGTTGAGAGTGTAATATAGAAACTTTTGAAAGCTTTGTGAAAGATTTTGTTGGGAGGGATGGCAGTTGGCAAAAGGGAGCATCTCTCTATATATAGGAACAATATTTTTTTAATAATTAATTAATTATTTTCTTTATTGTGATAATTTTTGGCTGTGTGTTAACGTTACGCGGTAGCTGTATTGGGGAAGAGGGTACAGTTAGAAATACTTTCTTTTGTTGGTTTTGTAGGGCGGTGAACCATGTCGGGAACACGCCCCCCTACACGGGGGGTATAGTTGTTGTTTTACCAAAATACCCCTTGCTGAGGATCTAAGAAAAATGGGTTAGGAAAAAATATTTTAAAACCTATAAATAAGTTTTGAAGTTAGAAAGTTCTCAAGAGTTACTTTACTTTTAATTTAATAAAATAATTTATGGAGAATGTTTTAAGTTTCCGTGCTTGAAGTTGTTTTGGGGCTGGCTTGTGATGATTCAACTTAGTTTAACATGAAATCCAGGGCAATGCTTGTATATTGAAGAAAAGCAAGCCTGATTTATGTGTGGGTAATTACTTTTTTTTTTTTTTTTTTAATATGAATTTATGTATGATGCAACACAATATGATACGAATACGATTATATGAATTTTTTTTAAATTTTTTACATGGGAAGTATCGGTGTCCAATACAAGTGTCTGATACAACACAATACGCAAAATAATATTTTTAAAAGTGTTCATAAATCATTAAAATTTATTTGATTTATTTTTATTTTTTGGGGTTTACCTAGAGTTGTTAATTATATTAAATATTTTTCTCCAATAAAGGTTATCTTTTTTTTTTTTTTTTTAATTTAATTAAAAAAATAAAGGTAATAATTAATCAGTTATTACATTTTATAGCAAGATTTTTATTTGTCCATGATAAATAAAATTGTTAGGCATGACCAAAAAATCAAAATAAATAAAATTGTTAGTAAAATGATATTTAAATATTTAATTGGAGGGCATTTACGGGAGTAAAGTAGTATCCGGCAATGATTGGGAAAAGGGGTCGCTATTTCACCCAGCTAAGCACGTAAATTTCTTGCGGTTTGTTGTCAAGTTGCTTTCACGTTTCTCACCTCATTATTATATATGTTTTTAATTTTTATGCCAAAAAATCCCTTAAATAAAGGGCATAGACCCGTAGACTTGGCACAAGTAAACGTTCTACGCTTCATTTAATGTCTTTAACGATTCAATTATTAAGCTTGCTAAAGTGTTGCATATATATGAATCAATTTTAATTTTTAACTCACAAAGTTTGCTAATTATTAAGGTACAATGTTCAAAATATTACGCTTGAAATGAGAATATGTTGGAAATGCACTGGAAAAACTGTGTCAATAAAGTTGGATATTAGCAGTTCTCATTTCTTATTGCATTTGCTACAAAACTATAGGCTGTAAATTGTAATATAAGCCCACAATTTTGTAATTTCAGATGTTCTTTTGGCAAATTCGAGTGAAGTTGATGATTGAATTATTAAGGCTGTTGTGGGTCCCGTTTGATGTGGGAACTTGTAGCTTCTGCAAGACTGCAAGTTGTCTCTCATATGGGAAGTTGTTGGCATATTTCATATCTTTGCTTTCTTACTTCATCGAAATTTCGGAAATATCGGCTATTCACATTATGCTATAAAGACAATATTTGTTGGATTTTTATGTAAAATATGTCTAATATACTGAGTTTTGTAATCTCGGGCAATTAAAGTAGAATCGATTGTTAACTCGATTATTGTGATTTGGAAATTGATATGAGAAGGATGTTTTTGTCCTCGAATGGGACTATTTGGGAATTGGGATCAATCTTACGGGTTTAACTCGAGGTTGATCAAGTAAATACTTTAATAAGTTTTTTTATTTTTGAAGCTTGGTTTTGTGCTTCGGTTGTGTTTTTCTCTTGCTGCTTAATTAATGATGCGGGGCCTCTTAACCCCTCTATTAAAAAAATAAATAAATTACTATTATTACTCAAAATAACTTATTACAAAATTAGCTAAAATTATAAACATCCAATGGAATAAGACACTAAAATTCTTAAAACTAACATGAATAAAAAACTTATATATCACAAGAGAATTAGAAAATTATACATTTGGTATAAAATATGATACATGATACATGGGCACTTACACAAAAATATAGACAAAATACATTAGGAATACGATATTGTTAAAAATTTATGGTACATCATAGCCTAGGATACTTAATAATAACACATGAAATTTGTAAAATATATTACATATAGTTATGTGCAACGTGATTATTACGTGTGAAGCGAAATCTTCAGGTGCAACACGAAAGAAGTCGACATTAAACAAATTGAACTAGTATAGGAATTATGGGAGAGCGAAAAACAAAAAATACACGCTCCAAAGTTGGTAATAAATGGTAAAGCGAGAAAATTATACAATGTCCCAAGATTGAATTCCCAGTCCCAAATGAAAAACAAATATTTTGTAATCTTCATCTTGAGTGTAAAATAAAATGATCTCAAACCCTTCATCAACTCTTTTGAGTAAGAAGTGGGATCCATTGTTTTCTCTAATCTTATGCTAATCTCATCAAAGCATCAGTGTCTTTTGGAGTCATCATCGCATGAAAGGAACCAAGTATCTCATCTCAGTTCCGTTCCCATTAGACAAGTAGAAAATCTTCTTCCAGTTTTCCTCTGAAAATGCTTCGCGTTTCACTAGTCTTTGCCTGCACCCATATCAATATTACATCAAGACTAAAACTTTCAAACTTTACCACTTCAACAATAATGGAATGTCGTCAAACTTATCTTCTTTGAACATGCGAAAGTAAAGAGGACTTACCTGAGATAGTAGTGGAATACAGTAGCAGCTTCATCCAAACTGTATCGAGGGAGATGGATTCGAGCATCAGCGGGAACATCGGGGAGTTCTTGACGCAGTTTTCCAACTGCGGTTGAATGAGAAAAGGTACCCACCATCATATCCTCGTGCATCATTGACCTAAATGCATTCACCTACAAAATGATATTTGACGATGATATCATCATCTAAGATAACAAGTAAATAGGTTTCCTATACCCAAAGTATATGAAAGAAAAAGAGATTCATGTAATGGACTATAGCATCCTTCAGGGCCATAAAAAGAACAAAGTTGGTGATCGTGAGAACTTGTTAATGCATTTCTCATCTCGAGGTAAGATCACTAAATTCCCACAAGAGAAGGAAACAAGTTCAGAAGGTTAAAAACTGATTTACCATCTGATGCCACCTAAAAGTTCCTTGAGATATTAAAGATAGCAACCAAATTCCAAAGAAGGAAACTGCATTTTTGTCTTCCTATCTAAATATGCAGAATGGCAGATATGTGCAACGTTCGAGCAACAGAATATGTTATAATTCATTATGGAGCAACAGCAAGAGTTTAAGCATTATAACAATGCAAATAAAAGGACCTTGCCATTAGAAATGAGTGAAACTTATATTTATATGTATTTACACCGCAGTGTGATGCTATGGCCCATAAAAGTACAGTGGAGTATTCATGTATGTATTACCTACGCCAAGCAAGACATATAATTAAGTACCTATTCAAGAAATAAGCGAACAGCTAACACCTTGATACCCACAAGCTAAAAAAATACAAAAAAATTTGAAATGTTTACATTATATACTGAGTAAACACAGAAGTACAGAACAACTTACAGTAGCGAGTTCTCTAGAATGAACGGGTCGACAAGAACGAACTGTTACTGGCTCCTCAAAATCAGTGAATGTAAACCAACTGTTATACTGTTCGGACAAAAAAAGGGCAAGCTTGATCCAATGAACTTCTAAATACGGAAAGTAACTATAATAAAGCAACAAAAAAGAACTAACTCACTTGATCAATTGCGATAAGGACAGGAACACTCGTCACTTTCGATAATTCCTTCCTCAACCGAACGACCACTCCAACAGCAGCATGTGTGTTTTTTATTCCAGCCTCAACAAGCTGATAAAGAGTCATCTCTTCTGAAATTGGCATTTTATCATCACCCTTAGGCCATCCAACGCCAGCACCCTCTCCCAGTGGAATAGGGTCATGTATACTACATCTCAAATCTTGCAAGCAGGACTTGTTGTACTTCAAAAAATCCTGAAGCAAAGATCACGGAAGTAAGAATTCGAAAAAATTTAAGGATAGAAATCGAAAAGAATACCAATTGTCACAAAACTGGTGTCTATCAGGGTGTATTTAACACGATATACCAAAACAGGACCTGGTATGATTGTTGCATCGAAAAGTCAGTTTTTGTGAATATAGAAGAATAAGATCCTTACTCTCAGAATGTTTGCAGCTTGCACAGGGGTATCCCACATACCAGTCTGAGGATTTTTGTAGAATAGTCCACCATGTGTCCAGTGTTGACCTTTGGGTACATATAGCACGAGCCAACCTTCTTTCCGGGCCCAATGAACAAGCATTGCAAGTGCAATACTCTTCCCACAACTCACAGGACCATCCAATACAATTTGTTTCCTCACTTTGGGAGCTGATAATCAACATCATCATAAATAACGCATTCCAGAAAATTACGGAATCTAGACAATGTTGATAGTCTTGATGTTTTAGGAAAGGAAAAGGAACTAATCAAACAAGTACAAAATCATACGTATAATGCATGTTTTCAGGGAAAATGATGATTAAACGGAATAGATAACACACAAGCTCATCATCACTATAAGAAAATCAAGAATTGATTCTCTACAACTGTATTATTTACTGACTACATTGTATTGCATCAAAATAAAAGAATAAAGCAAATCCTTAACTTTTCCTTATTCATATACGTTAATTCGGATACTTCACGTCATGATAGCAAACTCCTCAAATTGATTAGTGAAAGTAAATCCGACAACTGCGAAAGTGATCCAAGCAATTCCCCCCAATCTAAATCAAACATTACTCCAGCACAATAACCAAAAGAATTTTGTGAATAAGTGCACCTTTAGAATTAGCCACCAACGAAGGATCAGCAGCTCGCCTGAAATTATCCCGGAGATCGATGAAACATTGTCTCACCAGCACGGCGCTCCTGTTCGACTCCTCAAATTCCTTCACCATTCCAATAGGCAAGCCCTCTGGCAACGACTCTCTTAACTCCTCCATACTACAAACAAAATACAACACCAATCGCATACACTAATCACTATTTGCAGCTCCACATTTACAAATTTCAGATATACCAACAGGAGCTATGATGCTGCCACTCCAAAATCAACTAAAATTCATTTCACAACTGTCTTCCAAGTAAAATATTTAAGCACTTGAGATGCTTTATGCTAATAGAAGCTAAATACATCACCTGAACTTGAAATAAGTGTTGGTATCGTCCTTGGTGAGCAAGGAGAGAGAAGGAGAGGAGGTGAAGAGAGGGCGGCCATTAACGCCGACGTCGAGAGCTGGATTCTGGTCATCCTCCGCCAGCATTCGTCGCCGGAGCTCCGCCTCTTCTCTGGAAGAGGACTCCGGATTCAAGGCCTGCATTTCTTCAGGCTTTTTCTCCTTGCCATCGAATTTCGATTGGGGTTTCTTCCCTTTCCCGGGATTGGGCGGCTTCGGGGCTTTCGAAGCCATGCTCCGGTAGATAGGGAACTGAGATAACGATTGCCTCTGCTGTTGCGCCGCCGCGGCAGCTCGGAGGATCGATCGGAGCAGCATTTTCCCCTTCCCTTTTCGTATAATGTTTTTGAATTGTGCTTTCCCTGTGGGGTTTTAGAGGGTTTGGGCAAAAGCAAATGACCGGGGTTAGTGATGAGTTAGCAATCGAACACTTGCATCATACTAATGAAAAACTTGTGGAAGGCTGGATATCCGTTTAAAATGGATATTATTCATATCCGATTATAGATATCCGAATTATAAATAGATAAAGATATGATAATCATATATTCAATCCGTTTATATATCCGTTATCCGTAATCCGCATTCGATGACATATATATCTATACGTATTTTTTATATCTTGATAAAATATATATTAATAAATACATTATATAATTATTTGAGAATTATAAAAAATATAATAGTAATAAACATA
The DNA here is from genome assembly GCA_037501455.1 of Lantana camara. Lineage (NCBI taxonomy): Eukaryota > Viridiplantae > Streptophyta > Magnoliopsida > Lamiales > Verbenaceae > Lantana > Lantana camara. Next base: position 132,728,431 of record CM074855.1, read on the forward strand.
TATCATATCTGATCGAGCCAAAATCTCTGCTTGGGGTCCGATCGAGAGGTTCGACGCGATCACTCTATTTGTTGATGGGAGAACCGCCGTCCGACTACTCGAGATCTGCACAGGTCGATGTGAACGTGAGCTTCGAGGCCAACTCGGGGAAGGTGGGTGTGAGACCCGGGTTGACACTCCGACGCTCAAGTCAGGCTCGATGAAGATGATCGAAATGGTTGAGCGGAGAGGAGAGTTAGGTGAGAAAGACTTACCGTGCAATAAATGAGGAGGGACTATTTATACTGCGATGAGAGAGAAGTAACTGCGTCGACGTGTTGGCATGGGGAGCTGACAGGTGCCCCATTATGACCGTGCATTAAATGCGTGGTCGGCCACTCCTTCCTGCTAGTGGAACGGTGTGCTGGCCGGTCGAGAGGAATGGATCGAACATAGCGGCTTGGAGGCTCGACTATGGGTCGACGATACACGCGGTAACTTATGTGGGGTAAATGGATCTCGAGCGTCGTGGTCGAGAGGCAAATTCCGATCGAGGTGGGAACGTCGATCGGACACGTGGAGCGCGGTGATTGGTCCAGCTCGGCAGCGGGTACGTGCTACGTCATAAGCCCCCCGAAACATCGTCTGCCAGGGCTGACGTGGCAGCGATGTTTCAGATCCCAAGAGTGGGATCCGCTGTAATCATTGCGTCGTTTCATCTTCTCGATTCCCGCCCATTTTCACCCTTATAAATAGTTCCCTCTGTAAATTCATTTGTTACTTTTGCGAGAGAGAATTGAAGAGGGCTCCGAGCTATTTTTGATCGATTAAAGCGTTCTTCGAGTGTCGGATTTCTGGGTCGCTCGTTTTAGAAGAGGACAACCTTCGGACTTTCAGACAACAAAAGGTAACACTTCCGATCTTTAGCTCGGTCTCCTTTCTCTATGCTTTTTATTCTATTTTCGATCGCTTCGAGGGAGAGGTGTACCACTTCCCTCTTCGAAGGCTCCCTCTCTCTCGATTTGTTCGTATCCGACCCAAATAGTAAAACATGATTCTATCGTTGTAGGATGTCAACAAATCGAGCGGAGGCTGCCCCTAAGGGAATGGAAGTGGCGACCTCAAGTATGGGGTCGAGTTCGGATTCATCTGGATCGAGTTTGACATCAGATTCGGAGGCGACTGTAGAGACAAGGTCGACGAATCCCCAGGGAAGGGATGAGATTATCGAGGTTGTGGAGGTCTCGGAACCTCTGCCTGAAGAAGAGTCAATGGAGGCAGTTGTGCCTCGGGTATCGGGGGAGGTGACGTCGACTTCCGATCGACTAGAGGAAGAGGTAGAGAACCTCGAGCCAGAGGGTCGGTTGGTGAACGATCCTCGAGCCATCACTTGTTCGATATCGGAGGACAAGCTCGGGGAGATCCAGAATTGGTTGTTTGGGGGGGCTCCGGAGTATGGGGGTTATCTAGTAATAAGGCCCAGGGTCGGAGACAGGATGACCGATCCACCGACAAACTGCATCGCGATCAATTATTTGGCAGTTAAAAATGGGTTTAGGGTGCCCATTTCCGAGGAGATGGTCGACTTTCTCAACACTCTTAGGATTAGCCCTCTACAGTTGATGCCCAACTCCTATGCAATGGTAAATGGGCTGAGGGCCTTGTTAAGGTGCTTGGGAATGAAGACCAACATATACTGCATTTCCGAGATCTTCTAGGCTGGGTTGACGACCGAGACTTCGAAGTCAGGCCCGAGGTACATTCAGCTTCAGTCGAAGAGTAATTATCGGGTTGTTAGGTCGCCGACCTCGTCGAATGGTAAGGGATGGAAACAAAGGTTTGTTTTCATCGAGTGCGAGAAGGGTTGGCCCGGTCTAAAATATCCGGGATGGAGCTGGGTTCCTCGAGCGGATCTTCCGAGAGGGCCACCGGGTTGGCCGAACACTTTGATGGCAGCCCTAAGGATGTTAGGAAGTGTGGAGTCGGAAGATATGATCACTCCACAGTCGTTAATAGAATTAGGGCTCGCGCCAGGAGTCAGGAAGCATTTCGACCCTGGTATCCTTATCGAATCTCTCGAAGCATCACACTTACCTGCTTTTGTTGTTGTTTTTTTTTTTTTTTTTTTTTTGCAACTCTGTGATCGAGTGTAGTCTTTATTGCAGACCAGTACATCATGTCGGCCGCTTTGAACGCGAGGAGGAAGGAGATGGCCGAGCTCAAGAAGGCGGCCAAGAAGAAGAAAATGCCTCCGCCGACCCAGGCGGAAATAATGGCCGCGACCGGTGCAACGGTCGATGCTCTACCCGGGGTTCTCTCAATGAGAACGAGTGATGCCCCTGAGAAGAGGGGAAGAGCCTCCTCGGGGGTCGAAAACTTGGAAGCCCCCCAGTCCAAAAAGCAAAAAACCAAAAGCCAACTTAAGTCAGGGGTCGGAGCCGACAAGAATAAGGGTCGAGAGAAGACCTCCATGCTCCCAATGTTAGGAATAGTGCCCTAGAAAGCCGATTGTATATCCGCTTTGTGCTTTTCCTTATTGTAATCATAGACAATCTTTGAATAAAATAACGAATTGAGGCAACACTTCTTTATATGCTCTTGTTTGGTATGCGTTTACTTTAGCTGTGCATGTATGAGAACTCCCCTAATCCTGATGACTTTAGGACTCTACCATTTAGGTGAAATGGTTCATGAAACGAGCCCTATATCACATATGTGACGCCCCGTCTCTTCGGCATTCCAGGTACGGCGTCACGAGAGAGTTTATTTCAGTATTTTGTGAATTATGTGATTTTAGCATGCTTACGTGTCAACGTGATATTAATTTTAATTACGTGTGCTTTAGAATAATTAAATTGTACTTGGACTCAATTGTCCAATAATTGCAATTTAGGGACCTAATTAATTAGGACGTTTGAGCCTTCGTGGCTATTTGAGCTCGGGAATTCGAATTCGAATTCCGACCCTATCGTTGAGTTCGTTTCGATGATTCGGATTCAACGAATTAACCATTTATTTTCCAAAGCCATTTGATAGCCTTACCGTTTTAAATTCGATCCGCGTGGACCGGATACCGTTTGAACCTACCCGTTTTAACCGACCCATTTGCCCGGCCCTAAAAAGGGCCAAGCCTTTCCTTCTCTCCCACTTTGATCGATCAGCAGCAGGGAAGAGAGGAAGAGAAGCATTTCTCACCATTTTTGGCCAAGAAGCCTTGAGCTCGGGTTTGGGAGATCCAACCGTTCGATCAACGATCTAAGGTAAGATTTGTGACCCTTTCGTTACATGCTTTACTTTAATATCTCTTTCGCGCCTCGGATTTGTGCCTACGTGCTTTGTTGGGAAGACGATGAATAGTAACCGGGGTGTGAGCTTTGTGTGTTCTAGGCCGTTTTACGGGTTCTAATGTGGAAATATGTGTTCCATATGTTATATGTGATTTATTGTGTTAATTTTGCATGATTTTATGGTTGGTTGTGGTTGTGTTTGTGTGTTGGTAGTGTTGCCCGTCGCCATTGCTGTTTCTGCTCTGTTTTTGTGAGCAGGATGGTCCGGAACGGCCGTTTCCGTTTTGGCCTTGGGGCCGGAACGGCCCTTCCCATCCGCGTATGGGAACGGCCGTTCCCGTTTTGCTCTTGGGGTGGGAACGGCCCTTCCCGGGCTGGCGTCAGTGCGAGTGTGGGAACGACCGTTCCCAGTTTGTACTGGGAATGGGAACGGCCGTTCCCATGGCCGGACCCTTCTACTGGGTCAAATCCGCGAGGGTGGATTTTTCCTTTTGGAAAAATCCGCGAGGGTGGATTTGAGGCAGTAGGTTTGGAAAAATCCATGAGGGTGGATTTTGCCATTTCTTCTCTTTGCTTTGATTATGCAATTGTATGATTTTAAATGCTTTTCTTTTGCATGTTAATTGTTATGACTTGATTTTTATTGCAAATTAAAATGTGAATTATTATTAATACATGCATGTTTTATATTGTATACGTGAACCATAACTTCATGCCAATCATGAGCATACGCCGTGCGTTTATTTGGTTCATTCTTGTGTCTAAGTCCTGTTTTTGTATTCAGTTTGTTCAGGTACACCCGGGGTGGTGTTTTGTTGGCCGTGTTGATTCCGGGGTGGATCGTTTGTTGTGTCTTTGGCCTCTTCGGTGTCAGGTGAGGTTAGGATATAGTTACACCTTATTGCAATGTGCTCGGTTTTGGTTGCATGTGATTAAATAAGCCTTATATGTATGTAAATAAGTGTGAAATATGTATTTGTTGAATATGTCTTGAGTTTGCAAGTATGTTAAGCAATGTACGAGCCTATGTATGCTTGGTTTGGAATGATTTATTATGATTTGCCACGTGAAGCTATGCTTCTGACCGTATACTTCTCATGAGCCATGTTTGGCAAGGACCGAGTGGATTGAAACGGAAAGTGGTTTGTCTACGTATATATGTATAAGTTATGTCCGTCTGTCTCTGTTGTAGCGGGGTATGATATGATATGTGTTTGTTGGGCCCCGGAGCTATGGGTAAGGAACCCTCGGGACGACATAGGGCCGTCGAGGTTAAGCCTGTGCATAGTCTCCATATGTCTGCAGAGGATCAACCCTGAACTCACCAGGAGGTTTGGTGAGGGAAGGAATCCTGAGGGTTTGAGTACTCGCAAGGCGCTCCCCTCGTTTGTCTGGATGGTTTGGGCGTATACACCCTTCCATCACCCGGAGTTGAGGATGATATGATATGATTTGATATGTATGTAAGTTTTCTGTTTTGATTCTGATATGATATGTTATGAGGAGATTGGGGGAGTCGGAGCTCGTACCCGCCGAGTTCTATATGATATGATATGTATGTTCTGTTAAGGTTTATGAAACGGGGATAGATTCTAATTTAAATAATAAGGGAGTTTTATAAGATAAGATAAGTTTTAAATATGTTAAGACCTAATAGGTTTGGCTAAGTTGTTCGGTAAGTTAAATTGGTTTGTTTGATTTGCTAAGTAAGCCCTTTATATATATGTATCACGGGAAATGATTTAGTGTGCAAAAACTATCCCCGCGTTCATGAACATTATGAGTTTGATATGTGCCTTGCTCTTATATATATAGTGTGAGTGCGTTAACCCCTCACTCAGTCGAGTTAAGACTGACCCCTCCCCTTTTACTTTAGTTTGCAGGTTTTGCTTGGAGTTCGTGCTAGGCGGAGTGTGTCTGTCTTTTGGAGTCTGTTCCGTGTCTTTGTCCAGTAGGTGGTCTTGCATTTATATTTCTCTAATTCAGCTTATGTATCAGATATGTTTGAATATGATATTTAGAATTTATATATGAATTGATATGTATATTTCGGGACAGGTTAGGACAGGTTGCTGGAATTAGTTGAACCCGTTGGATTTATGATTATTATTTGATATTCGGGATTAGGTATTTATGCTAGTTGAACCCGTCAACTGTTTATGAATGTCTGTTTATTGCATGGCTTGTTTCGCTTCCGCATTCTCGTTTTGGTTTGAGTTTTGCTTTCAGGGTCTAAGTTCCGCCTAGCCTAGGTGTGAGTTTGTCAGTCTCCCGTTCGCCACTGTTTGGTTCATGTACGGACTCTCCATTTCGTATGTGGATCGGACTTTGGTGCGGGGGATGTGGTGACCCACCGTGCGGGTGCTACATCCTTAAGTGGTATCAGAGCCCCAGGTTGAAAAACCGGGGTTCAGTGTCAGGTCGTGTCTGTCTAAGTCGAACGGCATAGGACAACTTGATTATGTGTGCATTTGCATTTTGATTTGATAAGCTATGTATGTGAAATTTCAATACTTTGTTGAATTTATATTACGTGATGCATTGCATTTCTTTGATGCTCTACTTGATTTACTACGTGACATGAGCACTTACTAATGAACATGCATATACCTATATTGTAGTTGTAGAGAATTTCAGGGTACTTCCTATCAATAACACTGCGGTCAACCTTCTCATCAAAATCAGGGATATTAAGGACAATCTTTTACCGAGTACTAGTAATGGATCCGATGGCTATGATGTACCAAGAATTCTTATCGTTCAAGCCTCCCCAATTTCGAGAGGGAAATGATGTAAAGGCCGAAGATTGGATTTCAGAACTTGAGGGTATTTTTGAAATATGGCCACGAAACTCTCGAGATATGGCTCGCCTTGCTACATTTCTCTTGCAAGGACAAGCAAGACAGTGGTGGAAAAGGGTTGCTCAACAACTAGAGGCTACGAATGCGGAGTTGACTTGGGAAGTATTTATTCGGGAATTCAGAAAGAGGTTTGCACCAGCTATTCTACATGAGCGAAGACTTGAAGAATTCCTCAATCTGAAACAAGGAGATAGACCCGTTGTGGAATACATGGAAGAATTCGAAAGGTTGGGCTTATATGTGCCTCACATTATGGGTAATGATCAGATGAAGGCCAAATACTTCATGGAAGGTCTTCGGGATGAATTTAAGGAAGCCCTAATTGCAAAGGATACGACCACGTGGGATAAAGCTACAAAGAAAGCACTAAGAGTCGAAACTTGGATCCTGACAAAGGACAAGGAAGAAGAGGTATTGGGGTCTAAGGTCGAGTCGGGTTTATGCTCAAGTTTACAAGTAGAAGAAGAATCTCCTCAACATGGAACTCGGGCTAAAAGAATTCGGGGAAAGAAACACAAGACCGGGAATACTTCCAGGTTGGGGAAAAGGCCCCAGTTATGTGCTTATTGTGGAGGAACTACTCATACCTATGAGGCATGTTGGGACAGATTGAAGAAGTGCTACATTTGCGGGTCAGCAGAGCACAAGATTTCCGAGTGTGATCGACCGAGAGCTAACAAGCAAAAGGCACGGGATCAACGACTTCAAATTGGAAACCAACAGAAACCTGAAAGTTGAGGTAATTGCATTCATGGCACGAGCATTCATCCTCCATTTTAAATACTGTAATTATTTGTTCTTGTGCCGTAATTGTTAGTTGTCATTAATTGTTATTCGTTATTAATTGTTGTTAAGCGTTGATGCTATTATGTGTCTAAGTGATGGTTAAGTGATGCATCTCATTCGCACTTTGACTCAACATGCATATTTAGTGTTTTATTTTAGGATATTTCTTCATTCAAGTTACTAAGTTGTGTTCAAGAGAAATTGGAAGAGATGGTCGGGATAGGGAATGAAATTAGGGATTTCTTTTGGAGATCGGGTTGAGTTTATGGAAACAGGGAAAATATGACGAAGAAGAATGATTTGGGAGGTCCCGGTACCAAGTTGAAGAATTTAGGAATTGGGGTATATTTTGAAGAGAAATTAAAGATTTGAGGTAGCATATTTCACCCAGCACAAGGCATGATTTGTTTTAGAATTCGGAGTTAATAATAATGAAGGAAGGTAATTCTTGAAAATAATTAGGAGAAAGATATGAAAGGGTCTCTACCGGTGGAAGTTAAACAAGAATAACAAGGGTTAGAACAAGAATTGATTTGGAAGTTGGGAACGGATCTAATCAACTGCAGTTTCGGGAGATGGTGACCGCTTTCCATTTAACCATGCCTTAAAGAGAAGAATTTGCTAGGAAATTCTAATCGAGCCTTGATTGAACTTCAAGAGAAGGGAATTAAAGTATGGTAGAAGGTATTGGTTCGGGAGAGCCTACGGAACATATTACTACGGGAATTGGATTATGGGATCCCCTAAATCGCAGAGTGGAATGGATCACACAAGAAATTACCTCAGGATTTCCAAAGAAAATCAATAGCCTTAATCAAGGGACGACGCACTTCCTTATATATTCAAGAGGAGGGTGCTAAGGTGAGGAGTTCGACACTAAATTTGAAGAACACTTATTGGGAAGGAACTAAGATTTCGAGGCAAGACAATTATTGGAAAATTCCACAATACACAAATGGAAGAAGAATTCGGGCCATGAGATTTGGAATAAATTACGGAGCACATCAGATCTGCGGGGGAATTATAATGATTAATCAGTTTAAGGAATTCATATATATTGGAAAAACAAGGATAGTTAAGAGTGAAGGATTAAATTCGAAGAACTAGCAAGGATAATTGTCGACCGTGGGATGAAGATTGACTTGATATTTGAAGTGTAAGAGATACCGGGGAATTTCAAGATATAGTCATGAGCAAGGAAAATTGGATTAGAGTTATTTGAGCTAAACAACAACTGTGGGATAAAGATCTGGGTGATATTCGAAGCTTGAGACACGTTGGGAATTTCAGAGCATAGCCTGGAACCAAGAAATTCTGGCGTCGATCAATTCATCATAAAGATAAGATTCCAACTCTTCGGTGAACGGTACATTAAACATACACATCACGTGCATCATCCATCTTTTGTTTTGCTTTGTTTGGGGTGTGTGTGTTGTGGTTGTGAGTTGTTGGTTACCCTTTGGGGTGACTTGAGAGAGCGAGTGTTGTTGTTTTACGGTAAGTTGAGGGTCGTGCTTTGCAACGGTCTTCTCCACAAGTTCCCAGAGTTCACGTTTGAGGTGATCAACATTCGAATGTCAACTTCGAACTACGGGTTGAAGGCCCTCCTTGGGTGGAGAGCGAGTGGTTTGGGTTCTTTAACAACTCCACTCGTGGTCCCGAATTGTGCGTTGGTTTAGATTGATCCAAGCGGTGGGAATTGAATCACTTGTGAGCCTCCTATCGTGCGAAAAGTCTGAACTACTCCTACTCGGGATCAAGTTCGTGTGAAGCTTGAAGTGATGATCGAACCCCCTTCGTGCTTGGAAGACCTTTCTCGGGCTAACCCTTGACGGAGTGTCGCGAGCCCCGAACTTGGGTGAATTCGGGAGAGTTGCTCGTCGTTTTGTTACGAGCGGTGGAACCTGGGGGCCAGGTTCTCTTAAGGGGGGGAGATTGTGACGCCCCGTCTCTTCGGCATTCCAGGTACGGCGTCACGAGAGAGTTTATTTCAGTATTTTGTGAATTATGTGATTTTAGCATGCTTACGTGTCAACGTGATATTAATTTTAATTACGTGTGCTTTAGAATAATTAAATTGTACTTGGACTCAATTGTCCAATAATTGCAATTTAGGGACCTAATTAATTAGGACGTTTGAGCCTTCGTGGCTATTTGAGCTCGGGAATTCGAATTCGAATTCCGACCCTATCGTTGAGTTCGTTTCGATGATTCGGATTCAACGAATTAACCATTTATTTTCCAAAGCCATTTGATAGCCTTACCGTTTTAAATTCGATCCGCGTGGACCGGATACCGTTTGAACCTACCCGTTTTAACCGACCCATTTGCCCGGCCCTAAAAAGGGCCAAGCCTTTCCTTCTCTCCCACTTTGATCGATCAGCAGCAGGGAAGAGAGGAAGAGAAGCATTTCTCACCATTTTTGGCCAAGAAGCCTTGAGCTCGGGTTTGGGAGATCCAACCGTTCGATCAACGATCTAAGGTAAGATTTGTGACCCTTTCGTTACATGCTTTACTTTAATATCTCTTTCGCGCCTCGGATTTGTGCCTACGTGCTTTGTTGGGAAGACGATGAATAGTAACCGGGGTGTGAGCTTTGTGTGTTCTAGGCCGTTTTACGGGTTCTAATGTGGAAATATGTGTTCCATATGTTATATGTGATTTATTGTGTTAATTTTGCATGATTTTATGGTTGGTTGTGGTTGTGTTTGTGTGTTGGTAGTGTTGCCCGTCGCCATTGCTGTTTCTGCTCTGTTTTTGTGAGCAGGATGGTCCGGAACGGCCGTTTCCGTTTTGGCCTTGGGGCCGGAACGGCCCTTCCCATCCGCGTATGGGAACGGCCGTTCCCGTTTTGCTCTTGGGGTGGGAACGGCCCTTCCCGGGCTGGCGTCAGTGCGAGTGTGGGAACGACCGTTCCCAGTTTGTACTGGGAACGGGAACGGCCGTTCCCATGGCCGGACCCTTCTACTGGGTCAAATCCGCGAGGGTGGATTTTTCCTTTTGGAAAAATCCGCGAGGGTGGATTTGAGGCAGTAGGTTTGGAAAAATCCATGAGGGTGGATTTTTCCTTTGGAAAAATCCATGGGGGTGGATTTTGCCATTTCTTCTCTTTGCTTTGATTATGCAATTGTATGATTTTAAATGCTTTTCTTTTGCATGTTAATTGTTATGACTTGATTTTTATTGCAAATTAAAATGTGAATTATTATTAATACATGCATGTTTTATATTGTATACGTGAACCATAACTTCATGCCAATCATGAGCATACGCCGTGCGTTTATTTGGTTCATTCTTGTGTCTAAGTCCTGTTTTTGTATTCAGTTTGTTCAGGTACACCCGGGGTGGTGTTTTGTTGGCCGTGTTGATTCCGGGGTGGATCGTTTGTTGTGTCTTTGGCCTCTTCGGTGTCAGGTGAGGTTAGGATATAGTTACACCTTATTGCAATGTGCTCGGTTTTGGTTGCATGTGATTAAATAAGCCTTATATGTATGTAAATAAGTGTGAAATATGTATTTGTTGAATATGTCTTGAGTTTGCAAGTATGTTAAGCAATGTACGAGCCTATGTATGCTTGGTTTGGAATGATTTATTATGATTTGCCACGTGAAGCTATGCTTCTGACCGTATACTTCTCATGAGCCATGTTTGGCAAGGACCGAGTGGATTGAAACGGAAAGTGGTTTGTCTACGTATATATGTATAAGTTATGTCCGTCTGTCTCTGTTGTAGCGGGGTATGATATGATATGTGTTTGTTGGGCCCCGGAGCTATGGGTAAGGAACCCTCGGGACGGCATAGGGCCGTCGAGGTTAAGCCTGTGCATAGTCTCCATATGTCTGCAGAGGATCAACCCTGAACTCACCAGGAGGTTTGGTGAGGGAAGGAATCCTGAGGGTTTGAGTACTCGCAAGGCGCTCCCCTCGTTTGTCTGGATGGTTTGGGCGTATACACCCTTCCATCACCCGGAGTTGAGGATGATATGATATGATTTGATATGTATGTAAGTTTTCTGTTTTGATTCTGATATGATATGTTATGAGGAGATTGGGGGAGTCGGAGCTCGTACCCGCCGAGTTCTATATGATATGATATGTATGTTCTGTTAAGGTTTATGAAACGGGGATAGATTCTAATTTAAATAATAAGGGAGTTTTATAAGATAAGATAAGTTTTAAATATGTTAAGACCTAATAGGTTTGGCTAAGTTGTTCGGTAAGTTAAATTGGTTTGTTTGATTTGCTAAGTAAGCCCTTTATATATATGTATCACGGGAAATGATTTAGTGTGCAAAAACTATCCCCGCGTTCATGAACATTATGAGTTTGATATGTGCCTTGCTCTTATATATATAGTGTGAGTGCGTTAACCCCTCACTCAGTCGAGTTAAGACTGACCCCTCCCCTTTTACTTTAGTTTGCAGGTTTTGCTTGGAGTTCGTGCTAGGCGGAGTGTGTCTGTCTTTTGGAGTCTGTTCCGTGTCTTTGTCCAGTAGGTGGTCTTGCATTTATATTTCTCTAATTCAGCTTATGTATCAGATATGTTTGAATATGATATTTAGAATTTATATATGAATTGATATGTATATTTCGGGACAGGTTAGGACAGGTTGCTGGAATTAGTTGAACCCGTTGGATTTATGATTATTATTTGATATTCGGGATTAGGTATTTATGCTAGTTGAACCCGTCAACTGTTTATGAATGTCTGTTTATTGCATGGCTTGTTTCGCTTCCGCATTCTCGTTTTGGTTTGAGTTTTGCTTTCAGGGTCTAAGTTCCGCCTAGCCTAGGTGTGAGTTTGTCAGTCTCCCGTTCGCCACTGTTTGGTTCATGTACGGACTCTCCATTTCGTATGTGGATCGGACTTTGGTGCGGGGGATGTGGTGACCCACCGTGCGGGTGCTACAACATAAGTCATGATTAGTAAAATACTCCAAGCCGATGAGTCCTACAGACAGTGGGAGTGTCAACCTGACTCCTCTAAGGCTTGCTTGTGGGATCACGCCCTTAAGAAGGACCACCTTGTTTCATGGAGGTGCAAAGTGTATAGTTGATACGTGCGTGATACATAAGGGTGCTTACTTTAATAAGTAAGTTCACTGAGGTGCCCCGTGTGAGAACATTCCTAAATGGGAAAGGAAGTTTCTATTTCAGGAAATGGAAACTTCCAGATTAGGAAATATCTCACGAGTCATTGATGTGATTAATTGATCCTTAGACTTGAGGTTCCTTCTCACTTTATGAGTTAACTCTGTAGTCTTAGGTATAAGCTTTAAAGGGTGTCGCCTTAGACAACTGATTCAAGGCTTATGCTGGGGCTGCACAAGTGACTCATGAAAGTGAATGAGAATCAAGAAAGGACCTACACTTGCATTTGCAAGGTGATCTCTTATTGTGTAAGTCATTCATATGCCATATGGAGTCCTTGGCCAAGGTAGTAGATCAAGACATCAAGAAAAGGGTTTCTTGGATTGAGATCAAATGGATATGAAATGCACTTAGCTTTAAGACCGGATTATTAGGGTTCTGATTATTCCCTTGCCCTAGATCTTGGTTGAGAGATAGTAAGTAGGAGGATTGTATCTCACATGAATCAATGACTTAAAGGTTCTGTCGAATCCGAACATTCCAATTCAGCTAGGGGTTAAACACCTGTTGCTAGACTATGGTCGTTTAATCTGTGGACTGATTAATTAATTAGTGAATTAATTAATTAGGGTCACTGCTAATTGAATTGAGAACCTAGAGGGTCACACACAACAACTTGGTTACATGAGTTGAGGCTTGAAAATGATTAAACGAGTTAATCGGGCCAAGAGGGTTCCACACGTGTGAAGTCACACGTGTGGCTCACGTGAGTGACACGTGTCACACACGTGTGTGTATATATATATTATATACATATTAAATAATTAATTAGTTAATTATTTAATAGACTTTGGTTTAATTTTGAATTAAAAAGAAAGTCTAATTTTGGAGAAAATAATCTAGTTAATTAATTATGAATTAATTAATTAGATAAAAATAAGTTATTTATTTTATAATAAATAAAGTATAAAATTATCCAAAAATAGTTTGGATATTTTTTTAGCTCTCTTAAAAGTTGACTTGAATTAGAATTCAAAGTCAAAGTTGGAAAATACTTGATGATCAAGTAATAGGAGAGAGAGGGACCAAATCCTTTGTCCATTAGGACTAGGTTCGGCCGCCCCTCCCCTTTCCTATATATAGGGGAGCTCATGCTCCCCTTTAGAGCTAATTGACAATTCTTGGTTCATGTGTTGAACACCTTCCTTTCTCCAAGATTAAATTAAACCCTAGGTTAAGCCTATACACTAACTAGAGAACTAGCATCCTTACTAGTTAGATTGTGATCAAGTTGGTGGACTTTCTCTAGAGACTTCAAGTTAGAAGTTTGAAGATTCGAGCTTTACCAAGGAGAGGGGATCAAGCCGCGAGAAGAGCGTTCTTGGGTGGCTTGAAACGCTTCAAGAAAGAATAAAAGAAAAGTAAGTTTTCTATCTTTACGAATTTGGTTACACGATTGCGAGTCCTAGATCTTTTTGTTGGGAAAATTTTTTAAATTCCGCTGCTTTCTGATTCGTGTTTTCCAACAAGTGGTATCAGAGCCACCTCGTTAATCGTGTTTCTGATTCGTCTCAATTATACTGAATTTGGTAGAAATTCTTAGGCTTGATGCGATTGAGTATTTGTAATTGTTTTAGAAAGCCTGAATTACGAAACTGTATTTTTTTTCCTGAAAGTTTCTGAAAATTGGTTTTTATAAAATTTAATTTTGAAAAACAATTTTAGATTTGAAACTGTATAAACAGTTTTTGGATTTCTTGGATTGGTTTTGCTTTTGAACGAAAACACGAAACGAAAGCCCGGATCGCGATGAACACGCGAAACCCCGCGTGCGAAGGAGTCGCGCGCGCGGGCTTCGCGCGCCACCCTCCCGCAACCGCGCGGGAGATCCTCCCGGGCGCGCCTAGGCGCGCCCGCCCATCATCGCCCAGGGCTGGCCGGAACAGACCGGCCAGTCGTCCGCACGCCGTCCGCCCGTCGCCGCCCAGGCCTGGCCGGGACAGACCGGCCAGTCGCCCAGCACCTCCCGCACGCCTGTGCGGGAGCCTTCCGGGCGCGCCTAGGCGCGCCCGCCCAGGGCGGCCGAGACTGGCCGCCCAATGCCCGGCAGGAGCTGCGCGCTCCAGCGCGCACTCGCGCGGCCTTGGCCGCGCGCTGTGCGCGCATGCTGTGCGCACACGCCGCACTTGGGGCGGGCAACCCCGTTTTCGTGATCCGGCCTTTTCGTGTTTCGTGCAATCCAGTCCCAATTTTATTTTAATTTTAAAATTTTATTTTTGAATATTTATTTTAATTTTTTTTTGAATAAAACTTAAAATTGGGATTTTTGAGAAATTGAAACGGTTTATATTTTGGGAAAATACATCTTGATAAAATTATTAATTTTCAGAAATTAATTGGAATTTTATTTGTTTTGGTAATTTGGGATTTATTGAAAACTTTTATAAATAAGACTCGCATCAAGTCGTGTTTTAAGCTATTAGAGCTTAAAGCGAGAATTTTAATTTATTGGTTAAATTTAAATTCTTGCAAAAGCATGTTAGGTGATCATGGGTTTAGATCTATGTATGGTTTTAATTTATGCACATGGATGGTTTAAATTGGGGTTGGAGCCCTATAGTTGCGTTTTTCAATTGAGGTTGGAGCCTCACTTATGTGCGTACTGTTATGTGATTTATTATGTGGCTTTCCATATTACTGTGGTTGAGGCCGGGGTATGCCCCGTGTAATTGTCTAAGGCCAATATGAAGATTGAGCCTTATTACTTTATGTCTTTTTCCTTTTTATTGTAATTTGAGAGTAGAGATAGGTGGTGAGGTTTTATTTTCATTTTGGAGACAATGCACCCATGGAGTAAGATGGACCACATTCAAGTAACAAGGAGGCCATAAGTGAAGACCCCTCAAAATGTTAGGGAGGGGAATCTCAATTGTTAAATGTAATAGAGATAGGGCTCGTATTTTGTTACCGCTTTCCCTTATGTGATTTGAACTGTTTATGTGGCATGTATGTTAGAACTTGTGATTGTGGAGTGGCTCCCACATATCACGCATAAGATAGGTAGAACCCATGATCATTACATGTTAGTATCATGCTAGGACATGTTATCTGTTTATGTGCTTGTTTGAAATGCATTTAAGTGTACTTGCATTAATCAAGACTAATAAAATTAGATAACATATATGTTGGTGAGGTCGAACCGGACAACTCTCCGGTTGATTCGAAAATTCCCATTAAATATTAAGCTAATTTCGAACAAATAGGTGTTTAATTCGAGATGCAAATTTTGAATTAAATTCCTAGCATTCCATCAATAGGTTTTAAGTTTAGTAAGTAAAGCTAGTTATTGTCCGCGAGTCGTGGGATAGCTAGTGGAGCTTATTAGTTCTTAGTTACCTAATTAATCATTTCAAATGATCAATATTTCGTGGTCAATTTTAGCAAGGGCGATGTCCGCGAGTCGTGGGTCGTTCGAACTAAGTTTTGGTCATGATCTTATGATTGATGGGTCTAGCTTAACGCCTAAGTAAATATGGATGTCGCACGAGTCGTGGGTCCATATTGAAAGATAGGTGATGCAAAAACAATTACTAAGAGTTCTAAAGGTGTTAGAATTGGTAAGTTGTACCTACCTAGGGTTCTTACTTAGAATGTCCGCGAGTCATGGGTTCGAGGTAAAATGCCTAGGATCTTAGTACCCATTGGGAAACGTGTTCCTCTTAGATCTTTGGGAATTCTAGATCTTTGAAAAACAGTGGGAGCTACAATAGATTAAAGACCTTATCTTTTGTATATCGTTATAATTCAGCATGCTCACTAGTTCTCTGTTTTACCATTTAGGTCGTAGATTCTGTGATTCTCTACGTGTTTTGAAATGGCAACCAAAAACCCTCTTGTATCGATCCTCGAGTCAAACAAGTTGACTGGTCCCAACTATTCTGATTGGCTGAGGAATCTAAAAATCATTTTAGATTCTGAGAAGAGAACTTATGTTCTCTTCGAAGGGGAGCCTAGTCCCGAAGGGGAGGCTCCCACTCGGGCCGAGCGGGATGCGATTCAGAAGTGGAAGGATGATAATCTCCAAGCCCGTTGCCTTATGTTGGCTAACATGTCTCCGGACTTGCAAAGGCAACATGAGGCCATGGAATTTGCTTGGGAGATTTACGACCACTTAGAGCAACTTTACCGCCCTCATGAACGTGTTACAAGGTATAACACTTCAAAGGAATTGTTCCACTTGAGAATGAGGGAAGGTTCAAGTGTCCATGAATATGGACTCAAGTTTCTTGCCCTTACTGAGAAACTTGCTTCCATGGACATGCCACTGAAAGATGAGCTTTCAGTGGATTTGTTGCTAGCTTCGCTCCCACCATCATTCAACCCATTTGTCCTTAACTTCAACATGAATCATGCTGGTGCTACTGTAGCTGAGCTGATTAGTCAGCTTGTGACTGCTGAAAGCACGATCAAGAAGGACAATAAGGTTTTGATGGTGAATGCTCCATCTTCCTCTTCTGGGCCTTCTAAAGGTAAGGGCAAGAAAGCCCAAAAGAAGAAGAAGAAACCCCTTAGGCCCACTGGTGGCATTTCGAAGGGGAAGGCCCAAAAGAAGAAGCGTGATCAGAAAGAGGATGTTTGCTTCCATTGTGGCAAAGCGGGACATTGGAGGAGAAACTGCCCAGAGTACAAGGCTACTCTGAAGAAAGGTATCTTTCTCGTTGAAGTAAATCTTTCTATTAATTCTAGTTCTTGGGTACTTGATACCTGTTGTGGAACTCATATCTGTAATGATGTACAGATGCTAAGTGAAGTCCAACAACTCAAAGAAGGAGAATGTGTCTTGAAGATCGGCGATGGCTCAAACGTTGAAGCTCGAGCTTTAGGCACAATTAGATTAGATTTAGGTAGTTTTGAGTTAGTATTAAATAAAGTCCTTTATGTACCGAGCATTATTCGTAATATAATTTCAGTTCCAATATTAGATTGTGAAGGTTATGAAACTTATATTAAGAATGGTAAATACTTTATCAAACGGAACAACTCTTCCGTTCATATCGGTACTCTAAGTAATGGACTTTACCTAACTCAAAATATCAATATTATGAATATACAACGAGAAACAAAGCGTAAGAGAGATGACAAAGTTTCAGCTCCCTTATGGCACGCTAGATTAGGACACATTTCCAAGAACAGAATTAGCAAGATAAACACTTTAGGATCATTCTCTGAAAATGATCTCAAAGAGTTAACTTCTTGCGAATCCTGTCTCAAAGGAAAAATGTCCAAAGTCCCTTTTAAAGGAACTGTGGAACGTGCCACTAAGGTTTTGGATTTGATCCATACTGATGTTTGTGGACCGCTTAGTGTAAGCACTAGAAACAATCATCAGTACTTCATAACCTTTACTGATGACTTTAGTCGGTATGGTTATGTATACTTAATGAAGTATAAATCTGAAGCTTTTGAGAAATTCTTAGAATTTCAAAAGGAGGTTGAGAACCAAACTGGTCACAAGATCAAAGCACTTCGATCTGATCGAGGAGGCGAATATCTTAGTGAAGAATTCCTTAATCATCTCAAGGATAATGGGATTATCTCTCAGTGGACTCCTCCGGGAACTCCTCAGCTTAATGGAGTTTCTGAGAGAAGGAATCGAACCCTACTTGATATGGTTCGTTCCATGATGAGTTTCACTGACTTACCACCTTCTTTCTGGGGTTATGCCCTAGAAAGTGCAGCAAAGATTCTGAATCTAGTTCCCTCTAAGTCAGTCCCCAAGACGCCCTATGAAATGTGGCATGGTAAAATCCCTAGTTATTCTTACTTAAGAATTTGGGGTTGTCCTGCTTACGTGAAGAGGACAGTGGGAGATAAGTTAGAATCTCGTTCTAACTTATGCTACTTTGTAGGTTATCCTAAGGAATCCATAGGATACTACTTCTATGATCAATCTGAGCAAAAGGTGTTTGTTTCCAGAAATGCCACTTTTCTTGAGGAACCGTTCCTTAAAGAAAAGAAAGGAAAGATCATAGAATTAGAAGAAGTACAAAGTAACCCCACGCCACCTACTGAAGAAACGTCCCCTACTGATCAACCACAACCAATCACGAATTTCGATACACATGTAAATCCTCCTCTAAGGCGTTCTGAACGTACTCCTAGACAGCCGGAGAGATGGTATGGATTCTTCCATGAAATCTCTCAAAAGGATAATGATCCTTCAACATATGAGGAGGCACTTTCAGATTCTGACTCTGAACAGTGGATAGAAGCCATGAAATCCGAAATGGACTCCATGAACTCCAACCAAGTTTGGACCTTGGTAGATTTGCCTAATGGGGTCAAACCCATAGGTTGCAAATGGATCTTTAAGAGAAAGCTTGGAGTTGATGGAAGCATTGCGGCCTACAAAGCAAGACTGGTTGCAAAAGGATTCACTCAAAGACCCGGCGTGGACTTTGACGAAACCTTTTCACCAGTTGCAATGCAAAAGTCCATTCGAATCATGCTTGCCATTGCTGCATATTATGACTATGAGATATGGCAAATGGATGTGAAAAACTGCCTTTCTCAATGGTGACATTGACAAAGACATTTATATGGAGCAACCCATAGGTTTCACATTCAGTGGGAGTGAGCAAAAGGTTTACAAACTCCAAAGATCAATCTATGGATTGAAACAGGCTTCTAGGAATTGGAACATTCGATTTGATGAATCGGTCAAAGCGTTTGGCTTCACCCAAATTTCGAATGAATCATGTGTGTATAGAAAGGAATTGGAGACCTCAGTGCAATTCTTAGTACTTTATGTTGATGACATCCTTCTTATTGGGAATTCGAAGGATGACATAAAAGTGACTAAGTTATGGTTATCGAACCAATTCGAGATGAAAGATCTTGGTGATGCGTCCTATATCCTTGGAATTAAAATCTATAGAGATAGATCTAGAAGGTTAATAGGACTATCACAGTTGATGTACATTGACAAAGTATTGAAAAGATTCAATATGGAGTCAGCAAAGGGTAAGAACCTTCCTATGAGTGTAGGAACATGTCTTTCAAAGAAGATATGTCCTAAGACTAACCTTGAGAAGGAAAGAATGACTCATACACCTTATGCATCAGCAATAGGTAGCATAATGTATGCAATGTTATGTACTCGACCGGATGTGGCTTATGCACTTAGTGTAACAAGTCGTTTCCAATCTGACCCTGGAGATGGTCACTGGGCTGCCGTGAAGAATATTCTTAAGTACTTGAAGAGTACTAAAGATTTATTCTTAGTTTACGGAGGTCAGAAAGATCTTACTGTCGAAGGATACTACGATGCAAGCTTTGCATCTGACTTAGATGATTTTAAGTCAATGTCAGGATACATTTTCTGCCTAAACGGCGGAGCAGTGAGTTGGAAGAGTTCCAAGCAGACTACCACTGCAGATTCGACCACTGAGGCCGAATACTTAGCTGCAAATGATGCAGCTAAGGAAGGTGTTTGGATTAGAAACTTCATTCAAGAATTGAATGTTGTTCCTAGCATGAAAGACCCCATAACTGTGTTTTGTGACAACACTGGGGCGGTTGCTCAAGCAAGAGAACCAAGATCTCACCAACGGACCAAGCACATTATGAGGAAGTATCGCCTAATCCGTGATATTATCAAAAGAGGAGATGTGCGAATTGAGAGGGTCACATCAGCAGAGAACGTGGCAGATCCACTTACTAAACCCTGTTGAATCTGTTTTACTAAAGCCCAAGTGCAAGCATCAATAAATCAATGTAGCAAAAGGGGTCGAATCCACGAGGAGGAGTAAATCAATCAATTACCTAATGTTTTCACCAATCTATAGACCAAAACGAGAGATGGAGAGAATTAACTACTTACGGAAATGAAAGTTAACTAAGATTAACAAACTAGAAACAACAAGAAAGCGAATAAAGTAGCAAATAACCAAGTTAACTAAGTGGCAATGGGGTAGTAATGATCATGCAAGGTTCGTGTTCAATTAGTGCTTAAATGGGACAAGGATCTTCACAATCCTAATCACTAAAGTATACACAAGCTCCTCTCGAAGTCAAGTGCGTGTACCTAATCAAAGTCTAAAGCCTACTCTCGTGGTCATTAGCTCATTAATTAGATCAAACAAACAAGACTAGTGCAACAAAATAACTAGCGGCTTGGCCCGGTTACTCTATTGCTTGATTGCTCAAGATTAGGCTAAATGTCTTTATACCTAAAACTTAAGTGTTGTGAAATTTCATCCAATTAACATACAATCTCTCGATTAGCATGCAAATCTAAGTTCATATCTAAGGTGATCAAGCTTAAACATGCAAACAAAACAATTTCACAAGCATAAGATCAAGTAGTCCCACCTAGGCATTTCATCAAACACTTACCCTACATAATTCATCACCCCCCTTTGCCCAAGAAATTAGCCACTCATATTAACACTAGAAAGCAAGGAAATAATAGAGATCATACTGAAAATATGCATATTCATTGAATTAAACCAAATATTAAATATCAAGAACAAAACTCTCAAAAATATGACAAGTTCCAAAACTAGAGATATTAGTATCAAACTTAAAGCGATTAAATCTAACTAGGACTGAAAATAAAGGAAATGATTGTTCTAGAAAGGAATTAACAACTACAATATAATTAAAGCTCTAAGGATCAAAGATAAAGCTAGAAGAGACTCCTAAATTAACCCTAAATTCAACCCTCCATGAGTCTCCCTAGAGAAATGCTGAAAATAGCCTTAAATAGTCCACCAAACGCCCGGGAACGGCCTGCGGAACGGTCTCGCCCACGAATGCCAGCGCTGCTGGGAACGGCCGTTCCCAGGAAAGGCTTGGGATGGGAACGGGCGTTCCCATCCTCGGTCAAGGGTACTAAAGCTGACTTTCCGGAACGGCCCTTCCCAAAATACAAAGGGCTTGGAAGGGCCGTTCCCATCCTCCATGCGCGGGAAAATTTGAATCTTCACACTTTTTGATCATTCTCGGCATCTAAACTTTCGTTTCTTGCCCCGTTTCATCATGAACCAACTCCGAGCATAATATACCTGAAATAAGAGCAATTATAACAATATAAGGCCTAAAATCCGTCAAATCATGACATAAAACATGCTCAAATAAAGGTATAAAATAAACCTAACAAACTCCCCCACACTAGAACTATTGCTCGTCCTCGAGTAATGTCAAACACTTGAAAAGTCAATCCACTAACGAACAAATTCGCAAAGGTCAATCATCAAATCGTCACAACAATCAAGTTTAGCCTATCGAACGCACTAATCACAAGTATAAAATCCAACAAAAATAGTATAAGTAACATACCTTTGTGTAATGTGTGAATTTGAATGAAATAATGCACAACAATCACTCGGATTGGTTTATATCTTTTGTTTAAGCACTAATTTACAACTTCGAATACACTCTTCGTGCCTATCTCCACTAATGGAATTGATTCAAGATTCGGGATCGAAAGGTCTTTCGAGCATGTAATGTAGGCTAAAGGTCATGGTTATGGAAATATAGATTCAAGTGACTAAACACCAAAGCTCACATCGTTTTACAATACAAGATCAAACACTTTCCTCGCCCAATGCACATTCCCCCACACTAAGATGTTTACAAATACCTCTCTTTCTTTTCACACTTTGCCTATTTTTCTTTTCTTTTCTTTGCTCTTTTCTTTTTCTTTTCTTTCGACTTTTTCTCAATTTTTCTTTCTTTCTTTACATATTTTTCTCTCTTTTCGTACAAGAATCATCAAGAATGGTCAAAAGATACAACAAAATAAAATCAAACGAGCAAGCATGGTGTGATAACATAAAAGGGTCGATTGTAAACTTTGTTGTGCTTAGGCTTGTAAAGTGGCTAGAAAGAAAATTGCACAACAAAAAGGCTCAATGGGGTCAATCGGACTATGCTATTTAGTGAAAAAGGCAAATGAAAGGCTTTATCCACCTACAACGAATGCCTAAGTCATTTCCCTAATCTTTTGTCAATTCAAAATTTCGCCTCGAAAGATACTAAAATGCACTCTAATCGTATTTTAGGCCTATTTAAAAGAAATAAACTTCCTCTAAGGGATCAAAGTGCATTAAAACATTCAAAGTGCTCAAAAATGAAGGCATGCTAACACACTATCTTTATCAAAAATTACACACGTTTTCGCACATTCAATTAGCCTAACTCGATTAAGCAACAATTCAACGATCATCCTAAGCAAAAATTTTCAAAAATGGAGTCAATTCGCGTATTCAAAGCAAAACTCAATAATAAGCAAAGTCTAATCACAATATATATGAATCATAAATCAAATAATTCCCCCCCACACTAAGAAATTGCAATGTCCTCATGCAAATAGATATAAAGTGCCAAGAGACTCCCTGTGTATGAAGAAGCCGGCAACGGGCATGCACAACGTATCCCTAATCCTGTAATCACAACTACACAAGCAAGCATAACAAGCATGTATAAAAGTAATAATAACGAGGAAAGGAATAAAACAATACAAAACCCAAAACATGCCAAAGTCAAAGATAAGAATCCATTAATGCCGAATTCTACACAGAAAATACCAAATCAAGTACATATATTCAACAATAAGAATCGAAGTCTCAAAATGAACTAAAATATCTAATCAACAACATATAACCATGGGGGACATCAAGGGGGAGGGGGTGGCTGAAAAGTCCTGAGCATCTCGTAGATCCCACGTATATCGCCTCGAACGGCGGTGATATCAGTCTGCATCGTGGTAAGGCGCTGATCCACGGAAGTGGTATGCTCAGTGTACCGCGTCTCAAGACTAGTCATACGCAATTCCATATTCTGAAACTGCTCCACAAAGTAGGCGCGGTCAGGGAAATCAGCCTGAGGCTCAGGAGCGGCAAAATGAGGCACATTATCATCAACGGGAGGCTCAATGTCATCAACGTGTTGTGGTGCAACAAAAGGTGGCACCTCTACCTCTTCCACGTGCCTACGATCAAGAATGCCCTCATCATACAGTCTAGTCAAACGATCACGGTCCGCCAGCGGCCAAAATACCACATGATGGTTCAAGGGCTCTCCCCAAAGTCTAATCAGATCCATGTTGAACAATATACGCGCATTTACGGTGATAGAATCATCCAAGGGAGCCTCGTGCTCAGCCGGCTCAAGACCTAGCGCTAGTGCAATGGTCGTCACAAATCCACCCATAACAAGGCTCGCACCCTCACGCCGAGTAGCATTAAACACTCGATCCATCAACAAGTAGGTACCATCCATCAAAATTTGCTCCCGCATACAATAAAGAACATAGAGCTCCCAAGTTGTGACATTACCGGTGCTCTGGGCACGGCCAAAGATAGATGCGGTGAGGAGCTTATGGACAATGCGCCACAAAGGATCATTGATGCAAGTACTCTTAGTGGAACGGGGAGTGTACATAACTCCGTTGTCAAGCACATCAAAAGATCGCCAAATGTTGTCCAAGTGATGAATGCTCTCCCATTCAACGGGTAAATCGCGGCCGGTAGCTTCGGGAAAACCAAAAGTGTGACGAAGAAAGTCAGCATCTTTCGTGTAATCCACTCCATAGAGCATGAAAGTGGCTATCCCCGTATGCTTATTCCAATGCAAAGTCTCGGCGAACTCCCTTGTGAGGTGGGGATAAGTGTGCACCCGGTTAGTAATGAAACTCAACCACCCGATATTCTCAAACAAATGTTGGACTTGGCGGAAGAGTCGGAGCTCTCTAAGAATAGGCTCATCCAAATACTTGGTAGAAACGAGCTTTCGGCCGGAAAGGTTTCTTCTTGGAGGTCGATCTTCTACTTCTTCAATTTCCGGCGGAGGGTGGGATGAGGAGGATGCAGCGGGATTAGTTCTAGCACGTTTATGAACCATTCTTGCAGAGAATTGGGCTGAAAAGGGACTGAAATTTGGTTCGGGCAATTGATCAAACACCTTGTGTGCAAGGTTGTGAAGGGCTGATTTTGGAGAAATTGGTGTGGGAAATGGCCAACAAATGCTCAAAGATTAATAATACAGAATTTAAAGCACAAAAGCAACACAAATTCTCAAAGAAATGAGCAAGAATTCACAGAAATTCGGACTAGGGACTGGGGCTGGAATTTGGAAGAATCTGGACAACGAGCTGAATGGCAGTGGGCTTACCAAAATGGAAAGAAATGAATGGCGCCGGAATGTTGCTGTCGGTCGCCGGCGTCGGACGGAAGCTGCCGGAGTGGAAGGAGTCGCGGTGGTAGTTGCTGCGGTGCGTCGGTTACGAGAATGGGAAGGGGGAAGGCTGCTTCTGTAATGTTTTTGAAACAAAGGGGAAATGCTGCTGTTATAATTCGAAAATGGGAAGAGGAAAATCGCGTTTCTGCTTATAAAAATGGGCTCCGCTTATGGGAACGGCCGTTCCCATATAAGCTTGATACGGGAATGGCCGTTCCGGGTCTCGGTTAGGTATAAAAGGAGCGATCATGGGAACGGCCGTTCCCATGTTGTACCTGAGATGGGAACGGCCGTTCCCACCTTCGGCGAAGGAAATTCAGCTAGAAAAAGTAAATCCACGAGGGTGGATTTCTGTAATGGAAAATTCCGCGAGGTGGAAACGTTACAGTAGCTTGGCTGAATTTGGCTGAAATCCGCGAGGGTGGATTTCTTCAAGAGAAAAATTCCACGAGGGTGGAAACGTTACAGAAGGTTGGCCAAGGAAAAGGAGGGAGGTAATTGTAATATTTGAAACCAAACTCCGGAATTCACACAAAAAGTCATAAAATGACCCAAAACAAGTCTAAACAAACCGGAAATGAACAATTCCTCAACCTCAACATTAAATCTATCAAAAATTGGCCTCAACCAAATTATTCCGGTATTTAAACACGCAAGAATTACAAATTCAAGCTCGTATTTTCAATACATACCATAGTATACCGGAATTTATCTAGCCCCAAATAAACACAACAATGCACCTTTAACACACAATTTCATCAAAATTTAGCATTCAAAACATGTGATCTCACAACATGTGCATAAGAATTCCCCAATTTTCAAATATTTCTCAAAATTTTCACACTCAAAGCACTACTCAAGCAAAAATCACCCCACAAGAGCATACTTCCCAATAAATTCAAAGATTTTCATTGCAACACAACCATTTCACTCATACATGCTTATCATGAATTTACACTACAAAACACAAAGATTCATCAATTAAACTCATATTTCTCAAAAGCACAAGATCTCGCATGTATCTAAATATTCCCTAACAATATGCATAAACTTCAATGATTTTCAACTATACAAATCACATATGCATTTAACTCAAGCAACAATCTTCAAATAGAAAGCTATAAAAGACCTCAATTGGCGAGCCACTTTCTTCAAGCACTTCAATCCAATAGAAACAAACCTACATCCAAAGAGCAAACACGAAAGAGTTAATTCCAATCAAAGACAAGGGAGGGGGAAAAGAAAAGAGAAGGGTTAGAAAATTGTAGTTCTAGGTTTATAGTCGCTAGCTCGACTTTGTAACCATGATCAAGGATCAAAAATCCAAACGTGACGAGTCACATGGAGTGACCTCGTTCTTGATACCCTCCAAACCGGATTTTGATCTCCAAGTATCCAAAGCCATAACATCTCTTCTCCTAGAATTCTCAAACTTTGGTTTTCTCTCTTTGTCTCCCGGATCTATCTTCTCTTGGATTGACACCATCTTGATCAGTTTCTCATTGACAAACTCCACCTTACAACACTTATCCGGAGGCGGTGGTGCACTCATAGAACGAAAAATCTTGAAGTCCACTTTATCATCTCCGATTTTGAATGAGAGTAGGCCATTTTGAACATCAATATTAGCTCCGGCCGTAGCTAGGAACGGCCTCCCTAAAATTAATGACAAGTGCTCATCATCTTCAATATCCAAAACCACAAAATCCGCCGGGATGAAGAATTTTCCAACCTTCACCAAAACATCTTCTAGGATCCCTATTGGGTACTTTATGGAACGATCCGCCAATTGGAGCATCATATTCGTCGGTTTAAACTCCTCCAAGCCCAATTTCCTACAAGTAGACAAGGGAATTAGGCTAACACTTGCTCCTAAATCACATAAAGCATTTTCAAAATGTAAAGATCCAATAGTCAAAGGGATAGAAAAACTCCCGGGATCCTTGAGCTTTGGAGGAAGCTTCCTTTGGATGATAGCACTACACTCCTCGGTGAGTGCAACGGTGGCAAAGTCTTCGAGCTTCCTCTTGTTTGAAACCAATTCCTTCAAGAACTTCAAGTATGTTGGCATTTGAGCCAATGCCTCGGTAAATGGGATATTTATATGAAGTTGCTTGAATACATTAAGGAACTTTTCGAATTGCTTTTCCAAATTTTTCTTTTGCAATCGTTGGGGGAATGGAATTGGTGGAACATACGCCTTCGGGGGAATGTATGCCTTTGGTTTCAAAGAGAGCTCATCATCATGATTTTTCCTAACTTCTTTGTCTCTTAGCTCATCTTCTTTCTCGTATTTCTTTCCATCACTCATCTTAGGCGTAAGGTCATTCTTTTCTCCAACTTCCTTTGTCTTCACTTGCTTCTCCCACTCCTCATCCAATTTCTCCTCTTGACTCACCCCACTTGATCCGGCCTCAAACCTCTTAGGCAAAGGAGGCTCATCATAGTACTTACCACTCCTTAACATGATAGCATTACAATGCTCTCTTGGATTAGCCTCCGTCTTACTAGGAAGTGTGCCTTGGGGCCTAGGATTTATAGCATTAGCTAGTTGCCCAATTTGGATCTCAATGTTCCGGTTTTGTGTGACCACTTGGTCTACTTGAGTTTCCAAGCTCTTGAAACGGTCCGAGGAAACATTAAGGAACTTCTCAAATGCGGCTTCCCATCCTTGCTTTTGGGGTTGTGGTGGAGGTGGTGTTTGATATTGAAGTTGAGAAGTTTGGTAATGGGTTTGTTGTGGATGGAAAGGAGGAGGTTGTTGGAAATTTCCGGGGTTTCTAGGTGGTGGTGGTGGTCTTGGAGCATTTTGTGCGTTGTTGGGATTGGACCAAGAAAAGTTAGGGTGGTTGCGTAGTCCGGGATTGTATGTGTTGGAATGAGGGTTGTATTGTGGTCTTTGTTGGTTTAAAGCATTTACTTGTTCGGGACATGAAGGTGGGTTTGATGGATTTTCTTGAGAAGCATAAGGGCATGAACCATAGTTGTGTGGCCCACTACACATCTCACAAGTGGATTGTTGCATAGGAGGGGATTGATTTGACACGGAATTAACCTTAAATTGTTCCACTTGCTTTTCCAGAGCCTCAATTTTTGCTTGCATGGCGGTATATTCGCCAACTTGTAACATGCCGGGTGTTGAGCTTGAAGGCCTTGGGATTGGTGTGGTAGCCCTTTCATTTGCCCAAGAATTGTTAGCCGCCATCCTTTCCAACAATTGTATAGCATCGGTTTCGTACATGGTCATTATAGCGCCCCCCGCGGCGGAGTCAATCATGACCTTCAAAGCTTGGGAGATTCCTCCATAGAATGATTGGACTAGCTTCCAATTTTCGCATCCATGGTGAGGGCACTTTCTTTGTATTTCCTTAAACCGTTCCCACGCTTCGTATAAGGTTTCTCCTTCATATTGCCGAAATGAAGTGATTTCATTCCGGAGCTTAACCGTTTTAGCGTGCGGGAAAAACTTATCCAAGAAGGCTTGGGACAATAAAGACCATGATCCCTTAGTCTCATACGGAAGAGCACTATGCCAAGCCTTCGCCCTATCCCTCAAAGAGAATGGAAAGAGTCGAATTCTAATAGCTTCCTCGGGCACATTGTTGAGTTTGAATGTGTCACAAACCTCAATGAACCAATTCACATGAGAAATGGGATCTTCCGTAGCTAAACCGGTGAATTGATTTTGTTGGAGGAGAGAAATATAGGCCGGCTTAATCTCAAAGTGATTTGCACCAACTCCCGGTCTTCCCATATTTTGTTGAATATGCTCCATGCTAGGCATGGCATACTCCCGAATTTGTCTTTGAGGTGGTTGTGGTGGTTGGTTAAGGGGTGGTTGTGGTGGTTGTGGTGGTGGTCTTTGCCCTCTATTTGCCCCATTAAGGGCATCATTTGCATTAAAATCTTCCATTTGAATCGGGGTTGATGCCTCTTGTCTCCTTTCCTTCCTTAATGCACGAAGTTTCTTTTCGATGTCCGGATAATGTTTCAAATTCTCCCAACTTTTAGCTCTTCTCATGCACAAGAACCTACAAGAGACAAACAAGCATCAAAATCAAATAAGAAATAACGGTCTAATTCACTAGTTACTAACAATCGGTAAGGGTGATTTAAACGCCTCCCCGGCAACGGCGCCAAAAACTTGTTGAATCTGTTTTACTAAAGCCCAAGTGCAAGCATCAATAAATCAATGTAGCAAAAGGGGTCGAATCCACGAGGAGGAGTAAATCAATCAATTACCTAATGTTTTCACCAATCTATAGACCAAAACGAGAGATGGAGAGAATTAACTACTTACGGAAATGAAAGTTAACTAAGATTAACAAACTAGAAACAACAAGAAAGCGAATAAAGTAGCAAATAACCAAGTTAACTAAGTGGCAATGGGGTAGTAATGATCATGCAAGGTTCGTGTTCAATTAGTGCTTAAATGGGACAAGGATCTTCACAATCCTAATCACTAAAGTATACACAAGCTCCTCTCGAAGTCAAGTGCGTGTACCTAATCAAAGTCTAAAGCCTACTCTCGTGGTCATTAGCTCATTAATTAGATCAAACAAACAAGACTAGTGCAACAAAATAACTAGCGGCTTGGCCCGGTTACTCTATTGCTTGATTGCTCAAGATTAGGCTAAATGTCTTTATACCTAAAACTTAAGTGTTGTGAAATTTCATCCAATTAACATACAATCTCTCGATTAGCATGCAAATCTAAGTTCATATCTAAGGTGATCAAGCTTAAACATGCAAACAAAACAATTTCACAAGCATAAGATCAAGTAGTCCCACCTAGGCATTTCATCAAACACTTACCCTACATAATTCATCACCCCCCTTTGCCCAAGAAATTAGCCACTCATATTAACACTAGAAAGCAAGGAAATAATAGAGATCATACTGAAAATATGCATATTCATTGAATTAAACCAAATATTAAATATCAAGA
Organism: Lantana camara; assembly: GCA_037501455.1. Classification (NCBI taxonomy): domain Eukaryota; kingdom Viridiplantae; phylum Streptophyta; class Magnoliopsida; order Lamiales; family Verbenaceae; genus Lantana; species Lantana camara. Next base: position 132,757,625 of record CM074855.1, read on the forward strand.
ACAAAACTCTCAAAAATATGAACAAGTTCCAAAACTAGAGATATTAGTATCAAACTTAAAGCGATTAAATCTAACTAGGACTGAAAATAAAGGAAATGATTGTTCTAGAAAGGAATGAACAACTACAATATAATTAAAGCTCTAAGGATCAAAGATAAAGCTAGAAGAGACTCCTAAAACCCTAAATTCAACCCTCCATGAGTCTCCCTAGAGAAATGCTGAAAATAGCCTTAAATAGTCCACCAAACGCCCGGGAACGGCCTGCGGAACGGTCTCGCCCACGAATGCCAGCGCTGCTGGGAACGGCCGTTCCCAGGAAAGGCTTGGGATGGGAACGGCCGTTCCCATCCTCGGTCAAGGGTACTAAAGCTGACTTTCCGGAACGGCCCTTCCCAAAATACAAAGGGCTTGGAAGGGCCGTTCCCATCCTCCATGCGCGGGAAAATTTGAATCTTCACACTTTTTGATCATTCTCGGCATCTAAACTTTCGTTTCTTGCCCCGTTTCATCATGAACCAACTCCGAGCATAATATACCTGAAATAAGAGCAATTATAACAATATAAGGCCTAAAATCCGTCAAATCATGACATAAAACATGCTCAAATAAAGGTATAAAATAAACCTAACAAACCCCTTAGTCGAGAAGCTTTCCAAGGTCATCTTCAGAAGATGGGACTTAGAATAGCTTTAGAATGGCTTTGACGGGCAAGTGGGAGATTGTTAGGAATAGTGCCCTAGAAAGCCGATTGTATATCCGCTTTGTGCTTTTCCTTATTGTAATCACAGACAATCTTTGAATAAAATAACGAATTGAGGCAACACTTCTTTATATGCTCTTGTTTGGTATGCGTTTACTTTAGCTGTGCATGTATGAGAACTCCCCTAATCCTGATGACTTTAGGACTCTACCATTTAGGTGAAATGGTTCATGAAACGAGCCCTATATCACATAAGTCATGATTAGTAAAATACTCCAAGCCGATGAGTCCTACAGACAGTGGGAGTGTCAACCTGACTCCTTTAAGGCTTGCTTGTGGGATCACGCCCTTAAGAAGGACCACCTTGTTTCATGGAGGTGCAAAGTGTATAGTTGATACGTGCGTGATACATAAGGGTGCTTACTTTAATAAGTAAGTTCACTGAGGTGCCCCGTGTGAGAACATTCCTAAATGGGAAAGGAAGTTTCTATTTCAGGAAATGGAAACTTCCAGATTAGGAAATATCTCACGAGTCATTGATGTGATTAATTGATCCTTAGACTTGAGGTTCCTTCTCACTTTATGAGTTAACTCTGTAGTCTTAGGTATAAGCTTTAAAGGGTGTCGCCTTAGACAACTGATTCAAGGCTTATGCTGGGGCTGCACAAGTGACTCATGAAAGTGAATGAGAATCAAGAAAGGACCTACACTTGCATTTGCAAGGTGATCTCTTATTGTGTAAGTCATTCATATGCCATATGGAGTCCTTGGCCAAGGCAGTAGATCAAGACATCAAGAAAAGGGTTTCTTGGATTGAGATCAAATGGATATGAAATGCACTTAGCTTTAAGACCGGATTATTAGGGTTCTGATTATTCCCTTGCCCTAGATCTTGGTTGAGAGATAGTAAGTAGGAGGATTGTATCTCACATGAATCAATGACTTAAAGGTTCTGTCGAATCCGAACATTCCAATTCAGCTAGGGGTTAAACACCTGTTGCTAGACTATGGTCGTTTAATCTGTGGACTGATTAATTAATTAGTGAATTAATTAATTAGGGTCACTGCTAATTGAATTGAGAACCTAGAGGGTCACACACAACAACTTGGTTACATGAGTTGAGGCTTGAAAATGATTAAACGAGTTAATCGGGCCAAGAGGGTTCCACACGTGTGAAGTCACACGTGTGGCTCACGTGAGTGACACGTGTCACTGTGACACGTGTCACACACGTGTGTGTATATATATATTATATACATATTAAATAATTAATTAGTTAATTATTTAATAGACTTTGGTTTAATTTTGAATTAAAAAGAAAGTCTAATTTTGGAGAAAATAATCTAGTTAATTAATTACGAATTAATTAATTAGATAAAAATAAGTTTATTATATTATAATAAATAAAGTATAAAATTATCCAAAAATAGTTTGGATATTTTTTTAGCTCTCTTAAAAGTTGACTTGAATTAGAATTCAAAGTCAAAGTTGGAAAATACTTGATGATCAAGTAATAGGAGAGAGAGGGACCAAATCCTTTGTCCATTAGGACTAGGTTCGGCCGCCCCTCCCCTTTCCTATATATAGGGGAGCTCATGCTCCCCTTTAGAGCTAATTGACAATTCTTGGTTCATGTGTTGAACACCTTCCTTTCTCCAAGATTAAATTAAACCCTAGGTTAAGCCTATACACTAACTAGAGAACTAGCATCCTTACTAGTTAGATTGTGATCAAGTTGGTGGACTTTCTCTAGAGACTTCAAGTTAGAAGTTTGAAGATTCGAGCTTTACCAAGGAGAGGGGATCAAGCCGCGAGAAGAGCGTTCTTGGGTGGCTTGAAACGCTTCAAGAAAGAATAAAAGAAAAGTAAGTTTTCTATCTTTACGAATTTGGTTACACGATTGCGAGTCCTAGATCTTTTTGTTGGGAAAATTTTTTAAATTCCGCTGCTTTCTGATTCGTGTTTTCCAACACCCAATGCCACCAACGCTTGGTCCGATCATCGAGGTCCAGGTCGGAGATTTCTCGACTCCTCCCAACCAGGGTCGGGGGGCCATCGTTCCCCGAAACGTTGCGAGTATCTTATCGGGGGTGCGAAGGCCTCCGACCGGATCTTCATTGGGGACCGCCGTGCCGTGGAAGCCCAGCGACGAGGAGAAAAAGATGTTCTTCGACTATCCGATCCTCGAGGAACCCCACTTTCCTTGTGGCCTTTCGAGCATCAACGAGAAAGGCGAGCCTAGATGGGTCGGTACTGCGCCCAAGGATTACAATGCGCTCGGGGCATTGTACAGTTCGATCCAGACCACGGTCGACCACAAAGAAAGGATGGCGCTATCCGATGACGAGATCGATGCGTCGTGGGTCCAGAAGTATTTTGCTGTAAGTATGCTTGTAAAATTATGTTTTTCCCAAGTATTGGATCGAAGTTGCTGAAGGTCGATGATTCCTTGCAGATGGGTCAGGACTTCTTCCAGGTGGCTCGGAGGGGATGGGTTCATCGGCAGCTGAGGATGAGAGCTGAGCAACAGGTAGAGAGGATGAGGATCGAGCTGGAGGAGAAGGACAAGAAGTTGGCTGAGGCCAATAAAGACAAGGAGAAGCTCGATCACGACCTCCTGGAAGCTATTGAACATCTCTCGGAGGTTGAGAAAAAACTGAAGACGGCCGAGGGACGGGTGGCAAAATCGATCCAAGAGGAAGCCGACGCGAGGGCCCGCGGCTTAGCTGAGGGGGAAGGAAAAGGTGCAAAGCTGGCCCTAGATCGATGCAAGAGGGGCCTAGCCGAATCCGTAAACGACCTCGAGCGTCGAGGCGTTTACAGGTTCATGAAGTCCAAGGCGTACGAGAAAGCAGTGTCGATTGCGAGCTTCAAAGACGTCGAGGAGGGTTTCAATTTGTGCCTAGCTCAAGTGCAGGCGGCCAAATACCTCCCGATGGATTATGATCAAGAGAAGGTCGGCCGGTTTCAAGATGATCCCCGGCCTGTCGACCCGGTTACTCGACCCCCTACTCCTGAGCCAAACTGGGAGGAAGATGAGTTTGGCTTCGCCGTGAAGTTGGCCCGATCTAGGGCGGCGGGTGAGCCAGACGACATAGTCACCCCAGAGCTCGATCTTGACGCTTCGTTCGACCCGCAGGACATGTGCCCAGAATATTTTGGGGATGGGGCCATCGTTCCGATCGAGGAGGGAACTGGACCCTAGGCAACCGAGGAATGAGTCGGAGAGAATGGACTAGCCCTATCTCTGCACTCGGAAGTCTTTTACTGAGTGGAACTCAATCGTTCAAAGTTTCGACTGTTGGGGTCGGACTTTTGTAGTTGCTGGCTCGAGATTCATCTGTAAATAGGTAGGAATCCGAGCGTTTGTTGCTCCCGTTTGTAAAATCCAAATTTGTAAGAACGTGATCGAAAAGTTATGATCAATGCACTTTATTCTAAATATATTATGTAAGTTCTCTTCTGGGTTTTAATGAATGTCTTAAGTATTCTCTCGAGTTTCTTTGATTTTTAACTTTTTGTGTTAATCGATAGCTATGATCGAGAAGATGTTGATGCAAATTGCTTTAATCTTTCGGGACATATAAGATATTAGTACGGGCCGTATAACGCAAGTACGTGATCGAGTAACACGAGCGTCAAAAGACAAGAGAAAACTTTATTACTTTTTCGACCAGAAGATTTACACAAATATGTTTACAAGTAGTACTTCTTCAAGTTGTGAGCATTCCATGATCGAGGCAATGGCTGTCCATCGAGATCTTCAAGATGATATGCCCGATTCTTGCCTACCTTGACAACTCGGAAGGGTCCTTCCCAGTTGGCGTCGAGCTTGCCTACATGCTTAGTGACCTCAACCTTCTTAAGGACCAGATCTCCGATTTGAAAGTGAAGTGGTCGCAAGTTTTTGTTATAGGCTCGAGCAGTTGTAGCGCAATATTGTTGCATCTTCATATTTCCTTTTTCTCTGGTTTCGCTTATTGTGTCGAGATCAAAGGCTCTTAGCTCGTTGTTTTGGTGGAGGTGAAAATGAGCCACTCGAGGGGATTGATGTATAATCTCAGCCGGAATCATGGCTTCCGAGCCATACACCATGGCGAAAGGGGTTTGACCAGTTGGGATTCGAGGGGTGGTTCGATACGCCCATAGGACACCTTCAAGTTCATCAACCCAATGGCCTTTCTTAGCTTCGAGGCGTGTACACAAATTTTGTATGATTGTTCGGTTGGTAACCTCGACCTGCCCATTAGCCTGAGGATGTCCGACCGATGTGAACCTTTGGCTGATCTTGAAGTCCGAACAGTAGGCTCTGAAACTCGAACTTTGAAATTGGGGTCCATTGTCGCATACTATGACTCGAGGTACTCCAAATCGAGTGATGATGTGTTTCCAAAGGAAGTCTTGTAGGGCATGAAAGGTGATTTTTGCAACTGCCAGGGCCTCGACCCATTTAGAGAAATAATCAATCGCCACAATGATGAATTGCCTTTGCCGAGTGGCTATCGGAAAGGGGCCAATTATGTCGATTCCCCATTGCTCAAAAGGCCAACACGACTCGATTGGAATCATGTTAGCGGGGTGCTGATGGGTCAGATTGGCGTGTCTCTGGCAACGATCGCACTTTCTCACGAATTCGAGTGCATCCTTGCGTAGGGTAGGCCAGAAGAATCCAGATCGAGATACCTTCAGAGCTAATGATCGTCCCCCGGCATGGTTCCCACACGAACCTTCATGGACTTCGGCTAAGACTTCTCGAACTTGTGATGGTCGGAGACACCTTTTTGTTGGACCGATGATTGAACGTTTGTACAAGCGACCCTCTTGGTCTAGAGCATAACTTAATGCGCGTTGCTTGAGTCTTCTTGCTCCGACCGAGTCATTGGGTAAAGTGCCATCGTGCAGATATAAGACTATATCATCGAGCCAACAAGGTTCAGCTGTGTCGATGGGATGGACCTCGACAGGAATATGATCTATTGATCGAATGGATGATATCATGAAGGTTATGGTCCGATCCTTCGTGCCTAGCGACCCGCTTGCAAATTTAGAAAGTGCATCTGCTCGAACGTTCTCTTCTCGAGGAACTTGTGAAATTCCGAATTCTTCGAATCCGGAGATGGCCTTCTTGACTAAGGCGAGATATTTGATCATTGACTCCTCTCGAGCTTCATATTCGCCAGTGACTTGACCGACAACCAGCTGTGAATCGGTCAGGACTCGAAGTCTTCCGATGTTTTGCATTTTTGCGATTTTCAATCCTGATAAGAGAGCTTCGTACTCAGCCTCATTGTTTGTTGCAGGATATTCGAGGACGATGGCATATTCGATCTATTGCCCGTTCGTATTGGTGAGGGATACCCCGGCCCCTCCTCCGGAAGCGGTCGAGGAGCCATCGACCGATAGGGTCCATACGGTTTGATCAACCTCAGATGCTGAGTGAGGGTCTTTCTCGACCAAGAAATCGGCCAATATCTGCGCCTGATATGCCACTCGGGGTCGGTACGTTATCTCGAACTGTCCGAGTTCGATTGCCCATTTTGTGAGTCGACCGGAAACCTCTGGTTTGTCCATGACGGTTCTCAGTGGTTGATCGGTGAGGACAATGATGGGGTGCGCTTGGAAGTACGGTCGAAGCTTGCGGGATGTGTGGACTACTGCGAGAGCAAACTTTTCAATTTCGAGGTAGCGTACTTCCAGGCCGTGGAGAATCTTACTTACGTAGTACACAGGGAGATGCTTTCGATCTCGAATGGCGACAAGCACCGAGCTGATTGTTTCCTTCGATACGGCCAGATTCAGATATAAGGTTTCCCCATCGACGGGTTTGGCGAGCAGGGGTGGGGAAACCAGGTACTCCTTCAGATCTTCAAGGGCTCGATCGCACTCGGGGGTCCATTCGAAATCTTTGATGTTTCGAAAGATCTTGAAAGACGGTAAGTTCTTCTCCGCGGATCGGGCAATAAATCGATTAAGTGACATGATCGGACCAGCAAGCCTCTGTACGTCACGGATGGAGTTGGGGGTCGGGAGCAGTTGTATAGCCTTTATCTTGACGGGGTTGGCCTCGATCCCCCTCTGACTGACCATGTAGCCGAGAAATTTCCCACCATCGACTCCGAAGGTACACTTGGCTGGGTTGAGCTTTAAATTGTACTTTCGGAGGAGGTTGAAGGCTCTCTTCAAATGGTGGAGATGGTCGCTGGCTTTTTCGCTTTTAACCAGCATGTCATCGACATATACCTCGATGGTATCGCCAATCTCTGACTCAAAGACTTTGTTCATCATTCGTTAGTACGTCGCTCCTGCATTCTTGAGCCCGAATGGCATAACCTTGAAGCAGTAAATGCCATTGAAAACAATGAAGGCGGTCTTGGGTTGGTCCTCGATGGCCATGAAGATTTGGTAGTAGCCTTGAAAAGCGTCCATCATGCTCAATCGTTCGCACCCTGCCGTGGAGTCGACCAGCTGATCGATCCGTGGCAGAGGGTAGGGATCCATGGGACAGGCCTTATTTAGGTCGGTGAAGTCATTGCACATTCTCCATTTCCCTCCCGGCTTGGGTACAAGGACAACGTTGCATAACCATTCGACGTATTGTATCGGCATGATGTATCTGGCATCTAGTAGTTTGTTGACCTCGGTCTCGATAATGGGATTTCGGGAATCGCTTTGAGAACGCAACTTTTGCTTGACGGGTTTGTAAGATGAGTCGACATTTAGGTGGTGTTCGATCACCTTCCGGTCCACTCCCACTAGGTCAGAGGCACTCCAGGCAAATACGTCGAGGTTATCGCGGAGGAATTGTATGAGCATGCATTGTTCCTTTCCCGTTCGACCAGCCCCAATGCGTGTGATCTTTTCGGCCTGCCCTGGAATTAACTGAATTTCCTCGATCTCTTCCGTGGGCTCGAGCTTTTTATCCTCTTGATTTTTTCTTTTTGCAGCATGGGAAGAACACATTTTCTTGGAGTTTTCTGGGTCGATTGCCGATGGATCTGCAAACTCATCTTCGATGATGGGGTCGTCACAAAGGAGGGGTACATGCTTACCTGTGGAGGTTTTAGGCTTATCCAAGCAGATGGAGTAACAACTCCAAGCGGCCGATATATCGCACCTCAATTCCCCGATCCCGGAGGGGGTGGGCAATTTTACCATTTGATGGTAAGTGGATATGACCGCTCGGAAGTCGATGAGACCGGGTCGACCGAAGATGATGTTGTAAGCGGAGGGCATTTCGACGACAAGATATTCGATCTCGCGTGTGGCCCGTCGGGGTAGAGTGCCCATGGAGGTGATCAGCCGCACTCGACCTTTAGTATAAACCTCTGCTCATCCGAATCCTGTAAGAGGTGTTCGAATAGGGTCTAGGAGCAATTTATCATGTAAATTCATGCGAGTAAGAGTCGAGTAAAGGATAATATTGCTAGAGCTTCCATTATCTATTAAGGTGCGGGATACAGCGAAATTGGCGACATCGAGCGTGACGACCATAGGACAGCTAGGCGTCTCGCTCGATTATCCCGGTAGATCGATTACATCGTTTTCGCTAAACACTACTTCTTCATTGACCCACGCGTCTTCTGGTCGAACTTGCATCACTTCTCGCGGCCCAAAGAAACTTTGAACTGCTGCCCGTCGAGTCTTCTTCCGGGCAGACCTCGAGTCTCCTCCGGATGGTCCCCCTGAAATCATGTCGATCCTGCCTAGGCATGGTCGGTTATGCGGGTCGCGCTCTGTCGGAGGCTTGGCTTGTCGTTGTCTTGGCGGCGACCGGTCGTGGTGATCTCGGTTCCGGGCGTTGTCGTCCATTTTTTTCACAAACTCAAGAAGGTGACCTCCCTTGATCAGGCGTTCGATTTCATCTCGTAGTGCATTACACTCGGAAGTGTTGTGCCATTTCTGCTGGTGAAAGTTGCAGAATTTGTTACTTTCCCGGGTCTTGGGAGTCTCTCGCATGGGTTTGGGTTTCTTGAGCAGGGCTGGGTCGATGACATTGTAAATCTCGTCGATCGGTCTTGTCAACTGAGTGAAGTTCTTCCGAGGGGCGGATCCGGTCGGTGTTTCATTTTTAGGGCGGATATCTTGCCTAACGGGGCGGTTGGCCTCTGTTCTCCGACCCTGAATCGGACTTCTCTGGGAATTCTCTAGTTCCTCAAGTTGCATCCAGTCGCAGGCGGCCGCCTGGATGTCCGCTAATTCTTGGGCTTCTGCAAGAAGATATATCGAGCGGCTTCAATGCTGATCAAAGCCTTGTGGACAATTGGTCTCAGGAGGTCGATGCTCGGTTCTTCTGTTTTGACCACTGCTTGTGAACAGCGAGTGAAGAAGTCCCGGAGAGACTCATTGGGGCCTTGTTTGATGGTGTACAGGTAGGTCGTAGGTAGCTTATCTCCCTTCATGGCAGAGAACTGAGCCTTGAAGCGGTCGACCAAAACCTTGTACGTAGGTATGGATCGAGGGGGGAGTCTCGAGAACCACTCCAGCGCCGGCCCATCGAGGGTGGTGACAAAGATCTTTGCCCAAATGTTCAAGGAATGACCGAACATGCTGAGTTGCATCTCGAGGCGCGACACATGCTTCTCTGGATCAGTTGACCAGTTATACGTGGGCAGCCCAGTGGGGATCTTTTCCTCGGTGGTGGATTCAATGATCGAATCACAAAACGGAGATTGAGCTTCCCTTTCGCTACGATACCTCCACTGTCGGGCCGGTCGCGGGAGCGAGGGTGTGTGCTGGGGTGATCTAGATCGCTCGCGCCGGGATTGGGTATGCCGGGGGGACCTAGATCGTTCCCTCCGAGTTGAGCGGGATCGGCTGGGGGAGTGGCTATACGAGCCCTAGCTCTCGCTTCGATGTTGGCTACCATGTCGACCGGGACGCTGAGGTATCTGATTCCGGAGGTCATTTGAATTCACGATGTGTCCTCGGTTTGATCTCCTGATTTGGTTAACTCGACCATGGGGCCCGAGTCGACTAAAGATCCCGCTTGAGCTGTGAGGGGATTTGTTACGCGGTAAGGAGCCTCGTACCCTCCGAGATTCTGATCGCCCACGACGGATATCGTTTCCCCGAAAATGAGACAGATGAGACCTTTGTCGGGACGCACCTTACCCTCGGCGGTTATCATTCCGACGTATTCTGGAGTCGGTGGGGGTCATAGAGTCGACCTCATTATCAGGTAGGAACGACAATCGGTCTTGAACCGGCCTTCGAGCACTCCCTTGAGCGGGCAACGACTGCTGACGCGGAAACTGGGGTTGTGCGTTTTATCCGATTCCAGCCCAATATCCGATAGGTGGCTGGTACTGAATTGGGTGCAGGTACCCAGGATGGTTCATCATGGGTTGGATGATCTCTACCGGTCGCGTTTGAGGGCATTCTGGCATTCGAGGCTCTCTTCCTTCTGTTGCTGCGGCGACAGCTTCATCTCGACAAGCTTTTAAGTATTTGTCTAACTCGGGCGTCGAGTAGACTAGCTGTGGCGGGATGACGGTAGGCGCAGCGACTTGCACGGGAACCTGAGGTAGGACCTCCCGACCATTTTCATCGAATAAGCGGTTGCTAACGAGATTGCGAGTAGTCATGTTCGATGGCTTATCGTTGCGTGTTCCCACAGACGGCGCCAAATGATCGAGCCAAAATCTCTGCTTGGGGTCCGATCGAGAGGTTCGACGCGATCACTCTATTTGTTGATGGGAGAACCGCCGGCCGACTACTCGAGATCTGCACAGGTCGATGTGAACGTGAGCTTCGAGGCCAACTCGGGGAAGGTGGGTGTGAGACCCGGGTTGGCACTCCGACGCTCAAGTTAGGCTCGATGAAGATGATCGAAATGGTTGAGCGAAGAGGAGAGTTAGGTGAGAAAGACTTACCGTGCAATAAATGAGGAGGGACTATTTATACTGCGATGAGAGAGAAGTTACTGCGTCGACGTGTTGGCATGGGGAGCTGACAGGTGCCCCATTATGACCGTGCATTAAATGCGTGGTCGGCCACTCCTTCCTGCTAGTGGAACGGTGTGCTGGCCGGTCGAGAGGAATGGATCGAACATAGCGGCTTGGAGGGTCGACTATGGGTCGACGATACACGCGGTAACTTATGTGGGGTAAATGGATCTCGAGCGTCGTGGTCGAGAGGCAAATTCCGATCGAGGTGGGAACGTCGATCGGACACGTGGAGCGCGGTGATTGGTCCAGCTCGGCAGCGGGTACGTGCCACGTCAATATCATTTATAATAATAAACTTCATTAATAGCAACAGTGAACATGTATTATAAACTATATATCATACTTATGAGTTAATGTTTGTATAAATTTAATAAATTCATAGTTAGTTATATTAATATTTGTATGTATTTTAATATTTAATTGTGTTATGAAATTTCAATCTATTATTTTTATTAGAAAATGTATTTAAAACAAGTAAACGGATTCGGATATCGGATATCGAATTCGAATATCAGATAATTCACTAATCGGATATCCTCACGGAGATGGATAATTCGAAATTCGGATAATATCCATCGGATTCGGATAAGGATAGCATTTTCATTATCCATCGAATAACGGATACGGATTCGGATTCAGATAGAGGATATGCTAAACGAATTCGGATTCGAATACTGCACATCCGCTCCATTTATTATCCGTTTCCGGCCCCTACTTGTGGTTCATGAAACATGACTTCATCGTTTGTGCACTTACTGCACTGGTCTTGTACTTACTTGATGGGCTCTCAGAATCGAGAGTTCAATGGGCCTGGGCTTGGTAATATACTAGGCCCATTTAAAATTCCAAGGAACAATTACTTGGTTTCTATCCAACTTTTTTCAAGCTCAAAATTTTGCGAAAGTTGAAGCGAAGAAAGTTCAATGAAGCAACTTTAAATTGGCAACCGAATTTGTTGGCTGTTAGAGTAGTGCAAGTTCTGCAAGAGCTTAAATTGGTACTGTGATTACTGTTAGCTGCCGAAAATGGCTTCAATTACGGTGGTAACGGATACTGACGGCGTGCGCACGTCACCGCTACTCGATTCTCAGCCTGAATGCTCCGGCGGAGGGACGGAGTACTCTTCACTGCCGGCGGCGGTGGAGGAGTCGCCGCCGCCTAAGAACTCGAATGAAACTAAGCAGCGCCTTGTATCGCTTGACGTTTTCCGAGGCCTCACCGTTGCCGTAAGCTTCCCGTATAAGTATTTCTTAAGCTCCTTTTTAGAAATTGAAATCAGACGTTGTGACGAATTGGTTTGTTTAGCTGTGAAAGCTATTGTTCTTTAGGACTTCCTTATTGCAGTTCATAGTTCTTCAATTTGAACTTCAAGTTTCGCTGCTTTTTTCCGATTTTGACAGCTGATGATCTTAGTTGATGATGCTGGAAAAGCATTTCCATCTATAAACCATGCGCCGTGGTTCGGAGTGACTCTCGCAGATTTTGTTATGCCGTTTTTTCTCTTTGGAGTAGGTGTTTCTGTCAGTCTCGTGTTCAAGGTATCAAGCAATACTATAAAAGTTCCTTTTAAGTTCCTGCTCTGAAGTTTTTCAATTAACCGAATCGAGAAGAAAGTTATATTGATGCCTTATGATTGTAATTGTAGTCGATGCTATTTAAACATTTAAATGCTACTTGTTAATGAATTTTGGATTCAGTGAGCCGAATATTTGGACCCAAATATAAGTTTAAATTAAGAAGTAGATTCTAGTGAATAGTAGTGATAGTGTGATACAACCTGTGGGTACTGGCTTCAATTTGAGTAGTGAAAAGGATTTAATTGTTTCTGGTGCAGAAAGTAACAGACAGACGGGCAGCCACCAAGAAAGTAATATTAAGAACCATCAAGCTCTTTCTGTTGGGAGTGATTCTTCAAGGTAGACAGAATATGGAGATTTCTTGTTGAATTCTAAATTCATAGTTTTGAGGACAACGGGAATCGGAACTTGATTGTGTAATTAAAGAATAAATTTCTTATAGAATAGATAGTATTACATGTTTTCCTGGGTGTTATCAAGTTGTTGGATACTTGGTTATTTGTTCATTTTCTTCTTCTGAGGAGTTACCTGACATTGAGAAGTGGATGGAGTCAGAGTTTTTACTTTGATCTGTTCATCAATATCCACTTATATTTGTGTATAGGTGGGTATTTTCATGGTCGTGGCAATCTAACTTATGGGGTTGATTTGGAGAGAATACGTGTGATGGGTGTGCTACAGGTATTCTGATTTGTCTTTAGTAATGTGCTGGTTGCTGCACTATGTGTTTTAGGTTTAAATTTTAATGATTTATGTACTCAGTTCTTAGGATTAGTTCCTCTTTTTTAACTCTTTTTTTTCTTTTTTTAGAGGATTGCAATTGGATATCTTCTGGCTGCAGTTCTCGAGATCTGGCTTGTCAATCATGTTGTTGTTAATTCAGCTGTAGGATTTTTGAAGAGATACTCTTTCCAGATGTGAGTATAAAGTATATCTGTTCTTCTAATCTTGTTTCTTAATTTGAGTGTGCATAAATTCAAATGACAAATCACAGGTTGCATAAATTTGATCTCAAATTGTCTAGACAATGAAAATTCTAGTTTCAGACATAGTTTTCATTTTAACTTTCTCTCATTATATTTGTCCTCATCTAGTAATCTCTTGTTTATGCAGTGGGGCTGGAATTTTAGTAGGTTTGTTATACATGGGTTTGCTTTATGGTGTTTATGTTCCTAGCTGGACCTTTGATGTGTCAAATGTCAGCATGTTATTACCATCGTCACTTGGAACTACCTCTAATAGTGTGAGTCAAAATGCAGATCATTCTGTGTCAATTCCTTTTCTTCTTCTTGAATTTGACATTTTGAGTGAGCTTCAGGAAACTGTGGAGAAGCTTCAAATGGACCATTGGTAATATTCGTATTTAGCAGCTCATTTTCTTTCTTGTTTCTAGGTTCATTGTGGAACAAGGGGTAGTCTAGAACCTCCGTGCAATGCAGTTGGCTTTATTGATCGAATTATTCTTGGTGACGGCCATCTGTATCAACGCCCTGTATATAGAAGAACAAAGGCTTGTTATCTTCATTCTTTGTTTTTGCGGTTTTGCTTCCTATATTGGATTATTAATTTGTTCCAGCTCAAATGTCTTACAATCCTATGGTTATTTGTTGTTTCTGTGAATTGTTTTACAGGAATGCAGTGTCAACTCTCCAGATTATGGCCCTCCACCACCAAATTCACCTGCATGGTGCCTGGCTCCATTTGACCCTGAGGGAATTTTAAGGTCAGAAATAATTTGCGCCTTATTCTGTTCCCGTTCAAGCAAAATTTACCATCTGTCCTGATCATAGGGGCAGATTGACTTGGAGACCTGAAAACAAAAATCAGGGCTTTGGTTGGGCCATAGATTTCTGTTTGGGCTTAGAACAGTATAAGTATCTTTATAAGTCCCCTTCACAACTGATGGTAGAAACTGTGAAAAGTATTACTTAGGCTATTTATAACACCATAGCCTTAGCTATGTGGTCTTGCTGTTGGGTTATGTTTGTATTACTGATAGTTGTTGACTTGGCTGATAGATTACTCATTTTCTCATTGCTACTGAATCAATTAGCTCTTTGATGGCTGCCATTACATGTTTCGTGGGGCTGCATTATGGGCACGTTCTTGTGCATTGTGAGGTAATACGCATTTTCCATTGCTTCCTTATACATTATCATTGTCTGCCCATCTTACACTCAACCTTTTTACTGCAGGGGCAAAGGCAGAGGATAATTTTCTGGATTGTATCATCTCTTCCTCTTCTGATCTTGGGCTATGTCTTAAGTGTTCTAGGTATTTTTTCACTCAGAGTATCTCTATTTGCCTCTTACGCCCACTTATATTATTTGTAATTTGTATCTTTCTCAACCGGTTGCAATATATGTGTTTTTTCATTACAGGGGTTCCTTTTTCTAAACCACTGTACACATTAAGTTACATGTTCATCACAGCTGGAGCATCTGGTGCCGTTTTGACTGCCATTTATGTTGCTGTGAGTTTATCGTGTGAACTGCAATCCGTTCATTATCTTCTGCAACTCTGTTTTACTCATTGTTCACTTTCGAGGTACCTCCAATGATGTAGGTTGATATCAAACGCATTCAAAAGCCAACTGTAATATTTCAATGGATGGGAATGAATGCGCTGATTGTCTATGCCCTTGCTGCTTGTGACATATTTCCCGCTGCTCTCCAAGGTTTCTACTGGCGTTCACCCGAAAATAACCTGGTGATTATCTTGAAATTTTTGACAGTTTTGCAGTTTTCGGCTATTTTCTCGCGCCATAATATCTTCGCATGCTGTGTGTTGTGGCCCGTCGTGCTGTGGAACTGTAGACTGGGGTTACAAAATATAATATAGTATCCAAACTGTGTTTAGATCCACGATGCACAAACATGGACACGAGAACATAATTTTCTTCTTGAATTTTCACGACTGGGGAAGTTTCTTACAGAGTCTCCAAAATGATAAAATGGCATTCTCATTATCTCATATATCATATATTGATATGATCTCGTGCAATTACTGCTAACTTTATAAATAACAATGTCTGTAGGTGGACTTCTCCGAACGGCTATTCCAATCAGTACTCCATTCACATAAATGGGGCACATTGGCCTTTGTCTTGGTGGAGATCCTATTTTGGGGTGCCGTTGCTGGTCTCCTCCACACAAAACGCATATATATGAAACTCTAAGGTTTGTTTACCGCTGATTATATATATATATATATATGTTCGTTACATACATATAGGCCAATTATTCGGCCCGACCCAAGCAGGTTTTGAAAGTCCCCCGTCCCAGACCCAGACCCAAACCCAAACCCAAACCCATTTAATGGATCCAGAATCGTTCGAAATGGGTCGATTTGGGTCTTACTGGGACCCATTGCCATGCCTGCGACAATGTGGGACGTGGGCTTTGTACGTTATCAACTTTGTTATCATTCAAGTGCATCAATGGAGTTGAATCGTATTCGTAGTCCAACCCACTCTGATTACAGACCGTGACCAATTAAAAGATGTTTTCTTGCTTTGTACAGACCAGCAAGGGTGATCCAGTGGAAAGGATTTAATTAAATAAGTCAGCACAAAAAGAAAATGAAAAATTAAAAAAATTGGAAAAAGGATTAGTAGCCTGATGGAATAAGTCATGAGTTGTGACAGAAAAGTGAGGCAGATCGATGATATCGAGGTTGGCACGACATCATGAATCTAAAAAGTACTTTTGTGACTAAATATTAATTCTAAAGACGTTAATTTAAAGGAGAAAGGGCAAAAAAGAAGTGGATTGTAAGTGTCATCGAGTCCTGAAACCCACCGCTGCGAATCTAAGCAGAGTGAATTTATTAAAATAAGAAAATGAGCCAGTATTACAGATTTACAGCTATACGTTCTGGACTCTCTGAATCTAACCAGGTGCTTTTAATAATTATATATATATATATATATAAAGCAAAATTAGAGTTATTATTATATATATGTGAATTTGGTGTATTTTTCATTAATATTATGGTTTAAGATATTTGAAATAAGAGAAATATATATGTGCGCGACTATATTGTTGCCCTTGTTGTTTCGGCAATTTCCTTGTAACATTTATTTGCAATATGGAAATTCCCTTAGCGACTAATGTATAACATTTACAATGTCCATATTACGTTAATAGGGGTTGGTCAAATTGTTTGAACGTTGATTCTCGAATACAATGATCGGGGTTTAAATCTCTCTGGCCACTTGGTGTGTGTGTTAAAAAAAAAAAAAAAAAAATTACAAATATATATATGTATATATACATATGAATTAAAAAGGACATAAAAAAGCAGAACGGTAGTAAATTTATCATTTATGTATGTTTTGGACACATAACCCTAATAAGTCTCCACTCTTGGATTTCTAAAGTATAGTAGCACGTAGCTCTGCATCCTCTCTCTCCCTTCCTTCGTGGCATTATTGTGATTACAATGGAAGACGGCGGCCGTCCGAGTTTCCGGTGCGGCGGCGGCGAGCGGAGGCTAGAAATCGTGAGCGGAAGAGGCTATTACAACAACTACAACGGCAACCGGATTTACACGATGAGTCATCCTCGAACCCCCAATTCGCCGCCAGTTCATCCACCGTCGTCTGGCCGGAGTGAGGTGGCGCCGCCGCCGGCGAAGCCGTGGGGATTCGGTGACGCGGAGATGAAGAGGCGGAAACGGATAGCCAAGTACAAAGTGTATACCGTTGAAGGTAGGGTCAAAGCTTCCATCAGAAATGGATTCCGTTGGATCAAAAATAAGTGCTCTGAAATTATCCATGGCTACTAGCTGAAAAATAGAGAAGTTTATTTTTATTATTTTTCCTTTTTTTTTCATGCTTATATATGTTTTTTTTGGGCAGAAATTGTTGATTGGTTCTTTATTATTATTTTTCTGATCGGTATTTAAATTCATTATTATTTTTCCCGGCTAGCTGAGACGGGAGCTTATTTCTTATTCTTTTATCCATCAGAATTTATTACATCACAGCTTTATTGTGAAAATTGGTTTGGAGATTGAGATGTTAAATGGTATTTAATCTTTTATTTTCTGATTATTGTTTTCGATTGAGTTGGATTAGAGAGAATTTTTTGAAGATAAATTTTAGCAGGCATCGGATTCTCTTTGGTTTCATCACTCATGTCACGGAATATGGTGGTCAAGTACATTCATAAATTGCATTGAGTTACATTTAAAACTTTGAAAAAGAAAATGGTACTCCTATGTTTGTTAACGAGTACAGTGAGGGGAAATTGAGAAAATTAAATAACGAATTATACACAGATTTTGGTTGGGATTCTGAAAAATCAGTTAATTTTGATGTGAATTCTATGCGCACGCATACGAATCTTGAATAGTGAAACATTCATTTAACTCGTGCCTCGCCAAATGGCCCAAAACATAGATTTGTATTAAATTGTTTATTAGATAATGTATTATTACTAATTTGGTTCGGTCAAATTGGTGTAATGAGGATGAATGCTGTATGTTCACCCTATAATTGGTAAAAAATTTAGAAAAAATAGCAAATTAAATTATAAACTTAATACATTTGCAAGTATAATTAGTTAAGTTAGATTTGAATTAGAATTTATTCTGTACATATCCTTGTGTCTTGCCTCCGATGTCAAAAGTATTTAAAGTCCAAATTTAAATATATTTTAAGTAGAAATATATTAAATGAAGATAAAATTTTCACTCCATTTTCTAGGGTAAAGTCTTTTTAATCATATCTTAATCGTTCTCGGCTTTTCGACGTAAATATTTCACTTCTTTTCCCTTTCTGCACTTCTTGTATTCAAATATTTACTTCTAGGGCTAATCACAAAAAAAAACCCATCCTTTGGGGGTTTTGGCACTTTCCCCCCCTGTCCTTTTATTTTTGGCATTAAACCTCCTAACCTTTGAAAAATATCACACTTAACCCCTTATAACAAACTTTAACAAAGCAAATCTATACAAAGTTGATCTCAAATGTATAGATATTATATATCAAATCGAAGCTCTCGACGTAAGGAACATAACAATGATCTCGAAATCAAAATCCGACAACCGACGAAGTAGAAATCATCGGTTAAAGACGAAGCACGATGAACGAAGCTTTTGGCGGCCAATAAAGTTGGCTGGGGTATGGGCTTTGTTCTCCTTGGAGAGACGAACACGATGACGGTGGTCTTGAAGCTTGGGTCGCTATAACGAAGGAGAAATCGAAGATCAAAATTTTTTTAAGGGGTTAAGTGTAATATTTTTCAAAGGTTAGGGGGTTTAATGCCAAGAATGAAAGTATAGGGGGGAAAGTGCCAAAACCCCCAAAGGATGGGGGGTTTTCTGTGATTAGCCCTTACTTCTATTACCATTTCACATTTTCACGTCTTCCATTTTAACTTTCTTCCATAGTAAAAGAGTTCACGAAAACCCATTTTGTATTCTCTTAGTTTTGCCAATTGAAATATCAAATTTTTGTGCATTTCCAATTAACTATTGAGGAAATCAAAATTTAAGTATCACCTAACTATAGCTCGCGATCATATATATAAGTCCAGGTCCAAAACTAAATTTATCAAACAAACCACATAAATCTATCTAAAATTACTAAATTAGTGAAGCCCAAATGAGATATTGAAATGAGAATATGGCGAAGATCGCATTTCAAAAAAAATTCACTAAGCAAAACATCCTACAATTAAGCATAGACCGCAAAAAAGGAATCAAAATGAGCTCAATCTTACCTTCATCAAATCGTAATTAATTTTCCTTGACATAATTTGTCAATAAAGGGAAATTATTAAGCTTATAGCAATTGGCACCCATAATTGCGTACATAATAAGCACGCATATGTGTGTATATATATTTATGTATGTATTGTATGTAAGCTTAAACTCCCATTTCATGATGGTGGCGGCTTGCGGGGGCGCCTTTCTCGAGATGAACTTGTTTGTAAAATTGAGCGATGAATTCCTCTGCCTTAGAGTCGATCATTTCATCGTAGGAAATTGCGTCGAACACCTCATCCGAGAATTCCTCCTCCTCCTCATCATCGCTGCAATTATCCAGATCCCTAAGGCTCAGCGCCGATCCGTACTGGCTCATCGTCGCCGGCGTCATCGGCTGACTTGTCTCCGCCGCCGGCTGCTTCTGCCGCGGTGTAATCTCCACATTTCTATGATTCGCCGGCGACAGAGGTGGAGAATTTACGGCGGATTGCTGGAGGCACAGCGGCCGGACTAATCCGAGCACCTTCGTCCAATTGCGGCCTGAATCAGCGCCGCCGCCTTTCCCACTCTGTTTATCGGTGATCGGATTCACCTCCAGAGGCGGCGGTTTCTTCCCCCGCTGTTTCCGCAGCATCCATAGCGCCGCCGTGAAAAAGCCGACACCCGCGCGTTTATCCTTCTTCGTCTCGATGATTTGGAGGGACGGCGGTTCACGGGGATTTGAAACCGATGGTGAGGCGTTCACGGGGATGACGGCGCCATTTTCCGGCGTGAGTTGTGACATGGCGATATTCACACAGTAATGTGTGAATCCGCTGAAAATTCTCTCCCTGCAGAATTGCAGGGTGAGTAGGCTTGAGGAGATTATCACGACCTTTGAAGACCCTTTTCAGCCCTTTATATACAAATTCGTATTCTGCTATATATAGCTATATAAATAATTACTGAATTACGAAATGGCCGTATTACCCACATAATTCCAAGTTAATTACGTAACGAACCGGGGAAATTGCCTTTAGCATGACTGTAGATAAGTGTGTCGTCAGAGGTTAATTTCGGCCTGCGTAAAATGTTAATGGACGAAAGTTTTCGCGGGAAAGTGTGTGGATTTGGTTTGTATTCTAATGTGAGCCGATGGTTGTGGGCCCCTCATTCAAAACATTAGACACGAAACTGTCAAAATTATTTATTATGTAATATAGTTATACTAGGCTTAGCCTACCACCCGTGCGATGCAAGAAATGATTATAGCTATATTATATTTAAAATAAATAAAAATATTATATAGAATTATTATAATTATATTATATTTAAAATAGTTAAAAATTATTATCAATTATATTTTTAGTAACATATAACTATATGTCCATGCAATACATATAATTATATCTTTTATAATATATAATTATATGCTACTATGCGATGCATGCGATACACGTAGTTTTATAGTTATATATTGTAAAGTAACTAAAAATTATTAAATATTAAAATAATATTACAATTATAAAGTAGTTATATTATAACTATATTATATATATATATATATATATATATATATATATATATATATAGAACATCTAACTAAAAATATGTAAAGTTATTATTATTGATAAAATTAATTGAAAATTGTATCTGAACCAAAAAACACAAAAAGATAACTAAAAACATATTACACATATTAGAATTACAATAATATGAGTATCATATTATAATAATGTTTCATTTTTCTAAAATGAATATAGAACCATATGAAGTTTATAAAATGAATAAAATATAACTAAGAATATAACTTTAAAGTGAAATTGGTCGGATATAAAAGAAAACTCAAAATGATTAGATTTTAAGAATATCAATTTGATAATTCTAAAACCATATATGTAATTTTGCTTAAAAACCCATATAAAGTAAAAGAAATAAAACATGAACCGTGAAAACAAATCACATTCTTAAAATACATATCAATTTTGTAATATCATTATATACTCAATAGCGAAAATATTATGAATAATATGATCATTTAAAAATTAATTTATAGATTTTTACATAATATAATATTTATTTTATAGATTTTATATATTTGTAATAGTTGATCATTAAAGGTAATAATTTAGTAATAATAATAATAATCAATTATAATTTTTAATAAAACTTAAATAAGATATCTTCCTCCATTAAAGAGTTAATATACTCTATAGTCTAACTTTTTTTTTTTGGTGATACTCTATAGTCTAACGACATGATTGATATGATAAAATAACATATGAATGGAATGAGCATTTTTACATTCATTTCAAAACCCTTGATTGGTATAAAATACAATTAAGAATGCTCATTAGTCCTTCCCAATATAATGTTCATTCCTTTATTCATGGTATTATCCATTACCCCAACCTTGATGGTATTAATGATTCTCAATCTATTGAGAAACAACTATATTTTACTTTTATAAAATTATCCTCATTAAATCTAATTAAATAAAATCTTATTCTTATATGTTCTTCATTTTTTCTTCTGCTATTTTTCGACTATCTTCTTTCCTACAAAATTTAATAAAATCTAAATCAAATCTCATTATTCAAGTGTCTTTTGGGTTTTAAGGAAAAAATGAAAAATAGAATAAGAATGTAAAAAAAAAAAAAAAAAAAAAAAGTTAATTAAGAAGATTAAGAAACTAATAATGAAAGGGGAAAAATCATAACATTATTACATGAATAAGGATAAGAGTTCTTGAGCAAAGGGTCAATATTAAAAAGTAAAAAATAAAGGTAAACTATTAGTTATAAATTTAATGAAGAAAAATTGCTACAAATAATTACGATGAATAAAAAACTTTAAAAAATTCATAATTAATGTTATAAAATTAAAATATATGAAGATATTTATTTTTAAATAACACAAATCGAAAAAGTTTTTAAATAGCGTAAAGAAATATTATAAATCCATAAATACCTAGACAAAAAGTAAAGAAAAAACACTGGAAATTAAAGAAACAATAGAAATGCTTCAGAAAAAAAAATAATAATATAGAAAAGATAGATGAATTCACAAATATATTCAAATATGTTAATCATATAGATGAATTCACAAACATAGCTAAATACAAAAATAGTAAAACTAAATCTGAGATAATTTAAATAAATAGCCGATTCAAAATTATAAAGAAAGGAAGATTTGACTATTAAAAACATAAACATCCATAAATTTAATATAACAAATATAAATTAATAATTAAAAAATATATACATCACATCAACAAATAACAAATCTGAAAATTAAAGATACACTAGTAATTCTGGCACACTCTATGCGTGTGCAAATAACAAAATTATAATTATTTAAATATATTTTAAATTAAAATTTTTATGTTTATATTTGTTTTTAATATGATTAAAGTTTAAAAACTAATACAAAATAGAAATTAGAAAATATGAGAAAAAATAAAAATATATAATAGAACAAAGCGATTAGTCTCTTAAAAATAGTTAAAATATAAATTAAAAAATATTTGAAAAAAAATAAAAGAATATAAAAGAAGAGAATAAAAGTAAGTTGACAGAAGAGTGGATTTGAAACACGTTTCGTATGGGATGAAAAAAAATTAATTAATTAAATAAAAAAAGAAATTAGAGACCAATCCAAGAGACCACACTTGGGTCTCACGCTTAATAATAGAGTAAGATAATAATATGAAGAAACTAAAAATATTATACTTCACGACAATTATTTTAGTAAAAATAGAGGTATTTTCGGAAACATGAAACTAAAATACTAATAAATAAACAATAATAATAAAAATTTATATATAAATCTACAACGTATAGTATAAATTCATATTTTTCCTAGCGGAAAAATTAAATGTAATCATTGAACAAAGGGCAATGAAAAGTTAAAAGATCCAATTAAAAAGAAATTCAAGAAACTCCCTTATTTTTAACTTCATCTTTACATATTATACCATTCATGAAAATACAAAGAAAAAAACCATGAACCTCAGACATCATCAAAGGAAGAGACAAAGATTATGAACACTATACATTAACTGAACCCCCAATCAACATTACAAAATTGCGTACAAATCTCTACAACTTAAAACATCTTAGATGAATTAGAAATGAGAAAAAAATGAATGATAGAAATAAATTTGAATAAATGTGTTTGAAGAGAGGAGATTTGGAGATGGAGAGATTGATTATATAGGCATGATCAAATTTGAATGATATGGTAAAGTGAAAGAAATAAGGAAATAATAAATAATATCCATTAAATACGTTTGTAATTGCATACAAATAGAGAATTAATTATTGAGATCTTTACGAATTAATTAAAAATATGAAAAAGAAAAAACAACCAAAATCATTCTAATTTTGAGGGATGCCATGAATTCTGAGGGAGTGGTGGCTTTATTAGGGAATTCAATTCCGTTTGCGCATTTTTAGGAGATTTGATTTCCAATAGCATATAATTAGTATTGACTCATGGAATAATTAATGAATTGCATATAATAAGGATTGTGTTTAATAATATATATATATATATATATATATATATATATATATATATATATATATATATATATATATATATTTATATATATTTTTTTTTGTGTTTAATAATAATTGAAATATATTGATCCAACAATCAATTAGAAATTATTTTTTTAATAAAATATTTTTAGAAAACAACACAAAATAATATTGAGTCAAAATAGTACAATTGCGTGCAAATATCGTCGCGTTATATATAATAGTATAGATATGTATATTTTCAAAAGAAATTCACAATGAAAAATATATTATGAATATTGCTGAAAATAATTATTTTCTTTAGTAATATTTATTTTCATAATAAAATAATATACAAAATAAACATTTTAATTTTAATTTTAATTTATCTATCTCTTTAACCCTAATTAATGATAGCATTAAATATCACCCTAATTATGGGGTGAATATCATTGATGGTGCAGAAACTTGTAAAGGATTTAAACACCAATCACTTTAGAATTTGTTTGTAGAAGGGAAGACCATCACAGGCGTTGAGCCTCAGGATCTGGGTTTCTAATGAGCGTGGGTTCTTCCAGCTAGGATAACACCAGGAAATTGTGCTGCAAGGGTGCAGGAAATGGTGAAATATATGAAGCTTTGGAGAAGATGAAGATGCAGAGGAAAATGATTCCCAGTTCAGTAGTGTGGTGTCTTTTGAAGAAGATGACTTAGGAAAATGTGAGTATAAATCCCATATTTATAAGTTGAGGGCAAGGGTGTTTTGGGTAATCTGATCAAGTGGTCCCAAACCCAGTGTTGCCCTAGACACGTGGCCCAATATGGGAGATATGTGGAAAAGCATATGTAGGCCTGCCATAAAGGTAGCTGTAAAGCAATGGTGGCAGGTGTACAGCCAAGTACGGAGTGTCAGAGAGCACTACATGATTGTTACCGAGGGGTTGACGAGCTCGGTGTGAGTAGGCTTGAGGCACATCTAGGATAGAGGACCATGAGGGGTCCTAATTTTATGTAGTCTAACGAGGGCCCGAGGGCCTTGAGGGTCCGATGAGGGCCCAGAGACCAATGAGGACCCGAGGAGCTCGAGGGTCCAACGAGGGTCCAGGGACCAATGAGGGCCCGAGGGACGCGAGGGTCCAATGAGGGCCCAGGGACCAATGAAGGTCCAGAGACCAATGAGGACCCGAGGGCTCGAGGGTCCAATGAGGGTCCAGGGACCAATGAGGGCCCGAGGGGCTCGAGGGTCCAAGGACCAATGAGGACCCGAGGGCTCGAGGGTCCAATGAGGGTCCAGGGACCAATGAGGACCCGAGGGCTCGAGGGTCCAATGAAGGCCAGGGCCTGAGGGACGCGAGGATCCAATGAGGCCTGAGGGGCACGAGGGTCCAATGAAGGTCAGGGCCTGAGGGATGCGAGGATCCAATGAGGACCCAAGACCAATGAGGACCCGAGGGGCTCGAGGGTCCGATGAGGGCCCGGGGGTCCGATGAGGGCCGAGGGACGCGAGGGTCCAATGAGGGCCCGGAGACCCATGAGGGCCTGAGGGACGCGAGGGTCCAATGAGGACTCGAGGGCTCGAGGGTCCAATGAGGCCTGAGGGACGCGAGGGTCCAATGAAGGCCAGGGCCTGAGGGATGCGAGGATCCAATGAGGGCCCAAGACCAATGAGGACCCGAGGGGCTCGAGGGTCCGATGAGGGTCCGGGGGTCCGATGAGGGCCGAGGGACGCGAGGGTCCAATGAGGGTCCGGAGACCAATGAGGGCCTGAGGGACGCGAGGGTCCAATGAGGGTCCAAAGACCAATGAGGACTCGAGGGCTCGAGGGTCCATTGAGGGTCCAGGGACCAATGAGGGTCAGATGGGAGACTTGTAGTTTTGCCAATTGCCAGGCTTTAGCCATTTCCAAGTAGCTTATGAGGGCGGCTAAGTTGACCCAAATATATAAGTGGCGAACCCATGAGGGCCCACGTGACGTGACGTGACCTCGTTATATTTGTGCTCCATCAATCATGATATATAAAAATTATCAATTCATTCTTTCTTAATTTAAAGCTCATTAATTATGACCTTTATTTATATTGATAAAAATATGTATAATTTAAAACAGAAATTCATACATAGAAAGTATATTATAAATATTGTCAAAGATAATTATTTCCATAAGTTACTATTTGTTTTAAAATAAATAATATACAAAATAAAGATCAACCAATTACATTTTTTCTATTTAATTAAAAATCTAAAAAAACCCACAAAATTCCACATCATCAAAATACACAATAAAAAGTCAAACCTCGTTTTCAAATATATAATAGTATAGATGATATGAAAGGGAAATGTGGGATAAATCCTCAATACAGTATCATATTTGGATATAACTTTCCCATTTAAATTTCACATAATGTAGTGCAAAAACATTATAATGCGATATTTATATTCTATTATGTAGTATAAATTCATAGATTTTGTGGATGGGTTTGGGGACAAATCATCATATGTAATGTTCAAATCCATATTGTATGAATTTCAAATAATGTAGTACAAAAACGATCTAATACAGTATTTCTATCCTATTATGTAGTATAATTTATGATTTATGTTTGGGGAGGTATGTGAAAATATTTCAACACATGGGGCTTATATGAATTATATTTTATATATTAATGTTGCGAAAATGGAAGATCATAATGCAAAAAATAAATAAAAAAATCGTAGCATGGTAAATGGTAATAACTCAAAGTTGTCTTTTTATATAACAAATCAATGAATCATTCATATATCGTATGCATAAATATTATAATTCACTAATATTTTTAAAAATATTATTTTGTAATGTCGTTTTATAGCGTACATTCGTATCGAATACCGTATTTGACACTCATCTCTTATAAAAATTTTAAAAAATATATATATCGCCGTATTTATTTCATATTATATCCGTGTCGTAGTATCATTATCCATACATGATAGCATAAATAATATGTATTACACCGGGAATGTGAAACTATGATGCTTGGGAATTTTACTAAATGACATATTTGTCTATACTGTTTTTTATGAAATTTTAAAATTTCTTATATACTTTGGCCAAAATTTGTCATCAGATTATTCAAATCTAAATTAATCCGAATTTAGTATTAATGAACTAAATTCAATTATCGAGGGAATACTATCCAAATTCGGGGTGGGGCCGTTGACAGCCCAGTGACTGAGCAGATTAATAGCCTTGAGTTGGGGAATTTCTTGGCGGAGAACGAGCTTTCTCCATCTGATTCTTCTCCGGAGGAACCAACCGACGCCGTTTTACGACCAGCTTACACAATCGGCGCTTGCCAGACGATTTGAAGGATCGGTTACAGAGCCTGAGGCTTCAGACGGAGAGATATCAGATTTATATATTACTGTATTTCTATTCATGTATTATAGTGGTGGTTGGTAAGCCAACCAATTTTCTGGAGCCGACGCACAAAGGTGATTCTTGCATGATTGTTAGTTTTAACTTTTCTTAATTAATTTAATTAACTTTTTCTCCAAACGTGCGCCATATTTGTGTAATAATAATAGAACAACATTACCTTATATAAATAGTTGCAAAACTAATTTATAGCAAATGAAATTTTCTCTCTATTAGACACGTGGCAGCATAAGGTGAATGGAACAAATTACGGAATAAAAATTTGGGAACAGAGTATTGAAGCGTCCATTGGGTGCCAGATCTCCAATTTTTGCGTTCTTCCTTCTGCAATGGATCAAATGAGCAGAAGAAAACCCAAATCCTGGTTCGGACTGATTCTGGAATACTTGCTGTAAACGCGACGAGAAATACAAGGAATATAGTGCGAAAATGGTGGCGTACGGCGCAGCTATGGAAATCCTAACCGAGCGTGCGGCATTGATGAGGGAGTCACTGCAGAAAACGCAGGGCCTTACGGATAACATGGTTGCAATTCTCGGTTCGTTCGACCACCGCCTCTCCGCCCTGGAGACCGCCATGCGCCCCACTCAGGTACTCTCTCCTCGTTCCTGTTTCGTCTATGGCTTTTGGCCGTTCGATTTGTAGTGATTATTAGTGTTGGAGAGAGTTAATTGCGTGGAATTATTAGCTCAATCAATGTACCTACATTTTGCGGTTTGGATTTCGATTAGCTACGAACGCATTCAATAAGGAGGGCACATGAAAACATCGACAAGACGCTCAAGGCTGCGGAGACTATTCTCGGTCAATTTGATCTCTCACGCCAGGTCACTTCCTCTCCTTTGTTTTAATATCTACGTTTCTTTTTTAAAATTTCCTATGAATTTTTCTTTTTTGGTACGTTTTCTTCCTTATTACTTGTTTTGGTTTTAGTGTAGGATTCATACTCATAGTTACGGGGTAGAAAATTATGGCAAGACGTGTTGCAGCTGGGAAAATGTTACCTAGAGTTTGGCGTGGAATGATTAGTTCATAGTATTATGCAGAATTACTAGCTTATTTGTTTTACTTTTGTTAAATGATAATAACATTGTCTAAAACATAATAAGATATTCTGTTGAAACAAAAACAGGATGTGGCAGTTTCACTTGGTTGAAAATTACCTACTCAAGCTTACAATAGACGCTTGATATATTTAAATTCAAATTGAAATATTAATCTAATAGTCTCAAGAAGCTCACAAGCTAGTTGGACTTGTTTGAATCTCTGGTTCTAGTTTTGTAATGGATATTTGGTTTGTCTGTCTTGATTATAAACATTCTTGTGATCAGAAACTTACGAAATGTTAATTAATTGAGAATGCAAATTTGGATTAACATTGCATAAAATGTTTATAAACATGTTATGGGGTGAATGAATCTTGAATTAAGGATAGCATCGCATTTCCTTACTATATAAGTGCAACATTGACTTTCAGGCAGAGGCAAAAATATTGAGGGGACCTCATGAGGACTTGGAAAGTTATCTACAAGCAGTTGATCAACTAAATGGAATTGTGGAGTTCTTTAGTGGAAACAAAATTAAGAGTAGTATTGGAGTGATGAACCAAGCCAAAGCTTTAATTGCGAAGGCAATCCTTAAACTAGAAGAAGAATTTCGACAGCTTCTCACGTCATACAGGTTTGCCTGTCCACGGCAATTATATACAGCTCGCTTTTTCTTGACGATTGTTCACATATGGATAGATTTTTATCCTCCACCGGAAACTTGCATTTGATATTTTCTCTGGGTGTTTTGTTTTGTGCTCCTAACATAACTATCAAGTTTACATTTAAATAGCTTATTAGATAATTTATACTTATTTTCAGCAAACCTGTTGAACCTGATCGTCTATTTGACTGTCTACCAAACTCTATGAGACCAGCAAACGGATCGCCCAAAGATGGTGAATCAAATGCAAAGGCACCAACTTCTGACCACCCAACAAGAAGTATAGAACCTGTTGTTTATACACTTCCAACTCTAATTCCACCTAGGCTTGTGCCTTTACTACATGAGATGGCCCTACAATTGATTCAACAAGGCCACCTACTGGAGGTCTGTACTATATACAGGTAATCTTGTTGATTTGCATTTGAGTTTGATGTAGTTTTGGAATACTCCATAGCTGCTGATTTGGTAAAGTAATTGGATGATAATTCCTTGTGGTTAAGTTTTAAGCAATTTAAAGATCTCAATTTCATCAATTTGTGAATTGCTAGGGTGTGATAATATTGGGTCCTTGTTTCTCCATATCTTAGATATCACGCTCTTTCCATCTCGTAAGGCATAAGTGAAATCTGAAGTATAATAGAAAATTTCAATTAGCATAATCATGATTAACTTATTAATTACTGTTTAAATGGGACTTTTGAGATGTCAGCCTTTAAATGGTTAGGATGATAACATACGAGTATGATAGGCAATGAAGTACAGTTCAGTTAAAGTAATGATGAAAATTTTCTTTTTACTTGTAAACCATACCAGGTTTGCTTTCTTTAGGGCGTTTACCCTAAATAATACAATTGTGGTTAACTTCTCAGCCAAGACGGATTTTACTAAGGGAAAATTGTTCAATTCACCCGGTTGGTTATTCTGGACATAATTTTCCTAATTTGCAAATGTGAGCATTTACTTTTCAAAATCATGAAATTGCTAGACAATTAGTGGTCGAAATTTGAACAATTTTATGAGAGCCGATCACGTGCGTCCACGTATCTGTCGGAACGACACGTAGTTTGACATGTAATCTATTATCCTCCATGTTGAAAAACTTTTCCTTATTTTTTAAGTCTTTCTTTGTTTTAAAAAAAATATAAAAATTTCCAGCTGAAATTACTGGATAATTAGTGGCTCCAGAAAATTTTTCAAATTTCAACCACTAACTGTCCACTAATTTCATGATTTTGAAAAGTACATGCTCTGCAAATGAGGAAAATTATGTCCAGAAATCGCAAGTTGGAATAACCAACCGGATGAATTGAATAATATTTCCTCATATTAATATCATGCCATAACATAGGATTCAAAATTAGGAATGGTAAAACCTTCTTTTTAAAGAGGCCTTTTGGTCATTGAGAATTATCGTCCAATTACTAAGTTTGGATTCTTTATACAAACATGCTGTGTGTATGAGTTGTGATGTCTTTGGAGCCAAACCTTGATACCCATACGTTCTACTTTTCGATTGTCAAGACATATCTTGATACTGTTTTGTCATAATCGTTCTATTTAGAGAAGCTCGGTCTTCAGCAGTGGAACAAACTCTAAGGAAATTAGGCGTCGAAAGACTTGGTAAAGATGATGTACAGAAGATGCAATGGGAAGTTCTGGAGGCAAAGATTGGAAACTGGATCCATTTTATGCGAATTGCTGTAAGATCTACTGACATTCTAGAATGCATTGCATTTCCTTCTAATTTCTTCTCTCAATGAACTTTATTTTGTGTATGGAACAGGTCAAACTTTTGTTTGCTGGTGAAAAGAAAGTTTGCAATGAGATTTTTGAGGGTAATGAGAGTCTTAGGGATCAGTGTTTTGCTGATGTTACGGGGAATAGTGTAGCTGTTCTGCTCAGTTTTGGTGAAGCTATTGCTAAGAGTAAAAGATCACCTGAAAAGTTGTTTGTCCTGCTGGATATGTATGAGATAATGCGAGAACTTCAGTCAGAGGTATTAGGATATACTTTTTATAGATGTCACCAAACCCTTATTGTTTTGGTTGAGATTCTCATCTTTCTTGTTGAATTTGTCTTTGCCTTCTCTCATACTTGGCTCGCAAAGAATTAATCTTACAACTGACGCCCATATTTAACAGAAAATATGACACAATTGTAATAATTTAAAACAAATTGAAGCTATCAGACATGGGATCTTGAAGTAAATTTGGTATCGGTTGAATAAGTCATTTTGCGGGTACTTAGTCTTGAAAATCATCAGCCAGTTACCTTTTTCTTTCGTTACCATTTCCATATTAGTAAGAAGTGGTCATGATGTTGTCTTTCTCTTATGATATTAAAACCTGTATAAGCTTGAAGAACTTTCTGATATGTGATACATCAATTGAACACTTATGTCATGTCCAGCAATTTGGAGCTTTATTTGTATTACCTTAACTATCTAGAACCATAATTGGATACAGAATTTTGTTTTCTTATATGAAAATTTAGTCTATTATATACATGTGTAGCTTTTGTGTTGGTCTTTGATTTGACCAATCACTGATGTTGGCAGATTAATATGATATTTGAAAGTAAATATTGTGGTGAAATGCGAGAAGCTTCTCTTGCCCTCACAAAACGTCTAGCTCAGACCTCTCAGGAAACTTTTGGTGATTTTGAGGAAGCAGTTGAGAAAGATGCCACAAAAACTGCAGTTCTTGACGGAACTGTCCATCCTTTGACCAGCTATGTGATAAACTATGTTAAATTTCTGTTTGAGTAAGTTATCATCTATATATGGCTTCTCACTATCTCGTAGTAACATACAGCAAGTTACACCATCTTATTGTTGCTATTGATTCTTTCAGCTATCACTCTACTCTACAGCAACTCTTCAAAGAGTTTGATGCTGGTGATACAGAAGCTCAGTTGGCATCTATAACAACACGGATAATGCAGGCTCTTCAAAGTAACCTTGATGGAAAATCTAAGCAGTATAAAGATCCTGCTTTAACTCAACTATTTATGATGAACAATATACACTATATTGTGAGATCTGTACGCAGGTATGTGATGATTATGATTATAGTTATCTTCCCTACACGTTTTGGGATAACATTTCAATTTCTTGAAAAAAAAAATTTCTAGGTCAGAGGCAAAGGATCTGTTGGGTGATGACTGGGTGCAAATACATAGAAGAGTTGTCCAGCAGCATGCAAATCAGTACAAGAGGATTGCTTGGTCTAAGGTGTATAACATTATCCCAAATATATTTAGTACCTCAAATTTATTAATTAAACTTTTCTTTAGAAAAGTAAAAAATAAATCACCACAATTGTCTTCTCATCACCCATGTTTTTTCTTCTCTCATTTCTCTTATGTTTGTCATGTATATCTTCTCTCTCCCATTGTTCAAAATCTTTTACTCTTTTATTTATTTATTCTCTTAATCATATAGTTTTATTTTGTTTATAAATTACTTTCTTTTTATTTATGGTAATTTGAAAACATAGATTCATATACAAACTAATATTATGACACTTCAATTTTGGGCACAAACTGTGTATGTTTATCGCTAGTAGTTATGATGTTTCCCTTCTTTGCTGGGAAATTGTGGTTATGCAGATTCTGCAATGCCTTACCGTCCAGGGTCAGTCTGGCAGTAGTGGTTCGTTCGGTGATGGTAGCAGCACAGCTGGCGTTTCTAGAACAATGGTGAAAGACAGATTCAAAACCTTCAACCTCTTATTTGAAGAGATCCATCAAAGGCAATCTCAGTGGACCGTTCCTGACAGTGAATTACGGGAGTCTCTGAGGCTCGCCGTTGCTGAAGTCGTACTGCCTGCTTATAGATCTTTCATTAGGCGTTTTGGGTACTTGAATCTATTTACATATTTTCCCTTAATAATCTGAATATTTAACGTTCCATTGGAGATGAGGTTGCTGAAAATGGTATTTTTGCTTAGGCCTTTGATCGATAGCGGAAAAAACCCACAGAAGTACATTAGGTATAGTCCGGAAGATCTCGAAAGAATGCTGGCCGAGTTTTTTGAAGGAAAGACATGGAACGAAAACAGGCGGTAGATTTGGTATACGAATTACAAATCCGTATAATGTACATTGTTATTCGGATGTCATTGCCATACAAATTCTGACATTTACGGATCAATTTTAAGGTAAAAACTGTGGCTGTGGATGCGTCTCATAATCTCTCTTTTTTGCAAGTAAATAGAGAAGAAAAGAGGTTGCAAAATGGTTCTTACCCTTTTACTTCTTTCTTTTGTTTACAGGAACGGACATGCTATCCTTAATACTTGAATCCTACCAACGTCGTCGGTCGAAATCGGTAAGGCTAAGAATTAGTTTTTGGAGGCTACTCCTCTCAATCATAGCAGGCATTTGTTTCCACTCGAGACTGGAATTACCACAACTCGGGATTCCTCTAATACTTCTTCTTCGTATTCTAATGAATTAAGTCAAAGTATCGTGGAAGATAATATGAAATTTGAGAATAAGAGGAGGGCTAATGATGAGGTTGATAACAATCTTACTCTGAATCTTGGTGGAAGAGGTCTGTGAGATGCATTCTAAAGCTAGCAAGGCTCTAGTAGAAAATCAAATGCAGCGTTTTTGCTCGCAATGCAGAAGGTGAGTTCATATTTTGGGTTGCTTAATTGCTTTTGTGGGTAAAATAATCTATCTACTCCAAAATCGATTTGAAACTTCAGTGGCTATCGTAGATGCGGATATGTTATAGGAATGAGAAAGAAAAGATTCACGTGCATATGCTGCGTTTTATGAAACGATGTCTGTGGTCATGCAATGTTTTAAAGAAAACTCTCGACATGTTAAAAAACATGACACGTGCATATTTATAAAATATACACATCAGTTATATTTTCACCAAAACCACTAAAAAAAAGTTTGATGGTGGTATGTTACAAATGTAAATATTGGATGACGGTATGCAACGAAAGTTTGTTGGGATTGTGAATTGTAAAAAAAGGCAAAATTCTTATGGCAAATTTTTTTTTTTTTTCCCATAATTTTTTTAGAACACAAATTATTCTCTTTTATCAAATTTATGCAATACATATATAGAATCAATCTATGTATCCTTTTAGCAAAAGTTGTCAAGAAAATGAATTTTTTTATCGGTCATACAACTTTTCGATACGATCCAAAGTTGGCCCCTTCACAACCCAGTGTCTGAGGAACACTGCACCAGATATAGAGCTATTGCCTATTTGTGCCTTGTAACTGGCCGAGCCCAAGTGACAGTCCAAAACTCCAAATTGTTTGTTGAGGGTTAAGAAGGACTTTTGAATGCACATTTACTCTGGAAGTAGGGATTCTGCATTGACATTAGTAATAGCATTTCTCATTCATCAGTTTGATCAGAGTTGAACGTCTAAACCGTGCTACTCGGTGTTGCGGTTTAAATTTTTTGGTTGTCTCACGTTGATATGTAGACACTTCGTACATATAGCTGGTCAGGGATTTAAAATTACTTTATACACAAAGTCAAAGTTCGAGCACTAACTTTTTTTTTTTTTTTTTTTTTTTTTTAATCTTTTGATACAAAGGGTTTTTACCTTAAAAATCTGTAATGTAAAAGACCTCGCTCTCTTCGAAGTAAAAAATGTGGAACCATTTAAAGAAGCTGAATAACGTCTCAAAGATTCAGAGGGCTTGAGTGTAAATTCAGTTCTTACTCGTGGAAGTGTGGAACCCCCCATAGTAAGCAAATATATATAGCATGTACTTCGGGGGCAGCCTGAAAAACTTTCCCAATATGTAAAAATCAAAACCATCAAATGTCAGCATAAATATTGAGCTGTGAAAACAGCTTGAGATACCCTTTATCGTCCACAAGAGCACTGATCTTTGCTGAAGCAGCAGCAAGTGTTTCATCACTTTTGCAGAATGCAAATCGGATGTATCGTTGGGATATGTTATCTGAAGATGAATAGTTATGGAAGAACCCTGAACCTGGTACTGCAACCACCCCTGCTTCCTTGATCAATTCCTCAACAAATTGAATCTGAAAAATATCAAAAAAACAAACAAAAAAAAAAGAAGTATTCGTGCTTGTTAATCCAGAGATGGGTAAAATACAGCGAAGGACTATAACAAAGTATAAGCAAGACGAGAATGAGTGTGAAGGAAGGGTGAGATTATATATAAGAACTCACATCAGAACGAGGGTAGCTTTCGGGAAGCTCAGCGAACACGAAAAAGGATCCCTGAGGCTTAAACTGCATCTTGAACCCAACCTTTGCAAGCAAGTTGAAAATGCAATCTCTCTTTGATTCATAGTCCTAAGAACATATATCTTGTTATTAACAACCAGCATGCACCATAAACTTACTGTATGAATTCTGTTATTGGGGAACTTTTGTAGTACTTGGAAAAATTTCGGAAAGGATTTTGTGATACAAATTTCATATCAGCATTAGCCATAATAGAATCAAAATCAGCAACTGCTGCAATCTTACTTTTCTCAAGTGCTCAAAGTATGCAGGGGGGCTTCTTAAGGCAGTCAAAGCAGCTTCCTGAAACGGTGCTGGAGCACAATCTGTAAGTTTGACGTGAATATTTCTCACTGCAGAGGCGATGCAAGTTGGGGCAATTGCCCATCCAATTCTCCACCCTATAATGCATTACTAGACAATAAAACTTCACTCTTCAAATTCCTGATAAACTTTTTGCTTAAAATCATATTTATGTACAAAAGAAGGACAATGAGTACCGGTGACACTGAAGGTTTTCGACAATGAAGATGTGATGATTGTTCTCCTTTGCATATCAGGAAGTGAAGCAAGTGATACATGCCTCTCATTGTCGAATGTGATATGCTCGTATACCTTCACAAAGAATGATGAAGGGGAGAGAGATGACATGGCTTGTTAAATTCCTAATATCTACAATAAAAATTGCTACGAAAAATTACATCAAACAGAAACATACTTAGTTTTCATCTTGTACCCAACAAATGATTATAAATAAATGTTTATCATACTTCATCCGTTACAGCAAGCAGATCCCTTTTCTTGCAAGCTCCAGCAATGATCTCAAGCTCATCCTTGGTGAAAACTTTGCCAGTTGGATTGTGAGGACTGTACCATTTTGAATTAGTAGAGTTCTAAATTGTAGCATCCTTCTGAATTCAGATAATGCCACTGTGTTTCTGTCTACGTAATGACGCACAACATAACTTTATTCGTCCGGTTTTGGATTAACAAATGAGAACATTAATTTAATCCACTATTTAAACATTCGAATTTTAGGTGTCTTCAGCCAGTAATATAATCTGAATCAAAATGTAGTGTCATAACTAACAAACTACTAGGAAAGGAACATTTCTCATTTCCATTGCAAATACAGTACTTCGTTTTAAATTCAGATCATACCTGTTCAACACCAACGCCTTTGTGTGAGAAGTAAAACCCCTCTCTAGTTTATCTGGATTCAAAGTCCATTGTGGTGGATCAAGGCCTACATACACCTGTAAATAAAAGAAACACACACGCACACGCATTACAAGAGGAAAAATTATGAAGCACAAAAACAATAGATACTGCCACTGGATTAGCTTACGGGGATTCCTCCAGCAAGCCTAATACAAGTGTCATACGTCTCGAAAGCTGGATCAAAAAGTATAACCTCGTCACCTCGATCAATTACTGAACCAACACACATACATACATAAAACAACACATCATCAATAACAACGCAACGTTCTCAGCAGACTCGCACACTAATATAAGTTCATCTAAAAATTGATCAAAAACAAAATAGACGGAAAGAATACTTGCGAAAATTGTGGCCGCAAACGCCTCAGATTGGCCACAGCAAACGACTACATCCGTTAGCGGATCGACGTTCATTCCATGGATTTCCTTCATTTTACGAGCCACAATTTCACAAATTCCTTGTGCGTGCCTTCAAAAGGACCAAAATTAACAGCAAAAATCGAAAAACAAAAGCTCAGGAGGTTAACGAATACAATTTTTTAAATTTAATTCATTTCCAGGAACCTGTACTGATTCAAGTCGGCATTAATGGCGGCAACGCCGGCGTCTTTGATGTGAGTGGGGGCGGGGAAATCGGGAAAACCTTCAGCCAAATTGATGGCGTTGCATTCTTCAGCAAGACAAGATAATTGTTGGATTGGAGAGGGTGAAAGAGTCTGAGCTACCGATGATAGCTTGGCTTCCATTTTCGCGCTCTTTTTTCCTTTTTCCCTCTTTTGCCTTTGCAGCGGTGTTCCTTATCTTTTTCTTCTAACACGTAAGTAGGGCTGTCACCCGATCACGAGATTCCGAGTCGGAATCCGAGAAGAGAAACCGAATATCGATCCGAATCCTATAGGATTCATTGTTTTTAAATTCATATATAATCGGATCGGATCCGATCCGATAAAAAAATCCGACCTAATTAATAATAAAATTTATTTTTTTAAATAACAAATTTGATGTAAAAAATAAATATAATTATATAATATTTAATAAATAATTATTATTTAATGAATTATTTGATAGTTTTATTTATATTTATTTAAAATAAATTAATTTAAACTTATTAATAAAAGAAAATATATACTTTTAGAGTAAAAAATTTAAATTTTATTATTGTTTAAGGGCCCGTTTACTTTGTCAAACATGATATGGGATGTCATGTTTTTCTAGGTTAGTGTAACTAAGTATAAACTTATTAATAAAAGAAAATATATACTTTTAGAATAAAAATTTTAAATTTTATTATTGTTTAAGGGCCGTTTACTTTGTCAAACATGATATGGGATGTCATGTTTTTCTAGGTTAGTGTAACTAAGTAAGGGGGTGTTTACTAAGCTTGTTATGTTTATGCATGTAAGGACTATGAATGTTAGTGATAATAAGTTAACATGCGTTTACAGTTCATGTTCCAAACTCTGAAGCATGCATGTTTATTTTTGTTAGTGTGTTTACTTTGTGTGTTTGTATGGGCATGATAGGGGTAAAATACTATTTTAACCCCGTCGATAATTTAAAGATAATGTGCGCCACCACCTCAAATTTCATTCGGTATTGATGTGCCCTGCAACTGTAGCAGCTCCATTTAGGGCATGCAAAAGGGTTTGCTGAGATTTGGGACTTCAATCTAATCGCAAGAGTAATTTGATTATCATATTTGGTAATGATTTCGCATGTAAATTCATTCTTGAATGTTCTTTTCACCTTAATTTTTTTTCCCCTCTTCCAAAAAATAACTGATTCATAGATAATCATAGAAAAAAGTCTTTAGGCAAATAATATATTCTCTGTCTGGAGAAATTGTGCGTACAAAGCAAGAAAAAGACAGAAGTATGAAGTTTGGCAACGAATCAATTGAACTTATAACAATTATTTTGTTGAAATGGGAAATTTATATTAAGAAAAAAAAAAAGTTTATGTATGTATCCCAGGATGATTGTGCCTTTGCGTCAAAATATATAAACTTGTTCATAAATGATAACTAACAATGATGCTAAAAAATTTGCACTGTAGCAATGGCAATTATACGTAAATTTCAGCAACTCCTGGACTTCATCATAATTTCCCACGCCATGTTAAAATCATATCTGCCATCACACGCCTCATTTGCGTGTGATGTAGGACATGGTTAAACACCAAAATCACATGGGCCTCCATTTATCACACGGGCCTTAGCTCATGAAAAGTAAACACCTAATTAGGCATGACAAGGCCCACCAACATGCATAATTCGTATTAGTAAACAAGCCCTAAAGTGTCAAAAACATGTGTTTACTTAGTATTTTTCTTTTTCGGAAATGGGATGGTTGTGAAGTTTGTATGTTTACTTTGTTGATACTGATACCTTATGTTTAATACAAAATTACCCATTTGCCCTTGAATACAAAAAATACAACTTGCTTCAGAGCTAATGCGAACATATATTTGAGATGAATAAACTTAATCAAATAGCAGAACCATTGCATTACATCTTTAACCAACTTACTGCTGCAACAAACCACAACCTAACATCCTTAACCAAAAACATTTAGCAAAATACCATCCTTCATTACTGCTGCAACAAACACTATGAGTTTCATTTTACAGAACAAACACAAAAATGAGTTTCAAGCCTTCAAGGAGAATCTAGTAGAATCCTAATATAGTAGGTAATACAAAACAACCCTTCATATATAATGATAAACCCATAGGATGACATTCAACAAATTTTTCCTTCAATCGTCATTTGAACCATAACAGTCGTTGCCGTAACAGGCATGCCGAAAAACATATCATTCTCTTTGGCAAGCATTTTTTGAGATATTGATGTGATCCTGTATGTCGATAAAGATTGGCAAAGAACCTAATGCCGCCGAGATTTTCTTCTTGTCACTTAATTGTATCCTTCTTCGGCCCAAGCTTACTTGCAACCTCATGCAGAGTAGCAGTTGACGCACTACAGAATGTGAATATTGCTTCTACTACAACCTCATCAGGCCTCACTCATCAGCATATAAGACATCTGCAAAGTTAAATTTCAAAAAAGATTTGGCAAAAATACTCCATACAAATGTCATAAAAACAATTTGTGCAAGTAAAGAACAAAGACAAGAAGTACCAATTATGTTAAAAGAATATGTGAAACATGAAAACGAATTGGGATGGCAAACACAACAAAATGGAACAGTTAAAACTGCCATCTCCGGTCAGTATAACACGCATCACAGTTCATAAGCCAAAACAAACATCCAATTCAGTTAAAAATAAGGATGATTCGTCAATGGTAACAAACTACAAGTAACCATCCAATATAGAAACTGAATAGTTCAACAACAAACGGTGCTAGAGAAATCAAATACAACATTAACACGGTTTACATTCAAATGTTCAATTTGACCTGGGATTCTAGACAATATGTTGTACTTGTGATAACACCGATGCCTACAATTGTCATCTAACAGCCTGCTATGTACCGATAGGTACGTAAGCAGCAACGTGTTCAACAATTGGATACAAATTACCTCCAAAGCTACAAAACCTCATCTTCATTATAGAAATTGTCAATCTTCAAATTAAATTACTTGATATCAACAAATAATATCATACAATTTCAATGAGTAACCAACATTCAGAAACTTTGCAGATTCACAAAAACTTCACAAACAAACCCTCAAATCAGAAATTACAGTAATCCCTTAACTTAAAAAACAGATAATTGATAAAACCTAAACTGAAAAGCATTCAAAGATTGTAGGCTTGCAAATGACTAATCATATTTTGAAATACATAAAGCTATTGCGACTTGTTCTATTACAGACACCCCATGGGTTGCACATAACCCACCCCTTTGTTCAAGAACAACACATAACTTGGCAGAAGCATTACGCCCTAATCGTAGTTGATCGAAACAATAAGTTTCATTCAGTTTAACAAGCCCATGTAGGTGTTCAACTTGTCCAGGAATTCTAGCTAACAAACTATACTGCTAATAAATTCGCTGCCTAGAATCATGGTGCAACACACCACTCCGCAAAATCAAACAAACTAGTTGCTGTTTTGAAACCGAATTAACTCCAACGCAATCAAAGCTTCTTCCTCATTAAACAAATGTTCATTCTACAAATTATTGGAAATACTCAGATCAATTATAGCCAAAAATTGATTATTTTACAAATAATTATAGCCAACAACACGAGCATACAAAACCAACATTTAGCCCTCATTTCACTAAGACAGAGAACATCAACTATAGCCAAAATCTCAGCAATTTCTAATTGCTTTAAGAAAATATGGAAAAACAAGCTGACCCAACAGAGGAAATAACCATCTACACAACCCAAATCAATTTTCAAAAGTTAGGGTTTACTGATATTACCTGAACGTTGCGACGAGGAGAGTTTGTGAAATACACAACCCCCCTAATCCTGAGCCTCGAATTTGATGGAATATATCAGACTCAATTCCAAGAAAAACGG
This sequence comes from Lantana camara, assembly GCA_037501455.1. Classification (NCBI taxonomy): domain Eukaryota; kingdom Viridiplantae; phylum Streptophyta; class Magnoliopsida; order Lamiales; family Verbenaceae; genus Lantana; species Lantana camara. The sequence goes on from CM074855.1 coordinate 132,798,150, forward strand.
GAAAAATTAAGGCAAAAGAGAACAAATATTACCTACAACCCTGCTGGAGCCGTCGATGTCTACTTCAGAACTCATTCTAAAATCTATACCAACAACCCTTTAATTCAAGCCTGCAATGTGAAAAATGAGGGAAAATTTTCAGGTATTAGGTTGGCAGCGGGAGCACGAAAAATGGGGGAATTAGGATTTCAATGGCAATCGACCGTAATTATATCCAAAGCTAGGGTTCAATTGTAAATTTCCATCCCCAAGAAATGGCATGGTTAGCGAGACATGACAAATTGGCATGTCTGCTGGAGCTCCCGATTTCTGCCGCCATCTCCAGGCCGATACGGAACTTCAAGGCTTTAGCCGAGAAAAAGTAAACGGCCGATTTCGAGGGATGACCGCCTCCAACCCCTGGTTAATAGGGAAGTAAACGGGGCTAAAATGATAAATATGTGAAAATTTTAATTTTAATCATTTTACTTAATATTCTGTACTAATAAATAATTTATTTAATTAAATATTATATATAATATCGGATTCGGATTCTTAACGAATCGAATTCCTTAAATCCATATTCGCTCCATTTATTTCGAATAATGAATATTTACAATCGGATATGATCCATCGAATATTTTTATCAGACGAATATGCTAAAATTCGGATTGGATTCAGATCGGATTCGGATTAAAATCCGACCCATTGACAACCCTACACATAAGAGACAAACATTGTGCCAAAATATTCCAAGTCTGGCGTTCCACCTATTCGCACTTAAGTTGAGCGCTCAACCTTTGCGCTCAACCCAAGTAGTGCTCAACCAGTAGCGCTCAACCCAAGTAGCGCTCAACCTTTGAGCTCAACTTGAGCGTTCAACCAGTAGCGCTCAACCTTTGAGCTCAACTTGAGCGCTTAACCCAAGTAGCGCTCAACCTTAGCGCTCAACCTCAAGTGCGCTCCGACCCAAGCATGGCAGTTACCCACGTTCACACGTCTCTTAACCACTATCACACGAATCCGCGAGAATCGCGCCTTAACCTAATCCGAAGGGTATATTAACTCTTTTTCTGATCGGAGTCAGGTACACGCACACTTTTACATACCGAACCTCTGCCAAAATTTTCGGTCACCTTTCCACCTGAGACAATCTCACTGTCTTGAGCGTCGGAGTGCCTACGCGGGAAACACCCCCCGCCTGGTATTCTTACGTTGCTTTGATCTTAGCAGGTTGAAGAACCCACTCTTTGGCTGATTTGTTGGAGATTTGGAGCCGATTCCGTTCAATTTCCGGTGACCCAAATTTCAGCATCATCAGTTTGGCGCCGTCTGTGGGAAACCACCGGATTTCCCAACCTTTTCTCAAAGTTATTCTTTTTGTTTCGTTTGGAAGATGACCGGTGCTGATAACACTAGTCGTGGCGAGCGAAGCTCTAGCTTGCCTCCGTGACTATCCCCAACCCGAGTAAGTCAAGCGAACATCAACGCGAGTCAAGCGAACGTCGACGTGTTGCGCCATCTGCCACCGGCGTTCCCGCATAAGAGAAACCGCACCGGAGCCACCGTGGACTTTAGTCTGCCCGTCCACTCCTTGCAAGCTCTTGGTACCGGAATAGGCCAAAATTCCTTCAACATTCCGACAGGTTTAAACCCTTTGCTACTAAACCCGTTGTTGTTCAATCCGCTCTGGGGACTCCAAGGGGGAGCACAAGCCCAGATCGGAGGGGTCCAGGCCACTATTGCTCCACCTCGCACTACCATCGTGACGAGCGGAGCGGAGCGCACGGCCAACCGACCGCTACATGAGGAACTGCCCATTCGAACGGACCCCCCACCCGTTCATACCGAGGCAAATCCGACGATAGCGGGACTGAGCCGAGTGCGAAACCCTATCCCACCTCCGGATGGTGATGACCAAGTCCCATTTGTGCGGCGTGATGGGAAGCAGACCATGGTGGAAGACGAAGAGGAACCGGATCCTCTCAATCCCGCTCAATATTCCAAAACTCGAGCGGGAGAAAGAGAGAATGACCGCCTCACTCAGTTGGAAGAGGAGAACCAGAACTTACGTGCTGCCCTAAGTAAAATCGAGGAGGAGTCTCAGGTTGGCGATCAAGACGAAGCCTATCATTGACCTGCAAGACGTCGTGGCGAAGAGGCTTACCGTCAACCCGCTCGGAGTCGAGGCGAGGAGGCGGTCGATAAGCCCAGGCATCGTCATGTCTAAGGCGATCGAGAGAGGCCTATCGAGCTATCAACCCATCGGAGCCATGGTCGGCGCCGAAGATCAAGGCCTGAGCGACCTTCGCCACTTTGCGAGGAGATTCTGATGGCCCGGGCGGGACCTTCAAAGGTTCCTACCAACCTGCCCTGCTACGATGGCACGGGCGATCCTGAGGAACACATGACTGCGTTTGAGCACCTCATACACCTATATGAGCACTCACTGGACTTCTGGTGCAAGATATTTGTCACTTCGTTTACAGGAACCGCCTATGATTGGTTCAAGAGGCTTCCACCTGGATCGATTCGAAGCTATGATGACCTGTGCAGACAATTTGATAGCCATTTTAGCCCTCTGAAGGTGACTAAGCTGCCCACAACTTATCTCTGGAATGTCGAGCAAGGCCCCAATGAAACTCTACGGGAGTACTTTACTCGCTTTGGTGCTGAACTAACCAAAGTTGAGATCCCATCCGGTGATTTCCTGAGGCAGGCAGTTTACCAAGGGCTGAATGATTCCAAGATCAGTACGGAGTGCGGAGACACCATTGCCCGTCAAAAGCCTAATTAAGGACATGATTCATCTCCGGAGGATAGCAAGTGAGTACATGGAGCAGGAAGACATGGCTCGCATGAAACGAGCTCGTGTCCAGGATAGACTATCAAGAAGCTCAAATATCCAGGATAGACTATCAAGGAGCTCAAATCGTGAGGAGCGTAGGGAACGGCAAGCTGGACCCCTCCCCAGGGGACCACGAGTTGAACTCACTAAACGTAACTCGGAGATCCTGAACATAGCCGGTTCCAAGATGTTCAAAAAGCCACGCCCGATGGCCCAGAGCGAGAAAAACTCTCGCTCCGATAAGTATTGCGCGTTCCATCAACAGAACGGGCATGATACGGACGAGTGCATTAGTTTGGAGAAGGAGATCCAGCGCTTGGTAGCCGGGGGTAAACTTTCAGAGTTTGTTAAGTCAATGGATCGAAATCACAAGAGGCGAGGGGACAGGGCCCGGTCACGCTCGCGTAGCCCTCGCCGACCCCGCTCCCGTAGCTCGCATCGTGATCGACGAGCTGGAAGAGGCACCAAGCAAGTACCTGATGATAATATGCCCACTCGTGGGGTGGTTAATATGATTACCGGAGGGGCGACAAATGGTGATACCTAGACCTCGCGCAAGAAAGTTGGGCGCCGATTTAGCCAAGAGCCTAACACTCCTGCTAAGCACATCTTCCATGTTGAGAAAGCAGAGGTCTTGGGTTTTACCGATCGTGATTTTGATAATGTTGTGGTCGATGAGAATGGTGAGTGTCCAGATTGTCCGATGGTAATTGACGTCGACATCTACAACACTAAAGTCAAAAGGGCGTTGGCAGATAGCGGCAGTTCAGTAAATGTCTTGCCATTCTCCACCTTTCAGAAATTGTGTGGCAAGGATGTCGAGCTCGAAGCCGTTGAGACCCCTCTCATTGGGTTCGGCGGATCAGAGCTGTACGCGATTGGCCAAGTGAAACTGGCAAGCTCCTTAGGTTGCGCTCCAAAAAGAGCTACGGTCCCATTGATATACATGGTGGTCGAGGTCAACCTCCCATATAACGTGATTCTTGGGAGACCCGCTCTTGCAAAGTTCAAAGCCATTCACTCTGCATTCCATCGCAAGATGAAGTTCCCAACTCCCAACGGAATCGAAGAAGTAAATTGCCAATTGAAAGAGGCTTGGGAGTGCTACATGCTCTCAACTGTGAAGCCTAAGCCAATTCACGAAACTCCAAAACCGCTGGAAGCGGCTCATGAAGAGGAAGACGAAATGCCAGATATGGAGGGGATTCCTCACCCGAAAAAACACAAGTTAGAAGCTCGTCAGCTTGAACCCAAAGAAACAAGGCTGAAGCCAACCGGAGATTTCAAAGAGATTGAGCTCGTCCCAGGCGATAGTTTGAAAACAACTAAGGTTGGAGCTCAGCTTAAGGGGAAAGAGCAAGTCATGCTAATTGATTTCCTGCGCGAGAATGCTGATATATTCGCATGGAAGCCCTCAGACTTCAAAGGGATTGATCCGAACGTGATTGTGCATCGACTCAACGTCGATCCCTCCGTGAAGCCTGTGAAACAAAAGGCAAGGAGGTTGGGAAATGAAAGGAACGCGATCATTGAAGAGGAGGTGAACAGGCTCCTTGATGCGGACTATATCGAGCCAATTCAGTTTCCCGAATGGCTGTGCAATGTGGTCTTCATCCCCAAGGCGTCCGGCAAGTGGCGCATGTGCAATGACTTCACGGATTTGAACAAGGCGTGCCCTAAGGATCCCTACCCGCTTCCTCGAATTGATCAGTTGGTTGACTCCACTGCTGGGTGTGAGCTCATGAGTATGATGGACGCGATCCAAGGCTATTATCAGATCTTCATGGCCCCCGAGGATCGAGCAAAAACAGCTTTTGTGGTGGTGAACGGTATATATTGCTTCAAGGTTATGCCGTTCGGCCTCAAGAACGCCGGTGCGACATATCAGAGATTGGTGAACCGAATGTTTGCATCTGAGATCAGCGATACAATGGAGGTGTACGTTGATGATATGATTACAAAAAGTGTTAAGGCATCCAATCACCCTGAGCACCTCAAGAGGACCTTCTCAATTCTGAGAAGGTATGGAATGAAACTCAATGTTGGCAAGTGTACGTTTGGTGTTGAGGGTGGAAAATTTCTGGGTTATGTCGTAAGCCAACGTGGAATTGAGGCGAACCCGGATAAGATCGAAGCCATTCAGGCTATCCAACCTCCAGATTCAATCAAGAAGGTCCAGGTGCTCCTTGGGCAAATCATTTCGCTCAACAGGTTCATATCACGTTCGGCTGATCGAAGTCTTCCGTTCTTCAAAGTTTTAAGGAATATGAAACAGTTTAAGTGGACGGGGGAGTGCGATGAGGCACTCGCCAACCTAAAGGCGTACCTCGCATCAGCTCCCCTCTTGGCGAAACCTGAAAGGGGAGAGACACTATACATCTATCTTGCAGTCTCTCAAGAAGCCATCAGTTCAGTAGTGGTGGTGGTTCGCGAACGGAAGCACTTGCCAGTGTACTATCTAAGCAAGGTACTCCACGGACCGGAGCTAAACTACTTAGAAATTGAGAAGTTCGCGCTCGCCCTTGTGCATGCTTCAAGGAAGCTGAAGCCTTACTTCCAATCTCATTCAGTAGTTGTGCTGACCGATCAACCGTTGAGGCAAGTATTGAGCAAGCCAGATGTTTCTGGAAGGCTTGTGAAGTGGGCGATCGAACTTGGGCAATTCGAGGTCGCCTATCAGCCAAGAGTCGCTCAACAAGCTCAAGTGTTAGCAGATTTTCTATTGGAACGAGGTGATCTACCTCATGAGATCGTTCCAGCCGAGGGCGTGCTCCCGTGGACCCTTCATGTGGACGGCTCTTCAACAAATGGAGGAGGGGGAGCGGGAATCTCACTAAGGAGCTCAGATGGACAAGAGCTAGACTTTGCTGTACGGCTTGAGTGGTGGGCCACGAATAATGAAGCGGAGTATGAAGCACTATTGTTGGGGCTTGACTTAGCCCTGCGGAGAGGAATACAACACTTGGCGGTGTTCACCGATTCTCAGCTCGTGGCAAGTCAAGTTGATGGTTCGTACGAAGCAAAGGAATAAACCATGATTCAGTACCTGGGAAGAGTGAACGAGCTTCGCGCTCGGTTCAAAACTTTTAGTCTTTCTCAGATACCAAGGGAGGAAAATCAAAGAGCGGACGCCTTATCCAAATTCGCAAACAGCATGCAAGGTACCGCTGATCATGCGGTCTCATTCTTGACAGCGAGGGAACCCACAATTGCTTTGTGGGGCCGCCAAGAGGTATTCTCCCTTGACCCGGCGGAGCCATGTTGGCTTGACCCCCTTGTGACTTTCCTTAGAGACGGAGCGCTCCCGTCAGACCGAACTCAAGCAAGACAGATAAGGTACCGCTCCGCTCGGTATGTTTTAGATGATGAGGGAAGGCTGTTCCGTAAGTCATTCTTCGGTCCGGATCAGAGGTGCCTCCGCCCATCACAAACTAAGGAGGTCCTCCAACACATTCATTCAGGTCAGGAGGAGAGCACTTGCGGGAATCATGCGGGAGGAAGAGCACTTGCAAAGAAAATAGCACGAGTGGGCTTCTTCTGGGCAACCTTGCTCGCGGATGCTATTGATTACGCTCGAAAGTGCACTCAATGCCAAAAGTTCGGGAATGTGATTCACCAACCCGCTGCAGAAATGGTGAACCACGAGATCTCATGGCCCTTCGATCAGTGGGGAATCGACATCATTGGGCCCTTCCCTTTAGCAAAAGCTCAAAAGTTGTACGCGATCGTGGCAGTGGAATACTTCACAAAATGGGCTGAAGCTGAACCTGTTGCGAAAATCACCGACTCCACGATTCAGGATTTCATATGGAAAAATATTGTGTGCCGCTTTGGAGTTCCCCGAGTCCTCATCTCGGACAATGGGCTCCAGTTCATCAGTAAGCGAACAGTGAATTGGTGTTATGGACTCGGTATTGAGCAAAGGTTCTCCTCGGTTGGAAATCCCCAATCGAACGGACAAGCTGAAGTGACCAACCGAATCATCTTGAAGAACCTGAAGACCATCCTTGATGGAAAAGGAACTAAATGGGCCGAGGAACTCCCTCGTGTCCTTTGGGCATATCGCACATCCCCTCGAACCGCCACGAACGAGAGCCCCTTTTCACTCGTCTACGGAGTTGAGGCGGTACTGCCACTTGAGATCCTCCACGAAACCGCTCGAGCTGCTTACTTTGCGCCACTTACCAACGAAGAAAATAGGGCGCTTGAGCTCGACTGTCTTGAAGAGAAGCGGGTTAGAGCTTGGCAGAATATGAAGCGCTATCAGGCAACGGTGGCCAAGCACTACAATAAAGGAGTCAACCCGTGAAACTTCCATCTTGGTGATTTAGTCCTCAGGAAGGTTGAAGTGTCCAAGCATGTGGGTAAGCTCCAACCTAACTGGGAGGGTCCGTACAAAGTAATCGAAGTGCTCGCTGGCAACGCTTATCGCTTAGCGGACGCGAACGATAAGCCGCTCCCCCGTCCATGGAACGCGATCAACCTGAAAAAGTTCTACGTGTAAGGCTTATCGTATTTGATCTAAGTTAGGCGTTCATTTCTTTCAGCATTTAGTTCATGATTAGCATTCAGTTTTCAGTATTCCGTTTTAGCAAACAAAGACATTTGTATTTCACAAGTGTTCCGTTCAGTTTTATTTAGACATTTCCGTTTCATCTTCTGCTTGAGCACTTTATAAATTTTATGTGACAATCTCTCGGCTCAAGAAGCCTACTCAGAGGGGGGAGCCGAACCCTCCAATCAACACACACACTTTACAACATAAAATTTTAGAGCTCCACGCTTGAAACTTATAAAACTTTCGAGTTTGGCTTACATGTAAACTTGACAATGCTATGGTTCGAAGCTTGAACATGACACTTAGAAAATTTTTACATGCCCGAATGCGAGTTACTTGTCCAAGTCCGAACGCAATACTTAGAAAATTTTCACATAACTTGTATACAATCCCATAAACATTTACAAATGCTATGAGTAAAGCGTACATTCATTCATACAAAGCTTGCCAAATACATGTTTTTCGTTATAAAGCATTGGCATTACAAAGGCCGAAGAGCCCCCTACACAGCGAACTCGGGCGGCTTCCTTCACAAAATAAGAGCAAAACGAGCTAAGCTAAGGCTGTCAAGATACCTCAATTTGGTCCATAATGTCGCCATCAATAGATATGGCACCACCATCGTTCACTTCAAAGTGCTCAGCAACAACGCCTGCTCTCTCAGCGGCGGCTTCACCATTGACGACGCGCTCCCCGCGGGCCCCCTCGTCTCCATCTCGCTCACCCTGAGCGATCCCTGCAACCGAAGCGCCCTCACCTTCTACGTGAGCGGCTTTCTCGGCAACGGCTTTCTTGGCAGCACCTATAGCATCGAGCTCGCTCAAGACAAACCCAAATTTATGGTTGCGGAGGTCATTTCCTTCCGGCTCCGGTCCATGCTCACAGGAGAGGATAGGCCTCATCTTATTATCCCTGTCAAGGCCGATGTCATTTACATTCACATCTTCATAGATTGCCCCTAGGTGGTGGAGTTGGTAAAAGGCACGGTCAAAGGCCTCTTGAATCAGAGGATAGCTGCTAAGCGCGCTTGCTACCTCGAACACCGGGCTCTTCACGAAGCGCCTAATCCCGTCAACCACATCGGCACGAGCTCGATCCGTCGCGCCACGCTCATACTCTTTGAGCTTCGCACTCAACTCAGCGCGAGCCCGCTCATACTCTTTGAGCTTCGCACTCAACTCAGCGCGAGCCCGCTCACCTTCTTCAAATTGCTTCTCCTTCTCCTCAAGTCTCTCCTTGGACCTCCTCAGCTCCACCCTAACGTCCGTCAACATCTCATCGACCTTCTCTATATCATTCAGAAGGGTCTTTTTCTCGGCTTGGAGGTCCTCGATTTGCTTGTTAAGGCGGGAAGAATGGCTCAATTGCGCGCGAACCTCGTTCTCTTTCCTTTCAATCTCGATGTCGGCTCTCTCGAGCTTTCCTTTGAGATCGCGAACCCTCTCATCGAGGTCGCCGTTGGCAACAGCTCTCCTATACAAGCGCTTGTACCTATCCTTTCCTTCCTTATAAACTAGCGCTCTGCGAGTGGCGTGGTCAATCCTTATAGCAAGATCCTACACAAAACACAAGTACACGAATCAAGTCTGGAGCATGCCAAGAAACTAAAGAAGGAGCGCAAAGAAGATAAAATGGACTTGAACGCTTACCATGATGTCCCTCCTCATACGGTTCCCATTATCTTGAAGTTTAGCACCCATCAAGTACCGGTGGTCATCCTCAGATTGGAGCGAGTCGAACATCGAGTTAAGTACCCTCCGCCTCAACGACCTCAACACGACGCCTCAAGCGCCTCCCCCCGGTTTGGTCCCCCTCTCTAGGTCGAGCGCGAGGGTTAGAAGCCTCAAGAGCATCAGCCACCAAACTAGGAGGCGGTAAATCAGTAATAGTACCATCTGCCGAGCGCTCAGCCGAGGGAGCCGGAAGAGGAGCCATGGTAGAATCATCCAAGGAGCTCGTTCCATCTCCATTTGTCTCCTCCGGGGGGGCACGGTCTTCGGTCTCATCACGACGGCTCTTGTTTCCCTCTCGGGCATCTTCCCGGGTAACATCTTCGGTTGGATTACGCCGAATGGGCAGGTCTCGAGCACCCTTTCCCTTATCAGGCTTGTGGCAAACAACCTTATTAGTGCTCGCCACGCGAGCTATAGCCTCTCGAGCATTCATCAGATCGTCGATACCTGAAACATGAAATAAAGCACGTCACAACGAGCATAGCATCAAATGGTATAACGAATGCAGCACATAAAGACTACCTAAGGGATGGACGCGTTTAACCGGAAGTGGGGATATGCCGGTCATAGAAAGAATCTCTTCAACCAAAAAACGTGAGGCGTGTAGCTGCCCCAATTTCTTCCAAGTCTCTATTGAGTCATTCGTGATGGTTCTTTCACTGTCACAGACAATTCGAGGCCTGCCGCGTACCACCCATCTTTCACAAATGCCCCACGGCTCATCCCTCGAGTTCCTAATATACACGAAACGGTCCTTCAATTTCTTTCCATGAGAAGCTAATGGCCTTATTGAAGGCGCGTGGTTGGAAGAAACATAAGTAAATCCGCACCCATGTTTGCTTTCGGACGACCTAGCGGATCGCTGGATCTTGTACAAGTGGGCAAAGTTAGCCACCGAAGGCTCTTCCCCCAAGCACTCCATAATCACGATAAAGCAATGTATCAACGAGTGAGAATGAGGCATCAACTGAGCCAAGCTAACCCCCATAGCGTCGTAAAGATCCCTTGCAACACGCGCAATCGGAAAGCGGAGACCCCCCCTCTAAATCCTCACAATACACTGCTATGGCTCCCTCTGGCGGTGTAGTAATCTGCTGATGAGGCAAGGGACGGATAATCTCATAATGCTCCGGGATATGAAACCGCTGCCTCAACCCATCAAACTCTATATCAGATATCTCAGAAGGGATTTCATGAGGATCGAGCAACACTGAATTCCGAGATTCCATAGTACCTCCAACCCCATTGGCCTTGTTAATAGGATCACCCAATTCAGCAGACTCATCAATCTGAGCACCTCGCTCATCAAGTACATTATCTCGGCCACTCGGTCCCGGCATACCCCCGCGGTTATTCGACCCACCGCTCAGCATATCCCGACTAACGCAATGGATGAAATTCAAAGTAGGTAGCTCAGAGTTTACCTCAAATAAAATTAGCCGAATCACTTTACACCAAGTGGGTATGCTCAGCGCCGAACGAGCTCTCTACGGCCTAAATCAATCAAACAACAATTGTATCAGGGCAAAACTCATGAACTCAAAGCAAATTTACCCAAGTGGCAATTTCGCAACAATCAAAGGTTTGGATTCAATCTCATTCGTGGGAACTCAAGGTCAAATTACCAAAATTTGAACCAGCCCATTCATTGAGACGCCACCAATAATCAATGCAATTTCATTCGCTAGAGTACAAAAAGCAACGCATGCAATTCCATTTCATGGAAATACAATCAATTTCGTTATCTGGGGTCCAGGGGATAATGAATGCAATTTCATATCATTGGAATACAATTTGCAACTAACTCCATTGAGATTCAGAAAGAAATTTCCCATGGAACTCAAGAAATAACTCATTCTATTTCGTCCATTGGAATACAACCCATTCGCTGGGTTCTAAAAAGCAAGGAATGCAATTTCATTTCATGGAGATTAATGCAATTCCATTTTGTGGAAATTAATGCAACTTCATTTCATGGAAATGCAACCAACAATCATTTGTTGGGGTCCCAGAAACAATTAATGCAATTTCATTATTTGGAATTCAAGAATGAATGAGGCAGCTAACTACTTTGAAATATAGGAAGCATTTTTTACAAAAGTTGCAAGAAAGACAAATCCATCCCGTTTCGTCCGTCAAAACCCAAGGGGCAAGCACTTTCATTTCATCCGTGGATATGCAATTTTACAATCAAGGCAGTCACTCTCATGGAAATATAGTCAACAACCAACAATCTATTCCATTTCATCTATTGGAATTCAAAATACAAGCTACGGGAATTCAAGATACAAGCTGCGAGACCAGATTCAAATTAAAAAAAAAAGGAGAAAAAATGGTTCAGCAGTATGTCTCGACAAAACCCCAAACTCACAAAAATTGGTGAAAACCCTCGACGAAGAGATGCCGAAATTTTCTGAAATCCTTGAGTCTCCACGCGACTCACCGGGCGCCGCCTCAGACTCAATCTTCTCTCAACCTCGCAGCTGTAAAAAGGCCCCGGAACCCGGTGATTCCAGATCTGACGAGAGCCTCTGAAGCGATACTTCAAAGTCCGCGTCCCAGATCTGGTGATGGCTTAAAGTCACCTGATTCGGAGCTGAAAAATGGTCGTGACTCCAGATCCAACTTCTCAGAGTCGTCGGGAGCCAACGCCGGTGCCTCCGTCGCGTTTGTGAAACTGACGCGGAACCCCAGCCTCGCAACGAGGCACAGCCGCCACCACTTGTAAGAGACATGCTCACGTCGTCGTGAGCCTTACACGAAGCAATGGTGTCGCCGCCGTCAAAGCCCACTGTTGTCGCCGGAAGCCGTCGTTAAAGTAGGGGAAATGATTTTTGAAATCTCGCCTAAAGTCTGAAGAAGAAAGCCAATTCTTTGAAAATTGGATGAACAGTAACTTTGAAGAATGGAAATTATCTGTAGGGGCCCACCTTAGAAATAAGGTTATAAGTGTCGGCAAAATTTCAGCAATTCGGCTAGTGGGAGCATAACCTTCTTCATTCTAACCATGACAATTGAGAAACAGCTAATATGAAAGTGAGACAAGGTTGAACAAGGCCTTTCGTTCGGCGTGGGAGTTAGGGGGCTGAGCACGAGTTTGGATCGTAAAAGGGAACTCAAATATTCGGTCAAAAAGGACCCGTCTCGGAATGGAATAATTACTCCGTGAGCATCTCGATTCCTCGATACTTCGGAGTGGGGGGGCAAATGATAGTGCCAAAATATTCCAAGTCTGGCGTTTCACCTATTCGCACTTAAGTTGAGCGCTCAACCTTTGCGCTCAACCCAAGTAGCGCTCAACCCAAGTAGCGCTCTACCTTTAGCGCTCAACCCAAGTAGCGCTCAACCTTTGAGCTCAACTTGAGCGCTCAACCCAAGTAGCGCTCAACCTTAGCGCTCAACCTCAAGTGCGCTCCGACCCAAGCATGACAGTTACCCACGTTCACACGTCTCTTAACCACTATCACACGAATCCGCGAGAATCGCCCCTTAACCTAATCCGAAGGGTATATTAACTCTTTTTCTGATCGGAGTCAGGTACGCGCACACTTTTACATACCGAACCTCTGCCAAAATTTTCGGTCACCTTTCCACCTGAGACAATCTCACTGTCTTGAGCGTCGGAGTGCCTACGCGGGAAACACCCCCCGCCTGGTATTCTTACGTTGCTTTGATCTTAGCAGGTTGAAGAACCCACTCTTTGGCTGATTTGTTGGAGATTTGGAGCCGATTCCGTTCAATTTCCGGTGACCCAAATTTCAGCATCATCAGGCCTAATTCTAGGTTGGGCCTACACAGTACGGGCTTCGGTATTTATAACTACATAAAATTGTTATTATATCATATGTGTGTATATACAATATTTGTACGTGTGGACCTTACTTCAAATCATACTTTATTAATTTTTGCATAGTTTATTTTTTTAATTTTTATAACATCAAATTTGTATATAGTACTCATCAACATAATAAAATGCCTAAATAAGAAATAATAAATAATTAAAACCATTAATAAGATTCTTGATACTATAACGATTCGCGACTTTTTGGTTTTTTTTTTTTTTTGGTTGTCAAAGGCCTCGAGAGAGGCCAAGGAGGACATTACATCCTCAAGTAAAACCAACCAGAGGGGAATCCCACTCCCTCCAATCTGCATTAATCTCGTGCCCCATCTTCGCGAGCTTATCTGCGCTATCGTTGCATTCCCTAAACACGTGCTTGAGAGTAGAGATCCAAGGCATCCGGAGCAGCCTACGACAGTCTTCTATGATATTCTTCAGGGGGTGATTCTCAATCTCATCTTGCAGCACCCAATGAACCACGATGTCTGAGTCAATCTCAACTTCAATGCGTGGGTATCTCCTAGGCCAAGCAATTTGTAACCCCTTTCGGAGTCCGAGAAGTTCGCATATTTATGATTACCTTTATCTTGGGTTTGCGTATTTATGATTATCTTTATGTTGGGTTATTAATTCCTATTATATGTATGTTGCCGTTTTTGGACCGAAATGAAACTTGATTTATTTTTGTTTGTAGTGCCTTAAAACGATGGGATACCGTATTTTCCGCACTGTAATTCGACCTGTACACATAAAGAAAAAATACTATAAACTCAATTTGACTAGAGGTATTTAAAAGACGAAATTCATAAAGACGCTTTCAATTACCTAGAAATTTGTCCCAAAACAATATCATAAAAACAGGTTCAACTACCTAGCAACCTGTCCTAGCAGAAATCATATTCATATCACCTATTTAAGGGCATAAATTAAATGTGATCATTCATAGAAAAAAATAGGAAATTTGAAATTATAAACAATGGCCAACATGACCCGACTAACTTATACAATACATAATTTTTATATGCATGACAAATGGTTACGAAACATGAATGACTCTTACTAAACTCGAAATAAAAGACTTGAACCCGATTCACTTAGCCTCCTAGCACAATATTGCACCTGCAAGGGTGACTGGTGAAGTGAGATAACTAATACATATATATACGTATACATACACATAAAAAAATGGGGTTACACTATGCATATGCAATTCATAAAACATATCATATATTTGATCTAGTATGGCTTCAGTTGTCAAAACTTCTCATCTCATATCATTGACATATCGTTTGCAAACTTAAAACAAAACTTTGAGTCATCCTAAACTAAGTCCACACACCACGCTTACAGATGGCATGTGAGTAAAGTCAGTCTCCAACCTTATGTCTCCTCGTATAACATATCATATCGAAACTTAAACAGAAACATATCCATCCTTATTCCTCCATCATTAGAAGGGTGATCAACCCAACTAACTGTACACAAACATAAGGGATAGCAAGTCCGGCGGTCGTCCTTCACACTACCAATCTCCTATGGCAATCCCAGGTCCCACCATAATAGGCTGCATGAAGAGTTCATCTTTGGTCCATGCTTTCCCGGATCACTCAACACACGTTTGAGAGCCCAAAAATTGCTCACAGACATCCCCATGAGTTAACGTATACGAATTTCGCCAAACATATCTTTTTGTATCAAAAATTCTTAGACACACATTTAAAATATTTCATAAGAACATACCATATTTCAAAGACTCACGTAACCGGGGCATTGGGGCCTTTGGAACATTTCCAGATGTATGCACACTAACTCTTATATACATATAGGTTCAAAATTTGATTTTACAAACGTTGGATCAAATATGATACATGTAGGTGTAGAAAAAAAAATCATGTTGGGCAAGGTTGTAGCGACATTTAGTTCAGACTTGTGGAGGATACTGTCTACAACAAAGAAATGGCTTATAACTTCACCTGAATGCCGACATAAACTAAATACCTATACGAGGCCAACGAGCCTGCTTGAATGACCAAAGCTCACCGGGAGGTAGGCTTGGCATTGGGTGGATATTATCCCATCCAGGACCAAATCCAAATAATATTCAAGTTTTTTAAATTCAAATCCAATTCAAATCTAATATGTCAAAACCCAATGGGTTTCCACCCAAACTAAATCCAAAATTTGTGGGTGGGTTTTCAAACCTATCCAAAATTTCAAAAACCCATTGGATATTTTTAAAGGCCCAATTAAAAATCTATTGAATATTAGAAAAGTCCAACTATGTATCTCCCTACTTGAGAGTTGTGAACATAATGGGTTTATTTAAGACACAGGGGGTCCTTTACTTCTCTTGGTGGCTATCCATTGGGGATGGTTTAAAATTTTGAAAAATCTTGGTTATATAAGACACTGGTCTCTTTACCTTGATGGTTGAAAAAGTAGTTTAATTAGGCCAAAATTACAACCATTTACTCTAGCAGGTAGTAAATAATAGGTTTAGGGTGCAAATGACTACATAGGCTTTGCTAAGTTTGCTCGGTAAGTTAAAATTGGTTAATTTGCTTTTGTTAAGTAAACCCTATATGTATATTTATCACGGGAAATGATTTAGTGTGCAAAAACTTTCTCCGCGTTCATGAACATTATGAGTTTGATACTTGCTTTGCTCTTATATATATAGTGTGAGTGTGTTAACCCCTCACTCAGTCGAGTTAAGACTGACCCCTCCCCTTTTACCTTTTTAGTTTGCAGGTTTACTTGGAGTTCGTGCTAGGCGGAGTATGTGTCTGTCTTTTGGAGTCCGTTCTGAGTCTTTGTCTAGTAGGTGGTCTTGCATTTGCATTTCTTTCATTTGGCTTATGTATAAGATATGTTTGTATATGCTATTTGGAATTTATATATGATGTGATATGTATATCTCGGGACAGGTTAGGACAGGTTGCTCGGTTTAGTTGAACCCGTTGGATTTATGATTATTGTTTGATATTCGGGATTAGGTATTTATGTTAGTGGAATGTAACGCCCCAGTTTCCGGATGAACAGGTAAGCACGCCACGTGTGAGTTTGAGCGTAGGTTTATTTCATTTCTTTTAATTTCATAATATATTACGTGGCATTTCATAGTTTCACAAAATTCATGAAACATTATTTATATCAACTCGTTGAATTCATATCATTGCAAATATTATTTCATGACACGAAAAATATTTATTGCATGAAATCAATTACCGAGAGTGATAGAAGTACCAAATTGTCCCTAGTTAAATACTTTCTAAAATATTAGGGACTTAATTGCATGATTTTTAAGGACCAAATTGAGCATATTTTAAATCATGGCATACCTAATTGTAGAACTTATAGACTTCAAGGATTAATTGGCAATTTGGCAAATTTCACAAAAATCAAGGGATGAATCACGTAATATCATCCCAAGGTTCTTCCTTGATCATTTCTAGCAAAAATATTTCCCAACTCATTCATCTCTCTCTCGGTATTTCAAGGAAGAAAAGGGAAGAAGATAATTTTCTATCAATCATCAAGATTTCAAGAAGTGTTCAAGGAATTAGGAGATCATCATCATCATCATCCACTTTCTTCATTTCTTTCCATTTCAAGGTTGGTTGCATGGAAAAGGATGATTTTTGATTGTGTTTGACATGCTAGGGTTTGGATGATATATGCTAGATGATTGAATTAGAATAGGAAGCATGATTAAATGATGATAACATGAATTCTTGCTTGATTTCTAGCTTGATTCCTTGAATATTTGGCATGAATGATCAAATTGATCATGAACTTGGAAGCATGAATTCTTGATGATATTTTATGGTTTAAGTGCCTAAGTGTTATATTATCACTTCTTGAATGGGTATGCATCATATGTCCATAGATTATAGCTTTTGGGGTTCAAAAATGGATTTTGGTTGCTTTGATGCTTTCTTCCCGAGAGCATGCTCTGTTTTGCTCTGTTTTTCCCAGTTGCAGAACTGGGAACGACCGTTCCCAGCCTCAAGGCAAGGCGGGAACGGGCGTTCCCTTCTTTCAAAACGAAACTGCGCGGCCGACCATGGGAACGGCCGTTCCCATTTTGGCCTTGGAGCCGGAAGGGCCGTTCCCAGCGTAGGCGCGCTTTTAAAATGGAAAAACGTTGCCGCGTTTTTCTGGGCAACGGGAACGACCGTTCCCAGTTTTCAAAAGAAGCCTGGAACGGCCGTTCCCAAGGGGCTGACAGAACAAAATTCACTGCATAAATTTACGATTTTGACCCCTCGATCCAACGACTTCTTTGACCCCGAATTGCTATAATATGTGTTAATATGATGTGAAACGAAAAGTTATCATACCACATTGCATTTTCGAGGTCGTCTCGACACGTTTTCGCCGTTCGTCATATTTTGGCCATTCTAGTCCATGTCTCATGATCATATGTCGTATTTGCACAGGTCACGAGGGCGTGGACGAGGAGCAAGCTCCTTAGAACGCTACTTATTTTATTTTGCAAGAAAGGTGAGGTTTTGTGTTGGTAAAATGAACCCTACCACCCTTATGTGCTAATTTTCGGCCAAAACCTATTATACTTATAAACGTTTTCAAAGGGAAATATATTTCAAGCAAGAATGTATCGATTGTCATGATTTTCAAGCATGTTTGGCGAGTACATGATTGCACGTGGGCCCGAGGGTAATTCTTGAGCCAACCGGGAAAGCACGGGCTGACGGGTAACTCCTGAATTATCCTCACATTGTTGGGATCACCCCCGAAGCCACTAGGAGATTAGTGGTGGAAGGAGTTCCGTGTCTAGAGGGTCATGTCCTCTACACACACCATGTCGTGGATAGTCGAGCCTTGCAAACTCGCTATCACCCGGAGGAAGAAGGAGACTGGGGATTAATCCGGAATGTCGGGTTATCCTCGGGTTATTGCATGTTTTCAAGTATGAAATTGTCTATGTGAGCACTAAAGTATATTGCATGATCACTTATTTATCAAGCAAGCAAGCATGATCACGTATTGTTCACGATTGGGAGTTCGGTTGGAGATTGCCCTTACTCGCCGGGGCCACATGTTCATGATATTGACAAGCATGATTAATTAAACGTGTTAGAATGGATAGTTGTAATCCCGGGCAAAGGACGAGATTTCTTGAACTATATAATTCTTGTTTTCTAAAAGTCTTTACCCGAGGCTACAACCTGCATGTGACGTGTGTTATATATATTTATTGCCCCTCACTCAGTCTTCGGTAGACTGATACTTCACTTTTCAGGTACCTTTTGAGCGTGGTTGTGCTAAGCGGGAGTTGGTCGTGTCCTGCATTATCACGAGTCTAGTATTGCACCTTTTATGTACATATTAGATTGGATATCATGTTATGTTCACGATTAACATCTTTTGGATACGCACTGATGTATATTATTGAAGATATGATAATGTATTGATAGATAATTGGTACCTATATGTATCTATGTAATAAATATGGTACCTATATATATATGAATGGCTTTATTGCTTCCGCTTTTCTATTCATGTTTGGTTGATTATGTTGGGGAGAGTGTCCCGCCTAGAGCGTCGTTTTGTTGTCACCCGTTCGCTGTGGTCTTGGTTTATGTATGAACTGTCCATTTCATACGTGGATTGAGGCTACAGTGCGGGGGATGTGGCGCCTTGGGGTCTAGGGTGCTACATGGAACCCGTCAACGATTTATGTATGTTTGATTATTGCCTGGCTTGTTTCGCTTCCGCATTCTTGTTCTGGTTTGAGTTTTGCTTTCAGGGTCTAAGTTCCGCCTAGCCTAGGTGTGAGTTTGTTAGTCTCCCGTTCGCCACTGTTTGGTTCATGTACGGACTCTCCATTTCGTATGTGGATCAGACTTTGGTGCGGGGGATGTGGTGACCCACCGTGCAGGTGCTACATAAAGGCTTACCAACTACTGTTCCAAGGGCGAGTATTTATAGCCATAGCCAAATAACACAGTAACGTGTGTACTGTAGGTGTGCATTAATAGCGTTGCCAGTCGTCGATCTGGGTGTTGGACGATGGAACCGGCTTGAGGTGGGTCGTTTGTACCTTCTTTCCCCTTTGGGTAAAAGCAGGGACTGACGGTCATTAATGATCCGTAGTACGCCTGTTCCAGGGAATGAGAGAGATACGCGTGTTCCGACAGGAGTGCTTTACAGTATTCGGGTGTCCGGTGAAGTATAACATCGATCTGGAGATCGATGCGCCTTCCGGGATCCTTAATCCTGCTTGGGGCTCTCATAGAGGAGCGGATTTGACGATCTGATGATCGCAAGTGCAGATCGATCAGATAACCGGATGATTAGGCGACGTGTGAGCTGACCCGATCCGTGTAGATCTGATGATCTAAAACCCGTATCGATCTGATGATCTGTGCGGGACCGTATCTAGCCTGTCACGTTTCCAGGACAGTCCACGTGGCTCCTCTGGGGCGTGCCACATGGCCACGCTCTATTATGCCATGTCACATCTAGTAAATTAACAATATAGATAAAAGATGATTTAACAAATATCATTTTTTTATTGTGAAAAAATAAATTAAAAAAATATCACACATAGTCTATATATTTATAAATATATTGTATAAAAAAATTAAATATTACACTATACATTATTTTCTCTACTTGTTAAATTAATTCAAACTTTCGTTTTTTCAGTTTACACGTCTGTGATTTTTGGCACATCAGTAAGTTATATTTAATTTGAACATCAAATTTCAACAAATCAAGTAGCAACAATTAGTTAGAGTATTCATCTTCTATCCAAAGGGTCTAGGGATCAAACCTAGTAGTCTCCAAAATAAAAATATTTGACTTGTTTCAAAAATAAAAAAATAAAAAAACCGGGCCACCGGTCTGTTAACCGGTTCAATCCAATCACCGGTTTTAGATCGGTTTTTAGCGGGTCATACTGGTCCGTTAAGCAACTGGTTTTAGGGGGGTCAATCGGACCGGAATGGCGACCGGTCATCGGTCGAACCGGTCCGTCCGGCCGGTCCGGTACGGGTTTCAAAACATAGCCGAAATGCTATTACAAAAACATCATAAAAAATTAAAAAATGATGTGTGATAACTGATAAAAATTAAAATCTGCCCAAGATAATGAAATTAACTAAGTAATTAAAATTTATACCAAGATAATGAATTAATTTAGTTAATTTTTCAAAAAAAAAAATCAATTAATAGGATAATCTTACCTTAAATGCAATATACTGGATTACTGATCAGTCTTATTAGCCAACTACAGAGATCATGAAATCTGCTTTCCCAATTCAACTATTATTAATATTATATATTATATATATGTTACGTCTATAATGATATTATATATTATATTAATATTAATATTATTTATTAATATATATGATTAACATATATATATTTATATATTATTAATTTATAATCGGGATTTTTGGGATCCCGAATGTCCCGACCATTTAGAAAACAATTCCCGATTCCGACGCCCACCCCTAAATATAATGCAGTAATATAATGCATATCTATACTATTATATATTTGATAACGATGTTTGACTTTTCAACTGTACATTTTCGATGACGTGGAATTTTGTGATTTTTTTTAAGTTTTTAATTACATATAAAAAATGTGATTGACTTATCTTTATTTTGTATATTATTTTATTATGAATATAAGTAGTAACTAAGGAAAATAATTATCTTTGGCAAGTTTGACTAAATGATAATTTGTCTTTTTTTTTTAGATTTTTAATTATATAAAAAAATATGATTGCCTTATCTTTATACTGTATATTATTTTATTAAGAAAAATAATTATTTTGTCAAGATTCATAATATATTTTTTATTTGTATTTTTTTTATAAATGATGAAATTTTAGAATTCTGAATCTATACTATTATATATATTTGTGAACCATGTTTGACTTTTTTTGTGTATTTTTTATGATGTGTAATTTTTTATTTTTTTTTTAGGTTTTAAATTAGATAGAAAAAATGTGATTGGTTGATCTTTATTTTGTAAAATATTTTATTATGAAAATAAATAGTAACTAAAGAAAATAATTATCTTTGTCAAGATTTATAATATACTTTCCATGTAAGAATTTCTTAAATTATATATATATATTTTTATCAATATAAATAAATGTTATTAATTTGATTATTAAAAATATATAAATGTTAAGAAAGGAATATATAAATGTTATATTTGTTTGCACCCACAATTAAGGAGACTTAATTGACATCCACCCCATAATTGGGTTGGTATTTAATATCTATACTATTATATATTTGATAACGATATTTGACTTTTTATTGTACATTTTTTATGATGTGGAATTTTATGGTTTTTTTTGAAGTTTTTAATTAGGTAAAAGAAATATGATTGGCTTATTTTTATTTTGTATATTATTTTATTATAAAAATAAGTAGTAACTAAGAAAAATAATTATATTTGGCAAGTTTGACTGAATGAAATTAATTTTGATATTTTTACTAATTAAGTAAGGTTAATATTATATGCATATATTTTGATATTTCTATATATTTGTTAAATTAATTTTAATACTGATTACTTAAATCACGAATACAATTTCCATAAAAAGCCACTACAATTTCAAATTTAAATTCAAACATTAAAAAATAAAGAGAATCAATTAAGTTACTTAAATTACTCCATCAAATTAATTAATTTTTCAAAAATTAAAATTAATAGTATATTTATATATGCATCTATCTATATACTATAATATACTTACCTAGAAAAAAATATATTATAATATATAGGAATGGTGTGTTTGTCCCTAATTATGTCAATTTTAACCGAATACTTTTTTCTCCTTTTTTAAAATTTTTTTAATCTGTAAAAATTATTTCATTGGTTAATAAACATTCCACCATATTTAATATTTTGAATGCTTTAATTATTTATCAAAATCAAATTAATTAAGATACTAATCTATTAAATTTAAGAAAGTCCAACTAATATAAATATCTTAATTAATTAATTAATCATAATTAATTGAAAATATACTTAATTTATTTTAGCATAAATTAAGGGGATTAACTTTATTTATTGAAACTTATTTATAGCAAATATTATGTCATATATGTGCACAAATCTTCCAACTCAAAACATGACTCATATAAAAATGTAGTTGATAAGGAAGAGAAAACATAACCTAGCATTTTCTTCATTGCAACTTTGAATATTTCGATTTTTTCTCTGTAATTTTCAGCCCCACAATAACATTGTACATCATTTGTGATAATGGTTTATATATTTCAGCTTATTTTTTATGTATATATTGTTTGTATATTATTTTTGAATTCTTATTTTCTTTTCGCTGTAATTTTTAATGACAGAAAAGAATTGTTCGTGGTAAGGTTTTTAGGAACTAAGAGGTAAGATTTTTTTCTTGCATCTTCACAATGTATTTATACTTTCATTTTTCATGGTATTTATTTATATACTAAATTATAGTTTTCTTTTTCTCCGTTTTGAGATTTTTGTTCGAGCTCCAACCGTGAGAAGGTACATATCTTAATTTAATGATAATTTACGTATTATTTATATATCTTTTTAGTATTATAGTTTTTTCTTATTTTTTGATAGAAAAATATCTTCTTTGAAGTTTTTGCTCAAGTACATTACGTCAGAAGGTAATTTTATACATCTTTTTGTTGAATGATAAAATATGTATTGTTTATATATTTTTTTTGATATTATAATTTTGTTTCTATTTTTTGATAGAGAAATACTTTCTTTTCAAGTTTTGTTCAAGTACCGATTGTGAGAAGATTTTTTATGAACTAAGAGGTAAGATTTTTTCCTTCCATCTTCAGAATGTATTTATATTTTATTTTTTCATGGTATTTATTTGTATACTATTTCTCTGTCTTGAGGTTTTGTTCGAGTTCCAACCGTGAGAAGGTAATTTTCTAAATATCTTAGTTTAATGATAATTTATATATTATTTATATATTTTTTTAGTATTACAATTTTTTTCTTCATTTTTTGATAGAGAAATATCTTCTCTAAAGTTTATGCTCAAGCACCTACCATCATAAGATAATTTTATATATATCTTCATTGAATGATAAAATATGTATTGTTTACATATTTTTTTAAATTATAAATTTTTTTCTCTATTTTTTGATAGAGATTTTTTTTTTTTTTAAGTTTTGTTCAAGTACCGATTATGAGAAGATATTTTTATACACTGCTTTGTTCAATGATAATTATGTATTTATATCTATATATTTTTTTTTTATTAGCATATTACCCATGTGATCGCCATAACTATATTACCATTCTTTTTTAAACAATATTTATTATAAGCAATAATTTGTAGTGTAATATTTGCTTTATTGGAATTTAAAAATATATTAGAATCAATATATACGATTCAGAAAATAGAGAAAATGGATATTTCCTTTGTTTTATTGGATGGATCGATAATTGTTTGAAGTAGTTATGATGGCTTTTTATGATTTGTGTTACTTCTACCCGTCATTATATTAAGACTGTAATTGACGATTAGCATCCTGCTGTCAGTTTTGTCTAATTTTCTCCCAATAGAAAGTTTTCTTTTCTATCGGGACTCTTGGTAATACTTTGGTTAGTCTCTCTCTTTCTATTACAATCTTTCCATAAAGTATATAGAATACTGTGATTATTTATTTAGGATTCATAGGAATATATAATTTGGTTAGTCTTTATATGAAAATATTTGGTTAAATGAAAACCTAATATTTGGTTGATGAGAGATTACTATCAAATATATGCTAAAATTTGTTCTTAATAAATATTTGTTTTGTCGGGACACATAAATATTAAATTGATACTTTGGTTATATATAAAAAATATATGCATTGACCGAATATTATTTTCTGGTAATTTTAAATTATTTTATTAAAATGAAAAATTGTGATTGGTTGATGATTATTAAATTTCAATAATTTGATATTTACTTATTAAAATAATGTATCCCTTACTTTTTAAAACTTTCCCTCATTTAAAGTATTAATTTATGATAAAATATTTTGAATGCATAAATTAAGGATCACATACAATTTAAATTCAAAAATTTATGTGGGATAAATTTTTGTCCTAAGTTTCTCATTCTTTTTCTAATTTTTTATAGCCGTCTTCCTCCCTTCATATCCCAATTCTTGCTTTCGTGCACAAAAACTCTATCTACCAACAACTTTATTTATTATTTTTCAGCACACAAACAATGCGCTCTCTCCCAATAGTATAATTTTTCGTTATACGCATATGTACTACTATTGTTGTTTGATTTGTCTTTATTACGTTTTCTTTAATTTGAATTTAAACTTTTATTTTTGTTTATATTTTTGTGTTATAGTTTTAGCCTTTCATTTATTTTATTAATTTTCTTCTTTTATTATTATTTTTGTTATTCAATATTGCTTTGAGTAAATTTCATTATTATTATTTTACCACATTGTTTGTTGTTCTTAATATTTATTGTTATTTTTGTTTAATAATTTTTTATTATAACAATTGTTATTTGTTTTTTCTTTGTAGCAAATTTAACTATTAATATCTATTATGTAAAATATTTATATAAGTTTTGTCATTAATTACTAAATTAAAATTTAAATTATTATCTATTACTTTCCGTGCATAGCACGGGACATAGACTAGTATATATATATATATATGAAATGCACCCACATAATTAATATTAATGGAAAATTTGAAAAAATAGAAAGGGTTTGTACATTTGGCCATTGGATATTTTCAGATTTTAAAACCCATGAATAAAAATCCAACCCAAACTCAAATTTAATTAAAATGTGGACTTGAGTTTGGATTGGATAATTAAATTTTAGGGTTTGGCGTTTGGGTTGGGGATTCCCCACCCAATGCCAGGCCTACTGGGAGGTACACTTGTACGTTTGACACAGCTATTGGGTGAGACACAACTCTACATAAACCACATAACGATGCACCACAGTCCACACTTAGTTCTGTCACACATGAGAGATGGAATGCATACTTATCCACAAGGACCACAACGAAGCCATTGATCATGTATTACAAACTTATGCATACTTAGGCAAAAGAGTGAAAATACATCACATTGGGCAAGTATCGGATCCATATATATGAAACCATGCGTTGCTTAAAGGTTCATGATTAGTCAAATAATATCACAAGTCTGCATATACGGTAACTCATAATTAAGCATACAACATTCAACCACATTCATAATTAAAATTTAAGCCTCTAATAAAACGATACAAGTTTCATATATTACGTTATGACCCCTTCATGATCAAAGGAATCTAAATTCTTTAACATCTAGAAGGTTACTTTAACAAGCATAGTCGGTTAGATCAATTAATATCATGTAATCAAGTTCCAAGCTCATATTTGATATAAGTCCGGGCTCAAATCCTACTTTTGCCATGAGTGAATTGAAATTTCTCAGCAGCTAGTCTCCTTCAGCGAGATACTTACAATTCAGTAAATATCTAATCACAATAGCCAGCAATACATGTTTTAATCCGGACTAAAGAAAAAACCAAAAGTTTTAAACTTGATTCACCTTTTAAGAAACATGAATTCCGTCTCGAGCCATAACTAAGGCGTGGAATCTCCAGTAGCCAATATAGCATATATGGGGGCAGCCTTAAAACTTTTCAAATAACTTAAAAACCAAAATCATCAAATGTCAGCATAACTTTTGAATAGTTAAAACAGCTTGAGATACCCTTTATCGTCCACAAGAGCACTGATCTTTGCTGAAGCAGCAGCTAGTGTTTCATTGCTTTTGCAGTATGCAAATCGGATATATCGTTGGGAAAAGTTATCTGACGATGAATGGTTATGGAAGAACCCTGATCCTGGTACTGCCACTACCCCTGCTTCCTTGATTAATTTCTCAACAAACTGAATCTGCAATATGTCAAAAAAAGAAAAGAAAAGAATTGAAGCATTTGTGCTTGTTATAATCCAGAGATGGGTAAAATAGAGTGAAGGAATGTTATAACAAAAAAAATAAGCAAACGGAGAATGTGAAAGATGAGATAATAATATATGAAAACTCACATCAGAAAGAGGGCAGCTTTCGGGAAGCTGAGCGAACACGAAAACGGATCCCTGAGGCTTATACCCCACCTGGAATCCAACCTTCGCAAGCAAGTTGAAAATGCAATCTCTGTTTGATTTATAATCCTAAGAACATAAATCATGTTATTAACAACCGGAATGCACCATAAACTTACCGTACGAATTCCATTGTCGGGGCAAATTTGTAGTACTTGGAAAATTTCGGAAAGGATTTGGTGATACAAATTTCATATCAACATTAGCCATAATAGAATCAAAACCAGCACCTGCTGCAATCTTACTTTTCGCAAGTGCTCGAAGTATGCAGGGGGACTTCTTAAGGCAGTCAGAGCAGCTTCCTGAAACGGTGATGGAGCACAATCTGTAAGTTTGACGTGAATATTTCTCACTGCAGAGGCGATGCAAGTCGGGGCAATTGCCCATCCAATTCTCCATCCTATAATGCGTTACCAGACAATAAAACTTCACTCTTCAAATTCCTGATAAACTTTTTGCTTGAAATCATATTTATATACAAAAGAGGGACAATGAGTACCGGTGATACTGAAGGTTTTCGACAATGAAGATGTGATGATTGTTCTCCTTTGCATATCAGGAAGTGAAGCAAGTGACACATGCTGCTCATTGTCATATGTTATATGCTCGTATACCTTCACAAAGAATGAAGAAGGGGAGATAGATGACAATGGCGAGTTAAATTCCTAATATCTACAATAAAAATTTCTACGAAAAAATTCATCAAACAGAAACATGCTTCGTCTTCATCTTGTACCCAACAAATAATCATAAATAAATGTTTATCATACTTCATCTGTTACAGCAAGCAGATCCCTTTTCTTGCAAGCTCCAGCAATGATCTCAAGCTCATCCTTGGTGAAAACTTTCCCAGTTGGATTGTGAGGACTGCCATTTTGAATTAATAGAGTTCTGAATTCTAGCATCCTTAGGAATTTGATACATAAGATGGCACTGTGTTTCGATTTTTTGGTGTCACACAGTCGGTAATATAATCGAACTCCAAACGTAGTGCCATAACTAACGAACTACTAAGAAAAGAACATTTCTCATTTCCATTGCAAAGATCATACCTGTTCAACACCAACGCCTTTGTGCGAGAAGTAAGAGCCCGCTCTAGTTTATCTGGGTTCAAAGTCCATTGTGGTGGATCAAGGCCTACATACACCTGCAAATCAAAGAAACACACACACACGAATTACAAGAGGAAAATATTATGAACCACAAAAATAACAGATGCTGCAATTGAATTAGCTTACGGGGATTCCTCCAGCAATCCTAATACAAGTGTCATACGTCTCGTAAGTTGGATCAAAAAGTATAACCTCGTCACCTCGATCAATTACTGAACCAACACACATACATCAAACAACATCATCAACAACAACACAACGTTCACTGCAAACTCGCACACCAATATCCACATTCCACAAAAACGTATAAGATCATCCAAAAACTGATTACAAACAAAATAAATGGAATAGTATACTTGCGAAAATTGTGGCAGCAAACGCCTCAGATTGGCCGCAGCAAACGACGACATCCGTAAGCGGATCGACGTTCACTCCATGCATCTCCTTCATCTTACGAGCCACGATTTCACAAATTCCTTGTACGTCCCTTCAGCAGGACCGAAATTAACAGCAAAAACCAAAAAACAAAAGCTCAGGAGGTTAACGAAAACAATTTTTTGAACTTGATTAGTTTCCACGAACCTGTACTGATTCAAGTCGGCATTAATGGCGGCAACCCCGGCATCTTTGATTTGTGTGGGAGCGGGGAAATCGGGAAACCCTTGAGACAAATTAATAGCATTGCATTCTTCAGCAAGGTGAGATAATCGTTGGATTGAAGATGGTGAAATCGCCTGTGCTACAGAGGATAGCTTCGCTTCCATTTTCGCTCTCCGTTTTCTTTTTTCTCCACTTTTGCTGATGCAGAGCTGTTGCCTTATCTTCTTCTAACACGTGGGGCTCCCATTTATGGATAATTTGCGAGTTAGCCCGCGGTTTTGCCTTTTCTATTGTTCTTTTATTTTTTAAATCTAAAGGTTATATTGTACTCAAGAAATAAAGCTTCCATATTATAACCTGGGGAATTGAATCTTATATCTTGTACCAAATCTATCCCTCCGTAACCAACTTAGTTACGTCCTACAGGCATGGTCATTATATTTCTTGTAGCAAAAGGTTGAATCCCTAACCCTGAGAGCCCCCCATAGCCCGGTCCAAAGTGGTCATTATTTTCTATCAATCACATATTAACAATTTGATGCAATACTAATTTAATAATAGATGTCATTTTCGAATATATAAAGTTTCATATTCTCAAAATATACAAACTACTGTTATTAGGGTGAATTTTACGTTTTAACGGTCCAATCCAATCTAGCCCATATAAATGAATTTTCTTTTTCTAATTGTCTATTTTTAGTTTTTATTTGGGAAAAAAATTATTTGTCATCCGAACTATCCCATTTTTTACGCTTTATCATCCAAACTATTTTTTTGACACTTTGCTATCTCAACTTCACTACATTGACATTTTACCATCTCGATTCAAATTCCAAATGAATATTCCATCTAGATACCTTCACATGCCCAATATATTTTATATATATATAATTTATATAATATACATAAATATGGGCATGTGAAGGAATTCAAAAAGACGAAAATAATTTATCTTGATGTCAATTCATGCATAAGTGTTTTGTGCGATTTCAAAATATGATTTACAAAATATCCTTAAAGCAAAGTCATCCTGCAGCAATTCGCGCTTGTTTAAATTAATCTTGTCTGTGCATTCAAGAAATTGCTAAAAGGTGGGTTTTGAAGATTGGATGATGAGGTTGAAAATCAAATTTTGATCACTTTTACTATTTGACAGAAGTACATGATAGTAAATTTCACTTGTTTTTATGCTTGTAGATGCGCATGTGGCTTTGACGTTTTTATTAAGTTAAATCATGCTTAAAATGATATAAAATGTTCTAGTAAATGCATAAAATGATCATTCAATGTTTGATCTCTTTATTTCTTTCTAATTTTATATAAATGTTGGAAAGTTTGGTCTGCTTTCATTGATGTTATTTTGTTGAGTTTATGCCGTCTAGCAGCAAATGTGATGAATACACAACTAATTCTCTATTTTGGTCAAGGTTCGTACTTTTGCTGTATTTGTTGGGCATTCAAAAGGACAAAAATAACCTTAATGCTTCTCACGTGTTGGACATGTGAAGGTATCTAGATGGAATATTCCGCCCGAATTTGAATCGAGATGGCAAAGTATCACCGGAGTAAAGTTGAGATGACAAAGTGTAAAAAAAAATAGTTTGGATGGCAAAGCGTAAAAGATGGGATAGTTCGGATGGCAAATAATTTTTTTCCCTTTTTATTTTTGGTTGCATATGAGATAGCCAAGAAGTATAGCAACCAAAACTAAACTCTCCTGATCTCTGTAGGAGGCTCACCCCATATCATCTTATCCTTGTCCATTTTTTGGCCAATCTTAGCTTGCACATCAGCAAGCTCGTTGCCTGGTGGTTTAATATTCTTGAGAGTGCAGTTCCACGGTTTTCGATTCAGCATACGACAGTCTTTTACAAATTCTCACAACGTGTGATCTTCAATATCCGTTTTATTCACAAGTTTTATAACCACTTCCAAATCACATTCGGCTATAATATTCGGGTACCTCATTTCCCACGCCATGCTAAGGCCCTCCCTTAAACTCCATTGTCTAATGAATGAACTTGATCATACCAGGGTCTCTAAGATATTATAGTAGTGATTTAGAAATAGTTTATTTTATTAAAAATGGGTATGTTAATTATTTAGCACACCGATTTCTATATTTATTAAAATATTTCAAAGTTCAAGAAAATATTAAGAATGTACTATGCTATTTAATAACTCCAAAAAGCAATTATTAATTTACTAGGACAATCTATTATACTAAACAAATTAAATTGAGTATTTAATAAAATTTTAACATGATCATATTAAATCCAACTAGATACGAAACCAAGAAAGTAGATACTTTCTTAGTGAAATAGTATTAAAAAGTAGGCATTTAATTTAAACTAATAGTGCATTTTTTTAAAAATAATTTCTTGGTGTCAAATGTTTATTCACATTGAAAATTTAAGATCAAATTCGTATTGTTGTGTCCAAATTATATAATGTTCATGTCTTTGTATTTGTATCAACCTTAGCCCTTAGGTCTAATCTTATTCTATTGCAGGGTTTGTAGTTTAAAATTTCAAATTGCTTAACTAAGATGATTAAAAAAAATTAAACCATCAATAATATATTAATCTTTAGTTCATAAGATTAGCATTTTCTTTTATACGTGAAACCGGTCAAATAGAATATGAGATTTTTACCGATATTTCCCCTCATATTTATTAATCGAACCCACCAAAAGTACATATAATAGCCAAGCATCAACAAATTAAAAATGGCAAAAGTGGCCGCCAAATAAATCAAATCTCTCAATATTTCCCGATACGTGAAATAAAACTAATCCAACTTTATGACTTCTCATTATTTCCTATTAAATTTATAACTCGATCACAATCCAACGCAATTCATTAATAAACAACAAGAACAAAGATGTAATAATATCTAAATTAGTTATGCCACGCAATTATATTCATTAAATTAAAAATATTTGATTTTATTTATTGCATGTTGGAATTAATATAAACTTAGTTTTTGTTATCTTTGCACTGAATTACCTAGTCTGGAAAGAAAGAGAGCCCATTTGACCTATAAACCCCACGCCAATTGTCCATACAACCGACGTGGGACAAGTCTCATACATTGCAATTGGTCCAGAGTCATGACAATCGACCCCCCCTTAAGGGCCAACGTCCTCTGATACAATCAAATGAGCCGGCTCTGATACCAATTGTTATAGACGAAACAGGAGAGTCCATCCCAAAAGATTAGTCTGGAAGGAGAGAAAACTCATTTGGCCCATAAACCCCACACCAATTGCTCATAAAACCGATGTGGGACAAGTCTCATACCTTGTAATTGGTCCAGGATCATGACACCTCTAAGTCTCTAACGGTCTACAATCTACGCACATACTTTATTATTTGATTGTATGAATTATGAGTGATCAATTATTAAATTGTAAAATTTTTCATATTAGTGTTTAAGAATTTAAATATCAGACCCGAGTTAAGTTAGTATAATACGAAAAGAAAGAGAGCCCATTTGACCTATAAACCCCACGCCAATTGTCCATACAACCGACGTCGGACAAGTCTCATACATTGCAATTGGTCCAGAGTCATGACAATCGACCCCCCCTTAAGGGCCAACGTCCTCTGATACAATCAAATGAGCCGGCTCTGATACCAATTGTTATAGACGAAAAAGAAGAGTCCATCCCAAAAGATTAGTCTGGAAGGAGAGAAAACTCATTTGACCCATAAACCCCACACCAATTGCTCATAAAACCGATGTGGGACAAGTCCCATACCTTGTAATTGGTCCAGGATCATGACACCTCTAAGTCTCTAACGGTCTACAATCTACGCACATACTTTATTATTTGATTGTATGAATTATGAGTGATCAATTATTAAATTGTAAAATTTTTCATATTAGTGTTTAAGAATTTAAATATCAGACCCTAGTTAAATTAGTATAATACGGAATTGCATGATATGATATATTCGTACCTTTATTTTTGTAACGCCCCAGTTTCCGGATGAACAGGTAAGCACGCCACGTGTGAGTTTGAGCGTAGGTTTTATTCTATTTCTTTTAATTTCGTAATATATTACGTGGCATCTCATATTTTCATAAAATTCACGAAACATTATTTATATCAATTCTTTAAATTCATATCATTGAAAACATTATTTCATGACACGAAAAATATTTATTGCATGAAATCAATTACCGAGAGTGATATAATGACCAAATTGTCCCTAGTTAAATATTTTCTAAAATATTAGGGACTTAATTGCATGATTTATAAGGACCACATTGAGCATATTTCAAATCATGGCATACTTAATTGCTTAACTTTAAGACTTCAAGGAGCAATTGGCAATTTGGCAAATTTCACAAAAATCAAGGGATGAATCACGTAATATCATCTCAAGCTCTTCCTTGAGCTCATTTCATCCAAAATTACTAAACATATTCATCCCTCTCTCGGTATTTCAAGGAAGAAAAGGGAAGAAGATAATTTTATCTCAATCATCAAGATTTCAAGAAGTTTTTCAAGGAATTGGAAGTTATCATTATCATCATCTTCTTCTTTATCCATTTCTTAGCTTCAAGGTTGGTTTGGCATGAATCCATGATTCTTGATCATACATGGGATAGCTAGGGTTTGAGTTTAATATGCTAGATGTGTTCTTAATTGTGCAAAGCATGATTGAATGATCATATCATGAATTATAGCATGGTTTATTCATGAAATAATTGGATATTTGGCATGAGTGATCAAGTTTGATCATAAGCTTGAAACCTTGGAAATCTTGTTGTCTTGCATGTTTTATGTGTTAAAGTGTGATATTATTATGCCATAAGTGTATTTACATCATATTCCTAGAGATTATAGCATTTGGGGTTCAAGAATGAAGTTGTTGTTGCTTTGTTGTTTCTTCCCGAGAGCATGCTCTGTTCTTGCTCTGTTATTCCCAGTTGCAGAACTGGGAACGACCGTTCCCAGCCTCAAGGCATGGCGGGAACGGGCGTTCCCTTCTTTCAAATGGAAACCGCGCGGCCGACCATGGGAACGGCCGTTCCCATTTTGGCCTTGGAGCCGGAAGGGCCGTTCCCGGCTAGGCGCGCTTTTAAAAATGGAAAACGTTGCCGCGTTTTCTGGGCAACGGGAACGACCGTTCCCAGTTTTCAAAGGAAGCCTGGAACGGCCGTTCCCAAGGGGCTGACAGAACAAAATTCACTGCATAAAATTACGATTTTGACCCCTCGATCCAACGACTTCTTTGACCCCGAATTGCTATAATACGTTTTAATATGATGTGAAACGAAAAGTTATAATACCACATTGCATTTTCGAGGTCGTCTCGACACGTTTTCGCCGTTCGTCATATTTTGGCCATTTTAGTCCATGTCTCATGTTCATATGTCGTATTTGCACAGGTCACGAGGGCGTGGACGGGGAGCAAGCTCCTTAGAACGCTACTTTATTTTATTTTGCAAGAAAGGTGAGGTTTTGTTTTGGTAAAACGAACCCTATAACCCTTATGTGCTAATTTTCGGCCAAGACCTAGTATACTTATAAACATTTTCAAAGTGATAAATATTTCAAGCAAGAATGTATCGATTGTCATGATTTTCAAGCATGTTTGGCGAGTACATGATTGCACGTGGGCCCGAGGGTAATTCTTGAGCCAACCGGGAAAGCAAGGGCTGACGGGTAACTCCTGAATTATCCTCACATTGTTGGGATCAACCCCGAAGCCACTAGGAGATTAGTGGTGGAAGGAGTTCCGTGTCTAGAGGGTCATGTCCTCTACACACACCATGTCGTGGATAGTCGAGCCTTGCAAACTCGCTATCACCCGGAGGAAGAAGGAGACTGGGGATTAATCCGGAATGTCGGGTTATCCTCGGGTTATTGCATGTTTTCAAGTATGAAATTGTCTATGTGAGCACTAAAGTATATTGCATGATCACTTATGTATCAAGCAAGCACGCATGATCACGTATTGTTCACGATTGGGAGTTCGGTTGGAGATTGCCCTTACTCGCCGGGGCCACATGTTCATGATATTGATAAGCATGATTAATTAAACGTGTTAAAAGGGATAGTTGTAATCTCGGGCAAAGGATGAGATTTCTTGAACTACATAATTCTTGTTTTCTGAAAGTCTTTACCCGAGGCTACAACTTGCATGTGACGTGTGTTATATATATTTATTGCCCCTCACTCAGTCTTCGGTAGACTGATACTTCACTTTTCAGGTACCTTTTGAGCGTGGTTGTGCTAGGCGGGAGTTGGTCGAGTCCTGCATTATCACGGGTCTAGTATTGCACCTTCCATGTACATATTAGATCGGATATCATGTTATGTTCACGATTGACAACTTCTGGATACGTACTGATGTATATTATTGAGATATGATATTGTATCGACCGGTAAATGGTACCTATATGTATCTATGGAATAGATATGGTACCTATATATATATAAATGACTTTACTGCTTCCGCTTTTCTATTCACGTTGGTTCGATTATATTGGGGAGAGTGTCCCGCCTAGAGCGTCGTTTTGTTGTCACCCGTTCGCTGTGGTCTTGGTTTAGGTATGAACTGTCCATTTCATACGTGGATCGAGGCTACAGTGCGGGGGATGTGGCGCCTTGGGGTCTAGGGTGCTACATCTACAGGTGGTATCAGAGCCCGGTTGCAAAACCGAGGTTCTCGAGTCGTGTCGAGTCAGTCTAGGTCGCACGGCATAGGATTATGTGGTATTTGGGAGTCTGCATTGGGCTGATTTACTTGATTTACTCCCTTATTCGTATTAATTGAACTACGTGACTTCCCTTGAATATGTGCTACTTGATATTATGGAAATTCTATGCACACACTTGCATTTATTGATCAAGCCACGCATGTTTAGTGATCTAATTTCAGGATGGAGCCCGATAGACATTACAGTGATCGATCCTCGAGGCACAGGCATCACCATCGCCGACACCGTCGCCGCGAGAGATCACCACCTCCTCCACCTGCCCAGGCACAGCCCCAGGATTTTATGAACGCAGTAGTGGGGCTAATTGATCAGAGATTACAGGAACGGGTACCTCCACCACCACCACCAGCGCAGGTAGCACCTCCAGAGAATCCCATTTCTGCTATCTTGCGAGAGTTCCAGAATCAGCGTCCCCCGAAGTTCTATAAGGGAGACGACATACAGGCAGAGATGTGGTTGAAGGAGATTGAGAGGATTTGGCAGCTTATCCCTTGTGACAGTCAGGAGAAGGCTCGCTGTACCCTTACTCTTATTCAGGGCGAGGCCTACTCCTGGTGGGAGAGCACTCAGATCGTTCTGGAGGCAGCAGGGACAGAGATTACCTGGGAGGTCTTTGTACGGGAGTTCAGAAACAAGTATATTCCTCCAGCTTCCCGTACTCGCAGATTGAGGGAGTTTACAGAGCTAAAGCAGGGAGGCCGATCCGTGGGTCAGTACATCGCCGAGTTCGAGAGGCTTTCTCGCTATGCACCTAACATAGCGAACGATGACTTTCACAAGGCGATGCAGTTTGTTCAGGGGTTGAGACCGGACATCCAGGATGCACTGAAAGCGACTAATACCAGTACTTGGGCAAAGGCTACTGCAAAGGCCCTGAAGGTCGAGGATTCTGATAGTGCTAGGAGGGCTACTCAGCGAGTAGGACAGGCTTCAGGCTCGAGATCAGGCCAGGGTTCGAGTTCAGGAAAAAGGCCGATGGTTTATTCTGCACCTCCAGCACAGAGGGACTCTGGGAAGAAATTTAAGACTGCAGGATCATCACAGAAGGGTGCAGGGCCGTTACTGAGAGGTCCGAGAGCTCCAGCACCACCCCAGCCACCTCAGAGACCGAGATGTACATGGTGTGGACATCCTACGCACACCTATGATAACTGCAGGCGTCGGTTGGGCCTATGTTTGATCTGTGGGAGTAACGAGCACCTGGTTGATGGTTGTCCGGATCGTCAGGATCCACCACCTGCAGGACCGAGGCCACTGGTGAGAGCTCGGGCTTATGCACTCGCGGGAGAGGAGCAGGAAGCTGATATTGATCCCGCTGCAGTAGTTGAAGGTATTATTTGCATCCATGGCACGAGCATCCATACATTATTTGATCCAGGAGCTACACACTCCTTTCTTGCGCATTCTATTGCTATTACCTTGTCTTTGCCTGCTATGTGTACTTCTGTGCGCTATATAGTTAGTACTCCTTTCGGTAGTAGGCGAGAGACGGATCAGGTTTTCAGGGATGTTCCAGTTGTGATTGAAGGCAGGGAATTTCTGACAGACTTTATTGTGATGCCAATGGAGAGATACGGGGCTATTTTGGGGATGGAATGGTTATACAGGCATTGTGCTACTGTGGATTGCCGGGCTAAAAAGGTTCAGTTGGGTTCAGAGGTTGTTACAGGCTGTACTTCAAAGACCGTACCCTTACTTTCATTTTCGGAGGCTCAGAGACTAGTCAGAGACGGGGCCACAGGGTTCATTGCTTACATTTTGAACAAGCCCAAAGATCAGGTGAAATTAGAGGATACCGAAGTGGTAAAGGAATTCCCCGAGGTATTCCCAGAGAAGTTGGATTCTTTGCCTCCCGAACGAGAGATTGAATTTGTGATTGATCTTTTCCCGAATGCCGAGCCGTATTCAAAGACTCCTTACCGGATGGCTCCAGCCGAGTTGAAGGAATTAAAAGTACAATTGGAAGCACTGTTGGAAGTTGGGCATATTCGGCCAAGTTCTTCGCCGTGGGGAGCACCGGTGTTGTTTGTCAAGAAAAAGGACGGGACTTTAAGAATGTGCATCGATTACAGGGAGTTGAACAGGATGACTATCAAGAACAAGTATCCCCTTCCACATATCGAGGAGTTATTCGATATACTCCAGGGTTCCAAAGTATATTCGAAATTGGATTTAAGACAGGGATACTATCAGTTGCGAATCCGAGCAGAGGACATTCCAAAGACAGGATTCAATACTCGGTACGGGCATTATGAGTTCGTGGTTATGCCTTTTGGATTGACTAATGCCCCTGCAGCTTTCATGGATATGATGCACCGGATATTCAGGCCTTTCCTCGACAAGTTTGTGGTGATATTTATTGATGACCTTCTGGTTTTCTCGAAATCAGCCGAGGAGCACGCAAGACATCTCAGACTTGTTCTTCAGACACTAAAAGAGCATCAGTTGTTTGCCAAGTTCAGCAAGTGTGAATTTTGGATAGATCGGGTTTCCTTCTTGGGGCATGTGATTTCAGGGAAAGGGTTGGAAGTCGATCCCTCGAAAATTGAGGCCGTGCTTAAGTGGGAGAAACCAAAGAACGCCTCAGAGGTTAGAAGCTTCTTGGGATTGGCCGGTTATTATAGAAGGTTTGTTCAGGATTTCTCCAAGATTGCCGCACCTTTAACCCGATTGACAAAGAAGGATGTTAAGTTTGTCTGGGACGAGAAATGTGATCAAAGCTTTAATTTTCTGAAAGAAAAGTTAGTCTCAGCTCCGGTGTTAACTTTACCAGAGGGCTCAGAAGAGTATGCAGTGTATACAGATGCTTCTAAAGAAGGCTTAGGTTGTGTTTTGACTCAGAAAGGAAAAGTGATTGCCTATGCTTCTCGTAAGCTAAAGGAATATGAAAGGAATTACCCGACACACGACCTAGAGCTTGCAGCCGTGATCTTTGCGCTCGGGAAATGGAGACATTATCTTTACGGGACTTCCTTTGAGATTTTTACCGACCATAAGAGCCTCCAGTATTTATTCACACAGAAGGATTTGAATATGAGGCAACGGCGTTGGATGGAAAAGTTGGAAGATTATGATTGTACAATTAAGTACCATCCCGGGAAAGCCAATGTGGTCGCCGATGCACTCAGCAGGAAGGCGAGTGTATCGAGTTTGGAAATAAAGGAAAGTAAGGAGGTTGCCCCGATTGTGTTACGGGCTCGGGTTTCTAATATCACAGTTCAGCCAGAATTAAAGAATCAGTTGTTTGAGGCTCAGAATAAGGATCCGGAAGTGCAGAGGCTTGTAAGTAAAGCTAAGGATGACCCGGAGAGTCCGTTCGGGTTTGATGAGACCGGGTTGCTTCGGTTTAAAAACAGAGTAGTAGTACCTGAGGAATTAAGACGGGTCCTACTCGAAGAAGCTCACAAGTCAGCCTACTCGATCCACCCAGGAGGGAACAAGATGTACAAGGATTTGAAGCAATTTTATTGGTGGAACGGGATGAAGAGAGACGTGGCAGAATACGTGAAACATTGCCTGACGTGCCAGAAAGTGAAAGCTGAGCACCAAAAACCCGCGGGACTTCTACAACCGTTACCTATTCCCGAATGGAAGTGGGAACAAGTAACGATGGACTTTGTTTCCGGATTACCGAAGGTTAAAGGCGGGTTTGATGGAATTTGGGTGATCGTGGATAGATTTACTAAGTCTGCTCACTTTCTACCGGTCCGGATGTCCTATAAGATCCCGAAGTTGGCTGAAATCTATAACAGAGAGATCATTCGACTTCATGGTATTCCGGTGAGTATAGTTTCGGATCGAGACCCGAGGTTTACTTCGAAATTGTGGCAGGAATTACAGGCTGTCTTGGGAACGAAGCTCAAGTTCAGTACAGCATTTCACCCTCAAACAGACGGCCAGACTGAAAGGCTAATCAGGTATTTGGAAGATCTTCTTCGGGCTTGCGCGATGGATTTTCAGAACTCGTGGTCAGAGCAGCTTCCCTTGATAGAGTTTGCATATAATAACAGCTTTCAAGCTTCGATCGGGATGGCTCCTTACGAGTTACTTTATGGAAGAAAGTGCCGATCTCCGTTGTTCTTTGATTTGGAAGAATGGAAGTGGTCGAAACAGGAAGGAGTAAAGAAAGGGGAAAGATTCGAAAGGCCTTCCAAAGTCGTCCAAGCTATGATTGAGAAGGTTCAAGTGATTCAACAACGGATGAAAGCCGCGCAAGATAGACAGAAGAGCTATGCAGATAAGCGCCGAAGAGATCTAGAATTTGAAGTTGGTGACCGGGTATTCTTGAAGGTGTCACCAAGGAAAGGTTTCACCCGGATCGGGAAAGGAGGAAAGCTTAATCCTCGCTACTTAGGTCCATTCGAGATTCTTGAAAGAATAGGCGAGGTAGCCTATCGACTGGACCTACCACCGAGTCTTACGGGGATTCACAACGTGTTTCATGTTTCACAACTAAGGAAATATTACCCCGATGAGACCACGATTCTCCCCGTGGAAGAAGTTGAATTGGAACCGAACTTAACTTTTGTTCAAAGGCCGATTAGAATATTGGATCGGAAATTTCAGGAGTTGAGAAACCGGAGGATTCCCATGGTTAAAGTTTTGTGGAGAAGCGACAAAACCGAGGAAGCTACGTGGGAAACAGAGGATAAAATGAAACGGTTCCACCCGGAGTTGTTCGAGCAAGACTAGAGAATCTGGGGACCAGATTCTTCTAAGGGGGGGGAGAGTTGTAACGCCCCAGTTTCCGGATGAACAGGTAAGCACGCCACGTGTGAGTTTGAGCGTAGGTTTTATTCTATTTCTTTTAATTTCGTAATATATTACGTGGCATCTCATATTTTCATAAAATTCACGAAACATTATTTATATCAATTCTTTAAATTCATATCATTGAAAACATTATTTCATGACACGAAAAATATTTATTGCATGAAATCAATTACCGAGAGTGATATAATGACCAAATTGTCCCTAGTTAAATATTTTCTAAAATATTAGGGACTTAATTGCATGATTTATAAGGACCACATTGAGCATATTTCAAATCATGGCATACTTAATTGCTTAACTTTAAGACTTCAAGGAGCAATTGGCAATTTGGCAAATTTCACAAAAATCAAGGGATGAATCACGTAATATCATCTCAAGCTCTTCCTTGAGCTCATTTCATCCAAAATTACTAAACATATTCATCCCTCTCTCGGTATTTCAAGGAAGAAAAGGGAAGAAGATAATTTTATCTCAATCATCAAGATTTCAAGAAGTTTTTCAAGGAATTGGAAGTTATCATTATCATCATCTTCTTCTTTATCCATTTCTTAGCTTCAAGGTTGGTTTGGCATGAATCCATGATTCTTGATCATACATGGGATAGCTAGGGTTTGAGTTTAATATGCTAGATGTGTTCTTAATTGTGCAAAGCATGATTGAATGATCATATCATGAATTATAGCATGGTTTATTCATGAAATAATTGGATATTTGGCATGAGTGATCAAGTTTGATCATAAGCTTGAAACCTTGGAAATCTTGTTGTCTTGCATGTTTTATGTGTTAAAGTGTGATATTATTATGCCATAAGTGTATTTACATCATATTCCTAGAGATTATAGCATTTGGGGTTCAAGAATGAAGTTGTTGTTGCTTTGTTGTTTCTTCCCGAGAGCATGCTCTGTTCTTGCTCTGTTATTCCCAGTTGCAGAACTGGGAACGACCGTTCCCAGCCTCAAGGCATGGCGGGAACGAGCGTTCCCTTCTTTCAAATGGAAACCGCGCGGCCGACCATGGGAACGGCCGTTCCCATTTTGGCCTTGGAGCCGGAAGGGCCGTTCCCGGCTAGGCGCGCTTTTAAAAATGGAAAACGTTGCCGCGTTTTCTGGGCAACGGGAACGACCGTTCCCAGTTTTCAAAGGAAGCCTGGAACGGCCGTTCCCAAGGGGCTGACAGAACAAAATTCACTGCATAAAATTACGATTTTGACCCCTCGATCCAACGACTTCTTTGACCCCGAATTGCTATAATACGTTTTAATATGATGTGAAACGAAAAGTTATAATACCACATTGCATTTTCGAGGTCGTCTCGACACGTTTTCGCCGTTCGTCATATTTTGGCCATTTTAGTCCATGTCTCATGTTCATATGTCGTATTTGCACAGGTCACGAGGGCGTGGACGGGGAGCAAGCTCCTTAGAACGCTACTTTATTTTATTTTGCAAGAAAGGTGAGGTTTTGTTTTGGTAAAACGAACCCTATAACCCTTATGTGCTAATTTTCGGCCAAAACCTAGTATACTTATAAACATTTTCAAAGTGATAAATATTTCAAGCAAGAATGTATCGATTGTCATGATTTTCAAGCATGTTTGGCGAGTACATGATTGCATGTGGGCCCGAGGGTAATTCTTGAGCCAACCGGGAAAGCAAGGGCTGACGGGTAACTCCTGAATTATCCTCACATTGTTGGGATCAACCCCGAAACCACTAGGAGATTAGTGGTGGAAGGAGTTCCGTGTCTAGAGGGTCATGTCCTCTACACACACCATGTCGTGGATAGTCGAGCCTTGCAAACTCGCTATCACCCGGAGGAAGAAGGAGACTGGGGATTAATCCGGAATGTCGGGTTATCCTCGGGTTATTGCATGTTTTCAAGTATGAAATTGTCTATGTGAGCACTAAAGTATATTGCATGATCACTTATGTATCAAGCAAGCACGCATGATCACGTATTGTTCACGATTGGGAGTTCGGTTGGAGATTGCCCTTACTCGCCGGGGCCACATGTTCATGATATTGATAAGCATGATTAATTAAACGTGTTAAAAGGGATAGTTGTAATCTCGGGCAAAGGATGAGATTTCTTGAACTACATAATTCTTGTTTTCTGAAAGTCTTTACCCGAGGCTACAACTTGCATGTGACGTGTGTTATATATATTTATTGCCCCTCACTCAGTCTTCGGTAGACTGATACTTCACTTTTCAGGTACCTTTTGAGCGTGGTTGTGCTAGGCGGGAGTTGGTCGAGTCCTGCATTATCACGGGTCTAGTATTGCACCTTCCATGTACATATTAG
Source organism: Lantana camara (assembly GCA_037501455.1). Lineage (NCBI taxonomy): Eukaryota > Viridiplantae > Streptophyta > Magnoliopsida > Lamiales > Verbenaceae > Lantana > Lantana camara. Next base: position 132,839,768 of record CM074855.1, read on the forward strand.
ATCGGATATCATGTTATGTTCACGATTGACAACTTCTGGATACGTACTGATGTATATTATTGAGATATGATATTGTATCGACCGGTAAATGATACCTATATGTATCTATGGAATAGATATGGTACCTATATATATATAAATGACTTTACTGCTTCCGCTTTTCTATTCACGTTGGTTCGATTATATTGGGGAGAGTGTCCCGCCTAGAGCGTCGTTTTGTTGTCACCCGTTCGCTGTGGTCTTGGTTTAGGTATGAACTGTCCATTTCATACGTGGATCGAGGCTACAGTGCGGGGGATGTGGCGCCTTGGGGTCTAGGGTGCTACAATTTTTATATATTTTTAAATTTTAGTACATATATATAAATAACTAAATAGATTCGAACCGAATCACTGTTTTGAAGGAAAATCCGCAATTTATTATGCTTAAAATAAACTATCTTATTATTATTATTTTTGTTTGTTTCCAAAAAATAAACTATCTTAATGGCAAGGTCTGGTAATTGTCAAAATATTATCGGGCCTATTAGAAAAGCCCACAAAAGGCCCACAAAGCCGACCAAGTATATCCTCGTTTAATAAACTCCAACGGCTACTATTCAAGTTAACCCTAATCATGCGAAGCAGGAGATCTAATTACAAATTCAAATACGGTGGTACTGCCGTAAATAATGAGAAAAGCGAGGCCTATTGCGTGGTGGGGTGGTTAAAGATCATCGGCTCATTCTCAATTTCGTACGAAAAAATATAATCTATTTTCTCGCACTTTTTTTTTTTTTTTTTTTCCCTCTCTCTCTCTCTAGCTAAAAAGGCACCCTCCGAATTCTGAAGGTTTTCGTCCGTATTCAAAATATTCTTCCATACTCTCTCTCATTCTCATCTGACACGCGAGACGAGAGGAGAGAGGCGTTTGGATTGTGATATCGATTATTTTTTGTTTGGGATTTCAGTTGAGATTTTTGGATTGTTTTGGTTTTGGATCGACCGCGAAGATGTCGTTGAGGCCTAGTGCGAGGACGGAGGTGCGGCGGAGCCGGTACAAGGTGGCGGTGGACGCGGAGGAGGGGCGGAGGCGGAGGGAGGATAATATGGTGGAGATCCGGAAGAATAGAAGAGAGGAGAGTTTGCTGAAGAAGCGCCGCGAGGGGCTTCAAGCTCAGCAGTTTCAGCCTACAGTCAACGTTCCGCAGCTCGATAAGAAGGTAATAACCGATCAATTCGTTGTATACTGAAACAATAGCGTTTGGATCTGATCTGATTGGATGGATTGCTTGATTGCTGAGTATGCTACATTCAGTTGTCCGTTGTTTTTCATTTTTGTACTTGGACCTGAGTGCCTTGATATTTTTAATTACACCTTTAATTCTTATATTTTACACTAGGACGAGTGCCTTGATGTTTTTAATTACACCTTTAATTCGCATATTTTACACTAGGACGAGTGGCTTGTTGTTCCTGATGTACTATATTCGGGTTCGTGATTGGATAGTCGAATTTGTAGTTTCCTCCCGGAGTTGGATTAATATTAAGTATTCTTCGGCTAGTTCTTTCAGTTACTTTGTTGCACATTTTGTTTTAATCTCATAAATAATTTATGAGTTATGCATTTTGTAAAATTTTCAGTTAGAAAGCCTCCCAGTTATGGTTGCTGGAGTTTGGTCAAATGATGGTGTACTGCAACTTGAGGCGACAACACAGTTTCGTAAACTTCTATCAATTGGTAATAAACAATACTTACCGATGCCAAACAACCTGATCTGGATTCGTGATTATTACTTTTTATTTGAATTTTATTTCTTGTTTAAGTTAATTTTTTTTCTTATCTTTATGATGCCCAATAGAGCGAAATCCACCAATCGAGGAAGTTATACAGTCTGGAGTTGTACCTCGCTTTGTTGAGTTTCTTGCAAGAGATGATTACCCACAGCTTCAGGTAAAATTAGGGCGGGTTGGTTTTCAATGCTTTTTGTATTTTCTGATATCTAGTAATATGTTAATTTTTTTGTCAATTATTGATTTTTTCCTATCATAGTTTGAGGCAGCCTGGGCTCTCACAAACATTGCTTCTGGAACTTCTGACAACACCAAGGTTGTGATCGATCATGGTGCTGTTCCAATTTTCGTGAGACTTCTTAGTTCAGCAAGTGATGATGTTCGCGAGCAGGTATAGATTGCTAGATATACAATATAACTGCACCATGCTTTGTTTAGTAATATTGTCTGCTGAGATTGTAGAGATGTAACAACTACAAAGACTAACAGTTAGTCTAGTTAATTGGATTCTTATGATTTGTGGACATTGCTGTAGGCTGTTTGGGCGTTAGGAAATGTTGCTGGTGATTCACCGAAATGTCGAGATCTTGTCCTTGGTTATGGAGCTTTGATACCATTATTAGCACAATTTAATGATCAAGCAAAGTTATCCATGCTGCGTAATGCAACGTGGACTCTGTCCAATTTCTGTAGGGGAAAGCCACAACCTCAGTTTGAGCAGGTTTGCTCTTTAAAGTTGGACTTTGGTGTAATCATTTTGTTATCCAATCACATTGAGTTACCAAAGTTGTCATGTGAAAAACTTTTGATCAGGTCAGACCAGCCCTCCCTGCTCTTGCTCAGCTTATACATACAAATGACGAAGAAGTCCTTACTGACGCATGCTGGGCACTGTCATATCTATCTGATGGTGTAAATGATAAAATACAAGCTGTGATTGAGTCTGGTGTATGCCCTCGTCTGGTTGAGCTTTTAATGTAAGTGATTATGTATGTTACCCTGTAAATTTCATATGTGGGTGTAAATTATTAAACTTTTTTAATTATTTGTGGTTTTTCTAATTATGTTTCTTTGATTATTGTTGTTGGATCTACAGGCATCCCTCACCGTCTGTTCTGATTCCTGCTCTCCGCACTGTTGGCAATATTGTGACTGGTGATGATGTCCAGACTCAGGTATATGGTTGATTATTCTTTTTTACTTTTAATTAAGTTCAACCTTTGCATATAATAATATATACAAATTGCTCCATTTCGAAAGTGGTCACTGCTCATAAGGTTGGGAAGAAAATCATAGTTTTCTCCAAGAAAGGTGTTATGAGGTTATAAATTGCTAATTGATCTGTATGTATTTCAGTGCATATGTATGCATATTATGGTATAGGAATGTGGGTGGTAGGAGACTCCTGTGGGTGTTAGTTTCCTTATCTTATTCATTTATTTTTCTTTGATCTTTAGTTGAATTTATTCACTTAATTTCAAACAATTTCAGGTTATCATTGAAAATGGGGCTCTTCCTTGCCTCCTTATCTTGTTGACGCAAAACTATAAGAAAAGCATTAAGAAGGAAGCTTGTTGGACTATCTCAAACATTACTGCAGGAAATAGGGATCAGATCCAGGTAAAATACGATGTTGCTTTGACCTTCATAACGCTTTTCGACTTTTAGATGGAAAATTGCTGACGCCTCTCTTTTGAGCCTGCAGGCTGTGATTGAGGCGGGAATAATCTCACCTCTTGTTAACCTGCTTCAAAATGCTGAATTTGAGATTAAGAAAGAGGCTGCCTGGGCTATTTCTAATGCCACTTCTGGTGGAACTCATGATCAAATCAAGTAAAGTGTTTTCTCTTCATTTTATTATTGGTCGTCTTGGGTCTATGCGTTCTTTTTTTTTAAACTTTCTCCCACTTATTTATCAGGGTTTTGGTTCGTGAGGGATGTATAAAGCCACTATGTGATCTTCTAGTGTGTCCAGACCCAAGAATTGTCACAGTCTGTTTGGAAGGTCTTGAGAACATTTTGAAGGTTGGAGAAGCGGACAAGACTCAAGGTAACACTGGAGATGTGAACGTTTTTGCCCAGATGATTGATGATGCAGAAGGTCTAGAGAAGATTGAAAATCTTCAATCTCATGACAACAATGAAATATATGAGAAAGCAGTGAAGATTCTCGAAACATATTGGTTAGAAGAGGATGATGAGCAGCTAGTCTCTGCTGAGGCTCCGCAATCAGGCTTCAACTTTGGAGGTGGTGACCTTCCTGTCCCTTCAGGGGGGTTCAAGTTCAGTTGAAGGTACCAATATATAGTATATGCATATATATTTCATTTGGTTGGCCATATTCATATTACACCTTGACCAACCTCATCTAATTTTTATTTTTGGTTAAACCTGATACATTATTCAATATCCGAGAAATAACAATAGAATTAGCATTGTTTAAATTTACAGGAAGTCCTGAAATCGTGTGGGTGAGTGTCCTATCCTATGGATTTGGCTGGTTGAGTCGTCGTTGTGAGTCAGGTGGACAGTCAAAGTCAGTCTCAAAAGGTTTTCCATGTTTCATGCAAATGCCATTTATGAGTGAAGAGATGAAGTCGTCCACTGTGTGTTTTGGGTCGTCCGAGGTGGCTGAATAATAAAAGGGTCGGGTCGTGTGGGTATATCATCAGCCAGTTAATGCAAGATGTTTGATGCTGAAATCAAACGGCTTGAATATTAAGAGTCGTCCTCTCTTTCTTTTTGTGTTTATGCAGTCCGTACTTACTGTTAGTTACTTCTCCAATACTGATGGAAAGATAACATTTTAAAAACCTTATGTATATCGCTAAGAGCAAATAAAGCGAAAAAATGAGTCGTATATGTTAGTTTTGTGAATGTACTAGTCTGTGGGGTCTCTTGATTAGTATGGGCGAAATGCAAGCGAATATTTGTCTTGAGTAACTTAATGAAATTCAAATTGTTCAATTTCCATTTTTTTTGAAATGGTGCACCTTTTCTTGATTTTCTTTAGATCCTGGTTCTTTCTATCTTAATTGTCCGTACCAGTACGTCGGCAGCAGCAGCGGCTGATTGTTGCATTTACGACTATCGTACGCCATAAGGTATGACTTTTCCTATTATCGCTGACCGTTCATACTTTTGCAGCCCGACCTAAACTGGTTTCTGTCGGTTAAAACATCGAAAGGGTTAGATATCCAACTTTAAACCCGTGGATTTTCAAAATTTTATCCATTATTGAATAAAGTTTTGATACTATATAAATGTGTATATATTGTTAAGTGAGTTTGATTAATGAAATTATATTATTATTATAATTTGCAACAAAAACTTGTAGTGGTTCATGTGATTATGGCTCAATAAAGTATGGGCCTTGCACAAACATTTACCTGAAATGGAGTTTACTGGGCCTTGTCGTCTTACTTGAAGCTGTCTTTAATTTGGTAAGTTTTCCAACAATCCAGGTTTGCATATTCTTAGAACACCTGACTTTGTGATAGAATATAGATTATTTGATAATATTAATTGAACTCCAACCACTAATCATTTGGATACCCTTTGATTGCATCTTCCAAGGGCTGGGCCAAAATTAATTAGTCCATTATTTGGGAATGATCGACAGGTTCAAATAATGACATAATATATACACAAACATATATTGATTGTAATGTTAAAAAATGTCATTTATATTTTCCAGAAAGGTTTTATCAAATGGGTTAGTTCGCTGATTTGCTCCTTCATTGGACTTCATATAGCTGGAATCTTTTTGTCTGTTTCTTTTTCTTATACATTTATTTATTTATTATTATTATTATTATTTTTCCCTTATTACGGATAATTCCTCAAAAATCCCCAAGTGTAAACTGAATTTCCTTTTCACTCCCCAATTTTGAAAAAGTTTCTGTTCACTCCCCAATTGAAAAACAAAATTCCTTTTCACTCCCCAAGGTTGTATAATAATTTAGGAATTGCGTACATTTTTTAGGGAATTGCGTATAAAAATCCCGAAATCTCGTATATACGACATTTTGAGATTTTTATACGCAATTTCCTAAAAAATGTACGCAATTCCTAAAAACAATGTACGAACATGTACTGTTTATGGGGACCTAAAAGGAATTTTGTTTTTCAATTGGGGATTGAATGAAAACTTTTTCAAAACTGGGGACCTAAAAGGAATTTTTTCAATTTTTTGGTACTATTTAAAGATTTTTCCTTATTAATTATTATGTGATAGGGGGAATTTACAAGATTATGATAAAAAAAAAAAAAGTGCCAATTGTGGGGTATTTTAATGAATGGGGAGTTGGGTTGCACCCCATTAGGAGTTGAGGACAAAAGTCAAAATGGTTATAATTTATAAATAAATATTTGGGTCCTGTCTTTTCCTACCAACCCTAATAATATGAGGCGCATTTCTGTCGTTCCCCACAACTTTATCTCCATAATAATAATAATCATTATTATAATGATAATAATAATGTGTTATTTTCAAGAATAGGGATTTAAAAAAAAATAATAATTATCTTGATTCTTGAGTGAATTTTTATGTTGATAAATCATTGTTGTTGATTCAAAGTATGCTACTAAACCCAATGAAAATATTGGTTTCATAAGTCTCCTCAATTGGAATGTGTCAAAAACAGAGTTCCTTCAAATGCAAATTTAACATCTACAGTCTATACACTTTATCGGAAAAAGTCCCTCGAGTTCTTATCTAAATCGCGACATTATGATTGTCCAATAGAAATCAACCGGAACACAAATTATGGTCAAACGAAGCATTGTAAAGGTTCATTGGACATGGTACAAAATTTTACGATTAAATATGAACTTTCGTAAGTTAAAACAATTAATCGAGTACTTTAGCAGCTTTTTTCATGGTTTAGGTGCTGGTCTATCAGAACCTCAGAACGACTATTACTGTTCTTGCCCATTTTTGTTTGGCTTTTTGCCTATTGGTGCTATTGGTCTCCTTAAACTCTGCCGAGAAATATAAATTTATGTTAAAATACAAGATTAAAGTAGTAAAAAAAGGTTAGTAGCTGCAGTGACTTTTGACCGTTGAAATGGGGAGGTCAACTCATGTTCTTGTACTATCATATTCATATCAAGACAATTCTCTTGTTTTTGTAAGTTTGCTCTTAGCAATTATTAATGGGGCGTTTTTGGCGATTCTAAAATGCTATTAACTTGATCATTCAAGTTTAAATAAAAAGAAAAAAGAGAAGGGGTACTTTGATCATTTGATGCCAATTAGTGTATTAAGTCTTTGATTCCTTGAGCAATTATTGTCTTTTCTTGTTTCTTTATTTTGAATACAAGTAATTATTGCCAAAATATAAATCAAAGTATGAATTAGTAATGATGTAGGTAAGTTGTGTTCATGACTAATTTCAGAAGTACTTTTATATGTATTGTCATCGAATAAGATTAAACTTTTAAGGGTGTTCAATTGTTAGTACTCTACTTCCTGATTCTAGCTTCATTAGGAATATATTATTTTCCTGTATATTTTGGTATATGATTCTAATCCTCTCACTTAGAACCAATGATCTAGCTGCCAATTATTAGCACCAAATACGCTCAATTCAGTTATCTAAAAATTTATGTTGACCTTTCCCAAATAGTACCAAAACGACATTTCCTTACGTGACTCAATCTCCCTTGTCTTGGACTCAAAGTAACAATTTACCTCTAATCAAATCCCCTAATCCCCCCAAATTACGAAATTGCCCCCACACAATCCCCACACCCAAGTCTAATTCATCTCTTCCAACAGTGATAAATGGTAATCAAACACACGAGAAGCACCCTTCATCTGATTTTCCTCACAGCAACCATGTCCATCTTCAGATCAGAAAACGAATCAACGGCTGAGATCCCCCCCCAGTATGGGCTCAAAATTTGAAAATCCTCGAGGGGCATTATCGTCAATCAACACGAATTCCAGAGACTGCTAGGGTTTCGTGTTCCTCAGTCTTACCATTTATTTCTGTTGGGGTTATATAAAAAGATTAGATCAGCACACACAAAACACGCACTAAAACACACTCCATTCACTCACAGTAACGGCCCATCACTAAACACTGATCATCACATTCTCTCTTTCCCTCTCTTCCCCAAAACCCTTGATCACTCAAACCCCATCATTTTCCCCCCTTTTCCCTCCTCATATGATCATCTCATTCTCCGATTAGCCTCCTCTCACACTCACCCAAGGTGTCTTGTGGGTGTTCTTCCGTGATTTCTGTCGTTTTTCGAGAAGTGAGTGTTCATCTTGATGTTATGGATCTGAAAGAAGATAAGGTTAGGAATCAAGTGATTAGGCTTCTGTTTTTCGCCTTCTGTTTCTGATCAAATCATGAGAGACTCATCGTTTTGTTTTTCCTTCTTCAGAAAGCTGATTTTGATGGGAAGAATAACAGCCCTCCATCGTTGAAAACCTGCAGCGACTGTCACACTACCAGAACTCCTCTTTGGAGAGGCGGCCCAGATGGGCCAAAGGTAAATATATAACTTAATTAATCAATTTTTTTTTTTAATTTTTCATGTTTAATCTCATATATTTTAATTATTTAATTGATTTGCAGTCATTGTGCAATGCGTGTGGGATTAAGTACAACAAGAAGAGGCGGCAGCTTCTGGGTTTGGATACAGGAAAAAGCAGCAGTAGCAGCAAGAAGAAGAAGAGAACAAGCGTGAATCGGAGTAACGAAGTAAGAGAGATTTTGAAAATGCGATTTATGGCTTTGGGGGGAAACGACGTGGTTTTGCAGAGAACAGGGAAACTGATGAGCAAGTTGAGGGAGGAAGAGCAAGCTGCTTTACTCTTGATGGCTCTCTCTTGTGGATCTGTTTATGCTTAGAAGAGGAGAAGAAGAAGTTGTACCTAAGGCTTATGGGATTGTACCAGAATTTCTGGGAAGTGGGAATCTTGAGGACAAAAAAAGATGAAAATTCTAACCAATTGTAATGATGTTAGTTTGAGGACTGATTTAGTTTTGTGGGAGAGTAGGATGAGATTGAATTCATGTAGTGATCACTAACTATGATTGTTTCTTTGTCATGGTATTTTAGTAGGATTAATTTTGTTCAATTTTCGATTCTGTTGGATCATTTTGTTAATATCTTGGCTTTGGCAACACCTTTTGATTTGTTGGTTGAAATCAGATGTGTTTTTTAAGTTTGATGGTTGTGTTGGCATTTGTAAGTGTTCATGGATAATAGGGTGTGATTATCTTCTAAATATTCAGAGATATCTTGTGAGTGATTAGTACCATGAACTTGAAGCATGAATGAGCCTAGGCAGGTTGAATAACAATATCTTTCAATTTATTTTTATCAAGAAATAGTCTATTTATGATATATGGATATTCATATAAAGTAGGATACGCACGACGATATTGATATAATAGGATATGTTTTCTTTAATTTGCATGACGATACGGATACAATAGATACGAAAATATGATTTTTTTTAAATTTACATATGAATATATGATATGATATGATAAAATGATATTTTTAAAAGTATTCGTGTTCAATTTATTATATATCTCCCTTTCGTAACTATTATATTCAAACCAATTACATAGATATCTTCCTTTTGTAACGAGTAATATGTACACTTTTAAAACATTATTTCATTTCATTATTTCCCACATATTTCAGATACAAATTAAAAAAATCATATAGCCATGTTCAATGTTATATTTTATCCTTTATTTAAAGTATGTAATAAATTAAAAGATGTTGATGTAACATATATCCAACAGTAAAACATTAATTTTCGTTGTTCATTGTAGAATGAGGCGATGAGAATTAACCACCCACCACAACACACCAGCTGTGTCGCACTTAAAAAAATCCTTCAAAACTGTAGAAAATGACAAGAGGCTGCTGGATGATGATGATTAGTGTATACAGTCAAAGTTGGAATCTTTGATACATCATACGTATTCTAGCTAGTATTAAAAATCAGAGCGCAAGATGCCAACTTTGCATGAAACACTATCATTTGTAATGCACCTATTCCTGCAAATAATAAAGTTGGCCAAATTTTGTGTCTAATTTTATAGCATAAAACGTACTTACGCAAATCTATGAAAATCTAACTACGAAGAGATAATATAATCGAAAACAGTAGAAAGTGAAACAAGTGTCAAAGAGGGGCTTTTTGCAAAAATAATATTTGAATTCTATTTATTTTATAAAATAATACTACTTGGAAATGGGTTTTATTTTATATTATAGATCGCCAAAGAGCTTGGCGTTTTCAAATAGACCAAACTGAAAATATTTTGTTTTATTGTCCTAGACTTTATATTATTTATAAATTTAATCCCAAAGACTTCTAAAATATTTTAGATAGGTATATGAAGTATATTTTCATGCATAATATCAAAATACAAACGTAATCCTTGAAATTAATCATTCTTTAAATAACAAAAGTACTCTAAAATTTATCCTGTAATTCATAAAACACACAAATAAAAATTTTATTACCTCTTTTTATCTCCTTCCTCTTCTACATTTCCGATTTATTGATTCCTCTAAGACTCGTCTTCTTTTTTCCTCGGTTAGCCCTTCTTGTTTCAAAAGTCCTCATAGCTTCGTGCTTTCTCAGACATCAACTGGAAACAGACTTCAACCTCAAACGGAAAATCTCACTACGGCTTACGAGTTTCAATAAAAGATTTGAGAGAATAAAATGAAGTAAATAGATTTAATAAATTCTTGAACAAAGTATTTATCTCGTGTATATGAAAAGGAGAATTTTATTTCCTTCAAAAAAGGTTTACACAAACATTATATATTCTGGGGAAAAGATTTATCTGAAATACAACACTCAACACTCAAAAACTTAAAAACTCAAAGGTAATTTTACATGAGACTCTCAGATGTCAAAATCAGGTGCTTTTCACCATACAAAATGACTCTATTTATAGACTATATTTTTTCTACTATTTGGACTTGAAAATTTTATTTGAGATCCACTGCTTTATCCTCCAATGGTCCAGATCTTGCCGACACTTTTCTATGGTTGAGATGCTGCCGACACTTTTATTTGCCACTTGATGAATGGAGTATGACGTCATGACATTCGTCACTTCCTTGCTGATGTATGTGCTTACATCATTTAATTGTTACAACCCATCAACTTGCAAGCTTCTTGTTTAATCTCTGCAGTGGAGAAAAATTCATGTTTTTCAAATTTATTTATGAATTCCATTAAAAGAGGAGAACCTATTTTTCCTCCTTTTGTGAGTAGAATCCAATTTCCTTTACTCATCAAAATCTCGAACTTATATTTATACAGATTCTCTGCAACACTGTGGATAGCTTTTATTCCCAACGCATGCCTTTGGACAACCCATTCTTTATTAATTTGGATCTTCCTTAAAGGTTTATTTCCTTGCTCAATCTTTATGGTGTCAGAAAGGTGGTTTGCAGTGATCATGAAGAAGGCTTCATGCCATATATGCTTCTCTGGTTGTGGAGATATAGTGTAGAACTTGAGAACCACCTGTCTTCCTCTAATAAATTTACTGATTTGAGATTTTAGGGTATCATCAAATCTGGATATTTCTCTGCGATCTTTTACTTGGGTAGATTATATCAAGGAACCCAAAACAAGCATATCTATAAATTGCTTGTGACGCCCCGCTTTTCAGCTTTCCAGCTTTCCAGGTACGGCGTCACGAGTGAGTTTAATTCCGTAATTTCTATGAATTATGTGATTTGTATGCTTACGTGTCAACATGAATTTAATTTTATTACGTGTGCTTTAGAATTTAATTAAATTGTTCTTGGGATCAATCGCCCAATATTTGCCCATTAGGGGACCTAATTTTAATTAGGGTGTTTTGGCCTTCGTGGCTATTTGAGCTCGGGAATTCGAATTCGAATTTTGACCCCACTATTGAATTCGTTTCGACGATTCGGATTTAATGGAATCAATCTTTTAATTTTCTAAAGCCGTTTGATAGCCCTAGCGTTTTAAAATTCGATCCAAACGGACCGGATACCGTTTGACCCTACCCGATTTGCCCGACCCGTTTCAACCTTAAAGGGGATGAAAATATCAGCTCTCTCTCCCCATTTTCACGTACCAAGAGAAGAGGAAAAAGGAGAAGAAAAGCCCCCCCCCCCCCCCCCCCCCCCCGCCCCCCCGCGCGCGCGCGCGGCCATTCCAAGCTTTGGCTCGAGCTTGCCTCGTCCGACCACCCGATCGAAGAACCAAGGTAACCAATGTATTCCTCTCGTTACGTGTTTCATTTCTACATTTATTTCGTGCCTTGATTCCTTGTCTAGATGCCTATTTGGGGGTGATGATGAATAGTGCTGGGTTCGGGATTTGGTATGCTTGGGCTTGTTTCGAGAGACTTAACTTGTATTTATGTGATCTACGTGTTATGTTTGCTTCGTGGTATGAATTTCGGGTTGTTTCGTGGTTGTTTGGGGGTGTTTTGGTGTTTTTGTTACTGTTCCCGACGCCATGGTTTTGCTGTTGCGAGCTTGGTCGCGGGCTGTAAAAATGGTCGCGGCCGCGATCGGTTTTTAGGGGATTCTCGAGTTGTGGCTTCGCGGCCGCGACTGGTTTTCAATGCAATTTTGTCGTGGCCGCTACCAACTCATACGTGCTCGGTTTTGGCTGATATTTGAACCGTTGGAAACCTCTTGAAGTATAGAACAACCTACAATTGGAATCACCTCATTATCTTTTCCCATTTTTGAGATATTATCAATTCTTTTTGGTGTAGCCACTTTACCGACAATCTGCTTTCGCCCAACTTCGAACCTACGCAATTTTCGACTGGCTTTGAACCACGATTTGATCTATATACCATTTGAAAGATCTATGTGTCTAGTTTCATTTCCAAGAAACAAAACCTAATTCCAATTTCTCAAACTCAAGTTATGATCGTTTTCCCACAGCTTGTCCGTTTTGGAAATCTGTCAGTTTTTGCACGTTTCCACTCGGAACCCTTTTTCGCGTTCTTATTCCGTTTTTCTCGTACCTTTCCACCTCCGAACTTGATCCTAACCTGTTTTATCATGTTTATGCTTATGTATTTGTTCTCATATGCATTATATGTTACTCAAGTAATGTGAATTGTTTGCATGAAACATATTTGCACTTTGTTACGTATCTCTACCTTGTATTATGCCTTAATTGTGCATATGAACGTGATATATGATTATAAATGACTATGATGGGTTATGCAATGTCTTCAATTTCATGGATTTGATTTGAAAATAAGATTTGCCTAAGTATTTGCATTTCTTTAAGTGTCAATGCATGCCGAGCGTCTATGTGGTTCATTGTGAGTCTAAGCCTTGTGTTTTGCCTTTAGTTTGTTCAGGTGCACCCGGGGTGGTGTTTCGCAGTCCGTTTTGATTCCGGGGTGAATCACGTGTTTGTTTCTTGGCTTAGTCGGTGTAAGGTGAGGTTAGGTTATAGTTAAACCCTATGAATGTGCTCATTTTCAAAGTATGCGAACTATGACCTTTATTATACGTAAGTATGTGCGAGATATGAAATTTATAAATGGTAATACGTTTCCAAGTATGATGAGCAATGTACAAGCCTACGTATGCTTGATTTAATTTGATTTGATTCATTATGATTGGTGATGCTAAACCACGCTCCAAACCGTGTGCCTCGTATGAGCCGGGAGCTACGAGCAAAGGAGTATGCTAAGGATTTGACGCGGAGAGGTATGTAAAGCGTGGTTGTGGCAAGGTAAAACATGTATCTTACATATGTTACATTTCTGATTAGTAGCGGGTTAGGAATGAAAGAATGAATGAATGTTGAATGGGGCCCAGAAGGCGTGGGCAAGGGGGGACCCGGGACGACCATAGGGATCGTCGGTTAACCCTGTGCCCACTCTCCACATGATTGATAGGACTAACCCAGAACCCACCAGGAGGTTTGGTTGGGTGATGGGAACCTGAGGGTTGAGTGTTCGCGCTCCCCTCGTCTGATTGGATGGTTTGGGTCGCGCAACCCTTCCATCACCGGAGAAGAAGGTATATGATTGTTATGCATGATTTATTGATATGTTTGATTGCACGATTCGTATGAGGAGCCCAAGATGGGAATTATTACTCGTACACGCCGAGTTTTGCATGTTTGCTTTGTTAAAGTTCGTGAAACGGGGATAGATTCTTAACTATAATAAAATATGGATCTTTTGAATATGAAAGATAAGAATTGATACGATTTGATATGAATGGTTATGATTTGATTTGACTTGTTTCGGTATGATATGGGTCCTTGAAGCTTCAATTTGTTCGGTTTGTTAAGAATCCCTATATGTATGTATCACGGGCAAAATTTTGGTGTGCAAAAACTATTCCCGAGTTCAGGAACCGTGTGTGATTCGAATGTGCTTTGCTCCTATATATATATATAGCGTGTGTGGGTAGCCCCTCACTCAGTCGAGTTGCAGACTGACCCTCTCCCTCCCCAACTTTTTAGTGTGCAGGTTTGGAGTTGGAGTTTCGAGCTAGGCGGAGTTGTGTTGAGTCTTTGAGTCGGTCAAGTTATGTTAGAAGAGTCTCTGCACTCGCACATGTATTTAAATTATGTATGATTCGACTTTGTAAGTCATGAATTTGAATCTTTATGCATTTGTTATTGAATTGCCCTTGCCGGGCTTTGTTATGAGTTAAAAAGAGGCCTAAGGAGCCCAAGTCTGCTTGTCGTTTGTGTGTTTAATTTCTGCAGGCCCGTGGCCAATGCATGTGTTTGGATTTTAATTTTCCGCTGCATTCTGTTTCGTTGGTTGGTTATATTTGCAGGGTCTAAGTTCCGCCTAGCTTAGGACGTTGTTTTGTTTGTCTCCCGTTCGCTATGGATTGATACGGGTGCGGACTTTCCGTTTTGTTACTCATGTCGAGCCATAGTGCGGGGGATGTGGTGCCTCACGTGCGGGGTGCTACATTGCTTCTGGGCATGCTCCCATTATGCAGGTCAATCTTGGAAATATATTCTTGCCTTTAGAGAAAAATATAGTATCTGTATTCTCCATATTATATACTTCATCAACTGTATGAACATATAAATGTTCCCATTCAGTACTAGGAACATATGTTTCTATTTCAATCTTTATTACCTTTGGAGAAGATTCCTTTTCCAGTTTTATTTCAATGACCGAAGGAACTTTATTTTTGGCTTCTTCTTTATTTTTCTCGCCAGATGACTCAGCCTCTTCCATTTTAATTGACTCAAAATTTTCAATATATTTTTCAAATTTTTGAGTCACTTTATTTACCTTTTTCAGGTTTTCTGTGACCAAATCTATTAGTGGAGGGAGATTTTTGTACATGTATTGCTCTAGAAGAACAACTCTTTCATAGAAGTCTTCTGTCACACTGTTGATATATGAGATCTCTTCTTTTATTTCTGAAATATTAATTTTATCTTCCATCTGTAAAAGAGAGAAAGTTTTATTAAATTCTCTTCAAAATTTTCTATAAGTGATTTTTGGAAAATTACCACCCATCAACGGATTTGATTTTGTCTTTATCATCTACCGTTTGAGATGAACTAGATATATGTATACCCATATATTGGCCTTCATTTTGAATCAAAATCTATATTTCTTGATAAAAAGTCAGCTAGAAAATTATCAGTTCCTTTTATGGGAATGATTTTAAAATTATAGAGAGATAGAAAAACTTGCCACCTATGTAACCTCCTATAATTTGGTTCACTGGATAGTTTATTGTTCGCAAGACTTGGAACTTGGGTATTATCAACATGAACAATGAAAGATTTTTGGAGTAGGAAAAGTGAAAACTTTTTGATCCCATTTATTACTCCTAATAGTTCCTTTTCATGTGTAGTATAGTTTATTTCTGCTGATTTAAAAGTACCACTTGTATACCTACAAATCTCATTAAGATCTGTTTTCAAGATTGCATGCCAATATAAATCAAAGACATGGGTTTGAAGAATTAAGTTATCATTTTTATCAGGAAGCCTTAATTCTGGAAGAGTTTTACATTATTCCTTTAACTTTATGATAATTTCTGGATGTTTTGGCGTCCAACCTTTAGTATTATTTTTTCTTAATAACTTTTGTATTTCATATCTTTTCTTTGCTAACTCAGGTATGAAACCTTCAGCATAATTAAGACATCCTAAAAACTTTTCTATTTGTTTTCTATTTTCTAATTTATTAGGGAACTCAACTATTTTCCAAGATATATGCGGTTGCAATTTCATACCTGCAACACTCAATTTTAATCCTAAAAACTCAATTTCTTTAGTTTCTATAACTGCTTTTCTTTCAGATAGGGCATACCATTTTCTTTACATAATTTAGCAAAGAGTAAGAGATGTTTTCTATGTTCTTCTATGGTATTTGAACAAATAAGAATATCATCTATATAAACAACCATAAATTCTCTATATTTGCTGAATATATCGTCCATCTTTCTTTGATATATTGATGGAGCAATCTTTAATCCAAATGGCAATACTAACCATTCATAATGTCCTTGAGGGGAACTAAAAGCTGTATATTGGATGCTATCATCCTCCATTTTTACTTGCCAAAATCCAGATGTACAATCAAATTTTGAGTAATATGATTTATTTTTAACTAGGTCTATTAATACTTTTTTATTGGGTAATTGGTAACTAACATCTTTAGTAAAATGGTTTAATCTTTTATAATTTATTACCATTCTTGCTTTATTTCTTTTCTTTTTAGGTTCTTTCATTACCATGAATGCTGGACTAGAAAAGGGACTAAAACTTTTCCTAATCAATCCTTTATCTAATAATTCTTTAATTTGTTTTTAAAATTCATCTTCTTCACTTAAGGTATATCTCATGGGTCTTTCTTTAATTATGATATTATCTGTTAATTCTATTCTAGCTTTTGGGTAGTCTTTTTTCCAAAAAGCTAATGGATGGTCACTATAATTTTCTTTTATCTTGCTAGTAACCGTTTCTAAGTTTATTCCTTTTATAATTATTTTATTTATTGATATCTGTATTTTTTCATATATAGAGTGTCCACCACGCTTAGCGGGCTGAACTCTGAAGGGATGGTTTAGTCATGGTACTTTTTGTTGGGAATGGTGCCCTGAAAATTCAATTTGTTGAATTAATTAAACTGAATTTACAGCGAGTTGTGAGTATTTCACATATTAATAATTAATGACGTGTGGTGGTATTCTTGTATGAAATGTGTTTCATAGGAAAAGACTTTGAATACTGAAATCACGTGTCATTAAAGTTCTAGTCGGTAAGATAAGAATATGTTCTTATCAAGACTATAACATGGTTATATAAAATGATTAGTCTTTCGTCATAGGGAATGGTGATTCCAATTATAACACGTTGATGATTTTCAATAGGATTGGAAACATCGAACTGGACCACTGAGATTATTCATTTTATACTACTATCTAAAATGAATAAAATCTCAGGAAGCATTGTACTCTTAATCCTGATAATATTTCGGCTTTAGGCATGTAGTGTTAGTCACTGTAACATACTCGAAGTGAGGTCTCGGTAACGGGTGGCCAAAATACTTTGTATGATTCGGTGACAACATGAAATGTGCTAAAGAGTTATATTGATCGAGGAATCTGTGGCCTTGCTGGAAGGTAAGAGATATCCTTGAAATAGATTTGCAAAAGTTCGAATTAAGACTTTGGCCAAAGCACTTCGCGTGATACGTCACCGAAGTTGTATGTTGAATGTGTTTCACATACAGAGAATTTGAACTTGAAGAGAATCAATAAATTTCAAATTAGAAATGAAAAATAAATGATAGTAGTTGCAATTTATTTTTCATGGATATCAACACGGAGGAGTAAAATGCAAAATTATTCTACCTCGAGAAATTCGTGAATAATTTAATTAATTTTAGAGTACAACAATATTCATTTAGTGGAATTAAATATTGTTAAACGGTAATTAATTATCATCATGAGATGATAATTTATTAATCCGTTTGGAGTATAAATTTATTAGTCCTGCAGGTCCCCCTACAAGCCCCAATTGAAAATCCAAAGAGAAAATATTAAAAGGAGAAAGAGAAATGAATTTTCAAAGTGTTTGAAAATGGCCAAAGAATTTATTTTAAGAAAATAAATTAAAGTTCCAAAGATTTGGAAATGCCCGGAATTTTATTTTGGACAAAATAAAATGTTCATCGGAAAAAAAAAATCGGTGATGACGTGGCAGCTGACGTGGCATGCCACGTCAGCAAGGTGGGCCCAAGTGGCGCTGACTGGGCACCCACGTGGCACACCACGTGTGCTACACGTGGACGGCCTAGATTACGCCACGTAGCAGCAAAACAACGGTCCAGATTTGTCTAGACCGGGCACGTCAACGGGTCGGGTTTCGGATAGGGTCGGACCGGGTCCGGTTTCGGGTCGGACCGACCCGGACTCGTGGCCGCTTCAGAAGAGGCCACGTCAGCCTCAAACCCTAGTCGCGAGTGGTTGACACGCGCCGCCCTCGGCGGTGTTGAACTCGTGATGACGAAACCTTCAACTTAGTGTCCTTGGTTTTCGTGTCCAAGTTGTACACACAAGTGGAGAGGTGAAATGACCATTATACCCTTGCTTTTGTATCCAAAATGACCAAAACGCCCTCGGTTTTTCCCCTATAAATAGGGGCCTTGGGTCCTCATTTCTCATTAAACATTTTGGGAGAGGTTTTGGCTAGTTCTTAGCTTTGAAACCATATCCCTTTTCTCCTAGTTAATTCCGATTGATTTTGGAATTAATTTTAATTAGTTGTTTATATAAAACGCCTAATTTCGGGAGAATAAACCCTGAAAAGGGTTTTCTACTTTAAAGTTTATTTTCTCTAAGTATTTAGAGAAATACTTTCGGAGCCCACACTCCGAGGGTGTCCCTGGGGTTATTGCAGGGAAGCTCTGCCGGTTTCACGAGGAGATCGGGTTCTCAAGAGGTGAATTCGGGAGCTGGAAAAATGCCGTTAGATAGCCATGATTGCAGTACGGTAATAGTTTTCAGTTATTTTATTTTAAGCATGATAAATTATGTGCTCTTAAGTGTTAATTGCATGTTAGATATTTATCTGCTTAAGTGATTTAAAATTTATTGTCAATTGCATGTATATACTTGAGTTGATCCGGCTAGTCTTCCGCTATTGTATTAAAATGTTTTAGAAATATTTTAATACTTGTATTATACTAAAAATTTTAAAATGTGGTCACGGACCGCTACTGTTCTGGGCCCGCCTCCCAGCAACTGGTATCAGAGCCGTGCTCTAGTTATATACATGTATTGATATGATGCATGCAATGCAAAATTTTAAATCTGCTACTGTGCACGTAAATTTTGTCAAAGGAGACTGGTTTTTAAGTGGGACCGTTGTGACCCCTCCAGTGTTTCCTGGGAATTTACATGGAATGGTAATTTTCTGGGAATCGATTTCAATAATCTTCCTGGTTAATTACCGAATCAGTAAACATGATTTAAATTATGAGATAATTTATTTATAACATGTTTACTTTATGCTATTTATTTTAAGCATGATAATTATGTGATAATTATACCAGCATGCTTAATTGATTTAATTTATGACATATTTATTTTGTGTCATTTAATTTTTTAAGTATGATAATTATGTGATAATTATATGAAAGCATGCTTAATTATTTTATTTTATGGCATGAACATGATAATATGAGATATTATGATATTTACAATTATGCATATTTTATTTAATATGATTAAATAGTATTGTTTAATAGAGATTAGACGCGATGCATAATTGAACTAATATTTTTCGGCCTAATTAATAAATAGTTATTAAGTTGCCTTAAAATATTATTATTGGGATTTTAAATATGATTTAGTAATCCTAGTGGGAGGATATTAATTAGATTAATCACTTCCAACAATAAAACACCAAAAGTGATTATTAAGGTAATCAACAGATAATCCACACCTTTAAAAATTCAAGTGGGAGCGAGATGAAAAGAGTTGGATTCTCACGGCCTCCATTACCGGTCTATAGTATAGTGAATATGTACTACTCCCTTCGGCGGGTATATATTCACGGTATACAAGATTAGACTTCTACGGATAGAATGAAATACGGGAAAGTCAGCTCGACCACGCCTCCGTGGAGTGTCTTGACCTAATCGTACGGACTTCTAGATAATGGTGCACACTTGACTAAGTAATGTATTAACCTCCCTTCGGAGCTCTGTTACATTTATTTAGAGGCCAAGGGTTCACGTGGTAGATTAACATTGTTTGGTAAGAGTTACCTAGATGACATGTTAATTAAGAATAGTTCTTGCTTTTCTAAGCGGTTTTCGACCTCGCCTCCGGGGAGTCAACTGCAGTTAGTTAAGTCACCATTGAGTAAATCAAAATGCTTACGTGGATTTCATTTATTGGTTGGACGCAAAAGAAAGTGAAATACATAATCATAACTAGCATTTATTTATTTATTTTAGTTTTATAATAATAACGATCTCTCTTAGCCCACTCCAAACTATATGTCTATAGGGAAATAGGCTAGTAAGGGTTCAACTATGCTGACTAGAAAATAAATCTTGACATCGTGTTGAGATACGAAAGTTTACGTACTCACTGAACCTTATCCGAGAATTTCGAAACTACAACCAGTCAGGATTAGAAAGACACTTATTCTAAATGGATCAAGTGTGATGATCTGGCTAGTCTTATATCCTGACATCTGTCTTAAAAGTTCTTAAGCATCAGACGCATGAGATGTCTATTGATAAGAACATGTTTTGAAGACAGAATCGTACGAAGTTACTAGTCACGAAAAGGTTGTTAGTTAAAGATGTTTGAAGGATCACTGTTTCAGAATCATATTATGGGTATGATAACTAATCTGAACGAGATTGAAAGCCTCTGTGCTTAAAGAAACAATCTTAACAGATAGGATACGATCCTATACTCTCTGCCTAAGTCATTTGAACGTTCAAGATTATTTTAAATTTTTTTTAAAACCAATGAATGACCTCAATATGGCAGAAAGAGTGATATAGACTAAGGGAAAAGTTCTCTT
The DNA here is from genome assembly GCA_037501455.1 of Lantana camara. Taxonomy (NCBI): domain Eukaryota; kingdom Viridiplantae; phylum Streptophyta; class Magnoliopsida; order Lamiales; family Verbenaceae; genus Lantana; species Lantana camara. Next base: position 132,860,600 of record CM074855.1, read on the forward strand.
TAATCAGACATCAATATTCACGGCCTAAAAAGCCAGTAAGTGGAAGAAAGAAAAAGGAAAAGTTCCTAATAGAAGGTTCAGAAATAGAAAGTCAAATCCGACAATGGAAAAGTGTTTCTATTTCGGTGGTAACGGGTATTGGAAAAGGAAATTATCCAAAATACTTAGTCTGTCTATTTGTTACGCCGTTTAGATAAGATATGAAGATATCTTACTCGTTGAGTATATGTTTAGTTGAAAATTCACCAGACTCCTGGTATGTGAACTTGAGATCAACTAACCGTATTTGCAAGTCATTGCAAAGATTCAAACTAACCAGAAAGTTTGAAAAACGGCTAACACACAACTACTGCTCGGGGATAATACAAGTGTAATTGTATTAGCAGTAAAGACTATAAAGTCGTATTTTGGCAATAGGGTTTTAATATTATTCGTGCCATATATACAGAAATTTGATTTCTGTAAGTTATTTGATAATTAATGGTTTAACTGTTTGTTTTGAACAAACGGTTACCGTTAAGTAAAATAAAAGGTTTATTTGCTCTGGCACAATAAAAGATGGTCTTTTATACCTAAAAGAAAAACCCTAATTTAAGTTTAACATTAAGACGCTTGACTTACCATCTGAGAGGAAAAACTTCAACGTGGCACCTATCTATTGGTCAATTGAATCTGAATAGGATCTAAAGACTGATTGTTTAGTCTTATTGACTTGAAAACAGTATCAATCTACGAATCCTATTTAGAAGGTTAAAATGACCAAAAAGAATCCTTTTGAGACAAAAGGTATTAAGCCATGAACTTGCTTAAGTTAGTTCATACAGACATATGATACTATGAATGTTCAAGCAAGAGAAAGTTTTTGGGTACTTCATTATTCATTTGAATGAATACTCTAGATACAGATATGTTTATTTGATGAGACTTAAGTCTGTAATTTTGAAGAGTTCAAAGAATATAAGACTGAAGTCAAAGAGTCAAATTAGAAAACATATCAAGGCACTTCGATTAGATCGAAGTAGTGATAAGTATCTAAGTTCAGAGTTAAATAGAATTTCTCAAATGAGATTAGATCTCAACCATATATATGAGATACGTCTTAGCAAAGATGTATTGCAGAAAGGAGAAATAGAACTCTGATAATGATGGTAAGATTCATGAAGAGTCATGCTACCCTATGAATTTCGTTTTAGGGTCTTGCACACAAAACGATAAACCTAGTTCTATCTAAGTCGGTTCCTAAGACACTGATGGATCTGTAGCTAGGGTGAAAACCCTGTATCTTTTATCTTCAGATTTAAGGTAGCCTGGTCTACGAGTTAAGGATGGATCCTGACAAGTTAGAATAAAGAACAAAGGTTTACCTGTTCTAAGGTTATCCTAGAAGAACAAGAGGTGGTATATTTTGTAATTTGAGAAATCACAAAAGATGTTTGTGAATATTTCAAAGATAATTACATAGATAACCACAAAGGGTGGAAACAAAGTAGTGTTAAAAGAAATAACAGTATTAGACACTAATTTCCATAAACCCGTGATAATTGAAAATGTATGAGATACATGTGATGTACCAAATACAACATGTGATGTAGAGACGTGTACACGAGAGCATCATTGTAGTGGGAGGATTGTCAGGACACCTGACAAGATACCTAAGATTAACCCAAGTGGTTGAATCTAACATATCTGTTCCTATCACGTGTAATGAAGCTGTAGAAGATATTGACGCTGACCGTTTGGGCAATATCCATGAAATCTAAGTTAGAATATCTGTATTCTAACAAAGTCTTGAACTTGTAGAGGCGCCTGAAGGCATTAAACCCTATTAGATACAATTGGGTTCTACAAGACGATAAAAGGAGAAATGGACGAAAAAGTAGAGACTTTAGAGCAAACTTATGGCAAGGGATTTTACCCAGAAAGAAGAAATCATTTATGAGGTCTTCTCGCCTATAGAAATGCTTAAGTCCATTATCCTCTCCATTTTATCTCATTGTTGATTATGAGATTAGATAAATGGATGTAAAGACTATGTTCTTGAACGGGTAACTTCAAGAAGAAGAGATACATGGTACAACCTGAAGGCTTCACAGCCAGAAATCAGGTGCATATAATGCAAACTTGATAGATCGATTTATGATCCTAAGCAAGCGTCTAGATTATGGAGCATCAGAAATATAAGGCAATTTAGATTCTTTGGATTTGTATAATTGCCTGATGAACCATGAAGTGTACAAAATGACATCATGATAGCGTTGTAACATTTTCACTTTGTACGTAATTAATATTCTGTTTATTGGGAATGATGGAAGAATTTTGTTAGTAGTCAAGATTCGGACGTCAAATCATTTTGACAAGAAAAGACCTATGTGAGACCAATGTTATTCCAAGGATCAGACTTTTCTCGTGATCATAGGAATAAGGAGATTGGTTTATCACAAGAAGCATATATGAATAAGATGTTGGCAACGTATAATATGACAAATTCCAAGAAAGGTTCGTTACCTTTTAGATATGGAATTTATCTATCTCGGGATCAGTGTCCTAAGACAACTGAAGAGATAGAAGACATGATTAGAGTTCCGCAGCGGAAGCTTTATGTATGTCATATTATGTACAGGGCCAGATGTCTATTATAAATTAGGTCTAAGTCAGCGGATATTAGTCAAACCCTAGAATCTGACACTGGGTAGTAGTGAAAGCATATATTGGAGTACTTGAGAAGGATTGAGATTATATGCTTGTCTACCACAGTGGTGAGCTCGTTTCAATAGAGTGCACAGATTCGGATTTACAATCTGATTTGTATTCTAGATGTTTGACATCAGAATACGTGTTTACTCTAGAAAGAGCAACTGTTAATTGGAGAATGTTAAGCAGACTGGTATTGCTTACACCGCCATGGAAGTCAAATACATGGTAGCTTGAGAAGCAACCAGTTAGATGTATTGGATTCATGATTTCCTAGTAGTTGGCTCAGAGAAACGTCTAAAAGATTCCTTCACCAAAGTATTGGCGTAAAAGAGTGCAAAACGAGTTTTGAGACTCATGTGAAAGGAATAAGACTTAGATGTATGACCAAATTGAATTTAGGGCAAGTGGGAGATTGTTGGGAATGGTGCCCTGAAAATTCAATTTGTTGAATTAATTAAACTGAATTTACAGCGAGTTGTGAGTATTTCACATATTAATAATTAATGACGTGTGGTGGTATTCTTGTATGAAATGTGTTTCATAAGAAAAGACTTTGAATACCGAAATCACGTGTCATTAAAGTTCTAGTCGGTAAGATAAGAATATGTTCTTATCAAGACTATAACGTGGTTATATAAGATGATTAGTCTTTCGTCATAGGGAATGGTGATTCCAATTATAACACGTTGATGATTTTCAATAGGATTGGAAACATCGAACTGGACCACTGAGATTATTCATTTTATACTGCTATCTAAAATGAATAAAATCTCAGGAAGCATTGTACTCTTAATCCTGATAATATTTCGGCTTTAGGCATGTAGTGTTAGTCACTGTAACATACTCGAAGTGAGCTCTCGGTAACGGGTGGCCAAAATACTTTGTATGATTCGGTGACAACATGAAATGTGCTAAAGAGTTATATTGATCGAGGAATCTGTGGCCTTGCTGAAAGGTAAGAGATATCCTTGAAATAGATTTGCAAAAGTTCGAATTAAGACTTTGGCCAAAGCACTTCGCGTGATACGTCACCGAAGTTGTATGTTGAATGTGTTTCACATACAGAGAATTTGAACTTGAAGCGAATCAATAAATTTCAAATTAGAAATGAAAAATAAATGATAGTATTTGCAATTTATTTTTCATGGATATCAACACGGAGGAGTAAAATGCAAAATTATTCTAGCTCGAGAAATTCGTGAATAATTTAATTAATTTTAGAGTACAACAATATTCATTTAGTGGAATTAAATATTGTTAAACGGTAATTAATTATTATCATGAGATGATAATTTATTAATCCGTTTGGAGCTAAAATTAATTAATCCTGCAAGTCCCCCTACAAGCCCCAATTGAAAACCCAAAGAGAAAATATTAAAAGGAGAAAGAGAAATGAATTTTCAAAGTGTTTGAAAATGGCCAAAGAATTTATTTTAAGAAAATAAATTAAAGTTCCAAAGATTTGGAAATGCCCGGAATTTTATTTTGGAGAAAATAAAATGTTCATCGAAAAAAAAAAAAAAAACGGTGATGACGTGGTAGCTGACGTGGCATGCCACGTCAGCAAGGTGGGCCCAAGTGGCGCTGACTTGGCAACCACGTAGCACGCCACATGGACGGCCCAGATTGCGCCACGTAGCAGCAAAGCAATGGTCCAGATTTGTCTGGACCGGGCACGTCAACGGGTCGGGTTTCGGATAGGGTCGGATCGGGTCCGATTTCGGTTCGGACCGACACGGACACGTGGCCGCTTCAGAAGAGGCCACGTCAGCCTCAAACCCTTTGGGCGACGCGTGTGGGCGCGTGCTCGGCGGCGTTGAACTCGTGGTGACGAGACCTTCAACGTAGTGTCCTTGGTTTTCGTGTCCAAGTTGTACACGCAAGTGGAGAGGTGAAATGACCATTATACCCTTGCTTTTGTATCCATAATGACCAAAAAGCCCTCGGTTTTTCCCCTATAAATAGGGGCCTTGGGTCCTCATTTCTCATTAAACATTTTGGGAGAGGTTTTGGCTAGTTCTTAGCTTTGAAACCATATCCCTTTTCGCCTAGTTAATTCCGATTGATTTTGGAATTAATTTTAATTAGGTGTTTATATAAAACGCCTAATTTCGGGAGAATAAACCCTGAAAAGGGTTTTCTAGTTTAAAGTTTATTTTCTCTAAGTATTTAGAGAAATACTTTCGGAGCCCACACTCCGAGGGTGTCCCTGGGGTTATTGCAGGGAAGCTCTGCCGGTTTCACGAGGAGATCGGGTTCTCAAGAGGTGAATTCGGGAGCTGGAAAAATGCCGTTAGATAGCCATGATTGCAGTACGGTAATAGTTTTCAGTTATTTTATTTTAAGCATGATAAATTATGTGCTCTTAAGTGTTAATTGAATGTTAGATATTTATCTGCTTAAGTGATTTGAAATTTATTGTCAATTGCATGTATATACTTGAGTTGATCCGGCTAGTCTTCCGCTATTGTATTAAAATGTTTTAAAAATATTTTAATACTTGTATTATACTAAAAATTTTAAAATGTGGTCACGGACCGCTACTGTTCTGGGCCCGCCTCCCAGCAGTTTTAACAAATGACCACACTCTGTTTTAAGCACAATAGAATATGCGTTTTGCATATAATATTGAAATTGTTGTAGGAAATCATTTCCTAATAGTATATCAACTTCTAGTTCATTATATTCATATATCCTAGGCACTGTTATTATTTTGCTTTTTAAGATAATATCAACCTCTATTGTTGATCTATGTATATCCTGTGATTTTCCAGTCACACCTTTTATTCTGATTTTTCCATTTTCCTTCCATTATTAATCAAGAAGGTTTTAAAAATGGTTATTTCAGATCTAGTGTCTATTAAAGCACAAGTTATTATTTCATTTTCAGGGGGGTTTCTCTTATTCCTACCTGAATGAAAACACTAACTGTGAAATTATAACCTTTCATTTTATTCTTGGGCAATGTATGACTTTATCTTCTATGCAGAGTGTTACTCTTTCCTTCTCTATCTTATGGTAATTACAACTATCAAGGAAAACATTTCCTAAGATTATGTCATAAGAACTTCCCGTCATATTTTCATCTAAATAACATTTAACAATTATTCTAGATTTATCAATATTTATTGGGATAGATATTTGTTGGTCACATGCAACTATCTTTCCTTCAAAGTTTTCATAATAAAAAACCTCATCTAAGGTTTCTATCACTAACCCATTATTTTTTATTTTAGCAAAGTGATTTGCACTTGCTCCTGTATCTATTAAAATTTTTGGTTCTTTAATATATTCTTGACCATTAAAGTATTCTCCTAAAATGGTCATTGTTTTATTAACTGAATGTTTGTTTATACTTAAACTTCTGGTTATATTCATTCTTTGACTTCTTCTAGCTATACTATTTCTTCTAAATTCTATTTGAGGAGTTTTATTAGAAGATCTTTCTTCTATCAAAGGTTTATTTATGATCTCTAATTCGTAATTTGTTATTTCTTTTGGGTCTTCAAGTAGAGGTAATTTAGTTGAAGCTATTTCTCTACATTTTTCATCTATTTCTAAATGTGGAGGTCTAGGTTTGACCATAAGGCTTGCAGACCTCTAGGCGTTATGATCTTTTATTATGTGGATCATGTCTCAATTACATCGACCCTTAGCTCCTCCATAATTACTATTACTTAGAACATATAATGCTCTATATTAAATAGAGAAAACTTTGCTTTTATCTTTCAATCCTATATCCTTTATGAATTTGTAATGTAAACTTAATGTCTCATCTATATTATGATCATTTATATTTACACTATATTTAGGATATTGATAGTGCCAAAAATATTTCTAAGTGTTGAGCTCCACCCCTTCGAGGTCCACTCTTTCGCGTTCCACCTCAAGCGAGGCCCCTCATCTTGCGAGGTCTGCATAATGCGAGGTCCCCATCTTGAGAGGTCCGCACCTACGAGATCCGCACCTCGCAAGGTCTATAAATACGAGGAAATGATAGTGCCAAAAATATTTCTAAGTGTTGAGCTCCACCCCTTCGAGGTCCACTCTTTCGCGTTCCACCTCAAGCGAGGCCCCTCATCTTGCGAGGTCTGCATAATGCGAGGTCCCCATCTTGAGAGGTCCGCACCTACGAGATCCGCACCTCGCAAGGTCTATAAATACGAGGTCCGCACTTGGCGAGGTCCGCACCTTGCAAGGTCTGTACCTTGTGAGCTCCGCATCTTGTGAGGTCCGCACCTGGCGAGGTCCGCAAGTGCGAGGTCCGCATCTACGAGCTCCGCATCTTGTGAGCTCCGCACCTCGCGAGGTCTGCATATGCGAGGTCCGCACCTCACGAGGTCCGTATATGCGAGGTCCGCACCTTGTGAGGTCTGCATATGCGAGGTCCGCACCTCACGAGATCCGCATATGCAAGGTCCGCACCTTACGAGCTCCGCATCTTGTGAGGTCCGCACCTTGCGAGGTCTGCATATGCGAGGTCCGCACCTCACGAGGTCCGCATATTCGAGGTCCGCACCTTTCGAGGTCTGCATATGCGAGGTCCGCATAGTGGAACACGTTCGGCATGGGTGCGTGGCAGTTACCCACGTTCGCACGTTTCTCCACTACGCAATACACGATCCCGCGAAACTCGCGCCTTAACCTAATTCAGATGGTATAAATAGTCTTTTTCTGATAAAAATCAGGTACGCACACTTTTACATACCGAACCTCTGCCAAAATTTCCGGTCACCTTTCCACCTGAGACAATCTCACTGTCTTGAGCGTCGGAGTGCCTACGCGGGAAACACCTCCCGCCTGGTATTCTTACGTTGCTTTGATCCTAGCAGGTTGAAGAACCCACTCTTTGGCTGATTTGTTGGAGATTTGGAGCCGATTCCGTTCACTTTCCGGCGAACCCAATTTTCAGCATCATCAGTTTGGCGCCGTCTGTGGGAAAGCCATCGGATTTCCCAACCTTTTCTCAAAGTTATTCTTTTTGCTTCATTTGGAAGATGATCGGAGCTGATAACACTAGCCGTGGCGAGCGAAGCTCTAGCTTGCCTCCACGACTATCCCCAACCCCGAGTAAGTCAAGCGAACATCAACGTGAGTCAAGCGAACGTTGACGTGTTGCGCCATCTACCGCCAGCGTTCCCGCATAAGAGGAACCGCATCGGAGCCACCGTGGACTTCAGTCTGCCCGTCCACTCCTTACAAGCTCTTGGTACCGGAATAGGCCAAAATTCAATCAACATTCCGACAGGTTTAAACCCTTTGCTACTAAACCCGTTGTTGTTCAATCTGCTCTGGGGACTCCAAGGAGGAACACAAGCCCAGATCGGAGGAGTCCAGGCCATTATTGCTCCACCTCGCACTACCATCGTGATGAGCGGAGTGGAGCACACGACCAACCGGCCACTACAGGGGGAACTGCTCGTTCGAACGGAACCCCTACCCGTTCGTACCGAGGCAAATCCGATGGTAGCGGGACCGAGCCGAGTGCGAAACCCTATCCTACCTCCGGATGGTGATGACCAAGTCCCATTCGAGCGGCACGATGGGAAACAGACCATGGTGGAGGACGAGGAGGAAACGGATCCTCTCAATCCCGCTCAACATTCCAAAACTCGAGCGGCGGAGAGAGAGAATGACCGCCCCACTCAGTTGGAAGAGGAGAATCAGAACCTACGCGCCGCCCTGAGCAAGATTGTGGAAGGATCTCGGGTTGGCGATCAAGACGAGGCTCATCACCGACCCGAGTGGCGTCGAGACGAGGAGGCGGTCGACAAGCCTAGGCATCATCCTGTCCGAGGCGATCGAGAGAGGCCTATCGAGCTATCAACCCATCGGACACATAGTCGACCTCGAAGATCAAGGCCTGAGCGAGCTTCGCCATTTTGCGAAGAGATTCTGATGGCCCGGGCGGGACACTCAAAGGTTCTTACCAACCTGTCCCGCTGCGATGGAACGGGCGATCCTGAGGAACACATGACCGCGTTTGAGCACCTCATACACCTATATGAGCACTCACTGGACTTCTGGTGCAAGATATTTGTCACTTCGCTCACGGGAACCGCCTATGATTAGTTTAAACGGCTTCCACCTGGATGGATTCGAAGCTACGATGACCTGTGCAGATAGTTTGATAGCCATTTTAGCCCTCTGAAGGTGACTAAGCTGCCCACAACTTATCTCTGGAATGTCGAGCAAGGCCCCAATGAAACTCTACGGGAGTACTTTACTCGCTTTGGTGCTGAACTAACCAAAGTTGAGATCCCATCCGGTGATTTCCTGACGCAGGCAGTGTACCAAGGGCTGAATGATTCTAAGATCAGTACGGAGTGCGGAGACGCCATTGCCCGTCAAAAGCCTAAGGACATGATTCATCTCCGGAGGATAGCGAGTGAGTACATGGAGCAGGAAGACATGGCTCGCATGAAATGAGCGCGTGTCCAGGATAGACTATCAAGAAGCTCAAATATCCATGATAGATTATCAAGGAGCTCAAATCGTGAGGAGCGTAGGGAACGGCAAGCTGGACCCCTCTCTCGGGGACCGCGTGTTGAACTCACCAAACGTAACTCTGAGATCCTGAACATTGCTGGTTCGAAAATGTTCAAGAAGCCCCGTCCGATGCCCCAAAGCGAGAAGAACTCTCATTCCAACAAGTATTGTGCATTCCACCAACAGAACGGACACGATACGGATGAATGCGTCAGTTTAGAAAAAGAGATCCAACGTTTGGTGGCCGGAGGAGAGCTATCGGAGTTTATTAAGTCTATGGATCGGCACCATAGGAAACGAGGAGACAGAGCTCGGTCTCGCACGCATGGCACCCGTCAATCTCGCTCGCGCTCACGCAGCCCGCGGGGCAACGGACGAGTAGCTAAAGGCACTAAGCAAGCACCCGATGATAACATACCCACTCGGGGAGTGGTGAACATGATTGCTGGAGGAGCAACAAATGATGATACTAAGACCTCATGAAAGAAAGCAGGGCGACGGTTCAACCAGGAGCCCAACGCTTCCGCTCTGCATATTTTCCACATACAGAAAGGCGAGGTCTTAGGTTTCATCGAGCGTGATTTTGATAATGTTGTGATTGATGAAGATGAAGAGTGTCCGGACTGCCCAATGGTAATCGATGTTGACATCTACAACACCAAGGTCAAAAGGGCATTGGTAGATAGCGGCAGTTCAGTAAATGTTTTGCCACTCTCCCCCTTTAAAAAGTTATGTGGCAAGGATGTTGAGCTCGAAGCCGTTGAGACCCCTCTCCTTGGGCTCGGCGGATCAGAGCTGTACGCAATTGGCCAAGCAAAATTGGCGACCTCCTTAGGTTGCGCTCCGAAAAGAGCCACGGTCCCATTGACATACACGGTGGTCGAGGTCAACCTCCCATACAACGTGATTCTTGGGAGACCCGCCCTTGCAAAGTTCAAAGCCATTCATTCAGCGTTCCATCGCAAAATGAAATTCCCAACTCCTAACGAAATAGGAGAAGTAAATTGTAAGCTGAAAGAGGCTTGGGAGTGCTACATGCTCTCAACCGTGAAGCCTAAGTCTATTCAAGAAACTCCACAGCCGCTGGAAGCTGCTCAAAAGGAAGATGACGAGACGCTTGATACGAAAGGGATCACTCATCCCCAAAAACGCAAGTTGGAAGCTGAACAATGTGAGCACAAAGAAACAAGGTTGAAGCCAACCGGAGACTTTACAGAGACTGAGCTCATCCCTGGTGATAGCTCGAAAACGACTAAGGCTGGCGCTCAAATCAAACGAAAGCAACAAGTCATGCTTATCGCTTGGCGGATGCCAACAATACGTTGCTCCTTCAACCATAAAACGCGAACAACTTGAAAAAGTTTTACGTGTAAGGCTCATTTGATCTAAGTTAAGCGTTCGTTTCTTTCAGCATTTAGTTCATGATTAGCGTTCAGTTTTCAGTATTTCGTTTTAGGAAACAAAGGCATTTGTATTTCACAAGTGTTCCGTTCATTTTATTAGTAAAGTCTTTCCGTTTCATTTTCTACTTGAGTGCTTTATAAAATTTTATGTGACAATCTCTTGGCTCAAGAAGCCTACTCAAAAGGAGGGGAACCGAACCCCTCCAATCCGCAAACACACTTTACAACATAAAATTTATGAGCTCCACACTTAGAACTTGAAAAACTTTCGAATTTTGGCTTACATACAAACTTGACAATGCTATGGTTTGAAGTTTGAACATGACACTTAGAAAATTTTTACATGTCCGAATACGAGTTACATGTCCAAGTCCAAACGCAATACTGAGAAATTTTGCACATAACTTGCATACAATCTCGTAAATATTTACAAATGCATTCATTCACACAAAGCTTGCCAAATACATGTTCTTCATCATAAAGCGTTGGCATTACAAAGTTCGAAGAGCCCTCTACACAGCAAACTCGGATTCGGTGTCATCATCGATCACCTTGAAGTGTTCTGGAACAACACCCGCTCCCTCAGTCGCATCAGCAAGGACTCCATCATGGACGACGCGCTCCCCGCGAGCCTCCTCGTCTCTATCACCCCCAGTCGTATCAGCAACGACTCCATCACGGACGGTGCGCTCCCCACGAGCCTCCTCGTCTCTGTAACCCCCTACCACATCAACGGCGACTTCATCACTGACGGCGCGCTCCCCGCGAGCCTCCTCGTCTCTACCACACTCCCCTTGAGCGTTCTCTCCAGCTGAACGCCCTCACCCGCTACGTGGGCGGCTCCCTTAGCAACAAGTATGATGTTGAGCTCGTCCAAGGCAAACCCGAACTCGTGGTTGCTAAGATCAGCGGCCGGGCCATACTGCGCCCCCTTGATCGAGAATAGTCTTCATCTCACTATCATTGTCGAGGCCAATATCATCAACATTCGCATCCCCATGAATGACCCTTATGTGATCAAGTTGGTGATAAGCGCGTTCAACTGCCTCCCGAATCTGAGTATAACTGCTGAGGGCGCTTACGACCTCGAACACCGGGCTCCTCATAGAGCAATTAATCTCTTCCATCAATTCAGCATGCGTCCTGACCGCCGGGTCACATTCAGACTCTTCGAGCTTCGCGCTCAGCTCAGCGTGAGCCCGCTCACTCTCCTTGAGCAACTCTCCCTTCTCCACAAGCTTCAGCTTGCACCTCTTCAGCCTTCCGTTGACATCGGTCATTCTCTCATTAACATTTTCAAGGTCGTCCTGAAGGATTTTCTTCTCAGCTTCGAGGAGTTCAATACGCTCATTATGGCCGGAGACAAGGGTCGCCTGAATGCGAACCTCATTCTCCTTCTTGTTCATCTCTAAGTTGGCCTTTTCGAGCTCAATCTCAAGATCCTGAACACTCCTTTCGAGGTCAGCAACAACACTCCTATACAGGCACTTGTACCTATCATTTCCTTTGTAAACAAGGGCTTTCGTTTGGCTTAGCAATAAGAAATTGAGCGCGAGTTCAGATCGAAAGGGTGAAACGGAATATTCCAATTGAAGGGAGACCACTTCAAGATTACTCTACGAGCGCCTCAATTATTCGACACTCGAAGAGTGGGGGGCAAATGATAGTGCCAAAAATATTTCTAAGTGTTGAGCTCCACCCCTTCGAGGTCCACTCTTTCGCGTTCCACCTCAAGCGAGGCCCCTCATCTTGCGAGGTCTGCATAATGCGAGGTCCCCATCTTGAGAGGTCCGCACCTACGAGATCCGCACCTCGCAAGGTCTATAAATACGAGGAAATGATAGTGCCAAAAATATTTCTAAGTGTTGAGCTCCACCCCTTCGAGGTCCACTCTTTCGCGTTCCACCTCAAGCGAGGCCCCTCATCTTGCGAGGTCTGCATAATGCGAGGTCCCCATCTTGAGAGGTCCGCACCTACGAGATCCGCACCTCGCAAGGTCTATAAATACGAGGTCCGCACTTGGCGAGGTCCGCACCTTGCAAGGTCTGTACCTTGTGAGCTCCGCATCTTGTGAGGTCCGCACCTGGCGAGGTCCGCAAGTGCGAGGTCCGCATCTACGAGCTCCGCATCTTGTGAGCTCCGCACCTCGCGAGGTCTGCATATGCGAGGTCCGCACCTCACGAGGTCCGTATATGCGAGGTCCGCACCTTGTGAGGTCTGCATATGCGAGGTCCGCACCTCACGAGATCCGCATATGCAAGGTCCGCACCTTACGAGCTCCGCATCTTGTGAGGTCCGCACCTTGCGAGGTCTGCATATGCGAGGTCCGCACCTCACGAGGTCCGCATATTCGAGGTCCGCACCTTTCGAGGTCTGCATATGCGAGGTCCGCATAGTGGAACACGTTCGGCATGGGTGCGTGGCAGTTACCCACGTTCGCACGTTTCTCCACTACGCAATACACGATCCCGCGAAACTCGCGCCTTAACCTAATTCAGATGGTATAAATAGTCTTTTTCTGATAAAAATCAGGTACGCACACTTTTACATACCGAACCTCTGCCAAAATTTCCGGTCACCTTTCCACCTGAGACAATCTCACTGTCTTGAGCGTCGGAGTGCCTACGCGGGAAACACCTCCCGCCTGGTATTCTTACGTTGCTTTGATCCTAGCAGGTTGAAGAACCCACTCTTTGGCTGATTTGTTGGAGATTTGGAGCCGATTCCGTTCACTTTCCGGCGAACCCAATTTTCAGCATCATCAGATATAAATCAAATAATATTTGTTTATAACATAAATTTCCTTCTATAGTTCCTAGATGACTTCTCTTCGCATCTGTAAATCTCTGATCATGAAGAGAAAGTACTATATGACTATCTATTCCTTCTCTAAACAATGATTTTAGTAGGAATTGAACTCTTCCTAAATATATGTATTGTATTTTACTTTTTTCTCTTTTCTTTTTTATTTTGTTCAAAGCTTGATTTATAGTAGCTTTTGTTAATAAGTTAATTTTAACCTGCCCTGAAGTATGTTCAATATTTATAGATTTTTCTACATCATGGTAGTCATATATATTTATTTTCTTTCTTTTTATAAGACTTGATATCCCTTTGAAAATACTTTGACTAGGATTTATAGCATTTAATTTTAATTTCTTTATCTTATCTAGAGTTTTTTTTATTGAAGGTAATGCGTTCTGCATATCCTTCTGGCCCTTCATAAATATCTATTTCTTCATCAGTTAATTCTTTTATTTCAGAACTCATTCTGATTCAAAATCTATTTCCGAAGATATTTCATTTTTTTGATAGATCAGTTTCTTCTATATATATTTCTTTTCCAAAGTAATTTTCTATATCTGAAACTTCATCAAGCTCATCTCTTATTTCTAAAAATTCAATTTCTATATTCTTAATATGTTTAGCTTTAGGTTTTGGACATTCGGGTGATTCATGACCTTCTTCTCCACAATTCCAACATTGACATTTAGTTAATTTTTTATTTCTTTCCTTATTAGTTTTATTTTCATACTTATTTCTTTTAAAGAATTTTCTTCTAGGTTTTATATTTTTTCTTTGAAAATTTTTATATTTTTTATATTTTTTCTTATAAAATTTTCTTTTATTCCTTTTAGGGTATGTTTTTCTATTACTTCCCCATTGTGTAGGTAATTCTACTGTATCACAACAGAGTTTAGTTATTCTTTTAGCTTTTTTATATAATTGTTGTTCACTACACATTCTTTTAAGTTCTAATGTTAATACTTTTATTCTTCCTCAAAGGATTTGAGGATACATATCTTTCTTTTCATTCCATACTTTATTCATGTGATTATTCCAAGGATAAAGAAGTTTAGTGTAAAACATATTTTGAATTATTTCTTGAGATTCTGTACTATAGTATTGAGTATAATAATAATCTCTAACTTCACATACATAATTTTTTATATTACACATGGAGAATATACTTAGATTTATTAGATTACTTCTCGCTTCATCCTTTTCTCTTTCCATCTCTATTTCTTTATTAGTTATCCATGCTTCACCTAAAAATTCATCAGATATATTTGCAACTATACTTTGTACTCCTATTCTTATATCTGTATCAAATCCAGTTTCCATTCCTACTTTCATTATTCCTTGTATATCAGGAGATACTCCTTCCCACCATTTAAGAACTATTCCATCAAACGTAGTTATAATATATTCACTCTTCTTAGTAGCTCCCTAATATATATCATATTGGGTTAATAAGAAGGCTATCATATCGTTTTGCCACTTTACTATAACCTTTCTATTATCTATTTCACTCCATTGGAGATTTATAGGTTCACTATATTGTTCAGTAGGTTGATATTTTGGATTAGAATATATATTCTTCTTACTTTGTTCTTTATTTCTCTTTCATCTATAATATGTTTTAGCGTAATTATCGTTAGAACCCATAGGGGATTCTGGAGTTTCATTGGTTACTCCTGAAGGTCCTCCAGTTGTATTCATTCTAACTTCATATTCAACTATATCATCTAGATTTACTTTTTCAAATTCTTCTATCAAATCATTTACCTCATTCATTGTTTTTAGAATTTTCTTCTAGTTTAGCTTCCTTTATAATTTCTTTTAATTTTGATTCTTCCTTAATTTTATTTTCTCTATCATCTTGTTCCTTTAATAATTTAGGAAGGTATATAGTATACATATATTAATCAAATGATCCAGGTTCATATTTTCTTTCAGTTGGTATAGTGATAATCTTTGTAGGTGTTTTTTTCATTTTTTCTATTTCTCTTTTCTTGTCTAATTTTGTCTTTTTAATATTATCTTGAATAAGATTATTTAATTGTTTTATTTCAATCCTAATAACTTGAATTTCTGTATTTATATTCTTAATTTCGGATTTTAAATTTGATATTTCTTCCAATAATGTATTTATAGCATTTGCAACTGATTCAATATGGTTCATTATGGTGAAGAGAGTTGCCAATCTGTATCATCATATATAGGATTCATATCCTCCTTCTGTATATATTTCATTTAAATTCCAATTATTTGAGCAGAAATTTAAATATATCAAAGTTGTATGTAATATTATTCCTATTATATAACTTTCTATTATCATTTCTATGATTTTTTCCATTTTATCCAATTTTTTTAGACTTCTTCCTTTTGTTTTCTTATTTTTTGTTGACACAGTTTTATTTTATTTTTTATTTCTTTATTTTCTTTATTTCTTTTATTTTCTCTTTTATATTCTTCAAGTATTGTTTTTAATGTTAAAATATTGTTTATATTATTAATGCATTTGTTCAAATGGATTGCTTGATTAGTTTTTAATAATCTTACCATTTATATTGCCAAAAGATTTATATAGTGATCTCTATCTTTTTTTATGACTATTCATTCTATCATAATAACATTTATTAGGATATTTTTTATATTGGTTTTTATACCATTTATACATTGAATCAAAATTTTTTATTGATTCAATTATTTTTCTTTTATCAAATATTTTCATTTTGTTTTATTATTTATTATTTGGATTGTATGGCTCTGATACCACATAGACGCGGATATATTTTTTATTTTGGGTGATATTAAACATGATATTTAAATTAATGATATTAAACATGATTATTTAAATTATAGTCTTTTCAATATATTTTAGTCTTCTTATTTCAGAAGCCAAAATTGTCTCATGGAACTCTATATCTCTAAGAATGACATATTCTTCGAAATCAAATGAATTATCTTTATTAATTGTTCTAATTAGTTTTAATTTTTCTTTCTCAATATGAATTCTAGATTTTTTGAAAAGTTATATCCATCTGTACATTTTTTGTTGCTTCACAGATTCTTTTATAATATTTATTTGGCATTTTTATGCTTATAAATTGTTCCAAGCAAACCCTAAGTAAAAGCAAAATAATAATTCTTCAGAGGTTAACTGACGAATATATTGTAATTGTCTATATGCATCTAAAATATTAAATAACATAGCTTTAAATGTTTCTTTATTCATATTATTCATTTACTCAATTTAATTTTCTTGTTCATAAACCTGTTCTATGGCTATTATAATTTTATTTATAAAATTTAATTTTTTATTTGTTTTTGCACAATTTTCATCACAATCTATTTGGTTTATATTATATTTTTCTGTATGTTCTCTTCCTAGCCTTCTCATTCTTGCATTTAAAAATTGTTTTACAAAATGCCTAAAATGTCTATTAGATGTATCTCCATCAAAACATTTACAAAAATTACATGCAAGAAGTAGTTCTCTACTAAAATCACCATCTGGATTTTCATTAATATACTTTTGTGGTTTATTTGAACTTTAAGAAAAATATATAGGACTTAGTTGTAAAAAGGGGTTTTGGGTTGAAAATATAATTTCAGAAAAATTGTTGTACCAACTGTTGAAATTTGTCAATCTAGAAAAAACCAAGGTTGATCAATTTTTGAAAGTCGCCAAAGAGAATGGTGTTTTATATTGTTTCATTAATATGTAAGAAAAATAATAATATATTTGGAAGAATTTTTGAGAAAAATATTATTTTTGAAATTAGGCCAGTCAAAGAGAGGAAGTAGAATAATTACATTTTAATATAATGCGAGCATATGAACACAACGATACGAACAGAATATAATATATATATTGATGGGTCTGAATATGGGGTACAGAGTCCCATCACTTTAGAATTTGTTTAAAGGTGGGGAAACTAACGGTGATCGCCGGAAAAGAGAGTAGGTTCAACCTGCTAGGACAAACACCAAAGAAACAGAGGTCAGACGGCCAAGCTGGGGGAACTGGGGGTGATTCTCAGTTCGGCTCTCCGACGCTCAAGTCAGATGATAATCCGAAAGAGAGTATATGCGAAATGTGAAGTTGCAGTAATGGAGATTGCTTACAGTGAAGGAGATGAACTAGCTTATTTATAGTTGAGGGTCAGGGCCCCTTTGGTCATTTGCACCGTATGGTCCTGACCAAGTGTTACCCTAACATGTGGCGCTATGAGAGAAACCTAGGAGGAATCTTCTGCAAAAGCTGGTGAAAGTTAGCGTTGGCAACAGTGGTAGGTGTGCGGGCATGTACGGGGTGTCAGAGAGCTGTTTTAGGGGGTTGGTAACGAGGGCTTAAGAGCACGCTCGTGTCAACCAAGGGCCTTGGAGGCTAGAGAATCTGCTAAGGGATGACGGCCAAGGCTTATGCCACGAGGGGGGGGGGGGGTGAAGAACTCCCCTGAAGGAATGTAGCGCTCGAAGAGAGCTTTCTTGATAAATTGGAGGTCAGCCTGGTGTTGCGAAGTGCGCTCGTTAGAGAGCGGCAATGTTAATCACGCAGGTACGTAGCAGAGATGACACGTGTCCTTGAGAAACTTTGACGCTCAGGGGGTTTGGGTGCTCGTGTATGACTGCCTTAATCACAAGAGAACATGTGTTACTACCTCGAATTACCACGTGTCCAAACGTGGAACGAGCGTATTTTGACCCTATCATATATGACGTTATACATTTTTTTTTTTTTAATTTTTCATGTGAATAGTATAATACTGCGTCCAATATCTAACAAAATACGAAAAAATAATATTTTTAAAAGTGTTCTTAAATTAAAACATTTTATCGCTAATATCCTCGGTACCTTCGTAATATAACGCATCAAGTAAAATTGAATCTAATCTAAATTTAATCCTACCAATCTAAAATAGTGAAGGGTCAAATAATTTATAACTATTAATTATTAAAATTTAGTAAAATTAACCTATCAAAGAGTGTGAATACATTTGTTAATATGTTAGTTGGTTCATCTCGAGTCTTGATTTATAATACATCAAATATTTCTAAATTTTATTTTATCGTATCATATCGTATTGTATGGTATACCCGACACTTTTCAATTTTCATATTAAAAGTTTTAAAAAAAAAATTATATTATCGTACGGTATTTATATCCATTCATCACAAGCCATGTTTATAATTCAAACCCCGAATGTATTAGACCCAAGTATATAGTATATGTAATTATAAAATAATAATACATTAATATATTATGCCATTATAGTTTCGTTAGTGGTTCATGATGCGACAAAAAGATGTACAATGTTCCACGATGTTCCAAGGAAAATCGAGAGGATTCCAATCCCATCTGCCACAGCAATAGAATTGACACGAAGACTCTGGTAAATACGTGAACAGACAGCCACGTGTACTTTCCAGACACGTGTCGCCATATGCAGAACAGTGCAAATATCATTCCACTATGCTTAAAACATTAGAGTTGATATATATCATTAGAATACCTTGTTAGCTTTCTAGTTGCAACGATCATTAAATTTACCACTAAAAATCTTGAAGAAATTAACTTCCAAATTAAAATCGCACCGAAATAGCATAGGAAAATGCAATCCAGGTTAACCGCCGCCGTCGTGAAGTTCAATCGGCTGGTGTTTTCCAGTGGAGAAAGGGAGCTTCTGTGGCGGAGGTTCGCCAGCGCCGGCACCACAAGCGGCAGAACGGCTGATCCTGCCGAGCATGCTGTTGAGCCTGAGGTACGTATAATCACCATTACTACATATTACATAAAACTGATTCAAACGAATTCCTTTTGTTTGGTTAATTTATGAGATTAAACGTATAAATTTCCACTTAATCGGTGGGATTAAGTATACAGACTAGTTTCGCGAAAAAATTGGTGCATTAATGGTGTTTAAGCAATGTTATCTGCTCATATATGTAAGATTATGCGTTTGGGAGAATTTACTCTGCATATACGGTTACTGAAACAGACTCTTCCGTTTGGCTGCAGGAAGTGGATGTAACAGACGCTATACAGGACGAGAAACGCCGTCACCTGCGGGAAAAAGGACCGACGACCGACGACAACGATCCATACGTACCTCCGAAATCGCCGATCGGATCATCGTCGAAGCTAGAATCTCCCGGCGTCGGCCCCCGCGCAGATCCAATCGCGCAACACAAGCGGCGGAGCACCACCGCCTCCGCCAAAATCGCCGACGTGAGCTGCTCGGCCGGAACCGACGAGAGTCCGTGGCCGGAGGAGGATAGGAAAATCGATAGAAGAACGCAGAGAGAAGAAGAGGATAAGGATGACAGAGAGTATTTCGGTAGCCACAAAGCGTCGCCGTTGTCGGAGATTACAGTGGCGGATACCAGAAAGCCGGTGAGTCAGGCAACTGACGGAACTGCACAGAACAGCACTGTAGGGTACGACGGGAAGGGCGACAACGTGTGGCGGCCGGAACAGCTGGATACGGCGGAGGAGGCGCTGCTTAGGGCGGCGGAGATATTCAGGATGAACGCTATGAGAGGAGATCCCGATTCTCCTCATGGAAGAGTTCTGAGAAAACTCCGCGGTGAAGACTGGTGAAGGAGCGTCCAATTTGTTCCTCTTAGTCTCAGTGCGTAAAATTGCTTTGCTTTTGACTTTTGAGTAGAAAAAAACTGTAGATAACCCCTTTATCTGGACGAAAGAAATAACGTAAGTACGTAACACACACTGTTGTTTGTTACTGAACTGTTCATTAAATTCAATTAATATATTTAGCGTGTGCTGGCAATCAGAAAATTAAGCAGGAAAATCTAGCAGAAAATGTAGCATAAAGTTGGATAGGGAATTCTTAGCGTGTAATAATGCTTAATTTTGATATATTAAATCCTTAAAAATTGGTTGAAAAGTAAGGATTGTTTTGTATTAAGAACAATGTAGCGTGTTTTATTTTGGATTGTGTTTTATTTCGTTAAATATTTGATGTCAATGCAATCAATTAAGCTGTGAATGTATTTCAAAATGTACTATATAGTCTATATTTATTGTTTAATTGGTTCTCTACTTAAAAGTTTATTGACAAGGAGTGGGAGAATTTTACTTGCTAATAAAGTTGGTTCATGTGGTTAAATTGGTTAAAAGAATCGTTTCGTTTATATGGTTAAAGGGTTAGTTTTCTTATGTGGATAAATGGTTAGATCTCGAAGGTAATGATTTGAGTTTAAATTCTTTTGATCGTTTGGGGCTCATGTGGTTAAAGGGTTAGATTTCGAAGGTAATGATTTGAGTTTAAATTCTTTTGATTGTTTGGGGTAGGGATGTATACGAACCGAGCCGGTTCGCGAGCTGATCGAACCGAGCTGGTTAAAGTTCGAATTCGAATTCGAAAAGTTCGAGCCGAGGTCGAACCGAGCCAAGGTTCGAACCGAACTCGAACTCGAACCCGAACCTTTTTACTCTTGTTCGTGGCTCGCGAGCCGACCTATTATATTTAAAAAAAATTAATATATATATATATATATATATATATATATATAAATATAATAATATTTTATTTTTGATTTTTTTTATAAAGATTATATCTTGGGTTCGAATTCGTGACCGAGCCGAACCGAACTCGAACCAGTGGACGAACCGAACCTCGAATCAAAAAAATAGAGTTCGTCGAACTCGAACACGAGCCCGAACCGAGCAAAATAAGTTCGAGCCGAACCTCGAGCCAGAAAAAAACAGCAAAGTTCGGTTCGGTTCGGTTCGTATACATCCCTAGTTTGGGGCTTATGTGATTAAAGGAGTTCAATCTTAAAGGTAATCGTTTTATGTGGTTAAAGGGTTAGTTTTCGAAGGTAATGATTCGAATTCAAGTTCTTTTGGTCGTTTGGAGTAAATTCTTTTGGTCATTTGGGGCGTATGTGTTAAAAAAGAAAAGAAAAATATTGGGAGAATTTTACTTTAGTCGTTATCGTTTATATAAATGGACCAAATCAGTACAAATTATTTTTTGAAGTAATGGGCTCGGGCTATAAAATGAAATGCTCACATTACAAGCTCCGTTGCCAGTGTTTTTTGGTTGGCTGTTCCAAAATCCAAACTAGGACTGTCAGTGGATCGGATTTTAATTCGAATTCGGTTTGAATCTGTTCCGAATTTTAGTATATTTGTCCCAAAAAAACGTTCGATGAATCATATTTGATTATAAATGTTCAAAATTCGAAATAAATGAATCGAATATGGAATTAAGGAATTCGATCCTTTAAGAATCCGTATCCGATTATATATATAATATTTAATTAAATAAATTATTTACTAGCATATAATACTAAGTAAAATGATTAAAATTATAGCTTTTACTTATTTTTCACTTTAAATAATAACAAATTTTGAATTGTTTATCCTAAAATTATATATTTTTCTTTATTAATAAGTTTAAATTAATCTATCTTAAATAAATATTAACAAAATCATCAAATAATCTATTAAATAACAATTGTTTATTAAATATTATCTAATTATATTTATTTTTTTATATTAAATTTATTATTTAAAAAATTAAATTTCATTATTAATAGGGTCGGATATTTTATCAGATATGATCCGACCCGATTACAAAATAAATGAATTCGAAACCTATAGGATTCAGATTCGAATCTAGTTATCGGATTATCTTATCGGATTCGGATTCGGATTCGTATCCGAAATCTCCTGATCCTGTTCGAATCCGATCAGTTGACAGCCCTAATCCAAACCCTTCTCTATCCCGTTATTGTTTGGTCCAGCTTAAAATACTTCTTGTATTGTCATATTGGCAATGATAAATGCCAAGGAAAATATGTTTTCATTCTTGAACTTTGACCGAAATGACTGGAAGCGCCCGAGGCCCAGCTGCAAGTAACTCAATTACAGAATAGCCTACTTTGACTTACGTCTTAAAACATTAAACGCCGACAACGCAATAATATGGTACCAAGCTATGTTTTAAAACTCGGACCGGAGATCAAACCAGAGGTTTTACTGGTTATTAGTTTTACTGGTTCGATCGGTCAAACCATCGGTTGAACCGGTACGATATCATAAATACGTCATAATTATATTTAATTATTTAAATATATATATAATATAAATATTAATTAATAATAATATGATGAACTCAAAAACATACATAAATATATACAATTTCAACTGACATGTAAATTAGTGAAATTTCAAATGATGAAAGTGGTCTAAAAATATAGAAATTTAAAACAACCCAATAGAAATATAGAACTAACATTTTTCAGTTTTTAAAGAAATTAGAAATAACCCAATAGAACTAACATCAATTGAAATAACCTAGTAAAACTAATATCAGATTCATGAGCTCAGATATTAATAAAAACAATTTTAGCTATAAAGTACAAAAACTAAAAAATATTATAAAGCACAACCACCCTAACACGCCAAGGCCCAGACCCACCATTCTAAAACCTAGTATATAGAAATCTAATTCTCATCTAATTTTTAGGTTTTTGCTTGGCTGCCGCTTCTCATGCCTTATCTCTTTCATATGTTTCTGCTTCTCGCTCCCCTCTTTCTTCTGAATAATTTATCAACAACTGCTTCTCCACTTTCTTATTTCCTCTTATTCCCAAATGATACACGGTTTTTTCCCAATCACCCCAAATCCGAAGTTACAAAAAAAAATAAAATGCCAAAATGGATTTGGATGGCAGAAGCTCTTCAATTCTTCATTTTTTTCCCTAGAATTCCGGGGTCAAACGGGTCATCAACCAGTCCGGTCCGACTATTTTACCGATTTTTGACCGATTCGCCCCGGTTCTCATTGGTCCGACCAACAAGTGGTTTTGGAGGGAAGTTCGGACCGGATAGGTCGCCGGTCACCGGTTGAACCGGTCCGGTTTTTAAAACATAGGTACCAAGTTTAAATTTTGATTCATTCAACACCTACAATATTTTGAACCCAAGCATTTGGCCTTTGGGATAATTATTTATAATAATAATCAGGAAAGCACGGACACGCCTAAAAATGTATCCGTGCAGTGTCCGACACGTTTCGGACACGGACACGGCTCGGACACATGTCGGACACGGCTGAAGGAGTGTCCGAAAAAAAAAAAAAAATTGGGACATGGTGTCGGACACGGCGAGGTGGAGTGTCCGACACGGCTCGGCAAATTTGATCATTTTTTTATGTTTTTTTTAATATTTTTTGAATTTTTTGAAGAGAAAATTGAAATAACAAAACTTATTTTAGTTTTTAATATTATATATTTTTATAAATATTTTATATTACATAGATTATACTTATAAAATATTTTTATTTATATATAAAATATATTTATTTATATAAAATATAGCCGTGTCGGAGCCGTGTCGTGTCCTAAAATTTTGAAAAAATCCGTGTCGCCGTGTCCGTGTCTTGTCGTGTCCGTGTCGCCGTGTCCGTGTCCGTACAACATAGATAATAATCGTATACATGGACCATCTATCTTCTCTTTCTTTATGTTATTCTCACAAGGTTTCTTTCTTTACTTGTGGTATATCCCTTCAATCTATTCCAAAAAATATTCAATATTCCTATACATCACTAAAAAAATAAGGGGGTTTTAGCTACGGTACCCAAACCATAATGAAAAAGTGCAAAGTGTAACTAATACATTATTGGTGATGGTTTTGCTACGTTTTGGCACTCGTAACAAATGTAGCCGTGGTCAATACTTAAGCTACGGTTTGAAAAGCGTAGCCAAAGTTTTCGTTACGCTTGGACCTAATATTATCGACAAATTTTTAAAACGTAACGAGTACTCTAAAAACATTGCCTACACTTGTAAACTCGTAGTCAGTAAAATTATTAACTACGGTTTAACTAATTGTAGTCGATATTATAAATTATTGGCTGCGGTTTGATCAACCGTAGCCAATATTTTTAAGTTTCAATTTTGTATTTCATCGATATGGCAGAGATATTTGTGGAGAAAATGTTGAATGAGAAAAGAGAAAAACGGGAGCACTATAACCTCGCCCACATTCGCGAACTTTATGCTAGTGATGTTGTAAATGGAAAACTTCGACATCGACTATAATAGAGTTTGATTGGAAATTCCAATCTCACAAGAGTCGGGTGTCTTGAATTTGCATATTTATTTTATCTTATTAAAATATTTCGTGCTACTTACTCTATTTCTTTTGTCAATTAAAATTTAATATAAAATCTATATCTGTAGTAGGAATTTGGTTATAAGCTTAATGATCGTTATAATTGATGTTAGGGAAGAAATTTTTTTGCAAGAAATGAAATTGATCTTTATAAAATTTAGAACCCTGTTTCTTTATTTTAGTAGAAATTACGTACACAACATATATTATGTTCATTTAGGCAACTAAAATCTCAATTTTGAGTTCTACAACACCGGAGATGCACAATACAATTGACACTAACACGTCTGATGATGTTAAGTTTATTATAAATTGGTTTAAATTTTTTTATACCCCAACATTTGGAGAATTTTGCATTTTTTTTCACTTAGGGTGTAAAGTTTTTATTACCAATGATAGTTGTTTTCCCAGAGGCTTGAACTCGAGGCCACTAGTTAAGCTAACATAACGCTGAACCGCTAAGCTACACCACTTGGTGTTTTATTACCTGGCCTTTAAATTTTAATAATTTCATGTCTAACCTTTAATTTTTGTTTAGTTTAAGAGAAAATTGCATTTTTGGTCCCATAGGATATAGGTCAATTTTTTTTTGGTCCCGTAGTTTTTAAATCATCCCGCACTTTTAGTTTTTCGACAAATATAGTCCCAAAGTGAAAATTTTTCAATATTAGTTCCAAAAAATTTAGAAATATATATTTATAATATTTTTCCTTAATTAAAAAATACATATCAAATATTAGGAAAGTTTTAAAAGAATACCAACCACAAGATATGCATTTTATTTTTATAATAAATAATAAATTATTACATTTTAAAGTATAAGTATTACTTTAAAATTATAAAATAAAAAAATAAAAACATATACATAGTAACATAATTAATAAAATAATCTTCAATATTGTATTTAGTTAAAAATATATAACATAAAAAATTGAAAATAATTAATATTTATCTACTAATTGAAAATAAAATATTGATGTTATTTTTGAATTCTCATTAAATATATATGGCTACTAATTACTTTTTAATTTTTTAATTAATATTATATTATTGAATAAAATATATATATAAATTTTCTGCTATTTTCAATTTTAACTACCCCCAGCGTTAATTATTTTAAATAAATACAATGTTATATATATAAGAAATATGTAAGTATTATAAATATTAATGTTTTTTAATTTTTTAATTTTACATATTTTTAACTAAATGCAATATTGAATATTATTTTATTAATTATGTTATTATGTATATATTTTTATTTTCTTATTTTATAATTTTAAAGTAATACTTATACTTTAAAATGTAATAATTTATTATTTATTATAAAAATAAAATGCATATCATGTGGTTGATATTCTTTTAAAATTTTCCTAATATATATTTGATATGTATTTTTTAATTAAGGAAAAATATTATAAATATATATTTCTAAATTTTTTGGGACTAATATTGAAAAAATTTCACTTTGGGACTATATTTTTCGAAAAGCTAAAAGTGCGGGATGATTTAAAAACTACGGGACCAAAAAACAATTGACCTATGTCCTATGGGACCAAAAATGCAATTTTCTCTTAGTTTAATAACCAATTTGAAATTCCGGTGGAATTTCCCAGCTGAAATACTATACGTGACATACACTGATACACATGAGTTTTTTAGGACAAAATTAATCATTTTAATTTTTACACATTAAATATTTGAAAATAAAAAATAAAAAGAACATGTATTTTTTTCTACACAGCTCATGATCTCCATCTCTGCTCTAATATCATCAACCAATACCTATGATGCACGGATACGGATACGGCGACACGGACACGACAGGACATGGATACGGCGACACGGATTTTTTCTTGAATTTTCCACGTGAGGAGTGTCGGACACGGTGTCCGAAACGAGTGTCCGACACGACACGATACGACAACATGATATTTTTAGAAGTGTCCGTGCATCATAGACCAATACGTTCTTGAAATGCTCCAAATCAAATATATCAACAAATTCACCGCAACAAATCACAAGCAGCACAAAACAAATTACAACAATTTCCTCCAAATTGAGCCTACTCATTTCGGTCAAACTAAGTAACATGAACACATGCAGTGGTTGGCTCATAGACTAAGGATTTTTTCTATCGCAATGACTCTAGGTTTCAATCCCTCTTACCACAGAAGACATGTGTTAAAAAAAAAAAAAAATTAACATGAACACATATTAAAGACATTCCCATATAGTTAAAGCGCAAGGGAAAAAAACACTAAATTGGTGTAAACATCAAATCTTTCGTCACCCCAAATGACATTAACTTGCAAAATAGGCACAACAAGAGCTGCACCGAGGATTCCTCTGTTTGATTCATCCCTCCAGAAACAAACACCATCAAATACTTAGTCCTGTCCTTCACAATCTCACTACTTTCGTTTCTATACCTTTCACTGGAGTCCAAGCAGAGCCTATACCCCATCCCATTTGGCTGCTTCCAGAGAATCCACTGTAATTATATATGCTAATTTGAGGATTAAGTGTAATTGTTTTAACAAAAATTTTCAACTGTTATTTTTGATCAAAATATGATCGTTACAACAATTATAATTTTTCTAATTTACTTAAATAATATTTGTTGGTAAATGGAGCATTTTAATATTAAAATTACTATTATTTGCATTCATTTATCTTCTCATTCATTTGCATGGTTAGTGGGTTGAGGGAATTATTACATTAATGTGGATAAACCTTTGGTCTTGCCACTACCCCACTACTTAGCTTTTATTGAACCATATTATTACACCATATTACTACCCACTACCACATTATTTGAGTTAACCCCCACTATTTGATGATTAATATTGTAAAGGGGTTTCTACACCTATAAATAGGGGATATTTCTTTGTTGGGCACACATACATAAGACACATGAAAAATTATTTATGCACATTCCCTACATTCGTTAAAAAAAAAAGAAGAGAGTTTACTAGTTAAAGAAGGGTGTTCTTGATGGAGCTTTGGACTCAACAACTTGTCCAGAGTTGCTTAAATTATACGACGTTGTCGGGCTGTTGTATCCTGGAGGGGACAGGCCAAAAGTGTGACTTCTGAACCAGTGAAAATAAATTGCTGTAGTGGGCTTGAATCTCCTTAAAGGGAGCGAGATATCCGCGCCGCAGCCTGAGTTCATTATTAGTATTTTTTAGCTGTAAACTTGTATTTTCACCAATAATATATCAAAACAATTTAGTACTTTATAAGAGATACTTACCGATAACGACTTTTGAACTAACTCTAAAATACGAAATCTACGGTCAAAACTACAAATTTTCCTCATTAAATTAAAAAATTATAAATTCATTCAAATCGAATCAAATCTAACTAAAACGGTTCAATATTGAAAGTTTTACTAATTATGTATATGTAAGAGGATTTTTTTAATATTGACATGAAAATTTTAACATATATATTATAAGTCAAAAGTTTATTATTTTAATTAATAACGAATCATTATTTGATAATTATTAGCAATTAACTTTTATCTATATATATATATATAATAATAATTTAATTTCTAATGTTGAATTATCATTTTTCTCAATTAAGCTAAGTAAATAAAAAATAATAATACAATAATAAAATTACCATAATTAATTATGTATTTAATAAAACTTTAATCATAATTAATTTGATGGGACCAAAACATGCAGGCCCACGTTTTGACACGTGGCACCATCAACAACGGACGCGTGGCTACTAGGTCCTCAGCAAGCCACCCTTGTGCGCCTTTACGCCCCAGTGGCGCACTCGGTCCACATTTTTACACGTGGCTCCATAGCCACCAGACGCGTGACACTCTTTGTAGCTTTCATACGAGCGTCACTCTTAGTTCCATGGATATCCCAAATCCCCCTGGGAATGATTCCCGAGCGCATCTCACCCTCGGTTGAAGCATTGTCATGCTAACGGACAGAGTGGCAAAGCTCCTCTCCTCTTACAGCCTTGGCCCCCAAATCCACCCTCGGACCAGCAAGACCATTAGGCTCACGGTAAACACGAGCGTATATATGACCCTCGTTACCAACCCAAAACGGCTTTTTGACACCCCGTACACACCCGTGCACTTGCCACTGTTGCCCGCAACACCTTTTTCACCAGCTTTTGTAGGAGATTCCTCCTAGGTTTCTCCTCATTACGCCACGTGTTAGGGCAACATTAGGGCAGGACCACAAGGGACAAATTACTAAGGGGTCCCTGACCCTCAACTATAAATAGGAGACTTTATCTCCTCCACTGTAAGCAACTCCTCATTACTGAAACTCTGCAATTTCTTAAGTTTCACCTTCTCATCATCATCTGACTTGAGCGTCGGAGAGCCAAACTGGGAATCACCCCCAGTCTCCCCAGCTTGGCCTTCTGACTTTTCTTTCTATGGTGTTTGTCCTAGCAGGCTGAACCCCCAACTTTTCCGGCGAGGCTTACTCTGTTTCCCCACATCAAACAAATCTTAAAGTGATCGGATTCTGATCTCCTCCTATTCAGACGCATCATAATTAATTCTTACTTTTTCTTTAACATTACTAATAAAATAAATATTTAATTCATATTAATAAATTGTAGTTGAAAAAGGAATATAGTCGTCATAACAGGTATATTTTATCCAAAAGTGACGGTTGAAATTTTTTATTAAAAATATTACACTTAACCCCCATATTAGTATAGTTAATTACAATTAACCCCAAGGGCAACATTGAAATAAAAAAAATTGACAAAAGTCAACGGAGGGTATTTTCGATTTTTTATTAATTTTTTTTGCTGATGTCAACAATTTTTAATGAAAATAGGAGTTATGTGTAATTATTTATTTCCTAAAAGGTGGTATCTGTAATTTAATCTAAAAATGGTAATGAATTATAATTATCCCGTCTAATATGGGTTAAGGTGTAATCTATATATATATAATTCACAACCCTCTAGGCTATCCACGTGTATGCTGATGTGGATAGCCTCAACAATTTTTGAAAGTATTCTTCTTTTTTAAATAGTTATTTAAAAGATGTGATGAAAATAATACAATGAAGTTATCATGAGAATATCTCAATAAAATTTTAAATTTGATATTTGTATCTTTAAAAATCCCACTTAATTCTCATAATTTGTTACTCACATATATTTAAATTAAAATTTTAAGTACAAAAATAAATTTGTTTTACAAAATGCGCAACAAAGTTATCTTGAGAAATTCTCAATGAATATTTGTTACTAACAACTACTTAAATTCAAAACTCAAGTACAAAAGCAAAATTTCAGATTATAAGTTTATCTAAATAATTTTCTTATCTTTTAACTTGAATTCAAATTTCAAGTTTATCTTACTGTTCAATATTTTACGTGTTTTTAGTGTAACAGATTCGTCTATCAATTTTAAATTCAAATTTCAAGTTTATCTAAATCTTTAATAGTTAATATCTAAATATTGAATTCAATATTTCTTTTTTTTAATTTTTTAGTTAGTGCTTTTATATATATATATATATATATATATGCACAGAGCGTATTGACATTCACTCATTTTCAATTAAAAAAAATAGCGCCTCCAAAGATTTTTTCATACAATTATCGTATTATGTTCGAACTATTCTCCTTCTGAAGGTTTCAGTATGCAAGTCAGTATGCAAATGATTTGTACGAATTATTCTCCTTCCGAAGGTTTCAGTATGCAAATGATTTGTAGGCTAAATGTATTAACATTTTTAGTTTTTGTTATAAACTTTGTATATATCTTTATTTAATTTTTTAAACAGTTTAGATACCATGAAGGTTGTTCTATGGGGTGATTGTTTCATGGGGTGATCTTTCTTTTCAAATTTAAATCCAAGATGAAGATTGTTATATGTAGGGATAGTTTCATCCTATTTTCCAGTATAATTTTTATGTTGTTGAACATTTTCCAGTATAATTGGTTCATTAGATGTATTGATACTCATAAATTATTATTTTTTAACATTTCACAGGATTCACATTAGTTGAGTTTATTGAAGTGAATCCAAATATTCAAAAATCATTAGAGGATTTGATGTTTAAGATAAGATGATTCTATTACAACTATTTGAAGTTTGTGAAGTAGGCTTTTGATGTATGCCACCGAATATATTCACACATATTTTTGTCTGCTTTGCTTGATCTCTGATATAGTTACCAATTTTAGATACACTCTTCTAATTATTTATTCCTCAACAATTATTTTTTGCATTATTATATGATGATGCAATTAGTTATTGTGATATATCTTCATTCACAAATTTGTTTATAGTTAAGTATTTTGGTTATTATATATGCATCTTAATAAATTCATTTTTCATATTTGATATTTGAGGATATTTCAATACATTTGGAATATTTTTTTTCTATATTTAGATATTTTCTCTTTATTCATGTATTTGTTTATAGTTCAAGTATGCATCTTAATTGTTTTATTTTAAATATTTGATATTTGATGGTACTTTCAATATATTTCTAATAATTTTTTCTATACTTTAGTTTTTGTTTATGTTATGTTTAATTTCATTATTAATTTTTTTATATTTTTGATAGATTTTATATGTGACGGGCCCAAATCACGCTCGAATCAGATCCGTACACGTGTCACAATCCAGGCGGCTCATTCAGATGACCCAAGATCACTTGAGCTTAGACGCTCGTGAATGTGGGCTCGTGAAGTAAATCTGGCCCATACAACTCACTGCCTTGCGCCCTGAGGCCTACCCGCCAGGGACCGTACATCGAGCGTGGGATCCCCACTAATCCCTCTCAGCGCTCGCATTGAGGCCTCATAGAGATGATCATTACTCTCATAAGGACCCTCCTCTTCGAACAGTGGAGTCCTCCCTTGAGGACCTCCCAGCGCTCGAGTAAAGTCGCCAAGGGAATCCTTCCCTCGAGCGCTCTGGCCCTCAGGTAGTCCTTCCAGGGTATATTTGCGTTCGGACCACCTTTGACGCCCATACCGTCATTATAACAAGGTATTCATGATTTCCAGAAGGCCAATCCCCTCCTCAACTAAGGGTTCCCATTAAGGGCACACCCTTGCGTGAGGAGCAAACCAAACAGAGTGCCCTGACGCTCGTTGACAGCTCCGTAACCACCTCTGACACACAGTGGTAGTGCGCACACATTCCTCTGACACACTATGGCCACCTGCATGCAGGTATCTTTCAGAAACATCACTTTCAAGCCATCACACGACGCCACGTGTCTAGGGCAACACAGGGTTTTGGGACCACTTGGCCACAATTACCAAACTACCCTCTCCCTCAACCTATAAATATAGGAATTCCTACACACATTCCCTAAGTCATCTCCTATACAGACATTGCATACATGACTGGGCATATCCTCTGGTTTTCCTTCCAGACTTAAACACTTTATCTTTCTTGCATCCTTACTGCTTTTACCTGGTGTTATCCTAGCTGGAAGAACCCACGCATTTCTGGAAACCCAGTTCCTGAGGCTCCTACGCCTGTGATGGTCTTCCCCTCAAATAAATTCTAAATTGGTGGCTGCTTATTCGAATTCTATTTCCTGTCAGCATCATTTTTTACGTCGTCTATGGGAAACCATCATCGTTTTCTTCATCTTCATCTGATTCTTCCTCTTCAGCTGGTTGAAAAGTAACACTAGCAGTTTTCATCATGGTTGCTGCAACAAGATCTGGAGCTTTGGACAATAGAGGAGCCCTTCCACTAGTGAACAAGGAGAACCCAGAGGGCGGTGTAAACGTCGCCGTAGTCACCGCCACTCGCGTAAACAATACAACTATGGACGGCGATGCTCCCCCTGCCGCTGCAGGAAACAAGGGTAAGGAAGCTATGGTGGGGTCTCTCCCAGCTGGAGGAATTGGAGCTGGAGGAATTGGAGCTGGAGGTTCTGACTCTGCTATTCCACCTGCCGCCATCATTAACCCCGCCGCATACTCCATGGCGATGCCACCCGCAGGATACGTGTGCATGCAGCCCAGTATGATGCCTAGAATGGTACCCATGATATAACCCTATCAAGTGGGCTCCATAAAGCTTCCAGTCTCCATCTCAAAGGAGATTCAGGGGGGTAGAAATGCCCCCATGACACAACAACAGCTTCAAGCCATATACGCTAAATGCGAAGTTCAGGTCGCCCAAAACGCCTGGAAACACTTCACCATCGCCTATTTTCCCTCGGGAATGGGCGCTCAAATGGCCCCTCCGATGGGAGGATGGCAAACACACCTTTAATGGCTGCTTAGAACGTGTTGAGGGCTCAGCCGCCACTTCCGTCGCCAGCACAAGGGAAAGAAGCCCTCCCGAGGGACGAGCAGGAGCAACACCCCGCTGTGAAAGAGTGAGCCCCTTAAGAAAGGGGGAGGGGGATACAGAAGAGGAGGTTCAGTCCAGGACCTCCAGGAGAGTGAGTAAGAGGGAGAAAAACGACCCTTGGATGGCTGCAGTCCAGAATCAACTTGAAGACCTGTAGCAAATGGTGGAGCAGCTCTCTCGAGCGCGGTCTCTACGAGGTATTAATGGCTCGCGTCGGAATGGGGAAGATCCCAACCTCCGTCGATCGCTACGATGGAACCACTGATCCAACCGAGCATCTGGACCACGTTATGCACTTAATGTACCTTTACGAGCATTCCAGTCATTACTGGACCAAGGTTTATGTCACTTCCCTCGTGGGAATGGCGCAGGAGTGGTACAAGAAGCTGCCCCCCTCGTTCCATTTGAGGGTACAATGATTTAACTGATGCCTTCTTAAACCTTTTCAACTCTCTGAAGGCTCCAGCGCCTGTGGCCACGTACCTCTATAGCATGGTACAAGGACCCAACGAGACCCTCAGATCCTTTCTGGGTAAGTTCAACAAAGATATTCTACTGGTGGAAAAGCCCTCAATGGACTTCCTGAGACATGTGCTATTTGGGGCTATCAACATGAAGAATTATGTCAGCAAAGAGTTTGTGGAAGAAGTGGCAAAGAAAAAGCGTCGCTCCTTGATGGAGATAAGAGAAATAGCTGACTTATTTTTCACGATCGAAGACATGTACATTGCGAGGGCATAAAAGCTTGCCAACGTCCCTCGGGTCGACAAAGGCCTGGAGGACAAGGGAGAGTCCAACAGAAGCCGCCGCCACCGTAGCCCTGCTCTCGTCCGAAGGAACTCCCCTCCTCCTCGCAAATACGAGCGCATCCCCCTCAACAGACCTATTACTGAGGTCTATTCCATGGCGGATAAAAAGCTATTCAAGAAGCCGCAAAAAATGAGGGAAATCGAGGCTCAGAAGCGCTCGGGAAAGTATTATGCCTTTCACAAACAAAAGGGATACGATACCAATGAGTGTCGTCAGCTAGAGAGCGAGATCCAAAGGCTCATCGCTGGGGGGCACCTCAAGGAATTTGTAAGGGTGCTGGAGAGATACGACGAGCACTGCTCCGAGCGTACCACGACAAGAGGGAGAAGTCGTTCGCGCTCAAGGAGCCCTCGCAACAATTGCCCCGAGGGCAGCAGCCTTGGTAAACAAAAGGGCCCAGAAATTGAGAACCTGTCTTTTGCCGTCATCCACATGATCGCTGGAGGACCCTCGGGAGGAGATTCCAACACCTCCCGTCGCCATCATGTATGCATCTACGATCAGAGATCCTTGCAATCCAAGCCGGTATACTCTGTGAAAGGCGCCCCTTGCTCGAGGGAGAGTGAAGTTGTAGGGTTCACTGAGAAAGATCTCGAGCATATTGTAACCCTCCATGGGGTTGGTGAAACCTCTGACTGCCCCATGGTGGTTAGTCTAGATGTCCACAATCATGTTGTAAAGAGGGTTTTAATTGATAGTGGAAGCTCAGTGAATGTCTCCCTTACTCAACGTTCCAGAAAATGAATATAGCAAACATTCCCCTCGAACCCCTCAGAACAACCCTCGTTGGCTTTGGGGGTTTCGAGATCATCCCTCGTGGACAAGTTCACTTGGCCATCTCTTTAGGTCGTGCCCCACAGTGAAAAACTTTAAGTGTCCTTTATACAGTGGTCGAGATGGATCTCCCGTATAACATCATCATTGGACGTCTGGCCCTCGTTGACTTTAAAGCGGTCATATCAACAGACCACCAGAAAGTCAAATTTCCCACCCCCGAAGGGACTGGCGAGGTACTGTGCAACATCAAGAAAGCTTGGGAATGTTATATTTTGTCTCTACGAAGCCATAAACCCAAGCAAACAATCCAAGCAGGGTCAGTCAAAAAATCCGTTGATTTTCCCAAGCTGGATGAAGATGGCCCCGAGCGCAAGAGGGCCAAACTGTACAGAAAGAAAAATAAGAAGAAAGTTTTGAGTGGATCCAATGGCAGTGGGGATGGTCCTCCGGGAGCTACTGAGGGGTCGTCCTCGGAGAGTGATGGCAACGAACCCTTGGAGGAAGCTAATGATAGACTCATAGGGAAAAAGCGGACGCTCGAAACCCCACGACCGGAAGTTAGAATGGAGCCCACCGAAAGATTTTTGACCATCGAATTGGAGCCCAGAAATCC
Organism: Lantana camara; assembly: GCA_037501455.1. Classification (NCBI taxonomy): domain Eukaryota; kingdom Viridiplantae; phylum Streptophyta; class Magnoliopsida; order Lamiales; family Verbenaceae; genus Lantana; species Lantana camara. The sequence goes on from CM074855.1 coordinate 132,895,667, forward strand.
AGAAAAGACCACCCAGATAGGCTCCAGTCTCGACGGTCCCTCACAGATAATGATGATCGATTTTTTAAGAGAGAACCTTGATGTGTTCGCATGGAAAGCCTCAGACCTGACTGGACTAGATCCGAGTGTCATTGTTTACAGGCTTAACGTGGACCCTTCCTTCAAGCCAATTAAACAGAAAAAGAGGGAGGTCCATGGTTTCCGATGGCAAGTTATTGAGGAGGAAGTCAACAAGCTCCTTGAGGCTAAGTATATAGAGGAGATCTTGTATCCAGAGTGGTTGTGCAATGTGGTCTTCGTGCCCAAGAGTGCCAACAAGTGGAGGATGTGCAATGACTTCACGGATCTCAACAAGGCGTGTCCCAAAGACCCTTACCCTCTGCCTAGAATTGACCAACTGGTAGATTCGACAGCCGGTTGTGAGCTTATGAGCATGATGGATGCATTTCAAAGATACTACCAAATCTTCATGGCGCCCGAGGATCGCCCCAAAACATCCTTTGTGGTCCACGTGGGAGTTTATTGTTTCCTGGTCATGCCGTTTGGGCTCAAAAATGCTGGAGCCACTTATAAACGCCTTGTGAACAGGATGTTCGAGCACAAAATTGGGAAGTCCATCGAGGTCTATGTGGACGGCATGATCGTCAAAAGCGAGCGCCAACATTCACACCTTGAGGATCTCAAACGAGCTTTTGACATCCTACGTCACTACAGTATGAAGCTAAACCCTTTCAAATGTACGCTTGGCGTCCGAGGGGGCAAATTTCTAGGCTATGTGGTAAGCCAAAGGGGTATTGAGACTAACCCGGAGAAGATTAAAGCCATTATGGAGATTCCTTTCCCTCGGAATGTCCGAGAAGTCCAAGTACTAGTGGGCAAAATCATCTCTTTAAACAGGTTTATATCGCGCTTGGCCGATAAAAACTTGTCCTTCTTCAAGATTTTGCGTAACGCTTGTAATTTTTCCTGGAGCGAGGAATGTGAGAAGGAGTTGGAGGATATGAAACAATATCTCTCGTGCGCACCCTTACTGACGAAGCCGGTCCCAGGAGAGAACTTGTTCATTTACCTCTCAGTTTCCTTGGAGGCCACGAGCACAGTCCTCGTAGCAGTACGCGAGCGTAAGCACCTGCCAGTGTATTACTTAAGCAAAACCTTTCAAGGAGCTGAGAAGAGATACATGGAAGTAGAAAAATTTGCTTTCTCCCTCGTGAACGCCACGAGACTGCTAAGGCCATACTTTCAGGCTCATTCCATCACCGTGCTTACATATCAACCTCTCAAGTAGGTCCTCTCGAAACCAGATGTCTCAAGAAGGTTAATAAAATGATCAATAGAACTCAGCCAATTTGACATCAACATCGAGCCGAGAACAACTATACAGACTCAGGCAATGGCGGATCTCTTGGTTGAACACTTTGGTCTAGAGCCCACACCCTCGTTGGATGAAAGTCTGTGGCTCTTGTACACAGATAGTTCCTCGACCTCTCAAGGGGGAGGAGCGAGGGTGACCCTTATAGACCCCCATGGAGTTGAAATCGATTACGCAATCAAGCTAGCCTTCCAAGTCACCAATAACGAGGCTGACTACGAGGCTCTCATCCAAGGGCTCAAAATTGCCCTTCAGAATGGGGCCTCTCGGATCACCGCCTATGTTGATTCTCAGCTGATAGCGAGCTAGATTGATGGCACTTACGAGACTCGAGAAACCACCTTGGTGCAATATTTGGCAGAGGCTAAGAAAGTCATTTCCAAATTCAAGGAGTTTCATCTACTACAGGTTCCACGAGTGAAAAACGAGCGCGTTGATGCCCTCTCAAAATTTGCATCCGCTCTGGAAGGTTCATGCGAGCGTTCTATTACGTTCCTCAGGACGGAGAAACCATTGATAAGCAAAAAAAAAACCCTCAGGAGAGGTAAGTAAGATTGATCCATCCGAGCCTTGCTCACTTGATGACATCATCAGATTCCTAAGGGATAGAGTTTGTCCGACCGATAAAGTAGAAGCACGGAAAGTCAGAAGTAAGGCCCCTCATTTCTCACTTGACAATGAGGGTAGGCTCTTTAAACGGTCTTTTCAAAGCCCACCATTGAGATGCCTGAGACCCTCGCAAGCAAGAGAGGTGCTCGAACATGTGCATAGTGAAAGTTGTGGGAATCATTCCGGGGAGCGTGTTTTGGCCAAGAAGATACTAAGGAGTGGATTCTATTGGCCCTCAGTACTGCAAGATGCCATCAATTACTCCTAGAAATGCCATAAGTGCTAATTCCACTCCAACATCCCTCAACTGCCAACTGCACAAATGGTCCCAATTGACATTTCTTGTCCCTTTGTGTTAGGAATAGTGCCCTAGAAAGCCGATTGTATATCCGCTTTGTGCTTTTCCTTATTGTAATCACAGACAATCGTTGAATGAAATAACGAATTGAGGCAGCACTTCTTTATATGCTCTTGTTTGGTATGCGTTTACTTTAGCTGTGCATGTATGAGAACTCCCCTAATCCTGATGACTTTAGGACTCTACCATTTAGGTGAAATGGTTCATGAAACGAGCCCTATATCACATAAGTCATGATTAGTAAAATACTCCAAGCCGATGAGTCCTACAGACAGTGGGAGTGTCAACCTGACTCCTCTGAGGCTTGCTTGTGGGATCACGCCCTTAAGAAGGACCACCTTGTTTCATGGAGGTGCAAAGTGTATAGTTGATTCGTGCGTGATACATGAGGGTGCTTACTTTAATAAGTAAGTTCACTGAGGTGCCCCGTGTGAGAAGATTCCTAAATGGGAAAGGAAGTTTCTATTTCAGGAAATAGAAACTTCCAGATTAGGAAATATCTCACGAGTCATTGATGTGATTAATTGATCCTTAGACTTGAGGTTCCTTGTCACTTTATGAGTTAACTCTGTAGTCTTAGGTATAAGCTTTAAAGGGTGTCGCCTTAGACAACTGATTCAAGGCTTATGCTGGGGCTGCACAAGTGATTCATGAAAGTGAATGAGAATCAAGAAAGGACCTACACTTGCATTTGCAAGGTGATCTCTTGTTGTGTAAGTCATTCATATGCCATATGGAGTCCTTGGCCAAGGCAGTAGATCAAGACATCAAGAAAAGGGTGATACGTTGCATATTCATTTAATTTTAGAGCTTAGAATTCCTATGTTTTGCCCCACTATTTGATTTAATTGCCTAATATTCTATATTTCGTGTAGGATATGTAATTAAGAAGAATTGGAAGGAATTTGTAGCAGAAAGAAGCTGTCACGCAGGCCCACCTCTCGGACCGAATTGAAGAACAATGTTTTGTGGCCCGTGGACTTAAGGAATAATTTAAAAGGAAGCCAATTGATTGCTTGTTGGGATGATCTTGAAAGAGGCCCAATTTCTTGATAATAGATCGTGTAAACAGGCCCAGCTCTTAGCCTGTTTTGGACAAGAGGATTAATTCTGGCTGAAGTGGGAGCAGCACGTTTTTATGGTCATTACTTTGAATTAAAAGCCCCACTTGATGATAAGAATGTGGCAGCCAAAACGTGGGAGAAAGTGGGGAGATACTTTGGGGAGTTATGATCCCAATTGATGAAGAAAACGTGGGAGAAGTGGGAAGAGCAACAACAACCCCACTTTGCACTATTTAGTTGGGAGAAAATCATGCAGACAGGGGGATTCAAAAACATCAAATTCACGCAGCAACTCCGGTCGGTGGAAGGAGGAGACTTTCAAGCATCAATAGTTCTTTTCTCTTTTCCTTTATTTTGTTTTGAATACTATGTTATTTTCAAGCTTTGTTTGCAATTACACTATGAATTTCTAAGTTTATTTAGTTGGAATTTTCTAAAGCATGCTTAGGGTTGTGTGAGACGAATCTATTGGTGATTTTATCAAGTTATCCGTTTTATCTCTATTTTTACGACATTGTGTTTGTTCTTATTCTTTGATTATATTAAGAGCTCAAATCTTAGAATAGGCAATTCACATATAGCTAGTTAACTTATTTGGTGGAGTCTAGCCGGATAATTAACGAAGTAGCAAACAATCACTAGGCCGTTAAGTTCGACTGATTTCGTGTTGTGGGATAGACGGTCTAACTAGGCGAAGTAGGAGTTTCTACCTAGTCGGTTAGGGTTAGTGTTTCTTTAGGGTGTAATGCAATTTCCCAATTGAATCTTAAAAGGAGTTTCTGCTAAGGTTATTGGTTAATTAGAAAACGATTATTAGGAGTTTCTTTTAGTCGTTATAAACAGTAAGAAGAAACGAGGGAGCCAGAGAGGACTTGGCGACTATAGCTAGCCTAACTTCAGATTCAATTACTCTGTCAGTGATCACGGTCTTATGCATGTGTAGGAGAATTCCAACTATTTTGTCATATATTGAATTAGTTAAGTGTTTTCTGCATTCTTTTAGTTTACTTAGCTAGTTAGTTCCGTTTTATTTCATTCTTTGGTTTAATTCGCTCAATTCAAAACCCCCCCATTTGTTACTTTATTTTCTTGGCATATAAAAAGTTATAATTTCATCCAATCCTTGTGGTTCGACTCCCTTTACCGTTATATTACAATTTATTTGTGTGCGATATTCGGGACTTTATTATTGGTGGCTTCGACACCCATCAATTTTTGGCGCCGTTGCCAGGGATTGGTTTGTAATTGACTTTATTTCTTTTCTTATGCCTAGGAATCTTCGTACGGGACAACTTGCTTCGTACGACCCCGAGATCGAGAAGACCGCAAAAAAGATAAGGAAGTGGACCAAACAAAGGAAAGCACAAGCATCAGTTGGTGAAAGTTCCAGATTATTTGAGCAGGAATCTGATACAGGTTCTGAAAAAGAGTTCGAAGTTGAGATTTCCACTGACGAGCACTCAGACAGTGATCACAGTCAAGATATGGCTCAGCAAAGAACGCTTCGGGAACTTGCCCGCCCTGTTGACCCGCAACAGCCGCTGTGTATAACCTTTCCAGACCTGCAGGAAGGCTTTGAACTGAAGTCGGGACTCATCCACTTGTTGCCATCCTTTCGAGGGTTGGAGAATGAGGATCCGAACAAGCATCTTAAGGAGTTTCACCTTGTGTGCACATCCATGAAGCCACATAACGTGACCGAAGACCAAATCAAGCTAAGGGCTTTCCCCTTTTCATTGCATGATGCAGCAAAGGATTGGCTATACTACTTACCTTCGGGTACGGTTACTACTTGGGCGGAGATGTCGAGGCAATTCCTTGAAAGGTACTTTCCAGCCTCCCGTGCCACCAATATTAGGCGGGAGATTTGTGGCGTGAAGCAAAGGGACTCCGAGAGCCTTTATGAGTATTGGGAGAGGTTCAAGAGGCTGCTAGCAAGCTGCCCTCAACATGGAATTTCGAACCAATTGGTTATCCAATATTTCTACGAAGGCTTGACTTCGATGGAACGCCGAATGATGGATGCCGCGAGTGGTGGAGCCATCGTTAGCAAGACACCAGCTGAAGCAAGAGACCTCATTTCGACAATGGCTGCAAATTCTCAACAATTTGGAACTCGAGAAGACATCCCTCGAAGGGTGAACAAGGTAACTCTTAGTCCTCTTAATAAAATTGAGTCTTTGCTAACAACCTTGGTAGAAAAGATGAATGTAGGTCCTACCCCACCTGCACGAGTTTGTGGAATTTGTACAAGTGTTGAGCACCCCACCGATGCGTGCCCTACACTTCACGAGGAGACTTTGGAAAACGTGAATGCGATGGATTTCCAACAAAGGAAGTTTGATCCATATTCTAACACGTATAATCCGGGATGGAAGCTCAACCCGTGCCTTAGCTATGCAAACAATCAGCCAAATGAGCAGAATTTCCGTCCCCCACCTCAACAACAACAAAGGCCACAACACCCTCAGGGTGCAGGTACGTCTCTTAGTGAAATTGTTCGTATGTTGGCTGCTAATACCGATAAATTTCAACAGGACGCGGCGAACAGGTTTCAAAAGATAGAGGATACCATCAAAACCTTGGAGACTCATATGGGACAAATTGCATCCTCGGTGAGCAAATTGGAGAACCAAGGCAAGCTTCCATCACAAACTCACGACCCTAGACACAATGTGAGCGCTATCACACTGCGAAGCGGCAAGGAATTACAGCCTCCAGTGGATCGGATTTCAAAACGTGATCAAATGAAGGGATCTGATGCAGAAACTGAAAAAGAGATTGAGAAGAATCCTGCCAGTGATCACGGACAGACTTCCAGACAGGCTGAAATCACTCAGAAGCCTAAGCCACTGGTAGTGCCACCACCATTCCCTCAGAGACTGGCTCAGAACAAGAAAGACCAAGAGGAAAAGAGCATCTTGGCTCTTTTCGAGAAAGTCGAAATCAACATTCCGCTTCTTGAGGCCATCAAACTGGTTCCACGCTACGCCAAGTTCCTTAAGGAATTGTGCACCAACAAGCGTAAGTTGACAGGCAATGAGAAGGTGAGTGTTGGTGAAAATGTTTCAGCCGTCTTACAAAGAAAATTACCACCTAAGTGTCGCGATAAAGGTATGTTTTCCATCCCTTGCAAAATTGGTAGTATTGGTATTGGCAAAGCTATGTGTGATTTGGGAGCTTCTATCAATGTGATGCCTTTGTCTATCTACACTTCTTTGGGTCTTGGTCCATTAGCTAATACCGGGGTTATTATTCAGCTGGCCGATCGTTCACTTGTTTATCCCAAGGGTGTCTTAGAAGATGTTTTAGTACAAGTGAATGAATTAATTTTCCCCGCTGATTTCTTTGTTCTTGATATGGAAAAGGATAGTTCTACTAAGTCTTCCGACATTCTGTTGGGTAGGCCTTTCCTTAGTACGGCTAAGGCGAAAATTGATGTTCATAGTGGTTCTTTAACTTTGGAATTTGATGGTGAGATTGTCAAGTTTAATATGTATGATGCTATGAAACATGTTGATGATGTGTCTTATGTTTACAATGTGGATATCATAGATAACTTGACTAATAAAGTGTTTGCTTTGAACCATGATGATGAATTGAATTATGTCTTATGCCATGATTTATCCATTGATAGAGCTAGGAAATTTGATGATAAGTTCGGACTTTCTGAGAATATGCTTGAAATAATCTATGCTTTGGAGGCACTTAATGTTTCAAGTATGAAAATTGAACCTATTGAGCTTAATCGGTCTGAATCTAAACTGTTACCTTCTGTTCTGCAGGCTCCACAGCTGGAACTCAAGACATTGCCAGAACATCTGAAGTACGCATTTCTGGGCGACAAAGAGACACTGCCAGTGATCATAGCCAGCAAGCTTAACAGTCTGGAAGAGGAGAAATTGATCAGAGTTCTTCGGGAGTACAAACAGGCGATTGGATGGACCATTGCTGATATCAAAGGACTCAGTCCCTCCACGTGCATGCATAAAATCATTTTGGAGGAAGATGCCAAACCACGCCGTGAAGCTCAACGGAGACTCAACCCACCTATGATGGAGGTAGTGAAAAATGAGATCATCAAACTCCTTGATGCAGGTATGATCTATCCAATATCCGATAGCGAGTGGGTAAGTCCCGTTCAAGTTGTGCCCAAGAAAACGGGAATTACGGTTGTTAAAAACAAGGATGGTGAGTTAGTTCCTACTAGAGTTCAAAATGGTTGGAGGGTGTGTATGGATTATAGAGGTCTTAATGCTCTTACAAAAAATGATCATTTTCCCCTCCCTTTTATTGACCAAATGCTCGAACGTTTGGCCGGTAAGACTCACTATTGCTGCCTTGATGGTTATTCAGGGTTTTATCAAATTCCCGTGGCACCTGAAGATCAAGGAAAAACAACTTTCACGTGTGCATTTGGGACCTTTGCATTTAGGCGAATGCCGTTCGGACTTTGCAACGCGCCGGCTACCTTCCAAAGGTGCATGGTAAGTATATTTTCTGAATATGTTGAGCAAATTATTGAGGTATTCATGGACGATTTTACGGTTTACGGAAACTCTTTCGATAAATGCCTCGATAATCTTGCTACGATATTGAAACGTTGCATTGAAACGAACTTGGTCTTGAACTATGAAAAGTGTCACTTTATGGTTGATAAGGGTCTAGTTTTGGGTCACATTGTTTCTGCGCATGGTATTGAAATGGATAAAGCTAAAATTGATGTGATAAAATCCTTGCCTTATCCCGCGAGTGTGCGGGAAGTGCGTTCCTTTCTTGGACATGCAGGTTTCTATAGGCGATTTATCAAGGATTTTTCCAAGATCACCAAACCATTGTGTAAATTGCTTCAAAAGGATGTGAAATTTGAGATGGATGAAGATTGCAAGGCTGCCTTCGACTTGTTGAAAGAGAAATTGGTGTCAGCCCCGATTATCCAACCGCCGAATTGGGAGTATCCATTCGAGATCATGTGTGACGCGAGCGATTATGCCGTGGGGGCTGTACTTGGACAAAAGATCAACAAGAACTCTCATGTGATCTATTACGCCTCGAAGTTGCTAGACAATGCTCAATGCAATTACACTACTACCGAAAAGGAGCTTTTATCAATTGTTTATGCATTAGATAAATTCCGTCCTTATTTGCTTGGTACTAAAGTTGTTGTGTATTCTGATCATGCAGCTTTGAGGTATCTCCTCACCAAGAAGGAAGCGAAACCGAGGCTCATTCGATGGATTTTACTCTTACAAGAATTCGACTTGGAGATAAAAGACAAAAAGGGATGTGAGAATCTGGTAGCTGATCATCTCAGCCGCGTTCCAGTTCTGAAGCCAGATTCACTGCCCATTAAGGATGAATTTCCAGACGAACACCTCTTTGCTATTCAGGGGGCCTGTCTGAGGTCACAGGCAGGTTTCCAGACACCCTGGTACGCTGATATTGTTAACTTTTTAGCTACTGGTATCTTGCCTGATTATTTGTCTCGGTCTGAAAAAGATAAAGTTAAGAGTGATTCTAAATACTATATTTGGGATGACCCTTATTTGTGGAAAACGGGAACCGATCAAATTATTAGGCGATTTGTGGCTGAAAATGAAATAAAATCCATACTTGAGTTTTGTCATGCTTATGCTTGTGGTGGCCATTTTGGTCCTAAACGAACAGCTAATAAAGTGTTGGAAAGTGGTTTCTTTTGGCCTACGCTTTTCAAAGATGCATTCTTGTTTTGCAAAAGTTGTGTGAATTGTCAAAAGACGGGAAATATAGGTGCTAGGAATCAAATGCCCCTTAATCCGATCCTTGTTTGTGAAATATTTGATGTGTGGGGAATTGATTTTATGGGCCCTTTTCCTTCGTCTCATGGTAATTTATACATTCTTCTTGCCGTTGATTATGTTTCGAAGTGGGTGGAAGCAAAGGCCACCCGGACTAATGATTCTAAAGTTGTTGTGAATTTTGTTAGGTCTAACATTTTTGTTAGGTTTGGCATTCCACGAACCATAATTAGCGATCGAGGGACACACTTTTGCAACCGAACGGTCGAAGCACTTTTCAAGAAGTATAATGTCACCCATCGCACTTCCACGGCCTACCATCCACAAACAAATGGCCTAGCCGAAGTCTCAAATAGGGAAATCAAGTCCATTTTGGAGAAAACGGTTAATCCTAACCGTAAAGATTGGAGTTCAAGACTTGATGATGCTCTTTGGGCTTACCGGACAGCCTACAAAACCCCGATCGGTATGTCACCATATAGGTTGGTGTTTGGGAAAGCTTGTCATCTCCCGGTTGAGCTTGAGCACCGGGCTTATTGGGCGATCAAAAAGTGCAATTTAGACATGGGAGAGGCTGGAATACATCGCAAGCTTCAATTGCAAGAGCTGGAAGAAATTCGTAATGACGCCTATGAGAACACCAAAATCTATAAGTCTAAGACTAAGGCGTTTCATGATGGGATAATATCAAGGAAGAATTTCATGGTTGGACAAAAGGTGCTGCTCTACTTGTCAAAGTTGAGACTCTTTGCTGGAAAGTTGAGATCAAGATGGGTGGGCCCGTACATGGTAAGCAAAGTGTTTCCACATGGAGCTGTGGAGATTCGAGAAATCGATTCAGAAAAGACGTTCAAGGTGAACGGGCATAGGTTGAAGCCCTACTATGAGGGATTTTTCTCGCACACGATCGACGGAATGAACTTAGAGGATCCTCCTCTAGCCACTTGAGTGCGAAATCAAGACACGTCGAGTCCAAGACGTTAAACAAGGGCGCTGTATGGGAGGCAACCCATATTTCTTTTCCCTTGCTTTAGTTTCCTTTGTTTTTCGTTTTCCTTCTTTGCTCGTTTTCCTTGCCCGTTGTTATATCTTCTGCTTGCGTGATTTCAGGTGAATGGGAAGCTGGATTATTTGGATAAGTGTGGGGGAGTGTTCCAGGTTGATTAATTTTCGGATTTGGTGATGCAAAAGACTGGTGAAATTTGGTTTAAAGCTACTGTGAGGATACCTGTCTGAGGTCACGGACAGGGTACTGGACCCAGTTTTAACAAAACGGAGCCCCAAGCTATAAAACTACCCTGGCCCTGACCCGCTATCCGCGACCCGCCCCATTCATTCACTCCATCCCTAAACCCCTTTCAGACGCCATTCCACCCCAATTCCACCCAAAGCACCAAACCTTTCCCCAAATTGCAAAACCCTAGATTCCAAATCGGCCATGGGGAACGGGATGATCCACAACCCACCTCCGTTCACAGCGCCGGCGACTGAGCCAAGGCACCATCACCACGCCGCCGCCCTCCTCCCCTGACCGGATCACCAGCTCGCCGTCCCTCTCCAACGAACTGCGGTAAGCAATCACCACCGCCGCCGCTGCCCTCGTCTCTGTTCCTCCGTTCCCACCCGATGTCGTTGGTCCCTCATGGAAGAGACGCGCCACCCGCGTACCGCCTGCACAACTGCACCGCCGTGCTTCCATCAACCCCGTTGAGCGGCTTATCACACCCCCCGGGTTCAGGGAAGTCCTCGTTTTTTTTCATTTCTGCTTTACTTTATGTTGAGGACAACATGCTTTAAGTGTGGGGGGGGGGGTACTAGGGCTGAATGGAAGTAAATTTTTGGGATAATTTCCGCGGGTGCTAGGGGCTGATAATTTTGAACATTTAGGACTGATATGCTATATGTTTTTGATGATATTTGGCTGCTATTGTTGTCTTTGTTTTTTTTTTTGGGATAATTTTTGGAGAATTTAGGTGCATGCATAGGGCTGTCAGTTTAGAGTTTATATGCTGTTGATGCTGCCGCAAATCCGTCATTCTCATGATAGCATAGAATTGTTTACTATGGCGTTATATCCTCTCTAATGAACTTCTTACAGCATCCTGTCTGTGATGGATTTGATATTTTAAAGGAAACTGAGTTTGAACCTTTGATTATTTATGATTTGCATAACATGAAGTTGAGTTTGTTTGACACTTGACATAGTAGGAATTATGTGAGCTTGAGCATAAATAGTTGAACTCTGTATTGTGTGTGCTAAATTGGAACCATGCTACGAGTGAATCTCGTCTAAAGTGCTTAGTTGATTTAATGTCTTTTAAATTTTGCAAGTATGTTGAGAAACGGTAGATTGGTGTTGAGCTAAGATAAGTTTGACTTGATGAGCATTTAGTTTGAGGGGGAGCTTGCGAGGGGCCAACTAGAGAAAGGTTGGTCAGTAGAACTCGCGCGACTACTCCTCTGGCCTTGGAAGAATTCCAAATCATTAAAGTGCCATGAGTAGGGCCGAATGCCGGCCGCTCTCGAAATTGTTTTCCCACACTTAAAGGGATAAACAACTGGAGTTCGCCCTGCTTTGCGAAATACTCATACAAAAAAAAAAAAAAAAAAAAAAAAAAAAACGGAGAAGCGAGAGATATATTGACAAGGAAAGTATTTGTTTTAAAAGCTCTCTAGGTTTTATAGGTTGCTTATCTAGAAGAATGAAACTTAGCTCCTCACTTATCTTTGGTATTCTTTAACATATGTGCAAATTTGATTGATATTCGATTAAACTAACTACTTTATACTTGTTTCCTTTGTTTGCATTAGATTAATGGGATAACATAATCATGTGTGATTATAATTGAAACTCGAGCTCGTATGTTCTTGCTTTGGAAGGTTGATTTTAAACTTGGCTTTATGGTTGTGTTAGTTGTAGATAGTCTTTGATGACGGCGAAAGTTTCCTAGTTTACACAACGGACTGCTGTAGTTGGGATTTAGAGTGTGATTTTGGCCTTGGTTCTATGTTATGCTTAGGGACAAGCATCACTTAAGTGTGGGGGGATTTGATACGTTGCATATTCATTTAATTTTAGAGCTTAGAATTCCTATGTTTTGCCCCACTATTTGATTTAATTGCCTAATATTCTATATTTCGTGTAGGATACGTAATTAAGAAGAATTGGAAGGAATTTGTAGCAGAAAGAAGCTGTCACGCAGGCCCACCTCTCGGACCGAATTGAAGAACAATGTTTTGTGGCCCGTGGACTTAAGGAATAATTTAAAAGGAAGCCAATTGATTGCTTGTTGGGATGATCTTGAAAGAGGCCCAATTTCTTGATAATAGATCGTGTAAACAGGCCCAGCTCTTAGCCTGTTTTGGACAAGAGGATTAATTCTGGCTGAAGTGGGAGCAGCACGTTTTTATGGTCATTACTTTGAATTAAAAGCCCCACTTGATGATAAGAATGTGGCAGCCAAAACGTGGGAGAAAGTGGGGAGATACTTTGGGGAGTTATGATCCCAATTGATGAAGAAAACGTGGGAGAAGTGGGAAGAGCAACAACAACCCCACTTTGCACTATTTAGTTGGGAGAAAATCATGCAGACAGGGGGATTCAAAAACATCAAATTCACGCAGCAACTCCGGTCGGTGGAAGGAGGAGACTTTCAAGCATCAATAGTTCTTTTCTCTTTTCCTTTATTTTGTTTTGAATACTATGTTATTTTCAAGCTTTGTTTGCAATTACACTATGAATTTCTAAGTTTATTTAGTTGGAATTTTCTAAAGCATGCTTAGGGTTGTGTGAGACGAATCTATTGGTGATTTTATCAAGTTATCCGTTTTATCTCTATTTTTACGACATTGTGTTTGTTCTTATTCTTTGATTATATTAAGAGCTCAAATCTTAGAATAGGCAATTCACATATAGCTAGTTAACTTATTTGGTGGAGTCTAGCCGGATAATTAACGAAGTAGCAAACAATCACTAGGCCGTTAAGTTCGACTGATTTCGTGTTGTGGGATAGACGGTCTAACTAGGCGAAGTAGGAGTTTCTACCTAGTCGGTTAGGGTTAGTGTTTCTTTAGGGTGTAATGCAATTTCCCAATTGAATCTTAAAAGGAGTTTCTGCTAAGGTTATTGGTTAATTAGAAAACGATTATTAGGAGTTTCTTTTAGTCGTTATAAACAGTAAGAAGAAACGAGGGAGCCAGAGAGGACTTGGCGACTATAGCTAGCCTAACTTCAGATTCAATTACTCTGTCAGTGATCACGGTCTTATGCATGTGTAGGAGAATTCCAACTATTTTGTCATATATTGAATTAGTTAAGTGTTTTCTGCATTCTTTTAGTTTACTTAGCTAGTTAGTTCCGTTTTATTTCATTCTTTGGTTTAATTCGCTCAATTCAAAACCCCCCCATTTGTTACTTTATTTTCTTGGCATATAAAAAGTTATAATTTCATCCAATCCTTGTGGTTCGACTCCCTTTACCGTTATATTACAATTTATTTGTGTGCGATATTCGGGACTTTATTATTGGTGGCTTCGACACCCATCAAAGGGTTTCTTGGATTGAGATCAAATGGATATGAAATGCACTTAGCTTTAAGACCGAATTATTAGGGTTCTGATTATTCCCTTACCCTAGATCTTGGTTGAGAGATAGTAAGTAGGAGGATTGTATCTCACATGAATCAATGACTTAAAGGTTCTGTCGAATCCGAACATTCCAATTCAGCTAGGGGTTAAACACCTGTTGCTAGACTATGGTCGTTTAATCTGTGGACTGATTAATTAATTAGTGAATTAATTAATTAGGGTCACTGCTAATTGAATTGAGAACCTAGAGGGTCACACACAACAACTTGGTTACATGAGTTGAGGCTTTAAAATGATTAAACGAGTTAATCGGGCCAAGAGGGTTCCACACGTGTGAAACCACACGTGTGGGTCACGTGAGTGACACGTGTCCTTGTGACACGTGTCACACACGTGAATATATATATATATATATATATATATATATATATATATATATATATTAAATAATTAATTTGTTAATTATTTAATAGACTTTGGTTTAATTTTGAATTAAAAGGAAAGTCTTATTTTGGAGAAAATAATCTAGTTAATTAATTAATTGGATAAAAATAAGTTATTTATTTTAAATAAATAAAGTATAAAATTTTCCAAAAATTGTTTGGATATTTTTAGCTCTCTTGAAAGTTGATTTGAATTAGAATTCAAAGTAAAAGTCAAAATTACTTGATGATCAAGTAATAGGAGAGAGAGAGACCAAAATCCTAGCCCATTAAGGACTAGGAATTTCGGCACTCCCCCTCTTATAAATAGGGGAGCTCCAGCTCCTCTAGGAGCTAATGGGCAATTCTTTTGGTTCATGTGTTGAACACCATCATTTCTCCAAGATAAAACGAAACCCTAGGTTAAGCCTAAACACTAACTAGAGAACTAGCATCCTTACTAGTTAGATTGTGATCAAGTTGGTGGACTATCTCTAGAGAGCTTCAAGTTAGAAGTTTGAAGATTCGAGCTTTACCAAGGAGAGGGGATCAAGCCGCGAGAAGAGCGTTCTTGGGTGGCTTGAAATGCTTCAAGAAAGAATAAAAGAAAAGTAAGTTTTCTATCTCTACGAATTTGGTTACACGATTGCGAGTTCAAGATCCTTTTGTTGGGAAATTTTTTTAAATTCCGCTGCTTTCTGATTCGTGTTTTTCAACAACACGTGTCCCACACGTGTAAATATATATATTGTATATATATATATATTAAATAATTAAATGTGTTAATTATTTAATAGACTTTGGTTTAATTTTGAATTAAAAAGAAAGTCTAATTTTGGAGAAAATAATCTAGTTAATTAATTATGAATTAATTAATTAGATAAAGTAAGTTATTTATTTTAAATAAATAAAGTAAAAATTATCCAAAAAATAGTTTGAATATTTTTAGCTCTCTTGAAAGTTGATTTGAATTTGAATTCAAAGTCAAAGTCAAAATTACTTGATGATCAAGTAAAAGGAGAGAGAGACCAAAATCCTCAGCCTATAAGGACTAGGATTCTCGGTCCTCCCTTTCTTATATATAGGGGAGCTCGAGCTCCCCTTAGAGCTAATCGAGAATTCTTTTGGTTCATGTGTTGAACACCATCCTTTCTCCAAGATAAACGAAACCCCAGGTTAAGCCAAAACACTAACTAGAGAACTAGCATCCTTACTAGTTAGATTATAGTCAAGTTGGTGGACTATCTCTAGAGAGCTTCAAGTTAGAAGTTTGAAGATTCGAGCTTTACCAAGGAGAGGGGATCAAGCCGCGAGAAGAGCGTTCTTGGGTGGCTTGACACGCTTTAAGAAAGTCAATTAAGAAAATAAGTTTCTAATCCCTACGAATTTGGTTACACGATTACGAGTCCTAGATCTTTTTGTTGGGAAATTTTTTAAATTCCGCTGCTTTCTGATTCGTGTTTTCCAACACTTTGATCAGTGGGGCATTGACATAGTGGGACCCTTACCAATGGCGGCCGGCTAGAAAAAATTCGTAATCCTTGCCGTAGATTACTTCACCAAGTGGGCCGAGGCTGAAGCGGTCGTAAAGATCACGTTCAAAGTGGTAAGGGATTTTATTTGGAAAAACATCATCTGCAGATATGGCATCCCAAGGGTGCTAATTTCAAACAATGACTCTCAATTCATCGCTTCACTTAGAGTTAGGTATTGAACAACGCTTCACTTCCGTGGGCCATCCGCAGGCCAACGGTCAAGCTGAAGTCACCAACAGAATCAGATTCCAACATCTAAAAACGATGCTCGAGAGTAAAAAGGGCGAATGAGGTGAAGAGCTCCAGGGAGCCCTGTGGGCGTATCGTACTACCCCGCGAGCGGCAACAGGAGAGACCCCTTAGTCCCTCGTTTACGGCTCTAAAGCTATGGTACCTGCAGAAGTCGCTCATGAATCCACACGTGTTGCTTGCTTTGAGCCTACAACTAACGAGAGTAACCGGGCGCTCGAATTGGACTTGTTGGACGAGAAAAGAGACAACGCTTGGGCCCGTATACACTGGTACAAAACGGCAGTAGCCCACCAGCATAACAAGCATGTTAAAGAAAGAACATTTCAGATGGGAGATCTTGTCCTCAAAAAAGTTGAAGTATCTAAACATGTGAGAAAGTTGGACCCCAACTGGGAAGGCCCCTTCAAAGTCATTCAGGTGCGAGCGAATAACACCTACCTGCTAGAGACTTTGCAGGGCGAGCGTCTTCCTCGACCATGGAATGTGTGCAACCTCAGAAGGTTCTATGTGTAATTGCAAACATTGTAAAACGCTCGTTCGGGACACTGTGTATTTTCTTTTGATAGAAATACAAACCACGTACATCTGTATGCATTCTTCATACAGTTTTATATAATTATTATCTTGTGATAATATACTTTGCCTTATATCAATGCCAACTCCGTGTCGAGGGTACTCCACGTCGAACGACTTGGTATCTTATTCGTACGGATCCCTCTTAAAAGAGCGGATCCAATTGGGATGTTATTATTACTATTTAGGCCAACTAGACCCGTTGGTCTAGTTCGCACTCGTGATCTCTGAACGGATCCCTCTTCTGACGTACGCTCGTAGTAAATAAACACTTAAACAAATTCCTTTGTTAATTTCTAAGTTCAATTTGTACTACTGCTATGCTCGGAAAGTATCAGGCACCTGGCCTAATTTTCACCTAAGTTGTTACTTTCTTACCCAAGTTTTATGCTGATCATTGCCAGGATATCCCTCGAGCGGATACCCTCGTGCCCGAATACTTATACACTTTCCACAATCATCCCAACAATCAAGAGACGACATCATTCAAAGCACAACAACACAAAGAGGAAAAAAACTAAGTTCCATTATCACAGAGGAGGAAAATTACAATATTAAGAAAGAAAAAGTACATTACAAATTAAGGGGATCATTGAAGAAGTTCAGATTGATGGAAGGCAGAATAAGGGATGGCCCTAGGAAGGCTGATTCCTGGAAATGGAAACTGAGAGCACCGAATCCTGAGCGTTAGGATTTGAATCCTCTTCCAGATTCACTACCTCAGCATTCGAGGTTGGAGTGTGAGAGGCAGGGGGTGTAACGGACAGAGAAATAGGCGCAAGAACTCGAGGATTGATTGTAGCACCCCTATCCGTAGAGATACCACACCCCTGCACTATAGGCCGATCCACATACGAAATGGATAATCCGTACATAAACTAACCTATAGCGAACGGGTGACAAATAAAAGAAAAGACGAGCTAGGCGGGACAAAACCCCAAAGCAATACAGAACCAAGACATAACAATTAAAAGCGGAAGCATTAATTCATAAATACATATAGGTACCATATTTATCGGATAGATACGTATAGATACCAAACTAACTATCAATACATTATCATCTCTTACTAACCTATACATGATCAAGTATTCAGAATGTGACAATAATGGACATAACAGGAGAAGTAGCAAAAAAAATATACATGAGGGTACACTGCTAGACTCGTGACAATGCAAGACTGGACCAGACTCCCGCCTAGCACGACCGGCTCTCAAGTACCTAAAAAGTGAAGTATCAGTCTACCGAAGACTGAGTGAGTGGCATAAGTATATATTAGCGCAATCACATGCAAGCCATAACCTCGGGGTAACGTTTTATAATTCAAAAGTAATATAAGTTTACAATCACATAAACTCGCCCGAGATTACAACTACCAGTATTAAGTACTTGATCATTTTCATGAAATCAATACATGGCCCCGGCGAGTGAGAGCGGTCTCTAACCTTACTCCAAACGTACATGAACATGCTTGCTTGTTTAATAGTCAATAGGTGATCATGCAATTTACTTATCGTGCAATCGTGCGAAAGTGTAATCATATAACACGTTCATGAAATGAAAATCATGCAATAACCCGAGGCGCATCCGTGGTGCCGGACTCGTCCCCAGTCTCCTTCTTCCTCCGGTTTGATGATGGGATTGCAAGGCCCCAACATCCAATCTCATTGAGCAGAGGGTACATGAATCCCTAAGCCCGGAGCTCCTTCCTCCACTAACCTCCTAGTGGATTCAGGGGTGACCCCAAACATGGTGAGGATAGCACCAGAGTTACCCGTCAGTCCTTGCTTTCCCAGTTGGCTCTGGTCACTACCCTCGGGCCCAAACGTAACCGGTCATGCTACTCGCCTAAACATGCACGAAACAATACATGGCTTGCTTGCTTGCTTGAACACGACTTGAAATGATCAATGATTTATAGAAAGTATAACTATAAATACCTTTTTGGCCGAAATATCACATAAGGGATATACGGGTTCTATATAACTAACAATTAACCTCACCTTTACCGACAAAAGACAAGTAGGCACGGCCTACGGGGCTTGCTCCTCGTCCCTACGAAGCTGGTCTGTGCAAAATAGACGTGTACACGTGAGACTTGACTCTAAAATGAACCAAATATGACGAACGGCGGAAATGTATCGAGATAATGAGGAAAATGCAATGTGGCATGATAACATGTTGTTTCAGTACATATTAGCACATATAATAGCAATTCGGGGTCAAAGAAGTCGTTGGATCGAGGGGCTAAAAATGGAATTTTATGCAGAATATTTTGTTCTGCATTCCAGGTGGGAACGACCGTTCCGGGTTCCCTTTGTAAATGGGAACGGTCGTTCCCAAGAATCCCTAAAACGCGCCAACGATTTCAATTTTAGAAATGCGCCTTACCTGGGAACGGCCCTTCCGGCGCAAGGCCAAAATGGGAACGGCCGTTCCCATGCTCGGCCGCCTTGTTTTTGTTTAAAAGAGGGGAACGCCCGTTCCCACAATGCCTTGAGGTTGGGAACGGCCGTTCCCTGTTTCTGCAACTTACAGAAACAGAGCAAAACAGGGGAGGCTCTCGGCAAGAAGCAACAAAGCAACCAAAATTCCATTTTCAATCAACAAAGTTAGGATTTTCTGGTAATATGATGTATATAGGTTCAAGAAATGATATCATAACACCTAAACACTCAAAGCATGGAATATCATCACGAAATCCAAGTTTCCAAGCTCATGCTCACTTTGATCAATCAAACCCAATCCTCAATGATTTCATGAGTAAATCAAGCTATAATCTGATCTATGATCAACAAATCATGCTTTACTCAACAAAGACTTCATTTAGCATATCCAACTCAAACCCTAGTCAAGCCAAATATGATCAAACTCATAGATTCATGCCGAACCAACCTTGAAATGAAAGAAAGGGAGAAAATAGATGAAGATGATGATCAAGCCTCCCAAACTTGGATTAATACTTGAAATTCTTGATGAAATGGATGAAAATCACTTCTTTCCCTTTTCTTCTTAATACCGAGAGAGAGAGGATGAGGATGTTGGTGACTTTTGATGATAAAATGATCAAGGAAGCAAATGGAAGCAATATACCGTGATTCATTCCTTGGAAATGTGTGAAATGATCAAATTGCTAATTAATCCTCCAAGAACTCGAGTCATGCAATTAAGTATGCATAGCTTTGAAATTTGATCAATTAAGTCCTTGAAAATGTTATGCGATTTGGTCCCTAAATTTAAAAGAATGAACATATAGGGGCAAGTTGACAATTAAATCATTTCCGGTAATTATTTCACGAAATAAATATTTTCAAGTCATGAAAGGAATTCTCAATTTGATATAACTTGATAAAATCTCATGAAAGTATTATAAAATATAATTTATAAAATTATTTTAAACATAAGATATTAATAAATGAAATCGGGGCGTTACAACTCTCCCCCCCTTAAAAGGACCTGGTCCCCAGGTCCACTGTCAAGTTTTCTTAACGATGCACAAGTTATAAGAGAACCCCGTCTCCTGAACAAGGAATGAAAGAACCCCGTCTTTCACAAGAAGTGAGAAAACCCCGTTTCTCAACAAGAAGTGAGAGAGCCCCGTCTCTCAACAGAAAATGAGAGAGCCCCGTCTCTCACCAGCACTGAAGTAGTTCAAGGAGTAGATGGCGCAAATAATGGCATGAATGTTACATAGACAAATAGAATCATATAATTTCATAATATCACACAGACAAGTACAACCATTTAATCACATACTTATCACTCCTAATTAACTAATTTACAACAGACGAGAAATTGAATACAATAGCGATAAAATCCATGATGCACATGATATGCATGGTTAAACGTACCGTTCACCATTGGTTGTATTCGACCGGATGAGCAGCCATGAATTCTTCTTGAAGCATGACAACTAGGTCGTTGTACTCTGGTTCCGATAAGTCATCTGACGGGTCCCCTATCCCGACGATCAGCTCTAGGTTCTTATTCAAGTCCATACGCAGCCGATCGTCTGAATGAGTGGAGGGAGGCGCTTTTCCCAACTTAATCATCTGCCCGAAAGCCTTCTTGAAAAAGCACTCGGCGTTGTCGAAGCAGTGGAGGTTAGCAGCAAAATGGAAGGCATTCGAGCAGGCGAACTTAAGGACCGCCTCTCGAGTGGTTGTAGCTTTAATGTCAGGAACTTGCCTTTGGAGAGCTTCAAGTTCCTTCTTTGCATTGTCCAGCTGCTGAGTACGCTCGTCCACCGCCTTGGAAAAATTCTCCTTGTCATCCTTCAAAGTGTTCCGCTCAGCTTTCAGCTTCTTGTGACGCTCGTTCAACCTCTCCTAAGCGGTCTCTCGCTCTTCCAGCGTCTTCTTGATGTTGCCATGCTCAATCTGGAGGGAGTTAAATTGAGACGTGGTCATGTCCAAGTCCTCCTACAGACGGCCAGGGTCTGAAATGCGCATCAATTTCTTATATTTGGCCTTACGCTCGGAGAAGGTCTCAGAGCATCCCTGAAGGTTCTTTAATCTTGGGATCACCTCCTGCACAAGGAATTGAATCTCAATAAGTCTTGGGTAATTTTGGAAAAACTAAGAATTATCAAAACATCCAAATATTTACCGCCAGAAGAGCGTGACAAGCATCCTCTGCCACTTGAGGAGAGCTCTGCTCGAACAATCTTCGATGGTCCCCAAAAAATTGCAAACGGTGAACAATCTCGTGGACTAGATTGCGGGAAGAGGGGGAATCGCCCAGGAGAATCGGGCTTGAATCTGTGGATCATTTATAATGAACGTCCCCTCTGCGCTCGAATTTCCAGAGGCTCTCCTCCTCTGAGGAGAAAGTATCTCCGTCTTCCCCAGGAGCTCCCACCACCATCTTCTTTCCCTTGCCAGAGACAGGGATGGAATCCGCCAACCTCTTTCTCTTCTTCGAGGATTGGGCCCTTTATTTATCCATGTCCCTGATGAGAACGCCCGAGCGGTTGCTGCGAGAACTGTTGGGGCCTAGCTGAACAGGCCTCTCCGGGGGTACGGGAACCAGTGCGCCCGGTGAGGCTGCACCACGAGCCGTCTGGCTCGTTTGGTTGACGGTCCGGCCCCCACCGCGACCATCGCCCCTTCTCCGTGCCTCTACCATCTCCACGACCTCCACCTCGACCGTCACCACGGCCTTCCCCTCGGCCACCATCTCCTCGCCCGACTCCTCGGCCGCCGTCATGGCCCCCTCGTGGGTCCGCTTGCTGTTGATGCTGTCGGTTGGTCGGCCTACGACCGCGCATCAGAGCGGCAATGTTTTCAGCACCTCCTCCAGCCATAAGTATATCGATTTCTGCACAAGAGGAATTCGAGGGTCAGATCGCCCTTTACGGCACGTCATTAAACAAAGGGTTAGCATCCCTATTCTAAGATGTTAGTGGAGTTAGTTCCTAGAATCTAACCATCTCTGTTCATCGTACGAGCGGGTGGGTGAGCAACGATGTCAGGGGGACTCACTAGCCCAAAACGAAACAGGATCTCCTCATCTTCTATCAAATCTTTGGCTCTGATAAGCCAGTTGGCATTCTTCATGGCCAGGGTCAGGCCCTTAGCCCAATCTACAAAGGTTGATAAGGTAGATCTGGACTTCACTATGGGCCCCTCATCATGCTCCACCCACTCTCGAGGAATCCCAAAATCGCTGTTAGCGGGTACTCTCATGAAAAAAAACTTTTCCTTTAAATCAACGCCATACGATGACGAGGGAGAATCAATCATTCTCAGACCAGATTTGGTTTGAATGTAATAAAAGCCATCCCTCGGAGACGAGCGGGGCGAACACGACACTTGGAGCAGGCTATTGAAATGAGGAATAGAGGGCTCATGGCCTGTGCACTTCATCAAGATCACAAAGGCATTCAGGAGAGCAATGCCATTGGGGAGAATTTGCTAGGGGCTCAAGTTGAGATAATTTAAAATCTCAGCTATCGGAGCATGAATTGGGAATCTCAAGCCGCCCGCGGATACAACATCCATGACGTGTGGAGGATTGTTGACACGCTCGTGTGGCTCAGGACGACGGTAAGTGAAAGCCTCATTCTAATAGATTGGGGCCCTCATGGAAGCCATCTCCCCGACCGTCAAGCTACTGGGGATTTCGTCTGGAGACTTATCCGTCTTATGGGGATCTGGGCCTTCTTCTCGGGTTTTAAACTTTTTACCTTGGGCGGCTGGCTCCTTCCCCTTTCGACGACGCTTGCGAGGAGGTTCTTCCTCCGCACGGCGCTCGGAAGGCCCCGTTTCCTCTTGGGGGACAGCAATCGCCACCGTGACCCTCTGACCTTGGGGCCTAACTGCACTGTCCAGCACAAGAAGCACCCTTTCACCCTGGCGCTCCATTGCCTCTATCAATGCCATTTCCTCGAAAATTTGTTCAACCACCCCCCTTCCCCGGATTGCGCTTGTTCAACCCTTGAACCGTAGCGTCAAGCTCTTCATCCCTAGTCTCTGCTGGAACTTCCGCCATGGGGATGGCATATGGAATATTATGTGGGGAAGAAGGACTTGCGCTGGACATCTCATCGATCTCTTTTACTGTCTGGTTAATGACTTCATCCGCCATTTTTTCTTGTTCTTGAAAATGAGAGTTTTCAGGGGGAATATAGAAAAGCGGGGATCTCTTGGAAGAGTCTACAGTGAAAGGGAGGCTCTGGAACCTAAACCTTCTAGTTAGAGTGCAAAAGTTAGAAAGAAAACAAAAGTTTACCTTGAACGGGGAAGAAATGAGTTCGCCGGAAGGTCGCTGAAATTTGTAAAATCTTTGAGTTTCGCTAAAACTTGAAAGTGTTCTGAATACGTAGTGTCAGAATGATCTGCAAATCCCTATTTATAGGGAAGGGATATACACATGATTTGGGCCATAAATTCAAAAACGCAATCATTCCCGCCTAGAAAACCACCCACTGACGGTTACCAAACATTCACGTGTCGTTTCCTTGGTACACGCGACCACGCCTCCACCAAGCATTAAATGCGGAGTTGCTCAGGCGGTCAAAGTGATAAGGCCACATTAAATGCGGTGTCAGAACTATCATAATGGGGATTTCACAAGCGTTACTTCCCAACGGGCAGCCAGACCCTCGGATATTCAGAGTCAAGAGTCCAAGGCTAAAATTCTACAGTACACATCAAGTGTTACTACAAAATTTGGGGGGTAAAACGACGGGCCCAAATCATGCTCAAATCAGATCCGTACACGTGTCACAATCTAGGTGACTCATTCAGAAGATCCAAGATCACTTGAGCTTAGACGCTCGTGAATGTGGGCTCGTGAAGTAAATCCGACCCATACAACTCACTGCCTTGCGCCCTGAGTTGTAACGCCCCGATTTTTCCCTTCATGTATTATATGGTATTCTGTAATTTTGATAACATTAGATGCATAATGATTCCATGAACTTTTATGAAATTAATTGTTAATGTGATTAATTACTCACATATGACTTTAATTGTTCCTTATCTAAATGTGAGGACTTAATTGCATAAATTCTTTGGACTTAATTAATTATATGCTATGAAATGACACTTGATTATATGACATTGTATATTTAAGGGGCTTAAGTGCAAAAATAGTTGAGTCATCATAATTCTTGCAAGACTTTTGTAAATATCTTATATCATCTTATCTCTTCCATTTCATTTCATTTCATCAAAATTCCCACACACACATACACTATATCACGATAGAAACACCAAGGAAGAGAAGAGGAAGATTTCATCAAAAATTACAAGCTTGATTTCAAGGATTTGCATAAGTTGGAGCATCATTACCATATCATCCTCTCATCCTTTCTTTCTTCTAGTTGAAGGTATAAATGGGGATTTTGATTGATTCTTGAATCCATGTATGAGTAGGGTTTGAGATTTATTATGAAATTCCTTGATTAGTTGTGGTTGGAAGCATGATCTTGATCATTATACTTGAAAGGTTGCATGAATTCTTGAATAATATGAAGGTGGGATGCTATGTATATATATGGGGTTTGGATGATTGTTTCTTGATAAATCAAAGCATGTTCCTTGGTTTATATGATATCTAATTGATGTATTTAAGTCTTATACATGTTATGTGTTAGTTTTAAGTTGATTCCTTGCATTGATTTGGTGTTGGAATGATTTGGAGCCATTTCCCGTGCCTATACCCTGCTTTTCCCCTATTTTTCGCCCAGATATCTTCCAAACGCCCGTTTGGGGTTCTAGTCTTAACACCGAACGCCCGTTTGGGAACCTACTGTCTCACCCGAGAGCTTCCAAACGCCCGTTTCTACTTTCAGTTCATTTTTCAAACGGGAGTTTCTCCCTCATACGAACTCCAAATGACCTGATTTTTGAAGTAACGGAAACCTCTTGAAGTATAGAACAAACTCCAATTGGAATCATATAAATATATTTTCTAGTTTGAGAGTTATAACCAATTATTTTAGGTATCGCCACTTTCCCGACAAACTGCACTCGTTTAACTTCAAGCGCATGCCATTTTCTCCTCGCTTTGAACCAAAAAACGAGTCATATATCATCGGAAAGGTCTTTGTGTCTAGTTTCATTCCCGATAAACAAAACTCAATTCCCACTTCTAGAATTAAAGATATTCTAGTTTTTCCTCAGCGTGTGCGTTTCCTAAAATTGTCCGTTTTTGCCAAACTTCTCCAAAAGCTCTCCTATTGCATTCCTTTCACTCTCTTGGCTCCCATATTTCAATTATATCATATATATACTTGATTAATTGATAAATATGCTCCTACTTGACACTTCTTGGTACTTAATTGCTCAAACGTGATTGTGTGACTTCATGCCTTATATGAATTGAACTTGAAATGATTGAATGATATGAATGCATGATTTCTTGATATTAATTTCAACTCTTAGGTGTTAATTGGTTTTCATACATGCTAAGTGTCACTTGATTGCTTGTTTTATTTATTTACATGAGCATGGCCGTGCGTCATACTTGGGCTCATATTGAGTCTCGTCTCACGAGTTTCCACTATTCCCTTTCTTGTCCAGTTTTTCTCCAGGGCGGAGATCATTGATCGTTTGGGCACATTCTTGTTCCTTGACTTGTTCCGTCGCTCGTCAGGTGAGGTTTAAGTCTAGATATATAGAACCCATATGACTCTATGTTATGTTTTAAGCCAAAATGTATCTATATATATCTATAGTTTTCCAAACCATATGGATTTTAAATGGATTTCATGATTGAACTGAACGGACTGAATTGATTGATTGATTGTTTTGGGCGAGTAAACATGTTCACATTTGGGCCCGAGGGTAGTGTATTAAGCCAACCGAGGAAGCAAGGGCTGACGGGTAACTCTTGCACTATCCTCACAACTTTGGGATGACCCTGAATCCACCAGGAGGTTTGGTGGAGGAAGGAATCCCGTACGTGGGAGTCATGTTCCTGACGTACGTAGAATGGATGGTTAGGACCTTGCAAACCCACCATTACCCGGAGTAAAAGAGTTCATGAAATTGATACGTGTGCACTATAATTGAATTGCATGATCACATGATAATTAAACAAGCATGTAATGTTCACTATTGGTGTAAGTTGGAGAACTGCCCTCACTCGCCCGGGCCACGGATTGAATTGATCATGCTTGAATTATTAAATTGATTAGTTGTAATCTCGGGCGAGTTCTACTTTATTATGAACGTATTTTGCTTTCTCTTATAAAACCTTACCCGAGATTTTAGCTTGCATGGTAATTGCGCTAATATTTATTTATAAACCCCTCACTCAGTCTTTCATAGACTGACACATCACATTTTCAGCTTGCAGGGTTCGTGCTAGGCGGGATCGAGTCAGGTCTTTTATTTTGTGGGTCTAGCACTTGTCGGTCTCATTTCCATGTACATTATTGATGCCTATGTATGATGTAATTGAACTTAAGGATAATGAAGTGAATGTATATTGTGTTTTCTTTTTGTGAATCGTACATGTTGGTAATATCTGAGGGTTAGTCCCGCCTAGCTAGCTTGTTTCTTTTCTTTTGTCATCCGTTCGCTATAGTCTCAGTTCATGTATGGATTTTTCCATTTCGTATGTGGACTGAGCTATAGTGCGGGGGTGTGGCATCTCGGCGTTCCGGGTGCTACATGAGGCCTGCCCGCCAGGGCCCGTATATCGAGCGTAGGATTCCCCACTAATCCCTCTCAGCGCTCGCATTGAGGCCTCACAAAGATGATCATTACTTTCATAAGGACCCTCCTCTTCGAACAGTGGAGTTCTCCCTCGAGGACCTCCCAGCGCTCGAGTAAAGTCGCCAGGGGAATCCTCCCCCCGAGCGCTCTGGCGCTCGAGTAATCCTTCCAGGGTATATTTGCGCTTGGACCACCTTTGATGCCCATGCCGTCATTACAATAAGGTATTCATGATTTCCAGAAGGCCAATGCCCTCCTCAACTAAGGGTTCCCATCAAGGGCACACCCAATCGCGTGAGGAGCAAACCAAACAGAGTGCCCTGACGCTCGTTGACAGCTCCGTAACCACCTCTGACACACAGTGATAGTGCGCACACATTCTTTGACACACTATGGCCACCTACCCGTAGGTATCTTTCAGAAACATCACTTTCAAACCATCACACGACGCCACGTGTCTAGGGCAACGTAGGGTTTTGGGACCACTTGGCCACAATTACCAAACTACCCTCTCC
Source organism: Lantana camara (assembly GCA_037501455.1). Taxonomy (NCBI): domain Eukaryota; kingdom Viridiplantae; phylum Streptophyta; class Magnoliopsida; order Lamiales; family Verbenaceae; genus Lantana; species Lantana camara. The sequence continues at coordinate 132,922,900 of CM074855.1, forward strand.
CTCAACCTATAAATATGGGAATACCTACACACATTCCCTATGTCATCTCCTACACAGACATTGCATACATGACTGGGCATATCCTCTGGTTTTCCTTCCAGACTTAAACACTTCATCTTTCTTGCATCCTTACTGCTTTTACTTGGTGTTATCCTAGCTGGAAGAACCCACGCATTTCTGGAAACCCAGTTCCTGAGGCTCCTACGCCTGTGATGGTCTTCCCCTCAAACAAATTCTAAATTGGTGGCTGCTTATTCGGATTCTATTTCCTGGCACCATCAATATGTACAGATTTGAATTTTCATTTGATTGTTTATGATATATATATAAGATTTTTTTTATTAAATTAAATTTAATAACCGCATAATTTGTTTCATCAATCACGTTTTAAGATAAATGGTATAAATTCAATATTTTTTTAGATTTTTTACCTTTATATTAAGAATGTATAAATTCAATATTTTTTTAGATTTTTAACCTTTATATTAAGATAAATATGTACGTTTAAATTCAATATTGTTTTAGGATAGTTAAGATATGAATTTTCTTATATATGTTCTTTCAGTTTTTTATTTTGATTATTGTGAATGAGTTTGTAAAATGATTATGTTTAAGAAAATTTGATTTACTTTTCTTTTTGTTATTCGTTAATATACATTTTCATATAATGCTAAATAATAAAATAATATGTCGCAAAAAGAAGCTTGATTGGAGGCGCTAGCTCAAACGACCTCATTGAAATTTTATGTTTTTAATGTTTTCTATTGTAGTTCGTATTTGATTGAATTACAAATTTACAATCCTGTTAATACATGAAATTAGTTTGACCTTATAAAATCACTTTATATTCTCATTTGATGTTATTTTTTTTCGATACTTTTTCGATTTCTCATCATTTGATGTTGTTATTTTTTTCGATACTTTTTTGAATTCTCATCATACATTTTTACACTTTAAAATTGATTATAATTATTAAAAAAAAGTATTTTTTAATATATAATTTAATATTATCTAAAAATATATATAACTTAATTTTCTACCATAGTTTGTAATGAAATTTTATATTTTTGATAATTCATTATATAGTTTTACACTTTAGAATTGATTATAATTATTTACTGATTTATAATTTAATATTATCTAAATATATATATATATATATATATATATATAACTTAAAATTTTCTATTTATTTTACTATCAATAATTATCCTTTGCCTTGGCACGGGTTTAGAACTAGTTAACCCTAAATTATATAAAAAAATTTCAGTCTTAAAAACTACGCTAAGTCATAAATTAGTGATGCACATTAAATTAAATTTGGGTTTTAATAATACTTTTTTCCTTTGAAAAAAGAGGATTAGCGTGTTGAAAATCAACACTAACTTTGTCAATTCCAGAAGTTTCTAGATTTCTTTGATGTTCAAAGTTTCTAGTCAAACCGTGTGAAGCTTTTTAGTTGATCAAATTCCTAGTTAATGAGAGTCATTAATTGTGTGTTCAATCATTACTTTAAATAGAGGGTCATGTATTTGTTTTCTGTGCACCATGTAAGTTAAAGTGAGTTGAGTGAATACATTAATCAAAGTCTTGGTATAATAGAGATAGTGTGGTGAGGTGTGTGAGTTGTAAAATTGTTCACTCTTATATATATGAAATAGAGTTTGAGAGTCAGTAAAAGTGTCTATTTATATAATTTGAGTGATCATTTTCTTTTCAATTGGTATCAGAGTGGGATGGGCGTAGGCCCGCTCGATATCTTCTTGAAATAGCCATCTTTTACATCGGTAGTTGATTGGTCGGGGACCATTTTTAAGTTTCGTCAATCATGGGCAGTCTGGGACTGTAACAAAAAAAAAAAAGTGGTAGGTTGAGGACCTCGCTTTCGTGGTAATGATAAGAAATTTTCAAGTCAAGAGATGGTGGACACAATTGGTTCAGTTGGTGGTGTAAAAAAAAAATTAAATTACACCAATTATAAATATTGGAAGACTTGTATTGAGTCTTATTTGCAAGGACAAGATCTTTGGTCACTTATTGGCGGTACGGAGACCAACACCTCCTCCACAAGATGGTGCTAGAACTCTTGAGAAATGGCAAACCAAGGCTGGGAAGGCCAATGTTCATCCTCAAGACAACTGTTGAGGAAGAATTGGTAGAGCATATTGAAGATGCAAAGACACCTAAAGAAATTTGGGACATATTTGCAGCAGTATTCTCTTAGAAAAATGATGCACGCCTTCAAATGTTATAAAGTGAGTTGATGACTACCCCTTAAAGAGATATGACTGCAAGTCAATTTTTTACAAAAATTAGATCCATTTGTTATGAAACTGCAAAACTAGATCTAGAATCTAAAATCAATGACTAGCGTATAAAAAGAGTTATTATTCATGGATTACGTCCTGAATATAATGGTCTATTTACACCAATTCGTGTGATAGTGCCAAAACTAAGCTCAGGGACCCGTTCCCTATTTGACACACAAACATTACGTTCCCCTTTCACGCGCCCCCCTCTAGCGCTCAAGCATAACGTTTCCTTTTGGAGCTCCAGTCTCACGTTCCCCCGTTTGCACTCAAGCACTCCCTGCTCATTTCTAACGCGTGTTCCCTCATTATCGGATCCTTAATGCGCGGTTCCTTCCTATACGAGTTCCCTCTTTCGAGATCTCACTGTCTTACGAGGCCCGCATTACGCAAGGTCCCCTATTATGCAAGCTCCGCAATATACGAGGTCCCCCATCTTGCGAGGTCTGCATTATGCGAGGTCCCCCATCTTGCGAGGTCTGCATTATGCGAGGTCCCCTCCTAAGCGAGGTTCCACATTCGAAGTCCACCTTTTGAGGTCCTTCCTAAGCGATAACTTCTCGGCTCAAGAAGCCTACTCAAAGGGGGGAGCCGAACACCTCTGATCTGATCAAACACGCTTTATCACAAAAATTTTTAAAACTCAAGCTTAAGCTCAAAATCAAGCTCCATACGTAGAGAATTTCAAAAATTTTCATTTACATACAAACTCAACAGTGCTATGGTTTGAAGTTCGAACGTGATACTTAGGAAATCTTACATGCCCAAGTATGTGTTATCTGGCAAAGTTCAAAAGCAACACTTAGAAAATTTTGGCTACAACTTGTATACATACTCATACATCACTAATTAAACGAAAGCATACATTCATTCAAATAAACTTGTCAAATGCATGCTTCTTCATTTCTGGCTTTACAAGGTTAAAGGGGCCCTTCTACATAGTGAACTCAAGCGTTCCCCTTTGCCACTCGGAAAGCAAAACATGATACGCTAAGTATCTATATCAATATATAGATCATCACATCATCATCAACGTGCTCAACATCGCCATCATTCCCTTAAGCACATTGGGGAACATCACTCAGCCTCTCGGTCGCCTCGATCACGACTCTATCTCCATCGCGCTCGCCTCGAGCCTCAATATAGTTCAGCACATTACCAATGATATGCTTGGTGCCGCTGTCATTCCCCTCAGAATTCTTGGTCACCTTGACCATAGTCCTTACCACATTCGGGCTTGAGCGAGCCTCATCACCATCCGACACTGGAATGTTGAGCGCAAGAGTTATCTCCACGGCTCTATCCCATCCCTTGGGAACACTCCTATTACGCTCGCTTCGAGCCTCATCAGCAATCCATACGCTATCACCCTCGGCCCCAACACTCCGCTTATCAGCAACTATGGCATAGAGCTCATCAATGGTGAACTCGAACTCATGGTTACCCAAAATCATCACGGTCGGGTTCTGACTTACTCTCATGTCCAAGCATGGACCTCATCACACTATCCTTGTCAAGGACAATATCATCCACCTTCGCATCCTCGTGGATGGCCCCTATGTGATTGAGTTGGTGATAAGTGCGTTCAAATACCTTGTGAATCTGAGTATAACTGCTAAGGGCGCTTACGACCTCGAACACCAGGCACCTCATAAAGGGCTTAATCCCTTCGATCACTTCAGCACGAGTCTTGGCCGTTGTGCCATGTTCAGACTCTTCGAACTTTGCACTCAACTCAGCATGAGATTGCTCGCTCTCTTCAAGCATCTTTCCCTTCTCGTCAAGTCTCTACTTGCACCTAGTCAACTCATGATTGACGTCCATCACATTCTCAGTAATCTTGTCAATCTCGCCCTGAAGGACTTTCTTCTCGGCTTGGAGGCACTCAATGTGCTCATTACGATAAGAAGAAAGGTGTGCCTGGACGCGAACCTCATTCTCCTTCCTATTAACCTCTATGTTGGCCTTCTCGAGCTCCCTTTCAAGATCTTGAACTTTCTTTTCAAGATCATCATTGGCGATAACTCCCTTATACAGTTGCTTGCGCCTATCTTTCTCCTCTATACAAACAAGAGCTCGACGTGTGGTGTTGTACAAAGGAATACAAGCATATAAATTAATATCGAAGCATCTTATAAAATGGATAAAGGGAACAGACAAATTATGTCGAACGAATACCTATCCCAACTCAGTAGCACGCTGTTGGAAGCAGAGTAAATGCAGCGGAAGTTTAAAATTTTTTCCAAAAGTAGATCAAAAACTTGCAATGTTCGTATCGTAACGTTGGGACTCAAGAAACTCACACGAATTAAAGCTTTCTTGAAACGTATTGAGCCGCCCTCAAACGTTCTTCATGTGGCATGAAAATCCCCGTTTCTTGATTCTTTCTTCGAGATTCCAAAGTAGAAATCCTCTAGAGTAATAATCCACACCAACCTAGATTCAAGTCATGTTAGTGAGTATGCTAGTACTGTAACATGCGTATTAAAGAAATAAGAAATGAGAAATAGAGAGCAAGAGAATTATCCCCAAATTCCATGAAGGTTGGACGTGATTCTCAAATCACGTGTAAGTCAAAATTTCGAACCCCATGCCTCTTTCATGGGGTATGGTTTGAACCCTACTAGGTCAAGTAGGAATCGGATTCCTACTTTGACTTGTCTTCTATTCTTTCTTTCTCTCCAAGTAAAATAATATCTTATCTAAAATAAGATATCTATTCTTCTAGAAAGAGAGTTCCTAACTAATTAGGAATATTTAATTATTCTAGCAATAATTAAATATCTCATTCTAATACTTTATTAGAATAATAAAATAGAAGGTATTTATTTATTTCTTTATTCTAATCAAATTAGAACAAGCAAATAATTAAATACTTTGAATTAATTCTCCAATTAATTCTTTCAAGGACTTTAGAATTAATTCATCAATTAATTCTCCAATTAATTTTATCTCGGCTATATAATTAATTCTCCAATTAATTATATTTAGGGATTTATAATTAATTCTCCAATTAATTATATCTTGGCTTTATAATTAATTAACTAATTAATCATATTTGGGCTTGATAATTAATTCTCCAATTAATTAACACGTGATCCAATTCCTCAATTGGATTCACACGTCCCAAACATGCTCTCGACCCACACGTGTGCTTTACAATGTGGTCTCATTTTGTTCAACTATTTGATCTTTCCATAATACCCTTTGAACCCGGTATTTGTGTGTGACCCTCTAGGTTCAATTTCAGTTAGCAGTGAGCCTAATTAATTAATACACTTATTAATTAATTACCTCACAGATCACACGACCATAGTCTAGCAACAGGTGTGTAACCCCTACCCGAAATGTGAATGTATATTCGAAAGAACCTTTCAGTCAATGACATCTTGTGGGATACGATCCTCCTACCATCCTATCTCTCGATTAAGATCTAGAGCATAGGAATATGGAGAGACCTACTAATCTTAATCTTAAAACAAAGTTCTTTTCATTATTCCATTTGATCTCAATCCAAGAAAACACTATTTTCTTGATGTCTTGATCTATCCACCTTGGGCAAGGATTTTAGGATGGAATCATGAATGACTTGTGTAATAAGAGATCACCTTGCCTACAACAAGTGTAGGTCCTTTATTGATTCCAACAATTCTCATATGCCACTTGTGTAATTCCAACATAGGTCATGGTTCAGGTGTCTATATGGTGACACCCTTTTGAGCCTATATCAAAGATTACAGAGTTAGCTCATATGAGACAATGTGGAATCTCAAGTCTAAGGATTAATTCCTCACGTCATTGGCATGTGAGATATTTCCTAATCTGGAAGTTTCAGGAAACTTCCTTTCCCATTTAGGAATCTTCTCACGCGGGGCACTCTCAGTGATGAAGTTCTTGTAACTATCACCCTTATGTATTGTGAATGCATCAACCTATGCACTTATCACCCCATGAAATCGGGTGATCCTTCTTAAGGACATAACTACACAAGCAAGTCTCAACAGAGGCAAAGTCGACACTTCCATTGTTTTTCGGCCTCATTGATTTTGAGAAGTTTCTAATCCTCGTCTATGGAGTTAAGAACTTGTTTCATGTGTCATTCCCATAATGACAAAGTTCTTAACGGTCGGATTAGGGGAGTTCTAGATATGCGCACGTAATGGAAACATACAAAACACGTATTGGCACATAAGAAGTGTTCGCCTGTGATTATAATCATTCGTATATTATTCAAAGATTGTCTGTGATAAAGGAAGGTCCCAAAGCATAACAGCTTTCTAGGGCACTATTCCCAACAATCTCCCACTTTCCTGTAAAATCCTTTCAGGTCCATTCTAGGTCCCATCTTCCCAAGATGTACCTTCGGAGCCTTATCAACTTTGGGCGTTTCCAAAGTGGATCTGCTATATTCTCTGTTGATGTGAATGTTTCTAATTTGCACATCATTAAGGAAACACTATTTCCTTATTCACGTGATTTATAATCAAGCGTCTGGTCCCTTGGTGAGGTCTCAGTTCTCTTACTCGAGCAATCATCCATTTCATCATACCATATGATAATGGTGTTGTTTCATGCTAGGAACTTCATCTACCCATTAGATGGAGTTTCTTACCCAAACACTTAACTTAGTGGTATTCTATATGACTAAGTATTCAACCTTATAGTCGAATCTATTATTGCCTCTCGATTGGAACTTTTCCAAAGCACTATTCTGCCATCTAGGCAGACTGCGTATCCTCTCATAGGTCATTATCTACGTTTTGATGATTATATCAAAATATCATTTAATGACAAGATCTTGCTGGATTCTTAAAACGTATCCTCATTTATTCTAAAGTACTCTGAGGGTATTTTGACAGCAATCCAGTGACCTTCTCTAAGGTTACATTTAGAATAGGCCCACCACGCTATGTGGTAGCCATATCTCGTCAAGTTCATAATTTTACATACATTATGCACCCTTTTCCCGAAAAGGGTTTTGGACGTTCTAACTTTCTCATAGTTATTTTAGGACATATCCTCTACAAAAGAGATGGTCTGTGACACCCCGATCCGCCGGACGAAGAGGTACGCATTATGTGCGCGTTTTAATTATTAATTATGTGATTTATTTATTTGTTTAACCTCTTTTCTTATTCCTTTCTTATCTAAATTACTTGTATTATTTGAAATTAAGTGAATTACGTGAATTATGTGAACGTACGTGAAACGTGAATTCCTTGTTGCTCGTTGTTACGTGTTTTGTGATTTTCGATTCTTGAGCGTGTTTACGTGTCTAATATGATTCGAGAACTTGATTATATGTTTTTGTGTTGGTCTTGAGCCCTCCGTATTCTTTTTGGACCGAAATACCTATCCGAATACTTATACGTACAAGAAACACACCTAAAATACCTTTGTGGGACCCATAGCCCTACTTGTTGACTTTCTCTTTCTCTCTCTTATACCAAATCAGCCCATTTTCCTCATTTTTTCCTCCCTAAATCGTGACCTATCAGAAAAAGAAGAGAAAGGAAGCCTAAAACCTTCAAACTCCATTGTTGTGCAAGACCCCGAGCGCTAAGACTCTTGGGTGTTTAATTTCTTTGCTTGGTAAGTTTATTTTTGTAATCTACATGCTTGAGTGACCTCATTTATGCATCTTGATCTTTGAATTTATGTTGGGAAGCATGTTTTGGGCAAGAGGGTGAATAGTAAGGGGGTCTCATGGCACTTGTTGCATTCTTGCTTTTCCTTGGTTCTTGTTGCACTTGTAAGCATTCATTGTGGTGGTGTTGCATATTCTTGGGTCATTTATTGATTCCTTTGTTTGGTAGTTGGATTAGGGGGTTATAGCATTTATGAGACTTGTGGGTTTGTGGGAGAAAGCTAGGGTATTGGAGTTCTTGATCAATTTGTGCCTTATGTGTGTCTATTTGATGATTTCAAGCATGCTTGTTGGATTTTGATTGAGTTTTGGGCAAGAACCCTTGATCCCCTTCTCCCCATTTGAGCATTTGAATGCTATATTATGTGATAGATGAGTTTTATTTACTTTGGTGACTTTATGTTGAGTTTGATTTTATTTTGGCTTCTTGAATGCAAACCTTACCGGTTTTGGCTCATAAATGTGTTTGTGTGCGTTTCTTTGAGAATGTGCATTTGATCTCATGTCTCTTTGATGCTTTTTGATACCATATATGTTAATGCCTGATTTCATAGCTTTATGTTGGTGTTGAGTTTGGCTTTGGAGTGTTCTTGGTTGGTTTGGATTTGTTTTGGCCGAATTTACACTTTTAAAGTCGGCAGTTGAGTAGATACTCAAAATTATTTTCACTGGTACTCGAAAGTACAGGGGCGTTTTACTTGAAACCGTCAGTTGAGTAGGTACTCAAAATTTTTCCGCCGGTACTCAAAAGTACAGGGGATCTAGGAAATTTTCTACTATTTATTTGATCAAGATTTGGTTCAATATGCTTCATTATGTTCCTTAAGATACGTTTGTGCATCTCATACGCATCCATTGCATTCATAAGCATTGCCGAGCGTCTAATTGGTACATTTTTGAGTCTAAGTCTTGGGTATTATGTTTGTTTGTCTCAGAGCTACCCCAGGACGTTGTTGAGCCGGAGGCTTAGGTGTCGGATCAACCCTTTTTGCTACCGGTTCTTTTGTTTCAAGGTGAGGTTTAGGATCTTTCTGTATTAGTTATTGACCTATGGCCGAAATGTGATGATTTTAATCCCGTATGCGAATATATATATATATCTTATATATTCTTTTGAGTATGACTGTTTAAGATACGATTATGGTCTTATGAGAACTTTTACAAACTTTATGGAAAAGATATACGTATAAGCGTAAGTAAGCTTAAGTTTTGGTACGTTTTTATTATGTTTGGTGCGAGGTAAGCCCTGAAATATGGGATTTGGTTCCGGTAAGTATGTTGGGCCCCGGGAGTTGTGGGTAAGGAGCCCCGGAACGGCAAGGGCCGTCGGGTTATACCTGTGCATGATTCCCATTCGTGGTGACACGCGCGATTCCAGGAGGTTGATGAGGCGTGGATCTTCGAGCACGTTGTGGGATCGCAACCCCCGTGCATATGTTAAGTAGGCGAATTGGGTTTGATTCCCGATTGCCATTGGATGGGGAAGGATTGATTTATGATTCTGATATGTTTTATGATATTCTGAGGAGTTAGGGATGATTCGTACTCGCCGGATCTTTGTTTCTGTTTATGCTAGATGGATTATGAATCGGGATGAGATTTCTTTGTATACATACGTATTCTTTTAAAGGTTTTGGCTTGCAAAACCCTAGCCCCGTTCATAGACATCGCCTTTGTTACTTGCTTTGTTATACTTATATAGTGTGTGGGTGTGCGTTAGCCCCCTCACTCAGTCAAGTGTTTGGACTGACCCTCTCCTTTTCCCACCTTTAGTGCAGGGTTGCTCGAGCTAGGCGGGAAAGTGCGTCTGGTGTCGTACTAGCTGGTCTAGGTTGAGTCTGCATTTCATACTTTTATGTTTCGGAGTTTTTGCACTCTTGTTTGATATTTTGGGATTCTTGATCTTGTATATTATTCTTTTGGGCCGGTGTGGCAATGTGAATAGTAATGCTGGTATTAATGAATGTTGATCTTGGTTGTTTCCGCTTATCTGCTAATTCTTTTGCGCACTCTGGTCTCCGGTTTAGCCCCGCTTAGCCTAGTGGGTGTGTTTAGGTCCTCGTTCGCTTAGACTAGGGCTCATGTATGGACTTCCATTTCATGCGTGAGTCCGAGTCTAGGTGCGGGGGATGTGGATGACCCGCGTTCGGGCGTCACATCCTTAAGTGGTATCAGAGCGTCCGGATGCAATGCTGGAGCTCTACAGTCGTGTCGGGTGAGTCTAGGTCGGTCGGCTTAGGACAACATGGCCTTGTGTGCATTTATATGACTTATTTGTTTTTATTTCTTTATTGTGCACATGAACATGTATTGACCCGCATGCATACGTATTGGAAATCTTTGTTTTGTAGGAAATCATGCCTCCTCCTCGTCACCATCGTAGGGAGGAATCTCCGGAGCCTCGACATCACCGAGATCGCTCTCCAAGGCATGAAGAAGATCCTCATCCACCACCACCTCCCCAACGTGACTCGGGTGACTTTATGGAACGGCTTGCTACTTACCTAGACTAACGGGCACGAGACCGTGACAATGCCAACCCGGGAGGAAACAACAACGGAGGAGCTATTCTAGCCGTGCTCAAAGAATTCAAAAATCAAAACCCACCGGTCTTTGCGGGTGGAACCGACGTTCAAGCCGAGCAATGGCTAGTGCAAGTCAATCGTATATGGAATCTCATACCTTGTGGGCTGATGGAGAAGTTGCAAAACACGTTGACAATGATACAAGGGCAAGCTTTCGAGTGGTGGTCTAGTGTGGAAGTGAAGTTGGAGGCTATTGGTGAGGAGATCACGTGGGATGTCTTTGTGCGGGAATTCAAGAACAAATATGTCCCGCAAGCTGTTAGGAGCTGAAGGATGAGAGAATTCATGGAATTGAAACACGGGAAGATGACGGTTACGGAATATATCAATGAATTCGAAAGGCTTTCACGCTATTACCCGAACATAGCCAACGACGATGAGAGCAAGGCCTCACAATTCTTCCAAGGCCTTTTCTAGGACATGAAGGACGCGTTAGCCGCTTTAAATGTTACTACGTGGGCGAAAGTGACCGAGAAAGCCTTGAGGGTTGAAGAGAGGGTCGTGATGAAGAGAAAAAGTTTCCATTTTAGCCAAGGGTCTAGCTCGGGCGGATCAAACAAGTTTGGGAAGAGACCCGCATATCAAGTTTTCCCTCAAGCCAAGCCCCAAAACAAGCAATTCAAACCGGCAGGGCAAAAGCATCAACCTTTAACACTTCTGGCCCCGATTCGTTGCACACATTGTCAGGGGAATCATCCGGTGGAGAAATGCTTTCGACTTCACAACAGATGTTACGAATGTGGATCACCGGATCATATGGTGAATGCTTGTCCGAAGAAGAGGCAAATAAATGCTCAAGGAGGAAATCAAAGGCCGGCTATTCAAGCTCGGGCCTATGAACTCGGAGGAGAGGAGGAAGACAATGCCGAGATCGACCCAAATGCCGTGGTGGAAGGTACAATAAACATTCATGGCTTTGCATTGCACGCATTGTTTGATCCCGGGGCCACTCATTCCTTTATTTCCCGGGATGTTGCTTCCTCGTTGTGCTTGCCTGTTTCTTTGTGTGCGCATGACTATGTGATATCTTCTCCGTAGGGTGGTAGTGTAAATACTTGCAGGATCTATCGGGGTTATCCGGTTAGTTTTGAAGATCGGGTGTTTGTGGCTGACTTGATTGAAATGGTTATGAAGAGATACGGTGTAATCTTGGGTATGGATTGGCTCTACGAGCACAGGGCGATTATGGATTGTAGGGATAAGAAAGTACTCTTGGCCTCAGTTGTGTTCACGGGCAAGAGTTTGAAGGCAAGCCCGTTTGTTTATTTCTTAGAGGCTAGAGAATTGGTCCGGGACGATGCAGTGGGTTTCGTGGCCTATCTTTTGAATAAACCCAAGGATTAGGCCAAACTCGAAGAGACGGAGGTCGTACAAGAGTTTCTCGATGTTTTCCCTGAAAGCCTAGGCTCCTTGCCTACGGATAAGGACATCGAATTTGTCATAGACCTTCATCCCGGATCAGAGCCTTTCTCGAAGACTCCCTACAGAATGGCTCCAGCAGAACTTAAGGAGCTTAAGACGCAGCTTGATGAGCTTCTCTCATGTGGGTACATCCGTCCGAGCACTTCTCCGTGGGGTGCTCCCGTCTTGTTTGTAAAGAAGAAGGATGGGACGCTACGGATGTGCATAGATTACCGAGAGTTGAACAAAATGACAGTCAAGAATAAATACCCTTTGCCTCACATTGAAGAGCTATTCGACCTTCTGCAGGGTTCTCGTGTATATTCTAAATTGGACTTAAGGCAGGGTTATTACCAGCTACGGATTAGGGAGGAGGACATATCCAAGACAGGGTTCAATACTCGTTACGGGCATTTTGAGTTTGTTGTGATGCCGTTTGGGTTGATAAATGCTCCTGCAGTGTTCATGGATATGATGCACAGGGTGTTTAGGGAATTCTTGGACAAATTCGTGGTAATCTTTATTGACGACATCCTTGTGTACTCAAAGTCGACCGAAGAGCATGCTCAGCACTTGAGGATCGTGTTGGAGACGTTAAGGAAACATAAGCTTTATACCAAGTTCAGTAAATGCGAGTTGTGGATCGACTGGGTGATGTTTCTGGGCCAAATTATTTCGGGAAATGGTATAGAAGTTGATCCATCGAAGGTGGAGACTGTTGCTAATTGGGAAAGGCCGAAGAATGCCTCGGAGATAAGGAGTTTCTTAGGGTTAGCGGGGTATTATCGTCGCTTTGTTCATGATTTCTCTAAGATCGCGGCCCCGTTGACTCATTTAACCAAGAAAGATGAGAAATTTGAATGGAATGATAAGTGTGAGGAAAGCTTTCAGATTCTTAAGGAAAGGTTAACTTCTGCGCCGATTCTTGTGTTGCCCGAGGGTATAGATGGATATGCAGTGTACACAGATGCTTCCAAGGAAGGTTAAGGAGCTGTTTTAATGCAACATGGTCGGGTGGTTGCTTATGCTTCAAGGAAGTTGAAGGAGCATGAGAAGAATTACCCAACACATGATCTTGAATTAGCCGCCGTGGTTTTCGCATTGATGAAATGGAGACACTACTTGTACGGGGCAACCTTCGAAGTGTTTACCGACCATAAGAGCCTCAAGTACTTATTCACTTAGAAGGAGTTGACGTTAGACAGAGGCGTTGGATGGAGTTTTTAGAAGATTATGATTGCAAGATTCAATACCATCCGGGTAAAGCTAATGTTGTAGCCGATGCTCTGAGTAGAAAGGCAAGCGTGGCTAGTTTGGAGATGGGTTCTTCTAGTTCAGGTCCAAGTTTGGTGGCTTCAGCTTGTTGGTTATCTAATCTTACCGTGCAACCAGAGTTGTTCAATCAGTTGTTAGATGCTCAGAAATCGAATCCGGGTTTACAGAAGTTGGTGAAGAGGTTAGAACGGGCACCTAATCCGAAGTTTAACTTTGATGAGTCGGGTTTATTGAGATTTAAGGTGAGAATATGCGCCCCAGTAGAGCTCAAGAGGATTATACTTGAGGAGGCGCATCGCTCGAGATATTCTACCCATCCGGGAAGTACGAAATTGTATCGGGACTTGAAAGAGAGATTCTGGTGGAATGGAATGAAAAGGGACGTCGTTAACTTTGTGAAGCATTGTCTCACCTGCCAAAGAGTTAAAGCAGAACATCAGAATCCGGGGGGAACTCTCCAACCACTTCCGATTCCTGAATCGAAGTGGGAGCAAGTGACTATGGATTTCGTATCCGGCTTGCCCAGAGTAAAAGAAGGGTACGATGGAATCTGGGTTATCGTGGATAGGTTAACCAAGTCAGCACACTTTCTTAAGGTTCGGATGACCGACAAGGTTCCGAAGTTGGCAGAATTGTATTGTAAGGAGATCGTTCGGCTACATGGAGTTCCAAAGAGCATCGTTTCAGACCGTGACCCAAGGTTTACTTCGGTTTTCTGGCAGAATTTACAAAAGCACTTGGACACTAAACTTCTCTTCAGTACAGCTTCGCATCCTTAGACAGATGGGCAATCTGAGCGGTTAATACAGTATTTGGAAGACATGCTCCGGGCATGTGCTTTGGATTTTCAGGATAGGTGGGACGATCATCTCCCGTTGGTTGAGTTTGGGTATAATAATAGCTACCAAGCCTCAATAAAGATGGCTCCATACGAGGCTTTGTACGGGAGAAAGTGTAGATCACCGGTCTATTGGGAGATAGATGATTGGAAGTGGACTAAGAAAGATCGGTTAATAAGAGCAACGCCGAGAAATGATATTGAGGCAACAATTGAGAAGGTCCGTGTGATTCAGCAGAGAATGAAAGCGGCACAAGATAGACAGAAGAGTTACGCCGATAAGAGAAGAAGGCCCCTCGAGTTCGAAGTCGGAGATAAGGTATTCTTGAAAGCATCCCCTAGAAAGGGCTTCACTCGAATAGGTAAAGGTGGGAAACTCAACCCACGATACCTTGGGCCGTATGAGATCTTGGAAAGGATTGGAGAAACGGCGTATAGATTGGACTTGCCACGCAATTCACCAGAATTCATAATGTTTTCCATGTTTCACAACTTCGGAAGTTCTTTCCCGATGAAGGTTCTATCATCTACGTTGAGGATGTTCAAGTTAAGCCGGATTTAACTATAGTAAAGCATCCAGTTGCAATTCAAGATAGAAAGATTCAGGAATTGAGGAATAAACAGATTCCGTTGGTAAGAGTTCTTTCGAGGGATCAGAAGTCCAAGGAATCGACGTGGGAAACCGAAGAAAAGATGAGAAGGTTATATCCGGGGTTGTTTGAGGAGTCGGATCGGACTTGAGGACAAGTCCTTTTTAAGGAGGGGAGATTGTGACACCCCGATCCGCCGGACGAAGAGGTACGCATTAATTATGTGATTTATTTATTTGTTTAACCTCTTTTCTTATTCCTTTCTTATCTAAATTACTTGTATTATTTGAAATTAAGTGAATTACGTGAATTATGTGAATGTACATGAAACCTGAATTCCTTGTTGCTCGTTGTTACGTGTTTTGTGATTTTTGATTCTTGAGCGTGTTTACGTGTCTAATATGATTCGAGAACTTGATTATATGTTTTTGTGTTGGTCTTGAGCCCTCCGTATTCTTTTTGGACCGAAATACCTACCCGAATACTTGTACGTACAAGAAACACACCTAAAATACCTTTGTGGGACCCATAGCCCTACTTGTTGACTTTCTCTTTCTCTCTCATATACCAAATCAGCCCCTTTTCCTCATTTTTTCCTCCCCAAATCGTGACCTATCAGAAAAAGAAGAGAAAGGAAGCCTAAAACCTTCAAACTCCATTGTTGTGCAAGACCCCAAGCTCCAAGACTCTTGGGTGTTTAATTTCTTTGCTTGGTAAGTTTATTTTTGTAATCTAGATGCTTGAGTGACCTCATTTATGCATCTTGATCTTTGAATTTATGTTGGGAAGCATGTTTTGGGCAAGAGGGTGAATAGTAATGGGGTCTCATGGCACTTGTTGCATTCTTGCTTTTCCTTGGTTCTTGTTGCACTTGTAAGCATTCATTGTGGTGGTGCTGCATATTCTTGGGTCATTTATTGATTCCTTTGTTTGGTAGTTGGATTAGGGGGTTATAGCATTTATGAGACTTGTGGGTTTGTGGGAGAAAGCTAGGGTATTGGAGTTCTTGATCAATTTGTGCCTTATGTGTGTCTATTTGATGATTTCAAGCATGCTTGTTGGATTTTGATTGAGTTTTGGGCAAGAACCCTTGATCCCCTTCTCCCCATTTGAGCATTTGAATGCTATATTATGTGATAGATGAGTTTTATTTACTTTGGTGACTTTATGTTGAGTTTGATTTTATTTTGGCTTCTTGAATGCAAACCTTACCGGTTTTGGCTCTTAAATGTGTTTGTGTGCGTTTCTTTGAGAATGTGCATTTGATCTCATGTCTCTTTGATGCTTTTTGATACCATATATGTTAATGCCTGATTTCATAGCTTTATGTTGGTGTTGAGTTTGGCTTTGGAGTGTTCTTGGTTGGTTTGGATTTGTTTTGGCCGAATTTACACTTTTAAAGTCGGCAGTTGAGTAGATACTCAAAATTATTTTCACTGGTACTCGAAAGTACAGGGGCGTTTTACTTGAAACCGTCAGTTGAGTAGGTACTCAAAATTTTTCCGCCGGTACTCAAAAGTACAGGGGATCTAGGAAATTTTCTACTATTTATTTGATCAAGATTTGGTTCAATATGCTTCATTATGTTCCTTAAGATACGTTTGTGCATCTCATACGCATCCATTGCATTCATAAGCATTGCCGAGCGTCTAATTGGTACATTTTTTAGTCTAAGTCTTGGGTATTATGTTTGTTTGTCTCAGAGCTACCCCAGGACGTTGTTGAGCCGGAGGCTTAGGTGTCGGATCAACCCTTTTTGCTACCGGTTCTTTTGTTTCAAGGTGAGGTTTAGGATCTTTCTGTATTAGTTATTGACCTATGGCCGAAATGTGATGATTTTAATCCCGCATGCGAATATATATATATCTTATATATTCTGTTGTGTATTACTGTTTAAGATATGATTATGGTCTTATGAGAACTTTTACAAAGTTTATGGAAAAGATATACGTATAAGCGTAAGTAAGCTTAAGTTTTGGTACGTTTTTATTATGTTTGGTGCAAGGTAAGCCCTGAAATATGGGATTTGGTTCCGGTAAGTATGTTGGGCCCCGGGAGTTGTGGGTAAGGAGCCCCGGAACGGTAAGGGCCGTTGGGTTATACCTATGCATAATTCCCATTCGTGGTGACACGCGCGATTCCAGGAGGTTGATGAGGCGTGGATCTTCGAGCACGTTGTGGGATCGCAACCCCCGTGCATATGTTAAGTAGGCGAATTGGGTTTGATTCCCGATTGCCATTGGATGGGGAAGGATTGATTTATGATTCTGATATGTTTTATGATATTCTGAGGAGTTAGGGATGATTCGTACTCGCCGGATCTTTGTTTCTGTTTATGCTAGATGGATTATGAATCGGGATGGGATTTCTTTGTATACATACGTATTCTTTTAAAGGTTTTGGCTTGCAAAACCCTAGCCCGGTTCATAGATATCGCCTTTGTTACTTGCTTTGTTATACTTATATAGTGTGTGGGTGTGCGTTAGCCCCCTCACTCAGTCAAGTGTTTGGACTGACCTGTTAGGAATAGTGCCCTAAAAGCCGATTGTATATCCGCTTTGTGCTTTTTCTTATTGTAATCACAGACAATCTTTGAATGAAATAACGAATTGAGGCAACACTTCTTTATATGCTCTTGTTTGGTATGCGTTTACTTTAGCTGTGCATGTATGAGAACTCCCCTAATCCTGATGACTTTAGGACTCTACCATTTAGGTGAAATGGTTCATGAAACGAGCCCTATATCACATAAGTCATGATTAGTAAAATACTCCAAGCCGATGAGTCCTACAGACAGTGGGAGTGTCAACCTGACTCCTCTAAGGCTTGCTTATGGGATCACACCCTTAAGAAGGACCACCTTGTTTCATGAAGGTGCAAAGTGTATAGTTGATACATGCGTGATACATGAGGGTGCTTACTTTAATAAGTAAGTTTACTGAGGTGCCCCGTGTGAGAACATTCCTTAATGGGAAAGGAAGTTTCTATTTCAGGAAATGAAAACTTCCAGATTAGGAAATATCTCACGAGTCATTGATGTGATTAATTGATCCTTAGACTTAAGGTTCCTTGTCACTTTATGAGTTAACTCTGTGGTCTTAGGTATAAGCTTTAAAGGGTGTCGCCTTAGACAACTGATTCAAGGCTTATGCTGGGGCTGCACAAGTGATTCATGAAAGTGAATGAGAATCAAGAAAGGACCTATACTTGCATTTGCAAGGTGATCTCTTATTGTGTAAGTCATTCATATGCCATATGGAGTCCTTGGCCAAGGCAGTAGATCAAGACATCAAGAAAAGGGTTTCTTGGATTGAGATCAAATGGATATGAAATGCACTTAGCTTTAGGACCGGATTATTAGGGTTCTGATTATTCCCTTGCCCTAGATCTTGGTTGAGAGATAGTAAGTAGGAGGATTGTATCTCACATGAATCAATGACTTAAAGGTTTTGTCGAATCCGAACATTGCAATTCAGCTAGGGGTTAAACACCTGTTGCTAGACTATGGTCGTTTAATCTGTGGACTGATTAATTAATTAGTGAATTAATTAATTAGGGTCACTGCTAATTGAAATTAGAACCTAGAGGGTCACACACAACAACTTGGTTACATGAGTTGAGGCTTAAAAATGATTAAACGAGTTAATCGGGCTAAGAGGGTTCCACACGTGTGAAATCACACGTGTGCCTCACGTGAGTGACACGTGTCACTGTGACACGTGTCACACACGTGTGAATAAATATATATATATA
The DNA here is from genome assembly GCA_037501455.1 of Lantana camara. Classification (NCBI taxonomy): domain Eukaryota; kingdom Viridiplantae; phylum Streptophyta; class Magnoliopsida; order Lamiales; family Verbenaceae; genus Lantana; species Lantana camara. The sequence continues at coordinate 132,941,298 of CM074855.1, forward strand.
TTGTATATATATGTATTAAATAATTAAATGTGTTAATTATTTAATAGACTTTGGTTTAATTTTGAATTAAAAAGAAAGTTTTATTTTGGAGAAAATAATCTAGTTAATTAATTATGAATTAATTAATTAGATAAAATAAGTTATTTATTTTAAATAAATAAAGTATAAAATTATCCAAAAATCGTTTGGATATTTTTAGCTCTCTTGAAAGTTGATTTGAATTAGAATTCAAAGTCAAAGTTGGAAATTACTTGATGATCAAGTAATAGGAGAGAGAGGAACCAAATCCTTGCCCAACAAGCATTAGGATCGGCGCCCCTCTCCCTTTCCTATATATAGTGGAGCTCATGCTCCCCTTTAGAGCTAATTGACACTTCTTTCGGTTCATGTGTTGAACACCTTCCTTTCTCCAAGATCAAATAAACCCTAGGTTAAGCCTAAACACTAACTAGAGAACTAGCATCCTTACTAGTTAGATTGTGATCAAATTGGTGGACTTTCTCTAGAGACTTCAAGTTAGATGTTTGAAGATTCGAGCTTTACCAAGGAGAGGGATCAAGCCGCGAGAAGAGCGTTCTTGGGTGGCTTGAAACGCTTCAAGAAAGAATAAAAGAAAAGTAAGTTTTCTATCTCTACGAATTTGGTTACACGATTGCGAGTCCAAGGTCCTTTTGTTGGGAAAATTTTTTAAATTCCGCTGCTTTCTGATTCGTGTTTTCCAACAAGTGGTATCAGAGCCACCTCATTAATCGTGTTTCTGATTCGTGTCCGTTATTCTGAATTTGGTAGAAATCCTTAGGCTTAGATGCGAATTAGGTATTCATGAGTTCTTTTAGAAAGCCTGAAATACGAAACTGTAATTTTTCTTGAATTTCTGAAACTGTTTTCTTAAATTGTGTTTTTGGAAAAACCGTTTTGATAGAAATTAATTTCAATCGTGTTTTTGAATTCGGATTGTTTTGGTTTTTGAACTAAAAGTACGCAATACGAAATCGCGTTACGAAAACGCGAGCCTGGACGTGCTAGGGCATAGCACGCCAGGCCCGCCCGCCCAGCAGTCCCGCAACCGCACGGGACTGCCTGCCGCTGCCGCCCGCAAGCGCCTAGGCGAGCTTGCCTGCACCTCCCGCAACCGCGCGGGAGCCTCCCGGCCGCGGCCGCCAGCCTCGCCCAGCTGATGCGCGCGACGCGCGCAAGGATGTGAGCCATGCGCGTGCACGCTGGCGCGCGCGTCCGTGCGCGCGATGCTGTGCGTCAGCCGGGCATGGTCTCGGGCGGACGTGCAGTCCGTTCCGGGCACTTCGTTTCGCGATCTTGATTTTCGTGTTTACTCCAATCCAATCCCGATTTAATTTTTCTAAAAAATTTTTTATTTATTAAAATTGAATTATTTTCGAAATATTTGTTTAAATTGGGATTTTGGAAAATGAAGCGATCTAAATCTTGGAAAAATTACAATCTTTGTTTTCTGAAAATATTGAAAGAATAAAATTATTAATTTTCAGAAATTAATTGGAATGTTATTAGTTTAATGTTTTTCGGGTTTTGTTGAAAAGGCTCTTGAACAAGAATTGCATCTAAGTCGTGTTTTAAGCTATTAGAGCTTAAAGCGAGAATTTTAATTTATTGGTTAAATTTAAATTCTTGCAAAAGCATGTTAGGTGATCATGGGTTTAGATCTATGTATGGTTTTAATTTATGCACATGAATGGTTTAAATTGGGGTTGGAGCCCTATAGTTGCGTTTTTCAATTGAGGTTGGAGCCTCACTTATGTGCGTACTGTTATGTGATTTATTATGTGGCTTTCCATATTACTGTTTTTGAGGCCGGGGTTTGCCCCGTGTAATTGTCTACGGCCAATATGAAGATTGAGCCTTATTACTTTATGTTTTTTTCTTTTTATTGTAATTTGAGAGTAGAGATAGGTGGTGAGGTTTTATTTTCATTTTGGAGACAATGCACCCATGGAGTAAGATGGACCACATTCAAGTAACAAGGAGGCCATAAGTGAAGACCCCTCAACATGTTAGGGAGGGGAATCTCAATTGTTAAATGTAATAGAGATAGGGCTCATATTTTGTTACCGCTTTCCCTTATGTGATTTAAACTGTTTATGTGGCATGTATGTTAGAACTTGTGATTGTGGAGTGGCTCCCACATATCACGCATAAGATAGGTAGAACGCATGATCATTACATGTTAGTATCATGCTAGGACATGTTATCTGTTTATGTGCTTGTTTGAAATGCATTTAAATGTACTTGCATTAATCAAGACTAATAAAATTGGATAACATCTATGTTGGTGTGGTCGAACCGGACAACTCTCCGGTTGATTCGAAAATTCCCATTAAATATTAAGCTAATTTCGAACAAATAGGTGTTTAATTCGAGATGCAAATTTTGAATTAAATTCCTAGCATTCCATCAATAGGTTTTAAGTTTAGTAAGTGAAGCTAGTTATTGTCCGCGAGTCGTGGGATAGCTAGTGGAGCTTATTAGTTCTTAGTTACCTAATTGATCATTTTAAATGATCAATATTTCATGATCGATTTTAGCAACGGCGATGTCCGCGAGTCGTGGGTCGTTCGAACTAAGTTTTGGTCATGATCTAATGATTGATGGGTTTAGCTTAACGCCTAAGTAAATATGGATGTCGCACGAGTCGTGGGTCCATATTGAAAGATAGGTGATGCAAAAACAATTACTAAGAGTTCTAAAGGTGTTAGAATTGGTAAGTTGTACCTACCTAGGGTTCTTACTTAGAATGTCCGCGAGTCGTAATCGTGGGTTCAAGGTAAAATGCCTAGGATCTTAGTACCCATTAGGAAACGTGTTCCTCTTAGATCTTTGGGAATTATAGATCTTTGAAAAACAGTGGGAGCTACAATAGATTAAAGACCTTATCTTTTGTATATCGTTATAATTCAGCATGCTCACTAGTTATCTGTTTTACCATTTAGGTCGTAGATTCTGTGATTCTCTACGTGTTTTGAAATGGCAACCAAAAACCCTCTTGTATCGATCCTCGAGTCAAACAAGTTGACTGGTCCCAACTATTCTGATTGGCTGAGGAATCTAAAAATCATTTTAGATTCTGAGAAGAGAACTTATGTTCTCTTCGAATGGGAGCCTAGTCCCGAAGGGGAGGCTCCCACTCGGGCCGAGCGGGACGCGATTCAGAAGTGGAAGGATGATAATCTCGAAGCCCGTTGCCTTATGTTGGCTAACATGTCTCCGGACTTACAAAGGCAACATGAGGCCATGGAATTCGCTTGGGAGATTTACGACCACTTGGAGCAACTTTACCGCCCTCATGAACGTGTTACAAGGTATAACACTTCAAAGGAATTGTTCCACTTGAGAATGAGGGAAGGTTCAAGTGTCCATGAATATGGACTCAAGTTTCTTGCCCTTACTGAGAAACTTACCTCCATGGACATGCCACTGAAAGATGAGCTTTCAGTGGATTTGTTGCTAGCTTCGCTCCCACCATCATTCAACCCATTTGTCCTTAACTTCAACATGAATCATGATGGTGCTACTGTAGCTGAGCTGATTAGTCAGCTTGTGACTGCTGAAAGCATGATCAAGAAGGACAATAAGGTTTTTATGGTAAATGCTCCATCTTCCTCTTCGGGGCCTTCTAAAGGTAAGGGCAAGAAAGCCCAGAAGAAGAAGAAGAAACCCCTTAGACCCACTGGTGGCATTTCGAAGGGGAAGGCCCAAAAGAAGAAGCGTGACCAGAAAGAGGATGTTTGCTTCCATTATGGCAAAGCGGGACATTGGAGGAGAAACTGCCCAGAGTACAAGGCTACTCTAAAGAAAGGTATCTTTCTCGTTGAAGTAAATCTTTCTATTAATTCTAGTTCTTGGGTACTTGATACCGGTTGTGGAACTCATATCTGTAATGATGTACAGATGCTAAGTGAAGTCCAACAACTCAAAGAGGGAGAATGTGCCTTGAAGATCGGCGATGGCTCAAATGTTGAAGCTCGAGCTTTAGGCACAATTAGATTAGATTTGGGTAGTTTTGAGTTAGTCTTAAATAAAGTCCTTTATGTACCGAGCATTATTCGTAATATAATTTCAGTTCCAATATTAGATTGTGAAGGTTATGAAACTTATATTAAGAATGGTAAATATTTTATCAAACGGAACAACTCTTCCGTTCACATTGGTACTCTAAGTAATGGACTTTACGTAACTCAAAATATCAATATTATGAATATACAACGAGAAACAAAGCGTAAGAGAGATGACAAAGTTTCAGCTCCCTTATGGCACGCTAGATTAGGACACATTTCCAAGAACAGAATTAGCAAGATAAACACTTTAGGATCATTCTCTGAAAATAATCTTAAGGAGTTAACTTCTTGCGAATCCTGTCTCAAAGGAAAAATGTCCAAAGTCCCTTTTAAAGGAACTGTTGAACGTGCCACTGAGGTTTTGGATTTGATCCATACTGATGTTTGTGGACCGCTTAGTGTAAGCACTAGAAACAATCATCAGTAATTCATAACCTTTACTGATGACTTTAGTCGGTATGGTTATGTATACTTAATGAAGTATAAATCTGATGCTTTTGAGAAATTCTTAGAATTTCAAAAGGAGGTCGAGAACCAAACTGGTCACAAGATCAAAGCACTTCGATCTGATCGAGGAGGCGAGTATCTTAGTGAAGAATTCCTTAATCATCTCAAAGATAATGGGATTATCTCTCAGTGGACTCCTCCGGGAACTCCTCAGCTTAATGGAGTTTCTGAGAGAAGGAATAGAACCGTACTTGATATGGTTCGTTCCATGATGAGTTTCACTGACTCACCACCTTCTTTCTGGGGTTATGCCCTAGAAAGTGTAGCAAAGATTCTGAATCTAGTTCCCTCTAAGTCAGTCCCTAAAACGCCCTATGAAATGTGGCATGGTAAAATCCCTAGTTATTCTTACTTAAGAATTTGGGGTTGTCCTGCTTACGTGAAGAGGACAGTGGGAGATAAGTTAGAATCTCGTTCTAACTTATGCTACTTTGTAGGTTATCCTAAGGAATCCATAGGATACTACTTCTATGATCAATCTGAGCAAAAGGTGTTTGTTTCCAGAAATGCCACTTTTCTTGAGGAACCGTTCCTTAAAGAAAAGAAAGGCAAGATCATAGAATTAGAAGAAGTACAAAGTGATCCCACACCACCCACTGAAGAAACGTCCCCTTTTGATCAACCACAACCAATCACGAATTTCGATACATATGAAAATCCTCCTCTAAGGCGTTCTGAACGCACTCCTAGACAGCCGAAGAGATGGTATGGATTCTTCCATGAAATCTCTCAAAAGGATAATGATCCTTTAACATATGAGGAGGCACTTTTAGATTCTGACTCTGAACAGTGGATAGAAGCCATGAAATCCGAAATGGACTCCATGAACTCCAACCAAGTTCGGACCTTGGTAGATTTGCCTGATGGGGTCAAACCCATAGGCTGCAAATGGATCTTTAAGAGAAAGCTTGGAGTTGATGGAAGCATTGCAGCCTATAAAGCAAGACTGGTTGCAAAAGGATTCACTCAAAGACCCGGCGTGGACTTTGATGAAACCTTTTCGCCAGTTGCAATGCAAAAGTCTATTTGGATCATGGTTGCCATTGCTGCATATTATGACTATGAGATATGGCAAATGGATGTGAAAACTGCCTTTCTCAATGGTGACATTGACAAAGACATTTATATGGAGCAACCATAGGTTTCACATTCAGTGGGAGTGAGCAAAAGGTTTGCAAACTCCAAAGATCAATCTATGGATTGAAACAGGCTTCTAGGAATTGGAACATTCGATTTGATGAATCAGTCAAAGCGTTTAGCTCCATTCAAATTTCGAATGAGTCCTGTGTGTATAGAATGGAATTGGAGACCTCAGTGCAATTCTTAGTACTTTATGTTGATGACATCCTTCTTATTGGGAATTCGAAGGATGACATGAAAGTGACTAAGTTATGGTTATCGAACCAATTCGAGATGAAAGATCTTGGTGATGCGTCCTATATCCTTGGAATTAAAATCTATAGAGATAGATCTAGAAGGTTAATAGGACTATCACAGTCGATGTACATTGACAAAGTATTGAAGAGATTCAATATGGAGTCAGCAAAGGTTAAGAACCTTCCTATGAGTGTAGGAACATGTCTTTCAAAGAAGATGTGTCCTAAGACTTACCTTGAGAAGGAAAGAATGACTCATACACCTTATGCATCAGCAATAGGTAGCATAATGTATGCAATGTTATGTACTCGACCGGATGTGGCTTATGCACTTAGTGTAACAAGTCGTTTCCAATCTGACCCTGGAGATGGTCACTGGGCTGCCGTGAAGAATATTCTTAAATACTTGAAAAGTACTAAAGATTTATTCTTAGTTTACGGAGGTCAGAAAGATCTTAATGTCGAAGGATACTGCGATGCAAGCTTGTCATCTGACTTAGATGATTTTAAGTCAATGTCAGGATACATTTTCTGCCTAAACGGCGGAGCAGTGAGTTGGAAGAGTTCCAAGCAAACTACCAATGCAGATTCGACCACTGAGGCCGAATACTTAGCTGCAAATGATGCAGCTAAGGAAGGTGTTTGGATTAGAAACTTCATTCAAGAGTTGAATGTTGTTCCTAGCATGAAAGACCCCATTACTGTGTTTTGTGACAACACTGGGGCGGTTGCTCAAGCAAGAGAACCAAGATCTCACCAACGGACCAAGCACATTATGAGGAAGTATCACCTAATCCGTGATATTATCAAAAGAGGAGATGTGCAAATTGAGAGGGTCACATCAGCAGAGAACGTGGCAGATCCACTTACTAAACCCCTTAGTCGAGAAGCTTTCCAAGGTCATCTTCAGAAGATGGGACTTATAGTAGCTTTAGAATGGCTTTGACGGGCAAGTGGGAGATTGTTAGGAATAGTGCCCTAAAAGCCGATTGTATATCCGCTTTGTGCTTTTCCTTATTGTAATCACAGACAATCTTTCAATGAAATAACGAATTGAGGCAACACTTGTTTATACGCTCTTGTTTGGTATGCGTTTACTTTAGCTGTGCATGTATGAGAACTCCCCTAATCCTGATGACTTTAGGACTCTACCATTTAGGTGAAATGGTTCATGAAACGAGCCCTATATCACATAAGTCATGATTAGTAAAATACTCCAAGCCGATGAGTCCTACAGACAGTGGGAGTGTCAACCTGACTCCTCTAAGGCTTGCTTATGGGATCACGCCCTTAAGAAGGACCACCTTGTTTCATGAAGGTGCAAAGTGTATAGTTGATACGTGCGTGATACATGAGGGTGATTACTTTAATAAGTAAGTTCACTGAGCTGCCTGTGTGAGAACATTCCTAAATGGGAAAGGAAGTTTCTATTTCAGGAAATGAAAACTTCCAGATTAGGAAATATCTCACGAGTCATTGATGTGATTAATTGATCCTTAGACTTGAGGTTCCTTGTCACTTTATGAGTTAACTCTGTGGTCTTAGGTATAAGCTTTAAAGGGTGTCGCCTTAGACAACTGATTCAAGGCTTATGCTGGGGCTGCACAAGTGATTCATGAAAGTGAATAAGAATCAAGAAAGGACCTACACTTGCATTTGCAAGGTGATCTCTTATTGTGTAAGTCATTCATATGCCATATGGAGTCCTTGGCCAAGGCAGTAGATCAAGACATCAAGAAAAGGGTTTCTTGGACTGAGATCAAATGGATATGGAATGCACTTAGCTTTAGGACCGGATTATTAGGGTTCTGATTATTCCCTTGCCCTAGATCTTGGTTGAGAGATAGTAAGTAGGAGGATTGTATCTCACATGAATCAATGACTTAAAGGATCTGTCGAATCCGAACATTCCAATTCAGCTAGGGGTTAAACACCTGTTGCTAGACTATGGTCGTTTAATCTGTGGACTGATTAATAAATTAGTGAATTAATTAATTAGGGTCACTACTAATTGAATTGAGAACCTAGAGCGTCACACACAACAACTTGGTTAAATGAGTTGAGGCTTAAAAATGATTAAACGAGTTAATCGGGCCAAGAGGGTTCCACACGTGTGAAATCACACGTGTGGCTCACGTGAGTGACACGTGTGAATAAATATATATATATTGTATATATATGTATGAAATAATTAAATGTGTTAATTATTTAATAGACTTTGGTTTAATTTTGAATTAAAAAGAAAGTCTTATTTTGGAGAAAATAATCTAGTTAATTAATTATGAATTAATTAATTAGATAAAATAAGTTATTTATTTTAAATAAATAAAGTATAAAATTATCCAAAAATTGTTTGGATATTTTTAGCTCTCTTGAAAGTTGATTTGAATTAGAATTCAAAGTCAAAGTTGGAAATTACTTGATGATCAAGTAATAGGAGAGAGAGGAACCAAATCCTTGCCCAACAAGGATTAGGATCGGCGCCCCTCTCCCTTTCCTATATATAGGGGAGCTCATGCTCCCCTTTAGAGCTAATTGACAATTCTTTTGGTTCATGTGTTGAACACCTTCCTTTCTCCAAGATCAAATAAACCCTAGGTTAAGCCTCAACACTAACTAGAGAACTGGCATCCTTACTAGTTAGATTGTGATCAAGTTGGTGGACTTTCTCTAGAGACTTCAAGTTAGAAGTTTGATGATTCGAGCTTTACCAAGGAGAGGGATCAAGCCGCGAGAAGAGCGTTCTTGGGTGGCTTGAAACGCTTCAAGAAAGAATAAAAGAAAAGTAAGTTTTCTATCTCTACGAATTTGGTTACATGATTGCGAGTCCAAGGTCCTTTTGTTGGGAAAATTTTTTAAATTCCGCTGCTTTCTGATTCGTGTTTTCCAACTTGACCCTCTCCTTTTCCCACTTTTAGTGCAGGGTTGCTCGAGCTAGGCGGGAAAGTGCGTCTGGTGTCGTACTAGCTGGTCTAGGTTGAGTCTGCATTTCATACTTTTGTGTTTCGGAGTTTTTGCACTCTTGTTTGATATTTTTGGATTCTTGATCTTGTATATTATTCTTTTGGCCCGGTGTGGCAATGTGAATAGTAATACTGGTATTAATGAATGTTGATCTTGGTTGCTTCCGCTTATCTGCTAATTCTTTTGCGCACTCTGGTCTCCCGTTTAGCCCCGCTTAGCCTAGTGGGTGTGTTTAGGTCCTCGTTCGCTTAGACTAGGGCTCATGTATGGACTTCCATTTCATGCGTGAGTCCGACTCTAGGTGCGGGGGATGTGGATGACCCGCGTTCGGGCGTCACATCCTTAAGTGGTATTAGACCGTCCGGATGCAATGCCGGAGCTCTAGAGTCGTGTCGGGTGAGTCTAGGTCGGTCGGCTTAGGACAACGTGGCCTTGTGTGCATTTATATGACTTATTTGTTTTTATTTCTTTATTGTGCACATGAACATGTATTGACCTGCACGCATACGTATTGGAAATCTTTGTTTTGTAGGAAATCATGCCTCCTCCTCGTCACCATCGTAGGGAGGAATCTCCGGAGCCTCGACATCATCGAGATCGCTCTCCAAGGCATGAAGAAGATCCTCATCCACCACCACCTCCCCAACGTGACCCGGGTGACTTTATGGAACGGCTTGCTACTTACCTAGACCAACGGGCACGAGACCGTGACATTGCCAACCCGGGAGGAAACAACAACGGAGGAGCTATTCTAGCCGTGCTCAAGGAATTCAAAAATCAAAACCCACCGGTCTTTGCGGGTGGAACCGACGTTCAAGCCGAGCAATGGCTAGTGCAAGTCAATCGTATATGGAATCTCATACCTTGTGGGCTGATGGAGAAGTTGCAAAGCACGTTGACAATGATACAAGGGCAAGCTTTCGAGTGGTGGTCTAGTGTGGAAGTGAAGTTGGAGGCTATTGGTGAGGAGATCACGTGGGATGTCTTTGTGCGGGAATTCAAGAACAAGTATGTCCCGCAAGCTGTTAGGAGCCGAAGGATGAGAGAATTCATGGAATTGAAACAAGGGAAGATGACGGTTACGGAATATATCAATGAATTCGAAAGGCTTTCACGCTATTACCCGAACATAGCCAACTACGATGAGAGCAAGGCCTCACAATTCTTCCAAGGCCTTTGCGAGGACATGAAGGACGCGTTAGCCGCTTCAAATGTTACTACGTGGGCGAAAGTGACCGAGAAAGCCTTGAGGGTTGAAGAGAGGGTCGTGATGAAGAGAAAAAGTTTCCATTTTAGCCAAGGGTCTAGCTCGGGCGGATCAAACAAGTTTGGGAAGAGACCCGCATATCAAGTTTTCCCTCAAGCCAAGCCCCAAAACAAGCAATTTAAACCGGCAGGGCAAAAGCATCAACCTTTAGCACTTCTGGCCCCGATTCGTTGCACACATTGTCAGGGGAATCATCCGGTGGAGAAATGCTTTCAACTTCACAACAGATGTTACGGATGTGGATCACCGGATCATATGGTGAATGCTTGTCCGAAGAAGAGGCAAATGAATGCTCAAGGAGGAAATCAAAGGCCGGCTATTCAAGCTCGGGCCTATGCACTCGGAGGAGAGGAGGAAGAAAATGCCGAGATCGACCCAAATGCCGTGGTGGAAGGTACAATAAACATTAATGGCATTGTATTGCACGCATTGTTTGATCCCGGGGCCACTCATTCCTTTATTTCCCGGGATGTTGCTTCCTCGTTGTGCTTGCCTGTTTCTTTGTGTGCGTATGACTATGTGATATCTTCTCCGTAGGGTGGTAGTGTAAATACTTGCAGGATCTATCGGGGTTGTCCGGTTAGTTTTGAAGATCGGGTGTTTGTGGCTGACTTGATTGAAATGGTTATGAAGAGATACGGTGTAATCTTGGGTATGGATTGGCTCTACGAGCACAGGGCGGTTATGGATTGTAGGGATAAGAAAGTACTCTTGGGCTCAGTTGTGTTCATGGGCGAGAGTTTGAAGGCAAGCCCGTTTGTTTCTTTCTTAGAGGCTAGAGAATTGGTCCGGGACGGCGCAGTGGGTTTCGTGGCCTATCTTTTGAATAAACCCAAGGATCAGGCCAAACTCGAAGAGACGGAGGTCGTACAAGAGTTTCTCGATGTTTTCCCTGAAAGCCTAGGCTCCTTGCCTCCGGATAGGGACATCGAATTTGTCATAGACCTTCATCCCGGATCAGAGCCTTTCTCGAAGACTCCCTACAGAATGGCTCCAGCAGAACTTAAGGAGCTTAAGACGCAGCTTGATGAGCTTCTCTCATGTGGGTACATCCGTCCGAGCACTTCTCCGTGGGGTGCTCCCGTCTTGTTTGTAAAGAAGAAGGATGGGACGCTACGGATGTGCATAGATTACCGAGAGTTGAACAAAATGATAGTCAAGAATAAATACCCTTTGCCTCACATTGAAGAGCTATTCGACCTTCTGTAGGGTTCTCGTGTATATTCTAAATTGGACTTAAGGCAGGGTTATTACCAGCTGCGGATTAGGGAGGAGGACATATCCAAGACAGGGTTCAATACGCGTTACAGGCATTTTGAGTTTGTTGTGATGCCGTTTGGGTTGACAAATGCTCCTGCAGTGTTCATGGATATGATGCACAGGGTGTTTAGGGAATTCTTGGACAAATTCGTGGTAATCTTTATTCACGACATCCTTGTGTACTCAAAGTCGACCGAAGAGCATGCTCAGCAGTTGAGGATCGTGTTGGAGACGCTAAGGAAACATAAGCTTTATGCCAAGTTCAGTAAATGCGAGTTGTGGATCGACCGGGTGATGTTTCTGGGCCACATTATTTCGGGAAATGGTATAGAAGTTGATCCATCGAAGGTGGAGACTGTTGCTAATTGGGAAAGGCCGAAGAATGCCTCGGAGATAAGGAGTTTCTTAGGGTTAGCGGGGTATTATCGTCGCTTTGTTCATGATTTCTCTAAGATCGCGGCCCCGTTGACTCATTTAACCAAGAAAGATGAGAAATTTGAATGGAATGACAAGTGTGAGGAAAGCTTTCAGATTCTTAAGGAAAGGTTAACTTCTGCGCCGATTCTTGTGTTACCCGAGGGTATAGATGGATATACAGTGTACACAGATGCTTCCAAGAAGGTTAAGGAGCTGTTTTAATGCAACATGGTCGGGTGGTTGCTTATGCTTCAAGGAAGTTGAAGGAGCATGAGAAGAATTACCCAACACATGATCTTGAATTAGCCGCCGTGGTTTTCGCATTGATGAAATGGAGACACTACTTGTACGGGGCAACCTTCGAAGTGTTTACCGACCATAAGAGCCTCAAGTACTTATTCACTTAGAAGGAGTTGACGTTAGACAGAGGCGTTGGATAGAGTTTTTAGAAGATTATGATTGCAAGATTCAATACCATCCGGGTAAAGCTAATGTTGTAGCCGATGCTCTGAGTAGAAAGGCAAGCGTGGCTAGTTTGGAGATGGGTTCTTCTAGTTCAGGTCCAAGTTTGGTGGCTTTAGCTTGTTGGTTATCTAATCTTACCGTGCAACCAGAGTTGTTCAATCAGTTGTTAGATGCTCAGAAATCGGATCCGGGTTTAGAGAAGTTGGTGAAGAGGTTAGAACGGGCACCTAATCCGAAGTTTAACTTTGATGAGTCGGGTTTATTGAGATTTAAAGTGAGAATATGCGCCCCAGTAGAGCTCAAGAGGATTATACTTGAGGAGGCGCATCGCTCGAGATATTCTATCCATCCGGGAAATACGAAATTGTATCGGGACTTGAAAGAGAGATTTTGGTGGAATGGAATGAAAAGGGACGTCGCTAACTTTGTGAAGCATTGTCTCACCTGCCAAAGAGTTAAAGCAGAACATCAGAATCCGGGGGGAACTTTCCAACCACTTCCGATTCCCGAATCGAAGTGGGAGCAAGTGACTATGGATTTCGTATCCGGCTTGCCCAGAGTAAAAGGAGGGTACGATGGAATCTGGGTTATCGTGGATAGGTTAACCAAGTCAGCACACTTTCTTAAGGTTCGGATGACCGACATGGTTCCGAAGTTGGCAGAATTGTATTGTAAGGAGATCGTTCGACTACATGGAGTTCCGAAGAGCATCGTTTCAGACCGTGACCCAAGGTTTACTTCGGTTTTCTGGCAGAATTTACAAAAGCACTTGGACACTAAACTTCTCTTCAGTACAGCTTCGCATCCTCAGACAGATGGGCAATCTGAGCGGTTAATACAGTATTTGGAAGACATGCACCGGGCATGTGCTTTGGATTTTCAGGATAGGTGGGACGATCATCTCCGGTTGGTTGAGTTTGGGTATAATAATAGCTACCAAGCCTCAATAAAGATGGCTCCATATGAGGCTTTGTACGGGAGAAAGTGTAGATCACCGGTCTATTGGGAGATAGATGATTGGAAGTGGACTAAGAAAGATCGGTTAATAAGAGCAACGCCGAGAAATGATATTGAGGCAACAATTGAGAAGGTCCGTGTCATTCAGCAGAGATTGAAAGCGGCACAAGATAGACAGAAGAGTTACGCCGATAAGAGAAGAAGACCCCTCGAGTTCGAAGTCGGAGATAAGGTATTCTTGAAAGCATCCCCTAGAAAGGGCTTCACTCGAATAGGTAAAGGTGGGAAACTCAACCCACGATACCTTGGGCCGAATGAGATCTTGGAAAGGATTGGAGAAACGGCGTATAGATTGGACTTGCCACCGCAATTAACCGGAATTCATAATGTTTTCCATGTTTCACAACTTCGGAAGTTCTTTCCCGATGAAGGTTCTATCATCTCCGTTGAGGATGTTCAAGTTAAGCCGGATTTAACTATAGTAAAGCATCCGATTGCAATTCAAGATAGAAAGATTCAGGAATTGAGGAATAAACAGATTCCGTTGGTAAGAGTTCTTTCGAGGGAACAGAAGTCCGAGGAATCGATGTGGGAAACCGAAGAAAAGATGAGAAGGTTATATCCGGGGTTGTTTGAGGAGTCGGATCGGACTTGAGGACAAGTCCTTTTTAAGGAGGGGAGATTGTGACACCCCGATCCGCCGGATGAAGAGGTACGCATTATGTGCGCGTTTTAATTATTAATTATGTGATTTATTTATTTGTTTAACCTCTTTTCTTATTCCTTTCTTATCTAAATTACTTGTATTATTTGAAATTAAGTGAATTACGTGAATTATGTGAACGTACATGAAACCTGAATTCCTTGTTGCTCGTTGTTACGTGTTTTGTGATTTTCGATTCTTGAGCGTGTTTACGTGTCTAATATGATTCGAGAACTTGATTATATGTTTTTGTGTTGGTCTTGAGCCCTCCGTATTCTTTTTGGACCGAAATACCTATCCGAATACTTATACGTACAAGAAACACACCTAAAATACCTTCGTGGGACCCATAGCCCTACTTGTTGACTTTCTCTTTCTCTCTCTTATACCAAATCAGCCCCTTTTCCTCATTTTTTCCTCCCCAAATCGTGACCTATCAGAAAAAGAAGAGAAAGGAAGCCTAAAACCTTCAAACTCCATTGTTGTGCAAGACCCCGAGCTCCAAGACTCTTGGGTGTTTAATTTCTTTGCTTGGTAAGTTTATTTTTGTAATCTAGATGCTTGAGTGACCTCATTTATGCATCTTGATCTTTGAATTTATGTTGGGAAGCATGTTTTGGGCAAGAGGGTGAATAGTAAGGGGGTCTCATGGCACTTGTTGCATTCTTGCTTTTCCTTGGTTCTTGTTGCACTTGTAAGCATTCATTGTGGTGGTGTTGCACTTGTAAGCATTCATTGAAGAGCTATTCGACCTTCTGCAGGGTTCTCGTGTATATTCTAAATTGGACTTAAGGCAGGGTTATTACTAGCTGCGGATTAGGGAGGAGGACATATCCAAGACAGGGTTCAATACGCGTTACGGGCATTTTGAGTTTGTTGTGATGCCGTTTGGGTTGAGAAATGCTCCTGCAGTATTCATGGATATGATGCACAGGGTGTTTAGGGAATTCTTGGACAAATTCGTGGTAATCTTTATTCACGACATCCTTGTGTACTCAAAGTCGACCGAAGAGCATGCTCAGCACTTGAGGATCGTATTGGAGACGCTAAGGAAACATAAGCTTTATGCCAAGTTCAGTAAATGCGAGTTCTGGATCGACCGGGTGATGTTTCTGGGCCACATTATTTCGGGAAATGGTATAGAAGTTGATCCATCGAAGGTGGAGACTGTTGCTAATTGGGAAAGGCCGAAGAATGCCTCGGAGATAAGGAGTTTCTTAGGGTTAGCGGGGTATTATCGTCACTTTGTTCATGATTTCTCTAAGATCGCGGCCCCGTTGACTCATTTAACCAAGAAAGATGAGAAATTTGAATGGAATGACAAGTGTGAGGAAAGCTTTCAGATTCTTAAGGAAAGGTTAACTTCTGCGCCGATTCTTGTGTTGCCCAAGGGTATAGATGGATATGCAGTGTACACAGATGCTTCCAAGGAAGGTTTAGGAGCTTTTTTAATGCAATGACAAGTGTCGAATCCGTCAAAAATAAATATAAATCCGGTTTACGACTAAAACAGAGTATAGTGTAAACGGGTCGAATCCACAGAGATTGGTTGAAAATAATTCTAATTATTCACAGGAAAATTCACTAAAATTAACAAGTAAAATCATGGGGGTTTTTGGATTTAATTAAACTAACTAAATTAACTAACAAATAAATTAAACTAAAGGAAAAACAATAAATCACTTGAAAGTCGGGTTTTGATAAATCAATGGGAAAACAATACCTAGCCAGGAATCACAATTCAGTTTAGGACATCGATCATAGACGCAAAAATAAATTTGGTTATTCAAATAGACTAGCTATAGCAGATAGAGACACTCGACTCCGCCTCGTTTTCTCGTACATAATAGAATAACCTAGAGACACTCGACAGTTATTCCCTAATCAATTCACAACCCCTAGAGACACTCGACAGGATTCAATGAGTCAATAGCATTAAGAATTAAGAAAACACTAGCCCAAATTAACCTAGTCACGACACGTGCAAGATTCAAATTTGATTATTAACTCCCTTAGTGAATAAGATTCGACTTTACGACTTCCTATCACTAACGTACTACTAATTATCTATCAAGCACTACGTATACTTCATGCAATCAAGATTAGCAATATGCAACCATCTACTTAGAAAATCCGGCCGTAATCAACTAAGTAAATAAATCACAATAAACAAGACACTCGGAGAATTAATAAATACTTGAATTAAAACGGAATTATAAAAACCAATTAGGTCTCACGATGTCAAAAACATAAATTGTAAATTCCTAACTAAGTACTACGAAAATTAGCTACTCATAGTTCTAAAATACGAAAACATAATCTAACTACAGTCTAGAAAGCAAAGAAATAAAATAGAGGAGAAAGAAATCTTGAAATCGTCGTATCGAGCTGCTCCTCGTTTGCTCCCGAAAGTGTGTCCGTGGCCTCCCAAAAAGTCACTCCCCAACTGCTTAAATAGGTGATTAAAATCGCCTCCCATCAGGACACCCGATCCTAATCTAAATTGGAATTTGTTACTTGCTCAACAAGTCCACGGCATGCAGACCCTTTCCAACCAATTTCCATACAAACGTGCAGCCTTAAGTTGAAAAGCTCAAGTCCACTAGCCTCCAAATCATCACTCAAATTGGGTCTTCTTTAATTAATCACAAGGATAATTCACGCAGCCCATACACTCAAGGCCCAATCATCAAATAAAGTTCCTCCAATTCCCAATTATGTCAGCAACATTCCAACCATAATCAATTTGGGCCTCTATGATTAATTGCAGCGACACGTGCAGCCCAAGTTCCTATAAAAATCCACTCCTTTCGGCTAAAAACTTCAATTATCTAGAAAAGTGGCCTAACTGCACGAAAAACACGAATACACATCATAACACCAATTTATATCGAGTAAAAGCGCTAAAAACAAGGCCATGAACTCAGAAATTAAGAGAATAATGCATGCTAACATGCAACATGGTCGGGTGGTTGCTTATGCTTCAAGGAAGTTGAAGGAGCATGAGAAGAATTACCCAACACATGATCTTGAATTAGCCGCCGTGGTTTTCGCATTGATGAAATGGAGACACTACTTGTACGGGGCAACCTTCGAAGTGTTTACCGACCATAAGAGCCTCAAGTACTTATTCACTTAGAAGGAGTTGACGTTAGACAGAGGCGTTGGATAGAGTTTTTAGAAGATTATGATTGCAAGATTCAATACCATCCGGGTAAAGCTAATGTTGTAGCCGATGCTCTGAGTAGAAAGGCAAGCGTGGCTAGTTTGGAGATGGGTTCTTCTAGTTCAGGTCCAAGTTTGGTGGCTTTAGCTTGTTGGTTATCTAATCTTACCGTGCAACCAGAGTTGTTCAATCAGTTGTTAGATGCTCAGAAATCGGATCCGGGTTTACAGAAGTTGGTGAAGAGGTTAGAACGGGCACCTAATCCGAAGTTTAACTTTGATGAGTCGGGTTTATTGAGATTTAAAGTGAGAATATGCGCCCCAGTAGAGCTCAAGAGGATTATACTTGAGGAGGCGCATCGCTCGAGATATTCTATCCATCCGGGAAATACGAAATTGTATCGGGACTTGAAAGAGAGATTTTGGTGGAATGGAATGAAAAGGGACGTCGCTAACTTTGTGAAGCATTGTCTCACCTGCCAAAGAGTTAAAGCAGAACATCAGAATCCGGGGGGAACTTTCCAACCACTTCCGATTCCCGAATCGAAGTGGGAGCAAGTGACTATGGATTTCGTATCCGGCTTGCCCAGAGTAAAAGGAGGGTACGATGGAATCTGGGTTATCGTGGATAGGTTAACCAAGTCAGCACACTTTCTTAAGGTTCGGATGACCGACATGGTTCCGAAGTTGGCAGAATTGTATTGTAAGGAGATCGTTCGACTACATGGAGTTCCGAAGAGCATCGTTTCAGACCGTGACCCAAGGTTTACTTCGGTTTTCTGGCAGAATTTACAAAAGCACTTGGACACTAAACTTCTCTTCAGTACAGCTTCGCATCCTCAGACAGATGGGCAATCTGAGCGGTTAATACAGTATTTGGAAGACATGCACCGGGCATGTGCTTTGGATTTTCAGGATAGGTGGGACGATCATCTCCGGTTGGTTGAGTTTGGGTATAATAATAGCTACCAAGCCTCAATAAAGATGGCTCCATACGAGGCTTTGTACGGGAGAAAGTGTAGATCACCGGTCTATTGGGAGATAGATGATTGGAAGTGGACTAAGAAAGATCGCTTAATAAGAGCAACGCCGAGAAATGATATTGAGGCAACAATTGAGAAGGTCCGTGTGATTCAGCAGAGAATGAAAGCGGCACAAGATAGACAGAAGAGTTACGCCGATAAGAGAAGAAGGCCCCTCGAGTTCGAAGTCGGAGATAAGGTATTCTTGAAAGCATACCCTAGAAAGGGCTTCACTCGAATAGGTAAAGGTGGGAAACTCAACCCACGATACCTTGGGTCGTATGAGATCTTGAAAAGGATTGGAGAAACCGCGTATAGATTGGACTTGCCACTGCAATTAACCGGAATTCATAATGTTTTCCATGTTTCACAACTTCGGAAGTTCTTTCCCGATGAAGGTTCTATCATCTCCGTTGAGGATGTTCAAGTTAAGCCGGATTTAACTATAGTAAAGCATCCGGTTGCAATTCAAGATAGAAAGATTCAGGAATTGAGGAATAAACGGATTTCGTTGGTAAGAGTTCTTTCGAGGGATCAGAAGTCCGAGGAATCGATGTGGGAAACCGAAGAAAAGATGAGAAGGTTATATCCGGGGTTGTTTGAGGAGTCGGATCGGACTTGAGGACAAGTCCTTATTAAGGAGGGGAGATTGTGACACCCCGATCCACCGGACGAAGAGGTACGCATTATGTGCGCGTTTTAATTATTAATTATGTGATTTATTTATTTGTTTAACCTCTTTTCTTATTCCTTTCTTATCTAAATTACTTGTATTATTTGAAATTAAGTGAATTACGTGAATTATGTGAACGTACGTGAAACCTGAATTCCTTATTGCTCGTTGTTACGTGTTTTGTGATTTTTGATTCTTGAGCGTGTTTACGTGTCTAATATGATTCGAGAACTTGATTATATGTTTTTGTGTTGGTCTTGAGCCCTCCGTATTCTTTTTGGACCGAAATACCTACCCGAATACTTATACGTACAAGAAACACACCTAAAATACCTTTTGCTACCGGTTCTTTTATTTCAAGGTGAGGTTTAGGATCTTTCTGTATTAGTTATTGACCTATGGCCGAAATGTGATGATTTTAATCCCGCATTTGAATATATATATATATCTTATATATTCTTTTTTGTATGACTGTTTAAGATACGATTATGGTCTTATGAGAACTTTTACAAAGTTTATGGAAAAGATATACGTATAAGCGTAAGTAAGCTTAAGTTTTGGTACGTTTTTATTATGTTTGGTGCGAGGTAAGCCCTGAAATATGGGATTTGGTTCCGGTAAGTATGTTGGGCCCCGGGAGTTGTGGGTAAGGAGCCCCGGAACGGAAAGGGCCGTCGGGTTATACCTGTGCATGATTCCCATTCGTGGTGACACGCGCGATTCCAGGAGGTTGATGAGGCGTGGATCTTCGAGCACGTTGTGGGATCGCAACCCCCGTGCATATGTTAAGTAGGCGAATTGGGTTTGATTCCCGATTGCCATTGGATGGGGAAGGATTGATTTATGATTCTGATATGTTTTATGATATTCTGAGGAGTTAGGGATGATTCGTACTCGCCGGATCTTTGTTTCTGTTTATGCTAGATGGATTATGAATCGGGATGGGATTTCTTTGTATACATACGTATTCTTTTAAAGGTTTTGGCTTGCAAAACCCTAGCCCGGTTCATAGATATCGCCTTTGTTACTTGCTTTGTTATACTTATATAGTGTGTGGGTGTGCGTTAGCCCCCTCACTCAGTCAAGTGTTTGGACTGACCTGTTAGGAATAGTGCCCTAAAAGCTGATTGTATATCCGCTTTGTGCTTTTCCTTATTGTAATCACAGACAATCTTTGAATGAAATAACGAATTGAGGCAACACTTCTTTATATGCTCTTGTTTGGTATGCGTTTACTTTAGCTGTGCATGTATGAGAACTCCCCTAATCCTGATGACTTTAGGACTCTACCATTTAGGTGAAATGGTTCATGAAACGAGCCCTATATCACATAAGTCATGATTAGTAAAATACTCCAAGCCGATGAGTCCTACAGACAGTGGGAGTGTCAACCTGACTCCTCTAAGGCTTGTTTATGGGATCACGCCCTTAAGAAGGACCACCTTGTTTCATGAAGGTGCAAAGTGTATAGTTGATACGTGCGTGATACATGAGGGTGCCTACTTTAATAAGTAAGTTCACTGAGGTGCCCCGTGTGAGAACATTCCTAAATGGGAAAGGAAGTTTCTATTTAAGGAAATGGAAACTTCCAGATTAGGAAATATCTCACGAGTCATTGATGTGATTAATTGATCCTTAGACTTGAGGTTCCTTGTCACTTTATGAGTTAACTCTGTGGTCTTACGTATAAGCTTTAAAGGGTGTCGCCTTAGACAACTGATTCAAGGCTTATGCTGGGGCTGCACAAGTGATTCATGAAAGTGAATGAGAATCAAGAAAGGACCTACACTTGCATTTGCAAGGTGATCTCTTATTGTGTAAGTCATTCATATGCCGTATGGAGTCCTTGGCCAAGGCAGTAGATCAAGACATCAAGAAAAGGGTTTCTTGGATTGAGATCAAATGGATATGAAATGCACTTAGCTTTAGGACCGGATTATTAGGGTTCTGATTATTCCCTTGCCCTAGATCTTGGTTGAGAGATAGTAAGTAGGAGGATTGTATCTCACATGAATCAATGACTTAAAGGTTCTGTCGAATCCGAACATTCCAATTCAGCTAGGGGTTAAACACCTGTTGCTAGACTATGGTCGTTTAATCTATGGACTGATTAATTAATTAGTGAATTAATTGAATAGAGGGTCACACACAACAACTTGGTTACATGAGTTGAGGCTTAAAAATGATTAAACGAGTTAATCGGGCCAAGAGGGTTCCACACGTGTGAAATCACAGGTGTAGCTTACGTGAGTGACACGTGTCACTGTGACACGTGTCACACACGTGTGAATAAATATATATATATTGTATATGTATGTATTAAAGAATTAAATGTGTTAATTATTTAATAGACTTTGGTTTAATTTTGAATTAAAAAGAAAGTCTTATTTTGGAGAAAATAATCTAGTTAATTAATTATGAATTAATTAATGAGATAAAATAAGTTATTTATTTTAAATAAATAAAGTATAAAATTATCCAAAAATTGTTTGGATATTTTTAGCTCTCTTGAAAGTTGATTTGAATTAGAATTCAAAGTCAAAGTTGGAAATTACTTGATGATCAAGTAATAGGAGAGAGAGGAACCAAATCCTTGCCCAACAAGGATTAGGATCGGCGCCCCTCTCCCTTTCCTATATATAGGGGAGCTCATGCTCCCCTTTAGAGCTAATTGACAATTCTTTTGGTTCATGTGTTGAACACCTTCCTTTCTCCAAATCAAATAAACCCTAGGTTAAGCCTAAACACTAACTAGAGAACTAGCATCCTTACTAGTTAGATTGTGATCAAGTTGGTGGACTTTCTCTAGAGACTTCAAGTTAGAAGTTTGAAGATTCGAGCTTTACCAAGGAGAGGGATCAAGCCGCGAGAAGAGCGTTCTTGGGTGGCTTGAAACGCTTCAAGAAAGAATAAAAGAAAAGTAAGTTTTCTATCTCTACGAATTTGGTTACACGATTGCGAGTCCAAGGTCCTTTTGTTGGGAAAATTTTTTAAATTCCGCTGCTTTCTGATTCGTGTTTTCCAACAAGTGGTATCAGCGCCACCTCGTTAATTGTGTTTCTGATTCGTCTCCGTTATTCTGAATTTGGTAGAAATTCTTAGGCTTAGATGCGAATTAGGTATTCATGAGTTCTTTTAGAAAGCCTGAAATACGAAACTGTAATTTTTCTTGAATTTCTGAAACTGTTTTCTTAAATTGTGTTTTTGGAAAATCCGTTTTGATAGAAATTAATTTAAATCGTGTTTTTTTAATTTGGATTGTTTTGGTTTTTGAACTAAAAGTGCGAAATACGAAATCGCTTTACGAAAACGCGAGCCTGGACGTGCTAGGGCGTAGCACGCCAGGCCCGCACGCCCGCCCGCCCAGCAGTCCCGCAACCGCGCGGGATTGCCTACCGCTGCCGCCCGCAAGCGCCTAGGCGAGCCCGCCTGCACCTCCCGCAACCGCGCGGGAGGCTCCCGGCCGCGGCCGCCCGCCTCGCCCAGCTGATGCGCTCAACGCGCGCAAGGATGCGCGCCATGCTGTGCGTCAGCCGGGATTGGTCTCGGGTGGACGTGCAGTCCGTTACGGGCACTTCGTTTCGCGACCTTGATTTTCGTATTTAGTCCAATCCAATCCCGATTTAATTTTTCTAAAAAAAATTTTATTTTTTAAAATTGAATTATTTTCGAAATAATTGTTTAAATTGGGATTTTGGAAAAATAAGCGATTTAAATCTTGGAAAAATTACAATCTTTGTTTTCTGAAAATATTGAAAGAATAAAATTATTAATTTTCAGAAATTAATTGGAATGTTATTAGTTTAATGTTTTTCGGGTTTTGTTGAAAAGGCTCTTGAACAAGAATTGCATCTAAGTCGTGTTTTAAGCTATTAGAGCTTAAAGCGAGAATTTTAATTTATTGGTTAAATTTAAATTCTTGCAAAAGCATGTTAGGTGATCATGGGTTTAGATCTATGTATGGTTTTAATTTATGCACATGAATGGTTTAAATTGGGGTTGGAGCCCTATAGTTGCGTTTTTCAATTGAGGTTGGAGCCTCACTTATGTGCGTACTGTTATGTGATTTATTATGTGGCTTTCCATATTACTGTTTTTGAGGCCGGGCTATACCCCGTGTAATTGTCTAAGGCCAATATGAAGATTGAGCCTTATTACTTTATGTCTTTTTCTTTTTATTGTAATTTGAGAGTAGAGATAGGTGGTGAGGTTTTATTTTTATTTTGGAGACAATGCACCCATGGAGTAAGATGGACCACATTCAAGTAACAAGGAGGCCATAAGTGAAGACCCCTCAACATGTTAGGGAGGGGAATCTCAATTGTTAAATGTAATAGAGATAGGGCTCGTATTTTGTTACCGCTTTCCCTTATGTGATTTAAACTGTTTATGTGGCATGTATGTTAGAACTTGTCACTACAAGAATTTCGCCGAAATCCGACGGACAGGCCCGTCGGAATTCCCTCGGTATTCCGTCGGATTTCTAGAATTCCGACGGGATTCCGAGGGAATTCCGACGGGAATGAGTCCGTAGGAAAACCCTCCCTCGGAATCAAAATCCCGAGGGAAAACCGACGGAATTCCGAGGGAAAATAAAATCGAATTTTTTAAATAAAATAAAATATTTCCGACGGGATTCCGAGGGAAATCCCGTCGGATTTATTAAAAATAATCAAAGTAAAAAAAATAAAATTATAGTATTCCGACGGGAATCCCCTCGGAATCCCGTCGGATTTTTTAAAATTTAATAAAAAAATTAAACAATTCCGACGAAATTTCCCTCGGAATTCCATCGAATTTTTTAAAATTTAATAAAAAAAATTAAACAATTCCGATGGAAATTCCCTCGGAATTCCGTCGGATTTTTTAAAATTTAATAAAAATAAATAAATAATTCCGACGAAAATTCCCTCGGAATTCCGTCGGAATTGCTAAAAAAAATTAAAAAAAAATTAATTTGCAGCCAATCAAAAGTACTTATTCAAAACCAATTCATCAAATAACCTTACAAATACACACACTAATCCATACAAAAATTATCTATTCATCATCTATTACAAAATGGTACTTTGACAAACTATGAGATCAACACAAAGAAGCAATATATAGATAAAGTAACCAAGGAGCATGACAATATTTTACGTATGTACGTGTTGTACTTAAAGTTTAAAACTTCAGATATTTTCTAACATCAGAATTTAATAAACTCATAACAAGGAGTCTAGCATTATTTTACATATCTGTTGTATTCCAAAGGTGTTGCTAGAATATGAATTGAAGAGCTCATCGATAGCATTTACTCCTGAAACGAAGACAAGAAAAAAATTCTTAGAAATAGGATTTTAAACGCCGATCAAAGCATATAGGAAGATGATTTCTAAGGCCTTTGTTCATTACAACTTATTTCAACCTCATAGTTTAAATGATTCAATAACTCAAATTCTAGCAAACTATTTACAGTAGTTCATTCATATGTAAGTATGATTTCATAAGAGACAAATGATGTTTATGAGTTAATGTTTAACAACCATTATAAACCAAATCGAAAACATAAATGGTTTTCTACCCAACCAATTCTCCAAAAAGGATAAAATAATGCAGAATTACCTTTATGGTTACATAAATGAGAACTGGGAGGAATTCATCAGCTCCTGGATGATCTTCATTAGATGCAAGGGGGGCATTCAGCAATAAATTACTGATAACCTTGCAACAATCCAGAATGCGGACAAGTTTGTCTCTAGGAGCCTTGTACATGTTAATCTTTTGGAGCTCTTTTTGGGCAAGCTGCCATAATAATATGTATAAAAATGAGTCAAGAGTTCTGACTGATGAAGCTAACAACAGAGAGTTTTATCAGTCTCAGTAAATTATCTTCCTGTTCTCATCATGTAAAATTTTATCTCCATTCCGATAATATGAGAACCTAACCTTCCACAAAGAGTGCCATCCAACCAAAATTCATATGACACACAGATCAGCAAATTGAACCTGATTGACTAATGACTACATTTGAACTCTCAAGTAAACATCCAGGGCACCAAATTATACCCTCAAAGTTGGCATACAATAAAATTTGACTGACTCCTATTTATGGATCTCATGTGCCAAATACTTTAACACGGAATGCACTTGAGAGCAAGGCAAAGATAATGAATTATGTTTCATTCCTTGACTTACCAACCATGAAGTTTCATTTTGATATGTAGGCTTGATATCCAAATTTTCTGGTCGAATAAACTGTTGAAGTAAAGCCATCTTCTCATGAAGCTCCTCATCTACATTGACATCTTCTGGAATGGAAGCAAATACACGTGTATATAGCTTTGTCATTACATATTTCTCTAGTCCCTGTAACAGGAAAAATAAGTGTCAATACCAACAGAGTTCTCAAAAGCACATCTCTGTTATTCAAAAAACTGAGAATATAAATTATGTGGCATAATTCAGCTCGCACACAGAAAGAAAACAAGTTGTTGCAGATGCAGATCATTTTCATCATTAGTTTGCTATAAAGAATATTCTACCTAACAAATTGAAAGCAAACAAATGATTGGAACCAAACTGACAGAAAAGAACCTTGTATGCGGTAATCTATATTGCAATGTATGCGGAAATAAACTTTCCATACATTCTAAGTTCTCTCGCATCAGCTTGTGCAAATTGTCTAAGAAAAATGCACGTAAAATACGGTGTTGACATTACGACATAGGAAAAAGTGATCACAGTTCCATATCAATGATTATTCCAGCCCAGTTCATATGCAAATATAGTTATATACAGTCCGTTAATATCAAGCTCGTACCATAGACTTAGAATGTAAAGAGTTCTATTAAAGGAGCAGCAAATTAGCCTACCATAAAATCATTAAATCAAACACGTAAACAAAAATCAACATCAAGATGGCTGGTGGCGAAGTAATCAAGGAAAAAACAAAGGCTCTGCACCGGAAGTTACTTGTATCATTAACACTCATTGCAACCTGATAAAAACATTGAGGTTAAGACCAGTAATACATTAATATTTATTAAGGAAAAGGATCAGTTTATCACACATTCCACCAATTCCTTTCTCTGGTCCACGAACTATAGATATGATTGTTCTCGATAAGTGCCAGTAGTTTACAGTTCATACACCAATTCTTCTAGAATTTAATGACCATCACTAAAGCAAAAGGAATTCTTTGTAAATCACTCGTACGTCAATTCATTCCAGCTTTTAATAAATCTCATTCCACACTTAACATGAATGTATGTTCAGAACATGCAAGGGGCTACACCATAGACTTCCGAGAGTCCATAAAGCAGCTGACTCCGGTCTAGACAGCTTTTAATAAATCTCATAAATGCCAAATTTGTAATAGAAGTCATCAACCCTAATACATATCAGCAACAGACTCCATTTTCTCAATTATGGTTAATTCTCTAATTATGCAACAGAAATCCCCAAATTTGCAGGGGTTCTTTTTCTTTCAGTACATATTTCTTTCTCAAACGTGATTTTTTGTTATTTTGACAGCCAAAATCTCAAGAAAACAAATGCTAAATCTCACAATCAGTTAAACCAAATCAAGAAGTTATTATTTTTAAGAGAAAACACTACAAACATACCATTGGGAAAGGAACTTCATATGATTCACAGCATTAAACGTTAGCCGAGTGCAAGAGCAGATGTTGGAGGCTGCGCGGCAGCGGAGGAGAATGGCGGCGATGCAGGAAGAGGCAAGCAGCGGCGGTGCGGGCGGAGGCGCGTGCAAGTATAGGCTGAGCTACATGAGAGAAAAGGGGTTTTATGCGCCGCCTACCCAAAGCGGTGACGAGCGTCGGCGTTCTTCTCGGGAGATGACGAGCGGCGGCGTCTTGCTCAGGCGATGGCGAGCGGCGGCGGGAGGGAGGCGGGCGGCCGCACAGTTGGAGGGGGGAGGGTTACGCGGGAGGGATTGCAATTTGCAAATGGGTGAAAATGATTCAAAATTCATTTTTAACCCTCAGATTTACTTTTCTTTTTTTTTTTTTTATTTTAAAAAACCGACGGGATTCCCGTCGGAAATATTTAATCTTATTTTAAAATTATATATTTTAAAAAACCGATGGGATTCCCCTCGGAATTCCGTCGGAATTATTTACTAGAACTTTTTTAAATTTTATATTTTAGAAAAACCGGAAAATTTTAATATTATTTTTAAATCTTATATTTTAAAAATTCGACGGGATTCCGAGGGAAATCCCGTCGGAATTATTTAATTTTTATTATTTGTATTTTTTTCCTTAAAAAAATTAAAATTAATAATTCCGACGGGATTTTCCTCGGAATCCCGTCGGAATTATCTAATGTTCAATTTTTATTTTATCTTTTAAAAATACCGACGGGATTCCGAGGGAAATCCCGTCGGAATTATTTAATTTTAATTTTTTTAAAAAAAATCGAATTCCGTCGGAATTCCATCGGAATTACCGAGGGAATTCCGACGGAGTGTTTCCCTCGGAATTTTCCGTCGGATTTCGGCGAATTTCTTGTAGTGTGTGATTGTGGAGTGGCTCCCACATATCACGCATAAGATAGGTAGAACGCATGATCATTACATGTTAGTATCGTGCTAGGACATGTTATCTGTTTATGTGCTTGTTTGAAATGCATTTAAGTGTACTTGCATTAATCAAGACTAATAAAATTGGATAACATCTATGTTGGTGAGGTCGAACCGGACAACTCTCCGGTTGATTCGAAAATTCCCATTAAATATTAAGCTAATTTCAAACAAATAGGTGTTTAATTCGAGATGCAAATTTTGAATTAAATTCCTAGCATTCCATCAATAGGTTTTAAGTTTAGTAAGTGAAGCTAGTTATTGTCCGCGAGTCGTGGGATAGCTAGTGGAGCTTATTAGTTCTTAGTTACCTAATTGATCATTTTAAATGATCAATATTTCATGATCGATTTTAGCAAGGGCGATGTCCGCGAGTCGTGGGTCGTTCGAACTAAGTTTTGGTCATGATCTAATGATTGATGGGTTTAGCTTAACGCCTAAGTAAATATGGATGTCGCACGAGTCGTGGGTCCATATTGAAAGATAGGTGGTGCAAAAACAATTACTAAGAGTTCTAAAGGTGTTAGAATTGGTAAGTTGTACCTACCTAGGGTTCTTACTTAGAATGTCCGCGAGTCGTGGGTTCAAGGTAAAATGCCTAGGATCTTAGTACCCATTGGGAAACGTGTTCCTCTTAGATCTTTGAAAAACAGTGGGAGCTACAATAGATTAAAGACCTTATCTTTTGTATATCGTTATAATTCAGCATGCTCACTAGTTCTCTGTTTTACCATTTAGGTCGTAGATTCTGTGATTCTCTACGTGTTTTGAAATGGCAACCAAAAACCCTCTTGTATCGATCCTCGAGTCAAACAAGTTGACTGGTCCCAACTATTCTGATTGGCTGAGGAATCTAAAAATCATTTTAGATTCTGAGAAGAGAACTTATGTTCTCTTCGAAGGGGAGGCTCCCACTTGGGCCGAGCGGGACGCGATTCAGAAGTGGAAGGATGATAATCTCCAAGCCCGTTGCCTTATGTTGGCTAACATGTCTCCGGACTTGCAAACGCAACATGAGGCCATGGAATTCGCTTGGGAGATTTACGACCACTTAGAGCAACTTTACCGCCCTCATGAACGTGTTATAAGGTATAACACTTCAAAGGAATTGTTCCACTTGAGAATGAGGGAAGGTTCAAGTGTCCATGAATATGGACTCAAGTTTCTTGCCTTTACTGGGAAACTTGCCTCCATGGACATGCCACTGAAAGATGAGCTTTCAGTAGAATTGTTGCTAGCTTCGCTCCCACCATCATTCAACCCATTTGTCCTTAACTTCAACATGAATCATGCTGGTGCTACTGTAGCTGAGCTGATTAGTCAGCTTGTGACTGCTGAAAGCACGATCATGAAGGACAATAAGGTTTTGATGGTAAATGCTCCATCTTCCTCTTCGGGGCCTTCTAAAGGTAAGGGCAAGAAAGCCCAAAAGAAGAAGAAGAAACCCCTTAGGCCCACTGGTGGCATTTCGAAGGGGAAGGCCCAAAAGAAGAAGCGTGATCAGAAAGAGGATGTTTGCTTCCATTGTGGCAAAGCGGGACATTGGAGGAGAAACTGCCCAGAGTACAAGGCTACTCTAAAGAAAGGTATCTTTCTCGTTGAAGTAAATCTTTCTATTAATTCTAGTTCTTGGGTACTTGATACCGGTTGTGGAACTCATATCTGTAATGATGTAGAGATGCTAAGTGAAGTCCAACAACTCAAAGAAGGAGAATGTGCCTTGAAGATCGGCGATGGCTCAAATGTTGAAGCTCGAGCTTTAGGCACAATTAGATTAGATTTGGGTAGTTTTGAGTTAATCTTAAATAAAGTCCTTTATGTACCGAGCATTATTCGTAATATAATTTCAGTTCCAATATTAGATTGTGAAGGTTATGAAACTTATATTAAGAATGGTAAATATTTTATCAAACGGAACAACTCTTCCATTCACATCGGTACTCTAAGTAATGGACTTTACCTAACTCAAAATATCAATATTATGAATATACAACGAGAAACAAAGCGTAAGAGAGATGACAAAGTTTCAGCTCCCTTATGGCACGCTAGATTAGGACACATTTCCAAGAACAGAATTAGCAAGATAAACACTTTAGGATCATTCTCTGAAAATGATCTTGAGGAGTTAACTTCTTGCGAATCCTGTCTGAAAGGAAAATTGTCCAAAGTCCCTTTTAAAGGAACTGTGGAACGTGCCACTGAGCTTTTGGATTTGATCCATACTGATGTTTGTGGACCGCTTAGTGTAAGCACTAGAAACAATCATCAGTATTTTATAACCTTTACTGATGACTTTAGTCGGTATGGTTATATATACTTAATGAAGTATAAATCTAAAGCTTTTGAGAAATTCTTAGAATTTCAAAAGGAGGTCGAGAACCAAACTGGTCACAAGATCAAAGCACTTCGATCTGATCGAGGAGGCGAGTATCTTAGTGAAGAATTCCTTAATCATCTCAAAGATAATGGGATTATCTCTCAGTGGACTCCTCCGGGAACTCCTCAGCTTAATGGAGTTTCTGAGAGAAGGAATCGAACCCTACTTGATATGGTTCGTTCCATGATGAGTTTCACTGACTCACCACCTTCTTTCTGGGGTTATGCCCTAGAAAGTGCAGCAAAGATTCTGAATCTAGTTCCCTCTAAGTCAGTCCCTAAAACGCCCTATGAAATGTGGCATGGTAAAATCCCTAGTTATTCTTACTTAAGAATTTGGGGTTGTCCTGCTTACGTGAAGAGGACAGTGGGAGATAAGTTAGAATCTCGTTCTAACTTATGCTACTTTGTAGGTTATCCTAAGGAATCCATAGGATACTACTTGTATGATCAATCTGAGCAAAAGGTGTTTGTTTCTAGAAATGCCACTTTTCTTGAGGAACCGTTCCTTAAAGAAAAGAAAGGCAAGATCATAGAATTAGAAGAAGTACAAAGTGATCCCACACCACCCACTGAAGAAACGTCCCCTTTTGATCAACCACAACCAATCACGAATTTCGATACACATGAAAATCCTCCTCTAAGGCGTTCTGAACGCACTCCTAGACAGCCGGAGAGATGGTATGGATTCTTCCATGAAATCTCTCAAAAGGATAATGATCCTTTAACATATGAGGAGGCACTTTCAGATTCTAACTCTGAACAGTGGATAGAAGCCATGAGATCCGAAATGGACTCCATGAACTCCAACCAAGTTTGGACCTTGGTAGATTTGCCTGATGGGGTCAAACCCATAGGCTGCAAATGGATCTTTAAGAGAAAGGTTGGAGTTGATGGAAGCATTGCAGCCTATAAAGCAAGACTGGTTGCAAAAGGATTCACTCAAAGACCCGGCGTGGACTTTGATGAAACCTTTTCGCCAGTTGCAATGCAAAAGTCTATTCGGATCATGCTTGCCATTGCTGCATATTATGACTATGAGATATGACAAATGGATGTGAAAACTGCCTTTCTCAATGGTGACATTGACAAAGACATTTATATGGAGCAACCATAGGTTTCACATTCAGTGGGAGTGAGCAAAAGGTTTACAAACTCCAAAGATCAATCTATGGATTGAAACAGACTTCTAGGAATTGGAACATTCGATTTGATGAATCAGTCAAAGCGTTTGGCTTCATTCAAATTTCGAATGAGTCCTGTGTGTATAGAAAGGAATTGGAGACCTCAGTGCAATTCTTAGTACTTTATGTTGATGACATCCTTCTTATTGGGAATTCGAAGGATGACATGAAAGTGACTAAGTTATGGTTATCGAACCAATTCGAGATGAAAGATCTTGGTGATGCGTCCTATATCCTTGGAATTAAAATCTATAGAGATAGATCTAGAAGGTTAATAGGACTATCACAGTCGATGTACATTGACAAAGTATTGAAGAGATTCAATATGGAGTCAGCAAAGTTTAAGAACCTTCCTATGAGTGTAGGAACATGTCTTTCAAAGAAGATGTGTACTAAGACTAACCTTGAGAAGGAAAGAATGACTCATACACCTTATGCATCAGCAATAGGTAGCATAATGTATGCAATGTTATGTACTCGACCGGATGTGGCTTATGCACTTAGTGTAACAAGTCGTTTCCAATCTGACCCTGGAGATGGTCACTGGGCTGCCGTGAAGAATATTTTTAAATACTTGAAAAGTACTAAAGATTTATTCTTAGTTTACGGAGGTCAGAAAGATCTTAATGTCGAAGGATACTGCGATGCAAGCTTTGCATCTGACTTAGATGATTTTAAGTCAATGTCAGGATACATTTTCTGCCTAAACGGCGGAGCAGTGAGTTGGAAGAGTTCCAAGCAAACTACCACTGCAGATTCGACCACTGAGGCCGAATACTTAGCTGCAAATGATGCAGCTAAGGAAGGTGTTTGGATTAGAAACTTCATTCAAGAGTTGAATGTTGTTCCTAGCATGAAAGACCCCATTACTGTGTTTTGTGACAACACTGGGGCGGTTGCTCAAGCAAGAGAACCAAGATCTCACCAACGGACCAAGCACATTATGAGGAAGTATCACCTAATCCGTGATATTATCAAAAGAGGAGATGTGCAAATTGAGAGGGTCACATCAGCAGAGAACGTGGCAGATCCACTTACTAAACCCCTTAGTCGAGAAGCTTTCCAAGGTCATCTTCAGAAGAAGGGACTTAGAGTAGCTTTAGAATGGCTTTGACGGGCAAGTGGGAGATTGTTAGGAATAGTTCCCTAAAAGCCGATTGTATATCCGCTTTGTGCTTTTCCTTATTATAATCACAGACAATCTTTGAATGAAATAACGAATTGAGGCAACACTTCTTTATATGCTCTTGTTTGGTATGCGTTTACTTTAGCTGTGCATGTATGAGAACTCCCCTAATCCTGATGACTTTAGGACTCTACCATTTAGGTGAAATGGTTTATGAAACGAGCCCTATATCACATAAGTCATGATTAGTAAAATTCTCCAAGCCGATGAGTCCTACAGACAGTGGGAGTGTCAACCTGACTCCTCTAAGGCTTGCTTATGGGATCACGCCCTTAAGAAGGACCACCTTGTTTCATGAAGGTGCAAAGTGTATAGTTGATACGTGCGTGATACATGAGGGTGCTTACTTTAATAAATAAGTTCACTGAGGTGCCCCGTGTGAGAACATTCCTAAATGGGAAAGGAAGTTTCTATTTCAGGAAATGGAAACTTCCAGATTAGGAAATATCTCACGAGTCATTGATGTGATTAATTGATCCTTAGACTTGAGGTTCCTTGTCACTTTATGAGTTAACTCAGTGTTCTTAGGTATAAGCTTTAAAGGGTGTCGCCTTAGACAACTAATTCAAGACTTATGCTGGGGCTGCACAAGTGATTCATGAAAGTGAATGAGAATCAAGAAAGGACCTACACTTGCATTTGCAAGGTGATCTCTTATTGTGTAAGTCATTCATATGCCGTATGGAGTCCTTGGCCAAGGCAGTAGATCAAGACATCAAGAAAAGGGTTTCTTGGATTGAGATCAAATGGATATGAAATGAACTTAGCTTTAGGACCGGATTATTAGGGTTCTGATTATTCACTTGCCCTAGATCTTGGTTGAGAGATAGTAAGTAGGAGGATTGTATCTCACATGAATCAATGACTTAAAGGTTTTGTCGAATCCGAACATTCCAATTCAGCTAGGGGTTAAACACCTGTTGCTAGACTATGGTCGTTTAATCTGTGGATTGATTAATTAATTAGTGAATTAATTAATTAGGGTCACTGCTAATTGAATTGAGAACCTAGAGGGTCACACACAACAACTTGGTTACATGAGTTGAGGCTTAAAAATGATTAAACGAGTTAATCGGGCCAAGAGGGTTCCACACGTGTGAAATCACACGTGTGGCTCACGTGAGTGACACGTGTGAATAAATATATATATATTTTATATATATGTATGAAATAATTAAATGTGTTAATTATTTAATAGACTTTGGTTTAATTTTGAATTAAAAAGAAAGTCTTATTTTGGAGAAAATAATCTAGTTAATTAATTATGAATTAATTAATTAGATAAAATAAGTTATTTATTTTAAATAAATAAAGTATAAAATTATCCAAAAATTGTTTGGATATTTTTAGCTCTCTTGAAAGTTGATTTGAATTAGAATTCAAAGTCAAAGTTGGAAATTACTTGATGATCAAGTAATAGGAGAGAGAGGAGCCAAATCCTTGCCCAACAAGGATTAGGATCGGCGCCCCTCTCCCTTTCCTATATATAGGGGAGCTCATGCTCCCCTTTAGAGCTAATTGACAATTCTTTTGGTTCATGTGTTGAACACCTTCCTTTCTCCAAGATCAAATAAACCCTAGGTTAAGCCTCAACACTAACTAGAGAACTAGCATCCTTACTAGTTAGATTGTGATCAAGTTGGTGGACTTTCTCTAGAGACTTCAAGTAAGAAGTTTGAAGATTCGAGCTTTACCAAGGAGAGGGATCAAGCCGCGAGAAGAGCGTTCTTGGGTGGCTTGAAACGCTTCAAGAAAGAATAAAAGAAAAGTAAGTTTTCTATCTCTACGAATTTGGTTACACGATTGCGAGTCCAAGGTCCTTTTGTTGGGAAAATTTTTTAAATTCCGCTGCTTTATGATTCGTGTTTTCCAACATGACCCTCTCGTTTTCCCACCTTTAGTGCAGGGTTGCTCGACCTAGGCGGGAAAGTTCGTCTGGTGTCGTACTAGCTGGTCTAGGTTGAGTCTGCATTTCATACTTTTGTGTTTCGGAGTTTTTGCACTCTTGTTTGATATTTTGGGATTCTTGATCTTGTATATTATTCTTTTGGCCCGGTGTGGCAATGTGAATAGTAATACTGGTATTAATGAATGTTGATCTTGGTTGCTTCCGCTTATCTGCTAATTCTTTTGCGCACTCTGGTCTCCGGTTTAGCCCCGCTTAGCCTAGTGGGTGTGTTTAGGTCCTCGTTCGCTTAGACTAGGGCTCATGTATGGACTTCCATTTCATGCGTGAGTCCGAGTCTAGGTGCGGGGGATGTGGATGACCCGCGTTCGGGCGTCACATCCTTAAGTGGTAGCAGAGCGTCCGGATGCAATGCCGGAGCTCTAGAGTCGTGTCGGGTAAGTCTAGGTCGGTCGGCTTAGGACAACGTGGCCTTGTGTGCATTTATATGACTTATTTGTTTTTATTTCTTTATTGTGCACATGAACATGTATTGACCCGCACGCATACGTATTGGAAATCTTTGTTTTATAGGAAATCATGCCTCCTCGTCGTCACCATCGTAGGGAGGACTCTCCAGAGCCTCGACATCACCGAGATCGCTCTCCAAGGCATGAAGAAGATCCTCATCCACCACCACCTCCCCAACGTGACCCGGGTGACTTTATGGAACGGCTTGCTACTTACCTAGACCAACGGGCATGAGACCGTGACAATGCCAACCCGGGAGGAAACAACAACGGAGGAGCTATTCTAGCCGTGCTCAAGGAATTCAAAAATCAAAACCCACTGGTCTTTGCGGGTGGAACCGACGTTCAACCCGAGCAATGGCTAGTGCAAGTCAATCGTATATGGAATCTCATACCTTGTGGGCTGATGGAGAAGTTGCAAAGCACGTTGACAATGATACAAGGGCAAGCTTTCGAGTGGTGGTCTAGTGTGGAAGTGAAGTTGGAGGCTATTGGTGAGGAGATCACGTGGGATGTCTTTGTGCGGGAATTCAAGAACAAATATGTCCCGCAAGCTGTTAGGAGCCGAAGGATGAGAGAATTCATGGAATTGAAACAAGGGAAGATGACGGTTACGGAATATATCAATGAATTCGAAAGGCTTTCACGCTATTACCCGAACATAGCCAACGACGATGAGAGCAAGGCCTCACAATTCTTCCAAGGCCTTTGCGAGGACATGAAGGACGCGTTAGCCGCTTCAAATGTTACTACGTGGGCGAAAGTGACCGAGAAAGCCTTGAGGGTTGAAGAGAGGGTTGTGATGAAGAGGAAAAGTTTCCATTTTAGCCAAGGGTCTAGCTCGGGCGGATCAAACAAGTTTGGGAAGAGACCCGTATATCAAGCTTTCCCTCAAGCCAAGCCCCAAAACAAGCAGTCCAAACCGGCAGCGCAAAAGCATCAACCTTTAACACTTCTGGCCCCGATTCGTTGTACACATTGTCAGGGGAATCATCCGGTGGAGAAATGCTTTCGACTTCACAACAGATGTTACGGATGTGGATCACCGGATCATATGGTGAATGCTTGTCCGAAGAAGAGGCAAATGAATGCTCAAGGAGGAAATCAAAGGCCGGCTATTCAAGCTCGGGCCTGTGCACTCGGAGGAGAGGAGGAAGAAAATGCCGAGATCGACCCAAATGCCGTGGTGGAAGGTACAATAAACATTAATGGCATTGCATTGCACGCATTGTTTGATCCCGGGGCCACTCATTCCTTTATTTCCCGGGATGTTGCTTCCTCGTTGTGCTTGCCTGTTTCTTTGTGTGCGCATGACTATGTGATATCTTCTCCGTAGGGTGGTAGTGTAAATACTTGCAGGATCTATCGGGGTTGTCCGGTTAGTTTTGAAGATCGGGTGTTTGTGGCTGACTTGATTGAAATGGTTATGAAGAGATACGGTGTAATCTTGGGTATGGATTGGCTCTACGAGCACAGGGCGGTTATGGATTGTAGGGATAAGAAAGTACTCTTGGGCTCAGTTGTGTTCACGGGCGAGAGTTTGAAGGCAAGCCCGTTTGTTTCTTTCTTAGAGGCTAGAGAATTGGTCCGGGACGGCGCAGTGGGTTTCGTGGCCTATCTTTTGAATAAACCCAAGGATCAGGCCAAACTCGAAGAGACGGAGGTCGTACAAGAGTTTCTCGATGTTTTCCCTGAAAGCCTAGGCTCCTTGCCTCCGGATAGGGACATCGAATTTGTCATAGACCTTCATCCCGGATCAGAGCCTTTCTCGAAGACTCCCTACAGAATGGCTCCAACAGAACTTAAGGAGCTTAAGACGCAGCTTGATGAGCTTCTCTCATATGGGTATATCCATCCGAGCACTTCTCCGTGGGGTGCTCCCGTCTTGTTTGTAAAGAAGAAGGATGGGACGCTACGGATGTGCATAGATTACCGAGAGTTGAACAAAATGACAGTCAAGAATAAATACCCTTTGCCTCACATTGAAGAGCTATTCGACCTTCTGCAGGGTTCTCGTGTATATTCTAAATTGGACTTAAGGCAGGGTTATTACCATCTGCGGATTAGGGAGGAGGACATATCCAAGACAGGGTTCAATACGCGTTACGGGCATTTTGAGTTTGTTGTGATGCCGTTTGGGTTGAGAAATGCTCCTGCAGTGTTCATGGATATGATGCACAGGGTGTTTAGGGAATTCTTGGACAAATTCGTGGTAATCTTTATTGACGACATCCTTGTGTACTCAAAGTCGACCGAAGAGCATGCTCAGCACTTGAGGATCGTGTTGGAGACGCTAAGGAAACATAAGCTTTATGCCAAGTTCAGTAAATGCGAGTTCTGGATCGACCGGGTGATGTTTCTGGGCCACATTATTTCGGGAAATGGTATAGAAGTTGATCCATCGAAGGTGGAGACTGTTGCTAATTGGGAAAGGCCGAAGAATGCCTCGGAGATAAGGAGTTTCTTAGGGTTAGCGGGGTATTATCGTCGCTTTGTTCAGGATTTCTCTAAGATCGCGGCCCCGTTGACTCATTTAACCAAGAAAGATGAGAAATTTGAATGGAATGACAAGTGTAAGGAAAGCTTTCAGATTCTTAAGGAAAGGTTAACTTCTGTGCCGATTCTTGTGTTGCCCGAGGGTATAGATGGATATGCAGTGTACACAGATGCTTCCAAGGAAGGTTTAGGAGCTGTTTTAATGCAACATGGTCGGGTGGTTGCTTATGCTTCAAGGAAGTTGAAGGAGCATGAGAAGAATTACCCAACACATGATCTTGAATTAGCCGCCGTGGTTTTCGCATTGATGAAATGGAGACACTACTTGTATGGGGCAACCTTCGAAGTGTTTACCGACCATAAGAGCCTCAAGTACTTATTCACTCAGAAGGAGTTGAACGTTAGACAGAGGCGTTGGATGGAGTTTTTAGAAGATTATGATTGCAAGATTCAATACCATCCGGGTAAAGCTAATGTTGTAGCCGATGCTCTGAGTAGAAAGGCAAGTGTGGCTAGTTTGGAGATGGGTTCTTCTAGTTCAGGTCCAAGTTTGGTGGCTTCAACTTGTTGGTTATCTAATCTTACCGTGCAACCAGAGTTGTTCAATCAGTTGTTAGATGCTCAGAAATCGGATCCGGGTTTGCAGAAGTTGGTGAAGAGGTTAGAACGGGCACCTAATCCGAAGTTTAACTTTGATGAGTCGGGTTTATTGAGATTTAAAGTGAGAATATGCGCCCCAGTAGAGCTCAAGAGGATTATACTTGAGGAGGCGCATCGCTCGAGATATTCTATCCATCCGGGAAGTACAAAATTGTATCGGGACTTGAAAGAGAGATTCTGGTGGAATGGAATGAAAAGGGACGTCGCTAACTTTGTGAAGCATTGTCTCACCTGCCAAAGAGTTAAAGCAGAACTTCAGAATCCGGGGGGAACTCTCCAACCACTTCCGATTCCCGAATCGAAGTGAGAGCAAGTGACTATGGATTTCGTGTCCGGCTTGCCCAGAGTAAAAGGAGGGTACGATGGAATCTGGGTTATCGTGGATAGGTTAACCAAGTCAGCACACTTTCTTAAGGTTCGGATGACCGACAAGGTTCCGAAGTTGGCAGAATTGTATTGTAAGGAGATCGTTCGGCTACATGGAGTTCCGAAGAGCATCGTTTCAGACCGTGACCCAAGGTTTACTTCGGTTTTCTGGCAGAATTTACAAAAGCACTTGGACACTAAACTTCTCTTCAGTACAGCTTCGCATCCTCAGACAGATGGGCGCTACAGTATTTGGAAGACATGCTCCGGGCATGTGCTTTGGATTTTCAGGATAGGTGGGACGATCATCTCCCGTTGGTTGAGTTTGGGTATAATAATAGCTACCAAGCCTCAATAAAGATGGCTCCATACGAGGCTTTATACGGGAGAAAGTGTAGATCACCGGTCTATTGGGAGATAGATGATTGGAAGTGGACTAAGAAAGATCGGTTAATAAGAGCAACGCCGAGAAATGATATTGAGGCAACAATTGAGAAGGTCCGTGTGATTCAGCAGAGAATGAAAGTGGCACAAGATAGACAGAAGAGTTACGCCGATAAGAGAAGAAGGCCCCTCGAGTTCGAAGTCGGAGATAAGGTATTCTTGAAAGCATCCCCTAGAAAGGGCTTCACAGAATAGGTAAAGGTGGGAAACTCAACCCACGACACCTTGGGCCGTATGAGATCTTGGAAAGGATTGGAGAAACGGCGTATAGATTGGACTTGCCACCGCAATTAACCGGAATTCATAATGTTTTCCATGTTTCACAACTTCGGAAGTTCTTTCCCGATGAAGGTTCTATCATCTCCGTTGAGGATGTTCAAGTTAAGCCGGATTTAACTATAGTAAAGCATCCGATTGCAATTCAAGATAGAAAGATTCAGGAATTGAGGAATAAACAGATTCCGCTGGTAAGAGTTCTTTCGAGGGATCAGAAGTCCGAGGAATCGACGTGGGAAACCGAAGAAAAGATGAGAAGGTTATATCCGGGGTTGTTTGAGGAATCGGATCGGACTTGAGGACAAGTCCTTTTTAAGGAGGGGAGATTGTGACACCCCGATCCGCCGGACGAAGAGGTACGCATTATGTGCGCATTTTAATTATTAATTATGTGATTTATTTATTTGTTTAACCTCTTTTCTTATTCCTTTCTTATCTAAATTACTTGTATTATTTGAAATTAAGTGAATTACGTGAATTATGTGAACGTACGTGAAACCTGAATTCCTAGTTGCTCGTTGTTACGTGTTTTGTGATTTTCGATTCTTGAGCGTGTTTACGTGTCTAATATGATTCGAGAACTTGATTATATGTTTTTGTGTTGGTCTTGAGCCCTCCGTATTCTTTTTGGACCGAAATACCTACCCGAATACTTATACGTACAAGAAACACACCTAAAATACCTTTGTGGGACCCATAGCCCTACTTTTTGACTTTCTCTTTCTCTCTCATATACCAAATCAGCCCCTTTTCCTCATTTTTTCCTCCCCAAATCGTGACCTATCAGAAAAAGAAGAGAAAGGAAGCCTAAAACCTTCAAACTCCATTGTTGTGCAAGACCCCAAGCTCTAAGACTCTTGGGTGTTTAATTTCTTTGCTTGGTAAGTTTATTTTTGTAATCTAGATGCTTGAGTGACCTCATTTATGCATCTTGATCTTTGAATTTATGTTGGGAAGCATGTTTTGGGCAAGAGGGTGAATAGTAAGGGGGTCTCATGGCACTTGTTGCATTCTTGCTTTTCCTTGGTTCTTGTTGCACTTGTAAGCATTTATTGTGGTGGTGTTGCATATTCTTGGGTCATTTATTGATTCCTTTGTTTGGTAGTTGGATTAGGGGGTTATAGCATTTATGAGACTTGTGGGTTTGTGGGAGAAAGCTAGGGGATTGGAGTTCTTGATCAATTTGAATGCAAACCTTACCGGTTTTTGCTCTTAAATGTGTTTGTGTGCGTTTCTTTGAGAATGTGCATTTGATCTCATGTCTCTTTGATGCTTTTTGATACCATATATGTTAATGCCTGATTTCATAGCTTTATGTTGGTGTTGAGTTTGGCTTTGGAGTGTTCTTGCTTGGTTTGGATTTGTTTTGGCCGAATTTACACTTTTAAAGTCGGCAGTTGAGTAGATACTCAAAATTATTTTCACTGGTACTCGAAAGTTCAGGGGTGTTTTACTTGAAACCGTCAGTTGAGTAAGTACTCAAAATTTTTCCGCCGGTACTCAAAAGTACAGGGGATCTAGGAAATTTTCTACTATTTATTTGATCAAGATTTGGTTCAATATGCTTCATTATGTTCCTTAAGATACGTTTGTGCATCTCATACGCATCCATAGCATTCATAAGCATTGCCGAGCATCTAATTGGTACATTTTTTAGTCTAAGTCTTGGGTATTATGTTTGTTTGTCTCAGAGCTACCCCAGGACGTTGTTGAGCCCGAGGCTTAGGTGTCGGATCAACCCTTTTTGCTACCGGTTCTTTTGTTTCAAGGTGAGGTTTAGGATCTTTCTGTATTAGTTATTGACCTATGGCCGAAATGTGATGATTTTAATCCCGCATGCGAATATATATATATCTTATATATTCTTTTGTGTATGACTGTTTAAGATACGATTATGGTCTTATGAGAACTTTTACAAAGTTTATGGAAAAGATATACGTATAAGCGTAAGTAAGCTTAAGTTTTGGTACGTTTTTATTATGTTTGGTGCGAGGTAAGCCCTGAAATATGGGATTTGGTTCCGGTAAGTTTGTTGGGCCCCGGGAGTTGTGGGTAAGGAGCCCCAGAACAGCAAGGGCCGTCGGGTTATACCTGTGCATGATTCCCATTCGTGGTGATACGCGCGATTCCAGGAGGTTGAGGAGGCGTGGATCGCAACCCCCGTGCATATGTTAAGTAGGCGAATTGGGTTTGATTCCCGATTGCCATTGGATGGGGAAGGATTGATTTATGATTCTGATATGTTTTATGATATTCTGAGGAGTTAGGGATGATTCGTACTCGCCGGATCTTTGTTTCTGTTTATGCTAGATGGATTATGAATCGGGATGGGATTTCTTTGTATACATACGTATTCTTTTAAAGGTTTTGGCTTGCAAAACCCTAGCCCGGTTCATAGATATCACCTTTGTTACTTGTTTTTTTATACTTATATAGTGTGTGGGTGTGCGTTAGCCCCCTCACTCAGTCAAGTGTTTGGACTGACCTGTTAGGAATAGTGCCCTAAAAGCCGATTGTATATCCGCTTTGTGCTTTTCCTTATTGTAATCACAGACAATCTTTGAATGAAATAACGAATTGAGGCAACACTTCTTTATATGCTCTTGTTTGGTATGCGTTTACTTTAGCTGTGTATGTATGAGAACTCCCCTAATCCTGATGACTTTAGGACTCTACCATTTAGGTGAAATGGTTCATGAAACGAGCCCTATATCACATAAGTCATGATTAGTAAAATACTCCAAGCCGATGAGTCCTACAGACAGTGGGAGTGTCAACCTGACTCCTCTAAAGCTTGCTTATGGGATCACGCCCTTAAGAAGGACCACCTTGTTTCATGAAGGTGCAAAGTGTATAGTTGATACGTGCGTGATACATGAGGGTGCTTACTTTAAAAAGTAAGTTCACTGAGGTGGCCCGTGTGAGAACATTCCTAAATGGGAAAGGAAGT
Source organism: Lantana camara (assembly GCA_037501455.1). Lineage (NCBI taxonomy): Eukaryota > Viridiplantae > Streptophyta > Magnoliopsida > Lamiales > Verbenaceae > Lantana > Lantana camara. Next base: position 132,983,102 of record CM074855.1, read on the forward strand.
TTCTATTTCAGGAAATGGAAACTTCCAGATTAGGAAATATCTCACGAGTCATTGATGTGATTAATTGATCCTTAGACTTGAGGTTCCTTGTCACTTTATGAGTTAACTCTGTGGTCTTAGGTATAAGCTTTAAAGGGTGTCGCCTTAGACAACTGATTCAAGGCTTATGCTGGGGCTGCACAAGTGATTCATGAAAGTGAATGAGAATCAAGAAAGGACCTACACTTGCATTTGCAAGGTGATCTCTTATTGTGTAAGTCATTCATATGCCGTATGGAATCCTTGGCCAAGGCAGTAGATCAAGACATCAAGAAAAGGGTTTCTTGGATTGAGATCAAATGGATATGAAATGCACTTAGCTTTAGGACCGGATTATTAGGGTTCTGATTATTCCCTTGCCCTAGATCTTGGTTGAGAGATAGTAAGTTGGAGGATTGTATCTCACATGAATCAATGACTTAAAGGTTCTGTCGAATCCGAACATTCCAATTCAGCTAGGGGTTAAACACCTGTTGCTAGACTATGGTCGTTTAATCTGTGGACTGATTAATTAATTAGTGAATTAATTAATTAGGGTCACTGCTAATTGAATTGAGAACCTAGAGGGTCACACACAACAACTTGGTTACATGAGTTGAGGCTTAAAAATGATTAAACGAGTTAATCGGGCCAAGAGGGTTCCACACGTGTGAAATCACACGTGTGGCTCACGTGAGTGACACGTGTCACACACGTGTGAATAAATATATATATATATTGTATATATATGTATTAAATAATTAAATGTGTTAATTATTTAATAGACTTTGGTTTAATTTTAAATTAAAAAGAAAGTCTAATTTTGGAGAAAAAATAAAATATAAAATTATCCAAAAATAGTTTGGATAATTTTAGCTCTCTTAAAGTTGATTTGAATTAGAATTCAAAGTCAAAGTTGGAAAATACTTGATGATCAAGTAATAGGAGAGAGGGGCCGAAATCCTTAGCCCGTAAGGACTAGGTTCGGCCGCCCCATCCATTTCCTATATATAGGGGAGCTCATGCTCCCCTTAGAGAGTAATTGGCAATTCTTTTGGTTCATGTGTTGAACACCTTCCTTTCTCCAAGATCAAATAAACCCTAGGTTAAGCCTAAACACTAACTAGAGAACTAGCATCCTTACTAGTTAGATTGTGATCAAGTTGGTAGACTTTCTCTAGAGACTTCAAGTTAGAAGTTTGAAGATTCGAGCTTTACCAAGGAGAGGGATCAAGCCGCGAGAAGAGCGTTCTTGGGTGGCTTGAAACGCTTCAAGAAAGAATAAAAGAAAACTAAGTTTTCTATCTCTACGAATTTGGTTACACGATTGCGAGTCCAAGATCCTTTTGTTGGGCAAGTTCAGAATGAAGGTAAGTCAGTAAAATTCACAAGGAACGAACCATATCCTATAGGGTTATGTTCCTTCATTCAAAAATACTAAGTTATTCATGGGTGAGCCTACTGAGGGATAATCTTATTATCTCTAAGATGACTGAGGAATTAGTCACTAAGATATCTTGTATCTCGATTGAATTGAGCTGCTTATGTCTTATGACTACTAAGGTTCCTAACCTTCCTTATTTTGAAATTCTAATAATTTCACAAAAGTTTCACATTCGTACTTCAGTAAGTACGCACATTCATAATGTTTAATATAGTGATTTTGACTGGTGCTTACATTAAACAATCCAAAATTTTTAGTGTGGATCGAAATCCATCATAAGTATGGATCAAAATCCATACCAGATATGGAACGTCTTATCGCTTCATATAAACGAGTTTCAGAGAACGTTTCCCTTAAAATAGGATTATTAGGAAATTAAGTCTTTGAGTTCATTTTCATAACATGATCTTAAGATGATTAACTTGCTAATCCTATTTTTAATTCCAAAGTTATTTGAAACTTTGTCATCTTACTTACTTATGTTTTCTCGTCGTATGTCCGAAACATCAATGCTTTGAGTTTTGCACAACAGCTTGTGTAAAATTAACTCAAGACTAGCGAATTCTGATCCTATCGGAATTACTTCAACGAGAGACACATGGAGTATCCTTATACTCTTTGCAGTTCCTTTCCAAGGCCCTAGTTTGCCACTCTGGAAGCTGAAGTCTGATCTTTCTTTTAGGCTTTCCCTTCTCCCACCCCTCGTCGGGTTTTAATGGTTTCTTCTTCTTTGGCCTTGATGCCTTTACCTCAATAGGTTTAGAATAAGAACTAATCATCATTACCTTTTAGTCCTTCATAAGGATGCTTTCTTAAGTTATCAACTAATTTGATCAACTATGCTACAATAGCATCATCTAAGATTGAGCAAAAGGGCTTAAAATGATGATAGAAGCAATTCAAGCAATCAGTGGATTAAGAACTTATTTTTTTAGGGTACGTGCGTGGCTTGCAAGGTCCTCCTCAGTGAGGACTTTGAGCCCATGTCCGTTCACATGTGTATTCCTTCATACAAATATGGAACAATTCCTTCGATTGTGTTATACCTTGTAACACGTTCGAAAAAGAGTACGATTGCTCTTAAGTGTTCCTATAATGTGTTATACTTTGTAACACATTTATGAGGGAGTACAATTTCTCTAAAGTGTTTGGAGAATTTCCTTTCACTTTTCAATTGCTTCTCTTAAGCCTAGGTCGAATTTTTCACTATAGGTGCAAGGTTCGCCTTTCAGAGAACAATTTTCTCCTTTGGAATCTTAAAACAGATTTTAGGATTCAAATCCAATCATAGTGGTTAAGACTTTAGTCAACTTATTTGACTCAAGGATGGATACTTATGGGTCGCATTTAAACTTGTAGACAATCACAGAACTACAACCTAAATGCTAAACAGAGAATATGTGAGCATATAGAATAATAACCTAACATATAGGATTAGATCTTTTATCGTATGTGGCTCCCACTATTTTAGAAGGTCCATAAATCCCAAACGACCTTAGAAGAAACTTGTTTTCCCAGTAGGTACTAGGATCCCAAGCATTCTTAGTTTTGGACCCACGACTCGTAAGACATCCAAAGGTCTAAGAATCTTTAGGTAGGTACAAAACTTCTAATTCCATCTCCATGGAATTCCTAGTAATGTTTTTGCATCATTGATCTTTCACCCACGACTCGTGAGACATCCATATCTACTTCAGTGTTGAGCAGGACCCATCAATCATAAGATCTCAATCAAACTTAGTCCGGAATGACCCACGACTCGTGAGACATCATCCATTCTAAAATGATCAAGATATATTAATCACCTAAGGTGATCAATCAAGAAACTAAGATTTAATAGGCTGCACTAATTACCCCACGACTCGTGAGACAACAATTAGCTTACCTACTAACTCTTAAATCCTATTGATGGAATGCTAGGAATTGTATTACCGTAATAGAATACCTATTTATTCGAAAGTTGCCCAATATTTTAATTAGGGATTTTTGAATTAACCAGAGAGTTGTACGGTTATTGACCTCACCAACATGTACATTCATCCATTTTTAATCGTCTTGATTAATGCATTTTCACATAAAATGCATCACAGAAGCAATTAGCCGATAACATGTCCTAGCATGATACTAATTATATGATGATCATGGCTATCCTATCTTATATGTGATTATGGGAGCCACTCCATAATCACTAGTTCTAACATTCATGCCACATAAGACAGTTCATATCTCATAGGGGTACAAAATTTAATGGAAAAGCCTATCTATTACATTAATAGAAACCCTCCTAAATATTTTGCGGGGTCTTCTCTTATGGAAACCGTTCTTCAAGTGTTCATTATGCTCCTTGGGTGCTTGTCTCCAAAATGAAAAGAAAATTCCTCGCTTCCTAAGTTCTACTCTCTTAACATAAAGTAATATGGCTCAATCTTCATATTGACCATAGACAAGTACACGGGGCATACCCCGGCCCAAAAACAATAATAAGGAAAGCCATATAATTAACACATAACAGTACGCACATAAGTAGGGCTCCAACCCCAATTGAAATAACGCAAGTATGGGACTCCGACCCCAATTGAAATCATCCATGTGCAAAATTTAAAACATACATAAGACTAACCCATGATCACCTAAACTAGCATGATTCCGCTTGAATTTAAATTTACCAACTAAATTTAAAATTCCCTTGACTTCAAGTTACAATAACTTAAGTAATTTGAATATAGTTCACTATTCAAGAATTTATTCAAAACATGAATTTCAGATCATGACAAAACTCAATTAATTTCAAAAATTAGATTTTTGTCAAAATATCATTCAAAGTGATATTATTTATTTTTTTTCTCGAAAAATAAGAACCTGACTTTAATTCATAAAAATCCAAAATTTTATAATTATTTCAAAAATAATTAATTTTAAAATTAAAATCAAATTTTAAAAATAAAATCAGAATTTTAAAACGGGATTTTAACGAAAACCGAAACACGAAACGAAAGTGAAACCGAAACAGCCCCTCGCGAACTGCCCGCCAGCGCGTGTGCCTTGCGCGCCCGAGCAGGGTGCCTCGCGCAGCCGTTCCATGTAGCAACAGCATCGCCTGCGCGGCTGCGTGCATGGGCCGCACGCACTCGTCGCGTGACGCTGCGCAGCTTCGTTGCTCCCCCTTCACCCCCACCCCCTAAAGTAGTAAAGAAGGGCTCTTTGGGGTCACATTTTCTTTCTATCTGACAGGACAAAGAAATAGGAAGGGATGGTTCTTTCATTGCATTGATAGAAGAAGAACTAGAAAAAGATCTCTTTATGACTTTGAGAAGAGAATCGTTGGTTTGACCGACGAACTACGTGGGAAAATGGACCTTCTTTGATTTTCAGCAAGATTTTTGGAAATAGAACGCATGCTCGTTTGATGAAAGATCGCGGGTGTGGCTCCTTCCTATGGTCTCTACTGCCAACTCGTTTCACTCCAGTTTACCGCGCGCGTTGTACGCATACCCCCCCGCGCGGCTTGCCCAGGGAAGACCGATAGCAGGCTGGCTGTGGGTGGACGTCCTGGGCGATACGCTCGCTGATGCGCGCGATGCCTAGGCAAGCCTAGTACCACCGCCTAGGTGGGGCAGACTGGGCGGGGCGGCGAAATGCGCATAGCGCGCTTGGCCGCAAGCGGCTATGCCCCATTTCAATTTCCGTTTCATAATTTCATAAATTCCAAGATTCAGTTTTGAATTAAAATAGTTCTAAAATAAATCAATTCTAAACAGCTAAAACCAGATTTATTCGGGAAACAATTTTCGCTAAAATTTCGAGAAACAGTATTGATCCGACAGATTCGTATTTCAAACAAAAAACAAGAATACATAACATATATCCAAATTCAAGAATTTTCTGTCAAAATTTAAAACAGTGAAGATACAATACAAACGTTGCAAGGTGGCTCTGATACCACTTGTTGGAAAACAGCAGAGTAAACGTTGCGGAAGTTTAAATTTTTTTTCCAAAAGTAGATCTAAAACTTGCAATGTTCGTATCGTGACGTTGGGACTCAAGAAACTCACACGAATTGAAGCTTTCTTGAAATGTATTGAGCCGCCCTCAAACGTTCTTCATGAGGCATGAAAATCCCCGTTTCTTGATTCTTTCTTCGAGATTCCAAAGTAGAAATCCTCTAGAGTAATAATTCACACCAACCTAGATTCAAATCATGTTAGTGAGTATGCTAGTACTGTAACATGCATATTAAAGAAACAAGAAACGAGAAATAGAGAGCAAGAGAATTATCCCCAAATTTCATGAAGGTTGGACGTGATTCTGAAATCACGTGTAAGCTAAAATTTCGAACCCCATACCTCTTTTTTAGGGTATGTTCGAACCCTACTAGGTCATGTAGGAATCGGATTCCTACTTTGACTTGTCTTCTATTCTTTCTTTCTCTCCAAGTAAAATAATATCTTATCTAAAATAAGATATCTATTCTTCTAGAAAGAGAGTTCCTAACTAATTAGGAATATTTAATTATTCTAGCTGATGGGGGCAAAATACGCTTGACCCACATTTTGACACGTGGCATAGCCAACGCATGACAAGTGGATTCAACGGCCCCCCAAATAAGTCCCTACGAGCGTCCCAGACCTTCACTGGCACAAGGTCACACATAAAACACGTCATCATTCATAAAGCACATGATCACCCAAGGCTCACTAACGAGCGCCAACTTCATTGCCATGCACCCATCCATTGCTCTAATGAAATCATCCACGAGCGCCATGCCCCTTTGGACATATCCTCATACGACGGCAGATTAAGGGGGTCCCGCTCCCCGTCGTTGCACTTCTTGGGCGCTAATCCCCATGCGGATCTCCAAGTCCATCAGTCTCGATTGACTCGAGCGTGCCTCCCGCCCTCATTATCAACCCCCAAAATGGCTTTCTGACACCCGTACAAGCCCGCACACTTGCCACTGTTGCAAACACTGACTTTTACCAAGTTTTGCAGGAGATTCCTCCTAGGTTTCTCCTCGTTGTGACACGTGTTAGGGCAACATTAAGGCAGGACCACACGAGGCAAATTACCAAAGGGTCCCTGACCCTCAACTATAAATATGGGAATTCATCTCCATCCCTGTAAGCATTCATACATACAGAAACTCGTACATTCTTCATCTTCTTTAAGATATCCTGACTTGAGCGTCGGAGAGCCAAACTGGGAATCACCCTAGACAATGGGTCGTGAGGAACTTCATATGGAAGAACATTATCTGCAGGTATGGTATACCGAGGGTACTTATTTCAGACAATGGGTCCCAGTTCATAGCGGCGGATACTCGAGAATGGTGTTCTGAGTTGGGAATTGAGCAATGCTTCACCTCCGTTGTTCATCCACAGGCTAACGGACAAGCGGAGGTCACCAACAATCATTTTACAACACCTAAAGACCATGCTCGAAAGCAAGAAAAGCGAATGTGCAGAGGAATTGCAAGGAGCCTTATGGGCTTATCGCACCACCTCATGAGCGGCCACTGGCGAAACACCCTTCGCGCTCATTTATGGATCAGAAGCAATGATGCCCGCGGAAATTGCGCAGGAATCCGCCCGTCTGGCATACTTCGAGCCTAGAGCCAACTAAGAGAGTAGAACGCTGGAGTTGGACCTTTTGGAAGAAAAGAGAGACAAGGCATGGGCACTGATCCATCAGTACAAAGCTTTTGTTGCTCGGTAATACAACAAAAGGGTGAGAGAAAAAACCTTTCAGCTAGGGGACTTAGTCCTAAAGAAAGTGGAAGTCTCAAGACACGTGGGCAAGTTAGATCCCAACTGGAAGGTCCATATAAGATTATACAAGCACGAGCAAACAACGCATACACAGTCGAAACGCTACATGGCGAGCGTCTCCCCCGCCCTTGGAACGCATGCAACCTTAGACGGTTTTATGTTCGAAATGACTTTGTAAAAAACCCACGATTGAGCTTGATGTATTTACTATTTCTCAGAGAAATTATAATAAAAATTACCTCAATGCATTTATCTAATTTTCAAATGTGCAGGCGGTCGAAGATTCTCTCTTGGGACCCTGAGCGCAAAACTACGCGGTCCTAGGGTGCATGAATCCCTCCTTATCTCAAAAATCAAGGGCCCAAAACTGCGGCATGACCTTACGAGCGTGCTTATTCAGTACCTCGGAAAATCCGCATAGAGCCCAATTTGCACACAGGAGCATCCTAATAGGCCCGGGTCACCTATAAAACAAGCACCCGGTGGTCGAAGATGGGACCCATTGTGAAGTCTGATCAAGCGCCAAGAGAGAATCAGGGGGTTATGAACAATGCCGCAAATACAAGGTACAAGCGTCCCAGTAGGCCCAAGTTGCCTCTAACACGGGCACCCAGCGCTCGAAAAGGGGACCCGTTGCAGAACTTGATCAAGTGTCAAGGGGAATTAAGGGTCTAGAAACACCGCCCCTCGCACCAGTGTTGGTTATAGTCTACGAAGGAAGAAACTTTTAGACAAGTTTCTGTAAGTCCTTAACCGGGATGCCCACGAAGCAGGATCCTTGTGTTTACGAAGAACACTACACAAAACCTTAAGCAAATTCTCGCAAGTCTTGAATCAGGGCAACCTCTCAGTAAGACCCTCGTGATTGATTCAAAGACTTGGCAAAATTTTCTAAGTTTCTGTAAGGTTTGAACCAGGGTACCCTCGAAGTGGAACCCTGTAAGTTCACCAAGGACCTACCACCAACTTTTCCCCCTTTTAGGTAAATTTTCGTAGGGTCTTGAACAACGTCAGTTTTCAAACAAGACCCTCGTGATTACTCAAGACTTAGCAAAATTTTCCAAGTTTTACATCTTTTACTTAGCATGCTACTCAGAGTCTTAACATCACAAGATTTTGATATGACAGCGCAAAGTAAAAATTTCATAACCAGCATTGTGGGGAATAAAACACACTTAATTATGGAAAGAAGAATTCTTCATTAATAACGTTCAAGATTACAAACAAGGGCACAAGGGCCCAGGGAATTCATTAGAAATTTAAAGGGGTACAATAAAATTTTTCATAAAAAGGCAGAGATGAATTTCAAGCAGCGGGAGCGACATCCTCCTCCAAATTCACAACCACATTCTGAGCGGGGGTAACGGGACCTTGCGCTTGTGGAGGAGGAGCATGGGGACCCTGAGCGTCAGGAATTGGAGCCTCCGGGAGCGTAGGAGCGTCAGCAGGAGGAACTGGAGCATTTTCAGTAGTTGGAACAGAGGCATTCTCTGGAGGCACGGTCTCTTGAGGACCCTCGGGGGCGGTTGCAGCATCATTGGCCCCCTCGTGTGGTTCCGCTTGAGGTATCTCTTCCACTGGATGGGCGGCCATGTACTCATCTTGAGCAAGTTTAACTAGGAAGTTGTACTCTGGCTCAGCCAGGTTGGCCTCAGGATCCTCGTTCCTGTCGTCCTCCTCCTCATCGCACAGCTCGTTGAGCCTCAAGCCCATGTCTGACCTCCCATGAGTGGAAGCCTCTGCCAAGCCCTTACGTATTAATTGCTCTACATCCAAGTTGAAGGCTTTTTGAGCCTCGTCATAACAGTGGAGCGAGGCTGTAAAGCTGAAGGCCTTGGAGTGATAGAATTTTATGAGGGCCTCCTTATTTGCCTGCTCGATGCGAAGGGGAATGTCCCTAAGGGTGTTAGTGCACTTCTTCTCGGACGCATTGGCTTTGGCGACCCACCCATTTCGGTCATCCATCAGCTTCTTGTGGTTCTCCTGAAGGTTATTGTAATCCGTGCGCCATTTTCTACGAGCCGTCTCAGATGTCTTGAAGTCATCCTGGAGTTTTTTCATCTCCGCCTCCAATTTTTTATGTTCCGTGTCGAGAGAGAGGAATTTGGCCTTCTCCACGTCGAGTTCCTCCTAGATCTGAGTAGGGTCGTTAGCACGCGCCATCTTTTTATATTTGGCTTTACGCTCGGACCAAACGGAAGCGCACATCTGGAGGTTTTTGGCCCTCGACAGCACTTGCTACATTTTCAGAAGGAAAGTAGTAGTTAACACTTAGTATTTGTAAAAGGAAGAGAGTTCTATAGGAAAACAAGGGAAGCTATGGGAAAACTTATAGAAAGGAGGGCATGAACCATGTCAGCGGCAACCTTCTCCGTTTTCTGAGAGAACAACGCTCGATGGTCCTCAGAAAATTGGACCCTTTCGTAGAGCCCCTCTGTAATAGTGTGGGAGGGCGAACGAGCGCTTAGCAAAACGGGACCCTCTTCCGGGGCGCGGTCGAGACTCCTGTCCCCCAGGCGTTCAAATTCCCACAAATGGTCCTCCTCAGAAGAGGAGGTATCACCATCGCCCCTCATGCCCTCAACCACCTGTTTGCCTTTGCCCAGAATGGGGATGTTGTCAGGCATCCTTTTCCTCTTTCTAGAAGTGGTGGCGGCATCTCCTTGGGATCCCCTGATGATCACGTTCGATGTAGGCCTCGGTGGGTTAGCAATTGGAGGAGTGGCTCTTGGGAACATCAGCTGGACGGGTAACTATCCTCAACTCAGTATTGGGCTCGCGATTGTTTCCGCGGCCTTGGATTTCCTGGGAAGTACTTGAGCTTGCTCCTATGTGACCTCCACGACCGTCACCACGACCTGTCCCTCGTCCGGTCCCTCGACCACAAGGGTTCGCTTGGTTTCCCTGTTGTGGCTGATGATGATTGTTGACGAAGTTGGAAACATTGCCCATGTTCGCACCAGCCATTATGATAGCAACGCCTGGAAAGAAGTCAAGAAAAACGAGGGTCAATGCTTTTACAGAAAAATTTTACAAAGTACAATCAAGCAGTTAGTATTCCTATCTAAAGTTAGTCCCTAGAAGCTAACCGTCTCTCTCCAAATTCCGAGCTGGTGGATTTTTGATAAAATAAGGGTCATTTGTATTTCCGCAAAGAAACATGACTTCAGCATCATCAGTTAGATCCTTTGCTTGGATTATCCAACCCTCGTCCCTCATGGCACCGGCAAGATCTTTAGGCCAGTTTTTTGGGAAGGTGTGCGGTAAACGATGCCTAACGATGGGTCCCTCCCCATGAGAAACCCATTCTCGGGGTACCCTAAAATCTTCACCCTCTGGAGCGCTCACAAAGAAAAACTTCTTCTTCCATTCCACGCCATAGGTTGTGGGGGAATCAATCAATTTCAGGCCGGATTTGGCTTGGATATAGAAAAAGCCCGCCCTCGGGGATGAGCAGGGTGAGCGGGCAACCTGGAAAAGGGCATTAAAGTTTCGAAACGAGGGTTGATGTTGGGTACATAGGAATTATGAAAACGGTTATTAAAGATAAACCGTTGGGCAAAATTTGGGTAGGGCACAGGTTAAGGTTGTTAAGGATATCGGCTACGGGTTCGGGTATGGGAAATCTCAGACCCCCAAACACTACGGAGTCTAAGTAAACGGCCATTTCCCCCGGGGGGTGGGGGATTATTCGCTTGCTCGTTTTCATTAGGGATCCTCCACTGGAAACGAGGATCCCAATATATTGGGGCCAGCATCGATATTACTTCCCCTCGTGTGATTGTGCATTGGATATCTTTTGGGGGAACTTCAGTTGCTTGCATGCCAGAACTTTCCCCCTCGTTTGACCCCTTGGCCTTCTTGGATTTTTTGGGTCTCTGGGACTTCTTCTTTTTACCCTTGGCGGGGGGCTTTCTCTGAGGGCCCAGCTTCTCCTTCTGCCTTAGGATTAGGAGCGGAAATTGCTACTGTTACAGTGTGGCGATGGGGGTGGGTTGCCCTCTCCGTTAGAGCCCACTGTTCCCCTTGCCTTTCCGCTTCTAGGACCATGTCCATCTCTTCAAAAAGATGCTCCACACCCCCGGAAACTGCCGTGGCCAACTCCTCATCCCTTGGAGAATTAGGAGGGGGATGAACTTTGGCTAGCTATTTCTTCCACCTCACGGGTGAATTCCTCAACATGATCTCCAGCCATGATTTTTAGAATTCAATGGGAATGTGGGAAATTCTGAAGGTTTGGGAATCTGGAAAAACTAATGAGGTTCTGGGGAGAATGATCCTGTTACACTAAGGTTAGCAAAGGAATGTTAGAAGAAAAAGAAAATCACTTACGGTTGCGAGTTTCTTGAGAATGCTGGTTGATTGGGAATCTCTCTGAAGAATGCTCTTAGGATTCAGAAATATGCTATGAAAGTTTTGCATGCGCAAAAGACTTGAATGATTTGGGATCTCCTATTTATAGGGGAAGAAGTGGGTGTGATTTTGGCATTTAATTTCAAAGTGCAATCATTTCCCTCCTAGGTAACCGCCCACTTTCGTGAACCGTCTCCCACATCCCGAGATTCACGCGCCGTTTCTGGGAAAGTCTCACCCACTCTCCAATCAGCATTAAATGCAGGATGACGTGAGCCGACAGCTGAAAAGACAGCAATTAATGCACTCCCAGAAGAGGATTTGGCCGCACGCCATCTCCTCCCCCGAGCGTCGCCCTCGGCCATTAGGTAGATTTGAAATTCTAGAGCCTTCACCACCAAGGACTGCAGAATTGACGGGGCAAAATACGTTTGACCCACATTTTGACAAGTGGCACAGTCAACGCATGACAAGTGGATTCAACGGCCCCCCAAATAAGTCCCTACGAGCGTCCCAGACCTTCACTGGCGCAAGGTCACACATAAAGTACGTCATCATTCATAAAGCACATGATCACCCAAGGCTTACTAACAAACGCCAATTTCATTGCCATGCGCCCCTCAATTGCTCTAATGAAATCATCCACGAGCGCCATGCCCCTTCGGACATATCCTCATACGACAGCAGATTAAAGGGGCCCCGTTCCCCCTCATTGCACTGTTTGGGCTCTAATCTCCATGCGGATCTCCAAGTCCATCAGTCTCGGTTGACACGAGTGTGCCTCCCGTCCTCGTTACCAACCCCCCAAAACGGCTCTCTGACACCCATACAAGCCCGCGCACCTGCCACTGTTGCAAACACTGACTTTTACCAAGTTTTGCAGAAGATTCCTCCTTGTTGCGACACGTGTTAGGGCAACATTAAGGCAGGACCACACGAGGCAAATTACCAAAGGATCCCTGACCCTCAACTATAAATATGGGAATTCATCTTCATCCCTGTAAGCATTCATACATACAGAAACTCTTACATTCTTCATCTTCTTTAAGATATCCAGACTTGAGCGTCGGAGAGCCAAACTGGGAATCACCCCCAGTTCCCCTGCTTGGCCTTTTGACTTTGTTGGTGTTTGTCCTAGCAGGTAGAGCCCATTGCTTTTCCGGCGAACTTCTTTGAGCCTCATCCTCTGTTTCCCCATCTCAACAAAATGGGAAATGGTTGGAGTTTGATCCTAACGGAATCAGACGCCATCACTAGAAATAATTAAATATCTCATTCTAGTACTTTATTAGAATAATAAAATAGAAGGTATTTATTTATTTCTTTATTTTAATCAAATTAGAACAAGCAAATAATTAAATACTTAGAATTAATTCTCCAATTAATTCTTTCAAGGACTTTAGAATTAATTCATCAATTAATTCTAACGGATTAAACTTAGTTCTCCAATTAAATTTATCTCGGCTATATAATTAATTCTCCAATTTATTATATTTAGGGATTTATAATTAATTCTCCAATTAATTATATCTTGGCTTTATAATTAATTCACTAATTAATCATATTTGGGCTTGATAATTAATTCTCCAATTAATTAACACATGATCCAATTCCTCAATTGGATTCACGCGTCCCAAACATGCTCTCGACCCACACGTGTGCTTTACAATGTGGTCTCGTTTCAATCAACTATTTGATCTTTCCATAATACCCTTTGAACCCGGTATTTGTGTGTGACCCTCTAGGTTCAATTTCAGTTAGCAGTGAGCCTAATTAATTAATACACTTATTAATTAATTGCCTCACAGATCACACGACCATAGTCTAGCAACAGGTGTGTAACCCCTACCCGAAATGTGAATGTATATTCGAAAGAACCTTTCAGTCAATGACATCTTGTGGGATACGATCCTCCTACCATTTTATCTCTCGATTAAGATCTAGAGCATGGGAATATGGAGAGCCCTACTAATCTTAATCATAAAACAAAGTTCTTTTCATTATTCTATTTGATCTCAATCCAAGAAAACCCTATTTTCTTGATGTCTTAATCTATCCACCTTGTGCAAGGATTTTAGGATGGAATCATGAATGACTTGTGTAATAAGAGATCACCTTGCCTACAACAAGTGTAGGTCCTTTATTGATTCCAACAATTCTCATATGCCACTTGTGTAATCCCAACATAGGTCGTGGTTCAGGTGTCTATATGGCGACACGCTTTTGAGTCTATATCAAAGATTACAGAGTTAGCTTATATGAGACAATGTGGAATCTCAAGTCTAAGGATTAATTCCTCACGTCATTGACATGTGAGATATTTCCTATTCTGGAAGTTTCAGGAAACTTCCTTTCCCATTTAGGAATCTTCTCACGCGGGGCACTCTCAGTGATGAAGTTCTTGTAACTATCACCCTTATGTATTATGAACGCATCAACCCATGCACTTGTCACCCCATGAAACCGGGTGATCCTTCTTAAGGACATAACTACACAAGCAAGTCTCAACAGAGGCAAAGTCGACACTCCCACTGTCTGTGGACCTCATTGATTTTGAGAAGTTTCTAATCCTTGCCTATGGAGTTAAGAACTTGTTTCATGTGTCATTCCCATAATGACAAAGTTCTTAACGGTCTCATCGGATTAGGGAAGTTCTAGACATGCGCACGTAATGGAAACATACAAAACACGTATTGGCACATAAGAAGTGTTCGCCTGTGATTATAATCATTCGTATATTATTCAAAGATTGTCTGTGATAAAGGAAAGTCCCAAAGCATAACAACTTTCTAGGGCACTATTCCCAACACACGCTATTACTCCACGAGCATCTCGATCGCTCGATACTCGGGGAGGGGGGTAAATGATAGTGCCAAAAATAAGCTAAGGGACCCGTTCCCTCTTTGTCACACAAACATTATGTTCCCCTATTGTGTTCCCCTTTCAGGCGCTCCCTTCTAGCGTTCAAGTATAGCGTTTTCTTTTGGAGCTCAAGCCTTACGTTCCCCCGTTTGAACTCAAGCACTCCCCGCTCATTTTTAACGCGTGTTCCCTCATTACCGGATCCCTAATACGTGTTCCGGGTTCTTTCCTATATGAGTTCCCTCTTTTGAGATCTCACGGTCATACGAGGTCCGCATTATGCGAGCTCCGCATTATGTGAGGTCCCCATCTTGCGAGGTCTGCATTATACGAGGTCCCCCATCTTGCGAGGTTTGTATTATGTGAGGTTCACCCTTTCGATGTCCCCTCCTAAGAAAGGTTCGACCTTCGAGGTCCCCCTTCCGAGGTCCCTCCTAAGCAAGGTTCCACCTTTGAGGTCCCCCTTTCGATGTCCCTTCTAGGCGAGGTCCCTCAAGGTGGAGCTCAAATTCATTTACCACATGATGTGCGGTGGTTACCCACGTTCGCACGTCTCTCAACCACTTAGTCCATAATCCCACGATACTCGTGTCTTAACCTAATTCGGAAGGTATAAATAGTCTTTTTCTCATCAGAATCATGTACGTACACTTTTACATACTGACACAATACCCAAATTTTCGGTCATCTTTCCCACCTAAGACAATCTCACCATTTTGAGCGTCAAAGTGCCTACGCGGGAAACAACTCCCGCCTAGTATTCTTACATAGTTGTTAATCTTACCAGGTCAAAGAACCCACTTTTTGGCTGATTTGTTGGAGATTTGGAGTAGATCCCACTTAATCCAAGGCAACCAATTTCTGGCATCATCATCGTGGTTGGCAAAGTCAACCATCTTTAGTTGAGTTGGAGAACCTTCTAGTTAGCAAAGAAAGCTTGGACAAGAGAAGTTCCACCCAATCTGGAGAGACAACACTATTCAACAGAAAATGGAGCAACAAGTCAAACAAAGGAAAGGAACGTGGCCAAAGAAGGAAGGAGGTGGTAAAAAACAACATCAACAACATAAGCTCACACAAACAGAGGGACTACAACAAAATGAAAATCAAGGCGGATGGCGTCCAAAACAGCGAAATAGTAATAATAAATGTTATAATTACGGTAAAGAAGGACAATTTGCTCGAGATTGTCGGCGACCGAAGAAGAAGTTTGAGGGAAACTTGGTGACTTCAGAAAATTATCAAGTTGCAGATAATAGTGAAGAAGAGTGGGACCCAACACGGCACGAGAGCCCGGGTTTTGTAATCCAATACTCTGATACGACTTAAGGATGTAGCGCCTGAGCACGAGACGCTACATCTCCCTCATCGAGACCCGACCTGTATATGAAATGGAAGGTCCATACACGTGTCAAGTCAAGGCGAATGGGAATACGACACACTCACTATGCTAGGCGGGAGCTAACCCTTAAACCATACAATACCAAAATGTAATAAAACAAAGTAAAACAATAAAAACAGAGTAGGCAATAGAAGCGGAAGCTATACATGATCAAAATATGTAATGACCTTTCAAGCTACAAAATAATTATAATAGTTCAAGTATTCAAAGTTGCCATCACGGCTCAATCTATCAAGTACGCCCAACATACACGTAATTAATAATTATAATACAAAATAATAGTATGAGTGTAGGTGAACAAAAGAATGCTAGACTCGAATGTAAGACACCTAAAGACTTGAATTCCGGTCTAGCACTCCTCCTGCAAGCAAAAGCTAAAAACAACGGGGTTCAGTCCAAAGGGGACTGGTGGGTATAAAAACAGGGCATGTTATATAAGTATTACAGAATTGAAACACGTTCATGCAAGTTATAATCCCATAAGAGGTTTTAGAACATTTCCCAAGTGGGTAAAACAAGAAAATCATCAAAGGGGATTATAACAATCATATTCATTCAATAGGTTATTCGTGAGCCTGATGAGAGGGCTAAGTCTCCAACCTCCACCTTGTGTAATCATTAAAGTGTTCATTAGGTTTTCATACATAATCTTTCGTGCATAATCAATCAATCGATCAATCACAATCATTCGATCATTCATAATCATTCAAGTAAACACCTTTTTCCTCCGGGCGGTGGACGGGCTTGCAAGACCCGGCCACCTCAATCATTGTGGCTAGTGGGGTACATGAATCCCCAAAAGCCCGGTTCTCATTCCTCACTAACCTCCTAGCGAGGGCCGGTATTACCGTAGTTTTGGTGGAACTAGTGTACCGGTTCACCGTCAACCCATGCTTCCCCGGTTAGCCACGTACACTAAGTCCCAGGACCCCGTTCGGTGCTTTCATTCATGTCTCGCCAAAACATTAGGTAGGATATTCAATAAAGAAAAGGCTATACATTCAAAATCATTGACTCATCAAAAGACTCGATATATATACATATATTAATTTGGCTTAAAACATTACACGTTGGGGAATATACCGGGTCATTTAACTAATAGAAGAGAAACCCACCTGAAAGAACCAAAAGAACGGTGCAAGAGCCTCACTGATCACCTCGTCTCCGTTCAGATCAAAATCTATGCAAAGAAAGTAGTGTGAGACTCAAAATGACCAATTACGACGCACTGCAATGTGAAACATGATATGGGATGCATTTAATATATTAATATGTTATGAAGATGTTCCTACACAAAATTAATGTCACATAGGCACATAAACGATCATTTCATTCAATATATGGAAGAACCGTATTCATTCATAATCAATTCAAGCCACATTTGTAACACATGATCAAATTGCACGTATTCATAACAACCAATTCATAATCATTCATAACACAAGTCATTAGCATAATCAAAACAAGATTAAAGCATAAATTAAACAAGATTAGCCATATAATTAACACACAAAATGGTTAAAGGATACAAGGAGCAAATCCATTAATGCCCATTAAGAGAGGTAGGCGATTTCTCCCTTGGTGGTAACAGGCGTTACCCTATTCCTGTTCATCTAGGGTAACGGGTATTATCCCAGACAATAGCTCAAAGTCTCGCAAAGGAGTGGAGGTAACGAGCGTTACCTCTCTTCAGTGAAAATGGGGTAACGGGCGTTACCCATGGCAGACGAACCTCCCCTGTTTCCTTTCTTCTTCTTCTCCAACGAACCAAAATCCTTATACCCAAACCGCTATTGAAAAGCTAGGAAAAAGGCAAGGAATCCAACACTCCAATGGCACCAAATGATCACATAATCAAGGCAAATTCAATATACAATCATGTATGATGAAAATCCAAGAAAAGAAAGGAAAAAGAATGATCAAGGAATTCATCTTCAAGTTCAAGAAATCCAATTCATTAATGGCAACTCATTCAAAGCCCAACTACCATAAAACCAAGTTCATAAATGCTATAAGGATGTCAAAGTGATCAATAATCATACCTCAAACCATCTCAAAACTCCAAGAAATGAAAGAGATCAAGAATTCATGCAATAACCTAACTATTCATTCATATAATCAAAACTCCATTAAATCTAACTTAAAACTAGGGATACATGGATTAAAATGACTGCAATTGGATATAGACTACAATCATATATTCACATCTTGAATTGGATGAAGTTTGGATGAGATTTGAGCTCAAAATGGTAGGGATGATGAATAGTGGCGAGATGGAAGCTTATCTTGGGTTTGGCTGAACTTTTCTTCCTTTTCTAGAGTGAGGAATGAAATGGGGGTGGGTTCATAAGATAGGGGGATTAACTAGGGTCATTTACAGTCAAACCTTGGTTAATTTGGTCAAGTATGGTGAAAGTTATGATTAAAATGGTTAAGTATGGCAAATCTGAGGATGATGCTTGTTTCGGTTGAATTTTGGAGGTGCAAACGGGGTTAGAAAAATATATGGCTTGATCCATTGAACTTGAATCTTCAATACGAGTCTGACGAAGGTGATGGAATTCAAATCCGAATTCCCGAGCTCAAGATACAACACTCGAAACCAAAGGTGCGCTAAATGCTCTTTAGCCCCGATTTGGTTTCAAAACTCGAAATAAAATCCAAACCCCAAAAAAACGAGTTCAAAACAAGTAACGAGCATTAAAACATGATCATAACACATATATCTCAAATTACCAAAGTTTCACAAAAATCAGGAATTAAATCAAATGCAAACAACACGTATTCATAATCAAATAAGTTCAAACGTTCAAGAATTCAAATAATTCATATAATTCGAATAATAAACAAATAACATATAAAATGAACATATAATGACATAATTAAATATTTAAAATGTGCAAATACGTAAACACATACGTCATACCTGTACGCCCGAAAAGTCAGGGCGTTACAACCTCTCACCTTAAAAGAATCCGTCCTCACGAGGACATAATTAAATATTTAAAATGTGCAAATACGTAAACACATACGTCATACCTGTACGGCCGAAAAGTCGGGGCGTTACAACCTCTCCCCCTTAAAAGATTCCATCATCGGATTCACTGATCGCTAGAAAACAATTCGGGGTGGAACCTTTTCAACTTCTCCTCTGTTTCCCATGTAGCCTCTTCGGTCTTGTCACTTCTCCATAGAACCTTGACTAGTGGAATACGCTGATTTCGGAGTTCCTAAAATTTTTGATCCATTATCTTAACCGGTTTCTTTATGAAGGTGAGATTATGTTCAAGTTCCACTTCTTCAACTGAAAGGTTCTCTGATTCATCCCGGTAATACTTCCGAAATCGAGAAACATGAAATACGTTGTGAATCCCAGTCAAACTTGGAGGTAAATCCAAACGGTAGACCGTATCCCTAATCTTCTCTAAAATCTCGAACAAACCCAAATACCGAGGGTTCAACTTTCCTTCTCGACCAATCCTTGCAAATCCTTTCCTTGGAGAAGCCCTTAAAAAGACTCTATCTCCAACCTCAAACTCGAGATTCTTTCTCCGAAGGTCAGCATAGCTCTTTTGTCGATCTTAAGCTGCTTTCGTCCGTTGTCTTATCAGTTGGACCTTATCTATAGCATCTTGAACGGCTATAGAGGGTTTTTCCTTCTTCTCCCCTCTTTTCACGCCTTCCTGCGTGGTCCAATTCCATTCCTCCAAGTCAAAGAACAACGAAAACCTGTATTTTTTGCCATAAAGAGCTTCATAAGGTGCCATCTCTATCGAGGCTTGGTAGCTATTATTGTAAGCAAACTCGATCAATGGCAACTACTCATTCCATGAGCTCTGAAAGTCCAAATCACAAGCTCTTAACATATCCTCCAAGTACTTGATTAACCTCTCCGACTGTCCATCTGTCTGAGCATGAAAAGCTATGCTAAATTGAAGTCTTGTCCCAAAATTCCAGTGAAACTCTTGCCAAAATCTCGAAGTAACCCTCAGATCCCTATCTGACACAATACTAACCGGAACCCCATGAAGCTGGACAATCTCATCATTATACTTCTTGGCTAGCTTTGCTTACCTTATCGAACATCCGGATTGCAAGAAAATGAGCTGACTTTGTTAATCGATCCACAATGACCCAAGTTCAGTCAAGACCTCCCTTCACCCTTGGTAATCCCGAAACAAAGTCCATCGCGACCTGCTGCCATTTCAACTCTGTAATAGGCAACGGCTGGAGTAGCCCTGACGGCTTCTGATGTTCTGCCTTCACTACCTGGCAGGTCATACAGTGCTTCACGAAATTAATCATATCCATTTTAATCCATTCCACCAATAATATTGCTTGAGATCCTTATACATCTTGTTCCCTCTGGGATGTATTGCATAAGCTGACCGGTGAGCTTCTTCAAGAATTAACCGTCTCAACTCCTTGGGTACAATAACTCTGGTCTTGAATCTTAGAAGCCCGATATCATCAAACCCAAACGGACACTCCGGATCAGCCTTAGCCTTATTAGCTAACCTCTGAACCTCGGGATCACTCATCTGAGCCTCGAAAATCTATTATTGAAGATCTGGTAGTATTAAAATATTAGAGACACTAGCTTTGAGCTTGATCGGTTCTACTTCATTCCCAAAATCCAATTCCACATTGGACATGCTAGCCTTCCTACTAAGCGCATCCGCGACCACATTGGATTTACCAGGATGGTATCGGATTGTACAGTCATAATCCTCAAGAAGTTCCATCCAACGCCGTAGTCTTTTATTCAAATCCTTTTGAGAAAACAAATACTAGAGACTCTTGTGGTCGGAAAAGATTTCGAAAGAGACTCCATGATGGTAATGTCTCCATTTACCCAAAGCAAAGATCACAACTGCTAATTCGAGATCGTGGGTGGGATAATTTTGTTCATGCTCCTTCAATTTCCTCGAGGCGTAGGTAATCCCTTTTCCATGTTGCATCAATACGCATCCTAAACCCTCATTCGAGGCATCCGTATAGACTATATATCCTTCTGTACCTTCAAGAAGTGCTAACACAGGTGCAGTTGTTAATTTATCCTTCAAGAGTTGGAAACTCGCCACACACGCTTCATCGCACTTAAATTTAGCCTCTTTCTTAGTCAACCGGGTTAAAGCGGTAGCAATCTTCGAAAAGTCCTGTACGAATATCCGATAAAAATCTGCCAAATTTTGAGTGTAGAAATTACATGAATATTAGCATTGATTAGACTATTATTGTGCACCGTTTGATGCGTTTATGTGTTTATTTTGCTCCATTTAGGTGTTTTAGGAGTTGGAGATAAGAAATGGCGAAACGAAGATAATTCACGCATTTTTTTAGGAAAAAGAGGTTAACCCCCGTTAACAGACACAGAAGCATTACTTGAGGCGAAGTATGGGAGTAACTCCCGTTACTCCCTGGCAGGATAACTCTGGTAACTCCCGTTACCAGAGGCAGGAGGAGGTGATTTTTGGCGCAAGAGGGGTAACACCCGTTACCCCTGGGCAGAAGGAAAGTGGTAACGCCTGTTACCACTTATAAAAGCGCAACCACGATTTAGGCTTGTAACGGGCGTTAACGAGAAAAGCACGTGGATGGGTAACGCCCGCTACCAAGAGTCGGCGAGAGAACAATTAGGGTTTCTATTTAAGTGCGTTTTGGAGTCTTTTTTAGAGAGCTTTTTCTTCCGGGTTTCGACCTAGTTTCTGGAGAGAAGATGAAGAAGTTCAAAGGAGTTTTTCAGAGAATTCGAGAAGACGAGAGGATTGAATTTTTAGAAAGATTTCAGTTTTTCGGTTTTATTATTGCTTGATTATCAAACTAATTCCTTTAAGTTTAGTTTTCGTATATTAGATTCACTTTTAGATTTTACTGAATGCTTATGGTTTTGATTTTTAGACTTTGTTTAGATTTGATGAACATGAATTTCTTTAATGCAATTTCCTTTAGTTTTATAAGTTTTGCTTTAATTATGAGTAGCTAATTCTCTAGGGCTAGGGGAGTGATGATGAATGCATGATAAGTGTTCGATATGATGCTTGAATTACTTGTGTTAATTCTTAGTTTGAAAACAGGTTTGAATTAACTTGCGATGACCTGATCACCTTTAGCATGTTTTATAATTGCCTATAGATCGAGAGATTGATGGTGATTTAGATGGTTTCATAACTTGTAAGTTGTAGAATATAAAGAGATTTGGTTCTAGCTTATACAACAGTAATCTTATTCCATGCCGAGCCGCTAGAATATTGAATTGCACTAGTCTTGTTCATATGGTTTAATTAACTATCGGTGATTGCGAGAGCAACATTGAATACTAATTAAGCATTTGGTTACACCTTGAGAGAGGGTAATACAAATATAAGTGACTAGGTTGTAGAATTACACTTGTCAGACGAGTATTATATTGACTCTCGATTGTATGATTCATTACTTTCCCCTGCCTGCTTAGTTTACTGATTTTAATCCGCGAGTTTAATTGTTATCTGTTTTATTCTAGTTAATTGTTTAAGTTCAGTTTAGTAGATTAATAATCAACCTCTGAATTTCGTTAGGTCTCTAGATTAGAAAGAAGTGTTGAGTAGTAATTGATTTCCCTTCCTTGTGGGTACGATCCTATTTTGCTACGCATATGTTAGTGTACACTTGCACGATTGGTTTTAACTTAAGTAGAACACAACAACACCAAACCCAAGAAACTTCTTACTTCTGAGGCATTCTTCGGACTTTGCCACTTTAAAACCGTCTCAATCTTCAAAGGATCTACTTCTAGACCTCTACTCGAGACAATTTGGCCTACAAAGGTTACCCGATCGATCCAAAACTCGCACTTACTAAACTTGGCATATAAACGGTGTTCTCTTAAGGTATCCAAAACCACTCTGAGGTGTCGAGCATGATCTTCCGGAGTCCTGGAGTACACCAAAATATCATCGATGAAAATAACCACAAACTTATCAAGATAAGTATGGAAAATTCGATGCATCATGTCCACGAAGGCGGTTGGGGTGTTAGTTAATCCAAATGGCATCACTACGAACTCATAATGCCCATACTGGGTGTTGAAACCCATCTTCGGAATATCCTCCTCCCGGATTTTCAGCTGATAGTATCCCTGTCCCAAATCCAATTTTGAATACACCCCTGAACCTTGTAAGAGATCAAATAATTCCTCAATGTGGGGCAAAGGATACTTATTCTTTACGGCCATCCGATTCAACTCTCGGTAGTCAAAATACATTCTCAAAGTCTCATCCTTCTTCTTGACAAAGAAAACCGGTGCAGCCCACGGTGAAGTACTCGGTCGAATATACACGATCTTAAGAAGTTCCTCGAGCTAAATCTTCAACTCTATCAACTCAGCTGGAGCCATACGATAGGGAGTCTTAGAGTACGGCTCAGCTCCCGAATATAAATCTATCACAAACTCAATCTCCCGATCCGGGGTAGGGAACCTAGATTCTCCTGAAAAACATCGGGATAATCCTTCACCACTGAAGTGTCCTCAAACTTTGATTGATCTTTTGGCTTGTTAAGAAGATAAGCAATAAATCCTGTGGCTCCATCTCTCATTAGCTTGTGAGCCTCTGTAAAAGATAAGAGTGGTACGGTCTTCAAACCAATGCCCACAATCACTTCTTCTCCCGACTTCACTTTCTTAGCAAAATAGTCAACCGTAGCCCGGTGCTTGAATAACTAGTCCATTCCCAAAATCACTTCATACTTCCTCATCGGCCTCACAATAAAATCTGCAGAGTAATCTTTGCTATCCAATCTCACTAAACAACCTCGAACAACCTAGTTGGTCTCAAGACTTCCCCCGAGAGGGTAACTAACCACATAACAAGAATACAAACAGGTAACAGGCAAGCGCAGAGTAGCAACAAGTTCGGAAGAAATAAAAGTATGCATGGCACCCGGATAAAAAATTGCATGTATGTTCATGTTATGTATGCAAATGGTACCTTCCACAACTGCATTAGGGTTGGCTTCCACATTCTGCTCCTCGCCCTCAAGGGCATAAGCACATGCCGAAATCATGGGCCTCGGTACTCCAGCTTGATAGGCCGGATTCTTGTCTGGACAAGTATTCGCTATGTGGGTCCCCTTCCGACAAGTATGGTAGTTATGAGTAGGTCCTCCACAACAAGTGCATGGTGGCTTATCTTGTCAGAACCCCGATGGAGCTGGTGGTAAAGCTGGTTGTGCCCGTAGAGCTGGTCCTGAAGTACGGGGGCATGTTGTTCGGGGCTTTATTTTGTTGAGTTGATTAATTAATAGGCCTCTTGCCCGGATTATATCCGATTCCCGATCCTGACCCTTGCCCGGACTGATAGGTAGTCCTTCGACTCACGACCCCCCGTCTTCCACTTTCAAGGCCTTAGAAGTTGCCTTCAACCAAGTACTCGTGTTAACGGCCTCAATTGTTGTCTGGATATCAGACCTAAGTCCTTGTGTAGCACCCGAAGCGCAAGATGCCATATCTCCGCACTATAGCTCAATCCACATATGAGATGGACAGCCCATACAAGAACTAAACTATAGCTAACGGGAGACAATAATAAAAAAACCACACTAGCTAGGTGGGACTTGTTGGGAAAACGAGACAGAAACGCAGTGGAAATTTAAATTTTTTTTCAAAAGATAGAATAAAAAACTTGCAATTCCTATTTCCAGATTTGTAGAGATCAAGAAACTCACTTAGGTAGTAGCTTTCTTGACACGTTTTGAGCCGCCCTCAAACGCACTTCATGCGGTAATGGCAACCCATCCCTCGAAATCTCTTTCTACTTCAGAATCCATTGTAGAGATAGCAATCCATTCTAACCTAGATTCAAATCATGTTAGGGAAAGTTGCTTAACGATATAACATAAAGAAAGAAACATGAAACGAGAAAGGCATGATTGAAACTCCTTTTGAAAACCAGTTTTGCGAAAATAGAAATCTGCCCGCCATAAAACCCTCGTGAAAAATTCATCCTTCAGGATATGGACGAACGGTTTTTGCCATCTTCTTTGGTTCGATTTTTTCACTTTTATTTTGTTGGGTTCAGAATCGTTTCATCATCCCTTGTGGTCATTTTGCCTGATCCCCAAAAGTTCCTTCGAATCTTTCAAGACTTCACGATAGAAGCCCTCTAGAGAAATAGTCCACCAACCGCGACCACGATCCGAAAAGGGAGGATGCTAGTTCTATATTCAGTGTTTAGGCTCTAAGGGGTTAGTGTATAATTGTGAGAAGGAGAAAATTTTGTATTATTCTCTATGGGGTTCGAACCCCTCACTTATATAGGGTTAGGGTTCGAACCCTATTCCTTATTGGACAAGGAATTCCAAACTCCTTTGGAAAGGGATTTCTTGCTTGGAGACTAAGTCTCTTACTTTGACTAAAATTTTTCCTATTGATCAACTTGGAAAGCAAGATTCTAATCTAACTCTTTTAGATTATTAATTTTACTTTATTTATTTTATAATAAAATAACTTGAAGACTAATAATATAATTAATTCATAATTAATTATTTATTAGACTTTATTTCTCCAAATTAGAACTTTAATATTAATTCAAAATTAAATCAAAGTCTATTAAATAATTAACATATTAATTATTTAATATTTATACACATATATACACGTGACTACACGTGTCCATAAGGACACGTGTGACTTACACGTGTGGACCCCACCATTCACTTAATGGTCTGATCAACTCGTTTAATCAATTCAAGCCTTAACCCACATGACCGGGTTGTTGTGTGTGACCCTCTAGGTTCTTAATTCAATTAGCAGTGACCCCAATTAATTAATTCTCTAATTAATTAATCAGTCCACAGATCAAACGACCATAGTCTAGCAACAGGTGTTTGACCCCTAGCCGAATAAGAATGTCTCGATTCGACAGAACCTTTAAGTCGTTGATTCATGTGAGATACAATCCTCCTACACCCCATCTCTCAACCAAGATCTAGGGTAAGGGAATAATTAGAACCCTAATAATCTTGATCTTAAAGCTAAGTGCATTTCATATCCATTTGATCTCAATCCAAGAAACTCTTTTCTTGATGTCTTGATCTATTGCCTTAGCCAAGGACTCCATATGGCATATGAATGACTTACACAATAAGAGATCACCTTGCAAATGCAAGTGTAGGTCCTTCCTTGATTCTCATTCACTTCCATGAATCACTTGTGCAGCCCCAACATAAGGCTTGAATCAGTTGTCTAAGGCGACACCCTTTAAAGCTTATACCTAAGACTACAGAGTTAACTCATAAAGTGACACGGAACCTCAAGTCTAAGGATCAATTAATCACATCAATGACTCGTGAGATATTTCCTAATCTGGAAGTTTCCATTTCCTGAAATAGAAACTTCCTTTCCCATTTAGAAATCTTCTCACACGGGGCACCTCAGTAAACTTACTTATGGAAGTAAGTACCCTCATGTATCACTTACGTATCAACTATACACTTTGCACCTCCATGAAACAAGGTGGTCCTTCTTAAGGGGGTGATCCCACAAGCAAAGCTTAAAGGAGTTAGGTTGACACTCCCACTGTCATTAGGACTCATCAGCTTGGAGTATTTTACTAATCATGACTTATGTGATATAGGGCTCGTTTCATGAACCATTTCACCTAAATGGTGGAGTCCTAAAGTCATCAGGATCAGGGGAGTTCTCATACATACATAGCTAAAGTAAACGCATACCAAACAAGAGCATATAAAGAAGTGTTTGCCTATGATATTAATCAATCGTATATATTCAAAGATTATCTGTGATACTAGGAAAGTCCCAATACAGATTATAACCAATCGGCTTTCTAGGGCACTTTTCCAACAATCTCCCACTTGCCCGTAAAAGCCATTAAGGTACTCTAGGTCCCATCTTCTCAAGATGTACTTTGAGAGCCTATTGACTTTGGGCGTTTCCAAAGTGGATCTGCTAAGTTCTCTGCTGATGCGACCATCTTATTTTCACATCTCTTAGGAAACACATTTTCCTTATAAAGTGATTTGTAATCACGTGTTCAGTTTCTTGGTGAGGTCTTGGTTCTCTTACTTGAGCAACCATCCATTTATTCATACGATATGATAATGGAGTTGTTTTATGCTCGGAACTTCATCTGTTTCTTACTTGAGCAACCATCCATTTGTTTCTTACCCAAACACTTAACTTAGCGGTATTCAATACGACTAAGTACTCCACTACAATAGTCGAGATTTTTGCAACTTTCGTGCTTGGAATGTTTCCAACACGTTGCTCTGCCATTTAGGCAGAAATTGTATCCTTTCAATGATTTATAATCATCTATGTTTGATGCAACAATTACATCAAAATATCCTTTCAATGATAAGATCTTTTGGGCTCTATAAACTAATACATATCCTTATTTCTTCTCAAGTACTCTGAGGACATCCTTTACAGAAATCTAATGACCTTCTCTGGGGTCATATTAGATTTGGCTCACTGTGCTTAGTGTTGCGCCATATCTAATTTAATTCATAACTTTGCATACATTATGCTCCCTTTTTAAAGGGGTTTTGGACATTCTAACTTTCCTAAAGTTAACTTAGGACACATACTCTTCAACAGAGATGTTTCATTGTCCATACTAAACTCCTTTTAGTACCATGGTTATGCACTTGATTGTGATAATCCTTTTATTCTCTTAAATCTATCTTCTATAGATCTAAATTCCGAGAATTTAGGATAATCACTAAGATCTTTCATGTCAAATTATTTCTTAAACAAAATTTTTGGTTACTTTCATGACATCCTTCGTATTCCTAATGAGAAGGACGCCATTTTTCTAAAGCACCAAAAGTTGAGGCTAACATTACTAACTTTCATATGTACACTTTTGAGACTTATTCGACTTCCATCTGTGTCAAACGATTTGACTATCCTATGGAATCGAATTGTCTAACTCCTAGAAGCCTTTATCAATCCACAGATTGACTTAGGGATTTGCATACCTTATGCATACTCCCACTGAATATGAAATTTATAGAAATACCTTATTTTAGTCTCTTTTAATCTCATATTGAACAAGACAGTTCTCATATTCATTTATCATATCTCATAGTCAGAATATGAGGATGTGGTAAACACAATCCAAAGGGACTTTTGCATTTCAACCGTAAAAAAGGTTGTACTGCTTTCCATTTACTCGAAGCTCTATGAGCTTGATCGTATTAGGTGGATCAACCAAGGTCCAAACTTGGTTTGAATATATGGAATCCATATTGGATTTCAAGGCTTGCTTATACTACTCAGATTCCAAATCTGGCAGTGTCTCCTCTTTAAGTAATTCCTCGGCTATCTAGGAACGCGTTCTAAACTCGTCTTAAGATGAGGTTTTCACAGGTGTACTATACTCTAAAATTTGGCTAAGCTTTATCAGATGGGCTCGTTTCTTCTATATGTGGTGTGGGATTGATCCTCAAATTCCTTTGAGGTCTGCTTGCTTGCCTTCCTTCTCTTATAGGAACGATTTCTTAAGAAGGTACATTCCTTGAAACAAATAACTTTTGTTCAAGGGAATTTGCAGAAATAATATCCTATATCGTTGTGTAAACTTGAACTCGCTTCAAGCTTATCTCCCACTATTCTCTTCACTTAATTAAGAGGATTCCCCTAGATTCTTAGACAAGAATAATTAGGGAATTTGGAATGCCACATTACATAGTACAACTAAAGGGACTGATTTTGGAAGGTACTAGATTCAAAATCTCTGACTGCATATTAAGGAACTAATCCCTAGAATAAATATAAGTCGGTAAAGCTTACTGTGGAACCAACCTATCCTATAAGGTCTAGTTCCATCATTCAGAAACACTAAGGTGTTCTCGAATTAGTTACTGAGAGATAGTCCTATTATCTCTAAGATGACTAAGGAATTAGTCAATAAGGTATTCAATATTTCGATCAAATCGAGTTGTTCATAACTTATGACTACTTTGGTTCCTAACCTCCTTTTGAAATTCTAAGAATTTCATGTAAGTTTCAAATTTTTGTACTTCATTAAGTACACTCATTCATAATGATTAAACTGATGATTTTTTCTAGTGCTTACATTAAGCAATAGTGAAACATCAGTGTGGATCGAAATCCACTAAGTGTTTTGGCACGTTTCCACGTTTCTCATAAACTGGGTTTTGGGAACGTTTCCCTTAAGACAGGATTCATAGGAGGTCAACTCTCTAAGTTCATTTTCGTAAAATGATCCTAAGGTGTCTAACTCACTAATCCTTTCATTTCTTAACGTGTCAAAGTAATTCGAAGCTTTGTCATCTCACTTACTTTTGTTATCTCATTGTATGTTCAGAACATTAGTGCTATGAGTCTTTGCATAACGGATTATGCAGGATCAACTCAAGACTTGTGAATTCTATTCCTAGTAGAATTACTAAACGAGTTAACATTTCAGAGTACTCATACTCTTTGCAGTTCCCTTTCAAAGTCCTTATTTGCTTCCATAGAAGCAAACGTCCTATTTGATCTCTAGTGTCTTTTGGTCGTACCCCTTACATGCCCCTCTATTGGGCTCTTAAGGTTTCTTCTTCTTTAGGCCTTCAAGCGTTTGACTTAGTGAGTTTAGAAGAAGAATTAACCATCACAACCTTTTATTCCTTCTTAAGGATGCTCTCAACCATTATCAACTAAATGATTAACTATGCTACAATGGCATCATTCTAGTTGAGCATGAAGGGTTTAAATGATGGTGGAAGCAATGTAAGTAATCAGTGCATTGAGAACTATTTTCTCAGTTGATGATCGAGACCACAAGATCTTCAAATAAGATCCTTAGAACTAGTTCGTTAGCACTTGTTTCGTCATTTGGAATATTGAATAATTCCATAATGTTATACCTTGCAACATTTTTATGAGGTGGTTCAATTGATCTTAAGTGGTTTGGAAAAATCCATTCACCTCAGATTGCTTCTCTTTTGGCCCGGGTCGAATTTTCAAATAATTAAAAATCTCGCCTTATAGAGAACACTTTCTCTTTTTGGATTCTAAAATGAATTTTAGGATACGAAGCCATTTAGAGTTTGTTAGGACTTAGTCAACTTGTTTGACTTAAGGATGGATACGAATGGGTTTGCATTTCATATTGTAGAGAATCACAGAACTACAACCTAAATGCTAAGCAGAGAACTAGGTGAGCATGCTGAATAATAACGATATACATGAGATTAGGTCTTTAATCTATATAGCTCCCACTGTTTTTGAAAGATCTACAATTCCCAAAGATCTTAGAGGATACTTGTTATCCCAATGGGTACTAAAATCCTAAGCACTTAACCTTGAACCCACAACTCGTGGCCATTCTCAATTAAGCCTAAGGTAGGTACAACTTACCAATTCCAACACTATGGAATTCTTAGTAACGGTTTTTTGCATCACCTATCTTTGAATATGGACCCACGACTCGTGTGACATCCATATTTACTTAGGCGTTAAGCTAGACCCATCAATCATAAGATCATGATCAAAACTTAGTTCGAACGACCCACGACTCGTGGACATCGCCCTTGCCAAAATTGACCACGAAATATTGATCATTTAAAATTATCAATTAGGTAACTAAGTGTTAGGAATAGTGCCCTTAAAGCAGCTTTTGGCTTTACTATTTCCTGGTAATATCACAAAGAATCTTTGAATAATAAACGAGATGATTTTGTTCATAGGCATTTACTTCTTTATGTGCTTATTTATGTCTGTTTGGGTTGACTGTGTTTTGGCATGTATTGAACTCCTCTCATCTGATGAGGCCGTTAAGAACTTTGTTGTTATGGGAACAACACATGAAATAAGTTCTTAACTCCATAGGCGAGGATTAGAAACTTCTCCAAGTCGAGAGTCCGACAGACAATGGGAGTGTCGACCTTGACTCTGTTGAGACTTGCTTATGTGATTATGTCCTTTTGAAGGATCATTCAGTTTCATGGAGTGATAAGTGCATACGATGATGCGTTCATAATACATGAGGGTGATTGGTACTAGAACTTCATCACTGAGATGTCCCGCGTGTAACGCCCCATATTTCCGGATTTCGGGTAAGCACGCCACGTGTGTGTTTTGATGATTTTATATTAATTATTTAATTCTTGCATTCATTAATTAAATGTGACATGATCATTTTATAAAGTTGCATTTTCTAAAGTTGTGAAAATTATTTCATTTCATGATTTATGTACTAGAATTGATTAATTGATTATGTGACATTAATTGATCATTTCCTTGAACTATGGGATTAATTGCATAAGAGGGCTTGATCTTTGATTATTTAACTTCTCTAACTTGTACTTGATTGCTTAACTAATAAAATGGGAGGATTTATGTGCAATTAATTAGGATGACTCATAAAGTGGGAAGCATTAATATCTTCATTTATATCATATTTTAATCCATTACACACAAGACATATTCATACACATATTGCTCCATTGCTTGATCGATCAATTGCCAAGAGAAGGGAAGGAGGAGATTTCCATACTTTGAGCTAATTCTTGAGTTGATCATTCATCTTGAAGCATCATCATCCTCATCCTAGCGTATCATCTCTTCTCTTTTCATTTCCAAGGTGAAAATGGATTTATTTGATTGATTTCTTGATCATGAATGATAGCTAGGGTTATTCATTTGGATTAGATAATTGTGTTTTAATTATGGGAAGCATGAATACTTGGTTATGGCTTGAATTTGATGTGCATATATTAAGGTTTATGGACTTGTAGCATAAGTTGATATATTGAGCTCATATGTGTGATTCTTGATGATTAATGAGTTATGGACATGAATATGTGGAACTTTAGTGAGTATTGAACTTGTATATATATATGTTGCATGAATTATGGCATTTGGATTGATTAGAATTGGAATTGGTTGATTGTTTGTTGTGGTTCGATTTTTGCTCTGTTTTTCTGCCTCTGCTCCCCTGTTCCAATTGCTCTGGTTTTTCTACTGTAGTAATTATTTGAAGTGTAGAGCACTCTCCTTTTTACGGTTCGTCAATATCTATTTTCGTTTGTGAGTTATGGCCGTTTTAATTTGGTGCCGCCAAACTGTCCCGATTCTACGCTGATCCAATTTAAAACCGATTTGTGGCTTGATCAGAGAGACTAAATGATGGAAGTTTTTAAAACTGTTTTACTGGTGTATTTCTGGGTATGTTGTAGATATCTCCACCAATTTTCAGATCGTTTCGACTTCGTTTGATAAGGGAACGACGATCATCTTTCACTAATAGCGCTGCAGGAAATTTTCTGTTTTGTGTCATATTCAAACAAAATCTGGTATTTACTCGGGGTGAACTAGAATTTGAGCCTTACATCATTGTAAAGATATGGTTGTCTAGTTTTCTATGAATTTTGCGGTTCGTTGAAATTCATTCCGATGAAGGAGTTATGCGTATTTGAATATAACGTGCGCATGTTAAAAATTTTCTGCATTAGTGCCTACAAATTTCACATTTTACTCCAATGCTTTAATTGATCCCAAATTGCTATTATATGATACATTTCAGGCAAAAACAACATTATTTTGTGCCGTATTCATGATTCCACATCGTCTCGTTGCATTTTGCCGTTCGTCTTAATTGGTTCATACGAGTCGTGTCTCACTTGCACTTGTCTTTCTTGCACATACCAGCTTCCTAGTGACGAGGAGCCGGCACCGTAGGCGGTTTTCTCGCTTTCTTTTGTCTGTACAGGTGAGGTTTAATTTCTAGTTATATAGAACCATATGACCCTTATATGGATTTTAAGCCAAAACGTATACGTATATCTATAACTTTCCACAAATGTTAATTGATTTTCACTGAATGACTGTATTGTATTGAACCGACTGTTTTGGCGAGTATATTGATTGCACTGTGGGCCCGAGGGTAGTAGCTTGAGCCAACCGGGAAAGCATGGGCTGACGGGTAACTCCGGCTCTATCCTCACCATTTGGGATGACCCCTGAAGCCACTAGGAGATTAGTGGTGGAAGGAGTTCCGGGCTTTGGGTTTCATGCGCCCTCTGCTCACACTGATTGGATGGTTGAGTCTAGCTAACTCACCATCACCCTGGAGGAAGAAGGATGGACTGAAACTGTTACGTGTGCACTGTAATTGATTGCATGATCACCTATATAATTGATTACTTAATCATTGTACACTGTCGGAGTAAGGTTGGAGAATTTCCCTCACTCGTCGGGCCACTGATTGAATGAAATGTAATTGATTGATTGTTAAACTTGTTAGTCATAATCTCGGGCGATGTTATCTTTTTATTGAACTTATATTGTGGTTTTCATAACTCATTACCCGAGGTTAGGACTTGCGTGTTAAATGCGCTTATATGTATATACCCCTCGCTCAGTCTTCTTAGACTGACACCTCACTTTTTTCAAGTTTTGCTAAGGGAGTGCTAGGCGGGAAACTGTGTCGTCCGGAGTCGTAGTTTCGGGTCTAGCACCTATGTTTGTCTTTACACACTTTTGTACCACTTATGTTCATCACTATTTTGTCATGTATATATGGGAGATGATATTGTATTGATATGACGGATTGATTTTGAAACTTATGCTTCCGCTTATATATATCTTTCTGCATAGTTCTAAGTGGTTAAGGGTTAGTCCCGCCTAGCTCGGTTAGTTTTTTTTATTGTCTCCGTTCGCTATAGCTTTGGTTCATATATGGATTGTCCGTTTCATACGTGGATCGAGGCTATAGCGCGGGGGATGGGACACCTCGCGTTTCGGGTGTTACATCCTAAGGTGGTATCAGAGCCCGGTTGCAAAATCGGGTTTCTAGTGTCGAGTCTTGTGAGTCTAGGTCGCACGGCGTAGGAATTACTTTACAACTTGAGAGTCTTGCATTGATACTTGAATTGTTTGAACCTATTTGAATTATTTGAGTTCTTAAATTATGTGTTTACTTGAAACTTGAGCGTTAATTGTACATATTTGCACCTACTAATGGAACATACATACTTTATTTGATCCGGGAGCTACCCACTCCTTTATTTTGTGTACGTGCGCTTTTATTTTATCTTTGCCTGTTGTGTGCACTACTTCTTGCTATGTGGTTAGTTCTCCTTTCGGTAGTAGTCTCGAGACAGATCGGGTTTTCAGAGATGTGCCGGTGATCATCGAGGACAGAGTGTTTTTGACAGATTTCATAGAGATGCCGATGACTCGTTACGGGGCTATTCTGGGTATGGATTGGTTATTCTGGTATAGTGCTACTGTTGATTGTCGGGCGAAGAGGATTCAGTTGGGTTCAGAAATTTCAGTGGGTCGGAGTTCGAAGACCGTTCCTTTACTTTCTTTCTCAGAAGCTCAGAGATTGGTTTGGGACGGGGCTACGGGTTTCATAGCCTATATTCTCAACCGTCCGGAGGATTAGACAAAGTTGGAAGAAACGGAAGTAGTGAAGGAATTTCCCAAGGTTTTCCCCGAGAGGTTGGATTCTTTACCTCCGGAGCGTGAAATTGAGTTCGTAATTGATCTCTACCCGAATGCAGAGCCGTACTCCAAGACGCCGTATCGCATGGCTCCAGCCGAGTTAAAAGAGTTGAAAACTCAACTCGATGCATTATTAGAAGTTGGATACGTGAGACCGAGTTCTTCTTCCTGGGGTGCACCGGTCTTGTTTGTGAAGAAGAAAGACGGGACCTTGAGAATGTGCATTGATTACCGGGAGCTAAATCGGATGATAATCAAGAACAAGTATCCCCTCCCACATAGTGAGGAGTTATTCGATATCCTTCAGGGATCAAAGGTGTACTCGAAGCTTGATTTACTATCAGCTGCGAATCTGAGCAGAGGACATTCCAAAGACAGGATTCAACACTCGGTACGGGCATTACGAGTTCGTAGTGATGCCGTTCGGTTTAACTAATGCCCCTGCAGCTTTTATGGACATGATGCATCGGATATTCAGGCCTTTCTTGGATAAGTTCGTTGTGATTTTCATCGACGACATCCTGGTATTCTCTAAATCCATTGGGGATCACGCGAGGCATCTCCAGTTGGTATTGCAAACTCTAAAAGAGCATCAGTTGTTTGCTAAATTCAATAAGTGTGAGTTCTGGATTGACAGGGTTTCTTTCTTGGGGCACGTGATTTCGGGGAAGGGTTTGGAAGTAGATCCCTCGAAGATCGAATCGGTAATGAGTTGGGAGAAGCCGAAGAATGCCTCAGAGATTAGAAGTTTCTTGGGTGTGGCCGGTTATTACAGACGGTTTGTGAAGGATTTTTCGAAAATTGCCGCGCCTTTAACCCGATTAACAAAGAAAGAGGTGAAGTACGAGTGGAACGAAGCTTGTGAGAAGAGCTTCAATCTCTTGAAGGAGAAGTTAGTTTCTGCTCCAGTGTCAGTCCTTCCCGAGGGCTCAGACGGGTACGCGGTCTATACGGATGCTTCAAAGGAAGGTTTGGGTGGTGTGTTGACTCAGAACGGGAAGGTGATAGCTTATGCCTCCCGAAAGTTAAAGGAGCACGAAAAGAATTATCCAACACACGACATTGAGCTCGCTGTCGTGGTCTTTGCACTAGGAAAGTGGAGACACTACCTATACGGGGTTTCTTTTGAGATTTTCACCGACCACAAAAGCCTCCAGTATTTGTTCACTCAGAAGGATCTGAATATGAGGCAACAGCGTTGGATGAAACGGTTAGAAGATTATGACTGTACTATTAAATACCATCCCGGCAAAGCTAACGTGGTCGCCGATGCACTTAGTAGGAAGGCTAGTGTATCGAGTTTGGAAGTGGGAGTAGGGAGTAGAATCGAGCCAATTGTGATCAAAGCTCGAGTTTCTAACATTACTATCCAACCGGATTTGAAATATCGGTTGTTCGAGATTCAGACCAAGGATCCGGAAGTTCAAAAGTTGGTAACCAAAGCAAAGGAGGATCCAGAATGTCCATTCAGGTTTGATGAAACCGGACTTCTTCGTTTCAAGAACCGCGTGGTCGTACCCGAAGAGTTGAAACGGGTATTGCTCGAAGAAGCTCACAAGTCAGCTTATTCTATCCACCCAGGAGGAAACAAGATGTATAAAAATTTAAGGCAATATTATTGGTGGCGGGGATTGAAGAAAGACGTCGCCGAGTATGTGAGACACTGTATGAATTGTCAGCAAGTGAAAGCCGAGCATCAAAAACCCGGAGGTCTTTTACAGCCGTTACCTATCCCCGAGTGGAAGTGGGAACAGGTGACGATGGATTTTGTAACCGGGTTGCCTAAAGTGAAAGGTGGATTTGACGGCATTTGGGTAATCGTGGACCGTTTAACTAAGTCTGCACATTTTCTGCCGGTTCGGATGTCTTTCAAGATTCGTAAGTTGGCCGAGATTTATAACCGGGAGATTGTTAGACTTCACGGGATTCCAGTGAGTATCGTGTCGGATAGGGATCCGAGGTTTACTTCTAAGTTGTGGCAGGAATTACAAGGAATTTTGGGGACGAAGCTTAACTTTAGCACTTCATTTCATCCTCAAACCGATGGTCAGTCCGAGAGGTTGATAAGGTATTTGGAAGATCTACTTCGGGCTTGTTCCTTGGATTTTCAGACTTCGTGGCATGAGCAACTACCTCTTATTGAATTCGCCTACAATAACAGTTTTCAAGCCTCGATTAGGATGGCTCCTTACGAGCTACTCTACGGCCGGAAATGCCGTTCTCCGTTGTTCTTCGACCTTGAGGAGTGGAAGTGGACTAAACAAGAAGGCGTGAAGAAGGATGAGAAATTGGAAAAACCTTCTAAAGCCGTTCGGGAAATGATTGAGAAAGTTCAACAAATTCAACAACGGATGAAATCAGCTCAAGATAGACAAAAGAGCTACGTCGACCGTCGCCGAAGGGATCTTGAATTCGAAGTTGGAGACTGGGTATTCTTGAAAGCATCTCCACGGAAAGGATTTGCTCGTATCGGGCGAGGAAGAAAGCTTAATCCTCGTTATTTAGGTCCTTTCGAGATTCTTGAAAGAATTGGTGAAGTAGCTTACCGATTAGACCTACCACCGAGTCTCACGGGGATTCATAATGTATTTCACGTTTCTCAACTAAGGAAATACTACCCCGATGGGACCGAGATCATACCGGTTGAAGAAGTGGAATTGGAACCGAATTTGACATTCGTGCAACGACCGGTTAGAATCTTGGATACGAAGTTTAAGGAACTACGGAACCAGAGAATTCCTGTGGTTAAGGTCCTTTGGAGAAGTGATCATACCGAAGAGGCTACTTGGGAAACCGAAGATAAGATGAAACGATTTCATCCGGAGTTGTTCTCTTCCGATCAGTGAATCTGGGGACCAGATTCTTCTAAGGGGGGAGGATTGTAACGCCCCATATTTCCGGATTTCGGGTAAGCACGCCACGTGTGTGTTTTGATGATTTTATATTAATTATTTAATTCTTGCATTCATTAATTAAATGTGACATGATCATTTTATAAAGTTGCATTTTCCAAAGTTGTGAAAATTATTTCATTTAATGATTTATGTACTAGAATTGATTAATTGATTATGTGACATTAATTGATCATTTCCTTGAACTATGGGATTAATTGCATAAGAGGGCTTGGTCTTTGATTATTTAACTTCTCTAACTTGTACTTGATTGCTTAACTAATAAAATGGGAGGATTTATGTGCAATTAATTAGGATGACTCATAAAGTGGGAAGCATTAATATCTTCATTTATTTCATATTTTAATCCATTACACACAAGACATATTCATACACATATTGCTCCATTGCTTGATCGATCAATTGCCAAGAGAAGGGAAGGAGGAGATTTCCATACTTTGAGCTAATTCTTGAGTTGATCATTCATCTTGAAGCATCATCATCCTCATCCTAGCGTATCATCTCTTCTCTTTTCATTTCCAAGGTGAAAATGGATTTATTTGATTGATTTCTTGATCATGAATGATAGCTAGGGTTATTCATTTGGATTAGATAATTGTGTTTTAATTATGGGAAGCATGAATACTTGGTTATGGCTTGAATTTGATGTGCATATATTAAGGTTTATGGACTTGTAGCATAAGTTGATATATTGAGCTCATATGTGTGATTCTTGATGATTAATGAGTTATGGACATGAATATGTGGAACTTTAGTGAGTATTGAACTTGTATATATATATGTTGCATG
This sequence comes from Lantana camara, assembly GCA_037501455.1. Classification (NCBI taxonomy): domain Eukaryota; kingdom Viridiplantae; phylum Streptophyta; class Magnoliopsida; order Lamiales; family Verbenaceae; genus Lantana; species Lantana camara. Next base: position 133,021,107 of record CM074855.1, read on the forward strand.
AATTATGGCATTTGGATTGATTAGAATTGGAATTGGTTGATTGTTTGTTGTGGTTCGATTTTTGCTCTGTTTTTCTGCCTCTGCTCCCCTGTTCCAATTGCTCTTGTTTTTCTACTTTAGTAAGTATTTGAAGTGTAGATAACTCTCCTTTTTACGGTTCGTCAATATCTATTTTCGTTTGTGAGTTATGGCCGTTTTAATTTGGTGCCGCCAAACTGTCCCGATTCTACCCTGATCCAATTTAAAACCGATTTGTGGCTTGATCAGAGACACTAAATGATGGAAGTTTTTAAAACTGTTTTACTGTGTATTTCTGGGTATGTTGTAGATATCTCCACCAATTTTCAGATCGTTTCGACTTCGTTTGATAAGGGAACGACGATCATCTTTCACTAATAGCGCTGCAGGAAATTTTCTGCTTTGTGTCATATTCAAACAAAATCTGGTATTTATTCGGGGTGAACTAGAATTTGAGCCTTACATCATTGTAAAGATATGGTTGTCTAGTTTTCTAGGAATTTTGCGGTTCATTAAAATTCATTCCGATGAAGGAGTTATGCTTATTTGAATACAACGTGCGCATGTTGAAAATTTTCTGCATTAGTGCCTACAAATTTCACATTTTGCTCCAATGCTTTAATTGATCCCAAATTGCTATTATATGATACATTTCATGCAAAAACAAGATTATTTTGTGCCGTATTCATGATTCCACATCGTCTCGTTGCATTTTGCCGTTCGTCTTAATTGGTTCATACGAGTCATGTCTCACTTGCACTTGTCTTTCTTGCACAGACCAGCTTCCTAGTGACGAGGAGCCGGCACCGTAGGCGGTTTTCTCGCTTTCTTTTGTCTGTACAGGTGAGGTTTAATTTCTAGTTATATAGAACCATATGACCCTTATATGGATTTTAAGCCAAAACGTATACGTATATCTATAGCTTTCCACAAATGTTAATTGATTTTCACTGAACGACTGTATTGTATTGAACCGACTGTTTTGGCGAGTATATTGATTGCACTGTGGGCCCGAGGGTAGTAGCTTGAGCCAACCGGGAAAGCATGGGATGACGGGTAACTCCGGCTCTATCCTCACCATTTGGGATGACCCCTGAAGCCACTAGGAGATTAGTGGTGGAAGGAGTTCCGGGCTTTGGGTTTCATGCGCCCTCTGCTCACACTGATTGGATGGTTGAGTCTAGCTAACTCACCATCACCCCGGAGGAAGAAGGATGGACTGAAACTGTTACGTGTGCACTGTAATTGATTGCATGATCACCTATATAATTGATAACTTAATCATTGTACACTGTCGGAGTAAGGTTGGAGAATTTCCCTCACTCGTCGGGCCACTGATTGACTGAAATGTAATTGATTGATTGTTAAACTTGTTAGTCATAATCTCGGGCGATGTTATCTTTTTATTGAACTTATATTGTGGTTTTCATAACTCATTACCCGAGGTTAGGACTTGTGTGTTAAATGCGCTTATATGTATATACCCCTCGCTCAGTCTTCTTAGACTGACACCTCACTTTTTTCAGGTTTTGCTAAGGGAGTGCTAGGCTGGAAACTGTGTCGTCCGGAGTCGTAGTTTCGGGTCTAGCACCTATGTTTGTCTTTACACACTTTTGTACCACTTATGTTCATCACTATTTTGTCATGTATATATGGGAGATGATATTGTATTGATATGACGGATTGATTTTGAAACTTATGCTTCCGCTTATATATATCTTTCTGCATTGTTCTAAGTGGTTAAGGGTTAGTCCCGCCTAGCTCGGTTAGTTTTTTTTATTGTCTCCGTTCGCTATAGCTTTGGTTCATATATGGATTATCCGTTTCATACGTGGATCGAGGCTATAGTGCGGGGGATGGGACACCTCGCGTTTCGGGTGTTACACCGCGTGAGAACATTCCTAAATGGGAAAGGAAGTCTCCTAGAAACTTCCAGATTAGGAAATATCTCACAGGTCAATAACGTGATTCATTAATCCTTAGACTTGAGATTCTGTAATGTCTCATATGAGCTAACTCTGTAATCTTTGATATAGGCTCAAAAGGGTGTCGCCATATAGACACCTGAACCACGGCCTATGTTGGGATTACACAAGTGGCATATGTAGAATTAGTAGAATCTACAAAGGACCTACACTTGTTGGAAGAACAAGAATGATCTCTTACTGATTGAGTTGTTCGTAGTCCATTAAACTTAAACCCTTGGCCAAGGTGGATAAAAGATGAAGACATCAAGAAAATGGGGTTTTCTTGGATTGAGGTCTAAATGGATATGAAACGAACTTAACTTTAAAGATCAAGAATATTTAGGCTCTGAGAATATTCCCATGCCTTAGTTATTGATTGAGAGATGGAGTTGTAGGAGGATCGTATTTCACTGTATGTTATTGACTGAAAGATTCTTCGATTCATTTCGTTATTCGGCTAGGGGTCACACATCCATTGCTAGATTACGTTAGTGTGATCTGTGAAGTGATTAATTAATTAATGAATTAATTAATTACTGTCACTGCTAATCGAATAATGAACCTATAGGGTCACACACAAATGCCAGGAAGGGTTATGGTAGGATGTTAATATGATTAACGAAGGATCAAATTGTTGATCGAAACAGAGCAAGGGCCGCGTGAGTAGCTGCCATGTGTCCAGCACGCGTGGCTACCACGTGGCTGCCACGTGGCACGTACGAATCCCCGGTGTGTAATTTTATTTCACGCGAATTCTTTTCTAGAATTAATTAATTAAATTGTAATTAATTAATTTTGAATTAATTATTAATATTTTATTTCTCAAGCTTAACCCAATAAATAAATAATTAAGAATTAATTAATTTATTGAATCTTGACTTTTAGCTTTAGGAAAGTTGAAAAGTCTAACTTCCTATTGTAGGAGAGAGAAAGTTATTCTTGCAAGACTTGGAGAACAAGTTGGGAACTTATTTTCTCCAATTAAATTAAATAATTAATTAGTTAATTAGTGAGCAAGAAAACAAAGCCCATTAGGTTTAGGAAACCCTGAGAGGGTCGATCCACACTAGTATAAATACTAGTGGTGGTGCTTCTCTTATTCTTTAGACCAACACTCACGAAGTGTTAAGTTTTTGAGAAAAATAAAAGAAAAGTTTTCAAAGCAAAACCCTAGCCATTAACACAAGTTATAGAACTAGCATTATCACTTGCTTGATCGTGTTCTGGGACTGGTGTGGATACGCTTTAGAGGATCGCTGCTTTGGGATCTATCGAGAACCGTTCGAGGAACATTCCGCTTGAAGGGTGTTCAGTAGGCGGTACTGACATCACTAGAAAGCTTCAATCAACGTAAGTTTCTAAACACCCTAAGTACGATACGAGAATTGCAAGTCCATGAGCAAACTTTTGGAAAAATTTTTAATTTTCGCTGCGTTTCTGCTCTAGTTTTCCAACAACTGGTATGAGAGCCACCTTGCAACGCTCGTATTGTATCGTTACATCTTTACGAATTTTGATTGAAAATTCTTGAATTTGGGTATATGTTGTGTATTCATGATTTTAGTTTGAAATACGGAATTGCCGGATTAAAACTTGTAACACCCCCGGAGCGAAGGGTGCCAAATCCCCCGCACTAGGGTCCAACACGAGTAACGAAATGGAAGTTCGCACCCGTATCAAACCATAGCGAACGGGAGACACACAAAACTCACACCCTCGCTAGGCGGCCTAGACCCTCAAGAACTGCGCAAAATAAAATCAGAGTAGCGGAAGCAATTAAAGCAAATCACAAGCTAAACATATATCCCAAGATCATCACATATATATATATATATCATCAAAAGGAGGGTAGGGTCGAGAATTCCAACTATCATGCTAGAACATATACAATATGTACAATGCCCTCTCGGCCAAAATAGCAAAAGTGTAATCAGAATACATAATCTCCAAGTACATAAGCAAAAGAGAAAGTAAACCACTACGAATGCATGAAGACTCAAGCTAAACCACAAGTAAACTCCAAAAGACACTTGCCGCCTAGCTTGACTCGGAAGAACCTGCAACTCAAAAGAAAGGAAAAAGGGGAAAACAACAACGAGGGTTAGTCCTAGTGACTAGTGAGGGGGCTACTCACGCACCCGATATACATATCGATCAAAGCATTTATCAAAACGGAAGGATCCCTGAACCGAGAGTGGTTTTTGCAAGCCCAAGTAGTTCCCGTGTTATAAATATATATATATATATATAGTAAAAAGAAGGCAAAAGGAGAAATTGCCAAATTTTAAGTACTTAGAAATCCACTCTCGTTTCACAGATCATACAAAACTAAACCAACTCGGCGAGTATGAGTCACACACCAAACTCCCATATACGAAGATCAAAGCAAAATAAAACAAATCATCATCCATCCCCAACACCGGTTGATAGAAGGGTTGATCGGCCCTAACTATCCACACACAGAAACGAGACAAGGTTTAATTACTACCTTGAAACCTTCGGCGGTTGCCTCCGCCGGCTCAAGAGAAACACCCTTCCTCAACCTCCTAAGGTTGGGTGAGACTTTCAAATGGAGGTGTTGATGGAAGAGCTCGGCGACCCCTCGGCCGTCCCGAGATTACCATACCACACTCCGGGGCCCAAACATATCACGAAAGTCACACAAACATCTCAAAGCTTATCTTTCAAAGCCAAATCTCGCTTACCCACACACACTTGCATAAAACTAAACTTTTCAAACGAAAGCAAAAATAGTCTATATACTTATACAAAACGTTTTCCAATTCTTATAACAAAGGGGACAACCCCGTAACATATGTATTAAACACATATTTACCATATATAATACGTATTCGCATACGAGGCTCCAAATCACATAGGGTTATAGGTCGCGTAACTAAAAGAACAAAAACCTCACCTTGTCAACGGACGTAGTGGAGACCAAAAGTATGACAACCGGACACCTACGGAGCAAGCTCGTCCTCTACAAGAAGATCCGCTGAACAAGACAAACAACAAGGAACACTCTTAGACTCAATATGAACCACATTGACGCTCGGTACATGCGTATGTATGCTTATGATGCCAATGATATGAAATGAATTCACATTAAGGCCATTTACGAGCAAATAATTCATATAAGAGCATATATCATAAACGAGGATGTAAATCAAAGCACAAATTCATAACATAAGGCTTAGCACATCAAATGACAAGTTAGTCATGCATACATACCAAAAACGAGGCAAGAAGGACCAATAAGAAGCAATGAAAAGGCGAAAGAAATCTCCCCAGATGCCACCCTGATTGGCAAGGCCATGTCAGAAAACAAAGGGGAACGGACACGGCCGTGTCAGGCAAAATAATTCGAAAAAAACATTTCCGAGGGCTTGACACGGCCGTGTCCATTTTCCTTTGTAAACTGACGCGGCCGTGTCAGGAGGAAAAATTCAGAAAAATAAAGGTCGAGGGCTCAACACGGCCGTGTCCATTTTCCTTTGAAACTTGACGCGGCCGTGTCAGGCCTTCGGCCTGAGCAAGTTTTAGCGAAAATTTGCTGATAATGGAAGCAAAACAGGGTATTTTCGGTTGGGGCTTCAAAGAGACTCTTATGCCTTTCAAAATACATACAACATGCATCAAAATGACACAAATTCACCAAAGTTTCATGCCCAACAAGTAGCCAAAATTTCAGCTCCAAAAATGCAAGTAATCAAGGCAAGAAAAGGGGAAAGAAATGCATCAAGAAAATCATCAAAGTTCAAGCTTCATTAATGGCAAATGATCATATTCCAACTACCATGCAAGGAAGTGTAATAAATAGCAAGAATCATGTCATATAAGTCCTTAATCATCAACATAACTCAAGGAAACAAGGAAGGAGCAAGAATCAACAATTTCTCCCAACAACAACTATGCACATGCTTGCTATATCTCCATATTCAACCAAGGAATTGAACTCAAAAACATATAAAAGAGAGAAGAGAGAGTGTAGATTGCAACCATGGACTTACCTTTCAAATTTGAGAAGCTAAGGTTGAGATTTGAGCTCAAAATTCACAAAATCGCCAAAGGGTTTTCCTCTTCCTTCTTGCTTTGCTTGAGCTGATCGGTTTTGGTGAGAGAGGGAGAGAATGGATCGGTATCAAGGGGCTAAGGGGCTGAAATGGTTAGCTAACTCAAGTATAACCCAAGGTTAAGGTTTAGTTAAGGTTCAAATGGGGTCCACAAGGTCTTATTAGGTCAAAAGGTGTCTCTCAAGCATAAGGGGCTCGTTACGAGTGAAATTCGAAGGTCTTAATGAACTTAGAAAAATGTAAGGCTTGTCTCATCGAACCCGAATCGTCGAAACGAGTTCAATGGAGGTGACGGAATTCGAATCCGAATTCCCGAGCTCAAAATACGCATTCCGGAACCCAAGGTGCGGTAAATGCTCTTTAGCCTCCTTTAGGTCCCGACTCCAAAACGAACCCAAAAAGGCAAGCAAAACAAATACCAAAACATGTAACGAGCACATAATCGAGTTCATAAAGCATATAATTAACACATATCACAAATTCACAGAAATCAGAATTAAATACGGATCCAAAACGAACAAATACAAAGCAAGGAAAATTAAACGTTCAAAGATAACCAAATTCATATTAAAGCAAATAAGTTCAAATAACTTCAATAATTCACGTTAGCGATGAAATATCACATAAGGAAATAATTGAATAGCACACATAATAGTTTACCTGAAAAGTCTGATCAGTCGGGATGTTACAAAACTGTTTCTTGAAAATTTTACGAAAATTGTTTCCTGATTAATCTGTTTTTAAACTGTTTTGATTCAGATTAGTTTGAACTGTTTTAATTCGAAATTGGATTACATGAATTTGGTGAAATTGCGAAACGAAAATTACGGAATGGGTCAACCCGCACGCATCAAGTATGCGCATGGGGCTGCTCATCGCAGCCCCGCACCACCCCAGTCCGCGCGCGCACAGATGCTGGGCGCGCCTAGGCGCCTACGCGCGCAGTTCCGCCATCGTCCTGCCTGGGACTCCTGCTCGTGGCGGGCAGGCCAGCGCGCGAGGCACTCGCGCATGTGCAGCCCTTGCGCGCGTCCAGGCGCGCGCTTGTGGGAGTCGTCCGCCAGGCTTCCGAGAGCTCCGCGCGGGCAGTGTGCGCACTGCTGCCTGCTCGAGCGCGCCTTGCGCGTGCGCTTGCGGGCGGCAGGTGCTCGCCTCGCGCGGCCTGTCCCGGGACTCCTTTTCGTTTCGTGTGTTTTTTCTTTTTTTCCAAGTTTCGAAAATCCCGAATTACGAAAATTTGATTTTATTTTAAAATTTGATTTTAAAATTATAAAATTATTTATTTGAAATAATTATAAAAATTTGGGATTTTGTGAATTAAAGTCAAGTTCTTATTTTTCGAGAAAATTACGAAAATCACTTTGAATGATTTATTGGACAAAAATTTAATTTTGAATTATTTGTTGTTTTGTCATAATCCGGTGAATTCGATTTTGAATAAATTCATGAATAATGAACTATATTTAAATTACTTAAGTTAATTGTAACTTGAAGTGAAAGGAATTTTAAATTTAGTTGGTAAATTTGAATAAAAGCGGAATCATGCTAGTTTAGGTGATCATGGGTTAGTCTTATGTATGTTTTAAATTCTGCACATGGATGATTTCAATTGGGGTCGGAGCCCCATAGTTGCGCGTTTTCAATTGGGGTTGAAGCCCTACTTATAAAAACTACAAATCGTTCAACCAATTTCACAATAGCTTTGACAGATGGCTTCCAACAACCTGGATATTCAACTAATACCAAGAGTGCATTAAATTATAATTTGAGTCTGATTTCAAGATATTACCGATGGCATCAGCTTAGTAGGATCTGAACTCCAAGTTTTATATGAACCTTCATTGTTTTGAACCTTTTCTCATAAAAACTGTTCATCCCGAATAAATACCAGTTTTAGTTTAAACATGACACAAAACAGAAAATTTCCTGCAGCACTATTAGTGAAAGATGATCATTGCTCCCTTATCAAACGAAGTCCAAATAATCTGAAATTTGGTGGTAATACTCATAACATGCTTTATTCAACTAATTTGCACCATTAACATTGGTATGATCATAATTCATAGCTCAATTCATAAAATACCTAGGGTTCACACTCTCACATAATCAAGAATTTAAACAAACTTCAATAGAATCAATGAATGAGCAAGAAACATGTTTAACATAACAAAAGTAATATGATTTCATCAAGATAACCAATATATATAGATTCCTAATCTCATAATTTTCAGCTTTTACATAATTAAGACATGAAAGGAGAAATCTAAATGGTTGAAATACCTTCTTGAAGGTGAATATGCAAGGAAACAAAGCTTGGATACATACTTGTATATAATTTTTTCACGTTTCAATAAATTAAATCAACTAAGAATTCTATAAAAAATTCATAAAAATTACACACATATTTATATCAAATGAGCACATAGGAGCAATTTATCATGCTTAACAAAATAAACACAAAATCCGATCGATCCATTTTCTTTTTAAATTTACCTGTCCCCTTAGCATTGAATTTTGGGGCGTCACAGCTAGTACCTCCATATGATGTTGCTTGAGATTGTGGCTGGTGATTCAGACTATCTGACACATGCTTTGTCATCTTACTTTGAGTTGTATCAATTGTCTTATTTTTGGAAGCAATGACTGTCCAAAACAAAAGAAAAAACTTTTATGGACAACTATTATAAACATTGAAAAGTTCAATCAACTGTCCATAAAAATTGACTCAGGAAAAATACATAGCATTTGTTTCAGCAGAAGCCGAGACTAACAACCCCACCTCCAGCATAAGATCAAATACCTCCATCCAATGAAAATAAATAAAACAAGAAGGAAAAGAAAATAAACCAAAACCCAGATCAAAATCCACAAAAAATCAGCAAAAAAGCAAACATACCGATATCTCCGCCGCTTCCTTCAACGCGTCCTCGCGCTCAAAATTTTTCTCCTCCTCCTTGAGACCTCCGCATTTTCAGCAACTTTTCGTAAGGTTGTTGGGAGAGTCATTGAGGAATTAAGGGAATAGAGGGTCAAGCTTTTGAGGGGTTTACGGGGAAGAGAAGGGTTGCCTGGAAGAAAGGGAGGGTTTAGTTTCTATAATAGATTTGAAATTTGGGCGGGTTTGGTTTTAGCGGTAGATTTAGGAACCAATATTTCAGCCCCAAAAGTTATTGTTATGGAATAAAAACATTAAATAATTTTAATTTTTAATAACACTAATATAATTATGTCACAACTCAATATTCATAGGATATTAAGACACAATTAATAACTTATCCAATGTTTGATTACATATGTAGAACCTTCAATATAGTGCTTAATTTTAAAAAATATATATTGCAAATTCCCTCGGAATTTCGAAAATTCAAAATATTAAAAAAAGAGAAAAAATTGTTTTCAAATATTAAATGTAATAACATGATGTTTTCTTTGTTAGTTAATTAAATAAGAAAAAATTCTCTTTCCAAAAATATGTGAAAACGAAATTCGATTTCAATTTAAAATAAAACGAATGTCCTTAACGTTATGATTTCGTTCGAAATACTTACCGAATATTCGATTGCATATGTATAACCATCAATTCAATCATTTAATAACTAAAATTATCTTACTTTATTCACTAATTATACATATAATTGTCATGGATTGTATTTAAACTCAACAAATTATTATATAGTGCTTAATTTTAAAAAATATATATTTCAAATCCCTCGGAATTTCGAAAATTCAAAATATTAAAAAAAGAGAAAAAATTGTTTTCAAATATTAAATGTAATAACATGATATTTTCTTTGTTAGTTAATTAAATAAGAAAAAAGTTCTCTTCCAAAAATATGTGAAAACGAAATTCGATTTCAATTTAAAATAAAATGAATGTCCTTAACGTTATGTTATCGTTCGAAATACCTACCGAATGTTTGATTACATATGTATAACCATCAATTCAATCATTTAATAACTAAAATTATCTTACTTTATTCACTAATTATACATATAATTGTCATGGATTGTATTTAAACTCGACAAATTATTATATAGTGCTTAATTTTAAAAAATATATATTCGATTTAATGACTTAAAGTTTTATTTGTTCGAAAAATATACTATACTCGAAAGTTCGACTATATATATATATATATATATATATATATATATATATATATATATATATATATATATATATATATATATATATATATATATAACTTACAATTACTAATTTAATAGATATCATTATAGCTCTTAATTCACTAATAATATTTATAATTGCCATGGATTTTACCTAAGTTCAACAAATTATTATATAATTAATAATTAAAAAATAACTATTCAAAATTCCGAGGGAATTGCGAGGGAATTCCGAGGGAATATTTCCCTCGGAATTCCCTCGAAAAGTAGTTTTATTTTAATAATTAAATAACTTTCAATTGTCCGAGGGAATTTTCCCTCGGAAATTCCCTCGAAAACTAGTTCTAATTTAAAAATTAATTAAATTTTAATTTTCCGAGGGAATTTTCCCTCGGAAATTCCCTTGGAAAATAATTTTAATTTAAAAATTAATAATTTTTTATTTTCCGAGGGAAATTTCCCTCGGAAATTCCCTCGGAAACTAGTTATAATTTAAAAATTAATTAAATTTTAATTTTCCGAGGGAATTTTCCCTCGAAAATTCCCTCGGAAATTAATTTTAGTTTAAAAATTAATAATTTTTTATTTTCCGAGGGAAATTTCCCTCGGAAATTCCCTCGGAAACTAGTTCTAATTTAAAAATTAATTAAATTTTAATTTTCCGAGGGAATTTTCCCTCGAAAATTCCCTCGGAAACTAATTTTAGTTTAAAAATTAATATTTTTTATTTTCCGAGGGAAAATTCCCTCGGAAATTCCCTCGGAAACTAGTTCTAATTTAAAAATTAATTAAATTTTAATTTTCCGAAGGAATTTTCCCTCGGAAAACTTGGCGGCTAACGTTGGCGTTAACATTTCCGAGGGATTTCCGAGGTAATTTTCCCTCGGAAATTAATTTGGCGAATTCCCTCGGAATTCCTTCGGAAGTCCCTCGGAAATTTCCGAGGGAATATTTCCCTCGAAAATTTCCCTCGGATTTCGGCTGTTTTCTTGTAGTGTTATGTGCGTACTGTTATGTGTTTATTATGTGGCTTTCCTTATTATTGTTTTTTGGCCGGGGTATACCCCGTGTACTTCTTATTAGATCTTATTAACTCTTAGTTTCCTGATTAATTATTTTATATAATTAATATTTCTTAATCATTTTAGAATGGGCGATGTCTCACGAGTCGTGGTTCGTTCCGGACTAAGATTAGTTGAGATCTTATGATTGATGGGTCTAGCTCAACACTGAAGTAGATATGGATGTCTCACGAGTCGTGGGTCCACAGTCGAAAGATCAGTGATGCAAAACATTACTAGGAATTCAATGAGAGATCGAATTGGTAATTAGTACCTACCTAAGAATCTTAGACCTTTGGATGTCTCACGAGTCGTGGGTCCAAAACTAAGATTGCTTGGGATCCTAGTACCCACTGAGAAAATAATTTTCTTGTAAAGTCGTTGGGATTTCTGGACTTTCTAAAAACAGTGGGAGAACATATTTCTAAAGACCTTGTTAATATGTACAATCGTTATTATTCAGCATGCTCATGATTTCTCTGTTTTTCCATTTAGGTTGTAGTTCTGTGATTCCCTACAAACTGAATTGGCAACCAAAAACCCTTTGGTATCCATCCTCGAATCAAACAAGTTGACGGGGCCCAATTACTTTGATTGGCTTCGGAATCTAAAGATAGTTTTAGATTCTGAGAATAGAAGATATGTTCTCTTCGAGGGAGAGCCTACCCCTGAGGGTGAGGCTTCGACTCGGGCCGAAACAGCCGCGATTGCGAAATGGTCTGAAGATAATCTTCAAGCCTGTTGCCTCATATTGGCTAACATGTCTCCGGACATGCAAAGGCAACATGAGTCTATGGAATACGCTTGGGAGATTTATGACCATCTTGAGCAATTGTACAGCCCCAAAGAGCGTGTTCTAAGGTACAGCACCTCTAAGGAGCTCTTTCATCTCAGAATGAAAGAAGGTACAAGTGTCCCCGAACATGGGCTTAAGTTCCTCGCTTTGAACGAGAAGCTTACTTCCATGGAGATGCCTCTAAGCGAAGACCTCGCCGTGGACTTGTTGCTCGCATCACTTCCACCATCATTCAATCCTTTCATGCTGAACTTCAACATGAATCATGCTCATGCTATTGTCGCTGAGCTGATTAGTCAGCTTGTGACTGCTGAAGTCATGATAAAGAAGGATAACAAAATAATGATGGTCACATCCTCTTTTAAGCCTTCTAAAAGCAAAGGGAAGAAAGAAGAAGGGATCTCTTAATCCCGATGGAGGGGTTAAAAAGAGAAAGGCCAAGAAGAAAAGGGATCAGAGAGAGGACGTTTGCCACCACTGTGGCAACAAAAGGCATTGGAAGAGGAACTGCCAAGAGTACAAGGATACTCTAAAGAAAGGTGTGTTTATTGTTGAAGTAAATCTATCTATTGATTCTAATTCTTGGGTACTTGATACCGGCTATGGAGCTCATATCTGTAATGATGTACAGATGCTAAATGAGGTTCGACAGCTCGAAGAAGGAGAATGCATCTTAAAGGTTAGGAATGGATCAAGCATTCAAGCTCAATCCATTGGGACGTGTAGATTACATTTAGGTGTCTTTACTTTAGTTTTGAATAAAGTCCTTTATGTACCTTCTATTATTCGTAATATAATTTCCATTCCAATATTAGATTGTGAAGGCTATGAGACTTTCTCCATAAATGGAAAATTTTATCTTAAGAAGAATAAAGCTTCCGTTTTACTTGGTACATTATCTAATGGACTTTATACAACTAAAGACACCAATATTTTGAATATACAACAATCAAACAAACGCAAAAGAGATGACAAGATCTCGGCTTCTTTATGGCACGCACGTTTAGGCCATATCTCTAAAGATAGGATTGCTAAGTTAACTAATTTAGGATCATTCTATGATAATGAACTTAAAGAGTTGACTCATTGTGAATCATGTCTTAAAGGAAAAATGGCCAAGACTCCCTTTAATGGTAAAGTGGAACGTGCCACTAAAGTGTTGGATTTAATCCATACTGATGTTTGTGGACCACTTAGTGTAAGTACTAGAAACAACCATCAGTATTTCATAACCTTCATAGATGACTTTAGTCGTTTTGGTTATGTGTACTTAATGAAGTATAAATCCGAAGCCTTTGAGAAATTCTTGGAATTTCAGAAGGAGGTTGAGAATCGAACTGGTCACAAGATTAAGACACTTCGATGTGATCGAGATGGCGATTATCTAAGTGATGAATTCCTTAATCATCTCAGAGATAATGGAATTATCTCTCAGTGGACTCCTCCGAGAACTCCTCAATTGAATGGAGTTTCCGAAAGAAGGAACAGAACCCTTCTTGTTATGGTTCGTTCCATGATGAGTTTCACTGAATTGCCACCATCATTCTGGGGTTATACCCTAGAATCAGTAGTTAAGATTCTGAATCTTGTTCCCTCCAAATCTATACCCAAAACCCCATATTAGATGTGGTTTGGCAAAATCCCTAACTATTCTTACTTAAGAATTTGGGGTTGTCCTGCTTTCGTGAAGAGGATAGTGGGAGATAAGCTTGAAGCTAGATCAAGCTTATGTAACTTCGTAGGATATCCTAAAGAGTCAATAGGAAATCATTTTTACGATCCTCTTGAACAAAAGGTCTTTGTGTCAAGAAACGCCACTTTTCTTAAGGACTCGTTCCTTAAAGAAAAGAAAGGCAAGATCGCAGAACTCGAAGAGGTTCGAGACCAAGGTCCCACGCCTAGCTTGGAGAATGACGTCCCTATCCCTACCCAAGAGAGTGATACACGCGATAATCCTCCTCAAATAAGACGTTCTGAACGCATTCCTAGACAACCAGAGAGATGGTATGGTTTTCTCCACCAAACATCGCAAATGGATAATGATCCATTAACTTATGAGGAGGCATTGTTAGATTCGGACTCTGAACAGTGGAAAGAAGCAATGAAATCCGAAATGGATTCCATGTACTCTAACCAAGTTTGGACCTTGGTTGATCCATCTGATGGGATCAGGCCCATAGGGTGTAAATGGATATATAAGCTCAAGCTTGGAGTAGATGGAAGCGTGGTAGCCTTTAAAGCAAGATTAGTTGCTAAGGGGTTTACTCAAAGACCAGGTGTAGACTTTGATGAAACCTTCTCCCCGGTTGCAATGCAAAAATCCATTAGGATCCTACTTGCCATTGTTGCATATTATGACTATGAGATATGGCAAATGGATGTGAAAACTGCCTTTCTCAATGGAGACATTGACAAAGACTTTTACATGGAGCAACCCATGGGTTCCACATTCAGTGGGAGCGAGCAAAAGGTTTGCAAGCTTCAACGTTCAATCTACGGATTGAAACAAGCTTCTAGGAATTGGAACATTCGATTTGATGAAGCAGTCAAATCATTTGGCTTTATTCAAAATCCGAATGAGTCCTGCGTGTACAAGAAAGAATTGGAAACCTCGATTCAATTTCTGGTACTTTATGTAGATGACATCCTCCTCATTGGGAATACGAAGGATGACATGAAAGTAACAAAGTCTTGGTTATCGAACCAATTTGAGATGAAGGATCTTGGTGATGCATCCTACATTCTCGGTATAAAGATCTATCGGGATAGATCTAAGAGATTATTAGGATTATCACAGTCGGTTTACATAGACAAAGTACTAAAGAGATTTAGTATGGAAGAATCCAAACGTGGAAAACTTCCAATGGGCCCGGGAACAATTCTTTCGAAGAAGCTGTGTCCCAAAACTGAATTTGAAAAGTCCAGGATGTCCAAAATTCCTTACGCATCAGCTATAGGAAGCATAATGTATGCAATGCTATGTACTCGACCGGATGTGGCTTATGCACTTAGTATGACTAGCCGATTCCAATCTGACCCTGGTGAAGGTCACTGGACTGCTGTAAAGAATATCCTTAAGTACTTACGGAGAACTAAGGAATTATTCCTGGTTTACGGAGGCCATCAAGATCTTGTCATTAGAGGATACTGTGATACAAGCCTTGCATCAGACATGGATGACTTTAAATCCATGTCAGGATACATATTCTGCCTGAACGGCGGAGCAGTGAGTTGGAAAAGTTCCAAGCAAGTGACCACTACTGATTCGACCACTGAGGCTGAATACTTAGCTGCAAACAATGCAGCTAAGGAAGGTGTTTGGGTAAGAAACTTCATCCACGAGCTGGGTGTACTTCCTAGCATTAAAAACCCCGTTACAGTGTTTTGTGACAACACCGGGGCGGTTGCTCAAGCAAGAGAACCAAGATCTCACCAAAGGACCAAGCACATTTTGAGGAAGTATCACTTAATTCGTGATATCATCAATAGAGGAGATGTGCAAATTGAAAGGGTCACATCCACAGAGAACATGGAAGATCCGCTTACTAAAGCCCTTAGTCAACAGGCTTTCGAAGGACATCTTCAGAAGATGGGTCTTAGAATAGCACCTGAGTGGCTTTGATGGGCAAGTGGGAGATTGTTAGGAATAGTGCCCTTAAAGCATCTTTTGGCTTTACTATTTCCTTGTAATATCACAAACAGTCTTTGAATAATAAATGAGATCATTTTGTTCATAGGCATTCACTTCTTTATGTGCTTATTTATGTTTGTTTGGGTTGACTGTGTTTTTGCATGTATTGAACTCCTCCAATCCGATGAGGTTGTTAAGAACTTTGTTGTTATCGGAATGACACATGAAACAAGTTCTTAACTCCATAGGCGAGGATTAGAAACTTCTCCAAGTCGAGAGTCCGACAGATAGTGGGAGTGTCGACCTTGACTCTGTTGAGAGTTGCTTATGTGATTATGTCCTTTTGAAGGATCATTCAGTTTCATGGAGTGATAAGTGCATACGATGATGTGTTCATAATACATGAGGGTGATTGTTACTATAACTTCATCACTGAGATGTCCCGCGTGAGAACATTCCTAAATGGGAAAGGAATAAGTCTCCTAGAAACTTCCAGATTAGGAAATATCTCACAGGTCAATAACGTGATTCATTAATCCTTAGACTTGAGATTCTGTAATGTCTCATTTGAGCTAACTCTGTAATCTTTGATATAGGCTCAAAAGGGTGTCGCCATATAGACACCTGAACCACGGCCTATGTTGGGATTACACAAGTGGCATATGTAGAATTAGTAGAATCTACAAAGGACCTACACTTGTTGCAAGAACAAGAATGATCTCTTACTGATTGAGTTGTTCGTAGTCCATTAAACTTAAACCCTTGGCCAAGGTGGATAAAAGATCAAGACATCAAGAAAATGGGGTTTTCTTGGATTGAGGTCTAAATGGATATGACACGAACTTAACTTTAAAGATCAAGAATATTTAGGCTCTGAGAATATTCTCATGCCTTAGTTCTTGATTGAGAGATGGAGTTGTAGGAGGATCGTATTTCACTGTATATTATTGATTGAAAGGTTCTTCGATTCATTTCGTTATTCGGCTAGGGGTCACACATACATTGCTAGATTACGATAGTGTGATCTGTGAAGTGATTAATTAATTAGTGAATTAATTAATTACTGTCACTGCTAATCGAATAATGAACCTATAGGGTCACACACAAATGCCAGGACACGAGGGTTATGGTAGGATGTTAATATGATTAACGAAGGATCAAATTGTTGATCGAAACGGAGCAAGAGTCGCGTGAGTAGCTACCATGTGTCCAGCACGCGTGGCTGCCACGTGTCACGCAGTCCACGTGGCTACTACGTGTCACGCACACGTGGCACGTACGAATCCCCGACGTGTAATTTTATTTCATGCGAATTCTTTTCTAGAATTAATTAATTAAATTGTAATTAATTAATTTAAGTCTTTTAATTAATTTTGAATTAATTATTAATATTTTATTTCTCAAGCTTAACCCAATAAATAATTAATTAAGAATTAATTAATTTATTGAATCTTGACTTTTAGTTTTAGGAAAGTAGAAAAGTCTAACTTCCTATTGTAGGAGAGAGAAAGTTATTCTTGCAAAACTTGGAGAATAAGTTGGGAACTTATTTTCTCCAATTAAATTAAATAATTAATTAGTTAATTAGTGAGCAAGAAAACAAAGCCCATTAGATTTAGGAAACCCTAAGGGGGTCGATCCACACTAGTATAAATACTAGTGGTGGTGCATCTCTTATTCTTTAGACCAACACTCACGAAGTGTTAAGTTTTTGAGAAAAATAAAAGAAAAGTTTTCAAAGCAAAACCCTAGCCATTAACACAAGTTATAGAAGTAGCATTCTCACTTACTTGATCGTGTTATGGGACTGGTGTGGATACGATTTAGAGGATCGCTGCTTTGGGATCTATCGAGAACCGTTCGAGGGACATTCCGCTTGAAGGGTGTTCAGTAGGCGGTATAGACATCACTAGAAAGCTTCCATCAACGTAAGTTTCTAAACACCCTAAGATACGATACGAGAATTGCAAGTCCATGATCAAACTTTTGGAAAAAAATTTAATTTCCGCTCCGTTTCTGCTCTAGTTTTCCAACACTAAGAAGTAATAAGCTCCACTAGCTATCCCACGACTCGCGGACAATAACTAGCTTCACTTACTAAACTTAAAACCTATTGATGGAATGCTAGGAATTTAATTCAAAATTTGCACCTTGAACTAAACACCTGTTTTCGAAAATTAGCCTAATATTTAAAGGGAATTTTCGATGTAACCGGAGAGTTGTCCGGTTCGACCTGACCAACATATACGTTATCCAATTTAATTAGTCTTGATTAATGCAACTACAACTTAAATACATTCCACACAAGCACTTAGCAGATAACATGTCCTAGCATGACACTAACATGAGATGATCATGGGTTCTATCTATCTTACACGTGATATGTGGGAGCCACTCGACAATCACAAGTTCTAACATATATGCCACATAAACAGTTTAAATCACATAAGGGAATTGGAAATAAAACGATGTTCTATCTATTACAATAATAGTAGTCCTCTCTAACAATTCGAGAGGTCTTCACTTATGGCCTCCATCTTGTTACTTGTTGTGTGGATCCATCTTACTCCATGAGTGCAATGTCTCCAAAATGAAAGAAAAAGACCTCACCACCTATCTTTACTCTCAAATTACAATAAAAAGAAAAGGACATAAAGTAATAAGGCTCAATCTTCATATCGGCCTTAGACAATTACACGGGGCATACCCCGGCCTCAAAGACAGTAATATGGAAAACCACATAACAAACACATAACAGTACGCACATAAGTGAGGCACCGACCCCAATTGAAAAACGCAACTATGGGGCTTCAACCCCAATTTAAACCATTCATGTGCATAAATTAAAACCATACATAAGTCTAAACCCATGATCACCTAGCATGCAAAAATTGCAAGAATTTAAATTTAACCAATAAATTAAAATTCTCGCTTTAAGCTCTAATAGCTTAAAACACGACTTAGATGCAATTCTTGTTAAAGAGTCTTTTCTATAAAACCCGAAAAACAATAAACTAATAAAATTCCAATTAATTTCTGAAAATTAACAATTTTATTCTTTCAATATTTTCAGAAAATAAAGTTTGTAATTTTTCCAAAATTTAAATCGTTTTAATTTCTCAAAATCTCAATTTAAACAATTATTTCAAAAATAATTCAAATTTAATAAAATAAAATTTTACAGGAAAAATAAATCGGGATTTCAAGGATCGAAATACGAAAAACGAAAAACACGAAACACGGGGCCGAGACAACGCAAGGTCGCCCGCACGCTGCACGGCAACGTGCTCAAAGGCGGGCATCCCCGTGCGTCCCTGGGCGGACGCTCCCGCAACGATGCGGGAGCTTCTGGGCGGCTGTCCCGCGCGGTTGCGGGACAGGAGAGCAGGCGTGCCTAGGATCCGTCGCGCGCGGCTGCGCGACGGTGGGCGTGCAGGACGGTGCATGCGGGCCTGGGCGTGTGACACCTTAACAAGCCTAGGCTCGCGTTTTCGTATCGTGTTTCGTTTTTCGTATTACAGGTTTCTCCAAAACCCAATTCAATCCAAAATTAAAAAATACGATTTTAACATATTTCAACTAAAACAGTTTTTCAAAAACACGATTTAAGAAAACAGTTTTCAGAAACTTTTAGGAAAAATGCAGTTTCGTATTTCACGCTTTCTAAAAGAACTCAAGAATACTCAATTCGCATCTAAGCTTAAGAATTTCTACCAAATTCAGAATAATTTAGACGAATCAGAAACAGGCCTTACAAGGTGGCTCTGATACCACTTGTTGGGAAAACGAGACAGAAACGCAGCGGAAATTTAAAAATTTTCCCAATAGATAGAATCGAAAACTTGCAATTCCTATTTCCAGATTCGTAGAGATCAAGAAACTCACTTAGGTAGTAGCTTTCTTGACACGTTTTGAGCCGCCCTCAAACGCGCTTCATGCGGTAATAGCAACCCGTCCCTCGAAAATCTATTTCTACTTCAGAATCCATTGTAGAGATAGCAATCCATACCAACCTAAATTCAAATCATGTTAGGGAAACTTGCTTAACGATATAACATAATGAAAGAAACATGAAACGAGAAAGGCATGATTGAAACTCCCTTCGAAAACCAGTTTTCCGAAAATAGAAATCTGCCCGCCATAAAACCCTCGTGAAAAAATTCATCCTTCAGGATATGGGCGAACGGTTTTCGCCATCTTCTTTGGTTCGATTTTTTCACTTCTATTATGTTGGGTTCAGAATCGTTTCATCATCCCTTGTGGTCGTTTTGCCTGATCCCCAAAAGTTCATTCGAATCTTCCAAGACTTCACGATAGAAGCCCTCTAGAGAAATTGTCCACCAACCGCGACCACGATCCGAATAGGGAGGATGCTAGTTCTATATTCTGTGTTTAGGCTCTAAGGGGTTAGTGTATAATTGTGGAGAAGGAGAGATTTTTGTATTATTCTCTATGGGGTTCGAACCCCTCACTTATATAGGGTTAGGGTTCGAACCCTATTCCTTATTGGACAAAGAATTCCAAACCCCTTTGGAAAGGGATTTCTTGCTTGGAGACTAAGTCTCTTACTTTGACCAAAAGTCTTCCTATTGATCAACTTGGAAAGCAAGATTCTAATCTAACTCTTTTAGATTATTAATTTTACTTTATTTATTTTACAATAAATAACTTGAAGACTAATAATATAATTAATTCATAATTAATTATTTATTAGACTTTATTTCTCCAAATTAGAACTTTAATATTAATTAAAAATTAAATCAAAGTCCATTAAATAATTAACACATTAATTATTTAATATTTATACGCATACATACACGTGACTACACGTGTCCATAAGGACATGTGTGGACCCCACCATTCACTTAATGGTCCGATCAACTCGTTTAATCGATTCAAGCCTTAACCCACGTGACCGAGTTGTTGTATGTGACCCTCTAGGTTCTTAATTCAATTAGCAGTGACCCCAATTAATTAATTCTCTAATTAATTAATCAGTCCACAGATCAAACGACCATAGTCTAGCAACAGGTGTTTGACCCCTATCCGAATAAGAATGTCTCGATTCGACAGAACATTTAAGTCATTGATTCATGTGAGATACAATCCTCCTACACCCCATCTCTCAACCAAGATCTAGGGTAAGGGAATAATTAGAACCCTAATATTCTTGATCTTAAAGCTAAGTGCATTTCATATCCATTTGATCTCAATCCAAGAAACTCTTTTCTTGATGTCTTGATCTATTGCCTTGGCCAAGGACTCCATATGGTATATGAATGACTTACACAATAAGAGATCACCTTGCAAATGCAACTGTAGGTCCTTTCTTGATTCTCATTCAGTTCCATGAATCACTTGTGCAGCCCCAGCATAAGGCTTGAATCAGTTGTCTAAGGCGACACCCTTTAAAGCTTATACCTAGGACTACAGAGTTAACTCATAAAGTGACACGGAACCTCAAGTCTAAGGATCAATTAATCCTAATTTGGAAGTTTCCATTTCCTGAAATAGAAACTTCCTTTCCCATTTAGGAATCTTCTCACACGGGGCACCTCAGTGAACTTACTTATGGAAGTAAGCACCCTCATGTATCACACACGTATCAACTATACACTTTGCACCTCCATGAAACAAGGTGGTCCTTCTTAAGGGCGTGATCCCACAAGCAAGCCTTAAAGGAGTCAGGTTGACACTCCCACTGTCTGTAGGACTCATCAGCTTGGTGTATTTTACTAATCATGACTTATGTGATATAGGGCTCGTTTCATGAACCATTTCACCTAAATGGTAGAGTTCTAAAGTCATCAGGATTAGTGGAGTTCTCATACATACACAGCTAAAGTAAACGCATACCAAACAAGAGCATATAAAGAAGTGTTTGCCTATGATATTAATCAATCGTATATATTCAAAGATTGTCTGTGATCCCAGGAAAGTCCCAAAACAGATTATAACCAATTGGCTTTCTAGGGCACTTTTCCAACAGGTCTAACCCCAAACCAAATAATCAGTTTATAATAACTTAAGCGGAAGCATAAGTAATAGTAATGATCAAACGACATGCATCGAGATTATACAATATCCTTTACATGCGCTTCGATACAATATATCCAAATCACAACACTAGCATAAATATTTTGTAACGCCCCAAATTCCGGAAGTTTAGGTAAGCACGCCACGTGTGGGTCTTCGGGTGTCGGGGGTTTAATTTTATATATTTACTTGCTTATTATAATTTCATTACATTACTATGTGCATTATACATTCCTATATATTTATATGAATTCGTTTTAATGTGAAATTCGTGAATTAGGTGATAATGTGCTTAATTGTCTTATACGACTTTAATGGATCATCTCATAAACTTATGGACTTAATTGCATTTCATGAATTGGGAGTTAGATGTCTAATTGTTAGAGTTGATACTTGATTGCATTCATTTAAATGCTTGAGGGACTATTATGCAATTAGAGGTGGTTTTATGCTTGTAGTGGATGATATAATATATCATATATGCATTCTTCTCCCACACACTCTCATACAATACATTACATACAAGAGAACACACACACACCTAGTGAGAATCGGTATTTACACCATCAAGAGAGGAAGAAAGATTTCATCTAATCTTAAGCTATAATTGAAGAACTTTGGAGCTAAGATCATCAACATCATCACATCTTCACCTCATCATTTCTTTTCCTTCATTTCAAGGTATAAATGGAAGCATTGCTTGAGCTCTTGATTATTTGGTTGAGTAGGGTTTGATGATTGATTGGTGCTTTCATGTTTATTCTTGACTAGAAGCATGTTTAGGTGTTTTTCCCTTCAAGATTTGCATGAAACATGAAGTTATAAGGAAGTTGGATTATATGAAATTTTATGGGTTTCTTTTGGTGAATCTTGATGATCAATATATGATATGGGTATATATGTTAGATATTATTGTGCTTCAAGTATGGATACATGTTTCCTCAAGTTTTGATTGCATTTGTTGGTTGGAATTTGGTGTTTGGGTTGGTTTTGCATGGAAACCCCTGTTTTCTTGCCCTGTTTTTCTGTTACGCGCAGTTGACACGGGGGTGTCACTTTTTCCTTCTTCAGCGTGACACGGGGGTGCTTGATGGGTTGAGTTTCTGTACCGTGACACGGGGGTGTCACGGATTGCTTTGTTTTGGTGACACGGGCGTGTCACCTTCTGTTCGCATGCTTGTTGCCCGCTGTACTGTGACACGGGGGTGTCACAGTTTAGTGTATTTTTGTGACACGAGCGTGTCACCCTCTGTTTTCATGCATATTATTTTGCGTGCATGGCTGTACGTGTATGTGTTATATATACTTGGCTTATTGACAATCATGCTCTTATTTGACATTCACTAAATCGTTATTGCATAACATATTGGTGCATGACGTTGCCGTTCGTCATAATTGGTTCATTCGAGTCGAGTCTTATTTCACACTTGTCCTTGTTGCACAGATTACGGTCCCGTTTTCGAGGAGCCCGCTCAGTAGGGTGCTCTCTTGCTTCTTTTTGGTTGGTTTGTTCAGGTGAGGTTTACATTCTAGATAAATAGAACCCTTACAACCCCTATATGACTATTTCGGCAAAATGTATATATATATACCTATAGTTTGCGAACTTTATGATTTTCAAATGATTTAACAAAACCGATTGATTGATTGATTGATTGACGGATTGATTGTTTTGGCGAGACATTGAATTGCACTGTGGGCCCAAGGATAGTGGCTCAAGCCAACCGGGAAAGCATGGGCTGACGGGTAACTCGAGTGTTATCCTCACCAAATGGGATGACCCCTGAACCCCCTAGGAGATTAGGGGAGGAAGGAGTTCCGGGCTTAGGGATTCATGTACCCTCTGCCCAGACTGATTGGATGGAGGGGCCTTGCAATCCCACCAGCACCCGGAGGAAGAAGGAGTCACTGAAACTGCTAATTGTGCACAGTAAATAATTGCTTGTTCACCTAATCACCTAATAATTGATTGATTGTACACGGTCGGAGTAAGGTTGGAGATTGCCCTCACTCGCCGGGCCACCTATAGATTGTATTGGACTGAATTAATTGATAAATTGAATTAGTTGTAACCTCGGGCGATAGTACCTTCTACTCTAATATTTGTGTTTGCTTTCCTAAAATTATTACCCGAGATTATAGCTTGCATGTATGTGCGCATATATTTATTTATACCCCTCGCTCAGTCCGTTTGGACTGACACCTCAACTTTTCAGTTTTGCAGGTTAGTGCTAGGCGGGATTAGAGTCTCGTGTCTTTTATTCGGGTCTAGCACTGCACCTTCATACTTGTACATGTGTTGATACTAGTTATTTTGTAGTATATCTTGAATCATACTTGGATTGATATTGTAGTGATATGATTTGTTGGTACCTATATGTATTGAATGCTTTTGCTTCCGCTATTTTATTGCTCTGAGTTGTTTTGGTTTTAATTGAGGGTACCCGTCTAGCCTTGTGTTTTTTTTTATTGTCTCCCGTTCGCCATGAGTCCGGTTCATATATGGACTACCCATTTCATTTGTGAGCTAGACTTATGGTGCGGGGGTGTGGCATCTCGGCGTTCCGGGTGCTAGATATTTCATCCATTTTCCCGACACATGCTACAATGAAAATGAACCGTACAAGACCTGAATGAATAACTGGACACGACTTTAATCCCGCCTAGCATGCACCTGCAAGAACATGAAAGGTGGAGGTGTCAGTCTACGAAAGATTGAGTGAGGGGTTTATATAATTACAAGCGCAATTATCATGCAAGTCATAAACTCGGGTAAAGTTGTTGGAAAGGAAAGAATATAAGTTCAGTAGTAAATAGACATCACCAGAGAATTCAACTATCAAATTTAACCATTTATTTAATCAATTTCATCCAATACGTGGCCCGGCGAGTGAGGGAAAATCTCCAACCTTAAACCAATAGTGAACAATAAATGTTTGATTTAATTATCAGGTGATCATGCAATTCAATTACATTGCAAAAGTAGCAGTTTCATGAACTTCTTTTCCCTCCAATGATGGGAAGGTTGCGAGCCTTCGACCATCCACGACATGGTGTACGTCAGGAACATGACTCCCACGCACGGGACTCCTTCCTCCACCAAACCTCCTGGTGGATTCAGGGGTGATCCCACAATAGTAAGGATAGCGCAAGAGTTACCCGTCAGCCCTTGCTTTCCCGGTTGGCTCAAGATACTACCCTCGGGCCCAGAGTGAACAATACATGATACTCGCCAACATGCTCGGTACATGACAATAACATGGCTTGCTTGCAATGAACTTGACTTGCTTTCAAGGAACATGGCTTGCTTGTAATTATGAGTAAATTTCAAGGAAATTATAGATATAAATACCTTTTGGTCGAAATCTCACGTAAGGGTTGTATAGGTTCTATGTAACTAGAAATTAAACCTCACCTGATAGGCGACAAGATGACTCATGGATGCATGAACGTGCTTAATCGATCAATAATCTCCGCCCTGGAGAAGAACTGGATAAGAAACAGGACATTGTGTACACGTGAGACAATAACTCAAGGATGATACCAAACAGGACGCACGGCGTGATCAAGTAACGAGATGACGTGCAATACCCAATGTAGCATATAAACATCATGTTATGACATGTAATTGATCATATAATAACAATTTGGGGTCAAAAAAATGATTGGATTAAAAGTTGAAAATGGCAATTTTATGCAGAAACTTTTGTTTTGTCAGAGAGATGGGAACGGCTGTTCCGGGTTGTAGTGTAAAATGGGAAGGGCCGTTCCCATGCCCTTCCGAAAATGCCCCCGCGTTTATAAAATGAAAATGGCGATTTTGCTGGGAATGGCCCTTCCGGCACAAAGGCCAAAATGGGAACGGCCGTTCCTATGTTCGCTCACCTGCTTCATTCAAAAGCATGGGAATGACCGTTCCCATAATGCACTGAAGCGGGAAGGGCCGTTCCCATGCTTCTACAACTTGAAAAACAGAGCAGAAGCAGGGGAAGGCTTCGGGACAAAATCAACAACATCAAAACACCAAATAATGATCACCAAAGTGCAAGTTTTCTGGGAATTGGCATGTATACATGTTCAATATGCAATAATATTCCATAAAAACACTTAAATCATACATGATCATAAAGATTCATGAGTTTCAAGTTCATGTATGAATTCACCATAAAAGCTCAAATCTTCCAAGAATTCATGCCTCAAATCATGGTATAATCATATATTCATGCATCAAACAACATATAATCCATTTATTCCATGAATCATAAACCCTAGCTTCATCACTCAATCAAGAAATCATTCATACAACTCTTGCATATACCTTGAAGAGAAGAAATGGAAGAAAGTGATGAAAATGGATGATTGAGCTTCAAAGCTTGAAATTTCTTGGAAGAACTTGGTTGAATTTAGCAAAATCCTTTCTCCTTTTCTTCTTGGATGAACCGAGACAATAAGGGAGCAAATATGTTGGATGATTTTGGATGAAAATGAAGATGGAAGCATGAAGAAGCAATATTACGTGAATCATCAATTTGATTTTGGTGAAATGCATAAATTGCAATTTAATCCCTCAAGTGTATAATTCATGCAATTAAGTTCTATTTCAGGAAAAATGGTCACTTTAGTCCAATGAAATGATCATGTAATTTGGTCCTCACATTTACAAGGATGATCATTTAAGGACAATTAGGACAATAAATCAAGCTCGACAATTAATTCACGTAACAATCAAATCCAATTCACACAATAATTCTCAAATTGGTACAATTTCACATAATCATGTAAGAATACAATTTATAAAATTAATATGACACGTAGGAATTAATAAACGAAAGAATTAAAATAAATCCTAACTCTCGAAAAACTTACACGTGTCGTGCGTACCTGAACAACTGGAAATCGGGGCGTTACAATTCTCTCCCCTTTAAGAGGATCTGGGGTCTTGAAATGCTGGAATTTGATTGGCTCTCCCGTGTTCATCCAACGTGGGTTAGCCATTTCCCGTCAGGGATTAGTTCGGAAGGGGTCTTCAATCAACAAGGTTCCTCCAAGTTGTTAAGTCACGACCCTCACTTACCGGAATCTACTCACTCGTAGGAAAAGCTAATATGCCGCTAGAACAAGTTTAACCAAGTAGCAAGTAGTAATGAGAGTGCCCCATCTCTCAAATAATCAACAAGAGAACCCCGTCTCTTGACAAGCAACGAGAGAACCCCGTCCCTCGAACAACACTGAGAGAATCCCCATCTCTCATGCACACAAAATAAAATTCAAGCGAGCAATTAAATAAACATTTCACAATTATCACGTAAGGAATAGGTAGAAGGTATCAATTACGTCAATTTGTTGTTCATATAAAAAAACAAATTAACAATGAACAAGAAATCATATACGGCAATAATAAAATAAATTATGCACGTGATATGCATGTTCAAGTGTACCGTTCACCGTGGAGTGAAATTCTTATATTGTAACAATTCGGTTGAATAGTTGATTCCATGGTCGAGATGTCTTCTCACTGTACTATCATGTGTCAAATGCTCGATGTATATAACCCGATAACCACTCAATCTTCACCCCGCACTGAATTCTTTATCCTTCTTAGCATCACAGCCCAAACGTTCGGCTCTCAAATGAATACTTGGCTTCAACCTAACTAACTTGTTCTTCCCACAATTTATACTTATCTCCAATTTCTTAAAATTCCCTAAGGCTTGAAATACATTACACATCAATATCTTTTGCATCCAAGAAAGAATGAATTTGTATGGT
The DNA here is from genome assembly GCA_037501455.1 of Lantana camara. NCBI lineage: Eukaryota > Viridiplantae > Streptophyta > Magnoliopsida > Lamiales > Verbenaceae > Lantana > Lantana camara. The sequence continues at coordinate 133,048,589 of CM074855.1, forward strand.
TCCTGAAATAATATCGGTGGTCTTTAATCTTGCAACTAAAGTTACCATCACTGATTATTTGCGCCGTCTTGTCCCATTAATTACCAAGTATTCTCTAAATATTTCATTTTCATCCTCGGTTGACTTGACTCCCATATCATTCTCTTTCAGCTATTTCGCACAGATCTTGAATGATAGTCGTCATCCTTGTAAGATTCTCATCTTTGATCAAAGTATACTCAACCAACTCATAGAAGTCATGAACATGCATATCACGTGCATTTTGTATTTTCTTATTGTCACAATTGATTCCTTGTTATATGTTATTTGCTTTTATATGACTAATAATTGACGTAATTGATATTTCATACCTGTTCATTACCTGATAGCTATGTGAGATTTATGTAATTGTCTCTTGAATTGTTATTTTCTTGTTCGAGAGATGGGGTTCTCTCGTTGCTTGTTCGAGAGACGGGGTTCTCTCATTATTTACTTGAGAGACGGGGCACTCTCATTATTACTTGTTACTTGCCAACTTGTTCTAGCGGCATATTAGATTTTCTTTCGAGTGAGTAGATTTCGGTAAGTGAGGGTCGTGACTTAACAGCATTGGAGGAATTTTGTTGATTGAAGACCTCTTTCGAACTAATCCCTGACGGGGAGTGGCCAACCCGCGTGGGATGAACAAGGGAGAGTCAATTAAATTCCAGGAATTCGAGACAGTGGATCTGGGGACCAGATCCTCTTAAGGGGGAGAGAATTGTAACGCGCCAATTTTTGGTTATTCAGGTACGCACGATACGTGTGAGTTTTTCGAGAGTCAGGATTTTAATTTGTTATTTTTATTTATTCAACTTATATGTGTTGTAGTAATTTTATAAATTTTATTCCAACATGATTACGTGAAATTATGTGAAATTGTATCAATTTGAGAATTATTGCACAAATTGGATTTGATTGTTTTGTGAATTAATTGCCAAACGTGACTTAATTGCTTAGGTGTCCTTGATTGACCATTCTTTTAAATTTGAGGACCTAAATTGCATGAAATGTCCTTGGACTAAATGATCATTTTCATGAGTGTGAACTTGATTACATGAACTTACAAAGCTTGGGGGTTTAATTACAAATTGTGGTGATTCATCTCTTTTAAGAGATGAATTACCTTATATGCATCTCTTCCACAACTTTCATTACATTTCATACATCCAAATTTGCTTCCATGCCTCTCGGTCCATCCCCAAGAAGAAGGAAGAAAAGATTTCATCATCTTCAAGCTATTTTCTGGCTAAATTAAGGACTTTGAAGCATCATCATCTCCATAATTGCATCTCTTTTCTTCCCCTTTTCACTCAAGGTATAAATATGAGATATGTATGAATTCTTGAATTAGTATTTGAAGCTAGGGTTATGGTTTATGATTGATAACTTGTCTAATTGTTGCTAGAAGTATGATTATAGCCTTGTAGCTTGAATTCAAGCATGAATTCTTGAAGATTATGGAATTAGTTGATAAGTTGATATATGAGCTTGAAGTTGATAATTATGATGATTAAGGCATGGTTTATGTGTTTATATTGGTTTTTATTGCACTTTAAGCATGAATATATGTTTTTTTCATGATTTATTGCATTTGGGATTGAATTATATGAGTTTTGATCAGATTTGGTTATGGTTTGTGTTTCCCCTATTTCTGCTGCTCTGTTTCTGCATCTTCTGCATAACGGGAACGACCCTTCCCGTTTCCTTTGTAATTGGGAACGATCGTTCCCATGTTTGAATGTGAGTGTGTGCTGGCGAGAACGGGAACGACCGTTCCCACTTTGGCTTACAGCCAGGAACGGTCTTTCCCATTTTCGGGGAGCAGCTTCGGGGAGCTGGGAACGACCCTTCTCATTTTGAACTAAGGGCCGGAACGGCCGTTCCCAGGCCCCTAGAGAGGCAGTAAGTTTTTGCATAAAACTTGAAATTTCCATTTCCTTTCCTTTACCTTAATTGATCCCAACATGCTATTATATGATCAATATCATGCAATAATATGATTATATCATGCTACATTTGATAATGCATGTCATCTCGTTGCATGATTATGTCGTGCGTCATATTTTGGTATCATTATTGAGTCATGTCTCACGACTGCACAATGTTCCCTTTTCTTGTCCAGTTCTTCTCCAGGGCGGAGATTATTGATCGATGAGCATGTTCATGAATCCTTGAGTCGTCGTGTCGCCTGTCAGATGAGGTTTAATTGCTAGTTATTTAGAACCCGTATAACCCTTATGTGGAGTTTTGGGCCAAACGGTATACATATATATCTATAATCATTTCAAAACTCTCAAGTGTTGGAAGCCAGCCATGCTCATTGAAAGCAAGTCGTGTTACCGTGATTGAACCGTGATCGTGTTTTGGTGAGTAATGTATCGTGCACTGTGGGCCCGAGAGTTAGTGTATGAGCCAACCGAGAAAGCATGGGCTGACGGGTAACTCTGCACTCCTCTCGTACCGTGGGGATGAACCCTGAATCCACCAGGAGGTTTGGTGGAGGAAGAAGTCCCGTACGTGGGAGTCATGAACCTGACGTACACCGTGTTACCGTGGATGGTTGAAGGCTAGCTAATCTTCCCATCATTGGAGGAAGAAGGAGTTCATGAAATTGCTACTTGTGCACTGTAAGTAATTGCATGACCACTTAATTAATTAAAAGTATCGTGATTGTACACTGTCGGAGTAAAGGTTGGAGAATTGCCCTCACTCGCCAGGGCCACTGATTGACTGATTGAAACTAATTAACTTGTTAAGCTTGATAGTTGTAATCTGGGGCGAAGTGTATTGTATTTTGAACTTATATTGTTTCAGTTATAAAATTTTACCCGAGATTACAACTTGCATGTTATCTGCGCTAATATTTATTTATGCCCCTCACTCAGTCTTCCATAGACTGACGCCTCCACCTGTCAGGTTCTTGCAGGTGTGAGCTAGGCAGGAATTGAGTCGAGTTCAGTCTTTGCATTCGAGTCGAGCACGGTTTATTTATTTGTGGTTGTATATGAATTATTATTATTGTTATTTGTTAAGATATTTCGGAGGAATTATATATGTTTAAACCGTACCTGATCAGTGACATGTTTACATATGTTTCATTTATGTTATTATACATTGATTGTCGTGATTTGGGGGTTAGTCCCGCCTAGCTAGTTGGTTTATTTTATTGTCACCCGTTCGCTATAGGTTGGTTCATGTACGGATTCTCCATTTCGTATGTGGATCGGCCTATAGTGCGGGGGATGTGGCATCTAGGCATATAGGGTGCTACATCTTAGGTCATGTGTGTGGGTTTTTCGAGAGTTCGGATTTTTTTAATTCTTTTGTTTAATAAATTCCTACATTTCATGAAAATTATATGAAATATATTTTAACATGTTTACGTGGAACTATGTGAGATATGTATCAATTTGAGAATTATTGCACAAATTGGATTTGGTTGTTACGTGAATTAACTGTCGAACGTGCCTTAATTGTTTAATTGTCCTTAAATTGATCATTCTTTTAATTGTGAGGACCTAATGGCATGATCATTCACTAGATTAAATTGATCATTTTCCATGGAATGGAACTCAATTGCATGAACTTAGATAAGTGGAGGACTTAATTACAAAATCATCATTTCATCAATTTTTAAAAAAGGAATCACGTAGAAGCATCCTTGCGCTTCGGGTGCTACATCTTAAGTGGTATCAGAGCCCGATTGCAAAACCGAGGTCCTAGTGTCGTGTCATGCCAAGTCTAGGTCGTACGGCATAGGAATTGATTGTTAATTTGAGAGTCTTGCATTTTAACTGAACTTCTTGACCTGTTTGAATCCCCTGAATTATTTGAACTACTTGATAATTTGTATATGGCTATTTCACTTGGAAATACTCAATCATTCCTCTGTGGCAAACTAATTAAGTTCTCATGGGGCAACAAGCCGACCCCACCTGGAACGAGCTCAAACCCACTGCTCCCCCCTGCACCGACACCTTTACCCGCCCTTTCTGCTGCAGAACTTTTGGCATACGAGAGGCAACTTGCAATGAGCAAGATGGGAGGCGTTCACGCTCTCATGCATCCCCAGGGGCAACTTCCTCTAAAGCAAGCCATGTTCCTTGAAAGCAAGTCATGTTCATTACAAGTAAGCCATTTTATTATCATTTACCGAGCATGTTGGCAAGTATCATGTATTGTTCACTATGGGCCCGAGGGTGGTGTCTTGAGCCAACCGAGAAAGCAAGGGCTGACGGGCAACTCTTGCGCTATCCTCACTACTTTGGGATCACCCCTGAATCCACCAGGAGGTTTGGTGGAGGAAAGAGGCCCGTGCGTGGGAGTCATGTTCCTGACGTACACCATGTCGTGGATGGTCGAAGGCTCGCTACCTTCCCATCATTGGAGGGAAAAGAAGTTCATGAAACTGCTACTTATGCATTGTAATTGAATTGCATGATCACTTGATAATTAAATCAAGCATGTATTGTTCACTATTGGTGTAAGGTTGGAGATTTGCCCTCACTCGCCGGGCCACGTATTGAATGAAATTGATTAAATGAATGGTTAAATTTGATAGTTGTATTCTCGGGTGATGTCTATTTATTACTGAACTTATATTCACTCCCCCTTAAGAGGATCTGGTCCCCAGATCCACTGTCTCGAATTGCTAGAATTTAATTAGCTCTCCCGTGTTCATCCCACGCGGGTTGGCCATTTCCCGTCAGGGATTAGTTCGGAGGGGGTCTTCAATCAACAAGGTTCCTCCAAGTTGTTAAGTCACGACCCTCACTTAACGAAATCTACTCACTCGTAGGAAAATCTAATATGCCGCTAGAACAAGTTTAACCAAGTAGCAAGTAGTAATGAGAGTGCCCATCTCTCAAATAATCAACAAGAGAACCACGTCTCTTGACAAGCAACGAGAGAACCCCGTCCCTCGAACAACACTGAGAGAATCCTCGTCTCTCACGCACACAAAATAAAATTCAAGCGAGCAATTAAATAAACATTTCAGAAGTATCACGTAAGGAACAGGTAGAAGGTATCAATTACGTCAATTTGTTGTTCATATAAAAAAACAAATTAACAATGAACAAGAAATCATATACGGCAATAATAAAATAAATGATGCACGTGATATGCATGTTCAAGTGTACCGTTCACCGTGGAGTGAAATTATTCCTTTGTAACAATTTGGTTAAATAGTTGATTCCATGGTCGAGATGTCTTCTTACTGTACTATCATGTCTCAAATGCTCGATGTATATAACTCGATAACCACTCAATCTTCACCCCACACTGAATTCTTTATCCTTCTTAGCATCACAGCCCAAACATTCGGCTCTCAAATGAATACATGGCTTCAACCTAACTAACTCATTCTTCCCACAATTTATACTTATCTCTAATTTCTTAAAATTCCCTAAGGCTTGAAATACGTTACACATCAATATCTTTTGCATCCAAGAAAGAATGAATTTGCATGGTTCCCGAAATAATACCGACGGTGTTTAATCTTGCAACTAAAGTTACCATCACTGATTATCTGTGCCATCTTGTCCTATTAATTACCAACTATTCTCTCAATATTCCATTTCCATCCTCGGTTGACTTGACTCCCATATCATTCTCTTTCAGCTATTTCGCGCAGATCTTGAATGATAGTCGTCATCCTTGTAAGATTCTCATCTTTGATCAAAGTATACTCAACCAACTCATAGAAGTCATTGTCTCTCCCATTTCCATCACTAACAATAGATTCAAAACTAACAACCTTTGTACCTTCACTTACCTGATTATTACCTTTCAACTTCTACTTTCCACTTTCTGTTTATTATGGAAATTTCTGTACTAATATTCATCCCATTGGCGCCTACTTCTTGGTCTTGACAGAGGACTTCTACTAGCATGCATTTCATTAACAAGAGAGATCAAGATTCAAATTTTACCACCCAAATTTAACCAGGTCGAATCCTTTCCCATTTACTGCGTCAATTGATATACGAAACTACGAGGGGATCATAAAACAGAGGAACCCGCATTCTGAGAACAGTAATAAAGACAGAGGTACTATCGATGACGGGGCTTTTCTTCGGGTAAGAGGAAGAAAAGGCTTAAGTTATTGAAGAATTCTTTCACATGGTTCTGGTAGAGGGTTCCAGAAAGAATCAGTGTTCTTGAAGTTCCAACTTTCTCGAGTGAGGTCTAACATTCAGCTTTAATTTGTTTCCGGCCGGCTCTCTCCCCCTTAAGAAAATAGAAATTTTCTAATTCCTTGAACTTGTTTACCGCTTCTCAATTCCTCTAACTCACTTCTCTTGAAGTCTACGTTTTTAGTTAAGTCACATATTTACTGATCCTTGTTCCAAATGAATGACCCCAGTAATACCAAACGTAAACTTCTTCCCATCTCTTGATTCAATAAACACTAAATAATGCGTGCAGGTTAAAATGTTAATGCACATATTACACGTACCACTAATTTGAGGATGCAACATTTTGGAGTAATCGTATTAATTTAGAGATATTCGTATAAGTAGAGAAATTTAAATAATTTAAATAATTTGAACACGTACTTAACATATCAAGTATGTAATCTTGAATAACAATTATGGTAACATATATAAACGAGAGGTAATTAAATTAATACATATATGATGCACGTGCTTATGAATGCATTGAACCTGTCACCGTAGTAATGCTAGGCTTTAATCCGGCACCCATTCCTTGTTGGTCGAATTACAAGCTTGTCTCGATTTGTTGATCATATCTAGTTTTCCTACGGTTCTCTAAATTTTTAAAATTTTCCGGCCTCAACTCGCACCTTTCCATAACTCGATTTTTGAGATTTCGTGAACCCAATTTTGTCTCGATTATCAATGTGTAAGGGTTTCCGAACCTTCACCATAACGTTGAAGTCTTGACATTTCTGAAGAATTAATCTCCAACGGTGGTCCTAGTATTCACTCTAGTTATTGCTTTGCCTTTCTTTATTGCTTCCATTTGTTACTCCATATCTTCCAATTCAGCCTCGCAACACGATAATTCAGTTTGGATCGGGAAAATAAACTCATTCCGTACAAATATTGTAGCACCCACCATGATAGGCGCCACAACCCCCGCACTACAAGTCTAGCCCACACAAGAAATGGATAGTTCAAGCATGGACCGGACTCATAGCGAACGGGTGACAAACAAAATATCCTGGCTAGGCGGAATCTAACCCTGAACCAAATTAAATCAGAATACCAAAGCATATTGCGGAAGCATCAGAGCCAAACATGAATTTCAATAATGGTTACAAGCCCAATACATATCATGAACATAAATTAAATCAGACATGCATCCTAACAACGGGTTCAACTAAACACGCAACCTGTCCCGAATCAAATCCAATAATCAAAATTGGCACCGAGGCCTAAATTCATAAAGAGATACAATTAAATTCATAATAATGTGAAATGTGACTCAGGTGAACAAGTGACTCGAACAAACATGATAAGACTCGACTCCCGCCTAGCTAAACCTGCAAGAGCTGAGAGAGTGAAAAGAGGGATCAGTCTCTAGAAGACTGAGTGAGCAGGGGCTATACATATAATATAAAAACATGCGCATCCAAGTCATAAATCCCGAGCAAAGTTTTATTTGAAGTTAGTTCCCTCGAAGGGCTAGAAATTAAGTAAGCAATGCTCGAACTTTACGACTAATTCATATTAAATTCATTAAGTTCATAATTCATACATAAACATCAAGGCTCGGCGAGTGAGCGTGCATTATCTCCAACCAAACTCCGACCGTGTACGACAAATATCATCAATACATTAAATAGGTGATCATGCAATATATCATAATACACACAAATCATATATCATATCCTAAATCATATTCGTTTGGGCAATCCGTGTCCCGGCCTTCCCGCACGGTGCCTATCAATCATAACATATTCATAATCATAATCATAATCATAATCATAAAATGAGTTCCAACCTTCTTCCTCCGGTTGGTGGACAGGTTAGCTAGACCTGAACATCGGTTCATACATAGGCACAATGAGGGTACATGAATCCCTCAAAGGCACTCGGCTCCCATTCCCAGCCAAATCTCCTAGCGAGGTCCGGAGTCGCCGTTAGTTTGGTGGAACTAGTACACGGGATCACCGTCGGCCCTTGCCTCCCCGGATCACCACATGCACTAAGTCCCGGGGCCCGTGTGGTTCATAATCATATCATGCATTCGCCAAAACATTTTAATTCATAAGAAACATAATACATATCGATTCATTAGAAAATAATTTACTCTATTAAAAATATTTACTCGATGACTCCATTTTGAAACGATATATATATATATATATATATATATATATATATATATATCCATAGGGTTTTGGGCTAAAACTTATCACGTAAAGGTTGTACGGTTTGATATGTAACTAGAACGAAAACACCCTCACCTGGAATACCACGAGATAAGAAACATGAGCAATACGGGTGCCTATTCAATTTGGAAGTCTCCGCCCTGGAAACAAACTGTACAAGAGAAGGAACAATGTGTACTCGTGAGAATTGACTTAATATGAAACCACATAGACGCACGACAATGCTAAACACATGATATGAGATGTATAAGAAGTAAAATGATGTTATGGAGTTACATAATCAAGTAATTCGTTCAAGTACATTCCATACATGAGGGTTTCAAGCCCAATCATTTCATTTCTTTCATAATTCATAGCAAATCAAGTCATGAACTTCATATAACATTTATAATTCAAGTATATCAAGTTTACAATTGTAAAATAAACAAATAGAGACATTCAAATCATTTAAATCTCACGAAATCACATACCAATTCTAACTATATCAATTTTATATAATTCACACATGGCATACTTGGTTTATATAATGCGCATTTACAAAGAAATCAAATCAATTCACAAGTCATGAAATGGATTCAATTAGCAAGATTATTTAATTAAATCAAAAAAATTCATATATCACATTTCATACAAATTCACAATATATATAACCAATTAATTCATATAACATGTTACGAGTTCCTTATAGATTCACAAAGTCATTTATCAATTTCCAACTATATCATTCAACTATACAAAGTTCATACAACTCATATTTCTCTAAAATTACACAAACATCCCTCCTATAAGTGTTATATTCATTTTAATAGCATGAAACGAAACTAATATCCACAACAACATGAATTCATACATTCATAATTTATTACATGTTTTCAAATGCCATACAACGCAAGCATACAAGATCAAAATATATTTTAAAACAATTAACAATTAATACGATTTCGGCATAACGGGATTCAAATTGCAAATCAAAGCATCAACATATATCATAGTTCATTTAATACATGCTTTCGTACACATTGGAATTCATATTGATCGACTAATCAAGCAATTGACAATTCATTGCAATTAAAACAATTAATTTCAAATAAATAGAAATACACAAAATAAATCATAACAAATCAACCGGGCATTCGATTGACGAACGGAAAGTGGCGTTGGACTCACCACAATGAAAGGAACCTTCTGTCCGAAGGTCACCGGAATGCCGCTACCGGAGCCGCCGGAACAGTCACCGGCCGCCACCGGAATACCGTCTCCGGTGGTCGGAAAAAACCCCGGAAGGACAGAAACGTGCATCTCGGCCTGCTCAACAAAAGCCCTCAATCAATTTCAGAAAATACCAAACACACCGGACTTCGTTGACGAAAAACCGAACTAAATTCCAACGACGAAAACTGAAATTAAATACAAACCGCTAAACGAAAATAAAATCCGGATATACCGTTGGAAAGCTTGTAACGAGCCCTACGAAAGCCCCAAGTCAAATCGCCGAAAAAATCATCGGAAAATCGGACCACCGGTCCAGCCCCGGTTCGCCACCGGTTCACCGCCGCCGACCGGTTCTCGTGCCGCCACCACCACGAATAGCTCGGGCTCGTCGTCAGGAATAACTTTTGTGAAGCGAACACCACCAAAACTGGCCGAAAAATGGCCGAACCGCCGCCCCAAAGTTGTGCCGCTGCGTCACCACCGGAACCACCACTTGCGGTGGTTTTCGTGCTGAATGGAGGCCGGAAATCGAACGGGAAGGTCCAAAAACGTAGGGTAGGGTCAAGCTCCGCTCGCGAAACTCGTCGGAACGCCGGTGGCAAAGTGGTGGCGCCACCCGCCACCTTCAGGCCGTCGATGCGCCGCCGTCGGTCTTCGGTTGGCCACGAAAATGGTACGGTTGTGACGGGCTCGTCGAGCTGATGAATTTCCACTATTGATTCGTCGAATTCCGTCGAGAAACGAGGGAGAACGAGCATGTGTGTGAAAACACACCTCGAGTGCATGAACAGTGTTGCTACGCGAGGAAGACGATGCGGCTGGAGCTGCTGAAATGGCACGCAAAACGAGGATTCGGGGTATATATCTCGGGTCCTCGTACGAAAAAAGGGTCGGAAGAACAGGCTAACGAAGTCAGAATTGAGCAAACTTAGAGTCTACGGACTCGTTTCGCTGCCCCGGAAGCGTTAAAGGGATCAAAGAAGTCAAAATCTCTACCGAACGAGAAGTGACCGGAAAAACCCCCTAAAAGGAGAAAATTACAAAAAGGGCCCTAACTCTAAAAGAGTTCAAAAGAGGGCCACACAACGCACCAATCACATAATTAAACACATAAAAATGTTGAAAGATGACGTACCTTATTTATCGGATGAGCGGGGCTTTACAAATATAACATCTTGGCTTCCCGTGCACTCGAGATCACTGTATCGATCAACTTTCTTTAAATCCCATCTATCCGATTTCTTTCTTCCCCGAAATCCAAAATATCTCAATTCGATTGATTTTTTGAACCTTCCAAATTAATTAAAGCCCTGTTTCAAGATCCGAAGTATCTCAACTCCTCCAGAATTTAATTCCCAAAATTTTAGTTTGACCGGAATTACTTGATTTGCTTCCTTCTCACGCCTTGGTTTCGCCTCCAACTAACTGAAATCTTCAACTTGCACACAATTCCGAACCTTGGATCGTTAGTATCCTCAAATCTTCCTTGACTTGATTAAGTCTTCTAAACCAGGTTGATCAACCTCTTTCATTCTCTAACTTTCTAAAGCTCGTGAGTTGCTCTCACAATTGATTCTTTTATTCCGGATCTTATCCTTTGAATCATAACCCAATGGAAGGAGATAATGGCTCTCGAATCCTTGTATAATTTTCCCGGTCCATTCCTTACCCTTCCAAGCTAGAGAGGAAGAATTTGTAATATGCTGAGGTTGTCGTAAAGATGGGTCGTGGTTTGATATTATTTCCACAACCTGTAGCTCACAACTTCTTTTGAAAATAAATGCATGTGGTTAAGGTATGTTCATGTCACATAAAGGTTACCAACAACACGAATTTGATGCCAAATGCAGCAACTACTTCGATAAAATTTTAAAATAAACACATTGGACATATAAATTTTCCAACAATTAAAGATCAATTATTCAACAACTAGTGGCAAGAATTGATGCCATATACAAATTATCAAGTAGTTCAAATAATTCAGGGGATTCAAACAGGTCAAGAAGTTCAGCTAAAATGTAAGACTCTCAAATTAACAATCAATTCATATGCCGTACGACCTAGACTTGACATGACACGACACTAGAACCTCGGTTTTGCAACCGGGCTCTGATACCACTTAAGATGTAGCACCGAAGCGCAAGATGGCACATCCCTGCACTATAGCTCAATCCACATATGAGATGGACAACCCATACATGAACTAAACTATAGCGAACAGGAGACAATAATAAAAAAACTACACTAGCTAGGCGGGACTAACCCCAAACCAAATAATCAGTTTATAATAACTTAAGCGGAAGCATAAGCAATAGTAATGATGAAACGACATGCATCACGAATATACAATATCCTTTACATGTGCTTCGATACAATATATCCAAATCACAACACTAGCATAAAATTTCATCCATTTTCCCGACACATGCAACAATGAAAATGAACCGTACAAGACATGAATGAAAAACTAGACACAACTCTAATCCCGCCTAGCATGCACCTGCAAGAACCTGAAAGGTGGAGGTGTCAGTCTATGAAAGACTGAGTGAGGGGTCTATATAATTATAAGCGTAATTATCATGCAAGTCATACTCGGGTAAAGTTTTTGGAAAGGAAAGAATATAAGTTCAGTAGTAAATAGATATCACCCGACAATACAACTATCAAATTTAACCATTCATTTAATCAATTTCATTCAATACGTGGCCCGGCGAATGTGGGCAAATCTCCAACCTTACACCAATAGTGAACAATACATGCTTGATTTAATTATCAGGTGATCATGCAATTCAATTACAGTGCACAAGTAGCAGTTTCATGAACTTCTTTTCCCTCCAATGATGGGAAGGTAGCGAGCCTTAGACCATCCACGACATGGTGTACATCAGGAACATGACTCCCACGCACGGGACTCCTTCCTCCACCAAACCTCCTGGTGGATTCAGCGGTGATCCCAAAATAGTGAGGATAGCGCAAGAGTTACCCATCAGCCCTTGCTTTCCCGATTGGCTCAAGATACTACCCTCGGGCCCATAGTGAACAATACATGATACTCGCCAACATGCTGGGTACATGACAATAACATGGCTTGCTTGCAATGAACATGACTTGCTTTCAAGGAACATGGCTTGCTGGTAATAATGAGTAAATTTCATGGAAATTATAGATATAAATACCTTTTGGCCGAAATCTCACGTAAGGGTTGTATAAGTTCTATGTAACTAGAAGTTAAACCTCACTTGACAGGCGACAAGACGACTCAAGGATGCATGAACGTGCTCAATCGATCAATAATCTCCGCCCTGGAGAAGAACTGGACAAGAAACAGGACATTGTGTACACGTGAGACAATAACTCAAGGATGATACCAAATAGGACGCACGGCGTGATCAAGTAACGAGATGATGTGCAATACCCAATGTAGCATATAAACATCATGTTATGATATATAATTGATCATATAATAACAATTTGGGGTCAAGAAAATGATTGGATTAAAAGTTGAAAATTGCTATTTTATGCAGAAACTTTTGTTCTGTCAGAGAGATGGGAACGGCCGTTCCGGGTTGTAGTGTAAAATGGGAAGGGCCGTTCCCATGCCCTTCCGAAAATGCCCCCGCGTTTTTAAAATGAAAATGACGATTTTGCTGGGAACGACCCTTCCGGCATAAAAGCCAAAATGGGAACGACCGTTCCCATGTTCGTTCGCCTACTTTATTCAAAAGCATGGGAACGACCGTTCCCATAATGCACTGAATCGGGAAGGGTCGTTCCCATGCTTCTACAACTTAAAAAACAGAGCAGAAGCAGGGGAAGGCTTCGGGATAAAATCAACAACATCAAAACACCAAATAATGATCACCAAAGTGCAAGTTTTCTGGGAATTGGCATGTATACATATTCAATATACAATAATATTCCATATAAACACTTAAATCATACATGATCATCAAGATTTATGAGTTTCAAGTTCATGTATGAATTCACCATAAAAGCTCAAATCTTCCAAGAATTCATGCCTCAAATCATGGTATAATCATATATTCATATATCAAACAACATATAATCCATTTATTCCATGAATCATAAACCCTAGTTTCATCACTCAATCAAGAAATCATTCATACAACTCATGCATATACCTTGAAGAGAAGAAATGGAAGAAAGTGATGAAAATGGATGATTGAGCTTCAAAGTTTGAAATTTCTTGGAAGAACTTGATTGAATTTAGCAAAATCCTTTCTCCTTTTCTTCTTGGATGAACCGAGACAATAAGGGAGCAAATATGTTGGATGATTTTGGATGAAAATGAAGATGGAAGCATGAAGAAGCTGTATTATGTAAATCATCATTTTGATTTTGGTGAAATGCATAAATTGTAATTTAATCCCTCAGGTGTATAAGTCATGCAATTAAGTTCTATTTCAGGAAAAATGGTCACTTTAGTCCAATGAAATGATCATGCAATTTGGTCCTCACATTTACAAGAATGATCATTTAAGGACAATTAGGCCAATTAATCATGCTCGACAATTAATTGACGTAACAATCAAATCCAATTCACACAATAATTCTCAAATTGGTACAATTTTACATAATCATGTAAGAATACAATTTATAAAATAAATATGACACGTAGGAATTAATAAACGAAAGAATTAAAATAAATCCTAACTCTCGAAAAACTCACACGTGTCGTGCATACCTGAATAACTGGAAATCGGGGCGTTACACCTTAGACAAATTGCATAGCCTTGTGGGTATCATCACTCACAATATTAGGAGCATACCGAACCAACCGATCAAATTCCGAAATATATTCCGAGACAGTCCTATTTTCTTGCTTCAATTCCATAAACTCTTTCAATCTCCGAGTTCTTACAGATGGTGGAATAAACTTGCCTTTGAATCCCCGAACCAAAACATCCCAAGCTACTTCTTCCTCAGTGGCATCTAAATGGATTTTAGTAGTTTCCCACCACGAGAAAGCCTGTCCTTGTAACAAAGCAATGGTACACCTTACTTTTTCTTGAGAACCACAAGGAATAAGTTCCCAAGTTCGCTTGATCTCTTTAAGGCATTGTTAAGCTTGCATATCATTCCCAGAATAAAACTTAGGAGGATTCTTATTTTGAAACTCCCGATAAACAACCGAGATTCTTCCTTCTTGAACTCCCGCAGGTGCCGGTGCAGGTGGTGGTGCAAGTGGAACGTAGTCTCGAAGCCTCTGATCAATAATAATTATAAACGAATTAACAAAGGCCTCAGTTTGTGGTGGTTGTTGTTGTTGTTGTGGTTGGGGAGTAAGAGAATGATCACGGCGACGACGCTGTTCTGGAGAACGATATCTTCTCGGAGGCATCCTGTAAGTAAAATACTGAAATATGTGCTATGTTTAGTCCATACATGAGGATGCAAGTAAATCAAGAAAAATCAAGAACTGAAGCACATAAGCACACAAGAAACGCATATGCAACACGTTGACAAGTTGTTCCTAAAGCCGTATGACTTATATAGACTCAACATGACACGAGAGCCCGGGTTTTGCAACCCAATGCTCTGATACCACTTAAGGATGTAGCACCAGAGCGCGAGACGCCACATCCCCCGCACCGAGACCCGACCCATATATGAAATGAAAGGTCCATACACGTGTCAAGTCAAGGCGAACGGGGACACGACACACTCACTATGTTAGGCAAGAGCTAACCCTTAAACCATACAATACCAAAATGTAATAAAATAGAGTAAAGCAATAAAAACAGAGTAGGCAATAGAAGAGGAAGCTATACATGATCAAAATATATACAATGAGCTTTCAAACTCCAAAATAATTATAGTAGTTCAAGTATTCAAAGTTGCCATCACGACTCAATCTATCAAGTACGCCCAACGTATAAGTAATTAATAACTGTAATACAAAATAATAGTATGAGTGTAGGTGAACAAAAGAATGCTAGACTCGAATGCAAGACACCTAAAGACTTGAATTCCCGCCTAGCACTCCTCCTGCAAGCAAAACCTGAAAATAACCGGGTTCAGTCCAAAGGGGACTGGTGGGTATAAAAACAGGGCATATTATATAAGTATTGCAGAATTGAAACACGTTCATGCAAGTTATAATCCCATAAGAGGTTTTAAAACATTTTCTAAGCGGGTAAAACAAGAAAATCATCAAACGGGATTGTAACAATCATATCCATTCAATAGGTTATTTGTGAGCCCGGTAAGAGGGCTAAGTCTCCAACCTCCACCTTGTGCAATCATTAAAGTGTTCATTAGGTTTTCATACATAATCTTTCGTGCATAATCAATCGATCAATCACAATCATTCTATCATTCATAATCATTTAAGTAAACACCTTTTTCCTCCGGGCGGTGGACTGGCTTGCAAGACCCGGCCGCCTCATTCATTGTGGCTAGTGGGGTACATGAATCCCCAAAACCTCGATTCTCATTCCCCACAAACCTTTTAACGAGGGCCGGTATTACCGTAGTTTTGGTAGAACTAGTATACGGGTTCACCGTCAGCCCATGCTTCCCAGATTAGCCATGTACACTAAGTTCCAGGGCCCCCAATCGCTGCATCCATTCATGTCTCACCAAAATATTAGGTAAGGTATTTAATACCTTACCTAATACATAAAATACTGAAATACGTGCTATGTTTAGTCCATACATGAGGATGCAAGTAAATCAAGAAAAATCAAGAACTGAAGCACATAAGCACACAAGAAACGCATATGCAACAGGTTGACAAGTTGTTCCTAAAGTCGTACGACTTATATAGACTTTACACGACACGAGAACCCGGGTTTTGCAACCCAATGCTTTGATACCACTTAAGGATGTAGCACCCGAGCGCGAGACGCCACGTCCCCCGCACCGAGACCCGACCCATATATGAAATGGAAGGTCCATACACGTGTCAAGTCAAGGCGAATGGGGACACGACACACTCACTATGTTAGGCAAGAGCTAACCCTTAAACCATACAATACCAAAATGTAATAAAATAGAGTAAAGCAATAAAAACAGAGTGGGCAATAGAAGACAAAGCTATACATGATCAAAATATATATAATGAGCTTTCAAGCTCCAAAATAATTACAGTAGTTTAAGTATTCAAAGTTGCCATCACGACTCAATCTATCAAGTACGCCCAACGTATAAGTAATTAATAACTGTAATACAAAATAATAGCATGAGTGTAGGTGAACAAAAGAATACTAGACTCGAATGCAAGACACCTAAAGACTTGAATTCCCGCCTAGCACTCCTCCTGCAAGCAAAAGCTGAAAACAATCGGGTTCAGTCCAAAGGGGACTGGTGGGTATAAAAACAGGGCATATTATATAAGTATTGCAGAATTGAAACACGTTCATGCAAGTTATAATCCCATAAGAGGTTTTAGAACATTTTCCAAGCGGGTAAAACAAGAAAATCATCAAACGGGATTGGAACAATCATATCCATTCAATAGGTTATTTGTGAGCCCGGCGAGAGGGCTAAGTCTCCAACCTCCACCTTGTGCAATCATTAAAGTGTTCATTAGGTTTTCATACATAATCTTTCGTGCATAATCAATCGATCAATCACAATCATTCGATCATTCATAATCATTTAAGTAAACACCTTTTTCCTCCGGGCGGTGGACGGGCTTGCAAGACCCGGCCACCTCAATCATTGTGGCTAGTGGAGTACATGAATCCCCAAAACCTCGATTCTCATTCCCCATAAACCTCCTAGCAAGGGCCGGTATTGCCGTAGTTTTGGTAGAACTAGTATACAGGTTCACCGTCAGCCCATGCTTCCCTGATTAGCCACATACACTAAGTCCCAGGGCCCCCAATCGGTGCATCCATTCATGTCTCACCAAAATATTAGGTAAGGTATTTAATAAAGAAAAGGTTATACCTTCAAAATCATTGACTCAACAAAAGACTCAATATATATACATATATTAATTTGGCTTAAAACGTTACACGTTGGGGAATATACCGGGTCATTTAACTAATAGAAGAGAAACCCACCTGAAAGAACCAAAAGAACGGTGCAAGAGCATCACTGATCAGTCTCGTCTCCGTTTGGATCAAAATCTATGCAAAGAAAGTAGTGTAAGACTTAAAATGACCAATTACGACACACGACAATGTGAAACATGATATGGGATGCATTTGAGACATTAATATGTTATGAACATGTTCCTACACAAAATTAATGTCACATAGGCACATAAACGATCATTTCATTCAATATACAAAAGAACTGTGTTCATCCATAATCAATTCAAGTCACGTTCGTAACCTATGATCAAATTGCACGTATTCATAACAACCAATTCATAATCATTCATAACACAAGTCATTAGCATAGTCAAAACAAGATTAAAGCATAAATTAAACAAGATTAGCCATATAATTAACACGCAAAACGGTTAAAGGATATAAAGGGGGTAACGGGGGGCACCCCCTACAAGAGCAAATCCATTAACACTCGTTAAGAGAGGCAGGCGATTTCTCCCTTGGTGGTAATGGGTTTTACCCTCTTCCAGTTCATCTGGGGTAACGCAGGCAGTAGCTCAAAGTCTCGCAAAGGAGTGGAGGTAACGGGCGTTACCTACCTTTAGTGAAAACGGGGTAACGGGCGTTACTCCTGGCAAACGAACCTCCCCTGTTTTCTTTTTTCTTCTTCTCCAACAAACCAAAATCGTTATACCCAAACCCCTGTTCAAAAGTTAGGAAAAAGGCAAGGAACCCAACACTCCAATGGCACCAAATGATCACATAATCAAGGTAAATTCAATATACAATCATGTATGATCAAGAATCCAAGAAAAGAAAGGAAAATGAATGATCAACGAATTCATCTTCAAGTTCAAGAAATCCAATTCATTAATGGCAACCCATTCAATGCCCAACTACCATAAAAACCAAGTTCATAAATTCTATAAGGATGCCAAAGTGATCAATAATCATACCTCAAACCATCTCAAAACTCCAAGAAACGAAAGAGATCAAGAATTTATCCAATAACCTAACTATTCATTCATATAATCAAAACTCTATTAAATCTAACTCAAAACTAGGGATACATGGATTAAAATGACCACAATTGGATATAGATTACAATCATATACTCACCTCTTGAATTCGATGAAGTTTGGATGAGATTTGAGCTCAAAATGGTAGGGATGATGAATAGTGGCGAGATGGAAGCTTATCTTAGCTTTGGCTGAACTTTTCTTCCTTTTCTTGAGTGAGGAACGAAATGGGGGTGGGTTCATAAGATATGGGGCTTAATTAGGGTCATCTAGAGTCAAACCTTGGTTAATTTGGTCAAGTATGGTGAAAGTTATGATTAAAATGGTTAAGTATGGCAAATTTGCGGATGGTGCTTGTTTCGGTTGAATTTCAGAGGTTCAAACGGGGTTAGAAAAATATAAGGCTTAATCCATTGAATTTGAATCTTCGATATGAGTCTGACGGAGGTGACGGAATTCAAATCCGAAATAGACGAGTTCAAAAACAAGTAACGAGCATTAAAACATGATCATAACACATATATCTCAAATATACCAAAGTTTTACAAAAATCGAAAATTAAATCAAATGTAAACAGAACGTATTCATAATCAAATAAGTTCAAACGTTCATGAATTCAAATAATTCATATAATTCGAATAATAAACAAATAACATATAAAATGAACATATAATGACATCATTAAATATTTAAAATGAACAAATACATAAACACATACGTCATACCTGTACAGCCGAAAAGTCGGGGCGTTACAGGACACATATTTTATTGTAGCAACTCTATCAACAAACGTGATTAAGGATAAGGACACCGAAACCGAAGCTTTGGCTTTTTCTGAAATAATTAATTATGACAAGGACTGGATTGTCGACTCAGGATGCTCAAATCACATGACAGGTGATGAAAAGAAGCTACAAAGCATGATGACATATAAGGGTAAGAAAGTTGTGGTAACGACAGATAATTCAAAGTTACCTATCGAACATGTTGGTGATTCGATTATTGCCCCCCACTACAGTTCGAGCAACGTGTAGCTAGAGAATGTTTTTCATGTGCCTAACATGAAAAAGAATTTGTTATGAGTATCTCAACTAACAAATTCGGGAAAGTATGTCTTATTTAGACCACATGATGTGAAAGTATACCAAAATTCAAACTTGTCGGGCAAAGCAATCATGGAAGAGAGAAAGATGGAGTCCATCTATGTGATATCAGCAGAATCAGCATACGTAGATAAAACCAGAAAAAACAAGACCGTTGATCTTTGGCACGCAAGGTTGGGACATATAGGCTGCTCCAAATTGAAAATTATGATGCAAAAGTCAATTCTCAAAGGACTACCTCAACTAGAGGTACGTGAAGATGTTGTTTGTTCAGGATGTCAATTTGGGAAAGCTCATCAATTTCCATAACAAGAGTCAAAATACAGAGCTAGTGAGCCTCTTGAGCTCATCCACTTAGATGGTCTCAGTCCAGTAAAGCAACCATTTCTTAGTGGATATCGTTACATGATCACATTCATTGATGATTTCTCAAGGTATGTCTGGATCGATTTTTTAAAAGAAAATTCAGATGCATTTGACTCTTTTAAAAGATTTCAGGAAAATGTCGAATCAGCAATTGAAAAACAAATAAAATGCTTGCAAACTGATAATGACGGAGAATATTCTCTGGAGCTTTCTCTGAGCATTTGAGAAAATGTAAGATTTGACGACAACTTACGTGTCCCGGCACGCCACAACAGAATGGAGTGGCAGAAAGGAAGAACCAACATCTTGCAGAAGTTTGTCGGAGTATGTTGCATGGAAAAAATGTTCCAAGCAAATTTTGGGCAGAAGCAATGAAGACGGCAGTACATGTAACCAACAGATTGCCACAATCAAAGCTTGGTTTTATCTCTCTATTTCGAAAACTTTGGAATATGAAACCAACTGTAAGTCATTTCAAAGTTTTTGGATATGTTAGTTATTTGTTTGTTCCAGATAACTTGAGAACTAAGTTCGACAAGAAGGCAATCCGATGCATATTTGTTGGTTATGATGATGACCGAAAAGGATGGAGGTGTTGTGATCCTGCCACTAACCGTTGTTTGACTTCAAGAAACATCGTATTTGATGAGGACTCATCTTGGTGGTGCTCACAAGATGTAATGTTGCCAGATTCAGTGGAAATGGAATCTAAATTACAAGAAAAGCTTAAAGAGTCTCAAAATAGTCCAATTGTTGAGGAAGCTAGTAAATCCAAGAGGCCTTAGCAAACCGGTGTACATTATGAAACTCCGGAAATTCTTTGACCAACCCAATTAGAAGTTGAAGAAGGTGCCGAACTTCAACTTCGAAGATCAACACGATTAAGATGACCAAATCCAAGATATATTGCTAATGTTGCACACACTAAGATTGGTCATGTGAAGGAACCAGACACTTTTGAGGAAGCATCAAGAAGTGTTGAATGGAGAAAATGGAAGAGAAAATTCAAGCATTGAAGTAAAATCAAATATAGGAATTAGCTCCACAACCAAGGGAGGTGAAACCAATTTCTTGTCGGTGGATTTACAAGGTAAAGACTCTTCCAGATAGAACGATCGAGCGATACAAAGCTCGGTCAGTGACTCGTGGATTTTCTCAACAATATGGACTAGACTATGATGACACTTTTAGTCCAGTAGCAAAGATTACCATTGTACGTGTATTACTAGCACTTGCAGCTAATAAATCTTGGACATTGTGGCAGATGGACGTGGAAAATGCTTTCTTACATGGAGAAATTGATAGAGATATCTATATGGAGCAACCACAAGGATTCTTTAATAATGAGCAGCCTAAATATGTTTGCAAGTTAAAGAAAGCTTTGTATGGGCTCAAGCAAGCACCTCGAGCTTGTACGGAAAGATTATTGAGTTCTTAATCCAAAGTGGATATATTGTGGCACAATCATATTCAAGTTTGTTCACCAAAGCTCAAGCGAATAAACTAGCGGTAGTGCTAGTTTATGTAGATGATTTGACCGTCACCGGAGACTATATTTCTGAAATTCGCCAAATAAGAGAAAATTCGGCTATTCGTTTTCAAATGACAGAACTTGGAGAGCTGAAACACTTTTTAGGGCTAGAAGTTGATCGAAAAGCAGAAGGTTTGTTCTTATGTCAGCATAAGTATGCGAAGGATCTTTTGGAGAAATTTGGGATGCTTGACAGAAAACCAATGTCGACGCCGATGGAGCCAAACACCAAACTTCTTTCGGAAGAAGGTAAAGACTTGGAAGATGTAACTATGTATCGACAACTCGTAGGCAGCCTTATATACTTAACTTTGACTAGGCCGGACATTACCTTTGTTGTTGGAATTGTTACTCGGTTCATGTAAAATCCAAAGAAGCCACACTTGGAAGCTGTCAAACGAATCTAAGGTACGTCAAAGGTACAATTGATTTTGGGATTCTTTATAGAAAAAATGAAGCTTGTAAATTATTTGGATATTGTGATGCCGACTATGCCGGAGACTGTGATACACGACGCTCAACCCCCGGCTACACATTTAGCCTTGGTTCTGGAGCAGTTTCTTGGTGCAGCAAACGAGAACCTACAGTTTCATCGTCGACTACCGAAGCCGAGTATAGAGTTGCAGTAATGGCGACACAAGAATGTGTTTGGTTGGTTCAACTTTTACAAGATTTGCAGCAACCAATAAGTTACTCGGTACCTATCAATTGTGATAACATGTCGTTTATATGTTTGGCACAAAATCTAGTTTTTCATGCTCGCACAAAGCATGTGGAAGTGCATTACCATTTTATTCGAGAAAAAGTACTACAAGGAGATATCAATTTGAATTCAATTAAATCTGGAAGAGCAAATAGCAGACATATTTACTAAGAGTTTGCCTCCATCCAAATTCACAAAGTTTCGAGACAAGCTCGGAATAATATCAAGAAAAGTCAGTGTTGTAAACCAACACTAACTTTTCCAATTTCAGGAGTTTCTAGATTTCTTTGATGTTCAAAGTTTCTAGTCAAACCGTGCGAAGTTTTCTAGTTGTTCAAATTCCCAATTAATGAATTGTGTGTTCAATCATTAGTTTAAATAGAGGGTCACGTATTTTTTTTTTCTGCCACAAGTTAAAGTGAGTTGAGTTAATATATTAATCGAAGTCTTGGTTTAATAGAGATAGTGTGGTGAGGTGTGTGAGTTATAAAATTATTCACTCTTATATATATGAAATAGAGTTTGAGAGTCACTAAAAGTGTCTCCAGTTTATATACTTTGAGTGATCATTTTCTTTTCATAACGTTCGTTTCTCAATCTCAAATATTCATAATGAAACTTGAATCCATAACCTATCTATTTATAAGTATAAATACTTACCAATGAGTTATCGTTTGCCTCTGCGTTTTAGTAAATAAGACTATAAAAGTACACGCACCGTTGCATTTTATACACTGTGCACTTAAAATTGCATCTTTATTTAAAAGGAACGAGGGGGTCTAACTGTAAAGCATCCAATGGGGATTTCACATTACTTTAATAAAAAGTATATTGTAATTATATGGAGGTGGAATTTTTTCGTCAACAAAAGCATGAAAGGAAGGCACTTACCTACCTCTTTCTTTCACATCATTTTGTAATTTAAAAAGCTCTCCAGCTTGAAGCTTATCTTCCTCCTCTTTCTTTGGTGTTTCTACAATGAGCAGACATTAATTCACTGTCGAGCAATTTCTTTGGTGTTTTACACTAATCAGTGAGCAATTTCTACAGCAATTTCAGTGAAGTGAGGATCGATCGAGAAGATTGATTCACGAATCATCTCCATCTTTAACATCTAGCTAGGTAACCCATCTCTCCATGAACTTGTCTTTTTATTAATTTTTTTTTTTTTTTTAGATTTTGCTGTTTTTTTTAGGGGACGTCCATTGTCATATGTTAGCATATTAAGTAAGGAAGTCAAATAATTAATATCGAGTTAAATAAAAATAAAAGAGATCAAAATTAATATTATAAAACACAGATCTTTTGACAACGACCAACGACCAACAAACTAATTACAATGAGGTGCAGATGTAACAATGATGGGTATATACGTATTACGTAGAATAGAAAAAGATTTAAGTGCAGATCAATAACTTTAAAAACGTTGGTGGTAATAATTACAAGCATTACTCAAGGTGAAAGAAATTATATTTTTTTGAAAATATTAAAATATGTATATAAATCCTTTTGATGAATCTAGGGAAAAGTATTTGAATACATATTTATTAAGATCTCTTTTATCTAAGGTTAAAGAAAATTTAGTAAGGATTCTATATACAGCTGCCGTTTTAGTATGAAATTTTATGGAACGGTTATTTTGGATTAAGAAAAAATTTAATATATGGGGATAAATATCTTTTACCATTTGAATGTCCATTTTTACATTTTGTCACCTGAATTTATTTTTGTTGCAAACAACCATTTCATCTACGCAATATTTTCTAACCGACATCCCTATCTAATTTTAAGTTGTTTTCGGATTTTAAGTAATTTTTCAGTGCCTAAATACTCCACACGTAATGTGCACATGTTTTTAATAAAGATAAATTACTTTTTCCATTATTACGGTCATTTTTTAAAGTTTTAATATGATAGAAGACAACCACAACTGTTATAATAGATTAATAATTTCATCTGTCAACAAAAATTACAAGTTCAAATTATATATCATAAGCTCAAAATCCACTACAAAAGAACAGCCGTTTTCAGACGAACTTTTCAGACGAAAAATCATATATTTTCGTCTGAAAAAAGAGATTTTAGACGAACTTCCAGCGAACCCCACTTCGACGCAAAAACCCTCGTCTGAATTAATTTCAGACGAACTTTCCGATCAAATTTCCGATGAACTTCAGGCGAAAAATTATGTCGCTTGAAAATAAGTAGTTTCCGGAGAACTTTTGTTCAAACGAATTTCCGATGAAATTACCGAAGAAAATATGTTGACCAAAATTCCCTCGTATAACTTTCAGACGAAATTGTGACCAAATGTTCATCTGAATTTTTTTTCCGGCGGCGAAATTGCGACCACTTGTTTCATCTGAATTATTCTCCGGTGAAACTTTCGGCCAAATTCCGACGTGTATAATATGTTCAGACGAACTTTCCGACGATTGCATTATTTTATTTTTGTAATAATATTTTTCAGACGAACTTTCCGACGATTTTCAGACCAACTTTCCAAAAATTTTTTTAGACGAACATTTCGTCGCAATTTCGTCGCTTTTTTTTTTTAATTTTTTTCCCATTTTCATATGGTTTTTGTCAATTATATACCACTCAAAAAAATATCTAAAAATTCAATAATTTTCATAAATCCAACAATAATATTGCAATAACAACTCCAACAACAAGAAATTCAATAAATTCTGACAATTATAAAGTCTTCATGTACTAAAAACAATGTTACATGATAATTTCAATATACTTGAACACAAAAACATTGTTTTAAAATGATGAATCCGTACACCAATTGTTCTACATTAGTTAGTTCGAGAGGAAATACATACAACATACAACATTGACGAATCCCCAGTTAGCTACAGGACCCCAAATGTGATTGAGTTGTTTTTGGACCAACGGGGCTATACTTGAAAATTGCTTTGAAGGAAGCCGTGGATGAGTCGGGAATAAATACACCTGAATCATCATAAGAGACCGTGAGAAATCCACAAAGATAAGTTAGAATGAAAAAGTAAGCAAAGAACAATAGTAAATCACAATATATGAGACTAGGATCATTAACAAATATTCTAAAAAAACATAAGAATATATGAGAAACAAGCATCATATATCGTATAAGTTATGATCATTAACAAACATTCCTTTCCTTCTCAACTACCCTATGATCCTTAACAAAAATTCTGAACAAGGACAAACCAGCTCAAAAGAAGCCTATAATCCAAGAAACTAGGGACAACAGGTAATTGCACATATGCCTCTTCCAACCTCCTGTTTTAACATCACACTGAGGACCCAATACCAACAAATTATAGTTGTTTGAATCCAAATTTATAGGCTTCCCAAAAAAAGATCTTTGATTCAAACAACTCAATACCAACAAATAAATTCCCAACTTTAATGCACTACATAAAATCATAAATAATACAGCCACGTTGTAAAACTAGGGGACCTAATTAGCATTATCTTAGCTATCTAATCAGTTAATTTGGTTTCTTCAGCAAAGAGGGCCATCATGTGAAATTTCTATGCAAAAACTACTTCCAACACACATTTAAAACATTATATGCAACAGCCTTGTACAACATATAAGTAGAAAGCAATATTTACATAGAATAAACAGAACCACAGTATTCATCTTAGTCCCCAAAACTACCAAACCACAATCAAGACCAACACCACAATCAATTATAAACAAGCTCAGAACCTTAATCCTAAAAAGACCGAAATAACTTAAAACACATAGCAGTACCTGCCTATTCATTTGGGGGACGCTGGACATCGGGATTTGAATTACGTTGTTGTTCAAACATCCGGATCCACGGAAGGATCACCTGAACACAAGACACGTATGGGTGACAATAGACTCTAATTAGACCAATTACGGACGCTTGGCAATGAAGTGCGATGTCATAAGACGGGATAAGATGTAATAAAAGTCTTAAAATGGCATGAACATGTTTATATGTATGATGAATGCCACATAATACAATTAGACATATCATAGTGTTATATCATATACAAAGTAGCATGTATATGGCTGAAAATCTAGAATAGATAGAAAACCAAGGGAACGAGCTAGGTCAGGTATAAAAACAAGTTCATGCAACATTCATACAAGCACATTTGTGCAGAAACTTTAATCATGCACACGACGTAGAAAATTCATCATAACTTATTGCTCGGATGGTATTTTAACAAGCCGTAAAATTCCTAATAAACTAGACAACCATGTCTTTCTAGAATAGGGTACCACGCATCTGGAACTGGGCTTGAGATCAATTTCGCTGATTGAGCCTTGTTTTCTTTCAAGAATTATCACAAAATCAAATCAAGAAAATCAGAGCAATTTCACAACACGGGGCAGTAGCCCAGGAAGTGGTTGTAATTCTGGGATTCTAGCCATGTTAAATCACTGTGTGTCATCACAAGTATATCTTCCCATTAAACTACCCTGTCAAGAAAGAAGATAACACAGTTCCCAATCATTTTCACCTAGACATAGCTCCAATAATCAACAATCATGACAACCACTATCAGATTGGTAAAACTCTAACCTATAGGATTCGTATTCAAATCTCAGTTTCAAGAAAATAAACTAATCATATTACTATCACTTGCCACAAATGCCAAGCCTAAACAAGGAGAATATCTTCATAAAAACATGAGTACAAACACAATCCCAAAATGCCAGCATCCCAACTAACACAGATAGTATAAATAAACCTCCAGCTCCAGCCTCCATTAATGTTTCAAAAATGTTAGCAATTCAAAGTTTCTCCCTCTACAAAATGTCACAGTTCCTTTTTCAGCCACAAAAATGATCGAATAAATAAATAAAACCACGTAACTCCATCCCACCATTTATTTCTCGAATTAGAGAAGGAGATACACGAACAAGTATGATCACATTTACTTAGACTCCACCCAAATACCACACAAAATAAATTAATTAGGCTTTAATTAATCAAACGAACATTCAAACAAAACAAGGTTCACCTAAGGTAGAAAAGATTAAGATACCCATCAGCCAATCAGCTTCAACAGCCCCAAACACAGTAAGCTGGATCTCACAGCTTCTCTCCCGGAAAACTAATATCTCGGAAAGGGTCAAGAAAGGCAAACTCCAGCTTCAAAATGGGAGAGGGCAAAACCTCGCAGTATGTATTGATTGAAACAATCAACGGAACCTTCGTATTTGAGGCCCAATCTCCTAGCCAAAGACGGAGAGGGCAGCTTGAGCTCGAATTTATTGTTTCAGATCTGAAGATGATGAAGTTCAAAGAGCAAAACATCGACGTCTTTAATTCAAAATCATTTTCTGGGAGAGTCTTTATCGTATTGTGAAGAGAGGGGAAGAGGGTTTTGAAGAAGAAGAGTGGCGCGGCTGGAATGAGGAAGAAGAGGCGCTCCATTTTTGGAGAAAGACATTAGGGCAACAAAATTAAAAATTCTAGACGAATTTCAGACGAACAATTCGTCGGTAAAAATATCTCAAAAATGCACTTGATTTCCGGCGCATTTCAGACGATTATTCGTCTGAGACTCACACCAAAAAATTGAAATAATTTCAGACGAACTATTTGGTCTGAGATTCGCCCCAAAAATATACAAAATTAATTTATTTATTTCTATTTCAGACGAATTAAATCATCGAAATATGTTCAACTGAATTTATTTATTTATTAAAAACAATTCAGACGAACTTTTTCGTCTGAGTTTCGTCGCAAATATAAAATAAATTTCATTTTTTTTTACTCTCCTTCAGACGAACTAGTTCGTCGGACTTTTTGTCGGGAAAAACCGATGAATTTCAGACGAAATTTCTTCTGAATATTAATTTAAAATAGTTATTTGCTTTTCAGGCGAAAAGTTCATCGCAAAGTTCGTCTGAATATTATGTTCCTCGCTTTTTCATCGAAAATTCGTCGGAAAGTTCCTAGCCTAGGGGAAAAATATATTTTTTTTAGTTCATCGGAAGTTCGTCGAAGTTTCGTCGGAAATAAACAGACGAAAAAAGTTCGTCGGAATTTGACTTTTTTTTGTAGTGATCAATCAAAAATATTACAACTTTTTCAGGTAAAAGAATTTGAAATATCATATTTCTGCTCGAATATTATAGATTTCTTGTCAATCAAAGTCTCCAATTTTCTTGTTCAACACATATCAAATCACAATCTCTAGATGCTTGCCCTAACGGGTTTGGATTCAAAACGAATACTTGCCCTATAGGTCGGCATCCAAACAAATACTTGCCCTAAAGTGTCGGGGAACCGAAGTATTACTTGCCCTAGCGATTGGGATCTGAAGCATTACTTGCCCTAACTGTTCGGGATCCGAAGTAAGTGTTTGACCTATCCAATTGGGATCCGAATTAAGTGCTCGCCCTTGCCGATCGGGATCCGAAGCAAAAAAGTCTTATCAAAATAAATATCTTTATTTATTTATTTATCGATAAATTCGAACAGAAATCTTATCAATTGTACTGTAACACACATGCGAACATAACTTTTTTTTTTTTTTTAAATCAATAATTGTAATTTCAAACAAAAAGTCATGTTTTTATTCAAAGCATCTGAGCACATAAATCATATAGGACATGATATTAATTCGTGAGGTATATATCAATAAATAACTTATCTTAGATTATGTAGAACTGCAATTAGACCATCCCCGAGATTTCTAAGTTGAGTTTGTTGGGCTAATCAAACCATTTTAAAAATACCGTGTAGCTGTGATGCGCTGAATCTATTCATTCTACCGAGTTTATGTCTTCTTACAACATCTCGGAAGGTTCCATCGATGATCCGCAAAGCCAAATATTTTCCGATCAAGAAAAAAATTTATTCTCCCCTAAAAGGAAGCAAGTGATGGCATGATCACTACAAGAAAACAGCCGAAAATCGACGGGAAAAAATCGACGGAAAATTTCGCCGGTTTTCCGTTGGAATTTTCAACGAAAAACCGACGAAATTTCAACGGAATTCCCATGGCTAAGAAAATTTGCATTCCAACTGAAAAAATTGCGCTAAAAATTCCAATAGAATTCTATTGGTTTTCCGTTGGAATTCCATTGAAAATTTTAGCTCAATTCTAAAAAAAATTGTGCCAAAAAAACCAACGGAATGTGCCAAAAAAATTGTTTCCGTTGGTTTTTATTCTTCATAAAAAAAACCAATGGAATTTTTTCCGTCCATTTTTCGTTGGAATTTTTATTTCCCCACCTGTTTTTTTTTTATTCTTCATAAAAAAAAACCAACGAAAATTTTCTTTTCCGTTGGAATTGCAATGAAATAAAAATTCCAACGGAAAACCGAGAAGAAAATCTCGTCGGTTTTCCTTCATAAAAAAAAAGCAATGGAACTTTTTCGTTGGCTTTCCGTGGGAATTTCAATGAAATAAAAGTTCTAACAGAAACCCGACGGGAAAATCCCGTCGCTTTTCTTTTATTTTTCATTAAAAAAAAACAACAAAATTTTTCTGTTGGTTTTCCGTTGTATTTTTCAATAAAATAAAAATTCCGTTGGTTTTCTGTGCGAAATTTTCAATCAAATTTAATTAGAAATAGTTAACACAAATAATTATATATTTAAAAATTATATAATATACAAATTATAAGTTATTAATATAATTGTTTGCACTGATAATTCGCATTCATTGATTTTGGGTAAACACTGGATAAATACAAATAATTTGTAAATTTGAATTTCAAAGTGGGTCTTCAATTTTCGATTTGATCCTCTGATTCTTCCTTCAAGTTTAAAGTTGTTGAAATCTTCAAACATTTCTTGATGGATTTGATGGTTTGATCTTCTTCAACTTCAAATTTAACTTTTAATAACGTTAATCCGTAGGTCCTTCGACTTGTTTACGAATCAAACGTCAGATTTTGGAGAATTCCGCCAAGAACGCCTTTGAACTCATCGGTAACTCCTTGGATTTAGCTTGAATATAACGTCTATTAGCCGCTATAACGCCTTAATAACGGATGAAACGCCTTGATTTGATAACTTTGGGGAAGAATGCTTTTAAATGCCTTAGAACTCTGTCTTGAATTTGTAGAGAATTTTAACCTTCTTCTTCTTCTTAACGTATTGTGTTGAATGAACAATCCCATGACCCTTTATATAGGTGTAGGATTCAAGAGTTAGAGTTCAACTCAAACTTATTTAATAATTATCTCTTGTATTTTTTTTTAAAGAGATAATATCAAATATATATTATATATTATGTACACTTGTATTAATAATATATATTTTGTTATATATTATATATAATATATAATATATAATAAAATATGTGTAATCATATATATAATATATGTATTTACGTGCATTATATATATATATATGTGTGTGTGTGTGTGTGTACTATAAAATATAATATACAAATATTATTGTAATACTTATATTATATATAATATAAAATACACGTATATATATTATATATAATGCATATATATGTGTTAATATTATAAAATATAGTATACGTGTATATATATAATGCAATATATAATATGTAACAATATATATTGTTAATACATGTGTATAATATATAACTTGTAATATGCGTATATATTAAAATACATGTAACTATGTATATATTATATATACACGTATATTATATTAATGGATCTTTTATTAAGGCGGAATTAAAAACACAAAAATTTAAAGGCATATTAATGGATCTTTTATTAAGGCAGAATTAAAAACACAAAAATTTAAAGGATAGTAGAGACCATGTCAAAATATTATACTGTACATGGTGATTTTACAGTATTAAAATAAGCTAGAGATATGATTTTAACCAGTCATGGCAGCAAGCCCTAAAAACGCCTAAATCATGGCAACAAAGCGGGCGAATCCAGACTTCGGTTTTGAATCTAATCTCGGCTTAAATTAATTCTAACCATCTCAGAAATAAAATTTTTGATCTGGTACTCTTTTTTTTTTTTTTTTTTTTTTTTTTTTTTTTAAACCCACCATAAATATTGATCTTAATCACATGATAATATTCAACACAAAGTGAATTAGCCGACCATATTAGGCGGCAGAAACAGAAATATAGATAAACAAAATTAAAGAATTGAAAAGTAAAATTACTTACTTATTAATTCTTGACACCAGTTTTGCAGGATTGCAAAATTTTTCACTCAGAATAAAATGTTTACCAACTAGAAAACTTACAAACTTGATAATTTTCGCTCTGCCTAATGCAAAGCAGAACAAACCTATAAATAGACAAAAATTTCGGATTTGAAATCCTGAACTAAAACTAAACTAAACTATTTGCTCCATTATTAAAGAGCAAAGTACAACTTTATAAAACCATGGTTGTTTTATTAAAACAGCGGCAAGCAAAACAGCAGGCACTTATTCTTTCCGCAAATGTTATTTGATGGGTAGGTGGCATATCATCCTTTCAAGGTCCCATCTTTTCTTTTCCTTTTCCTTCTTTATTCAAATATTTTTGAATAACTTGATCCAAGTCTTCAAACATATCCTCATAAGGATTTTGAGCTTCACCAGCTGGACAATATTCATCATTGGATAATGTATCCATAGAGGCACTGGATTGTGTATCAAAACTTAGATTTTTCATTAAATCTTTCTTGACTTCCTTAAGATAGGAAGCCACTTTCTCTTCATCCGAAACTTGTCCTTTTTGAAAATATAATTTCTTTGAAATATATTCAAATGCACTAGGAGTTTTATTCTGTTCCTCCTTAATATATTCATGTAATTTTGACTTGATATTATCAATGGTCTCTTGGCCTTCCATACTTCCTTCTTTATTAAGAGCCAGCATTTTCTTCCAGAACTTAGTATAAAAGGTTCCTAGTAAGCAAGGAATCTTCTGTTGAGTTTCACCCAATTCTGGTTCCCATTTCCAAATCCATGGAATACCAAATTCAGTAAAGAAATGGAGAAAAGACATTCCTTCAATCCATTTTCCATTGTTCTGCGCATCAAGAATTTTGGGAGAAATTTCTACCCATTGGGAATATAATTCCTGAAAATTATTTGGCAAAATTTTTGTTGTAGGGTCAAAACTAAGCCACCATTGGTATAACCAATTTGGAATGTCCTTGTTATAAACATTTGGACAGATTTTAAAAAACCATGAATGTTTATGAAGCTCATTCTGGTAAAGGAATGCTTTATTAAATGCTTCAATATAATCCCAATAATTGAATTTGATT
Organism: Lantana camara; assembly: GCA_037501455.1. Lineage (NCBI taxonomy): Eukaryota > Viridiplantae > Streptophyta > Magnoliopsida > Lamiales > Verbenaceae > Lantana > Lantana camara. The sequence continues at coordinate 133,081,134 of CM074855.1, forward strand.
TTAACTTGGGAATTTTGGAGACTATATTCTCTTTCTCTGAGCGTACTTATTCCCCACTCTTCAGCAGATATTATCTGCTTGATAATTACTTTACTAAAGCTATAAACTTTAGTTTGCTTTCCTGCATAATAATGAGTAAATTCATAGGATCCTGTCACTTTGAGTATATTCTCAAAATGGGTTCGCTGTTTATATGAACCAGCAGTAAAAGATGCAGTATCTAAAAATCTCTGCATGAGATGCCAGATATTATCCTTCCATCTTAAATCTTTATCTTCAAGGAGGAATATTACCTCTTTGTGAGCATTTTGCTCATATGGTAATTCAGATGAATCAATCTCTTCATCTCCTACAATATTAGCATAGGATGGAGCAGATTGAGTATTACTCTCCTGCTTAGCTTTATAAGCTAAAAATTCGTTGTATAATGGGTCATCCTTTGGTGTATTACTTGAGGATGATGGAATATTTGCAATATTCTCAGCTATAAGCTTTTGACTGCCAAATTGGGCAATAGTTCTTCCACCTCTTCCTCTATTAGAGGAATTTCTGCCTCCTTGAGGTCTCATCCTGAAATATCAATAGGATTAAGCTATTAGCTTTTGTAATTTATTTTTCACAGCTATAAGCTCTCTTTCATCTTCCTTGATATAATGATCAAGACCATGATCCATATTAAGATAAAAACATAAAGATTTAGTTTGCTCAATTTGAGCTTCTAAATATTTTTGTAAAGCTATAAGCTTTGGAATTAACAATCTATAACGCCAGACCGTATCAAGTCCGGGTGGTTTAATATTAGTCCTAATATCATAGGGACCAATTAAAGGGGGATCGAATTCATATTTGAATTCTGCCCAATTTATCACATTCATCTTCTTATTAGAAGATTCCATACCTGCAAAATTAAGCAATAAGACTATTAATTTCTTCCAGAATTTTTCCATCAAAATGTATACTGTGATTAATGAGTACGCAAGCATTCTCATAACTGCTTTTCCTAGTGATATAATCAATATTATTTCTGGGATTAAGAATTTCATTATTAATCTTATCCTCCCAGTAAATGACATTTTTCTCATGTTCCCTTGCAAGGAAAACTAATTTTCTGACATAATTATGAATCTTCTTGGCCTTTTCCCAATTGATAGATTCAACAAATCTATTGGAAGGGAAGCTGGGTATTCCACTAGAATTGCACATCCTGTAAATATTCACGAGTTAAAAAATCAGGAAGACTATTGTCAGTTCCTTTTTTATAAATAATTTCAAAATCAAAAGGGGCTAATTGAGCCTGCCATCTAGCAAACATTTGCTTAGAGACTTCATGATCAAAATTTTTATTAAACATGTATTTGGCCGCTTGACAATCTGTCTTAATAATAAATTTCTGATTATATAAATCATCTTGAAATTTCAAAACACATTTAATAATAGCTAAAATCTCTTTAGCTATAGTAGCATAGTTTTTCTGACTGTCTTTCCACTTCCCAGAGTGGAATCTAACAAGATATTCTTGTTGATTATGAGGAGATATCTGTTTAAGAATTCCTCCATAGCCTATTTCAGAAGCATCAGTTTCAATAATTTTTTCCCAATTGGGATTTGCAAGCATCAGGCAAGGAAGAGTTATAACTTTTCCTTTGATTTTTTTAATAGCCTGGGTATGACTATTAGTCCAAGGCTTAGGATTTTTCTTTAATCTATCATAAAGAATAGTTGTATCTTCAGCAAGATTCTTATAATAAGGGGAAATATAATTCAAACTCCCAAGAAATCTTTGGAGTTGAGTTTTATCAGTAATTTGGTTGGGGAATTTTGAAGCAAATTCTATACTTCTATTAATAGGAATTATTTTTCCTTTTTCAATATTATGGCCTAAAAATCTTATTTTAGTCTGAAAAAGAAGCATTTTCGGTTTAGATATAACTAAACCATTTTGAATAACTATTTTCTTGAATATCTCAAGATGTTTAAAATGACTTTCAATATTTTTTGAAAATACTAGGATGTCATCAATATAAACCATTATGAAATCACTATAAGGATTGAAAATATCATTCATAATATTCTGAAATTCAGAAGGAGCATTTTTAAGACCAAATGGCATAACCTTCCATTCATATTGTCCAAAAGGAACATTAAAAGCAGTTTTATAAATATCTTTATTCTGAATTTGGATTTGCCAATATCCTGATTTTAAATCAAATTTGGAAAATATTAAAGCATCATAAAGTCTATCCAATAAATCCTTTTTATTAGGGATCGGATATCTTATCCATTTAAGAGCAATATTAAGAGGTTTATAATTAATAACTAACCTCGGAACTCCTCTTTCTTGTTCAGCTTTTTTATTTACATAAAAAGCTGTGTATGACCAAGGAGACTTGGAGGGTCTTATTAACCCTTTGGTTTGAAGAGATTCAATCTCCTTTTTACAAAGATCTAAGTAATCTTTGTTCATTTGACAAGGTCTAGCCTTCGTAGGAATTTTCTTTTCATTAAAATCTTCTTCATAAGGAAGAGAAACTATATGTTTCTTTCTATCCCAAAAGCATTGGGATGATCATTACATATCTGTAAAGAGAATTGATTATGAAGAAATTTAATTTTTTCTTGTAATTTAACATTTTTCAAAATATTATCAATATTATTGAAATCAATTTCTTGTTTAAAAAAATTAATTTGTTTTTCCTTTCTTTCAATTAAAGAATCCTTTATTTGGTTTAAAACTCTAGTAAAGGGTTCAATAATGAATTGGAAAGATATTTCTTTTCCTTCAAAGGTTCCAATAAAACCTTTTTCATCAATATTTTTTATTGGAAATATTTTCTTTAAAAAAGGTGTCCCAAGTATAACTTGGTTGGTAATATTTTTTACCAAAAGAAAGATATTAGGAATGCAAACTTTATTTTTGCAAATATAAGCTTTAGGAAGTTTATAATTAATTTTCATTTTCTGACCATTGGCAGCACTTATAGAATGAGTGGTTTTATGAAAATACCTGGTCGGAATAATGCCTTCTTGGATGCAATTTAAATCAGCACCACTATCAACAAGAGCTATAAGATCTTGTTTATAATTTCCATCAATTAAAAGAGAAATTTTTATAAACCATTTCTGGGATATAACCATTTCTAAAGTTGAGAGAAAATTATCTTCTTCAGAAAAAGTAATTTGATTTTCTTCTTCTTCTTCAGGAATATAAACCTGTTTCCCACGGCTGATTTCTAATTTGAAAACTCTTTCTTCAAGATGTTTATTATTATTTTTCAAATCTTTTATTTCTCTTTTAAGATTTTGAATCTCTAAAGATAAATCCATTTTAGTAGAAGGATGATTGAAAGATTGTCTTTGTTTCAAGATTTTTTGAACTTCTGCCATAGTATATGGTTCAGAATTTCTTTGAAAATTTTGATTTTGTTCTAAATCATTAGAATTATTAATATGATCAATAATTTTTGATCTCACATCAGGATCTTGAATAGTTTTTAAAATATCAAGAATATTATCATTAGTAATAACATTTATTTCCTGAAATTGAGAAAGAATTTGATAAATAGTTCCTTCTTCCATATCTGAAGAATCAGCCTGATTATCACAGGTTAAACCATTTTTACATGGTTCACATTCTTCTGATTCAGAAGAATAATCGTTATTTTTTAAAACTTCTAAATCATCTGATTGTAATGATTTTTCAGTTTCAGAATCTGAATTCAAAAGAATTTTGCAAAGAGTGTCCTTAATATTATTATCAACCTCTAAGCTTCTAATTTTTTTCTTAGTCCAACATTGATTAGCATAATGGCCAATTTTACCACATTTCCTACAAATAATAGGAGGACTATTAGTCTTCCTTTTTTCTCTTCTCATCTCTCTCTTTTCCCTACGTTTTCTATGTTTATGTTTAGAAAACTCAGGAGATTTATGAAATTTCTTTCTTTTATTATTCTTATCTGTTTCTAAAGGAGGATTAGAAATCCCAAACTGATCACAAAATTGACCTAATTGTCTTCTTTCACTGATATTATACTTTTTAATTTGTTGACTTAACTTGATTTCATTGCATAAAGCTAGTCCTTCAGATTTACAAACAGCTATAAGTTGTCCATAATTATAATTATCATAATTAATATTAACATCCCCTTGTCTAAGGGTTTTTCTAACCCTTTCTGCAAAAAGAGAGGGTAAACCATCAATAAATTTGGACTTCCAATGAGTACTATTAGACTCAGGAAGTTCCATAACTCTACTAAGGAAAGTATCCTTATACCATCTAAAAGATGTAAGAGTTTTACATCTGAAATTCTGGAGTAGAGTCCTGATATTATCACTATTTTCCGAAAATCTACCAGTAAAATGTTCAATGATATTAACAATCAAAGTATAAACAGCATCTTGGGTATCAATCCCATTTTCAGTTTTAATAGTATTTAAAACATCCTGCTTATTAGCATCAGTAAGATAGTGATCCCACCAGCCTTTTAATTGACCAGTGAATCCAGCAATTATCATTTTGGCAATATCTTTATCTCTATTACCATTAGTTTTACAGACGGTGCTATACATAAGCATCCTATGAACAGTATTATAGATTTGTCTTTCCGCAAATCCATCAATATTCCATTCATAAATATTTTTCCCACTGTAGGAATTATTAAACAAATATTCATTTTCTTCAAGAAGAATATCTTGAGGAGTAGGTCTAGGATAATAATACATCCTTTGAGTAGGCTTATCAACATACTTCGATAATTTATTAATCTCATCCTTAACAGTATTATGAAAACCTTCATTATCAGACATACTGTCTTCAAATTCTTTATTAAGAGCACTAATTTTAAGCCCTTTGAATTTTTCATCTAGAATTTTTTCTAGATCAGTCATAGATTTTAATTTAAAATCCTTGACTTCAGGAGGAGGTTGAACACTAGGGATAATTCCCCTAGATGCTTCTTGGGGTTTTTCATTTTTTTCCTGAATTTTCAAATTATTAATATCTGAGATAAGTTTTTCAACTCTTTTATTTAATGAAGAAATATTTTCTCCTAAAACAATTAAATACATATTAGTAAAATTATGTTGTTGAACCATATTATTCATATGCTGCAAAGTAACAGGCAGAGTATTATTCTCAAATAATTTTTGAAATGCATTATAAAATCGGATTTCATTCCCTTTCTCTATAGAGAAAGAGTAAGGAGGAGGAAAATTTGCTTTCAAAATTTCTCCACTATGGGTAAGTCTGTATTCTCTTTCAATGACAGATATATGATTTTCAACATACTTGGTTATAAACCAAGGAACAAAAGATATCTTTAAATTTTTTTCAGAAAGATCTTTATAAAATTCTTCTTGAAATATTTTTCTATCCTCTTTAGAAAAGTTTTCATAAAGCCATTTTTTAAATGGTTTCCATTTAGGAAGATTAAAATCATTTTGAATTTGTTTTCTAGCCGGAGAACCCGGGCTAAAATCAATTTTGGGTTTATTAATCATCATAAAGAAAAATTCATTTCTGAAGCAGTTATATCTGCCTCTTTGACATTATAAATGCCTTTCACAATATTGTCAGGTTGAATTTTTAATTCTTCAACCCTTTCAAAATCAGATTCTTCCACGGATTCTGTTTCTCTTATTTGAGAAGTAGAAGCTCTGGAAGGAGATTGAGTAAAATATATAGGGGAGATATGATGATGAGATTTAGATCTTGCATAAGACCTACTGCTTCCTCCTATAATACTTCTGGAGGGTTCAAAACTTATTTGAACATTTCCTTCAGAAGTTTGAAGAATACTAGTTGGATTATAACTAGTATTAGGTTGAGCAGGGACAGCTTGCTCAATTATCTAATTTTCAGGGAAAGTTATTTCATCCCATTTAATAGATCTTCGAGTAGTAATCTCAGATCTACTAAAATTACTTTCTATAAGAATAGTTTCATCAGCTGGTTTATCAACCATCTTACATCTAGGATTTAAAGTCTGAAGAGGCTTGTAATAAATTCTATAACAAACACATATAACTTCAGATCCAGGTGCATAATTATAACCATGCGTTTTGATATTAAGAGTTAAAGCATCCAATATATTAACATCAGATAAAGATAACTGTAAATTAGGATAAACATTAAAATAAACTGGTCCATAGGCCAATTTCTCCACTATGGGTAAGTCTGTATTCTCTTTCAATGACAGATATATGATTTTCAACATACTTGGTTATAAACCAAGGAACAAAAGATATCTTTAAATTTTTTTCAGAAAGATCTTTATAAAATTCTTCTTGAAATATTTTTCTATCCTCCTTACTCTTTCTCTATAGAGAAAGGGAATGAAATCCGATTTTATAATGCATTTCAAAAATTATTTGAGAATAATACTCTGCCTGTTACTTTGCAGCATATGAATAATATGATTCAACAACATAATTTTACTAATATGTATTTAATTGTTTTAGGAGAAAATATTTCTTCATTAAATAAAAGAGTTGAAAAACTTATCTCAGATATTAATAATTTGAAAATTCAGGAAAAAAATGAAAAACCCCAAGAAGCATCTAGGGGAATTATCCCTAGTGTTCAACCTCCTCCTGAAGTCAAGGATTTTAAATTAAAATCTATGACTGATCTAGAAAAAATTCTAGATGAAAAATTCAAAGGGCTTAAAATTAGTGCTCTTAATAAAGAATTTGAAGACAGTATGTCTGATAATGAAGGTTTTCATAATACTGTTAAGGATGAGATTAATAAATTATCGAAGTATGCTGATAAGCCTACTCAAAGGATGTATTATTATCCTAGACCTACTCCTCAAGATATTCTTCTTGAAGAAAATGAATATTTGTTTAATAATTCCTATAGTGGGAAAAATATTTATGAATGGAATATTGATGGATTTGCGGAAAGACAAATCTATAATACTGTTCATAGGATGCTTATGTATAGCACCGTCTGTAAAACTAATGGTAATAGAGATAAAGATATTGCCAAAATGATAATTGTTGGATTCACTGGTCAATTAAAAGGCTGGTGGGATCATTATCTTACTGATGCTAATAAGCAGGATGTTTTAAATACTATTAAAACTGAAAATGGGATTGATACCCAAGATGCTGTTTATACTTTGATTGTTAATATCATTGAACATTTTACTGGTAGATTTTCGGAAAATAGTGATAATATCAGGATTCTACTCTAGAATTTCAGATGTAAAACTCTTACATCTTTTAGATGGTATAAGGATACTTTCCTTAGTAGAGTTATGGAACTTTCTGAGTCTAATAGTACTCATTGGAAGTCCAAATTTATTGATGGTTTACCCTCTCTTTTTGCAGAAAGGGTTAGAAAAACCCTTAGACAAGGGGATGTTAATATTAATTATGATAATTATAATTATGGACAACTTATAGCTGTTTGTAAATCTGAAGGACTAGCTTTATGCAATGAAATCAAGTTAAGTCAACAAATTAAAAAGCATAATATCAGTGAAAGAAGACAATTAGGTCAATTTTGTGATCAGTTTGGGATTTCTAATCCTCCTTTAGAAACAGATAAGAATAATAAAAGAAAGAAATTTCATAAATCTCCTGAGTTTTCTAAACATAAACATAGAAAACGTAGGGAAAAGAGAGAGATGAGAAGAGAAAAAAGGAAGACTAATAGTCCTCCTATTATTTGTAGGAAATGTGGTAAAATTGGCCATTATGCTAATCAATGTTGGACTAAGAAAAAAATTAGAAGCTTAGAGGTTGATGATAATATTAAGGATACTCTTTGCAAAATTCTTTTGAATTCAGATTCTGAAACTGAAAAATCATTACAATCAGATGATTTAGAAGTTTTAAAAAATAACGATTATTCTTCTGAATCAGAAGAATGTGAACCATGTAAAAATGGTTTAACCTGTGATAATCAGGCTGATTCTTCAGATATGGAAGAAGGAACTATTTGTCAAATTCTTTCTCAATTTCAGGAAATAAATGTTATTACTAATGATAATATTCTTGATATTTTAAAAACTATTCAAGATCCTGATGTGAGATCAAAAATTATTGATCATATTAATAATTCTAATGATTTAGAACAAAATCAAAATTTTCAAAGAAATTCTGAACCATATACTATGGCAGAAGTTCAAAAAATCTTGAAACAAAGACAATCTTTCAATCATCCTTCTACTAAAATGGATTTATCTTTAGAGATTCAAAATCTTAAAAGAGAAATAAAAGATTTGAAAAATAATAATAAACATCTTGAAGAAAGAGTTTTCAAATTAGAAATCAGCCGTGGGAAACAGGTTTATATTCCTGAAGAAGAAGAAGAAAATCAAATTACTTTTTCTAAAGAAGATAATTTTCTCCTAAAACAATTAAATACATATTAGTAAAATTATGTTGTTGAACCATATTATTCATATGCTGCAAAGTAACAGGCAGAGTATTATTCTCAAATAATTTTTGAAATGCATTATAAAATCGGATTTCATTCCCTTTCTCTATAGAGAAAGAGTAAGGAGGAGGAAAATTTGCTTTCAAAATTTCTCCACTATGGGTAAGTCTGTATTCTCTTTCAATGACAGATATATGATTTTCAACATACTTGGTTATAAACCAAGGAACAAAAGATATCTTTAAATTTTTTTCAGAAAGATCTTTATAAAATTCTTCTTGAAATATTTTTCTATCCTCTTTAGAAAAGTTTTCATAAAGCCATTTTTTAAATGGTTTCCATTTAGGAAGATTAAAATCATTTTGAATTTGTTTTCTAGCCGGAGAACCCGGGCTAAAATCAATTTTGGGTTTATTTCTGAAGCAGTTATATCTGCCTCTTTGACATTATAAATGCCTTTCACAATATTATCAGGTTGAATTTTTAATTCTTCAACCCTTTTACTCATTATTATGCAGGAAAGCAAACTAAAGTTTATAGCTTTAGTAAAGTAATTATCAAGCAGATAATATCTGCTGAAGAGTGGGGAATAAGTACACTCAGAGAAAGAGAATATAGTCTCCAAAATTCCCAAGTTAAAATCAAATTCAATTATTGGGATTATATTGAAGCATTTAATAAAGCATTCCTTTACCAGAATGAGCTTCATAAACATTCATGTTTTTTTAAAATCTGTCCAAATGTTTATAACAAGGACATTCCAAATTGGTTAGACCAATGGTGGCTTAGTTTTGGCCCTACAGCAAAAATTTTGCCAAATAATTTTCAGGAATTATATTCCCAATGGGTAGAAATTTCTCCCAAAATTCTTGATGCGCAGAACAATGGAAAATGGATTGAAGGAATGCCTTTTCTCCATTTCTTTACTGAATTTGGTATTCCATGGATTTGGAAATGGGAACCAGAATTGGGTGAAACTCAACAGAAGATTCCTTGCTTACTCAGAACCTTTTATACTAAGTTCTGGAAGAAAATGCTGGCTCTTAATAAAGAAGGAAGTATGGAAGGCCAAGAGACCATTGATAATATCAAGTCAAAATTACATGAATATATTAAGGAGGAACAGAATAAAACTCCTAGTCCATTTGAATATATTTCAAAGAAATTATATTTTCAAAAAGGACAAGTTTCGGATGAAGAGAAAGTGGCTTCCTATCTTAAGGAAGTCAAGAAAGATTTAATGAAAAATCTAAGTTTTGATACACAATCCAGTGCCTCTATGGATACATTATCCAATGATGAATATTGTCCAGCTGGCGAAGCTCAAAATCCTTATGAGGATATGTTTGAAGACTTGGATCAAGTTATTCAAAAATATTTGAATAAAGAAGGAAAAGGAAAAGAAAAGATGGGACCTTGAAAGGATGATATGCCACCTACCCATCAAATACCATTTGCGGAAAGAATAAGTGCCTGCTGTTTTGCTTGCCGCTGTTTTAATAAAACAACCATGGTTTTATAAAGTTGTACTTTGCTCTTTAATAATGGAGCAAATAGTTTAGTTTAGTTTTAGTTCCGGATTTCAAATCCGAAATTTTTGTCTATTTATAGGTTTGTTCTGCTTTGCATTAGGCAGAGCGAAAATTATCAAGTTTGTAAGTTTTCTAGTTGGTAAACATTTTATTCTGAGTGAAAAATTTTGCAATCCTGCAAAACTGGTGTCAAGAATTAATAAGTAAGTAATTTTACTTTTCAGTTCTTTAATTTTGTTTATCTATATTTTTGTTTCTGCCGCCTAATATGGTCGGCTAATTCACTTTGTGTTGAATATTATCATGTGATTAAGATCAATATTTATGGTGGGTTTAAAAAAAAAAAAAAAAAAAAAAAAAAAAAAAAAGAGTACCAGATCAAAAATTTTATTTCTGAGATGGTTAGAATTAATTTAAGCCGAGATTAGATTCAAAACCGAAGTCTGGATTCGCCCGCTTTGTTGCCATGATTTAGGCGTTTTTAGGGCTTGCTGCCATGACTGGTTAAAATCATATCTCTAGCTTATTTTAATACTGTAAAATCACCATGTACAGTATAATGTTTTGACATGGTCTCTACTATCCTTTAAATTTTTGTGTTTTTAATTCCGCCTTAATAAAAGATCCATTAATATGGTAGTCTTCCTATTATTTGTAGGAAATGTGGTAAAATTGGCCATTATGCTAATCAATATTGGATGCTTTAACTCTTAATATCAAAACGCATGGTTATAATTATGCACCTGGATCTGAAGTTATATGTGTTTGTTATAGAATTTATTACAAGCCTCTTCAGACTTTAAATCCTAGATGTAAGATGGTTGATAAACCAGCTGATGAAACTATTCTTATAGAAAGTAATTTTAGTAGATCTGAGATTACTACTCGAAGATCCATTAATATGGTATCAGAGCCATGGGTATTGATCTTAATTTCTGGTAACATTTAACACAAATCATTCTGCATATGATAAATATGTTTAGAAACAGGGATACTGTTAAAAACAGTATCGAAGAGGAATATGACATCCCTCAAAATCTTGATCTTCTTAATAAATGGACTATTCCTAAAATAGATCCTACTGTTATTTATAAATTTGGAACTTTTGATAGATTAAGTTTCAAGCATGTGGTTAAAACTACAGAAGAAACTATTTCTCTTAATAAGGATGAGATGATTATTAAATTACTCAATAATAGAGACCTCAATAAATATAGAGGTATTTACAAATTTATCCATATTGGATTAGTTCAAGTTGCTTTTAAACCTTTAACTCTAGAAGGTTTACCGGAGAGTTTTATAGCTGCTCTTAGAGATGGTAGAAATTTAATATGGAAACAATCGTTGATGGGTCTTATACAATCAAGTCTGGCCCATGGACCAGTTTATTTTAATGTTTATCCTAATTTACAGTTATCTTTATCTGATGTTAATTTATTAAATGCTTCAATATAATCCCAATAATTGAATTTGATTTTAACTTGGGAATTTTGGAGACTATATTCTCTTTCTCTGAGCGTACTTATTCCCCACTCTTCAGCAGATATTATCTGCTTGATAATTACTTTACTAAAGCTATAAACTTTAGTTTGCTTTCCTGCATAATAATGAGTAAATTCACAGGATCCTGTCACTTTGAGTATATTCTCAAAATGGGTTCACTGTTAATATTAAACCACCCGGACTTGATACGGTCTGGCGTTATAGATTGTTAATTCCAAAGCTTATAGCTTTACAAAAATATTTAGAAGCTCAAATTGAGCAAACTAAATCTTTATGTTTTTATCTTAATATGGATCATGGTCTTGATCATTATATCAAGGAAGATGAAAGAGAGCTTATAGCTGTGAAAAATAAATTACAAAAGCTAATAGCTTAATCCTGTTGATATTTCAGGATGAGACCTCAAGGAGGCAGAAATTCCTCTAATAGAGGAAGAGGTGGAAGAACTATTGCCCAATTTGGCAATCAAAAGCTTATAGCTGAGAATATTGCAAATATTTCATCATCCTCAAGTAATACACCAAAGGATGACCCATTATACAAGGAATTTTTAGCTTATAAAGCTAAGCAGGAGAGTAATACTCAATCTGCTCCATCCTATGCTAATATTGTAGGAGATGAAGAGATTGATTCATCTGAATTACCATATGAGCAAAATGCTCACAAAGAGGTAATATTCCTCCTTGAAGATAAAGATTTAAGATGGAAGGATAATATCTGGCATCTCATGCAGAGATTTTTAGTACTGCATCTTTTACTGCTGGTTTATAAGTAAAATTACTTACTTATTAATTCTTGACACCAGTTTTGCAGGATTGCAAAATTTTCACTCAGAATAAAATGTTTACCAACTAGAAAACTTACAAACTTGATAATTTTCGCTCTGCCTAATGCAAAGCAGAACCAACCTATAAATAGACAAAAATTTCAGATTTGAAATCCGGAACTAAAACTAAACTAAACTATTTGCTCCATTATTAAAGAGCAAAGTACAACTTTATAAAACCATGGTTGTTTTATTAAAACAGCGGCAAGCAAAACAGCAGGCACTTATTCTTTCCGCAAATGGTATTTGATGGGTAGGTGGCATATCATCCTTTCAAGGTCCCATCTTTTCTTTTCCTTTTCCTTTTTTATTCAAATATTTTTGAATAACTTGATCCAAGTCTTCAAACATATCCTCATAAGGATTTTGAGCTTCGCCAGCTGGACAATATTCATCATTGGATAATGTATCCATAGAGGCACTGGATTGTGTATCAAAACTTAGATTTTTCATTAAATCTTTCTTGACTTCCTTAAGATAGGAAGCCACTTTCTCTTCATCCGAAACTTGTCCTTTTTGAAAATATAATTTCTTTGAAATATATTCAAATGGACTAGGAGTTTTATTCTGTTCCTCCTTAATATATTCATGTAATTTTGACTTGATATTATCAATGGTCTCTTGGCCTTCCATACTTCCTTCTTTATTAAGAGCCAGCATTTTCTTCCAGAACTTAGTATAAAAGGTTCTGAGTAAGCAAGGAATCTTCTGTTGAGTTTCACCTAATTCTGGTTCCCATTTCCAAATCCATGGAATACCAAATTCAGTAAAGAAATGGAGAAAATGCATTCCTTCAATCCATTTTCCATTGTTCTGCGCATCAAGAATTTTGGGAGAAATTTCTACCCATTGGGAATATAATTCCTGAAAATTATTTGGCAAAATTTTTGTTGTAGGGCCAAAACTAAGCCACCATTGGTATAACCAATTTGGAATGTCCTTGTTATAAACATTTGGACAGATTTTAAAAAACCATGAATGTTTATGAAGCTCATTCTGGTAAAGGAATGCTTTATTAAATGCTTCAATATAATCCCAATAATTGAATTTGATTTTAACTTGGGAATTTTGGAGACTATATTCTCTTTCTCTGAGCGTACTTATTCCCCACTCTTCAGCAGATATTATCTGCTTGATAATTACTTTACTAAAGCTATAAACTTTAGTTTGCTTTCCTGCATAATAATGAGTAAATTCACAGGATCCTGTCACTTTGAGTATATTCTCAAAATGGGTTCGCTGTTTATATGAACCAGCAGTAAAAGATGCAGTATCTAAAAATCTCTGCATGAGATGCCAGATATTATCCTTCCATCTTAAATCTTTATCTTCAAGGAGGAATATTACCTCTTTGTGAGCATTTTGCTCATATGGTAATTCAGATGAATCAATCTCTTTATCTCCTACAATATTAGCATAGGATGGAGCAGATTGAGTATTACTCTCCTGCTTAGCTTTATAAGCTAAAAATTCCTTGTATAATGGGTCATCCTTTGGTGTATTACTTGAGGCTGATGGAATATTTGCAATATTCTCAGCTATAAGCTTTTGATTGCCAAATTGGGCAATAGTTCTTCCACCTCTTCCTCTATTAGAGGAATTTCTGCCTCCTTGAGGTCTCATCCTGAAATATCAACAGGATTAAGCTATTAGCTTTTGTAATTTATTTTTCACAGCTATAAGCTCTCTTTCATCTTCCTTGATATAATGATCAAGACCATGATCCATATTAAGATAAAAACATAAAGATTTAGTTTGCTCAATTTGAGCTTCTAAATATTTTTGTAAAGCTATAAGCTTTGGAATTAACAATCTATAACGCCAGACCGTATCAAGTCCGGGTGGTTTAATATTAGTCCTAATATCATAGGGACCAATTAAAGGGGGATCGAATTCATATTTGAATTCTGCCCAATTTATCACATTCATCTTCTTATTAGAAGATTCCATACCTGCAAAATTAAGCAATAAGACTATTAATTTCTTCCAGAATTTTTCCATCAAAATGTATACTGTGATTAATGAGTACGCAAGCATTCTCATAACTGCTTTTCCTAGTGATATAATCAATATTATTTCTGGGATTAAGAATTTCATTATTAATCTTATCCTCCCAGTAAATGACATTTTTCTCATGTTCCCTTGCAAGGAAAACTAATTTTCTGACATAATTATGAATCTTCTTGGCCTTTTCCCAATTGATAGATTCAACAAATCTATTGGAAGGGAAGCTGGGTATTCCACTAGAATTGCACATCCTGTAAATATTCACGAGTTAAAAAATCAGGAAGACTATTGTCAGTTCCTTTTTTATAAATAATTTCAAAATCAAAAGGGGCTAATTGAGCCTGCCATCTAGCAAACATTTGCTTAGAGACTTCATGATCAAAATTTTTATTAAACATGTATTTGGCCGCTTGACAATCTGTCTTAATAATAAATTTCTGATTATATAAATCATCTTGAAATTTCAAAACACATTTAAGAATAGCTAAAATCTCTTTAGCTATAGTAGCATAGTTTTTCTGACTGTCTTTCCACTTCCCAGAGTGGAATCTAACAAGATATTCTTGTTGATTATGAGGAGATATCTGTTTAAGAATTCCTCCATGGATTTGCAAGCATCAGGCAAGGAAGAGTTATAACTTTTCCTTTGATTTTTTTAATAGCCTGGGTATGACTATTAGTCCAAGGCTTAGGATTTTTCTTTAATCTATCATAAAGAATAGCTGTATCTTCAGCAAGATTCTTATAATAAGGGGAAATATAATTCAAACTCCCAAGAAATCTTTGGAGTTGAGTTTTATCAGTAATTTGGTTGGGGAATTTTGAAGCAAATTCTATACTTCTATTAATAGGAATTATTTTTCCTTTTTCAATATTATGGCCTAAAAATCTTATTTTAGTCTGAAAAAGAAGCATTTTCGGTTTAGATATAACTAAACCATTTTGAATAACTATTTTCTTGAATATCTCAAGATGTTTAAAATGACTTTCAATATTTTTTGAAAATACTAGGATGTCATCAATATAAACCATTATGAAATCACTATAAGGATTGAAAATATCATTCATAATATTCTGAAATTCAGAAGGAGCATTTTTAAGACCAAATGGCATAACCTTCCATTCATATTGTCCAAAAGGAACATTAAAAGCAGTTTTATAAATATCTTTATTCTGAATTTGGATTTGCCAATATCCTGATTTTAAATCAAATTTGGAAAATATTAAAGCATCATAAAGTCTATCCAATAAATCCTTTTTATTAGGGATCGGATATCTTATCCATTTAAGAGCAATATTAAGAGGTTTATAATTAATAACTAACCTCGGAACTCCTCTTTCTTGTTCAGCTTTTTTATTTACATAAAAAGCTGTGCATGACCAAGGAGACTTGGAGGGTCTTATTAACCCTTTGGTTTGAAGAGATTCAATCTCCTTTTTACAAAGATCTAAGTAATCTTTGTTCATTTGACAAGGTCTAGCCTTCGTAGGAATTTTCTTTTCATTAAAATCTTCTTCATAAGGAAGAGAAACTATATGTTTCTTTCTATCCCAAAAAGCATTGGGATGATCATTACATATCTGTAAAGATAATTGATTATGAAGAAATTTAATTTTTTCTTGTAATTTAACATTTTTCAAAATATTATCAATATTATTGAAATCAATTTCTTGTTTAAGAAAATTAATTTGTTTTTCCTTTCTTTCAATTAAAGAATCCTTTATTTGGTTTAAAACTCTAGTAAAGGGTTCAATAATGAATTGGAAAGATATTTCTTTTCCTTCAAAGGTTCCAATAAAACCTTTTTCATCAATATTTTTTATTGGAAATATTTTCTTTAAAAAAGGTGTCCCAAGTATAACTTGGTTGGTAATATTTTTTACCAAAAGAAAGCTATTAGGAATGCAAACTTTATTTTTGCAAATATAAGCTTTAGGAAGTTTATAATTAATTTTCATTTTCTGACCATTGGCAGCACTTATAGAATGAGTGGTTTTATGAAAATACCTGGTCGGAATAATGCATTCTTGGATGCAATTTAAATCAGCACCACTATCAACAAGAGCTATAAGATCTTGTTTATAATTTCCATCAATTAAAAGAGAAATTTTTATAAACCATTTCTGGGATATAACCATTTCTAAAGTTGAGAGAAAATTATCTTCTTCAGAAAAAGTAATTTGATTTTCTTCTTCTTCTTCAGGAATATAAACCTGTTTCCCACGGCTGATTTCTAATTTGAAAACTCTTTCTTCAAGATGTTTATTATTATTTTTCAAATCTTTTATTTCTCTTTTAAGATTTTGAATCTCTAAAGATAAATCCATTTTAGTAGAAGGATGATTGAAAGATTGTCTTTGTTTCAAGATTTTTTGAACTTCTGCCATAGTATATGGTTCAGAATTTCTTTGAAAATTTTGATTTTGTTCTAAATCATTAGAATTATTAATATGATCAATAATTTTTGATCTCACATCAGGATCTTGAATAGTTTTTAAAATATCAAGAATATTATCATTAGTAATAACATTTATTTCCTGAAATTGAGAAAGAATTTGATAAATAGTTCCTTCTTCCATATCTGAAGAATCAGCCTGATTATCACAGGTTAAACCATTTTTACATGGTTCACATTCTTCTGATTCAGAAGAATAATCGTTATTTTTTAAAACTTCTAAATCATCTGATTGTAATGATTTTTCAGTTTCAGAATCTGAATTCAAAAGAATTTTGCAAAGAGTATCCTTAATATTATTATCAACCTCTAAGCTTCTAATTTTTTTCTTAGTCCAACATTGATTAGCATAATGGCCAATTTTACCACATTTCCTACAAATAATAGGAGGACTATTAGTCTTCCTTTTTTCTCTTCTCATCTCTCTCTTTTCCCTACGTTTTCTATGTTTATGTTTAGAAAACTCAGGAGATTTATGAAATTTCTTTCTTTTATTATTCTTATCTGTTTCTAAAGGAGGATTAGAAATCCCAAATTGATCACAAAATTGACCTAATTGTCTTCTTTCACTGATATTATACTTTTTAATTTGTTGACTTAACTTGATTTCATTGCATAAAGCTAGTCCTTCAGATTTACAAACAGCTATAAGTTGTCCATAATTATAATTATCATAATTAATATTAACATCCCCTTGTCTAAGGGTTTTTCTAACCCTTTCTGCAAAAAGAGAGGGTAAACCATCAATAAATTTGGACTTCCAATGAGTACTATTAGACTCAGGAAGTTCCATAACTCTACTAAGGAAAGTATCCGTATACCATCTAAAAGATGTAAGAGTTTTACATCTGAAATTCTGGAGTAGAGTCCTGATATTATCACTATTTTCCGAAAATCTACCAGTAAAATGTTCAATGATATTAACAATCAAAGTATAAACAGCATCTTGGGTATCAATCCCATTTTCAGTTTTAATAGTATTTAAAACATCCTGCTTATTAGCATCAGTAAGATAGTGATCCCACCAGCCTTTTAATTGACCAGTGAATCCAGCAATTATCATTTTGGCAATATCTTTATCTCTATTACCATTAGTTTTACAGACGGTGCTATACATAAGCATCCTATGAACAGTATTATAGATTTGTCTTTCCGCAAATCCATCAATATTCCATTCATAAATATTTTTCCCACTGTAGGAATTATTAAACAAATATTCATTTTCTTCAAGAAGAATATCTTGAGGAGTAGGTCTAGGATAATAATACATCCTTTGAGTAGGCTTATCAACATACTTCGATAATTTATTAATCTCATCCTTAACAGTATTATGAAAACCTTCATTATCAGACATACTGTCTTCAAATTCTTTATTAAGAGCACTAATATAGTATACGTGTATATATATAATGCAATATATAATATGTAACAATATATATTGTTAATACATGTGTATAATATATAACTTGTAATATGCGTATATATTAAAATACATGTAACTATGTATATATTATATATACACGTATATTATACACGTACACTATATTTTATTATATAACCACGTATATATGCAATATATATAATATATATATACGGGTATTTTATATTATATATAATATATGTATATACACCAAAGGATGATCCTTTATATAAGGAATTTTTAGCTTATAAAGCTAAGCAGAAGAGTAATACTCAATCTGCTCCATCCTATGCTAATATAGTAGGAGATGAAGAAATTGATTCATCTGAATTACCATACGAGCAGAATGCTCATAAAGAGGTAATATTTCTTTTAGAAGATAAAGATTTGAGATGGAAGGATAATATCTGGCATCTTTTACATTGTAAATGCCTTTCACAATATTGTCAGGTTGAATTTTTAATTCTTCAACCCTTTCAAAATCAGATTCTTCAACAGATTCTGTTTCTCTTATTTGAGAAGTAGAAGCCCTTGAAGGAGATTGAGTAAAATATATAGGGGAAATATGATGATGTGATTTAGATCTTGTATAAGACCTATTGCTTCCTCCTATAAGGTTTCTGGAGGGTTCAAAACTTATTTGAACATTCCCTTCAGAGGTTTGGAGAATACTAGTTGGATTGTAACTAGTATTAGATTGAGCAGGAACAGCTTGCTCAATAATCCAATTTTCTGGGAAAGTTATTTCATCCCACTTAATAGATCTTCGAGTAGTAATCTCAGATCTACTAAAATTGCTTTCTATAAGAATAGTTTCATCAGCAGGTTTATCAACCATCTTACATATAGGATTTAAGGTTTGAAGAGGTTTGTAATAAATTCTATAACAAACACATATAACTTCAGATCCATGAGCATAATTATAACCATGCGTTTTGATATTAAGAGTTAAAGCATCTAATATATTAACATCAGATAAAGATAATTGTAAATTAGGATAAACATTAAAATAAACTGGACCATGAGCCAGACTGGATTGTATAATACCCATCAAAGATTGTTTCCATATTAAATTTCTACCATCTCTAAGAGAAGCTATAAAACTCTCAGGTAAACCTTCTAGGGTTAAAGGTTTAAAAGCAACTTGAACTAATCCAATATGGATGATTTTGTAAATACCTCTATATTTATTGAGGTCTCTATTATTGAGCAATTTAATAATCATTTCATCCTTATTAAGGGAAATAGTTTCTTCTGTAGTTTTAACCACATGCTTGAAACTTAGTCTATCAAAAGTTCCAAATTTATAAATAACAGTAGGATCTATTTTAGGAATAGTCCACTTATTAAGTAAATCAAGATTTTGAGGAATATCATATTCCTCTTCGATACTATTTTTAACAGTATCTCTGTTTCTAAACATATTCATCATATGCAGAATGAATGTGTTGAATAATACCAGAAAATAAGATCAAGAAATTATATTTCCAAAAAGATAAAGATTCATGAATATATTCTTCAGGAGGAACAAAATAAAACTCCTAGTCCATTTGAATATATTTCAAAGAAATTATATTTCCAAAAAGGACAAGCTTCGGATGAAGAAAAAGTGGCTTCCTATCTTAAGGAAGTAAAGAAAGATTTAATGAAAAATCTAAATTTTGATTCACAATCAAGTGCTTCTATGGATACATTATCCAACGATGAATACTGCCCAACTGGCGAAGCCCAGAATCCTTATGAGGATATGTTTGAAGATCTGGATGAGGTTATTCAAAAATATTTGAATAAAGAAGGAAAAGGGAAAGAATAAATGGGAGCCTGCAAAAGTTGATATGCCAACCACCCTACAGATACCATTTGCGGAAAGAATATTAGCCCGCTGTTTTATGTGCCGTGGTTTTAATAAAGCTACCATGGTTTTAATAAAGTTGTACTTTGCTCATTCATAATGGAGCAAATAGTTTAGGTTAGTCTTGAGTTCCGGTTTTCAATTCCGAGTTTTTTTTTTCTATTTATAGGAGCGCTCATTATTGCACTAAGTAGAGCAAAATTTACTAAGTTTATTCTTCAATTCCAGCTTGTAAACACTTTAAAGTTTTTGAGTGAAAATCTTTTGCAACCTTGCAACACTGGTGTACATCATCTAAGTAAGTCAATTTATTTTCCAGTTATTGCATATTACAATTTTTTATATTCGCCGCCTAATATGGTCGGCTAAATATTAATGTGTTGAATTATATCATGTGATTAAGATCAATATTCATGGTGGGATTAAAAAAAAAAAAAAAGTACCAGATCAAAAAATTTATTTCTGGGAAGGTTAGAATTAAAATAAGCCGAGATTAGATTTAAAACCGAAGTCTAGATTCGCCCGTTTTGTTGCCGTGATTTAGGCGTTTTCAGGGCTTGCCACCATGACTGGTTAAGAATCATATCTCTAGCTTATTTAATCCTGTAAAACTACCATGTACAGTATAAGATTTTTGATATGGGCTTTACATAATGATTTAATGATTAAATAATTTAATCACCTTTAATTTAATCACCTTTAATTCCGCCTTAATAAAAGATCCCTCTGTTATTTATATTGCTTAACTTTAGAGACCTCAATAAATATAGAGGTATTTACAAATTCATCCATATTGGATTAGTTCAAGTTGCTTTTAAACCTTTAACCCTAGAAGGTTTACCTGAGAGTTTTATAGCTGCTCTTAGAGATGGTAGAAATTTAATATGGAAACAATCTTTGATGGGTATTATACAATCCAATCTGGCTCATGGTCCAGTTTATTTTAATGTTTATCCTAATTTACAGTTATCTTTATCTGATGTTAATATATTAGATGCTTTAACTCTTAATATCAAAACGCATGGTTATAATTATGCTCCTGGATCTGAAGTTATATGTGTTTGTTATATAATTTATTACAAACCTCTTCAAACCTTAAATCCTAGATGTAAGATGGTTGATAAACCTGCTGATGAAACTATTCTTATAGAAAGCAATTTTAGTAGATCTGAGATTACTACTCGAAGATCTATTAAGTGGGATGAAATAACTTTCCCAGAAAATTGGATTATTGAGCAAACTGTTCCTGCTCAATCTAATACTAGTTACAATCCAACTAGTATTCTCCAAACCTCTGAAGGGAATGTTCAAATAAGTTTTGAACCCTCCAGAAACCTTATAGGAGGAAGCAATAGGTCTTATACAAGATCTAAATCACATCATCATATTTCCCCTATATATTTTACTCAATCTCCTTCAAGAGCTTCTACTTCTCAAATAAGAGAAACAGAATTTGTTGAAGAATCTGATTTTGAAAGGGTTGAAGAATTAAAAATTTAACCTGACAATATTGTGAAAGGCATTTACAATGTCAAAGATGCAGATATAACTGCTTCAAAAATGAATTTTTCTTTATGATGATTAATAAACCTAAAATTGATTTTAGTCTGGGATCTCCGGTAAGAAAACAAATTCAAAATGATTTTAATCTTCCTAAATGGGAACCTTTTAAAAAATGGCTTTATGAATACTTTTCAAAAGAAGACAGAAAAATTTTTCAAGAAGAATTTTATAAAGATCTTTCTGAAAAGAATTTGAAAATATCTTTTGTTCCATGGTTTATAACCAAATATGTTGAAAATCATATCTCTGTTATTGAAAGAGAATACAAAATAACTCATAGTGGAGAAATTTTGAAAGCAAATTTTCCTCCCCATTATTCTTTTTCTATAGAAAAAGGTGATGAAATCAGATTTTATAATGCATTTCAAAAATTATTTGAAAATAATACTCTGCCTATAACTTTGAAGCATATGAATAATATGGTCCAACAGCATAATTTTACTAATATGTATTTAATTGTTTTAGGAGAAAATATTTCTTCTTTAAGTAAAAGGGTTGAAAAACTCATATCTGATATAAATAATTTAGAGGTTGATGATTGTAGCACCCGGAACGCTAGGCGCCACATCCCCCGCACTATAGCCTCAATCCACCTATGAAACGGGCAATTCATACATGAACCGAAACTATAGCGAACGGGAGACAATAAAAACTCAAAAGCTAGGCGGGTACGCTCAATTAATACCACTAAACAATTGTATCAATAAAAGCGAAAGCAATAACATTCAATACTTATAGGTACCATATTTACATATTTATTAATAGATACCAACATTTCATACAATACAATATCGTATCCAACATGACCAAGGCATAATACCAAATATAAGAAGTATCAATACATGGACCTAAATATGAGGTGAAGTGCTAGACCCAAAAAAAAATGAAGCTAGACTCTAATTCCTGCCTAGCACGATCCTGCAAAAACTGAAAAGTTGAGGGGTCAGTCCAACACGGACTGAGCGAGGGGTATAAATAAATATATGCGCAATTACCATGCAAGCTATAATCTCGGGTAAGATTTTATAAAAGAAGGCAATATAAGTTCAATAGAAAAAGTGGGACTCGCCCGAGATTACAACTAATCAATTTAATAATTCAATCACGATCGGTTCAATACGTGGCCCGACGAGTGAGGCCAAATCTCCAACCTTTCACCAAAAGTGTACAATCATTCAATTTAATTAATGAATTAGGTGATCACACAAACAATTCCGTGCACAATTAGCAATTTCAATCAATACATCCTTCTCCCTCCGGGTGATGGCGGGCTTGCAAGACCCAACCATCCAATCATGGTGTACGTCGGGAACATGACTCCCACGCACGGGATTTCTTCCTCCACCAAACCTCTTGGTGGATTCAGAGGTGATCCCACAATGGTGAGGGTAGTGCAAGAGTTACCCGTCAGCCCTTGCTTCCCCGGTTGGCTCAATACACTACCCTCGGGGCCCAACGTGAACAATAGTTACTCGCCAAAACATTCAATCAATCAATCCATTCAATTCATGAAATCCGTTGTAAATCAATAAGATTTGAAAATTATAAATATACGTATACTTTTGGCCGAATACACACGTAGGGTTGTAAGGGTTCTAAGTAGCTAGAATTTAAACCTCACCTTGACAAACCAACCAAAAAGGAAGCAAGAGAGCACCCTACGGAGCGGGCTCCTCAAAACAGGGACCGTGATCTGTGTAACAAGGACAAGTGTACATGAAACTCGACTCTTATGAACCAATTAAGACGAACAGCAATGATATGTAACCTCAATCATGTATTTATAATCAATGAGTGTCAAATAGGAGCATAATTATCAATAAAGTAAGCATGTATTTCATATAGGTCACATATGGTAGCCAAGAAAGTGAAAGGAACGCAATAAGAAGGGTTTTGGTGAAGTTTGGCAAAACCCGACAATTTTAGGAAACGTACATGCTGAGGGAAAACTGGAATATCTTGAGGTATAGGAGTTGGAATTGTGTTTTTCTTGTTGGGTAAGAAACTAGACACAAAGACCTTTCCGAGGATATGTGGCTCGTTTTCTAGTTCAAAGTGAGGAGAAAATGGCGTAAGCTTGAAGTTGGGTGAATGTAGTTTGTCGGTAAAGCAGCGACACCAAAAAGAATTGATAATATCTCACAAATGGGAAAATATATTGAGATGATTCCAGTTGGAGGTTGTTCTGGACTTCAAAATCTTTCCAAATAATCAAAAATCAGGTCATTTGGAGTTCGGATGAGGGAGTACCCGGCCGGGTAAAATTCAAGGGAAAAGTTACCCGCCCGGGTAAAGCAGTACAGAAGCTCTCGGCATGAAACTACCCGCCCGGGTACTTTTTATGCACAAAAAGTACCCGGCCGGGTACTGTTCTAGGGGTAGAAAAGACCCAAAACAGGGGTAGCTTCGGGGAAGGAAGAAAAGGGATGAAACCCCAAAGTAAACTCAACCAAAATGCTCTAAAATAATCACATAACATGTATATAACTTAAAGTTATCATTAAGTTAACATTTAATCCAAGGAAACATGCTTAGATCATCCAAAATTCATCATTCAAACCCATATAATTTCATGCCATCAACCTCCCCTATCTTCAAGAATTCATGCAAATTGGCAAGCTAAATGATCAAGATCATGCTTCTAACTCCAAATAACCAAGAAATCACATCATATTCATCAAACCCTACTATATATATATTCAAGAGATTCAATCAAGTTCTCCATCTATACCTTTAATACACAAGAAAGAATGGATGAAATGATGAAGAGATGATGATGCTTCCAACTTATGTAATATTCCTCAAGATCAAGCTTGCTATTGAGATGAAATATTCCTCCTTTCCCCCTTGGTGTTTTGATCGACATAAGTAGGTATAAGTGTGTGTATTTTTGTATGGAAATGATGAATGAGAGAAAATGAGAGAGATGAGATACATATGATATAATATATCCTCCACTAAAGTGTATGAACCATCACTTTTTGCATTCTAGTCCCTCAAGAATATGAATGCATGCACTCAAGTCTAATTCCATGGGAAGTGAGTATCTAACTCTATTTAAATTATGCAATTAAATCCACACATTTACATATATGAGCATTTAAGGTCATATAAGAGCATTTAGTCACATTAACAATTAATTCATAAAAGCTCATGGAAATATTATGCATCTAATGTTATGAAAAATATATAAAGTATCACATAATATCAATTAAGCACATTATCAATTATTTCATGTAAATTTCACGTTAAGCATAATTCACATAAATGCATAGAAATATAATACATATAATATTATGAAATGTAGATAAATTATCACATAATGTATAAATTGAAAACGGGGCGTTACAATGATAATATCAAAGATACTCTTTGCAATATATTTTTAAACTCTGATTCTGAAACTGAAAAATCATCATATTCAGATGATTTAGAAGTTTTAGAAAATGAAAATTATTCTTCTGAATCAGAAGAATGTGAACCATGTAAAAATGGTTTAACCTGTGATAATCAGACAGATTGTTCAGGTGCTGAAGAAGGTACTATTTATCAAATCCTTTCTCAATTTCAGGAAATAAATGTTATTACCAATGAAAATATTCTTGATATTCTAAAAACAATTCAAGATCCTGATGTTAGATCAAAAATTATTGATCATTTAAATAATAAAAATGATTTGGAACAAAATCAAAATTATCAGAGGAATTCTGAACCATATACTATGGCAGAAGTTCAAAAAATTTTGAAACAAAGACAATCATCCAATCATCCTTCTACCAAATTGATTTATCTCTGGAGATTCAAAATCTTAAACAAGAGATAAAAGATTTGAAAAATGATAATAAACATCTTGAAGAAAGAGTTTTCAAATTAGAAATAAGTTGTGGAAAACAAGTTTATATTCCTGAAGAAGAAGAAAATCAAATTACTTTTTCTGAAGATGATAATTTTGTATCCACCCTTGAAATGGTTATATCCCAAAAATGGTTTATAAAAATTTCTCTTTTAATTGATGGAAATTATAGACAAGATCTTATAGCTCTTGTTGATAGTGGTGAAGATTTAAATTGTATCCAGGAAGGAATAATTCCTACCAGGTATTTTCATAAAACGATTCATACTATCGGTGCTGCCAATGGGCAAAAAATGAAAATAAATTATAAGCTTCCTAAAGCCTATATTTGCAAAAATAAAGTTTGCATTCCTAATAGTTTCCTTTTGGTAAAAAATATTACCAACCAAGTTATACTTGGAACACATTTTTTAAAGAAAATATTTCCGATTAAAAATATTAATGAAAAAGGTTTTATTGGAACTTTTGAAGGAAAAGAAATATCTTTCCAATTTATTATTGAACCCCTTACTAGAGTTTTAAACCAAATAAAGGATTCTTTAATTGAAAGAAAGGAAAAACAGATTAATTTCCTTAAACAAGAAATTGATTTCAATAATATTGATAATGTTTTGAAAAACGTTAAATTACAAGAAAAAATTAAATTTCTTCACAATCAATTTTCTTTACAAATATGTAATGATCATCCTAATGCCTTTTGGAATAGAAAGAAACATATAGTTTCTCTTCCCTGTGAGGAAGATTTTGATGAAAAGAAAATTCCTACAAAGGCAAGACCTTGTCAAATGAACAGAGAGTATTTAGACCTCTGTAAAAAAGAGATTGAATCTCTTCAAACCAAAGGGTTAATAAGACCCTCCAAGTCTCCTTGGTCATGCACAGCCTTTTATGTTAATAAAAAAGCTGAACAAGAGAGAGGAGTTCCCAGGTTAGTTATCAATTATAAACCCCTTAATACTTCTCTTAAATGGATAAGATATCCAATTCCTAATAAAAAGGATTTATTGGATAGACTTTATGATGCTTTAATATTTTCCAAATTTGATTTAAAATCAAGATATTGGCAAATTCAAATTCATACTAAAGATATTTATAAAACCGCTTTTAATGTTCCTTTCGGACAGTATGAATGGAAAGTTATGCCTTTTGGGTTAAAAAATGCCCCTTCCGAATTTCAAAATATTATGAATGATATTTTCAATCCTTATAGTGATTTTATAATTGTTTATATAGATGATATTTTAGTATTTTCAAAAAATATTGAGAGTCATTTTAAACATCTTGATATATTCAAGAATATAGTTATCCAAAATGGTTTGGTCATATCTAAACCAAAAATGATTCTTTTCCAAACTAAAATAAGATTTTTAGGTCATAATATTGAAAAAGGAAAAATAATTCCTATTAATAGAAGTATAGAATTTGCTTCGAAATTTCCTAATCAAATTATTGATAAAACCCAACTCCAAAGATTTCTAGGGAGTTTGAATTATATTTCTCCTTATTATAAAAACCTTGCTGAAGATACAGCAATTCTTTATGATAGATTAAAGAAAAATCCAAAACCTTGGACTGAGAATCATACTCAGGCTATCAAGAAAATCAAGGGTAAAGTCATAACTTTACCTTGCTTAATGCTTGCTAATCCCAATTGGGATAAAATTATAGAGACTGATGCCTCGGAGATAGGTTATGGAGGAATTCTTAAACAGATATCCCCTCATAACCAACAAGACTATCTGGTTAGATTCCACTCTGGAAAGTGGAAAGATAGCCAGAAAAACTATGCTACTATAGCTAAAGAAATCTTAGCTATTCTTAAATGTGTTTTAAAATTCCAAGATGATTTATATAATCAGAAATTTGTGATTAAGACAGATTGTCAAGCTGCTAAATACATGTTTAATAAAAAGTTTGACCATGAAGTTTCTAAGCAAATGTTTGCTAGATGGCAGGCTCAATTAGCCCCTTTTGATTTTGACATTATTTATAAAAAAGGAACTGAAAATAGTCTTCCTGATTTTTTAACTCGTGAATATTTACAGGATGAGTAATCCTAGAAGAATACAGGAGTTTCCTTCCCATAGATTCTATGAATCTATTAATTGGGAAAAGGCCAAGAAGATTCACAATTATGTGAAAAAATTAGTTTTCCTCTCTAGGGAACATGAGAAAAATGTCATCTATTGGGAGGATAAGATTAACAATGAGATTCTTAATCCCAGAAATAATCTCGATTATATCACAAGGAAAAGCAGCTATGCTAATGCTTGCGTAAACATTAATAGTAGTATTCATTTTCACGAGAAAATCCTTGATGAAATCAATTATTATATTGCTTAACTTTGCAGGTATGGACCCTCTCACCGAGAGAGACATTTATAGAAATAAAACTATAAATATCGGGAACTGGAAAGAATTCAAATATGATTTCGATCCCCCTTTAATTGGTCCTTATGATGTCAGGACTAATATCAAATCTCCTGGCCTTGATACAATTTGGCGTAATAAATTATTAATTCCAAAGCTTATAGCTTTACAAAGATATTTAGAAGCTCAAATTGAGCAGACTAAATCTTTATGCATTTATCTTAATAACCATGGCCTCGATCATTATATTGAAGAGGATGAAAATCAGCTTATAGCTGTGAAGAATAAATTAAACAAGCTAATAGCTTAATCCTATTTATATTTCAGGATGCGACCTCAAGGAGGCAGAAATTCCTCTAATAGAGGAAGAGGTGGAAGAACTATTGCCCAATTTAGTAATTAAAAGCTAATAGCTGAAAATATTGTAAATATTTCATCATCCTCAAGTAATACACCAAAGGATGATCCTTTATATAAGGAATTTTTAGCTTATAAAGCTAAGCAGGAGAGTAATACTCAATCTGCTCCATCCTATGCTAATATAGTAGGAGATGAAGAAATTGATTCATCTGAATTACCATACGAGCAGAATGCTCATAAAGAGGTAATATTTCTTTTAGAATATAAAGATTTGAGATGGAAGGATAATATCTGGCATCTCAAGCAGAGATACTTGGATACTGCATCATTTACTGCTGGTTCATATAAACAGCGAACCCATTTTGAGAATATACTCAAAGTGACAGGATCCTGTGAATTTAATCATTTTTATGCAGGAAAACAAACTAAAGTTTATAGCTTTAGTAAAGTCATCATCAAGCAGATAATATCTGCCGAAGAGTGGGGAATAAGCACTCTCAGAGAAAGAGAATATAGTCTCCAAAATTCCCAAGTTAATATAAAATTTAATTATTGGGATTATATTGAAGCATTTAATAAAGCTTTCCTTTACCAGAATGAGCTTCATAAACATTCATGGTTTTTTAAAATCTGTCCAAATGTTTATAACAAGGACATTCCAAATTGGTTATACCAATGGTGGCTTGGTTTTGGCCCCACAGCAAAAATTTTGCCAAATATTTTTCAGGAATTATATTCCCAATGGGTAGAAATTTCTCCCAAAATAATGGATGCTCAGAACAATGGAAAATGGATAGAAGGAATGCTTTTTCTTCATTTCTTTACTGAATTTGGTATCCCTTGGATTTGGAAATGGGAACCAGAGTTGGGAGAAACCCAACAGAAAATACCTTGCATCTTCAGGACCTTTTATACCAAGTTCTGGAAGAAAATGCTGACTCTTAACAAAGAAGGAAGCATGGAGAGCCAAGCAATCATTGATAATATCAAGACAAAGATTCATGAATATATTCTTCAGGAGGAACAAAATAAAACTCCTAGTCCATTTGAATATATTTCAAAGAAATTATATTTCCAAAAAGGACAAGCTTCGGATGAAGAAAAAGTGGCTTCCTATCTTAAGGAAGTAAAGAAAGATTTAATGAAAAATCTAAATTTTGATTCACAATCAAGTGCTTCTATGGATACATTATCCAACGATGAATACTGCCCAACTGGCGAAGCCCAGAATCCTTATGAGGATATGTTTGAAGATCTGGATCAGGTTATACAAAAATATTTGAATAAAGAAGGAAAAGGGAAAGAATAAATGGGGGCCTGCAAAAGTTGATATGCCAACCACCCTACAGATACCATTTGCGGAAAGAATATTAGCCCGCTGTTTTATGTGCCGTGGTTTTAATAAAGCTACCATGGTTTTAATAAAGTTGTACTTTGCTCATTCATAATGGAGCAAATAGTTTAGGTTAGTCTTGAGTTCCGGTTTTCAATTCCGAGTTTTTTTTTCTATTTATAGGAGCGCTCATTGTTGCACTAAGTAGAGCGAAATTTACTAAGTTTATTCTTCAATTCCAGTTTGTAAACACTTTAAAGTTTTTGAGTGAAAATCTTTTGCAACCTTGCAACACTGGTGTACATCATCTAAGTAAGTCAATTTATTTTCCAGTTATTGCATATTACAATTTTTTATATTCGCCGCCTAATATGGCCGGCTAAATATTAATGTGTTGAATTATATCATGTGATTAAGATCAATATTCATGGTGGGATTAAAAAAAAAAAAAAAAAGTACCAGATCAAAAAATTTATTTCTGGGAAGGTTAGAATTAAAATAAGCCGAGATTAGATTTAAAACCGAAGTCTAGATTCGCCCGTTTTGTTGCCGTGATTTAGGCGTTTTTAGGGCTTGCCACCATGACTGGTTAAGAATCATATCTCTAGCTTATTTAATCCTGTAAAACTACCATGTACAGTATAAGATTTTTGATATGGGCTTTACATAATGATTTAATGATTAAATAATTTAATCACATTTAATTCCGCCTTAATAAAAGATCCCTCTGTTATTTTTATTGCTTAACTTTAGAGACCTCAATAAATATAGAGGTATTTACAAATTCATCCATATTGGATTAGTTCAAGTTGCTTTTAAACCTTTAACCCTAGAAGGTTTACCTGAGAGTTTTATAGCTGCTCTTAGAGATGGTAGAAATTTAATATGGAAACAATCTTTGATGGGTATTATACAATCCAGTCTGGCTCATGGTCCAGTTTATTTTAATGTTTATCCTAATTTACAGTTATCTTTATCTGATGTTAATATATTAGATGCTTTAGCTCTTAATATCAAAACGCATGGTTATAATTATGCTCCTGGATCTGAAGTTATATGTGTTTGTTATAGAATTTATTACAAACCTCTTCAAACCTTAAATCCTAGATGTAAGATGGTTGATAAATCTACTGATGAAACTATTCTTATAGAAAGCAATTTTAGTAGATCTGAGATTACTACTCGAAGATCTATTAATTGGGATGAAATAACTTTCCCAGAAAATTGGATTATTGAGCAAGCTGTTCCTGCTCAATCTAATACTAGTTACAATCCAACTAGTATTCTCCAAACCTCTGAAGGGAATGTTCAAATAAGTTTTGAACCCTCCAGAAACCTTATAGGAGGAAGCAATAGGTCTTATACAAGATCTAAATCACATCATCATATTTCCCCTATATATTTTACTCAATCTCCTTCAAGAGCTTCTACTTCTCAAATAAGAGAAACAGAATCTGTTGAAGAATCTGATTTTGAAAGGGTTGAAGAATTAAAAATTCAACCTGACAATATTGTGAAAGGCATTTACAATGTCAAAGATGCAGATATAACTGCTTCAGAAATAAATTTTTCTTTATGATGATTAATAAACCTAAAATTGATTTTAGTCCGGGATCTCCGGCAAGAAAACAAATTCAAAATGATTTTAATCTTCCTAAATGGGAACCTTTTAAAAAATGGCTTTATGAAAACTTTCCAAAAGAAGACAGAAAAATTTTTCAAGAAGAATTTTATAAAGATCTTTCTGAAAAGAATTTGAAAATATCTTTTGTTCCATGGTTTATAACCAAATATGTTGAAAATCATATCTCTGTTATTGAAAGAGAATACAAAATAACTCATAGTGGAGAAATTTTGAAAGCAAATTTTCCTCCCCCTTATTCTTTTTCTATAGAAAAAGGTGATGAGATCAGATTTTATAATGCATTTCAAAAATTATTTGAAAATAATACTCTGCCTATAACTTTGAAGCATATGAATAATATGGTCCAACAGCATAATTTTACTAATATGTATTTAATTGTTTTAGGAGAAAATATTTCTTCTTTAAGTAAAAGGGTTGAAAAACTCATATCTGATATAAATAATTTAAAGATTCAGCATAAGAATGAGAAACACCAAGGAGAATCTAGAGGAATTATCCCTAGTGTGCAACCACCTCCAGAAGTCAAGGATTTTAAATTAAAATCTATGACTGATCTAGAGAAAATTCTAGACGAAAAATTCAAAGGGCTCAGAATTAGTGCTCTTAATAAAGATTTTGCTGACAGTATGTCTGATAATGAAGGTTTTCATAATACTGTAAAAGATGAAGTTAATAAATTATCTAAATATGCTGATAAGCCTACTCAAAGGATGTATTATTATCCTAGACCGACTCCTCAAGATATCCTCCTTGAAGAGAATGAATATATGTTTAATAATTCTTACAATGGGAAAAATATTTATGAATGGAATATAGATGGATTTGCGGAAAGGCAAATTTATAATACTGTTCATAGGATGCTTATGTATAGCACCATGGTATCTTTTATTAAGGCGGAATTAAAGGTGATTAAATTAAAGGTGATTAAATTATTTAATCATTAAATCATTATGTAAAGCCCATATCAAAAATCTTATACTGTACATGGTAGTTTTGATATTAAGAGCTAAAGCATCTAATATATTAACATCAGATAAAGATAACTGTAAATTAGGATAAACATTAAAATAAACTGGACCATGAGCCAGACTGGATTGTATAATACCCATCAAAGATTGTTTCCATATTAAATTTCTACCATCTCTAAGAGCAGCTATAAAACTCTCAGGTAAACCTTCTAGGGTTAAAGGTTTAAAAGCAACTTGGGACAAATTTTGGGACAAATTTCTGAGCATCCATTATTTTGGGCATCCATTATTTTGGGACAAATTTCTACCCATTGGAAATATAATTCCTGAAAAATATTTGGCAAATTTTTTGCTGTGGGGCCAAAACCAAGCCACCATTGGTATAACCAATTTGGAATGTCCGTGTTATAAACATTTGGACAGATTTTTAAAAAACCATGAATGTTTATGAAGCTCATTCTGGTAAAGGAAAGCTTTATTAAATGCTTCAATATAATCCCAATAATTAAATTTTATTTTAACTTGGGAATTTTGGAGACTATATTCTCTTTCTCTGAGAGTGCTTATTCCCCACTCTTCGGCAGATATTATCTGCTTGATGATGACTTTACTAAAGCTATAAACTTTAGTTTGTTTTCCTGCATAAAAATGATTAAATTCGCAAGATCCTGTCACTTTGAGTATATTCTCAAAATGGGTTCGCTGTTTATATGAACCAGCAGTAAATGATGCAGTATCCAAGTATCTCTGCATGAGATGCCAGATATTATCCTTCCATCTCAAATCTTTATATTCTAAAAGAAATATTACCTCTTTATGAGCATTCTGCTCGTATGGTAATTCAAATGAATCAATTTCTTCATCTCCTACTATATTAGCATAGGATGGAGCAGATTGAGTATTACTCTCCTGCTTAGCTTTATAAGCTAAAAATTCCTTATATAAAGGATCATCCTTTGGTGTATTACTTGAGGATGATGAAATATTTACAATATTTTCAGCTATTAGCTTTTAATTACTAAATTGGGCAATAGTTCTTCCACCTCTTCCTCTATTAGAGGAATTTCTGCCTCCTTGAGGTCGCATCCTGAAATATAAATAGGATTAAGCTATTAGCTTGTTTAATTTATTCTTCACAGCTATAAGCTGATTTTCATCCTCTTCAATATAATGATCGAGGCCATGGTTATTAAGATAAATGCATAAAGATTTAGTCTGCTCAATTTGAGCTTCTAAATATCTTTGTAAAGCTATAAGCTTTGGAATTAATAATATATTACTCCAAATTGTATCAAGGCCAGGAGATTTGATATTAGTCCTGACATCATAAGGACCAATTAAAGGGGGATCGAAATCATATTTGAATTCTTTCCAGTTCCCGATATTTATAGTTTTATTTCTATAAATGTCTCTCTCGGTGAGAGGGTCCATACCTGCAAAGTTAAGCAATATAATAATTGATTTCATCAAGGATTTTCTCATGAAAATGAATACTACTATTAACGCAAGCATTAGCATAGCTGCTTTTCCTTGTGATATAATCGAGATTATTTCTGGGATTAAGAATCTCATTGTTAATCTTATCCTCCCAATAGATGACATTTTTCTCATGTTCCCTAGAGAGGAAAACTAATTTTTTCACATAATTGTGAATCTTCTTGGCCTTTTCCCAATTAATAGATTCATAGAATCTATGGGAAGGAAACTCCTGTATTCTTCTAGGATTACTCATCCTGTAAATATTCACGAGTTAAAAAATCAGGAAGACTATTTTCAGTTCCTTTTTTATAAATAATGTCAAAATCAAAAGGGGCTAATTGAGCCTGCCATCTAGCAAACATTTGCTTAGAAACTTCATGGTCAAACTTTTTATTAAACATGTATTTAGCAGCTTGACAATCTGTCTTAATCACAAATTTCTGATTATATAAATCATCTTGGAATTTTAAAACACATTTAAGAATAGCTAAGATTTCTTTAGCTATAGTAGCATAGTTTTTCTGGCTATCTTTCCACTTTCCAGAGTGGAATCTAACCAGATAGTCTTGTTGGTTATGAGGGGATATCTGTTTAAGAATTCCTCCATAACCTATCTCCGAGGCATCAGTCTCTATAATTTTATCCCAATTGGGATTAGCAAGCATTAAGCAAGGTAAAGTTATGACTTTACCCTTGATTTTCTTGATAGCCTGAGTATGATTCTCAGTCCAAGGTTTTGGATTTTTCTTTAATCTATCATAAAGAATTGTTGTATCTTCAGCAAGGTTTTTATAATAAGGAGAAATATAATTCAAACTCCCTAGAAATCTTTGGAGTTGGGTTTTATCAATAATTTGATTAGGAAATTTCGAAGCAAATTCTATACTTCTATTAATAGGAATTATTTTTCCTTTTTCAATATTATGACCTAAAAATCTTATTTTAGTTTGGAAAAGAATCATTTTTGGTTTAGATATGACCAAACCATTTTGGATAACTATATTCTTGAATATATCAAGATGTTTAAAATGACTCTCAATATTTTTTGAAAATACTAAAATATCATCTATATAAACAATTATAAAATCACTATAAGGATTGAAAATATCATTCATAATATTTTGAAATTCGGAATGGGCATTTTTTAACCCAAAAGGCATAACTTTCCATTCATACTGTCCGAAAGGAACATTAAAAGCGGTTTTATAAATATCTTTAGTATGAATTTGAATTTGCCAATATCCTGATTTTAAATCAAATTTGGAAAATATTAAAGCATCATAAAGTCTATCCAATAAATCCTTTTTATTAGGAATTGGATATCTTATCCATTTAAGAGAAGTATTAAGGGGTTTATAATTGATAACTAACCTGGGAACTCCTCTCTCTTGTTCAGCTTTTTTATTAACATAAAAGGCTGTGCATGACCAAGGAGACTTGGAGGGTCTTATTAACCCTTTGGTTTGAAGAGATTCAATCTCTTTTTTACAGAGGTCTAAATACTCTCTGTTCATTTGACAATGTCTTGCCTTTGTAGGAATTTTCTTTTCATCAAAATCTTCCTCACAGGGAAGAGAAACTATATGTTTCTTTCTATTCCAAAAGGCATTAGGATGATCATTACATATTTGTAAAGAAAATTGATTGTGAAGAAATTTAATTTTTTCTTGTAATTTAACGTTTTTCAAAACATTATCAATATTATTGAAATCAATTGCTTGTTTAAGGAAA
Organism: Lantana camara; assembly: GCA_037501455.1. NCBI lineage: Eukaryota > Viridiplantae > Streptophyta > Magnoliopsida > Lamiales > Verbenaceae > Lantana > Lantana camara. The sequence goes on from CM074855.1 coordinate 133,116,421, forward strand.
TTAATCTGTTTTTCCTTTCTTTCAATTAAAGAATCCTTTATTTGGTTTAAAACTCTAGTAAAGGGTTCAATAATAAATTGGAAAGATATTTCTTTTCCTTCAAAAGTTCCAATAAAACCTTTTTCATCAATATTTTTAATCGGAAATATTTTCTTTAAAAAAGGTGTTCCAAGTATAACTTGGTTGGTAATATTTTTTACCAAAAGGAAACTATTAGGAATGCAAACTTTATTTTTGCAAATATAAGCTTTAGGAAGCTTATAATTTATTTTCATTTTTTGCCCATTGGCAGCACTGATAGTATGAGTCGTTTTATGAAAATACCTGGTAGGAATTATTCCTTCCTGGATACAATTTAAATCTGCACCACTATCAACAAGAGCTATAAGATCTTGTCTATAATTTCCATCAATTAAAAGAGAAATTTTTATAAACCATTTTTGGGATATAACCATTTCAAGGGTGGATAAAAAATTATCATCTTCAGAAAAAGTAATTTGATTTTCTTCTTCTTCAGGAATATAAACTTGTTTTCCACGGCTTATTTCTAATTTGAAAACTCTTTCTTCAAGATGTTTATTATCATTTTTCAAATCTTTTATCTCTTGGTAGAAGGATGATTGGATGATTGTCTTTGTTTCAATATTTTTTGAACTTCTGCCATAGTATATGGTTCAGAATTCCTCTGATAATTTTGATTTTGTTCCAAATCATTTTTATTATTTAAATGATCAATAATTTTTGATCTAACATCAGGATCTTGAATTGTTTTTAGAATATCAAGAATATTTTCATTGGTAATAACATTTATTTCCTGAAATTGAGAAAGGATTTGATAAATAGTACCTTCTTCAGCATCTGAAGAATCTGTCTGATTATCACAGGTTAAACCATTTTTACATGGTTCACATTCTTCTGATTCAGAAGAATAATTTTCATTTTCTAAAACTTCTAAATCATCTGAATATGATGATTTTTCAGTTTCAGAATCAGAGTTTAAAAATATATTGCAAAGAGTATCTTTGATATTATCATCAACCTCTAAGCTACGAATTTTCTTCTTGGTCCAGCATTGATTAGCATAATGACCAATCTTACCACATTTTCGACAAATAATAGGAGGACTATTAGCCTTCCTTTTCTCTTTCGTTATCTCTCTATTCTCCCAACGTTTTCTGTGTTTTCGTTTAGAAAATTCAGGAGATTTATTATGAAATTTCTTATTCTTTTTATTATTTCCTTCTTTATTTAAAGGAGGATTATAAATCCCAAACTGATCACAAAATTGACCTAATTGTTTTCTCTCACTGATATTATGCTTTTTAATTTGTTGACTCAACTTTATTTCATTGCATAAAGCAAGTCCTTTAGTTTTACAAACGCTTATAAGTTGTCCGTAATTATAACTATCATAATTAATATTAACTTCCCCTTGTCTAAGGGTTTTCCTAACCCTTTCTGCGAAAAGAGAGGGTAAACCATCAATAAATTTAGATTTCCAATGAGTCCTATTAGACTCAGGAAGTTCCATAACTCTACTAAGGAAAGTATCCTTATACCACCTAAAAGATGTAAGAGTTTTACATCTAAAATTTTGGAGTAGAGTTCTGATATTATCACTATTCTCAGAAAATTTTCCAGTAAAATGTTCAATAATATTAATAATCAAAGTATAAACAGCATCTTGGGTATTAGTCCCATTTTCGCTTTTAATAGTATCCAAAACCTCCTGCCTATTAGCATCAGTGAAGTAATGATCCCACCAGCCTTTTAATTGACCAGTGAATCCAGCAATAATCATTTTAGCAATATCCTTATCTCTATTGCCATTATTCTTGCAGATGGTGCTATACATGAGCATCCTATGAACAGTATTATAAATTTGCCTTTCCGCAAATCCATCTATATTCCATTCATAAATATTTTTCCCATTGTAAGAATTATTAAACGTATATTCATTCTCTTCAAGGAGGATATCTTGAGGAGTCGGTCTAGGATAATAATACATCCTTTGAGTAGGCTTATCAGCATATTTAGATAATTTATTAACTTCATCTTTTACAGTATTATGAAAACCTTCATTATCAGACATACTGTCAGCAAAATCTTTATTAAGAGCACTAATTCTGAGCCCTTTGAATTTTTCATCTAGAATTTTCTCTAGATCAGTCATAGATTTTAATTTAAAATCCTTGACTTCTGGAGGTGGTTGCACACTATGAAAACCTTCATTATCAAACATACAATTTGGCCAGGAGATTTGATATTAGTCCTGACATCATAAGGACCAATTAAAGGGGGATCGAAATCATATTTGAATTCTTTCCAGTTCCCAATATTTATAGTTTTATTTCTATAAATGTCTCTCTCGGTGAGAGGGTCCATACCTGCAAAGTTAAGCAATATAATAATTGATTTCATCTATTTACGTGTATTACTTATGTGTGTGTCTGTGTATAATATATACAAGTGTATTATACATGTATATTATGTTTAATAATATATATAGGTATATTGTATTTTATAATATATATACACACACGCATATAAGTAATACACGTAACTACATATTATATATATATATATATATATATATATATATATATATATATATATATATATTATATAATATAACAAAATATATATTATTAATACAAGTGTACATAATATATAATATATAATACGCATATATATTAAAATACATATAACAAAATGCATATTATAAATTAAAATATATAATATATATGTGTATTATATATTATATAAAATATAATACATATATTATGTATAATAAATATATAATATATAAAATTAACGGATATGGACCAACAAAAATAATAAATAAAAAAATTAAACGGATGAACAGTGACTTCTAATAATTATTTTTAAAAAATAAATACTTTTAGCTACATTTTACAAACAGTAGTCATTAATATAAAAATATTTTAAAATATTAATTTATTTTAGTATAATTAATTTTTTTTCAAATTTTAATTTTTATTAAAAATATAAAGAAATATAATTAATCATTGACCTAATATTCCACAAAAGTAATTTCAAATCACTATCCACATTAACACTATTTAATTAAAAAAGATTTTTATATACAAATTCAATCGTTCAAAAATAATTATCAACAAACATGTATGATTCTATAGTTGTAAGTGTTTGCACTAAAAATTCGCATTTATTGATTTTTAGTCAAGACCGAATAGATAATACAAATTATTTGATAATTCAAGTAAAAGTAGGTCTTCGATCTTTAATTGATCCTCTGATTCTTCCTTGGAATTTAAAGTTGTTGAAATCTTCAAACACTCTTTGATGGATTTGATGGTTTGATCTTCTTCAACTTCAAATTTAGCTTTAATAACGTTAATCCGTAGGTCCTTCGACTTGTTTACGAATCAAACGCCAGATTTTGGATAATTCCGCTAAGAACACCTTTGAACTCGTCTGTAACTCCATGGATTTAGTTTGAATATAACGCAAATTCGCCGGTATAACGCCTTAATAACGGATCAAACGTCTTGATTTGGTAACCTCGGAGAAGAACGCCTTTTAATGCCTTAGAACTCTGTCTTGAACTTGTAGAGAGAACTTTGATCTTCTTCTTTTCCTTAGCCTTCTTGGATTTTGTGTTGTGTGTTGAATGAACTACACATAACCCCTTTATATAGGTGTGATATTCAAGAGTTGTGGTTCAAGTCAACCTTTATTTAATAATTATCTCTTATATTTTTTGAAGAGATAATATTAAATAAATCATATAAATATTTATCTCTTTAATATTTTATTAGTTTTTAAAGAGATAATATCACATAAAATCACATAAGTATTTATCTCTTTATAATTTTATTTTTAAAGAGATAATATCATACAAGACTTGAATTTGATTGGTCGGTATGAGCAATACGCCACGTGTCGCCATATGATTTGTCCTGGCTTTCTTTGACTGCAAGACTTGATTTAATTGGTCAAAACATGTCACTTTGGCACGTGTCATCACTTGATTTGTTGATAAAATAAAACATTATAATATTAATTTAAATTTAACTATTTAATTTTGAAATTATATTTAGGATAATTTCAAAACATTAAATAGTAAATCAAATTAATAACATAAAGTTTATTTACTTATCTACAGTAAGTACATCAAACACTATATTACAACGTTTCTAAAATGTATATCTGTCACATTCTGCGATATATACCAACTCAAGGCCATCTTTAGATACGAGGAAATCCACATAACACCTTTGGCTGCAAAATTGCATACAACAATCATTAGAATGATTAACATATACTCCAAATGCAACAAAATTACCAATGTCCACTATAACAAATTCAAACCCAAAATTCCTAAATCAATACCCAAAACAAACATTTTGCACTTGATCAAATACCCGAAAGCAACAATCTCTAGGTAGATTATAGTCTCACTGTCAAAGCAGTAGATAGTTAGATTATAGTCTCAGAGGAAAATGCTTTTTTGGTATACCAACTACCCCAACTCAGCAAAATTGGGACATTTCATTTTCCGGTGACAATAAAATAATACTAACTGGAAAAAATCGCAATTTGGGTACTATTTTCACCGGAATGTTGAAACCACCATCGAAAAACAATGATGGTTTTACAGGTGGCCGAAATTAGGACACATGGCCATACCTGGTTTGCCATGTCTGATTTTTTTGTCCAAATAGGATGCCACATGTATCCATTTCTTCAAAAAAAAATTTTAAAAAAAAGAGGAATATATATAATTAATAAACCTTATTTTTATTGCACATACTTGTATTTTTGAATTAATTATTTTATGTAATCATATTTCTAATAAAAAAAAACCATATATCATATGTTTGTATTTTGAAAAAATTAATATAATTTTAATAATTTTATTCATAAATTTTTTTTTTTTTTTTTTACCTAATAATACTTTTCTTCATACTTTTAATTTTAAAAAAAGGCCCCATATATTATTAATAAAATTAAATTTAAATCAACATTCAAAAGAAAAAGAAAAAAAAAAACGGCCACCCCTGTTCTTCATCTCCGGAGAAGATGAAACATCAAGAATTGGGGATTTTTCGTTTCTTCTCCGAATTCAACATACGGGTAGTGCTTTTCGATCACCACGACATGAGAATTGCATTGATATCAATTTCGTGACCCGATTTTTAGCGACGGTGGCTCTATGAAAGATTAAAGTCACAGCAATGGTGTCTTCACCTGAACTGTAACGCCCCGATTTTCAGACAGTCAGGTACGCTCGACACGTGTGGGTTCGAGCGTTAGGACTTTATTTTATTATTTTCGTTTGATTAATTTAATCGTGTTATATTAATTCTTATAATTGGTTTCAACATGATTACGTGGAAATTGTATGGAATTCATTTCATTTGAGAATTCTTGTATGAATGGAATTTAATTGTTACATGAATTAATTGTCCAATTTGAATTAATTGCCAAACTGTCCTTAAGTGCTCATTTCCTTTTCTTTAAGGACTTAATTGCATGAAAATATTAGGGGACTAAAGTGATAATTTCCCAAACTTGATACACTTAATTGCATGATTTATGGAGTTGGAGGATTTAATCATAATTATTACATATTTCCCCAAATATCACGTTATATGCATCTCTCCCTCAATCATCTTCATTTCATGCCAATCATCTCATTTTGCTTCCTTCCTCCACCGAACCAAAACCTCCAAAAAGGGAAGAGGAGATTTCATCAAATTCATCAAGTTTATCAAGAGAAATATGGTTTTGGGAACTCATTCATCATGTTAGCTTCATCATCTTCTTCTTCTATTTTCTTTCAAGGTAGAGATGGAGATATATGATTTCTTGAATTAACATGTGAAACTAGGGTTATGATTTGGGTGTGATAACTTGGCCATATGATGTTAGAATTATGATTATGAGCTTTAGGCTTGAATTCCATGTGTAATTCTTGGAAATTAGGAGAATATATGATGAGTTCATGTATATGCCAAAGTTGGTGATTATGGAGATTGAAGCATGATTTATGTGTTTATATTGTGTTTTATTGTACCTAAAGCATGTATACTTATTCCCTTTCATGAATTATAATGTTCGGAATTGACTATGTGAGCTTTGAGGAGCTTTGATGGTGGTTCGTGCATCCTCTGTTCTTCTCCCCTGTTTTCTGAACCTTCTGTGTAACGGGAACGGCCCTTCCCGTTCCCTTTGTAATTGGGGAACGGTCGTTCCCACTGTCTGAGCAATGTGTCAGGCGGCGAGGACGGGAACGCCCGTTCCCACTTTGTCTCACAGACGGGAACGGTCGTTCCCATCTTCGGGGAGCCGCTTCGGGACTGGGGAACGGCCCTTCCCATTTTGTACTAAAGCCTGGAACGGCCGTTCCCAAGCCACTGGAAGTGCAGAAAGTTTCTGCACAAAATTACATTTTTAGCCCCTCGTTCCAATGGCTTATTTGACCCCAAATTGCTATTATATGATTGATTATATGTCGAAACAACATGTTATCATGCTACATTGTGTATTGCCCGACGTCTCGTGTATGATCACGCCGTGCGTCATTATATGGAATAACATGCTAGAATTGTGGTCTCATGCACGTACATTGTTCCGTTTCCTGTCCAGTTATTCTCCAGGGCGGAGATTGTGGATCATGAGCACGTTCACGCATTCACGAGTCGTGTGTCGCCTGTCAGGTGAGGTTTAATTTCTAGTTATATAAAACCCGTATAACCTTTACGTGGTTTTTGACCAAAGGTATTTATATTTATAATTTCATGAAAGCTCTTATTATTCCAAGCATGTTATTGTTCATGAATCGAGCAAGTAGGTTATGTAGTGTGCATGAATCAAGCATTTCATGTCATGAAAGCAAGCCATGTGTTCTCCTGGCCAGGTCCTCCCTAGTGAGGGCGCTGGACCGGTCCTCGAGCCGGTGATTGTCCGTCCAATCACAGGGAGAACAATACCCTATCGTGTTCGTGTGTTCTCTTGGCCAGGTTCTCCTTAGCGAGGGCGCTGGACCGGTCTTAGAGCCGGTGGTTGTCCGTCCAACCACAAGAAGAACAAAGGCCTATCATGTACCCGTGTTCTCCTGGCCAGGTTCTCCTTAGGAAGGGCGCTGGGCTGGTTTTCGAGCTGGTGGTTGTCCGTCCAACCACAGGAGAAACAAACCCTGTCATGTTACAAGCACGCCATGTAGTGATTGCATGATCTTCATTCCATGAACGTGTTATAGGACTACACTATTGCACGACTGCATGATAATTGAATTGCGTGATCACCTAAGGATTAACAAGCAAGTAAGCATGTTTATTGATTGCATAAAAAGGAACAAGTATATAATATTGATAGTTGTATTCTCGGGCGAAGTTAGATTATTATTGAACTTGTATATTTATCTTTTATGAACCTTTACCCGAGAATATGACTCGCATGTTATCTGCGCTAATATATATGTAAACCCCTCACTCGGTCTTCACAGACTGACACCTCACCTTTCAGGTTATTGCAGGTGCGTGCTAGGCGGGAAGTGAGTCGAGTCCAGTGTTAGAATTGAGTCAAACACGGTGCCTTACTTGATTGTTTATTTATTGCCCGAGAAATCATGTTTACAATTATATGTTATTTATTTTAAGGAGATGATAATGTATTGATGTATAAGTTAGAATATATTTTATTCAGTAAATGGAAATGTCATGCCCTGATAAATGAAAATATTTGATAGTGATTGATTTATGCTTCCGCTTTATTTTGTCGCATGTATAAGTTTCCCGCCTAGCCTGTCGTCTATTGCATAGTCACCCGTTCGCTATAGGTTGATTCATGTACGGAGTGGCCGTTTCGTAGGTGGATTGACCTATAGTGCGGGGGTGTGGTACCTCCACGTGTCAAGGGGTGCTACATGAACCACCACCAATCACCGCCTTCAACGCCAAGGCCACCATCAGCTGCAGCCGTCCATCGCCCACCCTTCCCCTTGTCTCCATCACCATCAAACACACAGTCAAACAACAACACACGCATACATGCTTTCACACACAACAACTTAGATCCAGATCCGGATTCGAAGTGGGTGTATGTTGCAGATCTGTGGTTTTGGACTTCACCGATTCTTCGGATCCCTTCTTCAACATCACATTCGGAGATCCCTTCCTCAAACCGCTTGATACGCCGCCCTATGATGTTGATGTTGCTGCTGCGAATCCCCTTCTGTATTCATCATAAATGATAAACCCACATCAATAATATTGTAAAATACAATTTGTATTTGGAAAAAGATCGATTCTTGATTGTTTAGATTGTTTCAAACACAGAAAAATGAGATTCTTGTGTCTACTTTAGTTGGGATCCAAGAAAAAGAAGGCAAGAACATGAGGTATACTCGGGAATCCTCTGTTTTTAATCTCATTTTCATGGGCCAAACTATAAATTCATATTGTGGTGAAGGTGGGAGCTGGTGTTGGTCTTTTCTTTGGACTTTGGTATGATAGTTGGGGATGGTCCTGGAGTTGAAGGCAGTGGCTGATGGTGGTTGCAGTGTAGGCGGCGGCCGGTGGTGGTTTTGGGGTTATAGGCGGTGACTGGTGGTGGCTGTGGTGGAGGATTTCAATTTGAAGATGTAATGTATATGTTTTTTATGTGCAGAAAACTTGAATGCTAAAATATATGTGGTTGTTGATGAAAAAAAAGGTATACCAAAAAAATGTTTTTATGTTTTATGTTATTGTGTATGTTCTCAAATATATGTCCAGTTTGTCCAATTTTTATAAAAAATTTTGTGTATGTATAGTATATATTGTACCAAAAAATAAATAAATATCCAGTTTGTACCAATTTTCTGAGTTAAATATTTGTAATTTTTTGTTCTTTGTTTATTTTTTGAGTTATTAGGTGGAATATACAATCGCATATGTGGAATGCCATGTAAGTAATGGTTTTTGACGTGTCATAAGCGGTTTCAACACATTGGCTAAAATTGCCACGCATCATGATTAACCCGGATAGCTGTACAATTGGGTCGGATATCGGATGGGTTCTTCAAATTCCGGTGAAAATAGTGCCCAAATTGCGATTTTTCCCAGTTAGTGTTATTTTATTGTCACCAAAAAATAAAATGTCCCATTTTGATGAATTGGGGTAGTTGGTATACCAAAAAAGCATTTTCCTCTTATAGTCTCACTCTCAAGCTCTCTCTTGGGATCAACAAGCTCATCATCAGCCCTAAAGAAAATTTCAAATCATCAATTAGCAAAGAGAGGTAATGTCTTTAACTCAAACGTTAGGACAAACAATTAATGCCATGAATATGCAATATTAGTCATTAGTCATGACAAAACATTAACTTGCTCGAGTATTAAACAATTTTCAACAATATAAATTATAATATATGCTTGCAGAGCATGTGAAGTTTTTAGACTATAAAAACTATTTTCACCTACACCAGTATAATTGTCAATCACCACTACTAGCTATTGATGTTTTTTCCACCACAGTTCATAACAATTTTTGCTGCATTATATGAAACGAAGTATATTCATCCTGTATAAGGATTTATAACTAAAAAACCTCAATTCAAGTGATGGAGGCAATAAATTAAAGGAAAAGACACCTTGGCTGCAAGTTTTTTGTAATTAAAGTCACTGCCTCTTCAGATGCTCGCTTACAATCTTGAAAAGAAGAATTCTCATAAGCCTGGTACCAATAAAAAGCAATGGCGGGCACTAATCAAAACAATAACAGATTATAGTAGTAAAGATAATTCCAAGCCGCTATGCATGATGTGAGAAGATAAACCTGGAAAATTGGAGTGGCTCCAATGTAAAATTTGATTGCTTCAGCATATGCTTCAGATTTAATGCATTTCCCAAGTCTTGTAGGTACATCGTAAATAAACTGCTCTAACCACAAATTTAGCAGTTATTAACTAAAGACGGTTGATAATAAGAGAAATTTGGGATTGAAAGTTGTATGAATTCATTGTATTGTGTGTTACGAAGATACAGAGATTACATCTAAAATAAATAGCTTACAACCACTAATTACAAGCCTCTAATCAAGCCGTGTACAAGGAAAGAATAATTAGGGTAAATCCTTTCCAAAGATATTAGGATCTCCAACACTCCCCCTCAAGTTGGATCATGGGGATCGAGCATATTCAACTTGGACAGTGATGTGTAGAAGTTCTGGCTGCTAACTGCCTTAGTTAAGATGTCCGCAAGCTGGTCCTCAGATTTCACAAACGGGAGCTCAACTATCCGTGACTCGATTTTTTCCTTGATGAAATGGCGGTCGATTTCCACGTCTTTTGTTCTGTCATGTTGTACCGGGTTACGGGAGATACTTATTGCTGCTTTGTTGTCGCAGTATAAGTCAGTGCTTCCTTCTGGAGGGAAGCCGATCTCTGTTAGAAGCTTTCGAATCCATAAGACTTCCGTGATCCCCCTGGCTATCCCCCTGAACTCTGCCTCAGCACTGGAGAGAGCTACAACCTTCTGTTTCTTGCTCCGCCAGGTGACAAGATTCCCTCCCATGAAGGTGAAGTACCCGAAGGTAGATCTCCGGCCTGTGATATTTCCGGCCTAATCAGCATCGGTATAGGCACTAACCCGAGTATTCCCGTTCTTAGAGAACATAAGTCCCTTCCCTGGGGAGGATTTTAGGTATCTCAGAATCCTCATGACCGCCTCCATGTGTTCCTTGCTTACATTGTGCATGAATTGACTTACAACTCCAACGGCGTAAGCAATGTCTGGTCTAGTATGGGCCAAGTAGATCAGCTTTCCCACCAGCTTCTGATATCTCTCTTTGTTTGTTGGCGTTTGCTCTGGATAAATTCCCAATTGGTGGTTTTGAGCCATAGGTGTCTCGGCTGGTTTACAGTCCAATAATTCAACTTCTGTTAGCAGGTCAAGAATATACTTCTTATGTGAGAGGAAGATACCTTTGTTTGACCTCATTACCTCGATGCCCAAAAAATATCTCAGGCCCCCCCAGGTCCTTCATTTTGAATTCCTGTGACAGATTCCTCTGAAGGTTGGTTATCTCCTCAGCATCGTTCTCGGTTATGACCATATCGTCGACGTAGATGACCAGAAGGGTAATTAGCTGGCCCTTCCTTTTGAAGAACAGGGAGTGGTCTGAGTTGCTCTGGCTGTACCCGTATTTCCTCATGGCATGAGTGAATTTGCCAAATCAGGCTCTGGGAGACTGCTTGAGTCCGTAAAGTGACCGTTTCAGTCTGCATACCCTTGGTACGTTTCCATGGTCCTCAAAACCTGGCTGGGGGTCCATGTATACTTCCTCCTCGAGGTCACCGTGTAGGAATGCATTCTTTACGTCAAATTGGTGTAGGGGTCAGTCGTAGTTGGCAGCTATGGACAGCAGAATGCGGATGGTGTCTAGCTTGGCCACTGGAGAAAAAGCCTCAATGTAGTCAATCCCATAGGTCTGAGAATACCCTTTTTGCCACCATCCTGGCTTTGTATCTCTCGATTGTCCCATCTATTCTATATTTAATATTGTACACCCATTTGCACCCCATGGAGCGTTTCCCGACTGGGAATGGGCACATCTCTCATGTTTGGGACAGGGCGTTGATTTCTTCTTCCATTGCCTGTCTCCAAAGGGGGTTTGCTTAGGCCTCTTTTATGGTTCTGGGGATCTCACGGGGAGTAAACAGCACGGAAGAAGGCCTGGAGTTGTGGTAAACAGTTGGAAGTTGTATGGTGGGCTACCGGATACTTGGACCTGCTCACCCTTTCTGGGCTATACCTGTTCGGAGGAATTCCCCTGTTCTGTCGATGAGGTAGAGTATATGTATTTTGAATGGAAATAGGAGGGTCAGGATTACTTACCTCATGGATATTCGACGACGGGGGTTCCTCTGGGACGGGTGAGAGAGATGGATGTGGAGTATCAGTATCACTCTGATTAGACGGCGGGGTGTACTCATGTAGTGGTTCCAGCCATTCACACATCCAATTTGATCCCTCATTTGTGTCTTTCTCCCCCTGAGGGGTTGAATTGGAGGGTGCCTTGAAGTAGTACTCAGTTTCCACAAAGTTCACATCCATGGTGATATAGTGTCATTTGCCTGTTGGATCATAGCAGTGGTAACCCTTTTGAGTCGGGTTGAACCCAAGGAAGACACAACGGACTGCACAGGGGTCAAGCTTGGTCCGTAAATGCTTCGGAGTATGGACAAAGACGACGCATCCAAATACTCGTGGAGTGAGTTGGAGCACAGATGGAATGGAGTGGAACTTTCGAAGAGTGTCCAGGGGAGTTCTATGTTGTAGTGCCCGTGTGGGAAGCCTATTCATAACATAGACTGCTGTCGAGACCGCCTCAGCCCAGTAGGAGTTAGGAACGTGGGCCTCAAACAGGAAGGCCCAAGCACTTTCCAGTATGTATCTATTTTTCCGTTCTGCGACTCCATTCTGTTGTGGGGTGTGAGGACAGGTTGTCTCGTGAATGGCCCCTTTTTGAGAGAAAAAACTCTGTAAGTTCTGGTTGATGAACTCCCCTCCATTGTCGGAACGGAAGACTTTGATTGAGGCAGAAAACTGGTTTTAGATCATCTGGAAGAATTCCTTGATCGTGCCCGGACCATCAGATATCTGGTTCAAGAAATAAACCCAAGTGAACCTCGTACAATCATCCACAAACAAAATAAACCATCGGAATCTAGAATTAACATGACTTGGAACGGGTCCCCAAACATCAGAGTGAATTAACTCAAAAGGCAAATCTGCTTTATTGCTAGAACTTGGATAAAATGTTCGGTGGCTTTTTGTGAGAATACAAGTATCACACTGGAAAATCTTTGATTCTGCCACTAATTTCGGGAACACTTGTTTCAAATATTGAAAAGAAGGGAGATCCAATTTGTGATGCCACAACCAAAGTTGCTTTTGACTGTTTCCTTGAACCAAACAACTTGAGCCAGCTTGTGAGGTGTCTTGAATGTAGTACAATCTATCTCTCTCAATACCACGCCCAATGATCGCCCCCGTACGAATATCCTGTAAGAGACAGAAAGAGGGAAACATCAATATTGTGCAATCAAGCTCTTTTGTAATATGACTCACAAAGAGTAACTTTGAGGTAAGAGAGGGGACAACTAGACAGTGAGATAAATTTAGTTTTTCTGATAATTTCACATTTCCCGCTCCAATGACCGGGTAAGGAAGGCCATTTGCCTTAATCACTATTTTTATTCGAGGATTGGTAGGATCCCGGATATCATGAGCTTCATTTGTCATGTGATCGGTGGCTCCCGAATCAATAAGCCATTCAGAGTCTTGATTCACGTGGTGGGCCTACAAGAAACTTTGGCCAATTTCTATTTCATTTTTTCCCATTCCATTCGGCCCACACATCTCATTTTTCTGAATTTTAATTGGGCCATCCGGCCCACCCATCATATTAATGCGTTCAACCCAATTATTGTGTAGGGTTGAGATTGTTTTACCTGGTGTGAGGGAGAAATCCGCCGACCCCTTACCATTTGCGGAGGAGCTGCCACGGCTGGGTTCTCGATTGTTGGTGGTGTCGCCGCTGCTATTACTGCGGCTGTTGGTGACGCCGTCGTCGGCGCTTGTGCACTGGACCAAGGCTACCCATCCTTGCTCTCCGGTGATGCTGCGGGTATCCATCCTTCCTATCACAAGGTTCGCTTTTCCGACTGGTGGCCACTGAGAGCCGCCGGCGGCGATACCGGCAGCCTTCTTCTTCGCCTGATACTCCGGCCACCAGTCTGGGTATCCTATCACCTGGAAGTAGCCTTCTTTTGTATACTTTGTTCCCCCACAAACAGAGCATCTTTGAATTGGACCCTGACTGAATTTCTTGGTCTGATTCTTGTTTTCGCGGGATGATGAGCTTGTCTCTGACAGCATCTTGGCCGCCATACCCATACCGGAGTGCGGATCTTCCATTGCCGTGAGTCGCCGATCCTCCCGGCGTACGGCGTTGTATGCTTCCTCCAGGGTGGGTGCCTGTTGAGCCCTGAGTAAATCCCTTTTTATTAGATCAAATTTTCGATCCAGGCCCCACAGAAACACGAAGACCCGATCTTCTTGCTTTTCCACATTGTAAGTTTTCCGGTCATCGGTGCATTTCATTATCTGTGGTTGTCTGTAGTCAATCTCCCTCCAAAGCCCTTGGACGGTTCGGTAGTATTGGTCAACTGACATATCTACTTGGTTAGTTTGATATGCTCATTGTTTCAGTTCGTAGAGTTTCAGTTTGTCACCCCCGTCGTGGTAGGTGGCTTCAATTTCGTCCCATAATTCCTTCGCGTTGGGGCAAAGGATGAATTGGGCAGCAATTTCGGGTTCCATTGAGTTGAGTATAAGGCTTCGAACAGATCCGTCCGTCTATTCCCAAGCCTCGTATGCAGCATCATCTGGATCAGGGGATACCGTCTTCCTGGTAATGTACCCCGTTCTTCCTCGGCCAAGTAGTACCTGGATTGGTTGGTTCGGGTTGTCTATGGCGGAGGAGTTCTGCCATTTGGGCGAGAAACTCCTCCGATATCGGGTTTGATTTTGAAGGGGATGCCATTGGTAGGTGATGAGCAAAGTATTCGATTCAGTTATTGAATCGAAACCCGCTCTGATAACATGTTGATAATAAGAGAAATTTGGGATTGAAAGTTGTATGAATTCATTGTATTGTGTGTTACAAAAATACAGAGATTACATCTAAAATAAATAGCTTACAACCACTAATTACAAACCTCTAATCAAGCCGTGTACAAGGAAAGAATAATTAGGGTAAATCCTTTCCAAAGATATTAGGATCTCCAACAAAGACGGCGAGGAGAAAAAGGAGGAAGAAGAAGGGGGCATTAGTAAGTAGTAATGAGGTCCTTGTCAACAAACTTCCGAAGCGCGTCGCCGACGTCCTGCAGCGACCAAAAATACACGATGTGGGCGGCGGCGAGGGCGTAGCAGTGGTTCGCGGTGGCGCGTATGATTTCCCTCCTCTCACGGCACCGCACCACCAGCGGCAAGTCCTTCTCCTTCGACCCACTACACCCCATATCAGAGTGAAGTACTCTACTTCAATTGCGGCGATTCTGTTCCAATTCCGCCCAATTGCATCCTGAAACAAACGGAGATAAATCTAGAGAGAAGGATTTCTCAAGTGGGGGAAACTGAATGGGCGGCTAGGGGTGTACACGGTCCGGTTTTTCGACCGAACCGAACATTTGGTCGGTTAACCGATATTTTTGGTTTTGGAAAAATCCAAACCGAAACCGAACCGAACCTTTTCGGTTCGGTTCGGTTTTAGACCGAAAACCAGTACAATCAGAAAATTTAAAAAAAAAAAGAAAAAAAAGGGGAAAACCTGGAAGAAGGATGAACGAATATAATTATGCAAATATCAAATATACACTCCATACTTCTATTAGGCCTGGGACTATAATATTCAAACAAAAAAATGACAACTGTGCAGATGCGATCTAAGAGCTCAAGTCCGAATTACAAATTACATCCAAACATCAGAACACCACCATTACAAAAGTTCAAACTCTCCGATCTCCAAAAAAAAAAAAAACTTCACCTTGAGTTCTTGACGGTACTCTCCAAACTCCATAAAAAAATTCACCTTCATTTCTTGGCACCTTCAATCTTCATCGCCGCCGGAGAAGAAGAGGGGTTAGGTGGCTTTGAGCCTTCGACCACCTTCAGCCGCCTCCGCGTATTGAGCACCTTCAGTTAAGATTCCGTCCTCCGCCGCGTATGGGTTTTTCTCCAATCCTTTCTTTCAATTTGGGGAATGGGGAATTGGGGTTAGAAGTTCAAGTTGTCATTTGAAAAAAGTCAAAAACGTACAAGGTAAAAGGCAAAAACGTATTTCACTTCCTTTATTTGTTTGTATTTTTTTATTAATATTTGATATAAATTATTTAAAAAAAAAAGAAATTTATAATTCGGTTTTCGGTTCGGTTAGGTTTAACCGGCTAACCGAACCGAAAAACCGAAAACCAGAAAAACCCAAACCGAATACTCCTCGGTCGGTTCGGTTCGGTTCGGTTTGGTTTTCGGTCGGTTCGGTTCGGTTTTTCGGTTTTCGGTTTTCATGAACACCCCTATGGGCGGCCAAAATTGAAAAGTTTTAGGCGTGAAAATATTTATTTTGGAGGCAATTTTTTGGGTTTCCCCGCCCTAAGTACTAGATAATTGAATTGGTGGCAACTGGCATGTTTGTTTAATAATAATAATAATTAATCCGACGGAGACAATTGAATTGACATATTAACTTTGTCCAAACACTAATAATAATAAATAAATAAATAATAATAATAATAATTTGCTAATAACATTATTCTTGTTTAGTGAATTTAATATTTTTTATGATAAGCTCTGGTACAATGCTAATTGAAGTAACATTTGTTAGAAATTCAACTAAAATAATAAGGATGATATTGTCAATAATTCTCTATTTGTAATTTATATCCGATTCTAAAACATAATTCTCAAGGCTTTATTAATTAAACTATTCATAAATAGATAATCAAACTGTTCAAAAATGAAAAATTTTATGAAAGAACTTAAAGTAAATATTATATATGGCCTAATTTTTTTTAAAAAAAATCTCCTAATTAAAAATAATTCTTAAAAACTTATAACTACGATTTTGAATTAATCTATCTCCACGGAGATGCAATAAACCAGTTCTTTCCGTTTGTTTTTGCCTACAAAAGAAAACAAATTATTATTAATATACTATGATAAAAAAATAATAATATAAAATTTTAATAGAACGACAATAAATCAAATTACTTGAAATACATATTACCTAATCATCCCTGATGTGATCAAACGAAGTATGCTCATCTTCATTTAATTCTAAATGAGCACCAGATCCTGATATATCCTATAATTAATTCGTTTATAAGTATATATGTATATATGCAAGTTTTATAATTTTTATGTATCAAAATGATCAATTTTTTTATACTAACCTTACGACCAGACATGTAAGCTAGATTTGGTCTTCCACGAGGAGATGTTGCAGAACAAACACCAGCGGAATAGGTACAAGTAGCACGAAAAACTTCACTACAAAAATACACCCAAATTCCGACGGGAATTTCCGATAGGAAATTTTCGTCGGAAGCCCGTCGGAATTTCCAACTGGGATTACGATGTAAAACCGACAGCGACCAAATGGGTATTGAAGAATACATTCCGACGGCTTGTTCGTCGGAATACCGTCGGAACCCCGTCGCAACATTTGGCGGCATCTTGACAAAATTGCGCCAAAAGATTCCATTGGAATACCGCTCGAATTCCGTCAAAACGTCGTTACAATTTTGGTGAAATTTGTGCGCCAAAACAATACCGACGGCTTCCCAACGGCTTCTCGGCCGTTGGAACGGTGTACGTATTCTTTTGAGTTTCCAACGGAATATCCCCGTTGGAAAGCCGTTGGGATTGCCCAAAATTGAAATTACGACGGCCCAAAATTTCAATTGCGATGGGATTACGACAACTCGTGTCGTTACAGTTATTAAGTTGTGGTTGTAACATTTCGACGGGTTATGCCGTTGGTACTCCGTAGCTGTTTTTTATCGGATTAAAGTTCCCAACGGAATTCCAATGGCATTTTTTAGTTGGAATTGTGAAGATTTATATATTGGACCATACCGACGGTGTGCCACCGTCGGTATGCCTTTGGAATATTTTTTAATGATAATTCCAACAGAACTCCAACAGGTGTCTCCTGTCGGAATTTTGGAAATTGGAAAAGACTATTGTACCTCATGTGTTTATCTGGAAAAAACGCTTGGCATAAGTCCCCAACCCTAGCTTTCTCACTTCCCATATCCGAACATCAGTCTTGCCTTGTCTGAAAACGAGCGCACTGCCCAAATTTGAAAATGCTGGAATCCGATCACTTTCTGACTAATTTCGTTGTCGTAGACTAGCGTGTCTGAAATCTAGAAGCTTAATAGGTTTGGTTTGGTTGTACATTCGTGCGTGAAGGTCGTCGACGGTTAAAAGCTACAAGCAGGTGTGTTCTTAAGCATTTTGGTTGTATTTTTGTTCAGCCAAGGTGCGAGTTTATTACCCATTTAGAATGTTATGTATCTGTTGAAATTCGAACCGATTTGAAGTATAAAAAAGTAGGGCTTTAGGTTGTGATGTGTAGAGATTGGAAGGTCATCTCTTTTCGTGGTTTAGATGGGTAAAAAGGAGAAAAGCTATGAAATCAGTTGTTTATGGAGGTTATTTCGTGGGTTAGATGTGTAAAATGGAGAAAAGCTGCCAATTTAATTGTTTATTGAGGCTGACAAGCCAAATAACCTGTGCATTTTTTTGTTCTAATACTTTATTATGTTATTCGAGGTTGTTGGGATGGTGACTGAGCTTTGTTTGAAGAGTGGGTTTAATGGGTTGGAACTTCAACATAATTGAAGCAGAAAATGGATCTGTCTTTTGCTGTGATGTGTACCACTTTCAATGTTATGCTTGGTTATCTAATTTCAATGTTATGCTTGGTTTCTAGTGTGTATTGTAAGCTTTTAGATCACTGTTGTCTAATTTCAATGGTTTTGACTTCAAAAATCTGATGGAATTACAGTCTTAGTAGGTTTGTTAATGCATTTAGTGATTTCTCTTGAAATTGTATTGAGGTTCTGCTCTTTGACCTTTTAAATTTTATAAGTTTGAATAATAGTAGCCCGGAAACGACAATCAAAAAGAGACATGAAAGGTAAAATTTAAATTACACACTTCCGCCTTTATTTCTGCAGTTAAATAATGAAATTCTCATGTACTGTGATGTTATAAAAGTTATGCTCTAACGTGCCTAATGTTTCCCTGTAATATGTTTAATGTTCCGCTCTAATATGCTCCATGTTTGGCTGTAGTATGATTAATGTTATGTTGTAATATGTAGTATGATTAATGTTGTGTTGTAATATGTACTGCTTATTATTAAACTTTTACTTGGGCTGGATTACATAACAAACTTTGAAGATGTTACTGTTTACTTGGGATAATTAATGAACAAACTTTGATTATCTTTAACATGAACTTCCAACTAAATAACTGGATGTACTTATGATATGGTCTTTTTGCAGATTTTTCATCTCGGAGCTACTGAATACAGGAGGTTTACATTCGTAATTTGAAATCTGCATTGAATCCAAGGTCAGTTAGTATTGGTGTAACAAAGTACAGCTTTGTTTTTTTTCTCTTCTCTCGAAGATTCTGATTTTATCGCAAATGTGTGTGATGTAGGATCATTACACACATGGACATTAGTTTGATTTTCAGTTGGGGTTTATTTGGGTAACCTTGTATTTTAATTAGGTGAGATAAGATGCTAACAACAGATACATAGATTACATGACTGACAAATGATATGTTTTGCTGTAAGGTGCTTAATGTTGTGATGTAACATGTTCTGTTGTAACATCCTTAATGTTCTGCTTAGTTTTCTTGTAGCAATAAGACTAAAAAGAAAAAAAAATTTACTTGAGATTGCGTAGCAAAATTTTGTATTAGGTTACATTTTATCTTTAACATTGAGTACCAACTGAATAGCTGGAAATACTTATCGCAACATTGTTTCTTCTGGGGGTACACACTCCTGATTTGAATTCTGTTGTGGATTGAAGGTTAGTTAGTATTGGTGTAACTTATCGCAGTTTTGTTTCTTCTGTTTGTTTCAGTTGTAATTCTACAAAATAATAAGGAGATATCAGTTTCTAATATGCCTGTTGTTATTGTGTTTTTCCCATGATTATGAGATTTTGAGGATGGGAAATGAAGACCATTATTTAGTAGACTTTTGAGGGGGGTTTTTTCAAAGAATTTCTTTTTCTTATGCAGAATGAGACAGATGATCTTGAAACTATTGCTAGAGTATCTATTGTTTGCCAAGAGTAAACCCTTTTTTCCAATTTTGATTTTGACTTCTTTTTTTTATGCCACTGTAATTTTGATAATCGGTCTCTCTTTCATAACATAGTATTAGATTTGATTGTCACCCTTCTATGTATGTAATTGGTAGAAGCTGAAACTAAGTGACATTAAAACTCACCAAGTATTTAAGCGAGATTGCAACAAGGCAAGAGAAGTGTGTCAAATCTGTTTCTATTAACTTGTTCTTGTGAAGGCATATTTTTCTTCGACACTGTAATATTGATATTGCAGTGGTTGAGAATTGAAACCAGATTAGCAATGCACAAGAGTATGACTTTCTTTTCGCTGATTATGATGTTCTAATTTTGTCAATGGAAGACTAATAGCAAGCGTGGAATCTGTTCCAGTTGATGTACTTCCAGTGTAAGAATTCTCCTCATTTTTGTCAAGGGCAGATCGTAGAGAGACATAATATAGGCCGCCTTTAATTCTAATCTAAATTGTTTTATACTTCGTGTTCAGGTTTGGTTCAGATTGAGAGAAATTTGGAAGCTTTGTCTTATTGGAAACAGAAACTCAATTGAATATTTATAACAGTCATGTACTATGTTTAATACTTATTACTATGAATTAGTTTCTTGTTAGTTTATATGTGCTGATTTTCTGTTCTCCATTTGTATGTAACGTATTATTAGTTTACATATCCTTTTAATTCTTTGAATAGCACAAGTATGCAGCTTATTTTGTTTGAAATAGGTTTGTATATATGTAGATTCTGCAAAACACTATTTCTGCTTGATTGCATTTTGTTATGTACGTGTTTTAAGTAAAATGCCTACAAACATTTGAATACCTTTGTATGTAGTTGTTCTGAATTTTGACCTTCACCAAACTCCCAACCTGTTTGATTATGCCTTTAACAACAAATCTGACTGAAGAATCTATTCAATAAGTTTGCTTAAACCAAACTGTTGGGAATAGTGCCCTAGAAAGCTGTTATGCTTCGGGACTTTCCCTATATCACAGACAATCTTTGAATAATATACGAATGATTGTAATCATAGGCGAACACTTCTTATGTGCCAATACGTGTTTTGTATGTTTCCATTACGTGCGCATGTCTAGAACTCTCCTAATCCGATGAGGTCGTTAAGAACTTTGTCATTATGGGAATGACACATGAAACAAGTTCTGAACTCCATAGGCGAGGATTAGAAACTTCCCCAAGTCAATGAGGCCGACAGATAGTGGGAGTGTCGGCTTTACCTCTGTTGAGACTTGCTTGTGTAGTTATGTCCTTAAGAAGGATCACCCGGTTTCATGGGGTGATAAGTGCATGGGTTGATGCGTTCATAATACATAAAGGTGATAGTTACAAGAACTTCATCACTGAGAGTGCCCCGCGTGAGAAGATTCCTAAATGGGAAAGGAAGTTTCCTGAAACTTCCAGATTAGGAAATATCTCACATGTCAATGACGTGAGGAATTAATCCTTAGACTTGAGATTCCACATTGTCTCATATGAGCTAACTCTGTAATCTTTGATATAGGCTCAAAAGGGTGTCGCCATTTAGACACCTGAACCACGGCCCATGTTGGGATTACACAAGTGGCATATGAGAACTGTTGGAATCAATATAGAACCTACATTTGTTGTAGGCAAGATGATCTCTTATTACACAAGTCATTCATGATTCCATATCCTAAAATTCTTCCGCAAGATGGTTAGATCAAGACATCAAGAAAATGGAGTTTTCTTGGTTTGAGATCAAATGGAATATGAAGTGAACTTTGTTTTAAGATTAAGGTTAGTAGGGGCCAAATTATCAATTTAGTCCCACAGGATTGACCCCTCGCCAATTTAGTCCCGTGCTTTTGAAATAATTCAATTTACTCCCAAATCCTAAAATTTTCAACCAATGTGGTCCCAAATGCTAACGAACGTTAGAAAACTAACGTGATTGACCAAGTTTTTGGACTGTAATAAACATGTGAGAGTATTATTGTGGAGAAATTTCTAAAATAAAATTTCTCCACAAATCGAAGAAAATCGAAGGCGGGCACCTAGGGTTTTTTGTAAAAAAAATGGTAAAATATTTGGGGGAAGTATGAATGAGTAAATTGGATGTGTTAGGGTTCTGTTTTTTACCCTCCAAACTCTAAATCAGCATGTCAAATGGTCAATTTCGTTAGTTTTCTAACGTCCGTTAGCATTTGGGACCACATTGGTTGAGAATTTTAGGATTTGGGACTAAATTGAATTATTCCAAAAGCACGGGACTAAATTGACATGGGACAAATCTTGTGGGACTAAATTGGCAATTTAACCATTAGTAGGGCTCTCCATATTCCCATGCCCTAGATCTTAATCGAGAGATAGGATGGTAGGAGGATCGTATCCCACATGATGTCATTGACTGAAAGGTTCTTTCGAATATACATTCACATTTCGGGTAGGGGTCACACACCTGTTGCTAGACTATGGTCGTGTGATCTGTGAGGTAATTAATTAATAAAGGGTATTAATTAATTAGGCTCACTGCTAACTGAAATTGAACCTAGAGGGTCACTCACAAATACCGGGTTCAAAGGGTATTATGGAAAGATCAAATAATTGATCGAAACGAGACCACAGTGTAAAGTACACATATGGGTTCGAGAGCATGCTTGGGACGTGTGAATCCAATTGTTGAATTGGATCATGTGTTAATTAATTAGAGAATTAATTATTAGCCCAAATATAATTAATTGGAGAATTAATTATAAAGCCAAGATATAATTAATTAGAGAATTAATTATATATCCCTAAATATAATTAATTGGAGAATTAATTATATAGCCAAAATAAAATTAATTGGAGAATTAATTTCGGCCCATTAGAATTAATTGTTGAATTGATTCTAAAGTCCTTGTAAGAATTAATTGGAGAATTAATTCTAAGTATTTAATTATTTAGTTGTTCTAATTTGATTAGAATAAATAAATAAATAAATATCTTCTATTTTATTATTCTAATAAAGTATTAGGATAAGATATTTAATTATTGCTAGAATAATTAAATATTCCTAAATTAGTTAGGAACTCTTTTTCTATAAAATAATTATCTTATTTTAGATAAGATATTATTTTACTTGGAGAGAAAGAAGAGATAGAAGACAAGTCAAAGAAGGAATCCGATTCCTACATGACATTAGGGTTTCGAACCCTAACTATATAAAGGGGCCATGGGGCGTGATTTTTCCTTACACGTGATTTGAGAATCACGTCCAACCTTCATGGAATTTTGGGGATAATTCTCTTGCTCTCCTTTATCTCGTTTCTGTTTCTTTAATACACATGTTATAGTACTAGCATAATCACTAACATGATTTGAATCTAGGTTGGTGTGGATTATTACTCTAGAGGATTTCTACTTTGGAATCTCAAAGAAAGAATCAAGAAACGGGGATTTTCATGCCGCATGAAGAACGTTTGAGGACGGCTCAATACATTTCAAGAAAGCTACAATTCGTGTGAGTTTCTTGAGTCCCAACGTTACGATACGAACATTGCAAGTCTTTTAGATCTACTTTTGGAAAAAAATTAAAACTTCCGTTGCGTTTACTCTGCTGTTTTCCAACACAAACAGCTGTTATAAACCTAACAGCTCTTATAAGTTTGATTAATATGCATGTAAAAATTTGTATTGTATCTGGCCATTTAGAATAAATGGAGAATGTTAAGTTTACTTCTAATATGTAAACCTAACAACTCTTATAAGTTTGATTAATACGCATGTAAAAATTTGTGTAGTAGCCGGCGGCCATTTAGAATAAACAGAGAATGTTTAGTTTACTCCGAATATGTTGGTCTATTAAGAGTCAAATATGGTGTTTTGTTGTCATTAACTCTGAACTTTAGGGAAACAGATAGTTAATCTAATGAAATACTTTCATTAAAAATTGTAGATCATGAATATACCGCCACATAGACTCTGGATGTACAATCACACAAATCCTACCGAGGGGGCGGTAGGGTGGAATTTATTAAAGGGGTCGAAACATTCATTGAACATGCAAGTAAGTTGGAGCCATTTTTAAGAGAAAGGGTAATACATTGTCCTTGCAAGAAATACATAAGAAAATACGACCTGTTGAAACCTAATGATTTGAGACGACATTTGTGTGATCATGGTGAGGAAGCACCTTATATCGATTATAGGAATGCAACACCGCATGACGATCATGCTAGACCTAATACCATCAATCATCAGAACAGTGTAGATCCTCTGAGTCGGTACAATGAGATGTGCTTTGATGCAGCAATGCAAGATGCAAGGACAAGGGCAGCCCATGACGAAGCACCAAATCCCGAGACTCAGAGGTTTTATGACCTTTTAAATGAATTTAACACACCAGTATGGGAAGGGTGCGACAATCATTCACCACTGTCAATTGCATCTAGGATAATGAGCATTCAAAATGATTATAACGCAACACATGAATTAGTTGATGAATTCGTTGAATTAATGTCAGAAATATGCCCACCGGGCCACAAAGTGCCTAGGAACTTTTACGAAGCAAAGAAACTTGTAACATCCCGCTCGTCGGGCCATCCCAGGTACGTTTTTTACGAGAGAGCTACGTGCGGATTTTATTATTTTAATTATGCAATTATGTGTTATTTTAGTGCTAATGTGATTAATTGTATTAATTGTTTAACTTATAACTTGAGTTTTAATGTTTATGTATGCGTGTCGTGTAATTTGCTCTGTATGTGTCTGAATTTGATCCTGTTTCTTGTGAATTTTTGATATATGTGAATTACGTGAGTTATGAATATGATTATATGCTCGTTATATGTTTTAGAGGTTGTTTTATGTGGTTCTTGACTCGTTTGGTAAAAACGGGATTTGTGAGGGATTCGAGGGCCTAATTTGTTTAGCGCACCTCGTGTTCCGGAAGGCGGAACTTGAACTCAGGAATTCGGATTCGAATTCCGGAAGATGCGTTGGACTCGTAACCAAGAAAGAAAGCCAAGAAACCTAACTTTGTATTTTTATAAGTCCATTTGCTCCTCCGAAATTCAGCTGGAACGAGCACCTTACGCTAAGAGTCATCTTTGTTGACTAGTCTTGCTTTGTGGGCCCCACTTTAACCCTAACCAAAACTAAACCATGACTTTTGTGCTTGAGTTAAGCCAATCTCTCCCCCTTACCCGATCCGTTTCGGAACCCCTCCCCCCTCCCAAGACAAGAAATCAGCCCCAAGTGGAAGAAAGGAAGAAGAAGAGAAGATAAGAGAAGGCTTTATTCATTTGCTTCAAGATTTGAACTCAAGCCCCATCATTTCTCTCCCAATCAAATAGGTAAGTTGATATTTGTGTTGTCCATGCCTTTTTGGTCATTTTGCCTTTCATTTTGCAACATTTCATCCATGTTTGATTGATATGGTATATGGTATGAATAGTGAGGGTTTGTAGAAATTTCTTGATTCTAGCATGCTTCCTTGTAAATTCTTTGAGCTTGATGCATGATATTTGCTCCTATGACATCCTATTTGAGTTATATGAACTTGGTTTGCATGTTAGATAAGGATTCATGTAGGTGTCATTGTTGGATATTAAAGTTTTTGCAAGAGCATGAACTTGTTGATGCATCTCTTCCTTTTCCTTCACTTTATCTTTGGTTTTTGCATGAATTCTTGTATATTTGCTGCATATACCTTCCATTATGCGTTAGATTGGTGCTTGTGTGGTTTGTTTGGAGTTTTGAGGGAGTTTGCAAGCTTGTCTCTCCAAAATTTGGCCCATGACCCAAATCCACGGGAGTGGATTTTCCCTTTGAAAAAAATCCACCAGGGTGGATTTGAGGCAGCCCCCTCCTGGAACTTTCTGACCTAAATCCACAGGGGTGGATTCTCCTTTTGAAAAAAATCCACCGGGGTGGATTTAGGGCAGTGGCTCCCTTTTGTTTTGAACTTCGTTTTCTTGTTTCTTTTTGCTTGTTTCTTGTTTCTCTCACCCCTAATTTGATCCCCATGCTTTACTAACATGTTAAATTATGTGTTATAATTATTGTATTAGATTTATGGATCCGTTTGACGTGATTCGTGCCTTATATGATTCGATGTGTACTCCTACGCGTATGAATGACTTTGTACTTTGTTTGCTTGTCTTGCATGTAATCTCCTTACTCTTATATGAACTATATACATTGTTAATATGTTGTATGATATGTTATGCATGTTATGTGAATTTTATGAATTTATTTGACGTGAATTATGTGATTTATGGCTTGATGTAAACTTATATGCACTAAATGTCACTTTGTTGCGTTTTATTCGTATCTTTTGCATTCGTTGCCCCTTGAATGAACTTAGAATTTATGAATGCTCTTGATATGCTATTATATGATAAGTTATGGTTTTAATTGATGCGTTATGAGTTTAAGTTCTTAGTTATTTGTGTGATATTTCGTTGTTTGCCTCGATGTTCTTAAGTGTGAATTTATATGAAGTGCGTTGTATCTTTTGCATCTGTACGCATATACCGAGCGTCTATATGGTTCATGTTTGAGTCTAAGTTTGTCCCTTGTGTTTTTCTTTGCTCTTAGGTTCATCCCGTGGTTGATGAGGTGGTCCTTAGAAGTGTTTGGGCTCCTTTTTGTTCGGTTTGGTCGGCAAGGTGAGGTTTCTTTCTTTTAGTTATTACGACCTATAACCCTTGATGTGATTTAAGCCCGCATGTGACCTATGTATATGTATAAGTAATTAGATATATGTTTGATACGTATTTTGTGGGATTTTAGCCCTTTTGTTATGAAATATTTGAAAATGCTTTTATGTATATGTAAGAAATATTTTCGTTTGTTTGTTTTGAAAAGAGTTGGTGTGTATATTTTGTGTGAAGGAGACCCGGGATGGTGTGGGCCGTCGGGTAGTCCCTAGTACGGTCTTCAACTTAAGGATCAACCCTGAACCCACTAGGAGGCTTGGTGGGGGACGGAGTCCTCGGGCGTGAGTGTCATGAAACTCACGACCCATATTGTTTGTCCGATGGTTGGGGTGGCGCCACCCTGCCATCACCCGGAGGAGAGGAATGTTTGTCTGATTCTGAATTATGTTTTGTTTTGATTTAAGCTTTGATTTATGAACGGAGTTAGATGGTCCAAGGCTCGTACTTTCCGAGTCGTGTGTGTGATTTTGAACTTAGTTTGTGAAACGGGAGTGGATTCATAAATACTAAAATTTGGTTGATTTTGGCCTTCGACCTTAACTCTTTTTCCTTATAATTATTATCACGTGTCAAATGTTTTGGATTGCAAAAACCACGCCCCGGTTCATGAACCTTCTAATTTTTGAATATGCTCTACTCTATGTATACGTATGTGTGAGTGTGTTAGCCCCCTCACCAGTCTTTAGGACTGACCCCTCCTCGTTATCTTCTTTTTTTCCCTTCTGTTTTGTTGAGTTTGCAGGTGCAGGTCAGTGCGTGTTAGGCGAAAGTCTTTTGTGTAGTTTGTTCGAGTCTTTGCATCTTTTCATTTCCGCATTTGTTTTATGATTAAGATATCTATGAAATTCGTTTAAGTTATGATTCAGAATTTGAACTTAGAACCTAGTATGATTTATTTGGCCTTGGATGGGCATGATATGTATAATTTGTATAAATTCGAGCATGTATGATTGTATATGTTGTTCCTGGTGCTTCCGCATTTGATTTTGATTTTTCTGCGCGCTCTGTATTAGGGTCTAGACCGCCTAGCTAGTGTGTGAGTTTTTGTTTGTCACCCATTCTCTGTAGTTTGATACGTGTACGGAGTTTCCATTTCGTTACACGTGTCGGGCTACAGTGCGGGGGGTGTAGTGTCTTGCGCTGCAGGATACTACAAAACTTGTCCAGAGGTTAGGATTAGAGAGCATAAACATTGATTGTTGTGTGAACAGGTGCATATTGTATTATAAGGAAGATATAGAATTGATAGAATGCAAATTTTGTGGTGCCCCTCGATACAAGGAAAAACAGGCTGATAATGGTAAGAGAAAGAGAATACTTATATCAAGAATGCATTACCTACGTCTTGTCCCTAGGTTGAAAAGGTTAAATGCATCAATGAGCTCTGCACCACATATGACATGGCATGCGAACAATCGACGCCCAGAAGGGACAATGTCCCATCCATCTGATGGGAAAGCTTGGAAACATTTTGACCAAACACATCCTGATTTTGCGAGTGACCTGAGAAATGTCCGTCTTGCCTTGTGGGCTGACGGGTTTACTCCGTATTCGCAGTCTGCGGCATCGTATTCATGTTGGCCTATAATCGTGACACCGTTTAATCTTCCACCATGAATGTGTATGACAAAGCCGTATTTGTTCTTGACGTGTATCATTCCTGGTCCTAATAATCTGAAGCAGAACATTGATATATATTTGCAACCGTTAATTGAAGAGTTGAAAACATTGTGGGAAGTCGGTGTGCCTACATATGATACATCAACAAAGCAAGATTTTGACATGAGAGCTGCGTTGATGTGGACTATTAATGACTTTCCAACGTATGCGATGCTTTTCGGGTAGAGCACTCATGGTAGATTAGCATGTCCCTATTGCATGGGCGAAAGTAAGGCAACCTACTTGCAAAATGGAAGAAAATTTAGTTGGTTTGATTGTCACCGCATGTTTCTTGATGAAAATCATCCCTATAGGAATAACAAGATCAGTTTAAAAAAAACTGGACTGAATATGATCCTCCACCCCCTAAGTTTAGCAAAGATTAATTGTGGGAACAGGTGTAATACTTCCCAAAAGTAACAGATTATCCTGATAATCCTAAAATCCCGGGTTGTGGTGAGTCACATAACTGGAAGAAACAAAGCATCTTCTGGGAGCTGCCCTATTGGAGGGATCTCCTTATACGCCATAACTTAGACATGATGCATATAGAAAAAAATATTTTTGATAATATCTTCAACATGGTTATGGATATGCCAACAAAAACAAAGGATAAATGCAAAGGCACGACTAGATGTGAAAGAGTTGTGCAGACGTCTAGAACTAGAGTTGGTTTCCAAAGGAAACGGGCGTTGGGGGAAGCCCAAAGCTAAGTATGCATTTACATTATAGCAAAAATGAGTAATCTGTGATTGGATAAAACAACTTCAAATGCCTGATGGATATTCCTTGAATTTAGCGAGGTGTGTTGACGTTCAATCCGCTAAGATTCATGGAATGAAGAGTCATGATTGTCATTTTTTTTGGAGCAATTGATGCCAATAGCCTTCAAGGAGTTGCCTGATGATGTATGGAAACCGTTAGCTGAATTGAGTAAATTTTTCTAGGATTTGTGTTCAAGTACTCTAAGGCATGAAGATCTCGATCAAATGGAAAAAAATATTCCAATTATTTTCTGCAAACTTGAGAGGGTTTTCCCACCGGCATTTTTCGACATAATTGAATATTTGCCAATACATCTGATCGATGAGGCTCAACTTGGAGGTCCTATACAATTTAGATGGATGTATCCATTTGAAAGGTAAATTTTCATGATCAAATTAAATAAATATTTCATTAATTTCGTATGTTAATATAATCATATCTATGGTTTTAATAATGCATGTTTTTAGGAAAAATCAAAAGGACTGTTAAGAACAAAGCCAAAGTCGAGGGTTCAATTTGTCAGGCATATTTACGTCGTAAGACAGCAAACTTTTGTTCGTTCTATTTTGATTCACACGTCCATTCAAGTAGGACCCGCATGGGTCGAAATGATGATGGGGGTGACGAAGGCGAGTTACAAGCACCTACAATATCAATTTGCCAGGACGTGCATCCGGTGCAAGTAAAGAACGACATATTACTAGTTCAAAAGAGTACAATGCTCTCTCGCTTCATATTTTGCTAAATTGTGACAAGATCCAACAATATCTAAAGTAAGTAATTAACATAATTTTAGATAATATCAAAGCCACCATCAATTAACTAACCGACTTACTTTGATATACTGACATTTAACCTTGAAGGGAGTTCAAGGCAATCAATGGCATCGACGATGGTGATAATAGTGACCTAATTAACAAACACTTTGTACCTTGGTTCAGCAATTATGTAAGTTTGTGCCCACTTTGTTCCATCTTATAACACGATCGATCTTGAGTAATTAACTAACCTTCTGAACATCTTTAATAGGTTCAGAACCCTAGCAACGGGATCTATGATCCTCTCTTACAGCACTTGTCTTGGGGGCCTGAATACAAAAGTTAGGTCCTTCAACAAGTACTTGGTCAGTGGTTATAAACTCCACACTAAGTCTTGGGGACAAGGAAAGAAGACAATGAATTTTGGGGTTTGGGTAAAAGGGAGTTCTGATGAAGGGAATATTAATGATGATTATTATGGGATATTAGAAGATATCATTGAATTGAAATACCCTGGCTATCCAATAAAGAAAGTTGTTTTATTTAAATGTGACTGGTTAGATCCAACCCCCACAAGGGATCTTCTCTCCCTTCCTTCAAAAGCAACTGTCTCAGCTTCCCAAATGTGTATCTTCCTGGTCTTATTCCTCTTTCCATCATCTTCCATTAAAACACAAGCTCTAGAAACATCACCCTTCTCACACACTCCATTAATAAGAGCCGAAAACGTGTGCAAGCTCGGCGCGAACTGTTTCCTCTCCATATCCTTCCACACTTTCAGAGCAGTCTCCAATTCATCCCTCTCGCAAAACATCTTAATCATCATTGTATAAGTGTCGGCATCAGGATCGCAGATTTTCCTCATCTTATGGAAAAGCTTAAACGCCTCGTCTGTCTCTTTGCGACCAATCAAGCCGTTTATGAGAATATTGCAAGTTCTTGAATTGGGGGTCACCCCTTTCTTGAGCATTTCATCCACCACCTTGTATGCGTTTTGGAACTTATTCACTTTGCAGAAAGCGCTTATTAAGGCGTTGTATACAGCCACGTCGGGTTTTACTCCATTCTGCTCCATTTGAAGGAATGTATCAATTGCATCCTCAATTCTATTTTCAATCCAATATGTATGTATCAAAACCGTGTAGATATAAGAAGTGGCCTGACAGCCATTGATCTCCATCTTGTTTATAACTTCAACAGCTTCTTCTGTTCTACCAGCCTTGCAAAGAATATCAATCATAATCCCATATGTCACAATATCAGGATTACAGCCCGAGTCAACCATTTCTTTGAAAATTTCCCTAGCTTTCGGCAAATTCGGGATCGTATATCTAATCCAGAGTGCCCGATTATTGAGGTA
This sequence comes from Lantana camara, assembly GCA_037501455.1. Classification (NCBI taxonomy): domain Eukaryota; kingdom Viridiplantae; phylum Streptophyta; class Magnoliopsida; order Lamiales; family Verbenaceae; genus Lantana; species Lantana camara. Next base: position 133,147,575 of record CM074855.1, read on the forward strand.
AAACATACTCGTCGTTACAGAAAGTATGATCCCTTCATTCATGCACAACTTGCACATCAGGTTTATTATGTTCCCTACCCTGGCCGAGTCAAAGATAAGACACAGTGGTGGGTTGTAATTAGAACGAAACCGAGAGGTAGAATTGAATTAGAAGAATCACTTGAGGTGGCATATCAAAATGATGGGAGAGGAGTTATTAATATAACAGAAACAGATGACAATGTTGGGCCTCTAGCATATCCAAATTTCATTTTAGATGATATTATTGAAGCTGAAATTAATTCTCATTACGGATAACTTGATGATGATACAATCGATGCTGAAAATGTTGATGATGAATTTGATGTTGGCGTGCTAGACAATGATAGTGATTGATTTGGTAACACACTTTTACAATTACATTTTACTTGCTTTCATATAAATTAATTACAATACTAATTACATTTGCAAAAGCTGCTAATATATCTTTTGTATGTTTGCTATGTAGATGGACCAAACGCCGCGATTCCCTTTGAAAGCTATGCGTGGTAAACAAACAGGTAAGGGTAAGGGTAGTCAAAGGCGAGTGAGGAATGTTCAATCGCTGCAGCTGGTAGATCAGTCGAACAGTCAATCACCCGTGGCCTCTGCCACACCTTCATCGGTTCTTTCAACTACTCAGTCCCATATTCCCTCTACGGTACAGACCCCGACCCCAACGAGCATGCATTTAGAAGTCCCTGCCACATTCCCTTGCACGGGCGAGCCTGATTCCACTTTAGCAGAACCTTCTGGCCCTAGCCAAAATGCCCCTGCTGGTTCAGTGCTACATAACAGCCATAGTAGCACTAATGCTGCTTTCACTGGCAGAAAATTTTTAGTTCCAGTTGGGAAGAGAGGGTAAGTGTAATAGGTTATAGCTTTTACACTTTAATTTGGATTCTTTAAAGTTAAAAAACTAACAATTTGTAATATCTTATAGCTTTTACACTTTAATTTGGATTCTTTAAAGTTAATAAACTAACAATTTGTAATATCTTATAGCTTTTACACTTTAATTTGGATTCTTTAAAGTTAAAATGCTTACATCTTTGAGCAAACTGTAGGTACCATGATAACAAGGATGGCTCGAATGCAATTACTTGGGTACTCAAAAGCCGACTTAAAGAACCATATGAGAGATGGAGTAAAGTACCACAAGTGGTGAAGGATAGTTGGTTTCAAGATTGGAAGGTGAACATAAAGGATATTTAAATTATGTATCATTTTAATACTTGTGGTAAATTGTTCAATTATTTTCAGAAATTTGTATGTTGGGAGCCTCAAGCTGAAGCACATATGTACACTGCCTTCGTGGAGAAAACAGGGGAGCAAATATGCAGTATCTACCACGAGATCAGGAAAAATGGCCGTAAACCGGGATGGATGCATGATAAAGTGTACAAGGATTTGTGCGCTCTTTGGGACACCGAGGACTACCAAGCTCTTTTTGAAAGGAACAGAACAAATCGAACATCTGCAGTGGGCGCGGCTACTTATACCGGTGGATCTCAAAGTGTGCACACAATAATTAAGAAGCAGGTAACAACTACAAAGCATTTACTCTTCCGTTAATTTATAATCTGTATTTGTTCATTCTGTGCTTTTAGAATCTGTTATTGTACAAAATGTGCTCATAAAATCAGTGGTTATTGAATCTGATAACATTTTGTAATTAATACGTACGAATCTGACAGATTTTTATGGAATCTGTCAACAATGAATCCTTGGTTATTCAATTTATGTTTTCAGCATCAGAGGTCATTGAACCTGTCATTCTAGAATCAGAGGTTACAGAATTTGTCATTTCATTGATTGAAATGCTGAGATTTTATTGATTCAAAATATGTCCTAATATTCATTCAAAAGCTTTCATTTTGGAATTCTGCTTGCTGTCATTTTGGAATCCTACTTGCTGTCATTTGGGAATAGGCTCTTATTTTTAAATCGGCAGGTGCGACATTACATATAGTAAAAATTGTGGTTATGGCCTTGTAGAAAACTGAATTGTAATGGGTAATGACACTGCTTTCATTTTTTCATAAAAGTCGGGATAATTGATAGCTTGGTAAGTTGCTAGCCCGGTGCTGCAATAATGTTCAGGATGGGCAGTACACTATCACTTTCATGTGCAACGATTGCAACTCTGGAATTTACTCATTTTGATGATGGCACTTATATATGCATTCAGTTATATTGTACAACATGTTACTTTCTTGGCTGGTTGATGTAAATTCAATGAGTGGTTTTTAAATAAGTTAAAGGTCTATGCAATAACAGCCATATCTATGAACTGTGTGTGCCTTATAATGTGTATGTACAGAGTGCGTGTGGACGTCTTCATTTTTGCATTTTGTATGCATTATGGCATAGTGGATTCAAATATGCATATTTTAATAACAAATTGTCATTTGGACATTTTAGATGATAAAAAATTTGGATCTTAGTTTTGTATCCAACTTAACAAAAAACAGATCACATATACCCTTGTAAACACCGAATTGTCATCAAACTGATATATATCCTTGTGAACACCGAATTGTCATCAAACTGGTATCATTAGCCTTAGAATGTGCATTTGTATTCCTAGCACTGCCGATCGATTGAAGATAAAATTGATGTTATTATGATGAACTTCATTGTAGGAAGCTACGACAGGCAAGAAATTGGGCCCATCCCCAGTTTACAAACTGACCTTTGTTAAGGTTCAAGACCGGGATAAACAACTTCAGAATTTGCCACCTGATAATAAGCGCGTTCAATATCAGGTTCGTTGGATTCTTGCTCGTTATGATTTCTTTGCATTGATTGGTATGAAATTAATATGTTAAGTAATTATCTTATATAGCTAAGATACCAGAAAGCGCCAGAGGATTAAGAGAAGCGTAAGCTTGAGGATCCTAATTTCAGTGGCTTGGATGAGGTCAGGTTATGGTACGAGCCCCAAGGGGGACCTAACAAGAAAGGTCGGTTGACGGGTCTAAACCACTTGACCTTGTCCCCTTCAAATCTATCATCTAGTGAAGGGTCCTCCTATAGTCAGAGTGTGGGATCGCTGGAATCACGAGGTGGAATTGACGTGCATAAAATGCAGGGCGAGATTAGCGAACTGAAAAGTTCCCAGCAACAAGTGCTCTCTGCAATACAACAAATGTTTGCAATGTTGCAATCACAGTCCAAGGGTAAAGGAGTAGAAGACCCGGCGATTGATGCAGCGTCGGATGGTGCACACAATGAGAAAGAGGATTCTGACTGAGGTATGGTTGTATACGCGCCTGCTTATTTCAGCTTCATATGATGTGCATGTTTGATTTCCAATTTTTTTTTCTTTTTTGCTGCCTAATTTGGTTAGAATTGGATTTTTTTTACCTCTTTTTGGGATTGAAGTGACTGAATTTTACTCATAGCCATGGTTTGAGTGTGAATTCCTTTTCCAAAAATTGCATTTGAAATTCCAAGAGTTGCTCTTTTTCATTTTCTTGCAGATTTCCATGAATTGCCATACACTCATGCTATTTCGGTATTGTTGTCCCTTCTAGATGCAATGATCATTAAATTAATTGGATTACAATTTTGAATGAAGTATAATCTATAGGATTTCTTTGCGCATTTGGGTAGTTTTACAATGTTAAAATATGTATGTTTTAGAAGCTTGATATGAATTCCTGGAAAATTGCACGTGTATGCCTTAGTATCTGCAGGTTCAGCCTGATTTGGAATAAAATTTCTATGAATTGATGACTGAATTATACTCATAGCCATGGTCCGTACGATTTACTTGTTTTGACGTTGAACCGGGCATTGATTATTGATTTTATGTCCCTGCAGGTTTGTTCACGGTGAAGCTGCAGGGGCCAGGGGGTTATGTTTCTTTTCCTATGGTTGTACAATAAATTTTTCATACATTCTGGATAATAGTATGCATATTGTGCTTGATTTGCAGACTTGGTGTTTGAATAACTAGTCTACTAAGTAATACTTCAAAAGTATGTAAATGTTAACTAGTTTATATTCCTAATTTCATTAGTCTCAATTGTTAGCTTATAATTGTCTGCATATAATACATTGAAATGTATGAGATTTGGTTGCCTCATCTTTAGTTCTGCAAACTTATTATGCTACATAAATTAGCATTTTAAATTGTTGGCTGGTTTTGGATTCCGCATGAATGTTTTCATTTGGCAGAGTTGCATCTTCATTTCGTACAGGTATTAGATGCAGATTTAACATAAATGAGGGATAAGAAATATAGGATTTCCAATGGAATTCCTACGGGTTTTCGATGGAATTCCGTTGGAAAATCCGTACGTCAATAATTCCAACGTATTCCTGACTATAAAAGTCGTTGGAACAAGAGAATAAAACATGATATAAAGGACGTTGTAAAGTCGTCGGAAAAAAAATCCAACGGAATCCCGACTGAAACTAAGCCGTCGGAACAATTTTACCTTGGCCAAGGCCGTTGGAATTTTCCAACGGAAAGCCCGTCAGACTCCCGTCGGCACCAGTTTGGTATCAGGCAACATAAACCTGTCGGAATTCCGTTGGATTACCCTGTCGGAATTCCGTCGGACAGGTAATCCAACGAAATTCCAACGGCATTGGCCCGTCGGAGAGGTCTTCCGACGATACATTATCCAACGGCTTCCTTCCCGTTGGAAACCCGTCGGTCTTCCGTTGGATTTATATTTTCCAAAGGAAAACCGATGGGATATTAAAAAAAACCCGTCGGTTTTTCCCATCGCAATTCGGGTAAATTTTTGTAGTGCTTCTATAGTTGAAGGATCCAACAAATTCAGTAAATTTTCATTTGTTTTTCACAGACTCCACTTCAGCTAATTTAACTTGCACCTCATTTTGTACCTCAGGTCGAATTTCTTCACAAAGCTCTTCTCATACTTCAGCCGTTACCTAATCCTTCATCATAGACATGTTTGTTTGTCGAGAACTAGAAGCAAACAAACTTTCATTCAGTTGTGTAGTTGTTACCCTTTTACCCATACACCTAATTCTTCCATGTCCATCAAGTCCCATTGCATTGACAAATAAATCATCTTTAAATTTGTTTGATCTTTCATTTTATGGAACTTGTTTGGATTGTTCTTCTAGCTTATCCTGTTCCAATTAAAAAATAATAATAAATATTATCTTTATGGTTAAAAGTTATACAAATTTAATAAAACTTACGCATAATTTATGTAACGCCTCGATATTTCGGCCGTACAAGTATGACGTATGTGTTTACCAATTTGCGCGAATTAATTGTTTATAAGTGTTATATAAACTTAATTTTATAAATTAATTATTTTCATATGCTTAATTGTTATTTTATATATATTTTTCTAAGCCTATTTAGACCCCGAAATTCAACCGAAAAACGAATCGGCCACAGAATTGCCACCTTTAGCCATTTTAATCATAACCTAACCTATACCTAACCAAATTAACCATGGTTTGGCTCTAATTAACCCCAACTCAACACATTATCTGACCATCCATCTCCCATCTCATTCCATACACCAAAAAGAAGAGAAAATCTCAGTCAAATCCCGACTTTAACTCCATTCAGGTCACTATTCAATTTTATGAGATTTTGAGCCCAAATCTCAACCAAACTCAACCGAATTCAAGAGCTAAGTTTATGAATGATTTCTCCATTCAATTTTGGTCATTTTGATCCTTGGATTTTAGATTTTGGCTTGGTATTGATTGAGATATGATTTTTGGAATGAATAGTAAGGGTTTTGCTCATATGTTGAATCAACCTTGTTTCCTTTCGATTTCATTAAGTTTCACGAGTGAAAAATGATCCTAAGACCTCCTTTTATACTCATTTAGACTTGTAATACTTGGTAGTTGTGTAATAAATGTGATGCCATTAAAGACTTTGAAGAATTTTGAACACGAAACTTGAATTCCCAACTACCCTCCATGAACCTTGCTGCTGCGTGAATTATGTGACTAAAATGGTGATTGTTTGTGCTGATTTTCTTGGTGTATGTTCCCATATTTTTTGGCCCTGTTTTTCCCCGATTTTCAGCAGCAAACATAGCAGACAGCAGCGCAATGAACACCCGTTCGTCGGATTGATGCAGCAGCAACTGAACGACCGTTCATTCGATGGCTTGAGTTTCTGTACCAATGAACGACCGTTCAGCCATGAAGAAGGAAGGGACTGAACAGCCGTTCAGTCCCATGCAGCACAGATTGTGGTTCTGTGACGATGAACGCCCGTTCGCGGCAAAAGTGAACGTCGGTTCACTTCTTTGGAGTTGATGTTGCGTTTTTATTGTTTGCCTTGTGTTTACTTAGTACATATATGTACTAAGTAATGCATGCATGTATTGCGTAATTGTTATATGATTTTAATGCATGCATGTATTGTGTGTGTGTGTTATATGATTTCTATTTTAATGCATGCATGTAATGTACGTGAGCTTTAAATACTAAATTGTTGGTTTTATTTACATATATGATAATAGGTTGCTGAATAATATACCATGAATTGTTTATCCTATATGAAATTATATAATTAATTTGATATCATTTCATGTTCAAATCTATTTAAATAAGTTGAATGACTTTGTTTTCATCTAATTCCCAATTTAAACTTATTATGGTATGTGTTTGTGATTGTTATATGGAATTTATGAGTTGTTTCGGTATAACTTATGAAAGATATGAATTCGTATGAGTATGAAACCTCCACGTGTTGAACGTGTTGAATGAAGTGCATGATTATATGGCATCATAACATGATTTTCACTCCTTATGCATCTCATATCATATGCATTGCATTGTCGTGCGTCGTATATGGTCATTTTGAGTCTCACACTACTTCTTTTGCACAGATTTGGGTCCGGTCGGAGACGTGGGCGATCCTTGAAGCTCCTTTACTTCTTCTTTTGTCGTTCAAGGTGGGTTTCTCTTCTAGTAGCTAAAAAGGCCCGATATATCCCTTACGTGAAATGTTTTGAGCTAAAATAGTATACTTATATATCGAGTTTTTTAAGAGTAAATGATTTCAAACGTAAGCCTCTCTTTTATGAAACCATATCCTATGATTTTGGCGAGAGCATGTTATGAACGCACGGGCCCCGGAAATTAGTGTATGTGGCTATCCGGAGAGGCAAGGGCCGACGGTGATCCCATATGCTAGTTCCAACCAAATTATGGCGAAACCGACCTCGTTCAGGAGTTTTGAAGAGGAAAGGCTAACCGGGCTTTTGAGGATTCATGTACCTCACTAGCCATCATGTATGAGGTGGTCGGGCCTTGCAAACCCGTCCACCACCCGGAGGAAAAAGGTGTATATGTATGATTATGATCATGTTATGAATGTGCACGAAAGATATATGTATGATAACCAATGAATCATATTATGAATACACAAGGAGAAGGTTGGAGATTATGCACGCCCACTCGCCGGCTTTGAAACTCATGATTAAATATGAATGAATATGATAGTTATAATCCTGTAGATGTTCTTCTTGTTTTTACCCACCTAGGAAATTTTGTAAAAACTTCATATGGGATTATAGCTTGCATGTATATTATGCCCTGTTTTATACCCACCAGTCTCCTATAGACTGAACCCGGTTTATTTTTTAGTGATTTTGTGCAGGTTAAGGAGTGCAAGGCGGGAATACAAGTCGTCTAGGTCTTGCGTTGGTGTTTAGCACTTCTTTTATGTTTCCCATACACTCATGATCTTATTTTTGGCATATGATTATGTATATGGAGCGCTTATGATTTCGTTAGGCCGGGTGGGCTGTGAATTACTTGGTTGAAACTTGTATATCTATTTTGGAGCTTGGTAGCTCATTGTGCATATATATGTTGATTTTGCTTCCGGTATTCGTTACTATTTCATTTTTTTAATTATCTTGTCTTGATTGGTTAAGGGTTAGCTCCCGCCTAGCCTAGAGTGTGTGTTTGTCCCCATTCGCCGTTACTTGGCACGTGTATGGACTCTCCATTTCATACACGGGGCGGGTCTCGGTGCGGGGGATGTGGTACCTTGCGCTCGGGTGCTACAATTTAGATGTCTCATTATCTGCATTCTTTCTTTTTTGGGACTCAATCCACACATCTAATCTCCCAGGATTAGACACTCTAACTTGTATAAGCCAGTTTTCGAAGGAAATTGATTAAAATAATAAAAATAATATAGACATGTTTTATACAAAAGAAAATACTAATTATAATTTATACCTCCTCTCTTAAAACAAGAAAAGGTTTTCGACCAGTTCTGATGGGTCTGAATATGGGGTACAGAGTCCAATCACTTTAGAATTTGTTTAGGTGAGGAAACCACTGGAAGATCGCCGGAAAAGATGGGGGTTCTACCTGCTAGGACAAACACATAGACAAAAGTCAGAAGGCCAAGCTGGGGGAACTGGGGGTGATTCCCAGCTTGGCTCTCCGACGCTCAAGTCAGATGAAGATCTGAAAGAGATGAAAATGCTGAGTATAGAACTGCAATGATGGAAGTTGCTTACAGTGAAAGAGATGACTCTGTTTATTTATAGTTGAGGGTTGGTCAAGGACCCTTTGGTCATTTGCCTCATGTGGTCCTGGCCGAATATTGCCCTAACACGTGGTGCTGAGAGAGAGAAACTTAAGAAGAATCTTCTGCAAAAGCTGCTGAGAGTTAGTGTTGGCAACAGAGGCAGGTGCGTGGGCATGTACGATGTGTCAGAGAGCCGTTTGGGAGGTTGGCAACGAGGGCTTAAGAGCGCGCTCGTGACAACCAGAAGCCTTGGAGGCCAAGATATCCGCTAGGGGATGAGGGCTGGAGCTTGTTGTAAGAGATTGAAGCGGGAGCCTCTCCGAGGGAGTGTAGCGCTCGAAGTAGGCTTACTTAGATTGATTGAGGTACTATTCATGTTGTATCAACGACGCTTGTGGAAGAGCGGTAAGAGCAATATTGTTGACGTACACGTATCCATAACAGAGCTAACACGTGTCCTTGCGGGATGTCAGCGCTCGGAGGTTTGAGCGCTCGTATACGTCTGATGCAATCTTGGAGAGGCAAGTGTCATCATCCCAAGGCGCCACGTGCCGAGAAAGTGGATGAGCGTGTTTTGACCCCATCATTTTGCCCCCCAATTCTGTAGTCCTTTGTAATAAGGGCTGTAGAATTCATCATGTCCGATCCTCCGAGCGTGATGCTCGGGAGGGTCTTTAGCGTGTTGAGCAATATCCTTTCTGACAGCGCCATTAAGGCGGTCCTTTCATCTGATCGCTTGATATACCCAAGCATTAAATGATGTCCTCTCTTCTGACCCTTTGGAACGTATAAGCATTAAATGCTGATGTGCGTGGGGCGCGTGAGACTTGGGAAGTGCGCGACGTTTCCATAAAGAGAACGGTTTCCTAGGCGGGAAATGATTACTTATTTTTGAATTTCTTGTCATAAACGTACCAACTCCCATCCCTATAAATAAGGGATTCTGAAACCACTCCATCTTTTACGCGAACTTATCTTCTGAGCATTCCTTTGCAGAAAAACTCTTTGCATACCAGTTCCAGAGCATTCCTTCTTTCCTCCAAGTTTTTCCCAGAAATCTCAAAGTAACATTCGGTGAAACTTTCTAACTTCATTAATTTTTAGGATCATAACTAGGATTGAGTAAATTCCCAAGCTTGATTTCTCCAAGAATCCTTGTTCTTTTTAGAAAAATCCCATCTTCCAGATTTTCTATAACTTTCCCCAATCTCCCCATTACCATGGCCGATCAACACGTTGAAGAATCCGCCCGTGAAGTCGGGGAGATGGCTACCCAAAATTCATCTCCTGCGGATTCTTCCAGGGATGAAGGGTTGGCAGGGGCCATGACTGTCATAGATGTAAGGGACCCAGAAGGGGTTGAACCTATTTTCGAAGAGATGGATCTGGTAATGGAGGCAGAGAGACAGGGGGGGAACCCTTCCAATAACTGAGAGTGCTACCCATCCTCACCGCTATGCTGTGACGGTGGCAAGGGCCGCTCCGGCGCTGGTGGTGGAAGAAGCAGCGGGGCCCTCCGAAAGGGTCCCCGACAAAGGAAAGGGTAAAAAACCCCAAAAGCCCCGAAAGACTAAGAAATCCAGAGGGTCCAAGGAGGGAGAAGGCCCCGTTTATGGCCCAGTGGCCCGGAACATCTTGGTGGTTCTTGATGAAGATGTTGCTCCTGCCGCCTGAAGTCTTTCCTTATTTTGATGCTTTCCATTTTATTAAGTTACTCCTGGGCCTTTGAGCCTCTATTTTGTATTTTAGGCGAAAGCCCTTAATGAATGAAATTTCTTCTTCCCTTCAGAATACTGTTTTTCTTTACCTTTTTCTTGATTGCGAATTTTCATCTTGCGATTGTTGTGGACAAATCTTGTAGTGGTAAGATTGTGTGTAACATGCTTAGTGAAAATTGCATTACTCAGATAAAGTCTTTGGAACTTGAAAGATTCCATTAAATATTTTGAAAATTCTAACTAAGTCTTGAGTAATTACGGGGGTCTTATAATGAGAATGCCCCTCATTCAAAACTTTGTGTAAATTTTTGCTTTTGCTCTTAGAAATTTGGCTAAGTCTTGAGTACATACGCGGGTCTTATTGAGTGGATGCCCTCGTTCAAAACTTGGTGGAAATTTCTTCTTATTCCTGGAAAAATTTGCTAAGTCTTAAGTGTTTACGAGGGTCTTACTGAGTGATTGCCCCCCACTCAAGACTTGTGAATTTTCCTTCTATAACGACGTTGCTGTTGGGCGAGCGTGATAGTACTGGCCTCGTTCTTTGATCCGCAAATGATCCCGCTTTCGAGCGCAAGGCGTTATGACAAACAACCAAGGCCTAGCTGTGTTCTCCTTCCATTTTATTAAGTTGGTTGTGAGCGTTACCTGTCTATCCTTATGAGGGCGTCCCCCCACGTGGAGTAGAGATCTGGCAAGCGTAACCCATGTTCGATGCGAGTGATACATTGCACTCGTGAAGACGAGGGAAGTGGGATTTATACGATTATACAAAATAAAGAAGCGTAAGATCCAAGGGTACTGAGAGGGTTGTATCATATCTTACTTGTGATTTGGAGTACATAGGGCTCACTAACGAGGTGGTTATATCATCACCTTAGAAAGTTTCTACACATAAAACCGCCGGAGATTACATGCGTTCCAGGAGCGAGGCAAGCGCTCACCTTGAAGCGTTTCCAGAGCGTAGGTGTTGTTAGCTCTGATTTGTATCACCTTGAACGGACCTTCCCAGTTGGGGTCCATCTTCCCCACGTGTTTGGATACTTCGACTTTCTTTAGGACCAAATCTCCCAATTGGAAGGTTCTTTCCCTCACACGCTTATTGTACTGTTGAGCCACAGTTGCCTTATATTTGTGTATCTTGGCCCAAGCTTGGTTTCTTTTTTCATCCAATAAGTCCAATTCCAGGCTTCTGTTACTCTCGTTAAGTTGAGGCTCGAAATAAGCTACACGAGCTGATTCATTTGCAATCTCAGCTGGTATCATTGCTTCTGACCCATACACGAGCGCGAAAGGTGACTCGCCAGTGGCCGCTCGTGGAGTAGTGCGATAAGCCCAAAGTGCCCCTTGCAACTCTTCCGCCCACTCACTCTTCTTACTCTCCAGCATCGTCTTCAAGTGCTGTAAAATGACTCTGTTGGTGACCTCTGCTTGTCCATTGGCCTGGGGATGGCCTACTGAGGTAAAGTGTTGTTCAATCCCTAATTCCGAACACCACTCTCGTGTGTCGGCGGCTATGAACTGGGATCCGTTATCAGAAATAAGCACCCTTGGAATGCCGTACCTACATATGATGTTCTTCCAAATGAAGTCCCTCACTACCCTGAAGGTGATCCTCGCCACAGCCTCGGCCTCGGCCCATTTGGTGAAATAATCGACAGCCAAAATGACAAACTTCTTCTGTCCAACAGCGATGGGCAAGGGGCCAACAATGTCTATTCCCCACTGGTCAAAAGGCCAGGAGACATCTATCGGGACCATTCGAGCGGCTGGCAGTTGAGGGAGATTGGAATGGAATTGACACTTTGGACACCTTCTAGAAAATTCGAGGGCGTCATGCAGAACCGTGGGCCAATAAAACCCACTCCTTAGGATCTTCTTAGCCAGGATACGCCCTCCTGAGTGATTTCCGTAGCTCCCACTGTGAATGAGCTCAAGCATTTCTTTCGCCGGCGAGGGCCTTAAACACCTCAACGGAGGTCCTTGAAATGATTTCTTGAACAGTCTTTCCTCAGAGTCCAAAGAGAATCGAGGGGCTTTGTTTCTTATTTTTCGAGCCTCTACCTTATCAGTGGGACAAATACCGTCTCTAAGGAACCTGATGACCTGATGATGTCATCCATCCAACATGGTTCAAGCGGGTCGATCGTAACGACCGCCTCTTTGGCAATTTTCTCCTTGATCAGAGGCTCTTCCGTTCTGAGGAACGTCACCGAGCATCCGGAAGTGCCTTCCAACGCTGAAGCGAATTTTGAAAGAGCATCGGCACGCTCGTTTTCGGCTCGCGGGACTTGGAGCAAATGAAATTCTTTGAATTTTCCAATAATCTCCCTGGCTATGCTTAAGTAATGCATCATGGTGGTTTCTCGAGCCTCATAAGTTCCTTCAATTTGGCTCGCAATTAACTACGAATCCACATACGCAGTAATTCTGGAAGCCCCATTCTGAGAAGCAATTCTCAATCCCTGTACTAGGCTTCACACTCTGCCTCATTATTTGTGACCTGAAAATCCAACCTGATCGCAAAGTCCAGCTCAATCCCATTGGGGTCTCTGAGGGCTACCCCTGCTCCTCCCCCTTGAGAGGTTGAGTAACCATCCGTGTGCAGGACCCATAATCCGTCGTCCTTAGGAACAGAGGGCTCTAAACCAAAGCGCTCAACCAACAAGTCAACTACAACCTGAGCTTGTATGGCAGTTCTGGGCTCAAAGCATAAATCAAATTGGCTCAATTCAATGGCCCATTTTATCAGTCTCCCTGACACGTCTGGTTTGGACAAAACTTGCTTCAAGGGTTGATCAGTGAGTAGCGTTATTGAGTGTGCTTGAAAGTAAGGCCTCAAACGTCTTGATGCGTTAATGAGGGCGAATGCAAATTTCTCGATTTCCAAATATTTCTTCTCAACTCCCTGTAGCGTCTTGCTTAAGTAATAAACAGGCAAGTGTTTCCGCTCTCGTATAGCTATCAGCACAGCGTTCGTAGCCTCGGCCGAAACAGAAAGGTATATAAATAGCCTTTCGCCTTCAATAGGTTTAGTCAGTAGCGGAGCGCTCGCTAGATAAGCCTTCATGTCTTGCAATGCTTTCTCACACTCCCCAGTCCAAGCAAAATTCCGGGCATTCCTCAAAATCTTGAAGAAAGAAGATTCCTGTCCGCCGAGCGCGAGATGAATCTGTTCAAGGAGATGATCTTTCCTACCAACACTTGCACTTCTCGGAGATTTCGAGGGGAGGGGATTTCCAAGATAGCCTTGATCTTCTCCGGATTTGCTTCAATTCCTCTCTGACTGACCATGTATCCCAAGAACTTTCCCCCTTGTACCCCAAAGGTGCATTTTGAAGGGTTCAATTTCATCCCATACTGTCGTAGGATTGAAAAAGTACGCTTGAGATCTTCCAGATGTGAGTCCTGACGCTCGCTTTTAACAATCATATCGTCTACGTAAACTTCCATGGACCCTCCAAGTTCACTTTCAAACATCTTGTTGACGAGCCGCTGATACGTGGCTCCGGCGTTCTTCAGCCCAAAAGGCATGACCAGGAAGCAATACACCCCCATATGAACAACGAATGAAGTTTTGGGGTGATCTTCCGGAGCCATAAAGATCTGATAGTATCCTTGAAAAGCGTCCATCATGCTCATTAGTTCGTATCCAGCGGTCGAATCCACCAGTTGGTCTATCCGGGGCAGTGGGTAAGGATCCTTAGGGCAAGCCTTGTTAAGATCAGTGAAATCATTGCACATTCGCCACTTGTGTGCACTCTTAGGCACCAAAACCACATTGCACAACCATTCTGGGTATAAGATGGGCTCGATATATTGAGCCTCCAAGAGTTTATTAACCTCTTCTTCGATGACCTTCTTTCAAAAGCCGTGTACGTCTCGTTTTCTCTGTTTGATGGGCTTGAATGAAGGGTCCACGTTAAGCCTGTGGACAATGACGCTTGGGTCAATTTCTATGAGGTCAGAGGCTTTCCACGTAAATACATCAATGTTCTCTCTGAGGAAGTCAATCATCATAATCTGAGAAGGGCCCGAGAGGTTGGACCCTATTTGAGTAATTTTATCCTTGTTTCCGGGTTCCAACTCAATAGAAATGAACTTTTCCGAGGGTTCAATCCTTATTTCAGGGCGGGGAAGTTCGAGCGCCCTCTTTTTTCCGATTCAACTCTCACCTGGAGCGGGCTCATCCTTCTTCCGCTCGTCTTCCTCTGAGGATGATTCTTCGACTGTCCCTGGCGGGATACTCTCGAGGGGATTCTTGGTGCTAGCATCTCTCCTCTTTTTGTTCTTTTTCTTGTATAACTTGGCCCTCTTGCGTATTGGGTCATCCTCGTCTAGGTTGGGAAAGTCAACAGAATTTTTTGTGGATCCGATCTGGAGGGTTTTCTCCGCCCTAGGCTTTCTGAGGGACAGCATGTAACATTCTCAAGCCTCTCGCACATTGCACAGTACTTCTCCAACGCCCTCGGCAGTGGGGAACTTGATCTTCTGGTGGTAGGTGGAGATGATGGCTTTGAAATCAACGAGGGTTGGGCGCCCAATTATGATGTTATAGGGAATATTAATCTCTACCACGGCGTATGTGACTGTGAGCGTCCTACGCTGGGGGGCTCGGCCAAATGAGGTGGCCAGACGTATTTGCCCTCGTGGGACAACTTCTGATCCCCCAAAGCCAACGAGAGCCGTTTTGAGAGGTTCGAGAGGGAGGTCAGCATTCATCTTTAAAAATGTGGAGTAAGGCAAAACATTAACAGAGCTTCCACTATCCACCAATACCCTTTTTACAACGTGGTTGTGGACATCGACACTAACCACCATGGGGGCAGTCAGAACTTTCACCTTTCCCATGGGGTGTTACAATGTGCTCTAAATCCCTATCATCAAAGCCTATTACATCATTTTCTCGGGAGTGCTGATCCTTGGCCTTCTGTATAGCATAAACGGACTTGGGCATGGATGAGCGTTGGTCGTAACTCCGGACATACCTCCGCCGAGCGGCATTGGAATCTCCCCCTGAAGAGCCTCCCGCTATCATGTTGATGACCGCAAAAGGCGTATTCTCCTGGTCAGGGGCCTTTCCTTTGTTGCCCCGATGGCTGCTGGTCTCAGGGGGGCCTCTTCCTCATGGACTTCTTGATCGGGACGGGCTCCTTCTTCTTTCCCTGGAATGACCCCGACAGCGCTCATCAAAGCGCTCCAGAATTTTCACAAATTCCTTCAAATGCCCCCCCGCAACGAGCCTCTGAATCTCAGCTTCCAACTGGCGACATTCATCCGTGTCGTGCCCCTTCTGCTTGTGGAAGGCACAGTACTTGTTCAAACGCTTTAGCGATTCTGTCTCTCTCATCTTGATGGGTCTCTTAAAGAGTTTTTTATCAAAGAGGTTATAGACCTCTGAGTTCGGTCGGGTGAGTGGAATACGCTCGAAACGTCGAGGGGGCAGCGGCGACTTTTTGCGCTCCTGATGACGCTCCTTCTTAACAGTGATCTCGTGTCCTCGTTCAGGGTGGCGCTCGTTTCTTGATGAGTTGTGGTGTCTGGGCCCATTCGTCCCGTACATGTCTTCGAGCGCGAAAAACGGCTCGGCCACCTCTCTTAAAGCCATGAGTGTCCCTGGCCTTCTCTCCACAATGGCATCAGCAAATTTCTTGCTCACATACTGCTTGTGATCCACAGCCTGAAAGAGCACCGGGATCAAAAAATCCATGGACGGCCTTTCCACTTGCAGGATCTCCTTGTTGAAGCGGGCAAAGAACGAGCGAAGAGACTCATTCTTGCCTTGCACCACGTTATAGAGGGCAGTGGGCGTAGTGACTGGAGCTTTCAGGGAATTGAAGTGGTTGAGGAAAGCGTCAGCTAACTCTTTGTAGGAGTGTATCGATCGTGGGAGCAGTCTCTTGTACCACTCCTGTGCCATTCCTACTAGGGAAGTGACAAAAACCTTGGCCCAGTAGTTGCTGGAATGCTCGTAGAGGTGCATCAGATGTAAAAAATGATCCAAATGTTCTGCCGGATCGATTGTACCGTCGTAGCGGTTGATGGAAGTGGGGATTTTGGCCATTCCTGCTTGGGTCATCAAAACTTCTTCCACGAGGGGGGAGCCCCTCGCTAACGGATGGTAGTCGTAAGTGCAGAAGTTCTCCTCCGGTTCCTTTCGGCGAGGGACCTGCGGCTGTCGGTCCTTGGGACGAGCGTCTCTGTCATCGGCTCGTTCATCCCTACTGTGGAAGATCTAAGACCGTGCTCGAGAGAGCTGTCCGACCATGTCCTTCAAACCCTGCAGCTGGTCTTGCACAGCCGCGAGGATGTTAGGGTTTGCATCCCCTTCCCTGTCTCCTTGCCTGGAGGCACAGGAAACCCTCCTGGAAACCTGGGAGTCCCCTTCATTCTCGTTGACCCTCTCAGTGGGCTCCCTGTTTCTGTCTACAGGGGGTTGCACGTTTTCGCCTTGGCGGGGCGCCTCATTAACTGGTGGTGGCGGTGGCGGCACCCTTGGGACGGCCTGAGTTTCCCTAATAGGGAAAGTTTGCAATCCGCCCAAAGGGGCGGCGGTTTGAGTGGTCTGCCCAGAGGGGAAGTACATGGAATGGAATCTTTCCCATGCCCCCTAAGCCGTCTAAACCTCACACTGGGCATAAAGAGCCCTCAATTGCTGAGTAGTTAGTGGAGGTAACTCTACTCCTTCGACCTCCCTGGGAACCACCACAGGGAGCTGGATTTGGCCGGCGAGGTACGGTTAAACCGACGGCACCATAACAGTGGGAGTAAGCGTGTATCCCGGCGGCGGCATCATGTAACTCTGACCTCCTGGGTTTGCATGGGCATGTACCCATTGAGTTTGGGGAGGCTGTGAAAGAGCAGAGTGAGGAATTCCTCCGGCGGCGCCGGAAGCTGGTGGTGCCGGCGGTGCTGGTGGGGGAACTGAAGATTCTGCCTGCGTGGTCACCCCTGTGGAGAGTACCCCACCCTCAGTGACGGTAGGGGGTGGGCCTCCACCCACAGGGATGGAGGGAACGATGGTGTTGACATCATGGGAAGTGTTATCTCCTCCTCCCGCAACGCTGGACCTTGTAGCAACCATAGTTGTGAAGATTTTGGGGTGTTTGCTTTTCAACTAGTAGAAGAGAAGAAAGAGGCTGAGAGTTGGTTTCCCACAGACGGCGCCAAAAATGATGGGTCTGAATATGGGGTACAGAGTCCAATCACTTTAGAATTTGTTTAGGTGAGGAAACCACTGGAAGATCACCGGAAAAGATGGGAGTTCTACCTGCTAGGACAAACACATAGACAAAAGTCAGAAGGCCAAGTTGGGGGAACCGGGGGTGATTCCCAGCTTGGCTCTCCGACACTCAAGTCAGATGAAGATCTGAAAGAGATGAAAATGCTGAATATAGAACTGCAATGATGGAAGTTGCTTACAGTGAAAGAGATGACTCTATTTATTTATAGTTGAGGGTTGGTCAAGGACCCTTTGGTCATTTGCCTCATGTGGTCCTGGCCGAATGTTGCCCTAACACGTGGCGCTGAGAGAGAGAAACTTAAGAAGAATCTTCTACAAAAGCTGTTGAGAGTTAGTGTTGGCAACAGAGGCAGGTGCGCGGGCATGTACGATGTGTCAAAGAGCCGTTTGGGAGATTGGTAACGAGGGCTTAAGAGCGCGCTCGTGACAACCAGAAGCCTTGGAGGCCAAGATATCCGCTAGGGGATGAGGGCTGGAGCTTGTTGTAAGAAATTGAAGCGGGAGCCTCTCCGAGGGAGTGTAGCGCTCGAAGTAGGCTTACTTAGATTGATTGAGGTACTATTCATGTTGTATCAACGACGCTTGTGGAAGAGCGGTAAGAGCAATATTGTTGACGTACATGTATCCATAACAGAGCTGACACGTGTCCTTGCGGGATGTCAGCGCTCGGAGGTTTGAGCGCTCGTATACGTCTGATGCAATCTTGGAGAGGCAAGTGTCATCATCCCAAGGCGCCACGTGCCGAGAAAGTGGATGAGCGTGTTTTGACCCCATCAAGTTCTATCATGTGGATATTTCTGAGTCTTTTTAATCTCAGTATTCTTTTTAGCTAGAATCTATATATCAAAAATTTTAAAAACAAATATGAAAATATAAATTAAAATTAATTTATTTGGATACAAATGAAATTGCTTCGTAAAAAAAATAAGACTGATTACACGTAAAATACAAATAAATAAATAGTTTAAAATTAGTAATATATTCTATTAAAAATAAAATAAGATTAGATCATGAAAAAAAAATTCATATAATTGCTAGAAGTCTTTTATAACAAAGTTTATTTGTTTCCACCATACAAGAAGTTTAATGTCATAAAGTTTATTGCAATTTGTTTGCTCGATTAAACAATAAAACTTCTACTTTTATCTTCTCCCTACTATATTAAGTCTCACAAAGGTTAATCATTGTATAATTTGTTTTTTATATATTTAATTATGATTAATTATAAGAATATTTACATACTCAAAAATAAAAATTATTAAGTATTAGCTACACTCTATTAATTTTAGTGTAGTTTTTAAGAAATTTATAACTTACAGTTATTTATTACCGTAGGTTTTTCTAATTTTATTAATTACGATTACATAACCGTAAATAATACTTAGATCTTCGCTTACGGTTTTAGTTAGACCCGTAGTTTTTTTGTTAGATTATTAATTACACTTGTACAAATGTAAGCAATAATTAAGTATTGATTACGGTTTGGATTACAAATGTAGTTATTTAAAATTTTATTTCTTATGTTTGTACTACACTTGTACAACTGTAAATAATAATTAAGTATTGATTATGCGTTTGGATTAAAAACGTAGTTATTTAAAATTTTATTCCTTTCGTTTGTACTTTCGTAAGCGATAATCAGTTATTTCTTACCGTTTTAGTTTTTAACGTAGTCTTTTATAAATTATTAAGACTACACATAAAAAATCGTAGCGGAAAGTTTAATCCTTACAGTTTTACAAGTGTAGGCAAAATTGGCGTTGGCAAAATAGATTTTTCTTGTAGTGGATACAAGAAAAAATACGATTTTCTCATTCAATTCTGATCTTATAAACAGAGTAATTAAGTTGGGCAGTCGCCTTCGCGTCGAGGCCTCTAATGTATGAGATCACTATAAGTTACATATAGTATATTATTGATTAAATTATTATATTTTAAATCGATTATATAAAAAAAATTATAATTGATCACACGACATCACTATATTCACTAAGAAAAATGAAAATAACATATATAGAGATTAGAGAGAGAGAGACATAGTTATTATTTCTCCCTCAATCTAAAATACATACATCTAACCTTATATAAATTAAATAATTTATGTTATAAATGAATAGTTGAAAATTCGATTAAAATCCGATATCCGTCCGAATCCGTCTTATATCCGTGTAAAGAGGATATTATCTGAATCTGCTTAAAAAGGATATTATCCGAATCCGTCCGACTTATAAACGGATAAGGATATGGTAATCATACATTCAATCTGTTTATCATCCGTTTACGCCCCTGAAAAAAAAAAACGGATATGAAAGAACACAGCGAATTAAATCCTACCAATACCATCTTTTTGCCCATGCCAAGCCCCCTACTTGCACTTCATGTCTTTATCCCTTCTTCCATTTCCATGCTACGCACTTTTCCTTTAAGCAAAATATATCTATTTATTTAGATTCGAGTTTGATCTTATTATTTAAATATAAACTTTTTCTCTTATTATATATCAATAATAATTGCAATTCCACAAACTCGAATGTGAGATTACTAGTTAAATCAATATAGCGCTCCAAAGCGCGAAATTAAACTAGACGAATTTGATGGTATATATGTATTTGTTTTTTGATTAGAAAAAACAAGAATGCATGTGCAGCAGCACATATTAAAGTCCAAAACGAATCTCATGGGCGCATTTATATCATCACCATTCCTTCTATTTCCAACCACCACCACATGTTCCTTAGTGCCCTTCTACCCTCATCACCTTTACCAATATCTCTCCAATCTCCATATATTATTTCTACTAAAAGAATATTTATTGCTTTTTACCATTTTCTTCACTTTTATAAAATAAAATAGTTATTTACGTCATACCCCCTTGTCTTAGGTGAAATGGGAAAAAAAAACCTTGAGTTACAAAAATTAACACAGGAAACCCTTTGTTTTCAAAATATTTGCATTCCGAACCCTGAAAATTTCTGGTGTTGATAGAACACTAATTTTATATATTTTTTGGATGCGAAATAACTAATTTAACCTTTTATATTCTGATATAGATCATCTCACATCTCTCAATATACCATTTTTTATACTTATTTATCCGGTTCTTCATGCAATTTTTATTTTGTACAGGGTTTCGGTGCATATAAAAAAGGGGTTTCGGTGCATATAAAAAAATATTGAAAAATATAGAGAGATTTGAGATGATGTATATCAAAATATTAAAGGGTAAATTAGTTATTTCGCATCCAATTAATAGAGAAAATTAATGTTCTACCAACATCAGAAATTTTTAGGGTTCGGCATGCAAATATTTTAAAAACACAGGGTTTTGTGTGTTAATTTTTGTAACACAAAGTTTTTTTTGTACATTTCACCTAATACTGGGGTTATGGTGTGAATAACTCTAAAATAAAATTGTAAATATATAATACTCCTTACGTTTATCATTTTCAAAAGTGTAGCTTCTAAGAAAGGTGGAGGCTTTTGGGGAGGGGCCCCTAAATTACAACATATAAGGGAAAGGCCATTTTGCTTTATACTACCATTTTGCACATGTCTTCCAAGAACTAGCACCACAAAGTATATGATATTATAATGTCATGATAATTCTTACAAGAACATATGTAAGCAAAAAGAATGATGAAATATTGCAAAATGTTCATGAGAATTGATTATAGTTGAAATTTTTGGTGTGGCATAAGTTTCAATTATAGGGTATAAGTGGAATACGACTATTGTTTTCTGCATCGAATTTTTGTTTTAATTTTTATTTCATCTCATATTTTAGTCATCTACTTATTGTTATAACATGATAAGAAAAACAAAAAATTATATCCCTAATCTGACAATAATCGTGATGTGAGTGGGAAAATGTACGAGGAAATGAAGTACAAACTGAAACCGATTAATTTTCAAACTAAATTAAAGAAACGAGCATCAAAATGAGGAACAAATATATATATAAAGATTGTACTTAGGAGTCAAACTACATTTATTGGGACTTTATGGACAATAATTTAGCTTAAAATTGGAGGACAAATGCTTATACAAATTAACACTTTATTCTAAAAATAATTATATATGAGGAAGTTAAATTATTTTCTGAGAGAGAATGGAAACTTCACTTGAATCTGCCTTCATTCTTCTTCTTCTTCTTCATAATCGTCAAATTATTGTGCGCTTCTTCTCTTTATCTCTGTTCTTTGAAGACAAATTTCTGTACCCTTTTGCAGCAGACATCTAAATTAACCTGAAAATTTGTAAATAAATTACAAAATAAAATGTAAAAAGGGAAGGGAAAGAAATATAGATGCATATATATGGAGCTGTTAATTCAGAGTATGAATTTGTTCGAAGAGATTCAGAGGAAGAAGAGAGTAGAAATTATGATAACAATGGACGGATCAATGAAGGGATGGCTTTTGATTTTGACGGAATCGGAGTAATCGTCGGTGTGAACGGAGGGCGGAGTGTGGAAGTAGAAAGGGAAGTACGGCACAATTGGGTTCGGCGGCGGCGGCGTTGGGTAATTAGGTTTTTGCGGCGGATAGTACTCGCCTCCGCCGCAACAATCGCC
The DNA here is from genome assembly GCA_037501455.1 of Lantana camara. Classification (NCBI taxonomy): domain Eukaryota; kingdom Viridiplantae; phylum Streptophyta; class Magnoliopsida; order Lamiales; family Verbenaceae; genus Lantana; species Lantana camara. Next base: position 133,169,636 of record CM074855.1, read on the forward strand.
TCCGTAAGGTGGTGGGTAAATGGTCTGCTGAACCGGGGGAGGTGGTGAGAAGTAGTTCTCTCCTCCGCCGCTGGGTGGCGCGGGAGGAGGAGGACATTCCGGCACGACTGGCGGAAGCGGCGGAGATGGCGGAGGAGGACATGCGACTGGCGACGGTGGCGGAGGAGAGAGAATGGGTTGGCAGGGATTGTCGCAAGAAGAGCACATTGTGCAGGCGATTTGGTCTTTGGTAACAGCGGTAATTGTCGTCATAGCTGAAGAGAGAGTGAAAATCAGTGGGAGAATGAAGAGAAGAAGAGCTGCCATTGTTGAACTTGTGAGCTTGTGAAGAAGAAAAGGAGACTGCTTCCCTGAGAACTTACACTGTTTATATATACAAGATAATAGTAAATTATTATTATTAGTTGTTTTCTTTGAAAAAATGTGAAGTGTAATTCGCTTATATGGTGAAAATAATTAGAGAAAGGTAAGAACTAAGAAGAGTTATAAAAATTATGGTACACATCCTCTTGGCCGAACCCAAATTTCCCCCAACTAAATATATGACGAGTTTCGGTGGCAGAATTAAAATTACGGAAGAAAATTACTAGCAATCAAATATCTTTTTTATTTTTGTCGTTAATATTTTCGTGATAATATATGTTCGGTGGGAACTTTGAAATTATATTACTATACTTTTTAACTTATAACACGAATATATATATTTGTGCTAACGGAGAACATATTATATGTACAGATAAAAGAATCTTTCTTGTTATGATGATTTTATCGAATTAGCTCTATTATAACATTAAAGAATTATATATATGTACAAAATTTTCATTCTCGTTAAACTAATTTAGCCGAATTAGATCCAGTGTAAACCTGGAGAAAGAGACGGGACGGATGGCGTTGCATGTGTATTTATAGCCGCTCCCGCTCTTGGTATTCTCATAATCTCATCTACCACGCCATGTTACCGTCAACATTTACGGCAAAAATATACATTAACTTAATACGAACTTCATTATTTACTATCAATTTAAATATTATAAATTAATTTGTTTCAAGTCTTTGCTTGTTATAACAATTATGGCTTTAATAATTTTTTATTTAACGCTGTAATTTCGAAGTATGTATAAATTATAAAACTCCCACCACGTAACGGATAACAAAATGCATTAAAATGCACTGACACACGTCAATATATTTAAATGATTTTGGTAAAGAATTAATTAAATAAATAACCGTACTATATAATTACTAATTGGTATCATGCATTTTCTACGTGAAAATCCTTTAAATTATATTATTTTCCATGCAACGCATTCCCACGGGAAGGGGAGATACGTATGTATACAAATTACGAAACAAACAAAATTAAAAAAGGGGAAATATTTAATAAATTGTGGCCATGTTCCTTATATCACAGTGATGGAGAGTGTTGGATTTTTCGTAAATTTCATGATGTGGTGGAGAAATCATACTTTTCTTCTAATTCATTTGATATTTTATTATTATTTTTTATATATGTGAAAATTATATTAAAGTTTGATAAATATGAAATGGTTACTTAAATTTAGTGTACATTTATAATTTAAAAATATAGATAAAAAAAATTGGAATATAGAAAATCTCAATTCAGAAAAGAAATAGGCATTTTAGTTCATTTTTTTTTTATGTAGAATATGCCGGTTTGTCGATTTACTTTATTTGTTCAATGTTCGGAATAATATGAATTTGAATAGCAGGAGTCGAATTGAAACTTTACAGATTTTTTTTCAATTAAATTTAAAAAAAAAGAAAAAGAATACCACTTAGATTTATCCATATATTAATCATTCTCAAATATGTATTTTTGTCATTAAAATTTTATTTCAATTTATTTGACTTTAAAATAAAATTTAAAAAGTCTTCATTTTTCATATTTAATTAAAATATCTTTTTTATTTGCACATAAATTCATCCTATAAGATTTACTAATATATATATATATATATATATGTATATGACCAACAAAGTTGTAAATATTAGAGAAAATGCACGTGAAATGTATGGATCCGATGAGGTGTACAAACTCATATGTGAGCGGGAGAGGATGGTGGGGGTTAAGCGATAAGGGGGGTATGGACTATGGACTATGGAGAATTCCCCCATTAGTGATTTAGTGTTGGTCACCCGACATTGACGACGACTGCTGCATATACCACCCCGGCAACCTCAAAACAAACATATAAATACTACAAATTGGAAAGATAATCAATACACGTATTTATATTAATTAAATTTTACAACACTATCAATTTGATACTTGAATGATCCACAAAGATTGTCGTGATTGATCCACATTACATAAATATAAGAAAAAATATATGCCCGCAACCCGCATAGCTCAGTTGGTTTCACTTGAGTAGATTTTTATTACAAGATGATGAATAATGTGTTTGACCTTACTCATCCCCAAAAGCTAGCTGTTGAGGGGAGGGTTGTCAAACCATTATATATTGAGCTCCACATCTTTGATTATTCGATGTGGGATACTTGACACACCCCCGTCACGCCCAGGGCCGCGGAATGCGGGACAAACTGGAGCGTGAACATTGCAGGAATCGGAACATCTGCAAGCCGGGAATCGGAACATCCGGCGGGGTGGAGAGACAGGCCTAGAATCGGACCTGCTCTGATACCATGATGAATAATGTGTTTGACCTTACTCACCCCCAAAAGCTAGCTGTTGAGGGGAGGGTTGCCAAACCATTATATATTGAGCTCCACATCTTTGATTATTCGATATGGGATACTTGACAATGCAAGGTTTAATTCTCATAATCTGTAGTATAGAAGTTTTATTATGGAGTCCAATACAGGCGTTGAGGGTGACCTCCTTGTGGGGTGTGGGAGACATGCCTTCCCATTAACGGACAGTTGAATACTTGATTTACTTTCTTTCATCTGTTTCGTCGGATTGAGGTATGAAACCTGTTGGAATTTGACATTTTATGGATGAATTATTCTTGGAGGGATACCAAATTCCTTGGAATGAATGCATAGAATAAAGTCCATAAAATATTAAATAAATCGGAAGCAATTTATTGTTGGATGTTTATTTGAATTTGAAATAAGGCCGGTAACAGATAGTTACAAATTGTAATTGTGATATTAAGGCACTGGTATCTGGTCAAAAATGCTTCAGAGGTTTTTGTAACCTTATTTCAACATTATAACTGTCTTAATTGTAAGGTTTATGGTCTGTCATAAATAAGACAATTAATTGTTATTTGTGTCATGACTTCTTCTCTATAAATACAAAGTTTCAGACTACAGAAATGAGAGATATAGAGGAAACAAGTGGTGATTTAGGAAAAAAAAATAGAGAGTTTAGATAGTTTTTTGGATTGGTACTGATAAACACTCTTTGATCACAAAATAACACGCATGGGTATTTGAGAGTATTGTGAGGAAACATATTTTCAGCGCAAAAACACGTTTTCTGAAGTATCAGCTAGGCACCACACTATCTCATAAGAGCCTTTTAGTGATCGAAGTGGGATTCTCCTGAGATCGTGCGTATCTGTGATTCGGAAATCTCTGAACTGTCTAATCCTGGAAGGAGATTCGCGACAACTCAACGCACCAATAGTGGGGCGAATACTTCTTTAAGGAAAGTCGACTTTTGCCGACAATTCAGTTGTAATAAAATGATAAGTTTCCTCATTTCTATATTCTGGTACATTATTGGCATTTATCTCGATATTGTTCTGCACTCTGTTGGAAGTTTGGAACTTATATCATGCCAAATATATCAGATCTGTATACTGGTACTTTCACTGATATATTTGATATATGAATGTTGTTGGTACTTACGTCTTGATTTATATGTTCCAAAAAGCTTCTGGTACTTATGTTTCAAACCATATATCTATATTGCACATCACATGTATATTGCAAGTTATGTTATCAATGTTTTTGGTAACATGGTACAACAGATTTCCAACATAACCTTAGTATTAGGTAGAAGAAAAAATATATGTAATTACACCCATGTGTTAGGTGCAATAATTCACAGATTACCGCAAATCATACAACTAATCTCACTATGGCAGGCTAATTAAAGCATGACAAACACCGTAGACTGACTGATTACGAACCTACTACAGTACTACTCCTACCGTATGAGCTTAATTAATTAAATAATGATTCACTAAAGTACATATTTCATTATATGATATAAAAACTTCCGAAAAAAGGTGAAATAAATTCATATAAAATAAAAGCAATTCTATAAAACCCATAATATAATATTTTCAAATGAAATGAAATTTCTTATTTTTCATTTTCGTTAAAAATTTAAACTATAAAATAATAAGGCCCAGTTGTTAAATGTTAATCATTTAGGCCCATATGGACTAAAGTACTGATTTAATTACCTAATATAAAAACTTCCGAAAAAAGGTAAAAAAAATTCATATAAAATAAAAGAAATTCTATAAAACCCATAATATAATATTTTCGATTGAAATGAAATTTCTTTTTTTTTTTTTTTAAACACATCCTAAGTGGCGAAAGGGATTCGAATGAAATTTCTTATTTTTCATTTTCGTTAAAATTTAAACTATAAAATAACTAGTTCTAAACCTGTGCCCAAGGCACGGGATACAAATATACAATCAATAAAAAAAATTAAATTATCTTTAAAAACACATATAAATTATATTATTTCCAAAATTATTGAATTATAAATATGAAAAATCATATAAATAAAGAAATTAAAATTCTTAAAAAGTATACGTATTATCTGAAAACTCAAAAATACATATATATATATATACATATATAAGCATATTGTAAACAAAAAATAAGCATAATATATAAGACACTATATATGAAGAACGTAATAAATAAGAGACAAGTATAATAATCGGGACACGTACAAACAAAACATAAATAAAGAAATTTTTTGATAAATACAAAAATGGAATACATAACTTAATAAATAGAATGGAGAACTTAAACATAGATAAAAAATAAATGAAATGGAGAACTTACACATAAATGAATAATAATTTGGAATGCGTTATGCATTCAATTTAGTCCTGCATCAAAATATACATTCATATTGTTAAAATATAGGTAAATATAAGATAGTTTGCAACAATATTGAATTGCACGTTGCTATCGAAAACATGTATATATAACTAAGAAATATTTGTATTGATACTTAAATAAGAAATTACTTAGCCTATAACACAGTTTTTTGCAGGGGTTTCTTCATTAAATAAGTCATTTCCAATCAATTCTCCTTTAGTTGAGCTTGGACCAAGTAGCAAGCTGTTTGTTGATACAAAAGAACGTGTGGTGTAGATGCACTTAGAGATATCCAAACAATATTCTTTGTTCAATTTATGATAAAAATAAAAATAATAATCAGATTAATAGTAAAAGAATATGTACACACTAAGTATTAATAAGAACCAACCTGGTTTGAAAAGTACTTGCAGGTACTTGCTTTTAAGTTTGTAATCCATTTTTGTAACTTTGTTCACTGTAAACTTGTTGCTCGAGTATTTCTTAAAAAGGAATAATGTCTTCATATCTATGTGATTATGAAGATTTACAAATATGAGGGAGTGGCTTTATAACCGTGAGAAATATCAGATATATGATATAAGATTTCTCTACCAACTTATAAGCACGATCTTATCCGATAGATATTTAATATTTTAGTAGATTGAATTAGATTTAATATTAATAATTTCGTTTTAAATTCAAACCTTTGTTACTAACAGATTTTGATTTATGTGATTAAAGATTTTGAATTGTTACGACAATTTTAATATAAAGAGTCTTAAAATTTTAGATAATAATTAAATATTTAAAAATATTATTTATTTGCATAATATATTAAAATTTAATGAGATTTTTGCATAACTGCTTTGAAATTTATGTGATAACAAAATTTCAGGTTTCCATAGAATGTTATATTTAAAATTCAAATTATTCTAACTAATAGAATTTAAGAAACAAACATCGAGAGTTAGATAACAAAATGGTTATATTTAAAATTCAAATTATTCTAACTAATAGAATTTGAGAAACAAACATGGAAAGTTACAAATTCCGTAGCTTAAAATTTTGAATGTTTTATCAACCTACAACTTTAAATTTGAATTTTTTAAACTAATATGAATCTCATTAGATTGAATTAGATTAAACTTTTTTTACTAACAAATTTTGGGATTTATATGATAGAAGATTTTGAGATTTTCATGGTAATTTTAATTTAAAGAGTTGTAAAATTTAATGAGATTCTTGTCTAACGATTTTGAGATTTTTGCATAGTAAAATAAAAATTTATTGGGACTATCCACATCATCAGACACGTGGATAGCCTCAAGGATTGTGAATTATATATATATATATATATATATATATATATATAGATAAGACCCAGTTGTTAAATGTTAAATATTGTTAATCATATAGGCCTAAATTCGATATGGGCCTGACAATAAGTATCTGTATTAGGCCCATTAACACGTTATGATCTTATCCATTTCACATTTCAATTTTTGTCTTCACACTCCCGACTTTACGGGGTCATATTTACCCCCCACAAACACACGATTCTCGCTTGGGCGGGAAAGTAATTCGTTAAACCATCCAAATATTTTCACAATCCAATTCCCTCCAAAGGGAACAATCCAATCTGCTCAAACTATATTTGAAATTTGAAAATCCTTTCAACTGAGTTTTAACGGAGCTTAGCCGATTTCTTGTGTTCATTTACAGAATTTGAGTCCACGAAGGAGGAAAGGAAAATGGCGATTTCGAAGAAGAGTTCCAGTGCTAAGATCAACAGCTCGCAGCCCACTTCGTCTCTTCACCCGCCATACTTTCAGGTTCCCTACTTTTCATTCCGTTTTACGGTGTTTGATTCGAATGTTTGTTGAAGATTCATCGTGTTAACGTTTCCTCTTTTGCTCAGATGATCTGTGAAGCCATAACAACGATGAAGGATCGAACGGGCTCAAGCCAGCCAGCAATTGCGAAGTTCATTGAAGGAAATTACCCACCAAAAATGCTTCCCCAGAATTTTAAGAAAACTCTTTCGGTTCAGTTGAAGAGGTTGGTGAACTCGGAGAAGCTAGTCAAGGTAAAGAACTCGTACAAGATCCCCGCCTCTGAGAAGGTGAAGAAGCCTGCAAATCCGGCGGAGAAAAAGACGCCGGCGAAGAAAGCGGCTGTGAAGAAATCAGCTCCGGTGAAAACCGCCATCGCCACAAAAAGTGCGGAGAAAGCTAAGAAAACGAAGAGACTGAGCCAGGTTAAGACTCCGGAGGCTCTGAAGAAGACCAAGACGGTGGCGAAAAGGGCTGCGACGCCGGCCAAGAGGAAATCGGTGAAATCCGCGACCAGGGCTCCGGCGAAAAAGGCTAAGAATTAATGTAAGCTATTTCTCAAACTTAATCCTACGTATTTTCAGCATTTTAGGATTTGAAGATGTTCTACTTCTGTATTATCTAAGTTTGATCAAGAATTTAAGCTAGGTTGGTTTAATCTTGTTGCAGTTTATGATGATCTTCATCATTCTAGGAACTGTTGTGTTTGTGTATGAAACTACTAGTATGTAATATGTAGGTTGTTTGCATATAATATGTGTTTATTATGGTTTCTTGTTTATTTATGATTGTTTTTAAGTGAAATTACATAATTTTTAAGAGCTGAAATTAGGTTAATCAACAAATTCCAATACATAGTTGGTGCTATTTTTCTTTAAACTTTTTTATTGTTCCTTCTATATATATATATATATATTTTAAAAGAGAGTTACAAACATTCTTTACATTTAGTTTAGGGAAAATTGCAAAAATAGGACACTAATTGACCCCATTAACATTTTTGGTACACGTTTTTTCGGGCGACAAATTAGTCCTGTAACTCATCAAATGTGTCAATTTAAAGACAAATTATGCCGGAAACAACTTATGTGGCATTAATTGCTTAGTTGGCCAAAACCACCATGATAACGTGGAAAACCGCTCATATATGGGTAAAACTGATGCATCTAAGTTTGGAAAAAAAAAAAATTAACACTTTTGTTAGTTTACCACGTTTTTACATTGGGAGGGAAATTTCCCTCCAAAAAAGTAAAATTCCCTTTAAGCCATATCAGTTGCTTTTTCCAAACCCTAAATTCATTCATAAATTTATACCCAGCAACCCAAACTCCCATTGTTCCTGTTTCTCTCAAATAGAAAACCAAACATATCTTCTGCCTCAAGCTCTACATTCCCATGACCTGACCACAAGCTTTTATTCCTTTTTTTTTTTTTTTTTTTTCTGCAAACACTTATTAGATCTAACTTTATATACGGAGTCGTAAGTCTAAACGAAACATTATTTAATTTCTTGCTAACATATAAGCAGAACTTTAATTTAAATAGATTCAATTAATGAGAGACATGCATTTTCTTAAACCCAAAAGAACTAATATTCCGTGCATATAACACAATTTGCATTACATTTGTTAACTATCCCAAAAAGGTACTCACTACCACGTCAACCAAATTAAGTCTAATATAGACAAAAGGTAGCAGTAACTTAGACAAGCCAAATCAATTACATTAACAGACCAGTAAACACAATGAAGGGCAGCCTAAGCTGCAGCAGACTTTGAGGGGCTTGATAGATCCAAATATTTTTTACCCCCTTCAACCACAATGTTCTTGTTCAATAGCGGTCCACATACGCTGGTTTGAGATAGCTGAATATCCACCTCTTGCAGTATTGGTGGCACTCTGAAATTCACTTTTCCCTTTTTGGCTGCCACTTTCTTCTTCTTTGACAATATTGTAACTGAATCTTGAACTTCATGGATAGTTGTCAGTTCCCTTTTCCCCTTCTTTTGAGACTTATTTTTGTTAGCATTTCCCTTTTGTAGTTGTTCATGCATAGTAGGTCCCGATTGTCAGGGTCCATCATCATAGTTGTATATTGGAGCATCAAACACTTGTGATTCTTCAATATCATCCTCTGATGTGTGATGGATAGCAACAGGAGGTAAGATATCAGCGCCATCCTGTAAATATAGGAGATAACATGTTGAATATATTGTAATTTGATCACTAATTATGAACATACATAACTTACTTGAGTATACTCATTTACATCATCGATATTCACACCATCACTGTCCTGTGAATGTGTACCAGAAGGACCACCGGCTTCCTGAATCACATAAGTAATAACCTGTCAAACTATCGTTAATACATCAAACTTCAAAAATTTTGGACATAATGCAATACCATGTTAGCTCTCTGAAACAATCTTTTCCTTTTCCTCGTTGCACTCTTAGGCAATTGAGGGCAGTACAAGGCATTGTGACCTCCCTCTCCACATATGCTACAATGTGTGGTAGTCTGAAATCTTCTAAGTTTTAAAGTTGCATTCCCTTTAACCCTTTTTGTACCCTTTTTACTGATCTCATCCTTACCTCTTCATCTGAGCTTGGCAGGCCTTCCTGGTTTCCTCCCCTCTAACAAAATTAGGGGGTAAGGGTGGTATGAACATTGTTTTACCCCAAACCTCCTCACCACTGATAGGGTATATTATTCCAGAATATACCTGCTTATATGTGTCAACCCTGTAGCAGTCATCAACAAAGTCCACTCTATCAGACTTCTCGTTAAAAATTGCACTCAAGGGATCCCTGTAAGTTGCCAGTTTCTACAAGAACATGTCCTGACATCCAAGGCTACAGCATGCTGCCCTCCATCCATTGTCTGAACTTGAAAATGTGTTTTTGAAGCTTTAATGGGTCGGCAGCCACCCACGTTGCCAGTAATGACCATTATCTCATTTATCCTGGGGCACAACAAATCTGCAAAGTAGAAAATTAAATTGTCAGTCGCAATTATAGTATAACAATATAAAAACAGCGATATAGCAATCAATTGACTAACTATCCCATTTCTCAGCTTCTTCCCTACTCTTTTGTAGCAATTTCATTAGATGTTCTCTGTAGGGATGTAAACAAGCGAGCCGGCTCGCGAGCTTTCTCGAGCCGAGCCGAGCCGAGCTCGAACCCAAGCTCCTTTGTTTTTGGCTCGTGGCTCGCGAGCCGGCTCGTGAGCCACTATTTTTAATTAAAAATAAATAAATATTAATTTTTATATATAAAAATACTTATATCATATATAATATTATATATATATACACTTATTTTTATATATAATTATTAAAAATAATTATTTTTTAAATAAAAAAACATGTTTTTCATGGCTCGCGAGCCGAGCCGAGCCGCTCAAAAGCTTGGTCGAGCCGAGCTCGAGCCAAGAAATAAGGGCCAAGCTCGGCTCGGCTCGGCTCGTTTACATCCCTAGTTCTCTGATCCACTCCAACATAGTAAGGATAGGCTTATCTCTTGCTTGTAAGATTGAACTATTGAATGATTCACAAGAATTATTCAAAAGTTAATCACACTTTGCATGCTCTAGGAAATGACTTTTTGACCATTGTGAAGGATGTTTATCTTTGAACCAATCATATGCTCCTGAATGCTTGATTCTCATCTGATTCATTGCAGCCCTAAACTCACCTAAAGTAGTAGCATTTGCTGCTTTCCACACAACATTTTTCAAATCTATTCCTCTATGACCAACTCCATTCAAGTTGGATACCATATGTTTTACACAAAACCTGCTCTCACATGCTGGAAATACCTCTGGTAGTGCATAAATTAAGCCTTTTTGTTTATCAGAAATAAAAGTGAAGCCCTCACCATTACCAATATCAAGATCTGTTTTCAGAACAGTAAAGAACCAACTCTAATTTTCTTTATTCTCTGTAGAGATAACTGAATATGCAATGGGGAATATATTGTTGTTTGGATCTACCCCGACAGTGGAGAATAGCCCACCTCCATGTGGCCCTTTTAGGTGATAGCCATCCACCCCTATAATTGGCCTGCAACTTTTAAACCCATCTTTCATTGCCTTAAAACACACATAAAATTTTCAAAACCTGAGTTGCCCATCCCTGACATCTGATCCCAAGATAATGGTTGACCCTGGATTAGTTTTTCTCAATTCGTTAGCATAATCCCATAATTTTGTGTATTGCAAGTCTGGATCCCCCTCTAGCATTTTAATAGCAAGTCTTTTAGCCCTATAAGCCTATGTAGTTGAAACATTCACACTAAGCTCATGTTGAACATCTAATCTCTAACCTTCCACATTCCTTTTAGGATCTGATTTAAATAGGGCTATGTACCTCCGTGCAAGCCACTTGGTTTTTGCATTCTTCTCACTGAAAGATTCACCACATATATGTTCAAGGTTCATTTCCCTCAACACATAAGTAGGCTCCCCAGGTACTTTGATGGCATTTAGTTTGAAGGGACATTTCCTAGCAGAACAGCTAGCATAGCATCTCAGATCACAACTTTTAGAAAATGGTAAAGTTCTCCTTATTTTGATGGTATAGGAATTGACTGTCAGCTTGAAGGTATCTTTGTTCAAGAAAGTTTGACCAATGTAAAAAGTGGGTCAAAAATATTTGCCATGTTGAAAGGAGGGAAAGACTCAAATTCAGCCTCATCATCAGATATCCTACGCATCTCTAGATGATCAGATTCACATCCTTCTACATCTTCATGTGAATAACTGTCCTCTGAAACAACTTCATTATCACTAGCACCACCACCTATCTCAGCATCAGAGTCAACATAATAATCAAATTCAATATCATCAGTTGTGCTATTATTGTTCTCAATTGACGCAACATAGTCCTCATCATCGGTAGAGTTATACACAACATCAAAATTCATTACTTTAACGGTGTCATCAACAGGATCATTCTCCACAACATTAAATGTTTTGGCATTCAAATTCTCCGTAGGAGGGCCAGGGAACCTCCTAGAGTATTCAGCATACCACTCATCGCTATTATCAATTCTACAAATAAATTCAATATCAGATTCTTTAGATGCACCAACCCTCACTTGCTCAGTATTTTCTACTTGTACGGTGTTAATTGCAGGTTCATCCACCACTACATTGTGATTCTCATCTTGTTCTACAACCACCATGTCAAGAAATTAGGGGTGTACATAAACCCGTACAACCCGCTAAATCCGCCCGAGCGGAATAAAACCGCCCAAAAACCGCCGGTTGAAATTTTTAAAAGAATAACCGTGGTTTAAAAATATTACAACCCGCTATTTTCGGGTCGGGTGGTGGGTCTAATAATTCAAATCCGTCTACCCGCAACCCGACCGCTATATGTATATTTATAATTTATTCGTAATTATAGTTATATAAATACATGATACATAATACAATTTGATGAGGACAAAATACGTCCGCCGCATGATTGGACACGTGGCACCTCCCAGATGACAACACCTGTCCTCCTGTAATTACGACTGTCATACACGAGCACTAAAAACCCTCGAGCGTCAGTGTCCTCCAAGAACACGTGCCGTCTCTACCGCATTCACACGTGATCAATGTTACCGCTCTCACGAGCGCCTTTTCGCACTATATGTCTAACGTTCCAATTAGTCAAGGGAGCCCTCTTCGAGCGCTATATTACCTCAGAGAGGCTTCCTCTCCGATTCGCTACACAAGCCTTGGCCTATATCCTCTCACGGGTTTCTTGGCCACCAAGGCTTTAGTTGACACGAGCGCGCTCTCAAGCCCTCGTTACCAACTCCCCCAAACGACTCTCTGACACACAGTACATGCCCGCGCGCCTGCCACTGTTGCCAACACTAACTTTCAGTAGCTTTTGCAGAAGATTCCTCCTAGGTTTCTCTCTCACAGCGCCACGTGTTAGGGCAGCATTCGGCCAGGACCACACGCGGCAAATGACCAAAGTGTCCCTGACCCTCAACTATAAATAGGAGTCTTCATCTCCTTCACAGTAAGCAACCTTCAATTTTTGCAAACTCACACTTAGCTTACACTTTCTCTTTCAGATCATCATCTGACTTGAGCGTCGGAGAGCCAAGCTGGGAATCACCCCCAGTTCCCCCCAACTTGGCCTTCTGACTTTACCTCTGTCTTTGTCCTAGCAGGTAGAACCCTCTGCTTTCCCGGCGAACTTCTGGTGGTTTCCTTACTCCAAACAAATTATAAAGTGATCGGACTCTGCGACTCATATTCATAACCCATCATTTTTGGCGCCGTCTGTGGGAAATCAGCTCTCAACTTCTTTCTTTCTTTCTGCTAGTAGAAAAGAAAACACCTATAATCTTTACATCTATGGTTGCTACGAGATCCGGAGCTGCAGGAGGAGGAGATAACACCCCACATGATGTCAATACCACTATTCCTTCCACCTCCGTTGGCGGAGCCCTGCCTCCTTCCGTCGCTGTGGGTGGAGCACCCCCCGCCATAGGAGTGACGCCGCAGACAGAGTCTTCAATTCCTCCACCAGCGCCACCAGCACCACCAGTTTCCGGCACCGCCGGAGGAGCCTCTCTCCTCGCTCTTCCACAACCTCCCCAGGCTCAATGGGCACATACCCCCGCAAACCCAGGAGGTCAGAGTTACATGGTGCCACCGCCTGGTTATACACTCACTCCCACTATCATGATGCATCCGGTCCAGCCCTATCACGCTGGCCAAATCCAATTCCCGGTGGTAACCCAAGGGAGATTGAAGGGGTGGAACTACCACCTTTAACTTTTCAGCTGCTGAGGGCTCTTTACGCCCAATGTGAGATTCAGGCGGCCAAGGGGGCATGAGAGAGGTTTCATTCCATGTACTTCCCCTCTAGGCAGGCCACTCAAGTAGCCGCCCCGCTGGGAGGATTGCAAACGTACCCTATCAGGGAGGCCCAAATCGTCCTAAGGGCACTACCGCCGCCACCGCCCGCCGGAGAGACGCCTCGTTAGGGCGACAACGAGCGTCCCCCTGTGGACAGGAATAGAGAGCCCACGGAGAGGGTCAACGAGAATGAAGGGGACTCTCATGCCTCCAGGAGGGCCTCCCGTGCCACCAAACAAGTGGACAGGGACGGGGATGCAAATCCTAATATCCTCGCGGCTGTGCAAGACCAGCTGCAGGGTTTAAAGGACATGGTCGGACAGCTCTCTCGAGCGCGGTCTCAGATCTCCCCTAGCAGGGATGAACGAGCCGACGCCAGAGACGCTCGTCGCAAGGACCGCCAATTGCAAGTCCCCCACCGTAAAGAACAGGAGAAGAACTTCTGCACGTATGATTATCATCCGTTGGCGAGGGGCTCCCCCCTCGTAGAAGTAGTCTTGATGGCCCAAGCAGGGATGACCAAGATCCCCACCTCCATCAATCGTTATGATGGAACAACTGATCCAGCTGAACACTTGGATCACTTTTTGCACTTGGTGCATCTCTACGAGCACTCAAACAACTACTGGGCCAAGGTCTTCGTCACATCCCTGGTAGGAATGGCTCAAGAGTGGTATAAGCGACTGCCGCCGCACTCCATACACTCATACAAAGAGTTGGCCAATGCTTTCCTCAACCACTTCAATTCTCTGAAGGCCCCGGTCACTGTGCCTACTGCCCTCTACAACGTGGTGCAAGGCAAGAATGAGTCTCTTCGCTCGTTCTTCGCTCGTTTCAACAAGGAGATCCTACAGGTAGAACTGCCGTCCATGGATTTCTTGATCCCAGTGCTCTTTCAGGCTGTGGATCACAAACAGTACGGGAGCAAGAAATTCGCTGATGCTATTGTGGAAAGAAGGCTTGGAACACTTATGGCCTTAAGAGAGGTTACCGAGCCCTTTTTCGCGCTCGAAGATATGTATGGGACGAATGGTCCCCGACATAATAGCCCAGCAAGAAACGAGCGCCCCTAAGAGCGGGGTCGGGAGGTTGTTATAAAAAAGGAGCGTCACCCCGAACGCAAGAGATCGCCCCCTCCCCCTCGACGTTTCGAGCGCATCCCGCTCACCAGGCCAAACTCAGAAGTCTATAACCTCTCTGATAAAAAACTCTTCAAAAGGCCCATAAAGATGAGGGAGACGGAGGCCTTGAGACGCTCGAGCAAATACTGTGCTTTCCACAAACAGAAGGGGCATGATACGGATGAATGTCGCCAGTTGGAAGCTGAAATTCAAAGACTCATCGCTGGGGGCCACCTGAAGGAATTTGTTACGATGAGCGCTGTAATGAGCTCGCTGGGGAAAGAAGAAGGAGCCCATCGCGCTCTAGAAGCCCGCGGAGGCAAGGCCCCATGGAAAGTATCCATCGGGGTAAAGGAAAGGTTTCCGAGCAGGAAAATACCCCTTTCGCGGTCATCAACATGATCACAGGAGGATCTTCTGGCGGAGACTCTAACGCTTCAAGGTGATGGTACATCCGGGGTTACGACCAACGCCCCTCAATACCCAAATCTGTTTACGCCATTCGAGGAGCAAGTGATCAACGTTCGAAAGAAAATGTTGTAATAGGCTTTGATGATAGGGACTTAGAGCACATTGTAACACCCCATGGGGACGGGGAAACCTCTGACTGCCCCATGGTGGTTAGCGTGGACGTCCATAACCACGTTGTAAAGAAGGTGTTGGTGGATTGTGGAAGCTCTGTTAATGTTTTGCCTTACTCCACCTTCTTAAAAATGAATGCCGACCTCCCTCTCGAACCTCTCAAAACAGCTCTCATTGGCTTTGGAAGGTCTGAGGTTGCCCCACGAGGGCAAATTCGCTTAGCCACTTCATTTGTCCGAGCTCCTCAGCGCAAAACTCTTGTGATTACATATGCTGTGGTGGAGATTGACATTCCCTATAACATCATAATTGGGCGCCCAACTCTCGTTGATTTTAAAGCTATCATCTCCACCTACCACCAGAAGATCAAGTTCCCCACCCCCGAGGGTGTTAGGGAAGTGCTGTGCAACGTGCGTGAAGCTTGGGAATGCTACATGTTGTCCCTCAGAAAGTCTAAGACAGAGAAAACCTACCAAATCGGATCTACTAAGAAGTCTATTGACTTTCCCAACCTGGATGAGGATGGCCCAATACGCAAAAGGGCCAAGTTATACAAGAAAAGGAACAAGAAGAAGGATCCCAGCGCCAAAAACTCCCTTGAAAATGCTCCGCCAGGGACGGTCGACGAATCTTCCTCAGAGGGGGATGAGCCCCATAATGATGGGTGCTTGACGGGAAAAAAGAGGACGCTTGAACTACCTCGCCCAGAAGTAAGAATCGAGCCCTCAGAGAAGTTCCTTACTATTGAGCTGGAGCTTGGGAACAAGGATAAAACTACTCAGATTGGGTCCAACCTCTCTGGGCCCTCACAGATCCTGATGATTGACTTCCTCAGGGAGAATATTGACGTATTTGCCTGGAAAGCATCTGATCTTATAGGGATTGACCCGAGCGTCATTGTCCACAGGCTCAACGTAGATCCCTCGTTTAAGCCCATCAAGCAGAAGAAACGGGATATACATGGTTTTCGGAAGACGGTTATCGAAGAAGAAGTTAATAAGCTTCTGGAAGCTCAATACATTAAGCCCATCTTGTACCCAGAATGGTTGTGCAACGTGGTGTTGGTACCTAAGAGGGCAAACAAGTGGCGCATGTGAAATGATTTTACTGATCTCAATAAAGCTTGCTATAAGGATCCTTATCCTTTGCCACGGATAGACCAGTTGGTGGATTAAACCGCAGAGTGCGAACTCATGAGGATGATGGACGCCTTTCAAGGGTACTATCAGATCTTCATGTCTCCAAAGGACCGCCCCAAAACTTCATTTGTTGTTCACTTGGGGGTATATTTCTTCTTAGTCACTTGAGCATGATGGACTCAAGAACGCTGGAGCCACATATCAGCGGCTCATCAACAAGATGTTTGAGAAAGAAATTGGAGGATCCATGGAGGTTTATGAAGATCTTAAGCGCACTTTCTCAATCCTACGCCAGTATGGGATGAAGTTGAATCCTTCAAAATGTACCTTTGGAGTGCGAGGGGGAAAGTTCTTGGGTTACATGGTTAGTCAACGAGGGGTTGAAGCCAACCCAGAAAAGATCAAGGCTATCTTGGAGATCCCCTCCCCAAGAAATCTCCGAGACGTGCAAGTGTTGGTAGGAAAGATTATCTTCTTAAACAGGTTCATTTCGCGCTCGGCGAATAGAAACCTCCCTTTCTTCAAGATTCTGAGAAACACTCGAAATTTCGCTTGGACAGGAGAGTGTGAAAAAGCGCTGCAAGACATGAAGGCTTACCTTTCGAGCGCTCCGCTACTGACTAAACCCGTCGAAGGCGAAAGGTTATTTATGTACCTTTCTGTTTCAACCGAGGCTACGAGCGCGGTGTTGATAGATATGCGGGAGCAGAAACACTTGCCTGTTTATTATCTAAGCAAAACGTTACAAGGAGCTGAGAAGAAGTATTTGGAAGTTGAAAAGTTTGCGTTTGCTCTCATAAATGCATCAAGGCGGTTGAGGCCTTACATTTAGGCACACTCAATAACGGTCCTTACTGATCAACCCTTGAGACAAGTTTTGCCCAAACCAGACGTGTCAGGGAGATTGATAAAATGGGCCATCGAATTGAGCCAGTTTGACTTATGCTTTGAGCCCAGAACTGCAATACAAGCTCAGGTTGTAGCTGATTTGTTGGTTGAACGCTTTGGTTTAGAACCCGCAGTTCCCGGCAACGAGGGATTATGGGTTTTGCACACAGATGGTTCCTCAACCTCTCAAGGGGGAATAGCAGGGGTATCCCTTAGAGACCCCAATGGGATTGAGTTAGACTTCGCAATCAGATTGGACTTTCAAGTCACCAATAATGAGGCAGAGTATGAAGCCCTGGTGCAGGGATTGGAAATTGCTTTTCAGAATGGAGCTTCCAGAATCACTGCTTATGTGGATTCACAGTTAATTACGAGCCAGATCGAAGGAGCTTACGAGGCTCGAGAAACCACCATGGGGCAGTACTTAAGCAAAGCCAAGGAAATCATTAGGAAGTTCAAGGAATTTCACCTACTCCAAGTACCACGAGTAGAAAACGAGCGCGCCGAAGCCCTATCTAAATTTGCTTCGGCATTAGAAGGCACTTCTGAACGTTCGGTAACGTTCCTTAGAACAGAAGAACCTCTGATTAAGGAGGGAGTCGCCAAAGGGATGGTCGCTATGATTGATCCACACGAGTCGTGTTGGCTTGATGACATCATCAGGTTTCTTAAAGATGGTGTTTGTCCTATTGACAAGATAGAGGCTCGGAAGATTAGAAATAAGGCGCCACGGTTCTCTTTACACTCTGAAGGAAGGTTGTTCAAAAAATCATTTCAAGGGCCTCCAATGAGGTGTCTAAGGCCTTCGCAGGCGAAAGAAATGCTCGAATTCATTCACAACGGAAGCTACGGGAATCACTCGGGAGGGCGTGTCTTGGCTAAGAAAGTTCTGAGGAGTGGGTTTTATTGGCCCACAGTTCACCAAGACGCCATTGAATTTTCCAAGAAGTGCCCTAAGTGTCAGTTCCATTCCAATCTCCCTCAACTGCCAGCCGCTCAAATGGTCCTTATTGATGTCTCCTGGCCCTTTGACCAATGGGGAATAGACATTGTCATTTTAGCTGTTGATTATTTCACCAAGTGGGCCGAGGCCGAGGCCGTGGCGAAAATCACCTTCCGGGATGTGAGGGACTTCATTTGGAAAAATATCATATGCAGATACGGCATTCCGAGGGTGCTTATTTCGGATAATGGATCCCAGTTCATAGCCGCTGACACACGAGAGTGGTGTTCAGAATTGGGGATTGAGCAACGCTTTACTTCCGTAGGCCACCCCCAAGCCAATGGACAAACAGAAGTTACCAACAGAGTCATCTTACAACACCTAAGGACAATGCTGGAAAGTAAAAAGAGTGAATGCGCAGAAGAGTTACAAGGAGCACTTTGGGCTTATCGCACTACTCCACGAGCGGCCACTGGCGAGACGCCTTTCGCGCTCGTATATGGGTCAGAAGCAATGATACCGACTGAGGTTGTAAATGAATCTGCTCGTGTAGCTTATTTCGAGCTTCAGCTTAATGAGGGCAACAGGAGCCTGGAGCTGGACTTACTGGAGGAAAAAAGAGACAAGGCCTGGGCTAAAATTCACAGATATAAAGCCACGGTGGCTCAACAGTACAACAAGCGCGTGAGAGAAAGAACTTTTCAACTGGGAGATTTAGTTCTGAAGAAAGTAGAAGTATCTAGACATGTGGGGAAGTTGAACCCCAATTGGGAGGGTCCATTCAAGGTTATACAAGTCAGAGCTAACAACACTTACACCCTGGAGACGCTTCAGGGTGAGCGTTTGCCTCGCCCTTGGAACGCATGTAACCTCCGGCGGTTTTATGTTTAAAAAAGCCCTCTAGAAACGATGATGTAACCACCCCGTTAATGTGGTCAATGTACTTCGAATCTCAAGTAAATAACAAATACATTCTCTTAAATATTTCTGTACTTCCGCTCTTTTGGTTGCATGAATGAATAAGCCCCACGTCCCCCGTCTTTACGGGCGTGATTGATCACAGTTATCGCACATGGGTTGCGCTTGCCAGCACTCTATGCCCTCATAAGGATAGACGGGTAACGCTCACAACCAACCTGATGTATCGGACGGAAAATGCAAGGAAAATCCTAGTAGGCCTTGGCCGTTGACCACAACGCCTTGCGCTCGAAAACAGGATCGCTGGAAAACTCTGAAAGTCGAACAGGCACGACAGCTCTCGTTTAAAGGTAGTGTAGTTAAGAAGAAATTTCACAAGTCTGGAACGAGGGCAGTTACCCAGTAAGACCCTCATATTTCCTCAAGAATTAGCGAAATTTCCCAAAACTAAAGAAGGAATTTTACAAGTCTGGAACGAGGGCAGTCTCCCAGTAAGACCCTCATATTTCCTCAAGACTTAGCAAAATTTCCCAAAACTAAGAAGGAATTTCACAAGTCTCGAACGAAGGCATTCTCTCAGTAACACCCTCGTAGTTACTCAAAACTTAGCAAAATTTCTAAGTATAAAAGCAAAAATTTACACAAGTCTGGAGTGGGGGGCAGCCTCACAGTAAGACCTTCATGATTACTCCAGACTTAGTAAAATTTTTCAAGATTTACAAGATGTGACCAAATCTTCTAAGTATCGAAAGCCTATCGGAAATACACAATCTTTACAAGCATGTTACACACAATCTTATTACTACAAAGATCTGTTCACAATGTGTGACAAGAAGTAAAATTTAGCATTCAAGAAATGGCAAAAGGTAGCAGTATGAGAAGAAGGGATTTCATTTGATTGAGGCTCCACGCCAGATATTACAAAATAAGGGCTCAAAGGTCCGTAAACATTATTACAAAAAACAGGAGCATTAAACTGGTATAAGAAGAATTGCAAAGCTAGGCTGGAGAGAAGGAACTTCAGGCGGCGGGAGCAATGTCTTCATCCAGAACCACCAAAACAGGACCTGCCGGTTCTTGATGAGGGGCTGCGGGAGGTTCAGGATTGTTGACCCCAGGCGCTTGTTGGTCAATGGGCTCGTTGGCAGGGGCAGAGACGTTTTCGCCAACTGGAACGAGGGCATTCTCCGGGGCCGGCGCTTGGGGCTCGTTCTCAGGAGGATCATTTTGTGCTGATTGGGAGCCCACCTCCAGGGGATGGGCCACCACATATTCATCTTAAATTAGGGTGACCAGGAAAGTATATTTGGGCTCAGTAATATTGGACTCCGGGTCCTCAAGGTCTTCTCCATCCTCCTCACAGCGCTCATTGAACATGAGCCCCGTGCCTTCCGCCCTGCGCATGGCCGGATCCGTCAAACCTTTGCAGATGCTTTGCTCAATGGCTAGGTTGAAGGCCTTCTGAGCCTCATCCAAGCAGTGCAAAGAAGCCGCAAAATTGAAGGCCTTGGAGTGACAAAATTTGATAAGCGCCTCCTCATTTGCCCGCTCCAGACTTTGGGGCCACTGGTTCATCGTGTCATTGAATTTCCTTTCTGCCTCCAAAGCCCTCGTTCTCCAGCTCTCACGCTCGGCCTCGACATTTTTGTAGCCCTCTCCCAGTTGGGCCAACTTGTCGCTCAAGCTGCTCCGAACGGTCTCCACGCTCGCAAAGTCTTCCTTCAACTTCTTCATCTCTTTCTCCATTTGTAAGTACGCCTCCTTGATGGAAGCATACTTGGCCTTCTCCATGTCAAGCTCCCCTTGGATTTGGGCGGGGTCGTTTGTGCCTGCCATCTTCTTATACTTGGCCTTGCGGTCAGCATAGACGGAGGCCCGCATCTAGATGTTTTTGGCCCTGGGGAGCACTTGCTGCACCGACTCGGAAGAATAGAAGTGTTGGTAAGAATATGTTAAGATAGTACCTACCAAAGGCAGTGAAATTACAAGGGAATGAAAACATACGGAGATTATGGCGTGAGCCATGTCGTAGGCCACCGTCTCCACAGATTCGTTGAATAGGTGCCTGTGATCAGCGGTAAACTGGGCCTTCTCATACAAGTTCTCGCTAACGGTTTGAGCGAGCGTTCCGGGCCTCAACAAAACTGCCCCACCGTCTGCAGCGCCAGAGAAATTCCAGTCCCCTCGACGGGCAAACTCCCATAAGTACTCTTCCTCCGAAGAGGAAGTTTCCCCACCGCCCTTGGGGCCCTCGACTACTTGTTTTCCTTTGCCCGTTATTGCGACGGTGTCGGGCATCCTCTTCCTCTTGTGGGAAGGTCTACTGGCGCTAGGAAGAGCCTCATTTATAGCCACGTTAACTGGGGGCTCCACCTGATGGGCGGCACGAGGGTTGGCCACCCTCGAATCTGATGAAGGAGGTGGCCGCACCACTACCCTATTTTCAACATTGGCTGCACGGCTTTCCCCCAGGACGCGTTGAGCTTGGGCACCAGAAGCCGCGCTCAAACCGGCACCATGCTGGCCACCACGAGTGTCCCCCCTACCTCCGCGGCCTCGAGGGCGTTGCTGTTCCCCTTGTTGGGCTTGTTGCCTGTTGGCATGAGCAAAACGAGCTGCGTGCCTAATACCTCCAGCCATTCCTAAGATTGTTGCTCCTGCAGGGAAGGAAAAAGGAGAGTCAGAAACCCTTAAACAGAACGTTGCAAGAGTAGAAATTCAAGTTACAGTTGCGGAGATTAACAAGTTAGTATTCCTATATACGAGTTAGCGCCCTAAGGATCTAACCATCTCTCTCCATGTCACGAGCAGGAGGATTGTCAAGATAGTGAGGGTCGTTAATAAGACCGCAGAGGAACATAAGCTCCGCATCGTCTATCCAGTCTTTCGCTCGAATCAAGTGACCCTCGTCCCTCAAAGCCTCCGCCAATTCCTTGGCCCAATCCTTTGGGAAAGCAGATTCCGTACGATTCCTTGCGAGTGTACCCTTGCCGTGCGAGATCCAATCTGACGACACCCCAAAACCTTCCTCTGTGGGGGCCTTGACAAAAATGAATGACACCCCAAAACCTTCCTCCGTGGGGGTCTTGACAAAAATGAACTTCTCCTTCCAATTCGGGCCATAGGTGGTGGAGGGAGAATTAATTAATCTCAAATGGGCCTTCGCCTGAATGTAATAAAAAAAGCCCGCTTCAGGTGACGAGCGTGGCGAGCTGACCACTTGAAATAAAGCTTTAAAATTCCGCAGGGAGGGCTAGTAACCGACGCATCTCATGAGAATCACAAAGCTTGTTAACAGCGCGAGGCCATTGGGCACAATTTGCGAGGGGCAGAGGCCCAAATCATTCAAAATATGAGCCACAGGGAATGGAATTGGGAACCTCAAACCCCCTGAGCTGACCATATCAATGTAGACCGCCATCTCATTGGGCGGCGGGTGATTGGCGCGCTCGTGCTTAGCTGGGATTCTCCATTGGAAACGCTCTTCCCAGTAGATGGGGGCCATGTCGGATTTTACCTCCCCCAAGGTTATTGTACTTGGGGTCTCATCTGGGGTACGGTCGGTCGCTTGCAGGCCCGAGCCCTCACCCTCGTTGGGCCTTCTGGTTTTCTTGGTTTTCTTACCCTTGCCTTTTTCACGGGCTCTCTCGGAGGGCCCTGCTGCCTCTTCAGTTTCCGGCGCCGGAGCAACAACTGCCACTGTCACAGTATGGCGGTGGGGATGAGTCGCACTCGCAGTTATCGGGAAAGTCACCCCCTGACTCTCCGCCTCCATCACTAAATTCATCTCTTTAAAGATGGGTTCCACTCCATCTGGGTTTCTCTCGTCCTGGGCCACTACAGCCGTGCCCATTTCTTCGTCCCTAGAGGAAACCGGAGAGGAAGAGTTCTGGGTAGCCGTTTCTCCGACTTCACGGGCGAACTCCTCCACGTGTTGATCGGCCATGGCGGTTCTGGAGTTTGGAAAAGATTTGGGGATTTTTTCTGGGAAGATTGGTATATTTGAAGCGATTCGAGATTTCTAGAAAGTAGAAGCCTAAGGAATTGCTGGGTCCTAAGTGTAATTCTAAGGTTAGAAAAGTTAGCAAGTTTCACCGAAAATTACCTAGAAATTTTGGGGAAAGTTAGAAGGAAGATTTGGGATGCTCTGAAACTGGAATGCAAGGAGTTCTTCTACTGAAAGGATGCTTTGGAGATTTGTTCGCGTAAAAGGTGGAATGGGTGCAGAATCTCTTATTTATAGGGATGGGAGTCGATACGATTGCTGGCTAAAATTCAAAACTGTAATCATTTCCTGCCTAGGAAACCGTCCACTTTACTGAACCGTCAGGTACTTCCCAAGACTCACGCGCCCCACGCGCATCAGCATTTAATGCTTAGACACTCCAAATGGTCAGAAGAAATGACTGCATTTAATGCTTTGACGTTGCAAGCGGTCAGTTGAAGAGACCGCATTTATGGCAGAATCAGAAGAAAGATTGCCCAACACGCCAAACCCAGAACGAGCGTCACGCTCGGGGGTCGCATTAGGAAAAATTCTACAACCCTTATCACTAAGGACTACAGAATTGGGGGGCAAAATGATGAGGACAAAATACGTCCGCCCCATGATTGGACACGTGGCACCTCCCAGATGACGACACCTGTCCTCCTGTAATTACGGCTGTCATACACGAGCGCTAAAAACCCTCGAGCGTAAGTGTCCTCCAAGAACACGTGCCGTCTCTGCCGCATTCACACGTGATCAATGTTACCGCTCTCACGAGCGCCTTTTCGCACTATATGTCTAACGTTCCAATTAGTCAAGGGAGCCCTCTTCGAGCGCTATATTACCTCAGAGAGGCTTCCTCTCCGATTCGCTACACAAGCCTTGGCCTATATCCCCTCACGGGTTCCTTGGCCACCAAGGCTTTAGTTGACACGAGCGCGCTCTCAAGCCCTCGTTACCAACTCCCCCAAACGGCTCTCTGGCACACCGTACATGCCCGCACCTGCCACTGTTGCCAACACTAACTTTCAGCAGCTTTTGCAGAAGATTCCTCCTAGGTTTCTCTCTCACAGCGCCACGTGTTAGGGCAGCATTCGGCCAGGACCACATGCGGCAAATGACCAAAGTGTCCCTGACCCTCAACTATAAATAGGAGTCTTCATCTCCTTCACAGTAAGCAACCTCCATTTCTGCAAACTCACACTTAGCTTACACTTTCTCTTTCAGATCATCATCTGACTTGAGCGTCGGAGAGTCAAGCTTGGAATCACCCCCAGTTCCCCCAACTTGGCCTTCTAACTTTACCTCTGTGTTTGTCCTAGCAGGTAGAACCCTCTGCTTTCCCGACGAACTTCTGGTGGTTTCCTCACTCCAAACAAATTCTAAAGTGATCGGACTCTGCGACTCATATTCAGAACCCATCACAATTGTCATGTATATTATACAAATTATACATATATATAATATATATTTTTGTGTTAAACTAATCATATTATATACAAGTTCTTTAACAAAAGATAAAATTATATTACATGATTTATATTTAGAATATGATATTATTTATTGAATAATGTATACATATATATTTTTTTCATGTACTTTGAAATCATTATGTATTAGTTGTAATAAGTTTATGTATTAGTTGTAATAAGTTATAAACAAGAATAAATTCTCATATTCTTTATATCTTTTTGGTTATTGAATTAAAATTATGAGTATAAAATATTTTTATTAAAAAACTATAGATAAAATTCGTCAAACCGCCCGAAATAAAACCGAACCCGCCCAACCCGAACCGCTCGGTTTAAAAAAATAATTATATATTTACGGTTTATATTTTTACAAACCCGCATACTTTGGGTCGGGTGACATTTTACTTACAAACCGCCCATACCCGACCGCGTACACCGCTACAAGAAATAATGGATATTCCCTATGTCCTTTTATATACTTTTTTCCATAAGATTTTAACTCATCATCTTTCAATAATAACTTAAAACCCCCTGTTACAGTTGTGTAAAACCTTTTCTGAGTACCTTCTTCAACCAAATCTTGCACGTATTCATCTAAGCGTAAAAGATTCAGCTTTTCAAGGTAAATGTAATCTATTTTTCTAACTCTTCCCCCTACGTAGGTGTCAACTTCAAACTTTCCAGAATGGTAAATGGATAATGTAAGACACGTTGATTGTGGCTCTGAAAAAATAAAACAAAATAATAACCAAATAATTAATAAAATACATTTTTCTTCAGACTTTTTACTCAAATCAACAAAAGATTAACAAAGAGGGGACAAAAAGCGGTAAAACACAGAGCACGGGGCCAGAGATTGGGGACCATTACAAAATATCCAAAAAAATAAAATAAAATGGATGTAGGGCACAATACAGTACACGACAGGACAAAACTACATAAATATAAGCATATAAACATATGGACCCATCGAAATCAGAACAAAAGCATCGAATACAGAAAAAAAAAAAAAAAAAACTCAGAAAAGCTAGAATAGCTTACGATAAGCGGGCGGAGGTAGGCTTTGAAGACCTTCTGAGCGCAGTCTCACCATGGGTTACACGAAAACCCTATTGTCTCCAGCAAGCTTTTGGGAAGATAGAGATGGAGTCTATGAAAGAGATAAAAAAAGAGGCCAGGAAAACTTTAATTTTGAAACGTTTAAAAAAAAAAAGGACAAAAAGAAATTGAAGGGTTTATTAGTTTTTTAAGTTTTTATCTAACAAGCTTGGGGGTTAGAAATTTTTTAACATTCAAAGTGAGTCAGTTGTCTGCGTGTCAACTACGTGTTATAAATTCCTGATGTGGCAATGTGAATTTTAACAATGTCATTTATTCAGCCAGATAAGCTTGTTTTCCTGTAGCTCATAAGCTGTTTCCGGTGTAATTTGTCCTTGAATTGACACATTTAATGAGTTACAAGATTAATTTATCGCCGAAAAATGTAAGCATAATTATCGAATTCATAGAAAACTTAATCATGAATTCACGCAGCAAAAATTAGGATCGAAATACCTCCCGCCATTGCTCGTAATTTGTTACCGACTCAGAGATTGATATAGCCCACGAATTCCAATCGTCAGATGTCCACGAAGAAATCCGTCAATGGCTTCAAGTCTTCTCTCTGCAGGATTTCCTCTAGCCCCTTTTTCTTCCTTAAAGTTCTTCTAAGCATCGACCCTCACAACCTGATGGATTGGTTCTGTATATGTATTTTGTGCTTAGGGACCTTAGGGATTCTGTCTTATTTATATATGTAACTCCATCAGTTACGATATATCTGCAGCGGTTTTTTTATAGTAGTTATCTCCCGAAAGTTCTAGAATAGTGGGAGTTATTGGGTTAGTGGGATTCTTTATTTACGTCATTAATAGTGAGAAAATAAAATATTGATCAATAAATATTATCTTTATGCAGTTTAAAAATTCCAACGGACCATAAACTGCTAACATTCTCCCACTTGGTCCGTAAACCCACATTTACCCAAACTTTAGAAAACACAATACATGAATCATGGCGATAGTTCCTCTTATGGACGAGTGGTATCTTCCATGTATTACAATGCATTATGGTTTCAACTTTACCGCATAATCTTTATGAATAAACCCTATGTTTATTCGAGGTCCAACTGTATTGATATTTCTCAAAACAACATAAATGTACACATATCCATAAAACATGAGAAATATCCATAAATTCAGAGTTTCACAACATTCGTCCAATAACGAAACTTTACATATGAGAAACAAGTCTCATACTAACTACATGATCCTTAAATTTATATGGTGGCATGCTTTTGGGAAGATAGAGATGGAGTCTATGAAAGAGATAAAAAAAAGAGGCCAGGAAAATTTTAATTTTGAAACGTTTAAAAAAAAAAAGGACAAAAAGAAATTGAAGGGTTTATTAGTTTTTTAAGTTTTTATCTAACAAGCTTGGGGGTTAGAAATTTTTTAACATTCAAAGTGAGTCAGTTGTCTGCGTGTCAACTACGTGTTATAAATTCCTGATGTGGCAATGTGAATTTTAACAATGTCATTTATTCGGCCACATAAGCTTGTTTTTCGGTAGCTCATAAGCTGTTTCCGGTGTAATTTGTCCTTGAATTGACACATTTAATGAGTTACAGGATTAATTTATCGCCGAAAAAAAAAACGTGTCCCAAAAACGTTAGTAACAGTCAATTAGTGTCCTAATTTTGCAATTTTCCCTTTAGTTTAAGACTAGAGTTTGAATAATTTTTTTGGATAGAGCGTCTCAAACAACCTTCAATTTTCACTATTGTGTCTCTTATTCATTAGGATATCTGCATGTGTCCCTACAAGTGTTTTGCATTTGCATTTGCATTTGCTATGACCTTTTAAAAAGAATCATGAATAATCTATTCAAGAGTGTGGGATTTCATATCCACTCTCTCAATGATCTTAATCATAATTTGAAAATTCACTTTCAAACTGATTTTTTTGATCGTTTCGTATATGGTAGAGATTTAAAATGAGATTGAACTCTCACACTCAATGTTATTCCATGAGAGTAATCCTCCGACCAAATAATAGCTACACACGTTTTGGTCACTTTCGATTATGGAATTGACATGAACCCAATAGTTGCCATAAATATAGCATAAAATGATGAGATGAATGCTACTACACATTGGATGTTAACAGTAGACATTAGGCACGTATCTGGTCGAGATTTTATGTTAACTTAATTGTCAACAACTGTACCAATATGTTTCTGGAATTGCAATAATTTCATATACCCACATTCCCTTATCTCATTTTATTGTATTGTCCGTTAGGTTCTATAAATAAAGGATACAATAATAACTTCATTCTACTTCTTGTTTGTGCTTGAAATTTTGCACAAATGAAAATGTAAAACATTGTAATTTTTAAGAGCAATAATATAGATATAATCGTGACAAGGACCTTGAGAAATAAATGCAAAGTAAATGATAAGTATAATTATTAATATGTATGTATTTTAATATTTTTCTATTACGTATACCAAACAATGCATCATAACTATTTATACTGTATTTATTAAGACAATCGATGATTGTTAAAGTTCAATTAGTCTAGATAATTGATAGATTTTGTGAATAGAGTTATTGTGCTTCAATAAAGGACTAATAGGAGTTTTAGACTTTCGTAGCCGAACATTTCAATTTTCAATACACGATTTTAAAATAATACTTAAATTTTGATATTTGCATAAAAATTTAATGGATGTTTAAATTTACATTAGTTTAATCAAATATTTCTTTTTCGAGTTTTTAAATGCAGAATTACTATCAATAGAGAAAAAATTTTATATTTCAATAGTTCAATTTCTCCTGTTCCTGCCATATGTACTTATACTTTACTTTTTTTTCCCTTTTTTCTTCCCTGTCCAATGTTTGTGCTCGAAGGTCTTCGTTTCTGTGTATTTGACATCCTCTCTACTCTTGCTGAACCTACCCACAAAATCGAGGCCGCCTTCTCTCAGGCTAACAGTCTTCTACTTCTAGAGATTGCTTTATGATGAACTTCTCTGTTTTCTGGGTTTGCTAACTTTATTAATGTTCCGTCCTAAATAATTGAAAAACGATGTTTTCTTACCCTATATTAAGATTTAATTTCGTAAAAAACAAAAAAAAGGCAATCAATCGGAGAGGGGGGGAAAAAAAAAAGTACAACTATGAAATCATGTTTAAATTGTTAGGAATTATGGAAGTCAACGATCCATGGGGTGCGGCATGTTAATTGATAGAGATCCTGCACCGTTGTGTTACTTGTGCAGCTTTCTTAAGAAACTTACGTAGTCATTAACCATTAAAAATACCAAAGTACCAAACTTATTAATGTAGACCTAATTAATTTGCGGTCAAAATCCCATAATTATATGGTATAAACACGTCCAGAGCCAAACAGCGCAGAAACAATAAATATTACGGGAACTCTCACACGTCTGTGCACAGCGAGTGTTTTAATACACCATACATTAAAGTCCTCTGAAACGGTGTATGCAGCAAGGCCTTGTTTGGTTGACTAATTTATTGTCTTCAAACAAGAGGGAGAGACTCAGGTAGGAATGATGGGTAATTAATGGCAAAATTGATAGAAATATTTACTACTTGCATATTCATTTTTACTTGTTTACTTTTTTAGATTACATATTCATTTATATGGTATCAGAATCCAGGTTAAACACATTTTATAATTAAAATCTTGATTGTCCCTAATTTAAAAAGAAGAATTTACGTACATGATCGTATTTAAAAAGTTTGTTTTTACCTTATTAATAGTTTAAATAGTTATTCAAAATAAAATTGTAATTTTATTTTTTTAAAATATTTTGTACATTTTAATCAAGATAGCACTCCATTGAATTACAACTAATCATATTGTATATACTATTTAATTAATCTACATTTTTGAGTTTCTCATTAGTTGCATGTAAAATATAAAACACATGTCCTCTTATGGCAATAGTTTCACAAACCCAATTAGAGTTAAAATTGCCAATCTTAATGATGTTAAGAAATTTTAGTATTAATGAAGATCTAATCTCAAATTCAAAATATATATATATATTCATGTTTACATATAATTACACTTACAGTCTTACACCCCCAATCTGTTGTCAAAATGCTCATCTCCTATTCAAAATATTCTTGTTGGAAATTATGAATCCCGCTACATCCCTCCAACCAAACACGCCCTACCAATGGATATGAAAAAGTGTAACTTGAATGTGCAGCATTAATTATCCCCCCACCCTATTAATATAATCACCACCCCACCTCCCCCTCTGCAGCCCCCCACCTATTTCTCCTTTCTTTTATCTCACCATGTAAATCCCATTTCTCTCCTACTCTTTAACACTTTGAAGATCCGCCAAAATGGAAGGAGTCTCCGCCACAGTCTACAGAGGAATCAAAGGATACTGGCGGAGGAAAAGCTACCAGCGCCTCAACAATGGCGGCGGCGGCCGGAGACGGAAGCTGCCTTCCTCCGCCGACGGATCCACGGCGGCGAGGCGGCGGAGGGTTTGGCGGTTTAAGCTGACGCCGCGGCTGAAGCTCAAGCTCAGATTCTCCCCGAAGAAGCTCCTCGTCGGTCTGCGAGACGCTTATGTGAACATGATGATGAGGCTCGCCAACACGAGGGCGGTCACCGGCGGCGGATTCCACGGCGACGGGATCACCGGATTCGGAGCGCGGCCGATGAAGGAGTATGATGAGAGGATGGTTGTTGAGATCTACAAATCTATCGTGATGGCGCAGGGACAGTTGGTGCCACGCGATGCGGCGTGGATTGGCGCTGAAATCACATGCCGGCGGTGACTATTCTCACCGGGAAAATTCCGAATTTTATTTTTCCGGTGATGTTGATATTTCCAGTTTTACTAAATTAAGATCAATAAAGTTTCGATTTGAGTTCATTTTTATTTTTATAGAGGAGCGTAAGAATTAAATATTTTAGTGTACTAATCGGATAATTCGTCAAGTGTAAACTGAATTTCCTTTTCACTACCCAATTTTAAAAAAGTTTCTGATCACTCCCCGATTGAAAAATAAAATTCCTTTCCACTCCCCAAGGTTGTATAATAATTCAGAAATTACGTATATTTTTTAGGGAATTACGTATAAAAATCTCGAAATCTCATATATATGATATTTTGAGATTTTTATACGTAATTCCTAAAGATAGTGTATGAATATATACTGTTTGTGGGGATCTAAAAGGAATTTTATTTTTCAATTGGGGATTGAATGAGAACTTTTTCAAAATTGGGGACTTAAAAAGAATTTTTTTAATTTTTTAGTACTATTCAAATATTTTCCCACTACTAATTCAGTTTTTCTGCTGTTAATTCACTGTCAAAAAACCAACAAAAAAAAAAAAAAGAAGAAGAAAAAGAAAAACTTTCTTCGCAATTCAGTATATTTAAATAATTACATAATACGGATAATTCCTCAAAAATCCCAAAGTGTAAATTGAATTTCTTTTTCACTCCCCAATTTTGAAAAAGTTCCTGTTCACTCCCCAATTGAAAAACAAAATTCCTTTTCACTCCCCAAGGTTGTATAATAATTCAGGAATTGCGTATATTTTTTAGGGAATTGCGTATAAAAATCCTGGAATCGTATATACGACATTTTGAGATTTTTATACGCAATTCCCTAAAAAATGTACGCAATTCCTAAAGACAATGTACGAATATGTACTGTTTTTGGGGATCTAAAAAGAATTTTGTTTTTCAATTGGGGATTGAATGAGAACTTTTTCAAAACTGGGGACCTAAAAAGAAAATTTTCAACTTTTTGATACTATTCAAAAATTTTCCCTACATAATATCGCAGTTTTGTATTATTTGTAATTGTTTTGTACGTTTTAAGTAAATTAAATGCAGTGAATCACAGTTTCTTTTTAAGTGTTTCCGTACACTAATTTAGTCTATGTTATCCTATTTTTTCGTGTCAATTTGAATGATATTCATGGGAAGTACAGTGAACTGCTGTGGATCACGCATCATATTTTTAAAATTAAATGAAAACATATTGAAAATTACTAAAGCATAACACTGTGTAATTTTTCGATAAAATGATTAACAAATGAGTCATAAGTTATGACTTTTAAAAATATCATTTTGCCGTATCGTGTCATGCCGTGTCGTATCGGACACTCGTGTCCGACATTCCTTACGTGAGAAATTCAAAAAAAAAATCTGTATCGTCGTATCCGTATCGTATCGTGTCGTGTCGTGTCCGTGTCGCCGTGTTCGTATCCGTACTTCATAGGTCATAAGTTACTGTCCAAACTACGTACACATACCAATGTACCATCATCGAACTAGGTTTAGGCGTTTAGCCGGGATCGGCAACTAAGTAGTGGCTGAGATAAATAGATAATTTTAGTGGTAAAGCACTGTAATTGTGAGTTGATCGATTACAAATTATAATCTCATTGGCATTAGCTGCATAACCAATAATACTCATAAGGAAATAATTTTGTACTTATTATGTGTTTAATGAAATTAAATTTTACAAAAATTATTGAATCAAATATCAATTATAATTTACGTGCCTTTAAAAATTAATTCGATTGAGCGGAATCAGATTTATGTTAAATTATCGGTACCACATAATGTGCCAATCAAATTTTTGATAAAGATGACCCATGAATGCCTCGAGACCTTTCATAGTGGCCTCTTTTGATTGTCAATATCAGTCGTTTCGTATTTTTATGTTCTAAATTGAGTAAATTCTAATTCCCAAATATGCTATCGTATGTTATTCTATTTATAATCTCCAATATGCCAAGCAATTAAGGAACCCTTGAGTTTTTTCACTCGTATGTATAATATATATATATATTACTTTTATTGTTCTAAGGGATTTTCTATGAATAGTACCTAAAAGTTGAAAAAATTCATTTTAACTCCCATTTTTAAAAAAGTTCCTATTTGCTCCCTAGATGATAAGCCAAATTCCCTTTAACTCCCCATGGTTGTATAAAAATTCAAGAATCGCGTACCCGAACCCCGAAATCACGTACTTAAATGCCCAAATGATGTATTTGGGGGCAAATACATCATTTGGGCATTTAAGTACGTGATTTCGGGATTCAGGTACGCGATTCTTGAATTTTTATACAACCTTCCAAAAAAACGGGGAGTAAAGAGGAACTTTGATTTTTATCTGAGGAGTTCAGAAGAACTTTTTTGAAAATTGGGAGTAAAGAGGAATTTGAGTTCCCATATGAGAATTTTTCGGGAATTTCTCGTTGTTCTAATGATTAATTTCTAGTACTTTCTAAATGTGATTTATTGCCATCTCTCTAGCATATTAGAGAATAAAATTCCTTGTTTTATTTTTAAATGCGTGCTTAAATAAGTAGGAAGATATCACATCAAGAAATAGTCGTGTTTAATAATTAAGGGCGCCGAATCCTTAGTTTAGGCCTTAGGGCATGTATTAGTTAATTTTTTTGGTACGCTTATGTTACAACTTACAACTTTTGACCAATAGTATTGTTTAGTATTTGTAGTCAAAAATCGTAGCACAATAAAAGAAGGTATATCCCTACACGGATATAAGAAAATTCTAATTTGTGTGGGATCTATAGAAGTCCAATAAATTGAATAACAAATATAATATATTTATTGTATAATTGATTATTTTTCTTAAAGTTTTTATAAATCATATAATAAATATAAAATACTTATTGTATATGATATTGGATATTTATCCCGTTATTGTATTGACTTGATCGAGTTGATTTTGGATTGGAATTAGGTGTCCGAATTAGTATAAGTGTGTTCCCATTGCCAAACTGCTTTTCCACTCCAACTTGGCTACATCCTTTGTCGGATGGTTGAAATTCAATTGTGATATGGAAGTGTGTTAATTGAACTTCGATCAGCAACATCGAAAGGGTTGCTAAGAAACGAGGACAATAAGTGCATTCCGAATTTTACAGTCAAATTGAGAAATGTTTCGATCACGGTGACCGAACCTTTAAACATTCGTTGTGGCTTAGAATTAGCATAGGATAATAGAGTTTTAAAGCTCGAGGTCGAGGTTGATTCGAAGATTATCATTGGACTTATTAGTGAGATGAATACCAATAGGCATTCCTTATATAATATTATTATTGACATTGAAGATCATCTTCATAAATTATGAAATATAAAATTAAGCATGTTTTGCGACATTTTAATTACTACGCTGACCGTTTAGTGAAAGTGGGGAAAATTGCAATTTTAATCTCATTAGATTCAAACCGTTGCAATAAAGGTCCCATTGATTTGAAATATCCAAAATACATCTCATTGGATTCTAAAAGGTTGCAATAAAGGTCTCATTGGTTTAAAAATCCAAAATACATCCCATTTGATTCTAAAAAATTGCAAGATTAGTCCCATATTTGATCAACTAACAAAATAATTAGATGTTTCGTTAGTGTAAAAGATTTTTTTTTTTTTTTTGAAATCATCATTTTTTTTTTCTAAAATATTTTATTTTCACCCATATTTATTCGAATTTTTGATATTTTATTTTCCCCCTTATTTTTCTCCTAATTTCCACCTCATTTATGTCATTTTATTAAATATTTTTTTTAAAAAAATTAATTATTTCCTTCCCTATATCTTTTGATTTCCACCAAAATTTTCTATTTTTTATTATGAGTATTTTTTTTTTTTAAATTTCTGTAATGCATTATGGATTACAATGAAATAAATAACTCCTATTGTAAGTAATTCAAAAGGAGATTTTCATTTCTCACATCAAAAGTATCATATATATATATATATATATATATATAAATGTGCCAAACAATGTTTTCATTTATAAGGGGGAAAAAGGTAATTTTTTTAAAAAAGAACTCTTTAATAAAATGATAGAAAAACACTCTTAATAAAAATTAAAAATACTCATAACAATAAATAAATAAGTCCTCTAATGAGTAATCGAAAAGGAGATTTTCATTTCTTACTTAAAAAAACTCATATTAATGTGCCAAACAATATTTTTTATTTCCTCCCCTATAAATAAAAACATTGAAAATTTTGAAGTTCTTTTTAATTTTTATTAAGAGTAATGTAGAATTTGAAAAAAAAAATACTCTTAATAAAAAGATAGAAAATTTTGATGGAAATCAAGAGATATGGGGGTGGAAATAATCATATTTTAGAAAAAGAACTCCTTAATGAGACCCTAGAAATGGGGTGAAAAATAGGAGAAATATGAACGAAAATAAAATATTGAAACTAAGAAAAATACGAGTGAAAATAAAATATTTTATAAAAAAAAAAGGTGATTTCCCAATAAAATAAGCAAAAAAGATAGACACTAATGAAACATCTAATTATTTTGTTAGTTGATCAAATATGAGACTAATCTTGCAATGTTTTAGAATAAAATGAGATGTATTTTGGATTTTCAAACCAATGGGACCTTTATTGCAACCTTTTAGAACCCAATGAGATGTGTTTTGGATATTTCAAACCAATAAGACCTTTATTGCAACCGTTTGAATCTAATGAGACTAAAATTGCAATTTTCCCGTGAGAGTGTGTCATGGTTTTATTTGTAATTATATCTGCTCGAGTTTTCCTTCCAAAGATGTGAAGTTTTTAATTTTCTCTTAAGTTTGTAATACTAGTTAGGTGATTTTTGTTTGTTATTAGAAAAAAAAAAAAAAAAAAAAGAGTATAATTATGTAACTATTCCAAGAAAGAGCCCTAAAGTCAACGCATGACTAATTTAATTTGTTCGGTCCGCTTAAGAATTAAACAACTCTTTTATTAACGGGGACTAAACAAATGTAATAAAACCATAAAAAGATTCCTTTTTTAATTTTTGTTTCTTTATGCAGTTATTGTCGTGCTTTATTAGTATTACGTTTTTGGCCTGTAGTCGACAAGTATCAAACTACAAATGGCTAAACTCAAGATTCGTCTTTCTTAAGATTGGCCTTTTGCAATTATCAATAGTCATCTTGCTCGAAGTTGGTCAGTTGAAATGGCGCGAGACCCTTGCTCGACTATTCAAGAATTTGTGTGATGAGAAAACTTTTGAATGGTAACTTTTCACAAGGTCACACACGTGAGTTAAGAGTCGAACTAGGGGACTGGGATTTGGTTCAATTTTAACACTCCAATACAAATAAGGTACTTGTTCAAGAGAATAAGAAAAGCAAAAACTGTCGAGTAAACAGTAAATTACTTAACAATACCATAAAATGTTGGGGTTATTAATAGGAAGAAAATATGTGTGTGACACCTATCCACACACTAGCGGTGCATTTAATGCATTCATATGGTGGTTAGGAGATAAGAAATACAATAGAAGTACTACCACGGAGATTATGTCAGACTTAGTATTTGTTGAGGTTCAACCCATGAAGACTGTACGGGAACTCTTGGTCGATCTCATCGCTTCGTCGAGGTCGAGAGTGGTCGAGGTGACTCTTTGGTCGAGATACCACGACTTTGCAGGAGCACCTAAAGTGCGCAGGTCGACTGACATCCATCGATCGAAGTGGTTGTCAACAACTTTTATTGGGTAAAATATCATGGTCGAACAAGGTCAATCATTAAAAAGGGACACGTATCATCTGATGACGTATCAATCTGGGAAAGTGGAGTTGTCCATGCGTTTTGCTTAATAGGGTTGCCACGTGGTAACATGTGGCTCCCCAACACAATACCTAGCAATAAGCCCCCATGTTGGCAGTTATGTGTGACGTGGCTGACAACCTTTTGTAGAGTCCAACGCAACCTCTAATGCACGAACATTTCAAAAATTTTATCCATGCAGTGTCGGACATGAACCCGAGAAAAAAATTCCGGCAAAAGAAATTTTACTACGTTGGGGATGTGACACCGACACGCGAGGGACATTCAAAAAATTTTTTTTTTTTGGATGATATAAAAAAGGTATTAATATTATTTTTACTTACTTTGAATATAAAATTGGATATGAATATATTTTTAATTAAATTTTTAATATTAAATATTTTTATGAATATCTTATTTACATAAATTAATAAATACTAAATATATTATTTATATATAATATAGTCGTGTTGGAGCCGTATCGTGTTCTAAATTTTTTTAAAAATCTATATTACCGTGTGTGTAACACCGTATTTATATACGTGCATCATATATCAGAACAAAAAATTAGCTGTATGATGCAAATGAGCAAAAAGAAGAAAGAATAAAATAATTAGCTAATATTCTTTTAAAATCTATAATTTGATTAACAGTGGGTGCAAACTCAAAACAACATTTGTAGCACCCACACGTAGGGCCACATCCCTCGTACCATAATCCAAACCCGAATACGAAATGGAATGTCCGTACCCGAATCCGAATCATAGCGAACGGGAGACCAAACACTCTCTCTAGGCTAGGCGGAGCTAAACAAAACCAAACCAGAGTATGTGGAAGCGAATAAACAAAAGCAACAACTAGAAAATTATCACATATATACGTATAGGTACCAACACATACATAACCATATTGTATTTACATATAGGTACCAATAGGGCTGTCAATTAGGGTGGGGCCGGGTCGGGGTAGGGGTATTACATAAAAAAGGTCAACCCGAACCCGAACCCGAAATGAACCCGAACCCCTCAACCCTAACCTGAACCTATCAGGTTCGGGTTGGGTTCGGGTTGACCTGATTTTTTTCAGGTCAACCCGCTAACCAGACCCACCTGCCAACCTAACCCGAACCTGTTTTTTTATCTCTTTTTTTGGCTTTTTTTCACTTTCTTTTGGATTATCCAATGCATTCAGAACTTCATAGTAATTAGTACAGAGGGATTCTCTAATGCATTCAACACTTCAAATTACAGAAGAATTTTGCTACTGCATTCAAAAATTCAAAGTACAGAACATAATTCAACAAATTAACCTAAACATGAAAATCAAATCATAATCCAAATCAACTCCCACAAACTTAAAATAAGTTTAACAAACTAGATTTCAGACATCCATGCACTTCCAAGCTAGATAACACCAAAAATAATAGGCATGCAAATTTCTAGTTCAACATCACCATCATAAGATTATACAGTCTTGCATATTCTTCACCAAGTCTGCCACCTAAAAAGTAAAATATAAGCAAATTAAACTGGACCAATGATAATAATGAAGCAGATAAAACAAACAAGTACAAATTAATGCAGTAGAGTGTTACCTTTTTTCTTTATCAACTCAATAATATTAGGGTGAATTTGTCTGTATCAATGCTAATTTCCAGACTTCAGTTTTGTGGAAATACTTATTTGAAGCTCCTGAGGGAAAAATCAACAATGTGATTACTATACAAACTAAGTAAACAATAGATATGAAGAATTCTATTTCACCTAAACATAAATTAAATCAATTTCTACCACTAAATTAGCTAAATAACACCAAAATATACATTGCCTGATGTTTTCAACTTTTCATGCATCAATATTTGAATTAGCAGAACCCATTAAAGTATCAATCAAGAATTGCACCATAAACATATAAAAATTGATTCTTGGCAGCAATTTCTAAAATTTTATTGATCCAGCCTTTTGTTTACAACATCTATAAAATGCAACAGAAATAAAATCAACTAATATTCAGCTAGCTAATTTTTTAGTCTACTTAGAATTCCTCAATCGATGCCAATTTCCATTAAAAATGAACCCAGGGCCTAAGTTGGACTCCACCGACAGTAAAAATCTCTCATTTTTTCCAAAGAGAAGTAAGGTATATGGCAAAGAACAAACCCTTAAGGTATATGGGAATACATTGGGAAACT
Source organism: Lantana camara (assembly GCA_037501455.1). Lineage (NCBI taxonomy): Eukaryota > Viridiplantae > Streptophyta > Magnoliopsida > Lamiales > Verbenaceae > Lantana > Lantana camara. Next base: position 133,208,278 of record CM074855.1, read on the forward strand.
CTCGCACGGCCTCCGTCTCCTCAAGTTTGGCCTGATCCTTCGGTTTATTCAGAAGGTAAGCCACAAAACCTGTCGCGCCGTCCCGGAGGAGCTTACTTGCTTCCATAAAAGACACAAACGGGCTGGACTTCAACCTCTCACCCGTAAAGACCACGGACCCCAACGAAACCTTCTTCTCGTGACAATCCAACTGAGCTCGGTGTCTGAAGAGAAAATCCATACCAAAGATAACCCCATACTTCTTCATCGGTAGAACTTGTTAGGAATAGTGCCCTAGAAAGCCGATTGAATATCCGCTTTGTACTTTTCCTTATTGTAATCACAGATAATCTTTGAATGAAATAACAAATTGAGGCAACACTTCTTTATATGCTCTTGTTTGGTATGCGTTTACTTTAGCTGTGCATGTATGAGAACTCCCCTAATCCTGATGACTTTAGGACTCTACCATTTAGGTGAAATGATTCATGAAACGAGCCCTATATCACATAAGTCATGATTAGTAAAATACTCCAAGCCGATGAGTCCTACCGACAGTGGAAGTGTCAACCTGACTCCTCTAAGGCTTGCTTGTGGGATCATGCCAATAAGAAGGACCACCTTGTTTCATGGAGGTGCAAAGTGTATAGTTGATACGTGAGTGATACATGAGGGTGCTTACTTCAATAAGTAAGTTCATTGAGGTGCCCCGTATGAGAACATTCCTAAATGGGAAAGGAAGTTTCTATTTCAGGAAATGGAAACTTCCAGATTAGGAAATATCTCACGAGTCATTGATGTGATTAATTGATCCTTAGACTTGAGGTTTCATGTCACTTTATGAGTTAACTCTTTAGTCTTAGGTATAAGCTTTAAAGGGTGTCGCCTTAGACAACTGATTCAAGGCTTATGCTGGGGCTGCACAAGTGATTCATGAAAGTGAATGAGAATCAAGAAAGGACCTACACTTGCATTTGCGAGGTGATCTCTTATTGTGTAAGTCATTCATATGTCATATGGAGTCCTTGGCCAAGGCAGTAGATCAAGACATCAAGAAAAGGGTTTCTTGGATTGAGATCAAATGGATATGAAATGCACTTAGCTTTAAGACCAGATTATTAAGGTTCTGATTATTCCCTTAACCTAGATCTTGGTTGAGAGATAGTACGTAGGAGGATTGTATCTCACAATGAATCAATGACTTAAAGGTTCTGTCGAATCCGAACATTCCAATTCAGCTAGGGGTTAAACACTTGTTGCTAGACTATGGTCGTTGAATCTGTGGACTGATTAATTAATTAGTGAATTAATTAATTAGGGTCACTGCTAATTGAATTGAGAACCTAGAGGGTCACACACAACAACTTGGTTACATGAGTTGAGGTTTTAAAATGATTAAACGAGTTAATCGGGCTTAGAGGGTTCCACACGTGTGAAACCACACGTGTGGGTCACGTGACTGGACACGTGTGCCACACGTGTTTATTTAATTATATATTAAATAATTAATTTGTTAATTATTTAATAGACTTTGGTTTAATTTTGAATTAAAAAGAAAGTCTTATTTTGGAGAAAAATTATTCTAGTTAATTAATTATGAATTAATTAATTAGATAAATAAGTTATTTATTTATTTTAATAAATAAAGCATAATAATATACAAAAAGGTTTGGATATTTTTAGCTCTCTTAAAAGTTGATTTGAATTAGAATTCAAAGTCAAAGTCAAAGTTACTTGATGATCAAGTAATAGGAGAGAGAGACCAAATCCTTAGTCCATAAGGACTAGGATTTTCGGTCCTCCCCTTTCCTATATATAAGGGAGCTCGAGCTCCCCTTAGAGAGTAATTGGCAATTCTTTTGGTTCATGTGTTGAACACCATCCTTTTTCCAAGATAAATCAAACCCTAGGTTAAGCCTAAACACTAACTAGAGAACTAGCATCCTTACTAGTTAGATTGTAGTCAAGTTGGTGGACTATCTCAAGAAAGCTTCAAGTTAGAAGTTTTGAAGATTCGAGCTTTACCAAGGAGAGGGGATCAAGCCGCGAGGAGAGCGTTCTTGGGTGGCTTGAAACGCTTCAAGAAAGTTAATTAAGAAAGTAAGTTTCTAATCTCTACGAATTTGGATACACGATTGCGAGTCCAAGATCCTTTTGTTGGAAAATTTTTAAAATTTCCGCTGCTTTCTGATTCCTGTTTTCCAACAGAACTATCAAATCTGCAGGAAACACTTGGCCCTCAAACACCACCGGACACTCCCGGAACACCCTGTCAGCTTCCAAAGACCCTCCCAAAGGAGTATTCACCACATACACATGCGCAGATAATTCATCAAGTAAAGGCAAAGAAACAACAACATCCCGGGAAATAAATGAATGCGTAGCCCCGGGATCAAATAATGCATGTAGTGATATGCCATGAATGATTATTGTACCTTCTATCACGGTATTCGGGTCGATGTCAGCAGCTTCCTCCTCTCCCTCCAGAGTATACACACGAGCCTGCACAACCGGACTCTTGTTCGGGCAAGTATCAATCAAGTGCTCAGAAGACCCGCACACATAGCACTTGCCCAAAAGCTGTTAGGAATAGTGCCATAGAAAGCCGATTGTATATCCGCTTTGTGCTTTTCCTTATTGTAATCACAGACAATCTTTGAATGAAATAACGAATTGAGGCAACACTTCTTTATATGCTCTTGTTTGGTATGCGTTTACTTTAGCTGTGCATGTATGAGAACTCCCCTAATCCTGATGACTTTAGGACTCTACCATTTAGGTGAAATGGTTCATGAAACGAGCCCTATATCACATAAGTCATGATTAGTAAAATACTCCAAGCCGATGAGTCCTACAGACAGTAGGAGTGTCAACCTGACTCCTCTAAGGCTTGCTTGTGGGATCACGCCCTTAAGAAGGACCACCTTGTTTCATGGAGGCAAAAAGTGTATAGTTGATACGTGCGTGATACATGAGGGTGCTTACTTCAATAAGTAAGTTCACTGAGGTGCCCCGTATGAGAACATTCCTAAATGGGAAAGGAAGTTTCTATTTCAGGAAATGGAAACTTCCAGATTAGGAAATATCTCACGAGTCATTGATGTGATTAATTGATCCTTAGACTTGAGGTTTCATGTCACTTTATGAGTTAACTCTTTAGTCTTAGGTATAAGCTTTAAAGGGTATCGCCTTAGACAATTGATTCAAGGCTTATGCTGGGGCTGCACAAGTGATTCATGAAAGTGAATGAGAATCAAGAAAGGACCTACACTTGCATTTGCGAGGTGATCTCTTATTGTGTAAGTCATTCATATGTCATATGGAGTCCTTGGCCAAGGCAGTAGATCAAGACATCAAGAAAAGGGTTTCTTGGATTGAGATCAAATGGATATGAAATGCACTTAGCTTTAAGACCAGATTATTAAGGTTCTGATTATTCCCTTAACCTAGATCTTGGTTGAGAGATAGTACGTAGGAGGATTGTATCTCACAATGAATCAATGACTTAAAGGTTCTGTCGAATCCGAACATTCCAATTCAGCTAGGGGTTAAACACTTGTTGCTAGACTATGGTCGTTGAATCTGTGGACTGATTAATTAATTAGTGAATTAATTAATTAGGGTCACTGCTAATTGAATTGAGAACCTAGAGGGTCACACACAACAACTTGGTTACATGAGTTGAGGTTTTAAAATGATTAAACGAGTTAATCGGGCCTAGAGGGTTCCACACGTGTGAAACCTCACGTGTGGGTCACGTGACTGGACACGTGTGCCACACGTGTTTATTTAATTATATATTAAATAATTAATTTGTTAATTATTTAATAGACTTTGGTTTAATTTTGAATTAAAAAGAAAGTCTTATTTTGGAGAAAAATTATTCTAGTTAATTAATTATGAATTAATTAATTAGATAAATAAGTTATTTATTTATTTTAATAAATAAAGCATAATAATATACAAAAAGGTTTGGATATTTTTAGCTCTCTTAAAAGTTGATTTGAATTAGAATTCAAAGTCAAAGTCAAAGTTACTTGATGATCAAGTAATAGGAGAGAGAGACCAAATCCTTAGTCCATAAGGACTAGGATTTTCGGTCCTCCCTTTTCCTATATATAAGGGAGCTCGAGCTCCCCTTAGAGAGTAATTGGCAATTCTTTTGGTTCATGTGTTGAACACCATCCTTTTTCCAAGATAAATCAAACCCTAGGTTAAGCCTAAACACTAACTAGAGAACTAACATCCTTACTAGTTAGATTGTAGTCAAGTTGGTGGACTATCTCAAGAGAGCTTCAAGTTAGAAGTTTTGAAGATTCGAGCTTTACCAAGGAGAGGGGATCAAGCCGCGAGAAGAGCGTTCTTGGGTGGCTTGAAACGCTTCAAGAAAGTCAATTAAGAAAGTAAGTTTCTAATCTCTACGAATTTGGATACACGATTGCGAGTCCAAGATCCTTTTGTTGGAAAATTTTTAAAATTTCCGCTGCTTTCTGATTCCTGTTTTCCAACAGAACTATCAAATCTGCAGGAAACACTTGGCCCTCAAACACCACCGGACACTCCCGGAACACCCTGTCAGCTTCCAAAGACCCTCCCAAAGGAGTATTCACCACATACACATGCGCAGATAATTCATCAAGTAAAGGCAAAGAAACAACAACATCCCGGGAAATAAATGAATGCGTAGCCCCGGGATCAAATAATGCATGTAGTGATATGCCATGAATGATTATTGTACCTTCTATCACGGTATTCGGGTCGATGTCAGCAGCTTCCTCCTCTCCCTCCAGAGTATACACACGAGCCTGCACAACCGGACTCTTGTTCGGGCAAGTATCAATCAAGTGCTCAGAAGACCCGCACACATAGCACTTGCCCAAAAGCTGTTAGGAATAGTGCCATAGAAAGCCGATTGTATATCCGCTTTGTGCTTTTCCTTATTGTAATCACAGACAATCTTTGAATGAAATAACGAATTGAGGCAACACTTCTTTATATGCTCTTGTTTGGTATGCGTTTACTTTAGCTGTGCATGTATGAGAACTCCCCTAATCCTGATGACTTTAGGACTCTACCATTTAGGTGAAATGGTTCATGAAACGAGCGCTATATCACATAAGTCATGATTAGTAAAATACTCCAAGCCGATGAGTCCTACAGACAGTAGGAGTGTCAACCTGACTCCTCTAAGGCTTGCTTGTGGGATCACGCCCTTAAGAAGGACCACCTTGTTTCATGGAGGCAAAAAGTGTATAGTTGATACGTGCGTGATACATGAGGGTGCTTACTTCAATAAGTAAGTTCACTGAGGTGCCCCGTATGAGAACATTCCTAAATGGGAAAGGAAGTTTCTATTTCAGGAAATGGAAACTTCCAGATTAGGAAATATCTCACGAGTCATTGATGTGATTAATTGATCCTTAGACTTGAGGTTTCATGTCACTTTATGAGTTAACTCTTTAGTCTTAGGTATAAGCTTTAAAGGGTATCGCCTTAGACAATTGATTCAAGGCTTATGCTGGGGCTGCACAAGTGATTCATGAAAGTGAATGAGAATCAAGAAAGGACCTACACTTGCATTTGCGAGGTGATCTCTTATTGTGTAAGTCATTCATATGTCATATGGAGTCCTTGGCCAAGGCAGTAGATCAAGACATCAAGAAAAGGGTTTCTTGGATTGAGATCAAATGGTAATGAAATGCACTTAGCTTTAAGACCAGATTATTAAGGTTCTGATTATTCCCTTAACCTAGATCTTGGTTGAGAGATAGTACGTAGGAGGATTGTATCTCACAATGAATCAATGACTTAAAGGTTCTGTCGAATCCGAACATTCCAATTCAGCTAGGGGTTAAACACTTGTTGCTAGACTATGGTTGTTGAATCTGTGGACTGATTAATTAATTAGTGAATTAATTAATTAGGGTCACTGCTAATTGAATTGAGAACCTAGAGGGTCACACACAACAACTTGGTTACATGAGTTGAGGTTTTAAAATGATTAAACGAGTTAATCGGGCCTAGAGGGTTCCACACGTGTGAAACCACACGTGTGGGTCACGTGACTGGACACGTGTGCCACACGTGTTTATTTAATTATATATTAAATAATTAATTTGTTAATTATTTAATAGACTTTGGTTTAATTTTGAATTAAAAAGAAAGTCTTATTTTGGAGAAAAATTATTCTAGTTAATTAATTATGAATTAATTAATTAGATAAATAAGTTATTTATTTATTTTAATAAATAAAGCATAATAATATACAAAAAGGTTTGGATATTTTTAGCTCTCTTAAAAGTTGATTTGAATTAGAATTCAAAGTCAAAGTCAAAGTTACTTGATGATCAAGTAATAGGAGAGAGAGACCAAATCCTTAGTCCATAAGGACTAGGATTTTCGGTCCTCCCCTTTCCTATATATAAGGGAGCTCGAGCTCCCCTTAGAGGGTAATTGGCAATTCTTTTGGTTCATGTGTTGAACACCATCCTTTTTCCAAGATAAATCAAACCCTAGGTTAAGCCTAAACACTAACTAGAGAACTAGCATCCTTACTAGTTAGATTGTAGTCAAGTTGGTGGACTATCTCAAGAGAGCTTCAAGTTAGAAGTTTTGAAGATTCGAGCTTTACCAAGGAGAGGGGATCAAGCCGCGAGAAGAGCGTTCTTGGGTGGCTTGAAACGCTTCAAGAAAGTCAATTAAGAAAGTAAGTTTCTAATCTCTACGAATTTGGATACACGATTGCGAGTCCAAGATCCTTTTGTTGGAAAATTTTTAAAATTTCCGCTGCTTTCTGATTCCTGTTTTCCAACAGAACTATCAAATCTGCAGGAAACACTTGGCCCTCAAACACCACCGGACACTCCCGGAACACCCTGTCAGCTTCCAAAGACCCTCCCAAAGGAGTATTCACCACATACACATGCGCAGATAATTCATCAAGTAAAGGCAAAGAAACAACAACATCCCGGGAAATAAATGAATGCGTAGCCCCGGGATCAAATAATGCATGTAGTGATATGCCATGAATGATTATTGTACCTTCTATCACGGTATTCGGGTCGATGTCAGCAGCTTCCTCCTCTCCCTCCAGAGTATACACACGAGCCTGCACAACCGGACTCTTGTTCGGGCAAGTATCAATCAAGTGCTCAGAAGACCCGCACACATAGCACTTGCCCAAAAGCTGTTAGGAATAGTGCCATAGAAAGCCGATTGTATATCCGCTTTGTGCTTTTCCTTATTGTAATCACAGACAATCTTTGAATGAAATAACGAATTGAGGCAACACTTCTTTATATGCTCTTGTTTGGTATGCGTTTACTTTAGCTGTGCATGTATGAGAACTCCCCTAATCCTGATGACTTTAGGACTCTACCATTTAGGTGAAATGGTTCATGAAACGAGCCCTATATCACATAAGTCATGATTAGTAAAATACTCCAAGCCGATGAGTCCTACAGACAGTAGGAGTGTCAACCTGACTCCTCTAAGGCTTGCTTGTGGGATCACGCCCTTAAGAAGGACCACCTTGTTTCATGGAGGCAAAAAGTGTATAGTTGATACGTGCGTGATACATGAGGGTGCTTACTTCAATAAGTAAGTTCACTGAGGTGCCCCGTATGAGAACATTCCTAAATGGGAAAGGAAGTTTCTATTTCAGGAAATGGAAACTTCCAGATTAGGAAATATCTCACGAGTCATTGATGTGATTAATTGATCCTTAGACTTGAGGTTTCATGTCACTTTATGAGTTAACTCTTTAGTCTTAGGTATAAGCTTTAAAGGGTATCGCCTTAGACAATTGATTCAAGGCTTATGCTGGGGCTGCACAAGTGATTCATGAAAGTGAATGAGAATCAAGAAAGGACCTACACTTGCATTTGCGAGGTGATCTCTTATTGTGTAAGTCATTCATATGTCATATGGAGTCCTTGGCCAAGGCAGTAGATCAAGACATCAAGAAAAGGGTTTCTTGGATTGAGATCAAATGGATATGAAATGCACTTAGCTTTAAGACCAGATTATTAAGGTTCTGATTATTCCCTTAACCTAGATCTTGGTTGAGAGATAGTACGTAGGAGGATTGTATCTCACAATGAATCAATGACTTAAAGGTTCTGTCGAATCCGAACATTCCAATTCAGCTAGGGGTTAAACACTTGTTGCTAGACTATGGTCGTTGAATCTGTGGACTGATTAATTAATTAGTGAATTAATTAATTAGGGTCACTGCTAATTGAATTGAGAACCTAGAGGGTCACACACAACAACTTGGTTACATGAGTTGAGGTTTTAAAATGATTAAACGAGTTAATCGGGCCTAGAGGGTTCCACACGTGTGAAACCACACGTGTGGGTCACGTGACTGGACACGTGTGCCACACGTGTTTATTTAATTATATATTAAATAATTAATTTGTTAATTATTTAATAGACTTTGGTTTAATTTTGAATTAAAAAGAAAGTCTTATTTTGGAGAAAAATTATTCTAGTTAATTAATTATGAATTAATTAATTAGATAAATAAGTTATTTATTTATTTTAATAAATAAAGCATAATAATATACAAAAAGGTTTGGATATTTTTAGCTCTCTTAAAAGTTGATTTGAATTAGAATTCAAAGTCAAAGTCAAAGTTACTTGATGATCAAGTAATAGGAGAGAGAGACCAAATCCTTAGTCCATAAGGACTAGGATTTTCGGTCCTCCCCTTTCCTATATATAAGGGAGCTCGAGCTCCCCTTAGAGAGTAATTGGCAATTCTTTTGGTTCATGTGTTGAACACCATCCTTTTTCCAAGATAAATCAAACCCTAGGTTAAGCCTAAACACTAACTAGAGAACTAGCATCCTTACTAGTTAGATTGTAGTCAAGTTGGTGGACTATCTCAAGAAAGCTTCAAGTTAGAAGTTTTGAAGATTCGAGTTTTACCAAGGAGAGGGGATCAAGCCGCGAGGAGAGCGTTCTTGGGTGGCTTGAAACGCTTCAAGAAAGTTAATTAAGAAAGTAAGTTTCTAATCTCTACGAATTTGGATAAACGATTGCGAGTCCAAGATCCTTTTGTTGGAAAATTTTTAAAATTTCCGCTGCTTTCTGATTCCTGTTTTCCAACAGAACTATCAAATCTGCAGGAAACACTTGGCCCTCAAACACCACCGGACACTCCCGGAACACCCTGTCAGCTTCCAAAGACCCTCCCAAAGGAGTATTCACCACATACACATGCGCATATAATTCATCAAGTAAAGGCAAAGAAACAACAACATCCCGGGAAATAAATGAATGCGTAGCCCCGGGATCAAATAATGCATGTAGTGATATGCCATGAATGATTATTGTACCTTCTATCACGGTATTCGGGTCGATGTCAGCAGCTTCCTCCTCTCCCTCCAGAGTATACACACGAGCCTGCACAACCGGACTCTTGTTCGGGCAAGTATCAATCAAGTGCTCAGAAGACCCGCACACATAGCACTTGCCCAAAAGCTGTTAGGAATAGTGCCATAGAAAGCCGATTGTATATCCGCTTTGTGCTTTTCCTTATTGTAATCACAGACAATCTTTGAATGAAATAACGAATTGAGGCAACACTTCTTTATATGCTCTTGTTTGGTATGCGTTTACTTTAGCTGTGCATGTATGAGAACTCCCCTAATCCTGATGACTTTAGGACTCTACCATTTAGGTGAAATGGTTCATGAAACGAGCCCTATATCACATAAGTCATGATTAGTAAAATACTCCAAGCCGATGAGTCCTACAGACAGTAGGAGTGTCAACCTGACTCCTCTAAGGCTTGCTTGTGGGATCACGCCCTTAAGAAGGACCACCTTGTTTCATGGAGGCAAAAAGTGTATAGTTGATACGTGCGTGATACATGAGGGTGCTTACTTCAATAAGTAAGTTCACTGAGGTGCCCCGTATGAGAACATTCCTAAATGGGAAAGGAAGTTTCTATTTCAGGAAATGGAAACTTCCAGATTAGGAAATATCTCACGAGTCATTGATGTGATTAATTGATCCTTAGACTTGAGGTTTCATGTCACTTTATGAGTTAACTCTTTAGTCTTAGGTATAAGCTTTAAAGGGTATCGCCTTAGACAATTGATTCAAGGCTTATGCTGGGGCTGCACAAGTGATTCATGAAAGTGAATGAGAATCAAGAAAGGACCTACACTTGCATTTGCGAGGTGATCTCTTATTGTGTAAGTCATTCATATGTCATATGGAGTCCTTGGCCAAGGCAGTAGATCAAGACATCAAGAAAAGGGTTTCTTGGATTGAGATCAAATGGATATGAAATGCACTTAGCTTTAAGACCAGATTATTAAGGTTCTGATTATTCCCTTAACCTAGATCTTGGTTGAGAGATAGTACGTAGGAGGATTGTATCTCACAATGAATCAATGACTTAAAGGTTCTGTCGAATCCGAACATTCCAATTCAGCTAGGGGTTAAACACTTGTTGCTAGACTATGGTCGTTGAATCTGTGGACTGATTAATTAATTAGTGAATTAATTAATTAGGGTCACTGCTAATTGAATTGAGAACCTAGAGGGTCACACACAACAACTTGGTTACATGAGTTGAGGTTTTAAAATGATTAAACGAGTTAATCGGGCCTAGAGGGTTCCACACGTGTGAAACCTCACGTGTGGGTCACGTGACTGGACACGTGTGCCACACGTGTTTATTTAATTATATATTAAATAATTAATTTGTTAATTATTTAATAGACTTTGGTTTAATTTTGAATTAAAAAGAAAGTCTTATTTTGGAGAAAAATTATTCTAGTTAATTAATTATGAATTAATTAATTAGATAAATAAGTTATTTATTTATTTTAATAAATAAAGCATAATAATATACAAAAAGGTTTGGATATTTTTAGCTCTCTTAAAAGTTGATTTGAATTAGAATTCAAAGTCAAAGTCAAAGTTACTTGATGATCAAGTAATAGGAGAGAGAGACCAAATCCTTAGTCCATAAGGACTAGGATTTTCGGTCCTCCCCTTTCCTATATATAAGGGAGCTCGAGCTCCCATTAGAGAGTAATTGGCAATTCTTTTGGTTCATGTGTTGAACACCATCCTTTTTCCAAGATAAATCAAACCCTAGGTTAAGCCTAAACACTAACTAGAGAACTAGCATCCTTACTAGTTAGATTGTAGTCAAGTTGGTGGACTATCTCAAGAGAGCTTCAAGTTAGAAGTTTTGAAGATTCGAGCTTTACCAAGGAGAGGGGATCAAGCCGCGAGGAGAGCGTTCTTGGGTGGCTTGAAACGCTTCAAGAAAGTTAATTAAGAAAGTAAGTTTCTAATCTCTACGAATTTGGATACACGATTGCGAGTCCAAGATCCTTTTGTTGGAAAATTTTTAAAATTTCCGCTGCTTTCTGATTCCTGTTTTCCAACAGAACTATCAAATCTGCAGGAAACACTTGGCCCTCAAACACCACCGGACACTCCCGGAACACCCTGTCAGCTTCCAAAGACCCTCCCAAAGGAGTATTCACCACATACACATGCGCAGATAATTCATCAAGTAAAGGCAAAGAAACAACAACATCCCGGGAAATAAATGAATGCGTAGCCCCGGGATCAAATAATGCATGTAGTGATATGCCATGAATGATTATTGTACCTTCTATCACGGTATTCGGGTCGATGTCAGCAGCTTCCTCCTCTCCCTCCAGAGTATACACACGAGCCTGCACAACCGGACTCTTGTTCGGGCAAGTATCAATCAAGTGCTCAGAAGACCCGCACACATAGCACTTGCCCAAAAGCTGTTAGGAATAGTGCCATAGAAAGCCGATTGTATATCCGCTTTGTGCTTTTCCTTATTGTAATCACAGACAATCTTTGAATGAAATAACGAATTGAGGCAACACTTCTTTATATGCTCTTGTTTGGTATGCGTTTACTTTAGCTGTGCATGTATGAGAACTCCCCTAATCCTGATGACTTTAGGACTCTACCATTTAGGTGAAATGGTTCATGAAACGAGCCCTATATCACATAAGTCATGATTAGTAAAATACTCCAAGCCGATGAGTCCTACAGACAGTAGGAGTGTCAACCTGACTCCTCTAAGGCTTGCTTGTGGGATCACGCCCTTAAGAAGGACCACCTTGTTTCATGGAGGCAAAAAGTGTATAGTTGATACGTGCGTGATACATGAGGGTGCTTACTTCAATAAGTAAGTTCACTGAGGTGCCCCGTATGAGAACATTCCTAAATGGGAAAGGAAGTTTCTATTTCAGGAAATGGAAACTTCCAGATTAGGAAATATCTCACGAGTCATTGATGTGATTAATTGATCCTTAGACTTGAGGTTTCATGTCACTTTATGAGTTAACTCTTTAGTCTTAGGTATAAGCTTTAAAGGGTGTCGCCTTAGACAATTGATTCAAGGCTTATGCTGGGGCTGCACAAGTGATTCATGAAAGTGAATGAGAATCAAGAAAGGACCTACACTTGCATTTGCGAGGTGATCTCTTATTGTGTAAGTCATTCATATGTCATATGGAGTCCTTGGCCAAGGCAGTAGATCAAGACATCAAGAAAAGGGTTTCTTGGATTGAGATCAAATGGATATGAAATGCACTTAGCTTTAAGACCGGATTATTAAGGTTCTGAATATTCCCTTAACCTAGATCTTGGTTGAGAGATAGTACGTAGGAGGATTGTATCTCACAATGAATCAATGACTTAAAGGTTCTGTCGAATCCGAACATTCCAATTCAGCTAGGGGTTAAACACTTGTTGCTAGACTATGGTCGTTGAATCTGTGGACTGATTAATTAATTAGTGAATTAATTAATTAGGGTCACTGCTAATTGAATTGAGAACCTAGAGGGTCACACACAACAACTTGGTTACATGAGTTGAGGTTTTAAAATGATTAAACGAGTTAATCGGGCCTAGAGGGTTCCACACGTGTGGGTCACGTGACTGGACACGTGTGCCACACGTGTTTATTTAATTATATATTAAATAATTAATTTGTTAATTATTTAATAGACTTTGGTTTAATTTTGAATTAAAAAGAAAGTCTTATTTTGGAGAAAAATTATTCTAGTTAATTAATTATGAATTAATTAATTAGATAAATAAGTTATTTATTTATTTTAATAAATAAAGCATAATAATATCCATAAAGGTTTGGATATTTTTAGCTCTCTTAAAAGTTGATTTGAATTAGAATTCAAAGTCAAAGTCAAAGTTACTTGATGATCAAGTAATAGGAGAGAGAGACCAAATCCTTAGTCCATAAGGACTAGGATTTTCGGTCCTCCCCTTTCCTATATATAAGGGAGCTCGAGCTCCCATTAGAGAGTAATTGGCAATTCTTTTGGTTCATGTGTTGAACACCATCCTTTTTCCAAGATAAATCAAACCCTAGGTTAAGCCTAAACACTAACTAGAGAACTAGCATCCTTACTAGTTAGATTGTAGTCAAGTTGGTGGACTATCTCAAGAGAGCTTCAAGTTAGAAGTTTTGAAGATTCGAGCTTTACCAAGGAGAGGGGATCAAGCCGCGAGGAGAGCGTTCTTGGGTGGCTTGAAACGCTTCAAGAAAGTTAATTAAGAAAGTAAGTTTCTAATCTCTACGAATTTGGATACACGATTGCGAGTCCAAGATCCTTTTGTTGGAAAATTTTTAAAATTTCCGCTGCTTTCTGATTCCTGTTTTCCAACAGAACTATCAAATCTGCAGGAAACACTTGGCCCTCAAACACCACCGGACACTCCCGGAACACCCTGTCAGCTTCCAAAGACCCTCCCAAAGGAGTATTCACCACATACACATGCGCAGATAATTCATCAAGTAAAGGCAAAGAAACAACAACATCCCGGGAAATAAATGAATGCGTAGCCCCGGGATCAAATAATGCATGTAGTGATATGCCATGAATGATTATTGTACCTTCTATCACGGTATTCGGGTCGATGTCAGCAGCTTCCTCCTCTCCCTCCAGAGTATACACACGAGCCTGCACAACCGGACTCTTGTTCGGGCAAGTATCAATCAAGTGCTCAGAAGACCCGCACACATAGCACTTGCCCAAAAGCTGTTAGGAATAGTGCCATAGAAAGCCGATTGTATATCCGCTTTGTGCTTTTCCTTATTGTAATCACAGACAATCTTTGAATGAAATAACGAATTGAGGCAACACTTCTTTATATGCTCTTGTTTGGTATGCCTTTACTTTAGCTGTGCATGTATGAGAACTCCCCTAATCCTGATGACTTTAGGACTCTACCATTTAGGTGAAATGGTTCATGAAACGAGCCCTATATCACATAAGTCATGATTAGTAAAATACTCCAAGCCGATGAGTCCTACAGACAGTAGGAGTGTCAACCTGACTCCTCTAAGGCTTGCTTGTGGGATCACGCCCTTAAGAAGGACCACCTTGTTTCATGGAGGCAAAAAGTGTATAGTTGATACGTGCGTGATACATGAGGGTGCTTACTTCAATAAGTAAGTTCACTGAGGTGCCCCGTATGAGAACATTCCTAAATGGGAAAGGAAGTTTCTATTTCAGGAAATGGAAACTTCCAGATTAGGAAATATCTCACGAGTCATTGATGTGATTAATTGATCCTTAGACTTGAGGTTTCATGTCACTTTATGAGTTAACTCTTTAGTCTTAGGTATAAGCTTTAAAGGGTGTCGCCTTAGACAATTGATTCAAGGCTTATGCTGGGGCTGCACAAGTGATTCATGAAAGTGAATGAGAATCAAGAAAGGACCTACACTTGCATTTGCGAGGTGATCTCTTATTGTGTAAGTCATTCATATGTCATATGGAGTCCTTGGCCAAGGCAGTAGATCAAGACATCAAGAAAAGGGTTTCTTGGATTGAGATCAAATGGATATGAAATGCACTTAGCTTTAAGACCGGATTATTAAGGTTCTGAATATTCCCTTAACCTAGATCTTGGTTGAGAGATAGTACGTAGGAGGATTGTATCTCACAATGAATCAATGACTTAAAGGTTCTGTCGAATCCGAACATTCCAATTCAGCTAGGGGTTAAACACTTGTTGCTAGACTATGGTCGTTGAATCTGTGGACTGATTAATTAATTAGTGAATTAATTAATTAGGGTCACTACTAATTGAATTGAGAACCTAGAGGGTCACACACAACAACTTGGTTACATGAGTTGAGGTTTTAAAATGATTAAACGAGTTAATCGGGCCTAGAGGGTTCCACACGTGTGGGTCACGTGACTGGACACGTGTGCCACACGTGTTTATTTAATTATATATTAAATAATTAATTTGTTAATTATTTAATAGACTTTGGTTTAATTTTGAATTAAAAAGAAAGTCTTATTTTGGAGAAAAATTATTCTAGTTAATTAATTATGAATTAATTAATTAGATAAATAAGTTATTTATTTATTTTAATAAATAAAGCATAATAATATCCATAAAGGTTTGGATATTTTTAGCTCTCTTAAAAGTTGATTTGAATTAGAATTCAAAGTCAAAGTCAAAGTTACTTGATGATCAAGTAATAGGAGAGAGAGACCAAATCCTTAGTCCATAAGGACTAGGATTTTCGGTCCTCCCCTTTCCTATATATAAGGGAGCTCGAGCTCCCATTAGAGAGTAATTGGCAATTCTTTTGGTTCATGTGTTGAACACCATCCTTTTTCCAAGATAAATCAAACCCTAGGTTAAGCCTAAACACTAACTAGAGAACTAGCATCCTTACTAGTTAGATTGTAGTCAAGTTGGTGGACTATCTCAAGAGAGCTTCAAGTTAGAAGTTTTGAAGATTCGAGCTTTACCAAGGAGAGGGGATCAAGCCGCGAGGAGAGCGTTCTTGGGTGGCTTGAAACGCTTCAAGAAAGTTAATTAAGAAAGTAAGTTTCTAATCTCTACGAATTTGGATACACGATTGCGAGTCCAAGATCCTTTTGTTGGAAAATTTTTAAAATTTCCGCTGCTTTCTGATTCCTGTTTTCCAACAGAACTATCAAATCTGCAGGAAACACTTGGCCCTCAAACACCACCGGACACTCCCGGAACACCCTGTCAGCTTCCAAAGACCCTCCCAAAGGAGTATTCACCACATACACATGCGCAGATAATTCATCAAGTAAAGGCAAAGAAACAACAACATCCCGGGAAATAAATGAATGCGTAGCCCCGGGATCAAATAATGCATGTAGTGATATGCCATGAATGATTATTGTACCTTCTATCACGGTATTCGGGTCGATGTCAGCAGCTTCCTCCTCTCCCTCCAGAGTATACACACGAGCCTGCACAACCGGACTCTTGTTCGGGCAAGTATCAATCAAGTGCTCAGAAGACCCGCACACATAGCACTTGCCCAAAAGCTGTTAGGAATAGTGCCATAGAAAGCCGATTGTATATCCGCTTTGTGCTTTTCCTTATTGTAATCACAGACAATCTTTGAATGAAATAACGAATTGAGGCAACACTTCTTTATATGCTCTTGTTTGGTATGCGTTTACTTTAGCTGTGCATGTATGAGAACTCCCCTAATCCTGATGACTTTAGGACTCTACCATTTAGGTGAAATGGTTCATGAAACGAGCCCTATATCACATAAGTCATGATTAGTAAAATACTCCAAGCCGATGAGTCCTACAGACAGTAGGAGTGTCAACCTGACTCCTCTAAGGCTTGCTTGTGGGATCACGCCCTTAAGAAGGACCACCTTGTTTCATGGAGGCAAAAAGTGTATAGTTGATACATGCGTGATACATGAGGGTGCTTACTTCAATAAGTAAGTTCACTGAGGTGCCCCGTATGAGAACATTCCTAAATGGGAAAGGAAGTTTCTATTTCAGGAAATGGAAACTTCCAGATTAGGAAATATCTCACGAGTCATTGATGTGATTAATTGATCCTTAGACTTGAGGTTTCATGTCACTTTATGAGTTAACTCTTTAGTCTTAGGTATAAGCTTTAAAGGGTGTCGCCTTAGACAATTGATTCAAGGCTTATGCTGGGGCTGCACAAGTGATTCATGAAAGTGAATGAGAATCAAGAAAGGACCTACACTTGCATTTGCGAGGTGATCTCTTATTGTGTAAGTCATTCATATGTCATATGGAGTCCTTGGCCAAGGCAGTAGATCAAGACATCAAGAAAAGGGTTTCTTGGATTGAGATCAAATGGATATGAAATGCACTTAGCTTTAAGACCGGATTATTAAGGTTCTGATTATTCCCTTAACCTAGATCTTGGTTGAGAGATAGTACGTAGGAGGATTGTATCTCACAATGAATCAATGACTTAAAGGTTCTGTCGAATCCGAACATTCAAATTCAGCTAGGGGTTAAACACTTGTTGCTAGACTATGGTCGTTGAATCTGTGGACTGATTAATTAATTAGTGAATTAATTAATTAGGGTCACTGCTAATTGAATTGAGAACCTAGAGGGTCACACACAACAACTTGGTTACATGAGTTGAGGTTTTAAAATGATTAAACGAGTTAATCGGGCCTAGAGGGTTCCACACGTGTGGGTCACGTGACTGGACACGTGTGCCACACGTGTTTATTTAATTATATATTAAATAATTAATTTGTTAATTATTTAATAGACTTTGGTTTAATTTTGAATTAAAAAGAAAGTCTTATTTTGGAGAAAAATTATTCTAGTTAATTAATTATGAATTAATTAATTAGATAAATAAGTTATTTATTTATTTTAATAAATAAAGCAATATCCATAAAGGTTTGGATATTTTTAGCTCTCTTAAAAGTTGATTTGAATTAGAATTCAAAGTCAAAGTCAAAGTTACTTGATGATCAAGTAATAGGAGAGAGAGACCAAATCCTTAGTCCATAAGGACTAGGATTTTCGGTCCTCCCCTTTCCTATATATAAGGGAGCTCGAGCTCCCATTAGAGAGTAATTGGCAATTCTTTTGGTTCATGTGTTGAACACCATCCTTTTTCCAAGATAAATCAAACCCTAGGTTAAGCCTAAACACTAACTAGAGAACTAGCATCCTTACTAGTTAGATTGTAGTCAAGTTGGTGGACTATCTCAAGAGAGCTTCAAGTTAGAAGTTTTGAAGATTCGAGCTTTACCAAGGAGAGGGGATCAAGCCGCGAGGAGAGCGTTCTTGGGTGGCTTGAAACGCTTCAAGAAAGTTAATTAAGAAAGTAAGTTTCTAATCTCTACGAATTTGGATACACGATTGCGAGTCCAAGATCCTTTTGTTGGAAAATTTTTAAAATTTCCGCTGCTTTCTGATTCCTGTTTTCCAACAGAACTATCAAATCTGCAGGAAACACTTGGCCCTCAAACACCACCGGACACTCCCGGAACACCCTGTCAGCTTCCAAAGACCCTCCCAAAGGAGTATTCACCACATACACATGCGCAGATAATTCATCAAGTAAAGGCAAAGAAACAACAACATCCCGGGAAATAAATGAATGCGTAGCCCCGGGATCAAATAATGCATGTAGTGATATGCCATGAATGATTATTGTACCTTCTATCACGGTATTCGGGTCGATGTCAGCAGCTTCCTCCTCTCCCTCCAGAGTATACACAAGAGCCTGCACAACCGGACTCTTGTTCGGGCAAGTATCAATCAAGTGCTCAGAAGACCCGCACACATAGCACTTGCCCAAAAGCTGTTAGGAATAGTGCCATAGAAAGCCGATTGTATATCCGCTTTGTGCTTTTCCTTATTGTAATCACAGACAATCTTTGAATGAAATAACGAATTGAGGCAACACTTCTTTATATGCTCTTGTTTGGTATGCGTTTACTTTAGCTGTGCATGTATGAGAACTCCCCTAATCCTGATGACTTTAGGATTCTACCATTTAGGTGAAATGGTTCATGAAACGAGCCCTATATCACATAAGTCATGATTAGTAAAATACTCCAAGCCGATGAGTCCTACAGACAGTGGGAGTGTCAACCTGACTCCTCTAAGGCTTGCTTGTGGGATCACGCCCTTAAGAAGGACCACCTTGTTTCATGGAGGTAAAAAGTGTATAGTTGATACGTGCGTGATACATGAGGGTGCTTACTTTAATAAGTAAGTTCACTGAGGTGCCCCGTGTGAGAACATTCCTCAATGGGAAATGAAGTTTCTATTTCAGGAAATGGAAACTTCCAGATTAGGAAATATCTCACGAGTCATTGATGTGATTAATTGATCCTTAGACTTGAGGTTCCTTGTCACTTTATGAGTTAACCCTGTAGTCTTAGGTATAAGCTTTAAAGGGTGTCGCCTTAGACAACTGATTCAAGGCTTATGCTGGGGCTGCACAAGTGATTCATGAAAGTGAATGAGAATCAAGAAAGGACCTACACTTGCATTTGCAAGGTGATCTCTTATTGTGTAAGTCATTCATATGCCATATGGAGTCCTTGGCCAAGGCAGTAGATCAAGACATCAAGAAAAGGGTTTCTTGGATTGAGATCAAATGGATATGAAATGCACTTAGCTTTAAGACCGGATTATTAGGGTTCTGATTATTCCCTTACCCTAGATCTTGGTTGGGAGATAGTAAGTAGGAGGATTGTATCTCACATGAATCAATGACTTAAAGGTTCTGTTGAATCCGAACATTCCAATTCAGCTAGGGGTTAAACACTTGTTGCTAGACTATGGTCATTTAATCTGTGGATTGATTAATTAATTAGTGAATTAATTAATTAGGGTCACTGCTAATTGAATCGAGAACCTAGAGGGTCACACACAACAACTTGGTTACATGAGTTGAGGTTTTAAAATGATTAAACGAGTTAATCGAGCCAAGAGGGTTCCACACGTGTGAAACCACACATGTGGGTCACGTGAGTGACACGTGTCCCACACGTGTAAATATATATATTGTATATATATATATATATGTTAAATAATTAAATGTGTTAATTATTTAATAGACTTTGGTTTAATTTTGAATTAAAAAGAAAGTCTTATTTTGGAGAAAAATAATCTAGTTAATTAATTATGAATTAATTAATTAGATAAAATAAGTTATTTATTTTAAATAAATAAACTATAAAATTATCCAAAAATAGTTTGGATATTTTTAGCTCTCTTGAAAGTTGATTTGAATTTGAATTCAAAGTCAAAGTCAAAATTACTTGATGATCAAGTAATAGGAGAGAGAGAGACCAAAACCCTAGCCCATAAAGGACTAGGATTTTCGGTCCTCCCTGATTATAAATAGGGGAGCTCGAGCTCCCCTTAGAGCGATTTGGCAATTCTTTTGGTTCCTGTGTTGAACACCATCCTTTCTCCAAGATAAACGAAACCCTAGGTTAAGCCTAAACACTAACTAGAGAACTAGCATCCTTACTAGTTAGATTGTAGTCAAGTTGGTGGACTATCTCTAGAGAGCTTCAAGTTAGAAGTTTGAAGATTCGAGCTTTACCAAGGAGAGGGGATCAAGCCGCGAGAAGAGCGTTCTTGGGTGGCTTGAAACGCTTCAAGAAAGAATAAAAGAAAAGTAAGTTTCTTAACTCTACGAATTTGGATACACGATTGCGAATTCTAGATCCTTTTGTTGAGAAATTTTTTTTTTAAATTCCGCTGCGTTCTGATTCGTATTTTCCAACAAGTGGTATTAGAGTCACCTCGTTATTCGTGTTTCTGGTTCATCTCAATTATTCTAAATTTGGTAGAAATTCTTAGGCTTAGATGCGAATTGAGTATTCTTGAGTTCTTTTAGAAAGCTTGAAATACGAAAATGTAATTTTTCCTGAATTTCTAAAACTGTTTTCTTAAATCGTGGTTTTGAAAATCGTTTTAGTTGAAATTTATCTAAATCGAATTTTTTAATTTTGGATTGAATTAGTTTTAAGAAACCTAGACACGAAACGAGACGCGAAACAAACGCGCGGGATTGGGACGTGCCAATGTGTAGCACGCCCAGGCCCGCGCGCGCACGTCGCCCGGCCCCTCCCGCAACCACGCGGGGTTTATCCTGGGCGTGCCTAGGCGCCCACCCAGTCCGTCCCGCAACCGCGCGGGATGCCTGCACACCCCGTCTAGTCGCGGCGGGCACTGCTGCGCACGTGCGCACGCGAGCGGCAACTGCCGCGCGCGCGGCTGGGCCGTTTTCGGGCTCGTTTTCGTGTTTCGTGTTTTTCATGTTTTCGGCCCTTAAAATCCCGATTTAATTTTATCTTTTAAAATCAGTTTTGATAATATAAAATTATTTTAAAATTTTGATTAAATTGGGATTTTGAGAAATTAAATCGATTTTGAATTTTGGGAAAATTATGAACTTTATTTTCTGAAAATAATGAAAGAATAAAATTATTAATTTTTGGAAATTAATTGGAATTTTATTGGTTTATTGTTTTTCGGGTTTTATTGAAAAGGCTCTTGAACAAGAATTGCATCTAAGTCGTGTTTTAAGTCATTAGGACTTGAAACGGGAATTTTAATTTATTGGCTAAATTTAAATTCTCGCAAAAGCATGTTAGGTGATCATGGGTTTATACTTATGTATGGTTTTAATTTATGCACATGGATGGTTTAAATTGGGGTTGGAGCCCTATAGTTGCGTTTTTTCAATTGAGGTTGGAGCCTCACTTATGTGCGTACTGTTATGTGATTTATTATGTGGCTTTCCATATTACTGTTTTTGAGGCCGGGGTATGCCCCGTGTAATTGTCTAAGGCCAATATGAAGATTGAGCCTTATTACTTTATGTCTTTTTCTTTTTATTGTAATTTGAGAGTAGAGATAGGTGGTGAGGTTTTATTTTCATTTTGGGGACAATGCACCCATGGAGTAAGATGGACCACATTCAAGTAACAAGGAGGCCATAAGTGAAGACCCCTCAAAATGTTAGGGAGGGGAATCTCAATTGTAAAAAATGTAATAGAGATAGGGCTCGTATTTTATTACCGCTTTCCCTTATTTGATTTAAACTGTTTATGTGGCATGTATGTTAGAACTTGTGATTGTGGAGTGGCTCCTACATATCACGCATAAGATAGGTAGAACCCATGATCATTACATGTTAGTATCATGCTAGGACATGTTATCTGTTTATGTGCTTGTTTGAAATGCATTTAAGTGTACTTGCATTAATCAAGACTAATAAAATTGGATAACATATATGTTGGTGAGGTCGAACCGGACAACTCTCCGGTTGATTCGAAAATTCCCATTAAATATTAAGCTAATTTCGAACAAACAGGTATTTAATTCGAGATGCAAATTTTGAATTAAGTTCCTAGCATTCCATCAATAGGTTTTAAGTTTTGTAAGTGAAACTAGTTATTGTCCGCGAGTTGTGGGATAGCTAGTGGAGCTTATTAGTTCTTAGTTACCTAATTGATCATTTTAAATGATCAATATTTCATGATCAATTTTAGCAAGGGCGATGTCCGCGAGTCGTGGGTCGTTCGAACTAAGTTTTGGTCATGATCTTATGATTGATGGGTCTAGCTTAACGCCTAAGTAAATATGGATGTCGCACGAGTCGTGGGTCCATATTGAAAGATAGGTGATGCAAAAACAATTACTAAGAGTTCTAAAGGTGTTAGAATTGGTAAGTTGTACCTACCTAGGGTTTTACGTAGAATGTCCGCGAGTCGTGGGTTCGAGGTAAAATGCCTAGGATCTTAGTACCCATTGGGAAAGGTGTTCCTCTTAGATCTTTGGGAATTATAGATCTTTGAAAAACAGTGGGAGCTACATTAGATTAAAGACCTTATCTTTTGTATATCGTTATAATTCAGCATGTTCACTAGTTCTCTGTTTTACCATTTAGGTCGTTGATTCTGTGATTCTCTACGTGTTTTGAAATGGCAACCAAAAACCCTCTTGTATCGATCCTCGAGTCAAACAAGTTGACTGGTCCCAACTATTCTGATTGGCTGAGGAATCTAAAAATCATTTTAGATTCTGAGAAGAGAACTTATGTTCTCTTCGAAGGGGAGGCTCCCACTCGGGCCGAGCGGGACGCGATTCAGAAGTGGAAGGATGATAATCTCCAAGCCCGTTGTCTTATGTTAGCTAACATGTCTCCGGACTTGCAAAGGCAACATGAGGCCATGGAATTCGCTTGGGAGATTTACGACCACTTAGAGCAACTTTACTGCCCTCATAAACGTGTTACAAGGTATAACACTTCAAAGGAATTGTTCCACTTGAGAATGAGGGAAGGTTCAAGTGTCCATGAATATGGACTCAAGTTTCTCGCCCTTACTGAGAAACTTGCTTCCATGGACATGCCACTGAAAGATGAGCTTTCAGTGGATTTGTTGCTAGCTTCGCTCCCACCATCATTCAACCCATTTGTCCTTAACTTCAATATGAATCATGCTGGTGCTACTGTAGCTGAGCTGATTAGTCAGCTTGTGACTGCTGAAAGCACGATCAAGAAGGACAATAAGGTTTTGATGGTTAATGCTCCATCTTCCTCTTCTGGGCCTTCTAAAGGTAAGGGCAAGAAAGCCCAAAAGAAGAAGAAGAAATCCCTTAGGCCCACTGGTGGCGTTTCGAAGGGGAAGGTCCAAAAGAAGAAGCGTGATCAGAAAGAGGATGTTTGCTTCCATTGTGGCAAAGCGGGACATTGGAGGAGAAACTGCCCAGAGTATAAGGCTACTCTAAAGAAAGGTATATTTCTCGTTGAAATAAATCTTTCTATTAATTCTAGTTCTTGGGTACTCGATACCGGTTGTGGAACTCATATCTGTAATGATGTACAGATGCTAAGTGAAGTCCAACAACTCAAAGAAGGAGAATGTTTCTTGAAGATCGGTGATGGCTCAAACGTTGAAGCTCGAGCTTTAGGCACAATTAGATTAGATTTAGGTAGTTTTGAGTTAGTATTAAATAAAGTGCTTTATGTACCGAGCATTATTCGTAATATAATTTCAGTTCCAATTTTAGATTGTGAAGGTTATGAAACTTATATTAAGAATGGTAAATACTTTATCAAACGGAACAACTCTTCCGTTCACATCGATACCCTAAGTAATGGACTTTATCTAACTCAAAATATCAATATTATGAATATACAACGAGAAACGAAGCGTAAGAGAGATGACAAAGTTTCAGCTCCCTTATGGCACGCTAGATTAGGACACATTTCCAAGAACAGAATTAGCAAGATAAACACTTTAGGATCATTCTCTGAAAATGATCTTAAAGAGTTAACTTCTTGCGAATCTTGTCTCAAAGGAAAAATGTCCAAAATTCCTTTTAAAGGAACTGTGGAACGTGCCACTGAGGTCTTGGATTTGATCCATACTGATGTTTGTGGACCGCTTAGTGTAAGCACTAGAAACAATCATCAGTATTTCATAACCTTTATTGATGACTTTAGTCGATATGGTTATGTATACTTAATGAAGTATAAATCCGAAGCTTTTGAGAAATTCTTAGAATTTCAAAAGGAGGTTGAGAACCAAACTGGTCACAAGATCAAAGCACTTCGATCTGAACGAGGAGGCGAATATCTTAGTGAAGAATTCCTTAATCATCTCAAAGATAATGGGATTATCTCTCAGTGGACTCCTCCGGGAACTCCTCAGCTTAATGGAGTTTCTGAGAGAAGGAATCGAACCCTTCTGGATATGGTTCGTTCCATGATGAGTTTCACTGACTTACCACCTTTTTTCTGGGGTTATGCCCTAGAAAGTGCAGCAAAGATTTTGAATCTAGTTCCCTCTAAGTCAGTCCCTAAAACGCCCTATGAAATGTGGCATGGTAAAATCCCTAGTTATTCTTACTTAAGAATTTGAGGTTGTCCTGCTTACGTAAAGAGGACAATGGGAGATAAGTTAGAATCTCGTTCTAACTTATGCTACTTTGTAGGTTATCCTAAGGAATCCATAGGATATTACTTCTATGATCAATCTGAGCAAAAGGTGTTTGTTTCCAGAAATGCCACTTTTCTTGAGGAACCGTTCCTTAAAGAAAAGAAAGGCAAGATCATAGAATTAGAGGAAGTACAAAGTGATCCCACACCACCCACTGAAGAAACGTCCCCTTCTGACCAACCACAACCAATCACGAATTTCGATACACATGAAAATCCTCCTCTAAGGCGTTCTGAACGCACTCCTAGACAGCCGGAGAGATGGTATGGATTCTTCCATGAAATCTCTCAAAAGGATAATGATCCTTTAACATATGAGGAGGCACTTTCAGATTCTGACTCTGAACAGTGGATAGAAGCCATGAAATCCGAAATGGATTCCATGAACTCCAACCAAGTTTGGACCTTGGTAGATTTGCCTGATGGGGTCAAACCCATAGGTTGCAAATGGATCTTTAAGAGAAATCTTGGAGTTGATGGAAGCATTGCAGCCTACAAAGCAAGACTGGTTGCAAAAGGATTCACTCAAAGACCCGGCTTGGACTTTGATGAAACCTTTTCACCAGTTGCAATGCAAAAGTCTATTCGGATCATGCTTGCCATTGTTGCGTATTATGACTACGAGATATGGCAAATGGATATGAAAACTGCCCTTCTCAATGGTGACATTGATAAAGACATTTATATGGAGCAACCCATAGGTTTCACATTCAGTGGGAGTGAGCAAAAGGTTTGCAAACTCCAAAGATCAATCTATGGATTGAAACAGGCTTCTAGGAATTGGAATATTCGATTTGATGAATCAGTCAAAGCGTTTGGCTTCATTCAAATTTCGAATGAATCATGTGTGTATAGAAAGGAATTGGAGACCTCAGTGCAATTCTTAGTACTTTATGTTGATGACATCCTTCTTGTTGGGAATTCGAAAGATGACATAAAAGTGACTAAGTTATGGTTATCGAACCAATTCGAGATGAAAGATCTGGGTGATGCGTCCTATATCCTTGGAATTAAAATCTATAGAGATAGATCTAGAAGGTTAATAGGACTATCACAGTCGATGTACATTGACAAAGTATTGAAGAGATTCAATATGGAGTCAGCAAAGGTTAAGAACCTTCCTATGAGTGTAGGAACGTGTATTTCAAAGAAGATGTGTCCTAAGACTAACCTTGAGAAGGAAAGAATGACTCATACACCTTATGCATCAGCAATAGGTAGCATAATGTATGCAATGTTATGTACTCGACTGGATGTGGCTTATGCACTTAGTGTAACAAGTCATTTCCAATCTGACCCTGGAGATGGTCACTGGGCTGTCGTGAAGAATATTCTTAAGTACTTGAAAAGTACTAAAGATTTATTCTTAGTTTACGGAGGTCAGAAAGATCTTACTGTCGAAGGATATTGCGATGCAAGCTTTGCATCTGACTTAGATGATTTTAAGTCAATGCCAGGATACATTTTCTGCCTAAACGGCGGAGCAGTGAATTGGAAGAGTTCCAAGCAAACGACCACTGCAAATTCGACCACTGAGGCCGAATACTTGGCTACAAATGATGCAGCTAAGGAAGGTGTTTGGATTAGAAACTTCATTCAAGAGTTGAATGTTGTTCCTAGCATGAAAGACCCCATTTCTGTGTTTTGTGACAACACTGGGGCGGTTGCTCAAGCAAGAGAACCAAGATCTCACCAACGGACCAAGCACATTGTGAGGAAGTATCACCTAATCCGTGATATTGTCAAAAGAGGAGATGTGCAAATTGAGAGGGTCACATCAACAGAGAACGTGGCAGATCCACTTACTAAACCCCTTAGTCGTGAAGCTTTCCAAGGTCATCTTCAGAAGATGGGACTTAGAATAGCTTTAGAATGGCTTTGACAGGCAAGTGGGAGATTGTTAGGAATAGTGCCCTAGAAAGCCGATTGTATATCCGCTTTGTGCTTTTCCTTATTGTAATCACAGACAATCTTTGAATGAAATAACGAATTAAGGCAACACTTCTTTATATGCTCTTGTTTGGTATGCGTTTACTTTAGCTGTGCATGTATGAGAACTCCCCTAATCCTGATGACTTTAGGACTCTACCATTTAGGTGAAATGGTTCATGAAACGAGCCCTATATCACATAAGTCATGATTAGTAAAATACTCCAAGCCGATGAGTCCTACAGACAGTGGGAGTGTCAACCTGACTCCTCTAAGGCTTGCTTGTGGGATCACGCCCTTAAGAAGGACCACCTTGTTTCATGGAGGTGCAAAGTGTATAGTTGATACGTGCGTGATACATGAGGGTGCTTACTTTAATAATTAAGTTCACTGAGGTGCCCCGTGTGAGAACATTCCTAAATGGGAAAGGAAGTTTCTATTTCAGGAAATGGAAACTTCCAGATTAGGAAATATCTCACGAGTCATTGATGTGATTAATTGATCCTTAGACTTGAGGTTCTTTGTCACTTTATGAGTTAACTCTGTAGTCTTAGGTATAAGCTTTAAAGGGTGTCGCCTTAGACAACTGATTCAAGGTTTATGTTGGGGCTGCACAAGTGATTCATGAAAGTGAATGAGAATCAAGAAAGGACCTACACTTGCATTTGCAAGGTGATCTCTTATTGTGTAAGTCATTCATATGTCATATGGAGTCCTTGGCCAAGGCAGTAGATCAAGACATCAAGAAAAGGGTTTCTTGGATTGAGATCAAATGGATATGAAATGCACTTAGCTTTAAGACCGGATTATTAGGGTTTTGATTATTCCCTTACCCTAGATCTTGGTTGAGAGATAGTAAGTAGGAGGATTGTATCTCACATGAATCAATGACTTAAAGGTTCTGTCGAATCCGAACATTCCAATTCAGCTAGGGTTAAACACTTGTTGCTAGACTATGGTCGTTTAATCTGTGGACTGATTAATTAATTAGTGAATTAATTAATTAGGGTCACTGCTAATTGAATTGAGAACCTAGAGGGTCACACACAACAACTTGGTTACATGAGTTGAGGTTTTAAAATGATTAAACGAGTTAATCGAGCCAAGAGGGTTCCACACGTGTGAAACCACACGTGTGGGTCACGTGAGTGACACGTGTCCTTGTGACACGTGTCCCACACGTGTAAATATATATATTGTATATATATATATATGTTAAATAATTAAATGTGTTAATTATTTAATAGACTTTGGTTTAATTTTGAATTAAAAAGAAAGTCTTATTTTGGAGAAAAATAATCTAGTTAATTAATTATGAATTAATTAATTAGATAAAATAAGTTATTTATTTTAAATAAATAAACTATAAAATTATCCAAAAATAGTTTGGATATTTTTAGCTCTCTTGAAAGTTGATTTGAATTTGAATTCAAAGTCAAAGTCAAAATTACTTGATGATCAAGTAATAGGAGAGAGAGAGAGACCAAAACCCTAGCCCATAAAGGACTAGGATTTTCGGTTCTCCCTGATTATAAATAGGGGAGCTCGATCTCCCCTTAGAGCGAATTGACAATTCTTTTGGTTCATGTGTTGAACACCATCCTTTCTCCAAGATAAACGAAACCCTAGGTTAAGCCTAAACACTAACTAGAGAACTAGCATCCTTACTAGTTAGATTGTAGTCAAGTTGGTGGACTATCTCTAGAGAGCTTCAAGTTAGAAGCTTGAAGATTCGAGCTTTACCAAGGAGAGGGGATCAAGCCAAGAGAAGAGCGTTCTTGGATGGCTTGAAACGGTTCAAGAAAGAATAAAAGAAAAGTAAGTTTCTTAACTCTACGAATTTGGATACACGATTGCGAGTTCTAGATCCTTTTGTTGGGAATTTTTTTTTTTAAATTCTGCTGCTTTCTGATTCGTATTTTCCAACAAAAGCTTCCAACACCTCTCCACGGGATGCCTTCCCTGGCAATAAGTACAAACAGGTGGTCCCTGAGCCGGAGCCGGTCGAGCTGGAACAACAGGAGATACCACGGGACCGGTAAGACGAGGCTTTTTGTTCCCTAAGCCCTGGGGACGAAAAGCCGGTGGAATAGGAGCTCGTGGAGCATAAGAAACGGGCCTCTTACCCGATCCAGAACCGGATCCCGATACCCGAGTAGAAGAGAAAGGTGGAGGCTTCAACCTAACCATTTGGGCCTCAACTTGAATTGCTCTCTTTGTAACTTTGGCCCAAGTACTCACATTGGCGGCTTGTAGAGCTTCTTGAATATCCCGGCGAAGCCCATGGAGAAATTTTCGGGCCTTATGATCATCATGGTCAGCAATGTGAGTAGCATAAGGTGCTAACCTCTCAAACTCCAATAAATAATCCTCCACCGTCCGATTGCTTTGCCTCAAATTGGAGAACTCTTGGACGCGACGCTCTTGTGCACTATGAGG
Source organism: Lantana camara (assembly GCA_037501455.1). Lineage (NCBI taxonomy): Eukaryota > Viridiplantae > Streptophyta > Magnoliopsida > Lamiales > Verbenaceae > Lantana > Lantana camara. The sequence continues at coordinate 133,237,450 of CM074855.1, forward strand.
GATATATTTCTCATGGAATTCCTGCACAAAAGTCTCCCAATTAAACTCCATTCCCGTCCTCTCAAGCTTGGATCTCACACTTCTAAGCCAAATAGCCGCTTGCCCTTAAATAATACGTCCCGTGCAAACGGCTTTGTCTTGGGAACTCCCTAGACATATCTCCCATATTCCTCGAATCTCGGACAACCACTATTCCGCCTTAATATCATCACCTCCATACCACTTTGGAGGGTTATTGTTCCGGAAGTCCTTGTACACGGCGGAGATTTCTTGCACTTCACCCGGAAATACATTACCCCTTTGATTTTCTTGAAGTTGATTGAGTAGAGCCTGAACAATATTCTCCGCATTCATAAGTGGTGGCGGAGGTGCATTTGGTGCAGCCGGCTCATTTAAATCGGGGGTTCGTTCACGGTTTTATCTTCTTGGGGGCATCCTGAAAATCACAAATTCAAGTAATATGGATGCATGTAAATTAGTTTATGATCATGTATACAATTAGGAAAATAAACAAGTAATCAAGTAAGCCAATAGTTAAGTAATCAAATATTCAAGTCATATAGTCACATATGCACATAATCATATAGTCACATTGTCCTAAGTCGTACGACCTAGACAGACCCACCTGACACAAGAGCCCGGTTTTTTGCAACCGCGCTCTGATACCACTTAAGGATGTAGCACCCACACGTAGGGCCACATCCCCCGCACTATAATCCAAACCCGAATACGAAATGGAATGTCCGTACCCTAATCCGAATCATAGCGAATGGGAGACCAAACACACTCACTAGGCTAGGCCGAGCTAAACAAAACCAAACCAGAGTATGCGGAAGCGAATAAACAAAAGCAACAACTAGAAAATCATCACATATATACGTATAGGTACCAACACATACATAACCATATTGTATTTACATATAGGTAACAACATATAATCCCTGTACAAAGGCCATCACGGCGCGAGCAAAATATAAGTAAGTAACTACAAACCAACACTGTACATATACAAAATGATAAAGAGTGCAAGTATGTAAATGCACCTAACGAGACCTAGACCGACAAGTGCATAAAGAAGACACACTTCTCCGCCTAGCTCAAGCCCCAAAACCTGCAACTGAAAGAATAAACGAGGGGTCAGTCAACTGACTGAGTGAGGGGGCTAACGCACACCCACACCCTGTATATATAAAGCAAAACACGTATCAAAACGGGTGGAGATATGAACCGGAATAGGTTTTACAAACTAAAGCTTTCAAAACAAATACATATACTTTAAAACCTTTTCACAAATACTATCCCGATTCGTACTTCCCAAACATAACACAACACAATGCTCAGCGAGAACGAGCTTCCAACCTTTACTCCTCAGAACAAATTAAAGCAAAACATAAATCATAACACATCAACCTCTACTCCAATGATGGAAGAGCCACCGGCGGCCCTAACCATCCATAGCATATACAGACTCACGAGGGGTAGCGAACCCACATCGTGCCCTCCTCGGTTTTTACACCGAAGGCATTGAAATATCACACCTTCCCTAGCTCCCGGGGTCGCGTGTGATACATCGGATGGAGACTATGCACAGGCTTAACCTCGATGGCCCAAACCATCCCGAGGGCTCCTTACCCATAGCTCCTTGGATCCACAAACACAAATCATATCATTCATACCAAATCTTTCATAGCAATCTCGCTAACTAGAACCATAAAGACTTTTTCCAAAACTTAGCTTACATATGCTTATGTAGTATCTTTCCAAAACAAGAGTGGTCACAAGGTCATAAACATATTCTAATCAACACATATATATCTATATATATAATATACAGTCACATGCGCGGCTTGAAAACATCACATAAGGCCTTAGGTCACTTAACTAATCAAAAGTCCTAAACCTCACCTTGCTTGACAAAATACGAGTGGACGTGAACAACTACGCCTCGGGCTCGTCAACTGGAACCTCCTCTGAAAGGAAAACACGAAAGCCCAAGACTTAGACTCTATATGAACCAAAGAAGACGCTCGGCAAAATGCATGAATCATGATCACATGTAAAATATTACCATTATGTCATATAATTCACAAATTATAACATATTACATTTATTTACAATTTATCATGCAATTCAAACCAAGTTATAACATCCAACATGCAAAAGATTAGCAATTAAAGCCATAAAAGGGCATAATTTAAACAAAAAGAAGCAGTGGCAGCTCCCAGGTCTCGGGAAGAAGTGGGAACGACCCTTTCACTACAGGGAACGGTCGTTCCCGCTCTCGCTAAAAGTTTCTGGAGGATGGGAACGGCCGTTCCGAACTTCAGTTCAAAACGGGAAGGGTCGTTCCCAACTACCCGATCTTCTCCTCGCGCGTCTGTAACTTTTTGCAAAAATTTTGATCATGGAAACGGTCCTTCCCATTCCCAGTACAAACTGGGAACGACCGTTCCCATTCTCGGCAGAATACATTAAAATGGCCCGGAAGGGCCGTTCCCAGTTTATAACTGGGACAGGAACGGTCGTTACGGCCTGGTTCGAAAAGCTGAAGCAGAATCAGACATTACAGCAGCAGGGGAGCTTCAAAAATGGTCAGAAATGGCCGAGACCCAACACCAACAAGTTGCCACAACTTACCAAAGTGCACAAATAATTCATATAAATCAAGCTTGACATAAAGGCACCCAAATAACTCAAGAAAAACTGAATTTAAAGCCATAACTCCAAGGATGCAAATTCAAGCTTAAACCTATGATCACATTAATTGCTCAACTACCATGAAGTTTTATGCAATAAATACAACACATATAACATAAACAACTCATATATGAAGCTAGAAATCAATTACATCAAATATGGAGCACATAATCAACAAAAACATCAAACCCTTACTATTCACGTAGGGAAGCAAAAGCATACAAAACTCACTCCAAACTCAGATTTTAAACCATAGAAACGACGAGTAAGACGAGGGAAAACCGAAACATACTTAAGTTTGAGAAAAGACGAAGAATCGAGGGAGATCTTGGCTTGAGAAGGTTGGATGATCAACTTGGGGTTTCTTCTTGGCTTAAGAGCTGCTAAGTTCATGTAATGAAGGAAGGGGAAAAATGGTTCAGCCTTTAAGGGATGGACCGGTTCGGTTCAAGGTTTTTCGGTTCAAGTTGGTTCAGTTCAATAATTACGGGTTCAAACAAGGCCAACTCAATTAATACAAGTAATTCAATTGCGCAATTAATTCAAATAAATTCATATAAGTCATATACAATTAATTTAAAACACGAATACTATTAAATCACATAATTTACCTGTACCGACTGTGAGTCGGGGTGTCACAATATTTAATTAACAATAAATAATTAAAATAAGTATTTACTTATAAATCTTTTACGTGCATAAATGCCGATTAATTGTTTTAATTTTATATTAATTTATTTTACTTTGCAATTTTTTTATTTTAGTGATACATGTATAAATTTACTCGTATTAAATCAAATATATTTCTAATTACTAATTAGATTTAGGTTAGGCTGGTCCTTAATTATATTTTGTAATTAATAAGGAAAGATATATTTTTAATTATGAATTTTTTTTATTTAATTAATAAAGTCTTAATTATGGAAGATTTGGGCAACCGTAATTATATGTATGGTAAATTATAAGCAAAGCTTTTAATTGATATATTGATTTGATTGTAAATTTTTTTTTATTTGATTATATAATTAAGTAGGCATTACAAGAGAAAGACATTTTTTTCCTTTTATATTCTCAACGTTCCAATTCTTTTAATGAATGGAATGATGTAGGAAATGAATGAACTTTGTAATGGAATGAACAAAGGAATGGAATGACTTTATTATGACATTGCTATGATTGGTACGCCAAGTAATAAAGTTAGGAATGAAATAAAAATTTTACTTATTTCATTAATAATAATAATAATAATAATAATAATAAAGTATATAATTACAAATATTTTTATATTAAATATGATGGTGTCTGATTATGTTAGGGTCAAACTCCAATCACTTTCTATTTCGTTGAGATGGGGAAACAGGGGATGTGGCTCGAAGAGGTTCGCCGAAAAAGCAATGGGCTCTACCTGCTAGGACAAATACCAACAAAGTCAGAAGGCCAAACTGGGAAACTGGGGGTGATTCCCAGTTTGGCTCTCCGACACTCAAGTCAGGATATTTTAAAGAAGATAAAGAATGTAAGTTTCTGTATGAATGAATGCTTACGGTGGATGAGAAGATGTTGCTTATTTATAGTTGAGGCCAGGGACCCTTTGGTAATTTAATCTGTGTGGTCCTGCTCTAATGTTGTCCTAACACGTGTCGCAATGAGGAGAAACCTAGGGGCTAGGAGGAATCTCTTGCAAAAGTGGGTAAAAGTGAGTGTTTGCAACAGTGGCAGGTGCGCGGGCAAGTACGAAGTGTCAGAGAGCCATTTTAGGGGTTGGTAACGAGAACCGGAGGCGCACTCGTGTCAACCAAGGGCCTGAAAGGCTGGTGGATCCGCATGGGGATTAACGCCAAGATTGTTTAACGAGGGGGGAGCGCGTCCCCTTAGTTTGCAATTGTGTGGAGCTTCACTCGAGGGTAACCCCCTTGGTGAGTTGAGGTCTTGTCTTACAGCATATGAAGCGCTCGTTGGAGGAGCCATTATAACAACCACATTTCATGTGAAGGTGATGACACGTGCCCCTCAAGGGTCTTAGCACTCAAGGGTGAAAATTGTACGAGGGTGATCCGTTTTGGGATCAGAGTTGTCGTGTGTCAGGCGCTGGGGGTGCCACGTGTCAAATTGCGGACTAAGTGTATTTTGACCCCATCAAAATATATATTTTAAATTTTTTATTTTGAGTAACTATATATTTTCATATATAAATATATTATTACTATTTTATATCGAACGTGTTATATATATGACATTTACTATATGCACTATATATATGTGAGTGCGAGAGTGAGTTTGGGATATATATATATATATATATATATATATATATATATATACTATTTTTTATTCATACATAGATTATGTATTAATTATTTATTATATTTAATATATTTTTTATACATTTAAAAATAAATTTTAATATAAATATCAAAATTCGTTCTTTATACAATATTTGAATTTATAAAATTTTATAAATAAAATAATATTTTGAACATGTTTTTTAAAGATATAATATATTTATATTTAATATAATATATTAAATTTTCAATGTGATTAATAGTGATGAGACACAAAACCTCGCTCGGATCAGAGTCGTCCACGTGTCGCCATCTATTGACCTAAAACTTAGACGCTCGCACTAACGGGCTCGCGTGCCTACCCAGCCCATCCACTTGATGACTAAGTCCAGGTCCACGTGCCTCGGTCCACTATTCAAGCGGGGGATTCAGGCTAGAGAACCCGACGCTCGTGATACGGTCCCCTCATGGGCTATCCTCCCAGGGAAGCGTCCTACGAGGGCACGTTCTACCTTGCGCTCGGATTATCCAACGCTCGTTGGTCATTAGTCACAGGGGCCCCCTCGTGCCTCTCTTCGAGAGTCATCCACGCTCGAGTATGATCAACCCCTATTAAGGCGTCCGTACGCCTGCAGGACAGGGTTTGAGCTTCCCAACGCTCAACGTTCGCCAACAACCTCTGACACTATGGTATTGCGCACCTCGTACCTGACACGCCGCTTGCTTTTCAGAGCCGTCACTCTCATGCCCTCACCGGCCGCCACGTGTTAGGGCAACACAGGTTTGGGACCACACGGTCAAATTACCCAATCTGCCCTCACCCTTAACCTATAAATAGGGGGAAACACATGTTTTCTTCCCCAAGTCATCTTCTCCATCAAAACACACATTGAACTGGTTTATTCCTCCATTAATCTGCATCTTCCCAAGCTACATACTATCTCCAACACAGTTGCATCACCACCGCATTTTACACTCTTGGTGTTATCCTAGCTGGAAGAACCCACGCTCAAAAGGAAACCCAGTTCCTGAGGCTCCTACGCCTGTGATGGTCTTTCCCTTTCACTCACAAATTCTAAAATGATTGGTGTTTAAACCCCTTTACAAGTTTCTGCACTATCATTTTTGGCGCCGTCTGTGGGAAATCCATCACCACCGTCTTCGTCATCATCAGTTTCTTCCCTAAAAAATAGTTGAAAAGTGACACCAGCGACTCTCAACATGGTAACTGCAACGAGGTCAGGAGCAGTAGGAAGCAAGGGTGCTCTTCCCCCTGTCAACGAACAGAATGCAGAAAGCAACGCTCCAGCCGGAGGTACACCCCCGCCCGCGGCCGGAGATGGGGCCGGGAACACTGAAATTATCGCTGCCACCCTTCCCCCGTTGGAAACGAGGCAGGAGGCTCCGGCTCTGTCCCTGCTCCGCCAGCTCTCGTTCATAATGCTCATGCCGCCCACCCCGGTATGTATTCCATGGCCGTGCCACCGCCGGGGTATGCGTACATGCCAGCCGGGGTGATGCCCGGAATGATGCCCATGGCTCATCCCTACCAGGTAGGAATGCTAAATCTCCCTTTGACACTACCTAGGGAGATACAGGGAGTGGAAATGCCCCAGATAACTACCCAGCAACTTCAGGCGCTTTACGCGCAATGTGAGGGTCAGGCGGTCCAGAACGCTTGGGAACACTTCACCACGGCCTATTTCCCGTCACTGGCAGGTGCTCGAACGGCCCCGCCCCTTGGGGGACTCCCAGCCCATCCCCTAACAAGGGTACAACCTACCACCTGACCAGGAAAATGAGGTTCCCCTGAGGGCCCGACAAGAGCAACAGCCCGATGGAAATAAGAGGGCCGAGGATAATGAAGAGGTCCAATCGAGGGCCACAGAAAGGGAAAACCGCAGGAATGTCGGTGACCCTCAGCTTGCCGCAGTGCAAGATCAACTTAAGGGGCTCCAGAATGTGGTGGAGCAGCTCTCTCGAGCAAGGTCTCAAGTCCCCGCGAGGGGGGCGAGAGGTCCAGGGCCAGAGATGCTCGCCGACCGCATAGCCCAATTTCTCGCCGCCGAAGGGAAGCCAGCTATGAGGATCCCGAGGACAGGGATTACAGAATCGTGGCAGGCGATTCCCCCTTTATCGAGGAGGTACTGATGACCCATGCAGGGAAGGGCAAAATCCCCACGTCCGTCAACAGATATGATGGAACCACTGATCCAGCCGAACATCTAGATCACTTTGTGCACCTAATGCATTTATACGATCACCCGAGCAACTACTGGGCCAAGGTATTTATCACTTCCCTCGTGGGAATGGCCCAGGACTGGTACAAGAAACTTCCTCCACGCTCAATCCGAGGGTACCATGATCTGACAGATGCCTTTGTAAGTCACTTCAATTCCTTGAAGGCACCGGCCCCAGCCGCAACAGCTCTCTACAGCTTGGTCCAGGGGCCGAACGAGATGCTCCGGTCCTTCATGGGGAGGTTCAACAAGGAAATCTTATTAGTAGAGAAGCCCTCGATGGATTTCTTGAGGTACGTTCTTTTTGGAGCCATCAAGATGAAGCACTATATCAGCAAAGAATTCGTGGAGGAAGTGGCCAAGAAGAAACACGCTCATTGATGGAGATTAGGGAGATAGCGGACTCTTTCTTCACCCTCGAGGATATGTACATTGCGAGGGACCAGAAAATGGCGAACGCCCCTCGCCCCAGCAAAGTCCCTGAGGACAGAGGGGATCCTAACAGGGGTCGCCGTCGCAACCCTATTTCCACTCGTCGAAATCTCTCTCCCCCACGTAAGTTTGAGCGCATTCCCCTCAACCGCCCCATTGCTGAGGTATATTCCATGGCGGATAAGAAACTCTTCAAGAGACCGCCAAAATTGAGAGAAACAGAGGCCCAAAAGCGCTCAGGAAAGTACTGAGCTTTCCACAAGCAGAAAGGGCACGACACCAACGAGTGTCGTCAGCTTGAGGGTGAGATTCAGAGGCTCATCGTTGGGGGGCACCTCAAGGAATTCGTGAAGGTGTTGGAGAGGTATGATGAACATTGCGCTGAGCGAGCGCGTGCCAGAGGAAGAAGTCGTTCCCGCTCGCGGAGTCCACACCACCATCACACAGAGCCAAGTGACCGTGGCAAAGGGAAAGCCACAGACACGGAAAACCAGCCCTTCGCGGTCATCCACATGATTGCTGGAGGACCCTCGGGGGGCGATTTTAACGCTTCCCAACGCCGATACATTCGAAGCTACGATCAAAGATCTTCTCAACTCAGGCCAGTGCTCTCCATCGACAGCTCATCGCGCTCGGAAAAGGATGAGAGCGTAGGTTTCACAGAGAAAGACCTAGAGCACATTGTAACACCCCATGGGGTCGGTGAAACCTCTGACTGCCCCATGGTGGTTAGCTTAGACGTTCATAACCATGTTGTAAAGAGGGTTCTAATTGATAGTGGAAGCTCTGTGAACGTTCTCCCTTATTCAACGTTTCAAAAGATGAATATAGCAAACATTCCACTTGAACCCTTCAGAACAGCCCTCGTCTGCTTTGGGGGTTCCGAGATTGTCCCTCGACGACAAATTCGTTTGGCCACCTCATTTGGTCGTGCCCCACAGCGAAAAACTTTGAATGTTCTTTATGCAGTGGTCGAAGTAGATCTCCCATACAATATCAGCATCGGACGCCCAACGCTCGTAGACTTTAAGGCGGTAATTTCAACATATCACCAGAAGGTCAAGTTCCCTACCCCCGAGGGAATAGGCGAAGTACTGTGCAATGTCAAAGAGCCTTGGGAATGCTACATCCTTTCCCTCCGAAGCCACAAGCCCAAGCAACCAGCTCAGGCAGGTTCCACCAAGAAGTCAGTGGATTTTCCCAAATTGGATGAAAATGGTCCCGAGCGCAAGAGGGCCAAACTTTACAAAAAGAAAAATAAAAAGAAGGCCGAGACCGAGCCCAAAGACACAGGGAGGGCACCCCTTGGTGCCATTGGAGAATCATCCTCAGAAGACGAGGATCGCCTACCCTCGGGAGGTTCTAGTGAGAAACTTACAGGCAAGAAACGAGCGCTCGAACAGCCGAGGCCTGAAGTGCGGATAGAGCCATCAGAAAGCTTTCTAACCATCGAATTAGAGCCCGGGAACCCCGACAAAACCACCCAGATAGGATCCAATCTTGACGGTCCCTCGCAAATCATGATGATCGATTTCCTCCGTGAGAACCTTGACATATTTGCATGGAAGGCTTTTGATCTCACTGGGATAGATCTGAGTGTCATAGTCCACAGGCTCAATATGGACCCGGCCTTCAAGCCCATCAAGCAAAAGAAAAGAGACGTTCATGGATTTATGAGGCAAGTTATTGAAGAGGAGGTAAACAAACTCCTCGAGGCTCAGTACATAGAGGAGATCCTATACCCTGAATGGCTTTGCAATGTGGTGCTCGTGCCCAAGAGCGCTAACAAATGGCGCATGTGTAATGACTTCACGGACCTCAATAAAGCGTGCCCGAAGGATCCGTACCCTCTACCGAGGATCGATCAGTTGGTGGATTCGACCGTCGGGTGTGAACTTATGAGCATGATGGACGCTTTCCAGGGGTATTATCAAATATTTATGGCCCCAGAGGATCGCCCTAAGACTTCATTCGTGGTCCATATGGGCGTTTACTGTTTCAAGGTTATGCCCTTTGGGCTCAAAAATGCAGGGGCGACATATCAACGCCTTGTCAACAGAATGTTTGAGCGTGAGATTGGAGGGTCCATGGAAGTGTATGTGGATGAGATGATTGTTAAGAGTGAACGCCAACATTCCCATCTAAAGGACCTCAAGCGAACGTTCAACATCCTGCGTCATTATGGGATGAAATTGAACCCTTCCAAATGCACATTTGGCGTTCGGGGTGGCAAATTCTTGGGTTACATGGTCAGTCAACGAGGAATAGAGACTAACCCGGAGAAGATTAAGGCAATCCTTGATATCCCCTCCCCTCGGAATGTGAGGGAAGTTCAAGTGTTGGTGGGAAAGATTATTTCATTAAACAGATTCATCTCCCGCTCGGCGGATAGGAACCTACCCTTCTTTAGAATTTTTCGCAACGCTCGCAACTTCGCCTGGAGTAAGGAATGCGAGGAGGCTTTGCAGGATATGAAGCGATACCTCGTGAGCGCGCCATTGTTGACCAAGCCTAGCCCTGGAGAAAGCTTAATTATTTACCTTTCAGTCACCGCAGAGGCTACGAGCGCTGTCTTAGTGGCTGTCCGTGAGCGTAAGCACTTGCCGGTCTACTATTTGAGCAAAACTTTGCAAGGGGCTGAGAAAAGATACATGGAAATAGAGAAATTCGTTTTGGCGCTCGTCAATGCTTCTCGAAGGTTAAAGCCTTATTTTTAGGCTCATTCTATCACAGTGCTCACAGATCAACCTCTCAAACAGGTGCTCGCAAAGCCAGATGTTTCAGGGAGATTAATTAAATGGGCGATTGAACTTAGTCAGTTTGACATCGCTTTCGAGCCTCGCACGGCGATACAGGCTCAGGCTGTGGCTGACCTATTGGTGGAGCGCTTCAACTTAGATACTGGGCCCTCGCTGCAGGAGGGACTGTGGCTTCTGCACACAGATGGCTCCTCGACCTCACTAGGGGGGGAGTAAGAATGAGCCTCAGAGACCCTCGTGGTACAGAAGTTGACTACGCTATTAAACCAGCGTTTCAAGTCACCAACAACGAGGCGGAATATGAGGCTCTAATCCAAGGGCTTAGAATAGCCCTCCAGAATGGTGTCGTTCGGGTCACTGCATATGTTGACTCTCAGCTAATCGCAAGTCAAATTGATGGTACTTATGAGGCTCGAGAAACCACTATGGTGCAGTACTTGGCGAGCGCTAGAGAAGTTATTGTTGGAAAATACGAATCAGAAAGCAGCGGAATTTAAAAAAAAATTTCCAACAAAAGGACCTTGAACTCGCAATCGTGTAACCAAATTCGTAAAGATAGAAAATTTACTTTTCTTTTATTCTTTCTTGAAGCGTTTCAAGCCACCCAAGAACGCTCTTCTCGTGGCTTGATCCCCTCTCCTTGGTAAAGCTCGAATCTTGAAACTTCTAACTTGAAGTCTCTAGAGAAAGTCCACCAACTTGATCACAATCTAACTAGTAAGGATGCTAGTTCTCTAGTTAGTGTTTAGGCTTAACCTAGGGTTTAATTTAATCTTGGAGAAAGGAAGGTGTTCAACACATGAACCAAGAATTGTCAATTAGCTCTAAAGGGGAGCATGAGCTCCCCTATATATAGGAAAGGGGAGGGGCGGCCGAACCTAGTCCTAATGGACAAAGGATTTGGTCCCTCTCTCTCCTATTACTTGATCATCAAGTATTTTCCAACTTTGACTTTGAATTCTAATTCTAGTCAACTTTTAAGAGAGCTAAAAATATCCAAACTATTTTTGGATAATTTTATACTTTATTTATTATAAAATAAATAACTTATTTTTATCTAATTAATTAATTCATAATTAATTAACTAGATTATTTTCTCCAAAATTAGACTTTCTTTTTAATTCAAAATTAAACCAAAGTCTATTAAATAATTAACTAATTAATTATTTAATATATATATATAATATATATATACATACGTGTGTGACACGTGTCACAGTGACACGTGTCACTCACGTGAGCCACACGTGTGATTTCACACGTGTGGAACCCTCTTGGCCCGATTAACTCGTTTAATCATTTTCAAGCCTCAACTCATGTAACCAAGTTGTTGTGTGTGACCCTCTAGGTTCTCAATTCAATTAGCAGTGACCCCAATTAATTAATTCACTAATTAATTAATCGGTCCACAGATTAAACGACCATAGTCTAGCAACAGGTGTTTAACCCCTAGCTGAATTGGAATGTTCGGATTCGACAGAACCTTTAAGTCATTGATTCATGTGAGATACAATCCTCCTACTTACTATCTCTCAACCATGATCTAGGGTAAGGGAATAATTAGAACCCTAATAATCTGGTCTTAAAGCTAAGTGCATTTCATATCCATTTGATCTCAATCCAAGAAACCCTTTTCTTGATGTCTTGATCTACTGCCTTGGCCAAGGACTCCATATGGCATATGAATGACTTACACAATAAGAGATCACCTTGCAAATGCAAGTGTAGGTCCTTTCTTGATTCTCATTCACTTTCATGAGTCACTTGTGCAGCCCCAGCATAAGCCTTGAATCAGTTGTCTAAGGCGACACCCTTTAAAGCTTATACCAAAGACTACAGAGTTAACTCATAAAGTAACATGGAACCTCAAGTCTAAGGATCAATTAATCACATCAATGACTCGTGAGATATTTCCTAATCTGGAAGTTTCCATTTCCTGAAATAGAAACTTCCTTTCCCATTTAGGAATGTTCTCACACGGGGCACCTCAGTGAACTTACTTATTAAAGTAAGCACCCTCATGTGTCACGCACATATCAACTATACACTTTGCACCTCCATGAAACAAGGTGGTCCTTCTTAAGGGCGTGATCCCACAAGCAAGCCTTAGAGGAGTCAGGTTGACACTCCCACTGTCTCCAGGACTCATCGGCTTGGAGTATTTTACTAATCATGACTTATGTGATATAGGGCTCGTTTCATGAACCATTTCACTTAAATGGTAGAGTCCTAAAGTTATCAGGATTAGGGGAGTTCTCATACATGCGCACATAATGGAAACACTCAAAACACGCATTGGCATATAAAGAAGTGTTTGCCTATGATCAATCGTATGTTATTCAAAGATTGTCTGTGATACAAGAAAAGTCCCAAAGCAGATTACGTCGAATCGGCTTTCTAGGGCACTATTCCTAACAGTTATATCAAAGTTCAAAGAATTTCATTTGCTGCAGATCCCGAGAGCAGAAAACGAGCGGGCAGAAGCTCTTTCTAAGTTTGCATCCGCCTTGGAGGGCTCCTGCGAGCGCTCTGTCACATTCGTCAGAACGGAAAGGCCACTGATTCGCGATACGGGACCCTCAGATGAAGTCAATATGCTAGATCCCTCCGAGCCTTGCTGGCTCGATGACATCATTAGATTTTTAGGAGATGGAGCCTGCCCGAGCGATAAAGTGGAAGCATGGAAGATTAGAAGTAAAGCCCCTCGTTTCTCTTTCGACAGCGAGGGGCGGCTATTCAAGCGGTCTTTCCAGGGTCCACCATTAAATTGTCTGAGACCCTCGCAAGCCAAGGAGGTGTTGGAGCATGTGCATAACGGGAGCTGTGGGATTCATTCTGGCAGTCGAATCCTGGCAAAGAAAGTCTTGAGGAGTGGGTTCTATAGGCCCTCGGTGTTACAGGATGCCATCAGTTACTCCAAGAAATGCCCTAAGTGCCAGTTTCATTCTAACACCCCTCAGTTGTCGGTGGCTCAAATGATCTCTAATGATGTTTCGTGGCCCTTCGATCAGTGGGGCATTGATATTGTGGGACCCCTCCCAATGGCGGTCGGACAAAAGAAATTCGTAATACTTGCTGTAGATTACTTCACTAAGTGGGTCGAAGCTGAATCAGTCGCGAAAATAACTTTCAAGGTTGTAAGGGACTTCATTTGGAAGAACATCATTTGCAGATATGGCATCCCGAGGGTGCTCATCTCGGAAAATGGTTCCCAGTTCATCGTCGCCGACACACGGGATTGGTGCTACGAACTTGGGATTGAGCAACGCATCACTTCCGTGGGCCATCCTCAAGCCAACAGTCAAGCTGAAGTGACCAACCGAACCATACTCCAGCATCTGAAGACGTTGCTCGAAAGTAAGAAAGGGGAATGGACTGAAGAACTTCAAGGTGCGCTATGGGCATATCGCACCACCCCCCGAGCGGCTAAGGGGGAAACTCCTTACTCTCTGGTATACGGATCCGAGGCTATGATACCTGCGGAGATCGCTCAAGAATCCGCACGCGTTGCCTATTTCGAGCCTGCCACCAACGAAGTCAATCGAACATTTGAATTAGATTTATTAGATGAGAGGAGGAACTTAGCCTGGGCTCGCATCCACAAATACAAGGCGACCGTAGCCCGCCAGTATAACAAGCGTGTCAGAGAAAGAACTTTCCAACTAGGGGACTTGGTGCTTAAAAAAGTTGAAGTTTCTGATCCCAATTGGGAAGGCCCCTTCAAAGTCGTCCAAGTACGAGCAAACAATACCTACTTGCTAGAGACCTTGCAAGGCGAGTGTCTCCCAAGACCATGGAACGCGTGCAACCTCAGAAGGTTCTACGTGTAAGTGTCAGTCTTTGTAATTGCCCGTTCGCGGTATGGTGTACTTTCTTTTGGCAGAGAGCATGTTGTAATCATTTCAAAAATTGCAAGTATAATATTAAATATTTGATCCATTGTTATGTCATTTATTTACTTTCCTTTTGATTAATGATTTGGGTAACAGAAAGCCTACTCCGTGTCGAGCATCCTCCACGTCGAACGATTTAAGTAATACCCCAATCGTTCCAAAGCAACGCTATCTGTGTGTTGGGAACCCTCCACACAGAATAGTTTGATAATTCATAAGTGTATAAGTCCAAAGAACGAGCGTGTCAAAAAGTAGGGTGTTAGACACTTAATTTATGCCAACTGGGTACTCGCCATGACAGTTCGTGCTCGTAAACCCCCAAGGACCCTCGCCTTCTTAACTAAGAATACACTCGTGAGTAGCAGGCGTTGGGCTAGTCCTCCCATGAACGCTTGAGGGCGGAGTTAACATTACAGCAACGCTCGTTTTTATTCTCATAATAACAAATCCTGCAGTTGATTTCTGAGTCCATTAGAATGGTTGAGACGCTCAAGATAAAGGTGCACGTCTCAGGTTCAAGGCCAACACTTAGCTAAGTCCTCGGGGGTTTTCTAAGTTCAAATTCGGGCCTCATTGTGAGAATGGCCAGGGAATCCTCATAAGGAAGACCCTCGCGCCCACACTTGCATCTCTCAAATGGTCAGACGTTACCAAATCCTAAACTTGAGACGCATGGTGATGGAGGCTAACGTACCCTTAAGAGAAACACCCCCCGTGCACATGCATTCCCATTGCAGATATCCAAGTGTCAAAGTAAACATGTACGTAATCATCCAACATAAAGAGACTACCCTGCCCAGCGTTCAAAGAATAAGGAAATCAAACTTCAACAAAGGAGGTATTCAGAGAAAGATAGAAAACAAGTTCAAAAGCACCACCGAACGTGCAAAATTTAAGTACAAAGAGTTAAAATGTTCATAAACATAAATGGAAACTAAACTAGTTGAGCAGTAAAGTAGCAGAGAGAGGATCTTCAAGGGGCTTGACTCGCGGGCTCAGGAGGGGCAGTTGAAAGAGGGACTGGGGCCAGCACCTGGGCATTGGAAGTTTGCGCATCACCAGGGTCCTCGCCATCTTGAGCGTCAATGGTAACGCCATCATCCTCTATTTGTAGAGGCTCGGGATTTATGGGATTGGCCGCCATGAACTCACCCTGGAGCATCGTCACAAGCTCCTGATACTCGGGCTCAGCCAGTTCTTCTGAGGGATCCTCGTCATGAACTACTGGCTCGCAGTTCTCGTCTAAATCCATGCGGAGGCGGTCGTCGGTGTGAGCACTTTCAGGGGCTAACCCTAGTTTGACCATCTGCCCAATTGCTTTGTAGAAAAAGCGTCTGGCGTTGTCAAAGCAATGGAGGTTGGAGGCAAAAACGAAGGCCTTGGAGCGCACAAACTTCATCACTGAGTCCCATGCTACCTTCGACTCAAGGCTGGCCACCTTTTCTTGCAAGTCCCATGCTACCTTCGACTTCATCACCGAGGGACTTCTTGATTATATCGTTCTGGCGAGTACTCTCGGCCAACTGCTGTCCCAATTCCCCATTCTGGACCCTCATCTGGTCACGTTCCTCTTTCAGCTTATCGTGATGATGGTTGAGGGTCAGGAAGGCGTCGTCTGATTTTTTCAAGGCTTCTTTCAGCTTATGCCTCTCGAGGTTGGCATCCGTCAGTTGAGCGCAGACTGTGTTGTAATCCTCCTGCAACTGACCGGGGTCAGAGACGCGCAGCAGCTTCTCATATTTGGCCTTATGTTGCGAGTAGGCCTGCGCTCGACCCTGCAAGTTCTTCAGCCTCGGGATTACCTCCTGGAAAGCCAAAATCGAGGGTCACTATCAAAAGTGGAGACAGAGTAGACTGATGTTTTGCAAAGAAAATGGAAGACTTGTCGTCATGAGGGCGTGACAAGCATCGTCCACAATACGAGCGACGTCGTGCTCGTTCAACTTGTCATGGTCGCCGAAGAACTGGAGTTTCCCGACGATATCGGAGACTAAGTTTACGGAATACGCGCTCTTCTTCAGCAGTACCGGACCCTCGGTCCGTTGGTGTTTGTAACGAGCGTCCCCCCGACAGCCAACCTTCCAAAAATCTTCTTCCTCCGACGATGAGGTATCGCCACCATCGCCCCGGAGGCCCACCACCACCTCCTTGCCTTTGCCCGAAATGGGAATCGAGTCGGGCAGCCTTTTTCTCTTCCCTTGACGGTCGGCCCTCAGGAGATCATGTATTTGGACCGCTGTCCCCGAGCGGTTACGGGAGGTGCTTGAGCTCAGGGCAATGGGCCCTTCTGGGTCTTCTGCAGCGGCCGGAGGGGGAGTAGAACCCCGAACGCCATCGACGGTCAGGTCTTCGATAGGACCGATGGTCGGAACTTCATTTCCCGTGCCCCTACCACCATTTCCTCACCCTGCCCTTCGCCGGGCTCCTCTTCCCCTCGGGGCATTGTGAACTTGTGCATGTTGCTGCGGTTGTTGAGGGTTAACGTCTCCCCCCTGGGCGCGCATTATCTCAGCAAGACATTCGGCATCCATTCCTGCTGTTAGTATTTGGATATCTGCAAAACAAAAGGTGTGAGCGTCAGAAATTGGATGTTTGGATAACAACTACAAAGCGTAATAAGAGAAGATAAGTCAGTGAAACTATTCTAGAGGTTAGAGCAGTTAGTTCCTAGAATCTAACCGTCGACCTAGAATCTAACCGTCGAGCGCCATGATTTCGGCTGGAGGATCTATTATCATGCTCGAGGGGCAGGATAGGCCATAACGGAATAACACTCCCTCGTTCTTCATCAGGACCTCAGCCTTGATCCACTTCTTCTCACTCCTCATCTCGAGGTCTAACCCCTTTGCCCAGTCCTCAAAAGCCTTATTCCTTATCCTCTCCCTAACCAATGGCCCCTCGCCATGTATCAACCACTCTCGGTGAACCCTAAAAATTCCCCCGGGAGCCCCCACGAAAAAGTATTTCTCTTTCCAATGCTCGCCATAGGAGGTGGATGGAGAATCTATCATCTTAAAGCCCGATTTGGCCTGGCATAACAAAACCCATCTGTAGGAGACGAGCGTGGTGAGCGGGCCACTTGTATTAAACTGTCAAAATTGGCGATCGAGGGTTCGTAGCCTAGGGCTCTCATCATAATTACAAAAGTGTTGATTAAGGTTATGCCGTTCGGCAGAATTTGTGAAGGGCAAAGTACAAGGTGATGACAGATGGTAGCGACGGCGGACGGAATGGGAAACCTCAGGCCCCCGGCCATGACCACGTCCCAGTAGATCGTCAGCATCCCGGGCGGCGGTCGATTAGCCCTTTCTCTCTCCTCGGGAAGTCTCATAGGGAATACCGCTTCATCCCAATACACTTTGCCCCTCAAATCCTCCAAATCATCGAGCGTCAGAATGATCTCAATCTCATCCGGAGATCTGTCGGTTTGGTGGGGGTTATTTTGCCTCACTCGAGTTGCAGGCTCCTTCCCCTTTCTCTGACGCTTTCTGGGGGGTTCAGCCTCAACATAATGCCCGGACGGCCCTGCACCACCCTCAAAGGCCTCTACTGCCACTGTGACCCTATGATCCTGAGGCCGCACAGCATTGTTAAGCACAGGGAACACCCTCTCTCCCTGTCTCTGCATCTCCATGACGTTTCCCATCTCCTCAAATAGATCATCCATGCCCACAGAAGCACGCTCATTCATTCCTTGAATGGCGGCATCAACGTCTTCGTCCCCAACTTCAGCCGGAGCCCTGGCCACTGGGATGGCGATTGGTATCTCGCCGCCAGGAGAGGCTCTGGTCAGCGGGACGGCCATGGGCACGTCACCATGAGGGGAAGAGCTCCCCACTGACATCTCATCTATCTCCCTAACATAATCATCTGATTGGTGTTCTACCATGTCTAATCCTTGATTTTTGAATGAGAGGCTTCTCGCGAAAGCTCAAATGAAGAAAGAAGATTCTGAAATGAATTTAATGGCAGAAAGAGGGCCTTTTACTCAAGGGTTTCACTCACCCAACCTAAATCTAAAAGTTAGTATAAAGAGAATCAGAAATTATCGGGATGTACCTGGGGTTTGAGAGAAGAGATTGCTAGAGTTTGCAAAGATTTGCAGAAAGTTTTCGCTGATATTATGCTTGGAGAAGACTGAGTGCGTGAAAGAGAGGCAAGGCTCTCCAAATCCCAATTTATAGGAAGAGTGGCAGCATCGATTAGGGTTAAAGATTCAAATTGCAATCATTTCCCGCCTGGGGAAACCCACTGCTTTTGGTAACCGCCTCATGTCTCCCGGAACACACACGCCCACGCTCCCACTCAGCATTCAATGCGGACAGGACTTCATTAAATGCGGTGTCAGAACGTGTCCGTTACGGAAGCCTAGAGGTCACTTCTCTGGAAAGAAGCTTGACCCTCAGATGTTCAAAAAATTCAAGGCTTGCTTCTCCGAAAATTCTACAGTACGCTCAAAACGATACTACAGAATTTGGGGGGCAAAATGATGAGACACAAAACCTCGCTCAGATCAGAGCCGTCCACGTGTCGCCATCTATTGACCTAAAACTTAGAAGCTCGCACTAACGGGCTCGCGTGCCTACCCAGCCCATCCACTTGATGACTAAGTCCAGGTCCACGTACCTCGGCCCACTATTCAAGCGGGGGATTCAGGCTAGAGAACCCGACGCTCGTGATACGGTCCCCTCATGGGCTATCCTCCCAGGGAAGCGTCCTACGAGGGCACGTTCTACCTTGCGCTCGGATTATCCAACGCTCGTTGGTCATTAGTCACAGGGGCCCCCTCGTGCCTCTCTTCGAGCGTCATCCACGCTCGAGTATGATCAACCCCTATTAAGGCGTCCGTACGCCTGCAGGACAGGGTTTGAGCTTCCCAACGCTCAACGTTCGCCAACAACCTCTGACACTATGGCATTGCGCACCTCGTACCTGCCACGCCGCTTGCTTTTCAGAGCCGTCACTCTCATGCCCTCACCGGCCGCCACGTGTTAGGGCAACACAAGTTTGGGACCACACGGTCAAATTACCCAATCTGCCCTCACCCTTAACCTATAAATAGGGAAAACACATGTTTTCTTCCCCAAGTCATCTTCTCCATCAAAACACACATTGAACTGGTTTATTCCTCCATTAATCTGCATCTTCCCAAGCTACATACTATCTCCAACACAGTTGCATCACCACCGCATTTTACACTCTTGGTGTTATCCTAGCTGGAAGAACCCACGCTCAAAACGAAACCCAGTTCCTGAGGCTCCTACGCCTGTGATGGTCTTACCCTTTCACTCACAAATTCTAAAGTGATTGGTGTTTAAACCCCTTTACAAGTTTCTGCACTATCAAATAGTATTTAATTTTTATTTATGAAAATAATAAAATATAATATGCATTTAACAAATATGTGACGACAATATAAAAATAATAATAAATTTTAAACATTGGGAATGACTAATATCATGGGGGACCAAAGGAATGGGTAATCCCATGCTTGTGGGAATGGACATTACCGAGGGAATGAGTATTCCTAATCATGTTTTGGTATCAATCATGGGTATAGGAATGGACGCAGTAATACCTATTCTATTCCCACTCCATTCCATCATACCAATCATGTCGTAAAGGTGTAATCTTTCTTTCATAACTCACCTATTTTTGCCTTAAGTCACCGGAGTCGATTCATCTCATCCCTCAGATTCATCTCTTCTTCAACAATTCACGACTGCAATATTCAATTTACTGTTATCCAGTGGGATTATTGATGCTTCTTGTCTTGGTGGATTTGTCTTAGGAGATGAGATATTCACGAGGTGCATACCGTAAGTCTATGAATTTGTTGGAATTATGTGATTGATTTCTTCTTTTTTCCAATTTTCATTGATGGGCTCTCTCTCTCTTGATGTAAATTGTTCTTTCTTGTTGTATTTGAAGTTTAATGCAGTCCAATTTCTATTTTCTTCTTCTTCTTTTCCATGTTGTATTAAGTCTATGAAATGATCATTGTTTTTTACAAACTGTTTTGAGGCCCTTTTAAATGCTGATAAATTGTTATTGCTTCTTAACCATAACTACGAAGGTTTATGTAATTAACTCTATATCGTTCGTATTGCTGCTTTATGAGAGATTTTGAAAATAGCATGCTTATATTTGGTGCTTTTATATATATATATATATATATATATATATATATATATATATTTTAGTCATTGTAAGAGAGGTCAACCTCAGTAAGTTCGTGTGACGCTCCCATTATGAAAAATCCAAATATAGGGCCTCGAGCCCGTTTTTCTTAATACATGTAGCGTAACTTAGTTTAACTAAATGTTTTAAATTTGAGTCAAAAAGAATTTGGATCCCTCTAGTTACTTTGGTTTGTGTGTTTAAATAAATAAAAAGAAAAAAGATGTCTCATATTCAAGTTTTTAAGGACCCGACTCAAAACCAAATAAATAAATTTTTAAAAAATTAAATTAAGATAACCATGTGAACCATGTACGAGGGAGAGCCACAAAGAAAACCACATATTGCAGTCTGCAGATGTAAAAGGCCTCAGCCCAAAGACCCCAAACAATTGGAATGGGGCAAATCAATTTTTACATGCAAAAGCCTTTTATATAAGATTCAAATTAGGAATTAATGTCCTCAAAAATCATATTCTAAGACTTCACGTTTGAATTGGAGCCCAATAACCCAAACTCTGATTGGTATATTTGAGTATCTCAACTCTCAAGTTTTCGTTGTCTCTCTTCCATGGGAGTATTTCGTCTCTCATGTTGAGAGTTTAGAAACCTGTTTCCTTACGTTCCTTTCAACCTCTTCCAACGGCGGCGGAGGAGGAAACTTCCGGCAGTCTCAACGTTGTTCCGTGGTTAAGCTTGGCAGAAGTTCGGTCGGGAACAATTCGGTACACATGGAGGAAGAACTTCACAACCTGGGAGCCATGCTCACCCTCATAGAAGAGGAGTCCATTGAAATCTGTATTTCTGACGAGGCGTGGAATGCATCCAGATTGAACATAAATCTCTGCTTGGTGGGCAGATTATTCACTACAAGAAACCTGAACTTTGAAGCCTTGAAAAATACTCTCACAAAAGTCATGAATCCAGCAAAAGGCCTAACAATCCATAAGCTCCGGGACGATCGTTTCATGATGACTTTTAACCACAAAATCGATAGACAAAGAGTGTTGGACGGGGCACCTTGGTCCTTCGAAAAGCAACTTATCCTCATCAGCACTATCAAGGAAAACGAAGATCCCATGACAATGGAACTCAACTGGAGTGATTTCTATATTCACATCCATGGTCTTCCCTTTGCGAAGATGACTAAAGAAATAGGTACCTGCATCGGAAACGCAATTGGGCTCCTAATCGATGTGGATTTTGATCGGTCTAACAGAAACAATTTCGACAGCCTTCGCATTCGAGCCAGCATCAACATTACTCAACCATTGCGAAGGTGCGTAAAACTCAAACAACCCAATGGCGATGATCTGTTCACCACTCTCACATATGAAAGGCTTCCCAACTTCTGCTACATTTGTGGTCTCTGCAACCACACTGAAAGGATTTGTGAGAAACGTTTTGTGGAAGGTTTCATTGACCCTAAACCTAACTACCCATACGGGCCATGGCTAAGAGAAGGCTCGAACAACACCTCCAACCCGTTTAAAACCCATTCCTTCCAAAACAGAGAAATTCGCTCATCAACCTGTTCACCTGCTTCTTCTCCGGCACCAGTCTCCACCGGAAAACAACAATCAGAAAATCCGGACCCGATTCTCGATAAAGCTTCTCCCTCGTTGACCCCACCCTCATCGATTCTCCAACACCCCCAAATCAGCAGCAGTAACCCGCCACCTTCTCCTACCAACCCCACCAACCAGGTAAGCTTTACCATTCCTGTACCTCGTCAAAGTCTTCTGGCCCTGACAGATTCTGAACCAAACCATTCTGTCATCGACTTATCAGCCGCAGCCAGCAGAACTTTTAAACCCATGTTTTCTTCAGACACTCAAGCTATTCCTAACCCTAATACAAACTCAATCATCTCCCATGGGCTTGGAAATCAGATCAGCCCAATTAATGATACTATCACAATTGAAGCTCATTCTTCCAAAGAGCCCATCACCACCAAAATTAATTTAACTCCCAACCCTTCGGCCCACTCAATTTTTCCCCATATCAACCCATCAACAAATAACTCACCAACTTCGACTAGCAGCCCCTCGTCCAATTCTTGTGGCCCAATCAACAAACCGATAATCTCCATGGATATCAACTCCACCCATTTCACCCAGAACATCAACCAACAGGAAAACTCCTCTTCTCTCGACAAGCTCTTCAACGTCCCTGTTTCCGCCATGACACCGATCATAACCAAGAAAAAACGTAAAACCCATACCTCATCCACATCAATTCCCATCCTAACACCTAAACAAAGTGGCAAACGTAAACTCCAGTCCTCAAATCTCGAGCTCACCCCTGAAAATCCAACCAAGAAAGGTTGTCAGAACCATGTTCTTGCAGGAATATCCAATGTAACGGTGGAGGCTGCAATGCAGCCCCGCCGAGCACAATGATCGGCCTTTGCTGGAATTGTCGAGGGCTGGGGGGTCCTTCGACAACAAGAGAGCTGCTCGATCTAATTCGGGCAAATAACCCCTCAGTGGTTTTCCTTTCGGAGATACGCTGCAAGAAAAGGAGGATCGAAATTTTGAAAGATTCTTTGGATTGGTTTGGTGTAAATTTTGATTCCATCGGCATTGGAGGCGGTTTGGCCTTATTATGGAAACGAGATATTGATGTTACACTCCAAAGTATGTCCAAGTACCATATTGATGTTTTGATTCATGATCAAGTTGGCTCCCCACCATGGCGCTTCACGGGGTTTTATGGAGAACCCAACGCTCAGTTTAGATGGAAGTCTTGGGCACTCATTTCCCGTCTCAGTCGTGACCCCTGCCAGGATTGGCTTGTTTGCGGAGATTTCAATGAACTTCTTGGTGCAGAAGAAAAACAGGGAGGGAATCACAAAAATCCGTCCCTCATGCATGCGTTTCGCTCCTCACTCGATTCTGCCAACCTTGATGACTTGGGGTTTGTCGGCGATTGTTACACTTGGTCCAACAACCACCCCTACCCTCATACCATCCGTGAGAGATTGGATCGTGCAGTTGCTACTCCTTCCTGGAGGAACAGATTTCCACATTTTCGAGTCTCTCACATTCGCACCATTAACTCTGACCACCATGTTATCTGTTTTAACCTCGGGCATTCCCCAACTAGACAACCTCGCCGCCTGCGTCCCTTTCGTTTTGAGGCAGCTTGGGCCCGTGCTGATGATTGCAAACAAGCTATTGATAATTTATGGAATAAATCAAGTGCCTCTGATCCTCAAGAAAAGATTTTGGAAAATGTTTCTAATTGTCGAGTGGGTTTGATTAAATGGAAAAGGGAAAAGTTTGGGAATATTGAAAAGGAAATCAAAGCAACAGAAGCCCTTCTTCTCAATATCAGAAATGGTCCTGTTACTGTTGACTCACGTAATCTGGAAAATTCTCTCCGAGCTACTCTCGCTGAACTCTACAGAAGGAAAGAAATAATTTGGCAGCAAAGAGCTAAATCTCACTGGCTCTCTGAGGGGGATAAAAACACTAGATTTTTCCATGCCAAGGCGACGCAAAGAGCTAAAACAAATTCTATTGAGGGTCTCAGAGATAAAACAGGCGTTGTGGATTCATCCCCTAATCACATCCAGGGGGTTATCTCCCGTTACTTTAGTAATCTATTTTCCGCTTCCTTGTGTTCCGAGCAAGACCTTGACCGGATTCTTGGCCTTCTTGAACCACGTATCAATGAGGAGATGTTTCAGCTGCTTCTTCTTCCGTTCGACGATGTGGAGGTAAAAAAAGCTCTGTTCCAAATGTATCCTCTAAAGTCCCCCGGCCCCGACGGCCTTCCCCCGTTCTTCTTTCAAAAATATTGGGATATTGTGGGTAAAGATGTGATTGCTTGTGTGCTTGAGTTTCTTAATCACGATAGATTTATTAAAGATTTTAACTTTACCTACATTGTTTTGATTCCTAAGTGTCAAAAGCCTGATGTTATCACTCAATTTCGGCCAATCAGTTTGTGCAACGTGGTCTATAAGATTGCTTCTAAATGTCTTGCGAATCGTGTTAAACCTTTGCTTGATCGTATTATTTCCCCCTCTCAATCTGCTTTTATCCCCTCTCGTCTCATTACTGACAATGTCCTTATAGCTTTTGAAATTAATCATTTTCTCAAGAAAAAGAATAGGGGAAAGGAGGGTTTCTTTGCTCTCAAGTTGGACATGAGCAAAGCATATGACCGCGTTGAATGGCACTTCCTGGAACGAGTTCTTATCCGGTTTGGTTTCCCTACCCCTTTTATTTCCCTTATTATGTCTTGCATTACTACGGTTACATATTCTTTTCTTCTTGAGGGCTCGAGCTTCGGTCACCTGACCCCGGAACGTGGAATCCGGTAAGGGGACCCCCTTTCTCCTTATCTTTTCCTTTTATGTGCAGAAACTCTAAGTTGCATTCTTAGGGAGAAGGAGGCGAGCGGTCAACTCAAAGGGATTTCGATTTGCAGAGGGGCTCCGAGCATTTCTCATCTTCTTTTTGCTGACGATACCCTTATTTGTGGTTCAGTTTCTGCACAAGCTATGGACTGCATTAATGAAGCCCTAAATGACTATGCATTAGTGTCTGGACAAGTTATTAACCATCAGAAGTCTTCGGTTGTCTTCAGCAGAAATGTCCCACATTCTGATAGATTGGCTTTTGCTTCTCGTATTGGTGTCCAGCTGGTTGATCGCTTTGATCTTTATCTTGGCCTACCGTCCGTGGTGGGTCGCTCGAGAACTACAGTGTTTAATTCCATAAGGGAAAGAATTTGGAAGAAACTCAAAGGATATTCTGAGAAGCTCTTGTCCTCAGCTGGGAAAACGGTACTTATCCGTTCAGTTGCTCAGGCGATCCCCTCCTATACTATGGGGTGTTTTCGCTTACCGGACTCTTTTCTTAGAGAGATAGACTCGATGATTTCCAACTTTTGGTGGAATAATAAGGATTCTCGCAAAACCCACTGGATTGCTTGGGATAAGTTATGTCGTAGTAAAGATTCGGGTGGACTTGGCTTTCGTTCCTTCAGAGCTTTCAACAATGCCATCCTTGCTAAGCAGTTTTGGCGCCTTGTTACGCGCCCGAACTGCCTCCTTAGCCGCATTTACAAAGCACGTTATTTTCCGGATGGCGACATTTTCAATGCAAGATTGGGCCGCTCACCCTCCTTTACCTGGCGTAGCATCTTGGGGAGTAGATCCTTAATTGAGGCTGGTTCTCGGTGGAGAGTTGGCTCAGGGAGCAATATCAGAGTTTGGAAGGATCGTTGGCTTCCTCGCCCTCACTCCTTTCGGCCTCTTTGTAGGCCACCTCAGGCGGATGATGATTTACGGGTTTCGAGCCTTCTTTTACCGGATCAGCCAGCTTGGAATGTTCCCTTACTTCGCTCCATTTTTTCCGAAGATGAGGTCAACCTTGCCCTTAGCATCCCTCTCAGCAGTAGTAGGCGATCCGACCAAATCATCTGGCATTTCTCCAGAAATGGACGCTTCTCAGTCAAAAGTGCTTATCATTTGGCTATCGATCTTCAGAATCGCATGAATGCCTCATCTTCATCTACTGTCTCTACCCGTTTGTGGAGGAAAATATGGAATACACGGGCTGCTCCTAAGGTTCTCCTGTTTGCTTGGCGAGTGGCCCACGACAGCCTCCCAACTGCCACCAAACTTCGACACCGGCGTATATCCACAGATCTCTCTTGCCCGTTTTGTGGTTCTTCTGGCGAAGACATTTTCCATATCCTTCTCCATTGTCCTATGGCTCGGCAAACTTGGGCGCTCCTCCTTATACCCCAGGCAGCTCTTTCACATGATCACTTAAGCATCTCTGATTGGCTCCTCCATGCTCTACAGACAATCGAGACTAACAAGAGAGGGCTTTTCCTCACTGCCATTTGGGCCTTTTGGTGGAACAGGAATTCCAAGCTCATGGATTCAGATTCTCTTTCTCCTGATGGTCTTTCTCGGTTTATCCTTGATTTTTCATGCTGCTACGAGGAAGTAAACTCTAATCTAAGCCTTCCGCGTAGGCCTGCCCCTCCAGCCCGTTGGCAAAAACCTCCTGCGGGTATGATTAAGGTAAACTTTGATGGCGCTATCTTCTCGGAAAGTCAGGAATTTGGTATTGGGATTGTCGCTCGAGACTCCGCAGGGCTTTGTGTTGGTTGGTTTATGGATAGGAGGACGGGCTTGCTTACCCCGGAAGCGGCAGAAGCTTTGGCTGCTCTCGAGGCGGTCCGCCTCGCTGCCACACGTGGTTGGTCGAAAGTGACAATCGAAGGGGATTGCCTTAACCTCATTGAGAAAATTGGGCTTCATGACCAAGACAACTCTCCCATTGGTAATATTTTGATGGACATTGGTAGCCTCTCCTCTCGTTTCGAGTCTATTATCTTCTGTTTTTCTCCGCGTGAGACGAATTTCGTTGCTCACACGCTAGCCCGACATGCGGCTCCGGCCAGCTTTGGTGTTTTCTGTAATTAAAAGTGGGTCCGACCACATTCTAAAGGATCAGTTTAGGTAACTGATGTGGGCCTGTGACAAGCCCATAGAATAGAGTTTATGTAACTCTATTCCTATCCTATATATACATAGTTTCTCTGTGAGATAAAAGACACGATATACAGCATACTCAGATAAGAGATCTCTTTTACGTAGTCCATCATCCAGAGACTAAGGATTTGAGGGCGTGGAAACACGGTGACTCTAGTAGCCACCTTCAAGCTTCAAGATTACAGTCGAGGTTGCAGTGGGCGTAAAGCGACAATCGAATCCGAATTCGCTTCCGCAAAAGGTTAGTCCGATTATATATTCCTACAGTGTTATCAGAGCCTAAATTGTTCGTTTTATGCCTCTGTTACCAAGACTGTAAATCTACAAAATTATGTGTTAATCTTTGTTTATGAAAGCATGGTCAGATTAAATTATTTGTTAATATTAATCGTTATTCATGAGATATCATGCTCTAGATTTGAGATGATTTGTAATCTACAGTTTATGATATTGTGACTATATGTTAATCCTTATTTACGTTATTTGTGAATATCTATTGAGTACTATTATATTCGGAAATCTGAGATTACATAATCCACCAAGATTATTTGTTAATCTGCTGAAATTAGGCATACCCTTTGAAGATTTGAGATTTTCTGATTGAGATTATGTATCTGCAAATTTCGAGCATGCTTTCACGATATCTTTATTTTTGATATCTTTACCGTCTGTAATTATGTGTTAATTAAGTATGATTCCGCTGTTAATTATTTGCTAAGCATGCTATCAGTTGAGATTTATTATTATCCGTTAATTGCTGAGTAATTATCTGTTAGTTATTCTGTAAATTCTTGAGCATGCTAATTACAATAATTATCTGTTAATTATTTTACAAATTCTCTAAGCATCTAGATCTCTGTTGCTTTCTTTCGATTATATGTTAATTATAGAAATCCGACGTACCACCTAGTTCAGCCTTTTCCCTCAACCGCCGTCGCCGCTTCTGTAACGGCGGAACCCTAACATCGCCGCCGCCTCTGTGGTGGCGGAATCCAGCCATACCGCCTCTGTGGCGGTGGTTTTCGGCCAACGACCACCTCGTGGTACCGACAACGCCACTAATTAGATTTTAAAAAAAAAAAAAAAGAGAGAAGAAATCGAAACCCCAAACCTCCGCCGCTGCCTCTGTGGCGGCGAATCCGACCACCTTCCCACCACGGCTGCTGACGATTTTTCGCAAAAGGAGAAGAAGCGGCGAAGGCGAGACTCGGCGGAGTTATTGTCGTCGGTGACGAACTGAGGTGGGACCTGACGGAGGAGTTGGACTCGAGTTCGGGTCCGAAGCTTTCGGGGCGAATCAGAGTACGTGGCGGTGGCGGCGGCACGGAGCTGAAGTAGTGCTGCAATCTGTGTGTTTGGAGCATCCCCCTTTTTCGGCCATGGATGAAATGGTGCCTGCGAAGTGCTGTTAGGGATAGCGGAAAGGGGTGTAGTTTGCTGATTAGGTTCAGATTCTTTTCATAAGACTTTTGGTGGGCTATGGGGTTATTAAAGTATCAAGTATAATCTTTAATGGGCTTACAATATTTGGGCAATAAACACTTCGTGACATAAACACGTTGGGCCTAGGTACACTTGAATTTGTTTTAATGACCTAATTTTGAGCTTTCTAGCTAGACGGGAGCTAATAAGCCCAATTTGTTAATATATATATATATATATAAATATGTTTTATCTATAGCCCAAATATGTTATTATATAAATTGGTTTTGTATAATTATAAGTCCAAATCCACTCATGTATATAAATATGTTTTATATGTAAAAGCCCACATAAGTTATTATATAAATACGTTTTATATATCAGCAAGTCCATAACTATTAATTTATATAGATAAGTTTTATATAATATCATATAATATGTTTATATGATAATTCTTTTAGTAAATTAGTTTTACTAAATTAAATTGGTTTTATATATTAACATCCATAAGAACTAATTTGTTTTATATAATATTATATAATTTGTTTATGTAATATTCTATTTAGTAAATTAGTTTTTACTAAATTAAATTAGTTCAAATTTTTTTATGTAAATTCGTTTTAGATAATTATTAAAATTCATTAGTTGATTAAAATTTATCTTTGTGATAATTTAATGAATTATGTTAATTTGTTTGACAATAATTCAAGTATTATGAATATGTTTCATTTGGACTTTTGATAATTAAATTATTTGAAAATCCGAAATCACATTTTATGCGATGATTATGAGCTTAGCGAAATTTTCGAACATGTAATGTGAATGAAGGAAATTCTTGTTAATTTAATTATTTAGTTATGTGCCTAATAAATAGTCATTTTCTTATATACTTAGAGACATGTCTTCGAAACGCTTGGCACCTGAGACTTTAGACAAACTCGATGGGTCGAACTATGACCTTTGGCATAGGAAAATTCAGTACTACCTCCATGACCGCGAAGTAATGGACCCCTTGACCACTAGTAAGGTCGCGCCTACTGAGTCTATGAAAGGAAAACGTCCTTCTCAGACTAACGGACCAAAGGGTGGCGTGACCAAAGTAGGAAAACCTAAAGAAAAGAACATGGCGCGTGTAAAGTGCTACAATTGTGGGAAGAAGGGTCACTTTGCTCGGGATTGCCCCGAACCAAAGAAGAAACCTACTTCCTATTCTCCTCTTGAACTATATGTTTGTGCACATGCATTAGTTGCTAATCATTTTCCGAATTGGATTGTAGATTCGGGAGCAAGCAAACATATAGTACAAGACCGAGCTGGTTTCCGAGAGTTTCATCGTTATCCAGTGGGAACTCAAACAGTCGTTTTAGGAAATGGCAGCGAGGAAGACGTCCTCGGCATAGGGACATATCAGCTGAAGCTTCGTGGAGGAAATACGTTGTTTCTTCATGATGCTCTCTATGCACCGGGGGTGCGATGTTCTTTAATTTCAGTAGTTTCTTTGTTGAGACTTGGTTTTTCCTTTAATTTTAATTCTAGTGGTTTAGAGATTTTGTATCATGGCAATGTGTTTGGCCATGGTTCATTGCATAATGGTTTCTTTGTTCTTGACTTGGATAATATTTATAATAATAATTCCTCGCTTGCCTTAGTTGCTAATTTTGATTGTGATTCTGAATCTGTGAAATGGCATTCTAGATTAGGCCACATTGGCCAAGATAGGATGAGTCGACTAGCTAAAGAAGGTCTTTTGGATCGACTTACTAGGGTTAAGTTACCTAAATGTGAGTCATGCTTAGCTGGTAAGGCAACTCGAAAACCTTTTGGTAAGGCTTCAAGAGTATCAAGTCCCTTAGAGTTAGTCCATTCTGACATATGCGGACCCATGAACGTCAAGGGACGTCATGGTGCTATTTATTTTCTTACTCTTATAGATGATTATTCACGATATGGGTATGTGTACCTACTATCTCACCGCTATGAAGCACTCGATGTGTTCAAACGATTTGTGGCGGAAGTAGAAACTCAATTGGAACGAAAAGTTAAGACTCTTTGAACCGATCGGGGCCGTGAATATCTCTCTGATATGTTCAAGGAGTATTGTGAAGGAAAGGGTATACGCAGACAACTTACTATTCCTAGAACTCCACAACAAAATGGTGTTGCGGAACGAAGGAATCGTACTTTACTTGACATGGTTAGATCAATGATGGCACAAGCCAGTCTCCCGATCAGTTATTGGGCAGATGCGCTGCTGACGGCAGTATATATACTTAACCGCGTACCAAGTAAAAGTGTACCCGCCACTCCATATGAGTTATGGAATGGTAGAAAACCTTCCTTGGACCATTTACGCCCATGGGGTTCGGCTGGCTTTGTGCATAATCCAAATCACAAACATGGAAAACTTGGTCCAAGAGCCACTAAGATGGTGTTCATTAGATATCCTGAACATTCAAAAGGATATGTGATGTTCGGTGAGCATCCAGATGGTGGCATGACGGAGATAGATTCCCGCAATGTAGAATTTCTCGAGAATGAGTTTCCGAGTATCGGTGAAATCAAACGAGACCTTGAATTGCATGAGTTACAATCGAATGATGAGTTATCTCTTGGTAAGGGGAGGGATATGAGAAACCACCAAATCACCAAGGATAATTCAATTCCACTGCATGAGGGAGATAGTGGGAGTGATCTTACATTCCCGAATAGTGGAAACTTGTTTGTTAATGAAAATCAATCTGAACATGAGGTAGGTCCAAGTGTTCAAGCTCCCACACCACCAAGGGATAGTGGGAGAGATTCGATGCTCGAACAAACAAGTAATCAAGGTCCTACAATACGAAGAAGTGAACGTGGAAGAATTCCTCAGAGATACTTTCAGTTCGAAGAGGAAATTTTTCTATGCACTCCTTTAGAAATTGAGGAGCCTTCTTCCTTTAAGGAGGCTGTGAATTCACCGAATAATTCTGAATGGATGGATGCTATGAGGGATGAGATGGAATCAATGACTAAGAATAAGGTTTGGGATTTAGTTGACCTTCCACCTAAGCGCAAATCAATCGGAAACAAATGGGTTTTCAAGATAAAGCGCAAAGCGGATGGGTCAATTGATAAATTCAAAGCCCGACTAGTGGCGAAAGGTTTTACCCAAATTGAGGGTATAGACTATGAAGAGACTTTCTCTCCTGTGGTGAGACTTGCCTCTATTCGCCTACTCCTAGCTCTGGTTGCCCATTTGGATTTAGAGTTATTCCAAATGGACGTAAAGACTGCTTTCCTCAATGGTAACCTTGAGGAAGAGATTTATATGGATCAACCTATTGGTTTTGTATCAAAGGGTCAAGAAGACAAAGTTTGTCGTCTAAAGAGATCTATATATGGTCTAAAACAGTCTTCCAGATCGTGGTACTTCAGATTCCATGAAGCCATTTCTGAGTTTGGCTTGAACATGGTAGATGAAGACCATTGTGTATATGTCAAGAAAACTACAGAAGGGATTATGTTTCTTTCTCTGTATGTTGATGACATTCTTTTGGCTGGGAACAACATGGAGATGATCAATGCTACTAAGAAGTGGTTGTCCTCTGCTTTTGAGATGAAGGACATGGGTGAGGCAAGGTATGTCCTTGGCGTTGAAATAATGAGAAATCGTTCCAAGAGACTTCTTGGTTTGTCTCAAGAAACTTACATTAAGAAAATCTTGGAACGCTTTCGAATGCATTATTCCAAACCCGTTGATACTCCAGTTGAGAAGGGTCTGACCTTAAGCCTTGATCAATGCCCTAAAACAGATAAAGAAAAAGAGCAAATGAGCAACGTTCCTTATGCTAGTGCCGTAGGGAGCTTGAGGTATGCCATGTTATGTACAAGGCCTGACATTTGTTTTGCGGTTGGTTTGGTGAGCCGTTATCAAAGTAACCCAGGACCTGCTCATTGGCAAGCAATCAAGAGAATCATGTGATACCTTCGCGGTACCAGTGACTTAGTCCTTTGCTATCAAGGTGGGGACTTGAGACTTAAGGGGTATTCGGATGCTGATTGGGGAGGTGATGTAGATGAATCTAAGCCCACCTCCGGATACGTTTTCATCCTTAGTGGAGAAGCCGTATCGTGGTGCAGTAAGAAGCAAGACTGCATAGCCTTATCAACCATGGAAGCAGAGTATGTTGCATGTTGTCTTGCCACGCAGGAGGCGATATGGCTGAAAGAGTTTCTAAAGGACCTCAACCTCACCTCGGGGGTTGATGAACCTACAGAAATAAGATGTGACAATACGGCTGCCATCCAATTTGACAAGGATCCGAAATGCCATCGAAAGACCAAGCATATCAAGAGGCGTTATCATTTCGTACGAGACGCCATGCAGAAGAATGAAGTTGTCTTTAAGTATATATCCACTAATAAAATGTTTGCTGATCCATTATCTAAACCTATTCCTATGGATGCTTTTAAAGCTTATATGTTAAGCCTAGGTTTGCGAAGGATTTAGTGTATTGGATCAATTTTATTAAGTACTGGATTTTTTATTTGTGTTGAGCATTATTGAAATGAAATTATTATTTCATGACCAATGCTTTTGCGTACACAATTATTTTATTAGGCACATAAAATTGTCACGAGGCTTTTGATTCACTCTGTCACACGAGTAATCGCCCTGATGCATGAGTCGCGATTAGGATGAGACTGAACCATGTTAACACTAGGTGTGTGTAACATTGGATTATTATCTTACTTAAGTTGTAAAGGATAATAATGATAAACTTAGTAGTCGCCTTAGTAAGTCTAAGATGAGACTCCAAATGAGTCGAATATGAAATTTTGATTTTCATATTAAAGCCTTAAAGCCGAATTCAGAATGGTAGATGAACACTGAGTGTGTTTGATCGAGAGGTTCAAGTTAGATTTTTTGAGTAAAAATCTAGACTAAGAATTCGCATGGCATAGATACGTGACATGCTTACCTTAGTGGGAGTTATGCCATGACACACATATCATACTGTGTGTGCTCTTTGACGACCGTTACAAAGGGTGACAATCGATTCCCTTCCTTTGTCACTGTGTGACCCTGCGGACTTGTGTGTCCATTTGACCGATGCTCTTCGACCTAGAACTATGACTTGAAGTCGAAGTTTGATGATGCTACTTTATTGTGTTTTTCCAAGGGCTAAGATATATACAGTCCAGCGGTGTACAATAGGAAAGCAGTCGAGCTAAGATGTATTGTCGTGGTGTCTAGGGAACAATCATTTTGTCTTCACCGTATTAGCCCGGGCGACTATATGCGTTATAGTCATATAATATCGATATGGCATAAAGGGACATTGTATGCTATTGGTGACGACTCAAATGATTTGGGGTATCGTAGATGTGAAAATGTTATATTAGTTGGATGATGACTTAATATAACATTTATTGTTACTTTTTGGTCGCACACCCCATTTCTTGTATGAAACGTAGGAGAGATATTCTTATAAAATTATTTTGTATAATTAAGTGGCTTATGTGGCCGAGTGGGAGCTGTAATTAAAAGTGGGTCCGACCACATTCTAAATGATCAGTTTAGGTAACTGATGTGGGCCTGTGACAAGCCCATAAAATAGAGTTTATGTAACCCTATTCCTATCCTATATATACATAGTTTCTCTGTGAGATAAAAGACACGATATACAGCATATTCAGATAAGAGATCTCTTTTACGTAGTCCATCATCCAGAGACTAAGGATTTGAGGGCGTGGAAACACGGTGACTCTAGTAGCCACCTTCAAGCTTCAAGATTACAGTCGAGGTTGCAGTGGGCGTAAAGCGACAATCGAATCCGAATTCGCTTCCGCAAAAGGTTAGTCCGATTATATATTCCTACATT
Organism: Lantana camara; assembly: GCA_037501455.1. Classification (NCBI taxonomy): domain Eukaryota; kingdom Viridiplantae; phylum Streptophyta; class Magnoliopsida; order Lamiales; family Verbenaceae; genus Lantana; species Lantana camara. The sequence continues at coordinate 133,271,741 of CM074855.1, forward strand.
TTCAATGTCCCCGCTGTAGCTTATAGTTATATTCAAATGGACATGTCTGCTGCTGTTTAGTTTCTTTGGTGTCTCTTGCCCACTTTTGTGGGCAGTTGTCTTCAAAAAAAAAAAAAAAAAAACTAATAACTATTTAAAAGATGTATAATTTTAAATAATCCGTGAAACAAAAATTGTTATTTCACGTAATAAGTTATATAATATTATACTCAGTGACCGAGTCGTGACTCCGGAGCAGTAGGATAACGAGTTTTTAACAATTAGAGTGTCACGAACAATAAAAATTATAACTTATTTACTCCTTTAATTTTATCGGAACTTGTAATTTATATAAGGAGTTATCGTTGATATTTTTCATTTTATTTACTTAGAGTAAAATATTTACTGCGGATTACAATAATATTTTTAATAACTAGATGTATTATACAAGTCTTCAAATCAAACAATCACCTTAGATTACAATCACCTTAATCACTTCCTTTTGCAATATGAGAAGACTACACCTGATATTCTTAATGCAATAAGAAGGGTTAGAGATGAGATTCAAGGTGATATTGATTTCAAGAAGAAACAAACAACATTAGATTCATATTTTCAGAAACCTGTTTAGTTTACTTATGTATTATGTATGAAATATTTTAATACAGATGAATTATTAATTTATATATCAAATGGGACTTATATGAATTTTTTTTTTTTTTGTATTATCTTATAAATTTAGGGAATTATTAATTTACCACGTTGATCCCGACTCGGGACCGAAGAAAATTATTATTTTAGCGAGGTTATTAATTTATCGAGTATTAATTTATCGAGGTTATACTGTATTTATATAGTAACTTAGTTAATGTATGTACGTGTAACTACATTAATAATTGAGTGGATTTATACATTTTAATGAATGTAGGTACATGTAACTACATTAATAACTAAGTAGATTTATATATTTTATTAAGATATACATAGAATATTAAAAATGTATCAGCAAAAATACATGAATTTGGTTAAGTATGCATAATTAATAATCAATGTACAAATTAGTTTTCACGTACACCTAGGTACATTTATAATATGGATCCAAAAAGTATATAATTTATAAATTAATAATTATTCATTTATACGATTAATTAATACCTCGCTAAATTAATAAAATTTGACGATCCCAATAGTATTAATTTATCGAGGTTATACTGTATTAGCATAATGGAATTTCAACTTTCATGAGATGTTGATAACTTCTCGTTTTCCAGGGGCCTATTCTTATGCCTTACTTAACAATTAAGACTTTTGTTAGTGTCGCGGTAAACTTTACAAAGTCTTAATTCAATTCATAATATCATTTTCTACTTCTTTAATTTAATAAAGTTTCGAGGTTATCAGGTCTCCATCTTGAGGAAAAGCACAAGGATGAAAATATTATTTCTTAAGCTACCTAATAAAACGTAGATACTAGAAGGTAGCTTATCCTCTATATTTTTATCCCTCTACTTGGATATTTTCACTCAATATCTTAAATTCTAGATAAATTTTGGTCTATAAATTGTAACTTCTTTAATGTAGTAGTAAAGAAACATTCATTATAATTATGATTGTGAAAATACTTGATCAAAGAAGCTGGGGTTATATATTTGAAAGTATGTTATTATGCAAATATAGTTAATTATTTATTTTTTTGGGAACATAAAATTTTAAATTAAGAGATAACGTTTCAATTGAAAAGTAGAGAATGTTTTCAAGTTCAACGTATTATAAATTACTTACATTATACCTTAACTCGTAGAGATAAAAGGGATTTAGATTATTGTTTACATAATTTTTTGTTAAATCTACAATAAATGAGTGCAAAATACAAGAAAATAGCATAATAAAGATATTATTGATTTAATTTGAAAAATGGTACAATCTCTTTAAATCCTCTAATTTTTCTCTATGGGTTGATCCGAGGGTTTGATGCTTAATCTCGAATCGGATGTAGAATTTGGGCCGAAGGTGTTGGATCGTTGCACTGGCTGGAAAATTTGAGAGCTTGGATGCTTGATCTTCGATTTGAAAAGACTTGGGGATTGATTTGGAGGACTTGATGATTAAGCCTTGAATAAGTGTTGAATTTTTATGGCGACAGCACTTCGTCGTTGCAAGAACTCGGGAACTTGAAAGCCTTTTCCTTTGATTTGATTTGTTGATAATGTCTTTTGATGGTTTGATTTGTGAGCTCCGGTGCTTTATTTATAGGCACTTGTTGGGCTTGTTTGACTTCATGGGCTTTGATTTGAATTTGGACTTGAGACTACTAATATTTGGCTTAAGTGAATGGATTTATATGTTAGCTCATTTAATTAACCCAAAATAATGATAAATTTATATTTATTATTTTGAATAAAATTATAATAAAACCCAAATTTCATATGAACTTTTTAACGGGATTAATAATTAATAATTATTTTATTTGGACCATTAATTAATTACTATTGGTCGATTTTTCGATGTCAACAAGTGCCAATATATTTAACTATTCTTATGAAATATCTAGGGCTGTCAACGGGTCGGATTCGGACTGGATCAGGAGATTCCGGATCCGAATCCGATAAGAGAATTCGAATATCAGATCCGTCTGAATCCTATTCGGATTCATTGTTTTTTGAATCCATATATAATCGGGTCGGATCCAATATGATAAAAGATCCAACCCGATTAGTAATAAATTCTATTTTTTTAAATAACGAATTTGATATAAAAAATAAATATAATTACATAATATTTAATAAATAATTATTATTTAATGAATTATTTGATAGTTTTGTTTATATTTATTTAAAATAAATTAATTTAAACTTATTAATAAAAGAAAATATATACTTTTAGAGTAAAAAATTTAAATTTTATTATTGTTTAAAATGATAAATATGTGAAAATTTTAATTTTAATCATTTTACTTAATATTATGTACTCGTAAATAATTTATTTAATTAAATATTATATATAATATCGGATTTTGATTCTTAACGGATCGGATTCCTTAAATCCATATTCGCTCTATTTATTTCGGATAACGAATATTTATAATCGGATATGATTCATCGAATATTTTTATCGAACGAATATGCTAAAATTCGGATTAAAATCCGACCCATTGACAGCCCTAGAAATATCCAAAAGATGAAATATTATTATCTTGGTGACAGAGAGTTAAAATAGTATGTGGTGGAGAACAGGCTGGCAACGGTGGAGCTTAGTTGTACGGGACGAGGAAACACACTCCACAATGCACTTCTTATCCCTTGTTCCAAAAGGTGGAATCGCCCACCTTAGGCGCCCCTCCTAAGTGACCCCACACCATTAGAAGATGAGGTAAATCACGGTGACTCACGGCCCCACAAGGTAGGAGGACGGTCTCTGGTGGCCACAAGAGGCTACCCAACACATTGGATGGATAAAACTCCCACAACTACGCCTGCCAGAGTTTGATCCTGGGTCCTTGTTCCAATTCTGCTACCTGTGTTACCGTTGAGCTAAACCCGTGGGGGTATGCACTTCTTATCCCATTCCCACTGCAACCATCTGATCTGTATTAGACTTGACATAAAATTGGACTATCAACGTGTCATTATGTGATTAGTCATGACTTCAAACTTTTAAAAATATATTTTTTCAATTTTTATTACCTATTTATGAATTTTTAATTTTTTTAAGAAAATTGTTTTTTTTTTTTAATGCTTGTAATTGTTCAGTATCTTACGTTGGTGAAAAATCGTTAGCTAGTAGATTTCAATGAAATAAAAATAAATGAATTGTTAGGTATAATGTTAATGGGCCATTATGTAAGCATTTGAATTACATGCCAGCCCAAGTTGAATGAATATATATTATATACCCAAGTGATTTATTGATTTTTAAAATATACTCAACCACCCTTTACAGATGTGTGTGTTTTTTTAAGAAAATAATTTACACGATTTGATTAGTTTCGCAATTTTATTAATTATTGTAGTATTATTTTCTATGGCCTTAAATTTTTTTATAAAATTGCTATGCTATTTGAGATTTGATACTTGTTTGAAAACATTACTCTTAACAAATTATAAGTAAAATAGCATATAGTTGGTGTAATATAATTGTTGCTACTTTAAATATGATGTCATTGTTGTTCCTTTTCCAACTATTTCAGAAATTCGAATTCGCACCCAATTAATTCATAAATTTAGGTTATTGATTCATAAATATTCTGGATAGTTGTTGTAGCGCCCAACACCGAGGGACACCACATCTCTGTATTACGGAACGACGTGACGTCCCTTCCTATCGTAGCGTTACATCCTTAAGTAGTATCAAATCTGTCAAGTTCAAAACCGATACTTTGGAATTGTGTCGTGTTAGTTTAAGTTGTACGGCTTAGGAATACTTATTTATGTTTGTTTTAAATTGATTGAAATGCATGTGTTATATGTTTAAATTTTGTCAGCCTGTGGCCATGTTTGTTTGCATAAAAATGCGGTTGATCTTCAATTGTATAGGGTTTAGATACTGCCTAATTTAAATTGGATCATGTTTATTTCTCATTTTGCTATGACTTTGTTACATATATAGTGCAAGGGATGTGATGTCCCTCTGTATCGGGGCGACAGTTATCAACTTCTTAAATAAATTTAAAAGATTGTTGTGGGATTGTAGGTTTTGGTATAAAATAATAATCATGATTTAGTTTAATTGCATTTTTTAAAAAAACTTTCACTAAATTTAGTTTTAATTGGGTCCAACACTCTAAGTCGAGTATAAATTAACATTATTCTCCCCTTTTAAAAATATGTGGATATGTATTTAATAGAGTTCACATGTGCATTATATTTGCAGACATATGTTAGTATCATCGCGTATCAATTATCATTTGCTGCCAATTATTGAACATGGAGCCTTTAAATAAATTACATAATTACATAATTTAAATTTTTTATACCTTAAACACTTTCAACATATATTTCTCAACCAAAAATTGTTTATTTTTTAACAATGAAAATAGCTATATTTCATTAATACATGAATAAACAATATATATCATCGAAATAAATTAATAAATTTCGTCTATTAATTAAAAATAACTATATAGAGAGATGATGTATTGATGTGTATTTTTCAAGTACCGAGTATGGACGTGTTGGGAGGTAATTGTCGTTGTGACACAGCTGCCTTTTCTATAATGCCACAATTTTAATTTAATACCTATGTTAATGAATAATATAATTTTAGAAGAATTTTTCTTAAAAATTCATTACTAATACAATTGCAGCAATAATCATATTTGAGCACAATTAATGAAAAATATGTAATGCATTAATAAAAATACAACGTCGGTTGTTTGAGAAACATTAAAGAAGACATGATAAAGGTAATATTCTTTCACATATATTAGTAAAATCACATAAAGAAAGATCTCACACAAACCATATAAATATAGACTTATGACATATGGATACAAATAACGACATAAATACGATACATCATGAATACAGTGATATAAATTTTTGTTAAAAAATTATTACGTTAGAAATATCAAGCACAGTATTTGACACAATACGACACGACAAAATAACATTTTTAATATTATTTTTGCATTAAAAATACAGAGTAATTATGATTAAGAATCTGGGCCAAAGTTTATGATTGATTAATTGTGATAGCAATGAAATATCCCAATATTATATTGTAATTGTTTTTGGAATTATATTGTGGATTTTTCACATGCATTCAACATTGTGAAATTCAAGTAAATCCCTTATAATTAATTCTTCGAAAAATAAAAATATTTCTTACCAAAAAAAAAAAAAAGAAAAATTTAAGAAATAAACGTGAAAAGTATTGGGAAAACTCGTTTGGTTTGGGTCTGGGCCATATATTTCTATGGTGGAAAAGGAAAACTGAACAAATTTAAAAAGGCCGACTATAATAAACAAAACCGGAAAATAAAAAAATAAAAAAAAAAAAGAAAAAGCAAAAAACCCTTCCCAAACTCTCTCCCTCTCTCCTCTTGTGTAAGTTCTCTCTGCTTTTGCTTTGTTTGTCACCTTCTCCATTGAGGAGATAGAGAGAGAGAGAGAGAGAGAGAGAGAGAGAGAAGAGAAGAGTGTTTGTGTGTGTGTATGTGGGACTGAGTGACTGCAACGCACGTCGGCGCATCTTAGAGCAGACCCTTTCACCTTTGGAGTCCAATTTCCGTTCTGGATTCATTCCTTTTCTCTCCCATGGAGGTTCGCTTTGTTCCCACGGCATACCATTAGAGTGTGTGTGTGAGAGAGGGCAGATTTTTCCGAAAAGGAAAGCACAATTTGGCCATTGGGATTTGGAATTTCTTTGTGGTGGGAATCCCTTGTCTGGGATTGGGCATTATTGTTTTCCCCCAATCTGGCGGACCTCAGAGGAACCCTAGCGTTCCTCTTCTCGGCGGCGGATTGTTGTTTGGATTTCAAATCGAGGAGGAAAAAGCGCAGATTCTTCTACCGGGGGACGAAAATGCTGTGGCTGAAGAGATTATCGGGGTTCGTTACGGCGGTGTTGGTTACCATTGTGCTTTCTCCGTCGCTGCAGTCGTTTCACCCGGCGGAGGCGATTAGATCCTCTCAGGTTGATTCGCGCCTCAGATTCCCTACGTCCACGAGTTTCTTCGATAAATTTTCCTTCAGAAGAGCCCCGGTTTTCCGCAATGCCGATGAATGCCGTCCGTCGAAATTGGAGAAATCCAGCGTCTGCGATCCGTCTCTCGTTCACGTGGCGATTACTCTCGATGTTGAATATCTGCGCGGGTCAATAGCCGCTGTGCATTCGATTCTTCAGCATTCCAAGTGTCCGGAGAGTGTGTTTTTCCATTTCCTGGTTTCGGAAACAGGTCTGGAATCCCTAGTCCGTTCCACTTTCCCTGAATTGAGATTTAAGGTATATTACTTCGATCCAGAAAGAGTACGGAGCTTGATTTCCAGCTCAGTCAGGCAGGCGCTTGAACAACCCTTGAATTACGCCCGAAATTACTTGGCGGATCTGTTAGAACCCTGCGTCAACCGCGTGATCTACCTCGATTCCGATCTCGTCGTGGTCGACGACATCTCAAAGCTCTGGAAAACAACTTTAGGCAAAAAAACAATCGGAGCACCCGAATACTGCCACGCAAATTTCACCAAATACTTCACCGAACACTTCTGGACCGACTCCCGATTCTCCGGCGTCTTCTCCGGCCGCAACCCGTGTTACTTCAACACCGGCGTAATGGTCATAGATCTGGCCAAATGGCGGCGCTTCGGCTTCACGCGCCGCATCGAGCGGTGGATGGAGATCCAGAAGACAAGTGTCCGACGCATCTACGAGCTTGGCTCACTGCCGCCGTACCTACTGGTGTTCGCCGGACACGTGGCGCCCATTGAGCACAGGTGGAATCAACACGGCTTGGGTGGAGATAATGTGAAGGGGAGTTGCAGGGATCTTCACTCCGGTCCAGTGAGCCTCCTCCACTGGAGCGGAAGCGGCAAGCCGTGGCTTCGGCTCGACTCCAAGAAGCCGTGCCCACTCGACTCGTTGTGGGCCCCATTCGATTTGTATGGGCACTCCACTTAGACAACGTGAAGCTTCTTTTTCTTGGTCTTCTTCTTCTTCTTCATCAATCATCAATCATCAACCTCTGTAACTCGCCGCCGCCGGGTAAATTCCTTCAGTGACTTTGTTCCCTTCTTGATTTTCTTGGTTAAATTTGCTCATAATTTTTAATTTTTTTCCTTTTTTTACCATAGTTTTTTGTTTAATTATTGATTCTTCTTGGAGAACTTTGTTTATTTTTGATGATTAACTTCAGTTACCTGTCATGATCCCATTTGTATTCTATTCTATTATGTTATTCTCTTGAGTTGGTAATAAAAAAAGGGGTAAAGAGAAGGATATGATATCATATATGTCCATATTTTTCTTGATTTTGTGTGGTTTTCTATCTGGCATTGTCCAAAGCTTCTTCTCTACCTTATAATATCGGACCGACAGTTGTAATGGTAATATAATGTAATGGAAATGGAATTTTAGTTTGATTCGAGAAGGCCCGAGTGGGGACTGATTGGAAATGACGAAATTGTCCCCCTTTGAATACAGATTTCCAATGCATAATAAGAGTATAAGACTTTGATATTGTCGGCCTAGCTGCGTCTAGTTTAGTAATTTCCCATGCACTTTTTGCAGTTTGATTGAGTTCATATTTGCTGTCCTGGTCTGATATGTGTTTTGTTTTTCGTTTTCTTTTGTTGATTGCATACGTGACAGCTGGTCTTAGTGAGGGTGGGGTTGTGATTGTGAAATTGTCTTTTACTAAATATATTTTGTTTTTGTGTAATTGTCTTTTAACTATGGAAATCAGTGGGGGAAAGGGTTTCATCCTTGTGGCATATAATGGTGGGTTAACTTTAAGTTAGATGCTTGTTTCTTCTCACTTTGTTAGTTGATCAAGGTTAAAGTTATTCTCAGCATGTGCCATGTGGAATAATAAAAGGCGTGAGAATCTACCAGACCCGAGTTTTGCATTGTATCTTGAATTCGAGCTTTTGGGGTTGAACCAATTAAGAAAGTGAAATAGAGAGAGTAAATAACTAAGTGACCGACCTTGTAAAGATCTAGGAATACCGTGGACTGAGTGTGGGGGAAGATGCTTATGTTATGTCCCTTTGAAAATAAACAAAAAAGGGTTTGGATATTTCAAGGTAGTATTGCCGATGTTAGTGTTGTCGTCTTGTTCGGTAGGTTAGATTTGAACGAGATAGAAGTTTGATCTTGCGGTGCGGCTGTTTTTGTATGCTTATCATTGAAGTATATATTGTATTTTTTTTTAATAAGAAAAAAAAAATAAATAAAGGGTTTTTCCTTTTATTTCAAATGTGATAATGTTATGGATACAAACTCCACGGGATTCATTTGATTGGTGGCGGATGTCTTGTGATCTCACCTTTCTCCCCAACTCCCCCTTCTAACCTTTTCCGGTCAAAATCTCAATCTTATTGGCCTGCATTTATACTTGTTTGCCAGTTTCTTATCTTTATTCGTACCGAGCTAATTACATGACAATTATAAAACACTCGTTACATTATGATACAAATTTGATCGAGCTAGGTTTCGAATAGAAATACATATGTTTTTGCTGTAGTCTACATTATGTAGTGCCGGTTTTATACATTAGTATTTTTAGTTTAGGGGCATTGCTTGAGCAAATTGAATTCCCAATAATTATAATAAAGAAATGTGTCTAGAATGGAGCCAATTAGTAGGGCATCCAATGAGAGGACCCATTACTTCATTGTTGCGTACAAACTGTCCAAAGTTTGAAAAAGATGGCCCGATTCTTTGTGCCCTGCCACCACACGTGGTAAGGTTCTTTCTTTAATTAATCAAATTCCATGTTTTAATTTTATTGCATCTCCAATTTCTTGTTTATGACTAATATCGTTATAAATTTTTGGACGTATTTTGTACGTATAAAGTGATTGGGACTGGGTACCTGACAGTTCACAGTAGCCCACCCTAATTGTAAAAAAGAGGTAATCATAAAGATCAATCTGATCTTGACAGCTTTGTGCCAGATTAGCCCATCATTTAATTTAATCTAATCTTACTTAATCCTGAATTAAATTGCATTAGACGATTCTAGAGGTAATCTTGAAAGCATGGTTAAAGTTGAAGATTGGGGTTGAAAATATTTTTATATTTTTTTTACTGAAGTTGTCAAATGCATCAATTGTTGACTTATGAGATTAGGTAGTGGAGTGTATGAGAAGATTTATTAGATAATAATTTGGATAATCTTGCTATGGATAACTACCTTTCTCCTAAAGATGCATGTAATTCAATCAATGTAATCGAATTATTTCGTTATAAAATCACCTAAAGTTACGTTAGGTGGTACATATGGAGAGTGTTTCTCATTTCACTATTGATGGGGTGCAAAATGTGACATCTAAGCGAAACTACATCCCTCGATAGTGGGAAATATCTGTACATATGAACAGATTGACGAATGAACAAGAATTCTCTTGAACAAAATCCCTCTTGGACAATTTAATAATTACAAGTATCCGTTAGTTTTCCGTTGACAAAGTCACAAAACCACAGCTGAATCTTGTGGAAATCAGAGATTGTAGCAGATAAAAGTGACGTTGAGTTTGGGACTTGGTTAACATTTCCTGATTTAGATGTCGACTTAAATGAAGCCCACCGTAACATGTACTCAAAGTGTGCCGTTGGCTGTCGTTGTACAAATAAGAAGATAGGAACAAGAAAAGGAGCAGAGCATGGAACATTGCCCAAACTTTACAGCTATTAAACATAAAAATTTCGATTGAGGCCTGAGGGGACCAATTCTCTCATCTCAATGCCCCCACAACCTCATTGTCTATATAATTACACATTAGACTTTTTGGGCATGTCTGTGTTGTGTAGGCTCATATTTTCCTCATGTAGCATTTCTTGCCTAGCCCAGTATCAAAGAATGCAGCCAAACAAGTTTACTTATTTTGGGCATCACCAATTTATCCACCATATTCAACCACGACGTTCTAATTCTATACCCGAACCCTGTTCGACAAAATAAGTATAATGAAAGATTCAAAGGGGATATTTTGTAAAGTTTGGAGTGACCAATCGAAATAGTGATTGATAGTTCATTTTCTACCCCCTTGGTCAATATTAATACTAATTAAAGCAAGATAAACTTCTTGAAATAAATAACACAGAATAACAGTGTATATTATATATTTAACTGATTTGCACTCTCTCAAAAGGTGAAAGAATTACAAGAACCTAACACAGACAATAAGTACAACAATCCACACTATGACAACAATGGCGTTTAATCACTCAGACAACAAACAAATGTTCATATAAACGTAAAAACTTCTTTTCCCCTCAAGGTATCTGCAAGCTAACCTGGCTGCCCAATGGCGGGTAAACATACACAGTAAGCAGAGAAACCACAATACAGATCAATCCAGACCACAAGTACACTATCGTCGGAATCTTGCCCTTTCTCCCCATCAACCCCTTCGCGAATGGATACAAATGCGACAACACCCAAAAGCTGAAGAACACTCCGCCGAGGAGCTTGCTCCACTGCGGGAACGGGCTGTAAACCGTCCTTGAAACCGCCACTCCGATGGCGATCACGTTGAACATGATGATCGTGATTGGGGACACCATGAGGGTCGTCCACCGGAACTCGTAAAGCTCGGCGAACTCGTCGTCGCCGTCATCCGGTGCTGCTGTCTTCGATGTCAGCGTGAAGGAGATGTTGATGCCGGCTACGACTTTCAGAATGCCCTGGATCACGGCGGCTGGGTGAGCGCTGGTGCCGCCGATCAGCCAGAACTGCTCGTTGCGCCACCAGTCGTGGAGCGTGATGCCGCTCCACCGGATTTCGAGCACTGCCAGCATGCAGAGGGTGACGGTGATGGCGAGGAGGAAGGTCAGGAACGTGACGTCGAGTGATTGGACGATGAATTTCCCGGAGAAGAGGGATAATGCGGGTAGGATGCAGTAGACGAGGAGGAAAATGGAGGTGAAGGGATAGATTCCTACGTTGAAGTAGGCCACCCTTTGTAAAAACTTCATCCTTGGACTTGCTAGTAAGGCATTGTTTCTGGAGAAGAAGATCTCGACGGACCCCGTTGCCCAACGGAGAACTTGATTGAGGCGGTCGGTTAAGTTGATTGGAGCCGTCCCTCGGAATGCATCGCGTTTTGTTACGCAGTAGACTGATCTCCATCCTCTGTTATGCATCCTGTACCCTGTTACCACGTCCTCTGTTACCGAACCGTATATCCATCCGACGCGTTTGCCCCATTCGGTCTTGTCCTCATAGAAGCATGTGATCACACTGACAGCCTCAGCCAGGGCTGATGCATCCAACGGCTCACGTTGCACGGCTAGTGAACCGGATGGTCGTCCTAGGCATCCCTTCCCTCTCAGATCATGCAGAAGCCTACCGCCAAACTCAGCAACGGCTATGGAGTCGATCAGCGAAACTGAGTTTCCGAATTGCTTAGCTAGTGAAGCTCTGGCTATATCGTCGTTCTCGTATTCATTGTTTCCGCTTATAGGAAGCAGCATTTCGTCATCTTGATTTTCCTGGTGTTTCTTGTCCTTTGATCTTCTGAGGAGCTTTCTGATTTTCTGTCTACCGAACCACCCAACGTGCTCAGTGGCTCTGGGAGGGCTAAAGCCATAGAGAGCGATTCTTCTGAAAATGCAACCCGTTCCCACATACATCGGCCCCTGTAATCCGTCAAGGGCTCTCATGCTGACATCAAAGAAAACGGTGTTGTGGTTTGCATAACGGTCATTGGGGTCGATTCCTTCGAATCTTTGTGGGAATTGCACATAGCAGATTTTGTCGCCGCCTCGGTCCAGCATAAAGCACATGCCTTCTCTCACAGCTAATGAGTTGTAGATGTAGTGGTCGCAATCGAGATTCAGTATGAAGGCGCCATTGGACATTATGGCACTGGCACGGACTAATGCATTCATTGCTCCAGCTTTCTTGTTATGTTCAAAAGTAGAGCGTTTCTCACGGGAGACGTAGACCAGCATCGGCAATCTGATGTCGACTTCTGTTGTGTCGATCAGGGTTTCATCATCGGCTTCCTGACCAAAAAGTGGCTCGGGGCTTGCTGGAACTAACATTATCTGCACACATGATCATCATAAGAATCAGATAGATAATACTACTGATAAAAAGCATTGAAAGTTCAAGTTGAATGAGTATATAAAGTGAAAGATTGTACCTGTATAATACCCTCATGATCACCTCTAGAGTGGCCTTCCTCAGCAGACAGCCACGTCCCGTGCCAATGGCTCCCGTCAGCCATCCAAGTAGCTTTCGGCACTTTCAACGGATCAGATTGATTCCCTCCAAGCTCCATCTGTTTCCTCTTGGCCCTTACCTCTGCTTGAGCATTATAAGCATCTGATCTTCTCCTGATCGATTCAGGCAATGCATTTATCCTCACTTTAAACTCATCATACTCTCTCTTCACACGTCTTCGATCCCTTACAAAATCGAGCTTCACTTTGTTCTTCAAAGGGTCCCTTTTCTGGCCAAAGTACGCCTCTGGATTCCTCGGCTCGATTTTGTGCTTTTTGCAAAAGGGCACCCATATTCTTGCGAAGCTAGCAGCTTCAGCTAGAGCTTCAAATGTCACTAATGAGCCTCCATCATCTGATAAATAACAGGCTACCTTTTCAACTGGATAATCGACTGCAAGAATGGAGAGGATTGTGTTTGCTGTCACCAGAGGCGGCTCTTTGTCCGGATCAGCTGTGGAGACGAAGACATCGATGCCCGGCAAATCAGACAGCTTTTTTGGGTTTCTGAGGTTCGGTTCTGAGGACTCGAATCGGTCTTTGAGGACAGAGAGGTCAGTTACCCTCTTCACAGGGCAGAGCTTGGGGAGTTGATCAAGAATCCAGGAGAAGGCAAACCAAATTTCACAGATTACTGACATTAGCCATAGCCACATTGCTTCATGATTAGGATGCATTATTCTCCATGTTAGGAAGCATGCCAGAACACCAAGACGAATAGCTATCAACAATCTGTGAAATGATAACATCAACCTTAGAACATGAAAAGCAACTTGGGGAACACATAATTTGAGCTTTAACTAACTTTCTAAAAGAAAACATTGCAGCTAACACCAAGAAACATCATATAATGCCGATACGAACACAACAAATCTACCATTAATGACAAAGAATGATAACAAAAACCACCAAAACCTAAGAATCAACAAAGAAATAGATCCAAAAAGAGCATAAGCTAGAACATTACCTGTATGGACTGATAATTGCTTGAGAAATGCCAATTTTCCTAGTCAAAGGCTTGTTCCTCCTGTCACTAAAATCTGGAGGAGTCTCATATCTCTCGTAACCATCAGACGGCCATAAAGCATTCCCATATCCATAAGTCCCCTTCGTCTCGAACAACCACCTTGTATGATCGAAATCGTGGTTAGGATTCTTGAAAGACTGCACTAAGGAGAAATTCTTCTCCAATTTAACTCCTTTACCCCACGAAGGCAGGGGATTGGCTTGATCCTTCTTTTCAGAAGGCGGCTCTTCGTCACTTTCGACATCGTTGACATCCTTATATGGCTCCTTACAACCGGGGCAGTGGCCCCCACCATTTCCCATACAATCAAGGTAGCAATCACGGCAAATCCCAAATCCACAATCACAGTAAGTATTCAGCTTCCCATCCATGGCTAACTTTTCATCACAGCCGTCCATCGAGCATACCGTCTTCGATTTCGCCATCGAGGGTTCATCCTCGGAGCTTTTTCTCAGGTGGGCTTTGGTAGCTGAGTTGAACCCACCTGTAAAGATCGTGTCTTTCATGAAGGATTCGTTAGGGTTAGCATTTTTGCTGGTTCTGCCTCTGCTTTTGCTGGATTCGAGAGATGGACTGTTTTGGGAAGAGGATAAAACGCGATTATCGGGAGTTGGAGGGATTTGTACAGTGTACGCCACGAACTCATCGGTGCTGTCTTTTGAGAATGACAGATATCTTCCGCCGCCGCCGGTAGAGGAAGAATCGCGGCGGCGGTTCTCGCTGAGCGGCGAGTTGGGGTTGTTCGAAAGCGATTGGCGGCGGGGCATCGGGCTCGTTAACCCCATGCTGCGTGAACCTCCGGAGGACGTGACGGTGATCGTCACCGGAGACGACGTCGGAGAGTTAGCTGCCATTTTCACCATTTTTTTATATTGTTTTTGCCTTTTTTTTTTTTTCAAATTTAAATGAAAAAAAGGAAGCAAACTCAGAATTGAGAGAATTCAAGAGATTGATGAATCTCAAGGGAGCAGAAAAATGGAAAATATATGTGAAAAATCTGGGATTTGTTTCAAATTTTGAAATAATATTTTATGGGAATACCTCTGGCTAATTTAAAACAAGAATTTGAATATAACGGTCGAGTATTCTGAGCCGTCGATCAAACCAGATCAACAGTTCCTGTTGTTTCTAAAACGGTCTGGCAACACTGTGGGCCCCACCTTATATGTGTTGTGTCTTTCTATATTAAATTCTCATTTTTTTGAGATTAAAAGTCAACAGAGGAAATACAAAAAGAAAAGGGGGGTAACAGCTTTAAATTATCAACGGTCGATTAATAAAGGATGACTTTGAAGTTGAACATGCAGATAGGGTACGTAAAGCAATTAAATAAATAAATGGGACTGCCTAAATTAATTATTTAAATATTATTTATTAGATTAAGTTAAATAAATTGCCTATGATTGAATTCTGTTGCAGGTAAAGCGGCACTGTTTCATTATTACACAATCTGAGTAAATATATTTTGATCCTTGGGCTAAAGTGAAGTGCTTCAACTTTCTCCTTTTTCTTATTTATTTTTTTTTTCTTAATTTTATTCTCAGAAAATAATATGAATTAAAAGGCTCAGCTCTTTAACAATGAATTGAAAAACAAAATATCTGATTAAACGAATCAGGAATTGAAGTATGAGACCTCTTGTTAACAGCTTCGTCTACCAATATCCCAGCTAAAAGTTTTCCCAGATATGCATTAAAAAATGAAATATTTATCTAAAAAAATAAGAATTAATAAATTGGAGACGAGATCTTTGATTAAAATAACCATAAACTGTATTACTTGGTATATATTAGTTTCTAATGATTCATCTACTTTAACGGGTTTTCAGGTGGGCCTTAAGAATATATAGAATTGTTCACAAGAATCATGAGTTATTATTAAGTCATATTTGGGTTAAGTATATGGGATATTCCAAAAGGCTAGTCCACATTTATTAGTGTCTTTTAAGTGTGGAGGCCCAAATACATAACTTACATTATTAATTTTAACACCAAAAGTAAATTTATAAATTTTTAGTACTTTGTATGGGTTCTCAATTGTAGTCATAATTTATACGGATTATCAATAATCATATGTAATTATCCTTGTATTAATGAAGACCAAAAAAAAAATATATATATAATTATCTTTTCTTTTTTTTATTAACACACGGCCCCGAAGTGATCAAAAGAATTCGAATTTAGAGTTATGGTATTGGAAAAAGAACCCATAACCACGTTTGGTAATAAATTGCTCTCAAAATTGAAAATAAAGATTAAAGATATATCAAATTTGATCGAGCCAAAATCTCTGCTTGGAGTCCGATCGAGAGGTTCGACACGATCACTCTATTTGTTGAGGGGAAACGGCCGTCCGGCTGCCCGAGATCTGCAATGGATCGAGGTAAACGTGAGCTCCGAAACCAATTCGGGGAAGGAGGGTGTGAGACCCGGTTGGTGCACCGACGCTCAAGTCAGGTTCGATGAAGAGGGTCGGAATAATCGAATGATGACCAGAGTTAGGTAGGAAAACCTACCGTGCAATAAATGAGGAGGGACTATTTATACTCTGAGGAGAGAGAAGTTACCGCCTCGACGTGTTGGCGTGGGGAGCTGACAGGTGCCCCATTAAGACCGTGCATTAAATGCGTGGTCGGCCACTTTCCTGCTAGTGGGACAGTGCGCTGGCCGGTCGAGGGATCTGGGTCGCCCGTAGCGGTCCGAAGGTCAGACTGCGGGTCGGCGATCTACGCGGTAACTTATGTGGGGTAGATGGGTCTGCGAGCGTTATGGTCGAGAGGTAAGCTCCGAGCGAACCGCGACCTGGAAATGACCTTCGATCATACACATGGAGCGAGGTGATTGGTCCAACTCGACAGCGGGTACGTGCCACGTCAAGGTTAATTTCCGAATTGAAAATAAAATATGAAAACAGGACATTGATTTCTTTAAAGGCGCAGGCCGTTGAGCCCTGACTCAGCAAATCTAGAGTAAGGTATGTTTTCATCTTTTGGTAGTTGGAACTATATTGATTTCCCCATGGCCCATATTCAAACCCATGATGGGCTTGGGCCCCCAGTTTTAATAACGGGCAGGTTTTGTCAATATTATTCTATGCTAAAATTTTAAGTAGTTTAAAAATGCCATTAAATTTCAGAATAGATGCTCAGTGCTCTATTTTTGCAATGGTGAGTTCAAATTTTTTATTGACACGAAACACAAAACTAAAATTAGATGTAAATCCCAAAAGTTTACACTTTACATATCAATTGCTCATTCCAAGATACAGAGCATCTATTCTGAAATCTTGGTCCACATTTTAATTAAACCTAATTCAAGCCCATTCCAAGCCCAAATAAAATCCAGATATTTCATATTTAAACCTAATTCAAGCCCAATAAATTTAAATCTAATAAATTTTCACCCAATATTTATGGGTGGGTTTGAAAACCTACCCAAAATTTATAAAACCTATTGGATATTAAAGACAAGCCTCAAGCCCCAATCCCCAAACCCCAAGTTTTTTGTTAACTATTAAAAACTTTTGTTGGATATTTTTAAACTTTGAAACCTATGAATAAAAATCCAATCCAAACTCATATTTAATTAAAATGTGGACCAAGATTTGGTTTTGAGTTTGACATAGAAATATGAATTTGGGTTTGGGTTTAGATCGAATAATTAAAATTCAGAGTTTGGACGGGGAAGGCCCAGTTGGACGGAAAATTTCAGTGCAAATTTTATTCCATTCCACTAAGTTGTAACTTGAACTTTAGTCATATTGGATTAACCAATTTCGTATTATAATAATTTATTACCCTCTTAATAATAACAACAACAAAGAGCTACAAGAAAAAAAAAAAAAAAAAAAAGGAAAACGACAGATGACTGATTCTCTGCTGAAGCTTACTTCAAGTACGTAGCTATAAGACTCTCTCAACGCCGGCACGCCATTACTTCATGGTTATTGTTATTATTATTATTATTTTAATTTGTAGTTTAAGTATAATTACCTAATCAAAGAAACAAATAAGAAAGTCTACAAAGAAGTTTTCAAACATCTTTCTCAATGTTTACAAAGATCATTTCTTGTTCTCATTAACCATTCTTCTTCCTCTGCCTCTGCAAAATTTCAGCTCAAAATTCTGCACTATGGCCACTCCGTTCTTCCCTATGTCCACTCCCTTGCTCCTCCCTCTTCTCTGCTTCTCCATCTTTTACTTCTTCCACACCTCCCTTTCTCAGGCTCCAAACCCCGTCTGCAACGGCGTATTAATCACCTACAACTATGTCAACGCCACCGCGGTCCCGCCACTCCTCCTCCCCGACGACCCCGCGAACCAGGCGTACCGCTTTGAATCGAGGCTGACGGTTCGCAACAACGGCCGGTTTGAGCTGAAAAATTGGCGGGTTTTCGTGGGGTTTAGACACGGAGAGCTCTTGGTGTCGAGCGCGAACGCGGCCCTCGCGGACAGTGCAGTCCTGCCAGCAAACGTAAGCGGCGGTGCTGTTTTCGTGGGGAGTCCGGTGACGGACCTGGAAACGGCGATCGAGACCGCAGGGAATGTTGATCGGATGCAGGCGGTGGTGGATTTGGTGGGAACGCAGTTTGGTGTGAGGGCGTCGCCGGAGAATGTCACGCTTGCTAATGATGGTTATTTATGTAATGATCCCACCACACAAGGTATGAGTATTGCTGATATTTTTAAGCAGAATGATAGACTGAAAGTTTAAATGTTTGCAGTATTTTTGAAGGTCTTAATTATTTGGTTTTTGCAGTTGTACATATTTAGTACGATTATACATGCATTTGGATGGTGGTTCATGGTTGCTTCAGTGAAGTACTTGATACTGAGGCGTAAGATTTGTTTATTAGTTTTGCATGGTTTCTTGCGGTGCTGTGCAATGATACAGTTTGACATAATTACCCAAACGTCCCCTAAATTTGGGAAATTAGAGTAACTTTCTCTTGCATACTTTTAAGATTTGATTCAACACATGTTATACAGTCTTAAATGTGAAATTAGATATTTGGTTAGCAAGTGCCAAATGGAAAATAGGAGTATTCATAAAAAGTTAAGCAAGAAGCATTAAAATTGATGGATAAATTCTTTCATAGGGAAGGTTTTTGTAATTTTCCTAACCTCAGGGGAGGTTTGTGTCATCATGTTAACCACAGGGTATGTCATTGTAATTATGTCGATATTTTATGATCTGATTGAGTACTCATGGCTGAAGAACTGGCACACGTCTTAGACCATTGTTATTAGTAAAAGTCGAAGAAGAATTTGATGGTTTTTTTAAGAAGTTTGATGGAGTCATGGACTATGATTTAGACAAGGCTATGATGGCTGCTTGAATATCTGAACTCTATTCCATTACAGCTCTGTTCATTGCCATTGCAGACACATGATCAATTGTTAGATAAAAAAACTTGAATCTGATCAAATTAGAACAGGAAACCAAAGAATTTGAACTCTAAGTGCTGAATCTCTTTCCTTCTCTCAGGGAACAACACGGTCATATGCTGCATGCCGGACTCAAACAGACAGACGACCATAAATCCTGAAACGGAGTTCTCCCCTCTTCAGACAGGCGACCTCACAATCGCATACGATGTCCTGATGACACAAGAAAGCAACTACTATGCTCAAGTCAACCTCACAAACCACAACCCATTAGCCCGACTCGAGAACTGGCAGCTAAGCTTCGACTGGACACAAGGGGAATTCATCAACTCCATGCGTGGTGCATACCCTCAAGTCTTGGACACGGGAGACTGCATCTTCGGCAACCAAGGACAATTCTACCAAGGTTTTGATTTCTCCAAGGCATTGACCTGCAAGAAACGCCCCACCATAATCGACCTCCCTGTCACAAGAACGAACGACACCAACTTAGGAATGGTGCCCTTCTGCTGCAAGAACGGGACGATTTTGCCCCCCTCTATGGACCCTACAAAGTCAATATCAGTCTTCCAAATGCAGGTCTACAAAATGCCTCCCTATCTAAACAAAACCGAGCTGAACCCTCCTTTGAACTGGCAAATCAATAGCACGGTTGGGCCAGGGTACCAGTGCGGGCAACCTATAAGGGTCAACCCGAGCCGATTCCCCGACCCGTCTGGGCTCCCCTCCGAGACAGAGGCTGTTGCCACCTGGCAAGTGGCGTGCAACTTAACCAGGGCTGCACAGAAACCTGTTGCTTGTTGTGTTTCACTCTCCTCCTTCTTCAACGACTCCATCGTGCCATGCAACACGTGCGCGTGTGGTTGCAATGAGAGAAATCCAAGAAGTGTGAACAATGATGTATGCAGTGCCACAGGCCCTTCCCTACTCCTTCCCTCTGAAGCCCTTCTTATCCCATTTGAAAACCGAACTACAATGGCTCGCGAATTCGCAGACTTAAAGAGAAGAGACATTCCCAATCCTCTGCCCTGTGGGGATAATTGTGGGATCAGCATAAACTGGCATTTGCTCTCAGACTTCAGAGACGGTTGGACAGCGAGGATAACCCTGTTCAACTGGGGCGAAACGGACGTCGTTGATTGGTTCACCGCGGTCCAGCTCGATAAAGCCATGCCAGGATTTGAGGCTGTTTATTCCATGGATGGGAAAGTGCTGACAGGGTCCAACAACAGCACCTTGTTTCTGCAGGGGCTGCCGGGATTGAACTACCTAGTCGCGGAGCAAAACGGGTCGAACCCACGAAAGGATCCACGGGTCCCCGGCACGCAACAGACGGTTATATCGTTCAAGAAGAAGCAGACACCGGGGATCAATGTGGGCCGTGGAGATGGATTTCCTACAAAGATTTACTTCAATGGCGAAGAGTGTTCAATTCCTGAGATAATTCCCAGCAAAGGCAGCAGAACATCTGTTACAGCATTTA